>CAWUFW010001323.1:0-2941923 GCA_963921515.1 Calotriton arnoldi | reverse complement strand
CTCGATACCAAGATGCCGAATGGCCTCAACAATAGTGAGGACATGCATAATTTCCTCTAAATAAATAATAATTTTATTTCTAAGAAGGAAATCCTCACTATACATTGACTGTATATATACTCTGTATTTTATTGATTTCTATATCACTGTTTGTTTGTGATATTTAATGATCTTATCTGTTTGGATATTAGAAACTATTGGCATTTGCACTTTAGCATTGTTCAGGCTTGGACAAAGAGTATCTGCTGCTATATTCTGTATATTTTAACAGAGATGAATTTTGTTACATCTGCACTTTTTATCATTCATTCCCGTATTTTGCACAATGCACAGCACTTTTACAGACTGGTTTTTATAATGGAGTATTTAGATTTTAGGCCCGGTGTGACTTATTAAGAATTTTGATTTTACTGAACGATGGTATACACAGTTCCAGTGTAATTAAGCTCTGACAGTATTACTATACAAACCTGTCATTCAGTGTTTTTAGGTATTGTGCACTAGCACTTTATTGTATTCGTTTTAGAACATAGTCTCATTCCCGTTTTATCAATATGCCCATATACCTTGATTTTATGTGGGAATTGTTTGCAACTAGGCATTGACAGCAATAAGAGACAATTTGTCACTAGGCAATTGTATAGATTTTGCACTAGCACTTTGTTATTATTGTGCCTTATCAATATACTTTGATCCTATTATTTTAGAAGGGATTGCCGGCAGCACTAGCTTACGCATACTGTGGTCATGCACTTGCATTTGAATACAGAGGTTAGCTTCATGTAGGATCAATTGGGCTATCTAACAATATTAATATGAGACATATGTTACCTTCTGAAACCAATCTACACTGCGAGGTTTTGGCATGATTGTCAAACTTGAGCCAATTCACGAATTAATTCTCTGATTAGATCTATTTGTACACCGAATTTCAAAGTGTTTCTACAATACTTTGGGTCATGCGGGCATTTGAATCTTTAAATATCTTTTTAATATTTCTCCATTTTACACATCATGCATTTCGATTGACTTACTTAATGCCATCTAATAGCTGTAATGCTAACAGTCTGTTTACTAGTTCTATCTACAGGACCACTCACTTTCTAGAGTTATTAGTGCACTTTTTTTGTATTTATTGTTCCCTATCTTAGAGCGAGTCATGTGATCAAGCTCGCGTGTGCGAGCGAAACGCGTCATGGCGGGCACTAAGCCCGATCATTCCTGGATGTAATTGAATAAGGAAAATAAATTTTGCACTGCTCACCGCAACATTTCGTGTTGTTTGGATTTCCTGTGGAGATTTGAAGAGGTCCGTGCCAGGAGGCTCTGTTAATGATGTAACAGGGCAGGAACGCTGTTAATATATATATATATATATATATATATATATATATATATATATATATATGTATATATATATATATATATATATATATATTAGCTACTGGCAGTCGCCAGTAGGCAGCTATATATTTAGGCCCTTGTTTCCATAGGAAAAGAGTTTGTTGACTTGCATATAACTTTGGCGTCGTTTGACGAATCTTTCCAAACTTTTCCATAAAAAATGTGCCAGTAGTTCTTGTTGTGCATGGAAAGTTTCGGGACGATCCGTCAAGCGTGGACCAAGAAAAAGGGGGGGTCAACAAAGTGTGTTTCCCATGTTAATTCACGTAGACTCCTTAGACATGCTTGCAGCCCGAACCGTTAGACAGAATTACACCGAATTTGGCAGAAAGCTAGCTTTTGGTTCGCAGATTATGCTTTTTGTTATTTGGTGTAAATCCATTCAGTAGTTTTCAAGAAACTAAATGAAATCCAAATTTGTATATCTACGACTGCAAAGCCTTAGCGAATGATGATGAGATCATGCAGAGATCTGCAGAGCTCTGATTGGCTGCCAGTGCTTCAACCAGGAAGTGTTGGCAGCCATTTCAGGACTTCACTTCAGTCGAGTTCAAAATAAAAATTCAAAAAACAAAAGGGGGCAGGGTACAAATACCCTAACCCTCTAGCCTTCGCCTAGGGGTCCCTCTGGGACCCTGGCAGGGCAATAAACCCTTTTATATTAAAATTAAATTCACGGCAAAATTTGCATATATTTGTGAATATCGGAGTGAATTGAAAAAAAAAGCCAATTACGGTCTCCCACGCTTGTTTTTAATTAAGCCCTCGGGTGGGTCAGGTCCCAGGGGCATGCAGAGTTAAAAAATGGAGGGGGGCGCACAGGGCCCACCTCCAAGCGCTGTATAATGCGCTGGGGACCACCACCTCCCCAGGTCTAATGCCTTTGTTACTCGGGTAGGCCTCGCTGACCCCTGTGCCCCGAGGACCACCTCCCCGGGGCAAATATTTTTAAAATGGAGGAGGGGGGCCATATATGCCCCCCTTGGACCACCACCTTCCCGGAGCCGGTCCGTGTACCACAAGGGAGGGGGCAGCGCAGCTACCCTTCTGGAGCCATATATGGCCCTGGGGACCGCCACCCCCCAGGGCCGGCACCTGCTATGCCCCGGGGTGCCTACATATGGGACATAGCTGTTTGCTTTTGCTTGGCAGGAGCAGTGACAGCTCCCGCCAAGCATAAGCAAACATTGCGCTTCCAGCAAGTGGGGGCTGTCAAACCGTTCCCACTTGCTGAAAGCAGAATTTTCATCTCTTTCCCTGCCCAGAGACAGGCAGGCAAGGAAAGAGATGAAAGTATCACTCTTGCACGCAGGGTGCTGCTTTTCCATCAGCTCCCTGCGTGCAAGAGAATGCCGGCTCCCACAGGAGGCCGGGCTCTGTCTGGGACCGCGGGGGCCTTGAGGCTCCCCCCGCAGTCCTCAGGGGATGGGTTCTCTGGGGCCGCATTGGCCCGGGAGGGGGGAGACGCCCACCCCGCCCCCATTCAGTTAATGCCCTGGGGCCAGTAGATGGGGTCCCCAGGGCTGATATCGGCTCAGTGAGGGAGCCGTGCGGCCCTCCTCCCCCATTCAATTAAGGACGTTGCCTTCTCTATACAAGGATTCATGTTATGACAGATTCTGTATGAAGACACTCAAGGAATAATCACTTTGCCAAACTTACACACATAGAAGATGACTGGAGACATTACCTCATGGGCCTTTATACAGTTGTAGTGTAGAACGTGCACTAGACATTTATCCAACGAGGTAGCTTTTACTAATTATCCAGTAGAAAGGACTCCAGTTAGGTAGACATTTTGTGCAAAACTGTGGCCTCTTGGCTGCATAGGCAGGTGCAGCTCCATTCTGGCCCTGATGCTCATTTCACAAACAATAACCCTCAATGGAAAGCACTTACAAATGTAAACATAGCAGGTGCCCCAGTTGAAGCTCCACTTCTGTGAAGGAAAAAATATCCTAACTTCTTGGGGTTGGCGACGGCAAAGCAAGTGTGTTTTCTCTGCAATTCCACTTTGAAAAACCATCTGAAATCCTGGATGGAGATTAATGTGTCGGTAACATAACAGAGCACAATCTCTTCTTTAGTGATTGCGACGAGTGGGTTCAATCAATCAATAAACTTTATTTTGGTCAAATTACCATAAAAGTGCAATATGGAAATAAAAATCACGATAATAAATATGATAAAATACATAATAAAATTACACGTTTTACGAAACACAGTAACAATTATCACAGGTTAAAATAAAAGTCACAACCCACATTATTAAATCATTCTCCTGATTATACAGGTAGAACCAAAATAGCATCAGATACCTCTAAAAAGACCTAAAGGTGGGGTAGGAATGGTCTGTTATGCAGTCTAGGCAGTCCAAACCAAAAGGAAGTTATGGGAGCCCTGATGTAATCAATTGATTAGTTGATTTCGGCATAATGTTGGTTGATTGAGCCTTAAAAACCTTTTAAAACATTATGCACAGAGCAGTCTGGTTACATTGTTGACAATAAAATATATATTTTTTAAATGTAACAGCAGTTCCCTTTCCAATTAAGAGGTACAGTAGATCAAATTTCAAGCCACATCGGCTCTAGGGCCTTTGAAGTGCATCGAATAGAAGGCTAGTTTCAAGTATACAAAAAAAGGTGCATGTGCAGCTAAAACAATGCACTCTGCTTCTTCCTCTATACCCACACTGTAGATGTATCAACTGATTCCAAATACCACAATCTGGCTGGTGTACCATCTCAAAATATGGTAAGCTACCCGATATTGTCTCAGACCCCAGAGAGTACACAGCAGTTTAATCCATCTCCACCTGGGTCTGGCATATTTGGGACAGAAAAAAAGAACATGTTCTACATCCTCAGAGGCATAATTACAGAATTCACAGGTTGGAGAGATGGATTGGCAAAGCTTCCATATATACGTAAGATTGTTGACTTGAAGTGTACCCAGTCTGAATTTCATGTAAAGTGTGCGTGCCAGGGGTGATTGGATTCGATCAATGTATGCCTCCTTAGCAGGTGGGACTTTGCATGCCAGGAAAGCTTCTACCAACCCCCTAGAGCTCACTTTTTGGTGATATTCATTTATTGTCTTGTGACAAGGGTTTTTTTTCTTGACATCTCCTGGTGAGAGCAGAGTACATTGCTCTCCCTTTTAAATACCCTAAGTATGCAAATGCCCAAAATCCATAGCACAACTCACACACCCACTCACAGACACACAGGCACTCACGCACCCACTCACAGACCCACACAGCTACTTACACACCCACTCAAAACACCCTTAATGCCACTCATAGACCCATTAAAAGACCCACACAAGTACTCACACAAGCACTCACAGACCCATACAGGCACTTATAGACCCACACAGACACTCACATACTCACTCACAGACCCACACAGGCACTCACACAACCACTCACAAACTCACACAGACACTCCCACACTCACCCACAGACCCACTCACAGACTCACAAATCCACTCAGACCTCACAGACCTACTCAGGACCCACACAGACACTCACACACCCACTCACAGACCCACACAGGCACTCACACACCCACTCTCAAAGGTTACAGGTTACAGTTAAGAAATACATTTTAAAAAACCTTAGAAATTCACTGAAAAAAACAAAGGTTACAGGGATGTTATAGTTAGGAAATAGAATGGAAAAAACCTTAGAAATTCAACAAAAAAACAAAGGTTACAGAGATGTTATAGTTAAGCTCAGACTTCACTCGTACAAAACCATAGAAAGTCAGCAGTTATACTTACCTGAGCTAATTATAACTTACAACCCCACAATGCACTGCTTATGAACTCACATTTTACATCGCTCATGACAAGGTCATTGACATCACAGATGACATCTCAAATGACATCACTGATGACATTATCCAAAGAACCACTCACACCCTGTAGAACCTCTCATACACCCACTCCCACACAACCACTCACATACCCATTCAAGTACTCACACACCCACTCATTGATCCATAGAGCCACTCAAACATCCATTCACTCATACAGCCACTCATACAATCACTAACTCACCCACACAGCCACTCATGTACCCACTCACTCACTAATATAGCCGCTCACACTAAGTCAATTACCCATACAGCTACTTACACACCTACTCACTCACCCATACAGTCACTTACACAGGTACTCACTCACCAATACAGTTACTCACACACCCACTCACTTACTCATATAGTTACTAACAGATGTACTCACTCACCTATACAGTCACTGACACAAACACATACTCACCCATACAGCCACTGTCACATTCACTCATACTGTCACTCACACACCCACTCACTCACCCATAAACCACTTATGCACCCACTCACTCACCCATAAAGCCACTCACACACCCCATCACTCACCTATACAGCCTCTCACATGCTCACTTACTCACCCATACACCTCTGACCTCACTCATCCACACAGTCACTCACTCACCCATATAACCACTCGCACACCTACTCACACTCCAGTACAGCCACTCACACAGCCACTCACTCACACATACAAAAACATACACACTCATAGAGCCACTCAGACACCTACTCAAACATGGATATGCACAGCCACACAGTCACTCACATAATGTGTTACAAATAGTATCACTCAGTAGTAATACACAAAGTATACTAATCTAACTTTTTTAGTATCTTACTATATATATATCTTACTATATATCTTTAACACTCAGAAACTTTTAGAAAACACTCACAATCACTGGAGGATGTTATCAGTGATGTCATAAGTGATGTCATTTGAGATGTCATGAGTAATGCCATGAGTGATGTCTCTGACCATGACCTTAGTTTGTCTTTTTTCTTTCTCCTTTTTTTCTCTGTCTCTTTGCAGCGCCGGGACACCGCCGTTGGTGGTAGCCGAGCGCTTTATAAATGTCTTGGTATGGTATGGTATGAGTGATGTGATATGTGAGGTCATAAGCAGTGCATTGCAGGGGCGTAAGTTACAGTTAGCTCAGGTAACTATAACTGCTGAATTTCTATGGTTTTGTATGAGTGAAATGAAATCAGAGCCTAACTATAATGTCCCTGTAACCTTTGTTTTTTTCAGTGAATATATATATATATACATATATATATATATATATATATATATATATATATATATATATATATATATATATATATATGTATATATATATATATATATATATATATATATATATATATATATATATATATATATATATATATATCCAAATAAGAAAAGATGCTCCTGCTGGAAGCCGGAGTCCCGTGGAAGGTGGTGCGAGAGTCGGGCGGAGCCGTCGATAATCCAATTCCAAATGTCAGAGACCAATCGCTCGCACACTCGGAAAAATGAGGCAGGTTTTGGAAAACAAAAAGATTTATTCCATCATAAATCTACGTGACGCGTTTCGCCTAACGGCTTGATCACACAAAGTGCACTTAGTGAAAGCCTCGTTACATACTGGTAGGTAGAAATTAACAAAGGACTACTTGGCTGTGGGCAAATCGCCCGTAATAACAGCCGTCATCTTATAACGTGTTAAAATTAAGTGAACAGATTAGATATATCTGACAATATTCGTAGTCCATCTTGGCAATGTTATATAAATTGGCATGTATATCCTAAATACTTGATAACACAATTCGATATGACAATCACCCACAAAACTATACGGGTCCGGCCGAACATGATCGCCATTTTGTAATGGCTATACACACATAGTGTGCCTGAGTATCCGTATGCTTAAAGTTAACTCTGGTCAGTTCATTGTTGGTGCTCCCCAAGTGGGTCATTTCAAAATTATCAAGTGCCTCTGCTACAATTATAATATATACTTGCGCGAGCATAAGCACAGTTCACATTCTATGTCTCAAGTTACCTGTCCACCCATAGTGGGTACAACATCAGTAAATATATCGAGGTATGGGAAACCTGGGTGATGACATAAAATTGTATCAAAACACATTGCATTTCTAGCTACATATCAGCCCTTGGTGGGTATACATTCAGTAATTAATACGAGGCAAGGAAAATCAAAAAAGCAGCGTATAAATACAAAAGTCAAGTGAAAAATAGTCTAATCTACATAAACAAAGTTAAAAAAGATAATTTCTTATCTGCGGCATATGGCCATTCCAGGAGAATGATACCACGAAGAAAAGGGTAGGGACCAGATCTATCTGTTCCATCTAGTGTGTCCCTTCCTTTCCTCCTGCAAATAAAGAGAAAAGGATCGACAGTTAGAATTTTGTGAAGAGCAACAGATCTATAACATCTATAACATGTTTAAAATTTAAGTTACAGAATGTACACATCCATAAAAATTCATAATTAACTTAGCAAATATTGACAATCTTATTCATCATGGAGATGTATTGCTATTTCTTCGTCCATATTGTGTCCCTTAGGATGACGTGTTCCTAACTCAATTATGTATCTGGATTCCTGTTTTCTTAATTGAAGTTCCCGGTTCCCACCCCTGGGATTACTCCCTATTTGTTCGAGGACAAAAAACTGTAGTTTGGTGTTGTCCGAATAATGATGTAACGCAAAGTGTCTGGCTATGGGATAATGGGTGTCCTTCTTGGCTATAGCCCTCATATGTTCCAGAACACGTTTTTTGGCCATATGCGTTGTACTCCCAATGTAGCGAAGGCTGCACGGGCATTCCAAAGCATATATAACAAAGGAGGAGCTGCAAGTAAGGAACTGTCGGATAGGTATTGTTTTGTTACTGTTGGGATTATAGTATTCCTTCCACATTCGGCTGCCTCGACATGCCTTACAGTGACCGCAAGGAAAGAATCCCTGCAGGTTAACACTCCTGTCTTCTTTAGGAGTGATGTCACTGTGTACTAGAATGTCCCTCATACTGCGTCCCTTCCTGTAGGTAATCTGGGGTCTGGGAGTCATGGTTGAACCTATGATAGGGTCTTTCTTCAACAGTTCCCAGTTTTTTGCTAGTATGCGTTGAACTTCTTTAGATCCACCATTGTAAGTCAGAATGACTCTCGTAGTGTTCTCACTTTCCTCTGCTCTAACATTGGTGGACAGGCTGGTCTCCCTGCTGATGTTTTTGACCTTCTCAGTTGCCCTGCGTAGTACCCACCCAGGATACCCTCTCTCCCTGAATCTAGTGAGCATGATGTCCTGTTCTTTGGAGAAAGCGTCTTCAGAGCTACAGTTGCGCTTGGCTCTTAATAATTCTCCATAGGGGATGCTCCATTTGAGCCAGTCAGGATGGCTACTTAGGGCATGCAGCAGGCTGTTGCCTGCAGTGGCTTTCCTGAAAAGTCGAGTATGTAGGGTGTTGTTAACGATCTCAACACTAATGTCCAAGAATTCAACCTTACTCTTACTAATATTGCTGGTTAGGACAAGGTTGAGACTATTGTTATTCAGTCTCTGTATAAAATTTTCTGCTTCACTGGCCGTGCCCCTCCAAATTACAAAGAGGTCATCAATATACCTCAGCCATAACACTACTTTGTCTAAGTCCTTCTTGTAGGTGGTGTCTAGCCTCAGGTCCTCCTCCCACGCCCCTAGGAACAGATTCGCGAAGCTCGGCGCGAAGCAAGTTCCCATTGCCGTGCCGAGGGTTTGTCTATATATGTTGCCATTGAAAAAGAAAAAGTTGTTTTTAAGACAAAACCTAATCATGGCAATAATCATTTTAGTATGCTCCAGAAATTTGATAGGTCTCTTAAATAGGTATTTCTGACATGCTGAAATACCTGCCTCGTGTTCGATGATGGTGTACAAAGAACTCACGTCCATGGTTATTAATATGTATCCTTCCTTCCAGGTCATACCCTGTATTTTATTAAGAAAATCCTTAGTATCTCTCACATACGATGGAAGAAGGGCCACCTGATCTTTGAGAAAATGATCTACATATCTCGATACGTTCTCCAGAGCACTCCCTCTAGAAGAGACTATCGGTCGTCCCGGGGGGTTGGTTATATCCTTGTGAATCTTGGGGAGGAGATAGAGCACGGGGAGTTTAGGGAAATCTTTTTTTAAAAAGCAAAATTCTTCCCACTCTAACAGCCCTCTCTCTCGCCACTCAGACAGATTATTCCATATAGCAGTCACACTCTTACTATACTCATTTCTGTTAGTCATGGAATAGAAAGAGGGATTATTCAACTGGCGGTTTGCTTCTGCTATATACTAAGCCTGGGCGTAGTTTGCGTAGTAGCACTTCGCGTAGCTACATGAAGTACAATTTCAACTACACGTAGCTATGCACATTGCGTAGTGCGTAGCTGTGTGCTTGACTGCACTGTACAATAATTGCCAAAAGCATCTTGTACAGTGCAAGTTAAGATAAACTAAATATCTCTGTCTTTATATGCTAAAAATGCATATAGTTACTACACAAAAGTGAAAATGATAAATTAACAAGCAGTGAGAGAGGTGATGATTTTGGGATCCTCCCTAACCTAGGGAGAGAAGAACCAAGCAGATGCCTTGAAAACAAAAAACACATCTTTTGAACCATTCAGTGGTGGTCCCATCCTCTTAGGACCACCCCAAGCACAGTTATTGGCAAAAATACAATCCCAACCAAAGGCCCTGCAAAGCATTATGGGACGAGATTAGCAGTGGGCAGTGAATATTATAGTATCCAATATCAAAATAATTCTACAAAGAGCTGCAGTTCCACTAGTCGTTACTAGATGTCCCTCACGAGTCAAATGCAAAAGCTTCATGAAAGGGTTTCAATGCTTTTGCATTTGACTCGTGAGGGACATCTTGTAACGACTAGTGGAACTGCAGCTTGATGTATTAATAATTTCAATGCTTTTGCATTTGACTCGTGAGGGACATCTAGTAACGACTAGTTGAACTGCAGCTCTTTGTAGAATTATTTTGATATTGGACACTATAATATTCACTGCCCACTGCTAATCTCGTCCCATAATGCTTTGCAGGGCCTTTGGTTGGGATTGTATTTTTGCCCATAACTGTGCTTGGAGTGGTCCTAGGAGAAAGGGACCACCATTGAATCGTTCACATGATATGCTTTTTGTGTTCAAGGCATCTGCTGGTCCTCCCCTAGGTTAGGGGGACTCCAAAATCATCACCTCTCATTGCTTGATATTTTATTGTCAAAGTTCATTTTTGTGAATTGGTTATATGCTTTTTAGCATAGAAAATTGCTTTATCAAAGCATTTGAAGGTGTTTATTTTACTGCTGCTACGCTACGTCAATTAGCACAGTTATTCACTCTGCTACGTGCAATTTGCATAGTACGTAGTAGCACAAACTTTGCATGCTCCGTGAGCGTAGCGAAGTATTATGCCCAGGGTTACTATATACATGTCTCTGGTCATAATGACCACATTGCCCCCTTTATCAGCAGGCCTCACTACAATAGTATTGTCAGTGGCTAAATTAATGATTGCATTTTTTTGTGCCATAGACATATTATATACCATAGGTACAGTTTTTTAAACCATACTTTCTGTTTAAATTTCAACAATTGTTCTGAGACGATGTCTTGGAATGTATCAATATTGTCATGAGGCATCATAGGTAAAAAGTTGATTTCGGTCTAAATTTAGTAGAAGCCGCTTTGTCAAAGCTAATGTCATATTCAGTTAACATCTGGGGACATCTTGAGTTGCAAGTGCCTGTTCATTCTCCAATTCGTTAAGTGTTATCAGGGTATCAATATCACTAATGTTAAGATCCACATTACCATCGTCAATGCTGCATGGGTCTTTGTTGGTAGGGGTTTAAGCTTGTGCCACTTCTTAAGTTTGAGCTTGCGGCAAAACTTGAAAACATCAATCCGAGTATTGACATAATTCAGGGGTTCAGAGGGACAGAATGATAATCCTAAGCAAAGTGTTTTAGTTTCTAAATTGCTCAGGGGTTTGGGTGTAAGATTGATAATAGTGCGTTGTACCTCAGCGTCATCCATTATCGGGCCGTGGTTGAGCGAGTTACCATGCTTCCCATACGCCCTCTGGTATTCCCTCTTCCTCTTCCTTTGTTTGTCTCGTTTTCTCCTTTTCTTCCTGTACCTCGACCCCTTCCTCTTCCTTTTCCCCGTTGGTTCGTGTCTCTGTTCTGTGATTGTGGTGAAGTTCGACTCGTTTGCCGGCTCTTGCGTATGAGCCGGTACTCGTCTAAAAATGTTTTTGGTCTTGTTTCCTGCTCATTGCTTGATGCGGAACTGGCCGAGCTGACTGATGTTATTGATGTAGTAGTGTTAGTTATCTCAACATCACTTTGTGTAGTGTCGCCCTCTTCAGCTGTGTAGGTGTCCGATTGTCTTTCTTTGGGGGCCTGAGCATGTTCATCATACAAGTGGTCGTACTTGTGGCTGTACGTCAATATCCTTCCGGTCTCGTAGTCAATACAATCTCTATGAAGCTTACGCTGTTTCCTGATCTTAATATCTTTCTCATATTCAATGAGTCTCTGTTTGAGATCTTCATAGAATTTCTTGATGATATCTTCTTCATCATTCTTGCTTAGTTCATCTTTCAGTCTCTTAATCTCATCAATGATCTTCTCCCGGTCCGACCAGGCATACTTTACTAGAATCTCAAGCATGATCCTGGAACTCCTCGCGGAGTTGGCTGCCCATTCTGTGAGCATTTTAGGGTCTGGTGATTCATATGATGGCGTGGTATAAATTCTGAGGCCTCTCGGGATCATCTCCTTATCTATGTAGTCTTGGAGGGAGATGGCCTCCCACCATTTTGATATCTCTGTTTTGCTGAGTTTTTCTAATTTCTTCAATAACTCCCTTGTATTGGAGTTGTGGGTGACATGTTCGGTAACTATTCTGCTTTTCCCTAGCGCTCTCGCGAATAAAGTCTGTGCTTCTGCACGTCTACTACTGTCGTCATCCATCGTGCTTTCACCCTCATGAGCGGCCTCTATGGTATTGCTGCCAATTTTCCGTTGCCTTCCTCATTTCCCTTTCCAATGAAAGTTCCTTCTGCCACCCGTGCCGTCTCGCTTTTCCTGTTGTAGTTGCCTGTTTTAAATCTTCTATGCGTTATAGTAATATAAATATATAGATATACACATACATATATACATATATATACACACACACACAATAGGCTTTTAAATGTATATGTTTTTGTATATATACATATATATTTACACACAAACAAGGCTTGTAACTGTGTGTGTGTGCACATATGTGTGTGTGTGGATATATATATAGCAGGGCTTACACCCTGAGCTCCCCCTGCCCTCCTACTCACTGTGTCTTCCCTCTGCTGGGAGTATGCAGCTGTCCCCCTCCTGTGCTGCCTGACAGAAACAGATACATTACTTAAGATATTTCAAACTTCAGAGGCGACTGTGAATGGAGTATATAACTTTCAATTCTGCTTTGCAGAATGTACTGCCCTGTGTCCCAAAAACTGGGACATTTATGCAAAATTAAGAAAAGTGTCGAGACACCAGGCAGTCCAGTCCTCTGAAAACGGGGACTGTCCGGGTAAATCCGGGACGTCTGGTCAAACTACCTTATTCTCTAAAAGACATCCTCCAGTACTGCAAATGCACTTTCAGCAAAAGGAAATGCCAAGCGGTCCGCTATGTTGTTTTGGCTCACTCAGCATTCCTTATGTTTTTTTCACCAATAAACTTCCAAAGCAGGCATTTGGCAGTGACACACAGGGAGTTTTCTCCCTGTACACGGGGGCATTGTTTATTTGGTCTACCTGAGTTTGCCCTGTTTTGCTTGGTGGACTTGGCCACCCTGAATGGAATGGACCTCCTTATACTTCCTATGGAGTATGGGCTACCTCCACTGTTTACCCTCCAGCAGAGATGGCGGAATATCCATCAGCACTCAATCTGCTGTTTCCATCGTCTAAATGAGGGTGGAGAACTGCAAGTTTGGCAGGCAGGAGAACCTTCAATTAACTGTGGTACTCCTGTCCTGCTGATTTTCAGTGGTTCCCTCATCCCAGCAAACTAATTTCACAGAGGGCCAAATAGCCATAGAATGAAATTTCATAACAGAGTTTGTCTAGAGCCCCTTCCCTATCTTTCTACTTTTGCCATTTTCTCCAAGGTACAATACTTTGCAATGAAATGTTCTCTGATATTGAAGCAAGTTCAAGTTTATTGTTTTAGTTAATTGAAACCATAACAAATTTTGCAATTAAAATGATAACATTTTAAATGTTATAACATTGTAAAATAAACCGTGCCTAAAGGAAAGTGCTGTCACTCATTCTGCCTTGAGAAATGACTTTTACTAATCCAATATATCTTAAAACCAATGTAATGGTTTGAAACTAGTGCAATGTTTGTGCAAGTACGTAAACCAATGTGAACTTGTGTTCAGCCTGCAATTTCAACCATAGAAAATATAGATTCCACAAGCAATCTAGTGCAGATATTGAAGCAGATAATGCACTGCCCTCAGTGCTTAATTTAAGCTGGTGGTTTTCAGTGCTAAGCACTGGCACTTAATTGTCAACACCAGCACTTACGACAGTCTGCCACATGATGGTGCTGTCTGTCTAATTTAGAGATGAGCAGAACAACAGTTGTTTATAAATTCAATATACATTAAAAAAAATATGAATACTTGCCACTCAAGCCATTCTTATAGCTTTGGGGGCCTGGAATACTCTGAATGTTCACACTTGTTAGAGTGTGATGGTTAGTAGTTATGTTGGTAATGTCATTGGCAGCGCTGGCAGGGGCAATGTGTGGTGCAAGCTGCAGCAGCGTCCTGACAAGGGCCCTGGTAGTTATGTTTTTTACAAATTAAGCACTGAAGTCTGCCTCCATTGGCCTCCTCATGACATTAGTTTGTGCACTGAAGGCTTCCAGCCTCTCCTCGCCTGCAGCCCGCAGGCAGACGCTTGTGCGGATCCAAAATGGAGGGTCCTGTGAGATGGAAATTTGCATTCATTGACAGACAAAAAGTACATCAGTCACTTGGAAACTCATTCACCATGTTTTCTTTTTTCGTGGAAGAATAGGGAATAACAAAAGCGACCTCAATCAAGGCTGTCTGCGAGAACACCAGTTTAGATTTCAATTACCGCCGTGTCAAGTCATTCACACTTTGAAATTGAAATAAAGTGGCCATGAAACCCATCGCTATTGTGGTCTGTGTTATAGATGCGGTCGTTTCAAGATAATATCCAAGTGCATTTTAAGTGTTATTGTGATTGTTAAACGTTTCAATTGAAAAGTAACATTTATTATGTCTTAAAAGAACTGATCAGTGGCAGCTGGTCGTCTTCAAAAGTGGTGAGGCTTAAAACTTGCCCTAGTGAGCAGACAATAGAAGGACTGCTTGCTTAAAGTACTCAGGCCTCTGAAGTGGCAAGCATCACATGTGGCACTAACAGATGATGAAGTGAGAGGGATCTATTGGGAACAAAGGTCCCCGACTGTTTCAATTTTTCCAAGACAGGTCCCAAACTTTTGCTAAAAACACAACCATTTTTGAATGGTAATGCTGCCCTCGAGTTGGCTCAGGCTGGAACAGATGGGGCGGGGGGTCCAACACTGTGAAGCAAGAGCAGGGTAGAGAGCTAAAGAAGAAATACACCTTCTCTGGAGGGTGCCTGCTACCTGAAAGAAATGTGGAAGTATGTAATAAGTTAATCAGCAAACCAAAAGGCTGCTTGGGAGACAGTGTAGGATTTCATTGAAATAATTATCTGAATCTTCAAGTTGGCATGGAGTTATTCTCATGCATCCTTATCATGGATGTTGGACTTGCCTCTTTTTGCAGGGTTATCCCCAAACTTTTTGCTTCTTCCTCCTATTTTTACCTGACCTGTGTTTGTTGGTTTTAGGACTCTGGGCACTTTACCACAGCTGATCAGTGCTAAAGTGCATATGCTCTCCCAGTAAATTGTTATTATGATTGGTTCTCCCTGATTGGCATATTTTGATTTACTGGTCAGTCTCTAGTAAAGTGCACTGGGTGTGCCGGGGCTGGTAAATCAAATACTACTAGTGGGCCTGCAGCACTGGTTGTGCCACCCACATGAGTAGCCCTGAAAAGATGTCTCAGGCTTGCCACTGCAGTGCCTGTGCGCAGTTTGCTAACTGCCATGTCGACTTGGCAAGTGCATCCACTTGCCAGGCCCTAACCTTCCCTTTTCTTACATATAGGACACCCCTATGGTAGGCCCAAGATACCACCCTGGGCAGGGTGCAGTGTATGTGAAAGGTAGGACATGTACTAATGTGTGTAACATGTCCTGATAGTGAAATACTGTCAATTTCGTTTTTCACTATTGAAAGGCTATCTTGCCCCATAGGACAGAATGGGGAATGCTTTGTAGAATTTACAGTTAATGGGGAAACAATGGCTCCTGTGGAATAATAATACAGTATTTCTGATGCAATTCTGCACAATGGCAATATACATGGTTAGTAGGATGTCAAAAAGAAAGCTGGCCACTGACACTGAGGGAATAGTCAATGTGAATTTTTTTTTCGTTTATATAATAAATAAATGAAATAAACAATATATACATAGGGCTTGAGAATCACAATATGATTATACAACAAACAATGATTACAAATAGTGAACGGTGTCCCAGTGAAAAAAACATTGGAACCTAAACTAATAGTGACATAATACGTGACATATGTACAAGGTTTCACTTGAAAACATTTTGGCGACCATTAAATAATTCAAAATCAATTGGACAACACTTTATACAATCATAAACGTTTGATAATAGTTCGCCTTTGTTAATTGTCGACGACGTTTCGACCCTATCTGAAGTACAGGGTCTCTTCAGAACCTAAAGGATGTAGGGACACCTGAGGGGAGGCCTGCACTGCCTAATGTGAAAAGCAGTGTCACCGTGAAATAAGTGAAGAAAAAACTCACAGGGACCCGGCCGGGCACCCTTGTGAGGGTAGTGTTAGGCAGAAAGGATGGCAGGGCCTGGATATCTCAGCGTTACTCGGGGCACTTGATATTCACAAGGTACAAGAACCATGTGGGTTTCTCTGGCTGATCAGCAGAATGGCCGATCTAAGCTGCAGGCGATTGCTTCGTATATGGGCAATGAACGCCAAGGAAATAACAAGTGGAGCTCTTGGATAAGCTGAAATAGCCGGTGTTTGTCCCCCGAGTGCTGCTGGAACAGTGGAGCGTCCGTCTCCCTGTTTGGTGCGATAACCTTGTGAATATCAAGTGCCCCGAGTAACGCTGAGATATCCAGGCCCTGCCATCCTTTCTGCCTAACACTACCCTCACAAGGGTGCCCGGCCGGGTCCCTGTGAGTTTTTCTTCACTTATTTCACGGTGACACTGCTTTTCACATTAGGCAGTGCAGGCCTCCCCTCAGGTGTCCCTACATCCTTTAGGTTCTGAAGAGACCCTGTACTTCAGATAGGGTCGAAACGTCGTCGACAATTAACAAAGGCGAACTATTATCAAACACTTATGATTGTATAAAGTGTTGTCCAATTGATTTTGAATTATTTAATGGTCGCCAAAATGTTTTCAAGTGAAACCTTGTACATATGTCACGTATTATGTCACTATTAGTTTAGGTTCCAATGCTTTTTCACTGGGACACCGTTCACTATTTGTAATCATTGTTTGTTGTATAATCATATTGTGATTCTCAAGCCCTATGTATATATTGTTTATTTCATTTATTTATTATATAAACGAAAAAAATTCACATTGACTATTCCCTCAGTGTCAGTGGCCAGCTTTCTTTTTGACATCCTACTAACCCTGTATATTGCCATTGTGCAGAATTGCATCAGAAATACTGTATTATTATTCCACAGGAGCCATTGTTTCCCCATTAACTTACTTACCCAGGCTCCCCGTGAGTAGGGTTCCCTTGTTTTTTGTTCTCAGTTGTAGAATTTACAAGCATATCTTCCCATAGGGATAATATAGAACAACAACGTTTAGGCTCTCTGAACTCAGAATTTATTAACACATCTTTTACTAAAGATAGTTTTTAAATTGTGCATTTGAAAATGCCACTTTTAGAAAGTATGAATTTTCTTGTTTAACCATTATGTGTGCCTCTGCCTGTTTGTGCATTGACTGTCTCGTTTTAGAGTGACAGGGGCTGAAGAGGTGCATTCTCTCAGACAGCCACCGGGGGGGTTGATGTGTGTCCTGCCTTTCCTGAATGAGTCAGGGCTGGGATAAAAAGACGAGGGCTGCATTCAGAGTAGGGGAGGAGTTCTCACTAGCACCTGAATAGGCCTGGTCTGCATGTAGAGTGGTGGGAGGAGATTTCTCTTGCACCTGAATAGGGCCTGTCTGCCTTACACAATGCTGTCTCCACCTCCTGCTGGGCAGCTGCACCAGAGAGGACAGAACTGGTTTGGACTGGGCTCAGAGACCCTTGCACAAAGAGAACAAAGACATTTTGGGGTATAAGTATTAGACCTAAAACCCCTGAACTTTAGACTACTTCTGGAATCAAGAGGAACCTTTGCCAAGGAGAAGAGCTGGAGAAACTGAGGAGAAGTACTGCCCTTACTGTGTGTCTGGGGTTGGCCTGCAGTTGCTGTTTCTGCCAAGGAAAGGAGAAGGACTTTGCTGTGTGCTGTGTCCCCTGCTTGAGGAAAGTCTCCAAGGGCTTGAGTAGAAGTTTGCCTCCTGTTTTGAAGTCTCAGGAACACAAAGACTTCACCCTCAGCTCCCCTGAACTTCCTTGCTGGGAGTTCTGACCTGCCAGGAGTGCCTGTGACTGTGTGGGGCCTGTGGAGGTTGTTTCTGCTGCTGGGAGCTGGAAAGCAACGCAACAACAAGAAAATCGATGCATCGCTCTTCTTGCAACAGTTTTTCCGACGCAACGCTGTGGTGTGAGAAGAATCTCCTCGGACCGCCGTGCCGCTGCTGAAACCGATGCAGTGAGGGATCGCGGCTGAAGAAATCGATGCAGCGCCGCTCGACGCCGCCTCATCGTTCGCCGACGCATCCCGGATTTCCATGCATCGTTCCTGTGCGGCAAGTTTTCCCCGACGCATCACCCGTGGATCGGAGTCGTCTCGGAATCGATGCATCGCTTCACCCCACAGACCGGACCCACGCACCGCTCCCCTGTGTCCAGTGGAACTGTCGCATCGCATCCACGAAGGTCTCAGGAAACGACGTATCTCTTTGTTTTTCGATGCTTCCCATCGCTGCGGCTGTTTGACTTGGTGAATTTTGTCGCAACAACAGGTACTTTGCAAGAAATCACGCATCCATAGTTTTCTATGGACTCAGTTGCTAAAACCTTTTGAAAGTCATTTTTAGGTCTCGCCTAGCGGTGCAGCGCATGCGCTGCTCGCTTTGCGAGGCATGCAGTATACACTATAGGTGAGGGAAGCCCCGCCCACTTTTTCATTGGCTTGTGGCTTTGTTGTTTCTAAATGCTGCCTTCTGATTGGTTTAGAGGCTGCTAGTCCCACCTTATGACGGCCATGTCTCCTTCCACGGCTATTGGCCCCTTTACTGCGTGTTTCCTGAGCACTACTTTATACCAGCGCCACCCCTCCCGCTGTACGTGCCTTCTCTCCTGCCCCACCCACTCCCGTTTTTCATGCCTAAATCACGCCCGCCCACCTGTCTGCAATGCATTAGGTCTCGCTTAAATGCGAGTCCTCTTGCATTGCAAATGCCTGTTTGGTTAATCTCCAGCATTTTCGGTCGTGGGTAAAGCGAGTAGTCTTTCTAATTTATCTATAATTTCCTACTACATGTCAAAGGTAGGGAACGCGCGTGCGCAGAATGAGGGGCATGCGAGGCGAGCAAAGTGACGCTAGGTAGGTGCGTGCTTAAAGACACGTCATACGCAACAACTATGCAGCGAGCGTTACCGGAGCAGACCAGTCAGCAGCAGCGGCCGCTGTCCGAGCGGCGGAGAGTGACAGGTCGAGACTCCGCCCCCGTGATGACCGAAAGAATGAGCAGTGAGCCCCTGTGCGCGCCCGGAAACCCGGTGAGTGAATGGGAAAGAATGAGCCAAAGGAGGGAGGAGGTCCCGTCTTGAGACACGCTTACAGAGGGGAGGAGAGGTTGGGTTGTTGTGAATTGAATACATTTATACAGGAGAGAAAGCAAGTACCCCACTTTACCCAACATATCGCTCAACGTGTTTGAGTATCCGTGCTAGGAAGCGACTTCAGTAAAAATTGCAAATGCGCATCCTGCTTTACCGAGGACAGGCAGGAGCTTGCGGCGTACTCCATTACCAGGCCCTCATTGGCAGCTGTAATGCAAATGCGCATCCTGCGATGCGCTTTACCGAGGGCAGGCAGGAGCTCGCGGCAGCTGGCGGCGCTCTCCCCTAACCGGACCTCCCGGGCCGTCAAGGTCGATAACATGAGAACAATTCTTTAACTATAAAAATACAGCTATTTTGCGTTAGGGTATGGTTTAAAACTACACGTGTTGTGTTACATGTGTGTAGACACACACACATACAGACTCGCCCACGCTGGATCTGCAGTACTTTCTTAAAAGCACTACCTTTTTCAGTTGTAATTACTTCACGAGTGCGCACATATGCTTGCTTTTTAGCCCTGGTCCGTGCTCTCTTAAGTACAAACACACACACACTCGAGCACACCCACATAGATACGCACACAGCACGCACACTGACACAGACAAGCACACACACTGACACAAAGACACACGCACTGACAGAGGCACACAGACAGGCACGCACACTAACACACAGACACGTGCACACACGCACCAGTACCTGTTGGGGATTAGCTGCTGGTGTCCACACGCGGGTCCTGCACATGCCTCACTGGTGCACACCAGGGTTTGCCCATAAATACCGGGCGTGCATCGTGTGTTGACACAGCCCTTTCTCAGCACATTGTAGTACACAAATGGGCGTTGTGTTGGGAGTGTGCATTCTTCCTTCCAACAATGAGCCTGCCTGCGTTCTTTCCAAGTAAACACAGCTTGAGCGCTCCTTTTGTTAGCGCCTCGACGCCTCGGCCCTGCTCTCCAGGAGCCTCTGTGCTGCAGACAAATAACACACCTGCTTTGTGTGCGCTCCCTCACAAAGAGGAAAGGCTCCTGTTGCTGTTCACGGAAGCCTCAAAGGGTCGCATTACCGGCCGTGCGCCTGCTAGTTTTTCTACTAGTGACACAACGAGATTTTCTGTTGTGACTGGGGGAATGATTTTCCGTTGTTCTCTTTTGTGATCTGTATAATAAATAGACCACAGCTCTGCTTACAATTGTGTATTAAAAAAATAGCAGGCCACGCAGCTTCCTTTTCAATATCATTGGAACCCTGCGAACCTCAGGTGTACACTGCGTGTATGGGGAGATGGGCGCACGAGGGGGTAGCAAATCCGATGGCACTTTATATTAGACACAAGTATTCGGTGTCCAGCCGTTGCAGAAGCATACAATTTAGGCACAGGTAGGCAGCACCAGAGCTCCAGTTCCCACCGTTGGACTCCCTCGTATTGAATTACACCTACCTGGTGTTTCAAACATAGCAGGAACAATAACTTATTTCAGACACTGCAGTGCTAACGGCTGCCAGCCAGGGAAACTGCACAGGAAAGGAGTTTATTAATATGAAAAACCACAAAGAGCAATATATCTAATGTATGTAACCTATGGGATTAATGCGCGTTCTGCAGAGCACTGCCAGTAACCTGCAGGTCTCATTCTCTTTTTTGCAGTAAGATAGCTCAGTGGGTTGTTGTTGCAGAGATCCTTGTATAACCTGCAAGGCGTTAGTTCCAACCCTGATATAATAAATCAGTAGTTTAGGCAGCCACAACTCTATGTAACCTGCTAGGCTGAATTTTCATTTCTTACAAGCACTGTCTCAATCTTTCACTTTTTTAAGGTTGATAAAATGTGTGCCATTGAGTTCGATAGTAATATATAAATATTTATTAGCTTGTAGAATAATTAAGTTAGACTTTTGCCCTTCATTAACATTGAATATTAATTTGATTATGCACATGTATAACATACCTCGCATACATACGTCAGTAGTAGATATGTGTTCAAATATAAAGCTTGAGATAGTATATGCTTTCATATCTCAGTTTGGTATTACATGTGTGACGGCGCTATCAGCCAGCACTGTTTTTTTCATGCCTAAATCAAGTTGCAAACAGCGATGCAATGGTTATGCTTTGTTACAAAATGTAGACATGTTGTTTTTCTGTCTACATAAAATATTGTCTTTCCCACCAAATCATGCCATTTTATTTTAACCAAAATTGCTCGCATGTCTTCCTTTTCTAGTGGTAATAATGCGGTCCTTTTTATTTCATCAGAAACAATATGCACAGGACTCATTGACAAGTTCAAAAGTATTTAATGTGTTGTCGTGATTACCGTCATATGGGAATGTCATATTGCTAAAAATACTTATGAGCTAAGCTATGTTGCAGTAATGTGCGATAATATGCTGCATCGCCAAATACTTATAAGGTCCTAAAAGCGAGACCGATTGCATTGCAAATGCTTGTTCTTAATACTTGTATGTTGGATTTTTGTCCTTTTGGTCTTGTTAAGTTTCGATAAAGATACTTTATTTTTCTAAACCGGTGTGGTGTCCATTTGTGGTGTTATCACTGTGTTACTGTGAGTGTTAGTACAAATACTTTACACATTGCCTTTGGAATAAGCCTGTCTGCTCGTGCCAAGCTACCAAGGGGGTGAGCAGGGGTTATCTAGAGTGTGTATCCCCCTTACCCTGACTAGAAGCAAGGTCCCTATTTGGACAAAGGTACCTACCTCTGCCAACTAGAGACCCCCATTTCTAACAATGGAAATCCAAAAGAAAAGTTTTGCACCAGGTCCAGCCTGATTGCTTGCTCCAGCCATGCCTGTCCACTCTCAATCTTCTACAGCTCTGTTCAAGAAGTGCCCCCCGCAGCTCCAGTTCCAGCCCGGCTCTTACTCAAGAACTTACTCCAGTCCTGGTCTTATTCCAGCTCTGCTCCAGTCCTGGTCTTACTCCATCCCTGCTCCAGCCGTGCTCTTACTCCAGCTCTGCTCCAGTCATGGTCTTACTCCAGCCCAGCTCCAGACATGCCCGTACTCCAGCTCTGCTCCAGTCCAGGTCTTACTCCAGCTCTGCTCCAGTCCTGGTCTTACTACAGATCTGCTCCAGTCCTTGTCAGCTCAAGCTCTGGTCCATCCGTGCTCTTAATCCAGCTCTGCTCCTGTCCTGGTCTTACTCCAGCTCAGCTCCAGTCCTGATCTTACTCCAGCTCAGCTCTAGTCCTGTTCAGCTCCAACTCAGCTTCAGCTGTGTCCCAGCTCTGCTCCAGTCCTGGTCATACTCCAGCTCTTCTCCAGTCCTAGTCTTACTCCAGTTGTGCTCTTACTCCATCTCTTCTCCTGTCCTGGTCTTACTCCAGCTCTTCTCCAGTCCTGATCTTACTCCAGCCCTGCTCCAGCCGTGCTCTTACTCCATCTCTTCTCCAGTCCTGGTCTTACTCCAGCCCTGCTCAAGTCCTTGTTAGCTCCAGGCCTGCTCCTGCCGTGCTCTTACTCTAGCTCTGCTCCAGTCCTGGTCTTACTCTATCTCTGCACCATTCCTGGTCATACTTCAAATCGGCTCCAGTCATGGTCAGCTCCAGCACTGCTGCAGTCCTAGTGTTACTCCAGCCCTGCTCCATCCATACTCTTACTCCATCTCTTCTCCAGCCCTGGTCTTACTCCACCTCTGCTACAGTCCTGGTCTTACTCCATCTCTGCTCCAGTTCTCGTCTTACTCCAGCTCTGCTCTAGTCCTGGTCAGGTTCTAGTCTTACTCCAGCTCTGCTACAGTTCTGGTCTTACTTCAACTCTGCTCCAGTCCTTGTCAGCCCCAGCTCTGCTCTGGTTCTGGTGTTACTCCAGCCCTGCTCCAGCCATGCTCTTATTCCATCTCTGCTCCAGTTCGGGTCTTGCTCCAGCTCTGCTCCAGTTCTGGTCTTACTCCAGCTCTGCTCGAATCCTTGTCAGCTCCAGCTCTGCTCTAGTCGTGGTGTTATTCCAGCCCTGCTCCTGTCGTGCTCTTACTCCATCTCTGCTCCAGTCCTGGTCTTACTCCAGCTCTGCTCCTGTCCTTGTCAGCACCAGCTCTGGTCCAGTCCTGGTCTTACTCCATCTCTGCTCCAGTCCTGGTATTACTCCAGCCCTGCTCCTGTCGTGCTCTTACTCCATCTCTGCTCCAGTCCTGGTCTTACTCCAGCTCTGCTCCTGTCCTTGTCAGCACCAGCTCTGGTCCAGTCCTGGTCTTACTCCATCTCTGCTCCAGTCCTGGTATTACTCCAGCCCTGCTCCTGTCGTGCTCTTACTCCATCTCTGCTCCAGTCCTGGTCTTACTCCAGCTCTGCTCCTGTCCTTGTCAGCTGCAGCTCTGGTCCAGTCCTGGTCTTACTCCAGCTCTGCTCCAGTCCTGGTCTTACTCCAGCCCTGCTCCAGTCCTGGTGTTACTCTAGCCCTACTCCTGCCGTGGTCTTACTCCAGCTCTGCTCCAGTCCTGGTCTAACTCCAGCTCTGCTCCAGCCCAGGTCTTACTCTAGCTCTGCGCCAGTCCTGGTCTTACTCCAGCTCTGCTCCAGTCCTGGTCTTACTCCAGCCCTGCTCCAGTCCTGGTCTTACTCCAGCCCTGCTCCAGTCCTGGTCTTACTCCAGCTCTGCTCCAGTCCTGGTCTAACTCCAGCTCTGCTCCAGCCCAGGTCTTACTCCAACTCTGCGCCAGTCCTGGTCTTACTCCAGCTCTGCTCCAGCCCTGGTCTTATTCCAGCTCTGCTCCAGCCGTGCTCTTACTCCAGCTCTGCTCCAGCCCCGGTCTTCCTCCAGCTCAGCTGCAGGCTTGCAAGAACTCTTCTACTGTCGCACTAGGCAGCCTGGAAGATCACGTGACAGTCACGCAGCGGCCAAAGCATGAATTAAACTTCCCCTATCAGGGGTTTTATTTTTTTAGCCACACAGTACTTGCTCATTGATGTTATTTTAATGATTACTGTAAAAATCGTAAGATGTTCACATGTTACTTGTTTACCTTTTATTTGGTGGTTGACTTATTGTGGAATAAATAAAGTTTCTAATGCATTTATGGGGCTGGAGTCCCTGGGATGTCCATTACTCCTCGCTTCCATCATAATCTAGTTTCCTGAGTGGAGACATTTAAGGGTGAACAGGAGGCCTGGGGGAATGCTGAACGTTTGTAACTTCAACCATGAGAGAGCCCTGTCAATCTTATCAAAAGCTGCCTTTCAAAATGAAATATATTTAACAGTTTCTTTGGTTAGTAAAACATTTGTCTTTGAGTTATTTTCTCGTAAATTAATTTAGGAACCTGTAATTGGCAAACGCATTTAAAATAAAATAGTTCCTTTCTCATAATTATGCAACCTGGGCTTAGATTGCAATCTTCTATGGGTTTCGGAGTATGCAACTCTTTCATCTGGACATACCTTACTATACTTTCTCTATGTTGAGTATTCTTGAAATACATTTTTAAAATGTATAGATATGATCAATGGAACACAATTTTTCATACCTGCTATCTTATGTCCACTTCGTATATCTCCACTGTTGCTTCATTTTTTAACTCTCCCTAGTCTAAAATGGATTTTACATTTGTTGCTGGATTGGACTTTTCTGTCATCTACTGACCAGGCTCAAACATCCCGGCCGATATCCTGCCAGCTACCTCAAGCAACCACGCTGCAAGTGATGGCTGGGCCAACACGCAAAGCAACTAGTTCATTCCCATAACGAACAGGTGAGCCATGGCTTTGGCTCTCCATCAATCAATCGATCAGGATTTGTTTAGCGCGGCTGATTCACCCGTGAGGGTCATGAGGCACTGTGGGGTCCTGCTGCGGGATCACGCTGCCTGTTCCTATTGGTTTAACATCCAGGTCTTGAGGTCCTTCCTGAACTGGTGGAGCGATGATGAGGCTCAGAGGTGCAGGGGGAGGGTGTTCTAGGTCTTAACCTCCATGAGGTGAAAGCATTGGCCACGGAAGATGAACATCGGCAGAAGAACCTTTCAGCCATTTGTATACACATGGGGCAAAAGCACTTGGCTGGGAACATAGGCACGAAAACAACGGCATCCCTGGCTGGTCTTCCAAATGCTCTAGTGGACCTCTTGCTGAACTGACGGCCACCTACTACAGAGGGGCATTAGGTCAGTTCTGCTGGCATAACAATGGGACAGACTTGTTTCTATGGCTCTTGAAAAGCACCAAGATCTCTGAAGACGAAGGCTCATCTTTGTGGCAAGATGTGGTACTCTGCAATTGGTCCCCTTGTGGACAACCCCATTGACCACTGTTCCATGTGCCAGGTCACCGTTGTAATTGGATGACCAGTCCTGGTGTAATCCAAGGCATTCTTGGCACAACGTGGTTCTCCGTATGAGGCTTCTACACACTTCCTAGAGGGCAGAAGCTCCTTATGGTTGTTAACAAATTCTGCTCTTATCCCAGAAGTGGATCCTGTCCTCTTGACTACCGCTGAGATGGCTGTACCAGCTGTTGAGAAGATTCTCGTCGCCCGCGTGGTTGCACGTATCCTAGAGTCAGACAGGGACCTCTCTTCGAGGTCCTCTATGCTGCAGTTGGATTCCTTCACCTGGTGGTACCACCATGCTCAGAGGCGGGATTCATGAGGACTTTAAAGAAGGTACAGGAAATACCCCAGCAAGGTAGGCAGGTATAGGAGATGTCCCTGTTCCAATTTCTTAGGAGTTGCCCAGCAAACTATCCTCCCCCATTCATCCACAGGGTGCTGACCTGCATAAATATTACTCTATATTGTGTTATGATAAGGGCTTTGCCTGCCATCAGTTTGGGAACCAGTGTTTCTTGATAATGAATGGGGTAAGTGAAGGGATTTGCAATCCAGCACTGAAGTGTCACCAGAGTCATGTCGGTCAATGTTGGGAAACAGTTCCAGTGAACAACAGGTACCCAAGAGGGAAGCTGATCATCGTCTTGAGCCTGACCCAATCCAGTGACAGACATACATGGCTCCTTGATTATGACTCTTCTCCTGTCAGATGGGCAGAGCTTATGGGCCGATTGCTTGGCATGAAAGGGCATGAAAGGGCTATATGGATAAACAGCAACCGTGGACAAGGAAGAGACCCTGTGCTGCCCTCACAGAGCCGCTTGAGCATCCTTGGTAATCCCTCCAAAAAGGAACCTCAACCCAGGTGCAAATCACTGCCATTAAAACATGAGCTCCCTGAAGAGCCCACTGAGGATGCTGAGCCTTGGAGTCACAGCAGATGCAACTTGTCAGCTCTTCTTCCTTTCGCAGCAAGTGAGCGGTATGGCTGTGGCATAGAGGCGCACGCTGGCACCCACCAAGTAGTGAATAATAACAGCAGAGCATAGAGGCATGCTGTGGGGGCATCTCTGCAATCTCCCTGGGGTAAAGCAGTGGAAATCTCACCCTTAGCCACAGAGAGAGAAGGGTTCCGTATAGCCAGAAGACCAACTGCACCTCTGCAATCAAAACTAGGAAACTGAGAACATTTTTTTGAACTGGTCCTGGAATCTGTGTGTCAATGATGTGTCTCCTTTGAAGGCAAAGACTGTTTACAGTCTCATAAATGTATAGATCATGTGGGGGCATACCGTTTTATGTAGCTCTGTGGGACCTGGCAATTTTGGAGCAGCAGCAGAGCACAAGATCCTGGGTGATGTCTTGGGAGGCAATGACCCTTCAACACCAGCCGCTCTACTTGTATCACATCCTAGCTGGTACAATGTGGCAATAAAGCGGTTGTATATGTGGCTCAGTCATATGTCCCTATGATGGGTGACATTAAACGGAAAGCACAACAGAGTGTGTCACCCTGGGATCCATATTTGTATTTTTTAGGTCTTAGACTGTATACTTGAAGAAGTATTTTTCCTTTATACACAAAGTAAGTGTCAGCCTGGAAGTGAACTAAGTTAATTCAGGGGCCTCAAATGTCACTCATAATGAGTGAGAATCACACATTTGGTTGTTGGGTTGA
The DNA here is from genome assembly GCA_963921515.1 of Calotriton arnoldi. Lineage (NCBI taxonomy): Eukaryota > Metazoa > Chordata > Amphibia > Caudata > Salamandridae > Calotriton > Calotriton arnoldi. The sequence goes on along the minus strand of CAWUFW010001323.1, from coordinate 2,914,524 downwards.
ATTCTGTGTTGCACAAGTCTGAATCTTACGCATAGGGAGAATATCTCGAACCTGACACTCAAGGAATGAATCGGTGTAAATATTATTTGTATAAAGATCAGCCCCACAGCCAAGGCAACATGAATCCGTCACACCACAATCATCGCCCCATGTGAGAGGAGCAGTACACAGTAGAGCTCAACTCCTGCAGCTATTGCTTACGTTAATACAGTAGCAGATATGTCACCCCTGCACGTTTTGTTATTTAACAATGACACTTAAGGTGATGTCATCAGTGCCAAAGGTCATGTGGCATCAATGGAATTCCCAAAAAGAAGTGCTCTTTACAAAACAGAAGACATGGGCTGGATGCAGCACATGTGCAACCCTTTCTAAAAAAGTAAATATTTTTACATGCCCTGGACCACCCATTCGCAAGCCCAACAATCCTGCCATGCAGAGTAACAATGAAAGGCAGGTCGCCATGAGTGTTACTTGGTCACTTAGATTTGAAGGGGGGGCGATGCAGCGCGTGCAATGTAATTCATTTTATTTATTTATTTATGTACTTAACTCCGTTCGGCCGAGTTGCAATTTGTCGCAATTTGCGAGTCGCAATTTCCAATGGTCGTACATCTGGCCCTATGTGCCCTCTCCTTGTCTTACAGGCTTGACGAGAGAATTATGAGTCGAGCACCAGCTTTTAAAGCCCACGGGCTAGTGTGATTTTATAACCGACGCCTGAACCAATCATAGGTTTCCTTCTTGTGCTTACTTCCCCTTTCCAGTATGTCAACGCCTGTGGGCAGGGGAATCTGACAGGAAACACTCTGTGTGAGACAACAGCACCCTTCCTCTCTCTAGAGAGCAGAAAAAGGAGACTCACCCCTTTATCCTGATGAGTTTGGGATCCTAGATTAGGTCTTTCAACAATCAATAGCTGAAAAAATGATAAAACATGTGCCCCTGAGTAATCTCGAACAGATTGGAATAGATTACTTCTGATTTCAGATTTAGGAGTTCTGATCGCCAACCCTTCAACAATCATATTAATGGCCACTGTTCGTCCACAGAAACTGGTTTCGGGGCAGCACTATTTGCGAAACAGGATATTCTATGGGGAGACATGCTCTGTTCTCTACAGCCACATAACTGAAGTATACCTGTTCCCAGATAGGAGTGGCTCTGTCCCTCAGTCAGATTTCTGCAAATTGATAATCAATATTTGACACCTCCTGGTGCCAGCCCAGGTGCCCATCAACAAGTCAAGTCAGACTCATTTTTAAAGGGACTGCACTGAGAGTATTGTGGGGTGGCGGGCCGGTTAGAGGGCATGTACAGAACCCTAAGTGCCCATGACCAGAGCAATATGGGTGATCGCCCAACAGAGATGTTATTCCCCACAGCCATGTTTTCTGGCATGATGAGGCGCTGGCTTCTCATGGGCAGATGTCTTCTTGTCCTGTGGGTCTTGTTCAGTTTTTCACTTACTCATTGGTTCCTGGAAATAGGGGTGCAAGCAGGCTTTTAGGGGTTCCCAGTCAAGGTTAGGAATTTTTAGTTAGTTTAACACAGGGCACCAAGAAGTGTAAGCCCCCATGCAGCTGTGGCACATCCCGCTTAGACTCAAGGGAGCTCAGCTGAGACTCTGCAATGATAGGGCAGGCAGAGAGGCCAATGGTAGCCTGTGATTGGAGGACAGCACAGGGCCTCAGAGGTAGCATCAGGGAAACAGATTCATTGTCCTCACGGACTGTGACTGCTTTGGTTATATTGAATCATACACTGTGTGCTGTGTTTATATGGCTATTGCTTGTTAGCGACACAGGGCCTGTGTTTGTCGATTCACGCCCTGCTTGTTCGTGCCCACTGTCAATGGCTGCTGGGTTCATATTAGTCAAGGCGCTGCTTGTTAGTCAGTGTGCACTGATGTGCCTGGTGCGTCGATCTGCATTGTGTATTGCTTGTTAGCCACCCCAGGCGACAGCTGCTGTGTAGATGTGTTTATTGCTTGTAAGTCACCAGCATGCAAGGGTCTGCTGGTATGTTTATGCGGCATCCTGCATTGATGTTAGATGCCTCTGGCTGTGACTGCTGTGTTGACGTGGCAGCCAGCACTGCTTCACAGGTGGTGGCTGGTGTGTTTATATGGCCTCATTTCTTCTTACTCATCAAAAGAACACGCGCCCTTCGCACAGGCCAAGTCTCACAGAACCCTTCTCTCTCCAAGAGGCCTGAAACTGGCAACCATTGCATGGCAATGTGAGGGTCCGAGGCGAGAAGGGCTGGCAACAGCTGGATCCCAGCTGCGGATTCAATACTCCATGCATGCAGAAACAGCAGCACTCTGAGGAGTTCCAGGTCTGGCGCCATGAAACTGGCCACCGTAGCGCTTTATGAATAAACAGAACCAAATTACAATTCATATGTAGACTGCCTATCTGTGCACCCCAGGTAGACTGGCATAGGTTGGTGCAGCAGGTGCGGCTGGCTCGTGACTATGCAGGGTTCCCAGTGTGATTCTGCAATAAACTCACCTACCCTGAATATGCAGCTCAGTGGGTTCCTAACCAGCACCCTGTCACTGAGCCACATGGGCTGATCTCTGGTCCTGAAAACACTGATGGACGGGCCTCTTATGACCCAAAATATTTAGACAAAATCACACCAAAAACAATAGTTGAGTTTAGTTATTTAACAAGTGCGACTCATATTATAAGGGCCTGGTTCACAAAGGTAAACTTACCTTTGTGTAAGTTTACAATTTTTTTGCTATTGACAAATTACGAGTACATAGTGCGTTTACGACTGCGTGGTGGAAACTTTTACTATATATAACTCCACATTTATGTACCTTGATGATACTTAACAACGACCTCAGCGCGTCCGCACAGCGGACGCACACAGCGGCGTGCTAGTGATGCGCCAAAGGCGTGCCAAAGGCAAGCCCATCTGCGCCCGTCTGTGCTTGGCCCGCGCCAGCCACTTTGCCCGTTTTACATCATCTCCACAGCAGCAGGTCCACTATTCAAGGGAGGAATCACGGGAGCTAATTCCAAGAGGTAAGGTAGCCATGGCTTGCCAGAATATGGGGTGGGAGGGGAGAGCACAGCACCGTTTATGTCCGGCATGCAAGACCATCCTTCCCACATTTATTGGACAAGTCATTAGACAGTTGGGAGAACCAAAAGCTAACGCAGTTACGAACAAGACACTCCCTAAAACCTTAAGCTGCGCCTTATTTAATGCTAGATCCTTAGTCAAACATAGCTGCGAATGTGCTGAATTTATAGAAAATCAAGGATGTGATTCAATTTTTATTACAGAGACATGGACTGATGTGGCTTCCGGTCCCAGCCTGGTGGAAGCTACACTACAGGTTACAGGATTTTTACACTGGATTGGAAAGATAGGAAAGGTGGGGTCCGGCCATTCTTTATTGAGAGTAACTTGCCGGTACCTTCTCCTCTTCTTTCTTGCCGGTTTGTGAAGCCCTATCTTTTAGCTTTCAACTAAACGACCAACAAAATTTTAAGGGCATCTTAGCATACCGGCCACCTGGCCTGAGAGGGACTTTTACTGATAGTTTCCACAATCTTTTAGAAAATCCGTTAGCTGACTCCATCCTAACAGTGTTGGGGGATTTCAAATTGTTTCCATCTAGAAGCCATCACAGAGGCGGATACAGCTAACCTCCCGGATCTCATGGAGAGCTTCTGGCTCACACAACTGGTGAAGGGGCCCACCCATCGAGCTGGGCACACGCTCGACAGGATCTTTTCTAACAATCCACATATCTCGGTAAAAGATATCCTGCCACTCGTTTGGTCAGACCATTCGGCCATCTTGTTTGACATAGGACTATTAGAACCTGCCCCCCAATCTGGTGGAATAGTTAGAAGTAGATCGGTGAGAGCCTCAAATAGGATTAACTAACAGAATTTCCAAGTAAACCTAGCCAGTTCTCGACCAGAGTATGGGGAGGATGTAGATAAAAACGCTAGCTACTACAACCATTGGTTGGAAACAAAAGGCTCACAATTAGCCCGTTTGATCTCTTTACTCTCGAAACGTAGCTGCCCGACGGCCCTCTGGTACTCGTATAGGCTGAAGGACTACAAATTAGGTTGCAAAAAACAGGAACGCATTTGGAGATCAGCCTACGATCCTGTAGAAGGGCAAAAATATAAACAAACACTGAGAAAGTATAAGGGAATGATAAGGAGTGAAAAAACTATATATTTTTCCCAAAAAATTGAGTGCGCAAAAAATTCCTCTAAGGAACTTTTCAGCGTTGTATTGTCACTTACCTCGCCATGCATTCCAGAAGCGGTGCCAACTCAATCCCTGTGTGATCAGATTGCTAGGCACTTTGTGCTTAAAGTGGAAAGCATTTTTAATGAAGTAGGCTGTAATAGGCTAAGGAGAAACTGTCCATCTCTGACATGAAGCCTGCAGCAGATAGCTTCACTGAGGAGCCCTGCTTCGACAAATTTACTGTCCTGGAAAAGGCGCTAGTGGTGGATCTAATTGCAAAAGCAAAATCGGATCGCCGATGGACCCCTGCCCAGTGGCAGTGGTAAAAATGGTGCAAGATGTTGTTGATAATCTGACAAAAATGTTCAATCATATCTTTAGGATGGGAGTTTTCCTTAAACTGTGGAAAACGGCATCAATTCTGCCTATCCTAAAAAAGAAACTTCGATCCAGAGGATGTCAACAACTATCGCCCTATATCGCGCCTACCTTTTCCAGCCAAACTTCTAGAAAGGGCCATGAATAAACAGTTGATGGATTACATCAACTTACATAGCTGCTTGGATGATACACAACACGGGTTTAGAACCGGTCACAGCACTGAGTCGGCCCTGATCAAATTATTCAAGGAAATCAGGGTAGATCTAGATAACGGAGGGAGGGCCGCACTTATTCTATTTGATTTGTCGGCGGCCATTGACACTGTCCACCATACTATTTTGGTGGATAGACTAGCAGCGATAGGGGTGCAGGGATCAGCACTCCATCTACTTAAATCTTTTCTGGAAGATAGGATGCAATTTGTAGCTATGGACCCGTTTAAGTCTAACCCTTTTCAGCTCCCTTGTGGAGTGCCACAGAGCTCCTCAATTAGCCTTACTCTTTTTAATGTCTACATAGCTGCTTTGGCCCCAGTTATTAAATCCTTCGGCTTTGCCCTAATCTCTTATACTGATGATACGCAAATTGTCGTAGCAGTCATGAATCAACCACATTCCATTAGTAAGCAATTCAGTGATTGCATGTTAGCAGTAAGTTCATGGATGAGCTCTAACAGTCTAAAACTGAATTCGAATACAACGGAGGTGGTCCTCTTTGGCAACGATCCCTCTTTCTGGTCCTCAGGGTGGCCAAAGAATCTAGGTGATTTGCCAGTGCCAGTAGAAAAGGCTAAAAAACGTGGGATAATTATAGACAACAGGCTCACCTTTGCTAAGCAGATCAATGCTCTGACATCTTCCACTTTTTCATTTTAAGGAAAATTAGAAAGATCCTGCCTTTCATCCCAGCAAATTTTCAAAAACTGGTCATATCAGCGCTGATATTGGCTCAATCAGATTATTGTAATGGCCTATACCTTAATCTGCGGGCCCAGCATCATAGGAAACTCCAGGTATTGCAAAACACAGCCGCTAGGGTTCTCACCCGTACCCCTAGATATGTATGAGTTAGGAAAACAAACAGCTACATTGGCTGCCGGTGAAGGAGAGGATCCAATGCAAGGCTTTGTGCTTTGCGTACAAAGCCTTGCACAAGCTAGGACCACAAGACTTAGGCCAGAAATTTAGATGGTACTCGCCTAGATGATCACTTAGATCTTCTAACTCTAGACCTTAGGTGGTATCAAAATTCAATAGAATGAATTGGGCTGGCAGACGTTTTTATCTGGGAACTATAACAGTCTGGAATAAACTCCGCTATCCATCCGATCTGCCACCTCCTGCCTCAGTTTTAGGCAGGAGCTGAAAACCTGGCTTTTCAGCATATCAGACTTTTGATAAAGAGTCCTGTTTTTTCGATCCGATCATTAGGTTAGCGCCAGGACACCGTTTGGTAACAGAGTGCTTTATAAGTCTCCTACATTAACATTATGTATATCATCAAGATGTGGAGTTGAGAATAGTAAATCTATACTTACCTATTTGCACTTACCTTCTCGATATTTTGGTCCTAGATATCTTTAGGCACAATATTCTGTCCACACAATATTTTTGGTTCCAATATTCTGTCAGTGATCCCATAAAAGGATAAGACAGGTATATCTTTTTTTTGAGTGAAGTTCTTCTCCACCCCAACTGCGGAGTCTCCACAGTCATAAACTTACTATTTACTCGTGGTTTGAGAAAAGCAAAACAAATTAGTAGGTGTACACAAAAGAGTAAGTTTACCTTTGTGAATAAGGACCTAAGTAGGATACATTGATGCTAAAAAACTGAAACTATTCCAAAAAGGTAAGAATCGCAGGATAAAGCAAAAATCCAGACACATGTTGCAGATTAATCCTGGACAGGAAAAAACTGTCTTCAGTGACCTCTAAATTTATGGATATCGAATTCTTTACGTAGGGTAGGGAAGAGAGTTACACTTTGCTACAGCCACATTTAAAAAGAGCTTGCCCCCCTGGTCTTCATACGATACTTTTGAACCTTCAAGAGAAACCTGCTTTTTGATCCTAAGACAAGTACAAGTGAGTGCCAGCTACATCTGGATTGAAAGGGGGACCGTTCAGAAATAAAGATTTCCTTTTCTACCAAACACGTAGCTTAGAAAAAGATCCATTCTCTCTCAGTGACCAATGTAATGCGGCAGGACTTGGAGGTAAATGATCCCTCCACTCTAGACCAAGTACTGTTCATGAAGCGTCATTCTGGACTTATTGTAATTTAGGGCTCAAGAACGCTGGAAGATCGAGAGAGACTGAGTTACAATAGTCATAACACGCGGAAACTAACCCATTTAAGATTTCCACTTTGTGAAAGAAAGAAAAAGGGTACAAACCTATTTCACTGTGTGAAGATGGTAAACGTCTGATTTTACCAGCATAGACATCTGATCAAATAGTGCCAACGAGGAGTGAATCTTTACTCCAGGAATTTTCACCGCATTAGAAGGAGGCGGAGCAAAGCCCAAGAAAGAGGTCCAAGAAGGTAATTCCCCAAACCACTGTGGCCTAGCGGGGCACAGAGCTTCTGTCTTGTCACAGTTAAGGTTCAGCTGGTGGTCACTCATCATGTCTTTGGGGAGGCAGCCAAGTAAGGGACCTGTGATTAAATGAACATCTCCAGCCGGCTTCACTACACTTCGGGTATCATTGGCATAGAGTAGAGGGGTGAATCCAAGTTATTGAATTAGGTGGACTCAAGGGATCATATAAGGATTATACACTCATGGTGACAAGATGGAGCCTTGGGCACTGCATGATCTAGGGATGCTGGAGGGTGGAGGAGGTGGAAGCTGGAATGTGCTGTTGGCAAGTCTGCAAACCATGCTAGGGCAGCGTGATGTTACCCTCCATCAGCCTCCCTAGCCGAAAGGATGCAGAGTGTAAGGGAAAACTATGGCAGAGCTAAGTGGATTGGGTGATGGCTGCAAGATGAGCTAGGCATAGTGAAGGAGACCAAGAAGGAGAAATGATGAGCATAGTGGGTGAAAAGGATAGAGAGAGAGAGACAGACAGACAGACAGACAGAGAGAGAGAGAGAAAGAGAACGAGAGAGAGGGAGAGAAAGAGAGAGAGACAGAGAGAGAGAAAGAGAGAGTGAGAGACAGAGAGAGAGAGAGATGGGCAAGAGAGGGGGAGAGCGAGAGTGAGAGAGACAGATAGATTGAGAGAGAGAGAGGGAGAGAGAGAGAGAGAGAGATGAGGAAGGGAGGGGGAGAGAGAAGGAGAGAGAGAGAGAGAGAGAGAGAGAAAGAGAGAGAGAGAAGAGAGAGAAGAGAGAGAGAGAGAGATCGAGAGAGGGAGAGAATGAGAGAGTGAGAGAGAGAGTACGAGAGAGAGAGATGAGCAAGAGAGGGCGAGAGAGAGGGAGAGCGAGAGAGAGACAGATAGAGAGAGAGAGAGAGAGAGAGAGAGAGAGAGAGAGAGAGAGAGAAAGATAAGAGAGATATAGAGAGAGATGAGGAAGAGAGGGGGAGAGTGAGGGAGAGAGAGAGAGAAAGAGAGAGGTGACAGATGAGGATGAGAGGGAGTGAGGGAAGGAGGTTGGAAAAAAGGGAGGGAGAGAGAGAGGAAGCCAGAGGACGTGGCAGGTGGAATCGGATGGGTAAATAGAAAATTAAGGTTGGAAAAGATTGGCTTCACTCCTACCCAGACAACGGCTACATATATAATTCCAGATCACATGTGCCTCTCACCTTTCATTTGCTTCAAAAGTCAGTTGTGAACTCCACACCTGCACTTACCAGTGTGTATTCAAGTCATTGACTAGAATCACTGTGATCACCAGCATCATTTTCCTCTGACATCAGATCTTGTGGACTAAGTCAAATCTGCAATGTCTGGTGCATAAGATAAGCAGGGCAGTTCTTAACTGGCTCTGACCAACTTCGCCAACTGTATCCACAGTTTGTTTGGTTTGATGAGTTGTACAGACATTACTCGACGGGTTTTCCCTCGTCATAGCTCCGATCATGACTCTGTTTCTTCGTGGCACTAAGCTACGCTTGTCAGGGAAGGCTGGACAGGTGGTTTGCGTCATATTTTGACTTCACCCCTAGCTTTGCATCTTCTGGCGGGAGGTTGTGCAGACTTTACAGAGGTAGATGGCTACAGTTCTGAAATAAATGGGGATTATCCTGGTTCAGTAGCAACTTTACCAGTGGCAACACATTTCAGGCACAGTCATCCTATGTTACTGACTCCTTCTGAATGCAGGCACTGCTTGTAGGGTGGACAGCATACCATTCCAATGTTCTCAGGGCATCGTAACCTGAAGTTTCTGAGACCAGCATAACCATCATGGATGTCCTACTGGGGTGCAATCTATTTTTCTAAATGTTCAGTTTTGTTGTCAGGTGCCACTTGCATCCACAATCTCGAAGGGGTTTGTGTTAACTTGAATGCAGGAAGAGGATTCTCTTTCATCTGAAGGTCCAATACTGTTGGAAAATGGCCCTCTCTGAAGGGTCACCCCAAACTTTTTGCCCTCCTCCTCCTCTTTTTCTGACCTTGTTTTTGCTGGCTAAAGCTCTGAACACTTTACCACTGCTAACCAGTGCTGAAGTGCATGTGCTCTCTCCTCTAAACATGGTAACTTTGTCTTAGCCACAACTCGCAAATTTAATTTACTTATAAGTCCATAGTAAAGTGAACAACATGTGCCCAGGGCCTGCAAGTTAAATGCTACCAGGGGATCTGCAGCACTGATTGTGCCTCCCCCTTCAGTAGCCCCTTAACCATGTCTCAGGCCAGCTATTGCAGTGCCTGTGAGGGCGGTTAAAAACAGGCATTTGAACTGGCAGGTTAAAACTCCTGCAAAAGACACACAATTGATGGACGGAATGCAGAACAAATCAAAACATTTACCCCCAGTCAAGAGATCTGGGTTAAATCAATCATTCTTTTGCTCACCATGCCACCCCAGTTTAGACCTGGCCATATGCAAATCAGTCTTGACCCTGTGCCTCATGGGAACAGTCCAGCCCGAAATGCCAAGCCAGGTCCTCCTGGACCGGAAACAAGCATCCTAGGACCGGTTTCGGGTTTCACCCTCTTCAGCCAGGATAGCTTGATTCCAGTGGCACAGTGAGCCCGGGACCCACGTCTGGGCATACCCGGCGCACTTAGGGCGAGGAAGCAAAATTCACACAATTGATGGACGGAATGCAGAACAAATCAAAACATTCACCCCCAGTCAAGAGATCTGGGTTAAATCCATCATTCTTTTGCTCACCATGCCACCCCAGTTTAGACCTGGCCATATGCAAATCAGTCTTGACCCTGTGCCTCATGGGAACAGTCCAGCCCGAACTGCCAAGCCAGGTCCTCCCTGGACCGGAAACAAGCATCCTTGGACCGGTTTCGGGGTTTCACCCCTCTGCAGCCAGGATAGCTTGATTCCCGTGGGCGCAGGGTCAAGACTGATTTGCATATGGCTGGGTCCAAACTGGAATGGCATGGTGAGCAAAAAAATGATGGATTTAGGCCCAGATCTCTGTACTGGGGTGAATGTACGACATTGTTCTGCATTCTGTCCATCAATTGTTGTTTTTGCATTTGTCACCCCGAGTGGGACGGGTATGCCCAGACGTGGGTCCCGTGCTCTCCATGCCACTGGAGTCAAGCTATCCGGGCTGATGAGGGCTGAAAGCCCGAAACCGGTCCTAGGATGCTTGTTTCCAGTCCAGGGAGGACCTGGCCTGGCAGTTCGGGCTGGACTGTTCCCATTGGGCGCAGGGTCAAGACTGATTTGCATATGGCTGGGTCCAAACTGGAATGGCATGGTGAGCAAAAAAACGATGGATTTAGGCCCAGATCTCTGTACTGGGGTGAATGTACGACATTGTTCTGCATTCTGTCCATCAATTGTTGTTTTTGCATTTGTCACCCCGAGTGGGACGGGTATGCCCAGACGTGGGTCCCGTGCTCTCCATGCCACTGGAGTCAAGCTATCCTGGCTGATGAAACCGGTCCTAGGATGCTTGTTTCCAGTCCAGGGAGGACCTGGCCTGGCAGTTCGGGCTGGACTGTTCCCATTGGGCGCAGGGTCAAGACTGATTTGCATATGGCTGGGTCCAAACTGGAATGGCATGGTGAGCAAAAAAATGATGGATTTAGGCCCAGATCTCTGTACTGGGGTGAATGTACAACATTGTTCTGCATTCTGTCCATCAATTGTTGTTTTTGCATTTGTCACCCCGAGTGGGACGGGTATGCCCAGACGTGGGTCCCGTGCTCTCCATGCCACTGGAGTCAAGCTATCCTGGCTGATGAGGGCTGAAAGCCCGAAACCGGTCCTAGGATGCTTGTTTCCAGTCCAGGGAGGACCTGGCCTGGCAGTTCGGGCTGGACTGTTCCCATTGGGCGCAGGGTCAAGACTGATCTGCATATGGCTGGGTCCAAACTGGAATGGCATGGTGAGCAAAAACGATGGATTTAGGCCCAGATCTCTGAACTGGGGTGAATGTATGACATTGTTCTGCATTCTGTCCATCAATTGTTGTTTTTGCATTTGTCACCCCGAGTGGGACGGGTATGCCCAGACGTGGGTCCCGTGCTCTCCATGCCACTGGAGTCAAGCTATCCTGGCTGATGAGGGCTGAAAGCCCGAAACCGGTCCTAGGATGCTTGTTTCTAGTCCAGGGAGGACCTGGCCTGGCAGTTCGGGCTGGACTGTTCCCATTGGGCGCAGGGTCAAGACTGATTTGCATATGGCTGGGTCCAAACTGGAATGGCATGGTGAGCAAAAAACGATGGATTTAGGCCCAGATCTCTGTACTGGGGTGAATGTACGACATTGTTCTGCATTCTGTCCATCAATTGTTGTTTTTGCATTTGTCACCCCGAGTGGGACGGGTATGCCCAGACGTGGGTCCCGTGCTCTCCATGCCACTGGAGTCAAGCTATCCTGGCTGATGAGGGCTGAAAGCCCGAAACCGGTCTTAGGATGCTTGTTTCCAGTCCAGGGTGCACCTGGCCTGGCAGTTCGGGCTGGACTGTTCCCATTGGGCGCAGGGTCAAGACTGATTTGCATATGGCTGGGTCCAAACTGGAATGGCATGGTGAGCAAAAAAACGATGGATTTAGGCCCAGATCTCTGTACTGGGGTGAATGTTCAACATTGTTCTGCATTCTGTCCATCAATTGTTGTTTTTGCATTTGTCACCCCGAGTGGGACGGGTATGCCCAGACGTGGGTCCCGTGCTCTCCATGCCACTGGAGTCAAGCTATCCTGGCTGATGAGGGCTGAAAGCCCGAAACCGGTCCTAGGATGCTTGTTTCCAGTCCAGGGAGGACCTGGCCTGGCAGTTCGGGCTGGACTGTTCCCATTGGGCGCAGGGTCAAGACTGATTTGCCTATGGCTGGGTCCAAACTGGAATGGCATGGTGAGCAAAAAACGATGGATTTAGGCCCAGATCTCTGTACTGGGGTGAATGTACGACATTGTTCTGCATTCTGTCCATCAATTGTTGTTTTTGCATTTGTCACCCCGAGTGGGACGGGTATGCCCAGACGTGGGTCCCGTGCTCTCCATGCCACTGGAGTCAAGCTATCCTGGCTGATGAGGGCTGAAAGCCCGAAACCGGTCCTAGGATGCTTGTTTCCAGTCCAGGGAGGACCAGGCCTGGCAGTTTGGGCTGGACTGTTCCCATTGGGCGCAGGGTCAAGACTGATTTGCATATGGCTGGGTCCAAACTGGAATGGCATGGTGAGCAAAAAAACGATGGATTTAGGCCCAGATCTCTGTACTGGGGTGAATGTACGACATTGTTCTGCATTCTGTCCATCAATTGTTGTTTTTGCATTTGTCACCCCGAGTGGGACGGGTATGCCCAGACCACGTTCCGTGCTCTCCATGCCACTGGAGTCAAGCTATCCTGGCTGATGAGGGCTGAAAGCCCGAAACCGGTCCTAGGATGCTTGTTTCCAGTCCAGGGAGGACCTGGCCTGGCAGTTCGGGCTGGACTGTTTCCATTGGGCACAGGGTCAAGACTGATTTGCATATGGCTGGGTCCAAACTGGAATGGCATGGTGAGCAAAAAAACGATGGATTTAGGCCCAGATCTCTGTACTGGGGTGAATGTACGACATTGTTCTGCATTCTGTCCATCAATTGTTGTTTTTGCATTTGTCACCCCGAGTGGGACGGGTATGCCCAGACGTGGGTCCCGTGCTCTCCATGCCACTGGAGTCAAGCTATCCTGGCTGATGAGGGCTGAAAGCCCGAAACCGGTCCTAGGATGCTTGTTTCCAGTCCAGGGAGGACCAGGCCTGGCAGTTTGGGCTGGACTGTTCCCATTGGGCGCAGGGTCAAGACTGATTTGCATATGGCTGGGTCCAAACTGGAATGGCATGGTGAGCAAAAAAACGATGGATTTAGGCCCAGATCTCTGTACTGGGGTGAATGTACGACATTGTTCTGCATTCTGTCCATCAATTGTTGTTTTTGCATTTGTCACCCCGAGTGGGACGGGTATGCCCAGACCCACGTTCCGTGCTCTCCATGCCACTGGAGTCAAGCTATCCTGGCTGATGAGGGCTGAAAGCCCGAAACCGGTCCTAGGATGCCTGTTTCCAGTCCAGGGATAACCTGGCCTGGCAGTTCGGGCTGGACTGTTTCCATTGGGCACAGGGTCAAGACTGATTTGCATATGGCTGGGTCCAAACTGGGATGGCATGGTGAGCAAAAAAACGATGGATTTAGGCCCAGATCTCTGTACTGGGGTGAATGTACGACATTGTTCTGCATTCTGTCCATCAATTGTTGTTTTTGCATTTGTCACCCCGAGTGGGATGGGTATGCCCAGACGTGTGTCCCGTGCTCTCCATGCCACTGGAGTCAAGCTATCCTGGCTGATGAGGGCTGAAAGCCCGAAACCGGTCCTAGGATGCTTGTTTCCAGTCCAGGGAGGACCTGGCCTGGCAGTTCGGGCTGGACTGTCCCCATTGGGCACAGGGTCAAGACTGATTTGCATATGGCTGGGTCCAAACTGGAATGGCATGGTGAGCAAAAAAACGATGGATTTAGGCCCAGATCTCTGTACTGGGGTGAATGTACGACATTGTTCTGCATACTGTCCATCAATTGTTGTTTTTGCACAGGTTACAACTCCTGCCAGGCTAAACCTTCCTTTTTAATACATATAAGTCACCCCTAAGGTAGGACCTGGACAGCCCAAGGGCAGGTACAATGTATTTAAAAAGTAGGACATGTACTGTGAAGTTTTACATGTCCAGGCAGTGAAAAACTCCTAAATTCGTTTTTTACTACTCCAAGGCCTATCTCTTCCATAAGATAACATTGGGATTACCTTATTACATTTTATAAATGAAATTTCCAATTTGGAACAAATAGCCCCCCAAGTCTGATGTCTCTGGGATCACAATTTAAAATCACAACTTATGGTGAAGTCGGATTTTAAATTGCAATTCTGAAAATGCCACTTTTAAAAAGTTGGCATTTTCTTACTTTATCCATTTGGTGCCTACTGCCTGTCTCTGATGACTTGTCTTGGGTGGGTGACACCTGGGCTTTCTGTTTTCCCTCTAGACATCCACACACAAAGCAAGCTTAGGTGTGACTTGATGGGCCATCCTGGGAGAGGGGAGGGAGGAGCTGAGCACAGCCTCACACTTACACATGAATAGGCTATGTCCTCTTCACATACAAAGGGCTTCATACCCCCCTGTAGTGAGTCTGGAACCAGTGCAGGAAGGGAGGACCTCTGTTCACTTCAAAGACCCTTCTTTGAAGTCTCCCCTACTTCAAAGGCACAACTGGGTATAAGTACTGGACCTCTGACACCGCCACTTCAATACACTTCTGGACCTGTAACCACTCTGCCAGGAAGAATAACTACTGTGCTGAAGGATTGCCACTCCGCTGGACCACTGCTCTGGAAGAACTGCTGCCTTGCTGTGTTTCCCTGCTGCCTGCTGCTCTCTCTTGCGTGGGTGCTAAAGATTGGACCTACATCACTTGAACCCAGAGTGACTCCAAGGGCCAGTTGACAGGCCTCCTGATCTGAAGTCTCAGGGACATAACAGACTCACAACCACCCTGCTCCTGCACTTGGACTATTGGAAGTGGGACTAAGGTGCTTGCTCCAGCGGAACCGATGCACCCTCTGCTGTGAGTGCAGAATTGACGCATCGCTGCAGTTGCGGGAACCGGACCGTTGCATCACACTAGCCCATCCCCCTCTTAACCGCCGCTTCGGAACCAATGCATTGCCGCCAATCGAGGGAGACAATTGATGCATCCCCTCTACTGCATGGAGAAACCCGGCGCATTGCCCGGCGCACCGCCGCCATTGCATGGAGAAAATCGACGCATCACCTCGACTGTGGGATCGACTCCGAAGCATCTCTTGGCTGCCCCCGCATCTTCGTTGCCGCAACTAGGAGTAAGGTACTTTTTTCAGCAAGCTTCACGGGGTCCCTGTATCTGGCCCATGCTCCATCGAAGTCAGCCTGAACTTTTGACTTTGTCCCGGTCCGGCGCAACCTGATATCCCAAATAAGCGCTTATTGCTTCCAAGCCCTATCTTACAGTTTATTCTTTAAAAATTGATATCTCACATTGTACTTATTGAATTTTTGTTGCTTTAGTCTTGTTGAATTTATTAAATTAAGAGCTATTTTTATAACCTATTGCGGATTCTTTTGTGTGGTGTTTTCACAGTTTTACTGTTTTTAAGTCAACAAGCAAAAAAGAGTCAACGTTTCTCCAGTTCCCAGGCTCCACCACACACCAGCACCTTGGCATTTTGTCTTGGTGCATTTTTTTTTTGATTTGTGGAAAGGCAATGGCTTGTATTCAGTTAATTTACTTCTTGACTACCTGGTTAAACCTGAATGTTAATATTCTGTTTCTGCTTTGACTTTACTGTGCTGGTGTATGTTCCTTCCTCAATTCAGGTCTCTGGTTGTGGTGCTCAATTTACTTCCTACTCTGGAGGGTCTTTGCTCTACGTTGACTGTTGATGTCCACTACTCCTCCAGTACCACCCTGAAACCAAAGGTCAGACTGAGGAACCTATATAAATCTTTTGAACAATGCTTATGTTTTTATTTCACATAAGAGCTCTCCAACTAGACAGCTTTACTTAATCAAATGGCTGCTCATGAACCTCCATGTAGTTATGGGCCTGTCCCCAGCTGCATCATTTAAAAAGCCATCACAACCAGCACCTTAGCTTATCTTGCAGACAAGCTCACCATTGCTGGTGTCTATCGGCACACCCACAGCCCGTACACCATCGGACTAGAGCCAGAGAAGGGTAAAAAAGAGAACATGGTAACATGCCTTCTCTCTCTCTCTAGACACCCATGATCTGGAATAGCATTCCTGTATCTTTCAGGACTGCCCCAATTCGGTTCTCTGACAAAACATCGTCCATGAAAATATTCCCATACCAAAATATTGTGACCAAAATATTGATATCAAAATTAACGTCATCCTATACTTACTGATAAATAGTCGTAAAGCTAGGATTTTGTCTCAGTTAAACTTAAGTTTGTCTTAAGTTTAACTTCAGACCAAAACTTAAGATTGACTGAGACAAAATCCTAACTTTAGTACTACTAAATGACTTCTGTGAATACTGAAAGTCGTAAAGTTAGAATTTTGTCTCAGATGACTTTTGTGAATCGGGCCCCTTAGTGTTATACCAATGACTGTCTACACCACTGCCAGGACAGGTCCAGTAAAGAGATTTAAATACCCCAAGGCTCTGCCTACAACGGATGAGGCTGTCGGAATCCTGCAGAAAGATGTTTCCAGAACAGGGGTAATGTGATGAAATGGGCGGAGCCAGGTCAGACATAGCAGAAGTGGGTTTGTGCTCACAGAAAGGATGGGGAACATATAAAAGAACCTTCTATTAGGAAGGTATCAGAACATTTCAAAAAGATGTGGTGCAAATGTTGAGAGAGAAAACTGAGGTGAGAAGAAAGAGAAAACTCAGGAACAAACAAAGGGGCAGATTTATCAACACTTTGCGCCGGAGCGAGTGACAAAAAGTGATGCAAACCAGCACAAATTGTTGGTAAAGTATCTACTTTCCAGTGCTGGAAGGTAAACCCAAAAAGAATGTAAATCTTGCTTTGCACCACCTTGCGTTAATTTGCATCAAGAGGGCGTTGAATTGGTGTTACATGGGTGTTCGATCCAAAGCCATCTTCACAAAACACAGGCCTCATTTATGAGGAATTGGCGTACAGCAGCGCTGCAAGTCTTCTTGCTGCGCTGCTCTGCCCTACGCCGATGTGAAAGGGCAGGAATGTACCGTATTTATGAAATACGATGCATTCCTGTCCTTTCACCCTGTGCTTGCGCACAATTTGCTGCCTAGCGCCAACATAGGCACCCTTGCACCATGGTGCAAGGGTGCCTCCATTGCAGGCAGGTTTGTTTCTGTGCAGGAAGGGGAACCTTCCAGTACAAAAACCATTACAAGAAGTGTTTCCCTCTTTCTATGTGTGCTGCAGAATGCAGCACACATGGAAAGAGGAAAAAACAAGGAAACATAAAGATATTTCCCCTCGTTACGCCTGCTCTGGGGATGTGTAAGGTTTTGGCGCTGACCCAGTGATTAAGTAAATCTGGGAATGCGTCAAAATTCATGTCTGCAGTATGGGAACATCCACTGCAATGGCCATGGAATGCCTCCTTGATGCAGAGTAAGGCAAGGCAGCGACTTGCACTGCTTTGTCTTACTCCATATCTACGAGGCCATGCAAAGTCACTCAGAGTGGTTTTGCGTTGCCTCATAGATATGATTGAGAAGCTTGCGCCACCTGAGCATCAAAAAAATGACGCTCCAGCGGCTCAAGCCTCTCATAAATAAGTCCCCAACTGTAGACAGGACTTCGCTCCAAAAATAATTCCACCTCGAGGCAGGCACTAACAAAGAGAAAATGTTTATTTCACCAAATTTCTATACACTTCATGTCTGTTGCAATGTACTGCACAAATCAATGTGTTAAATGTTTGTCTAGGCATATTATTTTGTACAGAACAAAGCCCATGCTAGACATTACACTCACCTTTACACTTAGGTTCCAAGGGTGTGTGGATGGCTCTAAGCAACCCACACCAGAGGTATGGAAGAGAGCAGCAGCAGGCCATATCTCAGTAGAAGCGGTGCTGCTTTGTACTCTTCTCCTAGTGCAACACAGCGCAGATTCCTTTGGTTGTTGTGCTGCACTATAAACAGGGAAAACACAAGGAGATGATGGATGGAGCGCTGAAACTTTTCAGACACTCACCCCCAGTCACAGATCTGGGTTGAATCCATCATCGTTCTTTAGCTCACTTCGCCACCTCAGTTCAAACCCAGCTATGTACAAATCACTCTTGACCCTGTGCCTCATGGGAACAGTCCAGCCTGAATTGCCAAGCCAGGTCTTCCCTGAACCGGAAACAAGCATCCTGGGACCGGTTTTGGGGTAACACACCGAATCAGCCAGGTAGCTTAAATCCAGTGGCAAAGTAGGCAAGGGACCCATGTCTGAGCATACCCTGCCAACCGAGGGCGAACAAAGCAAACACAAGGAGATGATGGACGGAGCGCTGAACCTTTTCAGACACTCACCCCAGTCACAGTTCTGGGTTGAATCCATCATCGTTCTTTAGCTCACTTCACCACCTCAGTTCAGACCCAGCTATATGCAAATCAATCTTGCCTCTGTGCCTCATGGGAACAGTCCAGCCCGAACTGCCAAGCCAGGTCTTCCCTGAACCAGAAACAAGCATCCTGGGACCGGTTTCGGGGTAACACCCCTCATCAGCCAGGCAAGCCTGAATCCGGTGGCAAAGTGAGCAAGGGACCCACATCTGGGCATACCCTGCCAACTTAGGGTGAACAAAGCAAACACAAGGAGATGATGGACAGAGCGCTGAAACTTTTCAGACACTCACCCCCAGTCACAGATCTAGGTTGAATCCATCATCGTTCTTTAGCTCACTTTGCCACCTCAGTTCAGACCCAGCTATATGCAAATCAGTCTTGACCCTGTGCCTCATGGGAACAGTCCAGCACAAATTGCCAAGCCAGGTCTTTCCTGAACCGGAAACAAGCATCCTGGGACCGGTTTTGGGGTAACACCCTCCATCAGTCAGGCTAGCTTGAATCCAGTGGCAAAGTGAGCAAAGGACCCACGTCTGGGCATACCCTGCCAACTTAGGGCGAACAAAGCAAACACAAGGAGATGATGGACGGAGCGATGAAACTTTTCATACAATCATCCCCAGTCACAGATCTGGGTTGAATCCAACATCGTTCTTTAGCTCACTTCACCACCTCAGTTCAAACCCAGCTATATGCAAGTCAGTCTTGACCCTGTGCCTCATGGGAACAGTTCAGCCAAACTGCCACTCAGTTTGGACCCAGCCATATGCAAATCAGTCTTGACCTTGTGCCTCATGGGAACAGTCCAGCCCGAACTGCCAAGCCAGGTCCTCCCTGGAATGGAAACAAGCATCCTGGGACCGGTTTCGGGCCATCACCCGTCATTAGCCAGGCTAGCTTGAATACAGTGGCGCAGTGAGCACGGGACCCACGTCTGGGCATACCCTTCCCACTTAGGGGCACGAATGCAAAAGGGACAATTGATGGACGGAATGCTGAACAATGCAAACATTCACCCCCAGTCACAAAGATCTCGGTTTAATCCATCATTCTTTGGCTCACCACGCCACCCCAGTTTGGACCCAGCCATATGCAAATCAGTCTTGACCCGGTGCCTCATGGGAAAAGTCCAGCCCGAACTGCCACCCAGTTTGGACCCAGCCATAAGCAAATCAGTCTTGACCCCATGCCTCATAGGAACAGTCCAGCCCGAACTGCCAAGCCAGGTCCTCCCTGGAACAGACTCAATCATCCTCGGACGGGTTTCAGGGCATCACCCCTCTTCAGCCAGGCTAGCTTGAATCCAGTGGCGCAATAAGCACGGGACCCGCATCTGGGCATACCCTTCCCACTTAGGGTGACAAGTGCAAAAGGAACAATTGATGGACGGAATGCTGAACAATGCAAACATTCACCTCCACTCACAAAGATCTGGGTTTAATCCATCGTTCTTTTGCTCACCACGCAACCCCAGTTTGGACTCAGCCAAATGCAAATCAGTCTTGTCCCTGTGCATCATGGGAACAGCCCAGCCCAAACTGCCAAGCTAGGTCCTCCCTGGAGCGTATCAAGCATCCTGGGACTGGTTTCGGGGCATTACCGCTCATCAGCCAGGCTAGCTTGAAACCAGTGGCGCAGTGAGCACGGGACCCACGTCTGGGCATACCCTTCCCACTTAGGGTGACAAATGCAAAAGGAACAAATAATGGAAGGAATGCTGAACAATGCAAACATTCACCCCCAGTCACAAAGATCTGGGTTTAATCCACCGTTCTTTTGCTCACCACGCCACCCCAGTTTGGACCCAGCCAAATGCAAATCAGTCTTGACCCTATGCCTCATGGGAACAGTCCAGCCGGAACTGCCGAGCCAGATCCTTCCTGGAATGGAAACAAGCATCCTGGGACCGGTTTCGGGGCATCAGCCCTTATCAGCCAGGCTAGCTTGAATCCAGTGGCGCAGTGAGCACGGGACCCATGTCTGGGCATACCCTTCCCACTTAGGGTGACAAATGCAAAAGGAAGAATTTATGGAAGGAATGCTTTACATTGCTTTGCAAACATTCATCCCCAGTCACAAAGATCTGGGTGTAATCCATTGTTCTTTTGCTCACCATGCCACCCCAGTTTGGACCCAGCCATATGCAAATCAGTCTTGACCCTGTGCCTCATGGGAACAGTCCAGCCCGAACTGCCAAGCCAGATCCTCCCTGGAACGGAAGCAAGCATCCTGGGACCGATTTTGGGGCATCACCGCTCATCAGCCAGGCTAGCTTGAATCCAGTGGCGCAGTGAGCACGGGACCCACGTCTGGGCATACCATTCCCACTTAAGGGGACAAATGCAAAAGGAACACTTGATGGACAGAATGCTGGACAATGCGAACATTCACCCCCAGTCACAAAGATCTCGGTTTAATCCATCGTTCTTTTGCTCACCACCCCAGTTTAGACCCAGCCATATGCAAATCAGGCTTGACCCTGTGCCTCATGGGAACACTCCAGACCAAACTGCCAAGCCAGGTCCTCCCTGGAACGGAAACAAGCATCCTGGGACCGGTTTTGGGGCATCACCGCTCATCAGCCAGGCTAGCTTGATCACCCCTACATTTTCAATTTTGAACGTGTTCAATTTAATTGAACAAACAAAAGAGACCCGATCGGTCGGACGGGAGTAAATAAGGACAAAATACCAGAAGGCTACCATGATCAAAATTGAAAATTTAGGGGTGATCACCATAAAGTGTGGTTTTAAAGGAGCCCTCATTCGCCAACCACGACAAGTTTAAATACGTGTTGAGGAATTCAAATAAGAGGTTGCCCTCCCCAACCTCAGTAGAGTTATCTGGAGAGAACATTCTTTTGGTTACTGAAGATACATTAAGGAGTGATCTTCAGTAGAACTGTAACCAATTGAGAAGCATAACATTCACCATGTGCCAATCCTGTACAGTTCAATTCAATTCAATATATTTATTAAGCATTTGGATCTCTAATGAGGTCCACTTAAAACATACATGGATAATCATATCATAAACCCAGCAACCCTTAAAACAATACTTCACTAAAACCATTCCATCTACACCTCGATATCAATTTATACAAAGGTAGTCATACAGCATAAAAATTTTCCAAAATGACCACTAGGATATTATTTAAACATCAATAAAACCCAACAATATAGGAGAGCTAAAATAATCACTCCTTGATGAATTAAAGGACATGTACAAAAGATGGATTAACATTAAAAAGCAATTTCAACTGATGACATATTGTAGAATAAAGTACTTCATGTTGCAACAATAATAACAATTCATTATGTAAAGTGCATCTTACAATGGCAATAGGGTAGCAGCAATCAAACTATTATCTCCTGTACTAAAACAATAAAAGATCAGGTCCTGTTAATTTTAACTGCAATTAGGAAAAGAATCCTATCATTACAGGATCATATATTTTTATCTAAAGTGCATCAAAAAAGCAGCGAAGATATTTCCCTTAAAACTTTTTTATGGTGGGAAGAAATACCTAATTAATGCGAACAGCAGAGAATTAGCAACAGTCATATATTTGTAATTTTCCACAAATGGAAAAAATCAATGCACATGCACAAATTAATAAGTTGTATAACCAACCATACTCAGGGTCTAATAAAACCATTTAAAATATATTCATAAACTCCCTAAAAAAGTTAAAAAGTTTAGTGCATACAATTTCATTTTTTGGACAAAGCAAAAATTCTCTAGCAGCTGTAACATTTTTAATGCCATTCTGGATAAACATAGGACGTAGCCACCTATAACGGAATACAATCAGCGCCGGGCATACAAACAAGACATGATCAAGATTCTGAGTGGCCTGAATACAAAAGTTACAGTTTTTTCCACCTTCCCTATTAGATGACCAATTTCCGATTAAATCATTTAAGGGTAAGAGGTTCATACGGAAAAGAGTAATCCATCTGCGGATACCGTGGCCTAAGTGCCACGAGAGATATTTCTGAGAAACTCTCGGGGAAGCATTCTTAACTATTGTTTCCAGTCTGGCCCTCGTTCTACAAATACTAATATCTCTCTGATAGCTAATTAGGCCACTAGAAATCTTTAAAAAGGATTTTAATTCTATAGGAGATAAGGATAAGACAAAATCCTCTTGCACATTAAAATGTTGCAGTGCCAGGCGGAAATCATTATAAAAAGAGTATGTGTACATTTGTCCTTCAAAAATTTCCTGTTGGATAAAACTCCTCAAAGAGAAAGGTTCACTATTCTTTAGTTGATACCCCCAACGAATTACCCTAGCTAGACCTTGTGAAAAGGAGCTTACCAAGCCAAATTCTACCCTAATAGCAGCTATTGGAACCAGTGTATTAAAATTACATCGTTTTCGGAAGATTTGGCCTTCGATTTTATCCAAAAAGCTCCATTCCCTTAGTGGTAAAGATTCAATTGCATATAACAGGGTAGGAGGAATTTTAGTTTTAAAAACTAACAGCAAATGTGAAAAATGTCTTCGACCCATCGTAGTATAAAATAGACGTAGGCCATTTGCATGCGACATTGCTTTAGAAGAGCTATGAGCAATATGGGAATTTATCTTCATACTACTTGAAATAACTTTCCCCAGGTATAGATAGGAATCAACAATCTCCAATTTTTCAGGACCAATTCTCCAATTAAAATTACATAATTTTCTGTTTTTTCCTTGTTTTAAAACCAAGACCTTGCTTTTGGATACATTTATTTTCAAAAATTGTGCAGACGTATAACTCTGGAGTCGTGACAATTTTTTATTCAAACCTATAGGGGTCAGGTCCATAATTACAATATCGTCTGCATACATGAGACAGGAAAAGGAGAGGCCACCTATCTTTGGCGCATCTCCTTCCGTTAAGGAAAAACAATCCGGAAGATCTCTTACATATAAAGAGAACAATAGAGGTGCTAATAAGCAACCTTGCTTCAATCCATTTTCCGTATTAATAACTGAAGATAGGCCCTGTGTTCCCCCATTAAAACCCGACACCATGTTTGCGAATATAAAGCAATAACTAAAGATAACAAAATAGGAGGCATCCCCATTTTATATAACTTTTTCCAGAGAAGTGGCCGATCTACTTTATCGAACGCAGTAGAAAAGTCTATGAATGCTACATAGACATTTGTTTTGCGAAAGACCGTATATTTCTCTTCAATTAATTTCAACAAGCAGATGTTATCTAAGGTAGAGTGATTTTTCCTAAACCCTGCTTGCTCAATGGGGAGGATTTTGTCCTCTACTAGGTTTTCCCTACTGCGTCTAATAAGGCAATTTGGCGGTAGTTACCTGGTAGATGTCTTTCGCCTTTTTTATGCAGTACAGTACAGTTATAAAAAAGATGATTGTTGTCATTTACTAGAGTCCTGAAGAAGGTGGTTATATTGATTGTGATCTACCGAAACGCAGCGTTGACAACTACATGCTATTCAGCATTTTTAAATTTGTCTGATATTTGTAGTCTTTTGACAAATTGCATTTTGTGTATAATTTTTCTGAAATAGTTTTTTTTTTTTAAATGTGTTTTATTCTATGACATTTGGTGTATGAAATGTACTGACATAGAAAGGATAAGGAGATAATGTGGAACAGCAAGACAAACACCTAAGTCTATACATAGTATTTCTAAATTGTTTTAACTATTTCCTAGAAATAATTACTCTCTTGAAGTGATTTTTATGTATACTGGGACAATATAATAAACATTATACATTTTTACATATATTAGGGTTCAGTATTATGAGTCTATAGAGCGATTGAGGCATGATGAAAGAGTGAATTGAATAATATAATAAGGTTTAAAATTTGGTATGTGGGGGCTATTCTTGTGATCATATTATAGTGAACCCTGTCCCCTACATTTGTAAGGGTACCTCTCGAACTTTGGAACGAGTTTGCCGCATTTGCCACATCATTCATTATTTGATGTATAATCTGCAGTTTTTTACAAACAAAAAATAGTTTTTAGCTCAAAAAGATCAAAAGTTACTAAAAATGCAGCAACATGTGCTGCCGTGCAGTTGAAGGCTCTCCACAAAGCTTGGCTGTTCACCTTCCTGTTGCTTACTGCTGTATTTGGGTGTCAGATTAGTACTAAATCCTCTCTCCAGATAAAGTTAACTTGTGACAAAATAATAAGGTAATACTCCCAAAATGTGGTGCATTAGACTGCATAATTGGCCTTTTCTTTCCACATAATTTAGTCAACTCTGTCACATAATTTGATCCTCCCCTGCCGCATAATTCCATTGGCCCTGACTATAAATTAGTATAACCCCCCAAAGTCTATGGTGTTGTCACAGGAAGGGGTGTGGGCCAGCTCACTGGAGGATGCTGTTGCCCAGCTGGAAAAGGACAATAAATTGTGACAGATTCTTGCCAGATCTGCCCTTCTCCCAGCACCGCCTCTCCCTCCCTCCTTCCTCAGATGGAGGGGCGCAGCAGGTGCTGCCTGAAGAGAAGACATCACCTCAGAAACAGTTTTGCTCATTAGCAGGGCGCAGCAGGCGTTTGTTTGTGTTTGTGATGGCTCCCTCTGGAGATGTCGTGATCTAATGGAGGGGGTGAGCCAATGGACTGTCAGCATGAATGCTCCAAGTCGCGCTCTCCATGAAGCACTAATGTCCAACATCCACGGCGGAATAATGCGGCGTCAAGTTTAATGCGCCGTCAGATCTGCCTGAGGGGTGGCCACGACCCCCTTCAGTGCTACACGTCACGGCTGCTGGCCATATAGCATTAGCAAGGTTTTATCATGAAACCAGCAGCGCAAAAGACAAACAGATTGCTGCATAAACTGCAATACCTGTGGAGTTAATGCCTTTTCTCTGCTATAGGCTTAATGGAAAGCATGGATTTATTTCTGCTGCCAGGGCTGTCACACAAGATGAAAGACCCTGGTGAGAAAAATCCCATTCACTTCTCAGCAAGATGCTCACACAACGTCCTTTCCCAGAACATGTGCTGCTTGGAGCTGAAATACTGCGAGGTGGAATGGCTGAAATCGAGCACTTATTAATGGCTGAGGCTTAGAGCGATTGGTTGTCATCTGCAAGTCTAAGTATTGGTGACATTTAAATACCACAAGAGAAAAATATGTAAAAGTGAGAGAGTCAGGGTCCATTATACAGACTAGATGACCCTGTAGATCCAGGCACTCCGCTGGGGGGCAAGGCACCAGCTTCACCCGTGTTGTGGTACTCTAGAGAGGAGAGTTATGGAGGCACAATGGAAACTCAACGGGGCATTTGGAGTGCGAAGTGTAGAGCACCAGTAGGTGTAGCGGGGCAGCTGTCCCTCCTCCTACCACACACTGTGGTCAACAAGTGGTGAACTACACCAAGAGATCATTAACCAACACTATCATTGCCAAAAGGGGGTCCCTAGAGAGTAACATTTACTCCACAGTTATCGGCTACGAGACAAACACCCGCTGGATGACTTACAACTGATGCAGAGGTCCAGCAGAAACAAGTATAGATGCTTCCTAATACCTAGAGTGTAAGATTCCTGGAATATATGGCAGAGGACTAAGAAGGTCACTGTAGGCCAAACAATATCAGAGTGTTTGGTCTGCCTGAAGCAGCTGAGAAAATGGACGATTGGCTCCTTGGAGCAATGATTGGAAAAGGAAGTGACGCCACATGGTCTCTCAAAATTCTATGCCTTGGAAATTTCACAAAGAGTTCCAGTAAGGTGCTCACCTCCAGGCTCACCTGTACGATGTTTTGTGGCACGACTGCTGCATTACTCTAACAGGGATGTAATATTATAGAAGGTCCGCAACTTAGGCAACTTCAAAGTGTAAAACAGAACAGTAATGTTAATCCCTGACTACTGGCCTGCAGTACAGCAACAAAGGGCATCTTTCTTATAAGTCAATAAACGTCTAAGGAGAAATAGACAGACAGAGAGGAAGAAGAACATGGAGAGACAGTAGCTTTGAACAGAGATGAGGAAGAGAGAAAAAGGGTAACATAGAATGAGAAGAGTAATAGACATGAAAGAGAGAAAAAGAATGTAGCACAGGCGTGGGCAGAGGGGACAGTGGCATTGATCACAGAGAGATGGACAAAGAGTGAGAGAGAGAGTGCGAAGATGACAAGTGTAATGAGAAAGAGAGACACAATGACACTGTATGGAATGATGGGCAAAGATTGACTTTAGAAAGGCATCGCCAAAAGAGTGAGTGAGAGCCACTGAGTGACAGACACAGAAGGTTGGAGACAATGGGGAGAGGTCAGAGAGACAGTGGCTTGAGTCAGAGGCAGAAAGAGAGACAGAGGGCAATGGAGGAAATGGGAGAATTATAGTGGGGCAGGGACATTGCGAAGGATAGCAACTCCAATTAGAAAGATTTCTACATAGAGCGACAGACATGAGAGAGTGGAAATAAGAGTGCTGGAGAGACATACCAGCATATCTCCCAGTTACCCTACCTGGCAAAAGCCATGGAAAAGATGACATACAAAAGCCTAGCTAACCAACTCATCGACAACCACCTCCTCAACACCCCTCAGTCCGGATTCAGACCCAACCACAGAACAAAGACTGCCCTCACCGCCGCCACGGATGGCATCCAGATGATCATGTATGAGGTGACACCATGGCCCTCATCCTACTGAACCTTTCCCCAGCCCTTGACACCGTCTCTGAGCCTATCCTTATCCAATGACTGCACAAAGCTGGCATCCATGGACCCGCACTTCACTGGATTTGCTCCTTCCTGACACGCCACACCCAATTGGTTATCCTGGCCCCATTCCCCTCAGATCCTGTCAACCTTATCTGCGGAGTTCACAAAGATCCTCACTCAGGCCCACCATGTTTACCACCTACATGACCCCACTCACAAGCATCATACCTACCCATGGAATCAATATTGTATCCTACACTGATGATACCCATCTCATGCTCTCCCTCTGCAACAAGACAGCAAACATTAGGACCAATTTCTCCACTTGCATGACAGAAGTCTCCAGATGGATGAAAGCCAACTGCCTCAAGCTCAACATACAAGACCGAAGTAGTAATCTTGGGCAAAGACACTTCGCTCAGGCACTCTACCTGGTGGCCTGTCAAACTGGAATCCACATCACTCCCACCAGCCCACGCAAAGAACCTCAGAATAGTAATCAACAGCCAACTCACCGTGACCAGTCGAGTAAATGCATTCTCCATCTCCTGCTTGCACCCACTCAGGATGCTCAGGAAAGATCTTCAAATGGCTTCCCTCAAACTCGCGAAACTGTTACCCAAGCCCTCATCACCAGCAAGTTGAACAATAGCAATGCACTCAATGCCGGAATCAATGCTCAACTGACCAGAAAACTACAGGCCATACAAAACGCAGCTGCCAGGGTCACCCTCAACCTCCCAGCCCCACTCACCTCACCCTGCATCTCAAATGGTTCCCAGACCACAAATGAGCACTCTATAAATGTCTCACACACAGAGAGAAAGCCTTACACAACATTGACCCCATTAACCTCAACAATCACATAAACTTCTGCCAATCTACAAGACACTTTGGCTAAACTGAACTCCTGCTCACACACATACACCTGCAAATGCAGAACCAGATGCAATGGTCAAGCCTTCTCCTACCTCGCTTCTCAGACTCGGAACGACCCTCTCTGCACCTTAGAGTCACCTCCTCAATTCTTGAATTCTAGCTCGGCCCTTACAGGTTCTGTCTCTGCGCCAGAATAACCTCCCAGGTGTGTCGTACTTTATGTAAATAAACATAACATAACATGAAGTGGTATCACCCCTGGAAAGAGAGGGTGAGAGACAATGACTGACAGAAACAGGGAGGTAGCGTGGCAGACGTTAAGGAGACAGCAACAATGGACCGAGGGAGAGACAGAGAGAAAACAAAGAGAGACACATAGGAAGAGTGAGGCAGAGAGAACGAGAAAGGCTTACAGAGAGCAGGAGGCAAACAGAGACAGACACAGAGCGAAAGGGAGAGCTATTAAAATGATGGAGTGTTGAGGTCTTATAGCCAGTGAGCTTGTAGCTAATGTTTATTGTAATGTCACAGAGTTTCCGGAGCTGCCTTTTCAAATTACAAGTAACTGCTGATTGGAAACACAATTAGCGTTTTCGTCTTATTATTCCGTGAAGTGTTGGTGCGGTAATAGGAGCCTGCTGCCGCTCAATTTACTTGCAGGATCTCATTAGAGAACTGTGTGTTTATTAAGGAAACATAATTTGTTATTAGTGCCGACATTAAAGAAACATTCATTTTCATCTACGACGCGCCTTTGTGAGCGGAAGCAAGGCTGTTGCGGTGGGTCCAGCATGAGAAGGGTTAATGCTCCGAGCACTAGACAGCTGATACTGACTGACTCGGGCAATTTGCAAGTTTTGTGCGGCGCGCAGAGGGTTAATAGTTTATTACACTGCACATAATTACAGGCTCTGCATTTAAAACTTGTCAAGTGATGTGCACCGCTCTCCACATCCTGCATGTTCTCCAGCATGGAGAGGGTTAATATTGTGCATATTGGGACTATTAGAGTGATTAGTGGAGACACCTTCTCAAGAAAGTGAAGTTCCCTCCTCCTCTTTCACTCTGTCCGGCGAGAGGAGGGTTAATCCTCTGCGTGTTGGACATGCGCTTGAGATTCAAGCACCTGCTGGAGGGCATTGCACCTCGACCACCCCCTTGTATTATAT
This sequence comes from Calotriton arnoldi, assembly GCA_963921515.1. Classification (NCBI taxonomy): domain Eukaryota; kingdom Metazoa; phylum Chordata; class Amphibia; order Caudata; family Salamandridae; genus Calotriton; species Calotriton arnoldi. Next base: position 2,885,495 of record CAWUFW010001323.1, on the reverse strand, counting down.
TGTAATAGTTCTGTAGCTCCTCGTGCCACTGGTGTGGCCGAAAGCACTGTACTGGCTGATCCGTTGGACAAGATGGCTGGAGGAGTCATCCAATGGTCTTGGTCCAAACATGGCACATTGCGTACGCATACCAGTGGCACGGAAGGGTGTGAGGAAGGCTGAGCGGAACTTGACCATAGGAATATTCATCCGGCATTGTTGCATCGTTCAATGCCTCGGGGGCTCTGGGCGTGGTCCAGTCCATGTCCGGACAAGGAAGTGACTAATGCGTGTGTCCCTGTTGTAGTGTCTACGGCCCCCGGAACGCAATGGGCAATGTAGCACCCTGTGACTGGAATCCCACTAGATGAGCATCATTGACGTTAGGGGGAATCACTGACCCTACATTCATCCACACATTCATACCTGAATGATGAAAGACATGACACAGCAGTGCGTATCTGAATGTTTAATGCACATCCAGTGGCGTTTTGCAGCTGGAGCAGTACAGGGCCATGCCAACCCCACTTCACAATATGGGCCGGTGGAGGGCCAGCCAGAGTCCATCGGGGAATGACAAGTACAGCGGAAGAGGAAGGGTACAGTCCGCAGTCTGGTCGCCGTGTCATTGGTCACCAAACAGGATATGGCAGTCCATGTCGCGGTCCAAGGTGAGTGCAGCAGAGTGTATAGGGGGTCAGTGGAAGGTCTTGGGGCCATGTGCGGCACCAAGCTGCAACAGGCCAGGTGGCGGACATGAATGCTAGTGCCTCCTCCTGATCTCAAGCCCATCCACGTCCTCGTCCTCGGATGTGTGCTCTGCCCCACCTGTGGGTGGTGCAGTACCGGCTGCGGCACTGTGTGCCACTGACACATCAGGGGCCGGAGGTGGATTGTCGGCCGCACTGTGTGGCAGTGGCACATCAGGTGCCGGAGTGGAAATGCCTGCCGCACTGTGAGGCACCGACACACCAGGGGGCGGAGATGTGGATGGTGTAGGAGCAGCAGCATCCATCTGCGCCACGCCTTGTGGCAGCAATGCCATGATGAGGATACGCAGGGCATGGTAAATCCCAGCTACATTTTGCTGATGTGCAGCGGTGGCTGCCATCCTTTCCGCCTCCATCCGCACCATGTCATCCATGAGCCTCCGCATGTGTGCCAGCTCACACCTGAGATCGCTGGAGCCACTCTGAGCGGACAGGTGTTCTTGTCTCCGAGTCATGACTCCAGCGATGTCAGCCAGGGCTAGTTGGAGACCATGGAGCGGCCTGTGGGTGTCCGTTAGGGACTGGAGGTGGTCCCTGATGGGACTCAGACACCCATGGATGGCGTCAAGTTTGGTAGCCATGAGGTCGAACCCCACCCGCACCTGCTCAGCCATCTCCCTCTGGCCCTCCAACACACGGGTTGGAAGGCCATGTGTTGTTCAGGGGGTCTTGGGAGACAGCCGGGGTTGTGGGTGCCTCCTACTGGGTGGTTTGTGTAGTGGGTGGGGTCTCCTCGATGCAGCTGGGCTGCCCTGGTCCTGGAGGTGATTGGCGGATGAGTTCAATGATGTCTTGGAGGGCTTGGGTGTCGATGCTGGTGGTGTCCTCCTCATCATCAGTGAAGAGTGGCTGGGACTGCTCTGCAGGAGGTGTTGACGGTGCCCCTGCAATGTGAAGGGGAGATGCTGTGTTACAATGTGTCCACATGTATGTAGCCGCGTGGTACATGTTCACATTCAGACAGCATGGCAATGTACATTGTGACAGTCTGTAGATCAGGGCCATGATCCAGAGTCATTGTGGGTGTGCACTGTGCTCTGTTTGATTGTGCATGTGTGCTATTGTGCCCATCTCCCCCCGTCCCCCCAGTACCTGGTGGTTACTCACCCTGTTGCTGTTGTGTTGTGTCATGTCGAGCAGTGTCCGGTCCCCCGACTCCTGCCACGGTCTCCACACTGAGGACTGTCGACACCAGCTCCTCCATGTCATCCAGCTCCAGCTGTGGCGCTGGGCTCCCACCTCCAGTCTGCATTACTGCCTTCTGGTTGCCTGCGAGTTTCTCCTTGGTTCTGCGCTTGATGTCAATCCATCGCCTCTTGACCTCGTCCATTGACCTCTTGTGCTCTCCGACGGCATTCACCTTGTCCACGATGGACCGCCATATTCCATTTTTGGTGCCCAATGACACGTTGGAGGTGACGAACAGTTCTTGATGGTGTTCCATCACCTCCGTGACCAGGATCCTATTCTCCTGCGGACTGAACTTCGTCTTCCTCTTCTTCTTGTCCTTGTCCTTCCCTGTCCCCGAGGTCCCAGGCTGGTCGACCGGGGTGCTTGTGGGGTTCCGCTCGTCCTCTGCGCCTGCTCCGGCTGCCTCCATGGTGCTTCGGGGTAGGGTTATTTTGTGTTTGTGTGTTTTTTGTACTTTTGTAGTGATTTTCCCGCCTGCCCTGTGTGTATTGCAGGCCTGGCGCTGCTTATCGCTGATTTCCTCATCGCGGTTTGTCCCAGCGCATGATTTTTTGCGTTGGGGTTTGGGTTTTTATCACAGTCACGGTTTTTGTATCGTGGACATTGTCCACGTTTTCAGGAGACTATCGCATGCTATCGCCGTGTTGTGAACTCCACGTTAACACGGGGTTATTTTCCCGCGATAGACTGCGATGTGTAAAGTTGCGTTAACATTTTTTGGAGATGTTTAGCGCACGTTCTTGTGAATATCCCCCTATGTGCTCTCCTCTCTAAAGATGTTAAAATTGGTCTCAACCTGATTGGCACATTTAATTTACTTGTACGTGCCTAGCGTATGGTACTACAGGTACCCAGGCCTGTAATTAAACACTTCTATAGGCTTGCAGCCGTCATGGTGCTACCTACTAAAGTAGCACGGTAAATCATGTCTCTACATCTGCCCATTTGCAGTCTGGTAAGCATTTTTAAATTGTCCATGTTGACCTGGCATAATCATTCCTTGTTAAGACCTATAAGTCACCCCTAATGTAGGCCCCGAATGCGCATATGGCGGGGTGCATGATATTTAACATGTAGGACATGTATATTTAATGTTTTATAGCTGCTGGTGGTGAAAACATCCCAAGTCGTTTTTCACTGCTGTAAGTGTGGCCCTCCCATAGGAAAACACTGGATTATACTATAGCAACTTACAGTGCTTAATTTTAGTTTGGGAGCAGCTAGAAACATGGTTCAAGGACTCATTTCAATGGTAATTTAAAATTAAGGGTGGGCGGAGTTGGCGGAGTGCCACTTTGCAGAATTCCACGGAGTTGGCTAAAAACTCCGTAGAATTCTGCTGCGCTCCGCTCCGCACCGCCCCCTGCTGCCACCCACCCCGAGGCCACCGCATACTTACCTGGTCACGCCGGTGCTTCCATGCCCTGCCCGGGCTGTCCTCCTGGCTGCCTCCTCTCTCCACTCCAGGCTCGTCCGACTCACCTATGCTCAACATCACTCTTGGAAGGACTGCGCATGCACGCGCATGCTCAGTCTTCCCAAGAGTTGCGCATGCGCGTGCATACGCAGTCTTCCCAAGAGTGACATAGAGCGTCTGGGGAGTCGGACGAGCCTGGAGTGGAGAGAACTGGAGACCACCAGGAGGAGGAGGACAGCCCTGGCTGGGCAAAGAATCACAGGCGTGACCAGGTAAGCCAGAAAGCGGGTGGGTGGCAGGGCAAACTCTACTATGCCGCGGAGTCGGAGTTTTTTTGCTAAATTTCACCTTCTCAGCGGTGCGCGGAGTTGGCAAAACTCTGCATACTCCACTGGTGTAGCGGAGTATTGTGCCCGGGGTTATTTAAAATCCAACTTAATGGTCAGGTCCTATTTTAGATTACTAGTTTGAAAATGAAACTTTTCGAAAGTTGTAATTTTCCTGCCTGAGCCAAATGTTAATTTCCTGCCTGAGCCAGTGCTCACTGTCACTCAGGTGATGTGTAGCTCCTTGGTTAGGTGTGAAGTGGCTCCCAGAGCTGAGACAAAGGGAATGGAGTTGATATTCCCCTGACAGAATGGCATCTGGGCTGTGCCCATGATCCTAATTAACTGCAAATGATGCTACCCTGTCACGGGCAGATGTAGCTCACACCTGAGACTGACCCTCCTATGTCCTACTAACCAACCAGACACCAATCCCAGTGGAGTGAAGCTGCCCCCAGAAATGGTTCGGAATGGCCACAAGGGACCGTTTACCCATTATCATAGTCACAACTCTGGGTGGGCATAGGGAGCTCTGCACAGGGGAAAACGGTCCTGACATGTTGGCTTTAGGTAGAGAAGGGAACGGTGAGACAGTTTACAGTAAAACACACAGTAATGCTTCAAAGGTGGGTCAGGTCAGCCCCTGACATCTTTTATGAGCCTTGGATAGAGAGTGGCAAGGAGTTTGCCCCACCCACAAGCTGGAATTCAGCACAAATGCGGTGTGGCACCCCCTCTACCCTCCTCAGATCACTTCTGGAAATGTGGAGTAACATAGGAGGACTGGGCATGCTGTCTGTGACCTGAGAAAAGCCTTGCAGGTAGGACCTGCTCTCTCTCTTGTACCCAGGACAAGGAAGTGGACACCAAGGGTCATAAGGCTGATCTCCTGTTTGGGCTACAGGCGCACAACCAGCTCCAACAGGCCTTTTGCTGCATTCCCATCTGATCATTTCCAACTGGACCTGCACAGGACTCTGGTGCTGACCTCTGCTGGAGTGAGACTTTTTTTTTTTTTTTTTTTTTGTATCTTTGTTTATTAGCATTTCTTAACAAACAAAACACAACTTACAACAGAGCCAGACAAATCGCCCAATAGTACATATACAATACGTCATTCGCATGTCATGATACCAGTATTTAACTCACAAAAAGGTCCCATACAGCCTCCCCCAACCCCCATATTCCCACCTACGGCATCAATATTGTTCATATCAGACGTGTGATTTGAGGTCAATACATAAGTTCCCTGCAGGGCATCTCGTAGTCCGGGTCCCAGTCCCTCCCCAGGGTATTACACTCTGCTTCCCCGCACAGGCATCTATCGTTGTGTGTTTATCCAGCATCTCCTCACTGCATTCCCTTGCCAGTCACGCCTACTGCGTCATATCCGCTGTCTGTCCTTGGTGCTCCCTGGCCCATGCCACAAATGGTTCCCAAATATCTCTAGGTCGCGATGCAGAGGGCATCAACTCCCAGAATGTGGTCAATTGCGAGTGGCCAAATGTCACATCCCTTAACCAGTCCTCTTTAGACGGAACTCCTCTGCTTCCCCAGTGGATGGCTACTCGTCGTTTAGCATAGAGTAATAGCATTGCATGTAATTTCCTATATCTCACCGGTGTGTCTTTAACATATCCAAGCAATCCCTGCAGAGGGTTAGGATCCCCATCCACTCCAGTTATTTGTTTTATTATATTAAACACATTGGTCCAATAGGTCCCCAGACGGGGGCAGTCCCATGCAACATGTATGAACCCTGCAGGTGCAATACCGCAGGGCCAGCAGCCATCATCCTCTTTTAGACCTATATGATGTAAACTTGTGGGCGTTCTGTAAAATCTATGTAGGAATTTAAAGTGAATTAGGCGGAGTTTATAATTGGGGGATAGTGCCGTTAGCTGGCTGCAGCAATATAGCCATTGATCTTCCGTTATCGGGTTTTGGAGCTCATCATTCCACGCCATTAGTGCTCGGGGCTTCAATATTGGGGCCGACGTCTGCATAGGGTTGTAAATCCTGGTGATGAGCCTACATGGGGAAGCTACCGCAAGTACGTTTTCGAGAGCGCTCAACGTGGGTGGTGCGTTCGGAAATGTGTCGTGCAAAGACCGACATGCCAACTTAAGTTTATGATATGCAAATAATTCGGAAAAAGCCACTGGGCGACCTTCCTCTGCCACCGGCGGTGGTCTAAACAAACCCTCTGGGTAGAGATCCTCAAATGTAGCCAAGTGCATTTTTCGTGCCAGATCTGGTCCTATTCCATCCCCTGTAGGGAATAGCATCGGGTTGCTAGCCAGGGACATGGACGGGGCATATAGAGTGGGCGCGTCCACTCTCCCTCGCAACTTGTGCCAGGCCCAACGCAAAGTTTCCACTGTGTCCACACCCTCCCTAGGGCGTGTGTATGCCCCAAACAGGGCGACTCGCATGGGCAAGGGTTTGGCCGTGTCCGCCTCTACAGCCACATGTGGCTGAAATGGAGTTGGGAGCACCCAGTAGTGTAAAAATTGAGCTTGTGCACTCCAAGCGTACAGCTGCATGTCCGGTGCCCCCAGTCTCCCCTGTCGTAGAGGAAGCGTCAGCAGCTCCCAGGAAATCCTGGCCTGCCTACCCGCCCAAATCAAAGAGATCAATAGGAAGCGCAAGGTATTAAAAAAGGGTCGTGTGAGCACAATTGGCACGTTAACGAACAAGTACAAGAATTTCGGCAGTACCACCATTTTTATCAACGCTATCCTTCCAGCCAAGGAGAGCGGGAGTCCCGCCCACGCTGTGATCTTTCCTTCAAGCCAGGCCATGGCACACCCATAATTCAACCTCCACAACTCCTGCATATCTCTACTTATCCAGATGCCTAGGTATTTCACGGGTTCTATTGTCCATTTTAGTGGGAATTCAGAAGGGGCCCGGACAGTGGTGTCCGTCAACGGGAAGATCACAGACTTCGCCCAATTTATAGATATACCTGAGAGGCCCCCAAACTTAATAAAATCCATCAATATCGGATCTAAGTTCTGCGCTGGGTTAGAGATATAAAGCGTGACGTCGTCGGCATATAGTGAAATCAGCAGACTGCGTGCACTAAAGCCAATCCCCTTAGCAGTGTGATGCTGCCGGATGCGAGCTGCCAGGGGCTCCATCGCAATCGTGAAGAGCAACGGGGATAGAGGGCATCCCTGTCTCGTTCCTCGTGAGATTTCAAAGGGTTCCGAGAGGAGGCCATAAACCCTCACGCGTGCCATCGGCCGCGTGTAAAGTAATTTCACCAACTTTATGAATAGTGGACTAAACCCCATACGGCCCAGTATTATGAAGAGATAATGCCACTCCAGTGTATCGAATGCCTTTGTGGCATCTAAAAAGACGGCGGCCGCCTGTACGTCAGGGTGCAGATAGTGTAACACTGAAAATAAAGTTCGTAGGTTTTGCGATGTTGACCTTCCCGGGATAAATCCCGACTGGTCCGGACGAGAAACCAGTGGGAGCAAGGGCTGCAACCAATTGGCGATCAGTTTCGCCAAGATCTTGACATCCACATTTATTAGAGAGAGCGGTCGATATGAGTCCAGTTCATCCTCTGGTTTACCCGGTTTTAAAAGGGTAACTATTATTGCCTCGCACATGGACGGTGGGAGAACACCAGACTCAAGAGCCTCCACATAGAGCTCGAACAGTTTAGGCGCTAGTTCCTCAACATATGTTTTGTAGAAGGCGGTGGTCAGACCATCCGCACCAGGGGCTTTGTTTAGCGGTAAGCTTTTTATGACCCGGGCCACGTCCTCTACTGTAAAGGGAGAATCCAGATAGTCTCTGTGTCCTTTGCTAAGCCACAACAGCTCCAGTGAGTCGAGGAATGGCGACAATCCCTCGGGGGCAGAATGTTGTGTAGTGGCATATAGCCCATGGTAGAACCCAGAACATTTCTCTAATATATCCGTCTGACCTCTAATTTTGACCCATCTGCAGTTGTAAGTTCAGTGACGAAGGCAGTATTGCGTGAGGGGCGGAGCATTGCTGCCAGCGTCCTCCCGGGCCTGTCCCCCTCCCCATATCTCCTAGCCTGGGCGTGTTTCCCTAGAAACTTGACCTCCCTACATGCCTCCTCCTCGAATTCCAGCAGTTTTTCTTTTATTAACACCAGAGTAGTGGGTTCCCCAGTGGAATAAAACTGAGCCTCCAGCTCCTTGATTTGTTTTGCGAGCTTCTCTAGAGATCCACGGATGGCCTTCAGCACCCCCGCCTGCCTGGCTATGCAATTCCCTCTAACCACAGTTTTGAAGGCTTCCGATAGAGTAGCCGCTGTATCTACAGAGCCTGTATTTAGGGTGAAATAGTCTGTTATGTCCCCTCTAATTTCCTCTTTAAAGGCCTCGTCCAGGAGTGCTTCCTGCGGCAGCCGCCATGTGTACATCCTCTGAATGGAGTTTGGCAATTCTAACCGCAGAAGGCAAGGCGCGTGATCTGACAAAGACCTAGGGAAATGCCGAGCTTCCCTCGTCCATGTAGCCACATCTCTGGATACTATCCAATAGTCGAGCCGGGACCACGCTTTATGATATTCTGTAATGCATGTGCGTTCCTTAACCCCTGGGTGAAGGTGCCTCCAAATATCCACCAAGTCTCCATCTGCTAATATGGCATTCAGTGCCCCGCTAGCTAATGGGTGTAGTGTCCTAGATGCCCCTTTCCTGTCCAGCTCATCATCAAGGATGGCATTAAAGTCACCTCCCCAAATAATGGTGTCGCAATTTGTAGCCTTTACCCTAGCCCACACTCTTTGGAAAAATTCAGGGGAGTCAGAATTAGGGCCATATATTGCAACAAACACCACCTGATTGCCACCCAGATACCCCTGTATGATAGCAAATCTACCTTCGGGATCCAAGTGCACCGCAGCCTCTTTCCAGTCCAGCCCCCTACGTATCAGAACCGCCACCCCTTTGGAGTAGTTGGAGTAGACTGATGAATAGACCGATCCCCATCTTCCATGTTTCAGTCTGGGGGATGAGTGAGTACTTAGATGTGTCTCCTGCAGCATGCAAACATCAATGTGATGCCTAGTTAAATAGGAGTGAATTAAACTAGCCTTTCGACCGTCATTTAGCCCTCAGATATTCCAGGTGAGAAAATTTAAAGCGGTCATAGGGAATGCATGCCACCGCAGTGTAACGAGGTAGGTGGAGTGAAGCACAGGAACCCATACAAGTGTGCATAACAATTCTCATGCATAATTAAAGGCATATTTCTGGCAAACAATAAAACAATCTCCCCCCCCACCCACCACCCACTCCAACCCCCCAATCAGGTTGTAGAGAACCCTTCCCAAACAATGAAACATTTCCAATAACTATTGGGAGCTCTCCCATGGGGGCGTAGTAGTTCCGGCACCCACCCCTGATTTCTCAGGGTGGCCGAGAACAAACAAAATCGGTGAGCCTCATCTGAATTCTCGCAATCTTAGAAGCCAAACACCCAACCTTCTAAGGCTCGCAGGTAGGGAGTATATCCCCTTCTGGTATTACAGACATAATAACGGTCAGGTACTTCTGAAAACTAGTGGGAGCCGTACGGGCATGCATGGTTGATCCCAATCCCCTTAGGGCCATTTCCCTGCACATCAAATTCTCGCACCATTATGTCTTTGGCTCAGATAATCCCCCTCACCCCCTCACTGTACACACAGAACTTGATCAAACCATAGTCACGGAGTACGTCAGAACCGGAATCAGGAGGGCCACAGGTCTGTCCGTATGTTCCGTGGCTGACTCTGTAGGGTGTTGTCTGGCCGCCTTCCCGCCAACATGCTTGGCGAACTTGAGAGCAGACTTTGCATCCATAAAGAAATGGGCAGTCCCATCATAGCTGACCTTAAGCTTTGCTGGATAGAGGAGAGCATACGGAATCTGGGCTTGCAGGAGTAGCCGTTTGGCCTGAAGAAACTCCCGCCGCGCAGGCTGCACCGCAGGAGTAAAGTCAGGATAGAAGGAGATAGTGTTGCCCCCGTAAGTAACCGTGCCCTTGCCGCGGGCCAGCCTCAGCACTGTGTCTCTATCTTGATAGTTCAGGATCTTTGCCAATATCGGTCGGGGGTGGCACCCACCGGTGGCTTGGGGCCCAACGCACGGTGCACCCTCTCCACTGCGAAGACCGAAGAAAGATGGGGATCGAATAGTTCATGGAGCATGTCTGCCACGTTCGTTTCCATCTTTACAATGGCTGTTGTCTCCGGGACCCCAGTGATTCGGAGGTTATTTCGGCGGGACCGGGCCTCAAAATCCTCGTTCTTCGCTCTGATGACCCCAAGCACCTTGTCCATTTGGAGGAGTTGCTCCTTTGTCTCCACTTGGAAGTCGTGAAAGTCTGAGGCCCGGTTTTCCAGCACGTCTAGTCTGGTTTCGTGTGTCCCCACCTGTGTCTTCACAGCATCCAGCTGAGAGGTCAACGTGTCCAGCTTGGTGTCGATATTCCGGAGGCTGGACCTCATTTCGAGCATGAGGGTGCGCAAGTCTTCCCCCTGGTCTTCCGTCTGTTGTTCTGATTGACGCTCTGCTCCCGCTTCCAATTCATGTTCCGTGTTCCTTGTGTTCCTCCGTTGGTCGAAGGATATCTTCGGCTGTTTGGCGTCCTGCTTGCCCATGTCGTAACTTGAGGGAGAGTGGCCGCACGATGCACTCACCAGACTTTTGTATGGTAATCGGAGTACGTCTATGCCTGTTCACTTCTCTGTGACCTGTCTGGCTAGCGAAGCAGTATCCGGCTTTGCCTCGGCGCTGAGTGCGCAGACAGTGCGATCCCCTTTTGCCGCCAATAACTGCACTAGTGGGCCTTCTCTCCTTAGGGTGTCTCTCTTTCACCAGGTGCACTCAGTGTAGCGCCGTTTTTGTCAGGGGGGCCCAGCTGCAAACTCTCTATAGTATGTGCAGCACCTCATTCACTCAGTTCAGTCTGGAGGAGCAGCAGATCTAAACACAAGAGCAATCACCCGCAGTTCTGAGCTGCCCCAGTAACCTGTTCTCTGCTCAAGGCCTCAGCTTCTCGTTCCCTCTCCTGAGATTTTTGGGGAGGCCAGGGCTCTCTCTGGGCCTCGCGGTATATTTGCAGGATTCTCCGAGCCCACCACTCAATCTGCGCCCCCCACTGCAGCGAGTAGTCCACCTCGGTGTCTCACGCTTCTGTCCATGGATGTAACCTCCCAGGGGTGCCACCTTTGAAGTTCCCCCAACCTCTCGGGGCCAGCACTTACTTGGTCCCTCCGTGAAGCACAGTGCAGGTTAATCAATTCTGGCTCGCCGTACCGCCGCCGCTTCAGGCCTTCGGCATTCTGTATCCTATGGATTTTCCCTCGCCGAGGCCGTAGGTCGCGCCTCAGACACCCTCTTAGGTCAGCGCGGCCTTCCGCGGCCTCGGCGCCGCGGTCTCCGTTTCAGCCGCCATCCGCCTCACACACGCGCCAACCGCTGACCTCTCCTGGCCTCGGCTCGTCGGATCTCGCCACAGCACCACTTGGGCTCAGACACTGCTGATTTGGGGATCGCCGGGTGCCGCACACCCTACGCTTCTGGATTCACCGTTTTTCACAGTGAGTGCTCACCATTAATGCGGATATATGCAGGATAATTGTTCCGGCCGGTGGAGCTCGCCTATTCAGCGGCCATTTCGCGGCTCAGCAAGCCACGCCCCCCTCGCTGGAGTGAGACTTGACCCCTGAGTGCTGTCCCCAAGTTCCTGGACTCTTGGATGATGTAAAAATATATTCCTCCTCAAGTTTCCTGAAACCTGGGACTTAGAAACTTTTTGCCAACTTTCACCTCTGAGAACTGACAGGGGACCAGGACCAATCCACCAAGCGGACCTGATGAAGGTACATTGCTGCTCGGCCAAAGATTCAGGTTGGTCATGTTACTTTCTTGTCCGCAGCATCAGATACGATCCAGCGGGACTCGCAGATAAGTTGTCCAGCCTCGTAAGTCCTAACAGCCTGCAGCTTTGCCCCCTGGAAAATCTGAGCTCCAAGAAAGTGACTAAGTCTGAAGGCAGAAATCTTCACCAGGCAAAGGCACAGCAAGCATCTGGTCCGTGAGGTACTTTCCCTTGCCATGAAATTCAAATTTCTCCCACTTGGAGCTTTCCACCAAAAGTCTACGGGTTCACCTAGACCTTGCGCGGTGACTATCCAACAAGGCCTGCTGCCTTACCCTGCTAAGTGGTTTTGACTTTCATTCCAGCTTCTCAGTCCAAAGATGAACATTTTTAGAGGAACAATCCTGGTCCCTATATACGACTCAAGCTCCATCATGGTTGACCTTAAATCTTACCTTTGTCCTGATCAAGCACATCCAGATGACCGCGGTTGGTGCTAAATGCTTTTAGGTGCTATTTTGAAATTTAAGCTTTAATAATGCATACCTACAGTTCTACTTATTTGATTTTTGTCATTTGGGTGTCCATTTTATTTTGAGGCCCCCGGGTGAAGGGGGGCCTACTACGGGCCCCCAAAGTCAGATTCCAACAGCCGATCCATGTCAGAACAACTGATTTGGAAAGACTGTCTGAATCCGACATCCTTATCGCTTGGTCAGAAACGCGGTCCATAGACCTGTATGAGTCGGCTCCGAATGACTCGGTCACTCCGAATGCCATTCAGAACTGAGTCTGACAGTCTGAACGGTTCCCGAACATCATGAACGGTCGTTTGGAAATGTTTCTGAGTTGGTCAGAAACAAGGCTTTCGAATCGGATTTGAACTAATCGAATACTGTTCGGAGCCTTTTTGAACGACAACGTAATTGACCCCTTATTTGTAGTAGTTGAGGCTCAGTATTCTGTGTGATCTGAACCTCATTCACCCATTCCTCCTTCCAAGTAGACAGTGTAAGAGAAGATATTCCTCGCTGCCATCACTTGGTACAATTCTCTGCCTTTTAAGGATGAGACAGAATTGGAGTAGCTTCCACCAGGCTCCACTGATGGAGGCCCACACATGGGAGCATGCATGTAACTGCAGAAGTGCACATATGCAGTATTGTTTGTGGCAACAAGTGCCACAGTCTGCTGCAACTCTCAGGTATTTACCTTTCCCCGGGAGCCCAGTGGTCTGGCGGCCCAGGGTTCAATCAAGCAGGATTTATAAAGCATGCCAAATCACCCGTGAGGGTCTCAAGGCGCTGGGGTTGCTAGCTGTGTCGCTGAGAAAGCAGTGAGAAACGAGGCAAAAGCAGGAGAAAGCACTCAGAAAAGTGGGGGAGAGGAAGAAGACAGCAATAAAAAAACAAGGCAAAAGCAGTAGAAATTACTCAGAAAAATAGCATGAAAGGACGGAGAAAGCAGTAAAAAACAAAGCAAAAGCAGGAGAAAGCACTCAAAAATGGAGGGAAAAGAAGGAAAATGCAGTAAAAACAAAGGCAAAAGCAGGAGAAAGCACTCAGAAAAACAGCAGAAAAGGACAGAGAAAGCAGTAAAAAATGAGGCAAAAGCAGGAGAAAGCACTCAAAAATGGAGGGAAACGACGGAAAATGCAGTAAAAACAAAGGCAAAAGCAGGAGAAAGCACTCAGAAAAACAGTGGGAAAGGAAAGAGAAAGCAGTAAAAAACAAGAAGGGAGAAGCTGGAGAAAGCACTCAGAAAAATGATGAGAAAAAAAAATGGTGCAGCAGCATGGGAGAGCTGGGCCTGGGTTAGCACCGGCATGCATGTGCAAAGAAAAGGACAGGGTAACGTGGGGTTCCTGAACGGTGCCCAGCAGACTCCTGAGGGCCTGACTGCCCCAGAGGGTGGATCAGCAGTGACCTCTAAGAGATGTCTCAGCCGGCCTGCCTGGAGTGCTGGAGGAAGGCCGACGTTCTGGGATGCATGGCACCATTCACAGGTCTGAGCTCATCAGCAAGGCACTTGGTAGGATGGGAGAAAGTGCTTGCAGTGAGCACTTGTGCATCCCCTTATGCAATGTGTTGTACATAAAGCCAACACCACGTCCAGAAATGAGTAGGGTCTTCTTTATTCAGCCCGCCAAGAGACGTGACCTTTCCCTTGCCAGCCTCCGAACCACCTGCCCTCCCCACTCAAAACCCAACATTCAGAACAGAACCTTGACATCAAGGAATACAACACAATGCTGAAAAAGGACTGTGGATAAACGGTTCTGCATGAGTGCCAGGGTTTTAACTCTGAGTTACATGAGTCAAGCAGCTCAGGTGGTATATCCCAGGCTCTCAGGACCCTCCAGGTGATGCTTGTGTACCTGTTACCATTAACTACTGGAGTCGAATCTGAGCTGCTTCCTAAACGTAGAGCTTCATTTGAATTATAATCTTTCTGCCAAGCTTCTCGTTTGCTCCTCCCTGACCACTTCTGGCCTCCTGGCTGTGACGTGTGAAGGAATAACATCCAAAAACGAGCTGCTGGTAGGACAGGTGATCAAATAGTTCTTTTGCGCCTTTTTTTCATGCGTGTTGTTACGCGGATGACCGCGGAGAAAGAAATCCTTCAGTGTTTATTTAGACTATCCAGGTGCAAAATTCGTCAAAATGTCTAATTTTTTATTCCTTTCCCCCCCAACCGGCTCCATATCCATCATCCCTGGCCTCCAGGGTCACAGAGGAAGCCTAAATTATCAATGGGCTGGCATTTTGTGACCCTTTGATGGTACCGAGGGAGGGAGGCAGGCTGACCTCAAATCTAACAACAGAGGTTGGTAGCCCACTCCCCCATCCTGTAAGGCAAATCCCCAGGAGTTTATTGTGAGGAGGAGGAGGAGGAGGAAGAGACTTCTCCACAACAGAGACGGAGGATTCAAGGGAGCCAGTAACGGCTGCCATGCCTGTCCCAAATTCTCCCTCAAATTTCTTCTTGAAGCACCTCCCAAGACTAGTCCCGGATTCTTCACACCACTGATGTGACTTCCGGTACAGGGGTCTACATGAACAACCATTCCATTGGGGCAGACCCTTCTAAAGACGTCCAGGACGTAGCGTGGCAAGCGACGTAGTACGTGAATGATGGAGCGCTGGAGGGGACTAGATGAACCTCCATAGCACTCTCCAGGAGAAGACACCTGGGCTATTACAAAAGAAGGGCTCCAAGGCCAGTTAGACAGTTGTGATGATGCAAAGGAGTTTTTGTCTTGGTCAGACATGGAAACTGTGGAAGTGCATCAGAGCCAGTCCACCCCAAGGGGTGAAGAGACACACGGGACTCAAATAGCAATGTCAGCCTTAAGAAGTCAGTCAGAGAACAGAGCTCAGCCTGAGACTCTTGTCCCTTCTGGAAATACATCACCTCAGCCTCTGAAGCTCTTACATTCCAACCAGGTGGTCCACACAGACAGCAGAAAGAGGAGAGATGGATGAATGAAGAGAACTATTAGCCAAGGACAGCGCTCAGGTCTCTATGAGCATCGATGCAACTTATGCAAAGAAAGCTCGCACGCCCAGGGTACCAAATCAGATAGTCCACAGAAGAGGGACCTTCGTTTTAACAAAAGTCCAGAAGCCTCTCGGAATGAGCCCAAAGATGCCCTAAATAGTAAAATCATGGGAGGCATTAGATACATACACACAATTAATATAAAAGGATGGTGTACCCACATCTCACTGGACTGTGTTATCACTGGAGAGAACTCACTGCCACAGATGTTGCCATTGAATAAAAGTCAGACCAGCTCACATTCCAACATTCCCTTGTAAATATAGCATTAGGTACATATTTGTGCATCCCACAGTTGGGATGAGCACCCAGGAAGTAGAAGAAACACCCTATAAACTTCCAATGCGATGCTAGTGGGCTATTATTACCTAACGAACCCTGCTGGCTGGACACTAGATTCTGGACCAAAGCACCAAGAATGACTCATTGAAGTTCTAGCCTTGCTTCCTCTACCCAGCTCTGCCAGACTGGATGGAAAGGGAGCAGGAGGAGTGCAGTCTGCAAACAACTGGACGAAGCTTGAAAATCGCTAGAAAAATCATCTCAAACACTTATGCAAAAACTCAAGATATATGTTTCCTTTGATCAAGGCTCTTTCCCTAATGAAAAGATCATCTCCCTTTGCGGCAAATTTCCTAATTGAATTGTAATCAAGCTACTCATGGTCTCACCAATGTATCTTGAACTATTTACGTTTATGTTCTTTTTATTCTCCCATTTTTCTCTTTACCTTCATATCTATTTTATATGAATGTATCCAATGGCCTTATTCTGTCAGAATGCCAATAAAGCCTAAACTTGCATTGGGTAAACATCCAGCCTTGGGTGATCAGAAGACATACCAATTCATTGGTGGGTGAATGCCCTCAACATCATTTACAGGAGAGCAGAGTAAGTCTCACCCCTAAATTGCTCTCCACCATTACCTGCATCCTAGATCTGGGACTGGCACAACATAACATCCTACTTCAGGGTGCAGCATATTCTGAATATCAGTCATTGTGCATTGTGGGTGCTGGGTGTGTGCTCATGTGGCACCCATTCTAAGATTAGTAAACTCTCTAGAGGGCAGCCTTATTGTCAAGACCCCCAGTGGGGCTCCACGCCAATCGCAGACGACTCTTTGGAGCCCCACAAGAAACCTTACCAGGTTCCACAACATCAACCGTGACCTGAATCTACATCCAGCAGTCAAACAAGAACAGTCAAACCCAAGTCTGCTTCATCTGCTAAAAATTGTCATGCTACTGTCTTACAATATTTCAGGTTTTACCTTTTTCTCTTATGATGAGTGTTAGTGTTAGGTCAAAGGTCAGAGGAGGTCCAGGCACCAACATCACATTCATTGAAAATTATGCTGTTTACCATAGTAGGAAAGTTCGATCAGCTCCTCCCTTCTTCCCGCCACCAAAATTGGCCAGAAAGCAGATTCATGGGTAGCCAAATTCAGGTTTGAGTTTCAAAATCTCCACACATGAACGGGGTGTGAGGGCGTCAGTGGTTGTATTATTTGCTTAATATTTACAATATCTCTGGATGAATGAGGCCCACAGCTCCATAATTTCAGAACTTGGAGAGAAACATGGTCATCTTAAACCATACCTGATCCGTAAACACTCATTGAGCCTTGTAATCCCCTCCCTAGAGAGTGAAAGATTGTTATATTAAATGTAATGCTGTTTAACTCCCTTTCCCTTCAATGACAAATGGTATCATGTGCCACCTCCCGCACATTAACAAGAGGAAAAAACCTCTGCACAAGGACAACGCTATGAACTGCTGGAAGAGTCAGTGCCACCAGGTAACAAACTGGTACCACAACAGCAGACCCGCTAATCGGCCCTAGGTAGCTAGGCAACGACCATCCTCTGCAGAGCCTCGATCTCCCTTCATGCTGGTCCGCACTTTGAAGAGATTCTCCAGGTAGCTACGCAACAACCATCCTCTGCAGAGCCTCGATCTCCCTTCATGCTCGCCCGCCCTTTGCCGAAGTTCTCCAGGTAGCTAGGCAACGACCGTCCTCTGCAGAGCCTGGATCTCCCTTCATGCTCTCCCGCACTTTGAAGAGATTCTCCAGGTACCAAGGCAACGACCATCCTCTGCAGTGCCTCGATCTCCCTTCATGCTCGCCCGCACTTTGAAGAGCTTCTCCAGGTAGCTAGGCAACAACCATCCTCTGCAGAGCCTCGATCTTCCTTCATGCTCGCCCGCCCTTTGCCGAAGTTCTCCAGGTAGCTAGGCAACGACCATCCTCTGCAGAGCCTCGATCTCCCTTCATGCTCGCCCGCACTTTGAAGAGATTCTCCAGGTAGCTAGGCAACAACCATCCTCTATAGAGCCTCGATCTCCCTTCATGCTCGCCCGCCCTTTGCCAAAGTTCTCCAGGAAGCTAGGCAATGACCGTCCTCTGCAGAGCCTGGATCTCCCTTCATGCTCGCCCGCACTTTGAAGAGACTCTCCAGGTAGCTAGGCAACGACCATCCTCTGCAGAGCCTCGATCTCCCTTCATGCTCGCCCGCACTTTGAAGAGATTCTCCAGGTAGCTAGGCAACAACCATCCTCTGTAGAGCCTCGATCTCCCTTCATGCTCGCCCGCCCTTTGCCGAAGTTCTCCAGGTAGCTAGGCAACGACCGTCCTCTGCAGAGCCTGGATCTCCCTTCATGCTCGCCCGCACTTTGAAGAGATTCTCCAGGTACCAAGGCAACGACCATCCTCTGCAGAGCCTCGATCTCCCTTCATGCTCGCCCGCACTTTGAAGAGCTTCTCCAGGTAGCTAGGCAACAACCATCCTCTGCAGAGCCTCGATCTTCCTTCATGCTCGCCTGCCCTTTGCCGAAGTTCTCCAGGTAGCTAGGCAACGACCGTCCTCTGCAGAGCCTTGATCTGCCTTCATGCTCGCCCGCACTTTGAAGAGATTCTCCAGGTAGCTAGGCAACGACCATCCTCTGCAGAGCCTCGATCTCCCTTCATGCTCGCCCGCACTTTGAAGAGATTCTCCAGGTAGCTAGGCAACAACCATCCTCTACAGAGCCTCGATCTCCCTTCATGCTCGCCCGCCCTTTGCCAAAGTTCTCCAGGAAGCTAGGCAACGACCGCCTCTGCAGAGCCTGGATCTCCCTTCATGCTCACCCGCACTTTGAAGAGACTCTCCAGGTAGCTAGGCAACGACCATCCTCTGCAGAGCCTCGATCTCCCTTCATGCTCGCCCGCACTTTGAAGAGATTCTCCAGGTAGCTAGGCAACAACCATCCTCTGCAGAGCCTCGATCTCCCTTCATGCTCGCCCGCCCTTTGCCAAAGTTCTCCAGGAAGCTAGGCAACGACTGTCCTCTGCAGAGCCTGGATCTCCCTTCATGCTCACCTGCACTTTGAAGAGATTCTCCAGGTAGCTAGGCAACGACCATCCTCTGCAGAGCCTCGATCTCCCTTCATGCTCGCCCACACTTTGAAGAGATTCTCCAGGTAGCTAGGCAACAACCATCCTCTGCAGAGCCTCGATCTCCCTTCATGCTCGCCCGCCCATTGCCGAAGTTCTCCAGGTAGGTAGGCAACGACCGTCCTCTGCAGAGCCTGGATCTCCCTTCATGCTCACCCGCACTTTGAAGAGATTCTCCAGGTAGCTAGGCAACAACCATCCTCTGCAGAGCCTCGATCTCCCTTCATGCTCGCCCGCCCATTGCCGAAGTTCTCCTGGCAGGTAGGCAACGACCATCCTCTGCAGAGCCTCGATCTCCCTACATCCAATCAGACTCTGGAAATCCAATCCAGAAGCCAAGATTTTATCCTGGAATCTCTAACCAGTGGTACACGGAGACCACAGAGACTGGGATCTCTGACACAGTAAACGGGATTATCAGGTGTGGGGGCAGATTTAAATATTAAAAATATGGTGCCTTTTTAGATTGGCTTTGTTGGCATGTCTAGCCCGCATTAGGCTGCAACATTTAAAAGAGTGCTTGTTTATTTGTGTGCATGAGCCCAGCACATTCATTTTTTTCATTCTGTTTCAGAAAATCATTTTAATTCAACTGCAAACCATGGTGTCTACTTGCATGTAACAAAAGAACGTTTCACTAGCTTCCCCGGGATAGGATGTTCTGTTGTTAATGTTAATGTTATGTTAATGTTAATTGGGATTTGTTGAGCGCATAATCACCGGCAGGTCCCTAAGCGCTAAAGAGAGAGTAGCTATGGCCCACCCCTGTGAGTGACTATTGGTATCCGGTCGGAATGTATGACGTTACTACGCATACATTTACAACGCAGTATTTTACATTGCGTTCGTTACAACGCAAGTCGTTACAACGACTTGCGCTGGAGGGCGCTGGACTTAGGAATGGTATGATTTACTATTCCAACTCCAGTCTACGTACTGTAGGGAAGGTGTTGGAATAGTAAATCATACTATTCCTTAGTGTATAGCGCCATCCAGCGCAAGTCGTTGTAACGACTTGCGTTGTAATGACCGCGATGTAAAAGCATTGCGTTGTTAATGTTGCGTGGTAAAGGATGTCTCCCATCCGGTCGACGTGTGTGTTATGTCCAGGCCTCTATAAAGAGGACTGTCTTCAGTTTTTTCCTAAAAGGGAGAAGGGGTTTTTCTTTACAAAGGTTTCCTGGCAGCTTATTCCACAGCTGCGGGATCAAGACCGAGAAGGCTCGCCCCCCTTTGGTCGTTGTGTTGAATCGCGGACAGGCCTGCCGACCTGCCTCTGATGACCGGAGGGTACGTGCAGGGACGTATCTCTCCAGGCGCTCCTTGATAATGTTGTCCCAACATTGCAAAGCTACTCAGCTGAGCCTCTACTAATATTTTGCTGGTATTATGTGCAAAAGCTGTTCATTGTTTCTCTTGTGTTTTGGATAAATAATACGTATGCTTTGTAACAAAGTATGTATTTAACAGCCAATGAAAATAACATACAAATGCATGTCATTTTAAAATAATGATGTGATTGGTGCTGTGCAAGTAACATTTCAGTACTGTCATGCTATGATAACTCTGTGCATTCTTTGCCGAAAACATTACAAATATGTGTTATTTGGCAAAGAGCCATACTTAGCTTTCCCCTTTGAATAAGACAGGCCTTATGCTTGACCGGGCTTGCTAGCCACTTTTGCTAATGATTTGATTATGCTAATTCTCTTGATTGATTGAGTAGCATTTTGCCTTATGTAATGATCATTTTTATTTTTGCATACATTTTCCTTAATCTAATTGGCTAAACATATGACACCAGGATTTCTCCCTTTCCCATAACTTGTCCCCCATAAAATAATTGTGTTATGGCGTCAACACATGCAAACCTTAGGTGCACTATTACCGCAGTTTCACTTTTAATTTGGAAGGTGTCCTGCCCTCACACAGTCACAGTTCAGCTTGAAAAGTCATAATAGAAATTGGATCGCCACGCCCCCTATTCACTGGACCCTCTGTGCCATTTCTGCAGCTGTCATCCTGGGGCTGTGCCAATGCTACAAGAATGTATGTTATTGAACCTATCGACCCACACTTGACCAGAGCAGCTTTCTTGACACTGCTGAACTGGTAAGTGGCCTGGGACCCTAATAAGGAGACCCTCTTCCTTACCTCACTGGAAAAGCAGGAATTCTTTGGTGATCCAACTGGATTCCAAGGGCTCAAGGCACTTGTTTACATCATCAGGTCACCTTGTGTCCCCTGTCTGTCTGATCTGTCTTAGAGTTTGGGATCCAGGACCCCATTGTCTTTTACTCCATCCACCAGTTCCTGAACTGGATGACACACCTGTTGTCGTCATGCTGTCTGGCCACTGCCCTTTCTCTCCCCCTCAGGGTCCTGTACAAAGCCAGTGCATAGGTCTATCCAAAGACCTTCTGCTCCCAAGCATGTGGTCACAACTACTGTAGCCGCGGCGTTCCGAACATACTTTCTAAGAGTGGGGTGGAGATGACTCCCACCTTATTGGTGCCGTCTTACGACATCCTCCCCAACTAACCACCATCCCCTTAGAAAGAACCTGATTGGTAACTCGCCCTTAACCAAGTCCTGTGCCATCCGCTGCCTGACGATAGTACTACTCAACATCAAACATAGAAGATAGTCGTGTAGGAATATTGTGGACAACATATTGACGACCAAAACACCGAAAAGTAAGTGCATATAGCAAAAATATAGATTTATTTTCCCTCACTCCACATTTACATTCTTTACAAATCCATCTGTATATCAGCAAGGGACATTTATGTGGAGTTAAGTCTAGAAAATCAATACTTACACCCCTTGATATTCGGTTTCCATATTTTGTCTTCGACATTTCCATATCATGATACTCAGGGGCTCCCCCTGCCTGACTCATGTCCATTGTTTTGCTCTCCCTCCTGACATGCCCATTCCATGAGGGGTGCGCCAGGGCAATGTGTGCCCTCTCAATGGGCACACATAGCTTAAAAAGCATCTATGGCGTCAGTGATGTGACCACCAAGTCAGATCAGTTCAATAAGTTTATAGAGAATTAATTAAAATCATGTGATAATGTTACAAAACATCCCATGTAAAATATATCTATTACAATGATACCAAATAATTTTTTTTTAAACGGCAGCTCCAATTAATAAAATCAACCACCGGTTTAAAATTCCACACTTCATCTTCAGTTAAAAATAAATATCTCTTATGAGCAAATGCTGTGTTCAAAAGAAAGCAAGGTGTTAACATTCATAACCCTCCTCCCTACTCAAATAGGAATCCGATGTCATCAGTGCCAAAGCATCGAAGCTGAGTGACAAAGTTCGAGAGGCCTTGGGGGAGGAGCCACGCCGACTTCTACAGTCGCTGCCAGCCTTCCAAGAGGTTCAACAAATTACATTTTGTTCAGCCTTTAACAATTCGTGCAGTGAACTTAGCATGCTCCTAGAAACATGGCAGAATAAATGCCTTCAGAAACCTGAACATATGGGGGGGGCCTGTAGCCATGTACTTGTTCGGTACTTGCACAACTGAGCAGCTATTGGAATAAACAAGTATGCTTTCGCTGGCCATTCTCTCGCCCCACATTTCTACTACCACTACAGTGGGGCACAGCTCTGGGTAATTAATATGTGTTAATAGATGGGCCTTTCGAGACTTCAGTCTGCTTATGACCAAGTTGAATGCTCAGTTTCCCGGTTTTCCGCCTGCCCTCCGTATCCACTTGCGATGGGCGTAGATGTGTTTTCTTACACTGCACCAGCCCCAGCCCTTACGCCTTCCTACTATGTTCAGTGAATCCGCACCATAGATTTACTAAGGTTTGCCCGGCAATGCCAGAGCGCTAGCACACATCCCTCTTTCCACCTGGGCGCGCTCATTTCCTCTTTACCGAAGCAGTTCAGTCCCGATACAGACCTTGGTGCTCCCCGAGGGACCACTCCTCCTGTGTATTGAAATTCCGTGCTGTCGCTTATTCAACCAATAAGAAGCCCAACAAGCATTGGCATAGCCAATAGGTCTCGCCTTAGGGATCTTATAAGTGGTTAGTGATGCAGCATATTATCCTAAGTGCTGTGCCGCGATGGATTGAAGCATTGTCAGGCTTATCTGCACTTATTTTGCATCTGAGAAGGAGAAAGAGTTTGTGTTGAGGGAATTAGGGACTTCGGCTACATAGAGGGGTAAGAGAGGGTGAGAGGCAGGGGTTATAGCCCTAGGCTTTAGCATGGAAATTACCACAAGAAGTTGTTTTTTTGCTTGAACGCCCTGAAAGGAAAGGTTAACATTATTGTTGAGACCCAAAACAACAATAATCACCGTGTTTGTCACACTAGCATTGGGGGGGGGAAAGCAAACAGTTCACCTGATTAAAGTGAAAATGCGGTTCTATGCAACTCAAGCTGCAGTGTTGCTTCTAACGAGTCCTACGGCTTTACACCTGCACGGAGACTAAGAAACTACCAAAAAGCAATACTCTGGAATTAAGTCTTGGTCCCCTCAAAACCACATGGAATCATTTCATTTAGTTCATTAAAGCTTTCGTTCAAAGCCTGCAAAGACCCACGGGGAACTCCACTGTACACCTTCAGGCGATTATAGCGGAGAGAGAGCAGATCTCCCGCCTCATCTACAGTGACCGGCTCACACCCCAGCGTGGATGTAAAAAAAAAAAAATCGAAACGCAGCCAAAGCGAGTTTAAAGAGCCACATGGAAAGAGGCAGTGCACGATGTGAGCCATGAAGACAACAGCTCGGCCAAACTCACCCACGAGCTAGACTTGGGAAAAGCAGAAGACAACGTCACCATTTCTCAACTTTACTAACTGCTGTAAGACGATTTGAGAAGGCAACCCCCACCCCACACACAGACCATCTTCAGAAGTCTCGCTGATACTCTACAGTAAAGACAGCATTTAAAAGGATATGATGGGCAGAGCTAGTAAGTCTACCTCAGGAGCTCGGGGCCCCAGCCAACCCTTACCCAGAAAAGCAAACATCTGCAATATAGCCCCATAAAACAACTTACCAGTAAGAGAGCACAAGGAAATGCACAAGCGAACCAGAGGGGGGAGGAGGAAAGGCAAGAGGCTGGGGGGAAATGAGGACACACACACACGAAGAGCACACATGGGAATCTTGTCTCCTGCACTAGGCAAAGCATAGAAACCCCGTTCTAGCAGAGGAAGCTGTAGAAAGGGTGCTGTTTATGGCTGCAAGTGTGAATGCACTGAACGGAAGGGGTTGTGTGTGTCAGGCGTATTGCAGACCACCCTCCACAAATTGTTGCCCTTAGAACAGAGGACTAATGTGAGCACATTAAACAGGAGCAGTGGGCGAGGGGCAGAAACAGGAGCACTGATAGGGGTGGCAGGAGATTACTAAGGGGAAGGGGTGCTGGAGAAGGTGACCAGATTATCGCCAGATGTAATGGGGTACAGGAAGCCTCAGCTTCAAAGACAGAGGACTGAGTGTTTTGAGTCTGGGGGGGAGGATGCATGGTGAAAGGATGGGAGGGGGCTGGCAGGGGAGGGAGAGAGAGGAGGCTGCAGGGACCAGCGTGGTGCCTCTGCTGCCCAAAGGTGGGGGGTGCACCCCCGCCCGCTCGCTGCTGGGGGGCCCAGGGTCCGCGTTCCCCTAGGGCCCCCAGCAGCGAGCGGGCGGGGCGCACCCCCACCTTCGGGCCCCCGCGAGGAGGAGGCGGCGGAGAGCCACAAATTCCGTCTGGAGTTTCTAACAAAGAGGCGGGAAAACAAATGGGCATGGAAGCTGACCAGGAACAGCCATTTTAACTTTGGAGGAAGTGGACTCTCACCTTTCTTTTATGAGCACAGCGCCTGCTTCACGGCTTCAAGAAACATAAAGCGCAGGGCCGGGAAACGCACGAGTGTGCTGATAAAAAAAGCGCATGCACTACTGACTAGTGACACACAGCAGATCGATCTGCCCCGTAGCCCCGGTTGAGGGGCAGACACGAGATCAGAGCCCCCAGCCCAACAGACACTGAGGGGATTTATGGGGCGGAGGGCAAGCAGTGATGGACTGCTTTGAAATTGAAACAAGATGGGGGCTAGCAATGTACTTGGGGAGACTGCAAGGACAACCTGTGCTGCTTTTTGGTTTGATTTCGTTTTTACGTTCTGGGATTTTTTGAGGAGAGGATCTTCCAAACTCTTTGTTTGGTGGGCGAGAGGGTCTCGGCTTATTTTCTCCACGGAAACCGGGCACGAGGAGGAACTGGGGCCTTATTTACAAGCCCCTTGCGCCGCCGGTATGTTACTTTTTCCCATGTTGAAAGTAGCGCACCGGCGGCACAAGAAGGGCCTTGTAAATAAGCCCCTAGTGCAAGAGAAGCTGCTGCGAGAGCACCCGGTTTCACTCATGAAAACATTTCTGGGGCATTTGGCGTCATATTTCTTTACATCAGTTGCCACCTTCAGCACCACGGTGACTATACATGTAAAATTTTGCTAACACACCCAGGTGATGAACCGAATAGAAATGGCACTGTGCGAAAATACAATAATGCAACGTGCTGCGCAGACAAAAGTGAAGACTGTGTGGAAGAGAGTTCAGTGTGTTAAAAATGTCCCTCAATAAAGAGAGTTGGCATCCGTATATATTGCTTTTAAAACTGCACCTCCGACAGTGATGAACGATATCCATGGACAGAGCGTCCGCTTTCCTGAGGATGCAACTTTTGCTATATCACTCTTTAAATGCACTTTTCTCCCGGATTTCACCTAGCAAGAAGTATGCCATATATATTTCAAGAACAGTAAAAGATACATGATTCTGAGCGCGCACACCTTGTGAGCAATAAACCAATTTAGAACTGCCCTGTGCCAGGCGAGTTTGGATAGTTTTGCCCCGTACATGCTGCTCGGGAAGCTCTCGAACACACAAGGCCAGTCCGCTTCCTATTGTACCGGTCAGTGGTCTGAAAAATCTCAAACAATATTGGAAAGAGGTCCTTCGCTTGACCCTATTCACACAAAGCAGGGGCTGGCATTCCTGGGATGCCATGGCTCTGACTGGGGGCGGGAGGGGGCTACCAGATTAACAAGACAAGCACTGCCAATGTCACGCCTATGAGAGAGCTATTGGCATTGCCATTATTGTTTAGCCATGCTGTACAGCAGGGTGGCTGCTGCGCAGCATGGCTGAAAGCTAAAAAAAATCACTGTGACGGCCGAGTCATAGTGTTTTTTTTCTTTCAGCCTGCTGCACAGCATCCGAACTGTTGTACAACATAGCTAAACAACATTGACAAAGCCACTAGCTCTGTCGTAGGCAAGACCTATTGGCTTTGCCACTGCTTGTTTACTTTCTGTTCCTGCTGCTTCCTTCATAATGAACCTTTGGGAAAGGGGTAGACTGCTCAGTGTGACGGATACTAAAGTCTAAGACCATTGCAGCTATGGCTACTCACAACTACCTCTAATTGGCGTTCATGGTGGCAAGGTGATTAACTCTATGAAAGCATGGACAACTTGTGAGTGAAGAGGAGTGCTCTTGTGATGGAGTCAGAGACTGGAGAGCAACAGAGAAATTATCACAACACCCAACTAAAACCATTCAGCTAGTTCTTAATTGTAGTGAACTCGAGTCTCAAGTACTGGTAGAGATTGCCACATGCTTCACATGTAGTACTGTCATTTACATATTCACCAAGACCAATTGAAGGTTAATTATGCTTTGGTTTCTAAGCATGAGTTAACAATGATGAAAATGGAAACAAAAATAGGCAGAGAAATACTTTGATGAATGTAATATTAGCTGAGAAAGAGATCCAAATCACCTATATGTACCCTATTTAAAGAAAATGCAGATAAAGTCATAATGAGGTGGTACCTCGCACCACAGAGGCTGAAAGCCATGTTTGTTCTTCCGACATGTGCTGGAAGAGTTGCAGGGAGAGAGGCACAATGTACATATGTGCTGGACATGCCCCCTTTCAAGACATTCGGAGAAAGGAAACGCAGACCATCACACGCATTCTACAAACACCGCTACTTCAAGGCCTGTTAGGTCTGGTATTGGGAAGCTGAAGAGAACAAGAGCATTACACTACTTCAACTCACTGTGGGAAATGAATGACTCGTGCTAATAGCAGCCATTCTGCCCATTGCACAATTCTGGAAATTACCAGAAACCCCTCGCATTAGCATCCGATGTTCCAAACTGTGATCCATCAGCTATGGAACAATTGGCAGTCATAGCAGATAATCGCCTGACAAAGTTTGATACTGCATGCGCACCCTTTCAGTGCCATGTCGATGTGTAAGGCAGAAGCAACATCAATCTTATTTACATGCCCAGTGTCCTGTATAAATGAGAGTTACACACATTTCGAAGAACTTTTCTCGAAGTGAACTAGCACACTTATGTTTACAGAAAGTTCTGCACTTCCTGAGATAATTTCACCGAGTGAGTCAATGACAACGTACCTGTTTGGACAAAAGACGTGGTGGCAGCTGGAAGCAACAAAAAAAACAAGCGCGCGCCTCGCGCGGCAGCAGGAGGAGAGGGCCTGCGCGATTCCTTTGCGGGAGCGTGCAGCAAGGCGCGATGATTGTGACCATATGGCGCCACCATATGGCGCTGCGCGCTCCCGCAAGGGAATCGCCAGACGTGCACGCGTTGCCATTGCAAGCAATGCAACGCGTGCACGTTTTTGCCCCCAAAGCTGTGCCGATAGCTAAAGGTCTCTCCTATGCAGCGCATGCGCGCTGCGTAGGCGAGACCTAAAAAGGACAGACGCGAAGGTCTCAAGTTAAAGGTTCACTTCTAAATTATTCAAAGTACAAAAGGGCACGTGCAAGTATTCAAACAGAAATCCAATCAGCAAGAATCTAACAAAAGGTGTTTCGCCTGATGTCTGCACATCTATCCTCTGTACACAGCAGCAAGCATGGAGCAGAATGTGCACAGTAACACGCAATGTCCGTTCATCAGAGGTGCTATCGTGGTGTCAGCACCCAGCCATCACCGGTGCATATAAGCCTCACTACAAGGCAGTGCAGAACAATATCATTACGCAACCATGGCACCGAAGCACACACAATGCAGTTTTTTTTTTTTTTTTCTCTCCTCTTCCTTTTCTAGTTCACAGTTCTTGGTAAGGAACTCCAGTCCGAGCATGAACGGTACACAGTTATCTTTTAGTTCATTTCTAACACTGTTGAAAGTTCTGACTTTCATTACTGTTATGGAGGCCCGAGGAGGCAATAAAGGAACATACTTAATATTAGCTGCTACAAGTGGGGGTGCGTCAGGCAACGAAGTCCAAAACACTTGTTGTAGTATGAAAAAGCCTTTATTTCAAAAATGTATTTTCTTTAATTCAGTAGCAAATAAAGATCAGCCAACGCGTTTCGTTCCCGCAAGGAGAACTTCATCAGGGCTTTAATATCACAAAGGTAAGTCAAGAAACGTTGTTATTTCTCCATAAATCTCTCCAGTTTATTGCGCTGGAAGCCATCGGAGTTTCCCAGGCATGATCAAGCCTGTAAGCGATACCCGTAATGACAATGGTGACATCCACATGCGAGGAACACAGAGGCGCCACGCAACGGCTGGTGCTGGGGAGTAATTGCGCAGGACCTAAGAATTGATGGAACTAGCGTGAGGTGCAGAGCAATAAGTCCGCCATTGGGATCTTGGATATACCTAATATTAGCCTTCATGTCTTTAATAAAATGATGATTTTCTTCACTCCGGCAGTTCTGGATTACAAAATAAGCAAAGTAGGCAGCAGCCTATTTGCTCCACTCCTTTTAGGGGCCCGGCGACAACGGATCAAAATACAACTTAAAGTACATAAACCAGAGACATCAAATTCACATAACAGTTTGTCTCTTAAAAACTCATCTTCTGGCAGCTGTCAGTTAGTAAAAAAATCTGGTGCATTGGGTATTAGAAGAAAATTTGCTAAGGGGGCCCCAAAATTTCGACTGCCTAGGAGCCTCCACAGGGTTTAATCCTGCACTGACGCAGGGGTATAAACTCTGCATCTACCACCGGTGCAGGGCAGCCCTTGCCATAGTTTTAGAGCCTGGCGCCTCCAGGGGCACCTCTGTGGTGTTCTAAAAGTTATGGCGGACCCCGCAGCTGACAGGGAATAAAGTCTAATATTCTCTCTCCCACTGACATTTTGCTAAAGACGGATCGCAGAAAAACAGTATTTCTTGCGCCATTAGCAAAGCATTGCTTTTCATGACAAGCGGCAAATTGTTCTTCTGACATTTAGGTGAAATCTGCAGGGCGTGAACAGTCCAATTAATAAGCACATTGAGTGTGGTCTCAGGGACCTTCTGTGCTTGAGATTTACTGATATTGCAAGCGAGAAATGTACTAAACTTCAAAGGACTCTTAACCCCCAAGGCCTGACCACTGGTCCAATTAAGGAACTAAGGCAGTGCTTCCACCTTCTAAAGGACCAGCGGCGAGCACTCGAGTCTCATCCTGACATCTGACAGGCTCTAGCGCAGCCCTGGAGGCCTCCCGAGGCATTGCTCTGTTGGCAGACCTACTCGTTTATCTATTGGTCAGTGTAAGGATGTAGAACAGAGTAATTTGAAGTCCATGTCGGGCACAAACTCCAAAGAGAAAAGCACAATGCCCTAATTGACCAGGAAGGCTGCTAAATTACCTGATAACATGTTCCACATTCTGGACATCGGCATCAGAATTCTTGCAGCTGTATCACATAAATTCTACAGTGGTGCAAAGCAACGGTCCACTCACAAAATATCGCCCCTCAAAATATCGCCATACAAATATATTGTGACCTAAATATCGATGTCAAAAATATCATTATACTATACTTATCATGTAAGTGACAAAACTTTTGGTAAAAAAATATCTTTGTCACTAATATCTTTGTATAAAATATTGTCTTTTAATTATATATAAATTTAAATAGTAAACATTAAATATATTAAATAATAACACTAATACATTTTCAAAGCGTAAAACACACATATTAATATATATATATATCTATTTACATATAGCTAATTAAAATATGTTTTATATACATATATATATCCAATCGAGTTTGCTCACCAATGAAGACACCACACCCAACGTTTTGCTTTTGCCTCTTTTATTCCGGCTGGCAACAGCAGATCAGAATCAAGCCTCCACAGTGCAGTCTTTCGCCAATCTTGCCTACGCGTTTCGGGGACAATTCCCCTTGATCTGCGGCTTGGCTGAGGGGAAAAGGAACAGCGTTACACTTAGCTTTTGTACGTAATGTAAGTTCTCAATACCGCCCATGTGGGCGTGTCTGCGCTGTGCATTATGGTTGCAGTAGTTTGAATAATTTCCGTAGTGGATGTCGCTGTGCCTTAACTTCCCAAATTGCATTTTCCATCAGGTCACTGTTCAAAGCTTGGCCCGCCTGCTGTTTTCCTTGCGCCATACCGAAACAGGCACGTTGCTCCTTCTGTGTGTCACATAGTGAGAGGCACACGGACCCGCTTTGCCAGCAGTGGGGTGTCTTCGTGACCTGAGCAGGCCACTATATATCCAATCGAGTTTGCTCACCAATGAAGACACCACACCCAACGTTTTGCTTTTGCCTCTTTTATTCCGGCTGGCAACAGCAGATCAGAATCAAGCCTCCACAGTGCAGTCTTTCGCCAATCTTGCCTACGCGTTTCGGGGACAATTCCCCTTGATCTGCGGCTTGGCTGAGGGAAAAGGAACAGCGTTACACTTAGCTTTTGTACGTAATGTAAGTTCTCAATACCGCCCATGTGGGCGTGTCTGCGCTGTGCATTATGGTTGCAGTAGTTTGAATAATTTCCGTAGTGGATGTCGCTGTGCCTTAACTTCCCAAATTGCATTTTCCATCAGGTCACTGTTCAAAGCTTGGCCCGCCTGCTGTTTTCCTTGCGCCATACCGAAACAGGCACGTTGCTCCTTCTGTGTGTCACATAGTGAGAGGCACACGGACCCGCTTTGCCAGCAGTGGGGTGTCTTCGTGACCTGAGCAGGCCACTATATATCCAATCGAGTTTGCTCACCAATGAAGACACCACACCCAACGTTTTGCTTTTGCCTCTTTTATTCCGGCTGGCAACAGCAGATCAGAATCAAGCCTCCACAGTGCAGTCTTTCGCCAATCTTGCCTACGCGTTTCGGGGACAATTCCCCTTGATCTGCGGCTTGGCTGAGGGGAAAAGGAACAGCGTATGGCGCAAGGAAAACAGCAGGCGGGCCAAGCTTTGAACAGTGACCTGATGGAAAATGCAATTTGGGAAGTTAAGGCACAGCGACATCCACTACGGAAATTATTCAAACTACTGCAACCATAATGCACAGCGCAGACACGCCCACATGGGCGGTATTGAGAACTTACATTACGTACAAAAGCCAAGTGTAACGCTGTTCCTTTTCCCGTCAGCCAAGCCGCAGATCAAGGGGAATTGTCCCCGAAACGCGTAGGCAAGATTGGCGAAAGACTGCACTGTGGAGGCTTGATTCTGATCTGCTGTTGCCAGCCGGAATAAAAGAGGCAAAAGCAAAACGTTGGGTGTGGTGTCTTCATTGGTGAGCAAACTCGATTGGATACATATATATATATATATATATATATATATATATATATATATATATATATATATATATATATGGCATTCCTGCCCTTTCCTCTCCCAAAGCAGACACCGGCAACAAGAATTTCCGATGCGTTTCGATGGTCACTGCCACCTTGATCACATCATATATATATATATATCAAAAAACAGCTTGGTTGCGTGGAAACCCGAGCCTCTTACAATGGCGGGCCGTGGCAGGGTCGCAAATCCTTATAATCAAAAAACAGCGCCGTCCCAAATACTCCAAAAGGACAACACACCTTGGCCACAAACTTTTTCCAGCGTGATTTTATTTCAGCAAAGCCACCCTACGCGTTTCGGAGCGTCCGCTCCTTGCTCACGAGTAATGTGAATGCAAGAAAATAAAGTATTTAAATAAATCATGTGATACTACAGATCATAAACAGTGAAAACAGACTTCATGGAATATTTTACGAACATATTCGTGGAAATAATACAACAATCACTGCCACAATATTCACAGTAATTTTACCAACAGTGTACATAAATTCATTGTATGACTATTTATACAGATAGAGTTTAGCAAGTGTGATATCGGTGTCTGTAGAGCATCACCATATTTTCTATTAGTCACGCCTCTGCGTGGACTACATTTCCCATGAGTCTTAAAATCAAATACTAACAACTTTATTTAGAGTCCGTTAAAGATAACAACCCCAGCCATCCACAGTTTTGCCTTGTTATATATAACTATAAATAAAACGAATTACCATTCTACAGCCCCAGTGGGCTAATTCCTTAGTGGCTGCGTTTAATTTACCAAACCAATATAAGCTATTCTGAAAATACGTCTATACTACGCATTCAATTCATGTCTCATCTCAGTGGATAAAAAGTAAGACAACTTTAAGTGAACACCGCTGCCACCGATAGTAAATTTATTTAGATAAAATAAAATAAAAAACCAAACATGGGAAAATTAACACAGTTCTGCCCCAGTGGGCTAATGAAGTACTGCCCCAGTGGGCTAATGACGTACTGCCCCAGTGGGCTGATCATTATGTGGCACGGACCAAATCCAATTGGTAAATTTCGGACTCACCAAATTCTAGTTGATAATCATCAAAACATCCAGACGGAATAGTCAACACAATTATGGGCTCATTTCAAAAAGGTCGTCTGCTGTATCAGACCCGCCCCCACACCATATTTCATCACCCTAGTGGGTTACTATATGCACTTAGTTGCTCCTATTAAATGTCTCAGTAAAGACTTAAACTTTCATTTTCCCTTGATAAATAGTACATCCATATTAGAGTTCTAGTTTACTGATGGAGAATATTCAATAACAATTTCTGGCAGATATTGTACTCAATTTGCCTTCCACTTGCTTTGTGACATATCCAAGATCTGAAAAATAAAATGTGACAAAAAAGTGAATATCATGTACCATATATCATCCTTATTTTACATTTACACATCCAATTCAATAGACAGAAGAAAGTGAAGATAAAAACATATTTTAAAATCAATTTGTATGTTAGCAGTTTCATTTTGAGAACACTCCTTCCGGGCAATCAGCCTCCTAACCTAAATGTATGGCTAGTGCGTCATCACTATTATGCCCTGTTGGCTGCATTGTGTGATACTTTATAATCATCCTAGATTCTAGGCGTCTTCATTCTTTTACTCTGTCGCCTCCTCTCTCCCTTCTAGGAATACTATCCAGTACAATGAATGATAGTAACGTATTATTCTGGTTGTGATGGGTGGCAAAGTGTCTTGCTATTGGGTATTGTTTATCGTTATGTGTAATTGCCCTCGGATACTCCAAAACACGTTTTTTGGCTTTATGTATTGTACTTCCAATGTAATACTTATTACAGGGGCATCTGAGGGCATATACCACATATTCCGTATTGCATGAGAGATATTTTTGTATTTTAAACAATTTACTTTCAATAGAAAGCTTAACTTGCTTACAATTTGTACTGTACTTACAGGCCTTGCATCTGCCACATACATAGAACCCTTGTACAGTATTCAATGATTTTTTCATAGGAAGTAGAGCAGGACACATCATATCTTTAAATGATTGTGCCTTTCTGTATGTTATCTGTGGGTAATCATCAAGATTTTTATTAAGATCGAAAACGAAAAACGAAACTGCAGTACAATTGAGGGCTACAATGCAGAAAAAAAGACTATGATTGAGCGTTTCCTCGTGAGAGGTTACAGTCATAAATGTATTAATAAAGCTTGTAGCCAAGTTGACAATAAGGACAGGAAAGAACTGTTAAGGATATCGAGTGACATAGATCCAAGTGACACTACTAATATTAGGTTTATCACGACCTACAATAATAAGTCGAAGGAAGTGCAAAAATCACTAGGGAAATTCTGGAATGTCCTTAAAACCGATATGGATCTTAATAAAAAATCTTGATGATTAACCACAGATAACATACAGAAAGGCATAGATGCAGCCATATCAAAATCAAACAGTAAGGACAGGGAGGAATTGTTGCAGTACAACTCCAAAGGCAAAAAAGATACTGATGGGAAGAAGGCAGAGCCAATCAGACTTATCACAACATATTCCAAACAGGAACAGCAATTGCGGGGTATCATATGACGAAATTGGCCTATTGTCCTGGATGACCCCGCAATTGGAGGACTACTTCCAAAATATCCGGCCATAACATTTAGAAAAACTGTATCAATGGCCAATGAGTTAGTAAAAAGCAGTCCAGAAATTCAGGACCAAAGTAGTTGGCTTACAGCAAGGAAGGGCTTTTATAGATGTGCCAACTGCAAAGCCTGTCAACATGGCTCAAATAGAACCACTTATCTTACTGCCTTTAGTGATCAGTTACAAACAATAAACCAACATTTAACATGTCGAACGGATCATGCCGTATACGTGTTAGAATGTAGTTGTAAGTTAAATTATGTGGGCAGCACAAAACTGGCTGTCCTCAAAAGAATTCTACAACACATAAGGGCGATCAAGAACAAAGATCAAAGCTACCCTGTAGCGAGGCATTTTCATGAAGAACACAATAGTGATTTAAATCATTTAAAACATTTTGTCATAGATGCTGTTCCCCCACAAAGGAAAGGTGGTGATCGGGAGTCAAAATTGAGAAGGCTTGAAACACGTTATATCCTGGAATTAGATACAAAACAACCAGGAGGCCTAAATATGAGTGAGGATCTGTATACTTATTTATAATATGTTTTTAATATAAAGAATTCAACGCCTGGTAAAATTATGGAGCTGAATCGGAAGGTATAAGATACATTGAATTCTATATACTCCCCAAAAATTCCAACTTGTATAAGAATTGAAAATATTTAAATATGAAATTACTATTTGAGGTGTACCAATCAGAATACTTTATCTAATCTTATGTGGACCGTATGGGATTTGTAGGAATAGATGAACTAATGTAGGAGGTCATTTAGCCAGTCTCATCAAAGTATAAAACATGGAGTCGAATGATGCAAGTAGATATACACAAGTTGAAATCTTTTTAGATCTTTTTAGAGGTTTTATTATTCTGTTAGTGGTGATTGAATTGTAGTATTGGATGTGTATATTTATGTATTTATTGATATTTATATTTATATATATATGTATATTTATGTATTCTATTGATATTTATATTTATGTGTATATTTATATATTTTACAATCATGGGAATCAATCACTGGTTAATCAGATTGAGATAAGATATTTTGCGACATTTGCACTTGCACACTTGCACTTTTTTTCAAGGATTATCAACTACAAGATATGACATTAAGTCAAAATAAGATAAGCCTTGTTAGGTTAATTATGAATTTTTAGTATTTTTGCACATGTAAATATATCATTTTAACACTATTGGTAGCACTTTTTAGTATTGTTATTGGTTTGTATATGGTCTAGATGACAAGAAATACATTTATTGTATCCTAAAGCATTCATGCAATCATTGTTGAAAATATCATCGTTATTTTAAGAATTTATTGTATTTT
Organism: Calotriton arnoldi; assembly: GCA_963921515.1. Classification (NCBI taxonomy): domain Eukaryota; kingdom Metazoa; phylum Chordata; class Amphibia; order Caudata; family Salamandridae; genus Calotriton; species Calotriton arnoldi. The sequence continues at coordinate 2,850,345 of CAWUFW010001323.1, read as the reverse complement.
TATAAAAAAATTATGAAAGGATACAAACAATGTAACATAAATGTTTTTTCTATGTCTATTGTCGTGACCAGTGTACACTGTCACTTTAAATTGGTATCCCACAAGCAGTAGCGCTGTCATGTGATCAAGGCAGGGATCTGCCGAAACGCGTCATGGCGGACTGGTTCTTCGGTGTAATAAACTAAAATTACACAAAATCTGGGTCTACTCTCGTTTATATTCCTACGGATTGTCTATACAAACGAGCAACTTACATGTTATCGCCGGATTGACTTTCCCCGGTGTGGTGGACCCCCTCCATGCAAGCGGCTCTGTAATTGGCAAGTCACGGATCTGGTTTTTCTGGCATCTCCTCGAGGCTTCGGGGCAGCTGGGAAACCGGAAACACAAAGCGCACCGGCAACGGAAAGTACAGGGCCCCCTGCTGCAGGGATACGTGCCGAAAGGGAAAAGCGGCTGTGTGAAGTGGAGCTCAACGGCAGCAAGCTCGGAGGAGTGAACCTGAACGGGGAGGCTACAACACGGGTCGCTGGAACAAAAGGTACGAATAATCCATAAGCATTTCAGGCAGGTGAGGAGGCGTGCAACCGTGAAAGTTTGAACTCACCACTCACTTAGCAAGCGTGAGCAAGCTGACGGAACATATTGTTTGTAACAAGTGCACCCAAAAATGTCCGCCGCGGCACTACGGGATCGAGAGTCAGCTGCAGATGAGATGTTTTCGGACTCTCCTCTGATGCAGCGTGACGAAAGTACAAGTGCCGGTGATACAGCAAGTGCAGGAACACAAAGTTTGAAAGACAAATTTCGCAATTTAGAGAAAATGATGCGCCAGGAACAAGCAAAATGGTGGGAGGCTAAATCTCTGCAGAGATACCTCGACGTGGGTAGAATACCCCGGGGGCTAAGGATTATGATTGCCCCAAGCTACGATACACCAAACCCTCAGATGATGGCAGAGTGGGCGGAGGCAAATCTGGACTCATCTAGACGGCTAGTCCAGATTTTAGTAAAGTATGCAGAGATTGATCGAGCTGACCTCCAGAGTAAAATAGATGCTCTCAATGAAGAAATGAAATCTTCAACTGATTCCCAGCAGCAACAAAAAATAAAACTCCATGAAGAAATGATGAATCGGCTTAAGAAAGAGGAGGACAAAATCAAATATAGAAAAACCTACAAATTCATACGGGACAAGGAGGATTATGCTAACGGGCAAATTTTCACTTTTGCCCGTAAGTTTGATACTTATAGGAATGCAAGTGCCAATAAACAAAGGTTAACACATGATCCATCTGGCATTAACCAACAACATGAAGAGATCCCGTCAGCATCTGATCTTAGCTCTGCAGTTGAGAGCGAGTCAGAAACAGAGGGACTGAGGGACCAAACCCCAAAGAATGCCATAAAACCCTCTTTGGGGGAAGAGTTGGATTATTTAAGGAGAAGCAGGAGAGAAACATTGCGGCCAAGAAATCGACCGACAAAAAACGAAGAACCCAAACCAGAAAGGCAAGGCGAAAAGCAGCCAGAAAACGCCAACAACAACAAGCGTCCCACACGGGGACGGGGTCGTGTAACCTGGAAGAGATAAAAGAAGTATTAAAAACATCATTACTGCCAGAGGATGATACAAATAAGAATACTATTATTAATCTGGCTGGTATAGATCTATCGGAGGCGGAAAAACAATTGCTAAGTTTGGGTTTATCTTTTTGCAAAGAGTCAAATTTTAATTATACTAAAACTCGGGCTGACATTTACATGTTTATAAGAAAACTCAAATTGATGAAGTATCACCAACTCAGAACCCAGCAAAAACAAGTGGGACATAAACCACCCACAAAGGATATAGCTGGGGTTTCAAATCTAACAGTGGCAGACTATGAATTACTGAGAGAGTTGCAGGAGATGGTCAATAACGAACTGGGCACTGATGATAACACAAGTACATTGGGGGGTAATGCTGAAGAAATTGATGTGAGTGCAAGACCAGACACACCATTTAAAGCAAAAACCAAATTTTATCCTATGATGCCCAGAGATGCCCTGGATGTATTCAATGACCAAGTGATAAGCCAGGTTAAGAAGCTGTATGGGAATGTCAACAAAAACAAAAGGAAGGTATCAAATGAAGAGAGAAAGTATGATCAACTAATAACTAAACTAAAGAAGGAGAAAAATGTGGTAATAAGGAACTCAGACAAAGGAGGGAACATTGTTCTTTGGCCATTGCAGGATTATCTTAGTGAAGCACAGTCTCAATTAAACAATATAGATTGTTATCGTAAGAGCACGTTACAAAAGTTCAAAACCACGCAGGATTTGTTTCATGCAAAGTTGTTGGCATGGAAAAGCAAAGGTCTTCTTAGCCTGGAGGAATACAAATATTTGAAGAAGGAAAATCCCACAATACCTTCAATATATTTTATTCCAAAGATACACAAGGATATTAACAAACCCCCAGGAAGACCTATCATATCTGCTTGTGATGGGCCATTTGAAAATATATCAAGGTACATTGATTATTTTTTGCAGGAGCATGTCCGAAATTTAAAATCGTATGTACAAGACACTAGCGACTTTATTAGGAAAATCAAAGATATACATTGGCAAAAGGGTTTCTTTTAATTACTCTTGATGTTACCTCATTATATACCTGCATTAGAAATCAAGATGGATTAAAGGCGGTGGAATATTTCTTGGCAAACAGAACTCTAAAGTTTGTAGAACACAACAAAATGTTAATGGACATGCTAACTTTTTGTCTTGATAATTTGTTTTTATTCAAAAATACTATGTATCAGCAGATACAGGGAGTTGCTATGGGGGCCAGCTTTTCCCCCAGTTATGCATGTTTATTCATGGGCTGGTGGGAGGAGCTGGTCCTCAGAAGCAGATTTGAGCACATTTGCAGAAGAAATGTTATCACATGGTTACGTTTTATTGACGATTTGTTCATTGTCTGGCATGGCACGGAGTTAGAAGCCAGGGAATTTATAACATCAATGAATGTCAATGATATCAATTTGAATTTTACTTCCAATATCAGTGATGACAATATAACTTTCCTTGATGTAAGAATCAAAGTGATAAATAATATGTTATCTACATCTCTTTATCGTAAGGATACTGCTGGCAATACTGTGCTACACGCATCTAGTGCACATCCTCCCCATTTAATAAATAGCATTCCATATGGGGAAATGCTACGTCTGCGAAGAATCTGCAGTGAAGAAAGTGATTTGAAACTTAAACAAATGGAAAGCAAAAAACGATTTTTACAAAGGGGCTACAAAGTTAAAATCATAGATGCAGCCATATCAAAATCAAACAGTAAGGACAGGGAGGAATTGTTGCAGTACAACTCCAAAGGCAAAAAAGATACTGATGGGAAGAAGGCAGAATTGGGAGAGCCAATCAGACTTATCACAACATATTCCAAACAGGAACAGCAATTGCGGGGTATCATACGACGAAATTGGCCTATTGTCCTGGATGACCCCGCAATTGGAGGACTACTTCCAAAATATCCGGCCATAACATTTAGAAAAACTGTATCAATGGCCAATGAGTTAGTAAAAAGTAGTCCAGAAATTCAGGACCAAAGTAGTTGGCTTACAGCAAGGAAGGGCTTTTATAGATGTGCCAACTGCAAAGCCTGTCAACATGGCTCAAATAGAACCACTTATCTTACTGCCTTTAGTGATCAGGTACAAACAATAAACCAACATTTAACATGTCGAACGGATCATGCCGTATACGTGTTAGAATGTAGTTGTAAGTTAAATTATGTGGGCAGCACAAAACTGGCTGTCCACAAAAGAATTCTACAACACATAAGGGCGATCAAGAACAAAGATCAAAGCTACCCTGTAGTGAGGCATTTTCATGAAGAACACAATAGTGATTTAAATCATTTAAAATATTTTGTCATAGATGCTGTTCCCCCACAAAGGAAAGGTGGTGATCGGGAGTCAAAATTGAGAAGGCTTGAAACACGTTATATCCTGGAATTAGATACAAAACAACCAGGAGGCCTAAATATGAGTGAGGATCTGTATACTTATTTATAATATGTTTTTAATATAAAGAATTCAACTCCTGGTAAAATTATGGAGCTGAATCGGAAGGTATAAGATACATTGAATTCTATATACTCCCCAAAATTCCAACTTGTATAAGAATTGAAAATATTTAAATATGAAATTACTATTTGAGGTGTACCAATCAGAATACTTTATCTAATCTTATGTGGACCGTATGGGATTTGTAGGAATAGATGAACTAATGTAGGAGGTCATTTAGCCAGTCTCATAAAAGTATAAAACAGGGAGTCGAATGATGCAAGTAGATATACACAAGTCGAAATCTTTTTAGATCTTTTTAGAGGTTTTATTATTCTGTTAGTGGTGATTGAATTGTAGTATTGGATGTGTATATTTATGTATTTATTGATATTTATATTTATATATATGTATATTTATGTATTCTATTGATATTTATATTTATGTGTATATTTATATATTTTACAATCATGGGAATCAATCACTGGTTAATCAGATTGAGATAAGATATTTTGCGACATTTGCACTTGCACACTTGCACTTTTTTCAAGGATTATCAACTACAAGATATGACATTAAGTCAAAATAAGATAAGCCTTGTTAGGTTAATTATGAATTTTTAGTATTTTTGCACATGTAAATATATCATTTTAACAATATTGGTAGCACTTTTTAGTATTGTTATTGGTTTGTATATGGTCTAGATGACAAGAAATACATTTATTGTATCCTAAAGCATTCATGCAATCATTGTTGAAAATATCATGGTTATTTTAAGAATTTATTGTATTTTTATAAAAAAATTATGAAAGGATACAAACAATGTAACATAAATGTTTTTTCTATGTCTATTGTCGTGACCAGTGCACCCTGTCACTTTAAATTGGTATCCCACAAGCAGTAGCGCTGTCATGTGATCAAGGCAGGGATCTGCCGAAACGCGTCATGGCGGACTGGTTCTTCGGTGTAATAAACTAAAATTACACAAAATCTGGGTCTACTCTCGTTTATATTCCTACGGATTGTCTATACAAACGAGCAACTTATATATATATATATTGCAGGCTTCGTCTCCAAACATCCACTGCACTCGGACAGACGAACGCGGACCCAAAGTTCTTTGTGCAATATGTTTATTGTGTGCCCTGCATCTCCGCCATCATATATATATATATATACATCAGTGATGTCATTTGAGATTTAATCAGTGATGTCATCAGTGATGTCACTGACCATATCATGAATGATGTAATATGTGACGTCATCAGCAGTGCATTGCGGGGGCGCGAGTTATAGTTAGCTTAACTAACTATAACGGCCGAATTTCTCTGGTTTTGTACGAGTGAAATGTCCAACTAACTATAACGTCCCTGAAACCTGTGGTTTTTTTCAATGAATTTCTAAGGTTTTGAAATGTTAATTTCTAACTATAACGTCCCTGAAACCTGTGGTTTTTTCAGTGAATTTCAAAGGTTTTTTAAACGCTAATTTCTAACTATAACGTCCCTGAAACCTGTGGTTTTTTCAGTGAATTTCAAAGGTTTTTTAAATGCTAATTTCTAATTTCTAACTCTGCCTACAGAGGTAGGACATGTGCAGAAAGAGGAAGAAAGGCACAGAAAGAAGCAAGAGAAATGTAGAAAGAGGCAACAGAAGTCCAGAAAGACGAAGAAAGGTGCAGAAAGAAGCAAGAGATGTGCACGAAGAATCAACCGAGGAGCAGAAAGAGGCCTTGTTGCAAAGTCATCCTGTGCCCCCACCTTTGTGCTGACGGGTACTGGTGGTAACTGACTCTGACTAACCAGGCCTAGAGCCAGTGCTATGCTAAAAGACACTTAGAATACAGTGAAAACACCTACATACACTAGGGAACACTATGCGTTGGGGTACCCCTGTGATTGGCATGACCTCCTCTGTAAGGCCCCAGTACATAATAGGGCAGGGGGATTAAAACTACCTCTAAGTCAGAGGTGCAGAAAGATGCTTCTTTAAGTAGTAGTCACATTTGCAGAGTGGTGGAGAAAGGGTGCTGGACCTCTGACCAGCGCTCAGGAATTCCGCTGCATAGGACTTAGAGGAGGTCAGGAGGGCTTCTTGGCCCCCAAAGTCCCTCAGGAGTAAATTGGACTTCATCCCCCATCCCGTAGTCTGCCAGGAGGTGCGTTTGCAGAGTGGTGGAGAAAGGGGTGCATGTCCTCCGAAGACGTTTTAGCAATCCCACTGTGTGGGACTTACTGGAGGTAACAAGAGGGGTAGTTGGCCCCCAAGAACAACCTTGGGGGCCAACTACCCCTCCTATTACCTCCAGTAACTCCCACACAGCAGGATTGCTAAGTTCTCATAGCAGGCCACGCACCCTTTGCCCACCACTCTGCAAATGCGCTCCCTGGCGTGCTCTTGGATGGGGATTGAAGTCCCCTTCCCTGCTGGGTGTTCTTTAGGGGCCAACTAGCCTACCCCTTAACTCCAGTAAGCCCCACACAGTGGGATTGCTGAGAGGTGGAGAAAGGCCCCTTCATTCCTGAGGGTCCCTGGGGGCCAACTAGCCCACCAGGTACCTCCAGTAAGCACCACACACCTGGATTGCTGAGAGTGGTCTGAGGCCACGCCCCCTTTTTACACCACTCTGCAAACGCGGCTCCTGGTGCACTGCTGCTTGGGGGATGGAGTCCACTTGTGTCCTGAGGTCCTCAGGACACAAGAGGACCTCATCGCCCCACCAGCAGTGCGCCAAGAGGCGTGTTTGCAGAGTGGTGTATAAAGGGGCGTGGCCTCAGACCACCTCTCTGCAATCCAGCTATGTAGCGCTTACTGGAGGTACCTGATAGAGTAGTTGGCCCCCGGGGACCCTCAGTATTCATGGGGACTTAATTTCCCAACTTACAACGCGCCAGGGGGACGCGTTTGCAGAGTGGTGCAGGGAGGGGGAGGGGTCTCCGGCGTGATGCCGGCTTTTTTTTTTTTTTTTTTTAGAAGTGGGGCTGTGTGGCCCCTCTTCTTTTACTATTTTTGGGGCCCTGGGGACCTCATCCCCCAGTGCCTGACCCCTTTTTAAAAAAAAAAACGTGAAGGGGGCCGCGCGGCCCCCCTCCCGAGGCCAATTTCAGCCCCGGGGACCCCAACCCCCCGGGGCATGGCCACATATACATTTTTTTAAAACTTTTAATGGAGGGGGCCACGTGACCCCCCTCCTGAGGCAATTATCTTCCCGGGGACCCCATCCCGTGGGCCATTGCTTCTTTTTTTAAATTTTTATATTCGGGAAGGGGGCCACGTGGCTCCCCTCCCAGGCCACTTCTGGCCCCGGGGACCCCATCCCCCGGGGCTTGGCCATTATATATTTATTATTTTTTGAAGGAGGGGGGCCTCGTGGCCCCCCTCCCAAGGCCGATTTCAGCCCCGGGGACCCCATCCCCCGGGGTCTGGCCATTTTGTTTTTAAAGTAAAGGGAGGGGGGCCGCGTGGCCCCCCTCCCGGGCTACTTCTGGCCCTGGGGACTACATCCCCTGGAGCCTGGCCTCACTGTTGGGGACCGTGGGGGGAGCTCCAATGCCCCCACGGTCCCGCCGGCTCAACCGCCTCCTGCGGGAGCCAGCATTGCTTTTGAGCAAGGGAGCTGCTGACATGCAGCTCCCTTGCTTCAGCAATCCTGCTTGATTCGTTGAAGCGAGAGCAGATTTCCTGCTCTCGCTTCAATGAAGCAAAGCAGAGTTTGCTATGGCAGGGCGGGAGGCGTGCTCCCGCCCTGCCATAGCAAACAGCAATGTCCCGAGGGTGGGCACCCCAGGACATTGCAGGAGCCGTCCTGGGGGGGTGGCGGTCCCCAGGGCCATCGAGGGCTCAAGGAGGGGGGCCACGCGGCCCCCCTCCCATCATTTAACATAGCCCCAGGGAGGTGGTGGTCCCGGGGCTAGGGGGGGCCCGCGAGGCCCTCCCGCAAATAATTGAAGAAAGCCCCGGGGAGGTGGCGGTCCCCGGGCTTGGGGGGGGTCTGTGAGGCCCCCCACCCACATTTTTAACAAAAAGACATTTAAGCCCCGGGGAGGTGGAGGTCCCCGGGGCAGCGGGGGGGGCCTGGGAGGCATCTTATTAAACAAGCCCTGGAGAGGTGCCGGTCCCCGGGGCTGCGGGCGGCCGCGTGCCCCCCACATATAATTAGTATAACCCCCGGGACCTGGCCCACCCAGGGGCTTACAAATAACGAAGCGCGGAGCCTGCGCTTCATTTTTTTTAATTTTCTCGGCAGGATTCGCACACCCAATGGCATTCCTGCCCTTTCCTCTCCCAAAGCAGGCACCGGCAACAAGGATTTCCGAAAATAAATTTATTACTTGGCAGAAGCTGACAAAGGACGATGTGTTTCAATGGTCACTGCCACCTTGATCACATCATATATATATATATATATATATATATATATATATATATATATATATTCCAAAAGACATTTGACACACTGGGACGCCCATCCTCTCGGGTCGGGGCCTGCTCGGGATGTCAGTCCAAACATATTCCAAAAGAAAACACATCAGGGTCCTTTCCAAGATGTGAAAACAGGCCCACCAGCCAGTCCATTAGTAACAGGTTTTATTTCTGGCACAGCGAACAGCATAACGCGTTTCGACTCCCAAACGAGTCTTAATCATATGCTTACACGTGGGTGGTCACCTGCTAGGTATTTAAAGCATTATACATTAACACTAAAGAAGGACAACCAGGATGGTAAAAGTACCTTCAATTTCACGAACAAATTCATAAAAAAAGTATTTCACGAAGATTTACATGAAAACAGTGAATTTCTTTAGCAACTCAGTGCGCTGTTCAATCAGTCCACAATCGATCTTTGTCATGCACCTCCTTTCTTCCAGTCACTGTCTTTAGTTCGTTATTCAAGGAAACTACATTGCCCATAGTGCATTGCTCTTATCTCTGTAAAACGTGTCCTTGCAAAAGCTACTGGTTATGTTAAAAAATGTTACCTTCGGTGCATGCAATCAAAATAGTACTTCCTTAATGCCTTTAATGGATATAATTCCTTGTGTGGCAGGTTATACATCAGTATTGCAGCTTCCGAGGACCCACCACTCCATTGTTGTGACCTGAATCACTTTGTGTTCATTTACGCTGTGCCTCTTTTAGTTATTATTGGTCCTGGCGTGCAAAGGAAAGAAAATATTTCCACCGCAAACTGGTCCCAGGATGCTTGTTTCCAAACCAGGGAGGACCTAGCCTGGCAGTTCGGGCTGGACTGTTCCCATGGGGAACAGGGTCAAGACTGATTTGCATATGGCTGGGTCTGACCCGGAAAGGCATGGGGAGCAAAAAAACTATGTATTAAGGCCCAGATCTCTGTACTGGGGTGAATGTTTGACATTGTGCAGCATTCAGTCCATCAATTGTTCTTTTTGCATTTACAATTAAAAAGCACAACACAATTAATACATACAGTAATAAATAACATAATTATAAAAACATTATTCAACTATTTTTAAATATATTATTCCTTAAATAACTTTCTATCCTATATTTCTACAAAGTTAACAACACGTATCTAAAATTAAATCTTTAAATAATATTATTTATACATGTTACATAATTACATATTTAATAAATTATTAATTATAATTAACTATTACTGAAATAATTATATTTAACTACCTCTCCACCCTTAATCAATACAAAACAAACAACCCACACCTAATATATAAATTAAAAAAATATTATTTACATTATCTTCATAATTAATTGTCAATTAAAGAAGTATTATTAATAATTACCTATAAAAAAAGAATTATATTTAATTATCTTCCCACTCTTTACTCCTACACATGCCACAGCTCACACCTAGGGGCCGATTACAATCTCGCTAGGAAAGCCCTCCATATGACTCTAATCCGGAGGGCTTTCCTAGCGAATCGCGCTGTGCGAGTCCGACCGAACGAGTACGATGCAGCTGTATGCTGACGGACTCTGTTCGACCGGACTCCCATTGAACTCTATGGGAGCCTGTGTACCGACGCGTACACAGGCTCCCATAGCAAAAAAGGGGTGGGTGGGGAAAAGCGTACACCCTGTGGCGGGCACCCCATGTTGCCCGCTACACTGTGCATGCTTGGATCGGGGGGACCCATGCGCAGCCCCTCGCGACCAATTCAGAGGGCTCCGGCTGAAGAGGGGCCTGCTACGGCCCCCAAGGTCCAATTCTGACAGCCGTTTTGTCTCGCTGACACCGAGTCGATACAGCTGTCCGAATCGTGCATCGTACTCGCTCGTTCGGAATCCGGCTCCAATGCGCGGCATGATTCAGCTCCGAACGAGTCGGACGGACAGAGTCTGGTTCGGAAATGATTCAGTCCGACGTGGACAAGATCTTAGGATCGTACTTGGTCATTGGGACGACTCAGTCGGAAACATAGGCTCCGAGTCGGATTTGCTAGTTCCAGAACCCGTCTGGAGGCCACCCCAGAGAGATCCTAATCGGCCCCCTAATATTTAGGGCCTCACTACGATGTTGGTCGGAGTTGCCTCCGACTGACCTTGGGTCGGCGGTCCCGACACCACAATTACAATGCAACCGCACATGGTGCAGTCGCATACTCCCATTTGCCGTTTGCCTATGGGAGCTTGTGCAGCATCCGTAAACTGGCCGTAGCACAAGCTCCCATAGGCAAATGGTAGGATCTGTTCATCCCTGCACTGCATGGCAGGCACCTCAGGGTGCCTGCCACATGGCACAGGGATTAACAGCCCCCAACTGGAGGCCGCAGGGTGAAGGGTAGGCCTAGGCAGTGAACTTCGCTCCGTTCGCGGAGTTTGCGGAGTTTTCTGCACTCCGCACTCCGCGGAGCTCGCGGAGTGCAGAAAACTCCGCTTCGCGATGTGCAGCGGAGATTTTTCCCCGCTCGCGATCACGAACGGTAAGTTCACGAGTGCGAGCTGCCGCTCGGGTAGAATTTCTACCCGAGCGGCAGGAATACCAGCACAAACTGCAGTTCGCACTGCACTCCGCCACTCGTGGAACTTCGCAGAGTTTTTTTGTAACTTCGCGGAGTTCCGCGTAGCAAAACTCCGCAAACTAAACCCAGGCCTATCAAAGACTAGTAAGTCCAGGCCACAGGTAGGATCAACTTGACCTTTACAAGGCTGTATCGCTCAAAAAGACGATCAACTGTACAGCCAGCTATAAGTGGAGTCCCTAACTTCTTAGACAAGTTCCAACGAGAAATGTCTGAAAAGCCTAGTACTTGACCAACCCAGAAGTCCTTAAACTAAAGGATAAATTCTCCAACAAAAATAATCTTAGTGGAGATAACTATCATAGTACGATTCAGTTTCATTGGATTATCAAAACAATCATTGGCAAAACCAATAACTCTCGTCTATGCGAGATCTATTGGATTTTTCAATTTTTTTTTTGTTATGTAATACAGTATGATATGGTATGGTCTGTCATTGTATAGTATGGTATGGTATGGCCTGTCATTGTATAGTATGATATGGTATGGCCTGTCATTGTATAGTATGGTACGGGCTGTAATTGTATAATATGGTATGGTTTGGTGTGTCATTGAGCTATAACCGCAGACGTAGGCTGAGTATAGTTTGTGGGTTGGGTGCTAGAAGCTAAGGCTGAGCAATGATCAGAGGCTAAAACTACAGTGGTTGTTGGTAGCAGTTGAGAGATGTGTTGGGCTACTGCAAGATAATCAGTGCTTGCACTGTTAGTGACTGCTGGCAGCGCTCTGATTTTGGGGGTTCGCTGCAGTGTCAGCCTGTAAACTGCTTCGAGAGGGCTGAGCTCTCACACACTCTGTCCAGCTCTATCTTGACCTTCTTCTGGGTGAATCTCTTCTGGATCCTTTCGCTGAAACTGGCATTCCCTGCAGGACAACAACAGCATTCTCCTCCTTCCTCCCGCAGTCAGCAAATCTGCCCCGCTCCGGGACCAGAGAGGGTGGGGTACTCGGGACCCTCAACAAGCACTTCAGTTTCTACACTTCCATCCTTAGTGAACACAGCTGAAAACTCACTCATATTTCAACTTGACTCAGCATGAAACATATCATCAAGCTGAGATGGGCACGGAATGAAGTTGCATATGCCATCGATCATTGGAATGTGTCTGTGTAATGGTTCTCCAGTGAAGGATCCCTCTTTTGCTGCGGCTCTGTTTTCGTGAAAGGTTACTTACAATCAGGGCTCAAGTCCTAAAAAAAGAAGTGGGAGGACTAACCTAGTTAATCAGTATGCAAGTGACATCACGGTGCGTGACATCATGGCGCGTGACATCACAGGAAGTGACATCATAAGAAGTGACATCAGATCTTAAGGCCTCACATATATGTTTAACATGTCTATCATGAGTACATTGGAGCACATTTTCAGTATACAGGGAAACCCTCCTGAAGATTCACACTTTTGTAAGCTACACATAAAACAATAGTGATATTTAAATTATTACACCTACTCCTCAGGGGTAGTAAGCACTATATAAATGCTATTTATTTTGTGTAAATACTGGAAAAGACCTACACATCTGACATTCTTACAATGCCTGTGTATCTCCTAAACAGAGTTTGAACAAAGTGAAAAGCTTCCTCTCTTAAGTATGTGTGAAGTGCTAACCTTTGTTTCCCCTCTGCTGCATTTGCTTCTAGTGTGAGGCTCCTGACTGCTGCCAGCCAGGAGACCCGAACAAAGGAGGCCTGATGACCCCATCAGATTAGGCCTTTGTTATGGGCCCAGCGGGAGTCTGAAATAAGAAAGCCCCCTCCCCGCCTGCACGTTGTTGCGGATCGAAAGCAGACAACAACAATGTGCAGTCGCTACTGAATATGTCTTGGTGTGTTGTTGCGGATCGAAAGCAGACAACAACGTGCAGGCGCTGCTGAATGTGTCCTGGTGTCTGCAAATTACACCGGGACAAATTCAGCATATTTTTCAGTGGGGCCCAACGTCTTGGCAGGGTGGACGGCGTCCACCCTGTAAAAAGAGTGGCTGGACGCCGTGTACCCGTGTGTACCCCCAACTTGTGCCCTGCTTACTATCAGTTCTGAGCAGTGCTGCGATGTTGCTGCGTCCATCGAGACACCGGTGTCCATAGAAATGCAGCTTGAGAACCAGGAAGCAGAGGGCTGGCCAGCCGTAGACACTAAAGAGCAGTTGCGGCCGGTGCAGGTAAGGGCGGTGGGGCAGTGGGGCAGTGGGGTGGGGAAGTCGACACACAACAGAATAGGGAAAATACAAATTTTAAAAAAGAAAACCACTTACCTTGCGCTCGCTGCATCGCAAGTGGTTTTCTTTTTCCTATTCCGTCGTCTGTCAACTTCCTCTCACCCCATCCCGCCCCCGCCCCACCACTCTTACCTGCACCGACGGCGACTGCTAAAGAGGGGCTAGCTGAGCTAACACCGCTTTAAACTTCAAGTGATGGTTACTGTCAATCACAGCAGCCAGTGTATGACATAGAAGCTCGAAGCACTTATGTATAAACTCAACTCAATGTTTGTATTCAGTTTGTTCTGCAAAAATATATTTTTTAATCTCCAGTCAAACTTTCTAGTTTGAGTACGATAAACATGCTTCCATGCCTCATATTGTTTATATGTACTGAAAAATAAAGGAATGACCACGAAGAAGGCACTACGACAAGAGAAGCAAGGCAAGCAAGACTTTTTTTTAAAAGAACCGGAAACCGAGCGCGAGCAATGCAAGGACAGTAATAAAGCTATCAAACTGTACTTGGTCCATGCTCCAAGCATATAAAGGAGAAAAGTGAAACAACATTCGCTGACCAAAGAGAAACAAGTTGGTTGGGGTGGTGGCGGTGGATAGGGTGAAGGAGGACAGGTGGTTTGGGTTGCACTGGTGGTAGAGTGGTGGTTAGAGTGGTGGTGGGTAGGGTGATGATCATGGTAGAGTGGTGGTGGGTAGGGTGGTAGGGTAGGGTGGAGGTTAGGGTATTCGGTAGAGTGGCGGTGGGTAGGTTACGGTGGCAGGGTGATTAGGGTGGTGATGCTAGTTGAGGTGGTAGTTTGAGTGGGGGTTAGGGTGGTGAGTAGGATGTTCGGGGTGGTTAGGGTGATAGGATGGTGGTGGTTGAGTAGTTATGGTGGTAGTGAGGAGAATAGTGGTCAGGGTGGTGGTGGTGTGTAAGATGGTAGTGGTGGTGGTTAGGGTGGTGGTGGGTAGAGTGTTGGTGGTAGTGTTAGTGGTGGTGGTTAAAATGGTGGTTAGGGTGGTAGTAGTGGTAGTTATGATCTGGGTGGGGTAGTGTGGTGTTGATTAGGATGATGGTTATAGTGGTGGGTAGAGTGGTGGTTGGGATGGTGGTGTGCGATGGGTAGGGTGTTAGTGGCGGTGGTTAGAATTGTGGTTAGGGTGGTGGTGAGTGTGGGTTGGGTGGTGGTGATTAGCAGGGTGGGTAGGATGGTGGTGGGTAGAGTTGGGGTTATGGTAATAGATAGAGTGGTGGTTAGGTTAGTGGGGTTGTGGGGTTGTGGTGGTGAGTATGGTGGTGGTAGTTATGTTGAGGATGGGTAGGGTGGTGGTGATTAGGGTGGTGGGTACTGTGGTGGTGGTGGTGGTAGGTAGGGGGGTATGGTGGTGGTGGGCAGAATGGTGGGTAGAGTGATGTTTAGGATGGTGGGTAGGGTGGTGGTTGCAGTGATGGGTAGGGTGGTAGTGGGGGTGGTTACAATGGTGAATCTTGTGGTGGTAGGTAGGGTGGTGGGGGTATGGTGATGGTGGTTAGTATGGTGATGGTAGTTAAGGTGGTAGCAGTAGGTTGTTGGTAAGGGTGGTAGTGGTGGTGGTTAGGGTGGTGGGAAGGGTGGTGATGGTTAGGATGGTGGTGGTAGGTAAGCTGGTGGTGGTAGGTGGTGGGTAGGGTGGTGGTGGCGGTAGGTGGTGGTTAGGGTGGAGGGTAGTGGTGGTGGTTAGGATGGCAGTAGTAGGTAAAGTGGTGGTGGTAGGCGGTGGTGCACCGGGGCTGGCACTGACTCATAATATTATGGTAATTCCAGACAGGTCTCTTCCGGCCGCGGGCCCTGTAATGGGTCATTTAATGCTGTTTCACACACAGCTAACTCATGCGCAGCGAGCCGAGCGGGTAACACCTCACAAAGCATTAACAGCGCTGCTAATAACAATCTGCTAAAACAAGTCATTAGCGCCAAGAGCCTCGCAGAAAAGGCTGGTGGGAGCTGCAGAGCGAGAGCAGCGTTTTATTATTTTCTAGCTCTTTTCAAGACTTTGAGCACTTTGTTTTTGTGAACAGATTGATGTACCTTTGTTGTGGGGGGTCTTTTACAACTGAATGCCAGGGTGATCGTTGTTTCACAGCACTTTACACTTTCAGCAAAGCGACCGTTCCAGAGGCCGGCACGATACGACGACATTTAGGCATCAGCGGCGGGGACAGTACATTGAGTGCAGACGTACACAATAAGGAGGTTGTCATACACGCCTCCTGGGTTGCTGCGTTTACTCTCCCTGGCAGAGAACTGTGGGGTTGTGTCTGCTGCTGCCCCTGCGCTGCGTTTTACTGTCCCTTCTTTAGAAGCTCATCTTTGCACACTTGACCATGCTCTGAAATGACCAGCACCGGTGGTTTAATGTCGGTTATTCGGTGTTTAAATTGCGGCCTGCTGGCTGCGCTGTAACCCACCCACCTCAGAGCCACTAGCATAACAAGACTTGAAGGAGCCCCTCCTGCAAACTACATGGAGGGGGCCCCCCTACGGAGTCACTCCGGAGCTGTCATGCCAGGGCACTTTGCTGAGGGGGCCCCTTGTGGAAGCGACAACTGTGCCTGGATGCCCTGGGAGCTTCCAAACCTCTGCTGCGACATAATTTGGGACAGTCCACACCCGCGTCTGAACCGACGGGCGCTCGCCTGCGGCTGGCAGACTGTGAGACGCTGCGGGAGGAGACGGCGGCTGCCATCTTCCGGCGGGTGCTTGTGGTGAGTCTGCCCCCATCGGCTGCTGCCGGATCTGAGTCTTGTCTTGGCTACTGGGGGCGGCGAGGTCCTGCATGCATGCGGATCACGCCCTGGGTGGCCGGGACCCTGGCGCAACACAGCGGTGAGGCCCCCTGCGATGAGGAGAGGTGACTGACGGCCTCCATTTTAGAGAGAAGACTCGGAGGCCAGTGGACAGGCTTGGGGGAGCCCCGGCAGTGCATAAGGGGGATTCCGGTTGGTGCCGAAGGCGCAGACATAATGGCGTTCACTGCTGAGCTCCTGCAGATGGTGCGAGGGGACGACGATGCTTCTCCACCTGCCCTTGATCGGGCCCACAGAGTACGTGGGGGAGTGCTTCGTAAGGACAGTGGCCCGGATATCCTCACCAGGGTGCACTTCTACACAGAGAAGGAAGCGATCATGCAGGCGGCCCGCAACAAGGCAGAGATCAAATTCCAGGGGCATGTAATCCAACTTTATCAGGACCTCTCCGCCATCACCCTCCATAAACGGCATGACTTTAAGCCTGTTACGGACAAACTCCCAGCACAGGGCGTCCGCTACCAGTGGGGCCACCCTTTCACACTCCTGTTTCAGTGGGAGGGCAAGCGCAGATCACTGCACTCCTTGGCAGAGGCCAAGGCCTTACTGGATATACCAGATGACCACCAGGCGGATGGCAGCTCCTCTTCCTCGAGCCATGATCTTAAGCCCCGGTGGGCCACGGTTCCTCCACGACGCTCAAATAAACAACCAGCCGGCCTATCGTCCCAGGAGGCAAGAAAGCATGTCATTGACCACTTGTGTAGCCTCAGCGGGGGCCCCTCATCGGCGCACTCCACCACTGGCTCTGTATAATGGTGAGACATTCTCTAGGGCTGAGACTGTCTGAGGCAACTAACTGCAATATATGCCATACGCACGCAGCACCTTGGCACAGCTCCACTGAATAACGTGCGAACCCCTGGGCTCGAGGGGCAGTACAAGATGGTAGTCCTTCTGCACACACCTGCTATGCTATCTGTCCGACACGCGGAGTGTAGACCGAGCCTCGCCGGTCAGCAGCACTGCCATCCGGTGGAGGGTGGTGGAGGGTCCCTGGTCCGGGACCTAGAGAGGTAACTGGTGGCCCCGGGGAATGTGCGGGACCCGCCCTGACAGTACTCCGCTACTCTAACTGTGCCCTGGATGACCCGCCTTCCCAAACCTACTCCTACAGAGGGTGACTCCTCCAGGGGGACCCGAGTGCCTCTGTGCCGGTCTCCGCATCGGGAGAAGGACTTGTTGGGCTCAGTTGGCCCTCTGTTCATTTTTATGTTTTCCTTGATGTTCCTCCAGGTCGGCTGGGACGCCACTAGTAACATTGGTAATGAGGCACATGTGGTCTTGGGCGGGGGAGGGGAACCACGGGCCTGCTGGCGCTCCTCTTTCTATGGGTGGATGGGCTACATCGGTGACAGTCCAGCGGGAGGGAGCACACGTAACCCTGCGGAGGTGGGAGTGCAGGCGCTTGGTGGGGGGGACGTGGTCTATCGCTTGCAATGCTGCCCCTGTTAACTTGTGTTACAGCAAACAAATGATGGACGGAATGCTGACAATGCAAACATTCTCCCCCAGTCAAAAGATCTGGGTTAAATCCATCGTTCTTTTGCCCACTACGCCACCCCAGTTTGGACCCAGCCATATGCAAATCAGTCTTGACCCTGTGCCCCATGGGAACAGTCCAGACCGAACTGCCAGGCCAGGTCCTCCCTGGACCGGAAACAAGCATCCTGGGACCGGTTTCAGGGTATGTCACCCTTCTTCAGCCAGGCTAGCTTGAATCCAGTGGCACAGTGAGCAAGGGACCCACGTCTGGGCATACCCACCCCACTTAGGGCGAAAAGTATTACAGCTAACAAATGATGGACGGAATGCTGACAATGCAAACATTCTCCCCCAGTCAAAAGATCTGGGTTAAATCCATCGTTCTTTTGCCCACTACGCCACCCCAGTTTGGACCCAGCCATATGCAAATCAGTCTTGACCCTGTGCCCCATGGGAACAGTCCAGACCGAACTGCCAGGCCAGGTCCTCCCTGGACCGGAAACAAGCATCCTAGGACCGGTTTCAGGGTATGTCACCCTTCTTCAGCCAGGCTAGCTTGAATCCAGTGGCACAGTGAGCAAGGGACCCACGTCTGGGCATACCCATCCCACTTAGGGGCGAAAAGTGTTAAAGCAAACAAATGATGGACGGAATGCTGACAATGCAAACATTCTCCCCCAGTCAAAAGATCTGGGTTAAATCCATCGTTCTTTTGCCCACTACGCCACCCCAGTTTGGACCCAGCCATATGCAAATCAGTCTTGACCCTGTGCCCCATGCGAACAGTCCAGACCGAACTGCCAGGCCAGGTCCTCCCTGGACCAGGAAACAAGCATCCTGGGACCGGTTTCAGGGTATGTCACCCTTCTTCAGCCAGGCTAGCTTGAATCCAGTGGCACAGTGAGCAAGGGACCCACGTCTGGGCATACCCACCCCACTTAGGGGCGAAAAGTATTACAGCTAACAAATGATGGACGGAATGCTGACAATGCAAACATTCTCCCCCAGTCAAAAGATCTGGGTTAAATCCATCGTTCTTTTGCCCACTACGCCACCCCAGTTTGGACCCAGCCATATGCAAATCAGTCTTGACCCTGTGCCCCATGGGAACAGTCCAGACCGAACTGCCAGGCCAGGTCCTCCCTGGACCGGAAACAAGCATCCTAGGACCGGTTTCAGGGTATGTCACCCTTCTTCAGCCAGGCTAGCTTGAATCCAGTGGCACAGTGAGCAAGGGACCCACGTCTGGGCATACCCATCCCACTTAGGGCGAAAAGTGTTAAAGCAAACAAATGATGGACGGAATGCTGACAATGCAAACATTCTCCCCCAGTCAAAAGATCTGGGTTAAATCCATCGTTCTTTTGCCCACTACGCCACCCCAGTTTGGACCCAGCCATATGCAAATCAGTCTTGCCCCTGTGCCCCATGGGAACAGTCCAGACCGAACTGCCAGGCCAGGTCCTCCCTGGACCGGAAACAAGCATCCTAGGACCGGTTTCAGGGTATGTCACCCTTCTTCAGCCAGGTTAGCTTGAATCCAGTGGCACAGTGAGCAAGGGACCCACGTCTGGGCATACCCATCCCACTTAGGGCGAAAAGTGTTACAGCAAACAAATGATGGACGGAATGCTGACAATGCAAACATTCTCCCCAGTCAAAAGATCTGGGTTAAATCCATCGTTCTTTTGCCCACTACGCCACCCCAGTTTGGACCGAGCCATATGCAAATCAGTCTTGACCCTGTGCCCCATGGGAACAGTCCAGACCGAACTGCCAGGCCAGGTCCTCCCTGGACCGGAAACAAGCATCCTGGGACCGGTTTCAGGGTATGTCACCCTTCTTCAGCCAGGCTAGCTTGAATCCAGTGGCACAGTGAGCAAGGGACCCACGTCTGGGTATACCCATCCCACTTAGGGCGAGAAGTGTTACAGCAAACAAATGATGGACGGAATGCTGACAATGCAAACATCCTCCCCCAGTCAAAAGATCGGGGTTAAATCCATCGTTATTTTGCCCACTACGCCACCCCAGTTTGGACCCAGCCATATGCAAATCAGTCTTGACCCTGTGCTCCATGGGAACAGTCCAGACCGAACTGCCAGGCCAGGTCCTCCCTGGACCGGAAACAAGCATCCTGGGACCGGTTTCAGGGTATGTCACCCTTCTTCAGCCAGGCTAGCTTGAATCCAGTGGCACAGTGAGCAAGGGACCCACGTCTGGGCATACCCATCCCACTTAGGGCAAAAAGTGTTACAGCAAACAAATGATGGACGGAATGCTGACAATGCAAACATTCTCCCCCAGTCAAAAGATCTGGGTTAAATCCATCGTTCTTTTGCCCACTACGCCACCCAGTTTGGACCCAGCCATATGCAAATCAGTCTTGATCCTGTGCCCCATGGGAACAGTCCAGACCGAACTGCCAGGCCAGGTCCTCCCTGGACCGGAAACAAGCATCCTCGGACCGGTTTCAGGGTATGTCACCCTTCTTCAGCCAGGCTAGATTGAATCCAGTGGTACAGTGAGCAAGGGACCCACGTCTGGGCATACCCATCCCACTTAGGGCGAAAAGTGTTACAGCAAACAAATGATGGACGGAATGCTGACAATGCAAACATTCTCCCCCAGTCAAAAGATCTGGGTTAAATCCATCGTTCTTTTTCCCACTACGCCACCCCAGTTTGGACCCAGCCATATGCAAATCAGTCTTGACCCTGTGCCCCATGGGAACAGTCCAGACCAAACTGCCAGGCCAGGTCCTCCCGGGACCGGAAACAAGCATCCTGGGACCAGTTTCAGGGTATGTCACCCTTCTTCAGCCAGGCTAGCTTGAATCCAGTGGCACAGTGAGCAAGGGACCCACGTCTGGGCATACCCATCCCACTTAGGGCGAAAAGTGGTACAGCAAACAAATGATGGACGGAATGCTGACAATGCAAACATTCTCCCCAGCCCCTGTTAACTTAGCACAGTTAATCCCTCTATGACGGACGGGGTTGCCCCCCATGATCACCCCCTACCCCGAGGGGATACTAAATTGCTCTCGCTAAATGTCCGAGGCTTGAACTCTCCGAACAAGCGTAAGCAAATATGGGAGTACATTCTGCACCACGATCCTGACGTTGTGCTGTTACAGGAGACCCACCTGATGAAGGCAGACGTGCGCCGCATGGCACATCCGAAGTATCCCCTCCGCTATTGGGCTTATGCAGACTCTAAGACTCTGGGGGTGGGAGTCCTTTGCAAGACCGGCTATTGCACCTCTGTAACGAATGTGACCCGGGATGGGGAGGGCCGCTACTTGAGAGTACAGCTGCTGCGGGGGCGGCGGCAGTTGACGCTCCTTAATGTCTATGCCCCAAATGCCGCCCAAAAAACCTACATCCGGTGCATACTCTCTGAACAACTCTAAGGGGGGATGGAGACGTGGTGGTATGCGGGGACTTCAATCTAGTTTGGGATCCCGCCATGGATAGGAGTAATGCAACATATCAAAATGTGGGGGTAATGTCGGCACATCTTAAGAGGGACATTGAGAGATGGGGCCTGGTTGATGCCTGGCGGTATAAACATCCAGACGTCAGGGACTACTCCTACTACTCACATGTACACACTTCCTACTCGTGCATTGATTACGCCTTCGTCACGCCATCTCTCCTCACATGCTTACACTCTGCGGAGCTTTCTGACATCTCTATCTCTGATCATGCGCACTTGCAGCTCACATGGGAGAATCGAACTACGCATCTGGCCGGCCCACCCCGCTGGCCCATGCCCTCACATCTGTTGCGAGACCCGGTTGACGTGGAGGAGATACGGAAGGGTATAAAGGAATACTTTCAACTTAACGCTTCCCCCGAGATCTCTTTACACGCCTTGTGGGATGGGTTCAAAGCAACGATCTGGGGTATAATAACGTCCATTGCCATTGCCAGAGGGCGGGAAGCGAAGCTGGTAGAATCTAAACTCACTGCGGAGATTAAACTGTTAGAGTGTGCGGACAAAGAGGCCCCCACCCACCGCACTAAACAGCAACTAGCACTGCTGCGTGGCCAGTTGCGTGTGCATCGCACCGGTAAGGCAGAGCGGGCCTTGCTGTCTCTGCGGCAGAAATATTATGAAAGGGGGACAAAGTGGGCAGGCTTCTAGCTGGTAAATTGCGGCAGCGTCAGGCGAAGGCGCACATTGCCAAGATTCAGACAGGCGGTGCCACGTGGGCAACGGCTGAAAAGGATAAAGCGGAGGCGTTCCATGCTTATTACCAGCGGCTGTATTCCTAGGAAGACCCTTCTCCCAAGAGACTCCACTCCTACCTAGCTGCTTGTGAATGGGATCCCCTGTCCACGCATCACGCATCCCTCCTAGATAGCCCCATTACCATGGAGGAACTGGGTGCAGCCGTCTAGAATCTCCCCCTAGGTAAAGCCCCAGGGCCGGATGGGCTGCCTGTACATTTTTACCATGTCTTTCTCCCGCAGCTGCAGGACCACCTCTTGAGAGTGTATAATTCCTTCACGGGTGACACGGGCCTCACCCCCACCATGGCTATGGTGGAGATCCCCCTTATCCTTAAGGCGGATAAGGATCCGGCGCAGTGTTCTTCTTATCGCCCAATAGCTTTGCTCAACACTGATGCCAAGATCTTCACTAAAATATTGGCGTCGCGCCTTGAGCCCCATCTGCCGGGCCTCATTGACCCTGACCAGGTGGGGTTTATCCGTCACCGGCAGGGCGCGGACAATGTCCGTCGCATAGCGCACCTTGTTGAAAAAGCTCGAGGCCTGAATATCCCTACATGCCTCCTCTCGCTCGACGCAGAGAAGGCACTCGACCGGGAAGACTGGTCCTATCTCTGCGCCGTGTTGAGTAAAATAGGCCTGGGACAGGAGTTTATCTTGAAGATCATGGCATCGTATGTGGCCCCCACAGCCTGCATCCGACTCAATGGACGGGCCACGAGGCCAATATCACTGCATCGGGGCACGAGGCAGGGGTGCCCACTCTCGCCCCTCCTCTTTGCGCTAGCGGTAGAGCCTTTGGCCATACAGGTGAGGGAGCTAGAGGGGATCAAGGGCTTAACCTTTGGAGGCCAAATCCATAAGATTAACCTCTTTGCGGATGACCTCATGCTCACACTGACTGACCCCAAGTGTTGCTTCCATGCGTGGTCGAAATCTGCAGTCCTTTGAAGCTGTCTCTGGCTTCAAGATCAACCTCTCTAAATCGTTCGCCCTCAACATCAATATCCCGGCCCCTGAGGCCGGAATGCTGCAGGGGTTGACCCCCTTCCAGTGGATGGAGACCTCTGTTACGTACTTGGGGCTCCAGCTTACCCCCGCACTCGCCTCCTGGTCGCGTGTAAACTGGGCGATACTATGCCAATCTGTACTGGCTGACCTTCAGAGATGGAAACCCCTTCATATTTCATGGCTGGGATGCATCAACATCATTAAGATGAATGTTCTACCGAGGGTCCTCTATCTGTTTCAGACACTGCCGACCCCGATCCCGCAGGCGGATATTCAGTGTCTCCAGGGGGACTTGCGTGCTTTTGTGTGGAACGGGAGGCGACCGAGGGTAGCACATTCGCTTCTGATGCGCCCACGGGATAGAGGAGGTCTGGCATGCCCGAACCTACAGGAATACTATTGGGCAGCGCATCTAAGGTACATCTCTGAGTGGGTTGTGCGGGAGAGTGAGAAGCATTGGTTCCACATGGACTGTGCGGTGGCGTGCCGACCACTGTGGGACCTGGCTTGGTTACCTAAACATGCCCGACCCCGGAGTGCGTATGTCCCGGTGCCAACTAAAACAGTCCTTGACATATGGGACAAAATAGCGGTCAAAAAGGGACTGACCACGTTTCCGTCCCCACACACTCCTATCGCGCGCAACCCGGAATTCCGTCCGGGCTTGCCAAAGCAGGCGTTTAGTGGATGGAGTGATGGGGAGTGTCGTATGATTAGCGCCTTATTTACAGGGGGAGCCCTCAAGTCCTTTGATGAATGCAGGTCTGACGTTGCGCTACCCCACATGGCACGCTATCAATACATGCAACTGCGACACTGGCTCTCTGTCCCTGAGATCCATGCTGCTGCAATGCGCCCTTACACTCTGTTTGAAAAACTGGTGCGGGCCTTTGAGGGCACAGAAGGCCTTATATCTAAGACCTATCAGGTGATACAACACTCGACTCCGATGCGCCCACATCGATACCAGACCGCGTGGCAAGACGCAACCCCGGGAGGACTCTCTCCCAAGCAATGGGAGAAATTATGGCAAGATATCCCCAAAACATATCGCAGCCTTGCCCCCCGTGAAACCGCATACAAATTGATGCTACAATGGTACTATACACCTTCCCGGCTGGCCACCATATATCACACAGTATCCAACCTCTGTTGGAGATGTGGGACAGAGGAAGGCACTCTCCACCACATATGGTGGTCATGTCACGTGATAGCTACTTTCTGGAAGGAGGTCCTGGGACACATTAAGGGCGTGGTGGGATACCCGAATCCATCGCTGCAGCACGTGGTGGTCCTGGGTATGCACCCCTCTACTCTAGCGGCAATGACTGGGGTGGATTGGGCCCTTATAAGCCATTTACTAATAGCAGCGTGACAACTCATAGCGTGCACATGGAAACAAACCACGGCCCCTTCCATAGCTCAGTGGATCGTCCGAGTGTGGCATATACTAGCTATGGAGAGACTCTCTCATAACTTAGCGAACACTGAAAAGAAATTCCAACGCATTTGGCAGCCATTGATATCCTATCTAATGCGCATAGAATTCACTTGCTTTAGCCCCCCGAAGCTGAGGGCACTGCAACTCTTCCCAAGTGATTGAAAGGCATCCATGCTTCGTCCCTGTGGGTGGTCTTGGGCACCACGATTATCGACCGACCCCTCCCCCGCCGAACCCCTCCCCCCCCTATTTGGAACGCGCGAGATGCCTCACACCACATGACATGTCATGACCTGTACAGTTACTGTTACTTTACTGTTACTCTTCTCTACCTTTTACTAAGGCCACCCCGGCCATGTTCTCCTCCACGCACACGTACACATAGGTCATTGGTCACAGCGGGGAATCAGGGACTACATGAGTCGTCTGGCGATCGGCGCCTCTGCGGGGGAACGACCACACCCCTTGATCCCAAACGCTAGCTGTATCGCTCTGGGGACCCGGGTCATTGAACTAGTAAGCACCTGATTACACTATACTGTCCGACGCTTCACATGACCAGTAGGCCTCTTCACAATTTGATCAGTTTCTGGTGCAATGTTTAGCCTGACGCGGCCGGCCCGAAGTGGTTGTAGGCGGCTTGCTGTGTACTTATGCATTGGTAATACTGCTGTCCCTGTTGTCCTCTACGCAGCCGGCCAGACCAGGGTTGTAGGCACCATGCCGTGTTTAACAGTGATTGCCTTCAATAAAGGTTTTTGAAAATGAAAAGAAAAAAAACATCAATCAAAAAGTGACTACAGCGAACAGCATGGTGATTTAGTATTTCAATTGCAAAAGGTGACATGGTGCAGCAGGGAAGCGAGACGGAGCAAGCAACAATGAAGACCGGGTTACAAACAATGACTACAGTGGAATCAACACCCCAAAAAATACTGAGGGGCAGATTTACATGCCCCTTGCGACACATTTGCACTGCCGTTGCGTCACATCTGTGACGCAGCGGCGTCGTAAACAATGCGCCACGTTGCAACATATTTACAACGTGACGCATCTAGGGAGATGCGTCACATTGTAAAGCCCTGCGCTACATTATACCTGCATCAGGTATAATGTATGCAGGGTGCGCGTTCCGTCGCAAGAAAGCCTCGTAAAAGTGACGCAGTGAAATCTACAAGATTTCCACTGAGTCACTTTTACGATGCCGCTGCGTCAAAACGTTACGCCTGCTTGAAGCAGGCGTATAGAGTGACGCAGCACAATAAGTATAGGCCGCCCCTGAGCATTGCTGGAGTTGCGTCGGTCATGCGACACGACTCCAGCAGTGCACTGCCCTTACGACAAAAGATGCAACACGCATCTGTCTATCCTTGCGCCGCATTGTAAATGCGACGCATCCGTGGTGGCGCAAGGGTATTTTTGCGTGTCGCATCTTTACTGGTGCATCCCTGCTAATATGCAGAGATGCGCCAGTCCTTGTAAATCTGCCCCTGAATTCCAAGTATAAGCAGTAGAAGAACACCAATTAAGCAAACAGTCAGTACTTGGTCCCTGCTTCATCTAAGAGGAAAACACAAGAGGAAGACAACCCAGGACCAGCTGACCAATGAGAAGCAAGAAAATGAGAGTGACTTTCACACCAACCAATGATAAGTGACAGGTGTGCTCTAGGCCCTTTTAAGGTCTTTTTTTTTTAAACAATAGATTGTTGCCTGTGCGGCTTGCAGGCTCGACCTACAAAGACTACAAGGGCAGAGGGAGGGTGGTACATTTACACCAGGCCGACACCACAAGCCTGGCATTGGTAAAGGCCAATAAAGAAAACGATCTGCTGTGGCTTGAATCGTCTGAGCAGGAACACGTCAGTGCACATCTGAACTGATGAAATGAGGAGCAGAGTGGGGACAGTATTGTGCCAGGAACCTTCAACCGTAAAGAGTCTGAGGACCAGGCCGGGAAAAAAGATGCAGATGATGACACATTAAGAAGATCACCGAGGGTGGCATCTTCTGAGTGGATGCAGATCATAAGATGCCAGAGAGGGAAATGCTAGATCGGGGCATGTATATGGGTGAGAGGAGAGACCCTGTAGAGTTCCTAAACAGTGTAAGAGGCTGCCACAACATTAGGAGAGAACTAGGCACATTAGAACAATCTAAACACACACACACACCCCTCCCAATAAATAGCTCTTGGGTCATCCCTATATCAGGATCTCAACTCTCCTTACTGCATCTCAGAAGGTCACTCAATTCCATCCAATCACTGCGCCTCAGAGTTTATGGAGACAATTGACGTCACAGATTCACAGAGGGGGCATATATGATTTTGGACCAAAACGTTTTATTTATTTGCAAAAGGGAGAATCGTAATAGGCATGAAAGCAAAGACTTCTTAAAGGTTATAAATATTAAGACAAGAAGAGATGGGCTAAAACTATACATTTATGTAAACAAAGAGGACCCCTGAAAATGCTAATGGTTCCAAGGTCAAGGGAAACAAGCAATGAATGTGAGTAAATACCCTTTGGCAACCAAAAAATAGAATCAAATAAATGATAATAAACAAACCTGAAGAACATGTGAATACAATAAATATATACTTTAATTAAGTTGATACAAACATATAATTTTAAGTTAATGGGGTTTGAAAACCTCCTGACAATAGCAAATATTCATACATATATCAATAAAAACACCATATTCAAAAAGAAACAACAACATACAAAGACAAATAACAAGACAAAAATGAGCAAAGTGAAAAGACAATATGTACAAGTTAAAAATGTGCAGATATAGTGCACAACAGAAAAATGTGGACTCGCTAAATAATCTATTAGTTCACTTTGTATTATACATTAACATTAGGGGAGTGGTTTGGAATAAGGTTTTTAACCTCAGACTCACGAATTACCTGGTAGGAAACTTCTCCACCCATGGCTTCCACACAAGCTTGATGAAGTAAGACATATCTTCATACATAGATTGGGCCGACCAGTGGGAAGAGGGGGTGAGGGGTGGGGGTGCCCTATGAGTCCAGGGCCCCTGGTGTTTTAGTGTAACAATGGGTCGTAAATCAGAGCAGGGGAGTGGACATGACCCATGGGGTGTGAGTGCATTAGTAGGGAGATGGCCCTACTCTACTGTGGGGGGGGGCACTATGAGCCCAAGGGCCCTAGTTTGTTAGTAAAACTATGGGTCGTAAATCAGAACAGGAGAGTGGACGATGGCCCATGGACTTTGAGTGAATTAGTAGGGAGAGGGCCCTACACCAGAGCAGGGAGGAAAGAAATGCTATATGGGCCCAGGGGCCCTGATATGTTAGTGTAACAATGGGTCATACATCAGAACAGGAGAGTGGACATGACGGTCCATGGGCTTTGAGTGCATTAGTAGGGAGATGACCCTACACCACAGCAGGGAGGGGTGCACGATGAGCTCAGGGGCCCTGGTGTGTTAGTGTTACAATGGGTTGTACATCAGAGCAGGGGAGTTGACATGGCCCATGGGGTGTGAGTGCATTAGTAGGGAGATGGCCCTACACCACAGCGGTAAGGGGGGGTGCAGTATAAAGCCAGGGGTCCTGGTTTGTTAGTGTAACAATGGGTCACACATCAGAGAAGGGGAGTGGAGATGACCCATGTTGTGTGAGTGCATTAGTAGGGAGATGGCCTACACCACAGCAGGGAGGGGTGCACTATGACTCCAGGGGCCCTAGTATATTAGTGTTACAATGGGTCACACATCAGAGCAGGGGAGTGGATGACAGCCCATGGGGTGTGAGTGCATTAGTAGGGAGATGACCCTACACCACAGCAGAGAGGGGTGCTATATGAGCCCAGGAGCCCTGGTGTGTTAGTGTAACAATCAGCAGCGACCAGTGCAGGTAAGAGCGATGGGGCGGTGGGGCTGGGTGGGGGGGAATTCGACATACGATGAGGGAAAGTTAATTATTTATTTAATTTCCCCTTGTGGTCGTCTGTCAAATCCCTGCCCCCAATCCGGCACCACCACATTTACCTGCACGGGCCGCACCTGGTAAAAATTGGGTAGCACATCAGGGCGTGGGAGTGGGCATGACCCATGGGGTGTGAGTGCATAAGTAGAGAGCTGGCCTTACACCAAAGTAGGGGGGGTGCACTATGACTCCAGGGGCACTGGTATATTAGTGTTACAATGGATTGTACATCACAGCAGGGGAGTGGATGACAGCCCATGGGGTGTGAGTGCATTAATAGGGAGATGAACCTACACCACAGCAGAGAGGGGTGCACTATGAGCTCAGGGGCCCTGGTGTGTTAGTGTAACAATGGGTCGCACATCAGAGCAGGGGAGTGGACATGGCCCATGGGGTGTGAGTGCACTAGTAGGGAGATGGCCCTACAACACAGCGATAGGAGGGGGTGCAGTATAAACCCAGGGGCCCTGGTGTGTTAGTGTAAGAATGGGTTGTACATCGGAGCAGGGGAGTGGACATGACCCATGGAGTGTGAGTGCATTATAAGGGAGAATGCCCTTCACCACAGTGGGAAGGGAGCAAGGGTGCACTATGAACGCAGGGGCCCTGGTGTGTTAGTGTTACAATGGGTCGTAAATCAGAGAATGGGAGTGGACATGACCCATGGGGTGTGAGTGCATTAGTAGGGAGATGGCCCTACACCACAGCGGGGGAAGGCGTGCCCTATGAGCCCAGGGGCCCTGGTGTGTTAGTGTAACAATGGGTCGCACATCAGAGCAGGGGAGTGGAGATGACCCATGGGGTGTGAGTGCATTTGTAGGGAAATAACACTACACCACAGCAGGAGGAGGGGGTGTACTATGAATTCTAAAATCCAGGACATTTGACTCTTTTTACCACATCTCTAGTCCTGTACCCCCCCCCACACCTCACCCCTGGAGACAACCCCTCACCCATCCTAGAACACAGCTCCAATACCTATTGTTAACATTGGGCACTTACTAGCCCCTCACCCGTTTCGTCTACCCCATAGCCCTGTTATACTTAGCCACCCCAAACTCTAACATGGACTTTTGTTAGGATCAAGATAGCTTTCTCTTGAAGATGGTGAGAAACTTTATCCCCTCAACCAGGGCTGGCTTTTGGGCAGTGCCTTGCACTGACCTAGGGGAGTGTGGTGGGAGGGGGGACACTGTGTTTAGAAATAACTTATGGGTTTACAAGCACCTAATGCAGAGTTCCTTTGGGTCCAGCAGTTCTCAGGCAGCAATTAGAATGCCAAGATAGCTGTGGTGATTAAGGTTCCTGCTGGAGAAATATAAACGTTTTCTCTAGTGGCAGCCTGACTCATCATAAAGTAGCAGAGGAAGAACGTGTATTATGCAGATCACAGACCTGCTTTTTATGTGGATAGCTCAGTGGGTTTCTGCTTTTGCCACAGAGATCCTTTTGTTACTTGCAGTTCATAAGTTACAATCCTAATATATCAAAGTGACTTATGAACTGTCATCAAACTGCTGTAAGCAAACTGCATAGTATAGGCTAGGAAATTATGGGTCCGATCACTATGTCGGTTGGGCGTCAGTTGCTATCCGACGGAAATCTTTACATGCAGTCCAACCGCCGCATTATGATGCAGCGGTCAGAGGCAGGGGGCGGAGGGACCGACTGCTGCCTATCCGACGGGCTCAAGGAACGCGTCGAGCAGCGGGCGGAAAGTAATCCCCTACAATGTGGCAGCGCCTGCTCAGGCACCGCCATAGAGGTTACGATCCACGTTTCAGGCAGCCTTTCCATGGGGGTCCGACTGCCATTGAAAGGCTGTCAGAAACAGACTGTGGAGGCCCCTAGCAGGGCCACCATCCCCCACAGCCTCTGCTAAGAGGCCTGGGGAGCACCTGTGGTGCCCCCCAAACATTGTTGCCCCACGTGCCAGGCACCACATGGTGTCTGGCTCATGGTGCATTGATGTTTGTAAACATCCATTTTCCTACTGCAGATTGTGCAGCAGCCCTTTTCTGCCAGCTGCACAAGCCGCATTAGGAAAATAGATGTTTACGACCGTGCATCAAAATTTGTTGGATGGAACCACCGACTACGAGTCGTAAGTTTCCATTCCAACACGATGTCGGTCGGACGCTCGTCGGACCGGCATCATCATCAAATAACTTTATTTTCGATCACAAAGTTCTTATTAAGTGCAAGGTACAGCTTAGACTAGAAACAACATAAAAATAAAATCCATTTACAGATAGATTGCATATCACTAGATAAAACAATTTGGGAATAAAACTCATTTTTCGAGAGTAGACAAGTGATTTTCATAAATATAGTTTAAAAGAGGGATACAAAAAGACAATTCATATAATACATTTAAAACGTTTGATCCATAATGCATGCCAAAATCTGGCCAGACCAAAGACTACCACCCTGCGTGTATCAGTGGCTAAAATTCTCAAAACCTCAAGATAATGTCTATGTCTAATTAGTTTGCAGAGTGGAGCAATCCACTGGGCCCTCAAGCTTCTGTAATGGGGGCAAAAGAATAACAAGTGGATTGTGGATTCGAGACTAGCCTTACATGCTGGAAACTGGTCATCAGAGGGGGCCTCACAACACCACACAAAACAGTTTAGTGGGGAGACTCTTGTATCGGAATTCTATAAATAATTTACGTGCCATGGGTGGAAAAATGTCATCGATAGTTTCCTCATAAAATGGAACAATTTTAAAACTCATAAAATCCTGGGTCAATGAGCCCACGAGTTTAACTGTCTCCTTCTCTAATATGGTTTCCCAATATAATCTTTTAACCCTGCACTTCGGTATAAGGGACAGTCTTTCAGGAGTAAACCAGTACTCCTCCATCCCAAGTCCCTTGAGTAGTTTTTCAGGGAGCTAAACCATGGAATAGAATTTACCTGTGGTCGCTTCAGCAGATCAATCGTCGCCGCTCGGTAAGGGATGAGCTCTGTAACAGACCACAGACAATGCCAAAACATTAGCAGCTTGTAGTCCAACTTATGCACCAGCTGTTTATGGCCTAGATCCAAATACATAGGAGCCAGGGGGTACTGCTGGGAAGGTTTAAAAGTGATCTTAGAAAGCGATTTTCTATCGGCGTAAGGGAGTTTAAATTCCCAGTACCCCACAGTTCTTCCCTCTCTGCTTTGATATTATACATTTCCAGTGCTGGGGCTACTTTCCTGGACACTTTGTTTTTATGGATTTTCCTTATGTGAGCGGTCTGCTGGATCAACAACAGTTTAACTTTTTCAATGTGGGGGGCCCAATTTAAATTAGATGTTAATCGGATACCCAGATAGTCAAAGGCAGATACTCGCTCTAGGGGGCTACGTCCTGCATACATGGTTCTATTAGACAATTTAGTGTTACCTTTGGAAAAGATCATATATTTCATTTTGGACTCGTTCAGCACCAGGCCACGCATCTTACAGAACCCAATAAAATCATTCAGCAGTTGTTGGAGCCCTTCGGGGGGATTTTGAGATTAATAAAGTGTCGTCTGCAAAGAGTAATGCAGGAACTCTTCTCCTGTGTACTTTCGGGGCGTCAGACCCATCCCTATCCCGGTAATCTACCAGCCCCATTGATAAAAAGAGAAAATAGGGTGGGCGCTAAAACACATCCCTGTCTTACTCCACGTTTAATGAAAAACTGCTGGGTGAGTTGGTTATTTTTCCCCCACCTAACTTGGGCTGTATTTAGTGAAAGCAGTTGAATTAAAATCTCTAATAAATTATGGGGTAGGCCCATTTCTGCTACCACTTCCCAAACGCAGTGCGTAAGTCCGACCAGCATCATAATTAGGGCCTTAATCTCACTCATTCACAGTTAGTCTAACTCAGTCTCACTCAATCTCATTTATTGTCACTCAGCCCCACTCATTCTTACGCAATCAATCTCAGTCTGACTCATCTATCACTCATTCTCACTCTGACGCCTCTAGTCTCCCTCAGTCTCACTCGTTCCCACTCAGTCCCACTCTTTCCTACTCACTCCGTCTCACTCATTCTCTGACTCACTCAGTCTCACTCATTCCCTGACTCACTCAGACTGTTACCCACTCAGTCTGACTCATTTTCGGGCAGTCTCACTTAGTCCCACTCCTTTTCCACTCATTCTCAGTAAATCTTACTCTAATTCATTCAATCTCACTGACTCATCTAGCCTCAATCATTCTCCCTCATTCCTTCTCAGTCCCACTCATTCAGACTCACTCTGACAAAATCAGTCTCACTGATTCTCAATCTACCTCACTGTGACTCACTACGTCTTACACACAGTAACACACACTGTCTTTCTTGTTCACAGTGACACTCACTATTATTCTCCCTCACAGGTTCACTTACAGCCATTCTCCCTCACAATTTCACCTAGTCATTCTCCCTCACTCACTATCATTAATTCACACTCATACTCACTCTTTCTATCACTTATTGTTACTCACTGGCTCCCTCCACTGATTTTCTCTCTCTCTCTCTCTCTCACATACACATGCACACACACACACAAGCATGCAAACACACACCCCCACACACACACACACACACACAGGCACACACAGTTACCCATATGTAGAGCACACAACATTCAAAAGCTTTAAAGCTTTTTTCTTTTTATCCACCTTGCTGCAGGTCTCGTTTGGACTTGTGCTCCTTTCAACTTCTGGCCCTGGGGCATGAAACTGAAACCTCCAACCTTCACAGTCCCAGATTTGAGGTTGTAGTCTCTGCTCTTTCACCCCACTCTTTCCCAACTCTGTGTTGAGTTGGGATAGATTGGGGTGACAGCTGATTGGCATGCAGCCATGGGCACTGCAGAGCCTAAGCCTGCAATGCCCATGTCTACCTTTAGCTGTGAAGCTTACCACGTCACAAATGGGGGTGGCACAGAAGTGGCCAGGGTCCCAAGGTCAGGGATGGAATTTCACCAGCCTTGGTGATCTCCCTCTGAAGGCTGGTGCATGTGCCAACCATCAGAGAAAGACTGTTGCAATACTGAAGCAGCATTTTTATATTACCAAGAGTGATTAATAGATTATCATACACTCTTGATATAATAAAAATAAACGGGTTAAAAAACAAGGGGTGTCACAGCCCTTGAGCCCATTAAGAGGAGCGGCTACTGGCTATGGCCATGAACTTCATTCTGCAAACAAAAGTGAGTGTGAACAATTCTTACGTTTCTGACACGTCAAAGGGACTGGTCACATTGGGGCACACACCATCGTCTAAATATTAATGGAGCCGGAAACGGGGGGCAACTCACTAAGAACAGTTGTGAATGCAACAACTCGGGTACCACCTTCATCCCTTCCTTTGCATTCTCAATGCACCTGCATTGTGACCCCTGTCCCTTGGAAGAACAGGGGTCTCAGCTCCCCAGGTAGTGCCAAACTGTGAATGTGACATTGGGAAGAGCATGCAGCGGTCCAGAAGTCCACTGCACTTGTGCAGGCCGGGTGCCCAGCCTGCACTAGTGCAGCCTAAGCTCTCATATAAATGAACAGCTTCACTCTTAAAATGGTTCCTGCTTGTCTTTGGCAGGGGACTGCAGGAGATGCATATAGGGCAATTTGGCAGTGCCTGACAGGCTAGTCTGGCAGGTCAGTGTGTGGGACTTTTTTCGGCTGATTGTGGGCCTGTCATGTGTTATTTTTTACTGTTGATTTCCCAGATATTAAAGCGAACATCTTCCGCAGCAAACTCAAATCCATGCAGTCTTCCAAATCTTGAAAAACATTTAAACAAGTTCAAAACTGCCCTCATTTGCAAACAAGGATCACTTTTTTAGCTCTCTGATTCAGTAATGGAGACCAGTTTAATTTTTGGTGCTTTGCTTGGGTTTGTTTTCTGTCCCAGTTCGACCCTGCAGCCAGCGTTTTCCTGGCACAATGTACTCTCTATCTCATTCAAATAGATTTTCTCATTGGCTTACGCTGTATTTAGGCCGGTAAAGAAACAAGACGACAATCAGACCTCAGCAGAACCAAAGAAACAGGAGAATAGAGCATCTTTTTTTGTTACCACCTAATTGTATTTTTATCATGGACATTATTACATCTGGAATCTTCTTGACATTAAGGGCCTCATTTACAAAGAATTGTCGTAAGACAGTGTCGCGAGTCATTTTGCAGCACTGCCCTATGCCAATCCAAAAGGGCAGGAATGCACTGTATTTACAAGATACGGTGCATTCCTGTCCTTTCAGCCAGCGCCGGCACACAATTTGCAGCCGAGAGCCAATGCAGGCAACCTTGCACCATGGTGCAAGGGTGTCTGTGTTGTTGGCATGATTGCTTTTGTGCAGGAAGGGGCACATTCCTGCACAAAAGCAATCATAAGAGACATTTTCCTCATTCTATGTGTGCTGCAGAATGTAGCACATGTGAAAAGAGGAAAAAGCGAGGAGAATGTCGATTCTCAGAGGTTAAATGCATAGAGAATCGTGATTTAATTAAAGACAAAGAGGCTAGCATTTTGCATTACCTTTTATTCACCAACTTCTGAGCAGCACTTTAAAAGCTACTAACATCACTGAATAAAGTCATAAAACAATAGAACATTCAAACATAACATAACCCTTCAACATTCTAGGCTCTTCCTCCTTTGTTTCTCTTCTTCTTTCTCATAAATTCATCTCTCCAACTTTCCCCCACTCTCTCTATGACTCTTCTACTGAATATCTAGAATAGAAAAATAAACTTATTAATTCAAAAATGCTGATCTGTATTAATTACAGATCAGTATTCCTTAAAAGTAAAAAGACTAATACAAAAATCACAATCTCCCCCCCCCCTTTTTTTTGTAACCATTTCTTAATTTTCCTCACCCACCAACGGGTTAGGGAGGGATAATGTCTTTCATTAAATAAGGATTCTCTATGCATTTAACCTCTGAGAATCGACATTTAATGACAAGATAGGAGGCTAGCATTATGCATGTTTAAAGTCTTTAAGAACTTTCTCACGCACATGTTCTACTGGCCTAAAATAAAAATCCCTAAATACCTTGTCATTAGACCAATCCACAGCCTTCAAAATTTCACTCAAACTTCCTCCAGATACGTATACCTTTAAAGCCATCGCTCCACGAATTGAATGCACTTTGAACCTTTCCAAATTCACACCTGACTCACATATAGCATCCTTAACCCATCTTGCAATAGTAGCAGAAGAGACCGCTTTATGTGGTTTTGCAAAATAAATCAACAACTGATCTACTCCTATACCTCTAAACTCACTAACTCTGCACTCATATTCCCGTAGACAACTTTCCACACATAACTTAGGATGCTCATCAAATCTTGGATAAAATATTCTCTCAGTGATAGTCTTAGTTCTACGTTTAATTTAAAAAAACACTCCCTCTGGATGAAAAAATCTCCCTGAAAGATCTAAGGCTTTCACGTCTGAAACCCTTCTAAAAGAAATCATACATAATAAGGTAGCTAACTTCCAACTTAAATGTTTCAGACTCAAAAACCTATTACCTTGCCAACCTTCAAAAAGTTTCCAAATCAAGCATACATCCCATAGAAAACTATTCCTAGAACCTGGAGGTTTTTTTAAACGAATCCCTTTCATAATTTTACAAACCAATTGACCTTTCCCAACAGAAATTCCATCAACCAAACAATGACCAGCTGCAATAGCTGACCTGTAACAGTTTACAGTTCTATAACTTAACCCTTTCCTGAAAAGATTAGCTAAAAAAATTGCTATCATAACTTCATCCGCTTCCACGGGATCCAAACCCCTTTCCAAGCACCAGCATACCCACACTTTCCATGCTCCAGTGTACCGTTTCCTTGTTCCTGGTGCCCAAGATTCATATAACAACTCTGAAGCCTCCTCTGATAGTTCTGCGAATCTATCTGATTTCCTGAAATGCTCCAAACTAGAAGGTTGAGCACCCCCCTGACTCCATTAACGGATGTTCTCTTCCGTCCACATCCATCAAAAGACCCTTCTCTGCTAAAATCAAAAAGGGTCTTCCACCACCAATTCCATCACCGATGGATGCCATGCTTGACTTATCCAGAAAGGTGTTACTAAAATCAGACTGCAAGCCTGTCTTCTCACTTGTGCCAGGACCTTTGGAATCATTGAAAAAGGGGGAAACGCATAACCTTTCAAACCCTTCCAATCTAGACTGAATGCGTCCACACAACCCGCTCCTGGATCTGGTCTCCAACTCGCAGAATTCTCCAACTGATTTGTTATCCTTGATGCAAATGAATCTATCTCCAAAGGACGCAAAATCATCTGAATTTTCTTGAAAAACAACAGATTTGGTTTCCAGTCGCTGTAATCCCTCAAAAAACGTGAATTCCAATCTGCTATTAAGTTCTCTTTCCCTGGCAGATACTGAGCCCTAGTAGTTATTTTGTGTTCCATGCAAAACCTCCAAAATTCCTTCGCCAGATCCGCTAACCTCTTTGACCTGCTTCCGCCTAATTTGTTTATGTATGTCACTGCCGAAATGTTGTCCATATTTAATAAGACTGTCCTTCTCTGAATTCTCTTTCTGAAACTGCGAATTGACAAAACTCCTGCTTTCAGTTCCAAACAATTTATATGATTGTCCCTTTCTTCCAAATTCCATCGTCCTCCTGTTTCCTGAGTTTCTAGTCTTGGTCCCCATCCTAAGCTGCTCGCATCTGTCTTTATTACATAATCTGGTGTTGCTCCAAAAATTGCTCTGCCATTCCATGCTTGTAAATTTTCTAGCCACCAAATCAATTCCTCCTTTGCTTCCACATCCAATTTCACCTTGTCTCCATACCATAAACCTTTGTTCAAACTTGCACCTTTCACTCTCTGCAACGCCTTGTAATGCAATGGGCCTGGAAATATTGCCTGAATCGATGAAGACAAAAGACCTAACACTCTCGCTAATTGTCTCAGGCTTACTTCTTGTTTCCTTAACAAATATTTCACTTCTCTTTTTATTAAAATGATCTTTTTCTCCGGTAATTCCAACTGTTTTTTTATCGTGTCCACCACAAAACCTAAAAACTCCATTCTCTGTGCTGGCACTAAAATAGATTTCTCCAAATTTATGACAAAACCTAAATCCTTCACCAGATTCTGCACTAAGAGGCTGTGCTCCAATAAACTCTTTACCTCCCCATTCATGATAAGTGTGTTGTCTAAATAAATCAACATCCGGACCCCTCTTTCTCGCAGGAAACCCCCAACCGGTCTCATAACCTTTGAAAAACACCAAGGGGCCAAAGATTGTCCGAAGGGAAGGCATACAACCTGGTGAAGCTGACCCTTCCACCTGAACTGAAGGTATTTAATATGCATCTATTAAATCTATTTTCACCATCCAATCGTTCATCAAATATCTCTTAACAGATGAATTCCTTCCATCTTGAAATGATTGTAAACTACATATTGATTTAACTCCCTCAGATTTATGACTGGTCTCCATCCTTTGTCCTTCTTTTCTACGACAAAGAGGGTACTTACAAACCCTTTGCTCTCCTCTGAAACTCTTATTATTGCCTGTTTTTTTAACATTTCCCTCACTTCTTCTTCTATAATAGTTTGAACTTCTTTTTGAAAATATATTTCCTTTGGTTCTCTCTCCTGTTTTGGTACTGAAACAAAATCTATCACATAACCTGTTACTGTTTCTAAAACCCAGGAGTCTCCCGTTATTTCCTTCCATTTCTCATGAAACATCCTCAATCTTCCTCCTGAATTTCTCTGGATAGAACCAAAAATATTTTTCATACTCACCTTGACCTGTTTGTCCTCCAGACTGAAAACCTGCTCTTCCTCGAGCAGTTCTGTTCCTTCCTCCACGTCCTCTTTATGGATAGAATGTATTTTGATATGTGTTTCCTCTGAAACCACTTCTTCCTTCCAAACTTCCACCTCCTTGATAGAATGGGCCTCTTGAATATGGACGGCCAAAAGACTGACCCCTCCATCCGGCCCTGCCATATAAATTTCCACTTCTGAAGACTCTTCTCATAGACGCATGCGGCTTATCCAGAGAAGTAAATGTTTGCACATGCCTCCGTAAGGATTTTACTAGACCATCCCCGAATAGGAGTCCTTATGACTCTTCGCTTCTTTCCTTTTTAGCAAAATCACCTAATTTAGGGCTTATTCTGAATAAGACTGCCTTCCGTCTCTCAGCTATCAATCCTGCGTTAGCATTCCCAATGAAACACACAGCCCTTTGACTCCATCCTCTTAGGAGTTCTAAGTCAATGTCAGTACCATTTAGGTACGACTCTTCCACCATGTCAAAAATTCTGGCCACTGGACCTAGGATATATAAAACCTTATCTTCGCATTGTTTAAGCGATCTTTCCAACCCTTTCCTCGGGTCATGACCCAACTTAAATAAATAAGTTATTAGGTCTGGGTCCAGATTTGGAGTTATGGTCTCTTTTACATCAATTACAGGCCGGGAGCATTCAGCTTTCATGAGATTTCGCTCATTTCTCTATAAAGGTCTCGGTATCCAAAATGTTATATAATCTGAAATATGTTCCATTAGCCACCATTCCAGCTTCTTGGATGTCTAATCAATGCAGGATTAAAAAGTGTTTGCCCAAATGGATCTTTCATTTCTTTTTTTGATTGAGTATTAGAGCTAGCATACTCTGAAAACTCATCTTGGTCCTCATCATAATCAAGATCTAAAACGTACTCATCCAGGTTTTCATCCTCCTTATTATTTGGCCATGTAAGTTGTCCACCTCTTTCATTCGCAGGGTCAACCTGCCTTTCATTTGTGCCGCTCTGGAAACCTCTCAAAACCAAACCTTTCTTTTTAATACTTACTTTCTTAATCTCTTCACTTGAGATATTCTCTACATTGTTGTTATGGCTTTGTTTTGTTTAAACATTTCCCACCTGGACCTCTATTCGGAGTTTCCTCTTCTTCAGATAGTGTCCAAAATTCTTCCTCATCTAAATTCTCTGCTTTCCTTTTCCCTTCCTTTACTAATCTTTCTACTGTTGCCTGTACCTTATTACTTATTTCTTGCTCTATTAGCCTCCTAATAATCTCCTCCTGTACATCCTTATTACTAACCTCTGCTCCCTCACTCATGTTAATAATGTTTGTTTATATAAATTAAGAGATCTGTCTTAATTCACTAGACTAATAAATCCCCTTTTCTTCCTTCTCCTTATTTTAAAATGTAATCTCTTTCATCTATTTTATATATGAAGTATTTCTCCTCCAAACCGTATTTCTATAATTTTTGCTTTCTCCAAAAACACCACAATATCCTGTAAAACCCCTTGTTAACTCCGATCGGCAAACTGTCCAATGTCAACTGACTTCTGTTTGCCGATCGTGTTTCCGTTGCCTAGCAACCTTCACGTTGTTTCATTCAGACGTCATGCGTCTGGGAAACAAGCTCGTTCTCCTAGAGAAACAGACCCGCCCGGACTAACGTAGTCCAAATGCGTCCAAATCCCCATAGAAACAAGCCTCAATGCTGTGACTTCACGGATGACTGCGCGTTCGTGCCTAGGCAGTCATCCCTACGGGCATACCTTGAGAAGGCACGAACCGGCAATTTAAAATCAAACGGTGAGTAAAAAACGTTCTCAATAAAACAAAAATACTTTAACTTAAATGCTTTAAAAAACCACTATACTTTACTATGAATGCTTAATTAAATTAACTCCAACAAAATTATAATTCCTAAATCCAAAAAACACATTATAAACTACGAAAAAACACCTGAAAATTGGGTTAATCAAACAAAAAAAGCTTAAACAACTAAAACACATCCAAACTGTGGTATCCTAGTATCCTGTTCATGTGAATGTAACTACCATTTTCACCTCTTGTTCAGCCGGTGGAATGTTGCAGTGATGATGCGCTTAGGAATTTATTTATTTATGTATTTATATAGCGCTCTACTACCCGGGGGCGTCTAGGCGCTTATGAAGGAAGTCCACAGAGCATCTGCGTGTGTAGGAGCCAGTGCAAACCAGTTTACAGAGTGTAAAGCCACGTTTTCAGTCCTTTTCTAAAGGACAAGAGATCAGTGGAGTTTCTTAGATGAAGAGGTAGCTTGTTCCACCATCTAGATGTGATATTGAAGAAGCTTTTGCCACCCCATCTTTGGAGGCGGGAGGATGGTACCCTCACCAACTTCAGGGAGGCCGAACGGAGTGCGCGGACTGGTGTATACCATTGGAAGCGTTTAATTAGATAAGTGGGACCTGAGTTCTGTAAGGCCTTAAATGCAATACACAATGCCTTGAACCTAATTCGCTTCTCAATCGGTAGCCAGTGCAATGTATTGAGGGCCTGTTTAGCAGATGAATATTTGGACAGACCGAAGAGCAGTCTAGCAGTGGAATTCTGAAGAACCTGTAGTTTTGTAATTACTGATTTGTTTGCTCCAACTAGTATTCCATTACAATAATCGAGTTTAGACAGCACTAAGGCTGCCACCACTGTTTTCTGCAATCCTGTTGGTATAAAGGGCAAAATTTTCTTCAAGATTTTTAGGATGTAATAGATGGAAGCAGTGAGTTTGTTTACGTGATGACAGAAGGAAAGGGTGGTGTCTATAATGACTCCGAGATTTTTTGCCTTAATAACTGGTGTTGGGAGGGTCCCCAGCTCTGCTGGCCTCCATTCTGAGGACCAGAAGGAGGTGACTTTCCCAAAGAGAAGTACCTCAGTTTTATTTGAGTTCAATTTAAGACAGTTCTCGGCCATCCATACGCTGACACATCTCATACACTCCTTAAAGTTCTGCGCTGTCTTAGGCTTGTTGCTTGAGATTGATACAATAATCTGGGTGTCATCTGCGTATGATACCAATTCAAACCCATGGGATTAGATCATACGTGCCAGGGGAGCAACATATAAATTGAAAAGGGTGGGGCTCAATGATGAGCCCTGTGGCACCC
This sequence comes from Calotriton arnoldi, assembly GCA_963921515.1. Taxonomy (NCBI): domain Eukaryota; kingdom Metazoa; phylum Chordata; class Amphibia; order Caudata; family Salamandridae; genus Calotriton; species Calotriton arnoldi. The sequence goes on along the minus strand of CAWUFW010001323.1, from coordinate 2,809,142 downwards.
CACAAGGAAGCCTGAAACATTTAGATTTGTAGCCTCCTATTTCGACAAATTGTTCTCGGTTGAGCAGAAAGGATCTGAGCAATGCTAGCGCTGAGTTTTCTACTCCAGCTTCCTGGAGCCGGTGTATTAGAATGCCGTGGTCCACCGTATCGAAGGCGGCTGATAAGTCTAATAGTATCAGGGCTGCCGATCCTCCGTTATCAACCGCCCATCTGACTTCCTCCGTTGCAGTGATCAAGGCTTGTTCAGTGCTGTGTCGGGCTCTAAAGCCATATTGAGTAGGGTCCAAAATGTGATTATTCTCAATGAAAACCGTCAGTTCCTGATTCATATGTTTCTCTAGTACTTTCGCCGGTAAGGGTAAGCGGGAAATAGGGCGATAGTTTCCTGCTTCTGTTTTATCCAGGTTTGATTTCTTTAACAAAGGTAAAATTGATGTTTTCTTCCACATTGTGGGAAAAGTCCCTGTTTCAATGGCCAAATTGAGGACCTCCGTAAGTGGCAAAGCAACCGACTCCACTAACAGGTGGGTTACTCGCGGAGGGCAGGGATCGAGGGGGGAGCCGGATTTTGTTGCTAACAGAAGCTTTGATGTTTGTTCTTGAGAAAGTGGTGTGAATTTAGAAAAGCAGGATTGGGTAAATTTGGTCGTCGAAATAGGCTGGGCTGAGGTCGAACATGTGGTAACAGATTGGACACCTTGGAGATTGACTGGTCTTAAGACAAAGGTGTCATAGATAGTGGAGACTTTATTGTGGAACGAGAAGGCCAGTGTGTCACAGAACGCTTGGTCTATTGTGCAGTTATTGTTCTCTTGTACTTGACTGAGATTCAGCTCTGTTGCAAAATAGCTGATTTTAGTTTTTTTAATCAACTCTTTGTGATGTGCCAGTCTTGACTTGTATAATTCCTTTTCTTTAGAATCATAGTATTTGCGCCAACGTTTTTCGTGACTGCGACACAGTCTTCTTGAGATCTTTAGTTCTGCAGAGAACCAAGGTTCAGTTGGTGCTGTCCTGCTGGTTTTCCCGGTTCTTTGAGGGACAGTAGTGCTAGCTGTTACTGATATCCAGTGATGGTATTGTAATGAGGCCACCTCTGGGTCTTTTGTAAAACACGGTTTGTTTTTATTCAGCTGGGGGGGGAAATCGTTATTATCTAGCCTATGCCATTGATAGCTTGATTCGCTGCTTAATGGGACGTGCTTGGAAACCGTAGGGGAAGGAGGAGTAAGAGTAAACATCACGGCATAATGATCAGTCCAGTGAAGTTGTAAGGTATTATTATATTTCAGCAATGGGCAGTCTGTGAATATGGCATCTAAAAGGTGACCCGCTGTGTGGGTTGGACCGGTCACAATTTGCTCGAGTCCTGTGCTTGTCATTAAGTCAAGGAGGGCCTTAGAGTCATTATCGAGGGGGTTGTCTAAATGAAAATTAAAATCGCCCAAAATGGTAAAATTCTGAGATGTTACTTTATGTTCCAAGAGTTGGCCCATAGTGTGTCAAAAGGTCGTTCTGGAACCTGGCGGCCGGTAAACTAGCATCCCATTGAATGAGTATACATGACTAGTCGATATCTTAAACAGAAGCACCTCAGCTTCCTTGTCTATTGTGGTATCTTTAAATGACGCTTTCAGATGGTTTCTGTAAATTATTGCCAGACCTCCTCCCTTTTTACCAGGGCGATCCCTTCTGGTTATTGCGAACCCTTGTGGGACTGCTGTCACCAAATCGGGACCTGATGCTTCATCTGCCCAGGTTTCCGAGACAAATATCAGGTCCAGAGCATGAGAGTCAACAAAGTGACTGAATTCAAACTGGTGTTTAATTAATGACCGTGCATTTACTAGTGCACATGACAATCCTTGGGTCGGTTTTAAAGTCTTAGGGGTAGTATGCTCATTCCTTATTTCTACTGAAAATCCCTTATGGATATTGGTTGGGGCCTGATCAGCACAAAGCTTACATTTGATGTCTGAGAGCCTAAGGTTGCAGTTTTAAGAGTCTGTGAGGAAAGTCACAGTTGAGAGGGGCTGAGCAGCATGCTGGCTGCTCCTGGTGGGGCTAGTTCTTATTTGATCTACAGAACATGTAACTAACTACAATAAAACCTCCTGAATTATATCAACCAGCTAGGACCTCGTTACTACATTTATTTGGCGACGAGTTGAAGCTTTTCCCACGCTCTACAGTTGATCCAAGAAGCTCAAGATGACTTCTACATCCAGTCAACATGTTGAGAACAAGCAAAGATTTTTACAAGCGCAGACAACGCACAGTAACAAGTCTGGGCCACCATAGGCCACTCACACAACTCTAGTTTCCTTGCAAGAGGATGTTAAGAAATATAAGAAGCCACATAGGAAACAAAGCAAGTTGGAACAGCACACCTTGCAGCCCCACCAGTGTCCATTACATCGGACAGCCCCATCCCAAGCGTGCTGTATTCAATCTCATGTGGCCACATCTTTAAGTGCTGCACCTTCTGGGAAGGTAAGCCTCTACAAATTTGTCGTTCTACTTGCCATCTCTGATTTTATCGACGCTGCACACATTGACACTCCTAGTGACCAGCCTGTCAACCTCCATTTATGTTCCTGCTCTGCTGCGGTGGCCCTTGCACACTTGGTCTTGCACAGAAACACGCATGGAAACACTCACCCAGTTCCTTACAGACTTTAGATCGCTACAACAATGTGCAAGCTGTCTTTTCACTAATGGTGGCTTAAAGAACTGGACATAATGTTGAAACGTATTTGGGGCCATACTGCAGCTGTGTTCTTCATGGGCTTCGGAAGCGCAAGTGCTAGGTAAGAGTAATGTTCCTGGCCTCAAGTTTATTTGTGTCTGCTCTGCCATCCAACGATGCAGTGTTAATGTCGTGTGGTACATTGACGGTGTGACATGGTTCGTCTTTCATTGCTGGTGTCTTTTGAGCCAACCTTGCAACAGTGCCAGTTTAACCGCCATTTGCTGCTTCAAAAACAGATGTGCGTGTTTCATTCAACGCACACCCCTATCTGCGTCTTTCTGCCCTGCGATGCCTGCCACGGATCCTCTGTGACGTATCTTCTTCTACGAGGCACACTCAACTGCTGTCCAACGTTTACCAGCACGCTTTGACCATAAGCCACCCGACGCAGCGTCAGTGGTGCGTGCCGCCATCTTGTGATTGGTGTGTTTTATACAGATTACAAGCAACGTCCTTGAGTGAAGTTCGGCTCCATTCGTCTCCTCCATCTCTTCTGGTTTGTCTGTAGATCACAAGATCATACAGGTACTTTTCTCTCTTGGCACATGTCCTCGTCTGAACTCTAGTGCAAAGTCGAGGGGCAGCTACAAATTGCTCCTGTACGCACCGGTGACTCGCACGGCCCGGTGATGCTGCCTCTTATCATAGTAACTGAAGCTTGTTTTGTGTCGTCCACGGCGTGTCCTTGTTTTATTCCTTTACTTGGACGAATCAGACTTTGTAAGCTTGCGCGAGTGAGTTATCACTCACTTCTGGGTGCCAAGTCATGCCAAGGGACAACTCGGGTGAGAGGTCGCTCATCGGCGTGGTTTTTGGTGTTACAAATTTCTACAGCAATTCATGTATTGCTCATTTACAGAGCCTATTTGTTTATGGTTATTGCAATCTTAAGTGTTTCCATTGTTTAGAGTTTAAGCTGCAGAAGTTCTGCATCTACAACATATATGTTTTACTGTTGCCACTATTTAGGTTTCTTACACAAGGTTGGTCCTGGACTTTTTGGGTGGCCCTTACAGGTTTCCTGATTTCTTCTGTGCACTCTTTTACACGAGGAATGGGCACGTGTATGGATTCTAGTCTCATTCCCTCAAAGTGCATCACATAACCCCTACACAGGGGCAAGTTTATAGGTGCACTTTCCCATTCACACAAGTTTGTGTCGGTTACCCTTACATGAGGTTTGTTCGGGGGTCTTTTCCAATTTACATTATGTTCCACTCTCACACACAGTTTTGCTATCTACTCTTTATTTTTCCCTACATAGGGATGGCAATGGGTTCTAGTCCCATTTGCTCACAGTACACTTGCCCTTTTTGAACTATGTATGGTTTCTACTTTTAGGGCATTTATGCATAGATGTTAGTCCTATTTGCATCACTTACACATCTCTATTCTTAGAGACAAGTCATGGGTTCACACCCATATATACTAGTTAACAATAGCCTACTTCCTTTGTGTTGGTATAGGTCACGGGTTCAGACCCATATACGGTACCTGACCATGTTAACCTCCCTCACGTTTAGGGGTATGTTTAGGTTCAGGTTCTGTCTTCTATTATACTATTACCCCACACAGGGTGTGTAGTATGGGTTTTAGTCCCATTACTACAGTGCACAACATGTGATCTTTACACGAGGTTGTCCTTACACGTACTATTTTCACTGTTACCCTACATAGGGTGTGTCGTTTGGGTTATAATCCCATTTCTAGAGTGCATAGCATATGACCTCTACATGAGGTTGTTCTTTCATGGGTTTTAGTCCCATTGTTTAGGTGCACAGCATTGGACCTCTATACGAGGTTGTTCTTGCACAGACTATTTGTACTGTTACCCCACACAGGGTGTGTCGTTTGGGTTATAATCCCATTTCTAGAGTGCATAGCATATGACCTCTACATGAGGTTGTTCTTTCATGGGTTTTAGTCCCATACTCACATACTTTGGTACATCTTTACCTTTACATAGGGTGTTTTGCTTGGGTCTCTATCCCACTTGCTGTTTTTTCTCAGAGTTATGCTTTTTTGTTTTACTTTGTCAATTTTCCTATGCAATGTTGTTTATATTATATTATCATTACAATTTTAACAGAGAAGTATGAGTGATCTTATTGTATTCTCTCCTCTTCTTCTCTGTTTTCTTTCTTTCTCCTTCAATGCTTTGCCTCCTCGCATTCCTGTCTGGCCAGTAGGTGTGTCTGGGCAGTCACTGGTGCCTTCACGTCTATTCTCTTTCTCATTGTTGTCTTTCGCTGTGTCTTTCTTTTATTTTCTGTTGTTATTTATAGAAAGGAGGATGGGTTATATTTATCTGTTTATTCATGTTTTCATCTGTTGCTTCCGCTTTTTCTACTCCCACCTGCCTTTCTTCTCTCTCCTCGTTGTGCACTTCCTTGCATCGTTTATGCTGTTTTTGTATTCCTCTTTTTCTTTCCTCTTTTATGGTTCTCTCTTTTAGTAAAGCTTCTCAATTGTTTTTTTTTTAAATAAGAAAGGGGGATATGTAGTATCCTAGTATCCTGTTCATGTGAATGTAAATACCATTTTCACCTCTTGTTCAGCCGGTGGAATGTTGCATTGATGATGCCCTTAGGAATGTTGAGAGTCTGTGAGGAAAGTCACAGTTGAGAGGGGCTGAGCAGCATGCTGGCTGCTCCTGGTGGGGCCAGTTCTTAGCTGATCTACAGAACATGTAACTAACTACAATAAAACCTCCTGAATTACATCAACCAGCCTGGACCTCTTTACTACACAAACCTTATACACTTGTACAAATTCATCTAAAAACGTGTAAAAGAAAAACATATATATAATATAATTAAGAATGAATCATCCACCATAAAATGAATACTTATCTGCTCAGACGCAGCAAACAAAAGAGGAAGAGCCTAGAATGTTGAAGGGTTATGTTATGGTTGAATGTTCTATTGTTTTATGACTTCATTCAGTGATGTTAGTAGCTTTTAAAGTGCTGCTCAGAAGTTGGTGAATAAAAGGTATTGCATAATGCTAGCCTCCTGTCTTGTCATTAAATTGTAAACATTTCTCCTCGTTAAGCCCACCCTAGGGAGGCATAAGTCAGGTTTACGTGATGTTGTAAATCTGAGGCCATGTCAAAACCCATGGGTGTTTCGTGGTAACACCCACAGCTACGCCCATGGAGTGCCTCCTTGACGTAGTGCCTTGCCTTACTCCATATTCATGAGGCCATGCACAGCCACGCAGGGTGGGTTTGCGCTGCCTCATATATATGATTGAGAGGCTTGCTCCAGCAGCGCAGGCCTCTTGTAGATAAGGGCCCAAGTGAGCAGATCTCTGATCAATGGCGGGTACATTTTAAGTGTACCAGAAGTGTTCACCCGCTGCCACCCAAGCGCAGACGTGGATGCTTCACTACACTTTCACAGGTAAATCAACATTCAGTTGTTTTTAAAAAAACACCGTGGTTCAAGCACAAAGCTCCGCAGTGCCAAAAATTATTTTGTGTCCCCCCCCCCCCCCCCTAGGCTTCACGGTCCTTCATACCAAACACAAATTCAAGTTTGCAGAAAAATATTTTCCATGTGGAGAAACCCTATTGCTGTACCCCATCAGTTTTGGGGGTGTCGTCTCCCCGTCCTTACCCACGCTATGGTTTTAATCATGCGGTTAACAAAAGTTGATTATGTAGAAGGTTACACTGTGGCCTGGAAACATTTGCTAAACCCACAAAATCATACGTTTTGGGTGTTTATCAAATTTCTATGGCATTCTACGTCCTTAGAATGTCCACCCCAGCCCACTAGAGTACATTTACCACCACATAATACATCGTCATGTTGCTGTAATATTTCATATGAGTAAATCAGTTTACAAGTGTAAATTTAGTTTTGCAAATGGGAAAAGTAATTTTTCACTCGTAAATCAAGCCTTTTACACTCATAAGTTAAAGTTGGACGAGCACATGGCTTTGAGAATCAGTCTTTCACTAGTCCCCCATCCTGCTGTGCGCACTGAGCACTCAAGGGTGGCTCCCTGGGTACTGACTCAGGGCTCTGAGACTGCTCCTGAACAGAGACATTAATGTAAATCTACAGAAGGTTCGTAACAGAACCCAAGTGGGAAGGGAACAGCGAGGCCCAGGCAGACATGGATACAACAGCAGAGTGACGTGATGATCTGTCTGTTTCTGATTGGCTGATCAGGGCATCATTTTTCTCCCTCTGCAACATCTTGGTGACATAGAAGAGGGAAGAAAATGTCCCTCCTCTTCCGACTTGTGCCTCATTCGCCCTTTAGCAGCCAATAGTGGCTGCTGGTGGGTGAGGGCAGGAGGATGGGTGAGTGCTGTGTCTTTCCATCCCTTGGCCTTCCCTTAGAAGGTGAACGCGCGATAAAGATGCTTTTAAAGTTTGTTTTTATTTTGTCATATTGATCTGTGTTCAAAAACAGAGGTCAAATGTCATGCTATTTCTTCTGACGAACTTCCAATTCTTGTTTTAAAAGGGAGGTTAGTGTTTACTTTTCGTTCTCTGATTGCAAAGTTAGAGGATTTTGTGAAGTGAACTATGGGACAATCTTGATCGGTACATTGAGTGTGACAGTAAAGTCTGTAGGGTGTCATTTTGTTCTAACACACAACAAAATGTAAATATCTATAAATGAACTGTACAAACATTTCAGAATATGTCAGCATTTGAAAAGCAAAAATGAAGCACATTTTTTGTAATTCTGAATTGTGATGGAAACAAATATTTTAATAGGCTAAAATAAAATCGATACACTTGGTGATGGGCATAGTAAATATTTGTGGAAACCTGATTTCGACACATTATCTTTAGTGCTTTGTGCAGTTTTATCGGTAAAACTGTATTTCTGTGCAAATTTACTGACCATTTCAATGCAACTTAACTGAATATTCTGTCTACAATATTAGTGTCCCACGATATTCAGCAGCCGATATTTTGGATCCAGTCCGACTGAGACTTTGGCATCCTTCACGGACAACCTCCCATGGAGGGTGATAGGGCAAATGTTGAAGTACCATCCCAGTCAAACATGTTACCTTCGGACTTATACAAATTTTGGCGGCTGCAAGCCATCAGTGCTGCAGAGTTGGAAGCCATAGCAGAGAAAGGGCTCGACAAGGCTGACTTTGTATACTGAGCTGTACTGCTGTAGCCTTTCACTTCGTAATATAAAGCTCCAACAGTGGAAAAACACTAAGATTTTTGGGGAAGGTTTGTTACTTTGTCCCAGTGCTACAGAGATGTATATATATGGTTGTGGATATATATATATATATATATATATATATATATATATATATATATATATATATATATATATATATATATATATATATATATATATATATATATATATATATATATATATATATATATATATATATATTCACTGAAAAAACCATAGGTTACAGGGACGTTATAGTTAGTTGGACATTTCACTCTTACAAAATAGAGAAATTCGGCAGTTATAGTTAGTTGAGCTAACTATAACTCGCGCCCACAATGCACTGCTGATGACGTCACATATTACATCACTCATGACATGGTCAGTGACATCATATATATATATCGTCCAAAAGTTATCCACAAATGGAGGCGCACACAATGACAGGCAGACCCAACCTTGCACAGAAGAATCCTTTATTCAGCGAAACCGGCAACACGCTGAATATTTCCTTTCAGCCTTTCCCAACGCGTTTCGGAGCTCTGCTCCTTGCTCACGGGAAACATGCAGACGGGCAGATACGAAAGAACTCGTGTCCCTAATTAGCCGTTATATCGCCCTCTAATGGGCCTCCTCCTCATACTGCTTATGGGACTTGTAGTCCTGTCGTTCCAATATGACCCTTGGTGGGTTCTGCCTCCAGCATAATAAAATCAAACTCCCAATGGAGCCTTCAGTGTGTGTGGCGGTTAAAATCCATGAAGAACCACCAATCCTGTATATGTCCTGTGACATCTGAAGAATCACTCCTAGCGATTTGAAGACTTTTTATCTAGGTACATTTTACAAAGAACTTGCAAAAATGGGTTGGACTGCTACAAGGAAATCGGACTTTTACCTTTTTGAAATACATCTTTACTGCAGTCTTTCTCTCTCTCTTGAAGTAGCTGGTGACCACTCCATGCTTTTTTCTGGTGCAGAAGCAATGCAGTGCTGCTGCTTGTCGCCATTTTGAGAAAAGCAGTATTCGTGCTGGCTGTGTGAAGATCTCTTTATCAAAAGTAACCCCAATCATTTCTGCTATTACGTTTAATCACTTCTTTCATTTTCTCAATTTTGTGGCTTTTTACTTCTTACATTGGTGGCATTTTAAATAACACTGGTTGCACTGTTTTATCTATATTTCTTCATTTTATAGTTGTCTGAAGTACACAGCAGGCCTCAGCAGCAGGCAGTCCGCTGAGAGTCCTCCTGAAGGTCCAGAAAGTGAACTGAAGAGTGAGACCAGGTATAAACATAGACCCTCAGACCCACTCTTCAGTTCCCTTCAGAAGTACTTCAGAAGGCAGCTTTGCTGCATCTGGAAGGACTGCTTTGCTGCTTGAAATATGTCTTGAACCTTGGAAGCCTGCCTTGCTGCTTGAGCCCTATTCTACTGCTGAACCCAAGACTACCAGAGTGGTTCCAAGGGCTTCTTGGCTGGCCTGCTGACCAGAACCTCAAGGACAGAAAAGATTCCAACCATCTTGAACTCACACCTGTACCCAGCCTGAGTGAGTTCTAACCCTCAAAGTGGTGACCCTCCAGTCCTGAACTCTTAGTGATGGTGTTAAAGGTGCCCAGATAGTCAAAATTCCCAACCTGATCATCCATCTGCCCAAGGTGCATAGCTGGTCAGCCTGACTTTGAGGCAGCTCCCACTATGTTCTTCTCCGCAGAAGCAAATCCTGTTCAGTGGTCCTTCCTCAAAGGGGTAACCAGCCTCATGGAACTCTCATCAGCGACAGTCTCCAGCCACATCCAGCCAAAAATATTTGACTTCCAATGTAGAGACTAAATCCAAATGTAGAAATCTTCAGCGCGACTTCATCCAGCAGCTCCCAGATGATCCTCAGAAACTGCCTGCAGCCTTGCCCCGCTGAACTTTACCTTCTCAGACAACTTTCTGCTGAAATTTCTTGTAAGTCTGAAAGTAAGCACAGGCCAGGCCACCAACTCTTTGTATTCGGCACGCAGTCCATCGCGGTCGCCCATATTTGTTTACTTTTCTCCATTCATGCGCAACTAGATGTTTGCGGTTGGTGCTTTGATCTTTCAGTTGTTAGTTTTTGCCTTAAACTTTAAAAATGCATATAGAGGCTGCAACGGCAGGCCCGATACTTGTTTTAAGGAGCTACTTCGGTGGGTGGCACAATAAGTGCTGCAGTCCCACTAGTAGCATTACATTTACAGTCCCTGGGTATATGGTATGCCACTTTACTAGGGAATTATAGCTAAATTATAAATGGCAATTAGGTGGAAGCAAATTTTACCATGTTTTAGGGAGTGAGCACAAGCACTTTACCACTCATTAGCAGCAGTAACGTGCACAGAGTCCTCAAGCCAACAAAAATGAATTCAGAAAAATAGGAGGGGTCAAGGCAAAATGTTTGGGGGTGACCCTGCGGAGACGGCCAAGTCTAAAAGAATCAATATGTCATCTGAAAGCATCTGTACACCATGAATGCCATCTGAAAGATAATCCATTCATTTTTAGAAAACCCTGGCAGCTTAAGCCAACCCAACTGTTAAATGTAAATATCTGTAAGCTTCGATCGGTTTCACACAAAAAATAATCTTTAAAAGCATCAGATCATTTGACCTGGTGCTACGAAGATTCCAAATCAATGATGAGAAAATATGAGGATCCAGTTACAGCAGCCAACGTTTCCTGTATTCTCGGAAGAGGGTGACAGTCTATTACAATGTTCTCATTCCATGATTTTAAATCAGTACACAATCTAAATTCTCTAGATTAATTTTTAGTGATAAATGCTGAAACCCTCTCTGAAGAATCAGTTGGCTCAATAATGCCATCCTTACATAAAGTAGTACGTAATTATTTCAATGAATTTCTAATTAATAACGGTTCAAGTCAAACTTTATGAGTAACAGTTACAGACTTTTCTTTTAATTTGACATAATGTTTAAAGCATTTAAAACACCCAATATGTGCTGAAAACCTTTTTTTGTTCTTTTCTAAGACTTCTTCAATATCCATGCTAGTATCTCGGTTATTCACATTTAAAATGGGCATGTCACCCAAAACAATAGGTTCAGGAGAATCCAATTTTAGTATAGCACCAAGCTTCCCTAGATCCTGCCATCTCACAATATCTCTTTCTCTCTCAACCACATACATTTTTGAATTCGAGAAGATCATTAAAATGTCCTAACATTTTGATACCAAACTCACCAAATACTTTGGGAATGACATCTGACTCCAATAATGTAACATCCTTCCAAAATTGGTAGAATGTGTGGTCAGCCAAAATTGTTATTGGTGACCCTGAATCTGCCATAATGTTTAGTTCAACATTACCAAAATGAACCACTCCTAATGGTCCCTTAAACTTCCCTGGTTTTGTGTCAACAGTAAGAACAATATTAACACACATTTCTTCATCAAATTCTTCAACAGAATTAATCTTCACATTACTAAAGATTTTACTACTTTTACATATAAACTCGAAATTACCAATTATCTGACATTTTAAACATTTTCTCCCAACCACAGAACATCCTGGACGATTTCCTAAATGTGATTTGGACCCACACCTGTAGCATAAAGTGTTCCTCTTAGAGCTATATCTGTTAGGTCTAGGTCTTTCATTAGCAATAAGAGTTGAAAAATCATTGTTCTTCTTTACATCACTTTTTTCATGCACAGTACAAACCGAAGAGGTATGTGAACCCTCAGGCGATAACATTCTAGAAGATACCATCGAACGATCAATCTCTTTGGCCATATCAATGACCTCCTTTAAAGTTGGATTCCTACAGGCCAAAAGTCTCTCTCATATTTTCTGGAAATGACAATAGAATACAAATGTATTCCTTATGTACCTAATAATCATTTCTCCAAATACACATGAGGCTTCCATAATGCATAAACCAGCAATATGTTCCGCAATAATTTCATGTTCAAGTAGTTTCCGCATAAAAAACCTATGCCTTGCCACCATTACACTCGGCTCCTCTGTAAATTTCTTCACCATTCTTTTGCCACCATCCTCATACTCATTTAATGGAACAAATTGACCTAGCGAAGGTTCTTTTTCGGGCAAGATATCAAATTCTTCCCGAACAGCATTGCCTAAAAGTCCAAACATTAATGCTTTCTTTTGTTATGGGTCAAATTTGTTACCATCAATGGCAATTAAATAATTTTTAAAGTCCCTGTGCAAGATTTTCCATATCATCACAGGTTTCCCTGGGTTTTGCAAAAATACGATAGACTGGTTAATTCCAGTTAAATTTGCCATTTAATGCAGGTATATCAGGGAGTTATGGGGTAAATCTCACCTTAGAGTCTCTCAAAAGTCTATCCACAAGTATTCCAAAAATATGTATCAATATAAGCATGAAGTTTACAATGTGTCGGAATTATAGCAATATTCTTTGCACCAACAGCATGTTGAAAAAAAACGGAGACAGCACACAACGATGAACAAAGCTCCTCTGAAGTTCCTGAATGAGCATTCAAGTAGAACCAGGCACGGTGGGCGTGTGCGTTCCACAGGGAAGGTGAGCGTACTAGTGCTCCAAGCAACGTCACAAGCAGAGCGTTCTGGTCTTCAATCTCACGCAAGCGTGATGACATCAACACAGTGTGCTCCTCCACGCACGTGATGACGTGCGTGTAATGAAGGCTCCAAAGCACCGTTCAGTCAGTGTACACGCATTGAGAGCCTGATTCACAGAACTAACTTACGTCAAAAACGTAAAGTTAGTACCTTTTGGTATTCACAGAATACACTTACTCATTTTGGTATTCACAGAATACACTTACTCATTTTGGTATTCACAGAATACACTTACTCATACTAACTTTATGTCCGCACTCGGGCCGGAGATTCCGGCCCGGTGGTGAAGATTCCGGCCGTTTGTGGAGATTCCGGCCCGGAGGTGGAAATTCCGGCCGTTTGTGGAGATTCCGGCCGGAGATTCCGGCCGTTTGTGGAGATTCCGGCCATTTGTGGAGATTCCGGCCGGTTGTGGAGATTCCGGCCGGTGGCGGAATCTCCACAAACGGCCGGAATCTCCACAAACGGCCGGAATCTCCACCTCGGGCCGGAATCTCCACAAACGGCCGGAATCTCCGGCCCGAGTGCGGACATAAAGTTAGTATGAGTAAGTGTATTCTGTGAATACCAAAATGAGTAAGTGTATTCTGTGAATACCAAAATGAGTAAGTGTATTCTGTGAATACCAAAGGTACTAACTTACGTTTTGACGTAAGTTAGTTCTGTGAATCGGGCCCTGAGAGTTCGGATGCATGTGCAGCTAGAACGGTGAATGATTTTTAAAAATGTTCTAGCAGTTGACGATGCAACTCTGTGCTCAAAAGATTAATTAGCATGTGCCAAATACTTGCAAAAGATAATACGAAGACTCTCTAAAGTTGCGATCCTTACTGTGTCCAAATCGGCTGTTCGATATCCTCGCAGTCGTATTCCTTATGATCCCCGACTTGGTAGTAAAAGCCTTATGGTCTCCAGCTTGGTTACAATCTTGGTGGGCCCAATCTTCTTCTTCATCAACTCATCACCAATATTGTTGTGTGCAAGTCATAGAAGGATGACAGGAGGTGAATAGGATGTCTTGCGGTTTAACTCATATACTTCACAGGCCCACAAGATGTATCCAGCATAGCCACATTACCGAGTAGAAACTCTCTGAGAAAACTCTCCCAACATTGCATAACCTCCAATAAATACTTAACATAGCATTCCATATTCAGATATGACAACATAAGTGTTAGAAATGGGAGTCTCTAGTTGGCAGAGGTAGGTATCTTTGTCCAACACGCAGATACAGAGAGGGGGAATGCCCGGGTAAAGCGCTTGCGAAGGAAATTCGCAAACCCTGTTTCTCTAGCTATGTGTTGGAAGTTTCGGATAATGATGGCACAAGACACAGAGATAGTAAAGATAGTAAAGTTAATAATTTTGCCTCACACTATGCTAAGCTATACAGCACCCACAGACAGCAGCCACTGGACTTGTCTAGTTACCTGAATGATGTGGCCATTGGTTAGCTAGGAAATGCACAAAGAGAATTTCTGGCGGCTCCTCTCGAAGAGGATGAAATCCGCACCGCAATCATGCAAATGAAGTCTGGTAAAGCTCTGGGCTTAGATGGCCTCCCGATAGACTTTATAAAACATATATTAACCAACTCATACCCATACTAAAAGCAGTCTATGAGGAAGCCCAAGAAGCGGGTATTCTTCCTCGTTCAATGAGAGAGGCCCTTATAACATCACTCTTAAAACCTGGTAAGCCTGCGGAGAAGTGTGACTCCTATAGGCCGCTATCCTTAATTAATAATGAAGCAAAAATTCTTGCCAAATTACTGTCTAATAGATTAAGCCTGTTGATGGAGAAATTAGTATTACCCGATCAGGCAGGACTAATTCCAGGGAGAGCAACATTTCACAATCTCCGCACATTATTTTCCATCCTACAGAACGTAGACCCAAAATTGGCACTTGTGGCGGTCTTCTTAGACGCCATGAAAGCCTTTGACTCGGTGGAATGGGACTATTTATTTGCAATATTACAGTGCATGGGAATGCCAATGGGGTTTCTGTCATGGATACGTCTCCTATACAACTCCCCAATAGCCAAAGTTCTTATCAATGGTCAAACCTCAAAACCTTTTTCTGTTACAAGAGGCACGAGGCAGGGGTGCCCACTCTCCCCTCTGCATTTTGCACTCACAGTTGAACCTCTTGCGGCCAAAGTGCGGCAACATCATCAGGAGAAAGCCTTACACTGTCAGATGCGGCAAATACTCATCTCCCTATATGCAGATTATATTACTTTATACCTCAGAGACCCGCAACAGAATCTAAATCCCATTTTGAGAGAGTTTGTTCGGTTTGGGGAACTTTCTGGAATACACATTAACTGGGGAAAGTCCCAGCTATTCCCGCTCACTACAGCCGCAACACGATTTCCCCTCGACTTTCCAATAGAATGGTGTGATTCTGAGGTAAAATATTTGGGAATATATATTGCAACAGAATGAATGAATGAATTTGTACTTGTAAAGCGCACTGATACCCCAACAGGGGTTTCCTGGCGCTGTACGCATACCGCTGTGGAACCCTTCCTGGCTTTTCCCTGTGAAATGTCCACTCCTGGGCACCCCCAAGGTGAAGCCAGGCATCCCAGCGCTGTTGGGGCCGTTGTGGAGATTAAGCAAGCTATTGCCCAGAGTTGCAGAGTGGGACCCATGATTAGAATAGGCACCGAGGCAAGAATTATCAGGTCCGAGGAAATTGAGCCCAAGACCCGCCGAGGCGGGAATTGAACCCTGGTCCCGGGCCAGATCTCTGCATCAGGGTCTGCCGCTCTAACCATTGAGCCACACTTCTCCACAGACCGCATGGAATTAATGCGCCTTAATTATGGAAGAGCCTTGGAGAACATCACCAGTTGCGTCACAAGATGGATCTCATTGCCATTATCTCTGGCGGGAAGAACGTCTCTTAGAAAAATGGTTATCCTCCCCAAATTGCTAAACTTATTTATGAACATACCATATTATCCCGGCAGACACTTCTTTGCGACCTTACGCACAGAGATGATCAGACTAACCTGGGGCGGCAGACAACCAAGGTTAAAATGGGATATAATCCCTAGACAATATTCCCAGGGGGATTTTGATGTTCCCAATTTAGAGTTGTATTATATTTGTGCACAGGCCCATTATGTGCATTATTGGTTCCACTCTCCTAAATATATGCCACACTTGGCGGTAGAACAATGGCTCGCGGACCTGATTCCCCTGGCGGTAGCTATATTTAACACGCCCAAGCCCAGAGAAAAAGACCCTACATCGGTCATATGTACTGTGAAAGCGTGGCAGCGCGTAGTGGACTATTGCAAGCCCCAATGATATATTCACCTCTACTTCCTTTAGTGTATCACCCACAGATACAAGTGATCCAGGAAGCTGCCTTCAAAAAAGTTATGAACAAGTTAGATATAATGTGTTGGGGAGACCTATACCAAAATGGGAACTTTCGCACACTGGAACAGATGTTCGCGGACTCGATACCCACCCCTATGGACATTTTCTTATATGTTAGGTTGAGACAAGGAATTAAAGACTACACACCCTCTTAGCCGCAGGAACCACAGGTGTTAACCCCGTTGCATATGTTGTTACAATCTGAAACAGCTGCACATGTAGTGTCCGCACTATATCACAATATATATACAAACCAGATTTTAGAGCAGTGCCCCGCAAGGCAAAAGTGGAATGCGGATATTGGTCATGAAATGACTGACAAACAGTGGGTCTATTGCTGTACCCAAACAGAACAAGTGTCGGCCAGTAGCCGTTTGCGTATTATACACTTTAAATTTCTGCACCGCACCTACTATCCCCCTGTCAAAATGTACAAATACAAATTGAGAGATAATGATCGTTGTGACAGATGTAGGATAGAGGGGGCAGATTTCTTACATCTCTCCTGGAACTGTAATAGCATTATTGAATATTGGCAACAAGTGTTTGCAGCGTTCGAACAGATGACGTCACTGTCGCTTACAGCATATCCAACAGTAGCTTTATTGGGGTATACTGAACACATTGAAGCAGGATACTGACGGTTTCTGTCATTAGGGCTTCTATTAGCCAAACGTAGAGTAGCATGTAGATGGGGGCGAGGAAGAGCTCCTAAGTTTAAGGAATGGATCAGAGACATGCTATGCTGGCAGGAACAAATGCTTGCTTATGCTGAGATGCTCCCACCAACTTCACGCCCAAGAGACATATGGGATCCCCTCAAAACATACCTAATGTCAAACCTAGTAGATATTACTATCAACAATTAGTCAAGATAATACGCATTATACACAGAGAGACTGCGGATGTTTTGAAAAAAGGGAAGGTAAATAGATGATTAACGATATGAAGATTCAACTCTGGCTGATGTCGAAGAAGCTATGTTATAATGCTAACAAGTACGAACAATCTAAAGCAGACCTACACAGTATCTGATGTTGTAGAAACTATCGTATATGCCATATTCATGTAAAGAATTGATACCTATGTGACTACCTATGTACTATATGTATCATTGCTGATTAATGGTTAATAAAAAATAAAAATAAAAAAAGGTATCTTTGTCCAAGTAGGGACCCTCCTTCCTAGTCAGGGTAAGGGGGATACACTTCTAAAATAACCACTACTCACCCCCCTGGTAGCTTGGCACGAGCAGACAGGCTTATCTCAGAGGCAGTGTGTAAAGCATTTGTGAAGACATACAGTAATACAGTGAAAACACTACAAATGGACACCACACCAGTTTAGAAAAATAAGTAATCTTTATCTAAACCAAACAAGACCAAAATGACAAAAATCCACAATACAGTAATAAAAATATGACTTTCAAATGGTAGAAATAGTTCAGTTCAAAGCAAATTGCAGATGCAACACTTTTCACACAAAGTACCTTGGATGCGTCGCGCACACAAACAAAAAGGGTCGCAGGTAAGGTGATGCGTCGATTCCTTACACTCATGGAAGGTAATGTGTCGGTTTCTTGCTCTGGGGGAGGTGATGCGTTGGTTCCTTACTGCTGCTCAAGGGAGGTGATGCGTCAGTTCCTTACCGGAGAGGAGGTGATGCATCGGTTTCTTACTGCGTGGGGAGGTGATGCGTCGGATTCTTACTGCGTCCCCCAATGATGCGACAGACTTGGTGCCTCGATGCGATGCGACGATCCCTGGCGATGCGTGGGTTCTTGTAGCCGCACAGCAGGTCTTGCGTCGGAATCAGTGCGGTGATCCCAGACTTCGGAGATCGATTTCTCGAGCCGCGGGCAGGCGCTGCGAAGATTTCTTCGGCGATGCGTCAGAAACAGGTGTGGATGCATCGCGCTTCTCGAAGTTGCGTTACTTTTCCTAGCTGCCAGCGGCAAACAGCCTCCTGAGGTCCAAAACCACAGTAGGCACCTCTTAGAAGGTCAGAACTCCCAGCAAGGAAGTTCAGGGGAGCTGGTGGTGAAGTCTTTGTGTCCTGGAGACTTCAGAACAGGAGGCAAGCTCAGTTTCAAGCCCTTGGAGATCTTTCTCAAGCAGGGCACACAGCAAACAGCAAAGTCATTTCTCCTTTCCTTGGCAGCAAGTAGCCACTGCAGGCCAACCCCAGACAGCAAACAGCACGGGGCAGTATTCCTTCCCAGCTTCTCTGGCTCTTCTCCTTGGCAAAGGTTCCTTTTGATTCCCAGAAGTGATCTTTGAAGTCTTTTCTATCCCTGAGACTTCCAACAGGAGGCAAGCTCTACTTCAAGCCCTTGGAGAAAACTCTAACAGCAGGATGATGAAAGCACAGTCCAGTCCTTTCCCTACCCAAGACAGAAGCAACCACTGCAGGCCAACCCCAACAGCACACAGCACAGGTTTCCCGGTTCTTTTTCCTGGCAGGCTCCTTAGTTTAGCAGTGTGATTTAAAAGTCTGGGGTCTGGGCCCCTCTTTTTATAGAGTAAATCTCTTTGTTCTCTCCTGGCCCAGGGCTCTGAGCCCAGTCCAAACCACTACTGGGGGGCACTTTGCAAGTGCACAACAACCTCCATTGTCAGTGTGAGCCCTGGCTCCAGGCAAACCACAGGGGGGCAGAGCCATCATTGTGGAAGGCAGACACAGCCCTATTCAGGTGCAGGTGCTACTCCTCCCACCACTCCAAATGCAGTTCAGGCCAATTCAGCCTAGTGCTGACTCATCCAGACTCTCTTGAGCCACTGCACCTCTCCAGCCCCTGTCACACCAAAGCCAGACAGTCAATACACATCATGGCAGAGGCACACTGGATGGCTAAGCAAGAAAATACCTACTTTTAAAAGTGGTATTTCCAAACACAGAATGTAAAAATCACCCTCACTAAAAGATGCATCCTAACATTCTGAGTTCAGGCATATCAAATTTTATTTTCCCATCTTGTTCCCAGGGATAGTTATGTTTATAAAATGTTATAAGCAAACTCCCCATTCTATCCTATGGGAACAGATAGCCTTGCAATAGTGAAAAACGAAATTGGCAGTATTTCACTATCAGGACATACCATACACATCAGGGCATGTCCTACCTTTCACATACACTGCACCCTGCCCACAAGGGTAGCTTGGGCCTACCTTAGGGGTGAATAACATGTAAGTAAAGGGAAGATTAGTGGGTGCACTTGCCAAGCCGACATGGCAGCCCTAGACTGCCCACAGGCTCTGCAATGGCAGGCCTGAGTTACATTTACAGGCTGCTTATGTGGGTAGCACAATCAGTGCTGCGGCCTACTAGCAATATTTGATTTACAGGCCCTGGGCACACACAGTGCACTGTACTAGGGACTGACTAGTAAATAATGAAACAATGGTGCCTGTGCGCACACTTGACTGAATGAGTTAATCTAAGTATTACAAATATTTAATCACAATGTTGTGTGCATCCACGCCTGGTGCCTGGTCCCTTGGCACCTAATGCAAAACTGTATACAAGACTGTGGGAGGAGCACCTTCCCACTGGCGGGAGCACAACCAAAAAGCAACGGTCAATTGCTTTCCTCCAGTTTAAATCGAATATTGTGCACTGAATAAATCCAATTCAATGAGGATGAGACTTCATAATTCTCATAAGGTTTTTATTCTTGTTATTCTATCCTTATTCATAGGAAATGATGAAATGACTGGTCCATAAACATTAATTCATGTTATGATCGACAACCCAATACATTTCGGGTCAATACCACGACCCTTCATCAGGGGTCCTGATTCAGATTCAGGTTGACGTCGGTCCTTCTCCCGAACCGGGAAATGAGAATTATGAAGACTCATCCTCATTGAATTGGATTTATTCAGTGCACAATATTCGATTTAAACTGGAGGAAAGCAATTGACCGTTGCTTTTTGGTTGTGCTCCCACCAGTGGGAAGGTGCTCCTCCCACATTCTTGTATACTGACTAGTAAATCAAATATGTCAACCATGGAATCACCAATCCATAAACACAATTATTAGGGAGAGTATATGCACTTTAGGACTGATCAGCAGGGGTAAAGTGCCCACAGTCATAAAACCACCAACAACAGGTCAGAAAAAATATAGGCGGAAGGCAAAAAGTTCTGGGATGACCCTGCAAAAAGGGCCAAGTCCAACATATGGATTCAAGGATCCACTTACCCGTAGAGTGAACAGACAGTCAACAGATTACACCATCTACGGATTACATCTCTTGAATTATAATGGATACAAGCAACCTTTATGATGTGAACTTGATTACAATATTGGAATGTTGAGAGCTCCATTAAAGACAATGGTTTGGCAAATAATAGCTTTTCTAGGCCTTCTGCGCCAACATTTCAATGCTTATCTTTCTATTTCTCCCTGTTTCCCCTCAGTGGGTGTAGTGTTCTCATACCCTGCTGCCTTGGGACATATTGGTTGTCAATGGCTTTCTCCCTTATAATAGGCCCTCTTCTATGGCTTGGTCCTATAGCACAGGTTCAGGTGCTTTAACAACTAATATAGCCCTTAGAAGCAGGCTGCAGTGCTTCAATCAATCAATTAATCATTCAGTACTTGTAAAGCAGAGCTTATCACCCATGAGGATATCCAGTCCCCGGGTTGCTGGGCTTAGTCGAAGAGCCAGGTCTTGAGTCTCTTCCTGAAGTCCATCAGCGAGGGTGATGTTCAGAGGTGGAGAGGGAGGGCGTTCCAGGACTTGGCGAGGTTGGAGAAGGAGCGGCCTCCACTGTGGCTATGGCAGATGTGTGGTGACTGTGCGAGGGAGGCAGAGCAAAGGTTTCTGGAGGGTTGGTGGAAGTTTAGGTGTTCAGGTGGTTAATGTATGCTGGTCCTTGGTCGTGGAGGGCTTTGTAGATGTGTCAGTATCTGAATTGGCATCTTTTCTGGACAGGAAGCCAGTGGAGGTTTCTCAGGTGTTGGGTGATGTCGGTCCATTTGGGCAGTTTGATGATCAGTATGGCCACTGGATTCTGTATCATCTGGAGCCTTCTCATGAACTCAGTGGTGGTTCCTATGTACAGTGTGTTGCTGTAGGCCAGCCGGCTGGTGATTAGGGCTTGCGTGACTCTTTTTCTTGTGCTGATGGGGAGCCATTTAAAGATTCTTCGGAGCATGCGGAGAGTGTGTGAGCAGATGGAGGAGACTGCATTTCTCTGCCATTTCATTGTGAGTTTGCTGTGCAGGATGATGCCGAGGTTGCGGGTGTGGTCTTTGAGTGTGGGAGTGGGTCCAAGTTCCGCGGGCCACCAGGTGTCGTTCCAGGGGGAGGCATGGTTGCCAAATATCAGCACTTTAGTCTTGTCAGTGTTGAGCTTCAGACAGTTGGCCTTCATCCACTCTGCAACATTGTTCAGGCAGTTGTGGAAGCTGTGCTTAGTGGTGGTGGGGTCTGCTGAGAGCGGTGTTGGATATGATGTTGAGATCCTGGCTTCGGACGATGTCGGCTAGAGGTGCTTAATTAGGACTCTGAGAGCTCCACTGGAACACAATATCATGGCAGAGGATGAATAATGCTCCAACATTTCAATGTTCGCTTTCTGTTGCTACCCCTTGAATGGGTGCAATGCTGTGCTAGCATTCTGACTCTTATGCCTTGTGCCTCTCCTGTCATTAGGGTGCCTCTCTTCCATTATCAGCCCTCCCCACATGTTGTTTTAACCTCAAGGAGAGGGCTTGTACTGACTGGTATTGTCCTTGGCAGTGGACTAAAATGCTATTCTAAATTAAGGTAGAAATAAACAGCGACATATCTACAGGTAACAAGCATATCCCTTTGCATTGGCTCTGGAACCCCAAGACCGAACCCCGAATCGCCATTGTTCTTTATATTCTTAATGTTTCTTTCCAAAGTTCATATGTTGCCGGGTGACGTCTTTTTACAATCAATTCCTTGCTTGTTTACCTGTTTGTGAAAGGCTCTGATGACATTATAATAGATTTTATAAAGCGAGGTACTTTATATGCTAATGGAATCATGCTGGTCTCTTATCAAATCAACGTCAGTGCATTGATGCATAATTTGCTTGGCACTTTTATCGCTCCAGTTCTCTGAAATTCTTCCTAAAGTATTGGAGCAGCATTATGTATTGTAATTGGATTCTGTTCCTTCGTACTTGAGCGGGTAAATTGTATATGCTACGGTTCTACGTTCCCACCCTCGCTATGGTTTTAATCTTGCGTTTTACGGTAAACACTGTATGCTTCAGTACATCTGTAAGGGAGGAGGCAGATGCATAAGGGAGATTAAAAGAAATGGAAAGAGGAGAGAGATACCTGCACCTGAGGGTAATATCACTGCCGTGGAGCAGCAGATAGAGCTACATGCATCACAAATAAAGATGCAACTATTACTCATATAAAAAAGATCAGTTTTTCCGTACTGATGATGTGTTGTGATAATAGTAATCCTGCTGAGTAGAAATGCACCCATGGGTTCAGGCAGCTTGTGTGTTTGCTTGGCTGAGGAGCCATTGAGGTAAAGCTCCTACCCGTGCGATTATGACTGAACATCTCCAAGTCAAAATCCTTCTCTGAGCCATAACGATGCCACCGGGTTGTGGGCCCTCAGCTAGTTTCTGGTTTGGTTTGTTTCTGCGTCCGTGGTTTCAGGTGTTCACTTCGTGGCAGAAAGCAGAGCATCATATGTCCATCGCCTGAGGTGCACTGGATGCTTCTGGGGTATCAGCTGCTAAATCATGTGTATATATGTGATCTGGGCCAGGGGTTTGTAACTATCAGGTCAGTTCCCTCATTGTGGTCTTCCATCCTCTGACCCTAACAATGTAAATATTACAGGTAGCTGTAAGACATAGTTTCATTTCAAGTTTCAGGTGCATTTCTTGGTGACTTGAAAGTTTAGCTGTCAGTGGCCAATCTGAACAATGTGCACAAATTATCTAAAATGAATGTTTGTCCGTTTATGGTTTTTTAAACCAATTTGCAGTAGGTGCGGTTTAGTAAAGGCGTGGAGGGGAGGATATTAGAAGGGTTTCGTAATTTCTGTTTCCGGTTCCGGTTTGGGAAGCAAAAGGCCAAAGTCTTTTGAACAGTTCAACTTCAATTTCAATATGCAGCCAAAGTTCAGACAAACTCAAGATCCTTGCAGGCCAGTCCCAGTGAGCACTACAAATAGATTTACCAGACATAGGGCATGGCGACAGCGCCTATACACAGTATACATGGGACAAGGCCGCTCGCCATGCCCTGGACGTGATAGCACACAGAGCTCTCCTGTGTATATTTTGGACAGGTTTACTGTGCTTGAGGCATGACCCTTGGCCATACCCTGTGTACAGTATACACAGGACATACCCATAGGGCACGAGATGTAGGCGCCATGTAAAGGTTTTGCATGCACAGGACAAGGCCATAGTTCTTTCCATGCAATTACCAGGCACTCATCATTGCCATGATCGGTGTCCAGCAGATATGCAGGTGTGGCCATCAAGGCATCAACAAGGCTGTGAATGTAACAGGCACGTGTTATGTGCAGAGGACATGGTCATAGGCCCTGCCACAGTCTGTGCCATATGGATTCTGTTAGACCTGGCATCCTTGGCGTGGATCTCCCTTTCATTTTTGATGATGCCTCCAATGTTATTGATCTGTTTTTGCTGGTTTAGATGCTTTGGGCACTGTGCCACTGCTATTCAGTGCCACAGTGCAAGTGCTCACTATTGTAAATTGATGTATGTATTAGTGACTCCATGATTGGATGATTGGTTTACTTGTCAGTCCCTAGTACAGTGCACTGAGTGTGCCCAGGGCTTGTAAATCCAATGCTGCTGGTGGGCTTGCAGCACTGGTTGTGCCACCCACAGAAGCAGCTTGTAAATGTGTCTCAGGCCTGCCATTGCAGAGCTTGTGTGCAGCCTAGGGCTGCCATGTCGACTTGGTGAGTACACCCACTTACCAGTCCCTAAACCTTCCCTTTACTGCATGTTGGTCACCCCTAAAGTAGGCCCTAGGGCAGGGTGCATTGTAAGTATAAGGTTGGACATGCCCTGGTGTGTGTGGCATGTCCTAATAGTGAATTACAGCCATTTTCGTTATTCACTATTGCACGGCTACCTGTTCCCCATAGGCCAGACTGGGCAGTTTGATTATTACACCTTATAATCCTAACTGACCCAGGGAACATGGTAGAAAAACGAATTTAGTATGCCTGAACTCAGGATGATAAAATACATCTTTTAGTGAAGTTGGTTTTAACATTCTGTGTTTGAAATACCGTGGGTATTTTCTTGCCTAACTATCCAAGCCTGCCTCTGCTAGGTTGTGTATTCCTTGTCTGGGTTTGTGAGTGACAGGGGCTGGGGGACTCCAGGAGACAGGGTGAGTCAGCACAGGGCTGAATAGAGAGATTCATTCATTCATACTTTATTTCGGCCGCTAGGGCCATCAAAGTGCATCAATAAAACAAACAGTATATACATCTGTATTAAAAAACAATAAATACTCACAAAGGATTTCATATACAATGATCAACCCACAAAAGAAAGTAGAGACAAAAACACATAGCACAAGCTTCATAGATACAGCAGGGATGAAAGTTGTATATATTAAAACATAAACAATTAAAATGCAACGAGCCAGATAAAAAGACATTAAAAAGAATCACATCGAGTGCATAAAAATATCCAGACAGTAAAATCTTATACTAAAATCTTATGATAAAATAAAACTGTGGGACATCAGTGCAAGGCCTAAAACCCAAACAAAGACCTACTCACCCAGTCACCAGTTCCCCTAAACCCCCAGAAATCACTTTATGTAAGCCCGACGGGTGTGCCACATACAGTTTAAAAAGCGTGATACGGCAAAGACAATTGGGGGATGAGTGTCATATTTTAGAACTCTATAAGCCTCTCTGGCGCGCACAAACCCTAAATTTTTACATAGTTGGATTAACCAACGCTTGCGCGGCAGCCGATAGGCGGGACAGAGGAGCAGAACATGTATTTCAGACTCCACCTTATATTTGCACGCAGGGCATTCACCAGTTTGGTCTCTCAGCCATTTGCTGGAATATGCTGCAAGTGGGAGGGTCCCCAACCTCAATTGCATATACAATTTCCTTGCAATTGGGGGTTCAACAAAATCTAAAAGGTTTCTCTGCTATATACATCCTTTATCGCTAAAAATTCTACAGTTAAACGACCACTTGAGGTACTTTCTCAGATGGCCCTTAGCTTGACTACTCTGTAAGAATTGACTAGGTCCAACCTTGAGAGCTTGGCACACGATGTCTCAGGCGTGCTCCAGAGGTCCGGCTTGCCCATCTTGAGGGCAAGGTCCCTTATATGGCAGAGCCATGACATTTTCTTTATATTACACATAGATAAAAACTCGGAGAGTTCATCCCTAAAAACAGACAGCTCTGGAGTCACCCACATCCTCCGCCAAAAAGCTAGGGGTCTTATAGCAATTTCTTCATCCAGCGGCTTCAATCCGAGGTCCATACGAAGGGGAATTAAAGGGGTGCTGAGGGGTAAACCTAGTACTTGTCGCATGAAATTATTCTCTACCTTTGTCAGGTTTCCAGTTGGACAATGTCCCCACAGCTCTACCCCATAGAGTGTAGCACCCCTCGCCTGGGCTTTATAGATTTCCACAACAGGGGCAGCTGGTTTAAAAACAGAAGATCTATACAATTTCATTATACCACCAACTGTCTGTGTTAATCTAAGCCTCGCTTTATCTATTTGAGGGCCCCATTCAAATTTCTCAGCCAAGGTAACTCCCAGGTAGTCAAATATCCTAACTCTTTCCAAGGCGATACCATGCAGAGAAGGGTTTGGCCGGGTTTTAAGAGGAGGGTTGAAGACCATATATTTAGTTTTATCTAGATTGATCTCCAGCCCTCTTAACTTACAAAAGTTTGCAAAACCATCTAAAATGCGCTGAATGCCCATAGGCGATTTCGAAAGCAACAAAGTGTCGATCTACGAACATCAGCGCAGGAACCTTCCCTGAGGCTAACTTTGGAGCATCATTGTCCACAATTAATTTAAGATGGTTAATAAGATCATTAATAAATAAACAAAATAAAGTAGGAGCTAAAACACATCCCTGCCGTACCCCCTTTTCGACTGGGAAGCGAGAAGTAAGTTCCCCGTGCCTCCCACAGCGCACTTGTGCAAAATTATCAAAGTGTAGGCTCTTAATAGCTTTTAGAAGATATGGAGGAATCCCTAGTTCACTCAAAACTCTCCATAATTTTTCTCTGGGTACAAGATCGAAGGCCGACTTCAGATCAACAAATATCAGATAGAGGCTGCCACCCTCTATAGTCACTGTTTTCCAGTAAAGTAGTTGGAGTCTGAATATCTGGTCAACAGTTGACATTTTTGATCTGAAGCCGGCCTGATAGGGACTTAGTATTGGCATGTCCTAATAGTGAATTACAGCCATTTTCGTTTTTCACTATTGCACGGCTACCTGTTCCCCATAGGCCAGACTGGGCAGTTTGATTATTACACCTTATAATCCTAACTGACCCAGGGAACATGGTAGAAAAACGAATTTAGTATGCCTGAACTCAGGATGATAAAATACATCTTTTAGTGAAGTTGGTTTTAACATTCTGTGTTTGAAAATA
This sequence comes from Calotriton arnoldi, assembly GCA_963921515.1. NCBI lineage: Eukaryota > Metazoa > Chordata > Amphibia > Caudata > Salamandridae > Calotriton > Calotriton arnoldi. Next base: position 2,782,548 of record CAWUFW010001323.1, on the reverse strand, counting down.
CCACTTTTAGAAAGTGGGTATTTTCTTGCCTAACTATCCAAGCCTGTCTCTGCTAGGTTGTGTATTCCTTGTCTGGGTTTGTGAGTGACAGGGGCTGGGGGACTCCAGGAGACAGGGTGAGTCAGCACAGGGCTGAATAGAGAGATTCTGCATCCAGAGTGGAGGGAGGAGTTGCACCTGGGTCTGAATAGGGCTGTGCCTGCCTTCCACAATGCTGGCTCCACCTCCTGCCGGGCGGCTGAGCACTCTGTCCCACATTCTGAAAGGAAAGAAGGAGTCCTGTAAACAAAGTGCTCCAGGACTGACCAGAACTGGTTTTGGACTAGACAAAGGCCTCTCTGCCTTCAGAGAACAAAGAGAAAAGGTGTATAAAAAGGGGACCCAGACCCCTAGGAAATTAGATCACTTTTGGGAAACAAGAAGAAACCTTTGCTGAGGAGCAGAACCAAGAAGAAACTGAGGAGAAGACTATCCCTAAGCTGAGAGGGATCTGCCTGCAGTGGTTGCCTGACTGCCAAAGAAAGGAGATGGGAACTTTGTGTGTACTTTCATCAACTTTTGAAGGATCTCCAAGGGCTTGATTTTAGAGCTTGCCTCCTGCTGAAGTCTCAGGGACAACAGACTTCACCCACCAGCTCCCCCTGTATTCCCTTGCTGGGAATTTGGACCTTCTGACACACTTGCGTGTCTCTGGGAGCTGGAAGCGCGACTCAACACGAAGAAGCGTGTCGCCGCAGCCGCTGAGTCCCGCATCGCCGGAGAAGAGTGTCGACGTCGCATCAGACGCCGGCGCATCCCCGAAGAAGCGCACCGCATCCTTCGAAGCGCCTCGCAGCACCGGAGAAGAGTGTCGCCGTCGTATCAGACGCCGTCGCATCCCCGGGGCAGAGCATCGACCTCGCATCAGACGCCGACGCATCACAACACGAGGCGCGCCCCGCATCCCAGGAGAAGATCGTTGAACTCGCATCAGACGCCGTCGCATCGCCAGGGAAGCGTGTCGCAGGGCCTGTCGCGGCTCCAAAGACTCATCGAAATCGCCGCACGGCCGTCGGGCGTGCACGCATCACCTCTTCGTTGTCACAACCTCAAGAAGACGCCACTTTGTTTCTTTTGCACCAGATCTTCAACGCATCACTGTCCTTGCGTGTAAGGGCCTACTGCATCACCTTCCCTGCAACACTTTTCGTTGCCCTGCGTTACGCATCTTAAGGTACATTGAACTCAAAGTGTCGCATTTTCATTTAAAGAGACTCAAGCTAATTCTACCATCTTTAAAGTACAGTATTGTGGATTATTTTTGTCGTTTATGGTCTTGTGGTAAATCTATATAAAAGATACTTATTTTTATAATACAACCTGTGTGGGGTCCATTTGTAGTGTTGTCACTGGATTACTGTATGTGTTCACAAATGCTTTACACACTGCCTCTGAACTAAGCCTGTCTGCTCGTGCCAAGCTACCAAGAGGGTGAGCAGGGGTTATTTCAGGAGTGTACCCCCTTACCCTGACTAGAAGCAAGGGTCCCTATTTGGACAAAGGTACCTACCTCTGCCAACTAGAGACCCCCAGTTCTAACAGATTCTAGGTATATCTGTGCTGTGCGTAAGACTGCAGGCTATGGCCTGTGCATAAAGCACACGCATGTAAAGCACACAGGCTATCGTTGCTGGCCATGCCTGCAGCTGTGCTCTGAGCCTAGTACACGAAGGGACTGGCCTGCATTCATACTATGTGTGTATGTACTAGAAACTGAGTTTACAGCCACCCTGGTGCACTATACATCTGTGCATATTACTCACAAGACATAATCAGAGATGACAGCAAGTTGAAATGATGTCTGATGGAGAGATGGATCAGCGGATTAACCACCTGCTGCAGGTTTTTGTTGTGACTTCTTTCAATCCCAGCTGCAGTAACTCAGTCTTTCATCCACTAGAGCTCAAGAAAGTGAGTGCCATTTTGTTGAATAGTTACCCTTCTCTAGGTGTGCTCTAGCTTATGCTAACATTCCCGGTGTCTGTGGACCCTGAATTACCAGGCCTGCAAACTGGTGTGTGTGTGCGACTGTGTGGTGTGGGTGCTTGTATGTGGTGTGTGATCCATGTGTGCTTGGTTCCTTAGAATCGAGATTAACATGTGGACCAGGGAATACTGGGTCCATATCACTTCGGGGGGGAGGTGGGGAGAAATGAGCCCAAATCCACACACATTTACCACCTGCTTGAATCAGATGGCAAATATGTAGAGGCTATTTTTAAGGCTGTGGGTGGAGGCGGAGAGATGCAGACAACGAGCTAGTAACACTTTTGAGAGATTACCTTTTGCTGTTCCCCTTATGCAGCCTTCCGGGTGTGGGTGGGGCTGGGTTCAACAGCTGCCTGCAGCCATCACAGTCCCACTCTAATAGCTGAAGCCAGTGTGGCCTGGTGTCTCCTGGTGGTGGCTCTGGGTCTGTAATTATAGGGTCACACCACATACACACAACAAAGGTATGGTCATATACACACAACCCAGAAGCATTTAAGCATACACATAGTGTTCAAACAGTTATATCACCAGACAGACATACACGCACATACATCAATAAACATGTACGTGCCACATGTCACCAATACAGAGGTATGAGCACACACACAGACTCTTACACTACACATTGCACATATACATGCACTCTTACCACACATGTATACACACATATTCATAGACATACCACACATACACACACACACACTCATCAATCTCAGTACAGGTTTCCTTTCCACTACTAATTAGTGTTCAGTTATCTGACTTCACTCTGAAGCAGAGCTCTGCAACAAAAAAGTCAAAGACATTAACATTTCCCGTCCGGTCAAACTCAACATCATAATCGAGGAAAAACTGCCTGCAAGGCATTACAGGCAGGGTCCTCCTTCTCCACAATCTAAGAGGCAGATCTACTTCTAACTCTATCTAAGGTGAAACACTTTAACCATCTTTGCGAAGCCATCCTGGGCTCCATCAACAAACCCCTAGATAAACTGCTTCTCCCAATTTTGTCAACCCTGCTTAACGCATTTCTGGATCAAGGCTTTTTCCCAGGCTGTCTAATAAGGGGTCAAATTTCTCCTCTAATAAAAAAACAATCACTGGACCCTGATGACTTCAACAACTTCGGCCCAGTATCCACCTTGCCTCTTCAAGGCAAGGTGATAAAGTTACGCAGCCTCCTAACTGCCCTCAGAGCATCAGCACTGAGTCTGCAATTCTGCCCATTGTGGATGACGTCCCCCGCATCCTTGGCACTGGTAACTCCTGCCTACTATGCCACTCATCCTCTCCGCTGCATGTGACACAGTCAACAACCAGGCTTTGTTCGAAACCCAAAAGCAGTGAATGGGTTTTTAAGATGTCCTCCTTAAGGGGACCACCTCATAGCTAACAAACCATTCCCAAATTTTAAAATTTGGGAATGCTGTCTCAGATCCAGTCAGTCTGCAAAAAGGGGTCCTCCAAGGTTCGATTCTCTCCCCAACACTTTTCAACCTCTACCTTGAACCCCTCCGCACAGACTTCAGGAGTCCTCTTCCACCTATACGTGACAACACCCAAATCTACCTGAAGGTCTAAAGCCCGGACTACTTCACCCACCTACCCAACTCCCTAAATTGAATTTAAGCTTGGCGGCAAACAACCACCTCAAATTAAACCCAGAGAAAACAACATTTCTTCTCATCGCTCATCTGAAATGGCTTCTAGGAGACGAGTATGAGGAACCCTGCCTCTATTCCGTCTACTGTTGGGTGCTCGGCATTGATCAGTTTAAACAATGCACTATGAAGTGTTTATGGAAAGGATTTAATAATACTTATGCTTGTTTGCAGAGTAAATGTTCCTTTGCACAGTTATCCGTCGACGTTTGCACAAGGCACTTTCCTGAATAATTTGCGTGTGCAATCTTAGCCAGGTTGATATAGGATGACCAATGATCTCAAATTGTTTATGCCCCTTGGCACAGTACGCCTTTGATATTTGCATGATGCACCATTGGTATGACCATACCTGTGCTTAGGATAATAGATTACTCATGCTTTTCCACACAGTACGTTTCTTGATGTATGCATGATGCATTGTCCGCATGATCTCCCTGCGTTCAGCTATAGGACACAGGAAGGTCTATGATTTTATACTCTTTAAGTTTCTTTAGTTTTTCGCTGCTGCTTCACAAAGCATTCTTTTATTATGATTTATTGGTGCACAGTCAGGGTGATGCAGAGATTCATTGATATCAGGCGTCCCTGTGCAGAAGGCTTTATGATGCTGGTACTATGCACTTTTCTATGATCTGTTGGTCCTTACTCAGGTTGAAGAAGAGGTTTATTGATTTTAAATGAATTGTTGTTGATTAAGTCCTGGGTGTAAGGAGATTCCATATACTCCTTATATTGTGCATGTTTATGGTTTTTATTAACTAATAAACTGATAATAATAATTCTCATCTCTCCAAAGAAGCTACCTCTTCAATCCAAGATCTCCTCCCAGACAATAAAGGCCTCCCCTCCATCATTCAGAATGCCAAACCTCCAGGGTTTACCCTCAACAGATCTCTTAACCTCCAGAGACATATCTCCACCATGGCTAAGAGTGCCTGGTTCCAGCTAAGGCTGCTATGGGGAACCAGGAACTCAATCCCAGCACAAGACTTTAAATCTGTTTTCCAGACACTCGTGCTCTTCGGACTCGACTGCAGGATTACTCTCCTTTCTCAAATTCCACCGAGGTCCACTCAGAGCAGTCCTACATGCAGAAGACCACTTCATGTTAAGTCACAAGATATTGGATCACATCTGCCCCATTCTACACTCCCTCCAGCAGCTTCCCATGCAGGGGAAAGCTCAGTTTAAAACTGCCTGCACCACTCATAAAGCTCTTCACTCCTCTTTGCCCTCGTACCTCCCAGAGAAACTGAAAATCTCAGGTGCCGAGTGAGATTTAAGAAATGCTCAATTGCTCTTCCTTGACCCTCCCACATTTAGGCCTGAGCAACACATGAACATCCTTCTCCAGAAGCACCGCAAGAATCTGGGAAATGCTCCCACCGAGCCTTGCCCTGACCACATGTCATGTCACCTTCAAAAAAGACCTCACAGCTCTCCTCTTTGAGTGACACTTGTCCTAAAATAGTCCTACCTCCTCACACTCCCTCCAATCGCATACCAACCTCAACTTGCACAATCTATCAATGACCCTCACGTGGTGCTGCACACCTGCTTTTCATTGCTATGTCCTGCTTTGAATTTGTGTGAAGTGCTCTACCTCCTGGAAGAAGCTAACCTGGCGATCACTCCACCTTTACTGCACATGTATATATTAATTTGTTATTGATATGTTCTGGCTTTATTGTGAAGCAGTCCGATGCCTCCAGACCATGCATGCGGTATATAAAATTGCAAAAATAAGTCAAACAAATAAGTATGAAAATCCTCCAACTGGTGGAAGGGAGTGTTTACAACGCAGTGGTGTCCTACCTGTAGTGTTTTAATTCCATAACACATGATTGCACAAGTTAATAACTATAAAAAAAACTGAGGGGAGGGCAAATCATAGAGTTCCAAAACCCTTCCAGGCAGCAAAGTAAAATCTATGTGTAATGGTCGACTTGTTCTTATTGTAGATGGTCCACAAAATAGTGAGGACTTGCCGTGTGTAACACTTTAATCTGAAGACTCTTTTATAATCTTGATAACATTATGCTTAATTTAATTCTTCCATTTTATTCACAGAAATCTAGTCACTTGAAAGCAATTGCAAAGCTTTTTCCTCTGTTCCAAACCAGCTAATTGAAATTCACTCGCTTCATGTTTTGGTGCCTTGCAGACACCTGCAGGGCAAATATTTAAAAAATAATTGCTGAAAGGTTTAAATGATACTTCAAATGAAAATGTTAAAGTAGAAACTCCAGAAGGGAAACAGACATAATTGAAACCCAGGGACACTGTTCCTCCTCCTGAAGCAGCAGATCTGCCAGTGTCCCTGCGGTTCATGCATTTCCCATCTCATACGAATGTGTGACTCGTGTCCCCTGTCTAATACGAATGTGTGACTCGCGTCCCCTGTCTAATACAAATGTGTGACTCGCGTCCCCTGTCTAATACGAATGTGTGACTCGCGTCCCCTGTCTCATACGAATATGTGACTTGCGTCCCCTGTCTCATACGAATATGTGACTCGCGTCCCCTGTCTCATACGAATATGTGACTTGCGTCCCCTGTCTCATACGAATATGTGACTCGCGTCCCCTGTCTCATACGAATATGTGACTCGCGTCCCCTGTCTAATACGAATGTGTGACTCGCGTCCCCTGTCTCATACGTGTATGTGACTCGTGTCACCTGTCTCATACGAATGTGTGACTCGCGTCCCCTGTCTCATACGAATATGTGACTCGCGTCCCCTGTCTCATACGAATGTGTGACTCGCGTCCCCTGTCTAATACGAATGTGTGACTCACGTCCCCTGTCTCATACGAATATGTGACTCGCGTCCCCTGTCTCATACGTGTATGTGACTCGTGTCACCTGTCTCATACGCATATGTGACTTGTATGTCCTGTACTTTACATAAATATATGACTTATGTGTTCTCTGTCTCATACAAATTAGTGACTCCTGCATCTGTCTCTTATGAATATTTGACTTACATCCTGTGTCTTATACAACCGTGTGACTTGCATGCCTATAGCTCACATGAATATATGGCTTATGTGTCCCCTGGCTCATACGAATGTGTGACTTACATCCTCTGCCTCATAGAAATATATGACTTCCATGTCCTCTAGTTCACATGAATATATGACTTCTGTGTCCTCCATCTCATAAGAATATTTGACTCACGTTCTCTGTCTCATAGGCATAAGTGATTTGCATGCCCTCCATCTCACACGAATTTATGTCATCCTCCGTCTCATATGAACATGAGACTCACCTCTCTTCTGTCTCATCTGAACATGTGACTTGCATGCTCTCGAGCTCGCATTAATATATGACTTACGTGTCCTCCGTCTCACATGAATATGTGGCTCATGTTGTCTGTCTCGTGCAAATAGTTGACATGCCTCCTCCTTCTCATACAAATATGTGGCTTGCATGTCCTCTATTGCAGATGAATATATGACTTATGTGTCTGATGGAGCAAGGTTTCGCAAATGAAATTTGCTCGGATGCAATCTTCCTCATTGTATTAATATTAAAATTTGTATTGTCTGTATTAATATTTGCACACACTACATGAATAGTTAGGAAGCTTGCCTATGTTGTTTTTCTAACAAATAACGCTTGTTCCTAGTCTAAAATGGCCGCTTAAGCGCGGGATTTTAACTGCGCATGTCACAACCTGATCACATGGTGTGACGTCTTTCTTTGCTTGGTGGGAATTTCTGCTTCTGCGCAGTGTGCATTAAAATGGCTGCTCAATGTTCTCACATGCTTAAGCTTGCTCTTGTGTCATTATTAAATAGTCATTTCTTAACGCAATTAATGCGGGATAGGTTTTTATAATTAAAAGGGATTAGAAATAAGATAAGTGGTATACAGTGAAACGTTTTATTTTTTATATTAATATTTCCTTCTTGCACTTTTAGTAATTCGTAATCTTGGGCCTGGGTTGGTGACTTGAAACTCGAGAAGCAGAGGGTTTTGCGCATGCGTCCTGAACGACTGCCAAATGAATTCAACTTGGACGTCTCACAAGGCCGTGACCTGATAACTAAAGATGTTATAACTACTGCATTTCCTGTTGGTTATAGATACATTGTCTATGAAAATTGGTGTACATTTGTCATGAGACGGGTGGGAAATAAAGCGAATGTATAAATTTGAGGGGCGGGAACGTTAATACAATAGGCTTCACAAATTAAGCCAAATTTGTCATGGTGCGAGAATCCACCTCCTGTCCCTGTCCAATCAGAGGTAGTGGTCCCATATTTTAGCAACATTAAGAGGAGGTACTTGGGCGTAGAAGGGTATAATAGAATATAGCATTAGTAGTTAGTTTAGCTTAGATTTTTAGAACATACAGAAGAGCTCCAGGCTGCCCAGCTGATCGGTTGCTGACTGAATCCCTATCCAGAAGAGGTCCTGAGGAGGGGGCGGCGGAGTCCATTAGAGGGAAGAATCGAGGAGAAGTCGAGTGCCAGAGAGGGGAACGGCGCAGGCGTCGTTGTAGAGAGGTCACCGATCCTATCCTGATCCTGAAGACGGTCCTTGCTCTTCATCCTTCCAGGGTTCTATCCTTTCAAACTCCTTGGCTAAGGGTTTGGTTCTTGCATTTAGGTAAATATATGTAACCTTTAGTTGCGCTGCTGTTCCTATCTCCTCTTTTCCTTAAACACCGTCATTGATTAGCAATAATCATTCTATGCTCTTCTACGGGTATTCTGATCAAATACCGTGTCTTTTTCTGTATTTTACTCTGCTAAAACTTTAGATAAACATTTTAAAACTTCCTGACTCTGTGGTTATTTCAGGATTATGTATTATAGTGAATGTCACTCATTTTAAACTTCCCAATTAGCAAAGGATCCATGGGTAAGTTATTACTCTTCAATCAGAAGGTAATTGGTAGCAGGGATTTTGATAAAATAGTACATCTGACACCCAGCGTAAGTATTAGTGTAGTATGAATGTATGGGCCCAAGTGAGTATATGGAGTATAAATACTGTTTGCTAATATCACGCTGGATCAGTTTTCTGGTAAGCAGAGGACGGTTTGTGTTACTCTTTGTTAATTGGGTAATGAGAATTTATTTTGTATTTTTATGAACTAATACCCGTTATTTTTGAGTATTGTTTTATGTTGTCCAGAATACCCCGGGGAAAAAGAATAGTGGGTGGCAAGTAGAAGCCATACTGCAGTGAGGTTATCTGTCAGGCAGAAATAGTACTGAATAGTTAAGCAGGACTATCAGTACTTGTTAGGGATTCTATGCGTATAAGAATAGTGGAAGAAGTATGCTGGTAAAAATGTAATGTTATATCACCTAGAAAGGGTAACATTGAAGAAGTAACAGGTACTTCAGAAGCTTGTGTGAAGAGTAAACGGAAGGGTTTTACTCGTAGTGTATGTTTTAGTAAACGAAAAGGTTTTACTAAGTGTGTAAAAGAACCTATCTTTCGGAATTAGAGAAACTGGCATGATAGCGAATGTTTTATGTTGTTACTGAATTTTAATTAAGAACTATAGAGAAAATAAGTTTGCGTAAGATTTTTGTAAAGGGAGGGTCAGTTACCGGAGAGGGAGCTGACGTCACAAAACGCCGCGCTGGGATTGGTTGGATCCGTGGGCGTGAGAAAACCCTTGTAAAGGAGGGGTCAGTAATCAGGAGTAGTACTGACATCACAGATGCCGCGCTGGGATTGGTTGTATCAGCGTGAGAACAGAAAAGAGTAAATTGTAAAGGAGGGGTTGTCAGAGAAACATCACCGAAAAGGCCGCGCAAGGATTGGCTTAAAATTAAAAGCTAGCAAAGATTTGATTGGTTGAGAGTTTAGAAGCAAATTTCTAAGTGGATAAGAATTGCATGTTAAAACGCGATCCGACTTTAATAGGGAATCGTCCAGATAGGAGATTTCTAGGGTTTGCAGAATATAATTTTATATATCGGTATTTGCCTAAAATGTACGGTGAAAAGAAAAAGATGTCAGTCTTACAAAAGATCAAGAATTATTTCAAAAAGGACAAACAAATCAAGACTAGGGAGGGAATTATTATTCCACCAGCCAAAACACCCGCATCATATATGATGATGGAGAGAGGTTATCATACTTGTGTATGGATAGAAAATTGGAGAGAATATACCAAAAATGACGGAATATTAGAATTTCCTGAAAATGGCACATTCAATGGGCGAATTCTTCAAAATTTGAGACAAAGGATGAATGATTTAGAACCTAAACCCAGATTAACTCAATATGAAGCTTTAGAGGAGTGGGAAACCGAAGCATTTGAGCGTGATCGATCTCGAAGTAATGGGAGGTATCCAGGATTTTTCCCCAGATATTTACGTGAAAATAGGGAAGGTCAGATGAAGCAATGGAGAAGGGCAATGCTTGTTGAGGGATTATATCCACTACTCACAGAAGGAGAAAAATCAGGAGGCAAGTGTACAGAAAAGACTAAACATTTAATGAGACATGAAGACTCAGAAGATGAGTTTATGGGAGAAATATTGAGGAATCCTCCACCGTATCAGGAAGGGTCAAGTGGAATTCCTCCTCGTGCCCCACCCCAAACACCAATGGTTCCTCAGGTACTACATGAATTCACCCCGAATAGAATACTTCATGAAAAAGAAAAGGAAGCATTAGAAAAGACCAGAGCAGAATTAGTACGGAAAATATCCCAGATAAAAACACATCCTGATTCATTGACTATTCCTGTAACAATTGGTCCAGTAGTACCATTATATGGTATACAAGGAAATTGTCCTCCTCTCATACCCGTATCTTCTCCTATGAATACTCCCGAAAATTTTCAAAAACTTGAAGCTCCAGTTATAATTGAAGATTATTTTAGTGATTGTGATTCCACAATATCTCTCATGGATTTACCTGTCAGAGGTCCAGTAAAGGGTACTCCCAGAAAAGAAATACCGGAGCGTTCAAAAGATGTAAGTTTAATAACTTCATCAGGGGCAAAGAGTGCTACCATAGTAACACCTGAAGATCTAGAAAGGTGGGTACAAGGATCAGATAAATTGTGCACTCCTCCAAAATTGCTAGACATTCAGAAATTAAAGGCTGAGTTAGAAGAAATGATAGCAGGAAATATAGGAGTAGAACGCTTAAACACTTATGATGAAGAAGAATTGCTGTTCCTATGCAGGAGTATCACTAGAAATGTAAGGTTATTTCATGAAAAATTGTCCAATCTAGCCCTACAAATGGGAATCGAAATAGGGAAATCAAAAGTACTACAGAAACCCTATAGAGCAGAATTTTCAGACAAAGATTTAGAAAATATGAATGCTTCTGGAAGAAGACTACAAATACGAGAATTAATGTTAGTTTTGCAAAAATGGGGAGACCTAGATAAATGGAGAACTAGGTGGGCAAAGAAAAAGGAAGAAGCTCGCTCAAGTCGAACAGCTTCTGAATATGTAATGAAGGAAACAGAAAAAGTTGACAAAATGTACCCGATGCGAGAAGTTGCAGGAGGAGGTTATGTACATGTCCCATGGAGTAGACAGGATATTTTATCATTTACGAATGATTTCCCAAAGCTGAGAGAAAAGCCAATTGAATGGTACAAGCAGGTTGAAAGGTTTGTGAAAGTATCAAAAGTATTGTTGAAGGATTTGGATGGTCTGTTTGACATAGTGGTACCTGCAGATTTATGGACAGATTGTAAGATCACAGTCGATTGGCCGAATGATAAATATCCCAGAGATCCAAAAACAGGTGCCCCGTCAAATGATGTGATGAAAAAGTATCAGCAGGTGATAACATACCTGAAAGGAAAAATACCACCGAAAGAAACAGATTGGGTAAAAATAGATCGAACTACCCAAGAAGCCAGTGAAACAGTTCATTCATATTATGAGCGCCTTTTGCAGGTGTTCAAACAGTACAGTGGGTTTGAGGACATTGGAGACAAAAATATGAGTCAGTTTGTATACCGATTTGTGTATGGTTTGAAGCCTGAGATTTACCAGATGATTAAGCAGCTTATGCTCTGTTGGCAAGGGAAACCAATTGACGAAATTTTGAAATACGCAAAATATTGTGGGGATGACATTGAGGATAGGCACAAGAAATTACAAGAAAAGGTAATGTGGGCACAGGTGAAAATGGCTGAAAAACAGGGAATTAATTTAGATAATCCTAATGAAAATCAGGGAAAAGACTCTGGAACAAATGGTGATTCTGGAAATGGTGGAAGAATGAAAGGACGAATGAGTAGAGAAGAGGCTAAAAAGAAATTACCTTGTCATGGATGCGGAAAATTGGGGCATTGGAAGGATGAGTGTAAAAAGATTCGAAATAATAATGGCCCAAATCAAAATTTAAATTCACAAACGCAGAATGACTCACAACAAGGAGTAAATCCTCAGAGTCAGTTACCATCTCCACCTGTTCAGGGTAATGTAAGTAGAGCAAAGCACGGTACAGACATCGGATACTCAGGGGGAAGTGGTAAGAATGATTATATGACCACACAATTTCTTTTGCAGGATGATTTTTGCGGGTTCGACGCATGACGGTGCCTAGGAGAGGGGGAGAAGGAATGCGTACTTGGTGCATCCCTGCAGGTAGATCAATCAGGTCCATATGTTGAAGGAAAAGTGAGAGGTAATGATATTACTTTTCTTTTGGATACTGGTGCTACCAGGTCTACTGTGAGAACAGTAGACGTCCCAAACCTTCCTCTCTCTGGTGAAGATATTCAAGTTGTAGGGGTTGCTAACCAAAGAATTAGAACACCACTTACCGAACCAATGGAGGTTAAAATTGGAAATTTCAAAGAAATGCATCAATTTGTAGTATGCGATTCCAGTCCAGTAAACCTACTAGGTAGGGACTTATTGTGCAAAATGAATTGCACTATTTTCTGCACACCGGATGGTGTGGCAGTACAAACACCAGATGAAGATCATGTATATAAAATTATGGTCGCAAAACAAGGAACAGAAGTAGATGAAATGTTTTCATTAATAACAAAAGATGAATTGCCAGAAGAATTAAAAGATACAGTAAACCCCATAGTATGGGATCTCACGGGAAAGGAAGTAGGTTTCATGGCTAAAATAGACCCAGTTCAAGTAACTGTAAAAGAAGGTGCAATTTTCCCAAATACAAAACAGTACAAAATGAGTGCAGAAGTAAAAGGAGGTGTCATTGAAGAAATCAAGCGGATGGTCAAACAAAATATATTGAGAGAAGTAATGAGTAGTCCATGTAATTCACCAATCATGGGACTAAAGAAACCCAGTGAAAAATATAGGATCGTTCAAGATCTGAGGAAAATCAACAAAATTGTAGAACCATGTTGTCCTATAGTGCCAAACCCTGCAGTAATTCTGTACCAGATTCCTTGGAATGCTGGATGGTTTACAGTCATAGATCTGTGTCAAGCCTTCTTTTCAATTCCGTTACATCCAGACAGTCAGTATCTTTTCTCATTTAAATTCGAAAATAAGGTTTATGTGTGGAATCGTGTTCCTCAGGGATACACAGAAAGCCCTTCCATTTTTAATCAGATATTGAAAAAGTGTCTCGAAAAATTAGTGTTGCCAGGAAGCTCAGTTTTAGTCCAATATATAGACGATTTATTGGTGGCATCAAGCACCAGAGAGGACTGTGTTGTTGATACTATAGCACTCTTGAATCTTTTGGCAGAAGAGGGACATAAAGTGTCACCTGAAAAATTACAGTTTTGTACAACAACTGTTAAATACTTGGGACATCAAATTGAGAGAGGAAAAAGAAGAGTAACCTCTGAAAGAGTAGCATTAATAAAAAGAATGCAAATGCCAGTAACGCAAAGACAAGTAAGAATGTTCTTAGGAATAGTAGGTTACTGTCGACAATGGATACCAGGATTTTCCATGTTGGCTAAGCCCTTGATTAACATGACCAAAAAGAAAGCAAAAGATCCTGTTGAATGGGAAGATGAAAGTGTAGAAGCTTTTGTAAAATTGAGAAACTCCCTTTGTTCAGCACCTGCCTTAGGCATGCCAGATTATAAAAGAGAATTCGCATTATTCTGTCATGAAAGAGAAAATTGTGCACTTTCAGTTTTAACTCAAAGACATGGTCTGGACAGACGTCCTATAGCATATTTTTCCGCTACACTAGACCCTGTGACATCTGCGTTGCCAGGATGTTTGAAAGCAGTAGCAGCAACATGTTTGAGCATCGAACAAAGTGAATCAATTGTGATGGGACATCCTGTAAAGGTATATGTTCCACATGCAGTGGTGATTCTGTTGACCAGAACACGAACTCAGCATCTCACTCCTAGTCGGCTGACTAAGTATGAGAGGATAATAATGGGTGCTGAAAATGTGACCATGGTGAGGTGTACAATAATAAATCCAGCAAGTTTACTACCAGATCCATATCATGAGATAAGTAAAGATGACGAAGAAGATGAACATGATTGTATACAGATTACAGAACTATGCACAAAACCTCGCCCAGATATAGAGGAACAGCCTCTTAAAAAGCCAGATAAAGAACTGTTTGTTGATGGCTCTTGCCAGAGACATGAAGATGGCAAACTAACAGCTGCCTATGCAGTATGCGAATTAACTGGAAGCATCCTATTTACCAGGGGTAAAATCTGCACAAGTAGCTGAATTGATTGCGCTGATAAAAGCATGCAAAATTGGGAAGAATCAGAAAATAACCATATTCACTGATAGTCAATATGGTTATGGGGTTGTGCACGATTTTGGCCAACTGTGGATGCAGAGGGATTTCATGACTTCTTCAGGATCTCCCATTAAAAATGGACAATTTGTAAAAGAATTGCTAGAAGCAATACAATCACCAAAAGAATTGGCTGTGGTGAAATGTGCCGCACATCAGTCAGGAGATGACTGGGTGGTAGTTGGCAACAGATATGCAGATTTAGTGGCTCAATATTGTGCCAAAACCAGAACATCAGTGAATAAGAGGGTGGAAAGAATGGGAATCAGCTGCCAACTTATGCTATTTATGCCACCTGAAACATGGAATGAAGTGAAAAGATTGCAAGACGAGGTTGATGAAGTTGAAAAAAATTTGTGGATCAAAGTGGGTTGTTCTCAAAGAAGAGAAGATGAAGTATGGGTCAGTACAGATGGCAGACCAGTCATGCCAGATTGTTTACTATCTCAAATGGCTAGGATGTATCATGGAGACACACACATAGGGAGAGATGCAATGATTAGACTATTCAGACAAAATTGGTACAATCCCAAATTCAGAGCTGTTACAGAAAGTCTTTGCCAGAGATGTCTAATTTGCCAAATGCACAATTCAGGCAGGAAAACTATAATTGGATTTGGGAAGATTGGGAAGGCAGAGGGCCCATTCATAAGACTACAGTTTGACTTCATACAGTTACCACCATGCAGAGGGTTGAAATACATACTAGTCATAGTGTGTCTATTTTCAAAGTGGGTGGAGGCTTATCCAACTAGGAGAAATGACAGCATTACAGTTGCAAAGCTGTTACTAAGAGAGCTCATACCTAGATTTGGTTTCCCAGTATCTTTGGAATCAGATAGAGGAAAACATTTCAACAATGAAGTGATCCTGATAATTTGTGAAGCATTTCAAATCAAACAGAAACTGCATTGTGCATATCGTCCAGAGGCTTCTGGAGTGGTGGAACAATTGAATGGCACCATAAAGTCAAGATTGGGAAAAATGTGTGCATCAACATCATTGGAGTGGCCTAATGCATTGCCACTCGTTCTGATGGGACTCAGAAGTATACCTGATCGAACAACAGGTTTGAGCCCACATGAAATCATGATGGGAAGAGCGATGAGACAAACACATGTTCCCACAAATAGACTGGTGAATATTTCTGATGATATGGTGTTGGACTACTGTAAAGGATTGGCTGACCTAGTGCGTTCTGTCTCTCACCAGGTTGGAGAAGACGCAGTTTCCAGACAGCCTGAACTAGAACATGATCTGAATCCTGGTGATTGGGTGGTAGTGAAGAATCACACCAGAGAAACGTGTCTATCACCCAGGTGGAGCAGACCTTGTCAAATCATATTGACCACAAACACAGCAGTAAAGTGTGCTGGATTTCCGAATTGGATTCACGTAAGTCACACCAAGAGAGTACCAGACCCAGAAGAAGAAAACACTCAGACGACACCAATCACTGAAGAAGCTGAAGGTTGCCAAGCTGAAGAATCTCAGGCTCGAGGTTCAAGAGAAGCTGACGGAGAACAACCGAGCACGAGTCAGGATTGGATACCAGTGGTCGAAATTCCTGAGGTTTTCCACCGAACAAGAAGTCAAAGAAAATTAAAAGCAATTGAAGAAGATCTGATAGGTGAAAGAGAAGGGGTTCAGGATCAAGAAGACAAGCTAGTAAACGACCCTGAACCAAATCAGATAGGGAAAGAAAACTGGACTGAAGGCAGTGAAGAACTAATAGAATTTGAACAAGGAGAGACAGGTTTAGAAGAAGCAGGTCAGGCTGCAGAAGTACACAGTGCAATAAGTCCTGATCAGAAGCAGTTAGGTCAAGAGGAAAATACAGAAGAAATAGAGACTGAGAAAAGTGAACATAAAGAAGTAAAAACAAAACAAAATGAATTATTGAAAACTCACAGTGGAGCTGCAAATGAGAAACCAATAAGACCAGAAAAAGAACAATTAGATAAGTCGGAGAAAACAAAGAACAAAATAGTACCAACCAGCGAAAATAAAAAGACACCTGAAGACGAAATTAAAGAAACGGTACAAACAGAAAAACTAAGAAAAGGAGACCAGTGGCCAAGTTTCATCAAAAGAGTAAAGTGCCACATAAAAACCAGAAGTGAAGATCCAGAGCAAGTACCTGAAATAACAAGTCAAACTGATCAAGAGAAAAAATCGGGAAAAAGAAAAAGTAAAAGATTAAGACTTGTGAACAACAAATTCAAGGGTCCTGATTGGACGTATATGGTTCTTGAAGACTTTGAAAATTCAGAATCAAGTGACAGTGGTGGTGAAGGAACAAATGCAGAACTAACTTACGAAGAGGAAACAAGACCACCCTGACTAAACAAAAATTTTACTGAAGAAAAGGAAGAAGGATAAGAAGAGAAATCTTCCTTGTCGAAAAATGCCTGATGATAGGGATACTGGGAGATCAAAGAGAAAATGTTGTAGGAGATGCTGTGCAATTTGCATATGTAGTCTAGTATTGGTGCTTATAGTATGGTTAGTCCTGATTGTAGCGATTCCTTACCTGATGATAATAGATAAAAAGAATAATAATGAAACTATAGGGAGGACAGCAAACATGAAAGGAAATAGGGTAGAACTAATGGCAGAAGAGGATGAAGGAATTCATCATGTGATAGCTGATAACGACACTAGTTTAAATGTTTTCACGAAGTTATTGTTTCAGTATGTAGACACCATGGAAGTTAGTAATTGTTATGTCTGTATGAAATTACCTGAATCAGTAGCAGAAGGATTAACATACCATCATTTACCACTGACATATGGCATTTCATGTAGCATATTAACAAGTTTATTTTATAGTACAGGTAGATTACAATATTACTATTCCAATATAGATGTTGTATTTTCTGAAGTTCCTATTCGCAAAAGCATGAACCCAGTGCTTAGCGCTTTAGATGCACAGTTTATGGGAGAATTTTTCTTAACAATGAAATCAATAGACTTAACACATGCACGTAGACACAATTTAACATGTTCTTTATTAGAAGAAGAGAAAATATTTTTGAATTTAGTAGAGGATAGAAGACAGGATTTTCAAAAGAAAGCTACAGAACATAAGGCTCATTTACCACCTTGGGCAAAGAAAGAGGGAAGTTACACACCTGGCAAAGCTCAAGCTGCTATGGCTCTGGATTTCGAAAAGAAAGGGAAAATTTGTCTACATAGGTTAAAAACTGACTATAACAATGTTTTCATCGGTACCAGTGATTGTGAACACAATTTTTTAATATTGGGAGGTTGGGGACTTAAAGGAGGAACAGATGCAGTTTTTCCTGGAATCTATTATGTCTGTGGGAATAAGGCTTACTTTAGGCTTCCTGCACGGTGGTATGGAAGTTGTTACTTTGGAATAGTATTTCCAAAGATATACCACGTAAAAAGAAACACTGGAAGCAATGAAAACAATGGCGAGTTAACACGTAATAAAAGAGCTAGTTTTTCAGAAATAATAGGTGATATATTTGGTGCATTGATACCTTCAGTGGGAATAATTCTGAACTCAAGGAAGATATGTAAATTGTCCACAGTAGTTGATCGTTTATCAACAAATACTGCTGGAGGGTTTCTAATGATTAATGCCGAAATGGTTGCGATTAGATCCATGGTAATGCAAAATCGACTTGCTCTTGACATAATATTGGCAAAAGAGGGCGGAGTCTGTAAAGTATTGAAAATAAAACACTGTTGTACATATATTCCTGATAAGAGTGCAGAAATTGGGACATATATTCAGAATATAACTAAACTTGAGCAAGAACTTAAACCACTGGAAGTTGATAATGTATGGGAAAGATTGACAAATAGTATATCGTCAATCAGAACCTGGTTTTCTAATATAGGTAAAGGACTTATAGGTCAAATATTAGTTCCCTTAGCAGGGATAGCAATAATAGTTCTAACAATAGTATTTTGGTGTAAATGCTGCAGAAAGAATGGAACGTATAAAGTGACAGACAAAGGAAAGAAGAGAAAGAGAGACGAGATTGAACTAGAAGAATGGAAAAGTGAATTATACAAAAAGATGAAAGGAGATTGTAAAAATAGAAAAGCTAAAAATGAAAATGAGAATGAAGTGATTTGCTAAAAGTTGGCATCTGATTGAGGGTACTTTTTGATGGCTCAGAAACGCCATCAGAGAGGGGATTGATGGAGCAAGGTTTCGCAAATGAAATTTGCTCGGATGCAATCTTCCTCATTGTATTAATATTAAAATTTGTATTGTCTGTATTAATATTTGCACACACTACATGAATAGTTAGGAAGCTTGCCTATGTTGTTTTTCTAACAAATAACGCTTGTTCCTAGTCTAAAATGGCCGCTTAAGCGCGGGATTTTACCTGCGCATGTCACAACCTGATCACATGGTGTGACGTCTTTCTTTGCTTGGTGGGAATTTCTGCTTCTGCGCAGTGTGCATTAAAATGGCTGCTCAATGTTCTCACATGCTTAAGCTTGCTCTTGTGTCATTATTAAATAGTCATTTCTTAACGCAATTAATGCGGGATAGGTTTTTATAATTAAAAGGGATTAGAAATAAGATAAGTGGTATACAGTGAAACGTTTTATTTTTGATATTAATATTTCCTTCTTGCACTTTTAGTAATTCGTAATCTTGGGCCTGGGTTGGTGACTTGAAACTCGAGAAGCAGAGGGTTCTGCGCATGCGTCCTGAACGACTGCCAAATGAAGTCAACTTGGACGTCTCACAAGGCCGTGACCTGATAACCAAAGATGTTATAACTACTGCATTTCCTGTTGGTTATAGATACATTGTCTATGAAAATTGGTGTACATTTGTCATGAGACGGGTGGGAAATAAAGCGAATGTATAAATTTGAGGGGCGGGAACGTTAATACAATAGGCTTCACAAATTAAGCCAAATTTGTCATGGTGCGAGAATCCACCTCCTGTCCCTGTCCAATCAGAGGTAGTGGTCCCATATTTTAGCAACATTAAGAGGAGGTACTTGGGCGTAGAAGGGTATAATAGAATATAGCCTTAGTAGTTAGTTTAGCTTAGATTTTTAGAACATACAGAAGAGCTCCAGGCTGCCCAGCTGATTGGTTGCTGACTGAATCCCTATCCAGAAGAGGTCCTGAGGAGGGGGCGGCGGAGTCCATTAGAGGGAAGAATCGAGGAGAAGTCGAGTGCCAGAGAGGGAAACGGCGCAGGCGTCGTTGTAGAGAGGTCACCGATCCTATCCTGATCCTGAAGACGGTCCTTGCTCTTCATCCTTCCAGGGTTCTATCCTTTCAAACTCCTTGGCTAAGGGTTTGGTTCTCGCATTTAGGTAAATATATGTAACCTTTAGTTGCGCTGCTGTTCCTATCTCCTCTTTTCCTTAAACACCGTCATTGATTAGCAATAATCATTCTATGCTCTTCTACGGGTATTCTGATCAAATACCGTGTCTTTTTCTGTATTTTACTCTGCTAAAACTTTAGATAAACATTTTAAAACTTCCTGACTCTGTGGTTATTTCAGGATTATGTATTATAGTGAATGTCACTCATTTTAAACTTCCCAATTAGCAAAGGATCCATTGGTAAGTTATTACTCTTCAATCAGAAGGTAATTGGTAGCAGGGATTTTGATAAAAGAGTACATCTGACACCCAGCGTAAGTATTAGTGTAGTATGAATGTATGGGCCCAAGTGAGTATATGGAGTATAAATACTGTTTGCTAATATCACGCTGGATCATGTCCTCAGTCTCATACGAACATGAGCCTCACGTCTCCTCTGCCTCATGAGAACACGTGACTTACATATCTGACATCCCATACAAATACGTGATTTGCATCTTATGTCTCATACAAGTATGTGACTTGCTTAACTTCTAGCTTACATTAACATATGACTAATGAATCCACCACCCCACATGAATATGTGACTCAAACCCTCTGCCACATGCAAATATGTGACGCTTGTGTCCTCTATCGCACATGAGCATATGATTTATGATTGTTAACGAACTCATTAATACTGGACACTTTCCCTCTGAGTGAAAGAAAGCCTCCATTCTACTTTGCTAAGAAAAATGATTTAGATCCTCAAGAGCCTAGCAGTTACAGGCCCATCTCAAGACTGCCCTTCCCAGCCAAATTATTAGAGAAGGCTCTGAACATTGAACTCATGTAATTTATTGACAATAACAAACTATCAGATTGCACTCAATATGGTTTTAGAAAGGCACACAGTGCAGAGACAGTGCTGATAGTTGCAGCAGAGGAACTGAGGTCCCTTCTAGATGGTGGAGGTGAGGACGCTTTGATATTATTAGATCTCTTCGCGGCCTTTAACACAGTCAATCATAATATCCTAATTGACCGACTTGCTGAGCTAGGAATAGGTGGCCTTGCACTGAAGCTGATAACATCTTTTCTAACGAATAGAATGAACACTGTTTCTATGGGCGATTTCATCTCTGAACAGTTTTGTCTGCCATGTGGGGTACTCCAGGGCTCTTCATGGAGCCCTACTCTTTTTAATCTCTATGCTACTCCACTGGCAAGACTGATAAAATCGTTGGTGTACTATGCCGATGACACCCAAGTTGTGGTGTCCATATCAAGCAATCATGAGGAGACTGCTAAAAGGTTTAGCTCCTGTAAGTCTCGGGTAGAATGCTGGATGAGATTAAACTGCCCAAAGCTTAACTCCGGAAAGACTGAGGTCCTTCTTTTTGGTAAAGACAACCCCTTCTGGTCACCAAGCTGGTGGCCGCAGGATATGGGAGTTCCACCCACACCAGTGTGGAAATTGAAGAACTTAGGAATCCTTTTTGAAGATAAGCTCAATTTTGAAGATCAGGTCAATGCTCTTGCCTCATCAGTATTCTTCACTTTAAGAATAATTAGAAGGATCTGTCCTTTCGTCCCCTTGGACCTTCAAAAAATGGTGGTTACAACCTTAGTCCTACCTAAATTGGACTATGGGAATGCCCTTTTCATCGGCATTCGGAAAAAATCCCTCCAAAGACTCCAGATGCTGCAGAATGCCTCAGCTCGTCTTCTCGCAAGAATTCCAAAATCATTCAGCATCACAGGCCTTGATCAAGCTGCACTGGCTTCCAATGGCAAAAAGGACTGAATTTAAGGCGCTCTGTACTGCTTTTAAGGCACTGCACAAAATTGGTCCTTACTATCTTCGTAAGAAATTTGTCTGGTACACCCCTCCTAGGACACTCACATGCAAAATTCTTAGTATTACCTAAGGTCAAAAGAGCCTCCTGGGGAGGTAGGAATTTTGTCCTGAAGGCCATAGGACTATGGAACTCCCTCCCTGCGAACCTAAGGAAGTGCCCAGACCTCCTGTCTTTTCAAACGTCCCTGAAGACTTGGCTTTTTGGTCATTAGAGCTGCCTTACTCTTGCCTGACCTTCCTCTTCTTGTTTAGAACAGCAGCAGTGCCAAGACGTCTCAGGGCATTCGAGCGCCATATAAAATTATAAATCAAATCAAATCATTTACACATCCTCCGTCCCATACGAATATGTAACTCGCAGCCTCTCTCTCATACAAACACATGGCTCAGATATCCTCTAACCTACTTGAATATGTGAGTTACACATCCACCGTCCCATACAAATATGTATCTCACAGCCTCTGTCTCATACAAATATGTGACCTGTGTGTGTTCCATCTCACATGGGTATGTGACTTGCGCTTCCCTTGCCCCGCACAGTATCGTTACTCGAATCCTCTGCCTCATATGACTTCGAGCCTTAGGAGGCCTCCTTCTCTCATGAATGCAGTATGTATTTGTCCTCTGTCCCATGCAAATGTGTGGCTTTCATCCCTCATCTCATAAGAACACATGACCAACGTGATCTCCATCTTATATTAGGAATGCTCTGGGATTGTGGTTCCAGAAGAGGAATGAGAACCAGTTGCACACCTTGTGAACCCTCTGTGCTCATCTCGCATCAGTATGTGACTTGTGAGGCCTCCATCGCATATGAGTTTGTGGCTTCTTCTCACCTATGGGGGGGGCGGGTCCTCCGTTAACAGGAATGGGACTGTGGCACCCTCAACTGTCCTCTTGTTCATACGAATATGCAAGTTACACATCAAGTCATACGAACATGCTACTCATGCATCCTTCATCTTATACACATGTGCAAGGCATTGGGAAAGCTTACACATTTAAAGGCCATCTGAATAGGGAGAGAGTGACACATGAGGACAGCAGGGCATATTCTTAAATCCTTTCAAATCTATTCAAGCCTGGAGGCCTCTGAGTGGTGGATAAAAAGATCCTGAGAAAAGCAGCCTCTAAATCCTTTCAAATCTGTTCAAGCCTGGAGGCCTCTGAGTGTTGGATAAAAAGATCCTGAGAAAAGCTATGGCTGAATCCTTTCAAATCTATTCAGTCATGGAGGCCTCTGAGTGTTGGATAAATAGATCCCGAGAAAAACTGCTGCTAAATCCTTTCAAATCTGTTCAAGCCTGGAGGCCTCTGACTGGTGGATAAAAAGATCCTGAGAAAAGCTATGGCTGAATCCTTTCAAATCTATTCAGTCATGGAGGCCTCTGAGTGGTGGATAAAAAGATCCTGAGAAAAGCAGACGCTAAATCCTTTCAAATCTGTTCAAGCCTGGAGGCCTCTGAGTGGTGGATAAAAAGATCCTGAGAAAAGCAGACGCTAAATCCTTTCAAATCTGTTCTAGCCTGGAGGTCTCTGAGTGTTGGATAAAAAGATCCTGAGAAAAGCTATGGCTGAATCCTTTCAAATCTATTCAGTCATGGAGGCCTCTGAGTGTTGGATAAATAGATCCCGAGAAAAACTGCTGCTAAATCCTTTCAAATCTATTCAAGACTGGAGGCCTCTGAGTGTTGGATAAATAGATCCCGAGAAAAACTGCTGCTAAATCCTTTCAAATCTATTCAAGCCTGGAGGCCTCTGACTGGTGGATAAAAAGATCCTGAGAAAAGCTATGGCTGAATCCTTTCAAATCTGTTCAAGCCTGGAGGCCTCTGACTGGTGGATAAAAAGATCCTGAGAAAAGTTATGGCTGAATCCTTTCAAATCTATTCAGTCATGGAGGCCTCTGAGTGGTGGATAAAAAGATCCTGAGAAAAGCAGACGCTAAATCCTTTCAAATCTGAACAAGCCTGGAGGCCTCTGAGTGGTGGATAAAAAGATCCTGAGAAAAGCTGCCGCTAAATCCTTTCAAATCTATTCAATCATTGAGGTCTCTTGGTGTTGGATAAAAGGTCTTGAGAAAAGCTGCCTCTGGATGAAAGAGATGAGCATGTAGAAAGCCATAGAATGGTCTGTCCTGTGTAGCACCTTCAGCCAAACTGGGCTTTTTAACCAGCAGCACATTGCATTTTGGATCTTGTAGTTTCACTTTTAATATTGAAAGAATGGTCTCAAAATACCAGTGTGTAAAGTGATATTGACTAAAAAGCCAGGACAGGCTGAAGGTGTCACAAACAACTTTGGGCCTCTTTGTAGCCTTCCCCCTGTAATGGAAACCATCAGCTGCAGGTCACAAGCTTCAATCCCGAGGAAGCAAATTCAAAATCAAAATATTTGTCCTGTTTGATTAATTAAGACCATATAATAAGGCAGAACCAAAACCATTTCCAGATGGATATCAATTTAAAAGAATTATTAAATCCAAATCTTCGCAGAAAACAGTTGGCGTTAACAACCCTATTAGTGTCTTCTATATTAGCACATCCCTGGAGTGTCAAAAGCTAATTTAGAATGTCAATCATTTTAATACTCTTGAAGATAGTCACATATTTTTAGAACCGAGACACTATATGACAGCATTTCTGTAGTAGCAAATGCTTCTGTCAGTGAGATTTGCACTCACAACCAATTAGAGCCTGAAAATGTTTATTAATGAAAAGAAAAATATTCTGTGAATCGCAGAGTCCAGCGATTGGAGTGGTCCTGTAGCACCCCATGAGTATGAAAGCTAAAGCAGAACAAGCATTGGCATAGCCAATCGGTCTCGCCTTTGGGACCTTACAAGTGTTTAGCCATGCAGCACATTATCCTGGCTACTGTGCCACCTGGAATTGAAGAGCTATACAATTAATTTAATTACTGTTGACAATTGCTTTGCTGTTCACACAGTAGTTATCCTGTATAAGCTGTCTGCTGTGTCTATACACTGTGGATCCCACGCGTGAGAGATATTGACACGAGAGTGCTGGAAGCCAAAGTTCTCCATGGCAGTGTGACATACCTCACCCTGCCATCACATGCTGTTCTTATTTATGCACTGCCCAAATATTTCCATTTAAGAAAGATAGACTTCAGGTGTGACATGATTACCCATTAAAGGTGGCAAGAGAGAATTTTATGGAAAGCACTTAGCACTTTCATCCATCTTGTGCAAACTGCCCTCGTATACAAAGAACATGTACAGCATAGACAGCAGCAGCAGAACAACACAAACACACAACAGCAGAAATGATTCTTTGCCCACAGAAATGATAACGCATAGGCAACAGCGGTGTAGTATCTGACAAGTAGAATATGTACGGCATGGGGATTAGAAGTGAAAGCTTCTCTTATAAACTCACCCACACACACACACATGAGTATGGTAAAGAATGGGGAAATGTGTAGCAAAGAAATAAAAGAAAATGGTGCAGTGGCATCTGAGGATAAAGAACCTGGGTTCTGCAACACTGACTGATCAGAAAGCACGTTAATATCTTGGTAAGTTGTTTGCAGGAGAAAATCTATTAGGGTGCTCATCCTATAGCCGGTGCTTCCATCGGCCACGGGGAGGTGGCGGAGGAGTTGAGGCCGCCGATGGGCTCCATTTGCACAGGGGCCATATGGTGTTGGAGCCCTGGAGGTGGAGTGCCCGGGAAGGGATTGACAGTAACTCCAGTTAAGCCGTCGCAGGTGCCCTTCTCCATGGGAATGGGCGAATAGGTGACTTTACTGTATTGCACCGCATTGATGTGACATTTGTACAGTGCTTTCAAGGCCCAGATGGGGCCCAAAGATCTAGCGGCGAGTGGGTTAGTTAGGCACTATGTACATAAGAGTTAGATACTGGTAAATATTTTTCATGTCGCTGCAGGTAATTACTGATGAGTAACATGCCCCATTGGAGTGGTTTAAATAGGCTGGTCCTGGGGGGCGTGGCCAAGATGGCGGCACAGTAGGACGCGGAACTCTGCTCCTCCGGCCCCGCCACACCATTAGCCTTGTACTTGCCCCATACCCCGCACTGCAATCGACGCGAATCTGTAGCGCACAGTCTCCTGACTCCTCCTGTCACTCTGCGAGGCGGAATCCTGCTTGCCTGGGCGATCCTGCAGGCTCTTGCGGCAGACGGAGCCGGGGCGGCCGCGGCCGGAACGGAGGCCGCGAGATCGCCGCCTGAAGACCCCCGCCCTCAGCGTTGTAGCACAGGCTCGGGCGGCGCCGGAGCTCCTGCTCCACACCGGCGGTTGCCCACACCGCTAACTGGAGGTCCCAGGAGCCGGGACCTGCCGCCACTAGAAGCGGTGAGCTGAACCTTGGACGTGGCCTGTCGGGAGGCTGCCATCTTGTTATCGCCCGCGTCCCGGCCTGAGGTGGTACCGGCCGGCCCCAACAACCCAGCGGCAGCGGCCCCCTAACTGCCAAGAAGTCTGGCGGAGACCGTGCCTGGCCGGGAGCTTCTGTGTGTGCGCTCTCTACCAAGCGCACAACGACAAAGGGGCCTGGCCTGAGCGGAGAGCAGGCCCTGTGCCGTCATTATACATCTCGATACAATCAAGGATATCAACCTTTTTTAGGGAGGCGCAATCAGAGAACAGGGAACTGGAGACCGCAA
This sequence comes from Calotriton arnoldi, assembly GCA_963921515.1. Taxonomy (NCBI): domain Eukaryota; kingdom Metazoa; phylum Chordata; class Amphibia; order Caudata; family Salamandridae; genus Calotriton; species Calotriton arnoldi. The sequence goes on along the minus strand of CAWUFW010001323.1, from coordinate 2,756,307 downwards.
TATCAACCACATCCACAGTATCAAACCCAGTTCCGGGGACATCAGCCCACAAATCAGAATCAATATCTAGAAACCCGCAATGCCAGGTATTGGAGGGAGTAAAAGAAATTCCCATTTTCAACCTTAGTACCGCCCCGGTAAATGAATCTATCTATTCCCTTTTATCTAAAGGATTAACGTATGTGCCACACTCTGGACTCAACAAATTTGAGTTGTTTAGCGACTTAATGTTGTTTTTTCGTAAAATTCAGCTTAAAATCCTTTTCTCTAATGTAACTAGTAACAGCACAGACATTAATAAATCTGGATTAGCCCCTAAATCTACTTTTACGCCTACTACAGATCAGGTACCACCGGAGATTCATATATTTGAACAGGTGGTATATAACAAGTTAAAGAATGCTACCAATTATGTATCTAAAACACCATTTAATATCACCATTGATGAGCATACAGCCCTGAATGATATAAAACACTCTCCTGAAATCACAATCAAATGTTGTGATAAAGGTGGAGGAATAGCTATACTAGATACATCAACTTACATAACTAAAATAGAGGAAATGTTAAGTGACGAAAGATTCTATATTAAAATAATGAGGAACTCAACTGATAAGATCAAAAACAAGATACTTAAACTCACTAACAAGGCTCTAAGAGATGGACATATCTGTGATAAAGAGTTTGCTTACTTGAATACTCAAAACCCGAGATTAGCTAGCCTATACGGCATACCTAAAATCCATAAGGATCAAAAGAACCCTCCATACAGACCTATTATTACAACTATAGGATCTGTAACTGAACCAATTTCTAAATATCTGGATGCCATTTTGCGTCCATATATACAGGATACTCCGGCTTTTGTACAGGATACACAACATATTATCAACCTGAATTTTGGTCTGGATCTTATATTCTTTTTCTATTAACTATCTCTCTTATTTTGTTTTATTATTATTTTTAGGAGTTCATTATATCTAGTTCTTTCATCTTTGGCTCTACTAAGTTTTCTATATTCTTTCTCTAATGTCTAGTTTTAGTTGTAATGATTTAGTGGCCATTAGTCCTACAGAAAAATAATTAAAAAGTATTTCAAAATGTATTACATTATATCATTTATTAATCACTTTTTAAAATGTATATACATATCTGTATTTGCATTGTAAATTTATATACGTTGATTGTCCGACTTTGATCGCATCTTTTGCATTGTATTATATATAATAATGAGAGGTATTGCCAAATTCTAGGTTTTGAGCATGTTTGTATATAGTTGTATATAAAATTAGCATTTGGTATATATATTTTGTAATTGTTTTATGTTTTTCACAGTTTTGTTCGTAATAGACGGTTTCCTGACGAAGGCAGAAGTGCCGAAAGCGCGCGTAGTTGTCATCTACCGCTAGCCTTCATCTAATCTGAAAAAACTTTTAAGAAAGATATAATTATTGACCGCATGATTTGGACTGACTTTTTTCATTGCATATATTCATTATGTGTTCATTTTTTCTGTATATATGTATATTTACACTATTGATCAAGAATGGAAAATAATTCCAAGAAAAAGAGATTAAATAACTAAATAAAATATATTTTTATAAACAGAAAATATCTGTTTACATGACACCTAGAATGTTTTAACTCCAGATTTAATTGAAAGCTTGCTATTATCTCTTTACCTAAGAGCATAAGAGTTAGATACTGGTAAATATTTTTCATGTCGCTGCAGGTAATTACTGACGAGTAACATGCCCCATTGGAGTGGTTTAAATAGGCTGGTCCTGGGGGGCGTGGCCAAGATGGCGGCACAGTAGGACGCGGAACTCTGCTCCTCCGGCCCCGCCACACCATTAGCCTTGTACTTGCCCCATTCCCCGCACTGCAATCAACGGGAATCTGTAGCGCACAGTCTCCTGACTCCTCCTGTCACTCTGCGAGGCGGAATCCTGCTTGCCTGGGCGATCCTGCAGGCTCTTGCGGCAGACGGAGCCGGGGCGGCCGCGGCCGGAACGGAGGCCGCGAGATCGCCACCTGAAGACCCCCGCCCTCAGCGTTGTAGCGCAGGCCCGGGCGGCGCCGGAGCTCCTGCTCCACACCGGCGGTTGCCCACACCACTAACTGGAGGTCCCAGGAGCCGGGACCTGCCGCCACTAGAAGCGGTGAGCTGAACCTTGGACGTGGCCTGTCGGGAGGCTGCCATCTTGTTATCGCCCGCGTCCCGGCCTGAGGTGGTACCGGCCGGCCCCAACAACCCAGCGGCAGCGGCCCCCTAACTGCCAAGAAGTCTGGCGGAGACCGTGCCTGGCCGGGAGCTTCTGTGTGTGCGCTCTCTACCAAGCGCACAACGACAAAGGGGCCTGGCCTGAGCAGAGAGCAGGCCCTGTGCCGCCATTTTCGAGGCGCGGCGCCGGAGCCTCTCTTCCATGACGCGGGGCTGAGAGATCTGCAGAGGCCCTAACTGCATCGAGACCCGGATGATTCGCCCCACGACTGGTGGCTGGAGGCCCTCTGGTGCACTGTGCAGCGCTGGGAGTTGGCCCCTTGAACGCACCCGCGCAGCTCCTGGGAGTAACGGCGGATTGTAAGGACCCCGAGACCGGAGCCTTCCCTCCACGACGCACATGTGAGTGGGCCACCCTGGATGCAGCAAGACCTGGTTGCGCGGCTGCAGCGGACAGCACGCCCTGCACCTAGCGTCTGATGGACACCCGGTGAGTTGCGCGACGCCCGGGTGTTAGAACTTCCACCCCTTAGCGCACCCACGCAGCTCTTCTTTAAATGACCCTGGGGCTGGAGAACTCTGCAAGGTAGCGTCTTGGCAGGCCGCTGCTCCCTTCCCACCCCGCCTCAGCAGGGGTCCGACCCGGAGGTTCATGGCATGACTGGCTCCCCACATAGGACAGCACGCAGGGCCCAGATCAGACACAGAGAGAGGGCACTCCCGGTGTTGCAGCTCGCCCACAACGCCCTTGAGCACAGCACTCAGCCGAATACTTGGAACTACGGTGTGGGAGGTCTTGGGGACAGGCCCCACTGGTGGTAATAACGAGACCTCCTAAAGGGAACACGAGCCTTAACGGCCCCTCACACACTCTGCCTTACATTGCCCAAAGCTCGGACCCAGATCGCAGGTACGACACAGAAACGAGGGCGGTGGCGGCCCTCTCAGCTGGCACGCACTCCCGCATCTTGGGGTACGACGATGGCCTCAGCCCGCGCACGGAGGGAGAAATCCCTCAAAGAACTCCTGCTTAAACAGCCCGGGAGTACAGAGGCATCCCAAGGACTCTCCAAACATCAGGAGCACGCAGACTCGGTCGCAGAAGCGGACAGCCCAGCAACGAAGGCCTTCATGCTGGAACTATTCTCTGCCATCAAGGAAGATATAATGGAACTGAAGAGTCAGCTGGCGTCGGATCTCAAGGAAGTGCGCTGAGATGTCGATGAAGTAGGCGAAAGAGTTGCCGTACTGGAAGAGCACGAACTGGCGAGGGAGGATGACCTGCATCAACTCCAGCAGGAGGTCCTCCGCCTACGGGACCAGACTTTGGACCTCCAGGCCCACGCGGAGGATCTCGAAAACAGATCACGTAGGAATAACATCCGCATCCGCACAGTACCCTGGAAGGTGGAGGGAGAGGATCTGCGCGGCTACATCCTGTCCCTCTTCCAGCAAATCCTGGGCGAAGATAGCACACAAGAGATCCAGATGGACCGCGTTCATCGAGTGGGCCTCCCAAGAGGTGGCAAGGCCCCCCCGCCTGATGTACTAGTCTGCGTACATGACTTCCAGCTTAAAGAATAGATCCTGCGCAAGGCTAGGGGGGCCCAACAGATACAGTTTCGAGGGCACACTCTGGCCCTCTTCCAAGACCTAGCGGCATCGACCCTGGCCAAACGTAGGGAATTCCGACAGGTCACGTCCTATCTCCGGGACAAGGGAATACCGTATTCGTGGGGCCATCCCTTCCGAATCATCTTTAAACACCAAGGGAAGTTGAGGCAGATGCGCTCCCTTGCCGACACCATGGATCTTCTGGGAATTGCGGCAGACACGACTCAGACACCGAACGACAGTCCCTCAAATCACGACAGGAAACAACTTCCCCCTGGCAGACTGTTGGCAAACCCTCAACCTCCACAAAGCCAGGCCCGGAGGAAATGGCAAGAGAACGCGATGCAGTGCTCTCAACCCTCTCTCAGACCCAGGATCGCCCGTGCACCCCGTGAAGCATTTCAACGTATCTTACGGGGATGGTAGCTCTGCAACGGAGCCGGATGAGCCCAAAAGTGATCCACCTTTGTGGCGTGCATGCCCCCTGGTACTCTGTTTTTGGAAGTCTCGTTCCCCCCTGATCTCCTCCACTAGACAGACTTTTGTCTCCTGTTCTTCTTTATTGTCCCAAGCTTTTCTAGAGTACCTGTTGGTCTTTCCGTAGGCCACTCTTGAATGCTGTTCTCTTTGGGGCCTATGCCCGTTCGAGCTGGATTTTATGTTGTGTTCTTGTTGGGGTTTTTGTCCTTTTTTTTGGGGTCCTTCCTTATCACACATAGGGTCTACGGCCTCCATGTAGGGGCCCACGCATGCTCCAGCCCACCTCCTGCGCAACGCTCCCGACGTATTAGAAGACCAGCAAGCATGTTTCCCCCCAGTACTGATGCCTAGAGACCTGAAAATCATCAGCCTCAATGTCCGAGGCCTGAATCACCCCACGAAGCGCACTGCAATACTTTCACTTCTTGAGCAGAACGAGGGCGATATTTGCATGCTTCAGGAGACCCACCTACTTGCTAAAGATACCCCCTGTATGCGCTCCCGACGCTTTCCACACCAATTCTGGTCCTCTGGGGCGATGAAAAAGAATGGGGTGGCCATACTACTTGGGGCTAAGTTTGAGGGCAAGGCCCTATCTACCTTCTATGAGTCCAAGGGGAGGGCTTTAGCTCTCAGGATCCAATGGGGCCCCACTGTCTTCACCCTCCTTAACGTATACGCTCCCAATACACAGCAGGAAGCTTTCCTCCGCAGGCATTTAACAGAGGGTCTGGCCTCTCCTGACCCAGCTTTGGTAGTAGGGGGGGTCTTCAATCTAGTAATGGATAATGAGATGGACAGATCAGGGCAACACCATACGCAGATAGGAGCCCTCTCCCCGACGGGAAACGCTGGCTAGCAGAGAATGGCCTACATGATGTCTGGTGCCTTCGCCACGCAGACACGCGCGACTACTCCCATTACTCGGCGGCACACAAAACTTACGTGCGACTAGACATGCTCTTGGTTTCGAACGCGCTTCTTCCGAGAGTAACGGACGCTTCAATAGCCGTGCGCTCCCTCTCGGACCATGCACATGTCTCACTCTCCCTGTGCCCTGATGGATTTGGGCACGCGCCTTCTAGATGGCGGCTGCGCGTAGGCCTTTTGCACTCCCCTGCTGTTGTGAAGGAACTGCGCGCCAAGATCACGAATTACCTCCAACTTAATGACAATGGTGAAGCTTCCCTGGCTGCGGGGTGGGACGGGCTCAAAGCAGTCCTGAGAGGAGAGTTTATGGCCATCTCCTCTGCGGAGGCCCGTAGACGGAGAGAAGCCCGCTTAGATCTTGAGCAGGAGGTGGCGGAACTAGAGGCGATACACAAACGCTCAGGGGCCCCTCTGGTTTGGCGCGCGATGGATAAAGAAACGGACACTCCTCAAATGCCTAGACCTTGATAGGGCCAAACACGCTTTGGTTCGCCTACGACACAAGTTCTACTTGGGAGGTGACAAATGCGGGAAACTGTTGGCCCAGAGGCTGCGTGCCAGAGCTATATCGGGGTCCATCTCTTTCCTCAGAAACTCTGCTGGGGAGGAATTTCATCTGGACTCCCAAATTGTTGAGGAATTTCGATCTTTCTATTGCACTCTCTATAGCACCGACCACCAAGACACCCCCGAGACTCGAGACTATCTAGCAACTAGCAACTTCACCCGTCTCCAGAAGGCGGAAGCAGACCCTTTAGAAAATCCTATTCGAGTAGAGGAGGTTATATCCGCCATCGCTAAACTGAAGCTGGATAAATCGCCTGGCCCCGATGGCTATCCAGCCCTTTTTTATAAAACGTTTTGTCACGAATTGGCCCCTCTCCTCAAGCGTCTATATAACTCCTTCCAGGACAGTGGAGCGATGACCGAATCGATGGGAGAGGCAGCGATCTCTGTCATCCTTAAACCCAATAAAGACCCAAGCCACTGCGGTTCGTACCGCCCAATTTCCCTACTTCACATTGACGCGAAACTGTTCACGGGCATTCTAGCGGCACGGCTGAATCCTCTCATGGCCGGTCTTATTGACCCTGACCAAGCGGGATTCATCCCCACCCGGCAGGGGAGCGACAACACCAAACGCCTTCTACATCTCATTGATGGGGTTCACCGTTCTCAGGTGGGTGCAGTGTTTTTCTCGGTCGACGCGGAGAAGGCATTCGACAGAGTGTGCTGGCCATACCTGTTCGACGTCCTCCGAAGCAAAGGGTTCGGCCCTCGTTTTCTCACTTGGGTGCGGTGCATCTATCACGCCCCTCGAGCATTTGTCAGAGCTAACGGGGTCTCTTCATCCCTTTTTAAGATTGCTCGGGGCACCAGGCAGGGATGCCCTCTTTCGCCCCTTTTATTTGCCCTCTACATGGAACCCCTTGCACAGAAGATCCGGGACCATCCAGACATCCAGGGCATCAAATTTGGGGGCGACTACCATAAGGTTAGCCTCTATGCTGATGACATCATTCTCTCTCTCGCACAGCCACTTACCTCCCTTCCCGCTCTGGTAGACGAGCTTGAGGCTTTTGGCCGGATATCGGGCTTTAAAGTAAACCTTAACAAATCCCAGGTCCTCAACCTATCCCTACCGCAACCACACGCCGAGGCCCTTCAACAGTCTCTCCCTCTGCATTGGTCCCACGACCCCATTCCTTACTTGGGCATTCTGGTGACACCCTCACTGCCACGCACGCTGGAAGTGAACTACTCGTCTCTGATGGCACAAACGCGCAGAGCCCTAGAGGGGTGGACTAAACATACACTGTCGTGGTTCGGGCGCATAGCGGCGGTCAAGATGATGATCTTACCACGCATTCTGTATTTATTCCAAACCCTCCCGTTAACACCACCGCCCGGCATTGTGCGGTCACTGCAACTAGCGCTGAATAACTTCATCTGGGGGAACAAGAAGGCACGCCTCTCGGTGGCACAACTCTCGCGTTCCAGAGACGATGGAGGAGTGAGGCTACCTCTCATTCATAGGTATTTGCAGGCGGCACATCTACGATATGTGCTAGAGTGGATCTGCCCGCTATCGGAGAAGCATTGGACCTTCATGGACCAAGCAGTGGCGGGCGCGAACATTTGGCGTGAAATCTGGCTCCCCCGCCGCCTTCGAGCCTGGGGCCTATATTCTTCTCCGGTGACGGCAGCAACCATGAAGGTCTGGGACAACGTAGCACTGGCAAAAGGCCTCACTACATTCCCCTCCCCGATGACGCCCCTAGTAGACAACCCAGACTTCCCTCCCGGTGTCAAGTCCGTTGTCGCACAGAGATGGAGAGAAGCGGGCTGCAAGCACTTAGGCCACCTTTTCGATCTTAAGGGCATCATTCCGTTTAGTCGCATACGCCTTGATCTTGACCTTCCCCGCTCAGATGAATATTATTATTTACAACTGTGACACTGGGCTACCTCTCGGACCTATCTCCCGTTTCATTGTTGTTTCTTCTGCATAGAAATCCTGTTTTGTGCCACTTGGACTCCCGAAGGTACATGCCGCTTGGACTCTCTAGCCTGGACTCTAATGGTTGCCCGCCTTCGGGATGCTGGCCTTGTACACCTTTGACAGCACTGTTTATAGCCGCCGGCCCCTGTGGTTGTAGGCAGAAGGCTGTGTACAACTAAGAGTCGCTTTTCAAATGTCTAATAAAATAGATTTGTTCTATAAATAGGCTGGTCCTGTCAGGTACTAAATACCTGCTTCTTGAATTTGAAAGGGACAGTACCTGCACTTCTATGCCATATTGCAGTTACACCCGAAGTAGGGATTAGTTAGTGGAATTTTGTTTGCTGCACGGGCACTCTGGGTAGGTTTTTGTCAATGCCTTGTAGTGTACTGCAGGTACACTTCTGAGGCTATACTGCAGGTACACACTCAGGAGTAGCATGTTGAGCAGTGCCATCTGCCATACTGCAGGTACACACTCAGGAGTAGCATGTTGAGCAGTGCCAACTGCCATACTGCAGGTACACACTCAGGAGTAGCATGTTGAGCAGTGCCATCTGCCATACTGCAGGTACACACTAAGGAGTAGCATGTTGAGCAGTACCATCTGCCATACTGCATGTACACACTCAGGAGTAGCATGTTGAGCAGTGCCTTCTGCCATACTGCAGGTACACACTATTAAATAGGTGTGGTCAGTGTTACAGCTCTGAAGTGTAAATATGTCTGTTGTATATGACATGCTGCACGTGCCCTCTCAACTACGTATTGGTCGACATTCAGTCATGTGCTAAATGGAATACAGCAGAATATATACTGATCGAGTATATATGGTAACTGCAGGTACAGCCGAAGTAGGGACTGCTCCGTGGTATATTTGTCAGTGCTTTATGGTGTACTGCAGGTGCTGTTTTCTGCTCTGTTAGACTGGGCTGTGTGCCTCTCCATGCCCTGTAGGTGGTGGTCGGGCAGTGGAATGGGCTTCGTTTTTATGACCGGTGTGCACAGAGATGGCACAGAAGTGTTCTATGAGCTCGGCTCATTGGCGCGAGAATGACAGGCAGACTGTGGCATATAGGAATGCTGCTCAACTTACTGCTACATACTATGTACTGCAATCTAATGTTTACCCCTTAACCCGAAGAAATGAGTTCACTTAAGCGAATTCCAGCTGTGTAGGAGTTTTACAGGGAGACCGCACATGCACACAGACTCAGGGCCGGACTGGCCGTAGTGGGCACTGGGCATTTACCCGGTGGGCCGCCAAGGTGGGGGCCAGTTTTGGGCCCCTGGGGGCTGTTTTTGTTACAGGCCCGTTTTTGCAGCATTGCTGCAATATCGGCCCCTGTAACAAAATCGGCTGAAACTAGCCCTGGCAAACAGCTCGGCCGCACCACCAAACCCCGGGGGCCCGGCCGAGCACTTTGCCAGGGCCAGTTTTGGTTCCCAGTCCGGCCCTGCACAGACACCTCCGAAGGGTTCACCTAACCACGCGATATTATTAATCACTGTAGGTCGGAGTGGCACTGAGAAGTGAAGTGTTTAACAGCCCGCGAGAGGCCTTTTTTCCTAATCCGCCTCCTGCAGTCGCAGTCAAGAGTCCAGTCTCACTCTCCGCAAACAGTACTCCATGTGTGCAGCTTTGAACCGGAAGTGAATGGAGGAACCAAAGGGAAGCTGACACTGCCTGGCTCATTTGTTACTTTATTGCAATGTAATATTTTAGTGGGGCAACCAGCATTAAATGTTAATAATCGTAAACACTAGACGGCGCCTTTATATTTTAATTATGAAGTTGAAGTTATAACTGTTTTTGGATGTATTTGAGCTGGTTACTTAAAATGTGAAAAATCTGATACTACGTAAGCTATGCTATATTAATAATGCCGTCTCTACCCATGAATGGCAGCAGTTTTTTTGTTCCTTGATTTTTGAGTTTTTATGTACCGCTCACGTTGAAAGTTAATAAATAAAAGTGTGTTAAAACACAAAGCGTCGCATCCATGAAGCGGGCGCCGCGCTCACCTATAAAATAAATTAAAAACAAAACAAAAAAACAAGTAGCGAGAAGAGGGCTAAAGAAAAAGTAGTGCTCTCAAGCTAAACATATAGCTACTAATGAAAGGATCCATGTACCAGGGCCAGTAGCAAGGGCGGGACCAAAACAACCACAAGGCGGGACAAATGTTCACTATTTACCAATGAGAGCAACGCAATTTGTAAAGGCAAACGAAGCAACCAATACAAAGTGGTGGGTGTGTGTGGGCGTTGTTTAATCTCAGTACAACACCTAGTTATCCGCGGGTCTCGCAGGCTTCACCGAAACCTTAAAGAGCTATGACACAGGAAAAAGAACTCTCAATCATTCATTAGGGAGAGTCCTTAAAAAAGGATGGAATCCCATCACCCACCGAGGTGGCATGCTTCATCATCTGGGATTTCTCCTCTCGGCTGCAACGCCTAGTGCTGCCAAGGGCTACAACCCCCTCCCTGTGAGGGAGGAGCTCAGGGATGTTTTGAGATGCTATTCTTGTATAGGATCTACTAAAATCCAGGAGATGTAAAGCACATGATGTTTAAGTAACGGGCGTAGAGCTAAACGTGAAATGTGTATTAAAACTAGCCTGCGAGAATGAATGAATGAATGAATGAATGAATATAAAACTTGTAAAGCGCGAACTAAGCCCAAGGGCGTCAAGGCGCGGATAACTAGGTGTTGTACTATAATTGTTCTGGGGAAATTATCCGTGCAGGTCTTTAAACTTCCCTTGGGCCCTCCACTCCTGGTTTTGTATCATTCGTTGTTTAATCTCCACAGAAGGAATACAGCAAGTCTCGCAGAGCAGCGCATGCGCACTGATGCTAGGCTCGACCTAAAATGGCTCCAATGGAAACTGAAACGAAACCAAAACCAAAGAGTTACAGGTGCGAAGCTGATATCGTGGGATAGAGCTCGACACCCCCAAACTAATACAAAAATGTAAACCTAGAGAGCAGGGCAAGCTATTCAAGAATTTCTCAACTACTTAATAGTCAACATTACATGTACTCATTTTTAATTCTGCATTCGCCTGTCTAAGTTAAAAATGTAATTTCCCTTTCCCAGTACAATATGTTTTATGCTTCATGCTATTGTTTTCATGCCCTACATTTTTTATTCTGTTGTTTCAATACCTCGCTGTACACTTGAGGAATACGCTCCTTTCATTGTAAATGGTTTCATTTGTACTAACAGTTTACAACTGGAAAAGAGAAGCTGTAAAAAAGTAAATTGCTTCACCACGGTCCAGTAGTGTGAGAGGATGGTAAGGTTTGCCACGGCCCAGTAGTGTGAGAGGATGGTAAGGTTTACCACAGTCCAGTAGTGTGAGAGGATGGTAAGGTTCACCACGGTCCAGTAGTGTGAATGGATTGCAAGGTTCATCATGGTCCAGTAGTGTGAGTGGATATTAAGGTTCACAACGGTCCAGTAGTGTGATTGGATGACAAGGTTCACCATGGTCCAGTAGTGTGGGAGGATGGTACGGTTCACTACGGTCCAGTAGTGTGAGAGCATGGTAAGCTTCACCACAGTCCAGTAGTGTGAGAGGATGGTAAGGTTCACCACGGTCTAGTAGTGTGAGAGGATGGCAAGGTTCACCATGGTCCAGTAGTGTGAGAGGATGGCAAGGTTCACCACGGTCCAGTACTGTGAGTGGATGGTAAGGTTCACCATTGTCCATTAGTGTGGGAGTATAGTAAGGTCCACTCCAGTCCAGTAGTGTGAGAGGATGGTATGGTTCACCATGGTCCAGTAGTGTGAGAGGATGGTAAAGTTCACCACGGTCCTGGAGTGTGAGAGGATGGTAAGATTCACCCTTGGTCCAGTAGTGTAAGAGGATGGTAAAGTTCACCATGGTCCAGTAGTGTGAGTGGATGGTAAGGTTCACCACGGTCCACTAGTGTGAGTGGATGGTAAGGTTCACCATGGTCCAGTAGTGTGAGTGGATAGTACGGATCACAATGGTCCAGCAGTGTGAGAGTATGCTAAGGTTCACCATGGTCCAGTAGTGTGAGAGGATGATAAGCTTGACCACAGTCCAGTAGTGTTAGTAGATGGTAAGGTTCATCACGGTCCTGTAGTGTGAGTGGATGGTACAGTTCACCATGGTCCAGTAGGGTGAGTGGATATTAAGGTTCACCACGGTCCAGTTTGGGAAGATATCATCTTCCTGGAAAGGAGCTATTGCGCATCTGTTGGACTTGGCCCTTTGTGCAGGGTCACCCCTAAAACTTTTTGCCTTTTCTCTGACATGGTGTTGGTGGTTTTAGGTCTCTGGGCACTTTAGCACTGTGGTCCAGTGTAAAGTGCGGCGCTCTCTGTGTACATTTGGTAAGGTTGGCCTGCCCTCCCATAGGAATGCATTGGGGATTCCCTGATAAAGTGTGTCAGTGATAATTCCTGGGATGGGAGGAGCAGCGTGGTCGAGTTTAGTATGTATGAAATTGTAAGAATAAATGCTGCGCAATGGTGTGCGCAGATTTATGATGACTGGTTGAGAAATGCCACTTTTAGAAGTTGGCATTTCTGTGTGCTATGTGTCTGCCTGTCTGATGTGAATTGCATGTCTGGCTTGTGAGTGACAGGGGCTGGGAGGTGTGTGTGGCTCCAGGAGGGGCAGGGTGAGTCAGCGCTAGGCTGAATAGGACATCTACATTTGGAGTGGTGGGAGGAGTAATCCCCTGAATAGGATTGTGCCTGCCCTGTACAATGCTGGCTCCGCCCCCTGTGGTGTGTCTGATCACCTAGCCCCCACCTGACAAAGGGGAAGAGGAGCTTGGAAAACAAAGTGCTCCAAATCCCCCCTGAACCAGTTGCATCTGGTTTCCCCATGCCCTGTCCTGCAGACAAAGAGATTTGGTGTATAAATGTAGGGGTTCTGTTCGGTGCTGGTCTGTGCTTGTTCCTGACCTTGCTGGGGCGTGCTGCTGCTGGGGCCCAGGAGGAACCACCATGAGGGCTTGCCTCCCTGGGCCCAGCCTTGCCCCCTTGATCTCTGAGGACCTCAACGACCTTTTGCTGCATCTAGCGCCTCGTGAGCGCTATATTTCTAATTATTCCAGGAAGGAAGAGAGCGTGGGCTTGCCAACGCTGCGCTGCATGAGGAGAGGGAGGTAATCCCCAGCGTAGGGATTCCCCCGTGATGCCGAGGAGCGGGTGCCCACCCCACGTTGGGAATTGTTGGCGGGTGCCCACCCCGCGTTCTGAGTTATTGGCGGGTGCCCACCCCGCTTATGAGTTATTTTTTATGCGGGTGCCCACCCCGCGTTGGTTGCCTTAGCGGGAGCCCACCCCGCGTTCTACCTTCGTGAATCACCGCCGCGGCCCGGCGCGACCATGAAGACAGGCGCGTCCACGTGACTGTTGGCGGGGCCTGGCGAAGGAAGTGCGGCTGGAAGAGAGGGGAAGTCAGGAGCCTCGTGGGCTCCACATCAAAGTCTCAGGTCCCAGGAGGGGGCCCGGGTGAAGTGAGGAGAGAACCGGAGGGAGAATCCAGGCGGTAGCCCACCCCGCACTGGACGGTGCCGGACGAGGAGCGGGAGCCCACCCCGCCTCCGTGCATGCCGAGAGGAGCAGGAATAAGGAGACTTCCCTCCAGCAGAGAGCCCGGTGAGTAAGGGATGGCTGGGAGGGAAGCAGACTCGAGGCACAGGATCAGTGCCTATTTCTCGAGCGGACCCACAGGAGAGCGGGCCGCTCCAACGTCGCCCACATTGCTTCCAGGGCCCCCGTGGGGGCCCAGAGGGGCCCGTGCCCCTTCCAGTTCCAGTGTCTGGGCGGTCCCGCAAGAGAGCGGGCCGCCCCAACGATGGGGGCATATTTGTTGTTAGAACCCCGTGGGGGTCCAGAGGGCACAATGGTGCCGGGCCCCTTTAGGGATATTTCCCCAGCTGCACCGCCGTAGCGGGCAGCTGCAACGTGGGCACATTTGTTCTTAGGGCCCCAGGAGGGGTCCAGAGGGCACAGAGGTGCCCGTGCCTGTCTTGCCTATTCACAGCTTCACCGGCGTAGCGGGCAGCTGCAACATGGCCGCATTTTTAGTGATGAGAAGTCCCTGAGTGGGACAGAAGAGGCCCAGTGATGCCAGGCCCTTTACGTTCTTCACAGCTGCACGGCAATTAGCGGCAGCTGCAACGTTTAGGCCAACATTTCTTTGGGGGCATTTTTAGATGAGACAGGAGTGAGAGGCACTCCTCTGCCCCAGCGCAATTGCGCGCTTGTGACTCCGCTGCATTGGCAGCCGCCCTGACATTATGGACATAGGGCATTTGAGCCCTCTGAGAAGGCCAGTTGGCCAGAGGGACTGTGTGAGGTTGATAGGGCGCTAGGCCCTAATGTGATTTATGTGGTGCGCAGGAAATATGATTCATGTACTATGTTTTATGTACCGTGATTTATGCCTCTAATCTGTGATTTATGTTATGAGCTTTTGCATATTGTGGTTTATGCTTGTGACGTTATCCTCTACTGTGAGTTATGCCCCTAATGTGAGTTATACTTAGGAGGTTACGGTCTAATATGTTTAGGCTTATGAGGTTGGCGCAGAATGTATTTTGCGCCTGATGTGATACTGTGCATAATATGGTTTATGTTGCAGGAGATAATGCTGAGTACAGTGTTTGCCAGTAATTACTGGTTGTGTTCTACGTTTATTATATGTTCTACATTTACTATCTTTACTAAGTGATGGTTCTGACAGTGGCCCAATTGGCCCTGTCAGGTGTATATAATCCCCTGTAAATATTGCCTAGTGCCAGTTGGCACAGTGTATATTGCTCTATTTCTTACCGGTAATCTTCATTACTCCGGGTCCCGTTGTCCTCGTCCCATTCATAACAAAGTGGAGATAACCATCTCCCGACAGAAAAAAACAAGAGGAATGCTGGGATCCTAATACTGCCCCTCCCACCGGGAGTACATAAGCAGTACTTACCCAGCATCCCTCCTGTACAACCAAGCCCACACAGGAAGGCCGGCAGTCCGGGAGGGAGGGAGGAGCGTATGAATGGGACGAGGACAACGGGACCCGGAGTAATGAAGATTACCGGTAAGTAATAGAGCATTACCCCAGGTCCCTTATGTCCTCGTCCCATTCATAACAAAGTGGAGAATACCAAAGCAGAAAACCGGCCTTCCTAACCCACACGCACACCCAGGAAACCACCACAAATGCAGCAACCCAAGGGAGCACCGAGAAGGGAGGAAAAGGAAGACCGCAGGAAGCAACCGGCCCGCAACCCAGAACAGGACAGCAGGGACCAAACAAGGACCGGAGACAACCCAGAAAAAAACAGAAGGGCAGGGCCCCAAAAGGAGGCCATCAAGCAGAGAAACCGGAGACAGGGCAACCAGGACCAAGACCCAAAGGACACGGCCAAGAAGACCCACCGGACAAGGCCGCCCAGGCCAGATCCACCAGGAAGGCAGCCAGGACCCGGCAGCCACAGAGACACAGCAAACCACGACCGCCCCGAAGAAGGCCAAAGAAAGAAGCCAAGACCTGCCAACAGAGCGCAGGCACAAGCACCCAGACCAACAAGGAAGGAGGAAAGCACAGGCCAGAAACCGGCCCACCCCACCAAACCAAACGACCCGGCCCCAGAGAGCCCAGAGGAGAAATCCAACCAACCCCCGCCGAGGAGGCCCAGGAACCAGGAAAGAAAAACCAGCACCCCCAGGGCCACCAAACGACAAGCACCCAGCCCAGAGGGAGGAGCTGCAGCAAGAACCCAGGGGCCGAACAGGAGCGAGACCCCAACCAAACCGAAAAGGACAGGGAAGGAGACAGAGACCCGAAACCCCAGGAGGCCAAAAACCCCACAGGGAAGGAGGTCGCAACCAAACCAGGAAGGCCACCAAACCCAGAACAGCAGGGGCAGAGGAGGCCAACCCAAAGACCACAGGCCAGAGACGCCCCCAGAAAGAACCAGCCGACAGCCGACCAACAAAAGAGAGGCCAACAAAGACAGGAAACCAACAATGAACAAGCCCAACAAGGGCGGGGACAGGGCCCCCGGCCACAACCCCCAAACCCAAAGGGAGGGAAAAACAAGGCAGGACGGGAGACCAGGGCAACCGGGAACACCCAGCAGCCCCCAAACCAGGAAACAACCAGGCAGGAATCCACCGAACCACAGAGGGCAGAAAAACAGGCGCCAACACGGCGGAGGACCGCACAGGCACCCCACACCCAGGCCAAGCACGCAGCAAGGGCAGGAACAGCGGAAAAAACGGCCCCAGGATGCACAGCACCCAGACCAAAAGCCCACAATGCCCGACCCCAGCAATGCCGGAGAGGAGGCAAGAAAACAGCACAAACCAGGGCAACAACCCAAAAGGAACAAGAAGCCAGGACCACAGCCAAGCAACCCGCCGATGCCCAACCAACCCCCGGAAGGAGCCCACGCAGCGCCCAGGCCAAAGCAAAGGGCAGGGAGGACCAGGGACCCCCAGCACACCACCGCTAGAACACACAGAAGGCCGGAAAAAGAAACAGGAAACCGCCAAAGCGGAAACCGGAGGAAGCAGAGAAGGCAGAGGGCCAAGCAGAAGCAAACCCCCAGACAACACGCAGCCAGGAGGGCGGACCCCACAGAGGCAAGAGGAACACCACAGAACCGCACCCCAACCAGAGAAAGGGGGGCACCCAAATAGACACACACCGGGAACAAAGCCCGGGAAGCAAGGGAAGACAGGAGCGAGCCAGGACACCAAAACCAGGAAGAACCAGGAACGCCCCGCAAAACACACCCCAGAGCCAGCCGAAAGCGACAGCACAGCCAGCAAGCCAAGGAGGCTAATCCGAGGCCACCCTGAACCAGCAGGGAGCCGGCACATCCTGAGGAACAGGAGGCAACCCAGGACACGCCAACCCAGAAGCAGCAAACACCAGGACCCCACACAGGTCCCAACAGGGGAACCGCAACCCAGGAGGAGAAAGGCGCACAGCGCCCCGCCAGGACACACAAAGAGACAGGCAAGGACGCAGAGCCGAAAAAGGCGACCAACAGTCGCACAAAACCCGCAGGAGTGGGAAAGTCCTAGCAGACACCCAGCCAGGCACCCAGAACAGGAACCAGACGAGACCAGGACCCCCCAGGGAGCAAACGCACCCAGAGCGCAGACGGACCCCCAAACGGGAGAACCGCAGAACAGAAGAGGAGAAACAGGAGCCACGCCAAGGACACAGCAGCAGCGAAAGACAGCCAGGCCCAAACATCAGCGGCACGAACCCCAGGGACCAAAAGGCGAACCACCACCGGAAACACACCTTGGGGGGGACGCCAAGGAAAGGAAGAGCATGCGCCCAACCACACCAGCCTGAGAAGCCCACACCAGGCACCCCCAGGCGGCCCCAATCAGGAACAAACCAGGCCCGACCAAACGGAACCCCAGAGACCAGACGAGAGCAGGAACGTCGGCAGAACTAGGAGGGGCGGCCAGGAAACACCGAAGCAAGCCAAAGGCAAGCACAGAGAGTGCCAGGGCAGGAGCAACCAAAAACAGAAGCACCCAGCAAGGATGATGCAAGCAGCAGGAGACAGGACCAACCAGCCAGACCCCTGAAGCAACCCAAGCACACAGAAGGCCCCGGGACAAACACCCGAAGCCCCAGGCCGGAGCAAAGGAGAACAGAACAGCCGCACAGGAGGCAGCACGAGCAACCCTGGCAAACCGGACCCGCAGGCAGAGGGGAGGCACGACACCAGGAAGCCCCAAGAGGAAACAGGTGCAGCCCAAGGGACGGGAGGATCAATGCCCGGAACCAGAAGCCCCCGTGCACCAACCCCGACCAACCACGCAGAAGCCAGGAAGTGTAGGAGAACACCCAGCACACCCAAGCGGAGCAGAAGTCACAACATAACAGGCAGCCCGCAGCGGAGGCAAGGTCCCCCGAGAAAGGGCGGGCAGACAGACGGACCCAGCACCCCCAAGGCCAGGCCACAACACCCACACCACCCCGAGAAGCAGGGACGCATGGGGGCCGCAAGAAAAGCGGGGATGACCCCGGCAGGCCAACAGGAACCCAGGGGAGGCAACAGGTCCCCCCACGCAGCCGCCAAAGGAGCAGGAACACAGTCCCACCACCAGCCGGGGGCAGGGAGCCGAGGAGGAGTCCGGAGCAGGGAGGAACAGAAGCGCACCCCTACAGGCCGCCTCCAAGGAAGCAAGAGGAGCCCCCGACCCGAGAGCAAGCAGCAGAGGGCATGGCACAAGCAAGCAGACAGGGAGACCCCAACAACACAGGGAATCCCAGGATCAAGCACAGAAAGAGCCAGCGAAAGAGGAACCAGCCACCACAGCAGCGACAGGAACCCACGCCAACCCGGGGCAGGCCACCAAACTATTAGAAAGTGCGAAAGCCAAAAGCACAGAAAACCAGCAAACGAACCCAACGGAGAGGAGAACCCCCCCAACAGCGCCCCAAAAGAAAGTGGCAGAAGGCACGCATGGCCAGGAGCAGGGGCACCACCCGAAGGCAGCGACCCAAAGAGAGAGCTCCGCAATACCAACAGGAACTCCCACCACACAGACCAAGAGTGTGGAATCACAGGAATCTGCGCCGAAGTCGAGCACCGAACCCAGAACCACAGCGCCCGTTCGGCCAGCTCCAGCCAGAGAAGAGGCAGCGGCAAAAGACGTACCGGGCACTCCACCCGCCTCAGGGCCGCCAGCCTCCTCCCCCCCCCGTATCCGCGCTCCGCAGGCGGGAGCCAGAACTGGAGCAACCGCAGGCAAAAAGGAGGAAGCAAGGAGCACAGGACACGGAACCCCTACCAGGAAGACAGCGTCCCAGTCTCCGAGGGAGAACCCAGGGCCGACTCCAGTGCCAGCGGTGTTCACGGATGTTCCTGAAAGAAAAAGGAGCGAAAACACCCAGAGCGGGGGCCACCAGTACAAAAAGGCCCCCACCGCCACTAGGAACAGACAGGAAAGCAAAAGCCCGCCGTGTAATACACTGTCCGGACTCGAACCCACTACCAGCTCCATGGCAGAGACACCACTCACCAGCTGGCGCCATCACCACCAGGGCAGCGATGTGTGCACCGAAGGAAGGAAACACGAAACCCAACCTCCGACCAGCACAGACAGCCTGCCATCCTGTGGGAGAGAAGAGATTCTTTATTTTTTTTTGTTTTTTTGTATATCCTGAACACATCATCAAAAAGGAAACGAAAACCCGGCAAGCGGGACTCACCAGGAGAGGGGGCCAACCCCAGCAACAAGGCCCCCACTCCAAACGTCCAGCACATCAGGAGACCGGCAGGAACACAGGAAGCGCAGCACATCCCACCCGGCCAAGCTCGGGAAGAGGAGCACGCGACCCGGAACGGCCAGGCTCGGGAAGAGGAGCACGCGACCCGGAAGAAACCCGGGAGATCAAGCCCCAGCCGCAAAGGGCCGGGAGGACATTGCAGGAACACAGCAAGCACAGCACATCCCACCCGGCCAGGCTCGGGAAGAGGAGCACGCGACCAGCAGGACACCGGCACCAACAGGGACAGACTCCCAGCAAGCCCAGCAGGCCAGGAGAAAGCCCAGGGAAACCCCACGCCCGCACAGCCAGGCAGCCGGGCGAGGGGAGAAGAAAAGCACCGCCACTTCAGCCCAGCAGGAGCCGCACCAGCACACCACGTCATTCTGTCGAGAGACAGAAAAAAAGAACTGGAGGGATGCTGGGTAAGTACTGCTTATGTACTCCCGGTGGGAGGGGCAGTATTAGGGTCCCAGCATTCCTCTTGATTTTTTTCTGTCGGGAGATGGTTATCTCCACTTTGTTATGAATGGGACGAGGACATAAGGGACCTGGGGGTAATGTGTGATTACTACTCTAATGTGTTTATGACAATACAAAGGCTATTTTTATATATAACCTTGTGTGGAGTTCCTTTTGTGGTGTGCCTAGTATGTTGTTGCTGTGAGTGTGTTGCGCAAACGCTTTACACATTGCCTCCGGGATAGGCCTGACTGCTCGTGCCAAGCTACCAAGGGGGTGAGCAGGGGTTATCTTCGGCGTGTAACTCCCTTGCCCTGACTAGAGTGGTGGTCTCTGCCTGGCTTTGGCGCAAGCCTTAGCCAACCAGAGATCCCATTTCTAACAGCATCCAATATACAAACAAGGTCCAAAATCTTATCCGTCCAGCTACAGATTAATTGCGTTATTCAAAGGGAAATTGTTTGCAAAACATCTCCAAAACAAATTGAGGTTCTGGGCAGAGGAACAATAATTAATACCAATAACACAAACCGGATTTTGCTCAGGGTGTTCAACAATTGATAACATCATTTCACTGGCTCTATTAAGGAAAAAAGCTTGCTTGCAGAAAACAACACTATATGCCTGTTTCGTGGATTTCTCCACAGCATTCGATATGGTAAATTGACAAAGGCTAAGGACTAAGCTCATAACATGTAGAATTGATCCGAATATTCTGAACTTTATTATCGGATTAAATTCGGAAACATAGCTACAGGTAAAATTAACACTTGACAATCTGTTATCACCAAAAATTTGTATTGAAAATGGCCTTAGGCAAGGTTGTGTTCTCGCACCATTGTTATTTTCTCCCTATATTGCTGACATAGATATGGCACTAAAATCTGATATGGGTATCGCACCAAAATTAGGAGGTGTAAAAATACCATACCTAGCGTACGCCGATGACCTAGTGATCATGTCTCTAACTCCAAAAGGACTCCGGCATCAACTGAAACACTTATACACTTACAATTCAGCGAATGGATTGATAGCCAATATGTCCAAAACTAAAATTGTGACCTTTGGACAGCTGATAAAACCTAAAAGGTGGACACTAGGAGAAACATCAATTAAAGTCGTGAAGCAATACGATTACCTTGGAGTGTTTTTTGATAATAAGTTATCCTGGGCAAGTCATTCGGCCAGAAGAAATTCGAAATCAATTGTCATTACTAAATCGATTTCAAGATTCATGAAAATGTTTGGAGGGAAAGCGATTAGTCCATCACTTAAAGCATTACATATGAAATTAGTTCCATATTTATTATATGCTTCCCCAGTAATAAGTAAGAAGGTCATCTTTAACTTTGAGAAATGTTTTATGAAATGTGTACGCACCTTATTACAACTACGACATGCAACATCACACTGTATCATGAGATTGGAACTCGGTCTAAAATCCCTGGTACGATTGCACAACAAATGCTGTGTGAATTACATAATCGATTATGCCATGCCTGACTCATCTTCATTGAAACATCTAATATTTGAAGAGTTAGGGAGATCGAAATAAGAAGATAAAGAATTGTACAGTACATTGATGGGATTAGGATCTTACAATTTGCCTGACATACAGGAGATGGGGCAAATGATCGGATCTATGTGAAAAAACGTAATACGCAATACTCTCACTACTAAGCAGTGGAATTTAGACCTTCTACAAGCTGGAAAATATAATCACATGGATTTAGTAATCAATACTTATACTGTACAGAGTCAAGAATATTTAGGATGGGACCTACCTGGCTACATAAAAAGTAAATTTTTAAGATTTAGACTATCTTATATACCGATTTGGGAGTTTGAAGGGAAATGGAACCAGGCACTTAAAGGCAGACCAGCTTGCCGGCTTTGTGGAGTTACTTTTGAATCTCTTGCACATCTAATATGTACCTGCCCTAAGCTGTTGCCCATACAGAGGATATACTTACGCTCCTTGTTAAAAAATACTAAAGTATGAACAACTGCTGAGGCCGTCTGACACTGCTTTAGGCTCAAAGAAGACAGTGCAATGATAATGATGATAACGTTTTTAGATCATGCATATAAAGCATTGAAAGCGTAAATTCCCATATAGTTGGAAGCAACACAGATTTTATCATCAGAAAATTGGAATTTAAATTGTATAATTTCGAGAATATCATGTATCTTATAGTTCGGACACTTTAGTATAGTGGCGAAAGTAACAAAGTGAATTAAAAGAATGCAATACAGGAGTAGAAGGGTGAATGAATTTTGCACATTTGGCACATTAGCACTTTAAAATAATCTATGAAATCATAGATTGAGCATAAAACGATTATAACAATGGCAAAAGCTTAAATGATATATGTAAATAAATGGAGGAAAAAGAATATAAATTGCATTCACACCAGGGAGGTGAATGTATAGAATCTCTAAAGGTAAATCAGATGCATATATTCTGCCTAAACAGCACATTGGCACTTTAATTTTGAAGAAAAAAGAAAGACTGAAGTAAAGAATATTGTGATACAGCGAAGTGGACGCCTCTTCGCTGGGGCAGCTGTGCGCTATATAAATCTGGTTAACAATAACAATAACATTAGATGGATGAGTAATGAACAAAAGCCATTGTGGGAACTTACAGAATCCTTGTATTTCGAAGTGTATTATTGACTATAATAGCAAGTTTTAATTACTGGAATTTTAAATGATTGATAATTCTTCTTTCAAATGTTTGCATTTTTTATTGTAATCGAATGATTAATACAATAAAGTATTTTACTACTACTACTACAAGGTCAGACATAAAGCCGACGAAGCCGCTTCTGTTGTAGTTCCTCGAAGCCGCTTCTGGTGTAGTTCCTCGAAGCCGCTTCTGGTGTAGTTCCTCGAAGCCACTTCTGGTGTAGTTCCTCGAAATACTTTAACGGCCTGTGTTTTTCAGTGAAGTTTAGGGAAGGGGCGTAAGATTGGGTAGCTCATCAGGTCAATGCCTCTTGGCGCTGCATCAACAAGTCCTCAATTGAAGAGGCAAACAGTGGGGTTAGGAGGGTGTGAACTGTCAGCCAGTGCTGGACATTACAGCCTCACCCCGTCCTCTGGCTGCCTCAGCATGCTGTCCAGTAAAAGATGTATTCGCACCAGCCTCATGTCCAAGTGAACGAGATTTGCAACATGTATTCCATTGAACTGTGGTTATATTACCTGCTTTTCATTACTTCACTAGGTTTGCAATCCCAGGCAGCTACCCCAGCTTCAGTTTCACACTTGAAAGTGAGTGCAGGAGTCTGTTCTCGCTTCTCGATGGGCGGGTTACACTGTAATGTAAGTGTCACTGGCCGAGAGGAGAAGGCGCAGGTATTCATTTAATGTGTCACAGTGGCGGCTGGTTATAACGAGCGAAAAGGGCGTTGCCCTACCTAGCATCCGAGAGGAAAGAGAGAATGAATGTACAACACGAAGCAGCTTTAAATAAAGTGCTCTCTGCTTCGTGCTAATTGTAACACAGATTCTGTTGCTTTTTAATGAAAGAACTGAGGAGCGAGACAAGTCCTCGTGCGCATGTGCTGGCTGGGCGACGGCTATCGCTCGCCCTTGAGGCACACACGAGGAGAGTGATGTCAGCATGGTAGGTGTGGCCGGTAGAAGCGGTAATGGTTAACTTGTATATGGGGCGCTTATGCTGTGGCCCAGGCGTTTTCAGCAGAGCGCCATTGAAATAAATGGTAAGGGGCAGGGCTGGCCTACATCGAGGAAGTGAAGTGGGTGGCAACAACTCAAGGACTCCCTTCATGTTTGTACTGCTGTTTAAGCCTCCTGATTGGATGTTGGAAGCTGGGGGAGTGGGCTGTGGAAGAGTTCGTCTAGGCAGCTCCGATTTCATTTCGGGGTCGGGATAATCAGAATGCAGCAGGTGTGCGTCGTGTATCGTGTTGGCGGTTTATTATCCAGGCGGGACACCGACCAGACGAGATGGGACTTAACCAGGCACAAGCTTTCGAGGTAAGTGAGCGAGTATAATGTGGAACATAATATACTCTTCCGGTCGAGTGTTCATTGGGCTTTTGTTGTGTCAGCTTTATTCGGAACGAGATGTCAGGCGCGCGGGAAGATTCTGCATTAGGCCTTAATTTAGTGTTTTACCACGGGCTGCTGACCGCATGACACCAGTCAAATGTGAGGCTTGTGAGCAAGGGTACAGTCAGTAGAAGCCGAGGCCTGGGACTATTCCTTAAATTGGTAAGGATAACAGACTGAAGACTATTTAGAAAAGCGGTAGGAGTTTGTTGGGCACGTGCACCGGTTTAAATTACGGCAGTGCCTTGTTAGCGTTTCACTTACTGTTTGCTAGCCACAATCGCAGCCGCAGAACAAGCTGCAATCTGTCTGTGGGCACGTGCGCAACATATCGGAGAATTATTAATAGCCTGCGGGTATTAACAAGCAATGCAATCTGGCAGGGATACAGTTATGCCCTCGCATGCGCAGTTACCGCGCTGTGCCTTCAGATGAGAACGTAAGTTCTCGGAGATTGAGATGTATTTTACCGAGATTATAAGCACTCTGATTAATGGCGTCCGATATCTATCTGCAGTACAGGTCGAGACCATCCTCCTCCCCCCCTTCCTATCAGAGCGCTTGACTAATGTGGCAACAGAAGGCTCAGTGAAAGCCCACCCAGTGTTACATGGGTGGGTATAAATATTGTTAAACGAGGCCCGTTATGTTACAGGCTGACGGAGCTTAATGCTGAAGCCATCAGAAGTGCCCCTGAGAAGCATGACCACACAACAGGTCTAGAATACACAAAAGCCAAAAAAGTGCTTCTGCATTTAATGCGGAGAAGGTAGTGCAATGTTTCACAGGTGGGTACGCGTGCGAATGTCGCACTGCCAACACAGGAAAGGCAAGCCCTCATTCCAAGGTTTATTGCTGCTTTCCTGCATAGCATCTGGCAAGTAACCTGTGGCTGATTGGTTGATCTAGTAGGGTTTCAGTGTAACGCTTTTGGGTTCGTTTAAGCATTCGGTTCACATTGTTGGTGAAGTCGGTTCAGTAAGTACGCTAAGCTGTGCTCACCTCGGAGTCACGCATTTCTAATATTAGCAATAAGGCGTGAATGGGGGAATTAATTGCATATCACTTCACTTGGGTATCATTGTCATGTCATCTGGGTTAGCGTTTTTTCTTTACTTTTTTGTAATTGTGTTGTGCGAGTTCACACCGAGCTGGTTTGAATGATCACCCATCAGTACTGGTATGATGTGTTATGGCGCTATAAGTGGCAATGGTTTCAGCACGTTTCTGGTGATTTGGGGGGGGGCTCAGTACATGCCCTAGCACAACATTTTTCGCCCCACCACTTTCAAAATCCACCAGCCGCCCCTGTGTGTCACAGGTACCGAGTCACCAGATACTGTAGTGAAGCTGAATAAATGCTTCTTGTACGTCACTTGTGATTCCTGGGAGCGCCTCTATTTTGCAGACAATGTTCAGAGCTGTGTCAGGTTCAAGTCATTACAAGAGCAGTGCGCAGCTGACAGCCAGATTTAAGTAGAGCGCCTCGTGCTCGGCCAAACTACTTCCCCAAAAGGAGTTTTTCTACAGAATGTTGGCAAGATATCACTTTACGAAGAAGAAACACTTCAAAATGAAAAATACACCGACAACCTGTCAGTGCGAGTACATTATGCCAGGAGTGACAGACATTAGTTCCAGCTAAGCCCAGCCACGTCTGAGAGGGGGCACAATGTTCCACGCATGTTCAGTGCACAGGGGGGGGGGGAGTTGCTCATTAACCATGGGGTGTCCTAAAGCCTACTGTGGTATCTTAGCTACCGAGTTACCATTGCCATGGTGAGTGGAATTTAGATATCACAGGGAGATTCTGGAATGTCAGGTGAAGGCAGTTACACAGAGGAGTTGTTGATGGATGTTCATGCACTGCTTGCTCCGAATAAAGACTACACCTATACTCATTCCATGGTGTGGATTCGTTCTTACATTTTGGCGACGATCTATGGGCGTGGAGACTCATAGACATGAAGAGCTCCACGAGGATTCACATTTATGCTACAATTTTCGGTTACCACTGAGCACTAAGCAGAGCAAGCAGAGAAGAAAGCTGCTCAGGGTCAACCATGATTATTGACTTTTGAAAATTCTCTGCTGAGAATTTGCACTTCCCACTAATTCAGCAAGAAATTTCGTTTGCTACAAGACCTTACACAGTTTTCAGCGATCTGAGGATTTACTCAATTGAGCAAGCGTGAGAACTGAAAACTTTCACCCAGTTACAGAGGGAAGCGACGTTACAGATCAAGAACTTCCACCCAGTTACAGAGGGAAGCGACGTTACAGATCAAGAATTGCGTTCCAGAACAGCTGAAGATATTGGAAACTTTCATCAATTGTACCTGGTGCAAGTGACGGTTGGTAGATTCCCGTCAGCATTTTTCGACTGGCGGCGACGTTCCACCCTGCTCGAGCTCCATTCAGGTGACGTATGCTCACTTGCGATCCACAGAACACGTTGACGTTGCATCAAGCGTCACGGAGTCGTCGATACTACGATACACGTCACCACGCGGGGTCACGCAACGTGACCTTGCGTGTCAGCCATTTTTTTTTTTTCTGTCTCTTCGGTGATTTGGTTCTGCTGCCTAGCAACCACTCAAGACTTCGACCGGAGACATCTCAGCAACGGAATTTCGACACGGTATTTAGAAAATACAATTAATTAACTTTGACTAAGAAACTAGACACAACACCTACGGTGATATGCACACCGCATATCATTTAAACGTATAAGTCTTGTTCTTGTTATTCATCGTGTGGAGCATGTTCAGTGACACTGACACTGCATTTATTAACACCATCAGTGAAGGAGCAGTCAGTGACATAAATAATTGTTACCACATCCATATACAGCACACGGTGATGTGCACACCATACATGAACAATACCAGAAAGTCAGTGTATAACCTGTGATACACTTAATTCTTTACCTCCAAGTACTTGAAATTCTGCTCTAGTTTTCATTTCAATTGTATAATATAATATTCTTATATTCATCATTTCTAATTTTAGCATGGCATCTCAAAGTTACGGTCTAGTTCCTCCTGTTCCATTTCTTCCTCGCCCTGGTGAACCACTTTTAAAATGGTCTGATTGGAAAGATTATTTTTTAAATTATATTGCAGCTTTAGAAGAAGAAAATGATGATGAATTTACACCTTCTACATAGCTTAGGACCTGAAGGTTCCAGAATATTTAATCAAATGGAAAAAAAGGTAAGATCTACTGAAAATGCCAATGTTTTTTTAGAAGCGTTAGAAGATCTTGATACACATTATCACCCAACTGTTTGTGTAGGTATCAAAGAAAACAGAACAAATCTGAATCAGTTGAAGACTATGTATCAGCTCTAAAAAAATTAGTTATCACCTGTGAATTTGGATCTCTGCATGATAGTTTTGTTAGAGACCAGCTGGTTATACATCCTAATAATTCAGCTATTCAAGAAAAGTTATGGGTATGTGGAGATGCTCCTTTAAATGAAATATTCACCATTGTAAAGAAGGGTGAAATGTCCAGAAGGTGCGCAAAAGTGGCATTAAAAAGCAGTGATGATAGTAATATTGTTAGTAAAATATCACACAACAAATATGATGGGAAGAAGAGTGATAGACGGCCTCACAAAGAAGTTGGTAAGAAATTTACTAATCCAGGTAAAAGTGATATTGAGGATAAACAACCAATTTCTTTCAGATGTGTTTATAAAGGCCACACAGCGAATGACAAGTGGTGCCCTGCCATTAAGTCTAAATGCACTTTTTGTGGCATCGTGGGCCATTTTACAAAAGTTTGCAGAAGGAGAATCAACAGAGGTAAAAAGATGTTTGTAGGGTGCGTTGAAGACAAGAATGAGAAGGTAGAGGATAATAGTGAAACTTCAAGTGACGATGGTATTTTATGTAGTATTGAGGACATGTGTGATGCGGAGAATGTTGTTTTAAATGTTTGTATCAATTCAAGCAAAAAACCTGTTTGTGACATAAGTATAGGTGGAGTACACTTACAAATTGTACCTGATTCTGGTTCTCCATATACAATCATACAACGCACAGTTTGGGAGAACAAATTTGCTAATGTTCTTGATAAAAAGTTGAGTCTGCCTGATATTCAACCAGTAACGTTTACCGGGGAGAAAATTACCATGGTTGGGTTTGTAGAGGAAATTTTCAAATTTAAAGACAGAAGTGCACTTGGTAAATTATATGTTGCAGAAAAGGGACCATCGGCACTAGGTTGGATGGACCAAGGGGAACTTGGAATCATTCTTAATCCGAAAATGGATGAACAAGTCATGCTTTTAGATGAGGGTGACAAGGATTTAGTCAATGTCATCACTAAACAATTTCCCAATGTTTTTTCTGGTGATGTGGGGAAATTAAGTGGATTTGTACATAAAATTATGCTAAAAGATAATGCCATTCCTGTATGTCACAAACCCAGGAATATTCCCATAAGTGTGAGAGAAGGTGTCATGGCAGAATTGGATGCTTTGGAGAAGAAAGGTATAATTGAGCCTGTACAGAGTGCTGAGTGGTTGGCTCCCTTAGTCGTAGCACGCAAACCTGACAGCCGTTTGCGTCTATGTATTGACTTAAGAGACCTAAACAAAAATATCATAGTTGATAAGTTTCCCTTACCCAAGATAGATGAATTATTAGCACAATCTAAAGGGATTAAATGGTTTTCGACCATAGACTTAACCTCTGCATATGAGAACTTGTCCCCTGACGAAGGGCAAATAGCCCGAAATGCATTGGGAGGGACTTATGATATAATCAGAATTTACCATGAATTCATTACTTTGAAAATCATTTCATCAATGGTTGGATGAATTCGACGATTTACTGTTTCATCATATGAACCTTGGGGAGTTCCATTAAAGACATGGAATTGATGAACTTTGGATGAATTTTCATTTACAGTTTCATGGAATCTCATTGAAGACCCTATAGGGGTTATTAAGTAGTGTCTAGGGGTACAGACCCGAGTCGGGGTCTGCTACTGATGATTTGAATTACACGCTCTGGATTGGAGAGCGATACCCCAGGAGCACTTATACACGAACAGAAAATGTATGAATTTTTTTTGTTTACTAAAAGAAGGCTGTGCATGTTCATCACCCCATTGAGACTGGTAAATTTACTAATAAAATATAGAAATTTTCTCATGTGAATTATTTTGCTTTTTATTTTCCTTCCTTTTCATTTGTGTAAAGAGAGGGATATACTGGCTGTGTAGTTTCCACTAATGTATCCTTATACATCTTGTTGTATTTGTGTGCAACTATTTTTCATATATTTCATTTTGTTGCTTGTTTGCAATTTAATATTATAGTGGTTTTGTTATGTTTTATTTTTCTATAAAGGGGGAAGATGTGGTATCTTAGCTACCGAGTTACCATTGCCATGGTGACTGGAAGTTAGATATCACAGGGAAATTCTGGAATGTCAGGGGAAGGCAGTTACACAGAGGAGTTGTTGATGGATGTTCATGTACCTGCTTGCTCCGAATAAAGACTACACCTATACTCATTCCATGGTGTGGATTCGTTCTTACACCTACAAAACCTAGGGGCCGCAGATTTTATAAATAAGTTGACATTGACTACCCACTTGAGCTAGTGTACAAGTCCATTCGGGCAATGCTTGTTTCCACCTCTGCATTGAATAGTCACGTGACCTGACACGCACTGGAGCATTCACATTATAGCATCCAATAAGAGGCATCTATGCAAACTCGGCATGACTGCCCAGCATACAAGAAAATCATCACAGGCATGAGGGTAAACAGTGTGGATGGAACCAACGAGCATTGCTTCAAGCCAGGGGTCACCTTTATAAAGGTTCAGTTTTATCAGCTGAAAAACGCTGAAACCTTTGTGACTTGTGCCCTTGTGTATAACTCCAAACTCACCTCTTGTCGGCCAAGCATTGGCAGTTTCACAGATCGACGCCAGTGACCCAGTTTAGGTGGCGCTCTCTGACGTCAGTGTTTCATGCTGACGTCACAGTGTCAGCGTGGAGCCCACCCCTATAAGGTCTCCCCTGGAGCTGGCCCTGTTTACCATGGCATGTCCAGCATAGGTCCCTGGGTTAGTGTTATATATAGCACACATGGATCACAAAGGGTTTCTTGGCGCTGAACAATGAACAGGCTTCACGCTTGAGCCCTAAATAGAGAAACAGCAGAACAACCATGGGTTTAGTTGCTTCCTGAAACTGGCATGGCACTTACACAGCTGTAAAGATGCTGCAACCATTTAATTATCTAAGGATCAAACAAAGTCCAACAGAGGATTCTCGACGCCTTAGTGTCAAGAACTCCCCTAGAACTGAACCTCAAAGAACCAGAAATGTCCTGCAATGAAAACAATCTTCTGCGCGTTCAGCAGTACCTTGCTGGAGCAAATTTCAACCTCTATTGAAGATTATTTTAAACCTTTTGAAGAGTCGAACATGTATCTCCTTCAAGCCCTATCTGAAAAATTGTGCCATAAAATACATCGTTTTTTTCTTCAAATCTTTCAAGCGTGACAACCCGTTCCCCCAAATCCCTTTTCACGGAGTCAGACTCACTCGCTTGCTCCTTTATATTTGAGATAGATGATTATCCCCCACCCCCACTTTAAAAGGCCACCAGCCGCCACTGCTTGAGCGGGCCCCAACCCCTAACATGCATTTCTCCAACTCACATTGGCTGCACTTGGCCTTACGTTGCAACATTGTTGCATTGCTAGCACAGACACCCAGCCACCACCAAGCCGCATACTCAATGGCGCATGGCAGCCAAGCCGCATACTCAATGGCGCATGGCAGCCAAGCCGCATACTCAATGGCGCATGGCAACCAAGCCGCATACTCAATGGCGCATGGCAACCAAGCCGCATACTCAATGGCGCATGGAGACCAAGCCGCATACTCAATGGCGCATGGAGACCAAGCCGCATACTCAATGGCGCATGGCAACCAAGCCGCATACTCAACAGCACGTGGCAACATGTCTGGTCTTACCACTCACAGATCCCAACTCATCTCAAGGTCCACATGTAGACAGGTTTCATTAAACCCGTGGACTCCCCCACTTCACCACTCAACCCCCACTGCTGCACAGAGCACTCAGAGATACTTTAAGGTGATCCCTACAACCCTGAGCACTACAGCAGCCATGCCCCGGGAGCAGTTTTACATGCCTGCACCCCCACCATGCTCGTGACTGGGGGGGCTGGAGGATGAAGCTAGTAGTACCCCAACTACGTAGATGTAACTTAAAGGCTGCACTCCAGGAGCGTAAGGTATTTTCATCAGGGCAGTAGTACAGGATAAAAACCAATGTGTTCCGACCTACGCGATCTTTGTCATGGTTGGCAAGTCCATTGTTTGTTTTACTTAAATACTGCTCTTCATCATGCTGACTAAAAGAATTATGGTTCATGTAGTGAAAATGTGTGCGTGTATCGATGAGAAAGTCTCCCATCGCACCCGTTATGAGGCATTCTGGGATATGTAGTTGTCCAAAGTGTATTCAGCTTTTGTATCATTGCTTGTAACTAAAAGCCACACTGAACAGGAGTGACTCTTTCTGCAATGTTTACGCGCTCAAATAGTATTGTTATTAGGCAGCATCATTGAAATATGGCTTAGGGTTCTCTCTTATATGGGGTATAATTGTTGTTTGATTTATCCAAAGCTCAATGTATACACATTCTTAGAGCGACTAGGGCTCAAACAGCTCGTCCATTCGTCCAAGCTGTGTGGTGGGGGAGCGACCCCTGACCTTGACTGGTAGGTCGCTCCCCCACCACACAGCTCCGTCTGTGTGCCCTGCTGCTGCCCCTGATTGTGCTCGTTTTTCCTTTCTGTGCCCCCTTGCTGCCCCTGATTGTGCTCGTTTTTCCTTTCTGTGCCCCCTTGCTGCCCCTGATTGTGCTCGTTTTTCCTTTCTGTGCCCCCTTGCTGCCCCTGATTGTGCTCGTTTTTCCTTTCTGTGCCCCCCTTGCTGCCCCTGATTGTGCTCGTTTTTCCTTTCTGTGCCCCCCTTGCTGCCCCTGATTGTGCTCGTTTTTCCTTTCTGTGCCCCCCTTGCTGCCCCTGATTGTGCTCGTTTTTCCTTTCTGTGCCCCCCTTGCTGCCCCTGATTGTGCTCTGTTTTTCCTTTCTGTGCCCCCCTTGCTGCCCCTGATTGTGCTCGTTTTTCCTTTCTGTGCCCCCTTGCTGCCCCTGATTGTGCCTCGTTTTTACTTTCTGTGCCCCCTTGCTGCCCCTGATTGTGCTCGTTTTTACTTTCTGTGCCCCTTGCTGCCCCTGATTGTGCTCGTTTTTTCCTTTCTGTGCCCCCTTGCTGCCCCTGATTGTGCTCGTTTTCTTTTCCTTTCTGTGCCCCCTTGATGCCCTGATTGTGCTCGTTTTCCCTTCTGTGCCTGTTTCCCGCCGCTGCGCCCTGCGGCCCCGCCCCTCACTGCCCATTCGCTGCCCCATTCCCTGCTCCTCCCTCCCACCTCCCCATTTATGGCGGCCGCTGCGTGGTGAAGAGAGCGACCCCTGACCTTGACTGGTAGGTCGCTCCCCACCACACAGCTCCGTCTGTGTGCCCTGCTGCTGCCCCTGATTGTGCTCGTTTTTCCTTTCTGTGCCCCCTTGCTGCCCCTGATTGTGCTCTGTTTTTCCTTTCTGTGCCCCCTTGCTGCCCCTGATTGTGCTCGTTTTTCCTTTCTG
Organism: Calotriton arnoldi; assembly: GCA_963921515.1. Lineage (NCBI taxonomy): Eukaryota > Metazoa > Chordata > Amphibia > Caudata > Salamandridae > Calotriton > Calotriton arnoldi. The sequence continues at coordinate 2,724,003 of CAWUFW010001323.1, read as the reverse complement.
TGCCCCCCCTTGCTGCCCCTGATTGTGCTCGTTTTTCCTTTCTGTGCCCCCCTTGCTGCCCCTGATTGTGCTCTGTTTTTCCTTTCTGTGCCCCCTTGCTGCCCCTGATTGTGCTCGTTTTTCCTTTCTGTGCCCCCCTTGCTGCCCCTGATTGTGCTCGCTTTTACTTTCTGTGCCCCCTTGCTGCCCGATTGTGCTCGTTTTTACTTTCTGTGCCCCCTTGCTGCCCCTGATTGTGCTCTGTTTTTACTTTCTGTGCCCCCTTGCTGCCCCTGATTGTGCCTCGCTTTTTCCTTTCTGTGCCCCCTTGCTGCCCCTGATTGTGCTCGTTTTCTTTTCCTTTCTGTGCCCCCTTGATGCGCTGATTGTGCTCATTTTCCCTTCTGTGCCTGTTTCCCGCCGCTGCGCCCCTGCGGCCCCGCCCCCTCACTGCCCATTCGCTGCCCCATTCCCTGCTCCTCCCTCCCACCTCCCCATTTATGGCGCGCCTAAGGCAAGCCCGTCTGCGCCCGTCCGTGCCGTGACCGCGCCCAGTGCCAGACCCCCTGGTCCGGGCATCCCCCGCGCCCGCCACATCAACAGACGCCGATACGACGCCAGCACCCTCCACGCACTCAACCCCGGAAAGATCACGCCTGCTACCAGGCCACCCCGAAGCGCACCCAAGGGCCCTTCACCTGCCGGAACTGCAGCTTCGCCAGCACCCGCCCCGCCAAACCACCGCCCAGGAAAGAACCCAACTACCTCAGATGCATCCTCCTCAACACCCGCTCCGCCCGCAAACACGCCATCGAACTCTGGGACCTTCTCGACTCAACCTCCCCAGACGTCGCATTCCTGACGGAGACCTGGCTGAATCCCGCTTCAGCCCCCGACATCACCATTGCCATCCCGGACGGATACAAGATCACCCGCAGGGACCGCACCAACGGAGTCGGAGGAGGCATCGCCATCGTCCACAGGAACACCCTCAGAGTCTCAACCAACACCGACGACACCCTCAGCACCGCCGAACACATGCACTTCCAGATCCACACCGATCCCAACACCACCCTCAGAGGAACCCTCATCTACAGACCCCCCGGACCCCGACCACAGTTCAGCGATTCCATCGCTGACTTCATCAGCACACACGCCATCGCCTCCACGGACTACATCCTCCTCGGGGACCTGAACTTCCACCTCGAGAACAACAAGGACACCAACTCCACCACCCTGATCGACAACCTCGCCACCCTCGGACTCAGACAGCTCGTGACTACACCCACCCACGCCGCCGGCCACACGCTAGACTCCATCTTTTCCGCAAGCCCACATGTCTCCTTCAACCACACCTCCGAACCCCACTGGACTGACCACCACTGCATCCACTTCACCTACAGGAAGCCCACCACGCACCACCGCACCGAACAAATGCCTCGCCGCTGCTTGAGCAGAGTCACGGAAGACCAGCTAACCACAACCCTCGCCCTGAGCCCACCCGCCGAACCCTCCGACCCCGACACCGCCGCCCGCAACCTCAGACAGTGGATCGACGACTGCGCCAACACCCTCGCCCCGCTCAAGAATCCGCCCAACAGCCACACCAGCAAGAAAGCCACCTGGTTCACCGAAGACCTCCAGGCCTCCAAACGAACATGCCGAAAACTGGAGAAGATCTGGCTCCACGAACGGACAGCGGACAGCTACGCCGCCCACAAGAGCGCCACCCGCAGTCACCATCACCTCATCAGATCCGCCAAAAGGGCCTCACTCAAAGACCGCCTAGACAACAACGCACACAACAGCAAAGAGCTCTTCAACATCGTGAAGGAACTCTCCAACCCCAGCTCCAACACCAACGACATCCAGCCGTCGCGAGACCTGTGCGACTCACTGGCCACCTTCTTCCACCGCAAAATCGCCGACATCCACGACAGCTTCAACACCACGACCGCCCCGGCAACCACCGAGACCACTGCCCCCACAACCACCAACCGCCTGCTCTCCTGGACCAACATCAACGACGAGGACACCAGCGAGATCATGAACACCATCCACTCCGGTTCACCGCTAGACCCGTGCCCTCACCACATCTTCAACAAAGCCAGTACAGCCATCGCGCCCCATCTCCGGAAAATAATCAACATCTCCTTCGAGACAGCAACCTTCCCGGAAAGCTGGAAGCACGCCGAGATCACCGCCTTACTCAAGAAACCCAAGGCAGACCCCAAGGACCTCAAGAACTTCCGACCCATCTCTCTGCTCCCGTTCCCCGCGAAGGTCACCGAGAAAATCGTCAACAAACAACTGACCCGCTACCTCGAGGAGAACAACATCCTGGACCCTTCCCAGTCCGGCTTCCGCAGCAACCACAGCACCGAAACCGCCCTCATCGCCGCCACCGATGACATCAGGACCCTGCTAGACAACGGAGAAACAGCAGCCCTCATCCTCCTGGACCTATCAGCCGCATTCGACACGGTCTGCCACCACACACTACGAACACGCCTTCACGACGCCGGGATCCAAGAGAAGGCCCTGGACTGGACCACATCCTTCCTTTCCGGCAGAACACAAAGCGTCCGCCTCGCCCCTTCCGATCCAAGGCCACCAAGATCATCTGCGGCGTACCCCAAGGCTCCTCCCTCAGCCCAACGCTGTTCAACATCTACATGGCACCCCTCGCCCACGTCGCCCGACAGCACAACCTCAACATCATCTCCTACGCCGACGACACCCAGCTGATCCTCTCCCTCACCAAAGACCCTCACACCGCCAAAGCCCACCTCCACGAAGGAATGAAGGCCGTCGCCGAATGGATGAGGACCAGCCGCCTGAAGCTGAACTCGGACATGACGGAGGTCCTCAACCTTGGTTCCAACCCTTCAGCCTGGGACGACTCCTGGTGGCCAACATCACTGGGAACAGCCCCGCCACCCACCGACCACGTACGCAACCTAGGGGTCATCCTCGACCCCACCCTCTCCATGACTAAGCAGGTCAACGCCGTTTCCTCATCCTGCTTCAACATCCTCCGAATGCTCCGCAGGATCTTCAAGTGGATCCCCACCGAAACAAGAAAAACAGTCACCCAGGCCCTCGTCACCAGCAGGCTGGACTACGGAAACGCCCTCTACGCAGGAACGACGGCTAAGCTCCTGAGACGGCTGCAACGCATCCAGAACGCCTCTGCACGTCTTATCCTCGACATCCCCCGATGCAGCCACATCACACCCCACCTGAGAGACCTGCACTGGCTCCCTGTCAACAAGAGGATAACCTTCAAGCTCCTCACCCACGCACACAAAGCACTCCACAACTCCGGACCAGCCTACCTCAACAGACGACTCAGCTTCTACACCCCCACCCGCCAGCTCCGCTCGACCAGCCTCGCCCTCGCCACAGTCCCCCGCATCCGGAAAACGACCGCCGGCGGCAGATCCTTCTCCCACCTCGCCGCCAAGACCTGGAACACCCTCCCCACCAACCTCCGACAGACCCAAGACCTACTGGCCTTCAGAAGACTCCTCAAGACCTGGCTCTTCGATCAGTAGCAGCACCACCACCCTCTTCCCCCAGCGCCTTGAGACCCTCGCGGGTATGTAGTGCGCTTTATAAGTGACATGATTGATTGATTGATTGATTATCTGTTCTTCCGCAGGGCCAGAAAGTGTTCTGATGAGCTGTGGGTGAGGTGCCACTTTTTTAGGATTTACTAGCCAGAGGATGACTCCTGGACACTCCCTAATTAATGATGAATAAGTTCCCAATAGCAAACCTTCTCAATTTAGCGACACATCATGTTTGCCTCACTGCAAACTATCACAAAGTGCGCTATACCGAGGCAAATCCAATACGGCAGAACCTTTCTGCCCCTTGAGGGAACGTGCGTGCCTGCCAGAGGTGTGCTTAGGAATATGAGCAGTCCCCTCTTCCTCAGCTACATGAAACTAGTTCTGAGAGCAGCTCCACTTCCAACTGGGAGGGTACCAAACTGGCTACTGACAGCAGGTGGACAAAAGGCTTCTTTTCTCTGGGTCTCCCTTTACACTCAACTGTGAGTCACCCTGGTCCCTTTCAAGTTTATGAAATTGCTAAATCGCCTACCAGAGGTTCAGGCAGACAAATTCTAACTTTTTAAAAGTCACTTTTGCAAAAAATGTATTAAAAAAATGACTTAACTGAATTGTATTTTTAATAAACAATCAAAAATGGTGCCTGAAGTCTTCCGGTAGCTTGCCCCAAACCAGAATTATCAAAGTTATGATTTTTTTAAACTTTAGTTTTTCTGATCGGACAGCTGAAGCCCTTCACAGTGAATACCATTTTTAGGGGCTAGAAAAATGCTTGCATGTACCACTTTTTAATAGTAAGCACCCTGCCATGTGGACTACAAGGCCATCTTAGGAGTAACGTATTTAATATTTAAAAGTAGTCTTCTTTCCTGTCCAAAAGGATTACTTTGACAGGTTTACCTGCTGGTTTAAAAGCTGCAGGAGGAAGGCTACACACATAGGACTGAACTACCAGGAAGCCCATTGTACTAAAAATCCTTTAAAGGTGGATAGTTGGCTGCACCGCTTCCAAGATACTGAGGTGTGAAGAACAACACTTAAGTTAAGTAATTACATGCCACAAGGAGTTCGGCTAGGAAAAGAGGATTAACCTTAGATGAAGTCTAAAACATGTTTTAGGTGAGTAATATGGCAATGTCATTTAGGAAATGCACATAATCTAGAAAATTCAGTGTTTCCATTGCCTTATGCTAATTGTTTACCTACAAGTTGCAAAATACAATTTGAATTGATTTCCTATCAGGAGCTATAAAACAAAATTGAGGCAAAAATTGCAGTCTCATACAAAAAACCTGTCTTCTTAGCTCATATGACCTTAAATGTAAATGAGAAATATCTTACAAGCGGAAAAAATAAAAAATATGTTTTGGTTCACAATAGATAGATAGATAATTCTTTATTGTATAGTTAATTAAAACCAGCACAATATTCCGATATATAAAATACAATATGCATTTGTTAATATCTCAATTTCATTCACATAGGGGATAAAAAGTTGATATTAAAAAATAAATCGTCGGTGTTTATATTCAATGCTTTAAAATCAAGTTCATTATTACTATTTACCAGGTTATGGCTGTAAAAAGATAAAAGAAGTCCAAGCCAACATTTTGACAAATATCACTGTGACGCTAATTTCTCGTAACAAATTAAGAATTTTATCAATTGACAAATTAATTGTGGGTCCTTTGAGTCCAAACTTTGTAATATAGCCAATCTGCAAGTACGGGTGCCTTTTTCATTAAAATATCTCCTCAAAAGATGGCGACGATGGAAACCTAATACTGGGCAGATACATATTAAATGTATGAAATCCTGTGTTGGTGACCCACATAGGCTGCATGCTTTAGAGCCGTTGAACGCCCAGCTAGGACGGTCGGCGTTGGAGGGCAGCTTTCCCATACGCAGTTGTAAAAACTTTGTTTTTAAATAAGAGGGGAAGGCAAGGCCCAGATAAGCCGCTGGCTCTGGTTTAGTGTAAGAATGTAAGACCATCCATGCATGTGTTCATCGGCTTAACGTCGCTTTGTCGTCTAGTAGCGAGTGCATTTTTACTGCCTTTTTCATAATTAGTTGGAATGAAGCCAAAGGTAATTTTCTCTGCCAGAGGTCAGCCGTACTTGTTATTTGTAATGAAGCGTCTAAATACTTTGCGTATTGAGACTTTGGGTCCTTTTGCAGGGCATCTCAGAGTGCTTTATTGATTTCAAGTCCACGATTCAACCAGATTTTATACCAAATTTTAATTGCCTCATACCTTCTGTACAGTTGCTGTTCCTGCAGGCCGAACTCCAGACGTACCTGAGCTGGTGATGCGTCACGTGGCAGACAGAATACTCTTTTGTACACTCGCGTTTGGATTTTATCCAGAATTACTGCGTTGTTTCCGTTGTGGACCACACTTCCATATGCGATGGTTGGAAGCAATTTTGCTTTAATCACTGCCATTAGTGGGGTAAACAATGGGCCTTTTATATTTTTCACTAAACTACAAAATGCAAAAAGTAATGCGTTGCCCTTTTTTTGTATGGCCTCGTGCTGCTTTGTAAAGGAGAACCTTCCATCCAGATATATCCCGAGATATTTATAGCTGTTAACCACTTCTAACCTTGCGTTGTTAATTATAAATGACTTTTATGTACGTAATCTGTGAGTTATAATCATGACCTTTGTTTTTGTTGTGTTTATTTCCATCAAATTTATTTTGGCGAAGTCAGCTAACTCATGGATAGATCTTTGCAGGCCAATTCTCGTGTGGCTTAAGAGGACCACATCATCTGCGTAGGACAGGTGCATCACTGGTAATATACCCAGTCGTGGTGGATGTGAATTGACCCATCTAGCCTTGGTGATAGATCGGCCATAAATAGATTGAACAAGTGTGGGGCCAGTACACATCCTTGCTTTAGACCCTCGTTGGTATGGATCCTCCTAGTAAGCCTCAGGCCATCTGCGATTTTGACCTGCATCCAGGTATCCATAAAAAGATCCATCATTGGTGTCAAAATTGGATCCGGTAGACCCTGCTGCTTCAATTTGGCCCACAACGTGCGTCTACTGACCCGGTCAAACGCCGCCTTAAAGTCCACGAAACATAGATACAGATCTTGTCGTTGTCGTAGACTTTTGTCGGCGATTAGCCCTAATACTAGGGCGTTTGTAATTGTACCTGTGCCTCGATGGAAGCCCGACTGATTGAGGGGTATTTTTTTATTCGCATCGGACCAACTTATCAGGTCTGCTAAAATCAAGGATGCATAGTATTTAGCCTCTGCATCTATTAACGCAATCAGACGGTAATTGGTGGGATCTGTGCGCTCTCCTCCTTTGTATATTGGATTAATTATTGCTCCTCGCCAGCTCTCCGGGATGCGACTATTTAAGCCTATCAGCCGGAACAGGGTGAACATCTTACTAGCCCAATAAGTAGGATCTTGTTTGTATATTGCTTGTGGTACGCCATATAGGGCCCGGTGCTCCATCGAGACGACTTTTTGTTATAACTTTTAAAATTTCTGCTTCAGGATAAAGAGTGTATGGCTGTGGCATTGAAGTTTTTTGTTCCCCCTTTATGTTGGTTACAATGAGGTTTGGCCCACCTGTATTTATTAATGTGAATGTGGTGGTTAGATGTTGTACCCAGGCAAGCTCGGTGATACAGGTTATGTTTATGATTTTTGGTGTCCTATTCAAGGAATTTACTTGCTCCCAGAAGGATCTAGCATCTGATTTCTTTGCGTTATGTAATAGCTTTGTCCAGAAGTTATTATATTGAGTTTTTTTGTCAATCCAAAGTTGTTTTTTTTATTTTTTCTCAAGTTGACGTACTTGATCCCATGTTATTGAGGAAGAACTTTGGTGATGTACCCTCCGAAGTGCCTTTCTCAATTGTTTCCTTATGGTACGTGCAGCTTGACTAAGGTGACTTACGTGATTTGTCCACTTTTTGTTTAACTGTTTTGTGGATACCCCTACTAAAGGTAGACTTGCCAGAAAAGTGATCCATATTTCAATTGTCAAGTTGTTTTGCGACTCAAGGGCCAGCATTAGTTCTTTTGCCTTTAAAGCGATGTGCGGGAGTGTGTCATTTGTCCATCGCAGGCGTTTCAGGTTTATTGTCGATAATGACCCCTCCACTACCGGTGCCTTGATATGTCTTTGAAATATCAATTTAAGCTCAATATGCTGGGCTGAGTGATCACTATCGATGGTACATTTGATCTGAAAACTTTCTATTTGCCCCAAAAGCGGAAGAGTTACTATTGTATAGTCCAGAATTGAGCTCGAATGAGGGCCATTATACGTACATACGGCCGGTCTATCTTGTTTTATTCTCCCGTTTAATGTACGCATCCCTAGATGTTCCAGTTCCATTATAAGTTGCCGCCCTATGTTGTCCTTACGTTTTGGCTTGGGATAAGATTGAGTTTGTACTGCCCAAATTGCATTTGCTGCCATGATGTTGTCTTCTTCTTCTGGTGTGTGTAACAAATTTGAATTAAAGTCTCCAGTTAAAATAATTTCCCAAGTTGGTTGTTCAAAACGAAATTCGGCAATAGTGGCGATAAGTTTTTTTAATACATCCTTTTTGATCTTTTGACTTGGATGTCCGTAGATGTTGATTAGGACGATTGTACTAACCCCCAATTGAGAGCCCAGCTCCAATTTTATTATTTGCATGGCTGATGTAGTAGTTGCCAGTTGAGCTGAGGACACCTTTAGTTCGGTTGAAATATAAACTGCGAGGCCGCCTTTGGGTCTTCCATATTGCCGCGTTCGTGTTGCGTTTACATAGTGGAGAATCCTGCCTGGAACCTCTACTGGAGCTGTCAACCATGTTTCTTGCAGTACTACGATTTCGTAATTATTCCAGTTATCAGAAGCTCCTTTTACCTGTAAGATATCCTTTGCTCCTGCTATATTCCAAGACAGAATTTTGATTGAAGGATACTTCGATGTGCGAGGAATGATGGCGGTTCATTCTCCTTTTTTACCTGAAAAATGGGACTTTTGATATGACGTTTTTTGCGACCTGTGTTGCTGTATTTTTGCGCCATCTGCACCTTTAGCACCTCGCAAGACCGAAGGAACTATGCTTGCTGTTGGGTTATTATTTAAAAATGTAATAGACGGTAGAAAGGGTGACGGATAGCATTTTACCGATGGAGTAGAGAGTGATATACCCCAATCTTCGAATTTTGTAGCCTCCTTTAAGATATCTGACGCTATTTCTTCCGTCTTCCAGGTTGCTAAAGTATTTTCCTTTCCTCCATTTTTATCTGAATTTATAAATTCTATTGTCAGTAAATCTGTGGATACTAAATGTTTTAATGTTGGAATGACTGCCATGAGACGCATGATGTTCCCTCTGTTTAAATAATCTTGATGGTCCTTGTGAAGAGTAATGTGGCGTGAAAAGGAGTTTATTGTTTAAATTTGGTTTTGGCTCCTTCTTTTGAGGGTGAGATGTTAATAGGTGCCTTGGGTATTGGTGTCTTACCAGTTCCTCTGGTTCATTTGTGTTATCACAGTGAGTTTTTATACTAATCAGTAACTGAGCACTCTTGGGGCTTCCTAATTGTTGCCCTGTCCTTGAGATAACTTGCCTATCTACTCCATTGTCCCTGTTGTAGGCTTGTGAAATGGAACCTGGGCTCCTATGTAGGAGGCCATTTTCTTGTGAGTTTGGAGTTGCTCTCTTCTGAAAGTTTGCTGTTCCTTTGAGTTTTTTTATTTTGTTTGTCATGTCCTCTGAGCGTCTCTGTCTACTCATACCCTGTTTAGACTCTTCTTTGCTTTTTCTGATTGCAGATGGACCACCAGACTCGAAACTTAGATTTATTGATGCTGGACTATTTAATGCTGGGAATCCCCTTTGCAGTAGGATTGATGGATGAATTGCGACTAACTGATCCAGGCAGCTTGCCTCATCTTCCTCCTTAGATTCTTGGTGCTGCCCTATGGGTTTTAACGACCCCTGTTTGCCATTGTTAAAGTTGAAAATTGGATAGATGTCCTGTACTTGTATCCTTGATGTTTTGTTCTCATGCTGACAATTTCTTGCTTTCCTGGCTCGTTTTTTTTGTCTTTTTGTTAAAACTGGAGGAAGGTTGTTTATTTGGTTCGCCTGATTCATTCGCTCCTGAGTCTCTTGAGTTCGCAAGGCATCATTGTTCGTATATGATGCGGAAAAATCCACAATGGATGGATCATCACTTGATTCACCAGATTTTGACTTATTTCCCGTTGGTAAAAGAGTTGTCTGTTGGATATCAGGTAAGACCATCGTTTCAAGTCTTCGTTCCCCGCTTGGTCGCTCTTTACCATTTACTTTGTTTATGTCAGGTGAGTGATTTGCCCTCTTACATTCTTGAAGAATACTTGTTAATACTGTTGGTAGGTCCCTTAGTTTGTCCAGAATTGGGCAACAAGCACATTTTGAAGCTTCCAACTGCGTGGCTTTTAAGTATTTATTGATTACTGGTAATTGGACCATCATCGAGTCAAGTTTAATGTTTATCCCAGAGATGTATTCAGCAATTATGTGCATTAAATTAATTTGAATGTCAAGTTTGTCTGATTGCATGTTAAGGGTACTGATTGTGGTATGCAGCGCTTTGATTAGTGAAGCATGAAGATTTGGTAGAGATTCCAGGTTGTTTTCTGGTTGCTGATCCTTTAAGTGTTCGATGATGGTGTTCTGTTCTGGGTGGTTCCGCTTCACGACATTACGGGAAGAGAGACCCGAACTGATTTTATCTGCTACATTATCCATACTGGTCCTACGTTCAGTATCATATACTTTGTCGGTTAGTTCAGAAGTGTTATGTCCTACCTGTTCGGATGTGCTAGATATATCAATTATTATTTGCTGTTCCTCTGTTGATACCGACAACCATTTTTCCCTTTGATGACCCTTTGTTGGGGTCTTATCTGGGGAAACTTTTCCTTGTACTAAAATGACATGTGTTGGCTTTGTGCGCTGTGCCATTTTGACTTCCTTTGATTCAGTCGATTGCTTGGTCATTTTTTTATTTAATTGTTCGATGTTATTGTTTATTTGATTTATTGTCCTAATGGTTGCCTGTACTGATGGACTTGGAGCTTCTTCTGTTGTTGTTTGTTCTCCTTGGTGAGGCATTAATTTATTACTAATTGGTTTTAGAGGTTTAGCCATTGTAATTATTGCCTGCTGAATTTCCTTGTTGTTACTGATTTGTTTTGTCAGTTTGGATGTTGTACTTATTGCCTGCAATATTTCCTTATTGTTCAGTATTGATTGGGACTCCATCCAGGAGTCACTGAAATCGTCTGAATTATAGATATCTTCATTTTTGTTATGTTGCTGGGGCCTTGGTGTGGATTGAGTGTTAGGTTTTTCTGCGTCACCGATGACATTTGAGCTGTTAAAGAATCTTGCATCTGTCCTGTGTATTGGATCCTGGTTGGTATGCAGACTAAGAGGCTCTTGCTCTATTTGGTTCAAGCTATTCAGATAGAATGGTTTTATTTCTGTTTTGCCTGCACTCACGGTGCCCGGGGTGGCGGCTATGCTCTTGCTCTGAGCTGGGGCTTCCTCCTTATCGCCCTCTTCTGTGTTTGTATGTACTTGTGCTTGAATGACTTGTGTATTTTTGCTCCAACAGTATGATTTTTTGACCTCTTGCACAGAACACTCAGACACTTGAGGAGTTTCTTTGCTCCCAGTGCTGTGCGGAGCAACGTTCGGAACTGCATTCCACACTATAGCCATCGTCTTATGTACCACGTGGACTTTTTTATCTTCCTTCTGAGTGGAGGTCCATTTGTTTGGCGTCAGTGGTTTCATAAGGCCATTTACCTTTTCTGGCATTGAGTAGATGACTGCAGTTGGGTCCTTTAAAAATGTGAATTTACCTGTTGGGTTCATTGAGCCAAAAATTGAGTAGGTAGGTGATATGAGTGCGACTGATATGGTTCCTTTAGTCATTTGTTTAGACTTGCTTTTCTGCTTTGTCAGCTGTGGCGGGTTCTTCCTTGTCCTTCCCGACCTCATTGCCCTGCCAAATATGTCTTCGTCAAGCTGGCTAAGACTGTGAATGAGTGAATAGGTGATGTTGGCAAATCACAGTGGCCTGGTTACTAGTTGGTGATTACTGATTACTGATACGGCTTTACTGCCACCTTCCCAACATAAGATGTAGGTTGAATGTAGGACTAATGCCTCCGCTGTTACTGGGGCTGAAGTCGGTGGATGACGGTGGATGACGGTTGGATGACAGTTGATAGTAATAGCGCTTTAGTGGTTGAGCTGAACTGAATACTGAATGCTGAGTACTGAGAGGCTTGGGTGCCTGCTTGCCTAGCTCGCCTGGCTCACGCCTAATTTGCACACAGCCTGCCTTCCGGCCCACCTCCAGTTATCGGACCGCTTTTCTCCAACCTCTTTCCCCTCCCCTCAACCCCCCCACTGCACCGGGGGGTCGAGAGACGGGATAAAAAGATAACTGAGGCTACGGGGGCAGCAGGAGTGACCACTGCAGAGGCTGAAAACAGTGGGGCTGGGGCTGTGGCTGTGAGCACTTAGCACTTAGCAGACTCGCGTTCACGCGTTCATGCCGGTACCTGTGCTGCCAGTAATCCTGTCCGTCAGCTGCGGCGGTGGTGGCAGCGGCCGGTGATTGTGGTTTTGAGCGATCCCGCAGCCCCCGCAGTGATCCCGCAGTCAGGTTCAAGTAAAACGGTGGCGGTTGTCTGAGAGCGAACGTTTCCCCAGCGCTCTCCCGCTCCGCTCGCGGTCTCGCTGCTGCTGCGGTCTGCAGTCTGTACGAAAACCCGGTTCACAAAAAACACATGCTACGGCAGCCACTGGGATGGAAGGGAACTACTTTGAGCGCGGATGTGCTGCTTGTGAAAAAGCAGGATGGTGCCAGTCATAGCAAAGTTAGCCAATGGCTGAAGTGGGCAGGCCTATTGCTCCATGAAGTGTGCTGTTGTGACCGGAAGAGAAAATGTGAATGACACAATAGCAGATCAATGAATGAAGACGGCTAAGCCATACCCAAAACTATAGTATCTATATCATTTTACTAAATTCAAAAAGTCTTGTCTAACGCCAGACCTAAAAATACAAGCAGCAGCTACAGTGAAGAGAACCAGCAGTCAGTCCATCACAATAATACCCTGAGTACTGGGCAGCGTTGCACGTCTCAGCTTATTCTGCAGGTGATGAAAGAAAAGTTAATAGACTGCGGTGGGGGGAGGGGGTGTCATATTTCACCTGGGAATCCAGCACCCGCCCTCCCGAGGTCAATGATCCTCCCCAGCTGCGCGTGCACCCAATGACAGGCTCATTACCATGGGAGGATGACCCCATTGACTACATCATTTATTGAGATGTCTGGTTTGCAGCAGAGCTATTTTCATAAGCGAGGAACATGCAAGAAGATGCTTTTCATTTCGAAAAGCAATTCTCTTTATGTGTCCTTAAGAGTATTTTATTTCAATCGACTCCAGTTCAGCTCAGAAGGGGTGTCGCGACGCAGTTCGACCAAGGTGCCTGACATTTAATCTGTCGGATAAATGACAGCTGTGGGTCCAGAATATCTAGCCAGAGTATCACTGGCCATAACTATCATTCCTAAATATTGTTTACAAGAGCATCACTCCATTGGGGTCAGTAATAGAGCATCACTCCATTGGGGTCAGTAATAGAGCATCACTCCATTGGGGTCAGTAATAGAACATCACTCCATTGGGGTCAGTAATAGAACATCACTCCATTGGGGTCAGTAATAGAGCATCACTCCATTGGGGTCAGTAATAGAACATCACTCTATTGGGGTCAGTAATAGAGCATCACTCCATTGGGGTCAGTAATAGAACATCACTCCATTGGGGTCAGTAATAGAGCATCACTCCATTGGGGTCAGTAATAGAGCATCACTCCATTGGGGTCAGTAATAGAACATCACTCCATTGGGGTCAGTAATAGAGCATCACTCCATTGGGGTCAGTAATAGAGCATCACTCCATTGGGGTCAGTAATAGAGCATCACTCCATTGGGGTCAGTAATAGAACATCACTCCATTGGGGTCAGTAATAGAGCATCACTCCATTGGGGTCAGTAATAGAACATCACTCCATTGGGGTCAGTAATAGAGCATCACTCCATTGGGGTCAGTAATAGAGCATCACTCCATTGGGGTCAGTAATAGAACATCACTCCATTGGGGTCAGTAATAGAGCATCACTCCATTGGGGTCAGTAATAGAGCATCACTCCATTGGGTTCAGTAATAGAACATCACTCCATTGGGGTCAGTAATAGAACATCACTCCATTGGGGTCAGTAATAGAGCATCACTCCATTGGGGTCAGTAATAGAACATCACTCCATTGGGGTCAGTAATAGAGCATCACTCCATTGGGGTCAGTAATAGAGCATCACTCCATTGGGGTCAGTAATAGAGCATCACTCCATTGGGGTCAGTAATAGAACATCACTCCATTGGGGTCAGTAATAGAACATCACTCCATTGGGGTCAGTAATAGAGCATCACTCCATTGGGGTCAGTAATAGAGCATCACTCCATTGGGGTCAGTAATAGAGCATCACTCCATTGGGGTCAGTAATAGAACATCACTCCATTGGGGTCAGTAATAGAGCATCACTCCATTGGGGTCAGTAATAGAACATCACTCCATTGGGGTCAGTAATAGAGCATCACTCCATTGGGGTCAGTAATAGAGCATCACTCCATTGGGGTCAGTAATAGAGCATCACTCCATTGGGGACAGTAATAGAACATCACTCCATTGGGGTCAGTAATAGAGCATCACTCCATTGGGGTCAGTAATAGAGCATCACTCCATTGGGGTCAGTAATAGAGCATCACTCCATTGGGGTCAGTAATAGAACATCACTCCATTGGGGTCAGTAATAGAGCATCACTCCATTGGGGTCAGTAATAGAGCATCACTCCATTGGGGTCAGTAATAGAGCATCACTCCATTGGGGTCAGTAATAGAGCATCACTCCATTGGGGTCAGTAATAGAACATCACTCCATTGGGGTCAGTAATAGAGCATCACTCCATTGGGGTCAGTAATAGAGCATCACTCCATTGGGGTCAGTAATAGAACATCACTCCATTGGGGTCAGTAATAGAACATCACTCCATTGGGGTCAGTAATAGAGCATCACTCCATTGGGGTCAGTAATAGAGCATCACTCCATTGGGGTCAGTAATAGAGCATCACTCCATTGGGGTCAGTAATAGAGCATCACTCCATTGGGGTCAGTAATAGAACATCACTCCATTGGGGTCAGTAATAGAGCATCACTCCATTGGGGTCAGTAATAGAGCATCACTCCATTGGGGTCAGTAATAGAGCATCACTCCATTGGGGTCAGTAATAGAGCATCACTCCATTGGGGTCAGTAATAGAACATCACTCCATTGGGGTCAGTAATAGAGCATCACTCCATTGGGGTCAGTAATAGAGCATCACTCCATTGGGGTCAGTAATAGAGCATCACTCCATTGGGGTCAGTAATAGAGCATCACTCCATTGGGGTCAGTAATAGAACATCACTCCATTGGGGTCAGTAATAGAACATCACTCCATTGGGGTCAGTAATAGAGCATCACTCCATTGGGGTCAGTAATAGAGCATCACTCCATTGGGGTCAGTAATAGAGCATCACTCCATTGGGGTCAGTAATAGAGCATCACTCCATTGGGGTCAGTAATAGAGCATCACTCCATTGGGGTCAGTAATAGAGCATCACTCCATTGGGGTCAGTAATAGAGCATCACTCCATTGGGGTCAGTAATAGAGCATCACTCCATTGGGGTCAGTAATAGAGCATCACTCCATTGGGGTCAGTAATAGAGCATCACTCCATTGGGGTCAGTAATAGAACATCACTCCATTGGGGTCAGTAATAGAGCATCACTCCATTGGGGTCAGTAATAGAGCATCACTCCATTGGGGTCAGTAATAGAACATCACTCCATTGGGGTCAGTAATAGAACATCACTCCATTGGGGTCAGTAATAGAGCATCACTCCATTGGGGTCAGTAATAGAGCATCACTCCATTGGGGTCAGTAATAGAACATCACTCCATTGGGGTCAGTAATAGAACATCACTCCATTGAAGTTAATAATAGAAAATCTACACCCATTGGGACAATGTTAAGGATGCAACATTGATGTTAGATGATGTTTTTTTTATCACATTCTCATATTCAACCAAATGATTAGATTTTGACTGATCAATAGTTGTGTATTTTTAGAAAAATTCCTCTTTTTTCGGCATGCAGGCACAGGTGAAGCAGAGTAGGAAAAAGGCTTGGCTTACCTTTGTAGATCTGTTCACCTCTGCCCCACGAAGACACACCCTTGCCTTTTAGTCACATTTCTGAACCCTAGGCAGGTGTGTCAAGGTTGTGTTGTCTCAGGCACCTTCTTAGGGCAGAGGGTGCAATCTGCAGCACACATAGAAAGAGGAAAATGCCTCGAGAGATTCTCCTTGTAACGCAGGCGCCCTTGCGCTGTAGGTCAAGGGTGCCTCGCAGGCGCCCTTGCGCTGTAGGTCAAGGGTGCCTCGCATGCGCCCTTGCGCTGTAGGTCAAGGGTGCCTCGCAGGCGCCCTTGCGCTGTAGGTCAAGGGTGCCTCGCAGGCGCCCTTGCGCTGTAGGTCAAGGGTGCCTCGCAGGGGTCAAGGGTGCCTCGCAGGCACCCTTGCGCTGTAGGTCAAGGGTGCCTCGCAGGCACCCTTGCGCTGTAGGTCAAGGGTGCCTCGCAGGCACCCTTGCGCTGTAGGTCAAGGGTGCCTCGCAGGCACCCTTGCGCTGTAGGTCAAGGGTGCATCGCAGGCACCCTTGCGCTGTAGGTCAAGGGTGCCTCGCAGGCACCCTTGCGCTGTAGGTCAAGGGTGCCTCGCAGGCACCCTTGCACTGTAGGTCAAGGGTGCCTCGCAGGCACCCTTGCGCTGTAGGTCAAGGGTGCGCTGTAGGTCAAGGGTGCCTCGCAGGCACCCTTGCGCTGTAGGTCAGGGGTGCCTCGCAGGCACCCTTGCGCTGTAGGTCAAGGGTGCCTCGCAGGCACCCTTGCGCTGTAGGTCAAGGGTGCCTCGCAGGCACCCTTGCGCTGTAGGTCAAGGGTGCCTCGCAGGCACCCTTGCTCTGTAGGTCAAGGGTGCCTCGCAGGCACCCTTGCGCTGTAGGTCAAGGGTGCCTCGCAGGCACCCTTGCGCTGTAGGTCAAGGGTGCCTCGCAGGCACCCTTGCGCTGTAGGTCAAGGGTGCCTCGCAGGCACCCTTGCGCTGTAGGTCAAGGGTGCCTCGCAGGCACCCTTGCGCTGTAGGTCAAGGGTGCCTCGCAGGCACCCTTGCGCTGTAGGTCAAGGGTGCCTCGCAGGCACCTCTTGCGCTGTAGGTCAAGGGTGCCTCGCAGGCACCCTTGCTCTGTAGGTCAAGGGTGCCTCGCAGGCACCCTTGCACTGTAGGTCAAGGGTGCCTGCGTTGGCACTAAGCTGCCTTAAGTGCGCCAGTGCAATGAAAGGACAAGAAGGTGCTGTATGATGTTAAATACGGCACATTCCTGTCCTTTTCCTTTCATGGAGTGCAGCACAGCAAGGTGACTTGCTGCGTTGCGCAACAGTATGTTAAATAAGCCCCTTTGTTTCTTTTGGATTTGCCGTAGAGTGGGACCCTTCTGATGTTGATGGGAATGTTGTTCCAGATCCTGGAAGCACAGACTGGTCTTTCCTTTCTTGCAGTTCCGTTTCCAGTCTGGCGTTGTCCTGGTTCCAGGTGCTTCCCGGTCTGCCTTAGATGGCCAGTTTCTTGGCTAGCAGCACCAAGGTGTTGTTGCTGAGGGATATGTTGGTGTTATTTCTCAGGAGGTATTCTCAGTTGTCGCTTGATTATTATATGCCAGAAAACTGGCCTCACAGCAGGGGTGCTCGGAAGCAAGCATTCTACTACCTGTTGGGAGATGGAATAAGGGTGCCCTTCTTAGAGATGTGACTGATGTACTGATCAATCACATTGCAAAATGGATATTTGCAGATCAGAAAACCTCCTGCATCATGAATATTACCAAGAGCCATAGAGTGACCCTTTACGAATGGCTGCAAACACACGGATGGAGGCCTGGGAGGCACAGCAGACTTCCACCTCTCAATTTGCATCTCCTAGATTGCATCATTTTTTAAAGCAGCTTCGGCCATTTAAAGACGTAGATGTTTCTTTTTTTTTTTTTTTAAACAAAAGAAGTCGCCATTCATAGAGTACATCACGGGAGCACAGTCTGTTCCCCCGAAAGCTTCCCGATATGATTTCCAAAGGAAATCCGTCCGCTGGGACAGCTTCCCCTTTGTGAATCAAATGACATCCCAACTCGGGTGTCAGTAACTGATCAATAGTTTGCGATTGTAACTCAGTCACTTTGCAAAGAAGACTGGGACAAAGCTGATAGATCTTACTAAAATAATCTGAGTAAATATGTCTCAGTGGCCGCATCCATCAATGGATTCTGGGTATTGCACTTGTTCCAGGACTCCAAACAGAAGAGAGATGTGTTTTGCATTCTTTGTTCGCCTTACCCCAATCTGCTGCTTCATACAGCTGTTATCTCAAGCTGCGGTTTCTCTTCTTGAAGACACCACTCATCTTAATCTGTTAGTTCTTTGGTTGTCAGTGTGGAGTTCGCACAAGGCTTCTTTGACTTAAGAAATCATCAGGGACAGACGAGTTGCTTTGTACCCAGTAAGATAAAATGGGCAGCATATGTAAAACCATCTTTTAACTCGATTAATCGCCCTGAACTTGTTACTACTTCATACTGTATCAATACACTTGACAGGAAACTGCTTAGGCAGCAGTTCTCCCATTTGTCCTCACACAAAGAAGATACTTGGGGGCATATTCTCAAGGATTTATCGCCGATTTATCGGCACTTTAGCGCGGCAAACGTGGCAATAGATTTTTCGCACCATTCTCAAGCTGGTGCAAACTGCCTATATCGCCAGTTTCTCAGCGATAGCTGCCGCAGAAAACATCGCCACGGATGAGAGCGACAACTAACGCTAATGAGATGCAGAGTAGGCGTTCCCGCGCAAAAATTCACGAAAACACCACTTCGCGATATTCCCAACGACCAGCCAGCAATGCGATCCAAAAACAAGCGATAAGGCGCGTTAGCAGCAGGGATTTAACACCTGCCTTTTGCTGGTGTTAAGCAGGACGACTACCTGCAGTATGAAAGGGAGCCCAGCCCAGAGCCAAATCTGAAGACCGACATATGTCATGGAGCTACTGATCATGCAGCTCAGAGACCCAAGAGGGCCACAACACCCACCGCCACCACCCCCAGGCCCCCCCCCCCCCGGACTATCACCTCCGTAATGAGGATCTGGTTTTCCTGCGGACTGAAAGGCGGGTTCCTCTTCTTCTTTTCCTTGCCCTTCCCTGACCCCGAGGTCCCAGGCTGGTCCTCCGTGGGGCTTGTGGGGTTCTGGTTGTCCTCTGTACTTGCTCCGGCTACCTCCATGGGGCTTCGCAGTTGTTTGTGTTTTGTTTGTGTTTTTGGTTGCCGCTTTTATAGTGGTTTTTCCCGCCTGACTTGTGGGACTTGCAGGCCTGGCGCTGCTTATCGCTGGATTTTTTATCGCGGTTGGGCACATTGCAACTTTTTTCACGTTCGGGTTGAGATTTTTATCGCCGTCCCGGTAATGTTATTGCGGACATTTGACACGTTATCGGGAGACTATCGCATGTTACCACCGTGTTGAGAATACGACGTTAACACGGAGTTATTTCCCCGTGATAGACGGCGATATGAAAACTTGCGTTAACCTATTCTGGCGATGATTATCACACGTTCTTGAGAATATGCCCCTTAGTTGTCTCAACCTACTGTCAAAGCTCATTATTTACCTCTGTCTTCCCTGGGTGCTCATCCCTATCTGAGGAAGGGGGGAGGGGGCTAATCCATTCAAACGAACTCTTCTTGCTGAGCCTAGTTTATGAATTATGTCCCATTACTCCGCACTCCCAAAACCATGGTCCTGCCCGAATGAGTCAGAATTTTGCCTTGTGGTGGTCTCCCAGTTAGAACTATGATGCATTTTCTTAGTTTTTTGACTGTGGACATTTCACCGCGTGGCAAACACCGACTCATTTTCGACTCCAGTGTTTGCCCCACGTTGATTGTTGCTTTTTTTTTACACATATGGGCCCTCATTTATGGGATTTTGGCATAGGGCAGCAAGTAGCCTTGCTGTGCTGCCCCATTCCAAAGTGAAAAGGCAGAAATGCAACATATCTATACAATACGATGCATTCCTGTCCTTCCTACCTGCACTGGCGCTGTTTCGGCAGCCTAGCACCAACGTTGGCGCCCTTGCACCATGGTCCAAAGGTGCCTCCATTGCAGGCAGGATTGTTTTTGAGCAGGAAGGGGCACCTTCCTGCACAGAAACAATCCTAAGAGGCATTTTCCTCTTTCTATGAGTGCTGCAGAATACAGCACAGATGAAAAGAGGAAAAATCAAGGAGAAATAATCATATTTCTCCTCATTACGCCTCACCTTGGGAGGTGTACGGATTTGGCGCTTCCCCCTGTTCACATGATCTTGTAAATCTGGGCAGTGTCAAAACCCATGGGTGTTGCATGGAAAAATCCACCGCACCACCCATGGAATGCCTCCCGAGCGCAGAGTAAGGCAAGGCAGTTCTTAGCATTGCCTTGCTTTTCTCCTTATCTATGAGCCATCCAAAGCCACACATAGTGGCTTTTCGTGGCCTCATAGATATGATTTCATAATCTGCACCACCGAAGCATCACAAAAAGTGACACTCCGGCAGCTCAGGGGGTTCATAAAATAGCCCCACTGTGTTTTGCAAACCCTTTTGCATGACATGCTTTTGTCATTGTTTGGCAGCATATTTGTTCTTGCTAATGTTGCAATTAAAGTTTGTTATATGGTTGGGAAGTTTTAAAAAATGAGTACAAATTAGATCACATCTTTTCCCGTGATTTGTTTATGTTTAATTAATGTTTTAATATATATTGGATGAAGTTATGTTAGCGCTGCATCAAATGTATTTGTCAGACGTGATATACGGACACAGAGAAACTAGATTCACTGCATCTGCTGAGTGACACCTGAGCCATGCCCACACATGCACTTAGAGAGGCGCTCCCAGGTAGGAACACGTGCATCTGTCACATTTCATTGGGTGGTGTCAGCAGCATTAATCAGGAGTTGGAAGATGTTAGGCTACATTAACTTGCTGCGGTTCAAAGACAAAGGGCCTGGTTTAGAGTTTGGCAGATAGCTTACTACGTCATAAGAGTGATGAATATCCCATTGCCATGCCGTAGGATATAATGCACTTATAATAAGACAGACGGGATATCCTTCAGAGTTGTGACGGAGTAACCTGTCCGCTAAACTCTAAATCAGACACAATGGCCCTTATTTAGTGTTTGGTGGATGAGCCACTCTGTCACAAATGGGGTAGATGTCCCTTTCGCACTATAGCCTATGGTACGTGCAACTCGGCGGACAGGATAGCAGTCATGTTTTGACAGAATATCCACCAAATTCTAAATCAGGCCCAAATTATGCCTCCTGGCCATTGATGGAGCTTAGTGATTTAATACTTAGGCTGAGTCCTTGTGCAACCTATACATTACAAGTTTGAATCTTGGTTTTGTCAACTCATCCTTTTGCCCCTGATGAGTACCCTACAGTAAGAACAGATAAGACTTTAACAGCAAGCTCTGGGTATACCAGACAGAATGTTTCAATGCATATTTGGGAGTACCAGTGTATGTTGAGGTTCTTGATGCATGTTTTGTCGAATGTATGGGTGATATACCTATTTGCAAAAGCAAGTTATTAGAAATGTTGTTTATGTAACACAGAGACTGTATATGGGCATGTGTCTAAGTAGTAAATGAGCCAAGACAATGGGCCCGATCCACAAATGTAAACTGAGACGAAAGTCTATCTTTACGACTTTCAGTACTCACAAAGGGCATTTACGAGTCGTAAAGTTGGACTTAGGTCTCAGTGAAACTTAAGTCTTGGTCTTAAGACCAAAACTGAGACAAGAGTCTAACTTTACGACTCGTAAATGCCTTTTCTGAATACCAAAAGTCGTAAGTTAGACTTTCGTCTCAGTTTACCTTTGTGATTCGGGCCCAATGTTTATAATTCTGACAATGACAATGCGCTTTAATGTTGGGGAATTATTTGAAAATTACCGGGTGGTCTGCCAAGAGGGAGAGTTTCCACCATATTTAGGATCCCCAGGGGATCTTTTTGCTGAACACGCTCATGCTTACATTAGGGGAGCACTTCTGCAAAACCACATGACAGCCCGTTTTTTTTTTTTTTACAGGGATAAACACCCAATGAATTATTTTCTGCAGAACATAAAATAAATTATGTGATCAGTATGTTGCATTTTCATGGTGCTCTTCGCTTACTCCTGAATTTCAGGAGTAATCCACAACTATGCTAACAGTACTCCTGCTTACTCCTTTAATTTAAGAGAAAGCTGATATAAGACTGAGTCAAAGCAAAGTCTTTGTGAATGCTCACCATGGCTTTTACACAATCCATTTCGTGTCATTTTGCATGATGGCTTTTGCAACTCATTCCGTATCGCAAATAGTAAGGGGCATGAAAGGGTTATCTCCCTGTATTTGGGATGTATGTGTCAAAATAGCAACATTATGTACGTCAAAATTGGTTACGTCATGTCTCGTCATGTTCTGTTATGTTATGTAGATTTGTATGGCACAGCTTATCACTCGTGTGGGTTTTCCAGGCACTGCAGCAGGAGCAAGGGAGAGAGAAGTGAAGTGTAGATGTCTGGAGGCATTATGAAAATTAACAAAAATAAACGTGGTGGCATCATCGGATGTTAAAATCAAGACCTTGATATCAGGTAAATTATTTGGAACCACAACTACTGTGAGATCACCAACAGAGCGACAAGTTTAAACAACCCACACCTTGCTCTGCTAGGAGCAGATTTAGTGGCAGGAATATTGTAATAACAATGTTTTTGCAATCTGTTAGAAACTGAGTTATTAGTTGAAAGGCGTGATAGCCCACTCAAGTAATATTCACATTGCTTGTCAGGGTGAACCAGAAAAGTCACTAAATTAACCTCTGCTTATCCCTCTGGTAGCTTGGCACAAAGCAGTCAGGCTTAATTTAGATGCAATGTGTAAGTATTTATGCAGCACTAAAACATAACCAGAAAAAATCGAGTAAGTACAACCAGACATATGAATTTTAACATGTTCAGTAGAATTAGCACCAAAAAAGCACAAAGCACCAATCGTGGCTATCTGGTCACGCTGAACTGGGTCAAAGACAGAAATTAAGGCCAACTGTGATTTAGCGTCATGTCGGATGCATGGACCAAGTTTGTCCCTGTGCATAGTTTACCTTCTAACTCAGTCCAGTTCACTTGAGAAGCCGCAGTCAGAGCTTTGCATTGGAGGGAGACCATGGGGCAGTCATTGCCTGCGCAAAGAGCTGAACCCAGCCCAGAACTTCACGTTGGTGGAAAACTGGGGCAGTCACTGTCGACGCGAAGAGCTCCATGAGGGTAAAGTCCGGGGTATGTATCTGGGAAGACTTTGTTGGCAGCTGGATGCAGTTCCCCCTCTCCCCCAGTGAAATCCGAGTTTGTGTGGAAACCGGGGACAGTTCTTTTTGATGTGAAGAGCTCAGAGCCTCTGGTTTTTCACCTGGAGTCCAGTTCCTGCAGTTTCAAGATTGTTGGAGTACACTCTAACACTAGCCACGGGTCGGGGGGCACCACTTGGTGGTTAGAACCACTCCAAAAGAGGAAAGCGGCAGGTTCCAGGCAGCTGGGCATTTTCAGAGGAGGCCTCTGGAAGCTTGTTGTAGCCCTGTAGCTCACACAGTAGGTCAGCCAGCTGATCCCTGGAGTCATTTCTGGGGTCCTGGGTTCACGGAAAGCAGGTCCAATCTTCTTCAGTCTTCAGACAGCAGGACAGTCCTTCTTCTGAGTCTCCAGAGGTCCAAGAATGTTCTGATGAGAAATTCTGGGGTTGCCACTTTTATGCCCAGTGCCAGTCTGTGGGTAGGGAACACCGCCTTTGTCTAACCCTAAATTGGCTCTGGTCATTTCTTTTCTTTCCCCTAGTTCTAGCTCCTGCCTGGCTAGTGAAACAAATGGCAGGCAGGCCCTGGTGTATTTTGCCAGTGACAGTGCAGAAATCTTCAGAAGTCAAGAAGGAGCTGGGTACTGCCTTCAGCTTTCCTTTTACATAAGAGCTGAGTACAACCCCCCAGGTCATCCTGCTCAGGAGAGGAACCCCCTTCCCCACACTCAAGGCCTCTTTGTTCCCTGTCTGGAAGGAATATACATCACACCACAGGAAAGCAATTAGCAGTCATATGACCCATGACACTGGCAGAAAGGCACATTTGGTATGGGCAGAAAAATGCCAATTTTCTAAAAGTGGCATTTGCAGAATCATAATTTAAAAACCAACTTTACCATTAAAAAGGATTTTAAAATTCAACTGAAATTAGTGGAAGAAGTACTTCTCTAACTGTTCCCAAACTGAAGTTATCGCTTATTAAATGTGATAGGGTAATCCAGTGCAAGTCTATGGGAGAGATAGCCTTGCTACAGTGAATTTGTTTGTTTTTTCAATCAATCAATCTATCAATCAATCAAACAGCATTTGTAAAGCCTATCACTGTCCCCCCTAGGGGTATCTGGGTGCTGTGTCTCCATCGAAGAGCCAGGTCTTGATTCTCTTTCTGAAGTCTGCCAGTGAGGGGGCTGTACAGAGATGGAGGGGAAGGTTGTTCTAGGTCTTGGCAGTGATGTCGGAGAAGGAGCCGTCACTGCTGTGGCTGCAACGGATGCGGCGGGTCTGTGCAAGGGAGAGTGAAGAGGAGCGCAGGTGTCTAGAGGGTTGGTGGAAGTTCAGTTGATGGTTGATGTAGGCAGGTCGTAGATCATTGAGGGCTTTGTTGGCATGTGTGACGGTCTTGAACTGGCATCTCTTCTGGACGGGGAGCCAGTGGAGGTCTCTCAGGTGGAGGGTAATGTGGGTTCATTTGGGGAGATCCAGCATGAGTCTGGCTGCAGCGTTCTGCATGGTCTGGAGTCTTCTGATGAGCTGGGTGGAGATACTAGAATAGAGGGCTTTGCAGTAGTCAAGGCCGCTGATGATGAGGGCCTGAGTGACGATTTTTCTGGTGTTGGTTGGGATCCATCTGAAGATTCTACAGAGCATGCAAAGTGTGTGGAAGCAGGAGGAGGCAATTGTGTTGACTTGTCATTTCATGGGCAGTTGGCTGTCGAGGACGATGCCAAGTTTACGTGCAAGGCCGGTCGGTGTGGATCTGAGTTCTGTAGGCCACGAGCTCTGGTCCCATGCAGAGGTGTTCTTCCCAAAGATCAGTACTTCTGTTTTGTTGGAATTGAGTTCGGGGCAGTTGTCTCTCAAACATTTGACTACATTGGTCATGGCATCATGGAAGTTGGAGGGGTCCTCGGTGAGTGAGAGGATCAGTTGAGTGTCATCTGCGTAGGAGATTAGGTTGAGTCTGTGGGATCTGACAACATCTGCAGGGGGTCATGTAAATGTTGAACAGGGTGGGGCTGAGGGCTGATCCTTGTGGTATGCTGCATATGATGTCTTTAGGTGCGGAGGTGAAGGAAGGCAGTTGGATGCTCTGTGTGTATCCTGTAAAGATGGAGGCGATCCACCTGAGGGCGTATTGCTGTATGCCTACGTTTAATAGTCTGTTGATGAGGGTGTTGAGGGGAACGATGTTGAATGCCGTAGAGAGGTCGAGGAGGATCAGGGCCTCAGTTTCTCCACGGTCAAGGAGTGTTCTAATGTTGTCTGTGATGGCAATCAGCGCAGTCTCAATACTGTGGTTAGCAGGGAATCCTGATTGCGAGGCGCCCAGTAAGTGGTTTTGTTCCAGGAATTCAGTGAGCTGCTAGTTGATGGCTTTCTTGATTCCTTTGGCTGGGTAGGGGAGCAGGGAGATAGGATGATAATTTTTACTGCCAGGACATGTAAATCTTAAGTACACATGTCCTACTTTTAAATTCCAAGCACCCTGCTCGATGAGCTTTTATGTCCTACTTTAGGGGTGACTTATCGCATTAAAAAGGAAGGTTTAGACCTGGCTAAAGGTTTATTTTGCTAAGTAGAAATAGTAGCTTAAAACTTTACTACAGGCTGTAGTGGCCGGCCTGAGACATGCTTTACAGGCTACTTAAATTGGGTGGCACAATCAGTGCTACAGGCCCACTAGGAGAATTTAATTTACAGGCCCTGGGTACATGTAGTACCATGTTCTAAGGACTTAAAAATAAATTAATTTTCCTAATCAGGTGTATACCAATTTTACCATGTTTGGAAGGGAGTGCACAAGTATTCTTTAGCAGGAGTAAAGCGTGCAGAGTCCTAAATCTAAAAAACAAACTGGTTCAAGAAAAACATGGGGCAGTGAAGGCAAAAATCTGCAGAAATTCCATGCGGAAAATTGTCATTTCCAACATAAACCTTGTCATTAACCCACGATTCCTGTAGTAGAATGAGGTGAGAATTAGTAACAATCATAAGTCAGTCAGATTCCCTAGTTTAGATGCAGTGATATAAGTAACTTGTGTGCCTGTCCCTCAAGGCAGAAACATTTGATGCAGCAGGTGCAGTGATACCGGTATCTATGGCCACAAATGAATATAACTGCTGGGAATATATTTAATGCAGAAGATGCAGTGATACCTGCTTGTGTGCACACATTGCTGCTGCCAGATGCATTTGATGCATGGTATGCAGTGATACCTGCTCATGTGCACACATTGCTGCTGCCGGATGCATTTGATGCATAGTATGCAGTGATACCCGCTTGTGTGCACACATTGCTGCTGCTGGATGCATTTGATGCATGGTATGCAGTGATACCTGCTTGTGTGCACACATTGCTGCTGCCGGATGCATTTGATGCATGGTATGCAGGGATGCATTTGATGCATGGTATGCAGTGATACCCGCTTGTGTGCACACATTGCTGCTGCCAGATGCATTTGATGCATGGTATGCAGTGATACCCGCTTCTGTGCACACATTGCTGCTGCCGGATGCATTTGATGCATGGTATGCAGTGATACCTGCTTGTGTGCACACATTGCTGCTGCCGGATGCATTTGATGCATGGTATGCAGTGATACCTGCTTGTGTGCACACATTGCTGCTGCCGGATGCATTTGATGCATGGTACGCAGTGATACCCGCTTGTGTGCACACATTGCTGCTGCCGGATGCATTTAATGCATGATATGCAGTGATACCCGCTTGTGTGCACACATTGCTGCTGCCGGATGCATTTGATGCATGGTATGCAGTGATACCTGCTTGTGTGCACACATTGCTGCTGCCGGATGCATTTGATGCATGGTATGCAGTGATACCTGCTTGTGTGCACACATTGCTGCTGCTGGATGCATTTGATGCATGGTATGCAGTGATAAAAGTATCTTGTGTGCACACATTGCTGCTGCCGGATGCATTTAATGCATGGTATGCAGTGATACCTGCTTGTGTGCACACATTGCTGCTGCCAGATGCATTTGATGCATGGTATGCAGTGATACCCGCTTGTGTGCACACATTGCTGCTGCCGGATGCATTTGATGCATGGTATGCAGTGATACCCACTTGTGTGCACACATTGCTGCTGCCGGATGCATTTGATGCATGGTATGCAGTGATACCCGCTTGTGTGCACACATTGCTGCTGCCGGATGCATTTGATGCATGGTATGCAGTGATAAAAGTATCTTGTGTGCATATCACTGAACTCGATGCATTTCATGCCACAAATGTAGTAAAAGAAACTCTGTTCACAAATTCATGTCACTGCCAGCAGACTCATTTAATAGAAAATCCTCCCTCCAAATCTTGGTGGAAACTGCACACCTGAAGAACAAGTCACAGGCAGAAGAGTTTCCTCCAAAAATGTATCCTCGGGGATTATCACTGTACATTTGCCATGTTTTATAGTTCTCTGAACCGACCTAAAAGAGGACTTCTGGTCACTCAAGAACCAACCCTATATACATTCATCACTGGTTTAAAGAATAGAGGAGTTGGGCAGCAAGTTTCTCTGAAGGGCCAGCTGGGGTATGTTGGAATAAAAGTGTTTTAGCTGTGCTGTTTATGCATTGTACGTCTTAAGTCAGCATTCGCGGCACCATTTTATGTTTAGCCGCCATTTTGAATCATGATCGAAACTAATTTCTTTCTGTTTCTGCTGAAAGCAGCTTTGATAGTTTTCGTTTCTCCAAGGTTGAGCCTTGCTGTACTAATGAATGCACTGTTCTCGTGAGCACATACCTTTCCCACTAGATAGAGGCCTGCTCCCACTACTCTAGCAATGGGCGCAGGCAGAACGACCTTGGAGTAGAGATAGTGTGTGCCCGGTCTCAGGATCGAAACACATCCTTCTGTACCCTCTTTGTTTAGCTGCCTCGAACTGGAAAATTCCAGTTTGGGCGTGTCTTAGTTGGTTCTGAATTGTACATAATGTATCACCATGTTTGCTGAAGTCAGTCCCTCTGCAGCAATCCCAGGAGGCTGGTCAGACTGGACTCCGCTCGAGTGTACCTGAATAAATATACTTGGTTTGTATTCTCTACTGCCTGACCGACTCTTCATTTGTATGAAAGGCTGAGAGGTGGTCGCGAGTGACCCTGGTGCCCCTAATCGGGTCACTTCCTTCAGGTCGGTAGAGTCAGTTCCATGTCAAGCCAAGTCTAGCAACTGACTGACTCCACATGCAGTAGACATCTTGAGATAGTGTTGTTGGCTACTCGCCCAATGTCCCCATAAGCCTTCATCATTTTAAACCCTTTGAACCTCACAGCTGAAAACAACGGATACAAGCTGGGGTTATAATGAAGAGGACGAGAAAACCGTGCAATTCAAGAGCGCTCTGGTTATTCCAACATGTCGCGGCGCTAGACAAGCGCCTGGCACGGCGGGAAAGCAATCAAGGCGCCGCAGAGTTACTGATCCAAGCGGGACTCATGGAGAAGGGCTGTTTGCAGCAAGGTGGGCCCCAGGGAGGGCCACCGCAGGCCCCATCCTTTGCAATCCAGCTCCTCGTCCCGCGGGAGCGCATCCACCTCTCCAGTTGCCGCGCGCGCAGACAGACTCATTACCATTAGAGCTGACCCAATTGCAGGGCTACTTTATTATGATTTCAGGATTGCGGCAGGGCTATTTTTATAAGTGAAGAGCCTTCCACAAATAGGATTTTCATTTCTAACAGCGGCCGTCTTTATGGATTGTTTATTACATGTATTTCAAGTGGCGCCCTAGTTCTGAGCAGATAAGAGTGCTTCAGCGCCACTCATCAAGGCGCTAGTTATTTAATCTCTCTGATAAATGCATGGATCTCGGCCCATGTGCTGTTCAGGTATTTTCATCAAAGCCTATTTTCTTGTCTATGATTGTCCTACATGCAGGGAGAGGCTCTATATTAGGGGGGGCCTCATCTCTGTGTAGCAAGCGAGCAAGTTTCAGACAGAAACTCGACTCACCATTGTAGTGCTGCTCATCTCTAGCTTCTAGGCACAATCGCACTCCAGCTGAATTTCATCAAGTGTCATTGACTTTTCGGTTGCTACCGCAGTCCAGCCAGATAAGTGTCAGGGTCATCTCGACTTAGAGACCCTTCTAGGGTAGAGGCGCTGTACGAGGGCTCCGAGTCAGTCGGTCACAGTAGGACAGACATGCTGTGTAGCATCGACAAAAACTGAAAGAAAAGAAAGGCGCTATGACACAGCTGCTGCTGCCATCCTGTAGGAGTGACTACGTTAGAACGTAGGCACGTACGTGCTGCACCACGCTTGCGCGTGCCTTCAGGATGATGCAGGTGACACTTTCTGTTTTTGTTAACCATTCCAAGATGGCGGACACCACTTAGATCAGTAACTAAAACAATGAAATGTGAAGTGCACAAAAAAGCAGCTCACAGAATCTTAAAAAAAGCAACAAAAACATGTAAACGCCCGCGGGGGAGGGATTCAATGGAGGAGTGGTTGGGGGAAGGAAGCAACAAGGACAGGGCTGGGAGATAAAATAAAAATAAAGTCGGGTGAGGGGAGGTGGAGTAAAGCAATGCACAAGAGAGAAAGCAATACAAAGTGCGGGGGAGCCTGGGCTGTTATTTGTAAATAGGGGGAGATTACAGTTAGCAGAGACTTAGAAAGCCCAGCCACCCTCATAGAGTGCTTAACGGAAAAGAAAAAAAGCGCTTCGCTAAAAGTGAGCAGTGGAAAGATACAAGTCAGTCAATCAAACGAATGGTAACGAAGCTATGTTCTAAGGGAGGGCAGAAGAGGAAGGAAGTGGAAGGAAAGCCTTTGAATAAGAAGCAAGCAAATCAGAGTGACAATGAAGCCAACCAATAAAAGTAGTAGCCAGGCTCTAGGCCCACTGTAGTTCTTGATATAGTCACAACCAGTTAGCTGTTGCTGTCTTGTAGGTGAGACCTAAAAATATGTAACTGCTGCGTCTTTGGCATGTCAAAATTGTCAAGTTGTCATTGGTAACAGAGCAGATCTCCTGAAGCCTTTGATGATTTTTGCCCGCTCCCTTATGCTTCTTCATGGCCCTACCTGATGCAGAATCTTGGAGGCAGACGTGTGTGTGTGTCAGGCTTTTTAACAAGCTCTCTAGTGCTGACTAACCCCACAGTGCTCCCCTTCTCCTCCCTGGGCATGTACATTCATGCAGGGCACTGCCCAGGGCTGAACTATCTCCCTTGGTGTGTCCTGATGAATGGAGCTGTCTAATGCTGAACAACTCCATCCATTGCCACCCCTTAGGATTGCATCCATCTCTTCATGGAAATGGGCATAGACTGAACCATCTACCCAGGAGTGCCGAGCTCAACAGGGAGCTCCTAAGGGACGTCCACCTCTGGAGGGATCTGTGTCCAGTACTGAAACATCTGTCCTGGGGTGTCCACCTCTGATAGGAGCTGTGCCAGTGCCGGCCATCAGGCACGTGTGTCCACCTCTGAAGGGAGCTGTGTCCAGTACTGAAACATCTGTCCTGGGGTGTCGACCTCTGAAGGGAGCTGTCCAGTACTGAAACATCTGTCCTGTGGTGGCGACCTCTGAAGGGAGCTGTCCAGTACTGAAACATCTGTTCTGGGTTGTCGACCTCTGATAGGAGCTGTGGCAGTGCTGACCATCGGCCATGTGTGTCCACCTCTGTAGGGAGCTGTCTCTAGTACTGAAACATCTACCCTGAGGTGTCAACCTCTGATGGGATCTGTGCCAGTGCCGACCATCGGGCATGTGTGTCCCACCTGTGTAGAGAGCTCTCCAATACTGAACCATCTGCCCTGGGGTGTCCAGCTCTGATAGGAGAACTGTGCAAGTGCTGACCATAGGGCACGTGTCCACCTCTGTAGGGAGCTGTCCAGCCCTGACACATATCCCCCGGGGTGTCCACCTCTGTGGGGAGCTGTCCAGCACTGAACCATCTGCCCTGGGGTGTCCAGCTCTGATGGGAGCTGTGCCAGTGCCGACCAACGGGCACGGGTGTCCATACCTGTAGGGAGCTCTCCAATACTGAACCATCCACCCAGGAGTGCTGAGCTCGAGAGAGAGCTCCCAAGGGACGTCCACCTCTGATGGGAGCTGTGTCCAGTACTGAAACATCTGTCCTGGGGTGTCGACCTCTGATAGGAGCTGTGCCAGTGCTGACCATCGGGCACATGTGGCCACCTCTGTAGGGAGCTGTCCAGTACTGAACCATCTACCCTGAGGTGTCAACCTCTGATGGGATCTGTGCCAGGGCTGACCATCGGGCATGTGTGTCCTACATGTGTAGAGAGCTGCCCAGTACCTCCCCCGGGGTGTCCACCTCTGAAGGGAGCTGTGTCCAGTGCTGAACATCGGGCACATGTGTCCAGCTCTGTAGGGAGCTGTCCAGCACTGGCCCATCTCCCCTGGGATGCCCACTTCTGATGGGAGGTGTGCCAGTGCCGACTAACGGGCATGTGTGTCCACCTCCGAAGGGAGCTGTCCGGTACTGAAACATCTGTCCTGGGGTGTCCACCTCTGATAGGAGCTGTGCCAGTGCTCACCATAGGGCATGTGTGTCCACCTCCGAAGGGAGCTGTCCAGCACTGAACCACCTGCCCTGGGGTGCCCAGCTCTGATGGGAGCTGTGCCAGTGCCGACCATCGGGCACATTTTTCCGCCTCTGTAGGGAGCTGACCAGTACTGAACCATCTGTCCTGGGGTGTCCAGCTCTGATAGGAGCTGTGCCAGTGCTGACCATCAGACACGGGTGTCCACCTCTGATGGGAGCTGGGCCAGTGCTGAACATCGGGCATGTGCGTCCACCTCTGTAGGGAGCTGTCCAGTACTGAAACGTCTGTCCTGGGGAGTCCACCTCTGATAGGAGCTGTGTCCAGTGCTGACCATCGGGCACATGTTTCCGCCTCTGTAGGAAGCAGTCCAGTACTGAACCATATGCCCTGGGGTGTCCAGTTCTGATGGAAGCTGTGCCAGTACTGACCATTGGGCACGTGTGTTCACTTCTGAAGGGAGCTGTCCGGTACTGAAACATCTGTCCTGGGGTGTCGACCTCTGATAGGAGCTGTGCCAGGGCTGAACATCGGGCACATGTGTCCAGCTCTGTAGAGAGCTGTCCACTACTGACCCATCTGCCCTGGGGTGTCCAGCTCTGATAGGAGCTGTGCCAGCGCTGACCATCAGGCACGGGTGTCCACCTCTGATGGGAGCTGTGCCAGTGCTGAACATCGGGCATGTGCGTCCACCTCTGAAGGGAGCTGCCCAGTACCTCCCCCGGGGTGTCCACCTCTGATGGAGGCTGTGCAAGTGACGAACCATTTCTCTGAGAGTGTTCAGCTTTTAGAGAGATATCCAATGCTTCCGGGTGATTTCACGTGCGCTATGAGCTGTGCCAATGCCGACCATCTAGCACGTGTGTCCACCTCTGTGGGAAGCTGACAAGTACTTCCCCCGGGATGTCCACCTCTGATGGAGGCTGTGCAAGTGATGAACCATTTCTCTGAGAGTGTTCAGCTTTTAGAGAGATGTCCAATGCTTCTGGGTGATTTCACGTGCGCTGTGAGCTGTGCCAATGCCGACCATCTAGCACGTGTGTCCACCTCTGTGGGGAGCTGCCCAGTACCTCCCCTGGGGTGTCCACCTTTAATGGAGGCTGTGCAAGTGATGAAACATCTCTCTGAGAGTGTTCAGTCTTCAGAGAGATGTCCAGTCTCTCCGGGTGACATCACACGCGCTGGGAGCTGTGCCAGTGCCGACCATCAACCACGTGTGTTCTCCTCTGAAAGGGAGCTGTCCCTGTGCTGAAACATCTCTGCGGGTACCGTCATGAATGCTGGGAGCTATCCATTACTGAATAGTTTCCCCTGGGATGTCCAATTCTGATGGGAGCTGTGCCACCACCGACCATCAGGCACGTGTGTCCACCTCTGTAGGAAGCTCTCCCGGTGCTGAAGAATCTCTGCGATGTGTCAATTACTCCCCCCCCCGCCGGAGTGTGTGTACTACTGCATATGTTATGTTATGTTATTATAATTTATATAGCGCAGCGTATACCCTTGGGTGTCTTGGCGCTTCCGGTTCTCCAAACTGTAATTGCAGACCACTATTGCTAAAAGAGCCATGTCTTTAGTTGCTTTCTGAATTCGAGGAGAGAGGGAATCTTCCTAAGATATAATGGAAGGGAGTTCCATTCTTTTATGGTATTGTAGCTAAAACTCCTCCCACCCCAATTCATTTTTTTGATCCTGACAGTCGCCATCAAATTGATGTTGGCCGATCGTAGAGGTCTGTTAGGTAAGTACCATCTGAAAAGGTCACATAGAAATTCCGGGCCTTCTTTGTGAAGCGCCTTGTGAGCAATGCAGAGCGCCTTGAATTTGACCCGCTGCCCAACTGGCAGCCTGTGCAGGTCACGAATACCTGATCTAACAGATTGATATTTGGGAATGTCTAGTACAAGTCTTGCAGCGGCATTTTGTACCATTTGCAGCTTTCTGAGAAGAGTGGATTGGATATTGATGTATAGGCTATTGCAATAATCAAGTTTCGATAAAACCAGAGAGGTCACGACCGTCTTTCTGGTTTTTATGGGAATGAAATGGAGTATTTTTCTTAGAATTTTAATAATCAAATACGCAGAAGACACCACCTTAGATATTTGGGGCTTCAGACTCAATTTATCATCTATAATAACGCCAAGATTCTTGGCTTTGGTTACCGGTGTGGGAGGGGGCCATATCTGGTCTACAGGCTTGGACACTCCTTTAGGAGCTGTCTCGGTGCTGAGGCATCTCTGTGGATGTGTCCATCTCCCCTGTAGAGTGTGCACTACTGCATGGAGCTGTCTAGTGCTTAATCTAGTCTGCAGGCTTGGAAACTGCGGCAGGAGCTGTCCCAGTGCTGAAGCGGTAAACATCCTTTTGTACGCGGTCATTACACCGCGTACCATTACTACGCAAGCCATTTCTACGCATGTTATTACAACGCATGCGTTGTAAAGCAAACCACATTGTTGTGAGGAAACTGAGGCGTTTCCTCACAACGACGTGCAACGATCACCGCCTCTGTGAAGACGCAGGAAGGAGAACATAGGACACGAGGAGAGAGAGGTAAGAGGGGCTATTTTTAAGGGTTTAGGGTAGGGGGAGGTCTTTAAGGATTAAGGTAGTGTTGTGTTTGAGGAGTAGTGTTTTGGGGTTTAGGGTAGTGTCGGGGAGTGATTGGGTGTAGGGACAGGATTGGGGGTAAGGGGAGGGTCGTGCTGGGGGTAGTGTTTTAGGGTTTAGTGTAGTGTTGTGGTGTTTGTGTAGTGTAGGGTAGTGTTTTAGGGTTAAGGGTAGTGTTGGGGTGTCGTGCAGGGTAGTGTTGTAGTGTAGGGAGCGGACTGGGGGAAGGGTGAGGGTCGTGCATGGGGTAGTGTTTTAGGGTTTAGGGTAGTGGTGTGATGTAAGTGTAGTGTAGTGTAGGGTAGTGTATTAGGGTTTAGGGTAGTGTTGGGGGGGTCGTGCAGGGTAGTGTTTGAGTGTAGGGGCATGACTGGGGGTTGGGGGAGGGTTGTGCAGGGGGTAGTGTTTTAGGCTTTAGGGTAGTGGTGTGGTGTGGTGTAGTGTAGGGTAGTGGTTTAGGGTTTAGGGTAGTGTTGGGTTTCGTGAAGGGTAGTGTTTGGGAGTAGGGACAGGACTGGGGTAGAGGCAGGGTCGTGCTGGGGGTAGTGATTTAGGGTTTAGGGTAGTGTAGTGGTGTTTGAGTAGTGTAGGGTAGTGTAGTGTTTGGGTAGTTTTTTAGGTCTCGCCTAGCGATGCAGAGCTTTGCGCTACTCGCTATGCGAGATCTATTGTCGTCGACTTGGCTCGGAAGGGGGACAGGACATGTGCACGTGTACGGCAATGCCTGGACAGGAGATGTGCACGCGTATGGTGCGAGCAGGAGTTGTAATAACGCCGCAAGCCGTACGCGTGCACATCAACTGTCTGTGCCGAAGCTTAACAGACAGGAGATGTGCACGCGTACGGCTCGCGGCGCTCTCACAACTCCTGCTCGCACCATACGCGTGCACATCTCCTGTCCAAGCGCGGCGCGCCCCACTCACCGGCTCTTGTGGGGACTCTGCGCTGCTCCCCGGCTGGTCTCCTCCATGTCAGGGTGACTCTCCTCTTCACCCGGTCACTCTGACTTCCCTCTACGGCTTGCCAGTGCGGGGTGGGCTCCGCCGCGCTTCTCCTACATGCGGGCTGCAACACGCGGGGCTCCTCAGCTCACGGGAGCCCCGGACACTTCCGGCCGCGCGCTCCATGCCCCGCCCATGTCCCAGGCAAGCTTGCCTGACGTCCGGGTCGCACTGAGAGCGGCCCGGAGAACGCTTCCAGAACGGCTCGGGCTTGTTTTAATGAGTACCTGCACTTATTTGTCCCCATTTAAAGCACTCAGTACACAGGATACTTACCGTATTTATAAATGCTATGGTGAATCCGCTGTAAAGCGTAATCGCAAAACATTCTGGCGAAATTCGATTTATCAAGACGAGGTTGGACCCATCACTTGATTATAATGCTGCACTGACTTTATGCTGCTCAGACTTTGCACGTGCAGTCGGTGGGCGTGAAGGGCGCATCACTGGTGCAGCATTCGCACAGCACCGGGATTTCGAAGACTCGGTCTGAAACAATCCTTTCATTTGTTGCGAGACGAGTTGGTTTTCTCAACACTGCGTGTGTTTGCAGAACAATGTTTTCTGTATTCAGCTGTCCAAATGGCTGCATTATATCCACAGTCATGTGGCCAGGCCCCGCCTGTTAAATGTTGTTCTATAAC
Source organism: Calotriton arnoldi (assembly GCA_963921515.1). Taxonomy (NCBI): domain Eukaryota; kingdom Metazoa; phylum Chordata; class Amphibia; order Caudata; family Salamandridae; genus Calotriton; species Calotriton arnoldi. Next base: position 2,687,992 of record CAWUFW010001323.1, on the reverse strand, counting down.
AGTGTATAGCTAGAGCCCTTAACCTCTCGTTGCTTTTGTATATCATATAAAGAATATTCGTGGAAACTAGTGAAACCAATAGGCTAAATATGAGGAATTCTCCCTCCCCTCGCCCTGGTAACGTATACACTATTTAAGCATGTGTTGTGTGTGGTTTTTTTTTAGAAACGGACACAAAGCGATTATGGTGGCTCTCTTGGACTTTCCCGCTCCTCCTCTGTTTTCTTTGAATTTGTTGTAGGAAATTATACTAATGTTTTTAGAACAAATCCCTACTGTTTGATGTCAACAGTAGATTCCCACCCAAGGCTAGAACGTGGAGCTCTCCTTGGAGTGCACGACACTGACCCCGCTGTGGAAAGTAAGGTGGTAAATGTCGTGATTTTAAGAAATGCTGCTGTCAACCACCAGAGCGCGGGTAAGGGGGAGATGACTGGTTTACACTATGAACATGAGATGTATTTGGCAAAAACGCCTCTCGTCCTCTTTAGAAACAAGCATTTGCAATGCAATAGGTCTCGCATTTACGTGAGTTTTAGCTATTGGCATTGTAAATGACAACTTTTATTTATGTTTTGGTTTTTATTTATCTGTTTTGATAATTAACAGGCATTGTCATTTACAATGCCAATAGCTTCAACTCGCGTAAATGCGAGACCTATTGCATTGCAAATGCTTGTTAGAGTTTGTTTTGTGTAGGGTAGTGTATTTGTATTTAGTATTTAGAGTAGTGTTGTAGTAAATGTCTGTTTTTATTACTATGCAAGGTTTAGTGTTTAGTGTAGTGTCGGGGAGTTGTGTAGGGACCGGAGTGGGGGAATGCGTATGTTCGTGCAGGGGGTAGTGATTTAGGGTTAAGGGTAGTGTAGGGGTGTTTCAGTAGTGTAGGGTAGTGTAGTGTTTGAGTGTTTTGGTAGTGTTTTCCATTTGTAGATGTGTAGGGTAGTGTATTTCTATTTATTATTTAAAGTAGGGTTGTGTTTTAAACATTTTAAAAAAGGGGTTAAATGTCTTTTTAAATATGACACGTTATTCCGCATACCATTTTTATTACTAGGCAAGTTTTTACTTTGTATACATTAACACTTTCAATGTAATGGTATGCGAACTAAAAACTTGCGTAGTAACGGTTATTGCTAAGTAATAACCGCGTAGTAATGGCATGCGAAGTAATGGCATGCGAAATAACGTGTCATATTCTGCTGAAGCATCTCTGTGGATGTGGCCTTCTCCCCCGATGTGTGTTCACTACTGCATGGCACTGTCTAGTGCTTAATCTTGGCTGCAGGTTCGGACATTTCTGCAGGAGCTGTCCCAGTGCTGAAGCATCTCTGCGGATGTGTTCATCTCCCCCGAAGCGCGTGCACTAATGACTCTTAAGCTGCTCTGGGTGTTTCACTTAGCGATTTTGCACAGAATTTTGTACAGAACTTTTAAACTTTAAATTTTAACTTGAATATATTGTTTTGTTTGCTGCTTACCTCCGTTAACATTGCTCAAGGCCATTTCTCCCCGGTCCACCGCGAGACTAGCTCGTTTGTTTGGAGGGAGTCCTGACCCACTTCCGGTTGCGAGGGAGGTTGGCTTTCTAGTGGCCCAACCCCCTCTACTTAACCGGATGCTCCAGTCGCCGCGCAATGGACGCGCGCTGGTAAAGAGGCTGCATTGCTGCATTGCTGACTCTTAAGCTGCTCTGGGTGTTTCACTTAGCGATTTTGCACAGAACTTTTAAACTTTAAATTTTAAGTTGAATATATTGTTTTATTTGCTGCTCCCCTCCGTTAACATTGCTCAAGGCCATTTCTCCCCGGTCCACCGCGAGACTAGCTCGTTTGTGTGGAGGGAGTCCTGACCCACTTCCGGTTGCGAGGGAGGTTGGCGTTCTAGTGGCCCAACCCCCTCTACTTAACCGGATGCTCCAGTCGTCACGCAGCGGACGCCAGCAGCAGGCGCGCCAAAGGCAAGCCCGTCTGCGCCCGTCCGCGCCCTGACGTCGCCAGGAGCCAGGGACCCTGGTCAATTCATCTTTAAGCAGGGCCCTACCCCCCTTCTGTCATATTCTAGAAGGGAGCTGTTGGATTTGAGGACTGACTCCATACTCTCATGCCGGACTGGGACTTGGCCAATTCCAGAGGGCCCCCTTTCCTGTCGAGTCTGCCGGTTTCAGGGTAATTCTGATGAGTTGCCCCCCGATTCATGAGGAACCTTGTTGTATCCCCCCCAATATTTGTTCCACTACTCTCAAACCCACCACTTTTTCTAGCTATGATACAGGCAAACCCCCCCATAACCTTCAGAGGGGATGGAAAAGTTTGCTATGTAATATTAGATCCCTGCCTAAGCACTCTACTGAGGTTTGGGATCTATTGTCTTCAGTGCAGCCTGAGCTTGGATTTCTGACCGAAACATGGCTTAAGCCCCATTCTGTTCCTTCCATTATGTTAGCTCTACCTGAAGGCTACAAACTTATTAGGATGGACAGACAACTAAAGGTGGGGGGTGGAATTACTATTGTGCATAAAGATAGCATTAAAGTTACCGCACTGGAACAGCGTTGTAATGCCATTATGGAAGTCCTAGTTTTTTGGATAGATTTTTCTTCCCAATTTAGTTGGAAGGGGGCCTTAGTCTATCGTCCCCCAGGCCCCTTAGCTGAATTCTCATTACAACTCACCGAATTAATAGCCCCCCACGTGATTTCGTGCAGCAATTTTTTATTACTGGGTGATTTTAACATCCATAGCGAATGCACCTTCAATGCTGACTCACAGACACTTCTGGCAGACCTAGCCCTCTTGGGCCTATCTAAGCTCAATGAAGGCCCCACTCATATAGCTGGCCACACACTGAACATTATCTTTTCCATCTCTCTTAGTGTTCTGTGTGAGCCCCCTCAACAACTAACATGGTCTGATCATGCGTCAATTGAATTTTCCATTCAGGGCCCAAGGGAGCTGAAGGGATCTAACCCTGTCACTTACCACATCCGCAGACAATGGCAGAAAGTCACCCCGGAGTGCTTTTAAGCCTCTTTCTTAGTGCCTCGGAACACTGCACCGGACAACATAGAGGAAGCTCTGGCCAAATACAATTCTGCTGTTTCCAGGGCTATGGATCAACTTGCGCCACTGAAATCACCCCCTAACCACTCTAAGCGCCCTCAGACTGCCTGGTTTTCTCCTCAGCTTCGAGTTCAGAAACAACTTTGTAGAAAATACGAAAGACGCTGGCGCAATACCCATGATGAGAGGGATAAAGATCGGTTTTTGGTCACCCTGTCTGGCTACCATAAAAATATAAAGGCTGCGCGTAAAGCCCATATTGCATCTCAATTTGCCCAGGCTGGCAATGCTCCTAAAATTTTATATCATATCCTCCAGTCTTTTACCAACCCCAAGGCCTGCGAGAATCTAGAAGTTCCCACGCAAACGCTCTGTAATGATATCGCACAATATTTTTCGCAGAAAATGGAGCTCATCTACGAAAAAATTGTCCCGTCAGGAAGCCAGCCTTTGGTTACAATGACATCTGATCAGCCAGAACAGGCAACCTCCCAGTTGCTAGAGAGCTTCCCTCCGGTGACCTTGGCAGATGTAGAAACACTGCTTCGTACGGTAAAATCAGGTTCCCCCCTCGACACCATCCCGGCCAAAGTTGTTACCTCTCTGGCCTGTCAACTGTCTCCTTCTATCGAATATCTCCTCAATCTCTCACTGAGAGAGGGTCACGTTCCATCAGAATGGAAAGCAGCACAGGTTATGCCCATCCGTAAGAACGCCAAGGTTCCTTTGACGGATTTCTCCAATCTCCGTCCCATCTCGCTTCTTCCCTTCCTGAGCAAACTATTGGAGAAGCATATCAATAAACATTTCTCCAACCATGTTGAACTTACTGGTAGCTTAGACTCCTCCCAGTCAGGCTTTAGGCCCAAATGCAGCACAGAATCAGCTCTGCTAGGGGTCACAGATAACATCAGGATGACCCTAGACAGGGGCCATTCTACGATTCTGGTGCTGTTGGACCTATGTGCCGCGTTCGATACGGTTTCACATCAGATATTGCTCAGGAGATTGAAGGAGATTGGACTAAGAGACTCTGCCTTCCAGTGGATGACGAGCTTTCTATCTGCTCGCTCTCAGACCATCAATCTTGGCCCGTATCGTTCGGCGCCTATTGAATTGTCCAAGGGAGTGCCTCAGGGCTCATGCCTGAGCCCCACATTGTTTAATATCTATGTTGCCCCCTTGGCCAATCTCCTGAGGACGCATGGGTTCACCCCCATCTCCTATGCCGACGATACACAGCTGCTTTTTCCTTTTGATAAATTTACTCCATCGGTACAGTCGGCCTTCTCTTCTGGCATGAGAGCTATTTCACATTGGATGAAGAGCAATCTCCTCCAATGTAATGTTGGGAAGACGGAGATTCTGCTCTTCGGAGATGCTCCCTTATTATGGACTCCTGAATGGTGGCCTGCTGATCTTGGTGCTCCCCCTGCCCCTAAATCCCTTGTTAAGAACTTAGGCATTCGTCTGGATCAAGCCCTTACTCTGAAGGAGCATGCTGCTCAGACAGCTGGCTCCTGTTTCCATACACTGGGCTTACTCCGCCGAGTCTTTCCCTTGCTCCCTGACTCAACTAGGAAGACTCTGACTCAGGCACTCATATTAAGCCGTCTGGACTACTGCAATGGTCTGCTGGTCTCCGCTAATGAGGCCTCGCTTAGCAGACTGCAGGTAGTCCAGAACACAGCAGCGCGATTGGTCCTCAACGCCCCTTCCAGGACTGCCTCCCACCCTCTTCTTTGTCAGCTTCACTGGCTTCCAATACGCGAACGGGTAAAGTTCAAAGTCTGCTGCACCATCCATAAGGCGTTATTCAATCTCGGTTCCACCTATCTTTCGGAGACATTTTCACCTTACCTGCCTTCTAGGTCTCTTCGCTCGGGATCTGAGTCTCTTCTTGTGGTTCCCCGAGTCAGGAAGGCTAGATTAGGGGGGAAGGCCCTTTTCCATCTCAGCCCCCGCTATTGGAATGAGCTCCCTCTGCACTTGAGACAATGCCCCGATCACCTACAATTCAGAAAGCAGCTTAAGACCACTCTTTTCTTTTCTGTCTCTGATTCTGCTGTAGTAGCTCCACGTCCCTGTTGCCCGTCCGAAGCGCAGAGATACCCCTTCGGGGGTCGATTCAGGTGCTATATAAATAAATAAAAATAAATGCATGGCACTGTCTAGTGGTTAATCTAGTCTGCAGGCTTGGACACTTCTGCACAGCTGTCCCAGTGCTGAAGCATCTCTGCAGATGTGTCCATCACTCCTGATGTGCGTGTACCACTGCATGGAGTTGTCTAGTGCGTAATCTAGTCTGCAGCTTGGACACTTCTGCGGGAGCTGCCCCAGTGCTGAAGCATCTCTGCAGATGTGTCCATCTCTCCTGAAGTATGAGTACTACTGCATGGAGCTGTCTAGTGCTCAAACTAGTTTTCCGGCTTGGACACTTCTGCAAGAGCTGTCCCCGTTCTGAAGCATCTCTGGGAATGCGTCCATTTCCCCTGAAGTGTGTGCATTACTGCATGGAGCTGTCTAGTGCTCAATAAAGTCTGCAGGCATTCTCACTTCTGCAGGAGCTGTCCCAGTACTGAACCATCTCTGCTGATGAGCCCATCTACCCTGAAGTGTGTGCACTGCTGCGTGGAACTGTGCTCAATCTAGTGTCCAAGCTTGGACACTTCTGCAGGTGCTGTCCCAGTGTTCACCCCTGAAGACACCTCCCAAAGTGTGTGTACTATTGCATTGAGTGGTGTAGTGCTGAATCTAGTCTGCAGGTGTGGACACTTCTGCGGAGCAGTCCCAGTGCTGAAGCATCTCTGCGGATGTGTCCAGCTCCTCCGAAGTGTGTGCACTAATGCATGGAGCTGTGTACTGCTCAATCTAGTCTCTGCGGATGTGTCCAACTCCCCTGAAGCGTGTGCACTTTTGCATATAGCTGTCTAGTACTTAATCTAGTCTGCAGCTAAGACACTTCTGCAGGAGCTGCCCCAGTATTGAAGCAGCTCTGCAGATGTGCCCATCTCGCCCAAAGTGTGTGCATTACTGCATGGCGCTGTGTATTGCATAATCTAGCCCACAAGCTTGGACACTTCTGCGGGAGCTGTCACAGTGCTGAAGCATCTCTGCGGATGTGTCTATCTCTTCCGAAGTGTGTGCACTACTGCATGGCGCTGTCTAGTGCTTAATCTAGTCTGTAGTGTGGACACTTCTGTAGGAGCTGTCCCGGTTCTGAAGTATCTCTGCGGATGTGTCCATCTCCGCTGAAGTGTGTGCATGACTGCATGGAACTATGCAGTGCTTAATGTAGTCTGCAGGCTTGGACACTTCTGCAGGACCTGTCCGAGTGCTGACGCATTCCTGCAGATGTGCCCATCTCCTCTGATGTGTCCTCTGTGTGCACTACTGCATGGAGCTGTGTAGGTCTCGATCTAGCCTGCAGGCTTGGACAGGGTTGAAGCATCTCTGCAGATGTGTCCATCTCCCCCAAAGTGTGTGCACTACTGCATGGCGCTGTCTATTGCATAATCTAGTTTGCAGGCATGGATACTGCTGCAGGAGCTGTTTATGTTCTGAAGCATCTCTGGATGGTCCAGTGCTTGACAGTCGCGGTCCGTGTAGGAGTGCCGGCCGGGCGGTGACGTGGGGCGGGGGAGGGGCAGGGTGGGGGGTAGCAAAGTACGGATTACGGACCAATACAGGTAAGTAAACATTTAAATCAATAAAACGAATTTCGTTGCGCGCACTGCATCGCCAAATGGTGCTTGATCACCTCACCAGGCGTCCCCCCTCTGTGGGCTGAACTATCTCCTCTGGTGAGGCCCCTCTGGAGGCGTGCCCACTGATAGAGGGACATGTGCAGTGCTTAACCATCTCCTCTGATGAGAGGTACTCCATTTCCTTTTGTCACATTCCAGTTTCTCACATTCTTTCAACACCTGGCTTATTGATATGGATTTTGTCCTCCACAAGACACAAAGCTGGAGTTGCTCAGGGGTAATGCAACCAAGGTAGAAATATCTATGAAATAACTGCGCGCTTATCACTGCTGGTGGGTGCATGTAATGCATCAGATGCAGTTTTGCATAGATTCTTTCTATGTCACATGTCAGTGCTGGCTAATGCATTTAATGCAGCAGATGCAGTGATACAAGTATCCCTGTCTATCAACCTATACCAACTGCCAGTGGATGTTTGTAATGCATCAGATGCAGTCATACATAGATCTCTGTCTACGTTGCATGGCAGTGCTGGCTAATGCAGCAGATGTAGTGATACAAGCGTCTCTGTCTCTCTGCCAATACCAACCTCTGGTGGTTCTTTATACTGCCTCAGACACAGTCATGCATGGATCTCTTTCTATGTTCACACATCAGTGCTGGTTAATGCATTCAGTGCAGCAGATGCAGTGATATATGTATCTCTATCTATCTACCTAAAGTAACTGCTGGTGGGTGTTTGTAATGCAGCAGCTGCAGTGCTACCGAGACTCTGTCCATTAATACTCATCGCTGCAGGAGAATGCTTTTAAAAGTGCATCGCCAGGTATACCCAGACTCTACTCCGACCAATACACATCACTACTGGTGTATTTTTTAAATGCAGTCGCTGAAGTGATCCAATGCTCTGTACACGAATGCACCTCACAGCGGGTGAATGCTTAAATGCAACAATTTTAGTGATGACCGTGCTCGGCCCAGGAATGCACATCACAGCAGGTGAATACTTGAATGCAACAACTGCAGTGGTACCCAGGCTCTGCACAGAAATGCACATCACAGTGGGAGAACTATTAAATTAAACAACTGCAGTGATTCCCAGGCTCTGCCCAGGAATGCACATCACAGCAGGTGAATGTTTAAATGCAACAACTGCAATGATTCCCAGGGTCTGCCCAGGAATGCACATCACAGCGGGTGAACAATTAAATGCACCAACTGCAGTGATGCCCGTGCTCTGCCCAGGAATGCACATCACAGCGGGCGAATGTTTAAATGCAACCTCTGCAGTGATGCCCAGGCTCTGCCCAGGAATGCACATCACAGCGGGTGAACGATTAAATACAACAACTGTAGTGATGCCCGTGCTCTGCCCAGGAATGCACATCACAGCGGGTGAACGATTAAATGCAACAACTGCTGTGATGCCCAGGCTCTGCCCAGGAATGCACATCATAGTGGGTGAACGATTAAATGCAACACCTGCAGTGATGCCCAGGCTCTGCCCAGGAATGCACATCACAGCGGGTGAACACTTAAATGCAACAACTGTAGTGATGCCCGTGCTCTGCCCAGGAATGCACATCACAGCGGGTGAACGATTAAATGCAACAACTGTAGTGATGCCCGTGCTCTGCCCAGGAATGCACATCACAGTGGGTGAACGATTAAATACAACAACTGTAGTGATGCCCAGACTCTGCCCAGGAATGCACATCACAGCGGTTGAACACTTAAATGCAAACACAGCAGTGATGCCCGTGCTCTGCCCGGGAATGCCCATCACACTGGGTGAACGATTAAATGCAACAACTGCAGTGATGCCCGTGCTCTGCCCAGGAATGCACATCACAGCGGGTGAACGATTAAATGCAACAACTGCAGTGATGCCCGTGCTCTGCCCAGGAATGCACATCACAGCGGGCGAATGTTTTTAATGGAGAAGCTTCAGTGATGCCAGACTCTGTCCACAAATGCATAGCACTGTACTGGGCGCTTTAATGCAGGAGAAGAATTAATCAGTCTGGTTGTGCAGGCCCCTGTTGCCAGTTGTTTGCTTGTCTATTGATCGATTATTTTTTTTGTTGTGCAAACAATGACGGGCTCAAGGGCAAATTAAAAATACAATTAACAAGAACAGCAGCCACAATGAAACTCTAGAAAATAATATGGCACGAAAAAAAATGATAACTGAAATATTGAAGAAAGTAAATGCAAAACAGAAAAGCTGTGTACAAGGAAATTTGAAATATTCCAAAAGTTAAATCACCCGCTAAAGCTTAGGAAAAGTTTGTAACACAGCATCAGTGTTCATAATTTAAATCGAATCCTCGATTTAATAAAACATTGCTTTCAATTTCTCTTAAAGCACACAAGATTATTTTTGGGCCTACGGTCTTAGGAAGGTGGCTCCACAGCTTTGCTCCAGCCAGTCTTACTGTTCTACCCAAGTTTGAAAAAACGACATTTATGAATAGGGATAATATGATCGAAACTCAGAACAGGATCGTAGGCGCCTGACTGGTTTGTGAAAATTAAAAAAACATACAAGGTACATTGGCTTTTTCATTGTTTGTTTTCCAAATCAAACACAGGTCCTGTAATGCTGCACAGAAAGTAATATCTACATCTGTTCATCAATACACTGCACTGCTGCCAGGTGCATTTAATGCATCAGAAGCAGGGATCCCCCGATCTCTGTCTGCCAATGCATTTCACTGCTAACAAATGCATTTAATGCAGCAGATGCAGTTAAATCTTATCTCTGTCCACCAATGCATTTCACTGTTGGGGAATGCATTTCATGCACAGAGGCACTGATACCCAATCTCTGGTGACCAATGCATTTCACTGTTGGGGGATGCATTTCATGCACAGAGTCACTGAAACCTTAGCTCTGTTCACCAATGTATTCCACTGCTGCCAGACGCATTTAATGAAGCAGATGTAGTTATATCCTATCTCTGGTGCATTTAACTGCTGGCAGATGCATTTTCAGCAGCAGAGGGAATGATAACCTATCTCTGTGCACCAATGCATTTCACTCCTGCCAGATGCATTTTTAGCAGCAGAGGGAGTGATAAACTATCTCTGTGAACCAATGCATTTCACTGCTAGCAGATGTTTTCAACAAAAGCAAAACCATTAATACCCACTTCTCAATCTGCATGAGCATAGCCTCGCAGACAGGTGCCTTCAAGGCATCGGAGACTGCAATGCCTGGCTTCTTCTCTGTCTGACTGCATCACTGTTGACACACCCCATCTCTATCCAACAATGCATTTTACTGCTGGAAAAGGCATTCAATTCACTGGAGGCAGTGATAACTGTATGTCCTATGCCTAAGTAGATCACAAATGCACCGGAGGAAGTGATACCCGTATGTCTCTATCCCATTGTATATCACTTCTGGGGGATGCATTTAATGCACCAGAGGCAGTGATACCTGCATTGTTGGAATAAAAAAATATGCTTTGGCATTGTTTTACATAAGTTAGCATTTGCAGCGCCATCTTGTGTAAGGGCGCCATTTTGTATCATGATCGAAACTAATCCTTTGCCATTTCCGAGAAGCGGCTTTCTCTAGGTTATGTTTCTTCGGAGCTGAGTTTTGCTACACTAATGAATGCACTGTTCTTATTAGCGCATACCTTTCCTTTAGATGTAGGCCCTCTCCCACTTGTCTAGTGCCGGGCACGGGCAGAATGACCTTGACTGTTAGATAGTGTGTGCCCAGCTGCAGAATCAAAACATATTTTTTGTATTTCACTGTTCTGTTGTATCTGCTTGGAAAATTCCATTGTGGGCGTGCCTTCATTGGTTCTGAAATGTACATAATGTATCTCTATGCTTGCTGATGCCAGTCCCTCTGCAGCACTCCCTAGAGACTGGGCAGACAGGGCTCCGCTCTGAGCGTACTCTGAATAAACAGATATTGGTTTGTATTCTCTACTGTCTGACCGACTCTTCATTTGGTATGGAAGGCTGAGAGGTGGTCTTGTGTGACCCGGGTGACCCGAATCGGGTCACTTCCTTCAGTTTGCGCTGGAACAGGGACACCTTCGGGTGAGTGGCCCATCCCCTTCCGCGGATGGGGGGAGAGGTCGAGGCTATCGTTGGGTTGGACGGATGGATCAGGGATCCTTGCACGAAGAGTTCCTGGTACTCGCAGCTGCCCCTTCTGTCCTGCCGGACGGTGCCTTGCCAAGTGGTCATCCCAACTGCAGTCCTAAACGGCGAAGCCCTTGGATCTGACCGTTTGGTCTGAAGAGTCGGCAGTGGAGAATCAATTTGTTTGACCTGCATATATCAGGTGAGTTTGTTTTGGTTCTTTGTTGATATGGTACCATTTTGGTTTGTATTTGGTACGGTCTAAGGACCGTCTTTTGGATAAAAGCATTTGCACTTGCTTTTCCAGGCATAAAATAGTGATTTTGTGTTTTTTTTTAAAATGCCCAGTTTCAGTAAGTTGTTTTCTTTGTGCTGTCGCTGTTGTTCTGTTGATGCTCGATTGGAAGAAGCTCAGCCGGCGCCTCCAGAAGGCACTCCGAATTTTGATATGTATGTGAAGCATGGTCTTGGCCCTATTATGTTTAGTACATTATGGCACAAATATATGAGGGACAATGTCGAGTTGCAGTGGCCGTTGACGGGCACTTTTTATGAACAAAAGATTGAGTATTTACAAGAACAGTTGTTTAAAAGGTGAAGTAGGCAGTCTATGTTTGATTCCCTCAGAACATGGCAGAAAGCAGCTAGACTGAGGCGATTGAAGGCAGAAAAAGAGGCACGGAAAGGGAAAATGCAGACACTGACTCAGAAAGCTGTAGTATATGACAGGGAAAAACAGGAAAAGGGTGTTGAGTGTGAAGATAGAAGGTTTAGATTACAAACTGATAAATCATATGTGGTTCAGGAAGAAGATGACGTTTTTGTGGAAGAATTGTTGGATACCCGACCCCCGCCTCCATATGCCCCGCAAAGAATATATCCCACTGTTCCGGTGCCCTCACAGCCGCCCGTTACAGTTGCGTCCACTGTCTCTGTTCCTGTGTTTATCGCTGTTATGTCAACGGCTGTGGCTTTGGCCCCTCCTCCTCCTCTTCCTTCTGTTTCTTTGCCGTCTGTGGCCCCTGTGACTGTTAGTGCTCCTGCCACACCTATTGCCTCAGCGTCCCTTTCGCCAGCTCTTTCTCCCGCGACACAACCCTCAGCGACGATAGTGCCTGTTACTTCTGTTGCTTCTCCCACTGTGAGTTTTCATCTTACGGCATTAGTGGGACACTGGTATGTGGATTTGAGGATAGGGATTGGACGAAATTTAAGGAGCGCATGGGACCGTTAGTGCGATCTGATGTGGGAGATGATGAGAAAAAGGTAATAGCTAATAAGGCTGCGCAGTGGGCCCGTAATCCTATTTATAGTGTAGAGGATGTCTGGGCAATTATGTGAGATTTTGAGCCCTTTATACAGCAGCATGCCCTTAAACACATGTCCGCTACTTTGATTGGTCTTTGGAAACAGTACTTTGAAGCAGAAGCACCTCAAATTTTATATGACATTAGAGATTGCATGTATATTAGTGAATTGGGGCCAGAACAAGTTTTTGCTAATGTTACGACAATAGTAGCTTATAGGGGAAGACTACATGAGAAAAGTCCCAGGTCAGTGTCCCAGTTTCTGATGCGAGAGGTCCATCCCATATAGCACCCAGAGATACCAGCGTTAATGGATGGGCGAGGTAATGTCACTGGAGCGGCAGTGGCGGCCAGGTTTCAAGAACAATGGGTTTATACTCCGTGGGAAAGAAGTGAGATTTTGTCCCTTAAAACTCATTTACCCGATCCTAAAAAAATCCTACTGCTTATTATAAAGAACTGACTGAAGCTGCTTCCTCAACGGTACTGACTCTTGCTGATATTGAAATGTTTTTTGGTCTTCTTCTTCCGGTTGATATTTGGAGGCAAGTCCGTACTCAAGATCATGTTCCGGAGTTGGGTGGTACTTGGGATCAGATTAAAGCATGGGACCAGGAGAGAAAGCCAGGTGATAAACCCCGAGCTGAGATACTTGCTTTGCCTGGCCGTATTATTACATATATGCATTCTCTTATTCCACTGAGAAAAGTAATTTGGGATAAATTGTCAGCTTGTCGCCAGAAGAAAGATGAGAGTGTGTCTGATTTTTTCACTTGGTTCGAGGATACGTTTTTAGATTATAGTGGCCATGATTTGTCTATTGAAAGGGGTGTTCGGTTGTTTGTTAACAGATTTGTTTCTAATTTGCTTCCCGAAATTGCGACTCGATTGCAGGCTTCTAAAAGTACCTGGTCCACCTCTTCTCCCTCTGTTATTTTGAATATGGAACAGTATTATGAGCATAGGGATAACGAGGAAAAAGAAAGGACAGAGAAGAAGCATAAGGATTTAAAGACAAAGGTATTGTTGCAGCAGGCTTTTAGAGGGAATGGGAGAGGACGTGGTGGTCCTGCCCGACAGCGTCCACGCACTAGTAGGCAGCTAACTACTACACCCTTGGGTCCGAATCAGTGTGCGTACTGTAAAGAGTGCCTCGTGCTTTGCAGAAGGTGGCGGTCCCTACAGGACGAGGTCGTGGAGCTGGTGGGGCTGATAGGGCACAGAATGCTGCAGCCTCACAGGGTCGTTCTGATAATAATTATTTTGATGACCCTCGGGAGGGACAGTATTACCACAATGATTATGACATGGAGGAAGTGACAGGAATGTCTTATAACTAGGACAGCCAGGGACAGAGTGGGGGACCAGTTCCGATACCTGTAGACCAGCGTGGTCCTTATGTAACAGTGGAACTGCAAGGTTCGACTAAGGAATTTTTGGTGGACACAGGTGCGACAAAAAGTTCTGTTTCTCAAAATATGGTCCCTGGGGCGGCTCTGTCTGGCCATAATACTGTCTAATAGGTTTCTCTGGTGTACCGGTTGTTAGCCCCATTTCAAGACCTCTTGCGTTGATCATTGGCCCTTTTACTGTGGACTCACCATTCTTGCTGCCATCTAATTGTGGTGAAAATTTGATGGGTTTGGATTTGTTGAAGAAATTGTATGCTACTATTTATTGCTACCCGGCAGGTGTCTATATGACAATGGGTCCTGATGTAGTAGTGTTTGTCCAAAGATGCGCCTCTCCCTGTTGAATTTGCAGATGTGCCACCCACTTTGTGGGCGACAGGTGATACAGATGAGGGACTGCTGCAGATACCACCAGTTTAGATAAAAGTTAAGGATGGTGCTATTTTGCCTCGTATCCCTCAGTATAAAATACCACAGGCAGGAGAATGAGCCTTATTGCAAATTATTCAGGATTTGATCAAGAAGGGAGTGGTTGAGGAGACGACTGCCAATATTTGTAATAGTCCTATTCTTCCCAATCCTAAACGGACGTCTTCAGGTTCTTCTGATGACCAAGAGATGTCTATCGTTTTGTGATTGATTTGCGCGAAGTTAATCAAATAGTGGTTCCCCAGTTTCCAGTGGTCCCTGACATTACTACTCTTTTGACAATGATTCCTTCCACTGCTAACTTCTTTTCTGTCATTGATTTGAAAAATGCATTCTTCAGTATTCCTATTCATCCGGATAGCAGTTACTTGTTTGGGTTTACACTAGCTGGCAGAAGCTTTTGGTTCTGTCGAGCTCCTCAGGGCTATACTGAGAGTCCAAGTATTTACAGTCAGGCTTTAAAGTCCCAATTGGATTCTCTTTCGCTTCCCGCAGGTAATGTATTGGTGCAGTATGTTGACGACCTCCTTATTGCTTCTGACACTGAACAGGGTTGTAGAGATAGTACTGTTAAATTGTTGTTGCATTTGGCCCAACATGGAAATAAAGTTTCTTTTTCTAAATGTCAGTATTGTCGACAGGAAGTCACCTATTTAGGTCACCTACTGTCGAAGGGGGGTAGGAGATTGACCCCGGAGCGCATCAGTACCATTGTTTTTTTTTTTTTTTATAATTCTTTTTATTAAACATACATCGGTTCCAATAAACATTACAGAGGGTTAGCCAAATCATACATTACAGTCGGTACAGGAGGAAATACGTCGGATTTCTACATGATAGAGGAATGCTACAGGGTGTGGGGGTCATTTTGTTCGGGACAATCAGGAGGCATACAGATCTCTCCCCGGTAGGTATTCCAGGGGCTCCATATCCGAGACCATTTTTTTGGGCACCCTCTTGCCAGATAGACTGTTTTCTCCCGAAACATGCACCAGTCAAGGTTCTTCTCCCATGCTGCCAGTGTGGGTGATAGTGTGGCCCCCATAGTTGAGCAATGTTGCGTTTTGCCAGCATGAACCCCAGTGTAGCCCACCGTGTCTGATTTGTGTTGAGATCCGTAGGTTCCCACAGATTGAGAAGGCATCGTCGTGCCTCTGGGCGGAGGTGAACCTGTAGTACCGCATTAATAGTGTCATGGATCTTGAGCCAGAAGGATATGATATGTTCGCACTCCCAAATTATGTGTATGAATGTCCCCACGTGACCACATTGCCGCCTACAGTTCCCATTATCTGACCATCCCATGTGTACCAAACGGGGTCCTGTCATATAAATTCTGTGGAGGATTTTAAGCTGTACCAGCCTCAGACGTGCCGGGATAGCGACCTCCCTGGGGGAAGACACCGCCAGCTGCCAGTCCTCATCATCCACCTCCACCCCATCCTGTGTCCATTTCTCACGGAGTGATTGAAGGGGACTCTCCATGTTGTTGATTAACTTTTTGTAAATCAGGGAGATGGTTTTCTCGGGAAGGTGGCCGTCTAATATTCTGTCCTCCAGCGGAGAGGCCTCTGGAGGGAAAGTCCCCTTAGGCAGCAAAGATTGCAGTGAGTGCAGGACCTGCAGGTATCGGAAATACTCGGTGGCTGCTAGATCGTAGTCCGCCTGGAGCGTATCAAAGGATTTAACCCCTCCAGCCCCCAAAGGTCCCTAATGTGCGAGATACCGATAAGGTCCCATCTGTCAAAACCCTTCGATTTCCATAAGTCGCCCAATCTTTCTGAGTCCCAAAGTGGAGTGGCTAATGTCAGCGTGTTTTTCCATCCCAGTGAGGCGATAACATCATGCCAGATCTGGACAGAATGTTTGGTGGGGCCAGTCAAGGTGTATCTTCTGGGCCGTGAGTATAGCGCCCTATTATAATTACCACCTGGGAGGAGCCATTTATCCATGGCGTATCCGGGATCGTCTGCACGGCCATACATGCCGTGGTTGATGGCTGCTAGGTGAGCCGCCCAGTAGTATTTCTTAATATCTGGGAGGCTAATACCACCGTCATACCAATTCAGTGTTAGTTTGGTCAGGGCGATTCAAGGTTTTCCATCCCACAACAGGTCTCTCTGCAGGCCCTCAATTTCCTTGAAATATTTGGCGGGAACAGGATCCAGGGTGTTTTGCAAGGTGTATAGGAATCTAGGCAGGGACATCATTTTGAATAGGGCGGCTCTGCCCAGAAGGGAGAGGGGTAGCGACCTCCAGCTGGCAATATCGCTTTTAAGTTTACGAAGGGGGGGGAGAAGGTTTTGAATATACCGGATTGCGGGATCTAGCGAAATGAAAATCCCCAGATATTTGAAGCCTGCCGTGTTGATTTGTATGGGGCAGTTCTTGGGAGGGACGGGTGGTTCGCCCCACAGAGGAAACAAAAGCGACTTACTCCAGTTGATAGAGAATCCAGAGTATCGTCCGAATACCGCCAGGATATCTAAGACCACTATAAGGGATTTCCTAGGAGAGGCCAAATAAAGCAACAGGTCGTCTGCGTAGAGGGAGATTCGGTCCTCCCAGCCGGGAGACCATTCTAATCCCCGTATCCTGGGATCTCTACGGATCCAGGCTGCCAAAGGCTCCAGGGCCAGGGCGAAGAGGAGAGGCGAAAGCGGGCAGCCCTGACGGGTTCCCCGACTCAGCTGGAAGGTAGCTGATAACTTATTGTTGACCACCACTTGGGCTAGGGGTTCGTTATACAGAAGTCTTACCCAGTTTATGTAGTTAGGGCCGAAACCCATTTTGGCCAATACTGCCCAAAGGTAAGGCCATTCAATAGTGTCGAATGCCATGGTTGCGTCCAGAGACGCGATCATTGCTGGCTCTCGGAGAGTATGTGCTCTAGCTACTACCCCATGGACTCGACGTAGATTCAGGGCCGTGTTCCTGTGCGGCATAAAGCCGGATTGATCTGGGTGTACTAAGGCACTAATGACCTTGACCAAGCGATTGGCCAGGAGCTTGGCGAGGATTTTTGGTTCGGCGTTTAGGAGGAAATTGGCCGGTAGGAACTGCAGTCTGTTCTGGGTTTCCCGTCTTTATGGATGGTAACTATGGTGGCTATCCTCTGTTCCCTGGGCAGCATTCCCGTCTCCCGTGATTCCTCAAACATAGATTTTAAGTAGGGGAGAGTTTATCGGGTCGCAGCTTATAGAGCTCGATGGGGAGTCCATTGGGGCCGAGTGCCTTTCCCGATTTTAATGAACGGATCGATTGCGCTATCTCATCTGGGGTCAAGTCACTGTCCAGGAAGTCCCGATTTTCTAAGGAGAGGCGGGGAGTTTGATGTCATGCAACAGTTCTTGAGAGTCCTCCTCCGTATAGGGGGCCACTGTCGTATAGACCGTTTGGTAATGGCTGGCAAAGCTATCGACTATCTCTTGTGGATTCGTGACGGGTATGTCCCCTTTTACTCTAAGCTCTGGCACCAGCCTGCTCGCCCATTCCCGTTTATCTAGCCATGCTATAAGCTTCCCTGCTTTGTCACCCAGGTCGTAGAGTCTACCCAGCCGCTCCCTCCCCAGGTTTTTGGCTTTGTCTGTGACTAAGGCCTTATAGCTGTGCTGCTTCAGGCTCAGGAGGTGAAGCTTCTCTGGCGTCACCCCAGACTCCAGGTCACTCTCCAATCTATCGATTTCAGCCTCGATGTCCAAAACTTCTTTCTGTTTTTCTTTCTTCGCACCCGAGATCAGCGATAGCGCATGTCCCCGGATTACAGTCTTAAATGCTTCCCATAGGGACTTGGATGAGGAGACCGTCCCTTCGTTATCTGAGAAATAATTATCCATGGCTTCAATAAGGGCTGTGCGGATTTTGGGATTGTGGAGATACCAGGGATTGATTGGGGCTAGTCTTCCTACTTTGTTCTGATGGAGGACCATGCGGAGCCATATCGGTGAGTGATCGGAGATGCCTCTCGCGAGATGTTTGATTTCGTGTATGAGGGATGCTTGTGCAGCTGGCAGCAAACAGTAGTCTAGGCGGGAAAGGGTATGGTGTGCCCCGGAGTGAAAGGTGTGCTGTATCTGGTCTGGATGGTAAGTTCTCCAACCATCAACTAGCCCCATAGTTTCTAGGAAGTCAGGTAGCCAGCGGGAAGCGGACCCCACCTCACGCGGGGGATGGCGGTCCAGGGTGCCCGAGACCACCGCATTGAAGTCCCCTCCGAGGACCACAAGGCCGTCTGGAATGGAGAGGAGGACCCTACCCAGGTCCGCAAAGGTGGTGCCCTGTAGGCCTGGCGGAACATAGATGGACATGAGAGAGATAAGACGGCCCTCCCAAGTTCCCGTAATACCAACGTATCTGCCCCGGTCATCCGCCCATGTGGAACTTATAGCGAGGGGGAGTGTGTTTTTCATCATAATGCCCACCCCTCTGGAGCCAGAAGTGAACCCCGCGTGTGCTACCATTTTGTATCCTCCCCTATGCATTGCTTTACACAGATTACCAACCAGGTGCGTCTCCTGGAGCAGGACAACATCTGGAGATCTCTGTTTCAGGTACTGGAGAACTATGCTCCGCTTAATCTTGTCCCCAAGCCCGTTGACATTCCAACTTAATACCTTAATTGTCCCGTCCCCCATAACCTCTGTCGTACAACTTGATAGATTTTAAAATGCCAGGAGGAACAAAGTCGACATCCCCTCTGTGGAAGAAACCATAATTGACACCGATGCAAAATTCCCAACAAATTATGAACAAAAATTCCCCACCCAACAACCCCCTCCCTGCTGCCCTGCACTCTGGGCGTAGAACTGCCCATTTCAAACTTGCAGAGTGCCTGCCGCCCTAGCAAAAAAACTAAAGGTAGAAAAAAATAGGGGTGTGGCTGTCCGTATCTCTGCCCCCTGTAAAAAGTAAAGTCTGTAACCCCAAGGAAAAGGCACCCCTCGAGGGTTGGAGTTTAAACAGTCCCGAAGAAGTCCCCTCCAGATCAAATGCACAGCCGCCCAGTGCTTAACCTAGCTCGGATAAGGGCCAAAATGTCCCAGTGACATCCACTCTCCACCACAGTGTCTCATCCTGTAGGGGTCAGCGAAGTCTCCTCTCTGGGATGACTATCCGGTGGGCCCGGGATCTTCCTGCTTTCAAGCCAGTCAGCTGCCTCTTCAGGATGCTCGAAAAACCACGTCCGCCCCTCCGCCTCGACCCGCAAACGTGCCGGAAACAACATGGAGTACCTCAGGCCCCGCTCTCGAAGCTCCCTCTTCACCACAAGGAAGGTGCGCCTCATCTTTTGCACTCTCTGAGTAAAGTCTGGAAAGAAGGTGATGCCTGCGTTTTCATAGTGGAGTGGAGCTCCTGTCCTAGCATTTTGGAGAATTACATCCCTGTCCCGGAAGTTCAACACTCTCGCCAGCATAGGGCGCGGAGGAGCCCCGGGTTTCGGACGCCCCCCCGGTACCCTGTGGGCCCTCTCAATAACAAAAAATCGGCTGAGGCCCTTGGGTTGGAGGTGCTTTAGGATAAGGTCTTCCACGAAGAGGTCCGGAGATTGCCCCTCCGCCCGTTCCGGAACTCCCAGAATGCGTAGGTTGTTGCGGCGTAGGCGCCCTTCATAATCATCCAGTTTCATTTCCGTGAATTTACGGAAATCCTGTAGGTCCGAGACCTCCCCTGGAGCTGTGCGACGTCTCCCGTCAGGCTGGTCGTAGCGATTTCCACCTGTTTGACCTTTTCCTTAAATGTGGCTAGGTCTGCTCTTATCAGGTTTACGTCAATCGCGATAGTGTCCATTTTATGTTCAAGAGAGATCTTGACGCTTGTGATGGCCTCCATGACGTCTTTAAGGGAGAGTTCTCGCTCCTCTTCTTCTGGGTCCCCCAGGGGTGTGCCTCTGGATTGACGGCCCTGCAGCATGTCTTTGGGCATCGTGTATCGATCGAGTTTATTGGTCTGCGTTGGTTTAGACCCTCTCGTTCCTGGGGGCTTGCTTTTCTCCATTGTGTCCGCTCCTCGTCGCACAAAGGGCTTGTGGTGGAATTAAACGCGGCGTCTATGGCCCCGGTAGTCAGGGGGGGCGCCGACTGGTAATGCGCCCGGCCAGTAGTCTAATGGTGTAGGTGGGGGAGGGGCCCACGACTGTAGGATCTCGGTATGTGGTCCACGCGCACCCAGATCACTTTATGGTGGCAGCGCTGATTCAGGAGGCACCATATGGGGGAGCCCAGCGCCCGCTTCACCCTGCTAGCTATTGCAGAGGCCCACTGGTGATAGGCGCAGGGCCGGCCGGCACAAACACTCTCCCTTCTCTTCGACTGGGCTGCGGCTATGAGTCCTCGGCGCCACCTCACAGTATGCCAGTGAGGGGGGGAAACAGGACCCGCAGCTGGTTGCGGACACCTCAGCGAGGGGGGGGGGGAAAGGACAAGGTCCACCGATGATTTCACTCGGGGACACCGCCCCAAGACACTCGGGCCCCCCGCCTCACCTCCAGGTCACGCCGCAGTGCTCCGGTCCTGCCCCGCGGAGCAATGGCGTCTCAGGCCTCCGAGTCGATCCTCGGGACGGTGAGGGCTGCTACAGGTGCTTCCTGCCTGGACCGCCCGACGCCCACTCCGCCGATGCCGCCGCAGAGCGCGGGTGATTCTCAGGGCCCTTCGCCA
This sequence comes from Calotriton arnoldi, assembly GCA_963921515.1. Classification (NCBI taxonomy): domain Eukaryota; kingdom Metazoa; phylum Chordata; class Amphibia; order Caudata; family Salamandridae; genus Calotriton; species Calotriton arnoldi. Next base: position 2,667,309 of record CAWUFW010001323.1, on the reverse strand, counting down.
GGCTCGTGGCTACGGCCGGGAAAGGCGGCTTCGTCCCCTCACCGCCGCGGCCTCACCGGCACTGTGCTCCCCGGCTTCAGCGCTGCGGACAGGCCCCACTCCGTTTGCTCCGGTTTCTCGGGGCACAAACGTTCGCTGGTTTCGGGGTCCGAGGGAATCCCCTCCGGTATGCCTCCGGTGTCTTTTCTCCTCCTCGGGGGGAGCGGATCAGTGTGGCGGATAGGCGTGTGGGGGACAGGGTTTACGGAGCTACAGCGTTAGGCGGCCATTACGCTTCGGTGCTTCATCAGTACCATTGTTAAAATGTCCATCCCACAGACTCAGAAAGATGTGCGTGCTTTCGTAGGTATCACTTCCTACTATCGGCAGTGGATACCTAACTACTCCTTATTAATTAAACCCTTGCTTGCACTAACCACTAAAGACGTGCATGAGCCCCTGCCTTGGACGCCTGAATGTCAGCAGTCTTTTGAGCAATTGAAAACTGCGCTTTGTTCAGCTCCAGCACTTGGCACCCCTGACTATAACAAACCGTTTGTGTTGTTCGTCCATGAGATAGATGGTTGCGCGCTTTCTGTTTTAACACAAAAATTTGGAGATAAGCAACGGCCGTGTGCTTATTTCTCTGCTCTTCTTGACCCTGTCCTAAGAGCCCTCCCGAGCTGTCTGAGAGTGGTCGTCTCGATAAGACAATCGGCTGGACTCGTACTTGATACTGATCTTACAGTCATGGTACCCCATGCTGTGGATACACTTTTGAATAAGACTAAGACACAGCACCTCACCAGTGCACGTCTGACTGGCTATGAATTAACATTGTTCGCTAAACATATTACGATTAAAAGATGTGCCACTCTGAATCCAGCCACGTTACTGCCCCTCCCTTCTGAAAATGATGATATTGATACACATGATTGTATCTTCCGGACGGAAGAAGAGACAAAAGGATGGGTAGACTTCACTGATGTTCCCTTATCTGACCCACAAGGGGAACTATATGTCGATGGCTCTTGTTTCAAATTACCAGATGGCACTACAACTGCTGCGTATGCTATTACCACGCTGCGTACTGTAGTTGAGACAGCACAAGTTCCTTATCAGTCGGCCCAAGCTGCTGAGCTTGTTGCCTTAATACGAGTTTACGAATTGAGTGAGGGACTGGTTGTCAATATTTATATTGACAGCCAGTATGCCTTTGGAGTCGCGCATAACTTTGGGCGACTCTGGGCTGTGAGAGGGTTTCTTACTTCGCATGGCACTAAGATGCAGCATGGTCACCTTATATTGAGGCTCTTGTCTGCTTTGACACTCCCTAAGAAATTGGCCATAGTAAAGTGTAGCGCCCACCGGAAAGTCACTGATGATGTAGGTAGGGGAAATGCTTTTGCAGATCAGACAGCTAAGAAAACAGCCCGGACAAAAATGAAAAGAATGTTCGTAGCAGGTCCTGCTAGGTGGGTGCCTGAAGTTACCATATTTGAGGATACACTTGAGAATGTGAAAGAAATTCAAAGTGAAGCCACAGTTGAAGAAATAGCAAGGTGGCAGGAAAGTACAGCACAATTGAATGATAAGGGATGTTGGATTGATAAGTCAGGAAAGCAGAGATGGATGTTGCCTGATGCATATGTTCTTCCCATCGTCACAATGGCCCATGGTCTAGCCCATATTAGTGCTAAGGGTATTTGCAAGTTGTTAGACCCTGTATGGCAAAATGACAACATTTCGAAGACAGCTGCCCATTTAGTGAAATACTGCATGGTGTGCATGATGCACAACCCTGGAAAAGGTACCCCTACACCACCTGGTAATTCCGCAACACCCACCTTCCCCTTTGAGGTCCTTCAGATGGACTATATAGAGCTAGACAGATGCAATAATTTGAAGTATGTGTTGGTGGTTGTCTGTGCGTACAGTAAATGGGTTGAGGCTTATCCCACTAAAGACAATACAGCCGTTACGACTGCAAAGGTACTCCTGAAAGAGTTCTTTCCTCGTTTCGGCTTGCCCCGTTTGATTTGGAGTGATATCGGAAGTAATTTTAATGCCAAAGTGATTCAATTGATCTGTGATGGTTTGAGTATCAAACAGAAGTTCCATGCTGCCAATCATCCACGGTCAGCATGTTTAGTTGAGAAGTACAATGGTACTCTCAAATTAAAATTGGCGAAAATACAGGAGACAACAGGGTTACAGTGGCCAGATGCTTTACCATTAGCTCTTTTGTCCACAAGAACAACAGCACATTCTAGGACAGGATTGTCACCGTATGAGGTCGTGTTTGGACACCCCGGCAAATGTCAGGGGCGTCCCACGCCCTCGGCGGTTTTCAGGTATTGAGTACCCATTGTTGATCAACTACCTTTGCCAGTTAACTCAAAATTTGCGTTCTGTTCACCAACAGGTCCGGGAAGCCTTGGCAGCTACACCAGAGGGGCCAGGACATGATATTCAGCCTGACGATTTGTGTTGGTACGAAATTTCCAGCAGAAGAAGAGTTTGGAGCTGAGGTGGAAGGGGCCGAAGCAGGTCCTCCTGGCTACACGTACAACTGTCAAGATCGCTGGCCGAAAGAATTGGGTGCATGCAACTCACTGTCGCAGGATACCTCTACCCTTGCCCTATGATCAATGGGTGAGGGAAGGAGTAGGGGACTCCGAGTGTGAGACGGTGCCTCAGTTTTTCACCTTCAGTGACGCCAGGCTGACCTGGACCAAAACGGATGAGGAAAATGATGAAGTGGTGAATGCAGCAGTTCCACCGGAAATACGGGCTATCCAGGAGCCCCTTTTCACTGATCCTTCTGTACCTGGAGTTACTAGGTATAATTTGTGCCCTCGGCTGAGGGACAGTGCACCAAAGGAGAAGCCAGATTAGTTAGGGATACACTTTGTAAGTTAGGGTGTACTTTGCCATAGTACCAACGGAGTTAGTTTAGGGTGAGGTGAGATTTGTGCACTGTTTGAACATTTGACAGGATAGATCCAAAGTATCCTCTTTGGGGGTACATTATCCTGGTCGACGTGGGAACCCGAGCTTAGGACAGAACAAGCTCCACCGCCGGTGCCCAAGAGCGCCAACGTTTTGATGAACAATAGGAGCCTGTACCAGTGAGGCTCTGACGGACACTGGGAACTTGTATATTCCTTTCACTGGCATATTGCCCTCTTTTTTCATCATTTACTATGCATCCCTTCGGCAGGATGGATGCCGACGATGAGCAGCCAGTGATTCCCACTGTTTATGCACGTATATTCTGGTCTACAAAGAAAAATATATTATGTGTTATTCTTGTGATTTTGCTGCTATTGATTCTGGGTGGGGTGTCCTGGGTTTTGGAACGAGATCAAGATGCATCGTCATGTACTAAACATAAGGTTGTTTCTCAAGTCTGCGCAAAAAGGACAGCCCTGAGTAATGTATTTCTAGACACGCATAAAAGGTTTTTTGGAGTAGGTACTGCTTGCTACACTACTGAGTCTGTTACTAGCTTAAGGACTGCATATCCATTGTCACTTGTTAATTACACTAATTCTCGGCCCCCTGATTTTGTAGAAGTACTAGGAGTATTTGGGTTTGGTTATCCAGGCCCATGTCTATATCATCGAAAGCCACGAGGCATAGGTTATCCAGGATGTAACAACAATACTTATTGTGATAATTTCTATATGGAAAAACAGAATGTAACATTGGTGGGTTGGCATCATAAAGAATTGACAGTTCCCAGAGAAGCTGGTTATTACCCTGCATGTTGTCCAATTGTCAATTTTACTGACCTCATTCTGTATGTTAACTGCACAGGGATAGTTCTGCGTAACAGCACGTAATCTATGGTGGATCCAAAGGACCCTAGTACCGTTGGATTGAATTACAGGTATGCTGCTGTAGATTATGATAAATCTATTTATGCACACCCAGGGTTTTTCTTTTGATCTAATGGGACTTATTCTAATATGCATAATGGTACAAATGATGTGGCCCTTGGGATGGTGTTGCCTCTAGGTGTGCCTTGCAAACATGCGAAGCCTAAGGTCAGATGGGTTAAAAGAACACTGACAAAAGAATTTTGCGAAGGGGTGACAGACCTTGAAGTCAATAATTATAGTAATGGTATCACTTTTGGGTATATTCTCTCCTCCATTATTACCTTTGGTGGTACTGCTATGGCCAGAGGTGAAAATGCTAGAGAATATTTTGGATGTAAGCTGCAGACACTGTCTAACTCCACAGTAGCGGCTTTGCGTGACATCACCACCCAATTAGAAAGTATGCGAATATACTCCGAGCAGACTAGATATGCTGTTGATTTTATCCTGGCCAAGAGCGGTGGTGTGTGCGCAGTAGTAGGAGACCAGTGTGTAGTCGGGATCACTAATATGGAAAAAAACATTACCCAACACATTTTAGACATTCTAAAAAATGTCAAAGGAATGGAGAGTGGGAATTGGAGTTGGTCACTTTTTGGTGGATGGGGTTGGATCGGCGAAGGACCTTTACAACGCGGTCGTTACACCGCGATACATTTACATCGCGGTCATTACAACGCAAGTCGTTACAACGACTTGCGCTGGATGGCGCTATACACTAAGGAATAGTATGATTTACTATTCCAACACCTTCCCTACTGTTACATAGGCTGGAGTTGGAATAGTAAATCATACCATTCCTAACTCCAGCGCCCTCCAGCGCAAGTCGTTGTAATGACTTGCGTTGTAATAACTGCGATGTAACGTACCGCGATGTAAATCATCGCGTTGTTACGTCACATATTCGGTTGGATCCTTGAGAAGGTGATTTATTTGATTGTGATTTTGATTTCTTGCTGTGTTCTGGTCCAGTGTCTTCCCTTATGTTGCTCTTATTGCACCACCCTTCTTGCCCCTAAAAGAATTTTGATTCATGATACTAATGCAACAATTATGATTCAAAAGGAAGTAGCAGACCTCATGCAAATAGATGAGGGTATTTTTGAGACTTCTTCCCTCCTCACTGTTTCCCTTCCCGAAGCTGAAGATATGGAGTGCTCCTAAGACAATTATTCATGATGTATTGCATTATATGTTTTTTTTTGCTATTCTACAAAATGTTTAGCTCATGCTAAAGGGAGGGTCTGTTGTAATAGAAAAATATGGTTTGGCATTGTTTTACATAAGTTAGCATTCGCTGCGCCTTTTTGTGTAAGGGCGCCATTTTGTATCATGATCGAAACTAAACCTTTGCCATTTCCGAGAAACGGCCTTCTCTAAGTTATGTTTCTTCGGAGCTGAGTTTTGCTACACTAATGAATGCATTGTTCTTATTAGCGCATACCTTTCTTCTAGATGTAGGCTGTCTCCCACTTGTCTAGTGCCGGGCACGGGCAGAATGACCTTGACTGTTAGATAGTGTGTGCCCAGCTGCAGAATCGAAACTTATTTTTTATATTTCACTGTTCTGTTGTATCTGCTTGGAAAATTCCATTGTGGGCGTGCCTTCATTGGTTCCGAAATGTACATAATGTATCTCTATGCTTGCTGATGCCAGTCCCTTTGCAGCACTCCCTAGAGACTGGGCAGACAGGGCTCCGATCTGAGCATACTCTGAGTAAATAGATATTGGTTTGTATTCTCTTCATTTGGTATGGAAGGCTGAGAGGTGGTCTTTTGTGACCCGGGTGACCCGAATCGTGTCACTTCCTTCAGCCTGTCTTTATGCCTACATATATCACTGCTGGCGGACACATTTAATGCACCAGAGGCAGTGATACCTGCATGTCTCTTTGTCTATGTATATTACTGATGGCAGATGCATTTACTGCACCAGAGGCAGTGATACCTGCATGTCTTTATGCCTACATATATTGCTGCTAGCAGATGCATTTAATGCACCAGAGGCAGTGACACCTGCATGTCTCTATGGCTACGTATATCACTGCTGGCAGATGTTTTAATGCACCAGAGGCAGTGATACCTGCATGTCTCTATGTCTACGTATATCACAGCTGGCAATGCATTACTGCACCAGAGGCAGTGATACCTGCATGTCTCTATGGCTACGTATATCGCTACTGGCGGATGCATTTAATGCACCAGAGGCAGTGATACCTGCATGTCTCTTTGTCTACGTATATCACAGCTGGCAAATGCATTTACTGCACCAGAGGCAGTGATACCTGCATGTCTCTATACCTACATATAACACTGCTGGCGGATGCATTTAATGCACCAGAGGCAGTGATACCTGCATGTCTCTATGGCTACGTATATCACAAATGCACCGCAGGCAGTGATATGTGTATGTCTCTATGCCTACATATAACACTGCTGGCGGATGCATTTAATGCACCAGAGGCAGTGATACATGCATGTCTCTATGTCGACGTATATCACAAATGCACCGGAGGCAGTGATACGTGTATGTCTCTATGGCTTCGTATATCACTGCTGGCAGATGCATTTAATGCACCATAGGCAGTGAAAGCTGTATGTCTCTATGCCTACGTATATCACTACTGGCGGATGCATTTAATGCATCATAGGCAGTGATACCTGCATGTCTCTATGCCTATGGACATCACTTCTGCCGGGTGCATTTAATGCACTGAAGGCAGTAGTATTACTATTTTTCTCCGCCTACGCACATCACTGCTTGCAGATGCATTTCCTCCATCTAGGTATCCCTAGTGGAGTAGAAGGCATAACACAGGTGGACTTTCCTCCAAGTTTCGTAATTCCTTCAGAAATCCAATGATTTTCCATTACCACCCAACTCCAAATCCGGCCCCCAACCCCCACGACTTAGTGTGTTTCCACGACGGGTGGACTGACCTCGTATTTTCTGGGAAGGTGGTGCTTGTAGAGTGCAGGCTGGGCTGGGGAGGCATCCTTCACATGGCAGGTGTGCATCTGAAACATGGAAAGGTGGAAACGGAATCAGTCACATCCCACACTTGTCTCTGAGTGGAGAGCAGGGAAGTGTCAGTCAGTCACATGTCACGATACCTCTGAAAGGCTGAATGGGTTGGTGCAGCGTTATCCACACCTGGCGGCATCAATTACATGGGAATCTCACACACGAATGTGTGGCTTGATTGTGGCAGAGTCAGTCAGTTGTCAGGGTTACCTCTGAAATAATGTTAACTCTGGGGTAGAATCAGTGATTTTTGAAAGGCTGGTACGGTTGGAACAGAGTCAGTAAAATGCCAGGCCCATCCTCGAGATGGCATTAGTGCACAGACAAAGGCAGAAACAGTTTCAGAATTGCCTCTGGCAGCCTGATGGGTGGGGCAGGGTCTGCAATGGTAGGCTCGAATTTAAAAGCATAGACCAATAGGAGCCTGGCTAATTTCAGGTTACTGTCACCTCTAAAAACACAGTAGGTCTGGGGAAGAGTCAGTCACATGTGAAGCATTGCTTCTGAAGGCATTTGGGTAAGATTAATCCTCGGTAGATGCTAACGGTTCAAAGACATCCGCTTGCTCGGGCAGCTTCTGAATGTGCTGCATGCCAGTCCTCGCTATATAAATGCCAGCCTCGTCCTTAGCCCAGGACCCTACAGTTTGCTGTGGGGCTTCAGTGCCAACTCCTCGCACATGGTTCAGTTTAGTGATGCCACGTGGGCTGGATGCCTGCAGGTCACAGATAAGTGGCCGCAGGAGGTGCACCAGACCTCGTCACCTCCATGGGGACTGCCTTTTCAGTGCCCGCCCACTGATCCATCCGGTGTTCCGTCATAAACTATGTAAAGTGTACCCATTACTACCCCATTAACGGTGTAATGTCCTCAGAGCACACTGTGCTCCCCTCGCTCTGGTGCACACACGGCAGGAGAGCGGGGATGAGGAGCTACTAGAAGACGGATGAGAGACAAGAAGCAAAGTTCATTCCAGACTTCATGACAGTCACTAGTTCTACGTGCAGATGTTCACAGACTGCAGGGGTTAGATGGTTCCAGTTAAGTTAATTTAAGTAACGTTATTTTGTTATGTGTAGGATGGACCATAATGAGTAGGACCATAATGAGTAGGACCATAATGAGCACTACTTTTTCTCTATACTGCCCTGGTGCATCCAAATGATTTGGGCCCAATTCAAAAAGGTAAACTGAGATGAAAGTCTAACTTTACGAGTTTTGCTATTTACAAAGGGCATTTACTAGTCGTAAAGTTAGAGTTTTGCCTCAGTTAAACTTAAATTTTGTTCTTAAGCTTAACTGAGACCAGGATTTTTGGTCTCAGCTAAACTTAAGACCAATGCTTAAGTTAAACTGAGACAAAAGTCTAACTTTACTACTCGTAAATGCCCTTTGTGAATACCGAAAGTCGTAAAGTTAGACTTTTGTCTCAGTTTACCTTTGTGAATCGGGCCCTTGGACTTTTGATCTTAGGTAAACTTAAGACCAAAACTTAAGTTTAACTGAGACAAAAGTCTAACTTTACTACTCGTAAATGCCCTTTGTGAATACCGAAAGTCGTACAGTTAGACTTTCTTCTCAGTTTACCTTTGTGAATGGCGATTCTCAGATTAACATGACAAGAGAATCAGGATTTCATTAAAGACGCGGAGGCTAACATTATGCATAACCTTTTATTATGCCACTCCTGTCAGCAGCCCCTTTAAAAAATACCAACATCAACCACAATCCAGAACTGAAATACAGAAGAAGAAACAAAAGTCTCTAACATGGAACTCTCTGCCTCTTTAAATGCGAAACTGTGAAGATAATAACTCCTCCTTTCCCATCCGGCTTAACCTCGATTCCTGGCGATCACACTTGCGTATCTGAAAACAAATAACAACATTAAACACTTAAAATTCTCACATTCTAAAACCAATCACAAAACTCTTTTAATTACTCTTATTTTTGTAAATTAAATCCTCAAACAATATACTTATTCCTAAAACTTCTACCCTTTCATTTTCTCTCTTTTTTTAAATAAAGCTACTAACATAAAATGCACCTAGGGAGCGGAGGGCGGGATAATGTTAGCCTCCACGTCTTTAATGAAATCCTGATTCTCTTGTCATGTTAATGTGAGAATCGCCATTTCATTACAAGACCGGAGGCTAACATTATGCATGTTGAAAGCCCTTCAACACAACCTCTGAGGTGTTCAATTGGTCTAAAGTAGTGCCTTGCAAAAGTACCTACATTAGACCAATCTGCAGCCTTCAAAATCCTTTCCAAACTCACACCAGACCAACAAGTCTTACTTGCCATAGCTCCCCTTACTGAATGTGCTTTTAATTTTTCCACATTCACTCCAGCCTCCTTCATTGCAAACTTAACCCATCTTGAAATTGTAGCCGTACTTACCGCTTCAAAGGGTTTTACAAAAGAAATCAACAATTGATGAACCCCATGACCTCTCTTCTCCATCATTCTGCTCTCATACTCTTTTAAACACTCAACCATGCAAAGTTTCTTACAATACTCAACCCTAGGATAAAAAATCAAATTAGTCATGGTTTTTGTTCTCTTCCTAATCTCAAAAAACACACCATCTGGTCCGAAAACTCTATTACTTACCTCCAGACACTTTACGTCTGACACCCTTTTACATGAAATCAAACACAACAAAGTTGCTAATTTAACTGAGATATTCTTACTCGAAAGGTACTTGTTTGAAGGCCAATTCACAAAAAGTTTCAAAACCAAATTCACATCCCAAAGCACCTCATATCTAGCTTTAGGAGGCCTCCTAATCTGCATTCCATTTAAAATTCTACAAACTAAAGCATTATTTCCAATGGGCCTACCACCAACCACGGAATGTCCTGCTGAAATTGCAGACCTATAACAATTTATTGTCCTATAACTTAAACCTTTTTCATAATTCTCCACCAGAAAATTCACCACTTCTGCCACAGGCGCCTCCACGGAATCCAAATTTCTCTCCAAGCACCAACTTGACCAAAACTTCCAAACTCCCGTATATCGTCTCCTAGTTCCTGGGGCCCAAGACTCCTCGAGTAACTCTGCAGCCCCCTGCAAAAGACCTCTGAATGCTCCAGAACACCTGACACCTTCCAAACAAGAAGGTTAAACACTCCTTCCAAAACTAGAGGATGCTCCTCTCCAACCTCGTTGATCAAAAAACCTTTTGATGCCGGAATCATCAAAGGCACCTCGCAAGCCAATTCCATAACTCCTGGAAACCATGCCTGTGACACCCAGAAAGGGGTCACTAGAACCAACTGAAATCTCTCCTTCCTCACCTTCAACAGAACCCTCTGAATCATTGCAAAGGGGGGAAAAGCATACCCCTTCACTACTGTCCAATTCTGTTGAAATGCATCTATTGTCTCCGCTCCCGGATCTGGCAACCGACTGAAATATCTTTCCATCTGACATGTTAGTCCTGTCGCAAACAAGTCCACTTCTAAAGGACCAAATCTCTCTTCTATCTTTGCAAAATAATCCTGATTCAGCCTCCAATCGCTGTAGTCTTTTACATATCTTGAATTCCAATCAGCCACTACATTCAAATTCCCTGGACGGTACTCCGCTCTTAACGCAATCTTGTGTTCCAGACAAAAGTTCCAAAATTCCTTTACAATATCCGAAAGATCCTTTGACCTGCAACCTCCCAACCTGTTTATGTAACAAACCGCTGAAATATTGTCCATCTTTAACAACACTGTACGTCCCTGAAACTCCTTCCTGAAACTCCTTAATGCAAATAAACCTGCTGTTAATTCTAGACAATTTATGTGCTTCTTCTTCTCCAGATCTGTCCATGCACCACCTGTCTCCTTCATTCCCAACCATGCCCCCCAACCGGAGCCACTTACATCCGTCTCTAAAACAAAATCCGGAACACAACCAAAGATTGCCCTTCCATTCCATACATCCAAATTGTGTAACCACCAACCTAATTCCTCCTTTGCTTCCCAATCCAACTTCACTAGGTCCCCATACCATAAACCTCTTCTCAAAGCTTCCGCCTTCACTCTCTGCAAAGCACGATAATGCAAAGGGCCTGGAAATATCGCCTGGATTGAAGAAGAAAACAAACCCAGAACTCTTGCCAAGTCCCTTAAAGATAAAGAATCTTTTCGCAACACACGAACAACCTCTTTCTTTATCATACTCACCTTTTTCACTGGTAATTTCAAAATCTCCTCGATAGAATCTATCCTGAATCCCAAAAACTCTATACTTTGTGAAGCAATCAAAACAGATTTCTCCCTGTTTATCAAAAATCCCAACTTTTCTAAAATTCTGACTGTTTCCTGCAACTGAAACCTCAACACTTCTGCATCCTGTGACATTATTAAAATATCATCCAAATAAACAATCAGCCTGAATCCTCTCTCCCTTAAATAGGCCATGACAACTCTCATCACCTTTGTAAAGCACCACGGTGCCGAAGAAAGCCCGAAAGGAAGGCAAACAAATTGGTATAACTTGCCTCTCCATCTGAACTGCAAATATCTCTGACTCTCCTCCTTCATCGGAATTGAAAAATACGCGTCCTTCAAATTTAACTTCACCATCCAATCTCCCTTCAGCAAAATGTCTCGTAAAAGATGGATACCTTCCATCTTGAAATGCCTGTAAACTAAATTTTGGTTTAAACCTCGCAAATTTATTACTGGTCTCCAACCCTTGTCCTTTTTTTCCACTAAAAATAAAGTGCTTACAAAACCTTTCATTTCTTCCTCCACCAAACAGATGGCTCCCTTTTGCAACATTGCATCTATTTCCTTGTCTGACAACGCCATCTTCTCTTTTGACAAACTTAACTCCTTTGGTTCCACTTTTTGTTCTGGTAAACCTACAAATTCTATCTCGAACCCTTGAACTGTCGTTAATACCCAAGGATCCTTTGTGATCCTCTTCCATTCCTCCTGAAATTGCCTCAAACGTCCTCCAACTTTTCCTTGGGAAAAACAAAATTGATCTCCGTACTCACCTCTTGAACCTGCAGCTGTCTGCCCTCTTCCTCTACTTCCACTCCTTGCCCTTCCAAAACGACCATGTTGAGGGAAGAATCCTGAGGAGCCTTGAAAACCTCTTCCTGCTCCTCTCTGCAAGAAGTTGTATTGGGATCTCTGGAAACCACGGCCAGCATAAGATCCCCGTCTGCTGGCCCTTCCAAAAACCCCTCCAAATACCTTCCTCATATTGTTTTGTGCCTTATCTAAGGCAGTATAGGTTGCTACGTGCTTCCCCAATCCTTTCACCATGCCTTCTCCAAAAAGTAATCCCTTTGCATCAACACTAGTTTCCTTCTCTGCCATCTCACCCAACTTTAAGTTAATTTTCATTAATACTGACTTTCTTCTCTCAGCCAGAAGACTAGCATTAGCATTCCCTAAAAACACCATAGCCCTCTGACTCCAGCCTCTTAGCAGCTCAACATCCACCTGTTCTCCATTCAAATGAGCCTCCTCGGCCATATCCATAATCTTGGCCAGAGGACCAAGAGTATCCAACAACTTATCCTGACATTGCTTGAGCGACCGCTCCAGACCCTTTCTTGGGTCTCTTCCTAACTTATATAGATAAGTGATCAACTCTGGGTCCAGGTTAGGAATATAACATACCTTATTTTCAAATTGAGGCCTTGAACATTCTGCCCTTAATATATTTCTGACCTCTTTTTCAAGAGGTTTTCTGATCCATCTTTTAATAAACTTACTGACGTGGTCCAAAGGCCATCAGTCCGCACTTCTTGGATGACGCAACTCAAACGGATTAAACATCTCTCCCCCTAAAGGATCCCTGATAACAGACTTGCTTGAATTAGCAACATCATCCTTCAAATTATCATTTAAATCGTCATCCTGATCCACGTCAAACACAAACTCATAATAAAACTTTCCAGACCCTTCCATAATAGGGTTCTCCGTCTCCATCTGATCATCATCATCAGATTGTTCTTGCGTGCCGCCAAGGACACCTTTCCTCTTTGTGCCGCTAAGGACACCACTCTTGGTGATGGAGTTAAACCCATCCTTCCTTTTCTTTTCCAAATGCTTTGAATTCATCTTTCTCTTACTTCCTCTCGCTACTTCTTCATCTGAACCAGACCAGAAATCCTCTTCTGATCTATTTCCCTTTCTTTTATTTTCTAATACAATCTCCACAACTTCCCTCATGGAAGATTTGACCTCATTTTGTATAAGCCTCTTAAGGCTCTCCTCACTTACTCTCCCTTCCACTACCTGTGACTGTGCCACAACACTATCTTCAGAATTCATTCTTAATTTCCTCCTTAAATTCTAAAAACACCTGTTAAATTAACTCCTTACCTACTCCTATTCTAAAAAACCCACTTATTCTCCTCCGATCGGTTGACAAACTGTCAACCGATCCACTCGGAGCTATTTGGTTGCCTACCAACCGTCTTCTCTGTATTTGTATTGCTTTCCTATTTATTTTGCCCAATTCAAAATGGCTTCCGTGATCTCGCGAGATCACGGAAGCCAATCACAAACAACTTCCTATCCTGACTTGAGCACCCTAATACGCGTGTGTTCACGTCAAACACAACGGAAGAATCTTTCCTCAAGCGCTCGAGCGAGCCCTCACGCTCCTTCTAATTTTCAATGTCAGCACTGCAAGACGCGGCTTTCACATGCGCGCGACAATACCTTCAAAAGACGCGCTACTCACACGCGCGCGAAATCAACGGTAAGAGTTTCTAAATTCCTACCGAACTTAAAATATACGCTACCTGAAACAAAAATAAACATGCCACATATTCTTTAACCTTCAAAACTGAAAGAATAATATTTCATACTTTCCTCTACTTTCAAGACAAGACACAACGTTTTCTTTAAATTAAAACAACACACACACTGCTTCTGAAAATTAGAAGCATCCTCTCATTCAAAACCTCTCAAATCAATTAACTTTTAATCCAGTATAAAAAGATAAAAAGCAGAGCTACTTATCTTAACAGGAGCAGCATTTAAAAGAGCAAGAGAGTTCCATGTTAGAGACTTTTGTTTCTTCTTCTGTATTCCAGTTCTGGATTGTGGTTGATGTTGGTATTCTTTAAAGGGGCTGCTGACAGGAGTGGCATAATAAAAGGTTATGCATAATGTTAGCCTCCGGTCTTGTAATGAAATCAGGCCTGCTGTTTCCATGTGCTGCAGGCACAAATACTGTTTATCACAGAGGCTGCTGAAAAAGAATCACAAAGATTATTTTCTGCATAGAACGCCTATAGGAGATAAATAAATGAATGAGACAAAAAGTGTGATGATTGAGTGCACTTTTGAGTTCTAAAATGGGATGTTGTTACTCTCACGCTGAGAGTAATACATCCCTGCATAGAAGTGCTGATACTCTGCCACTGATAGTAATACATCCCTGCATAGAAGTGCTGATACTCTGCCACTGATAGTAATACATCCATGCATAGAAGTGCTGATACTCTGCCACTGATAGTAATACATCCCTGCATAGAAGTGCTGATACTCTGCCACTGATAGTAATACATCCATGCATAGAAGTGCTGATACTCTGCCACTGATAGTAATACATCCCTGCATAGAAGTGCTGATACTCTGCCACTGATAGTAATACATCCCTGCATAGAAGTGCTGATACTCTGCCACTGATAGTAATACATCCATGCATAGAAGTGCTGATACTCTGCCACTGATAGTAATACATCCCTGCATAGAAGTGCTGATACTCTGCCACTGATAGTAATACATCCATGCATAGAAGTGCTGATACTCTGCCACTGATAGTAATACATCCCTGCATAGAAGTGCTGATACTCTGCCACTGATAGTAATACATCCCTGCATAGAAGTGCTGATACTCTGCCACTGATAGTAATACATCCATGCATAGAAGTGCTGATACTCTGCCACTGATAGTAATACATCCCTGCATAGAAGTGCTGATACTCTGCCACTGATAGTAATACATCCCTGCATAGAAGTGCTGATACTCTGCCACTGATAGTAATACATCCATGCATAGAAGTGCTGATACTCTGCCACTGATAGTAATACATCCATGCATAGAAGTGCTGATACTCTGCCACTGATAGTAATACATCCCTGCATAGAAGTGCTGATACTCTGCCACTGATAGTAATACATCCATGCATAGAAGTGCTGATACTCTGCCACTGATAGTAATACATCCATGCATAGAAGTGCTGATACTCTGCCACTGATAGTAATACATCCCTGCATAGAAGTGCTGATACTCTGCCACTGATACTAATACATCCCTGCATAGAAGTGCTGATACTCTGCCACTGATAGTAATACATCCCTGCATAGAAGTGCTGATACTCTGCCACTGATAGTAATACATCCCTGCATAGAAGTGCTGATACTCTGCCACTGATAGTAATACATCCATGCATAGAAGTGCTGATACTCTGCCACTGATAGTAATACATCCCTGCATAGAAGTGCTGATACTCTGCCACTGATAGTAATACATCCCTGCATAGAAGTGCTGATACTCTGCCACTGATAGTAATACATCCATGCATAGAAGTGCTGATACTCTGCCACTGATAGTAATACATCCCTGCATAGAAGTGCTGATACTCTGCCACTGATAGTAATACATCCCTGCATAGAAGTGCTGATACTCTGCCACTGATAGTAATACATCCCTGCATAGAAGTGCTGATACTCTGCCACTGATAGTAATACATCCATGCATAGAAGTGCTGATACTCTGCCACTGATAGTAATACATCCATGCATAGAAGTGCTGATACTCTGCCACTGATAGTAATACATCCCTGCATAGAAGTGCTGATACTCTGCCACTGATAGTAATACATCCCTGCATAGAAGTGCTGATACTCTGCCACTGATAGTAATACATCCCTGCATAGAAGTGCTGATACTCTGCCACTGATAGTAATACATCCCTCCTGAGAAGTGCTGATACTCGCTACTGATAGTAATACATCCCTGCATAGAAGTGCTGATACTCTGCCACTGATAGTAATACATCCCTGCATAGAAGTGCTGATACTCTGCCACTGATAGTAATACATCCCTCCTGAGAAGTGCTGATAGTATCCCATTGAGAGTAATACATCCCTCCTGAGAAGTGCTGGTACTCTCCCATTGATGCAAATGCATGTCTGCATAGAAGTGCTGATAGTATCCCATTGAGAGTAATACATCCCTCCTGAGAAGTGCTGGTACTCTCCCATTGATGCAAATGCATGTCTGCATAGAAGTGCTGATAGCATCCCATTGAGCGTAATACAGCCCTCCTGAGAAATGCTGATAGTATCCCATTGAGAGTAATACCCCCTTTGCGTCAAACACTCATAATCTACTGACCGGGGTTCCCCAGGGGTCGGTCCTGAGCCCCCTGCTGTTTAACATCTATATGTCTTTCCTCATCTGGATGGCAGAAGGCTTGGGCGCTAAAGTCATCGCATACGCGGATGACACTCAGCTTCTTTTTACCTTGAAAAAACATGAGATGTCCTCTTCCCATGATAAAACTTGTCTTACAGCAGTGTTTGATTGGCTGACCACTGCCCAGCTAAAATGCAATGAGGATAAAACCGAGATTTTATTCTTCGGTGACTTTCCTCCTCAGTACTGGCACGCTTTCAGGCCAGATGAGTCGCCCAGGCCTACCCCACGGGGTCAACCTGTCAAAAACCTTGGTATCTGCTTTGATGGAAAGTTAAGTTTCAGTACTCAGATCAATAAACTGAAAGGAATGTGCTTTGGCAAATTGAAATCACTAAAAAAGTTCCTGCCGTTACTCCCTTTATCTGCAAGAGAAACGGTCACTCGAGCGCTCATCACCTCTCGTATTGACTATACCAATGCGCTGTATGCCAGTTTGCCCGGCTATCTATTAGACAAAATGTCAAAATAGAGTTCAAAATGTCACGGCCAGAACTCTTCTCAAGTGGATCAGCGTTAGGCAGCACCTACGTAACCTGCACTGGCTACCTGTGAAAGTCCGGGTTAAATTCAAGTCCCTGGTAATGGCACATGCTGCTCTCTATGGGCGTGGTCCGGTGTACTTAAGGAAACGCTTTCAGTTCTATGCCACCACCAGGCAATTGCGCTCTTCCACAATGCTGAGGGTGTGCACCCCCAGATTCTGCCTTAAAAGTAAAGGTGGCAGCTCCCTGGCCTATTTGGCAGCAGCAGCCTGGAACACACTCCCGTTTGACTTACGTAGTCTTCAGGATCCCAAAATGTTTTTAAAGAGACTTAAAACTTTTCTCTTCAATTAAGCCTTTTTCCTCCCTTCTCTGCTGGTTTCTTCTCTCTTTCACTATTTCCACTTTGGGTTCGTGCCGGGACACTCTTTGAGTAGCTGTGCGCGTTATAAACTCCGATAACATAACATAACATAACTATGGGTTGACCTATCATGGTGTACCAGGCACATAAGTCAACTAACACTGTGACAGATTGGCTATCAATAGAAACATTACAAGAGGAAAATCCTTCTTACCCTTCTCATCACCTACACTCAGAATAGTATTAGAATATCGATCCAAATTGTCACCCTCCATGGTACTAGTATTACATTCTTGTACCAAGTTCACTTTCCTGGCAGAAGATCTACAAACCCTGTTAAAATGACCTTTCTATTTACATTTAGAACATACCCAGTCCATAGCAGGACAGTTTCTTGAGTTCCCAAGATGTGATAAGCTATCACATCTATAACACAAAGTAACACTTTTCCTAGTATCAATTTTAGGTAAAATAGTTTTCCTCATTTTGTCCCCACCATTCACAACATGCACATCATTACTCAAACCACCTCTGATCTCTTGTGCAAATTTCTCAGAATGTTCAATAGATTTTGCTATGTCAACGGCAGCATTAAGAGACATATCTGCACTAGTCCATAGCCTTTTTTGAATTTCTTTATTTGTCCTCATTAAAATTTGATCTCTAAACACTTGCTCATATGTTATATTTTCGAGATCACAGGAAAAAGCTAAAGATCTTAGAGCAGACACATACACTGCTATATATTCATCAACACCTTGTTTACGTGAGTAAAATGTAAACCTTTCCATGACAACATTGGTTTTCTTCCCATAGCCAATGCACATTTGTTTAGAAGCATATTGGTACACATCAATGGAGAGGTGTGGTGCAGCGGCCAGGGCAGCTGACTTCGGAGCACAGGGTTCACGGTTTGATCCCCGGCTCCGGCGGCAGCTCAGCACCGTGTGACTCTGGGCAATAGCTCACTTAATTTCCACTACGGCCCCCAGCGCCTTGAGACCCGTAAGGGTGAGTAGCTGCGCTATATAAAAACGGACTTACATTTACATATATCAATCTGGCCAGGATTAACTAACAAGGGTACATTCTTGTATTCCTCAAGGCCACACCCTCCTAAACAGTGTTTTAATAATGCCAGTTCCCTTTCTGCACCACAATCATCAATCACCCTCTAATACCCCGAGATAGGCTAAGAACATGTCTTCCCAAATCTCCCAATCCATAGGAGGTTCTCCAGATATGGCAAACAAAGAGGTCAGGGGAACAATTCCTTCCAGATAATATAAAAAAAAAGAAATACATTCACAGTAATGCAAAATACCATAAAATAAGAAAGGTAGCCACCGTTGTCACAGTTGTTTTGGAGGTGTGTGCATCACCGTGGATAGTAATGCACAGTAAGAGATGCTGCTAGTGTAGGAAATGCATAGTGCAGACTTCACAAAATGTCTTGCAGATCAAGCATGCTTATCAGTGGCGTAACAAAACTTGAGGGGGCCCCCCTGCAAAGTACATGGAGGGGGCCCCCCATTCTCCGCGTCAGTCAAGAGCTCTCAGGCTAGCGACCCGCCATACTGCAGGGGCTCACCCCAGCCATAAAAAAAGGATTCTGGTTCCTCCATTGGTCACATCCGCCCTTTCATCGGGTGAATTACATACATCAGTAAATACTACTGCTGCGCCCTCCAGCAAAGTTACATAACACTGCCTCCAGCCGGCCCACCAAACACGTCCTGCTACTTGATGACCCACCTTCAAGCGAAGCCCCCTCAGTTGACCACCTCCAAACACAGACCACTGCCTTCATGCCTGCTACTAACGCATCCATTAACTCTACTCTCACCCCTACGAAACCCGCAGTTATGCTTTTCCGCCCGCCTTTAAAACCACCCCTCGGATCTCACTGTGAACCTGTGACTGCCGCCCACTGCTCCCCTGTCCACCACCGACAGAAAGACTGATGACAGGTCCCCATCTAACCACTGCCTACCAGTAAAGACAGAGCCTTTCAGCTGCTGCCCTCCCCAATGCCACTGTGGAAGTTTAAAACATGTTAAACAATCTCTTCAACTGACCACCCCAAAACAGTTCTTCCTGCTAGCCTCTACGGCATCAAAGCCGTTCCTGCTACTTTTCACCCTCTGCATGATGCACACAATAATATTAAATGTACAAAGGGTCCGATTTTTGTTTCCTCACGCCAACATTAATTTACACTATGTACCCCACTAAACCATACCTCCTGTCAAAGGCAAACCTGAACCTGTGTAGCACCAGTCAGCTAGTACCCCAAGGACAAACACCAGAGAGAATGCGCGATTTATGTAATTAAACCTAGTGACAACGTAGCATTTCCCCACACACTGTCAGCCCAGCAAAGTCTGCTACCGCACAGTAGCCATCAATACCGGCAACATCTAAAGCGCATTTCCACTTCCTTTCAATGGCAGCTCCTGATACATATACCTATGACTTCTGGGCGGCATCTACCACAGACCACAGCATTCTTTGTCTCCCTAAGACTAACCGAATGCTGTCGGTGAACGCTTCTCTTCCCCCTTCTTTACTAATAACTAATGGAGGATAACAACAAAAATATATAGTATTTTCTTATGCAAATAGCGTATCAAGCACTTGCTGCCCGCAGTCCTCACCAGATCCACACGTATCAATATTCTGCTATCGCACCATCCTGTCAACCCTATTATTATCTGGAGATGTTTTTTATCCCTTCCGTAAACTGGGAAAAGCAATACCTTACACGAAAACAAGTCCCTTCAAAACCTTTGCTACTTATACAGGCTCGCAAAGCACTTACTTGTTTTACTAACTGTTTTTTTAAAGCAAACAGGTAACTCATTCTGGGATTGGAATTACTGCTTAGAAGTGTGGAAGTTAATACTGAGACGTAGGATGATTTTTTGCATGCATGCCAGACACTCGTTCTTCCCTGCATGCGCACACAATGCAACAATACAATTTAGCTTAACAAATTGTTCAGAAATGTACCGGAAGGTAAAGAAACGGCCCATATTATTTTTACAAAGAAAAATAGACTAACGTCCACTTTATGCCCCATGACATAAAAGCCTTAGCATGCACAGCTTGTCCAAATCCACGCCACCTAATTCAGCCCTGCCAAGTACCACACATCTGGCGTTAGACTAACGCATTTCAGTGTGGTGATCCGCATCACCGCACTGAAATGCAAAATCACGCATAACAGGCATCGCGCCTCCTCGGGTACCAGTGCTGCCAATCAATGCTGGTGTAGTATTATTTCCATGTGGCCGCCGTCTGTTTTCTGGTGCTTCCCCTGTCTCCTAAACGCGATGCGGTAAATTTCGTTATGCAGTACAGCTGCCTGTGTGGTAGTCCTGTAATGAATGTCCCATTTCTATGCCCACAACATTTTGCTGTATTTCCGTAGTGTGTCCATAAAGTTAGGTCTCGCAAGGATTTGTTGCAGGCGCGCGCCATGCACTGGCAGCCCTACGATGTCAGCCGCTTCGAGTGCGACATCTGCAAGGACTGGTTCCTGACGGGAGCTAGGGGCTTGAGAAGGGCACTGGAGCTCTGGAGTGGGTGATGTTGTGACCCGGGATAACCTCCGCCTCCCTACGGAGAGCGATGTGCAAAAACGGCCGCTCTGCATGGAGGAGCCGGGATTTAAGATTCCAACACGATGACACCACAGCGCTGAAGTGCCCAATTTCATTGCTGTTTTGATGTTGGGGGAACAGAAATAACGATGAGTAAGTATTAAAGGAATAACATGCGGGAGTCTGTTTCCAGGCTGATTCCTACTTGTTTTCTTCAAAACTTTCACATGGCGGTAAAAGCTACTTTCAGCAGCAGACATACCGGAATGAAAAACAAAAACGTTAATTGTGAAGGTCCGGTAACCAGGGCCGGCTCTAGGGCGGTGCGATCGGTGCCACCGCACCGGACGCTGACTTGGGGTGGGGGCGTCATTTTCCCAAGTATATTATCATTTTAAAAGCACCTGCTGCCGCGTCCTGGCCTCCAGCAATTTTCAGGCATCAATTACAATGTCAAGGGAACTCCGGTGATTAATCGTCTTCCTGGAAAGAGACCGGAGGTTTGTCTAGTGGAAGTTTTGAATCGTATTAAGGTAGCGCAGAGGGTTAAAATGCCTGCTGCTAAGAACGTGTACCATGGAGATAACAAAGTGCATATAATGTAAATAGGTCAGTGGGTTACTGCTTTTGTAAGAGCTCCTTTTGTAACTTGTCCTTTATAAGTCAAAATTCTAATATAGAACATTGAGCTATTAACTGTCATCAAAGAGCTGCTGCACACTGCAAGGCATATGTTAGAGCTGTATGCTTTTTGCCCAGTCTTTCATCATCCTAATGTTGCGAAAAGGGTTCATTTGGTTAGAAAACAATTCTTATTATTAAAGAAAACCCCTAACAATGAAATTATGTTTTACATTCTGAATTAGCGCCTTACCAGAATAAGGACTCTTAAACTATATTGCTTACCAGTATCAATGACAAGGCACTCCTACACTACACCTTGTAGTCCTGTCTGATGTAACATTTCCTATACACTGATTTACACACATATGATTGTCTCTGTGCAATGTGTGTGTGATGTAAAGTGCTCAGACACCTTACACTGGTATGAGTGGTCCTATAAAACGAAATGAATCTGAGAGTCAGTGGTTACGGAGACTTGAGGGGGCACCATTAAAGGGTGCTAGTGCGGGAATACGTGCAGAGGTGGTCATTGGGGGGCGTCAAAAGTCATTGTCGCACAGGGGCCACCAGTGTTAAGGCCGGCCCCGCCCGTAAATCCTGTGACCTAGGTGTATTGGTAACTCTTACCTGTGTCAGAGCGTTGATTTCTTCAGATGCAAGATAGATATATAGCTGCACTGATTAGGGGTGTCACATTGAGTACTTGCTAAATGCGTGACAATGGTTTCCGAAAGCGTTACTGTACCCAGGTGACATTGTATTGATACCGCACAATACACTCTGAGTACATAGACATAACCTCCCCTCCCCTTACTGCCATGAATTATTGCTCCTCAGAGGGTTAGCGCCTCCAGTCATCTCTCGTAGTTCCACATGTTACTATGGTCAGTCACCTCGCAGCCATCCAACGCCTGTTGGCCCTCCCGCGGTCCTCAATGCTCCTCTTTTGACTAGAGTCCATCGGGAGGGATGCTCTAATAGTCTACTATATTGCCTCATCCAGCCTCTCAAATTCGGGCCTCTGCCTGCTGGTCGCAGAGCCCGTGAGGCCCAATTACACACATACAGAAGAGGCCTCAGGTCCCCCTCCGTCCAGCAGGTGTTGTATTAATGCACCTACAGACCTTGCTCCGCAGACGAGCTGATTGCGCCGAGGGTCTAGGTGCCTACCATGGCGCAGGGAGCTGTGGCCTAACTCTAGTCTGGGAGCATCAGAGGCACCACTGCACATACTGCTTCAGGCTCGGATCTCCCCTCCTCTCACACTCCTGGCTAAATGGACAAAACACTTCGGCCCAAGGCAGTCTAGACCACATAGTCCTAAAACATGTTAGATCCCAGTTGCACCCTACCTCAGACAGAAGATCACTGAGGAGGCACTAGAGGGTAAGTCACTGGGTCTTACTGTGATTTTAGCATACCAGAAACGGACTGATTACTCATAGATGAAAGCAGCTCTTTTTGGAAGGTTTAATCTGACCACAGAGTAGCATTTAAAAAAACTTTGCAGCATTTCTACGCAGAGTAACCAGACATTATGGGAGGCCTGATTGGACCTTGAATGAACTGCCACTTTGAAAGTGCTGGAGTAAGTGTAACCTGGCGCAGGCAAACCTCTGATTTCTGCAGAGAACATCCTATGTATTTATTTTGTAGAGTTACATTAACATGTAGCTGATGGAAAACTGCTTGGCGCTTGCAAGTTTGCAAAGACACCTGGCAGGCTGGTCACCATGAGGGTGCAGAGGAATACACCTCAATTAGAGCACATTTTCACACTGATTCACTCATAGATGCCAAGGTTTCAGATTGGTAAGTGTGACGTTTTCATAATTTAACTGTAATAATGGGTGACATTCACGCAGTCTGACTCTGCTCAGTTTTCAGTAGCCTGCTGTTAGCGCACTTTAGTTCAGTGACTTTCTTAGAGTTTCTAGTTGCTCAAATGGATGTAATTTCTGATATTTATAAGTTTTCCTCCTCTTCATTGCTTGATTTTGCTCACGAGAAAGTGTCACTCATAGTCGTTGAAATGTCACTCATAATTATACTGAAATTATGAAAATGTCACACATAACAATCTGAAACCTTGGCAGCTATGCTAATTCTTCCACACACAGCACATTTGAACATCTCATAATTCCATGCCACACAATTCAACTATAAATAATTTAACCCTACAACATTCAATACCACATAATTACAATCCTAAAAATTAAAAAAACACATACTTCCACTTCACTCCATACCACATAATTCCACATCACATAATAACATTCCACACAACTTAATACCACTCCAAACCACATAATTACACTCCACACAACACTATTCAACTACACATAATTCCACTTCAACCTATAAAATTATACTTCACACAACATATTTACACTTAACTCCAAAAAACATAATTACCCTCCACAAAATACAACTCTGTAACATGCTGCATAATTCCACTTCGCACAATTATACACCACACCATGCCACATAATTCCACACGTCACACAATTCCACAATTCATCCCCACACAATTCATCACACAACATATTTACACTCCACATAATACAACTCAGCACCACATAATTTACCTCCACATAATTATTCCCTACTCCATATTGCATAAATACACTCCACATAAATCCAGTCTATGCCACGTAGCAACATTCCACATAACTACACTTCACACCATGCCTCATAATACCACTCAACACAATTTCCACTTAACAGCGCACCCTTCCACGTCACACAAATTCAACTCTCCACATTTCCATTCCACACCACATAATTCAACAACAAACTACATAATTCAAACCAACACAATTCTACAACACACAACATACATCCAATTTACACCACAAAATTCCACATCATGCACAATATTTAACAGCACACCACATAAGTAAACTCCACTACATACCACTCCACAACACAAAATACCATTCCAGATAATCTCACTCCAAGACACACAATCCCACTCCATGACACGCAATCCCACTCCAAATAATTCCAGTACACTCAATACCACACAATTACTATCCACATAATTACACTGCACACCATGCCACATTATTTCACTACACAGATCCAATCCACACAACACAATTCCACAACTAACAATTCCAATCCAAACCATATATGACATGCATATATGCAAATACATATATTGCAAAACCATATATTGCAAATGCTTGTTTACCTTCCAATGCGTCCCAGCAGATCCTGTTCCTGGAGCTGCAATCCTTCTCCTGCCCCTGTCAGCTCTCCTCTGTGCTGCCTCCTGCTCTCTCTAGGGCCCCCACCCCCATCCTTTTTCCGGCCGGGCTCTAACTGAAGAGAAACAATGTAACTTGTTACTTTGTTTCTCTTCAGTCCTGGGTCAACCCGAGGAGCTCAGAGCAGGCTGCACACTGCAGCTGCCTGAAAGAAATCCACTCACAGCTCTCTACCGATGAGCTGAGGGGGCCCCCCTTCATGTACTGAAGACTGGGGGGGGGGCTGCGGAGGTGTTTGTTACGCCCCTGATGCTTATATGCCGAAAATACGGCTTTCCGGGGTCCCGTTGTGAAGAAACAGCCACACCCAGCAGCTCCGGTCGCAGCGCTCAGCTTCCAATGAGCATACGGCTTGAAGGGAAAACTTGTCCACAAGCCTACAAACCACACCCAGAAACTCCGATCACAATACTCAGCTTCCAATGAGCATACGGTCTGAAGGTGAAGACTCCTCCGAACCAATGGTGCAGCGTGTAAATGCCTGCAACGCATTCGCAACTTCACCAATAAGCGTGCTTATCCAAATTCCACTAGTCGTTGAAACAGTCACCCATAATAGCGAGCCAGAAACACCAATCACCAATGCGAGCATCCATTGTAAATAGAAATTGCTCCACAAAATTTATAAGTAATCCACAAATATGTACGGTTACCCGCTCACTGCCAGTGTAAAGAAGGTGGGTTCCAGGAGCACAGTGATCCCCCATAGCGAGACACCACATGAAGGGGTACAAAATATTTATTCTTTATTCCACTCGCATGTAGACAGTGTTACAGGTCAGCATCCAAGTTATGAATACCGTTAACCCCCACATGCAAAGCCCCCACGAGCATGCTACATATTGAATACATACAATGTTAACTCCCTGTAAGTAAATAGTTAGCTCCCACATTTTATGATCCACCGCGCAAGCGCGCCACAACAGATCGCACGCTCGCGCGCATGAATTCTCACAAGCCACTTCATGAATAAACACCAGGGACATTATGTGTGAGCACGAGCGCAGCAGCAAAGGGAATGTCTCCACACTTGTGCATCACAACACCCAACACTGTCCATTGGGTAACAATGCAGCACATTCAGGCACCAATCATGTGCCACCTCTTTTGTTATGCTATGGAATGGTACAACTACAAGTCAGATCTCTGGTTTTCAACCAAGCTCATTGTTAGAAATGGGGGTCTCTAGTTGACAGAGGTAGGTACCTTTGTCCAAGTAGGGACCCTTCTTCCTAGTCAGGGTAAGGGAGTTACACTCCTTAAATAACCCCTGCTCACCCCCTTGGTAGCTTGGCACAAGCAGTCAGGCTTATCTCAGAGGCAGTGTGTAAAGCATTTGCACATAACCAACAGTAATACAGTGAAAACACTACAAAAGGACACCACAACAGTTTAGGAAAATATCCAATATTTTTATTTATCCAAAACAAGACCAAAATGACAAAAATCCAACATACAGTACTTAAAAATATGCACTTTGCAAGAATAACTTTAAAAATGCAGTTTCTAGAAGTCTGTAGCTCCATCCGGTGGTACGCGATACTGAAAATGACAGAATCCAACAGTTCCTGCTGACCGTAAACAGTACCTTTTTTGTTGTGGCCGATGCAGCCGGGTGTGGCAATCATCGCGGTTGCGATGCGAAGCATAGCGGTGCGCCGTGCGTTGTCCTCAGGTCGCGTTGCAGGCAGTGGCTCGGTGACGTTTGTCCAGCAGCGTCAGTGAGACCAGGGCTGAGGTGCAAAGTGGGGCGGTGCTCAATGGGGTGCTGACAGATCGCAGTGCAGGCAACAGAGCCAGTTGAAGAGCAGCGACGGCATCGGTGAGACCAGGGTGCCGAGGTGAAGCGAGGCGGTGTAGAGTGCGGTTCCCACAGGTCACAGTGCTCGCAGCGGCTCGGTGGCATCTGCGTCGGTTGTCATCGTCGGTGAGACCAGGGTTGCGGTGCGAGATGCGGTGGTGCCCTCTGCGGTGCCTTCAGGACACGGAGCCAGCAACGGAGTCGGTGACGGAGTCGGCTACTTTTCCCTCTCTGCTGCTACTGAAACCCACGGTTCTAGAGAAGGTGCCCAGAGGTGAGTGAAGTCTTTGCTGTCCCTGAGACTTTGTGAACAGGAGGCAAGCTCAGTTACAAGCCCTTGGAGATACTCAGCAACAAGTTAGAGAAAGTTCAGTCCAGTCCTTTCACTGCCCAAGGCAGAAGCAGCAACTGCAGGTCAACCCAACAAAGTGACAACACAGCAAAGGGGCAGTACTCCTACTGGCAGTTCTTCCAGCTCTTCTTCTTGGCAGGTTCCTTGATTCTAGCGAGTTCTAAAGTTCTGGGGTCCGGGCCCCAATATTCATACTCAAAATTCCTTTGTTCTCTTGTGGCAGAGAGTGTCTGTGCTCTGCATAGACCAGTTCTGTCCTCTCTGGCCCAGCTTCCCGGCAGGCGGTGGAGACAGCATTGTCCAAGGCAGACCAGGCCCATTCAGGTGAAAGGAAATCTCCTCCCACTACTCTAAATGCAGCCCAGGTCTATTCAGCCCAGCCCTGACTCATCCAGGACACACCTCAACCCCCCCAGTGGCTGTCTGAAGAGAATGCACATCCCCAGCTCCGATCACTCCAAAGCCAGAGAGTCAATCCACAAAGCCAGCCCAGGCACACAGGATGGCTAAGCAAGAAAATACCTTCTTTCTAAAAGTGGTATTTTCAAACACACAAATCCTCTTTACTAAAAACTGCATTTAAAAATTCTGAGTTCAGGCACACTAAACTCCATTTTCCTATCTTGTCCCAATGGGAAGTTATGCTTATAAGATGTTAAAAGTAAACTCCCATTCTATCCTATGGGACAGATAGCCTTTCAATAGTGAAAAACGAAATACACTGTAATTCACTACCAGGACATGTCACACACACCAGTACATGTCCTACCTTTAACTTACACAGCACCCTGCCCACAGGGGTACCTTTGGTCTACCAGAGGGGTGACTAACATGTAAGAAAAGGGACGATTAGGGCCTGGCAAGTGGCAGGTCTAAGAACCCTTTTCAGGGCTGCTTGTGTGGGTGGCACAATCCAGTTCTGCAGGCCCACTCGCAGCATTTGATTTACAGGCCCTGGCATCCTCAGTGCACTTTACTAGGGACTTACTAGTAAATTAAATATGCCAATCATGGAAACACCAATCCATAACACAATTTACAACAGGAGCACTTGCACTTTACCACTGAACAGCAGTGAGAAAGTGAGCAGAGACACTAAACCAGCAAAAACAGAGTCAAAACCGGGAAGTCAGAAAGCAAAAAGACAGGGGAAACACACCAAAAGATGCCAGGTCTAACACTCATCATTTTAACAACTTTTTAAAGAACTATTTAGGAAGCTGAGGTAAATTCTGGTCCTTACAAAAAGCCCTGATGGAACCAGCATCAGAATTCTTAGATTTGCAGTGAACACAGCACCTACTTAATTTTCCCCTCATGCATTTCAGCATGTCACACCTGCTGCAACATATATGGGGAAAGACTGTATAAATTCTGTAAAATGAACACATTATTCCTCTTTTTCAGCGTAAAACGTTGATTAAGATGAATTCTTACATTTGTGGTGAACACAGCACCCCTTATTCTCCCTTATACATTTCAACACTTCAAACCTGCTGTAATGTATTAGGGGAAATACTGTAAATTCTGGAACATGCACACGTTATTCCTAATTTTCCATCATAAAACCTGGATTAAGATGAATTCACAGATCCGCGGTAAACACTGCATCCCTTAACTTTGCCCTCATGCATTTTGGCAGGTTAAACCTTCTGGAAATTACGAGGGGGGAGTGCAGTGAATTACAGCACATATGAACGTAATGCCTCATTTTACTGAGGAAACCTGGAGCCCAAGGTATCTGCCTCGCTGTAACTTCCGCACCCCCTGATGTCGATATTCACCAGGTGCAGTAAATACCTCTATTACCCCCTCAAAGGACCTCCTCATCCCAGTCCTTAGATTAGTGAAGCGATCCTGCCTCCTGATAGAGCGCTGATAGCACTCTATTTTGTATGAGTGCACTATACTCATGATTTAAACGCACTCTCATGTATTCGTATTGTTTGCAGTGTTTATGACTATTAAGAAACATTTATTTGATTCATTTGATGTTGAAACTAGTGAACGCATTTAAGTAGAACTTTGTATGTATTACGATTCCTTCATGCATAATGTGCAGGACGATATTATTTCTATACACCGTAATTGTGGTTAGTTTAAGTTGTCTGAATTATAGGCCCAAAGTCCCAAGTTTCAATTCTCCTTGCTCTTGAGAAATAAATAATTAATTGTTGTTGTGTTCGAAACTAGAATGTTCTCATCCTACTGCAGGTGGAAGAATACACATCGTTATTTTCAGAGTTAAGGAGAGACCCGGAATGTCTTTGAAGATGGCTGGGAAGCGAGAAGGGAGGATGCCTTGCGTGTCTGGTCTGTCTGAAAGCCAAGGCCACTGGAAAGAAGATATCACTAATTAAATTTGTATCATGAAAGGAAAAAGCTACTGCATGGAGGTGCAATGGAAAGTTTTAAGAGGAAGGACTTATTGTGGGTGGAATCCCATCTTTTGTATGATGCGCAGGGACAGAGACTTCAGACTTCTGCTAGCTTTCGGAGGAGAAGGAGCATCTTAGAGCAAGCTCCATAGCCATAAGCTAAAATGACCCATTTGACGTGAGTACTTCTTAGGAAGTCAACACGTGCTGACACCTTTGGGGAATTATAGAAGAGAGACAGGAAGGGCCCTCATGTAGAGCAGTGTAGGGAAAGATTTTGATTTCTTTCAATGAGCCGAGAACTGAATATCACATCTATTCTGTGTTGCGTTGTGATTTTGGAATTTATAATCATCTGTCTTTTGGGCTGAATTACTTATATTCGTAAAATTGGCTCTGTATTAATTTTTCTGTACCTCTATACTTTGCTATTGAGATGTATTTACATCCAATTATTTTTGGCCTTATAATAAATATTCAAACTGCACTTTGGAGTTGGTGGTCCTTTCAGGCATGACGACTTTGCTGATATCTGTCTGAGTTGTTTCCTCCCCTCAACCATTTTTAATAGGTAAATAAAAGATCGATCGCTTACGCTATACTTAGTAGGGAACATCAGGTGTGCACTTTAGCGTAATCACTCCCAACAGGCATTTTAAACACAAATCCATTTGAAAGTTTTTAATATATAAATCCCTTTCACCCTCCGCCATGCCTGTTTTCTTTCCTGTCCCTAGATGGGCTCTTGGAATGCAACGTGCGTTGGATTCGCGATGTAAGTACATCATTTGGATTTCTGTTATATTTGGCATTTCTTTTGTATTCTTGCTTTTGTTTAATGCGCTGGCCTTACCGTGGGTTTGGTAGGTCGCGTCCTAGCTCTGCATGTGCTTGGCTGGGGCGGGGAGCTTTCCAGGCAGTTGTGAGCAGCCGTTCATGTGCTGAGGTAGTCCCAGCAGCACCTTTCTCCATCAGTCATGTCTTTGGGTATGTCGCTGGGGGGAGATGGCAAGTCTATCTTTTGGCTTTCCAAATCTCGTGGCATTTGAGACTTGGTCGCTAGGAGGCATGTATAAATAGGAAGTGATTCATGTGCACTTCCTACTTGACTCTTTCAAACATGGGGAATGAAGAGTCGGCGCCTGTGTCTGGCAAGTCTGGTTCCAAGAGGAAACATGTGCAGGAGCTGCAGGAAGACGACCTGTTGCAGATCTCTAGGGCAGACTTGCAGGACTCAATTAATTCTGCCATTCAGGCTGTATTGAATGAGCCTTCTGTAAAGAAACTGAAAGGGGATGAGGATGAGGAACTGGACAATTCTCCTAAAAGCAAATATGTCCAGGATAATGTTTTTTCGCACATTTTGGCCCATATTCGGGAGGTACTGGGACTTGAACCTAAATCTTTGGTGGATGATGGCTGCTACTCCCAGTGTGGTGCCTCGGTGGTGGATGATTTACCCTTGTATGATATCATTAAGGAAATTCTGGCAAAGGAACAGCACAATATCGAGAAGCAGGGAATTCCTTGCTTTCTGGGCAACAGGTATCTATTGGCACAGTTTGATGAACAATTTCTGCAAGTTCCTAAAGCCAATTCGATTTTTTTCTCGATGGCTTCTACCTCTTCCTCGTCTTCTGAGGAGGCTTCCCTTTCTGATCATGTTGAGAGGAAGGTAAGATGCGAGGTCGTGGTATATCATGATCTCAGAAATCCCTAGCGGAGAGACCCCCACCCTCACAAGCAATTGAGGGAACGTGGGCTGACAGTGGTGGATCAGAAGCGAGGGAGTAGACAGGGTGCAACCTCAGGTCATAGAACATATTAGGAAGCCCAGGGTGTGAAACCAATTGACCTATGATATAAGATGAGGGGAGATGTTTCTCACGTGTGACTCAGGGGGGGTGGAGGGAGGGCAGAAATAAAGTTTACATTGTTAGGATTTGTTGACGGGAGTTACAACTGTTTATATCCGACTACAGTACTGGGTGACTTCACAACAGATTCTCAATGTGAACATATCCTTAACAGATGGAGTTGTATTATTTTCCTTTCTTTGTGTATTATTTGCAACTCAAAAGTATGTGCTACGTAAAGGTTGTCACGATTGTATTATGATCCTGGTCGGATGGGCATTCAATAAAAAATAAGTTAAAAAAAAATGTTGAGAGGAAGGTGGAGGCTGCCTAGAAGCGGGCATACACCATGTCTCATTTTGGGATCAAAGTGAGCACTTATTCAGCATATGCCTCACAAGTACTTATTAAGGATTTCGAGAAATTATTTGACTGTCTTCAGGATGAAGGGGATCCGACTCCTATCTTGGCGCAGATGGAGGTGTTGGCTGAATTTCTGTCCGACGTCACATTTGATACCCTGTGGACTTTCTTCTCAGTAGCCGAGGCAACAGTGGCTGGTAGACGGTCACTGTGGACAAAACCATGACATCTGGAAACAGCACAGAAGGCCTTAATTCATAAGCTATTCTTTGAAGGTCCCAAACTTTTTAGGGATGAATTAAACATGATGGTACCACGTTCTGCATAGGAGAGAATAATGCAGCCCTTTCATGGACAGTCCTGGGATTAGAGGACTGCATTCACTAATAAGCCCCAAGCCAAGAATCAGCAGCCTCAAGGTGCTTGTCAGAAGGGACTATGCTGTGGTGGGAGCCCTGCTCCGTTTGTTCGAGGATCAATGGTCCAGATTGATTTCTGACCAGTGGGTTCTGTCAGTCATCAGACAGGGTTCTCGGATTCTGTACCGGGGTCTTCCTCCTCAGATTCATTTTCAGGTTACCACGTTGTCAGGAGACACCATGAAGAGGACTGCTGTGTTTGTGCAAACAAATCCCTATGCAACTACTTTTTTACTTCGCATTCTGCAGAATAATTGTTAATTCTTTCTAAAGAAGGCTAAGTGTACACATAGAAACAAACCATAAAATATTATTTTATTCTATCAAAATATCTATAAAATCAATGATGCACGGTATCTGTTCAATTACATGACATGTTAAAAACAGAATAATTCATGACACAGCTGTCTCTCATTAGGATAAGCATACCATGGTATGGTCAAGTGTAGTTTATATGGATTCAAGATGCAAATGTAATTTAATACTATTTTACAGTTTAAGTGCAACTTTTACAATCATAAAGACATTTGTCTGAAAGAGTCACAACTGATGGTTGACAAGGGTAGTTTTTTCATCCATTAATACAGTGGAGAGGTGTGGTGCAGCGGCCAGAGCAGCTGACTTCGGAGCACAGGGCTCACGGTTCGATCCCCGGCGGCAGCTCAGCACCATGTGACTCTGGGCAATAGCTCACTTAATTTCCACGCGGCCCCCAGCGCCTTGAGACCCATAAGGGTGAGTAGTTCGCGCTTTATAAATACGGATTTAATTATTTTTTTCATACAATGAATAATAGAATATCTCAATGAGTATATCCGTTCTGAGAGACAATGGAGTGGCTTTGATCATGGATGAATCTTCGTGAGATCGAGTCTACACGCGTTTCGGCGACCCAAGCGCCTTCATCAGAAAAGCCACAAATGTACCATACCAGATGCTAGATACCAATAGCAAAATGTGTCATTGTGAATGGTGCCTAGTTGAATAGCAGGACCCATGGATCAAAACAGGCCACTTAATTAATTCCTCTGAGATGAAAAAATTGAGCAAGATGCAGACAACATCAAGGAAGAGGATAAGAAATTGTAAATGATTTGTAATCAGGTGAATCTTATTTCATCAGAAAGTTAGACTGGACAAGATCTTAAAACCCAAAAATGTATCCAGAATGAAATAAAATATATTTCTCCTGTTGTATTCCTCAAAGATAGGAGAGAGGTTTAGTGTAGGCTCAAGACGTAGGTTATTCTGCTTTGTTTTGGTGTAGAGGAGAGGATGACAAACATCAATCCCTCGTGGTCTATAACAGTAGTCCTCCGCTTGAAAATGGCGAGTCTGCCCTGGTAACTGATATCAGTAGCAGGGGGTCCTGATATACATGAGGACTGCTATGTTGTCTGGGGTGGAAAGCTTGCTTGCGAAGCGCACTATTTTTGAGGTGCCAGTCGTGGAAAGGGGCCTGGGCTTCGACTTGACTCTTGTTGGTCCCACAACCAGATGGATCCTACCGTCCAATTATGAATCTCAAGGCTTTGAACACAACGGTGAAGCTGGGTATTTTCAGATGACCATATTGCAGTCATTCATTCCACTCATCCCACACAGCAACTTTCTGGCTTCTATGGACTTGGAGGATGCCTATTTTCATATGCCTGTCCATCAAGAAAGCCAACAGTTCCTGTGGTTTGCTGTGTGCAGGACGCATTACCAGTTTCAGGTGTTGTCTTTTGGACTCTTCACTGCTCCCCAGACTTTTGCCAAGGTATTGGCTCTGGCTGTGGAGGGTTTGCAGCTTCAGGGTTTCTCTGTGTTTACATATAGTGATGATTGTTTGATTTCTGCTTCCTCTCTTCCTAAGGCTCTTCTGGCAGTGGAAGCAACCACAAACATGTTCCAACGTCTGGTCCTCAAGTTGAATCTAGCAAAGTCTCAGCTGGTCCCTGCTCAGAGACTGCAGTTTATTGGAGATCTTTTCGACACTAAGATAGGGGCAATGTTCCTCCCACCTGCTCACATTGCTACCCTGCAGCGTCTTCTGTTGGATCTCCTGGCTCAGCAGTCGGATCCAGCTCAGACTTGGTTTTTTGTCCAGGGGTTGTTGGCTGCCACCACAGCTGTGGTTCCCTGGGCTCGCCTGCACCTCAACCCTCTGGTGAATCATCTGTTGTCTCACTGAGACCCCTCCCTTGCAAATTATGATACTCTGGTTCCCCTCACTCCTGTTCTGGTCCAGGAATTGGGTTGGTGGCTCCACACTCCCAACCTGGAGAATGGGATCAGTTTCCAGCTTCCTCCTCCTCTATTGCTAATGACCAATGCCAGTCTTTCTGGTTGGAGAGCCACGTTGGGTTCCTTGGAGGCCAAGTGTCAGTGGACTCAGGCAGAGTCACCCGCTCTTTGATTTGGCAGGAGTTGGCATCCATTTGGCAGGCAATGCTGTTCTTTCAGGTTCCGCTGCAGGGGGCAAATCTGCTGGTTCGCACTGACACCCAGGTGGCTAGCTGTTACTTGAATTGCCAAGGGAGGATGAGGTGCATGTCTCTGAATCATGTGGCTTCCCTGATTTGTTTGTGGGCAGAATCACACCTCAGTGCCTTGAGGGCTGTTTACATTCAGGGTCACATGAACTTTCATGTGGACAGCCTGAGCTGCAACATGCCTTCTGTAGTTCTGTATCATCTTTCGCTTCCGCTATTCAGGGACATTTGTCTCCAGTTAAGGGAACATTGGGTGGACTTCTTTCCATCTCCACACAATGCACGTACTCCTTCCTCGTATCTGTTCCAAAGTGGTTTGTCCTCAGGCGTAGGCGGTGGATGCGTTGTCGATCCCCCTGGCCTTCTGTATGCCTTCCCTTCCATTCCACTCCTACAGAGAATGTTACAGAAGATTCGATTGGAGATGGTCAGTGCCGGATTAAACCCTGTGTAGGCCCCTCGGCAGTCGAAATGTTGGGGGCCCCCACGCAAATGAACTCTTAATACATTTTTAATTTTACCAACCAACAATTTTGATAAACCATTACATTACATTAATACAGTATTTTCTCTATAAAGTCTTTGAAGTAAAGTTTTCTTTTCTTTGAGTCCAGTCATTTTTTTCTATCTTTTGGAAACAATTTAAGAAAGCTTGATTGTAATTTTCTTTCAAGATCAAATCAATATTATTTTGATATGTTGTCGCAGGCCCCCAAAAGGAGTGGGGCCAATAGGCCGGTGCATACTTTGCCTATTTGGTAAGCCGGAACTGAAGAGGGTGTCTGTTCTCCTGATTGCTCCTTTTTGGCCTCGCCGCCTTTGTTTCCCACTGTTGATGAGGCTGTCCGGGGGTAAGATTTGTCTGACTTCCTGTGATCCCGTCCCCACTTCAGTTTCCCCTCCTGTCATTGCCTCATCTCTGTCAATTGAAACTGACGGTCTGGCTCTTGAATGTTTGACGTTAGAGTCTTTGGGTTGTTCTTCTTTGGTGGCGATGGATATTCAACATTCCCTCAGGGCTTCCGCCCTTAAGTATTACAGTAAGCATTGGGGCTTACACCATTTTGTCAAGTGGTGTGCCTCTCATGGGGTGGATCCTGTGATTGGGGAACCAACCAAAATTCTTGAGTTTCTCAGGGATGATTTTTAAAAGAATCTTTCACCTTCTATGTGTTTGCTCAATGGGCTGCTATCTGTGCATGTAGGGGTTTTGGAGTTGTGCTGAATGAAGTTTGTCTTTTGATGGTTCAGCTGCTATTGCGCTTTCAGCTTTGTCGTCCAGTCACTCTGGTGATTGTGCCTTCTTGGGATCTGCCCACCCTCCTGCAGAGTCTCCAACCGTTCCCTTTTGAGCCTTTGCTGGAGGCTGACTTGCTGTGGTTATCTGCTGAGTTCGCCTTCCTGTTGGCCATCACCTCAGCTCATAGAGAAGGGGAATTGGGGGGTCTTGCCTATATCTTTTCCCTATTTGCAGTTCCTGCCGGACAGGGTGGTATTACGGCTGGATGTAGCCTTCATCCCTAAAATCTCCTCTAAATTCCATTTGCAGCAAGAGATTGTTCTTCCTTATTTTCCAGGTGAAGAGGGTACACCGGTTCTTTCAGTGTTGGATGTTAGGATGGCCCTTCAGATATATCTGCAACGTACCCAGGGCTTTTGTCTTTCCCCTGCTCTGTTTATGTCCTGCGGGGGAGTGGCTAAGGGTAATTTTATCAAGCATTATTGTCTCAATGTGTTGCATGCTTCTTTGGACAATTTTGCTGTTGGTGTTGTGAACGCAGCTTTGTCTTGAGCTTTGGTTTTGATTAAACTTTGTATTCAGCATGGACCCTTGGTGTCATGCGTTCTCTTTGGGCTTTGGCTTGTGAGATCCTCACTAATGTAAGGTCTGGGACGAGGAGGTCCTATGAGGGGTAATGTGTCGTTACTTACCAGTAATCTTCATAACCCCGATTAAGGTCCTCCTTGTCCCAGTCTTGTTCGCTCCTCCCCTCACGCTGTGATTATGTCTTGTCTTGTTAATAACAGGCATGGCAGAGAGCGGGAGGGGTTTATATAATAAACATTTAAGACAGGCTAGCGTTTAAAATACCTGTCGGCAGGCGGGATCACTAATGTAAGGTCTGGGACGAGGAGGTCCTATGAGGGGTAATGTGTCGTTACTTACCAGTAATCTTCATAACCCCGATTCAGGTCCTCCTTGTCCCAGTCTTGTTCCCTCCTCCCCTCACGCTGTGATTGTGTCTTGTCTTGTTAATAACAGGCATGGCGGAGAGCGGGAGGGGTTTATATAATAAACATTTAAGACAGGCTAGCGTTTAAAATGCCTGTCGGCAGGCGGGATCACTAATGTAAGGACTGGGATGAGGAGGATCTTAATTGGGGTAATGAAGCCTACCAGTAAGTAACAACACATTTCCATGTGCTCTTGTAATCAAGTCCTAATAGGTACCTCTGACTCCAGAGCGCCCACAGCTGTGCGATACATTGTATCAGACTCGGTGGATCGTGCACTCGGCGCCTGCGCCTTCAATGGTGGGTAGATAAGGTTTAATATGAAAGTGATTGAATCTCTTCTTTCTTTTCTATTTCCTGACAGTGCGCGACAGCGGATTGGAATCTCGGTCCAGACACAGGAAGCGTCGCTTGGGCCTCGCAGCCGGCGGTGTTTGTGCCCGGCGGACCCCTGAGGCTGATGCCATGGGTTTCACTGGGATGACCGTGCCAGGAGTGGAAGAGCCCTAGCAGCACTGTGTCCAGCGCACTGACTGCGGTGCCAGTGTCAGAATACAGGCTGGGCAGCCGCAGAGTACCATAAATATGTTGCACCTTCCAATGTCATTTATTATGGGTTATTGAAGCTTGCAAGTTTTAAGTTCTCCTTCCCTTTATTCTGCTGTGATAAATATTTATATATTTTTATTTCGCTTCTTTGTAAACCTTTGCATGTGGGAGTGGCCCCTTGAAGCTCTTGAGGGGGCCATACCTGGTGCAGGGGGTGTGCCAAGGCCCTCTGCAGCTTGTTTCTTTTTTACCACAAGTGGTGCTGGGTCACCCTGGGGTTTATCCCCCTCTATCCGCAAAGGGTGGCCGAGTGCTCTAATTCCAGACCCAGTAGAGGAGCTGCCTCCTGCTTCTCCTGTGCTTGAGGCAACTGTGCCATGCTCCCGGGATACAGTTGCAGCAGCGGGCTCTGGCAGAGACCCAGCTACAACTGTGGAAGGACAGAAACTCTCTGCCCCCCCAGCACTCTTAGAGGGAGGACTCAGGCCAGATCTTATTTAGTAGCCATGAGAGCCCAATCTAGGACTGCAGAAGGACAGAAACTCCCTGCCCCCCAAGAACTCCTGGCGAGTGGACCAGTAGCGGCTGGTGCTTTTATAAAGTGGTGAGGCAGAAAGTTAAATATAAAGTTCAAGCGGGGGAACGGGGGTACAAAGCAGATGGGGAGAGGATGTGGCCAGGTTCAAGACTTGGTGTCAGCTCAACATCCTGTTATTCTGGGCAAATCGCGTACTTGCCTAGTGTCTACAAAAAATGCCGGAGTAGTGTAACTGCCAACTTGAACTGTTGCACACCGCGCCTATACTCTGCTTGCCTTTACTCTGCTTGCCTATACTCTGCTGGTAATAGCCTGTGTTTAAAAGTTAGTGCCTTTGCCAAATGTACTAATTGGCCATTCAGGCAAGAAATGTAGATGCCTATATTTTACTCATTATAATTCCTTTGCAATAAAGAGCTGCAACATTACTGTTTTTTTCTTAATAATACTAATTACGATCATTTTCATGAAGAGACATGGGGCAGGGAACTGAGAATGGTCAGCCTCTCATTAGGTTTGCATACTTTTGTTTTTTGAATGAGAGAATAGGTCCGCAGACCAGCTCAGAGGGAGTCTGTCTCATAGAAAGAGAAAACACTCATTTTGTAAATGTACCGCTGTGACGTACCCTTGTAACCTCCTGTTCGTAGCTTAGAATGACATGAAAACCTGCCAAACAGATGAAAGACCGATACAAATGACTGAGTGGACAGGAGACACTGAATGACGCCTGACAAAACTTCAAAAAGCGCCAAGTTAAACCTCATGACTTAGCGGCAGGGCGCTGATAAAATCAAAAAGTTCTGTCGATTCCCCCGCAGCTCGGCGCATGATCAGCTAAGAGCTATGAGGAATCCTTCTCTCGACATCGAAGGCTGCCTGCTGCAACCGGAGAGCGTGTGGAGGAGCCTGCACCGTGCCTCTGTGATTGCACACCGCCTGCCGTCACGACAAACATGTCTACTCCAAGATTCAGATTGCTTCAGATGATCAAAAAATATAAATAATAAAACAGCGACTCACCCCTGGTCACCAGCGCCTAGAAGCACACTCTCTGCTGAGGAGACGACACATACTGCTCTCTTCATTAATCCCACCCCGCAATTCCTTTAGAGCAGAACTTCATCAGTGTCACGTCACCGTAGCCTGAACAACCAATCCGTGCCTTGCTCTCATGTTGTTTTCATTAGTAAACAGAATGAGAGGAAAGCAAGGATTGGTGTGAGCAGGGGAACCCAGTGCTCCAAAGCAGATGGGGGCACCTGGGCTGCGTTTCTCCCTGGCTCTTTAGTAGCGCAATACAGAAGCCTAAAGTGCGCATGTCTGGTTGGCCACAGTAACAGACCTGTCCAACCAGACATGCACATCAGGCTTTAGCTGCTGACTGCCAATCAGCAGGATTGGCCACGTCCTGCCCTGCCCAGACACGGGCAAACATACTTGAAAAACACACCCTGGCCACAGTGAATAATAATCTATGGTAATTTGATTGCAGTGCGTATGGGGGCAACATGGGTAGGTGTCAACGCCGACACACCCTAATGAAGAAACCGCCTGCTGGAGTGGACACAGGCCCCATCTTTTTTAGTAGCCGTGAGAGACCGATCCAGGACTTCAGAAGGACACAATCTCCCTGCCCCCAAAACTGCTGGCGAGAGGACCCAGACCACATCCTCTTTAGTAGCCATGAGGTGAGGTCCTACCACCAGCTCTTGGACTAGAACCTTCTCATAGGGTTCTGCCTTGCTGCTTCAACCACTGCACATGGCTGAGGGATACTCGGGCGTCACTCTAGCATTTTGGAACAGGTTTCCCCCATGGGTGGCCAGGCTAGGGTGGACTCCAAAGGAGGCACTCACAAGGAGCCCTCCTTGGCCAAGAACAATGGTGATACAGTCAATGCAGGGCATGGAAAGAAAATGCACTCCAGGAACCAGCAAATGGGAGAGCAGAACAAGTGTTCTAGTGAGGTGCGGACTCATGAGGGGTGGGGAGTTAGAGAACGGCAATAGTTTGTGAGTAGCAGCAAGTCAGTGAAAGTTTGCCTACAGTCTGCTGGTACATGTGCATTATTTATATATAAACTCAGGCCACAAAGAAATTGGCAATAAGCATGCAATTCATCTGATCTGGCTTTAGAAGGCTGGGCTGGCCTTCTGCTCCACTGGGCATTTCCCCGGTGGGCTGGAGTCCTCGGAGGTCGGTTTTGACAGCCTGGGGCCTCTGCAGATGCCTCTGTCACTTTCCCCAGTTCCCCTGGGATCTACTGCAGCAGACAGGTGGCCTTCCAGAGATGGAGAAAGATGGGAAGAGAAGGCGAGTGATCAGAGAAGGAGAATAGAGAGGGAGGAAGGGAACGAGCATGGGTGGAAAGAGCGACATAGAATAAAGAGAGGAAGGTAGCAGGACCGGTTTGATCATTTTTGCCTGGACTGCTTTTGATTCCCCAGTCTATCCAATCAATCAATCAATCAAGCATTTGTATAGCGCGCTACTCACCCGGAGGGTCTCAAGGCGCTTGGGGGGGGGGTCCGCTACTGTTCGAACAGCCAGGTCTTGAGTTGCTTCCTGAAGGAGAGGTGGTCTTGGGTAAGGCGGAGGTGGATGGGTAGGGAGTTCCACGTCTTGGCAGCCAGGTAGGAGAAGGATCTTCCTCCCGTTGTGGCTCTTCGGATGCGGGGACGGCGGCGAGGGCGTGGTTGGTCGATCGTAGCTGGCGGGTGGGAGTGTAGAAGGTCAGACGGTCGTTGAAGTATCTGGGGCCTTGGTTGTGGAGAGCTTTGTGTGCGTGGGTGAGGAGTCGGAACGTGATTCTCTTGCTGACGGGGAGCCAGTGCAGGTCTCTCAGGTGTCCGGCGATGTGGCTGTGTCGGGGGATGTCCAGGATGAGTCGAGCTGAGGCGTTCTGGATGCGTTGGAGTCTTTTTGAAGTTTGGCTGTGGTTCCGGCGTAGAGGGAGTTGCCGTAGTCCAGTCGGCTGGTGACGAGGGCCTGGGTGACCGTCTTCCTGGTTTCGGTGGGGATCCACCGGAAGATCTTGCGCAGCATGCGTAGGATGTTGAAGCAAGACGTATGTTGAAGAATCCCTGCTGCCTTCCTTAATTGGTCACACACAGAAGGCATTTTAAGGCAGCCGAGGGGGTTTAAACACTCAGCAATTCTATGAGTATGTTGCAGAGGTCCTGTATAACCCACATGTCACACGTTTTAAAGTAAAATCCCATAAGCATCATTTAGGGTTTGGTGGAGTGTGAGGAACACCATGACCAAATGTTCTTCCCACACCACTATACCCGCGGTCCCTTCACCCCCGATACGGGTGGGAGAATCGCCGGGTTACCGTTGGAGGAGCCTCAGCCGGGCCCACATACAGAACCACAGCCACACGGATGCTGGGACATATCGACAGTTGCCCCGCGCTAGTGAAGCTGGGGTTCAACCACCACAGACTTTCCCTGAGCGCGTCTGCCACACAAACATGGTGGACAAGGAAGTGGAGATGTAGAGTAGCCCGGATGTGCAGGAAGAAAGCTCCCTGTGCACCGGGGCATTTGTTTTTTGTTTTAGAGAAAACAAACTCCTGCTTTAGAAGTTTGTTTTTCCTAAATAAAAAAGGTTGCCGAGCAAGCACTATAAACATGGCGCCCACGCAGTAAACCTGCACTGCTGGTTCTCTTCGCAGCACAGAGATCCCGACAAAGCACACAGGGATCACGCAGTAGGATGGACCGTTCTCCACCAGGGTGGCAGAGACCCACTGCCCTCCACTGCCTTGGCACACTGGCATCCATCAGGGTCTAAATGAACTCCTTACGGCCTAAATACAGATGGGCAGTTAAATAGCAACCCCTGAGCAAACAGATGTTAGCACAGGGAACCCAATTACAAGTGGTGTAATATTTATCACTCCCAGTAATTACAAGGTACAATAAAGTGTGCATCCTTCGGTGTGCCTCCTTCGGTGTGCCTCCTTCGGTGTGCCTCCTTCGGTGTGCATCCTTCGGTGTGCATCCTTAGGTGTGCATCCTTCGGTGTGCCTCCTTCGGTGTGCATCCTTCGGTGTGCATCCTTAGTGTGCCTCCTTCGGTGTGCATCCTTCGGTGTGCCTCCTTCGGTGTGCATCCTTCGGTGTGCCTCCTTCACTAA
Source organism: Calotriton arnoldi (assembly GCA_963921515.1). Classification (NCBI taxonomy): domain Eukaryota; kingdom Metazoa; phylum Chordata; class Amphibia; order Caudata; family Salamandridae; genus Calotriton; species Calotriton arnoldi. Next base: position 2,625,496 of record CAWUFW010001323.1, on the reverse strand, counting down.
CTTTCAGGAGGTCCAACACGCCGAAATGTAACAGAGGGAAAGGTCCAGTAATTACCAGGATATGCGGTTTTTGGTGTGTTAAGCTCCAAAATCAGCATATTATTCCCCAAAAAGACAGAATAGTCAATGCTGGATTTTGGATGGGTTACAATGACACAAATGTGATACATATCCCAACCCTTTTATTACAAGTGCATTACTTCCTATGACACTTGTAATAAGGCCGACAGGCTATCCATCACTATCCAGTAGCCCATCTGCCAAACTCTATGTCAGGCCCTCAGTGTCTTATGCGCCCGTCAACGTCATTTTCCGCAAATGCAAGGCTGAGATAATGGGCTCTCCTGGGTAGTAGTAAACACGTATTATTAAGTGTCATTAGACAATCCAATTTGAATTGTGCTCTGTGTGAACATTACAATTAATGTAATAACGCACACATACACATTGTCATAGGAGACACTACATTTCTGGGAGGACACAGACCACCTTGCGGTGAGCCAAGCCAGGGGTCTGGCTTGAACCTCTGACCCAAACCATGAGCCGAGCCATCAAAATAGGTAAATCTGGCAAGAAAGGTCATGAAAAAATATGATAAACATTTTCAAATGAAAAGAGTGATTTTTCGTCATTTCTCATTGTCTCAGAAAAGCATGTACAATTATATCACTGACTTGAGTGAACTAATAATTGCACCTAATATTCTTTAAAAAATAAAAATATTCAAGAATACCTCCATGCCCTGACAACGTTGCCACAAGTTATCCACAATGTGTCAGTTTGTCATGTGCTATATTTATCTAGTCGCACTCGACCTGTATCTCTTCAACAATGGCTCGAAAAGCTCACTGGGCTGCCCTTTGCTATATCAATACATTAAATGCAGCAATGTTTTATTCATGTACATAGTTTTTTTATTAAATTCATTTTTTCAACGAGTAACAACATTTTCTAAATACACAAACATTTCTTTTTTTTGTCTTTTATACTCAATAATTTTTATATTTGATTCAACATTACATATTAATGTGCATTGTAAACATTATTTGTACAAAAACCCGTACTGTAATCAACCTCGCACCGCAACTAACTCACATTACATCACAGCCTTACATGCCACGCTCACACATTCATACCTCACACACATACTACACCCAGCTTCAAAGGCATACACAGTTCAAATCATGGAAGGAACACTTCATTTAATATCCATGGTTATGTTGCCAGCTGGGGGTCCATTAGGTCGACGTACGTTTCGGTGGGTAAAAATTATTTGCATCCACCTTCTTCAGGACCTCACGTTAAAGATAAAATGTATACCGGAGGGTAGTGGGGGAATACTAAGTAGTTACACTGTATTCACAATCACAACTGTGGTCTGTTACGTTGTTATGGAGGAGCCCTTTCCACCAAACATGGAACTTCGTCGTCCTGTCAGTGGCCGTCTGGTTATCTATCACTGTTACTTTAATTTGGTTTATTTTGATGGTGAACACAGCTTGATGACGAAAATAAGTCAGGGGTTCCAGGAGTTTAATTTCATTTCGTTTTACCACTCTGGAACATAGCGTTGTCGTATGTCGTACTCGTTGAAAAACTGAATTTAATAAAAAAGTATGTACATGAATAAAACATTGCTGCATTCAATGTATTGATATAGCAAAGGGCAGCTCAGTGAGCTTTTCGAGCCATTGTTGAAGAGATACAGGTCGAGTGGGAGTGCTCTTGGAGCCTATATACATTTCTTCTGTTTTTTCCCCCTCCTCCCAGACCTAAAATTTATCTTTAGGGGGTACCTTTTGGACATTATATACTATATTTATCTAGTCTACATTTTTATTTAATGTGAATCTAGACTATGTTATATGAGCCTTAGATAAGTGTGGTTTTGTAGAGCATAGATCCTGTACTAAGTTATTTCAATGCGCTTTCAAACTGGACGGTTTAGGAAAATAATATACAATGAAGTTAAGCGATGTGCCTTGGATCACACAATTTGTCAAAGTGGGGAAGCCGGAACTTGAGTCCATGACTGCATATTGTACTGGTGATTGTCGGTTTACATCCTTCTCGCTTCCTTTTCATCCCCGCATCCATCAGGACTGTCCCAACGCTGCTCCAATTTAGGAAAGAGTTGAAGACGCACCTCTTTAGAGGACACTACATCACAATGTATTAACCGTCCAGAACCACCTTCCTCTCTTATAACCCGTTGACTTTAAGCTTGAGTTTCACCTTGTACAGTGCTCCGTTGCCTCTTGGCTAGGCTCATGCTGTAGAAATACCATAAAGATACAGACATACACACATACATTTGCACAGTCATACGATTTAAAGGTAGGCTCTTCTGTTTGGGATATTTCTACAGACACTGAATATCAAACACAGTGACTGAACATCCCAGGGGCAAACCCTATGGAGGATGCAAGACCGCTGTGTGTGTTTTGCAAATTATTTACCTGAGGTCATTGAGGTGCAGAGCTTCTCCCAAAATCCGTCTTTGTCTCAGGTCAGGAGAGCCAGCAGTAACATTAGCATAAATTAGCATATCCTGCTTTCCCTTACTCTGCTGGCTCGCCTGGCTTGACAAACTGAATGAATGAATGAATGAATGAAAACACATTTATAGAGCGCATGGCTACCCGGAAGCATCCCAGCGCTAGGACTGCACACAAGAGGAAGGCGGAGGGACCGCGCAGAGCTAAGGAAACAGAAAAGTTTCACTGATTTTAGGAGGGACTGAAGACCTCAATGATGCAACTAAATAAATGAAAAAACAAAGAGGTCACGGAATTCTAGGAGAGGTTGACCTCAGGTTAGAGCGCTTCAAGCAGGCTTAGGGGATGCACAGCCTGGTATCCGAGGGCCATGTTCTGTCTGCCACTGTCTAAAGTCAGCTTCGACTTTAAAAACTGTGGTTTCCCACCCAAAAACATATCCCCTGCATACGCCACACTCCAAATTCTGGGGGGTATATATCATCCCTGTCTCCCATGATTCCTAAAGACATGTGCATACACACAGATGAAATTCACATAGAACCACCGCTTAATTTGTCCAAAAAGATCCCCATGGATTTCGGAGGACGCTGCTTACAATTGCGGCTGGGGCACTTTCACTAGGGACACGGTTCACTGCTGGTGTAGGTGCCCTATTTAACTGCTGGTGTGGGCGCCCTGGTTCACTGCTGGTGTGGGTGCCCTGGTTCACTGCTGGTGTGGGCGCCCTGGTTCACTGCTGGTGTGGGCGCCCTGGTTCACTGCTGGTGTGGGCGCCCTGGTTCACTGCTGGTGTAGGTGCCCTATTTAACTGCTGGTGTGGGTGCCCTGGTGAACTGGTGTGGGCGCCCTGGTTCACTGCTGGTGTGGGTGCCCTGGTTCACTGCTAGTGTGGGCGCCCTGGTTCAATGCTGGTGTGGGCGCCCTGGTTCACTGCTGGTGTGGGCGCCCTGGTTCAATGCTGGTGTGGGCGCCCTGGTTCACTGCTGGTGTGGGCGCCCTGGTTCAATGCTGGTGTGGGTGCCCTGGTGAACTGGTGTGGGCGCCCTGGTTCACTGCTGGTGTGGGCGCCCTGGTTCACTGCTGGTGTGGGCGCCCTGGTTCACTGCTGGTGTGGGCGCCCTGGTTCAATGCTGGTGTGGGCGCCCTGGTTCACTGCTGGTGTGGGCGCCCTGGTTCACTGCTGGTGTGGGCGTGCACCGCTGCCTTCGGTGTTAGGGTCACCACCACCCCTGTCAGTCAGCGGTCTAGTTGGGGAGACGAAAAGGGGTAAAAATTGGATTTTGTGCTTTGATTTTTGGTTTCTTCTCGAATCTCCTGCATCCTGTTCACACAACAGATTAATCTTCTGTGACAAAAAACTTAAACGAGGCAAAAACACGTCTGTTCAAGTAAATTAGGAAAAATCAAAAGCAATGAATCATTTGCAAATGTGAGTTATGTTTGTCTCGCGCCAAAAGCCATTCTCATTGGAAAGAGCAAAATGCTGGGTTTTAATACACTTAGGTTTTCCATCAAAGCAGTAGGTTTTAGAGAAACATTGTAACATAGCTTCCCTGTTCGACGGAGCTACCCCCACCCCCCGCTGAGATCTGTCACATTCTACATCGCTCCCCTGCTGTCAGAATGTAAACAATCCTGGAATATCCATCCAGGCTTTATCTAGCTTTAAAGATGCAGGTGTCACTCAAACACAAACCAGGGCCCTCCTTTCATAGTTTGTTTATGTTCCTCTCTCACGGGCTTATTTACAAGCCCATCGCGCCACTGGTGCATCACTTTTTTTCGGGCGCACCTGTGGCGCTTTGTGCTGGCCCATATTTACAAGACCACGCAAAGCCACCTTGCACGGCTTTTCATGGCCTTATAAATACAGCCCCTTTTCACACATCACTTTGTGTAAAAGGGGCGTGCCATGGATGTTGCTGTGGGTGTTCCCATGCAACATTCATGGAATCTGCCACATTCCCAGATATACAACATTTTGTAAACCTGGGAATGCGTCAGAATCCTACACCTCCCCAGGGGAGGCGTAAGAAGGCACAACGAGCCCAAAAACTTTTATTTCTCCTAGTTTTTCCTCTTTCTATGCATGCTGCATTCTGCAGCACACACAGAAAGAGGAACATACCATCAACCCTGCAACGCAGGCACTCTTGCACCATGGTGCAAGAGTGTCTGCATTGGCGCATGGCAGCCAATTGTGTGCCAGCGCAGGGGAGGGCACAGGGAAGCATCATATTGTTGTAACTATGATGCATCCCTGTGCTTTTAAAATGATGCAGCTCGGTGCAGTAAAATGGTTTGTGGTGCTGCAGTGAGTCATTTTGTTGTAAATGAGGCCCTTAGTTTTAATGTTCAACATTTCTAAACCTAAGAAAGGAAATCCAACACATTCTTAACTGTCAAAGCGATGCCCCGGGCACAAAGCATGAGAAAAGTGAGCGATGGGTTGAATTACGTTGGCACAAGACGTAAATACTCAGCCACTCATGGCCTTACTGGCAATGGGTCATATTTAAAATCTAGGACATTAATATTCCTGGCACTACCCTAGGGCGCAATATCCATCACAGGCAATATATTTCTTTGGGTCTTATTGTTAAAGCTTTGTATTGAAACTCAGCATTAATGTTGTAGCTAAGCTCAGCTGGTTAAGCACTCACTGCTGAGATCCACCTGCGTCCACATCATATCTGTACAACTCACTATGATAACCCTCTTGGCATGAAAATAAATCATGTAGAGCTGACATGGCATGTATTAAACCTACCCAAAGATCACAGAACACCTGATACCGTGAACCACAGGAGTATTCTTTGACTATATATCATATGAGGGCGAAGGCTGCGTTCCTTTAGTAGGTCATGGAAGTCCAGAGTTACTTGCCATATCCTTATAGGGTGCGGCTAAGAGAATTCTATTATTTGAATTACATGGTCACATGTGGGAAAGTCATCTTTTTTGCCCAGATCACCGCTATTTTCTGACTGATACTGGTGGTGACTGACTCTGATTGTGCCCTGGGCTCTGCTAACTAGATCCAGGATCAGTGGTCTATGCAAACGTTTTATGGTAATTAGATGTAATTACAATTTGTTTGACAATCTACCTGTAAGCCCCTAGTATATGGTAGGGCATATAGGCTTAGAGGCCCAGTGGATTAAATGCACTTAAGTGTGCTCTGCTGTGGTGCCTTCTGTCAATTTGAAGACAACCCGTGTATTGCAGGTTGCTTTTAAAATAAAACTATGTCCAAATTCGACTTTGGAATTAAAGGTACTTCCAACGTCTTAAACTCCCTTATTTTTACATATAAGTCATCCCTAAGCTCTGCCCTAGGTGCCCCAAGGATAGGGTGTATTGTGATAATAAGCAGGTACATTATAAAAGATGTTTTATATTCCCTGGTGCTGGAAAAAAAGCAATTTCATTGTTACCCATTGTAGACTGCTAGCTTTATAGGCTAACATGGGAAGGCTTTATTAAACTTTATTACAATTACATTAAAGTGTAACTTTTGACAGGAGTGAGCTAGAACAATAATTCAAAGTGTTAAAATAATAGTTACAATAAATCCAACAACTTGCCACGGTTAGATTTATCATAACTATTGCAGGTAAAAAGTTATAGAACTTGTTTTCCTGAAGTTACCAAATTCAGCCCTGAGGCAGCCTCTTCTGATTGGCCAGCCTTTGACAGACTGAGCCAAGCTGCTCTGATTAGAGGTGAAGTGGCCTGGGCTGAAACAAAGAGACATCTGGTTGGAGGTGATCTGCTGCCTGCAGATGCCAGGACAGGAATGGGGCTGGGTTGCCAAACTGGTCTTCAAAGGGAGAAAGACAGTGAGGGCAGGAACCAGACCTACCCCCACTTCGTGTACCCCCAGCTGATGGGAGCCCCGGTAACTGTTAGGAGAGGGGCTGGAAGGGAAGTGTAGGGAAAAGTTAGCCAAACCTGTGGGTTGGGTTAGCCAGACCTGAACCGCCAGCAGATATTTTCTCCATTTTGATTTTTGTTGAGAAGTGCTTTCTGAGATAAAAGCATGCCACACTTCTAAGGAGGTTGCCATCACAAGGGTGGCACCTTGAACCTCATTGGTCAGGGGTGCCCCCCATTTTGCCAGTCCAGAAACTGGAATAAACATGGGAGAGCTGCCCAGCAACTCAGATCCCTGCCTGGAAACATCAAGAAAAGAAGGACTGCCCTGCTGACCCCCTTGTCTACACCAAGAGATGACTGCACTCTGAAGGACTGCACCTGTTGCACACTCTGGGCTTCACAAAAGAGGACTCTGCCTTGCTTCAAAGGATTAGGGAGTGGACTCCCTGGAAGCAACAGATAGAAAAGCTTCAAGAAGTCCCCTGCTTCAGTTCCACCAAGACATGCCCAGCTGACCAGCTTCACCTGGACTTTAAAGGCTTTGACAAGGTGCATTGTGTGAATTGTAGTCCCAACTCATAGCTTCTGGACTGTTGGCTGGTGTTACAGACCATCAAAGACCCTCAAGAAACCTCCTGGAAGAAGATCCAGAAGTTTGAAAACATTTTGACAACTTTTGGTAAAGCTCCATAAGTTCACCGACCTCAAAGACGAGAGTCAAGCCGGCGATGACAAACCGTCACTTGGTCTGACTTTGCAGGTTTGCCAGGCAGAATGCATCGGAGCTCTTTGATGTCAGCGACAAAGACAGAGACCCCCAGTATTCACTGAGGCTTTGCGCTGCTGAGGGCTGCCATCATTGAACTGAAGGCTGGGTTGCTGAGGACGACCGCTCGACTTTGAGAGAAAAAGAACCATAAAAGTGACTAAGTGAAAAGGTAAAATTGTGACTGTCCCAAACCACCCAACATATTCGCCCTATGCTCCATTGCGGTCGGCCTGAAACTTTGATTTGGTCCCAATCAAGTGCGACCAGATAGCCGCAGTTGGTACTTTTCTCTTTTAGGTGCTAGAAAGCACATTTTTACATCTAATCTTTAAAAATTCAGATCTCCGATCCCCTACATTGGATTTTTGTCATTCTGGTGGTATTTTAAAGATAAAACTATTCTCTATTTTTATAAATTGGTGTTGGATTTTTATTGTGTCTTTCTTATTTTCTGTTTGGGTGTTTTTAAATGCTTTCCACACCTGTCTCCTAAGTTAAGCCTGTCTGCTCACAGCCAAGCTACCAATGGTTGAGCAAGTATTAATTTATTGAGAACTTGACTAGACCTTATTTGTGATTGTGGTGTTATTACTAAGTGTAGGTACCTACCTGCACCTACTTATAAACCACCTTCCAACATTACATCATTCTCTTTCCCACAAAGGTTAAATTCTTTAGGGAACTGAAAAAAGGCAGCTGGTTCAGATGTATGTATCACTGTGACTGCGGAATTTCTAGTCTTTCTTCAGTAGAAATCTAAAATAAAAGAATTATAGTTTACTACAACATATGGCTATAACTTTGAAAATTCTCTCACTAAAACAATTGCAATACATGCTGACTTGGTTCAATGACGGAACCACACATGCCATTACCACGCATGTCAGTTCAATGCGGTCTTAACCACGCAAGTCTTGACCACGCATATGCCTTTACCACGCATGTCTTTACAACGAAATATGCGTTGTTAAGGAATGTATGGCAAAAACATACGCGTGGTAAAAACTTACCGGGTAAGTGTAACCCCAATATATATATATATATCCACAACCAGCTCCAGTGTACTAATCCCAACAGCCAGATACCGACACCACAGTTCCAGTTTAAAGTAAGTTTATTTATTTAAGTGCTGTTATGCGTTTCGGCAGGGTCCCCTGCCTTGCTCACACAAGGAGCTCCACTGCTGCACTCATTTTGTTAGGAGTTGCAGTCACATGGTTCTATAGACATAAACAACATACTATACAAGTTCATTTTTTCTAATAGTAATCGTTATTTAAGTATTTTAGATGTTACACAATTCTACCATGTTTCTAGCAGGTTTTCAGCATATTTAAAAGTAAAATAGAATAAAATCAACATCAAAGCCTTTTTTTTTACTTTCGCATGCTCTCCGTCTTACTCCTTCACTTACAACTTTACATGTATCATTTTTATATATTATTCTTTTATTATTATTTTTGTAACCATTTTTCCATTTTTATATTTCTCCATATTGTTTACTGGCATGCTACGTACATTATCGTGAAAAATAATAAATGCTGTGCTACCCTGTAATTAAACCCAAATGTGTTTCATTATCCTATTCTTGTGATTAACCTGTGTGCCCCTTAGAGATACCTCTTGGTTTCGCACCCAGTTTTTTGTTATTTTTGGCAATGAACTTCAATTATTTGTTCTCTCCCAATTCTACGATTGTGATATAAATCACAAACTCAATACTTCATAATTGAAAATGATAAAAGTCATATTTCTAATCTAAAAAAGATGATGTCTTCTCAATTAAGCTGTTGACATTTTTATATCACAAAACGATGACCACTATAAAGTGCATAGTGCACATTGAAAAGGCAAAGGATACTGTGCCAAGATGTTAGATTGAAGTATTTTCCCTAATTGATATGTTAACAGATCTGATAGATGCGATTTCGCATTAAAGTGCAAATGCAGTAGTGCAATATTTAATAAACCCACAGTAGTTTATTTCTCACTACAATCCCTTCTACTGATGTACTATTGTATGGACTATGGGTTTGAAAGTGCAAGTGCATCTGTGCAAAAACTGCTTCTATTTCAAAGTGCAAGTGCCTTAACCACAATCTCTTATACACTTAGGGCTTAAAATGCAAGTGCATTTGTGCAAAATAGCTCAGATACAAAGGTACCAGTGCCTTTGTGTCTCCTATTCTCATATCAACTCCGAGCTCTAAGTGTAAATGCGGCTGTGCAATATTGCTTTATATAAAAAGTGCAAATGCCTTAATCATATTCAACTGTAAACATAACACTCTATGTTACTCCATTGTACATCACTTTCTGCCTTTCATTTGTAATGTCCATTTTCTGGAATTTGCAACGTCTAAAAGTGCTAGTGCATTTTAAAAGCATTATTCTTTTAGTTGACTTCTAATCTCAGTCCTACATGTTATCATTGAATTTCATTGCCAAATTGATATATCTTTTCAATGTGCCAAAATCAGGGGCATGATCTTAAAACAGAATAACCTGAAGTAAAATATATCTATACATTCAAAACATTTCCTAAAACCATTGATACAATTCATTGCTTTATAACATTCAGTTTTGGATCGGTCAATCTCATACTCTTCTTCCTCAGAGATGGACATACATACATATCTTCTTCTGAGTTCAGGCCTCGGGGTGTCTTGCTATCAAACATTAATATATAACGTGATTCAAGTTGCCTGAGCTTTATCTCACGATTTCCCCCATGTCTGTTTCTTGGGCCTGAATCTATTACATAATAAGAAAGCTCATTCACATTGCCAAGTGCTTAATTTGTAAAAGAATAACTTCCAGGGCCCTTCTTGGAAGGCTAAAGCAGCTTGTGCCACACATACCCTGCCAGCGCCGCTATTGACTGTACCCAACATAACACCCAAGCATCAACATCCACCAAGTTTGACACTTCAGACAATTTCCGGCTACACAAAGCTAAAATAATGACATGAGAGGCTGGTTTGATTAGTGTTCAGTATATATTGACTTAATAAACACGACTGTTAAGTTCATCTCAAAATTAAAAAAGACAACAACACCAGGTAGTGGGCTGCCTTAGAGCCGGTGCTCACAATTAAGTGCCGGTGCCGAGCACCGGAAAACACCGGCACAAATTAAGCACTGGCATTGCCTCCATGAATCTCATTTATATGTCGGGCTACCGGATATGTTTTACTTTTGTTTTTTACCACCCTGAGTTGCTGGAGGATCCTAACGTGTGCCATGTGGATTGTGCTACCCACGTATATCTTGGGACAGGTGCACTGAAGAACATACACCACATGGTCACTCCTGCCATTAAAGAAACGTGGAATTTTCCAGAGTTTGCTCATCAGGGGTAGTTGGATTTCCCTTTTGTTTACTCCATGCTGACACGCCTTGCATTTCTGACACTTATTAAAACCTGGATTGGCCTTCAGCCAACCCTCAGTCGTAATCACCTCTGGGCTGTTTACTACCAGCTGCTGCCTCATGGATTTCGCTCTTCTAAAAGAAATAAGAGGCCTGCGCGGGACTAAACCATTTAATATTTATTCATCTTTAACTAGATGCCAATGTCTGTTCATGCAGTCTCTCACTTTTGCATGGTAGGCATTGTATCCAGTTATCATTCGAGTTTCCTCCCTCTTAGCTCCTGCTTGTTTTTCTCCCTTATTGTCCTTGAAGAGAATTGCCTCTCTGGGTAGTCCATCCACTTTTCTCAATGCTTGTCCTAAAGCTGCTGGCTATACCCCCCTCTCTCTAAATCTTTGTGTTAAATGAGTTAGTGCTTGTTTTAGAGAGGTTACCTCGCTACAATTCCTTTTCATGCGGAGGTGTTCTGCGTAGGGTATACTCTGTTTAAGTTTCTGTGGATGAAAACTACTTGAATGTAGAATGGAATTCCCTGCAGTGGGTTTTCTGAAAGTACGTGTGTGCATCCTACCTTCTTTTATGAAGGCTTCCAGGTCTAAGAAATGCACATGCGTTTCGCTGATAGTACTCGTGAGACTCAGGTTTAGCGTGTTAATGTTCAGGGCAGCTATAAAGGCGTTAGCCCTCTCTAGGGACCCCCTCCAGATTATGAACAAATCGTCTATAAAACGACACCAGACCTTTATGTTTTCATTCCACACTTTTTCATGCTCGACCTTGAGCACCTGCTCCTCCCACCAGCCCATGTCTAGATTTGCATAGCTGGGAGCGAAGCAGGTGCCTATGGCCATACCCCTCAACTGCCTTTAGGTATCCTTCCCGAACAGGAAAAAGTTATTTTCAAGACATAATTCTGCCATTGTGAGCAGCATCTCAGAGTGTTGATATAGGTTGATAGGTCTGGTGCCCAGGAAGTGCTTTAAAGCCCTTAAGCAATCTTTGTGCGCGATACTCGTATACAACAAGGCCACATCTAGTGTTAACAGATCTGATTCTTCCCAAGAGACACGATGCAACTTCCGCAGAAAATCCCTTGTGTCCTGAACGTAAGACGGAAGAGATTTCACGATATCCTGCAAGAAGTGATCTATGTGCCTGATGAGGTCTCGAATAAACTACCTATAGCCGATATTATTGGCCTACCGGAAGGGGTTTGCATATCTTTATGAATTTTTGGTATAAGATACAAAATTGGTGTTATCGGTTCATCTACCTTGAGGTATTGATACTCTCCCTCCGTAATGAGCCCCATTCCCCTCCATCTGGCTAGCTCCTTATGGTATTTATTTTTTACCTCTAAAAGATTGCTCTGCGGTACCCTTTGATAGCATCCAATGTCCCTCAACTGTGATTTTGCCTCCTCATTGTATTTGCAGAGTTGCCAAAGGACTACATTGCCACCTTTATCTGATTGTCGGATTACAATGTCTGTCCTGGATTTCAATTTGTCCATGATCTCGGAGTAGTTTCTTTCTTCTTTTTTCATGCCTTTACAAAATTTCTAACTTGATTCTATGGATAATTCCTTCAAATCCTTAATTACTAGGTCCGAGAATGCATCAATTGAGTCTCTGGGGAGGGTAGATACAAAAGTTGATTTTCTTTTAAATTCAGTTTTACTACTCCCATAGATGTCTAGACCCAGTCTGTCCGCCGTGTCTCTACAGGATGTTGCCAAATCGGGATCATCACTCCCCCTAAGTAGATTTAAATCATCTACCACTAAATTACTCGGCACATCCTTCTGATGGTACTCTTGCGTTGTTGCCTTGCTGCTTGATCGATTGCTAAAATATTTCTTCAACTTTAGTTTTCTCACGAATTTATAAAAATCAATTCGTATTTGTGCATAGTTGAAGTTAGTTCTTTGGCAAAAGGATAGGCCCAGCGACAGTGTGTTGATCTCTGTTTCAGTCAGTGTAAGGCCAGATAAATTAATAACTGGAATGGCTGTTTCCTTCACTTGCTTTGTTTGTTGTCCTTTGTCCTTACTCGCGAGCGTAGCTCCATGCCTCCTCCTTCTTCTCTTGCGTTTCCTCAGAATCCCTTTCCTCTTCCCCTTTTCGGTGGTCTTTGTCTGGCATTGATAGTCCTGTCCAGGCCTAAAAAAACGCATCTCCTCAATCACTGTGGATGGTTTCTTTTGGTTACTTATATAACTTGTAACTCCTGCCCCATCTTCAAGGTCTGTGTCCACTTCTGAGCTCCATTCCGAGCTTGTATCTGCAACTCTTCTCTTATCTTTACTTTTATTTTCTGCGCCAGCAGTGCTAGATAACGTTTGATGGCGTAAAGTGTCAAAGGCGACGGGAAAAAGTATATATTTGGCCCCTTTGATAGTCTATGCGGTCCCTGGTGAATTTGATCGCCTTTCTTTCCTTGATGGTTTTTTCGTGTTTGTTTAACTTTATTTCTAGATCTTTCTCAAATTTTACAACATCATCTGGTTTGGCCAACGCATTAAGTTCTTGCTGCAGCTTCTTGATTTCATCACGAATTTTCTCTCTGTCTCGTTTTGTGAACTTTACTAAAATCTGCATCATGTTGTTAGAGGATTCAGCACTATTATTGGCCCATTCTTGCAGCATCTCAGGATCAGGGTTTTCAAATGTAGGGGCAATCAGTATTCTTAAACCTCTAGGGACTCTCATTATATATATATATATATATATATATATACACACACCCCTGAGCCCCACCCTGAGCCCTAAAACGCCCCGAGCCCAAAAACGTCCTTGACCCCAGCCCACTACCCTGAGTCCTAAAACGGACCCCTGTCCTGAAAACTAGCCCTTACTCCCCGCCCTGAGCCCTAAAACTACCCCCTGAAATCTAACCCCCGAAAACTACCCTCCTCCCCCTGAAAACAAACCCCTCCCCCAAGCCCTACTTACCAAGCCACGTCCCGGTTCTTCCTCTCTGTCTGATCCTTCCTGTAAATCTCACCACCTATCCGGTCTCTGGAACTAGACCGATGACTGCTGGCTGCCTTAACCACGCATATGCGTGGTTCAGGCATTTGCGTGGTTGAGGTATGTGCGTTGTCAAGGCAAGTGGTGTTCCACTTGCGTGGTAACGGCATGCGTGGCTTAGCCCCCGTGATTAATAACATTTCCCACTGATTGTCCAATAGAGCAACGGCGGATCTCTCATTCCGCACCTCACGCCAGTTCCAATCAGTAAGTTTTCTGCGCAAACAGCCCCTACGCCAGCCGTTGTGTGACGCTACTGTGCTCCAGATCAAAAGATTATTTTTCGTGCAGATCATAAAGTCCAATAGCCGAGTAGTGAAGTATAAAATCAATTTCTTTATTTCAATCAAGTAAAATTCAGCAAACTAAAGAAACACCAGCCAACGCGTTTCTTTCCCAAACTGGGAACTTCATCAGGGCCATGAAAGAATAACACGTGGAATGTTCCCTCTTACAACATCCAATGTAGGCGTTCCGTAATATCTGGGAATGCGTAATCTCCCACAATTAATCAGCGTCCATTTAAAATCCTTATAGACCGTAGGTCTCTAATAATGTAATCTATTAGGGGCGGTCCCGTGTATTGCACTGGAGCCAATCGAACAAGCGACAGGTATGAAAAGTCCTGCCAAACCGGAATCTGGACGCCGTATGCGTGGTCCTCCTTCCCGGTGCAATACACGGGACCGCCCCTAATAGATTACATTATTAGAGACCTACGGTCTATAAGGATTTTAAATGGACGCTGATTAATTGTGGGAGATTACGCATTCCCAGATGTACGGAACGCCTACATTGGATGTTGTAGAGGAACATTCCACGTGTTATTCTTTCATGGCCTGATGAAGTTCCCAGTTTGGGAAAGAAACGCGTTGGCTGGTGTTTCTTTAGTTTGCTGAATTTTACTTGATTGAAATAAAGAAATTGATTTTATACTTCACTACTCGGCTATTGAACTTTATGATCTGCGCACCCCGATTTCACGAAAAATAACATTTCCCACTGACTTACATCTATTTCCTCAGCCATCTCATCTCCTTTATATTCATCAAATGTGGCAATCTGCAAAACATAGGTATGTTTGTAATGTGTGGATAGAATTTAATACACTCAAATTGTCAATAGTTGTATTTACACCCACCTCTATGCCAAGGATTTGTGAGAAAATAGAAAGTTTCATAACACAAAATCTGTTAAACAATTCTCTTTTCATGCTGACACTACTAAGAGCCAGCACTGAACATCTCCAGATCAACTGCCAAAGATTTTAAGTTCATTTAGTTTCATTCCAAATGCCATGATTTATGGCTTCTAGTCATTTGGAAACTAATCTCAATGTAAACAAAGTTCAGCTGCGAGTTCAGACAGTCTTTCTGCATGTGCCCTGATTCATAGCCTTTGGTACCTGTAGAGCTGAACTAAAACTAAACAATTGTTCTTCACAGAACAAATGTGCACTTGCAGTTCCTTATCAAACATAATTACACAGAAAATTAAGTGTTATGGACTGCTTAGTTCAAACAGTTGTTAATTTAAAGAAAAGTTTCAGGCAATCAGAAAACATCTGTGCTTTAATGTCTTGATCCAATTGCTGAAGGTTCAAGGTTACAAACCAAGATAAGGGGACAGTATTTCTTCCTCTTGAGGTTTTTTGAAACACACTAGCAGTAAGAGCAGTAGTGCAAGGTAAGAAATTAGCCGGTTTCGGAAGCAAGCAGCTGCCAAACTGTTACTGTAATAAAGGTTTAACTTTCAAAATGACTGCTCTATCCAACATGACACAAATTTGACTTCCTGAAAAACTTGTCTGTGGCTTGTCTCACCGATTCATCAATTTTGGACGCCATGTTGGAAGTATTCTCCCGCCACGTTATTAAGGAAATCAACTTTAATTCCATCAAATGTCACAAAACCCCCGTTATGTATACATAGGCAGCAAATTACCATTTAGCGCGATTATTTCCTGTGACAGCAACAGTATGCAAATTTGCATTTTATTAACAATACTGACAAGCAGCAGTGACAATTTCTTTTTAAAGATGATTAATGATGTCACAACTATGTTGTGAAAAGAACATTTGAGATGTGATTTTATATAGAGTTTGCAGACTCCTGTATATTACGTTTGTAGAATTCATTTATGACATGGCTTATTTATATCCTTCACCCACAGTCATGATATATTCAAACCCCATCTGTAACTCGTGACATATGAAGAACTCCTCTGGAACACCTAATATTTGGGGGGCTCTCCCAGGTTATTGGCAGACATCGCCCAATAGCCGTATGACGGGACAAATTGACAGAAAATCCTAAAGTCTTGCTCAGATCTCATATAAAATCTACTTAACGTTTGTAGAGTCAGTCCTGAGCCCAGCCATTTTAAACCTGTACAATGGATCTAGAGCACTCATGCCAATCTGAGCTAATCTGGAACCTATCCCTCATTCTACAGTACTCCCAAAATGGAGACCACCAGCTTCATGACACTAGGCTGATGAAACTCAGCTTTAGGGGAACTGTGATAATGAGGAAAAAACATTTCCACAAAAATCTGAACATTTTTTGTGAAAACAAATATAGCATTAGGAATAGAAAGAATATACACACTCTTTAAAAATTGGGTGAGGAGAGCAAATAAAGAAAGAAAATAGGGGTTGCTGTAGTCTTTTATCTATTTAAAGAGCAGAAGACATGAAAGAAGAAGAAGATGCCGACATAAAACAAACAGGAAAAAAGACAAGGTAAAGATAAAGAAGAAAATAGATTGTAGAGAAAAGGTGATGGTCAATGGATGGTCTCAAAGGGAAGCAGGGGGACAAGAGGCGCAAGGGCCTGTCTAGCAAGAAATGGGCAGCAAGGTAGGGCGGAAGGAGGGAATGTTCAAGCCCAAAAATAAGATTTCAGAATGAAAGGATTAGAAAACACATCATTTGGTTAAAAGAATGAGCCTGAGGCTATTGAGATTATGGTCTTGTTAGGAACCTAGACTAACTGTAGGGTGTTGTTTAGTGTGTCATGTGAATTATATTGATTTCTGAAAAGTGTGGTGAATAAGTGAGGTTGGAGTAATCCAACCAGTGCGTTGGAAGTGTGGGTATTGGGTGAGATGGCTGCAGGAGCAGGAAAGACTCACCTGGAGGACAAGAAGAGCCTACAATACAGAAAAGGGATAAAAGGATAGACAGAAATGGAACACTTTGAGGAATTATGAAAAGTAAAAGAGAGAAAATGAAAACTGAAGAAATCATAATGGGATGTCAAAAGGATAGAGTTAATAAAAGGATCTTAACACCAAGAAACTGTGTTACTCAGGAGGAGTAGGGACACCAGGAAGAGTTTGCAAGAAGGGTTGATTGGCTTTTCAGAAACATGTGTTCTTGGCAGGAGGATGATGGCCCTCATGGACTGTCTGGGTTAAGAAATGATGCCTTCAGAGAAGGTCACAGCGAAACCCAAATAATGTTAACAAAGATGGAACCAGAGACTAGTCCCTACTTGCAACACAGGGTTGGCTATGTGGGGCAAAGGGATAGCGCTTCGAGTGGATTCACTTCAATGAGTCGAACATCTCAATTTGCAGTACTAAGAAAATTCTAGTTCCGAATACATGGGCTTCTGTGCCCCAAGAAAAGAAAGAGTCCTATGGAGAACTACAGTTAAACAAGGAAGACAGGAAAAATTAGAAGAAGCAAGAGAGAAGAGGGGTTGGGGAAAACAGCCTTAATGGTTCTAATATGTTTTTTGGCTGATGCTTACCTGTTATGGTTCCAAGGGAGCCTTGTGGTGGAGGGAGCCAAGGCCGTGCCCTGCGCCGGATGCTGAACCGAAAGGAACCAACAGTGGGGGAAGAAACCACATAAGGTCATAAGAAGAAATGCGAGACTCTGTTTAAAGTGACATCTGACCAGGAATACATAGTGGAGAAGAATACTTGTTCCTTTGAGTTACAATAAACGATTTGGAAAAGAGTTGAAACTGATAAAGTCTTATTTTGGCTAATTGGGGGAGACCAAACAACCAGCCTGCACCCACATGTAGTTTCATCTCATGTCTTCTGTCATAGGTTGTGGTTGTTCATTAATATGTTTAGTTCCACTGTGATACTCAGCTATGTTGAGTATCTGAGCCGTGTTGGGTGGGTGTCCAGGGCACTGTCTAGCATGTGGTGTTGAGTGTTGTGTGTTGCGGCTTGGAAGAGAGAGTTGTTGTGAGTGCGGTGATACCCAGTCATATAGTGAGAGTGTATCTACACTGTGTTGGATGCTTGAGAGGTGTTCTTAATGTTTCTCATTAGATGTAGAATCTGAGGGCTTCCTGTGCAAAGTGTTTCATTAGTCACAAACCCTTTGATTCCATAAATCTTAGCATTTGCCATGGCTAAAACATTTTTGGAAATGTACAAAACTCAATTAACTATTTGGAAAAGGATTTCCAAATTGATAAATTAATTTAGGAAGCAATAAGGATTTGGTATTTGGAAGGAGCGTGCTTAGGGGTCCTTTCCAAATACCGATTCATAATGGTACGTGTTATTATTTTGCAACCAAAATCTGGTAGCAAAACATTAATATTTTACCACCAAATCAAAGGAGGTGGTAAGTCATTCGCAAATGGGATGGGCTCTGTAAGGGACCGCTTCCTTTCTGAATATTGAAAAAAACATTCTTCCATAGTCCAGGGGACCACTGCCTACTCCTAAAAAGGGCTTGTGTAACTTTTGTTTTTTATGTATCCTGTTTTCTTTTCTGGAAAATGGGCTACGTTTTTAAAAAACTGCATTATTTAAAAGCAATCACTGATCCCAGCAAGCCACCATCCCTGTGGTTGTGGCCAATCATAGTTGGTCACGATTTCTGAACTACTTCATGCATATCAATGAGGTAGTTCGATTTGCAACCATCTACGATTTGGTATTTTGAGAATCGACCTATTAGTACACAGGTAGATTTCATTGCATTTGGTAGGCGTCGGTATGCAAATTACAACCACTTCTACTGAATGCATTTTAGTACATTCCGAATAAGAAATCACACGTTGTAAATCATTATTAGTCAAAAATTAAGATTTCTTATTTGAAATCTTTGTAGATGAGGCCCTAACAGTGGTTATCAATGCGCTATTTCTTTTCCATGGGCAGCCACCTTTATACTGTGAAGTATGAGCTAAACTATGCACCCCTCTTTGGGAGCATGCATGTTATCAGTTAATGCGGGGTCCCATTCTGGAAGCAGTACACTCTGTGCAGCAGTGGGCGCTTGACTCTGCTCCCCCCTCAACTCTCTTCTTGGCTTTCACCCTGTCCTTTGGTCAATCGCCCTGTCTCTCATGTTTTCACAGATGAGTCAGGAGACCCTCAGGTAGACAATGATTTCTTCTTTATTACATCTCGGATACAGCGTCATCTGCCCCCACATACTGACTAACGTTCTATGACATCATCATTAACCCCCTCCATTCCAGACACCAGCCCGCATATAGAGAATGGGGGGCTCACAGGGTACTAGAGATACCCTTAACCCCAGTCAGTCACTCATGCTCGCTGGAACTGAATGTAGGTCTTTAGCTCTAAGCTTTATGCGAGGCGCTATCCCTTTGCCCCAAGTAGCCACATATAGGCAAGTAGGCACTAGCCTGTGATCCAATATTTGGCAGCATTCTTTGAGTGTGAACTTTGCTCAGGTCATCATCTCTTGCCTCAGCAGTGCTTAATTTGAGCAGGCGTTTTCGGGTGTCTGCACCGGCACCTAATTGTCACCACTGGTACTTATGACAGTCTGCCACATACTGGTGCTGTTTGTCTAATTTAAATATGTGCACAACAACAGTTGTTTATTACTTCAATATACATTACAAATTACTAATACCTGCCATTGAAGCCATTCTCCTAGCTTTGGGGCCCTGAAATAGTCTGAGTTGTCACACTTGTAGAAGTGTGATTGTTACTAGTTTGGTTGGTGCTGTCATTGTCAGCTCTGGCAGGGGCAATGGTTGGTGCAAGCTACAGTGGCCTCTTGACAAGGTTCTTGGCACTTATTTTGTTATAAATTAAGCTCTGTAAGACTCAGGCGGTCTGTGTATGCTGCAAGTGGCCCACGCCTTTGTTCTCCTCATTAAGAGCATCACCTGAGGCGCTTTGTCTGGAAATAGGCACTCAACCTCGCTAAATACAAAACACAAACATTGCTGCTGAGTTGAAAAAAATATTAGCTGTTGTATTATGAACACAAATTGCCATCCTGCAGCAAGGGAACCTGGCTGCCTTGATTTCAGTAAATCGCTCCTGTTTGCAGAGCCCTCACTTGTTGTTACCAGAAATGCCAAACCCAGGCCAGTAAAGTGCATTAGCCGTGCATGCACAATACCTTTGGCGCACAGAGGGGCACAGAGGTGAAAGAGGAGTGGGCTGGCTGCATAAAAACTGAAGCAGACCCAGGGCTCAGGGAGAGGTGGGGCTTAGATGGGGCCACAAAGACCAACTGTCAGCTGCACCTAGCCATGTGACCTAGGAACAAGCTGCAGGTACCAGAGGGTTAGGACAAGAAAATGCCACCTTCTACAAGTGGCATTTTCAGAATTGTGATTAAAAATCAGACCGCTGAGTTCCCACCTCCACCAAGCCCTTTGTGCAGCCAGTGGGGCTTCTTCCATACCTGTGGCCCCATCTGAGCCCCACCTCCCCCTGAGCCATGGGTGAAGAGTCCTGTCTGCTTCAGTCTGTATGCAGCCAGCAGGGCTCCTCTCCCACCTCTGTCCTCTGAGCTCCACTGTGTGTCATTAGTCTATTGTGATCCCAGACAAGCCGAGGCCAGGGCAGGGAGAAAGCGAACACCTGACACCTCAGGGGGGTGAACACCTCTAGAAATTTCCTCCACTTGAAAGCAGGCATCAGGTATAAATGTTGGACTTCAGACCCCAAATCTTGAGTACACCTCTGGACTGTGCACCCTGTCAGGAAGAGGGACTGCTGTGCTGCTGAAAGGACTGCCACTCTTCTGGACTGCTGCTCTTCTGGACTGCTTCCCTACTGTGTGGACTTGCTTCCTGCTACCCTCTTGCCTAGAAGAGAAAGACTGGCCCTGCATCTGTTGAACCCAGGACCAGAAGAGTGACTCCAAGTGCTAGTTGGCTGGCCTTCTGACTAGAGTTTCAGGGACAGAAAGCTCCAACAACCTTGAACCCAGCACCTGGACACTGTGATCTGGGAGTCCTACCTTGCCAAGTGGTGCCACCCCTGTCCTGGACCCTTGGAAGTGGCCCTGAAGGTGCTCTTCCAGCCCATGTGTGGATGCAGCAAAAGCAATGCGTCTCCTCTGCTGTGCAGCACAACCCAGAGCAGAACCAATACGTCCCCTCTGCCGCATGGACTTTTCTGGCACAGAGACTTCGCATCGCTGCCCAAAGCCTTTCACAAACCGTTGCTGCACGATGCATACTCGACTCGGGCGTTCACATTGCAAGCCCCCAGTCAATGGCATCCTCGACGACAACGCAGGACTCTGCATCGAGAGCCCCGCAGCTTCCTCGGAACCGGCCGGTGTGTGGTGCATCACGTCGCAGGACTTTGCATCGTAAAATGTATTCTTGTTCAGCAGAACTAACTGTGTCCCTGTAGCTGGCCAGCACTCCATCACGGTCGGCCTAAACTTGTGACTTTGTCCCACTCTAGCGCGAACAGATGTCCACAGTTGGCGCTTTGTGCTTTTTGGTGCTATTTTAACTTAAATCTTTAAAATTGCTTATGTCTAGTTCTACTGATTGGATTTTTCTCGTTTTGTTCCTGATTTATTAATTAAAATTTACTTGATTTTTCTAAGTTGGTGTGGGAGTTTTCTTGTGTTGTGTTTCCTCTCGATTACTATTGAAGTGCTGCATAAATAAATGCTAAGCTACCAGAGAGTTTAGAATAGGCTAACGTATGGCTTGCTTGTGCCTCTCCCTGACAAGGATTGGGGTTCCTGCTTCAGTAGGGTTTCGTCCCCCTCAACCAGCAACCCAATTTCGTACACATAAACTGTATTTCCCCAGTAAAGAAGCCACTAAGTAAAGAGTAAACCCTGTTCACGTTACCTGCCTCACTAACAATCAGCAACAATCAGTATTCCAGCATGTTCATTCCCATGATGATGTCTTTTTGGGTTTGAGGCATGTTGTGACATTAGTCACAGCATGGTCTTTTTAATGCTGTCATGAATACCTTAGTCCTCGCTTTTGTGCTCTCTTCCCTAGATTAGTGCAGCCACACTCTTAAAGTTCTCTATAAGAATTTAAAGATCAAGCAGAAAGGCTCGTAAGAAGCCTAAGCTGCAAAGATCCTATCCGCCCCCCCCCCGCACTGCCCTTGATCACTTTATCGGCTGTCGATCGAAGAGAGAGCCCACTTAAAACCAATACTCATCGTACACAAATCTGTTCACGACCAGGCACCTGGCTACTTAATCGGTCTCCTCCAGCGCATCCATCGGTCCAGGGGTTGGAGAGCATCCATTGCAACTTTCTGGTCATTTGGCTCTCAAGCCTGGAGGATTTGGCGGCAGCTCTCTCAAGGGTGGGGCTTCTCCTTTTGGGATGTTCGCCAGCCTTTGAGAATGCAGCATGGCTCCCTAAAGTCCACCAAGGCTTAAAGAAGCACTATTTCCATTCTTCCTATGTCTTGCATGCCACATATACTGGCCAACCTCCTTCTTAAATTTTCTTCTGCACTTTTTTTACACTTTCTTTCCAGTTAGATGCCTAAGACTGGAACATTATTTGCAAAGTTCTCCCCATCAAAGCTTCTCCACCTTTGGAGACATTTAAACCAGACTTTGCCTGTCAGATTGCCATCTGCTGTTTGGCATTGCCTATGAAACTTCTGTTGCTTCCTTTCTTGACCCCCCACACCCCTCCACCCTCACACCAATCAATCAATCATGTGTTTGTTAAAGCATGACTACTCACCCGTAAGGGTCTCAAGGCGCTGGGGAGGAGGGGAGGTGCAGGTTCCAGTCCATCAAGGAGGGGGTCTGTCGAAGAGCCAAGTTTTGAGGTTTCTCGTGAAGATGGGGAGTGATGTTGTCTGTCTGAGGTGGAGCGGCAGGGTGTTCCAAGCTCTGGCCGCGAGGAAGGAGAAGGAGCTGTCTCCTGATCTGGTCTTTCTGGCATGGGGACCATGGTGTAGGAGAGCTGGGCTGATCGTAGGGTCCTTTGGGGTGTGTGGAATTTGAGTCGGCTGTCTAGGTATGCTGGTCTGGTGTTGTGGAGGGCTTTGTGTGCGTGGGTGAGAATCCTGAAGGTGATTCTAGCCTCGATTGGGAGCCAGTGGAGTGTGTGCAGGTGCTGGGAGATATGGCAGTGTCTTGGCAGGTTGAGGACCAGTCTTGCGGCGGCCTTCTGGATGTTTTGTAGCTTGCGGGTAAGGATTTTGTTGATTCCGGCGTAGAGTGCGTTGTTGTAGTCAAGTCTGCTGGTGACAAGGGCATGAGTGACGGTCTTTCTGTGTTCGAGGGGGATCCATTTGAAGGTTTTACGTATTAGGCGGAGGGTGTGGAAGCAGGAGGATGTGACGGAGTTGATCTGGCGGTCCATTTGGAGCTCGGAGTCCAGGATCATTCCAAGGTTGCGTGCGTGGTCCGTGGGGGTGGGTGGGCTTCCGAGGGCGGGGTGCCACCAGGTGTCGTTCCAGGCGTCGGGGTGTGGGCCCATGATGAGTACTTCTGTTTTGTCAGTGTTGAGTTGTAGGCAGCTGCTTTTCATCCATTTGGTGACGGCTTCCATGCCTTTTTGAAAGTTGTGTTTTGCTGCGTTGGGTTCGTTGGATAGAGAGAGGATGAGTTGGGTGTCTGCGTATGAAACAATGTTGAGTCCGTGGGTTCTGACGATGGGGGCAAGCAGAGTCATGCAGACGTTGAAGAGCGTGGGGCTGAGGGAGGACCCCTGGGGCACTCCGCAGGTGGTTGGTGCAGGGTCCGAGAGGAAAGGAGGGAGTCTGACCCGCTGCTTTCTGCTGGAGAGGAAAGAGTGGATCCAGTCGAGGGCCTTGTCCCGGATCCCTGCGTCGTGGAGTCTGCGTGTTAGGGTGCAGTGGGAGACTGTGTCGAAGGCCGCTGAGAGGTCGAGGAGGATGAGGGCTACTGTTTCTCCTCTGTCCAGGAGGGAGCGGATGTCGTCTGTTGCGGCGAGGAGGGCGGTTTCTGTGCTGTGGATTTTTTCTGAAGCCGGATTGGGAGGAGTCGAGGATGTTGTGCTCTTCGATGAAGGTGGAGAATTGGCTGTTGATGGCTTTCTCAATGACTTTCGCTGGGAATGGGAGCAGGGAGATGGGTCTGTAGTTTTTGAGGTCGGTGGGGTCCGCCGAGGGCTTCTTCAGAAGGGGGTTGATCTCGGCGTGTTTCCAGTCGTCGGGGAAGGAGGCGTTCGCCAGGGAGAGGTTGATGGTGTGGCGAAGCATGGGTGCGATGGTGTCGGCGGCTCTGTTGAAGATGTGATGGGGCAGGGGTCCGTGGGGGCCCCGGAGTGGATTGACTTCATCGTCTTCAGTGTGTCTTCGGTGGTGAGGGCTGTCCAGCTGTCAATCGTTGGCTTCTGGGTGTCGGGGGTGGTTGGTGAGGGTTCAGTGTGTTGGTTGTCTTCGTCAAAGTTGTCGTAGATGTTCTTGATTTTGAGGTGGAAGAAGGTGCTGAGTTTGTTGCAGAGGTCTTGTGAGGGAGGAATGTCAGTAAACTTGCTGGTGGGTTGGGCAAACTCCTTGATGATGCTGAAGAGTTCTTTGCTGTTGTGCGCGGGTGTGGAGATTCTGTCTTCGATCGCTGTTTTTCTCGTGTTTCTGATGAGTTGGTGGTGGGCGTTGGTGGCGGCTCTGAACTTGTTGTCGGCTTCTGTGGATTTGGAGTTCCTCCAGGCCTTTTTGAGGTGGCGGCATGTGCGTCTGGACTCTCGAAGTTCGCTGGTAAACCATCTGGCTTTCTTGGCATGTGTGTTGTTGTTCTTCTTGAGGGGGGCTATGGTGTTGGCGCTGTCGGAGATCCATCTGTGCAGAGTTTGGGCTGCGGTGTTGGGGTCGTCGTCTTCCGCGGTGGTTGGGGTGGAGTTGCCGAGTGAGGAGGTGAGCTGGTCGTCGGTGATTTTGGTCCAGTTTCTTCGTGGGAGCAGGTGCTGGTGTCTGTGGATGGTGGGTGTTCTGAAGGTGAAGTGGATTCATCGACGGTCTGTCCACGGGAGTTCGGTGGTGTGGCTGAAGGTGATGGAGTTTCTTGTAGTGAAGAGGGGGTCGAGGGTGTGTCCTGCTGAGTGAGTGGGTTTGGTCACGATCTGGCGGAGTCCAATGTTGTGGAGGTTGTCCAGGAGGAATGTGGTGTTGGGGTCTAGTTGGTTGTCGAGGTGGAATTGAGGACTCCCAGCAGGGTGTAGTTGGTGGATGCGATGTCTTGCGGGGAGATGATGTCCGTGATGGAGTTGGTGAAAGGTCCGCGGGGTCGGTAGATGAGAGTTCCTCGGTGGGTGGTGGTAGGGCTGGCCTGTATCTTGAAGTGTAGGTGTTCCATCAGGTCTGTGGGCTCGTCGGGGAGTGTGCTCAGCCGGAGGGTGGATTTGTGGATGATGGCGATTCCTCCTCCCGGGCGGGTGGGGTGGTCCTTCCGGGAGATTTAGTATCCTTGGGGAATGGCGATGGCGATGTCCGGTCCCGAGGTGGTGTTGGTCCAGGTTTCGGAGAAGAATGCTACATCCGGGGAAGTGCTGTCGAGGAGGTCCCAGATTTCGGTGGCGAGTTTGTGGAGTGATCGGACGTTGAGGAGGATGCATTGCAGGGTCTTGCGGGCGTGTTGTGCTGGGTCCGTGTTGCTGGCAGTGCTGCAGGTGTGCCAGCAGCGGTGACAGCTGAAGGGACTGTGGGTGTCGGCTGTTGATGCTAGCTTGCAGTTGTTGTTGTGGCCTGGGTTGAGTGCGTGGAGTGCTGCTGGGTTGTAGCGTTGGCGGTGCGGAGGTCCAGGGTTCCTGGCGCTGGTCGCGGTCGGGTCGCGGACGGGCGCAGATGGGCTTGCCTTTGGCGCGCCAGCGGCGTGCCCGCTGCGTGCGTCCGTTGCGCGGCCGCACAGTGGCCGCCATTAAGTAGGGGTCAGGGAGGGCTGGACAGCTGGGAGGCGGGAGCGGGGAGGGGAACTGGCTTGGGCTGGTCACGCTGGGGGGTAAGGGGGGAAGGGGCTGCGGGGACAGCAGCGGCGGGAAAAAACGGGGGAAGCAAGCAAAGAAGAGGAAAAAAAGTAAGGAGTGAAAGGGTGAAAAAAGAAAAAGATATAAAGAGTAAAAGGGTGGAAAGCATAAAGGGTGAAACGGAGCAGAAAGCAGAAGAAGAATGCTTTAAAGAGTGAAAGGGTGAGAAAAAAACGCTAAAGAAGCTAAAGGGTGAAAATGGAGCAGACAGCAGAAGAAAAATGCTTTAAAGAGTGAAAGGGTGAAAAAACGCTAAAGAAGCTAAAGGCTGAAAACGGAGCAGAAAGGAGAGGATGAAGGGGGCAGAAAGCGGAGCGTGAGAAAGGAGTCAGAGGTCCACCAGGGATGAGGCGCAGGTATAACCTGCGGGTGGAGGAGGGCCTCGAACACCACTACTACGGGAGTGCAGGGGCTCAGGAGAGGCCTCACTTAATGGTGAAGCTGCGAGGGTGGGAGAGCAATTTCACTGGCAATGAGTCAGTGGTCTTGCTCGCCTGTCCCCGCAGCGGCCGCAACTCCTTCGAGATAACGCTCTTTCGTTGGAGTATTTTATACAATTCTAAATTAAATAATGTAGAGTTACCGCCCAAGATGACTCAATTTCCATAATCTGCTTTGGGTACCAGAAAGGCTTCCTTTAAGAGCATCACGTGGCTCCCACTCGTCCTGTCCAGGATGCTGGAGTCACAGTTCTTGCTGACCTAGTCAATGTTTTCAACTGACAACAAGGAACACCCGAAGCAGTGGGGTCATTATTAAAAGTGGCACTTTCTGCCAAGAGACCTTTCCGACTGGAAAATGCCAGTTTTGATGGGATTTTGTTAATTAAGAAGAGAATCGATGCATGTACACATAGAACAAGTAGCTGCTCTAATATGAACAATTGATTAGTTAAAAAGATAAAGGGTAAAAATATTGTGGCTGCTAGGTTGTTTGAGAGATAACAAATTGGATTGACTTTTCAAATGTTAAAAAGTTATTTGAGAGGTTTATATAGGTAGTGTTGTTCATTTTAAAGTTTATAATAGATCTGATAATATATAGCGTCACAAATTCGAGTTAAACCGTTTTTAAAGGAATCATAAAAACAGAATTATATACGTTTAATGTCATTATTTAAGCATCGCAAGCCCATTTACATTTATAATTTTTTTTAAATGATGGAGTTAGAGATGCTTTTACAAAGCTGGAATTGCTAACAAGTAAATGGTAAAGAATACGCCTATGTATGATTAAAATCGGCAGGACAATAATTTTCATATAATTCCACGGCTTTATCCGCATTTTAGGTTATATGACAGTACAAAAAGCAAGTTTCAGGTCACTACATATGCAGCAGAGTGTCTGAAAGAGGCAGGTGTCAAACACCACCGCGGGTGATCACATCTGTTGGTTACTGCTGCATTCAGAAGGACTATCGGCCCATATATGGACCAGCAGAATGGGGAAAAACAGTGTCTACAAGACTTTAAATCTAATGGGTTGTCGAGCCATAATAACCATATACCTGTGCCCACCTGTGTGATTACCTTGCTTGCCCTGGTGTTTGTCTGCACATCAAGCACTCATTGATAAAGCTGTTGGCCAACAGATGATGCAAGGGGGTGTCTCCCTTATTGATTGTCCTGTAGAACCACAACGACCCTTCTGCGTCCTTCTTACATGATTGCCTTGCATGCACTTACATTCGCACCAAGATAGGTTATTGTCTGACTTAGCCTCCAGTGCCATATATGTTTTCCAGATCATACACACTGACACACCTCCTTTCATCCTTTGTAACCTTGTGACTGAATCTGCCTCAACCATAGCCCATTTCAACAGGTACTTGATCCGCACACCTAGGTCTGCGGGGTTTGTCGACTTCCAAGACGTAGACATACATCTCCTAATGAAGATCATTGCCAGATCTATGACCCTGGTCACATATGTATTCCTCTTTGATCTGGACATAAGGCCCAGCAGACATGCTGTTGGTGCGGGAGATATTGTTTCCCCCGTCATCTGAGCCACCACCGCCAAGGCTGAGACCCAAACTGTGTGACAATGGGACCCTGCGGTCACACCTTATAGTAGAAGTTGGCTTCTGTGCGGTTGCATCTGCGACTGTGTGAACTAGTCCCTTCAAGTATTCGCCCTATGCGTTTCGGGGTGAGGTATGTATGGTGAAGGCAGTTAAATTGGGTATATTTCACTCTGGGGTTTTATGATATTCTTTCCGCAAGATGAGTATCAATTTCTTATCTGCCATTTCTTGTCCCACACATTGCGCCTACCTACCTCCAACGTTCGAGTAGTGGTTGCATGGTGCATTGGTAGTGTCTTTCTTAAGATAGTCCCTGCCTTTGTCGAATGTCCATGAGTGGGCAGAGGGTTTTAGACAGTGTACCTGATGCAATGGTCTCCATCTGGTCCTGGTGCCATGTGTGACTTCAAGCATGTACCAGAGCGTTATACATAAGGAACTGGCCAGGAGGAGCCAAAGGTTTCACAAGTGTCTTGCAACCTGATTATGGTACCATGGCGTTGTGATTACAGCCCCCTTTATCATGTATGGTGCCTTCCAACTTGAAGGCAGGTAATGACCACAGGGGAATATCTGGGGCATACGTGCATTTGTGCCTCTCTGCCAGCATAGCTAACCACCTCTGCTAACTTGAATACCTTTGGACATCCTCCTGCAGTTGGAGACATCAAGCAGTCTTATACCTCAGTACCCTGCAGCTCACGCAGGACATCCACACGCTCAGAGCCTGCGGCGTCAACCAACCACTTCATCAACCACTGTAGCTGAGTCGCTGCATAGTACAGCTCGTAATTTATGAGACCCCAATCCCCAGGCAGTGATAGGCTCCTGCAGCTTGTGGGGAGCCACCCTCTTGCTCCCCAAGCATTACATTAAATCAGAGAGAATGCTGTTCAGTGCCACTAAAGGACCTCTTGAGTAGGCTCACCGGTAGCAGAGCAAAGAAGTACAGTAATCTGGGCTGGACTAACATCTTGGCTAACGCCACCCTTCTCAATAGAGATCGCAATAATGTCATCCAGAACGTTAAGAACTGGGTTGGAACATCACTACCAAGATTGCCCTTGATAAGGTCTTTGTACTTATGATGCACATTCATGCCTACGTACTTTAATTAAACGAGTAAGATCTGCAGTCCACACTCATGGGGCGGACTGCCGTACACTTGAAATCCAACATCAGAAAAACCAGAAATAAACAAGACTTGTTCCAACTGATCGTCAAGATTGAGTTATAACCGAATTCTAATAGGTCTATCACCGCCGGGAGAGCACCAGTTATGTCTGTCAAGTAAATGAGGGCATCTTCTGCATAGAATAAACACTCTTCCATCTGTTACTCATTCATATGCCCCAGTCTGAACCCCTATAATGCTGGAGGCATACTAGTGGCCCCATAGCAACTACGAAGACAAGGGACGATAATGGACATCCTTGCCTGGTGCCCCTATTCATCGAAAACTGTTCTCAAATCCTCTGTCCTCTGCACACCCTTGCCACTGGTTGGGTATGCAGTAACTGGAGTCATCTCTGAAAATTCAGGTCCATGCGATCTCGACTACCCGCAGAAGGTAAGGCCCCCTTTGGGTGTCCAAGGCCCTTTTGATATTGAGTAAAATTGTCACCTGCCATCGTCTTCGCATTATTAATCAAGTTAAAATAACAACGTAGATTGAGAAAGGTGTTTCTGCCCCAGATGAAGCCATTCTGATTTGGATGAACTCTGCAGTTTTCTACAAGCATTAACCTATTTGCAAGTATTTTACCTAGGATTTGGTATTCCAATTTGGTAAGGAGAGGGGGTGATAAGAACGCATAGGGACCCTACCTTGCTTGGAGTGAGATACTACTATGAGCACCTTTCTCATGGAACCTGGAAACTGTCCGACATGTTTAGCTGTTTTGTATAATTCAAGAAGCTTTGGAACCAATAGGGTCCTATCTGTCATGCAGAACACGGCTGGAAAACCATCCGTGCCTGGGGTCCTGTTACATGCCATTTGGCCCCACAAACCTCTTCTCCTCCAGGGTATGGGATCAAGTCTATGAATGTCTGTGACCCATTAAGTAAGCACGCTGCTGGTCCAGGCCGTGCTCCTGTGGAGCCGCATACAACAATGCGCACTATTCTGCAAAGATTTTATTAGTTGCAGCTTTGGAGTTGGCAGTTGAGACTTGGGGGACCTAATGGCGTGCACTGGTTTCCTGCTGGAATCCGCTTCCATCAGCCAAGCTAGTAGCCGCCACGATCCATCGCCCTCAGCCTGCTGATGTGTGACATAATCCCTACAGACCACCCTCCTCAATCTGTCCACTAACTCTCTGTATTACTTTCTCAATTCTCTCAAGTATTAGAGATTAGCCACCAGTCGGATCTCTTCCCTCAGAATATTCTCTTCCATGACACGAATATCTTTGTGCAACAATGTTTTAATACCATCTGTGATCTTTATGCAACTCCCTCTTACCACACCTTGAGTGCACACCATCCTATCATCCTGTCTCTAGCCATCTCCATGTTGTCAGTGAAGTAATCTGCAATAACTTTACCTACCATATCTTTAAATGGAGCATCTAATAGTGCTTGGATGCAGAGATCCTCATTTATGGGATTTTGGAGTAGAGGTGAGCATCAAGGCACCTTGCTCCGCTGCCCTACGCCAAAGTGAAAGGGCAGGAATGCACTGTATTTAAGCAATACGGTGCACTCCTGGCCTTTTGCCCTGCGCTCAGCAGCCTAGCAAAAATGCAGGCACCCTTACACCTTGGTGCAAGGGTGCCCACTTTGCAGGCAGGATTGTTTTTGTGCAGGAAGAAACACCTTCCTGCACAAAAACAATCCTGAGAGACGTTTTACTCTTTCTAAGCGTGCTGCAGAATGCAGCACACATAGAAAGAGGAAAAAACGAGGAGAAATAAACATATTTCTCCTCGTTACGCCTCACTTCGGGAGAAGTACAGATTTGGTGCTTCCCCAGGTTTATATGATTTTGTAAATCTGGGGCAGCGTCAAAATCCATGGGTGATGCATGGGAAGACACACCGCAACGCCCAAGGAACGGCTCCCGGGCTCAGAGTAAGGCAACGCAACGACTTGCGCTGCGTTGCCTTACTCAAGATTAATGAGGCCACTGAAAGCCATGCTGGGTGGCTTTACGTGTCTTCATAAATCGGAATGAGAGAGCTGCATCACGCATGTACCAGTTTACTTGGTGCAAAAGGGCTCTCATAAATAAGTCCCAGAGTCTCCAAGTTAAAATCTGCATTTGCATCCTACCCCACCCTATTACCATTTTGAGGGGATTATGGTCGAAGACAGTGCAACCTCGATATTCTGTTTTGCGCACCCTAGTTCCCATCTGTTGATTACATAAGAATAGGTCTAGTCTGTGTATATGATGAACTACATAACAGTTGCGAGGGTCGCCGTCCGTGCACCGTTGCATCCACAGCACCTCCACAAACTCCAGTTACAGGATCCCCCGTGGCCACCTCCAAAGGGTCCACTGTCCTTTGTCTCTTCAGAGAGACCCACTGAATCCAGGAGCTGATGGTACTCCTCAGGCCGCCCGCTCAGCTTCACTCGTTTCACTCATCTTGGCTTGCTTTAGCTTTCAGGCCAAATAGGCCTCTGCGGTGCTGCGCCGCCATTCTCCTGGGATCACCACAAGTTGACCTCCATCAGAGAGGGGGCCCTCTCTTTTGTTTGACAGGCCTCTATTGAAGGAGGGGAGTTCCACCCCCTAGGGACACACTTCTTTGTTGCTACCAGGGCGGAGCTCTCACATACTACTGCCGCAACTAGGCCTCCACTCCGGTCGCCCCAGGTCTGTCCACTTTCAGTGCTATAGTTGAGCTGGTACTGTCTAGTACGGAGTACCAGCACTTTTTTTATTTTGAGAGGTAGAGTACCAGAACTTCTCAAGAGAGACTTAATACTTGTAATTGGGGAGTACTGGATCTTCTCAGAAACAAGCAGTCACTTCTGTTTTTCCATTTTAAGTACTGTCCACTTTCAGGTCCAATCCAGGTAAACAAGCAATCCTAACAGTACCAGATACACTACGGGGAGCTCCACAGGTGGTCCCTGATGCCCACTGGGTTCCAGTACCCGATACTTGACCATAGAACTGCAGGGCACCGAGGTCCGCGCAGAGCTTGACACAAATGCAACCAACCACATTGCCATCTTAGTCACAGTCCTTTCATAGAATTCCTCTGTCAACAAATATCAGGTGAAAAGTTTCATAGAGTAGGAAAATGAGCGAGGGGGGCGTGGCTTGGACGCATGGCAGACTAGTCATGTTTGCCGGAGCTCCCGCCGGTGATCAGCTATCCGGCATATATCCTGTACATCCCAGTCATAGCGGACACCCCTCATAGGTGTGGAAGTGGATGCGGCTCCACTGCGCCCATCGGCAGCTCAAAACAGCGATTCCAGGATTTGCGGCAGCCGAAGGAGAGGGTGCGACGCCGGAGACCTCAGGGCGCCATTTTGTTGTCGGCCCGGCTGAGTCTCAGCAGGTCCGGGGCTCTGATCGCACGACCGGAGGTGCGGCGGAGTCGCGTACGACTGTGGTGGAAGGCGCCGAAGAGTAGGGAAAAGACCCGGAGCGAGGCCCGGAGCCCCAGGTAACATCCGATACATGGGGCTCCTAGTTACACCTGCCAAGCCGCGAGCAGCGACAAGGACACGCCAGGGCTGGAGGCACGAAGAGACCAGGTCTGGGAGCCGTCACTGGGATCCAGCCACTGAGGTTAGGAGGCAGGGGGGCACAAGCGGATGGTTTCCGGGCCCCCCCTCCATACAGGCACTCTATCCAGCATGAAGTAGGATGCCGGGCCGCGGCCCGGGGCAGCACCGGCATGGCGGGGGAGCCTAAGGAAAGACCGGGACCCTCGCAGAGGAAAGCGGCCGGTTGTTGCGCGCTTTTGCCACCCGGTCGGGGCCTGACGAGGGAGGTGAGAATGGTGTCGGCCACCCCGGCGGTCCGTTGGATAAAGTAGGGGAATAATTCAAAACTGCACAGTACAGAAGGAGCCAAGGCTGAGGGGCGCCCATCCGGGCTATTAGGCCCACGGAGCTAGCACAGCAAGCTTACCCACTTCCACAAAGGAAGCGTGGAGGTGCAGCGGAGTCAGTGAGCTGCTATGATTTGATTTGGTCCGAGGCATAGATCCTAGGGCTGATTTGCGCAGCTGGGTGCCACAAAGACACTCCAAAGATATGGTTGGTCCCATGGCCTGGGAGAACTGAGACAGGGCGGATTTCAGAGGCACCTAAATAAAGTAGCTGGCGACGACGAAGATACGAAGTGTGCAGGCAAGCAGGAAGGTGCACACAGTGTCTCGACCCTCAGCACGGCGAGCATTGGACTCCGATTGGGATCCCTGGACCTGCAAAAATTGGCAAGATGGTGAAGGAAAAGGCGAATAAGGTACAGTCCAGCAAAATATCCAATTATGCACAACCGTGCCCGACGGAGCTGGCCGGAGCGGCCGCGAACCTAGATGAATAGGAGGACGGATCAAGATGTCTTCCGGACACGTCTCCATCACTGGCGGAGATTATGGCGGCGATCCAGTCATCCAGAGAAGATGTGGTGCATAGAATTGACACCGTGGCAATAGAGGTGAATCTCCTAAGATGCGATCTTCACATGGTCTCAGCTAGGGTATCCGCCACGGAACAAAATGTGGAGACCATGCAGCAGGTGGTACGCTCACTTAGGGACTCGATGGTGCGAGTGCAACAAAGGGTGGCACAGCTGGATGAACGCGCAGAGGATGCAGAAGGCAAATCGCGAAGGAACAACCTACGCTTCATTGGCTTTCCTGAGAAGGCGGAGGGCCCAGCCGCGGATCTTTTCCTGGAGGATTGGATTGTCAACGAATTTGCCCCAAAAAGACTATCCAAGTTCTTTAATGTCGAGAGAGCCCATAGAGCGTTGGGGCCACCACCTCGTCCGGGTGCCCCCCCCCCAAGAACGATCATAGCCCATTTTTTTAATTACAGAGACCGCGACATTATCCTCCAGGCCACCAGAGCGAAAGGACAATTAACTTACCAAGGTCACTCTATTGCGATTTTTCCTGACTACACACAAAGAGTTCAGGAACAGAGGCGAACATTCCTGGCGGTGAAACGCAGGTTACGGGAGGCTGGTCTGAAGTATAACCTGTTATACCCGGCCAAGCTGCGGGTGGGGCATAAAGGGAAGACAAGCCTCTTTCAGACGGCAGAGGCGGCAACGTCATGGCTAGACGAGGCAAGCCTGTCGGATTCGGGCCTGGCGCTCCGAGGGGGCTCGGACAGATTGTGGCGAAGTGAAGGTTGGTCGGGTGACAGAGCCCGGCTTGCCCGGAAGACACAAGAAGAGCGAGATGCCAGCCCAGGAAGAATCCGAGTACACTCAGATGGAACTTTACAGCGGGAGGCGATCCAGGACTCGGAGGAAGGATCGCAAGATGTGGTGCCGGACACTTTCTTGTCGAGTAAAGAAGCAAGCTGAGCGGGACACTGAGTTTTAATAACGCAGTATCAGATACGTGATTGTAAAGATGATAGTGGAACATCTGTATAATAGGGGGAGCTGTTGGATGTTAGTTCTGTGACAACCGGCGGGGGGGACCTTTTCATGCCCCTTAGGGACCGAGCCGCGGTCAGGGAGCTAGAGACTGTGTCTCGCACCCGACTGTCTGTCTGGTCGCTGGTAGATTGTTAGGGTAGGACTCTGGCCCGTAAAGTTTTAAGTACAAGGTAGCCTGGTGCTGAGATGCAGAGTCGAAAGAACCATAGCTATTGTTCAGTTGTAAATCGTTTAGTCAGGGGGGTATGGGGCGACTGCGGCGAGTCCTGTCTTGTCATGCAGGGGAAGCATGGGGTGTAGCCGGGTTGCCTTGGGGGAGGGGGAGGATTGTTTATTCAGTTTCCAAAGTTGGGGTAAGTTGGACGTCCTTGAAGATACAGGGAATACTGTTCAGGATCGATGGAATGTCAGTTCAAACACACACACAGTCTGTGAGTGGGGAGGTAGCGTCATTGGGAGGTAGATGGGATAGAGAGTCTTGCTGGAAATGGTGTCTATGTCTTTGAAAACTCTCACATGGAAAGTTCGGGGGTTGGCAGCATTCGAGAAACACAGAAGGGTATATGCTTATCTGAAGAGATATAAAGTGTTGATTGCATGTCTACAGGAAACTCATGTGTGGGGGGATGCAATCCCGTGTTTGAGGTGCAGATGGAGGGGGCAGATACATGCCACATCCTATTCAGGTTTTGCAAGGGGGTTCTTGTCTGGGTGGCACCTGGGGTCCTGTTCAAGTGTTTAAACCAACTAGTGGGCCCAGAAGGTAGATGTGTGATTTTGCATGGTACATTGGAGGGGAAGGAACTGTGTATCATTAATGTAAAGCACTAAACCACATATGACGGAAACGCTGACGGACATGCTCAGGGAAATGCAGCTCACGGACATATGGAGGGAATGCAACCCCACACAGAAAACATTCTCTTGCCATACACCAGTCACTAATACATTTAGCCGACTGGATTATTGCTTTATTTCACCAACACGAGCATGGGAAGTGAAGGGGATAACGTACCAAGCAAGATACATCTCGGATCACTCACAGATTCTGATAAGCTTTGAGGGCCGGAACCCAAACCGGCCATACCCATGTGGCGCCTTAGAGCGGAGGCATTACTGGACCCTCCATTTAAGAAGTCGGTTTCAACGGCATTAACTAAATATTTTGAAGAAAACTGGGGGTTGGCCTCGAACAGAGCATATGAATGGGACGCCATGAAGGTGGTCCATCATGGGGTATGTATACATATGACATACGGGGTGAGGCAGCAACTACTGAAGGACATAGCGGATCAGGAGCGTAAGCTGTCCAGGCTTGAGGAGAGGCTACATATTTGCCCCACTAACACGAGGGAAGTGGTGCGAAGTGAAGGCTGAATTGTTGGAGGCATGGAAACGCCTAGAAAAATATGACTATACGGTGTACCGGCAGCGTCTGCACCGGGAGGGAGATAAGTCGGGGGCCATGCTTGCTAGATTACTGAGAAGGGAATCATCCATGGAACCAATACTGCAATTACAGGATGGGGCCAGGAAAATGGTTTACACGCAAATGGGGATTACGAAATCCTAGCCGGGCACTTGGCTAAAGTGTATGGGAAGGGTACCAAGCCTTTGAGAACGGCAATAGCGGAGTTTCTGTCTTCAATA
This sequence comes from Calotriton arnoldi, assembly GCA_963921515.1. NCBI lineage: Eukaryota > Metazoa > Chordata > Amphibia > Caudata > Salamandridae > Calotriton > Calotriton arnoldi. Next base: position 2,589,486 of record CAWUFW010001323.1, on the reverse strand, counting down.
GAACTACCCCAAATAGAGCAGGAGACGGAGAACATTTTAGGGGGCCCGATCACGAGAGAAGAGATACTGGGGGCTATAAAACACCTAAAGTCAGGGAAATCACCCAGAAATGATGGTTTCCCAGCGGAATTTTACCAACAATTTGCACCGATATTGGTGGACAGATTAATGGAGGTGTACAATGGGGCACTTCACGTACAAAGCTTGCCGGACTCTATGTGAGAAGCCCTGATGATAATGATCCCAAAACAGGACAGGGACCCACAGCAACCAAATTCATACCGACCGATATCGCTCCTAAACATAGACGTGAAGGTGCTAAGCGGCATTCTGGCAAACAGACTTCTCCCCCATATGTCGCACTTGATTCACCCAGATCAATCAGGATTCATCCCACGTCGAAATACCATGCTTAACTTGAGACGATTAGCCCATGTGTGGCACGACCCGGGTATAAGGCAGGAAGAGCATGCCCTACTCCTCCTAGATATTGAACAAGCGTTCGATTCAGTGGCTTGGCCCTAAGTTTGGGCTACAATGCGAAAAATGGGTGTGGGCTCGGGGTTCATTAAGTGTGTTCAATTACTTTATACATTACCCAGATTCAGGGTAAAGGCAGGAGGTAGAGTTTCCGGGGCGTTCAACTGGAGAGGGGCACAAGGCAGGGCTGCCCCCTATCCCCTCTGATATTTGCGATGGCCATGGAGCCACTGGCCTGCGCTCTCAGGAACCGGTTAAAAGAATGGGGATTTAAAGTGGGGTGCACTAATCATGTGGTCTCAATGTACGCTGATGACACTCTGGTGTATTGTAAGCAGCCAAACAGGTCAGTCCGGCTCTTTTGGGGATTCTGGAGGAATTCGTTGGGGTGTCTGGCCTCCGGGTGAACCCCAAGAAATCGAAGGTACTGCCCCTGCGGTGCCTGGTGAACCGCCAGTTGTACAAGCTTCCTGAGGTGGGTCTGCCCTGGACGAAGGACCCCCCTAGGTATTTGGGGATTAGCCTGGCTTAGCTGGCTGAAAGGTTCCTTGAGCTTAATATAGGTAGAGTGGTAGAGGGAATTCGGGGCTCGGTGAGATTCTGGAGGGACTTGCCCCTATCTCTTATGGGAAAGGTTGCAATTACAAAAATGGTTATTTTACAGAGATGTTTGTTTGCACTACAAAATTCATTCTATAGAATCCCGCCCTGCACCTTTAAAAAACTAGATACTCTGCTGATAGACCTGTTGTGGGGCACCAAACGCAAGCGTATTAGTCTCTCAACGTTACAGAGACCCTGGCACATGGGTGGAGTAGAGGTCCCATGTATTGAATACTACTACATGGCCACACAATTACAGCACGCAATTCACTGGTTGGATGACCAGGACAATTGGGAAAAATGCCTCCTAGAAGGGTTGTATGATGGAGGCTCGCTGCCGGAACTATTAATGCAAGGTAGGGGAGTCCCTTGGACATCTCCGTACCTTATTAGCCATGTTGCGGAGATATGGAAAAATACGATCAGAAGAGTGGTAAAGCAGGCACCAAACGTGCCTGACGCCCCTTTGTGGGCGATTCCAGGGTTTGCCAAGATTGCAGAATCAATGTCGATCCGCAAATGGAAGACAGGAGGATGCCTGTTGATGGGAGATTTATACCATGGCAGTTCATCACGAGGGAAAATGCGGAGACCTCCTATGACCTAGGCAGAGGACAGTATTTACAATTTGCCAAGATCTCCCAGGTGGCCAGCGAGATATGGCCAACATTCCTGGAGGAGCCACCAGTAACGAGAACTCTACAGGTGATGCTGTACGTGGCACAAGGACGGCACATGATAACCCATCTGTACAAAGCAATTAGAGAGGACTTACCAAGGAAACCACTCCCTTTGCAGGCGAAGTGGAAGGAAGCGACATGAGGTCACATTACAGAGAAAGATTGGGGAAAGGTATATGAAGGGGTAAAGCAGGGGTGCTCCAATGCACGTTTTAAATTAACCCAATATAACTACATCCACCAGGCTTATCTCACTCCGAAAGTTCTCAGTAAAATATACCCAGAGAGTTCTAGCGTGTGCCCCAGATGCTGGCAGCTAGATGCTGATTTCGTACATGTGGTTTGGACATGCCCGCAGGTGGTAACATTGAGGTGTTGCAAAAAATAAAAGCGTCATCGGGCTGGGAGGTCCCCAGAGAGATACGGGCAGTAATATTAGGTCTTCTCCCAACACCAAAAAACAAGAAGCTGAGCAGGAAATTTGTTGTTCTGGGCTTAATCATAGCAAAGAGACGCATTGCAATTGAATGGCATAAACTAACGCCCCCGAAGTGCGAAAGATGGCTGAAAGACATGTGTGAATAGGCCACTGCCGAGAAAGTAAGAATGAAACTAGTTAGGAAAGACGAAAAACTAGCAGACGACCTCCTGGCATGGACAATGATGATAACTGACTTACAGACCCCGATAGATGCGAACTCACAGACTGGGACAACCAACTCACAGAATTCACAAAGTACACAAATATAGGATTTCTGTACAAGATAATATATTACTCAGTCAGCTAAAGACATGCAGACTTCCGATGGGGGGGAGGGGGCGGTTGGGAAGTTAAAGGAGTTATGTTGGAATAAAACGTTATGAGCAGGAACTCCGACAGTATAGTGTTGTATTAGTGGGTGGAGGAGTGCTAAAGTTATAGGTCACAAGGTCAGTTAAATATATCTTGCCGTGAATGTTACAGAAGTATGTATAATGTCCAGGGGCACATGTACCTGATGGAACCAAGACTGTAAGGCCTATGTGCATTAATGATGCTGCATGTATTTTCTGAAATGCCAATAAAAGTTTAACAATAGAGTTTATACACAACCAAACTTTGCACTGCTTTTTCAGTGCCAGTCATAGAAACTGAACCAAAGAGTGTCCTAATAAGCAGATATAGGTTAAAATGAGAAGTGTCCGACTCGTATTTACATTTTTTTACACAAAAAGGGTCCTATTGAAAAAATGCTTGAAACCTAAGAGATTTTACATTGTATAATGTTACCGCCATTAGTATTGCATGCCTATGCTATGTGTAGGACATTACAGCAAACATGCCAACATTTTCAGCAAAGAATAGTGTAATTCAGAAATTAAATCCTGCAAATTAATTCGCTCTTTGGATTAAATTGAATTGAAAGATTTTCTAGGCAGAAACAAGTTGAAATAAAGTGTTATTTGGCTGCAAAAATAAAAAAAAAGAGTAGGAAAATGAGCAGAAAAAGGAGAAAATGTTGCACTTTGTTAACAATTGGATGCTCCTTTTAAGGAATAGAAAATGTAATTTTAGTTTGTTGAGAATGTCCAGTCATAACCTCATTCATTCCCCTGATGAAAGGAAAGTTAAAATTCCTTCCTTTAAAATGATTTCCTAATTCCATAATTTCTTTAGCAAAGGCAGCCTTAGATCCTTGTCTTTCAAAGACAGCTTTCAAATACTGAAGCATATCCATACTGTGCCTAACTCAATGCATCCTACCTCTGTAAAATACTTCATGAGCTGATGCTTAGCAAACATGTTTTGGAAGAAGGACAAACAGCATTTTCAAAGACACAAAGGACAACAGAAAGGAGAAATATTAACATCCATTCCCATCATATTCTTTTCTTTAAAAAGTGCATTTTTCTTCCCTAAAACTTAGCGAAGATTTAACACAATAACAATAACGTTACAGTGAAGAAAGTATGGGAGACATAGTCTGCCCATTGCTTTTCACTTGTATGGACTTGATTTCAAATAAAAGTGCAACTCTCGAGAACCAGACTATGTGGCAGATTTACAAGCCCCTTACGCCACTTTTGCGCCGCCGTTGCGTCACTTACGCCACTTTTGCGCCATGCTGCGGGGTATTTACAACGTGACGCATCTAGAGAGATGCGTCACTTTGTAAAGCCCTGCGCCACATGAAACCTGCGTCAGGTTTCATGTGGGCGTGCCGGCGCAGGGGGGGGCGTTCCTGCGCAAGGAAGCCCCGTAAAAGTGACGCAGTGAAATCTACAAGATTTCACGGAGTCACTTTTACGTCCCTGCTGCGTCAAATCCTTATGCCTGCTTCAAGCAGGTGTAAGGAGTGACGCAGCATTTTAGGTATAGGGCACCCCTGAGCAGTACTGGAGTTACGTCGCACTTGCCACACGACTCCAGTACTGCGCCACCCTTCCGCCGACAGATGCGTCACGCATCTGTTTATCCTTGCGCCATGATGCGCCGCATTGTAAATGCTGCGCATCTGTGGTGGCGCAAGGGTAAACTTGCGTCACGCATCTTCCCTGGCGCATCCCTGCTGATTTGCAGGGATGCGCCAGGGAACGTAAATCTGCCCCTATATGTTTTCAAAGATCTATTCAATTGTTGTTCTTAAAGGGTAGTCCCTCATTCACAGGCGCTCTACTTAACTCTTACAGCCACATTTTTATCCTTGCTTTCCCAGGTCAAGTCAAGTCAAGTTTATTTTGATATGGAACTCCTACGAAGGTCCACATAATTATATACTACAGATGAGACAAAAAATGTGTTTCCTTCAATAAATACTTTTCCTTTGTACGAAGCTGCCTCCTTAAAAATATATTATCATACATACTATACAGAATGCAGAGGAAAATAAAACAGTCATGTAAGACAGTAAAGTGCAAAGGGCAATATACAAGGAACGGGGTGAAACAGAACATTCCTAAAAAGCAAAACTAAAAATATTGCAACGCATATACAACAGAATGAGGAAAAGTCAAAATATTACAACATAAGAAGTAACATTAAAATGTCCAAATAGATAGCCAAAAAGGTTTTTAAAAAATCGATAGATCCTATTACAAACCATTTCATTTGGTGGGGACAAAATATATGAGCGGGCCTTGTGGGCGGAATGAATGTTGAATTTGAGGTATGAAGGTTGCAGGAAAATGCGCCTAGCCTTTTGCAACTCCGGACACACAAATAGCACGTGATTAAAATCTTGAATTTATAAACAACACATTTCACAGATTCTCTCTTTTTTTTGGATTTTGTCCCAGATACCGGTAATTTCTCTTAAGGGCAACAAATACAGTCTCAACAAGAGCATCAGCCTTCTGATCCTGTGAGGTAGATTCCAAATTAGATTGGGCTGTGGTTTGTTCCCCAAAGCACTCCCACAAACCACCTAGTTACGCAACTTGGGCTGGCTTAAAGCAATATTTCTGGCCAAGCTAATGGAGGACACAGACTTCTTTATAAACAGCTTCAATGTGGACTTTGGCATGGGGTAGTCAGTATTCCAGCTGAGCCCAAATGAGTAATTTGCTCGCTCAAAGGACCTAAAAAATTTTGGGGCATATTAGCAAGGGCACTATCGCCGCTTTAGCGGCACTTTTTGCCGCTAAAGCGGCGATATTTATATCGCCCTATCAGCAAACTGTCTCTAACAGCAGTTAGAGACAGTTTTCGGGCATTAGCGCCCGTTTTTTTACCGCTTTGCATGTCAGCGATATTTATCGCTAATGACATGCAAAGTGGGCGTTCCCGACGAATAAACCTGGGAAACACTCGCTAACAGGCCTATCGCCTATTAGCAAGGTGGCCATGGCCCCAGTTAGTGACGTGAAAAGTCGCGCTAACCGGGGTCATCGCCATTTATTTAACACCTGCAATTAGCAGGTGTTAGCCATACCTAACATGGGGGGTGATTATGCTGATACGACCACAGGGTCGTATCAGCAAGGTGTTCTCCCTTCTCCATGCAACATCGCTGGTTTTTCAGCGATGTTGGCCCATTTCCCCCGCTATCGCTGGAATATTCATCGCCATAGCGCTAATCGTTGCTAATACAGCGTTAGCGTGGCGATATATTCCAGCGATAGCCGGCGATAAAAAAAATCAAGCTAAGCAGGGTTAGCGATGATTATCGCCTCTTCTTGCTAATATGCCCCTTTGACTGTTCTTTCAGCTTAACAAAAATTTCCACTCTCAGGGCAGCCCTAAGTGTGCCCTCTTCCCCCCAAAGGAGGGAATTGCCCCACCTCAAAACCGCTGCCAGGGAGGAGATATATGAGGAGACTAATTCGAATTCAAGAAGTAAAGCATGGGAGGCGGTCAGAGAGTTTAAGTTACAGATTTGGCGCAAGATTCAACCTTCGGCCTTATCGAAAGAAAGCCAATGGTTTCTAACCAGCACCTCAGCAGCATAGGACAGAGGAGGAGGAATTTTGACCCTGAACACTGACAAAACATGGCCAAAGTGGCGTCTCCTACAGATTCTGTAGAATCTGTGCAGTGCACTAGTCTGGGAAAAAGCCCTGCTTACACAGAGTTTAATATGCTCTATATCCCGCCCGGTTTTTGAAAAGACCTTTCCAAAATATAAATAAGAATCAACCAGTTCCTGTTTTTCAGACCCCAACATCCACTGGTAACACCTCTTTATTCTAAGCCATTTCTTACGAAAGACCAAGATCTTGCTTTTGGCAATGTTGATTTTCAAGAAATGGGCTTCTGCATATTTGGCCAGGGCTTCCAAACCACGTTGCAAGCCAATAGGTGTTAAATCGAGGATGGACACATCAACAGCATATAATAGGGAACCAACAGACATTGTACCAATCTGGGGGCATCCCTCCTCACCAAATTTAGGGCACCGGGAAGATCAGATATCTATAAAGAAAACAAGAGAGGGGCCAGCAGGCAGCCCTGCTTGTTCTAATCCTACGTCTAAATTCTTGCGTAGGGAGGTATAAATTTATATTGTGAATGTATTTTTATATAATTTTAAAATGCCATCTGATAGCTTTAAAAGATGTATGTTCTTAATTTTTTTAACCAAACTCGTTTATCAAATTATATTTTAAAATCCATCAAATGTACAAATGAACTTTCCACTTTGGCCCAGGGAGTACTGTGTTGCTGCTAATATTTATTAACAAAATGATTAATTTTTTGTATATTGTCCCTGGATTGAATGTATATATTTACCTTTTTATCGTCTTTATGATAACTCGTATCTTTTATTTTTGGCTTGTATGAATGAAGTTGCTTTTATGATACTTGTTATCGAAATAAAGCTATTTGACTGACTGACTGGCCTACGGGATAATCCCTGCGATCCTCCCATCAAAACTTGACACTAGGTATCTGAGTGTAACTCCATAATGAGACCCAAAAGATGATGTGGGACACACAATCGAAGGAGCTTTCTCCACAGTGTTTGGCGGTCCACTTTATCAAACACTGTGGACAAATCAATAAATGCAGTATAGACTGGCATGCCACGTAGGAAGACATAATTCTCTCCGATAGTCTGGAGGACCGAAATGTTATCTAGACTACTATGCTTCTTTCTGAAACTGGCTTGTTCTGGAGGTATAATATTCTGGTCATGGGCCTGTTGTTGCAAATGACAGAGAATGCTCTTAGCAAATAATTTGCACGAAGCGTCCAGCAAAGTAATCTGTCTGGATGGAGAGGTTTTGGGACCCTTCTTGTTCAAAGGGACTACCACACTCCTCTTCCAAGAAAGGGGAATTTTCCCAGTTCGAAAGCAATGATTAAACAGCGGGGCAAGAAGGGATCCCCAGGCAACAGTCTCCTTTTTAATTAACGCAATCAGAATTCCATCAGGACCCTGTGCGCCAGATGTTCTAGCGTTCTTTATAAACCCCACTAAATCCTCCCCTGAAGGAGGACCAAATTCCGAAAAAGAGGACTCATCCACTTCAATCGTCACAGGAATGACTAGTCTATTGTTCGTATATAATAGAGAGATATAATTCACCAACTTTTTTGTGGGTTCGGGATAGGCAGTGCCTTCTGCCTTGAGTCGCATATTCAGCTATCAGGTGCCAGTACTTTCTGGAGTCTTTGGCCCTTGCAGCTTCTCTCAAGCCAATCCACTTAGAATCGCAATCCCTTCCAGACACATTTTTGCTTTCCCAGGTAAATAATGATTGTTTTGGCCTTTATCATTTTTCTCAACGCTAATGAACACATTTAGAAAAAGATGAACGCAAATCTATTCATATTCCTTAATATAGAGGAAGAAAAAAAGCTTTGAATTTAAAAACTCAGCTCCAGACTTTCAGAGACCATTTACTATAATTTTTCGAATTTTAAATAGGTCCATGTTGGGTGTTTAATAACTCCCTTCTCTCCAAGACAGTTATTATAACCAGAAATCTTAGTTTTTTGCATTTTTTGTCTGGAGTCAGGTGTGGCCTCAACAGGGTTTACAAAAGGATCAAGAAAGCAGTTTTTCAGGAAATTCTCCAATATGTTGAAATCCACTAAAAACATCTGCAGAACTCAAGTTTTAGATTATATTTGCTACCACCAAAAAAGGAAGGTTTGTAACAAATAAAAATCGGTCAAACAACTGGCAATTTCAATTTCAGAGAATCTTTATACTTACTTTAATTTTCATCTGAGTGAGAATACCTTTCTTGAAAATTGGATAAAGAGGACATACCACTCACATTCCTACAATTTATTCAGTGTGTAAAATTGATTTTCATCTAATCAGTCAGAATGAATTTGCTACTATTACCTTTGATCATGGGGTTCTCTCATATTTATGCGTCAGTAGAATTTGAGATAGGAACACTATACAACTGCCAATAGAACAGGATCAGGTCATTATATCAGCCGCTGTAGAGGAGGCTTTTTTATGTAGTGATGATTACATGTTGTTCAGTAATTCAGGCACTCGTGCGTTTGAGGCTAGACTACTGTAACTCTCTCTGCTTTGGCCTCCCTTCACATACTCTAAACCACCATCTTTGCATCCAACACGCCATGGTTCATCTAATATTCAACCGTCCTATGCACACTTGCACCGATACCTCCATGTTGTCTCTACTTTGGCTCTGTGTCCCAAAATGTATCATAGTCAGTTCTCTCTGCTTTGTTGTTCAGTGCGCCTTTCACAGACATAGGCCTCTTTGTCTTCAAGCTACATCTCTTCATATTTTCCATCTCATTCTTAATGTTCACCTTCACTAAGACTCCTTTCCATTCACTGGACTCTTCACTCTCAGACTGGAGGCTGCTCCTTCTCTCTCCTAGTTTCCAACTTCTGGAACTCTCTTCCTCTCTCCAACAGCCTCACTGAAGAGCGCCTCAAATTCTGTAAAACTCTAAAATCACTACTCTACCAGTCCTCCTTTTGACTCAGCAGTGTAAATGTTCTCATCACTACACCCCATAGTGCTGGGATATCCTGCTGGGTGAAAGCCACGATTTATAAAAAACATCATCATCACCATCATTATATGAGACAAGCTAGAGGTATCAGATACGTAAAAGACGTGGGATCCTGGACAGGACTAAGGGTGTGTCAAACGTGCATGATTTGCTATTGCATTATTATGCGAAATTACCACAATAATGTGGAATTACGCATAATTACACGAACAGCATCTCACACGCAAAAAGTTACACAAGCAGTCTGGGTAAAAATCCAACTTGATAATCTCACAAGTTGATCTCCAGTTGCTCATGTTCAAAACTCTGACCCTTTTGTTTATATTTGTAATCTTGTCCTCAACAAATACCTGAATGGTCCGCTCAGGGAAAATATCTACCTGAAAACTTTGTTGACTGCCCACAATACAGGTACTGACACTCACATTCAAAACACTGCCGGAATGTTCAAGTTTGAAGTTTCACGCTCAAAAATTAACCGAACAGTCCACTCAGGTGAAAAATCTACCTGAAATGTTGCTCACAGTCAAAAATTACCTAAATGGCACATCTCATGTTAAAATATATCCCTGAAATTACACTATGAGGTATAATAGTGTAATCTCTGTAATTTCACATACCTTTCCTTATGTGAAATTACCAAAATGATGGCAATTACCCAGGAATAATTAAAATTCTGCAGAGGTCTAAACTGAACACAAGACTGTCCGAGAATTGCTGTTTTGTGGTAAGTCTGAAAGAACAAAACCACAATTATATGCAATTAAGCTTCCATTGTTTTTGCTGTGACTGGGACTCCCATAAACCAGTCCTTGGTTACCTGTGGGTACATATTTAATACTTTTTGCAATTCAAAAATTCCAGTTGGTTTCAGCACAGGGAACTGCACTATACAGATTCAATTGGGGATCACATAATTCCTAACTTGTATTTCCCTTCCCTCTTTACTGAGTTCTCTGTGGCAGAGAAATCCATACAGGGAAAATGTGTTCTCCTGTGTTAAAGGTTTTTAATTTTGGTTTTCTCCATGGGCAAAATATTTTCCTTGCTAATTGGTGGAGTCCCACATTGGTCACAGCTCTATTCCAGTCCTTTATCAGTGCATCATGGTAAATGCAGTTCAAGGCAGTCAATAACTTACAATTTTTCTTGTTGTCCTTTGAGTATTGAAGGGCAACTAGTGCTGGTAGCCTTGACACCAGTGATTTGTTCTTCCGAACTCTCCAGAAGGGCAAAGAGTCCTTTGTGGGGAACATGACCTGCGGTTTAGTGTCTGTGGGTGAGTGCCAAACAGCTCCCAGGTGCAAACTCCGGCTCCGTAAATCTATCATCAGCTCCCCCAAGGGGTAGGAGCTTGTATCTACATTGCTAGTGTGTGGAGTTGCACAATTTTCACAGGTCTGTCCCACTCCTCCGGAATGCATCATGGTAAATGCAGTTCAAGGCAGTCCATAACTTACAGTTTTACTTGTAGCCCTTTGAGTGTTGAAGCACAGACAGTGCTGTTAGCTCTTAACACCACTGATTCATTCTTCTGAACCCTCTAGAAGGGCAAAGAGTCCTTTGTGGGGAACATGACCTGCAGTTTAGTGTCTGTGGATGAGTGCCAAACAGCTTCCAGGTGCAGACTCCTGGCTCCCAAGACCGATCATCAACTCCCCCAAAGGGTAAGAGTTTAGCACATACATTGGTAAGGGGTGGAGTCACACACTGGTCACATGTCTGTCCCAGTTCTCCTCAGTACATCACGGTAATTCTCCCCAGTGCATCATGGTAAATACAGTTCAAGGCATTCCATAACTTTTTCATGTGGTCACTTAAGTTTTGAAGTGCAGCCAGTAATGTTTTGAACTGTATGTCAATACTTACTATGCTATGCAGTTGTGGATCAAATCCCTGTCACTGGGGCATTTCACAAAATCCCATCTTCAACTTCTTGTGGGGCCATATGTACAAAAGCATTTTTGCTGTCAGAAATGGCCCGATTCACAGAATCGGCCTTTTCCGACAGTAAAAATTATTTTTCATATGTACAAAGCACAAAGTGCAATTTGGTAGTGTCACCGAATCGCGATTTGTGTTTAGCGATTCGGTATTTGGAACGGGCATATTTAGGGCTTCTCTTCCAAATACCAAATTGCAGTGCTATGTATGAATGTTTTGCGGCCGAATTAGGGTCGCAAAACTTTCATGTTTTTACCAACACCTCGAGGGTGTTGGTGACAATTCAAAAGGGGGAGGGGTCCCAGTGGGACCCCTTCCCCTTTCTGAATTTTGAAATAAATATTTTTTAAGAGCAAGCAGTGGACCAAGGAACCAATGTCTAATTGTAAATAATGAAACTTCAATGTTTCATTTTATTTTTTGAAACGCATCCCATTTACCTTTAAGGAATATGTGCTGCATTTCAAAAAAGAAAAGATTACTTTAATAAAAAGCATTCACAGACATGGTGGTCTGCTGACCCCAGGATGCCACTATCCCTGTGATGGCTGCAATTCCAAATGCGTTGCAAACTGCGACCTACCTGTTTAATGTTTATGAGGTAGGTGGATTTGCGACCCAGTAGAAATTGCTAAATGAAACCAAATGAATTTCATAAATAAGGAATAGAAATTTCTTAATTGCGATTCATAGAAAATCGCAATTAGGTAATTGCTATTCCTAAAATGTGTACGCATCCCTTTAATTGCAATATGTGTTTAGCGATTTGGTATTTGGAAGTGGTGTGTTTAGAGCGTACCTTCCAAATACTGAAGTGCAGTGCTATGTATGAATGATTTGCGACCGAATTACAGTCATAAAACATTAATTTTTTACCAACACCTCAAGGGTGGTGGTAACCGTTCGCAAATGGGAAGGGGTTCCCATGAGACCCCTTTGTGAATCTTGAAACAAATGTTTTTTAGGAGCAATCAGTGGACCAAGGAACCAATGCCTACTCTTAAAAAATGCAATTTAAACGCTTCCTTTTATATTTTGAAACACATGCCTGCTGCTCCTGTCCCTGCACTGCCTGACATCCCTATCCCTGCGCTGCCTGCTGTCCCTGTGCCACCTACTGTCCCTATCCTGCGCTGCCTTGTGTCCCTGTCCCTGCGCTGCCTGCTGTCCCTGTGCCATCTGCTGTCCCTATCCTTGCGCTGCCTGCTGTCCCTATCCCTGAGCTGCCTGCTGTCCCTGTCCCTGTGCTGCCTGCTGTCCCTGCCCCTGCACTGCCTGCTGTCCTTATTCCTGTGTTGCCTGCTGTCACTGCACTGCCTAATGTCCCTATCCCTGCGCTGCCTGCTGTCCCTATCACTGCGCTGCATGCTGTCCCTGTGCTGCCTGCTGTCCCTGCCCCTGCACTGCCTACTGTCCCTAGTCCTGTGCTGCCTGCTGTCGCTGCACTGCCTAATGTCCCTATCCCTGTGCTGCCTGCTGTCCCTGTGCTGCCTGCTGTCCCTGCACTACCTGCTGTCCCTGCCCCTGCGCTGCCTGCTGTCCCTGCCCCTGAGCTGCCTGCTGTCCCTGTCCCTGTGCTTTCTGCTGTTCCTACCCCTACACTGCCTGCCTTCCCTATCCCTGCGAGGACTGCTGTCCCTGTACTGCCTGCTGTTCCTATCTCTGCGCTGCCCGCTGTCACTGTGCTGCCTGCTGCCCCTGCACTGTCTGCTGTCCCTATCCCTGCACTGTCTGCTGTCCCTGTGCTGCCTGCAGTCCCTATCCCTCAGCTGCCTGCTGTCCCTGCCTCATGTCCCTGTACAACCTGCTGTCCCTATCCCTGTGCTGCCTGCTGTCTCTGTGCTGCCTGCTGTCCCCCCCCCCACACTGCCTGCTGTTCCTATCCCTGTGCTGCCTGCTGTCCCTGCCCCTGTGCTGCCTGTTGTCCCTGCCCATGTGCTGCCTGCTGTCCCTGCCCCTGCGCTGCCTGCTGTCCCAGTCCCTGCACTACCCAATCCTGATATTTGCCCTGTACGCTGGTCCACTTGGACCACCTACCAGGACCACAAATGGAAGCCGCCGCATAGCCACACAGAGGACGCGCACAGCAGGCGTGCCACCAATGCACCGCCGGTTGGACAACGCCCAGGACCCCGGACCCTTTCATCAGCCGACGATACACCGCCAAGGAACACATGGACCTGGACCCCAGATGCTGACACAACATCTGCGTCTCCTCCTCCCAACAACCCACCAAAGGACCCTTCTTCTGCCAACACTGCTACTTCTCCTGTGACACAACGTATGAACGTTCCCATATCACTCCTGCCCTCAAGAACACCGCACAACCACTCCAGTGTATCCTACCCAATGCCCACTCACTCTGCAAACACGCCACGGAAATGTGGAACACAATCACCACTCTCTCCACGGACGTCGCCTTCATGACAGAAATGTGACGTAATCCCTCCTCGAACCCCGACATCACCACCGCCTCTCCTGAAAACTACAAGATGCTACACCAAGACCACGCCAACAATCAAGGCGGATGAATCGCCATCATCTTCAAGGAAACCATCAGATGCACCATCACCGACGACGACCCCACACGGCTCATGGAATATCTCAACTTCCGACAACAAACTGACATGAAGACCACAATAAGAGGCACCCTCACCTACAGACCCCCGGGACCCCAAGCAACATTCTGCGACACCATCCCCAACCTCATCGCCCCCTTAGTAATCGACTCTCACCACTACACCCTACTCAGCGACCTCAACTTCCACATCGATGACCCCAACGACACCAGCTCCATCACCCTCCTGGAGAACCTGAACAACATCAGCCTCACCCAGCTGGTCTCCGAACCCATTCACAAAGCCGGACACACACTCAGCCCCATTTTCACCTCCTGCGACAAAATCAAATTCAGCGACACCACAGTACTCACCTGGACTGGCCACACCATCATACACTTCACCATCACCGATGCCTAGCACACCATCACCAGGCATCAGATCTCCTCCCACCGCTGCTGAAGCATGGTCACCGAAACTCAGAGGTCTCAGTTTCTCACCACCTACCAACCCGAGGCCTCAACAGACCTCAACAAGGCCGTCCAGAACTTTGGCGCCTGGATCGCTGACAGCACCAACATAATTGCCCCGCTGAAACCTACAAAATCCAACAAGACCTCCAAACATGCCAGCTGGTACACCCCAGAACTCAGGACCACTAAGTGCAACTGCCAGCAACTGGAGAAACGATGGCGTGCCACCTAGAACCCAGCAGACAGAGCAGCTCACAAAACAACCCCCAGCAACCAACACCGGCACATCAAAGAAGCCAAGAAAACAGCAATCACCACCCGCATCGACTCCGCAGCCAACCACACAAAGGAACTCTTCAAAATAGTCAAAGAATTCTCCAACACGGGCAGCCATAGAGAACACCATCCACCCCTCCCACGAACTCTGCTGCACCCTCTCAGACTACTTCCACAGCAAGATCACCATCATCTACAACAATTTCAACCTCCAGCCTGCCATCCTCAACCCCAACTATGTCAACCTACCCGCGAACATCAACAAAACCATTACCACCTCACTGCCCTGACCACCTCATCCACTCCGAGGTACTCACCGACCCCTGCCCCCACCACCTCTACAACGTTGCAACAAAGCAATCAGCATGCAACTCACCTCCATCTCCACAGGAACCTTCCAGGACAGATGGAAACACACAGAAGACAGACCCCTCCTAAAGAAAGGTTCCGCTGACCCCAGTGATCTAAAGAAAATTCATCCGATCTCCCTGCTCCTCTACCCAGCCAAAGAACTCGAGAAAGCCATCAACCAGCAGCTCACCGAATTCCTGGAACAAAACCACCTACTGGATGCCTCACAATCAGGATTGTGTGCCAAACACAGCAGTGAGACCATGCTGCTCACCCCCACAGACAACAACGGAGCAATCCTCAACCATGGATAAACTGTGGCCTGATCCTCCTCGACCTCTAAGTGGCGTTCAACACCTTTTCCCACAACATCCTCATCAACAAACTCTACAACATAGGCATACAGCAAGATTCCCTCAAGTGGATCACCTCCTTCCTTTCAGGACGCACACATGCATCGGACTATCTCCCTTCACTTCCACACCCAAAGACATCAGATACCACAAAGATCATCCCTCAGTCCCACCCTGTTCAACATCTACATGGCCCCCCATGCAGACGTCGTCAGATCCCATGGACTCAACATAATCTCCTATGCAGATTACACTCAACTGATCCTCTTGTTCACTGAGGACACCTCCAATCCCAAAACCAACTTCTGTGATGCCATGACCAATATAGCCAAATGAATGAGAGAAAAATGCCTCCAACTCAACTCCGACAAAACTGAAGTACTGATCTTCAGGAAGAATACTTCCACATGGGACCACAGCTGGTGGCCTGAACTTGGACCTATACCCACACCGACCAACCATGCATGCAATCTCGGCATTATCTTCAACAGCCAACTGACCACGAAACAATAGTCAATGAAGTCACATCCTCCTGCTTCCACATACCGCATGCTTTGCAGAATCTTCAGATGAATACCAGCCAACACCAGAAAGATAATCACTCAGGCCTTTGTCACTATCCGCCTCAACTACGGCAATGACCTCTACCCCGGCATCTCCACCCAGCTCCTCAGAAGACTCCAGACCATACAAAACACTGCAGCCAGACTCATCCTGGACTTCTCAAAACGAACCCACATCTCCCCCTACCTGAGAGACCTCCACTGGCTCCCAATCCAGAAGAGATGACAGTTCAAGATCCTCACACATGCCTGCAAAGCCCTCCATGACCTAGGACCTGCCTACATGAACCATCAACTGAACATCCCCAGACCCTATGGACACTTACGCTCCTCTTCACTCGCCCTCGCACACCCCCGTACCCATTGCAGCTGCAACCGCTCCTTCTCCAAAATCGCTGCCAAGACTTGGAACAACCTTCCCCTCCAGCTCCATACAGTCCCCTCACTGGCAGACTTCAGAAAGAGACTCAAGATGCGGCTCTTCAGCGAAGACACAGCGCCCAGATACCCCTAGGGGTGACAGTGTTGTGCTTTACAAATGCCGTTTGATTGATTGATGGCTATAATTCCTAATGAGTGGCAAACTGCAACCTACCTTATTAATATTTACGAGGTAGGTCAATTTACGACCCACTAGGAATAGCTAAATAAAACTCAATGACTTTCGTACATTAGGAATCGCATTTTCCTAATTGCAATTAGCAGAAAATCACAATTAGGTAATCACTATTCCTAAAATTTGTACCTATTGCCCCTGGTGTTCTTCAGACAACTCAAGCTTTACTTTGTTCTTTAACAACAATCTAAGTAAATGCATTTTCTCAGAAAATGTGTGTACAACCCTGGAGCAATACTTGGAGTGATACTTGGAGGAAGTCCTGCTTGCTGTGGGTTGAAGGGGTGTTGTAGTCTGGAGTAGAATGTTGTTTTGGGGGTTCTGTTATGGAAAATGAACCCCTAGGGATCTTCAATTCTTGGTGTTTGTCATCAGTTCCCCTCATCTGTTTGATGTACCTATGAATATTTCCATTAAATATCTATTTCACCAGCCCTTGTAATGTGTGTGTGTGTTTGCTGCATGCTTCAGTGGTGATGAGTGGACAGAAACAGGGCAGGACAGCGGTGAACAAAAAGGACCCACTGGGACTCTTTGTGCGGTAAGCTGCGGAAGCTGAGACAGGCGTCTTCAAGGCACCTCTGGGTACAACTGTCGGCTATGAGAGTTGGAGTGTGAACTGTATAGACACTGTTGTGGGAAGTGCATCAGTACAGGAATCAGAATAATACTTGAAAGTAATGGCACACTGTTGGGGCCTTTGCAGCTACATAGTAACATATTTTGGCCTGTAGAAGTGGTTGCCTGGCAGGGACGGGGAGGGCGTAGAAGATGCTGCTTGGTGGTGAAGTTCACCAGGTGAAGACAAGGTGAGGCATCCATGCCAGAGTGCTACAAAAGCTTGACTTCATTGGTGACATCCAATTGTGATGTCAGGCGCGATGGCCTATTGAAAAACTACAACATGCTCTGCTGTTTATTAAGAGTGCAGGCTTATCAAAACCGCATAATGTTCAGCTGATTGTCTTCCTCTGTCGGTGCATGTGACATAGATACTAGGGAGAAAAAATAATTGAAGCTGAAAAAGGCTTTTGTTTGGATAAAGGAACGGGATTTCCTGTCCTGCACATCTGTCAAGCTGCAACATGGTCACCAAGCTGTGCTGCTTTGCTGGCCAGGTCCACAGAGAGAAATGTGAGCAGTGCAGTGCATGTGAATAATAATGTGTACATCTAAAGAAAATAAATCAGACTCCTGCTTTGAGAGCTTATGATATCAAGTGAAATTCATTAATCGTAAGAGATACCAGCAATGTGGATTTTGGGTGTTTTACTTTAGGAAAGACACTGTTGCATTTGCATCACAACCATTGAGAGAAGCTCAAATGGACTATTGAACAATCCACCTCATTTTACTCTTCCATGCGGCTTCGCTCAGGGTTCGTCATCGAGCCCGACTCTATTCAATATTTATGTAGCCCCATTGGCTAAGTTAATCAGATCATTTGGGTTTGTGTCAGTAACCTATGCTGATGACACGCAAATAGTGGTCTCGGTGACCAATGACCAACTAGATACTGCTCTGCGTTTTCACAACTGTATTCAGCGGATAGGGAATTGGATGTCCCAGAATTGCCTGAAGCTGAATTCAGGTAAAACAGAGGTACTGCTTTTTGGAAAAGATTCCTCCTTTAGGACTCCCACGTGGTGGCCATCGGAACTCGGATAACTCCCTACCCCAGTCACCAAGGCCAAGAATCTTGGCGTGGTATTTGACAATCAATTGAATTTTGAGGGCCACATTAATTCTGTAACATCAGCATCATTCTTCACTATAAAACTTCCTAAGGAAAATCTTTCCATTTATTTCGAGGGATCTTCAGAAAACTGTCATTGTATCCCTCATGCTCTCTAGTATGGATTACTGCAATGCCCTCTTTGTCAATATCAAAAAAGGAAGTCTTAACAAACTTCAAATTTTGCAAAATGCATCAGCTAGGCTGCTTTTGGGCATTTCCAAACGAGAATCTGTCACTTCTTCCTTCCCTCTTCTGCATTGGTTACCCATATAAAGGCATATTAAGTTCAAAGCCCTCTGTATTGCCTTTAGGGGCCAGATTACTTCAGGAACAGATTCAACTGGTATATCCCCTCAGGAACACTTTGTTCAGCTTCAGCCTTCAATCTTATTGTTCCTAAATTCAAAAGAGTTAAATGGGGAGGAAGGAGTTTTGTGGGTAGCACTGCCCGGCTCTGGGACTCCCTACCATTGGTCCTAAAAAAGGAAACAGACCTCATAGCATTCAGAAAGGCTCTTAAAACTTGGGGGGAGATTTACAAAAAGTCGCGCAACGCAGCGCAGCCCCCCGCGAGGCTGCGCTGCATTGCGCGACAGGTAGGGAGCAGGAGAGCGCCATATCTTCAAAGATATGGCTCTCTCCTCCCCTTTCCCTTGCGCCGGCGCTGATTTCAGCAGCCGTGTGCCATGCACACACCTTAGCGCCACAGCTCTAGGGTGTGTGCATGAGTCCAGCATAGGTTTTGTACAGGAAGGCTACCCTTCCTGTACAAAATAATATGCTCGACACAAGGGAAAGCATTTCCCACTTAGCATGCGTGCTGCACAGTGCAGCACGCATGCAAAGTCGGAAAAGTAGGGAGAAATGAAAGCATTTCTCCTTCTTGGCGCCTACTTGAAAAGGGCGCAGTTTTCTCACGCTAAACCCAATCTACTGTTGTTAGTAAATTGGGTTTAGCGTGAGAAACCTTGGGTGGTTGCATGGGAACGCCTATGCACCACCCTTGGTACGCCCCCATGGCGCAAAGTAACACGAAGCAGTGCAATGCGCTGCTTCGCATTACTTTTACGCTATTACCAGCGTTAAACAAGTTTAGTGCTGGAAAGTAAATCACTTTTGTGACGCAAACACGGCGCAAAAGCTTAGTAAATCTCCCCCTTGGTTTTTCAAACAGTAACTTTTGGTTCTACATTCATTGTTCTTCAGTCAGTCTCTTTATTTAAGGTTAGTGCCTAGACACACTCGGGTATTAGCACGCTCTGTAAATTGTATTTTCATTTTTTTAAATTCTAATGCTTGCTGCTCCTTGAAGTAAACAATTAAAGATTTGTACACTAGTTTATCTTTTGGGTCTCTGGTATTAATATTCGGGGTAATATCGCTTCCACTAAATATGAACCCAGTTTACTTATGACTCAATTCTTCCAAAACTCCTCCACAAATATTGAATGTGGTGATCCAGAATTAGCATACATTTCTGACTGTAAATCACCAGCCTCCATTGTACGCACAGGTTTGTTTGTAATCGAAGACTGGCTTTAATGTTCAAACCAAATTGATTTATTTTACATACACTTTCATTCTCCACTTCTTCATCCCCACAAAATCCTCAATTACATTGTTTAGCTCATTACTACCATTTTTCTTTTACACACCTCTGTGAAATGTTTCATTATTCTACAGTCTAGGGGCCTGCTTCACATAGGTAAACTTACGCCTTTGTGTAAGTTTACACTTTTTTTGCAATTCACAAAGGAATTTTACTAGTAGTACCTTTACGACTGCCTATCTTTTTATGGACGGAATCTCCACCACAAGTGCAGACTCTGCAGTAGTAAAGATACTACTTGCAAAACTCTTTTGTGAATTGCAAAAAATCATAAACTTATACAAAAGTGTAAGTTTACCTTTGTGAATCAGGCGCTAGTTGTTTTTAGTCAAATGCATACCATTTTCTTGGCATTGAGCTGTATGATTGGTGTTTCAAAGTCAATAACACCTTTTTATACCATCATCATATCTATATTCTTTCTGCTCTCTTAGGGCCTGATTTGCGTATTTCAAATTTACTGATTCCTAACTTGTGAATTATAGTGATTTGCAAATCAGGATATGTTAAAGATGATTTACATAGCTTTTCTTTATGCAAATAGTGATTCGTTATGATTCAGTATTTTAAAATTCCAAATCAGTAAATGCGATTTGGTATAAGTCACAATTTGTGAGTGGCACACCTGGAGGGGACGAGAGCCACACCCTGTTGAGGAAGTGTATTTCCTGGGAGCAGCAGATCACAGTCTTTATTTAACATTGAAGACTCAAGCCAGGAGCAACAAGGGGAGGGCGGGAGGAAAATAAAATGTAATGGTGCCGAGCTGGAGTTTCTGCTGAAAGAGTTTTGGGGGAGCTTGACAGGCTCTTTGGGAGGCTTCCCTGACTGTTCCTGAGTCTAAATAAAAACAAATACGGAGCAGTATCCAAGACAGAATAAATGCTGCTGGAGTGACCAAAAGATTGGTCGAAGAAATGCGTAAGGGACTGCATGACCTCCGCTCCCATACCAAAGAGAGCCTAGAAAACAAAATGAAGTAAGTGGCAACTACATGTGGAGGCAAGTTAAAGAACCGCAACCTGCGCCTACGGAAGAGATGATGGAATCAACCTTGCCATCAGTAGCTGTCGCTGGAGTATCTACTATTGATACTGATTCCTGCGATTGACATCCGGGCGATAGTCTGCTAACTGCTGGACCCCAATCCGAGGGAGCTCATCCTATGGCCGCCTTCCAGCTTTTACAGGGGGGAAATGAACATCAATGCGGTATCGATTCACACATAATAGCCCACGCACACCAGACTTCTCTATCCTCCACCAGGGACGCACAGAATGTATCTTATTCTCTACATGGAATATAGCTGGATACAGTAGTAAGCGTAATAACGGGGAATGGTTGTCTATTTTGGCTACTTACCAAATAATTTCCATTCAAGAAACCTGGGAGATGAACCTAATATACATTGACGGGTATAGGTCTTTTCAAACCCCGGCATCTCCGTCTTTAGGGGATAGGCCAAGGGGTGGCTTGCTTACACTGATCTCCAACGTGGTGAAATTCAAAGTCATGGCTTTTATAAATACATCCCCAAACTTTCATATATTGGAGATTGAAGGACCTGCTGCTTGGGACTTTTTATTGATAAATTACTACAGTAACAATTTTCTACATCCAGAGGTGGTACCCCAGTCCTTAGATAATGTGTTAGAGGAGCTGGTGGAGTCTCACTACAAGACCTTATATGTAATCTGGCTGGGTCATTTTAATCTGAAACCCTGCTTTCAAAATTCCGCAGAGTTATGCGGAATTCTGGACCACAAAAATGAGTGCATTCCCCATTTTCACCATGATACTCACGTGAACGCGCTTCAATCAATCAATCAATCAGGCGTTTGTTAAGCGCGACTACTCACCCGTAAGGGTCTCAAGGCGCTGGGGGAAGGGGGGGGGGGTGCAGGTTCCAGTCCATCAACGAGGGGGTCTGTCGAAGAGCCAGGTTTTGAGGTTTCTTGCGAAGATGGGAAACGATGTTGTCTGTCAAAGGTGGAGCGGAAGGGCGTTCCAGGCTCTGGCCGCGAGGAAGGAGAAGGAGCAACCTCCCGATCTGGTCTTTCTGGTGCAGGGGACCACGGCGTAGGAGAGCTGGGCTGATCGTAGGGTCCTTTGGGGTGCGTGGAAATTGAGTCGGCTGTTCAGGTATGCTAGTCCGGCGTCGTGGAGGGCCTTGTGTGCGTGGGTGAGCATCTTGAAGGTGACTCTGGCCTCGATGGGGAGCCAGTGGAGTGTGCGCAGGTGCTGGGAGATGTGGCAGTGTCTTGGCAGGTTGAGGACCAGTCTTGCAGCGGCGTTCTGGATGTTCTGTAGCTTGCGGGTGAGGTTTTTGTTTATTCCGGCGTAGAGTGCGTTACTGTAGTCGAGTCTGCTGGTGACCAGGGCGTGAGTGACGGTCTTTCTGTGTTCGAGGGGGATCCATTTAAAGGTCTTACGTAGGAGGCGGAGGGTGTGGAAGCAGGAGGACGAGACGGAGTTGATCTGGTGGTCCATTTTGAGCTCGGAGTCCAGGATGATTCCCAGGTTGCGTGCGTGGTCCGTGGGGGTGGGCGGGTTTCCGAGGGTGGGAGGCCACCAGGTGTCGTTCCAGGCATCGGGGTTTGGGCCCATGATGAGTACTTCTGTCTTGTTGGTGTTTAGTTGTAGGCAACTGTTTTTCATCCATTTGGCGACGGCTTCCATGCCTTCTCTAAAGTTGTGTCTGGCGGTGTTGGGTTCATTGGATAGGGAGAGGATGAGTTGGGTGTCGTCTGCGTATGACACAATGTTGAGTCCGTAGGTTCTGACGATGGGGGCGAGTGGAGCCATGTAAACATTGAAGAGTGTAGGGCTGAGGGAGGACCCCTGAGGGACTCCGCAGGTGGTTGGTGTAGGGTCCGAGAGGAAAGGGGGGAGTCTGACTCGCTGCGTTCTGCTGGAGAGGACGGAGCGGATCCATTCGAGGGCCTTGTCCTGGATCCCTGCGTCGAGGAGTCTGCGTATTAGGGTGCGGTGAGAGACTGTGTTGAACACCGCTGAGAGGTCAAGGAGGATGAGGGCTACTGTTTCTCCTTTGTCCAGTAGGGTGCGGATGTCGTCTGTTGCGGCGAGGAGGGCGGTTTCCGTACTGTGGTTTTTTCTAAAGCCGGATTGGGAGGAGTCGAGGATGTTGTGCTCTTCGATGAATGTGGTGAGTTGGCTGTTGATGGCTTTCTCGATGACTTTCGCTGGGAACAGGAGCAGGGAGATGGGTCTGTAGTTTTTGAGGTCGGTGGGGTCCGCCGAGGGTTTCTTCAGGAGAGGGTTGACCTCGGCGGGTTTCCAGTCGTCGGGGAATGAGGCGGTCGCCAGGGAGCGGTTGATGGTGTGGCGGAGTATGGGTGCGATGGTGTCGGCAGCTCTGTTAAAGATGTGGTGGGGGCAGGGGTCCGTGGGGGCCCCGGAGTGTATTGACTTCATTGTCTTCAGTGTGTCTTCGGTGGTGAGGGCTGTCCAGTTGTCAATCGCTGGCTTCAGGGTGTCGGGGGTGGTTGGCGGGTGTTCAGTGTGTTAGTTGTCTTCGTCGAAGTTGTCGTAGATGCTCTTGATTTTGTGGTGAAAGAAGGTGCTGAGTTTGTCGCAGAGGTCTTGTGAGGGAGGAATGTCCGTCGATTCGCTGGTGGGTTGGGCGAACTCCTTGATGATGTTGAAGAGTTCTTTGCTGTTGTGTGCGTGTGTGGAGATTCTGTCTTCAATCGCTTTTTTCCTTGTTTTTCTGATGAGTTGGTGGTGGGCGTTGGTAGCGGCTCTGAAGTTGTTGTGTGCTTCTGTGGATTTGGTGTTCCTCCAGGCCTTTTCAAGGCGGCGGCAAGTGCGTCTGGACTCTCGAAGTTCGGCTTAATACTATATTAATGAAATGGCAACTTGTGATCCATAACGCCTTAGACCCACACACGGGGTCCTTTTTCTCAACCTCTTATAGATGTGAAAACCTCTCCACATTAGATTACATCATTTTATCCGAGTCCCTTAGTGTAAGGCTTTCAACACCCAAAACGCACTTTACCGAATTTAGCGACTATGCCATCCTGTCCAGTGCTTTGTCATGGCCAGTGTCCAAGCCCCAAAACGGCTTCAATTTCCCCAAACCAATCATAAGTAGATCTAACAGTGTTATTCTGAAATGGGAGAAGGTTGAAGTTGGCACTCTTTTTACGAGATTTGTTTTGCTAACCCAGAGAGCATAAACATCTGTCTGGAGCCATCATTAGACCAGAGTTGTATAGTCGAGGCGTTTAACACGCTATTAAAGTACTTAAGATCACAGCTGATACGCTTGCCGTCTGTGCGAGATCCTATACCCTACTGGTGGTTCGACAATAACTGCACGGACACATCACAAAATCTGCGTGAGGCACTTAAAATCTCACCTAGAAATGCAGACCAAATTCGGATCCTTAGGAAAACCTATAAGTTAGCCAGGGTAAATAGGCTAAGAGAGCTGAAACTAGAGGCATGGGAGAACCTTAAAAAAGCATCTCTCCTTCGGGACAATACAGCTTTTTGGAAAACTGTTAATATGCCCTTCCTGAGTGTAAATAATGCCCCTTCATTAGATACCCACATAGATGAAGATTCATGGGTAAAATACTTCCAGGATATTTTTCAGAGGGTAGAGGCACCCATAGTTACATGTGATCCCCCTATTTCAGATTCTTTTATACGCCTGTCATTTGATCTGGAAGAAGTAAAACTCGTCCTGACCCAATCCCCTTCTGGCAAATCACAGGGCCCGATGGAGTCCCCATGGATGTTTTCCTAGCCAATATCCATTTTGGGCCCCGCTTCTAAATGTGGCTTTCAATGCCATAGCTGCGAACGGTCCTCCCCCCTCTTGGAAACAATCAATAATCATTCCGATATACAAAAAAGGGGACGCCGCTGCACCTGCCAATTACCTACCAATTTCTTTGCTCGATAGTTCAGCCAAACTAATGGGTCGCTTATTGCTAAATAAATTAGAAATATGGGCAGAGGAAAGGGCCATCTTGTTGGATGTCCAGTATGGGACAGGGTAGGGTAACACTGGATCAGTGCCTAAACTTTACTCTTACAATTGGTAAATATACGAGAGCAAAAAATACTCAAATTTATTTGGTATTTATGGACTTATCCAAGGCCTTCCATTGCGTGGTCCATAGTAAGTGTTGGACTTGGCCCTTTTGGCAGGTTCACCCCTAAACTTTTTGCCTGTTGATGTGACCTGATATTAGTAGTTTTTGGCCTCTGCGCACTTTAGCACTGTGTCCCAGTGTAAAGTGCGTGCGCACTCTGAGTGCGTGTGGTGAGATTGGCCTGCCCTCCCATAGGAATGCATGGGGGATATGTGTGTCCATGGTAATTCCTGGTGTGAGAGGAGTGCAGGGTCGAGTTTAGTATGTGCGAACTCGTGAGAATAAATGCTGCGCAATGGTGTGTGCAGATTTATTATGACTGGTGTAGAAATGCCACTTTTAGAAGTTGGCATTTATGTGTGCTCTGTGTCTGCCTGCCTGATGTGGATTACATGTCTGGCTCTGTGAGTGACAGGAGCTGGGAGGTGTGTGTGGCTGCAGGAGGGGCAGGGTGAGTCAGCACTAGGCTGAATGGGACACCTGAGCTGAGAGTGGTGGGAGGAGTTGCACCTGGGACCTGAATAGGGCTGTGCCTTCCCTCCACAATGCTGGCTCCACCCCCTGTGGTGTGTCTGATGTCCCTAGCCTGTCCTGTGAAAGGAGAGAGGAGCTGATTAAAACAAAGTGCTCCAAAGCTCCCCCAAACCAGTTGCATTTGGTTTTCCCCCAGCCCTGTGCTGTGTGACAAAGGGGGATATGCATATAAATATAGGGGCTGTGACCCCATGAAAATGTTCTGTTCTGTGCTTTCTTGGAGGGGACCCTCTGCCAGGAGGAACCGCCGCGGGACCCAGCTGCTGTTTCCTGGGGGTCCCTGCGTGCTGGCCTGCCTGGCTGCGCTGTGCTGGGGTCACCCCAGCACCAAGGACTCTTTATTGTTGGCCTTTTTTTGGGCCACTGCTGGAGCTTTGTGCCCCTAAAAACTTTGCTGCTGGAGCTGTGGCTCCTAGCGCCTCGAGAGCGCTTCTATTTTTAATTTGCAGCGCTGGGCTGCTGCCTGGGGATCCCCCCGGGCCTACAGGAGAAGCGGGAGCCCACCCCGCTGTTGTGTGCCCAGCGGTCGTACTGCCCCGTATTTCGAGGAATCCTGACGTGGGGATTCCCCTCGCATTGCCAAAGAAGAGCGGGAGCCCACCCCGCATTATGCGCTACATCCCAAGGGGACCCCGGTGTGGGGATTCCCCTGTGCTGTGAAGAGGAGCGGGAGCCCACCCCACATTCCTGCTGATTTTAAAACGGGAGCCTACCCCGCATTGTGGTATCTCCTAAAAGAGTGAGCCGCTGCCTAGAGGAACAGCGACCCGGAAGCCAGGCAGCGTTTGCCTGGTTGTGGGCGGGGCTCCCCGTAAGGAGTAGGAGAGCCCCGCGTGTCTTACCGACGTTGCTGGAGGCGGAGAGGAAGTCCCGCCGTGCAGAGGGGGCCGCCGGAGGTGACAGGAGGGCCTCCTAAGCCCCAAGAGGAACGGAGAAGGGAGCTTCCCTTACCAAGCCCGTGGGAAGCGCCGGACGTACCGTTCAGCATCAGGAAAGACCGGAAGAGTCCTGCGAAGCACGGTGAGTGGGGCGGGGACAGCAACCGGCTGGTGCCCGCCGGGTGCGTAGTTCCTTTTCCCTGACCTGAGGAGAAGCCAAGAGGAGTCCTGAGACGCCCCGGTGAGTGGGGGCGAATTGGAGCAGCATTGGCGCTCCAGGAGGCACTGTGGTGCCACAGCTGATCCCTGCTCATTTCTCTTTGGGGGCACGTGGTATTTAGAAGTCCCAGAGTGGGGTTCCCACGGCACATTGGTGCCAGTGTCCTTTGTGCTAACCCCAGCTGCCCTGCGAGAGCGCAGGCAGCTGCAACGTGGGGGCAGGTTTTGTTAAGAAGCCCCAGTGGGGGCCCTAGAGGCACAAGGAGTCCCAGTCTTTTATTTGCACCTTTTGCCAGCTGCCCTGCGAGAGCGC
This sequence comes from Calotriton arnoldi, assembly GCA_963921515.1. NCBI lineage: Eukaryota > Metazoa > Chordata > Amphibia > Caudata > Salamandridae > Calotriton > Calotriton arnoldi. Next base: position 2,562,737 of record CAWUFW010001323.1, on the reverse strand, counting down.
AGGCAGCCGCAACCCTGGGGGACAGGTTCATTTTAAATTGCGAGTCCCAGAAAGGGGTTCAGGGGGCACGCTGGTGCCCATGCTCAGTTTCACAGCTGCCCAGCAAGTAGTGGGCAGCTGCCACGTTTAGGCTCGTGCAATTGCGCACTCTTATTTCGCTGCATGCGCAGCCAGCCCTGACATTCTGGACGTTGGGCCTTTGAGTCCCTGTGAGAGGCCAGTTGGCCTGGGGCCAGTGTCAGTGCGTTGTGCCCCCGATTGTGGCACACGGTGTTTATGCTTACGAGGCCTATTGCCTCATGTGATTATTGCATAATGAGGTTGGTGCATAACGTGTGATGCTAACGAGATTTATGCCTAATGTGATTTAGGTGTCCCATCTTTTATGTTACAGGATCTCGTGCTAAGTTCCTAACTTTACCGGTAATTACTGGTTGTGGTTTACATTTTACTTACCTGTTCTGATGGTTCTGACCGTGGCCCGATTGGCCTGGTCCTGTATATAATTCCCCTGTGAATATTGCCTAAGTGCCAGTTGGCACCCTGTATATTATGTGATTATGTTTCTAAGGTATTTATGATAATACAAAGGCTATTTTCTATATAACCTTGTGTGGAGTTCCTTTTGTGGTGTGCCTAGTGTGTTGCTGCTGTGTGAGTGTGTTGCGCAAACGCTTTACACATTGCCTCCGGGATAAGCCTGACTGCTCGTGCCAAGCTACCAAGGGGGTGAGCAGGGGTTATCTTGGCGTGTAACTCCCTCGCCCTGACTAGAGTGGTGGTCTCTGCCTGGCTTTGGCGCAAGCCTTAGCCAACCAGAGATCCCATTTCTAACAGTAAGCTATGGGAAATCCTAAAGGGATGGGAGTGGACGATGGTATTATTAATTTTATTAGGGAGCTCCATGCGGGTGCCTCCGCTATGGTACAATATGGGAGAAATGGTGAATGCACCAAACCTTTCAAAATCGAGAGGGGTGTCAGGCAAGGTTGCGTCCTGGCCCCCTTCCTGTTCGCTCTCTATACTAATAGATTAAGTAAAGCTTTGATTGAGACCACGAAAGACATCCCGCTAGTCTCGTCAACTGGCCTCGCGAGCCTGCTTTACGCAGACGATGCCGTTTTATTAGCAAGGACTCCAATGGTTATTACAAAATCTTATCTCTTAGTATACTGATTTTATGCTTAACCTGGATCTGCAAGTTAATAAAGCCAAATCCTACGTAATGTCAATAGGCCAGGACAAAAAGAAGAAACTGAGATTTAATCTAGGTGGGGGAAAAATAGATCAGTTACATCATTTGAACTATTTAGGGGTTGTCCTTTACAACAAACTAACATGGAAGGAGATGCTGCAAAATAGAACTAATTCAATGATCCAAAGTATTGCAGCTTTATTTAGGTTTTCTAAAAAACTAGGCCATAAGCCAATATCGGAAATGTTCACAATTTTCAAGGCAAAAACGCTCTCAATGGCCACTTACGGGGCAGCATTATGGGGTATCCCTGACGTAACTACCCTCCAAGTACAAGAAGAAAAATTCATAAAAAGATTATTGTCAATCCCACATTCAACCAACGATTTCATAGCCCACAAAGAAGCTGGCATGCCCTATATTACGGATGCTATTAGATTAGCTCCACTTGTTCTTTGGTTATCCATCTGGAAAAGGGAAACGGTGGGTTTGAATCAAAAAATGATCAAAGATATTTTAACCTTGGATTATGCCTACAGAATCCCATGGTTAACCTACATTAGTGAAAATTTCACTTCTCTGGGTCTCGGTTTTTTGTTTGATACCCCGTCTCTTTGCAAACATTTCCCTAAACCAAGACTAAAGGCGATCTTTTTAAACCAAGTCACGCAGGATAGATAAGATACTCACAAAGGGAACAATCCATAAAGTTCTACGAACCTTTACCACAGATATTAAATCATTCTCATGTCTGTCTATGCACAGTGTTGATACGCCTGTGTCTAGGGGCTCTAGGCTGAAAGCATGGAGATATAAGCCAAAGCCTGAAGGAGATGCACTGTCACCTGAAAATTAATGCAACTGGTTTGGTGCTTATACCCTAATATATTTGACAAAAAAGTAGGCAGGTTAATAAACATTACCTAACAACTAGTCATCTCCAAACTCTCCCCCTGGATAGCCTTTCATATAGTCCATAGTGTTTAAATATATAGGAGTTATGAGTGCTTCCAGGGTGACGTGCCACTAGGTCTGTGACCAGGCATTTTGAATTACATGCTAATTGTATGTTTAATGAATGTCAACGTTTACGGTTTCAATACACATACTCAATGTAGAGGGTGGGCAAATTAAAGTATGTGTACCGTGTACACAACCAAGCACTGGTGGGAATTATGCTACTGCATAAAATAGAATTTTGGTACATTCTTACCCTACATAGATGCTAGGGAAAGAAATGTAGGAATTCATTTATGACAACATTACCTGTAGAAAATCCCTGAAAATCCAGCATAGACTAGTTTGCGCAATTCCACCTACAACAGCCACAGTGCATTGGTAGCTACCAGAAGCTAGAGGGTGTAAACTACACAATACCTGAACATGTATAGGTATTTCTAAACTGCGCTGGGTAAGCCTGTCTAATACAGGGTCCAATTCATTAATTGAGCTCAAAATAACCTGTTTGGTAAACCTGTATCTGGTATAAACCTCCCCATCAGTTTGTTCAAACAAAGTCACCCTCTACCTGAATATCATTTTTTTCCTCCTCCTCCTCCACTGTTGAGCTCCCAGAATTTGCATCCTCCTCAGTACAGCACAGAGTGCATCTATTCTGAAAGAATGCAAGTTATTTTATACTTTGCACCTGTTGCCACCTGTTTCAAATCCATGGTATTTTCCATATGCAAAACTCAGCGTTTTTACAAATGTATTTTTTTGCGAATGCTTTGTAATCAAATTGCTAGAATAAGAATTTGCTGTTTATTTGTTTTTTGTGCAATTTTAAGAAAAAATAAATTTGGGAGAGAACAGCCTTTTTAGCATTTGCTAACCAGTTTGTGACTGGTTACGAACTAGCAAGCAGTTCGTAAATCAAGCCCTAACTTCATACTGTCGTTTTCTTCTCTGTCACTGTTTAGGCTACATCTTGTTCATTAGCGTTTGAACACTCTACCAGTTCCTTTAAACATCTCTCCAACAACTCTGTCTTCCTGACAAAGTATATCACACCAATGAATGCTGCCTCTCCATTTATCCAAAGCGCGTCTTGAATACTTGTATTTGTGGGTATATGACAATTTGGTCTCGTATTAATTCATTGTGCAATGTTCCAAATTGACAATAAATAGTAATTTGTTTAGGACAGATATATACTTATTAACAGCTTTGCTGTTTTCCTGATGAAGTTTTTAACTGTGTAAATTGCTACATTAAAGACGATGAAATGGGCATAGAAATCTGCCAATGCTTTTTCAGAAGATTTACTTTCTTCTCTGACCCCTTCTTATTTTATATGGTATTATATAAGGGATAAAGTACCCCCTGCCGTACATTATAAGGATATCCCAAGTGACTTGCAATATCCTTATCATGGATACTTAACCCCATATAATACATGGTCACACCATCATCTTTCCCACAAACTACTTAAAACCTTGGTGAGTAGCTCTTTCATGTGGAAGAGAGAGCATGTTTGCAAACATGGAAAATTAAAATAGAATCTGAAAAATTGAACACATCAAAAACTTGTTAGATATTTGTTGCAAAAGATATGAGAAACCGTTCAAAACAAGTTTAAAAACAAAAGCTACAGTATTTTGAAATGTTTAGAACATGCAGAAAGATTTCAACTTTTCTATAATTATCTAAGGAGTGCAAAAAGAAAAACATTTTCAACTTGTCTCTGTAAGCTAGAAAAATAGTGCAGTAGAAAGAAAAGCAATGTTTCATTTTTGATGCTTTAAACAGCTGCTCCGTGACCTGCCTTGCATTTCACCTCAGCTGCTGGCTGCGGCAGCAGACATTGTGACGTCAGAACTCAACTGTAATAACTTATTACAGTTGGGTTTTGACGTCAATAATGTAATTCATTATAACTGTTTATTCAACAATCCACTATCATCCTGTTTACCTGTGCCAGAAAGGGGTGTGCTAAATTTGCCAAATATGCTTTTGCATATTACACACAATTTCAGGAACATTTCAAGATATTATGCTTAATTACACAAAATTCCAATTCATCATTTAGGCTATAAGTAGTTTGAAATTCGTCCCCGCGTCAAATTTTTGTGTCAGGATGCATTTTGCACCAAAAAAAAGCGAAAAAACACAAATGCAGCAAACAACCATTCACATTGTGCTTGCTTATGTGTGTATTGGTAATTTTGTATTGCAAACTTAGCTTGAAGCAACAGAGAGATGTACATTACATGAGGGCCCGTGAGTCAATTGTAGACCATGTACATTAAGCGGGGATTACACAAATACATTTTACACACATTTAGGCGCAAGGAGACAAGTGATTTGCCCACAATCGCACAATGGTGGGCCTAGGACTACGGCCAGGATTTGACAAAGTGTGCCCAGGTTTCAAAGGCAGGATCTAGAGCCTCTAGGCCAAATGTCCTCTCCTAAGTTGTTTCACGCTCCTGTGCTAAAATTGTGTTGCAAAACAGCAGCACAATTACATGATGTGGCATAGCGGTGTAATTTTGGGAATTTCACGTAACAAGCGTAGCATCATTTAAATTTCACCCAGGCTTAGTGGCAGATCAATTACAATGCAACTTTGTTCAGTGCTTGACAATAAATGTTGTCTTCTTGATCTCAAACATTAGTTGTTACAAAACGGCACTCTTATCTCACTTTGTGCTGGCTGTCCAATGCTTGTTTTTTCCTCCACTCATAAATGAAATACCACATGGCGTTAGGTCCACTAACATCATAGTGTTTACAAAATATAGTCCACATGATGTGTTCTCTTCGGCACATATCTTCTCGCCTGCCCCACAGGGCCGTAGCCTTGGGGGCGAGCGGGGCCCTGCGAGGCCTTCCTTTGGCCTGCTGCCCCTCCCTCCAGTTGAAATGCCAGAAACTTGGGGGCATATTAGCAAGGGCCATTATCTCCGCTTTTTTGGCTTTAAGAGCCAAAAAAGCGGAGATAATATTACCGCCCTATTACCAATGCGGGTGCTAACATGCATTAACGCATGTTAGCACCCGTTTTCCCCACGCCTCGCTCTGCATCTCTAATGAGATGCAAAGTGGGCGTTCCTTCCCAGGATAACAGGAGAAATGTCGCTAACCGACATTTCTCCTATTATCAAGCTGCAGGCGAACATGCAGAGCGATTAGAAAAGTAGCGCTAACCGTGGTTAGCGCTACTTTTCTAACGCCTGCTCTCAGTATGACTTAACCATGATATCCAATGGAAGGTGGATATCATGGCTGAGTCTGTCCTGCCCTATCAGCAAGCTATCGCCCAAAGTTGTGTGATTATCGCTGGATTTCCAGCGATAATCGCACATTTGGCAGTTAGCGCTTGCAATTTTATCACTGTTGAGATGAGCGTTGCTGATAGCACGCTATCTCAGTGATAAAATTCAGCGTTAGTCAGGCGATAATTATCCTCGCGCTAATCGCGCTGAGCGATAATTATCGTCGGACCTTAGTAATATGCCCCTGAGTTTCTGTTGTTTAAAAACGTTGGGGCATATTAGCAAGAACCTCGTTAAAATTATCGCCGTTTAGCGGCAGGAAACTGCCGCTAAAACGGCGATAATGGGCTTACTAATATGCATTATAGAATTCCAATAGAAGCCCAGGTTAGATGTTCAGGACATCTAACCTGGGCTTCTATTGGAATTCTATAGCGCATATTAGCAAGCCCATTATCGCCGTTTTAGCGGCAGTTTCCTGCCGCTAAAACGGCGATAATTTTATCGCCGGTCTTGCTAATATGCCCCGTAGTTACGTTTGGCAGTGCGCACGAACCGTGCCGAGATTCCTGACTGCTTACTTACACTGAAACTGAAAGAAGCTCAGACTTTCCAAAGTAAAGACAACCAGACAGAGAGAAGGACTCAGGCCGAGGCAAGAGAAATGGGCCTGTGGCTGCACTGTGCGGGTGCACTGTATGATACAAATATTAGTTATGAGTCATCATGACTTCGGGAGGCCATGATACAAATATTAGTTATGAGTCATCATGAGTGCGGGCGGCCATGATACAAATATTAGTTATGAGTCATCATGAGTGGGGAGGCCATGATACAAATATTAGTTATGAGTCATCATGAGTGCGGGAGGCCATGATACAAACATTAGTTATGAGTCATCATGAGTTCAGGAGGCCAGATCGATAGCTGAAGTCTCACATTTGTAAATGAGGGCACTGCAGCAGGGCGACATGCAGAATGAATACACTGCTCCTGGGTCTCGTAGCCTTTCTGCCCCGCATATAACTAGTGTCTGCAAGGTGAGTGATGGCAGAGCTAGGCCTCTACCCAGCATGCACTTAGACACCTGGGCCGGAAGGGTGGTGGCCTGTTTTTGACCGGTGTGGGCCGTTTTGTTACTGGAGGCGAGTTTTGCAGCAGTGTTGCAATATCGGCCCCCAGTAACAAAAGCACAGCAGCAGTATTTCCCATCTGCACAGGCCCTGAACCCCCTATCCGCCCCCCCCCACCCCCTCCTGGTCCGACGCAATTGCAAGGGATGGTTTGCGTTCCCAGGCCGGCCCTGTTTGCACTGCATGTGTGAGCATAGCAGTGCGCAGTACAGCAGCGTTCTGATCCTGCTCCGCGTTTGTACAATTGTCTCAGACTACCACCACCAACAGCACATGACGGGGGCTCCTCCTCGTGACTTGCCTTGCACAGAAAGTGGCCAGACAGTAAATGATTCAGCCAATGTGAGGTAAACAGCAACCATGACCTGACCTGTTTTTCTTTCCCACTACCTATGGACTGTTTAAGCTCCTTAAGTGTTGTCTATTTGAACCCTCTCACCCAAAATAACCTCACTACTCCTTTTACTCATTACGGCTGTTTTCTAGTAGGCATTTGTGTGTCAGCTCTTTTATAATCACGCCAAAGACTCAAAGGGGAGTGAATAGTTGGTAATACCCCTTTACCAGCCATAGCAGGGGTGGGGCTTTTGATGGGCCTCTTCTGTCTGCAGCAAGGGTGCGAAGGTGAATGAGTGAAAGGATAAATGGATGGATGGATAGATTGATGGTTGGATGAATGGATATGTGACAAATGAAGGATGAGTGGGTGAGTGAAGTGGTGAATGGATAGCTGCATGGATGAATGTGTACAAGGATGGATGAGTGAAAGGCAGGGAGGATGTATGATTGGATGGACGTGTGAAAGGATGGTTGGATGATGAGATAAATGATGGATGGATGAGTGAAAAGATGGCTGATGAGTGAAAGGGTAAATTGGTGGATGATGGAGTGAAAGGCTGATAGAGGTGCTGGTTGAACGGATGGATGGATGAGTGAAAGGTGGAAGGAAGGACAGACAAGTGAAAGAATGGATGAATGAGTGAGAGGGCGGATAGATGGCTGACTGAATGAAAGGATGGATGGATGGATGGATGAGTGAAAGGGTGAATGGATGGATGAGTGAAAGGGGGGATGGCTGGATGACTGAAAGGGTAAATAGATGGATGAGTGAGTGAAATGATGGATGGATGGGTGAATGAAAAGATGGAGTGATATATGCATGGATGAACGAGTGAAAGGATGAATGTAAGGGAGGATAAATGAATGAGTGAAAGTGTGACTAGATGGATGAGTGAAAGGATGGATAGATGAGAAAATAGATGAATGAGTGAGTTAGGGAAAGGATGGCTTGATCAGTGAAAGGGTAAATGGATGGATCGATAAGTGCATTGATGGCTGAGTGAAAGGATGGATGTAAGGATTGATGAGTGAAGGAAAGAATGGATGAGTGAAAGGGAGGATGGATGAATGAAAGGATGGATGGATGAGAGAAGGGATGATGGATGAGTGAGTGAAACAATGGATGGATGAGAGAAAGGGTAAATGGATGGATAGATGAGTGGGTTGATGGATCGAAGGGTAGGTGGATGAGTGAAAGGATAGGTGGCTGAGTGAAAGGATAGATGGATGAGTAAAAGGGAGGATTGATGGATTGAGTGAAAGGATAGATGGATGAGCAAAAGGGTGGATGGATGAGCAAAAGGATGGATGATTGGATGAAAGGGGGATGTATAAGTGAAATCATGGATGACTGAAAGGATGGATATGTTTGATGGATAGGTTTGAAGATCGATGGATAGGTTTGGATATAGATGGGCGGACGGATGGACAGAATGGTGACAGGCTGAATGTTGGCTGATAGACTGAATGGATGACAGAATGTAAAGGTGAAATGGTGATTATCAGTGGTTGGAAGGAAGGATGAAAAGATGAATGGATAAATGTTTGGATGGAAGAGACAAGCAAGCTGTTCTGGAGATTGTCTCGATGACTTGCTTCACTTGCTTAGTGCCATAAGAGCTTTAGTTCACAGTTGGGGGTGTTTTAATTTTCGGGCAGCTCCCTTGATGTTGGTCGAAAGCTTAGCACATGCTCAGATATACTGCTGTCCTTGTCTTGAATATCATTTACCTTGTCCCAGGTGAGAGCATTCAGGTTGTGTGCAGCGAACAGATCACCGATTTAAAACTATCAAATTAATATGATCCGCGCATGATTGCCTTTGAATTTTTGTAGTTGCGGTGAAATCCAATCTAAGATTGGAACTAGAAGTCCCAAAATACAAGGGGAAAAAGTTACTGGATGAGGTACTCGTGCAAGAAACTGGGAAACGCCTGAGTGCTGGTGTTAAGTAAAAGAAAAGAGAGGGCCCCTCCCCATGGCACGTCTGTACAGCCAATCTGTAATGTTGCAAGATATTTGTTGTGTATATGATCATCAACCAAAAGTATGGCACTCACACACTTTCTAGTATGTGTAAACCGCATCGTCTGCCATCAATATGCATAGCTGGCAAGTTTCCCTGGTCCATGTGTGATGTGCGCATCAGTCTAGGTTTTTTCTTTACATTCTGGAACCTGTAGACCGGTTTTATAATGGAATAAACACAACCACAAGTCTCAGAATTCAAAGAAAAGGACTGGACTGGAACAGCACATCATGCGTGTACCTTGGAAACTTGGCAGGACTGATAATAGGGCAACCATAGGGCATCAGAAATGCCTTGCGCACATTGCGGGTGTGGCGATGGAGACCAGTAATTAGAATACTTCACAACTTCCTTTAAGAGCAAACTGCTTTTAACTAATGCATTTTGAACACTGCTGGATGGAGAATACGCCAGTCATTGCCAATAATTACCCCATTTGTAGTGGTGCCTTGAAAGAACCCTGAGCTTAGACACTACACTCTCATGAATTCCCTATAAATCTATAAAGCACTAGAACATCTATACCTTGCTGAGGCTGATGGGTCTCACCTTTCTGCCACCAGTTTGGTTTTATGAGTTTCATTTGCTTTTTGCTCTCTTTACCCCTCTCCAGTTCTTTTTAAGGGATTGCGCATTCTTTCTTCTACAAAGAAGGACTCTTATTCTGTAAAACAGTTATTCAAGTACAGTTAAGCAGGGTTGGTCCCCAAGACACCTGCTGCCATTGATTAAAATGACACTTTTATAAATTAGTGTGGAGGGACAGTAAACTATGGTAAGTGATGTGAAAAAGAAAGAATTAAGGCAAAGAACTTGAGAAGTTGTAGGGAAAAGTTGAACATAATGAAATTTCGGAGCTAATAGAATGAATGCGATCAATAGAAAAGGAGACAAATGAAGGGGAGAAGGGCAGGGTGTCTGAGGCAAGATTTTTCAAATAACTAGTCTACATTTTAGAAGATAATTCCAGAGGAAGCCTTTTCTGTGTTTTGTTTTTTATTGTCCTTTCTGTAAAGCAGTATTTCTTAAGCATCTCAAGTGCGTTGTGATCTCCAGTCATAGTGTTGAATCCCGAAGAAGGCCATTCCAACCTTTCAGCTTTCTAGCTTGATAAATTGGGTACTATTAAATTAGATAAAAGTAACACTTCTTTTTCACAATCTTCCTAAAGTTCTAAACAGTGATATGAGTCCCTATAGAGTAATAAGTTATTATCTTGGAGTGGGTAGTAGTGTGGTAGTTCAGTGCAGTAATGTTTCCACTTTAGAGGCCTCTGTCTAGCTGTGTGGTTAAATTCCAGTGGGTCCTCAATTCAACCTTTTATTAGGCCTGGGTGAAATTTGCCTAATTTCTTTGTGGAAATTATGCAAAATGCTGCTCTAGATTTCTTTGATATTTTGTAGCATGAAATGCGTCCCTGTGTCCATTTTGAATGTGAGAGTGTATTTCACATTAAAAAGGTAAAAAACGCAAAGAACAGCTGCTGGCGTTCTATTCGTTCTCACTGTCCCTGCATTCCTGTAATCATATATTTATTTAGTTGAACAAAATCTGAATTATGCAGCATGGCATCATAGAGTAATCTTGGGTATTTTGTGCAATAAACATAATGCAACATGCAGAAAATGATGTGAGATTACACTTCATAAACAAAAGAACGCCGGGGTTACCTTTACACATCCCATAGAGTAGACAAACACCACTGAGGTTATTGCCATCATCATAAAGAGACCGCTATGAGAGCGATTACTCACTTTACAAAACAGACATCTCCATGCTGTCCTTGTTGAGATACTCCAGACACAAGTTCTAACTTCATGGGGGTTCATCCAGTGCGTCATTCGAATTTTTCCCATTTTACACTAATGGTCTAAAGATGTGTACAACTGCCACAGCACCAGACCCTCAGACTTACAGGAAAAAAACAAACTGCATGTATGAATGGTTGACAGTGTATGCCCGTTTGTCTTGCTCCGTAACAGCGCCTTGACGCCCTTGGGCTAAGTTAGCGCTATATAAGTCCATTTTCATTCATTCATTCATTATGCTCAGCCTATCACACATGCACAATTTGTGCTGTTTCGATCGCTGATCCACCTGCCCTCTGTTAGCGATCAGGAGCCTGAAAACAGAGCCTGCAGCCCTCTAGCAGAGCACTGTATGTCAGCAATCAAAAGCCAATTACTAGCCCTGCGTCACACTTACAGTGTGATTACCAGTGTAGGGCGTGTCGTGTCACACAACCATTCAATGCGCGGGTAGCAACATGTGGATTGACTGTTTTCTAGGCCTTGGCCCTGTCAATCAAACTGTAAATGGAATAGGCCCTCCCCTAATGGTAGGAACAGGAACCAAGTGAGAACCAAGAGGTAGCCAGAGCAGGACCCTGAACACAGTAACAGTGGGGTAGCCAGAGCATCTTCATGCGCACTAGTACAAGCAAGGAAAATGGGCCCATTAGCAACAGTGGCGTAGCCAGAGCCTCATCATGCGCACGAGTACAAGCAAGGAAAATGGGCCCATAAAGATGCTGTTTGAGTTGTAAAATATCAATATTCGGGGCTCATTGGGCCCCTCAAAGCACTGTGCCCAGGTGCCATTGCACCTGCTGCAGCTCTGATAGCCGTGCCACTGCACAGTAAGCATACATAAATATATACATATATAACATGCTCGGGTGTTTTATTGCACAAAATGCAGTGTATGAAATCCAGATTTCACAGGGAACCATGAACTCTGGAAAACAGTTCACTGTTCCCTGTGAAAAATGGGCTTCATTATCATAATGACAGCCCCAGCAACTCTGCAGAGCTTCCCCATTGTCAGAGCTGCTTGGATTATGGCTCAAGGGATGACCAAATAATGCATAAAAGTTATCTGAATTGTGAATAGGGCTCCCGGTTTTATGGTATTTATTTTTTTAACATTTCCATCTGTATTTATCCATATTTATTCTCTTGGCCATTTTATTGTTATTCATCCATACTTATTTTATGGTTTGAGAATAAATGGAGTCATAAAATGGTATATTTCCACATTTATTTAACTGATAAACATGCACTCATACTTTGATTCCTGTCACGTTTTATCAAATTAAGCAGCCAAATATAACAAAACACAACACCGGCAGGTAAATGTTAGCATTATATACAAATATATGTTAACATATGCCTATATGTAAGGGAATCTCATCCTGTTTTTAAATCCCCTTTGTGTATATCTGCTTAGCAGTTGGTCCTGAATTCATGAAGAATAACAAGGAGAGTCACACACAAGAAGACAATTTTCTGTATTTTTCCGCTTTTAAAAATAAATAGAGACAGGAAATAGACTGTTTTCTGTCTGTATTTTTCTGTAAAAATCAGTAAAGACAAAAAACTGGAAGCCTTAATTATGAACCATGACAAAAGCAATTTATGCAGCATTGTGGTGCACGTTTTAGTATTATTTTGAACCATTTAAGCAACAAAAAATACGTGACAAATGTGTTTAATCCATTATCATGCAGTATTTGCTGCAGACAAAACAGAATAATTCCATTGGCTCTGACCATTCAACAATCTGTTCACCGAACAAAATCTAAACATTATAATTACAGTCAGTGCCCATTGTTAGCTGAACCGTAAAGAGAACAACTTCGGTCAACGCTCCATTCAGAAAAGTAATTAGTGGGCTTCTTTCTAAAATTCCACATTCTAAACTATATAGTTTTTCCCTTCTTTATTCTAAAGACAAGCAAACAGATACAGTTCAGTAGTTCAATTACTATTTTCAACATTTTCCCCAAAATTAAAATTATAATAAAGAATTCATACCAAGAGAGAAAGAGAGAGTTAGAGAAGGAGAGAGAAGGGAATATAAATAAAAGGTAACTTTGTTCTTTGGTCATCAAGGTGTTTTGGTGACATCATAAAGCACAAGCCTGATGGCTGAGTGGTTTGTGAATGTTGCCCAACTCTCAAGATGGCTGTATTGGACCATTTTTTAAGTTCTCCTTTATATGTTTTTAATATTACATGTTTAGTTCGTGGATTTAGCTCGAAGGAGCTATTTTATTCAAAATGGGCCTACCAGGGACACTGATTGGAATTAGAAGGCTTAGGTTTTGTTTACCTTTTCATGAATAAATTGTTGATAAGGAAATAGACAATGGTGAATGTCAGTAGCTTTATGCACTTCTGTGACTGCAGTTTGCCACATAACTATGGATTTACAGCACTTGCTGTATAATTTGCCCCATAATAGGCCTATTTTCCAGATAGAGTTCAAAACAATATTCCTTGCACAACTGAATGAAAATACTGTCAGAGAATATACCACAAAAATTGGATTTTATGTAGCATAATTTAGATAAACATGTTGCATAATTTTGATAACCTAACCCTGGTAGTCCTGGCAATGTTAAAGCTCTGCAGTGGTTTGGGGCCTGTCATTATGATGTTGAAAACTATAGTTCTCAGAGAACTGTGAAATATTTTCCATATGTATATATCTTCAATGGTCTGTGTATGTCAGTGTGTGTGTGTTGTGTGTGTGTGGGGTGCAGGTAAAACGGGTGACAGACAGCTCAATATTGAACATTACAAACATAGAAAAATAACATAATGACAAATTACAAAGCTCTCCGAATTTACCAATAATGGCATATGGATAGATCAAAAAGGAACCGGGAGAAGAACAACAACAGGAGGTGGAAACAGAACAAGGAGATTTGCATCAATCCAGTGTGAAATGTAAAAAAACACACAAAAAACAATGAGATTTGGATTATGAATAGCCATGCAATCACCTAAAAACCAGGAAAGAAGAAACCTGTTAGATGCAATTAGATATTTCTTAAGCAGATAAAAGGACAACAGAATCATGCAGTAACAGAAGAATTCAGTTCCATATCTCCAGATCTGTGCTGGCTGATAAAATCTCTGATCTTGCCAGGGTCATCAAATGTAAAAGTCTTATCTGTGTACGTGACCTTGAAAAAGCAGCAATGCACTAAACCATATCTAGCATTTATAGATTTGAGTTGCAGGAGATATGCAAGAAGCTGTTACCTTCTAAGTGCTTTAGCAATGGAGACATCTTGAGAAAAGAAGACTTTGTTCCCTGACCAGTATAATTCACTGATTTTTTTTAGCTACTGAAAGAACATCCATCAGTTATGTGAACTGCAGGAAGAGAATGATGATGCCCCTAGGCCTTGTGCTAGATGAAGAAGAGATGTTATAGCCAAAGCGATGAGCCCTTTGGATGCTGAGTTGACCACGATCTCCTGGGTGAACAGTTGTGGGAATAGCCTTTTGGAAGAATGCGATTATGTTGGAACCTTCAGATCCATCTAGTATACCACACAGGCGAAGATTATTTCTCCTGTTTCTGTTTTCCAAGTCCTTGTGTTTTTTTAAGTTGTTCAATTTCCTTGACCACATGGCAAACATCTGGTATGGAATCTTCAACATCACTCACTCTCTGTTCAATGGCAGATATTCTCTTACCGTGAAAAGACCACTTATACTGAATTCTTTGAAGAGACACATTGGTTTCAACAACAAAAGGTTTCAAAGCACTAATCTATTCCATGAAATCTTTCAAGGGGGAGGTGATTTGGAGGGAGAGTCCACATTCTTTTGGGCCTTTTTTACAGAGGTGAAGGTGTTAGGCTTTTTTGAAGCTGCCCCTGACAATTGAGGAGAAGCGGAGCACCTTTGTGAAAATTCATCTCCCTCTTCCATGCTGGCTCCAAGAGATATGTTATCAAGTTCCTTCTGATGCTTTTCAGTCTTGATAATGGACGGAGACTTGAAGGAAAAAGAAGTAGTTGTAGTGCCAGCCCTCATCCTTCGCGATCTCCCCATACAGTCGCAGGAAAGAACAGCATGTGCCAAACTCATCAAGTAATAACAGATTGATAGCGATGCCGTATGGATTCAAGGTAAGGGCTCTCTGCCTGGACTTGATAACCAATGCCAATAGAAGAGACATGATCAATGTCATGAAGGAGTGGTTTCCAACAGCATATAGGACCATCAATAACTTCACAATCCAGAAATAAAACTGCAGCAAGGTAGGCCTAAATATTCCTCAAACCGTTGCAAACTAGGTGAAGGAACCAATAACCCCACGCCCTAGCAGAACAATTAAAATAGAGCCTTAAAGAAGGTGCATGTCGAGCCAGGCACTGAGGTAAAACCGCACCATTGCAGGAGCCACATTGAAAATAGGCAGAGCAGCCTAGCTTTATAAAGAATCCTGAAGAGAAAAATAAACAAACTGCAAGAATTTTTTCCCCATACATGAAATGCCCTTATCCAAACTATGCTGCATACATTTCAAATGCTTTGTTTACTTGGCAGATGCATTGACTTGAAAAGCAGAGCAGTATTATTTTAAGTCATTATTATCTCTGCCCTACTATACAGCAAAATTAAATTTGTGTTGAAGAAGCCTTTCACAGCACGGGAGATAAAGTGAGAGAGTGAAAAGCTCACCAATCACCTCAGCACTTCTTCAAATACATGCCAGGCACGAGGCACTCATAAAAAGAATCACTTAGCTTTTCCACAGAAGTATTTCACATTTCTGTAGAATAGATAAACTTGCATACCCTTCAATAAATCTGCCACCATATGGTTCTTTGTTAAGTCATAACTCTCCTCAGCAGGTCTTGAAAAGCTGACTAGAGCATCATGAGCATGCTTATTAATCCCGTCTCTTCTTACATATCATGTGACAGGCTAGAAAATAATCTTTTTCTTCAAGGAAACTGCTGCCACAAGTTGCCTTATTATCTCTATTTTGTGCAGTCACAAATCATCCTAATGCCACTTTATTCTGAAGTTCCTCTCTGACACAGCCGGAGCCTCACTAAGCTGCGTCCACCATCTTGGGCTTCCAAGCCACGCCCCTGTACTGGACCTTCTTGACCTTACAGCAGCCTCCAATACTAGTTTGCACGTCCTTAACTTCACTCTCCACCAAACTGGGAATCTGTAAATCCGCTCTCAGGTGGCTTTCTTCTTTTCTATCATCCAGATCCTAGCGGTCAGTCTCCCACCTTTTTTTGCCAATGTCTTGGTATAGTGTGCTGTACCGCAAGGATTAAATCTCAGTTCCATGCTTTGCCAATGTCACATTGCCCCAGTTGTTGCCTTGGTCCATAATTTTGGATTTGATTTCATGTCATACGCCAACGACACTCAAATTATCATATCAATACCGCACAGCATTGCAATAAATCAGGACAAATTGCATTCATGTATGTCATGAATTGCCAACTGGATGAACAAAATTGCCTCAAATTTAATGAGAACAAAACAGAGGTAGTTTTTGTTGGCAATAGGACATTCATTTTGTAGTCTGCTTGACAACCTCACACTACCAGTTCCTTACATGAAAAACCTGTGCATCATGAATGACAGTAAACTCTCCGTCTCCTGTCAGGTCTGCAGCTGTGTCTTTCTCAATGCTGAAAAACATCAGAAGAAATCTCTTTTTTCTCCCTAACTCACCTCGGAAGACCAAAGTCCAACCTTTAATGATATAACGTCTTGACTATGGCAAGCCCCTCTTCCTTCCACCTGGGTCATCTGTATCCACCAGACTTAATGATCTCCAGTGGCTCCCAAATCTGAAATGAGTTCCTTTCAAGTCCCTGTGCATTGTAAACTCTATCATTCACAACACCGGCCCTGTCAACCTGAGACAGAAAATCCACTCTTATTGCCCTGCTAGGATCCTTCATTTGACCACAGACAACTTGCTGACAGTACCGCACAACTTTTGCAGTCTCTCTCCGGGGCCTGTGCTTTCTCGATCCTGGCTCTCAAGCTCAGAAATTCCCTCCCCACTCACCTTAAATTCACAACAGATTATTCCCAATTCAGGGAGCAGTTAAAAACTTGTTTTTCAGCACTGCATAACTGCTTCTATTCAAGTTTATTTTCATGCAACGCTAGCACATCTTCTTTAGGCTATCAGTGAGCTTTAGAAGACCCTCATTCTTTCATTCACTCATTCAGTCAGTCAGTCAATAGTCTTTATTCGGTCATAACAATGATCATAAAACACAGATTTGAAAAAATACATTATAAATCATATGGTTTTTCAGGAACAAAGGTTATTGAGGGAACATCATACATCAAAAAACACATAGTATATAATTTATGTAAACATCTTGCAAATAGTATATAACTCTTTATGGGTGCCCCCGGAAGACAACCATCATTAAAATAATATTAACAATCTTATCAAAGATAAAAAGGAAATATTCTTATGGAGCATACCCCCTCCTCAATTTTATTGCAGACAAGATATAATTGAGTACAGAGAAGCAAATTGTGGGAGTATTTAAGCATTTTAAAAAGATCAGCCCCTCTTGGTGCGATGTTAAGTGCTTGTGCTTTAAAAGTGGTAGTAAAAACCATATTCTCAAGCTACTATATACAGTGCAAAAAGCATAAAGTGCTCTGCCATTTGGGGCAAGTAGTTATTGCATGGGCAGGCTGGAAGAGATTCAAACCAGGAGCCAGAGTAAGGGAAAGCAACCAAATAAAGAATTGAATGTAACCTGTGCCTCGTGAGGTAAAACCTGTGTTCTAGTTTTTCCACCCAGATTAAATCCTGCTCTATCCCGGCATTGTAGAAATTTTTCCTTAACTATGGCCTACGTTTTGGGATCAATACTATCTGGGAATTCAAAAAATTGGCCAGGCCCATATCATGAAAGCTTTTCCTTACATATGCCAGCCAAGGAATAGAGTATCTATTGTGTAACTTAAAGCAATCACTAAGAACGTCTCTCGAAAAATCTGCATGTGGGGTACACCAAATTTTAACCCAAAGTAAAAGGGGGCCATTTTAACTTTCTCCACCAAATAGCCCATCCCAATTCACTATAGAAGATAAAGCTAGGGGCTGACTTAGGAATGGCCAATATCCGACAGAAGAACTTCTTTTTGAAGGCCTGCATTGTAGCTGGCACTTTATGACCCCTCACTCTGGTTCCATATGTTCCCACTCCCAGACATTTATATTTGTATAGCTGGACCAGCTCTTTAATTGGCTTGTGCCTCAGTATTTTTGTAAATCTTAAGATTGATCTGCACACTATTCCCATTTCCTGAATTCTCTGTTTGGTCAAGCCGCCCCATGACAAATTAGCTTCAAACAGGATTCCTAGATAATTGAAATATGAAACATTAGTAATCAGGGTATCGTCTATAAAAAGGGTTTTGTTTTGGTGTTTTTGGGACACAATGATTTACTTTTAAACTTAGGTTTGTCATAAAGCTGTTTAACCATTTAAAAGTTTTGGGAGGCCAGTTGCTGTTTGTGAGATTAAAACTGCGTCAACCGCACATAAAGGAACATGGACTGGTCGGGAAGTGATTTTGAAAATGAAAAATGAAAGGAAAAATTATATTTATAAAGCGCGGCTATTACCCAAGGGTGTCCAGGCGCTGACTGATTGAGGAATTGAGGCTGCAGTAACAGTTACTGGTTAAAAAGCCAAGTTTTGAGTGCCTTCCTGAACGTCAGTAGATTGGTTTCATGTTTCAAATTAGATGGAAGGGTGTTCCAGAGTTTGGTTGTGCCAACCAGGAAACTCCTGCCTCCCCAGCCAGCCCTTCTGTATTTGGGTAATATCAGATAGTTAGCTGAGGCGGACCGGAGTGGTCTAGTCAGAACATACCATTGGAAGCTCCTATCGAGGAACTCCAGGCCGATTCCAAGAAGGGCTTTGAAGGCAATGCACATAGCCTTGAAAATAATGTGCCTGTTGGTCGGTAACCGGTGTAGATGTTTTAGCGCGGGTGCAGATGATTTTTGTTTGGGAATGCTTAGGAGTAAGCGGGCCGCGGCATTCTGCACGACCTGTAATTTGGTCAGGCATTTTTTGATGATATTTACAAAGAGGGTATTGCATTTATTGACTCTCGATAGGACCAATGCAGGCGTAACCATTTTTTAAATCGTTGTGGGATGAATGGAAATATCTTTTTAGAAGCTTAAGCGTGAAGAAGGAGGCCGAGGTTAAGGTATTAACATGGCCCTCAAATGAGAGAAGGTGGTTAAAGGTAACTCCCAAGTTCTTTACCTTGGTTGCCAGTGTAGGGAGAGCACCTAGTGCTTGGGGCCACCATACAGGTGCCCAGAAGGAGGTATTGCTTCCAAAAAGACGGACCTCTGTTTTATTCGAATTAAGTTTCAAACAGTTTGTGGCCATCCAGTTCCCAACTTCAAGCAAGCAGTTGTGCAAACTGGTGGCAGTATCAGTAGGGTTACTAGCCACGGATATAACCATTTGTGTGTCGTCGTCGTACAACATCACCGAGAAGTCAAATGATGCAATTCATTTAGCCAGGGGGACCACATATATATTGAAGAGCATAGGGCTCAGTGAGGAGCTCTGGGGGACTCCACAAGGAAGAGAAAACAAAGGTGATTTGAAGTCCTCCTGTGCAACGAATTGTTCTCTCTCACTGAGGAAAGATTCCAGCAGTAGTAATGCTCGACCCTGGGGGGCGGAGCTTGCTCGCGACCAAAATGGCCGCTTGATCCTTGAGCTCCGTGTTGCTGACACACTATCCTCCATTATTCCGACAGCCCTAAGACGCCTAACTACCTTGCAGCCGATATTTAATTACCGGAGCACTCCCGCGAGGCAGGGATCGTACCCAACTCCTCCCGGCCCTTCCACCCCGAAGATATCGGTGTTTGTCGGCGGCGTCCCTCAGGGCCTGTAGCCCCCGTCCTCGCGTGGCGCTGGAGGCGGAGCAACGTCATTGTGCGTGCCGCGATCGGACTGGGAGTCGGCTCGGCGCCTGAACTCCCGGCGAACCTGGCTCCGGTAACGTCTCCCAGCGGGTGCGAGTGGAGTATACTGTGCTGGGAGGTCTGCTAGGCTAGCGCGCTGGTGACTCGGAGGGACTCCGGCGGTGCTGGGAGACGGCGCGAGGCCCTCCTGCAGCACACTAGAGTGTGGTGGCAACACCGGTGAGTGCAGCTGAGACGAGGGAGAAGAACTGCGCCCATTGGCCCTGAGTGATCCAGGTGAGAGGGCCTGGGGGCTTAAAGAAAGCGGCCAGAGGGACGGATCAGGAATGGTGACCTGGTGCCCAGTGGAACCACTATTGTGTGGAAATAGGCGAGGCGCATGATACCTCCACCACATAAGAGGCACACATGGGGACAGCTGCGCTAGAACCAACACCAGTAAAGGGAAACGGACTGTTGTGGGGAGAGCGGAGGAGAACAAACCTACACCTCGGTGGGGGTGCCCCACTGGGCGACATCAAGGCACTGAGCGAGACGCCTGACAGTGGCATGAGGGCTGCTTTTTGCCGCCAATAACTAAGGGCCAGCGCATGGAAAAAGCCAAGGTGCTTGGAGGCGGACGGCTCGGCAAGGAGAGACGTGGCGCAGGGCAGGAGCTGCGTCGCGGAGTACACGTGGTGTGAAACCCCAGGGGTAACTCCCGGAGAGGGGTTGGAGACTGGAGGTGCGGCTGAAGAATCGCTGCGCTGCAGAACAGAGGACTGCTGCTGCATAGACGAGACCAAAGCAAGGGAACCAGCTACGCAGAGACTTGAGGCTGAGGCTTGGACCTGGTGGCTGGACCGGTTGCGCAGTCCAGCTTCTTGGAGCATCGCACAGGCTTTCTGCAGCCGGAGTGCCTGGGAGTCTCCAGAGTGCATAACTTACGTCTGGGCCAAACTGAGAGCGTGCCCCGGGAGGGGGGACAACGTGAGCCCTGGACGGGCAGACCTACCGTGGAGTAAATATGGGCAGAACGGATAAATCGCAATCTAAGCTCTCCTTTGAGCAGAAACGCTCTAAGTCTCACGACGCCATGACTGAGGAGGCCTCTAGGCCTCATCCCCCTCCTGAAGGAGACCCGGATATCTGAAGTATGCTTCTATCAATGGAAAGAAGTCTGCAAAGTGGCATAACCGCTATGGGCGCTAAAATGGATACACTCTCATACCGGATGGACAGGATGGTGGAACGCCTGGACAAACACACGGAGAGGTTGGATATGTCTGAGCGGAGACTTACAGAAGTGGAGGAAGCACACACTACGCTGGACTCGGACCATAAACAGCTTGGGAAGGTCATGCGAGTCCTACGAGATAAGACAGAGGATTTGGAGGCCCGCTCGCGACGCTGCAACCTTAGAATCACTGGTCTTCCGGAGACGACCTTGACTGGGAATATGGAACTCTTCGTCGAGAAACTACTAGTTACCTTATTGGGAGAGGGAGTGTTCTCCGATATGTTTGTAGTAGAGAGGGCGCACCGCTCTCTGGGGCCTCGCCCGCCCCCGGGAGCCCCGCCGCGCCCAATTATAGCAAAGCTGCTCAACTACCGGGACAGAGATGTTGCCCTACGAATGGCCCGGGAAAAACAGGCACTGGTGTTCGAGGGATCGACGTTGTCCCTATTCCCGGATTTCACCGCTAGAGTGCAGGAGGCACGTAGACAATTTGCACCTTTGAAAAAGCAGCTGCGCGAACTGGGACTGGATTATGCCATGTTGTACCCTGCTAAACTGCGGATTAACAAGCAGGGTCGCTCACACATCTTCACAGACCCGAAGGTCTTACAGAAGGCACTAAAAGATTGGTCCAAAGAACAACGCCAGAGCCCGGAACGACAACCGCAGGATGAAGCGGCAGGAGGATTACTGGAAGAACAGGACTGAAACGCACATATGCTCTTCGGCCGTGGGACATTATGGGAGTGCGATGGGCAGGGTGAGGATGAGCGGAGTTGCGGGCGGAAAGCCTAATGTCTGAAGACTTCGGATCAGGTACTCTTTGGGTGTGATAAGCTGTAGGTTCTCAAGGGGTAGTATTGAGATGGTAAACTTGGTCCAGGTGAATTGGACCTAACAAGACTGTCACGCCCGGATGGCCGTGAGGCTGAGAGGAGGGAAGCTGAGGGTACAACAGACGGGTACAGGGCAGATTGTGCCATACCAGTTATCCAAAACGTTCTGGGGAATGCACTTGGTGCTGCGGTGCGCAAGCCCGTGAACTGGGTTGGAACAGGGTACGCAGCCCGGGACTGCACAGACATGTGGTGTTGGTCTTAGAGGCTGTGTCACTAATTGTCGGCGACGGGGGGGGAAGGTCAAGTGATTGTTTGCTATTGACAGTTTGGAGTTCAAGAGCGACCTCTGCCCACGAGTGACACACACCAGAATAGCAAATCAAGTTTTGGGGGGGAGGTAGGGGGGGATAAGTGGGAGTTCTTGGGGATGCAACGCGACCGAGTTGGGGGAGGTCAGCTGTGGGAGGGGGGAAGGGGAGGAAGGGTAAGGGCAATGTTAATTTTGATGTTAGCAATGATAGTTAGGTCTTTGTACGGTGCACACAACACACGCAAGCTACACAGGTCAGGACGCAATACCCGCGCAGCAAAGCAAGATGACGTCACCTAGCGGAGCCTCGGCTCCGAGAACAATAGACTCCCTCTGCGCATTGTCATGGAACGTTAGAGGGCTTAACGACCACCGCAAATTACGAAAAGTGTTGAACTATCTGACTAGACAGAACATAGATGTGGCTTTACTACAGGAGACTCATCTCCCACTGAACAGCGCGATGCTCCGAAGTAGAGGCCTTCTGGGTAATATCAACGCCTCGGGCTTTACAACCCACGCCAGAGGGGTGCTGACCTGGGTTAATCCCAGATCGGTGTATGTGATTGAGCAGTTGCTGGCGGACGCAGATGGCCGCTTTGTGATATCCAAGTGCAAAGGCAGGGGAGTAGAACTGATAATAGTGAACGTTTATGGTCCCAATTATGATTGCCCGGAGTTTTACACGACATTGGCTACTACAGTAAGCAGTTATGAAAGAGCATAATTCCTATGGGGCGGGGATTTTAATTTAGTCAGAAACCCAGAGATGGATAGATCAGAGGGCCCGGTGAGGAGGCCGGCGGCGGCCGCTAGAGCATTAGAAAGTGTTTTGATTAGTAGGGACCTCTGCGATGTCTGGAGGGAAGGGCATCCAGAAAAGGGGGGTTTTACGCATTATTCCACCTATTACAATTTGCACACTCGTATAGATTACTGGCTGGCTTCCACGTCTCTCATGGACCAGGTTCGCGCTTGCCAGGTACTCCCGCGAACTCTCTCGGATCACTCGCCGCTACTGCTGATCCTGGCCACTCCCAAGAAAACTATTCCGCCGTTCACATGGCGATTTCCCCCTTATTCATTGCTAGACCCCCTTTTCAAGGCAGAGCTGGCAGAAGCTATAGATACGTTTTTTGATATTAATGTTGGCTCCGTAGACAGCTATCAAACGGTTTGGGAGGCATTTAAAGTGTACATACGGGGGATAGCCATGGCCAAGCACTCGGGGGTTCTCCGATCCATACGTCAGAGGTTAGCGGTACTGGAACAAAAGTTGGGAGAGTTGGAGGCGTGCCAGCTTATGGGGGAGGGTGGAGATACGACTAGCGAAATGAGGGATCTCCTCGCTGAATACCAAGAAGCCGCAGACAGCGAGGTCAAGCATCTGGGCAAATATGCCACAGCACGTGTCTATGGGGAAGGTGATAGGCCTGGATCGGTACTGGCACAAATTTTGAAAGCCAAACGCAGTAAGGCGCTTATCACTGAACTGCGGTCGGCGGAGGGTGAAACGCTGACGGATGAAGCAGAAATTGCGGACAGATTCAAACAATATTACTCGGAACTGTATGCCTCCCGTGCTACAGATTCGGATGCCGAAATTCTCGACTATCTCGAGCATATCAAATTGCCATTCCTAACGGACACACATAGAGAATTCCTCATGCTCCCCATTGAAAAAGATGAGATCGTGGAGGCACTGACGGGAATGAGAGCGAACAGCGCCCCGGGTACAGACGGCCTCACAGTAGGCTTCTATAAGGCCTTTTTAGACCAGCTACTCCCACATATCTCAGCGCTATTCGACGATATGTGTGTATCGGGCGAGATGCCACAATCTATGAGGGAAGCGATCATAGTTGCTATTCCCAAGCCAGGGAGGCCACCGGAGGAATGTGGTTCCTATCGACCGCTTTCCTTGCTTAACGTTGATACCAAGTTGTTCGCTAAAATCTTGGCCAACCGCTTGGCTCTGCTGGCCCCGGTACTGGTGGCTCCGGAACAAGCGGGGTTTATTCCTGACAGGAATCTTACGTATAATCTACGAACGGTATTCGGAACAATACAACACGTTAAACAAGACATCAGGGCAGTTGCGGTCTTTCTTGATATGGAGAAAGCCTTTGACTCGGTTGAGTGGTCCTTCATGAGGCTAGTGCTGACCAAGATGGGACTTGGCTCGGTCTTCCTGCAACTGATCGGAGTGCTGTATAACGCTCCATTGGCACTTGTACGGCTGGGGAATCTGGTTACAGACCGCATTGCTATTTCTAGAGGAACCAGACAGGGTTGCCCACTGTCCCCAACGCTATATGCCTTAATTGCGGAGCCATTGGCGTGCGCGCTTAGAGAATACCATGGGCATAAAGGCATACAATTTCCTACCTATAATATAGTGGTATCAACGTATGCAGACGACACATTACTTTATGTGAGAGACCCTGAAAACAATCTATCCTCGGTCCTCAGGGAGGTGGTGCACTTTGGAGCACTATCGGGCCTGAGGGTCAACTGGTCGAAATCTATTGTGTTCCCACTCACTCAGAACACGCCGCAATTCGAGATGGATTATCCCCTGCAATGGTCCTCGGATTCGATTCGATATCTAGGTATCAGATTGCACAACGATCCAGAAATCGTGATCCGGGAGAACTACGGCATTGCAGTTTCAAAACTGGAAGAGGACATTGACACTTGGATTAGGTTACCACTGTCTCTGATTGGCAGGGTCTCCATAATGAAAATGGTGATATTGCCCAGATTCTTGTTCCTATTTAAGAATATCCCTGTTGTGCTGCCGCGCTCCTTTTTTCTCAGACTCAACAAATCACTGATAAAACTTGCTTGGGCGGACAAACAGGCCCGGGTCCAATGGCGTGTGCTCACATTACCATACCACATGGGAGGATTGGGTGCGCCAGACCTCGAGTTATATTACAGAGCGGCACAAGGTGCACATGCGCACAGCTGGATCCACGGGACTACGGACATTCCGTTCGTCTGTATGGAAAAATTATTTGCTGACCCTCTTCCCCTACCAGCCATAATTTTTGAACCTGTGGATCGTAGAACAGGAATCTTAGATTCACTTAACTCGACGCGGAATGCTTGGAACTGCCTGTTACAGATGCAAGCAGGGGCATTGCTATACTCCCCGGAGATGCCTATAGAATGGGTGGTTTGGTTGGGCCCCTGTAGAGATAGGGGGGGTCACAAAAGCGCTGCGTACATTAAACATAGTAACGGCGGGGGATTTATTTCTGGATGGAGTAGCGAAGACGTGGGACGAGGCCGCGGACAGGGCGGACACAGTTACCCTACTGCAACGCTTCCAGTTCCACAGAGTGCGCAGGGCCCTGCGCGACCTGCTGGGGGATGACTTGAATGAGCCTCCTGAGGTACAGGAACTGTCATATATTATTAAGACTAAGTCACCCCGTAAGATAGTTTCCAATATATACAAGCGGGCGATGTCCCACAGAACACATCAGAACACTAAGGCCAGGCTGGCCTGGCAGCGGGACTTGCACATAACGATAGACGATGATATGTGGTACTACTGCTGTAATAACACGAAATGTATATCACTGCATGGCAAGCACAGACTAATACATTTCAAATACATTAATAGAGTGTATTACACCCCGGAGAGACTGCATAGATACGGGCTCAGGGATGATGCTTCCTGCGACAGTTGCCACTCCTCAGCGGCGGATTTCATGCACCTTGCATGGAGCTGCCCGGGAGTATTTAATTATTGGGAAAAGGTCTTTCGCGAACTAAGTGCCATAGTGGACTCGGAGATTGCTCCTGACCCAGCGAGCGCACTGCTGGGATACTCTAAAACACTGCCCAAGGCAATGCGTAGATTAGTGGACATGGGGTTATTATTGGCAAAGCGCAGGGTGGCAATGTGCTGGATGAGGGGCCCCCTTCCCACTATGACACAGTGGTCGCATGATGTGCTATACTGCTCCACGCAATCGGAAATTTTCAGCGAATTGCTACCTCCCCGGAGCAGGCCGAAGAACTTTTGGGGGCTATACACAACGTATTTACTTAAAAAGGGTGTGGAAGCGGCTAAAGAGAATGAGATAGAACCTGGTGAGGACATTGATGTTACCACATAGAGGCCGGCACGCCACTATACACAAATAGCGACATCCATCACACGAGGGGTCCTGTGAAAAGCCCAAACACACGGTCGGCACAGAAGGCCCAGGTGTCTGATGTTCCTATAGACATATGGCAAGGGGGAGACTGTATATGTAATAGAAACTGATTCTAGGTCATGATGCGTGATGAGGTAATTCCTGACAGTAGCGATTTATGCAGAAAAGGTATACGTTTATTTTGTTTTCATATATGAACACTGTTGCTAGTACACTACAGAATAGGCTTGCAATGTACTATTGGTGAAAGCCCTGAGTGAGTGCCGCTGCCTGCCCGGTGGGATGTTGGCAATTAAGCTGTGTAAAGTGTCTCCTAACAACGAGCCGCCGGCCCCAGGGTTGTAGGCATATGGCTGTGTGCTTCAACGTCCAAACTTTTCAATAAAACTGTTAAAAAATTTAAAAATTTAAAAAAGTAATGCTCGACCCTGTATTCCAATCCAGGCCAGTCGATTGAGTAGTATTGAGTGATCAACCGTGTCGAAGGCCGTGAAAAGATCTAAAAGCACCAAGGCGGCGTTCCCTCCAGCATCTACTGCTCGTCTAACCTGCTCTGCAGCAGTGATCAAGGCAAGTTTGATGCTATGATGGCTTCTGAAGCCGAACTGAGTAGGGTTGGGAAGTCCATGGGTCTCTAAGAATGCATTGATTTTCGTATTCATAGCCTTTTCTATAATTTTGGCTGGGAAAGGCAATCTCGATATCAGCCTGTAATTGTTGGGATCAGTGTTATCTAGATTGGTCTTTTTCAGTAGAGGTAGCACCGATGCCAGCTTACAATGGGAGGGGAAGCTGTCCAGCTTAAACACTGAGTTAAAAATAGTCAGAAGGGGTGGTGTTATAGTTTCAGGAACCAAGTGAAAAATCCTGGGAGGGCAAGAATCAAGAGGGGAACCCGACTTGATTTGATGTAAAAGGTTCACAACTTGAGTCAGCGTAAGAGACGAGACGGAAGAAAGTGTGGGTGAGGCTTCAGAGATAGTGAGCCTGATTCGCAAAGATAAACTGAGACGAAAGTCTAACATTACAGCTTTCGGTATTCACAAAGGGCGTTTACGAGTCGTAAAGTTAGAATTTTGCCTCAGTTTAACTTAAGTTTTGGTCTTAAGTTTAACTGAGACCAGAAGTTCAACTTAAGACCAAAACTTAAATTTAACTGAGACAAAAGTCTAACTTTACGACTCGTAAAGGCCCTTTGTGAATTCTGAAAGTCGCAAAGTTAGACTTTTGTCTCAGGTTACCTTTGTGAATTGGGCCCAGTGTCTCGAGCCGCAGTGTATGCCGTTGGTGGGTGGCCTGGCCCGGCATTGAAACATGGTACCTGTCCCCCCAATGAGTTACTGGAGAAGTTGTGATACACAGCTTTGACCTTATCTTGAAAGAAAGTTGCGAGGGAGTTACAAAAAATGTGACTGGCATTAGTGATAGTGTTGAGGGGAGGACGTGAGAGCTTATTTACCGCTGCGAAAAGTTCTCTGGTTGAGTCTTTGGCGATTTCTAATGCATTGGTGTAGAAACCAGTTTTCTCAGCATGGACAAGTGTTTTATAGGTGGCGAGCAATTGACTATGGGGGATATTCTCAAGAACGTGCGATAAACATTGCCAAAACAGGCTAACGCAATTTTTCATATCGCCGTCTATCGCGGGAAAATAACTCCGTGTCAACGTCGTATTCTCAACACAACGATAACATGCAATAGTTTCCCGATAATGCCTCAAATGTCCGCGATACAACTACCGCGATGGCGATAAAAAAGGAAACCCGAACGTGAAAAAAGTTGCGATGGGCCCAACCGCGATAGAAAAATCGGCGACAGGCACCGCCAGGCTTGCAATTCCCATGTCAGGCGGGAAAAATCACCATAAAAGCTGCAAAAAAACCAAAAAACAACAACTGCGAAGCACAATGGAGGTAGCCGGAGCAAGTACAGAGGACAACCCGAACCCCACAAGCCCCATGGAGGACCAGCCTGGGACCTCGGGGTCAGGGAAGGGCAAGGAGAAGAAGAAGAGGAAGACGCGCTTCAGTCCGCAGGAAAACAGGATCCTGATAACGGAGGTGGTAGAACACCATCAACTACTGTTCATCACCTCCACTGTGTCATTGGCAACAAAAAACAGAATATGGCAGTCCATCCTGGACAAGGTGAATGCAGTCGGAGTGCTGAGGAGGACAATGGAAGAGCTCAAGAGGCGCTGGAATGATGTGAAGCGCAAAACCAAGCTGAAACTCGCAAACAACCGCAAAGCAGCAATGCAGACTGGGGGTGGGAGTCCTGCACCACAGGAGGAGCTGGATGAGATGGAGGAAATGGTGTCCACAGTCATCAGTGTGGAGACGGTGGCAGGAGTCGGGGGACCGGACACTGCTCAACATGACCTGACACAACAGCAACAGGGTGAGTAACCACCAGGGACTGGGGGACGGGGGAGATGGGCACAATGGCACACATGCACAATGAAGTATAGCACACTGCACAACCACAATGACGCTGGATCATGTCCCTGATCTCCTTGCCATACTGCAGCACACCTAGAAACAGCAAGTAGTCCCCCGTCCACAATGTGCCCAGAGGGGCCCTCCCCACACATCACCAATCTCACAACAAACCCATGCACATGTGCTGAACCCAGCAAAGTTGCGGATCCGTGAGCCCCACTGACAATGCAAGTGACACTGCATGACGATGAGCATGTCTGCAGGCCACTCATCATAACATGTTGCACGCCACAACACCGAGGTGGCTGAGTGAGGTCCACATCCGGAAAGGAGCAGGTCACACACTGACACATCCACGTGCACAAACAACCCCTGACGGCAACAAGCCATCTGCGGACAAACCATGCCCAAGAGTCCCAACTCCCACCAAGAGCCCAATTTACCCAAGTAAGCAACATCTCAGCACTGCATAAGCACAGAAGTCAAAGGCACACCGCTTGAAAGGGAGAAGGCCAAGCAAAGTCTGAGCTGCAGGGGCAACTCTCCCACAATGCAGCACACACACACGAATCAGAGCACATCAACACTGACAACAATGTGGTACAAACTGCAACACATTCACAACAGAACAGAGGACACAACTGCTGCCGCTTGTGTGTAGAAACTGGCCAATCACATTTGGCATAGCAGGAAACTGTGACATGATAATGGACAAGTACAACCCCACATCCCTGATGGTGCACAAATGTCCACTGTCCAGCTTCAAATAGGCAGCTCCTCCTAAACAGTCACAATGTACATTGTCATGCAGTCTGTTTGGAAACTTGGCCAATGCGTGAACATACATGGAACACACTGTTAAACTGCATCTCTCCTTTACATTGCAGAGGGAGAATCATCACCTCCTGCAGAGCAGACCGAACACCTCCTCACTGATGACGAGGAGGACCTCCCCACCTTCGACACCGATGCCCTCCAAGAGCTCATGGACAGCTTCCGCACCCCACCCCCAGGAGCAGGGCAGCCCAGCTGCATCAAGGAGACCCCACCCCCTGCACAGATCACACAGCAGGAAGCACCCACCACCCCGGCTGTCTCCCAGGATCCCCACGACCAACACATGGCATTTCAACGCTGTGTGTTGGAGGGCCAGAAGGAGATGGCAGAGCAGGTGCAGGTGGGGTTCGACCTCATGGCAGCCAAACTAGATGCCATCCATGGGTGTCTACGTCCCATCAGGGACCACTTACAGTTCCTAACGGACACCCACAGTCCGCTCCATGGTCTCCAACGAGCCATGGCTGACATCGCTGGAGTCATGACTCGGAGACAAGAACACCTGTCTTGTCAGAGTGGCTCCAGCGATCTCAGCCGGGAGTTGGGACACATGCGGAGGCTCATGGAGGACATGGTGCGGATGGAGGCGGAAAGGATGGCTGCCACGGCTGCACATCAGCGAGATGTAGCTGGGATCTTCCATGTCCTGCAGATCCTCATCATGGCATTGCTGCCACAAGGCCTGGTGCAGATGAATGCTGCTGCTCCTACACCATCCACATCTCCGCCCCCTGATGTGTCAGTGCCCCACAGTGTGGCAGACATTCCACCTCCGGCACCTGATGTGTCACTGCCACACAGTGCTGCAGCCGAAACACCACCACCCACAAGTGAGGCACATCACACATCAGAGGACGATGATGTGGATGAGACTGCCGTTGTGGTAATGAGGAAGCGGTAGCATTCATCTCCGCCATATGGCCTGTTTCAGCTTGGTTCGGCCCTTTGCATCATCACCTTCCACTGTCCCCCGATACACTCTGCGGCACTCACCTTGGACCTCGACATGGACTGCCATATTCTGTTTGGTTACCAATGACACAGCAATCAGACTGCAGAATGAACTCTTCCTCTTCCGATGAATTTGTCCTTCCCTAATGGACTCTGGCTGGCCCTCCAAGGGGCAACAATGTCAAGTGGGGTGTGCATGGCCCTGTACTGCTCCAGCTGCAACACTCCACTGAATGTGAATAGAACATTCAAATTCACACAGATGTGTCATGTCTATGATCCTTCAAGTATGACAGTATGGATGAATGTAGGGTCACTGATTCCCCCTCACGTCCATTTTGCACATGTTGTGGGGCTGGGGTCACAGGGTGCAACATTGCCGATTGCGGTCTGGGTGGCGCAGACACTACAACGGAGACACACGCATTGGTTACTTCCTTGTCCAGGCCTGAACTGAACCACGCCCAGAGCCCCGGGCTCATTGTTCACACCTCTTCGCTGGACTGGCATACGCCAGCCCAGCCCACTCCGCTTACGCTCACAGGGGGTGATGACACAGCTACATGTCCCAGGTCTTCCCTGTAGTGATCTGCTGGTCACTGGTCTAGTTGTCAGCATGCCACAGCCACTCCCTGAGGGCTGGTTTACACCCACACCACACCCATCCAGCACAGGCGTCACAGGACATGTGACCCTGCCAATAAAAGGGGCCCACCACAGCACATCCCCCACTGCCGGAGGTGACATGATGGCGTCCGCATCCACGGAACTCAATCATAAAGGGTCCGTGACTTGCGTTGCACAGAGTTAGTGGCACACGATGGCCTGCATCCGGCACGGGCCTACCGCCACGTGGCGATGACTTGTGTTGCACTGAGTTAGTGGCACCCGATGGCCTGCGTCTGGCACGGGCCTACCGCCACGTGGCGATGACTTGCGTTGCACTGAGTTAGTGGCACCCGATGGCCTGCGTCCGGCACGGGCCTACCGCCACGTGGCGATGACTTGCGGTGCACAGAGTTAGGCCCACCTGAAGAGCTGAGCGGGTGTGCAGCCTGCGATGATGCGTTGGCCTCGATACAGCGTCTAGCAAATCAAGACTCGATGTGATTTGTGAGCCCTGCTGGACCGCAGTGTACGCGCAGGCAGCAGTCAGCACACACATGACTCCGCGGTGCGGTGCCGCAGGGTGCGCTGGGGGCCTGTGGCGTGGAATCCAGCGATCGGCTGAGGAGGTTGCACCGGCATGTGGAGGGCCCTCTTGGAGACACGCCGGTGGCAGCAGGTGAGCATTGAGGCCTGGGTGCGCAGGGGCGGGCAGTCATCGCTGGGTGGCGGACCGGTCTAGGGACCAGGGCTGGGGTGCATCAGGTGCACAGGATCACGCAGGCACCACCGGTCACGGCGGCGGCCTCGTGGCTGGTGGGGCGCGCCGCCCTGGCAGACACGACCCTGCATGCGCTGACGAGATGTGCGCGGGTTGGCTTGGGATGTAGTCACCTCGTCTCCAGTGTGAATACGGCCGTTGAATGTGGTCGGGGCACGCATGTGTAGGCCTATGGTCACGATATGGCGGACACAGAGACACACGCAGTAGTTACTGTGGTGGCCATCCCGGAACTGGACCACGCCCAGGGCCCCGGGCTATTCATTCGCAACATACGCCGGCCAAGGCTGCTCCGCTCAGGCTTACAGGGCTACATGTCCAAGGTCTTCCACACTGCCTGGGGTAACCTGTTGTCCACTGTCCACTACACTGCAAACACCACCAGTAGATGTCCACATGGACACGGACATGTCTGTGCTCTGCATACTGCAGTCTGTCCAGCACATCTCCACCACACTTGGCATTGTGTCCTTTCTTATTGCTGGGTCACTTGCCTCCTTCGCACATTCTTGGTTCCCACCTCTCCCCACATTCTGCAATTGTGCGGCAGAGGGGCTCTGACTTTGTGGATGGTTTGTCTACATGTCTGGCCCCTGTTACCACGGTTACTTGTGTTGTCGTGTCCGGTAGTTGGGCATGTTGGTTGGCATGTTGTATGTGATTATGTTACGTGTGCTCTCCCACAGTTGTGAGTTGTGTGATTGTGGAGTTGAGGTGTGTGGTGTGTTCAGTTAGTACTTGCCAATGAGCAGTGCATTGCCATAGGTGCCATCCTGGAAGCGCTGGTTGATGATGGACTGTCGGACGATGTATGTATCATGCACACTGCCTGTGAAGTTGGCAACGACATTGGTGAACTGTCCCCGGTGGTCCACTATTGCCTGCACATTGATGGAATGGGTTTGCTTTCGGTAGCGGTAATTGTGTGCAGGGTCGGCAGGGGGCACAAGTGGTGCATGTGTACAGTCAATTTCCCCCGACACGTGCGGTAAGGCAGCTACGGCGTAATTCCCTTGCATGGTCTCCAGCTGTTCATGCACAGCGTGGGGGAAGTGAAGGTGCAGGGGTATCAAGATGATACAAACCGTGATGTTTACAGGTATGATGAATCCTGCATAATGAGACCGTAACAGATGTTTGTGTGGTCGTAATCTTCCTTTTCTTTCCTGCGGAGGTTACGAGCACACGGACTTCTGTTACAGTATATTTGGACTGGATTCATCATGCCTGTATGCATTTCGGTTTGTCCAAGTGCAATACACTGTACCAGATTACGTTTGTGACTATGAGGACGCTTGACCATTGTCACCATTTCTCCAACAGGTTTCTGACTACTGATTTCGGGATATGGAATGGTATTGGGGAGTTCCCGCAGCATTTGCAGTTTATTGGATCCACACGTTGTCCTGGTGAAGTTCCCCGTTGGGAATGGAACGCGTTGGCTGAGCTTTTCGTCTTGTTGTTTATGTATTTGTAATAAAGTTCAGTTTTTCTTCTACCGTTGACTACTGGACTTCATGACCTGGGGGCGAGGGTCCGGGGGGTGGTTGCGGTGGGTGTTGTGGCCCTCTTGGGTCTCCAGGCTGCATGATCATTGTCTCCATGGCATCTGTTGGTCTTCAGATGTGGCTCTAGGCTGAGCTCCCTTTCATACTGCAGGTTTTCGTACTGCTTAACACCAGTAAAAGGCAGGTGTTGAATCCCTGCTGCTAACGCGCCTTATCGCCTGTTTTCGGGTCGCATCACAGATCTGGCTGGTCGTTGAGAATATCGCGAAGTGGTGTTTTTGTGTGTTTTTGCACGGGAACACCTACTCTGCATATCATTAGCATTAGTTGTCGCTCTCATCCGTTGCGATGTGTTTTGCGGCAGCTATCGCAGGAAAACTGGCGATGACGGCAGTTTGCACCAGCTTGAGAATAGGGCGATAAATCTATCGCCACTTTTGCGGCGCTAAAGTGCCGATAAATCGGCAATGAGTCCTTGAGATATGCCCCTATGTGTCTCCCTGTCAGTGGGGTCATAATGAAGTTGCCAATTCCTTTCTAGCCGGCGACACACTTGTTTCTGTGCCCTGAGTTAAACCAAAGCACTGTAGGCTTGAATCTTTGTTATTTTTTTTAATTATTCAAATTAGTCAGAGGTGCGATCTAATCCAGGGACATAGTGATCCAATGGTTAAACGCTACTGCTGCTTCATTAGAGTCATTATTGGGCAGTAAATGGTAATGGGAGAGGGCTGACTCAAAGGTCTCAGGTGAGATGGCTCTCCAAGGGCGAGTTGCTGATAGCCCTTTAGATGATTGAGAATTGTGTAATTTGTGCTTGGCCTTAACAATTAATAAAACTGCTAGATGGTCTGACCAAATCAACAGAAGAGGAGGTAAGGTTTGAAGAGCGTCATAGTTGGAATAAATGCCATTCAGCAGATGACCGGCTGAGTGGGTAGCTCCCTTGACCAATTGGCGTCCACTAAATCTGCAGCATCCATATCCTGCACGTCTTCCAAATGAGGATTGAAATCGCCTAAGATTGTGAATTGAGGGAACTGGGCTACTAAATCTTGGAGCTGATTTAATGCCAAGATAGATGCTGCTCCTCGGCCTGGTGGTCGGTAGATTAGTAGACCGCCGAAAGAGTCATGGCAGGTGATCTGAATATTGAATAGAAATGCTTCAAGACCTTTTGAATTACTTAGATTGGTAAAATTTGCTTTAAATGGACTGCGGTAGATGACGGCAAGACCCTCACTTCTTTTGAATGAGCGGTCTTGTCTAAATAAGGAGAAACTGGGCGGGACCGCTACAGATAGTTCTGGTCCGGATGCCATATTTGCCCAAGATTCTGTAATAAAGGCAATGTCGATGGATTGTGTGATCAGAAAATTGGCACATTCCAGAGCGTCTTTTATGAGGGAGAGTCCATTAATTAAAGTGCAGCGAGTTGGGTTTGGGGGAGGTGCTGGGTGTGTGTTGGCAGTAGATGACGGCATGAGCGTTTTCATTTTTTGGTTTCCCAGTGCGAGCCCACAAATAGGGCAGGAGGCTTGTGTCTTACTAGAGTCAGGACAGAGGGTGGTGCCAGGGCAGCACTTACCTGAGAGGTTCAAAAGCTGGGCTCTGGAATATATCTTAGGAGCCACCGTCGGTAGTTGGGGAAAACTGGCATAGTGGCTGGTGCTGAGCGCGGTCCGAGCACCGACGGGCGCAGACTAGCTTGCCTTTGGCACGCCTTTGGTGCGGCAGGGACGCACTGTCAGGGCAGTTAAGTAGCCATCCATGAAGGGGGCGTGTCTGACACACGAGCGCTGAAGGGCGTACTGACCTTAAAACAAGTGGGGAAAGAAAACAGGGATCAAATCCAGGGTCCAGCTGCCCCGCAAACCTCCACAGGCTCCCCTGTGAGAGGAATGGTACTAGAAAAATAAAGGAATCAAATCAAAATGGTGAGTAAAGTAACCCATAAAATGATTAAAAGCTTGTTTACAGATGGTTCCCGTTTGGCGCTGGGAGCCAGGCAACTCCGAACTGGAGCTGAGTGCCTGATGCACCCGGCTCCTACAAGGAAAGTAAAAGGACTGTTTTGAACAGCGATTCAATTTGCTCAACTGAGCTGCGCAGATGCGCTGTCAGGGGACTTAAGTAGCCGTCCATGCAGGGGCGTGTCTGACACGCGAGCGCTGAAGGGCGTACTGACCTTAAAACCAGTGGGAAAAGAAAACAGGGATCAAATCCAGGGTCCAGCCGCCCCGCAAACCTCCACAGGCTCCTCTGTGAGAGGAATGGTACTGGAATAATAAAGGAATCAAATCAAAACGGTGAGTAAAGTAGCCCATAAAATGATTAAAAGCTTTTTAAAGATGGCGCTCGTTTGGCGCTGGGAGTCAGGCAACTCCGAACTGGAGCTGAGTGCCTGATACACCTGGCTCCTACAAGGAAAGTAAAAGGACTGTTTTGAACAGTGATTCAATTTGCTCAACTGAGTTTATTTCAGAGGTATCATCACTACATATACTCAGGGCTTTGTTTAAAGAATTCATATAGAATAAAAACAGAAAAGGTGCCATTATACAGCCCTGCCTGACCCCTCTGTTTACCTTTATAGGTAGTGTACAATCGCCTTGTTGCATATGATGGACCCTGGTGGTAGTATCCCAGTGTAACCGCCTAATGAGGTCCAACAGTGGTGAATCTACCCCAGCTGTCTCCGTCAAAGACCACAACTTTCCCCTATCTACCAAATCAAAAGCACTGGCGAGGTCCCTAAAGACCATGTGTAATGAATCTCTCCTGGCATTAACATATTTTCCCATGATGAGGGATAAGTTAAGTGTTTGCTCGTAGGTTCCCAAACCTGGACGGAAACCATATTGAGCCACATTCAAAGTGGCTGCTGCACGGGGTTTCACTCCTTATCCCCCACATGACCTGACATGATCGCTTCACTCGTCACATCAGTATAAGGATTTTGTCTCAGGCATTTGACAACTTTTGCCTGTTGTGTTGAATTTGCCTTGCTCTGTGGAATTCTTGCATGAAAATATGTAGCATTTTGTATCTTTTGAGGGTTCTTACCAGTGTTGCTGAAACTCCTCTTGCCAATTTGTGAAGTATATTCAATTTAGGTCAATTTCAACCTATAACTTTATTGCAACCCTGGCACGGATCTTCTAACAACACCTCCAACTGGTCCCATCACTTACCTGAAGCTCCTGTACTTTGGGACATGGAATGGAAATCTTTTTAAGGAAATTAAGGAAGGGTAATTCAGTTTACAATAAATAAAAAGCATAATATGCACAGTTCGACACCCACCATTCAAAATCCGTTCATTACACTGGTGGCGCATGTGGGGCTGAACCCGCAGCCTGTGCTGCACTTGTTTGAGGTAGGGTGCATCACAGCAGAGTTGTAAGCGTGCCACCTAAATCACACAAACACCAAGGTTGGGTTTGAGAAATGAGGGATACAGGTCATTATTTTTCATTCCTCTGTGCATCTATACATGCTCGCTTGTACTGGTAAATAGGTCCTTTTAGCGAGCGGGTTTGGACATGGAGTGTTGATGTTGGCCCATTAGCAAGAGATGCTCCCGTTTGCATCTGAAAGGCAATGTCTGTCCTCTCACCCACTGGGCTGTTTAAGCCATAATTTCCTACAAGAAAAAAAGGCAGAAAGGCAGGAACTAAATTTTATTTTGCATTTCAAAACTCTGCCCTTTGGCATTATGACATAGGATGGCAACATATAGCGTATTTTCAGCCAACAGTATGTTGCATTATGGGGCTTGTAGGTTTTCTTTTAATAATTTCATAATGCGATCAAAACCCAGCCTCAGTCAATCAATCAATAAGGCTTTTGTAGAGTGCGACTACTCACCCATACGGGTCTCAAGGCGCTGTGGAGGGGGGTCTCCTGTTCAGTCGAAGAGCCAGGTCTTGAGGTCCTTCCTGAATTGAGGCAGAGATGGTGATTGCCTGAGATGCAGACGAAGGGAGTTTGAGGTCCATGCAGCGAGGAAGGAGAAGGATCTTCCTCTAGCGGTGGTCCTGCGGATCTGTGGGATGGTGGCCAGGGCCTGATGGGCAGAGCGGAGATGTCTGGTGGGGGTGTGGAAGGAGAGGCGGTGGTTGAGGTATGCGGTTCCAGCGTTGTGGAGGGCTTTGTAGGCTTGCATGAGGAGCTGTAGGTGATCCTTTTGTTGAGCCAGTGGAGATTTCTTAGGTGGTCGGTGATGTGGCTGCAGCAAGGGATGTTTAGGATGAGTCTGGCATAGGCGTTTTGGATGTTTTGCAGCTTCTTTTGGATTTTATTTGTGGTGCTGGCGTAGAGTGCATTGCTGTAGTTGAGTCTGCTGCTGACGAGTGTGTAGGTGACTGTTTTCCTTGACTCAGTGGGGATCCACCTGAAGATCTTTTGTAGCAGGTGGAGCATATAGAAGGAGGAGAACGAGAAGGTGTTGATCTGGCAGTTCATTGAGAGCGAGGAGTCCAGGATGATGCAGAGGTTTTGTGCATGGTCCACGGGTGTGGGGGGGTTCCAGGTGCTGCAGGCCACCAGGATTAGTCCCAGGCAGAGGGGTTGGGGCCCAGGATGAGGACTTCGTTCTTGTCTGAGTTGAGCTTGAAGCAGCTGTCTTTCATCCAGGTGGCTCGTGCCTTGATTCCGATGTGGAAGTTGTCCTTGGTGGCTGTGGGTTCGTCGAAGAGGGAGAGGATCAGCTGGTGTCATCGGCGTAGGAGCCGATGTTGAGTCCATGGTTTCTAACGATGGTTGCAAGCGGGCCATGTGGATGTTGAAAAGGGTGGGGCTCAGGGAAGTGCCCTGTGGCACTCTGCAGCTGATTTTTGTTGGTTCTGAGAGAAAAGGTGGAAGTCTGACTCTGCGTTCGGCCAGTGAGGAAGGAGTGGCTCCAGTTGAGGGCTTTGTCGCGGATGCCAGTGTCATGGAGTCTAGCACAGAGGATGCCGTGGGAGATGGTGTCGAAAGCGG
This sequence comes from Calotriton arnoldi, assembly GCA_963921515.1. Classification (NCBI taxonomy): domain Eukaryota; kingdom Metazoa; phylum Chordata; class Amphibia; order Caudata; family Salamandridae; genus Calotriton; species Calotriton arnoldi. The sequence goes on along the minus strand of CAWUFW010001323.1, from coordinate 2,524,398 downwards.
CCGAAAGGTCAGGAGGATAAGGGCAGCGGTTGTGCCTCTGTCGGGGAGGATGAGGATGTTGTCTGTGTGGTGAGGACAGAATGCAAAGTGCTTCTTGACTAAAATCATTAAAACAAGCAGTGGCAATGTGGATTGCTTTTTTCCTATGTTGAGTGGAAAGTTTTATACAGAGCTGCACAACACAATGAAGATACAACATGGACAGCAGTAGCGCAACCTCCCTAACGCAAATAATAAAGTAAAGGATAGATGGCAGCAGCAGAAAAAACATCACACGATTCTTTCACACATACAGAACAGGTACAACACAGGTAACTAACACACGAGTGAGTGAGAGGCGTTAAAGGACTGTTGTATAATTTTCGTAAGCACACATAGCACACACATTTGGGGAGAGGAGTTGGCCTAACGGCTAGGGCGGTCGACCTCGAATATGGGGAACTGGGTTTGAGTCTCGGCAATGACGCTGAACATCCTGTGATTCTGGGCAAATCACTTAATCTCCCCATGCCTAACAAAAATGAATGTGTCCTCATGTAACGCAACTGGTGCTATGTAAAGTGCTCTGATACCCGATACCTTCGGGTCAAGTTCGCGCTATATAAAACTCTGTAAAAAAATTTTTTTAAAAATAAAGATACAAGAAGTACAAAACTCCTGCAAGAAACAGCAAAACTCTTATGGAATTAGCATAGATTCATGTACTCATATAGGATGATAAACCCTCACCTACCTAGCACGGCATGCTTCAGTAGTGGGTTCCATGGATCACTGACAGATTATTAGAACCAAAAATATTGTGTGGACAGAATATTGAATCAAAAATATCGATGACCAAAATATCAAGAAGGTAAGTGCACATAGGTAAGTATACATTTACTATTCTTATCTCCACATCTATGTACCTTAAAGATATATATATCAGCAAGGTACATGTATATGCAATTTTATATAGTAAAACTTTACTTACCTATAGTAACTTACCTTCACAATATTTTTGTCTTTGATATTCTTTACACGATATTTTGTCCCACAGTATTTTTGGTTCCGATATTCTGTGTAAACACTTCTTATATGTGCTCCCTTTGTCAGACCTATGTTACAATTTTATGTGAATAAAAATGTTTTTACTGGGCTGTCCCTACCACGATTAAAAATAGGAGGATGATGGGGCAGGCCTCGCAACAGGTAATTGGCAAGGTTGTTAGTATGTAGCATGTTTTCAGGGCAAGTATTTGTAGTTGCAGCCTGCCCTATGAAACAGACCATGCCCTGCTGCCAAAGCATGCCCGCAACTGTGTGGGCAGCGGGAGTGCATAGGCCTTGAGACCGTGAATTAGAAGCCTCGCTGCAGGCAAACATGGGGTAGTATCAGTGAGGCGGTGATTGAACTTTTATATAAACAAGCATTGGCATAGCCAATAGGTCTCGCCTTTGGGACCTTATAAGTGTTTAGCCATGCAACAGTTGATGTTGTTGCACCAAGGATATTGTGCTGCATAACTAACTACTTATAAGGTCCCAAAAGCGAGACCTATTGGCTATGCCAATGCTTGTTTCTTCTAGCCTGGATCAGAAGTGCAGAGGGGATTCCGATGACAGACCTTTGGTTAGAAAATTGAGAGGCCCTAGGCCTGCTTTTCCCATGGCAGGCCCTTGGCGTGGAGTGGCCCAACCCTCTATTCGGATAACGTCAGGTATCCAGAGCAAAATAAGGAATGGTCTGAAAAATGTCTATCTCACCCTGAATACTGTAAAGTTCTCCGGGTGCCTTGTTCGCCACAATATAAAACCACACATTAAAGTAACTAATCTGGGACTTACTTTGAGTGACGGGGAGTGGGGGGGGGTACACATTGCGGGTGCTCGCGCTGGATCGTGGCAGGGCCTAGGTTATGCCCCTGAATCTCATGTTTAAGGGGCTCGCTTCAGCCCTCAGCCTGGCAGGGTAACAACGCCTGTGGCCAGTTATTTACCCTCGATGTGGGAGTCTGACTAGAAGCGGGGCCCACCTCCCCGGGTGCTGTGCGCAAACAGGAGTTCCGAGCTGCTCCCGGGGCCGACAGGGACGGCGTTTAAAAGGCAGCGAGTGTTTACCAGGGAGGCAGAGTTCATTCAGGCAGCTCCCATAGAGACCGTCGAGAAAGGGTCAGTGAGAAAAGGCAGGAGGGCGCGCGGGCAGAAAGTAAACACCAGAGTACTAATGGGAAAGGAAAAACCCGAGAAGAAAGCAGCCGACAATAAAAGAAAGACTTTCAGATCCGATACATAGTATTATGCAATTATTCGGTTCACGGTAGCGGCAGAACTCAGAGCCCCTAGTTACGTAGATGGAAGAGCCGATAGGCAGGAAAATGAAGTGATCGGTATCCCACAACTTAATAACACACACAAGTACACTAAATGTCAACAGCCATACTACACCCCGGAGTTAGCCCGGTAAATGCAAGCGTACATCCTCAACAGGACACCATACTTTCAACTAGCGCCTGCACACACGCATGAAATACTGCCGCCTGCTATAGCACACACATGACTGGTTCATGCAGACAGGACACAGCACGTGGACCACGCCTCTACCACTGATGCTTCAAAACCCACAACCAGCAATCAGGCTTTTGGCATTGGCGAGACCTATTGGCTATGGCCGCGCGGCCGTAAAAGCAACGCCGCGCGGCCGCTAAATGAAATAATAAAAAAAAACAGCACAAGCGCGCGCCTCGCGCGGCAGCAGGGGGAGGGGGCCTGCGCGATTCCCTTGCGGGAGCGTGCAGCAAGGCGCGATGATTGCGACTATATGGCGCCACCATATGGCGCCGCGCGCTCCCGCAAGGGAATCGCCAGACGTGCACGCGTTGCCATTGCAAGCAATGCATTGCGTGCACGTTTTTGCCCCCAAAGCTGTGCCGATCGCTAAAGGTCTCTCCTATGCAGCGCATGCGCGCTGCGTAGGCGAGACCTAAAAAGAGTATATGTGGATTGTTTCACTTTAGCAGCTTAGATTATATCACTGCTCTGACCAGTCTTTGTTAAAATTAGTGAAACACACCCTTTCTAATGCGACAGTTTTAGTACCGCCAATCAGATGTCTTGTTTCATTCAATATAAGCACTTGATTTTTTATAGATGGAGAAACAGCATGGTCTATTATACAGATGAGAGGCTGTTGTACAGTGTGCATCCTGAACTATTTCAAGGTGCTCTCAAATGTGGTGATCATGGAAAAGGAGGAACAGTGGAGAAAAGTAAATGCCTAAAGTCACTCTGTTTGTGCAAGGCTGGACGTTGGGATTGAAACCAGACTTTCTGATTAGACATTGTGCAATTCAAATCCTGGATGGATATCACACTCTTTCCCTCTGTCCCCCTTCCGCCACGATGAAAGTTTTATTAGTGACCCATGAGGCAAGTCGGATATCTTATAACTCCTATACAAGGCCTTTACTGTTTTCATAGATGAAGCAACATTACGGTCTATTAGAACATTGGAATGTTGGGAGCTCCATTGAAGACAATGGAGTTGCTCTGGGCTTATAATGGGTGGTATAAGCCCAGCGCTCCAACATTCCAATGTTTGTCTTTTTGTTTCTCCATTTTTAATTTAGAACATTCTACCCTTAGTGGGTGGAATGTTCTAATAGCCTTATAGCCCTTCTGCCTCAGGCTATACCGGTTGTTAAAGGCCCTCTCCCTCGTTAAAGGCCCTCGCCTGCGGCTCGGGCCTATAACTCGGGATCAGGGCCTTTAACAGCCGGTATAGCCCTCGGCAGCGGGCTATATTAAAATATATACAAGTGAGGTTTTTCTAAAGCGCATATCCTGAACTAAATTATTTCAAGCTGCTCTCAAATGTGATGATCACTGAAAAGGAATCAGAGGGAAGAAAAGTAATTGCCTGATTCACACATTTTGGTCAAGCTGTTACTGAAACCATGGTCTCCGGGCCAGGACCCTGCAATTAGTTTTGCCCTAGGTCTAAAAAAAGCTTCAGCCTGGTCTCGGCATGGAATGCAACGGCATTCAAATGATCCATTTTTTAATAAAATGCAACAACAACAGCAGAAACACACATCTTCATTGAACAGCCACACCTTGGGCAGAAACAGTGCAAGCTTCCCTCCTTCCGAGGCAGGTACAGCTATGGTAGCATCAGCACATGCAGATACAAATCGGGCAACAGACGTGCAAGCTTTAGTTCCCTACAGAATCGGGACAGCAAGGCAAGACCAAAGCTAGCCCCCCCTCCCGCAGAAGGCAATAAATGCAACCCTCCATTTCCTCAGATCCAGCACAGCTGTGCTGCTTTCTTTTCCCACAGAAAGCAAACGGTTGAGACATGAGTGACATATACGTTACAGACATGTTTCTACAACAGGTGCTTGACTCAGTGAAAAGAATGCATAGGTGGATGAGTAAATGTATATGCCAGCTCTGACACCATTCTTACTTAGGCGATATTTCACATCGGCACCCTGAAAACCCTGCTCCTCTCACTCTGAGACCTCTTTTTATTGATTCTTTGTTTTCCAGCTTTTCAGAAAATGCAGGAACTTAGTTTATTCATTGTTATTTGGAACAGCCTGGCCACAGTCTAAGTAAATATGCACTAGACAGGCGCACAGGAGCCAACCTCTTTGAAAAGGCTTTGAACGCTCGTACATCAAGCTGTGGGCAATCCCAGCCTCGGTGCTCAGCCTCGGTGCTGCACCTGTTGAAAATGTTGAGAGCCGCCAGTGGTTCAATACACCTCTTTGTTAGGGAGATTCCTTCATATATTGGGTCAATAAGTAATTGTTCCAGGAGGGTCTCCCGGAGGTACCTTTGGGTATCACTGATTCAGGGGCAGACAGGATGTTGAGAGCCGCCAGAGGTTCAATACACCTCTTTGTTAGGGAGATTCCTTCATATATTGGGTCAATAAGTAATTTGTCCAGGAGGGTCTCCCGGAGGTACCTTTGGGTATCACTGATTCAGGGGCAGACAGGATGTTGAGAGCCGCCAGAGGTTCAATACACCTCTTTGTTAGGGAGATTCCTTCATATATTGGGTCAATAAGTAATTGTTCCAGGAGGGTCTCCTGGAGGTAACTTTGGGTATCACTGTTTCAGGGGCAGACAGGATGTTGAGAGCCGCCAGTGGTTCAATACACCTCTTTGTTAGGGAGATTCCTTCATGTATTGGGTCAATAAGTAATTGTTCCAGGAGGGTCTCCTGGAGGTAACTTTGGGTATCACTGATTCAGGGGCAGACAGGATGTTGAGAGCCGCCAGTGGTTCAATACACCTCTTTGTTAGGGAGATTCCTTCATATATTGGGTCAATAAGTAATTGTTCCAGGAGGGTCTCCTGGAGGTGCCTTTGGGTATCACTGATTCAGGGGGCAGACAGGATGTTGAGAGCCGCCAGTGATTCAATACACCTCTTTGTTAGGGAGATTCCTTCATATATTGGGTCAATAAGTAATTGTTCCAGGAGGGTCTCCTGGAGGTGCTGATCCAGCGGGCTACTAGCAACAAGCATTCATACACAAAATACTCACTTGGGCCCATACATTCATACTACGCTAGCAATTTCCGCTGGTGGGTCAGTTGATACTCTTTATCAAATCCCTGCTACCAATTACCTTCTGATTGAAGAGTAATGACTTACCGATGGACCCTTTGATAATTGCGAAATTTAAAATGAGTGACATTCCGTACAATTCATAATTACCTAAATAATCACAAAGTCAAGAAGTTTTAAAATGTTTATCTAAAAATTTAGCAGAGTAAAATACAAAGGCACATAGTACTTAAATCGAATCTCAAAGAGGAAACATAACAATGATTTATCAATTAATGACGGTCCCTTAGGAAAAGAGAAGATAGAGACAGCAGCGCAACTAAGGTTTGCGTATATATTTACCTAAGTGCAAGAACCAAACCCCTTGGCCAAGGAGTTTGAAAGATAGGACCCTGGAAGGATGAAGAGCAGAGATTCCTCCCGGATCAGGACAGGACCGGTGACCTCTCTACCCACGACGCCTGCGTCGTTCCCCTCTCTGGTACTTCGATTCGCCGATTCTCCCGTTTCTTCCTTCTAATGGATTCCGCCGCCCCCACCTCAGGACCTCTCTGGACTACGGTTCAGTCTGCAATCGGTCAGCTTGACGGGCTGGAGCTCTTCTATGCGTTCTCGAACTAACTAATTAACTAATCTATACCTATTATACCCTTCTACGCCCATGTACCTCCCCTTAATGTTGCTAACTTATGGGACCACTACTTCTGATTGGACAGGGACAGGGGGTTGATCCTCACACCATATTAATTTTATTCATTTCTAAAAGCTCTTTGTTTTAAAATACCGCCCCTCAAATTTAATACATTTGCTTTATTTCCCACCCGTCTCATGACAAAGTTTGTGCCTTTTCATGTACAATGTTACAATTTTATGAGGACATTCATGAATATGACAATATAGGCCATCAGGTCGCGGCCTTGGACGACGTCCAGGTTGACTTCATCCTTTTCCGCTCTGAGCAGTCTTTCAAGGCGCATGCGCAGAACCCACGTCATTCGATTTTTCAGTTCACCAACCCCAATATTTACGAACTATTAAAGTCAAAGAAGAAAATATTAAAATCACAAATAAAATGTTTCACTGTATACCCACTCTGTCTATTCTATTCCCATTTACTTATAAACTTTCCCTGCATTAATGGCGTTAGTATACTACAATTTAAACAAAACATAAGAACAAACTGTAGCATGTGAGAACATATAGCAGCCATTTTAAATCACACTGCGCAGAAGCAAGAATTTTCCCACCGAGCAAAGAAAGACGTCACACCACATGATATGGTTGAGACATGCGCAATAAAGTTCCCGCGCTTTAGCGGCCATTTTAGAATAGACAAGCGTTACTTGTTAGTAAAAACACATGTGCAAGCTTCCTTGCTATTTGTATTCGTGTGTGCAATAGTTAGTATAACAATACAATTTTAATACATTAATACTTTAAGAGGATTGCATTCGAGCAAGTCTCATTTGTGAGTCCTTGCTCCATCAATCCCCTCTCTGATGGCGTTTCTGAGCCATCATATACTACCCACAACCAGATGCCAACTTTTAGCATATTACTGTTTCTTTTTCATTTTTACATTTTCTACTTTTCACATCTCCTTTCAGTTTCTTATATAATTCACTTCTTAAATCTTCAAGTTCAATTTCGTCAATCTTTCTCTTCTTTCCTCGTTCTGTCACATTATATGATTCTTTCCTTCTACAACATTTGCACCATATTATTATTATAAATACTATTATTGGTATCCCTGCTAAGGGTACTAATATTTGACCTATAAGTCCTTTCCCTATATTAGCAAACCAGGTACCAATTGACCTAATACTAGTGGTCAATCTTTCCCATACACTATCAACTTCCAGTGGTTTTAGTTCCCTTTCAAGTTTAGTTATAGTCTGTATATATGTTCCAATTTCTGCACTTTTATCAGGTATGTAAGTGCAACAGTGTTTCGTCTTCAATAATTTACAGACTCCGCCCTCTTTTGCCAATAAAATATCAAGAGCAAGTCGATTTTGCATAACCATAGATCTAATCGCAACCATTTCCGCATTAATCATTAGAAATCCTCCAGCAGTGTCAGTTGATAAACGATCAACCACTGTAGATAATTTACATATTTTCCTTGAATTCAGAATTATTCCCACTGAAGGTATCAATGCACCAAATATATCACCTATAATTTCTGAAAAACTAGCTCTTTTTCTACGTGTTAATTCACTAATATTTTCATTGCTGCCAGTGTTTCTTTTTACGTGGTATATCTTTGGAAATACTATTCCGAAGTAGCAACTTCCATACCACCTTGCAGGAAGCCTAAAGTAAGCCTTATTCCCACATACATAATAGATTCCAGGAAAAACTGAATCTGTTCCTCCTTTGAGTCCCCAACCTCCAAGAATTAAGAAATTGTGTTCACATTCACTGGTACCGATGAAAACATTGTTATACTCTGTCTTTAATCTATGTAAACAAATTTTCCCTGTTTTTACAAAATCTAGAGCCATAGCAGCTTGAGCCTTGCCAGGTGTAACTACCCTCTTTCTCAGCCCAAGGTGGTAAATGAGCTTTATGCTCAGAAGCTTTCTTTTGGAAATCTTGTCTTCTACTCTCCACTAAATTCAAAAATACCTTTTCTTCTTCATGTAATGAACATGTTAGATTGCTTCTATGTGCATGTGTTATGTCTATTGACTTCATTGTTAAGAAAAACTCTCCCATAAACTGTGCATCTTTGCTACTAAGCACTGGATTCATATTCTTTCGAATTGGAATTTCAGTAAATATTACATCTATATTTGAATAATAATAATGCAATCGCCCTGTTCTATAAAATAAACTGGTTAATACACTACATGATATGCCATAGGTTAATGGCAAGTGATGATTCGTTAACCCTTCTGCTACTGATTCAGGTAATTTCATGCAAACATAACAATTACTAACCTCCATAGTATCTACATATTGAAATAATAACCTTGTGAAAACATTTAAACTAGTGTCGTTATCTGTTACTTCATGGTGTAATTCTGGTTCATCTTCTGCCTTTAGTTCTACTCTATTACTCTTCATGTTATCTGTTCTTTCCTTAGTTTCGTTGTTAATCTTTTTATCTATTATCATAAGATAAGGAATCGCTACGATCACAACTAACCACACTATAAGCATTACTACCAGGTTGCATATGCATATAGCACAACATCTTTTGCAACCTTTCTGCTTTGGTCTCCCAGTAACTCTATCGTCAGTCGTTTTTGACAAGGAAGATTGCTTTTCTTATCGTATTCTTCAAGTCTTTTCACGTTCTCAAGGTGGTTCTATTTCTTTTTCATAAGACAGTTCTGCACTGGTTCCTTCGTCACCACTTTCACTTGATTCTGAGCTTTCGTAATCTTCGAGAATGATATAAGTCCAATCAGGACCCTTAAATTTGTTATTCACAAGCTTCAGTCTTTTGCTTCTTCGTTTTCCACTTTTATCTCTTTGTTCCGTTTGGCTTGTTACTTCATTCACTTGTTCTGGATCTCCACTTCTGGTTGCTATGTGGTATTTTACTCTTTTGATGACGCTAGGCCAATGATCACCTTTTCTTGTTTTCTCTTTTTTGCACTGTCTCTTTATTTCCTTCTTCAGAAATTCTTTTGTTTTCTAGTTGTGGCACACTTTCGTTTTCTTTTGTTTCAGTTTCTTCTCCTTGTTCTTTTCCAGGTCTTACTGTTATTTCTTCTTCTGTTTCACTGATCTCTTGTAACTGATCTTGTTCTTGATTTACGATTTCATTCTCGAAATTGTCAAGTTCTTCTTCTTCTGTGTATTTTTCCTGATCTAACTTGTTCTGATCAGGGCTTATTGCACTTTGAACTTCTGCAGCCTGACCGGATTCTTCTAACCTGTCTGTCCCTGCTCAAAGTCTGATTGTTCTTCTTTAATTTGAGTCCAGTTTCCTCTCCCTATCTGTTCCTGCTCAGGTTCTTGTGTTTGTTCTTCTTCTTCTTCCTGAGCTGCTTCTTCTTCACCTATCTGATCTTCTTCAATTTCTTCTAGATTTACTTGACTTCTTGTTCTGTAGTAGATTTCAGGTATTTCCACCACAGGTATCCAGTCCTGACTTGTGCTCGGTTGTTCTTCGTCAGCTTCCCTTGAATCCCAAGCCCGAGATTCTTCAGCTGGGCAACCTTCAGCTTCCTCAGTAACAGGTACTATCTGAGTATTTCCTTCTTCAGGATCTGGTACTCTTTTGGTGTGACTTACATGAATCCAATTAGGAAATCCTGCACACTTCACTGCGGTGTTCGTAATCAGTATGACCTGACATGGTTCGCCCCACCTGGGTGATAGACACGTTTCTCTGGTGTGATTCTTTACTACCACCCAGTCTCCGGGACTCAGATCATGTTCTTGTTCAGGCTGTCTGGAAACTGCGTCTTCTCCAACCTGATGAGAGACAGAACGCACTAGGTCAGCCAGTCCTTTGCAATAATCCAGAACCATATCATCTGATATATTCAGCAGTTTATTCGTGGGTACATGTGATTGTCTCATTGCTCTTCCCATTATTATCTCATGTGGACTCAATCCGGTGTTTCTATCAGGAATGCTCCTGAGTCCCATTAGAACAAGAGGCAATGCGTCTGGCCATTCTAATGATGTTGAAGCACACATTTTTCCCAGTCTGGATTTTATCGTGCCATTCAATTGTTCCATTACTCCAGAAGCCTCTGGACATATGCACAGTGCAAATTTTGTTCGATGTGGAATGCTTCACAGAGTATTTTAACCACTTCACTGTTAAAGTGTTTTCCTCTATCTGATTCCAAAGTTACTGGAAAACCAAATCTAGGCACTAGTTCGCGTAGTAACAACTTTGCAACTGTAAGACTATCATTCCTTCTGGTAGGATATGCCTCCACCCATTTGGAAAATAGACACACTATGACTAGTACATATTTCAGCCCTCTACATGGTGGTAACTGAATGAAATCAAGTTGCAGTCTCATGAATGGACCCTCTGCCTTTCCAATTTTCCCAAACCCAATTATTGTTTTTCTTCCTGGGTTATGCATTTGGCAAGTTAAACATCTCTGGCAAAGACTCTCTGCTACTGCCCTAAACCTTGGATTGAACCAGTTTTGTCTAAAGAGTCTAATCATTGCATCTCTCCCTACGTGTGTGTCTCCATGATACATCCTAGCCATTTGTGACAGCAGACAATCAGGCATGACTGGTCTGCCGTCAGCACACATCCATACATCATCCTCTGCTTTTTGGGTACATCCCATTTTAATCCATATACTCTTTTCGCTCTCATCAGCATCATCTTGCAATCTTTTTACATCATTCCATGTTTCAGGAGGTGCAAACAGCATAAGTTGGCAGCTGATTCCCATTCTTTCCACCCTTTTGTTTACTGCCAATCTGTTTTTGGCACAATGTTGAGCCACCAGATCTGCATATCTATTGCTGACTACCACCCAGTCATCTCCTGACTGATGTGCGGCACATTTCACCACAGCCAATTCTTTTGGTGATTGTATTGCTTCCAGTAGTTCTTTTACGAACTGTCCATTTTTAATGGGGGATCCTGAAGAAGTCATGAAATCCCTCTGCATCCATAATTGGCCAAAATCATGCACAACCCCGTAACCATACTGGCTATCAGTAAATACAGTTACTTTTTGGTTCCTCCCAATTTTGCAAGCTTTTATTAAAGCAATCAATTCAGCTATTTGTGCAGATTTTACCCCTGGTAAATAGGATGCTTCGACTATTCCAGTTAGTTCGCACACTGCGTATGCTGCAGTTAGTTTTCCGTCGTCATGCCTTTGGCATGAACCATCAACAAACAGCTCCCTGTCTGGCTCCCTGAGGGGTATTTCTTGAATATCAGGACGCGGTTTTGTGCACAATTCTGTGACTTGTAAACAATCATGTTCTTCTTCATCATCTTTTACTTCCTCATGATATGGGTCTGGTAGTAAGGTAGCTGGATTTACTATGGTGCACCTTACAATGGTCACATTTTCAGCACCCAGTATTATTCTTTCATACTTAGTCAGCTGACTAGGAGTAAGATGCTGAGTTCGTGTTCTTGTCAGCAAAATCACAACCGCATGTGGGACGAACACTTTTACAGGGTGTCCCATTACAATTGACTCACTTTGTTCAATGCTCAAACAGGTAGCAGCTACTGCTTTTGAGCAACCAGGCAACGCAGCTGCCACTGGGTCCAATGTAGCAGAAAAATATGCTATAGGACGTCTGGTCAAACCATGTCTTTGGGTTAAGACTGAAAGTGCACAATTCTCTCTTTCATGGCAAAATAATGCAAATTTTCTCTTATAATCAGGCATGCCTAGGGCAGGTGCTGCACACAAAGCATTTCTTAGTTTTACAAAGGCACCTACACTTTCATCATCCCATTCAACTGGGTCTTTTGCCTTCTTTTTCGTCATCTGAATCAACGGTTTTGCTAGTAAAGAAAATCCTAATATCCATTGTCTACAGTACCCTACTATTCCAAGGAACATTCTTACTTCTCGTTGAGAGACAGGCATTTGCATTTTCTTTATTAGTTTTATTCTTTCATCTGTTATTCTCCTTCTGCCCCTCTCAATTTGGTGTCCTAGGTACTTTACTGCTGTAGTACAAAACTGTAATTTTTCCGGTGACACCTTATGACCTTCTTCTGCTAAATGATTTAGTAATGCAATGGTGTCAACAACACAATCCTCTCTGGTGTTAGATGCCACTAGTAAGTCGTCTATGTACTACACTAAGACTGAGCTTCCTGGCATCACCAGTTTTTCTAGACACTTTTTCAATATTTGGTTAAAGATGGAAGGACTTTCTGTGTACCCCTGAGGAACACGATTCCATACATAGACCTTGTTTTCAAATTTAAATGAAAATAGATACTGACTATCTGGATGCAAGGGTATCGAAAAGAATGCTTGGCATAAATTGATCACAGTAAACCATCCTGCACTCCAAGGAATTTGATATAGGATTACTGCAGGATTTGGTACTATAGGACAACAGGGTTCTACAATCTTATTTACTTTACGCAAGTCCTGAACGATCCTATATTTCCCACTAGGTTTCTTTAGACCCATGATTGGTGAGTTACATGGGCTACTCATTACTTCTTTTAGTATGTCTTGTTTTACCATTCTGTCAATTTCTTCAATGACTCCTGCTTTTACCTCTGCACTCATTTTATACTGTCTGGTGTTTGGGTAAATCGCACCTTCCTTTACAGTAATTTTTACTGGGTCTATTTTGGCCAAAAGTCCTACTTCCTTTCCCGTGAAATCCCACACCATGGAATTCACCGTAGTTTTCAGCTCTTCTGGTAACTCGTCTTTTGTTATTAGGGAAAACATCTCATCCACTTCAGTACTTTGCTTTGCAATCATAAATTTATATACATGGTCTTCATCTGGGGTCTGAATTGCCACACCATCCAGGGTGCAGAAATTGGTACAGTTCATCTTGCACAACAAATCCCTGCCCAATAAGTTTACTGGACTGGAATCACAGACTACAAATTGATGCATTTCTCTAAAGTTTCCAATTTTTACTTCCATTGGTTCGGTAAGAGGTGTTCTAATCTTTTGATTAGCCACTCCCACAACTTGGATAGCTTCTCCAGAGAGAGGAAGGTATGGGATGTCTGCTGTTCTCACAGTAGACCTAGTAGCACCAGTGTCCAAAAGAAAAGTAATATCATTACCTTTCACATTTCCTTCAACATATGGACCTGACTGATCTACCGGTAAGGATGCACCAAGTACGCACTCCTTCTTCCCCTCTCCCAGGCACCGTCATGAATTGTAGGACCTAAAATCGTCCTGTAACAGAAATTGTGATGTTACATAATCATTCTTACCACTTCCTCCTTGATATCCGTCGTCTGTACCGTGCTTTGCTCTGCTTATATTACCCTGTATAGGTGCAGGTGGCAACTGACTCTGAGGATTTACACCCTGCTGTGAGTCATTCTGCGTCTGTGGATTTAAATTTTGATTTGGACCATTATTATTCCGAATCTTTTTACACTCATCCTTCCAATGCCCTAACTTTCCGCACCCGTGACAAGGAAACTTCTTTTTGCCTCTTCCCTGCTCATTCGTCCTCTCACTTTTCCTCCATTCCCAGTGTCACCATTCGTTCCAGAATCTTTTCCTTGATTATCATTTGGATTATCCAAATTAATTCCCTGTCGCTCAGCCATTTTCACCTGAGCCCACATCACCTTCTCTTGCAATTTCTTGTGTCTATCTTCAATATCATCTCCACAATATTTCGCATATTTCAAAATCTCATATATGGGTGTCCCTTGCCAACACAACATGTGCTGCTTAATCATCGGGCAAATCTCGGGCTTTAGACCATAAACAAATCGGTAAACAAACTGACTCATGTTTTTATCTCCAATGTCCTCAAATCCACTATACTGCTTAAATACCTGCAATAAACGCTCATAGTAGGCATGTACCGATTGACTGGCTTCTTGGGTTGTTCTGTCTATTTTCACCCAATCTGTTTCTTTTGGTGGTATTTTCCCTTTCAGGTAAGTTATAACCTGCTGATACTTTTTCATTACATCATTGGACGGGGCACCTGTCTTTGGATCTCTAGGATACTCCTCACTAGGCCAATCAATTGTGATTTTGCAATCCGTCCACAAATCGGCAGGTACCACTATGTCGAACAACCCATCCAAGTCTTTCAACAATACCTTTGACACTTTCACAAACCTCTCAACCTGCTTGTACCATTCTATTGGCTTTTCTCTCAATTTTGGAAAATCATTCGTAAAGGATAAAATATCCTGTCTGCTCCATGGGACATGTACATATCCCCCTCCTGGAACTTCTCGCATCGGGTACATTTGATCTCCCTTCCCTGTTTCCTTCATCAAATATTCTGAAGGGGTTCTACTATATCGTGCCTCTTCCTTTTTCTTTGTCCATCTAGCTTTCCATTTATCTAGCTCTCCCCATTTCTGTAGAACTGTCATTAATTCTTTTACTTGTAATTTCCTTCCTGAGGCATTCATATTCTCTAAATCTTTGTCTGAAAAATCTGCTCTGTAGGGTTTCTGTAGCACCTTTGACTTCCCTATTTCAATTCCCATCTGTTGAGCTAAATCTGATAATTTTTCATGAAATAATTTTGCATTTCTTGTGATGCTTCTGCATACGAACAGTAACTCTTCTTCATCGTAAGTATTTAGGCGATCTACTCCTATATTTCCTGCTATCATTTCTTCTAACTCAACCTTCAATTTATAAATGTCCATGATCTTTGGGGGTGAACTATGTTTTTCTGATCCTTGTGCCCACCTTTCTAAGTCTTCTGGTGTAACTACTGTGGCACTTTTCGTTCCTGATGAAGTTATTATGTTTACATCTTTGGAGCAACCAGGTGTTACTCTTCTTGGAGTATTATTTACAGAATCTCGAATAGGCAAGTCCATTAATGAAATCATAGACTCACAATCACTAAAATGATCCTCAACCATTACTACTGCTTCAGGTTTAGGAATATTCACAGGTGTAGGTACAACTAGAGGTTTGGGATAAATTGCATTGTCCCCATATAAGGGAACCACTGGACCAATCGTTACAGGTATAGTTAATGAATCAGGGTGAACATTCAATTGTGTTACCCTTTGAATCAATTCTGCTCTGTTTCTGTCTATCGCTTCCTTTTCTTTATCGTGGAGCACTCTACTGACTGGTGAATCATGTAATACTTCAGGCACCAAAGGTGTCCGTAACAAGGGTGCACTTGGGGTACATCCACTTGTCCCTTCCTGATATGGTGGTGGATTCTTTAATATCTCTTCCATAAATTCGTCTTCGGAATCTCCAAATCTAGTCAGATGTTTTGTCTTTTCTGTGCATTTATTTCCTACTGATTCTTCTGACATAAATATGGGATACAGACCTTCTGTAAGCATTGCTCGTCTCCACTGTTTCATCTGACTGTCCCTTGACTCGTTTTGGTATCTGGGAAAGAATCCCCGATAACCGCTATTACTTCTGGATCGGTCACGTTCAAATGCCTCGGTTTCCCACTCTTCTAAGGCTTCGTATTGAGTCAATCTAGGTCTGGGTTCTAAATCATTCATTCTTAATATCAAATTTTGAAGAATCCTCCCATTGAAAGTACCATTTTCAGAAAATGCTAATATCCCATCATTTTTGGTATATTCTATCCAATTTTCTAACCATACACAAGTATGATAACCCCTCTCCATCATCATGAATGAAGCGGGCGTTTTAGCTGGTGGAATGTTAATTCCTTCTCGAGTCTTTATTATGTGGTCCTTTTTAAAGTAATTCTTAACCTTCTGTAGAAATGACATTTTTCTCTTTTCTCCGTACATTCTGAGTAAATATCTGTTTATTGAACTATATTCTGCAAAACCTAGGAATCTCCTGTCTGGACGAGTTCCTATTAAAGTCGGATCGCGTTTAAACATACAATCTCCACTGTCCACTAAGATTTCGACTTCTATGCTGACAACCAATTAAATTCCAGCTAACATTTGTTTCTGAACCAATCCTAGCGCGGCTTTTCAGTAACGTCTTTTCTGACGCCCCTTCCTTTACAATCTGCGCTTTTTTCTGCCTTCGCTGTTTCGACCAATCACAGCGCGACACTTGTGACGTCAGTACTACTCCTGACTACTGACCCCTCCTTTACAAGAGTCTTTTCACGCCCGCGGTTTCAACCAATCCCAGCGCGGCGTTTTGTGACGTCAGCTCCCTCTCCGGCAGCTGACCCTCCCTTTACAAAAACTTTACGCAAAATTTTATTCTTCTCTATTAAATTCTGTAACAACATAAAACATTCGCTATAGTGTCAGTTTCGCTAATTTGAAAAGATAGATTCTCTCACTTCTTAGTATATCCCTTCCGTTTACTAATCATACACTACGAGTAAAACACTTCCGTCTACTCTTCACGCAAGCTTCAGAAATACCTGTTACTTCCTCAATGTTACCCTTTCTAGGTGATATAACATCAAGCTTTCACCAGCATATTCCCTTGCTATTACTCACACACATAGAGTCCCTAACAAATACTGATAGCCCTACTTAACTTTTCAGTGCTATTTCTGCCTGACAGATAACCTCACTGCAGTATGGCTTCCACTTACCAACCGCTTCTCAATTTTCCCCGGGGATTCTGGACAACATAAAACAGACTTTAAACGAAAAGCGGATGTTAGTTCATAAAATAAAATTCTCATTACCCAATTAACAAAGTATAACCATAACCGTCCTCTGCTTACCAGAAAACTGATCCAGCGGGCTACTAGCAACAAGCATTCATACACAAAATACTCACTTGGGCCCATACATTCATACTACGCTAGCAATTTCCCTGGTGGGTCAGTTGATACTCTTTATCAAATCCCTGCTACCAATTACCTTCTGATTGAAGAGTAATGACTTACCGATGGACCCTTTGATAATTGGGAAATTTAAAATGAGTGACATTCCGTACAATTCATAATTACCTAAATAATCACAAAGTCAAGAAGTTTTAAAATGTTTATCTAAAGATTTAGCAGAGTAAAATACAAAGGCACATAGTACTTAAATCGAATCTCAAAGAGGAAACATAACAATGATTTATCAATTAATGACGGTCCCTTAGGAAAAGAGAAGATAGAGACAGCAGCGCAACTAAGGTTTGCGTATATATTTACCTAAGTGCAAGAACCAAACCCCTTGGCCAAGGAGTTTGAAAGATAGGACCCTGTAAGGATGAAGAGCAAAGATTCCTCCCGGATCAGGACAGGATCGGTGACCTCTCTACCCACGACGCCTGCGTCGTTCCCCTCTCTGGTACTTCGATTCGCCTCGATTCTCCCGTTTCTTCCTTCTAATGGATTCCGCCGCCCCCACCTCACGACCTCTCTGGACTACGGTTCAGTCTGCAATCGGTCAGCTTGACGGGCTGGAGCTCTTCTGTGCGTTCTCGAACTAACTAATTAACTAATCTATACCTATTATACCCTTCTACGCCCATGTACCTCCCCTTAATGTTGCTAACTTATGGGACCACTACTTCTGATTGGACAGGGACAGGGGGTTGATCCTCACACCATATTAATTTTATTCATTTCTAAAAGCTCTTTGTTTTAAAATACCGCCCTCAAATTTAATACATTTGCTTTATTTCCCACCCGTCTCATGACAAAGTTTGTGCCTTTTCATGTACAATGTTACAATTTTATGAGGACATTCATGAATATGACAATATAGGCCATCAGGTCGCGGCCTTGGACGATGTCCAGGTTGACTTCATCCTTTACCGCTCTGAGCAGTCTTTCAAGGCGCATGTGCAGAACCAACGTCATTCGAGTTTTCAGTTCACCAACCCCAGGCCCAATATTTACGAACTAATAAAGTCAAAGAAGAAAATATTAAAATCACAAATAAAATGTTTCACTGTATACCCACTCTGTCTATTCTATTCCCATTTACTTATAAACTTTCCCCGCATTAATGGCGTTAGTATACTACAATTTAAACAAAACATAAGAGCAAACTGTAGCATGTGAGAACATATAGCAGCCATTTTAAATCACACTGCGCAGAAGCAAGAATTTTCCCAGCGAGCAAAGAAAGACGTCACACCACATGATATGGTTGAGACATGCGCAATAAAGTTCCCGCGCTTTAGCGGCCATTTTAGAATAGACAAGCGTTACTTGTTAGTAAAAACACATATGCAAGCTTCCTTGCTATTTGTATTCGTGTGTGCAATAGTTAGTATAACAATACAATTTTAATACATTAATACTTTAAGAGGATTGCATTCGAGCAAGTCTCATTTAGGAGTCCTTGCTCCATCAGTGCCTTTGGGTATCACTGATTCAGGGGCAGACAGGATGTTGACAGCCACCAGAGGTTCAATACACCTCTTTGTTAGGGAGATTCCTTCATATATTGGGTCAATAAGTAATTGTTCCAGGAGGGTCTGATGGAGGTGCCTTTGGGTATCACTGATTCAGGGGCAGACAGGATGTTGAGAGCTGCCAGTGGTTCAATACACCTCTTTGTTAGGGAGATTCCTTCATATATTGGGTCAATAAGTAATTGTTCCAGGAGGGTCTCCTGGAGGTAACTTTGGGTATCACTGTTTCAGGGGCAGACAGGATGTTGAGAGCCGCCAGTGGTTCAATACACCTCCTTGTTAGGGAGATTCCTTCATATATTGGGTCAATAAGTAATTGTTCCAGGAGGGTCTCCCGGAGGTACCTTTGGGTATCACTGATTCAGGGGGCAGACAGGATGTTGAGAGCCGCCAGAGGTTCAATACACCTCTTTGTTAGGGAGATTCCTTCATATATTGGGTCAATAAGTAATTGTTCCAGGAGGGTCTCCTGGAGGTAACTTTGGATATCACTGATTCAGGGGCAGACAGGATGTTGAGAGCCACCAGAGGTTCAATACACCTCTTTGTTAGGGAGATTCCTTCATATATTGGGTCAATAAGTAATTTTTCCAGGAGGGACTCCCGGAGGTACCTTTGGGTATCACTGATTCAGGGGGCAGACAGGATGTTGAGAGCCGCCAGTGGTTCAATACACCTCTTTGTTAGGGAGATTCCTTCATATATTGGGTCAATAAGTAATTGTTCCAGGAGGGTCTCCCGGAGGTACCTTTGGGTATCACTGATTCAGGGGGCAGACAGGATGTTGAGAGCCGCCAGAGGTTCAATACACCTCTTTGTTAGGGAGATTCCTTTATATTTTGGGTCAATAAGTAATTGTTCCAGGAGGGTCTCCTGGAGGTACCTTTGGGTATCACTGATTCAGGGGCAGACAGGATGTTGAGAGCCGCCAGAGGTTCAATACACCTCTTTGTTAGGGAGATTCCTTCATATATTGGGTCAATAAGTAATTGTTCCAGGAGGGTCTCCTGGAGGTAACTTTGGGTATCACTGTTTCAGGGGCAGACAGGATGTTGAGAGCCGCCAGTGGTTCAATACACCTCTTTGTTAGGGAGATTCCTTCATATATTGGGTCAATAAGTAATTGTTCCAGGAGGGTCTCCTGGAGGTAACTTTGGGTATCACTGTTTCAGGGGCAGACAGGATGTTGAGAGCCGCCAGAGGTTCAATACAGCTCTTTGTTAGGGAGATTCCTTCATATATTGGGTCAATAAGTAATTGTTCCAGGAGGGTCTCCCGGAGGTACCTTTGGGTATCACTGATTCAGGGGGCAGACAGGATGTTGAGAGCCGCCAGAGGTTCAATACACCTCTTTGTTAGGGAGATTCCTTCATATATTGGGTCAATAAGTAATTGTTCCAGGAGGGTCTCCCGGAGGTACCTTTGGGTATCACTGATTCAGGGGGCTGACAGGATGTTGAGAGCCGCCAGAGGTTCAATACAACTCTTTGTTAGGGAGATTCCTTCATATATTGGGTCAATAAGTAATTGTTCCAGGAGGGTCTCCTGGAGGTAACTTTGGGTATCACTGATTCAGGGGCAGACAGGATGTTGAGAGCCGCCAGAGGTTCACTACACCTCTTCAATCAATCAATCAATCAATCAATCAATCAGGGGTTTGTTAAAGCGCGACTACTCACCCGTAAGGGTCTCAAGGCGCTAGGGGTGGTGCAGGTTCCATCCATCAAGGAGGGGGTCTGTCGAAGAGCCAGGTTTTGAGGTTTCTTGCGAAGGGATGGGGAGCGATGTTGTCTGTCTGAGGTGGAGCGGAAGGGCGTTCCATGCTTTGGCCGCGAGGAAGGAGAAGGAGCGGCCTCCCAATCTGGTCTATCTGGTGCGGGGGACCACGGCGTAGGAGAGCTGGGCTGATCGTAGGGTCCTTTGGGGTGTGTGGAATTTGAGTCGGCTGTTCAGGTATGCTGGTCCGGTGCCGTGGAGGGCCTTGTGTGCGTGGGTGAGCATCTTGAAGGTGATTCTCACCTCGACAGGGAGCCAGTGGAGCGTGCGCAGGTGCTGGGAGATGTGGCAGTGTTTTGGCAGGTTGAGGACCAGTCTTGCGGCGGCGTTCTGGATGTTCTGTAGCTTGCGGGTGAGGTTTTTGTTTATTCTGGCGTAGAGTGCGTTGCCGTAGTCGAGTCTGCTGGTGACCAGGGCGTGAGTGACGGTCTTTCGATGTTCGAGGGGGATCCTTTTGAAGGTCTTACGAAGGAGGCGGAGGGTGTGGAAGCAGGAAGACGAGACAGAGTTGATCTGGCGGTCCATTTTGAGCTCGGAGTCCAGGATGATTCCCAGGTTGCGTGCGTGGTCCGTGGGGGTTGGCGGGTTTCCGAGGGCGGGAGGCCACCAGGTGTCGCTCCAGGCATCGCTGTTTGGGCCCATGTTGAGTACTTCTGTTTTGTTGGTGTTTAGTTGTAGGCAGCTGTTTTTCATCCATTTGGCGACGGCTTCCATGCCTTCTCGAAAGTTGCGTCTGGCGGTGTTGGGCTCGTTGGATAGGGAGAGGATGAGCTGGGTGTCGTCTGCGTATGACACGATGTTGAGTCCGTAGGTTCTGACGATGGGGGCGAGTGGAGCCATGTAGACGTTGAAGAGCGTCGGGCTGAGGGAGGAGCCCTGGGGGACTCCGCAGGTGGTAGGTGTGGGGTCCGAGAGGAAAGGGGGAGTCTGACCCGCTGCGTCCTGCCGGAGAGGAAGGAGCGGATCCAGTCGAGGGCCTTGTCCTGGATTCCTGCGTCGTAGAGTCTGCGTATTAGGGTGCGGTGGGAGACTGTGTCGAACGCCGCTGATAGGTCGAGGAGGATGAGGGCTACTGTTTCTCCTTTGTCCAGTAGGGTGCGGATGTCGTCTGTTGCGGCGAGGAGGGCGGTTTCCGTACTGTGCTTTTTCTGAAGCCGGATTGGGAGGAGTCGAGGATGTTGTGTTCTTCAATGAATGTGGCGAGTTGGCTGTTGATGGCTTTCTCGATGACTTTCACTGGGAACGGGAGCAGGGAGATGGGTCTGTAGTTTTTGTGGTCGGTGGGGTCCGCTGAGGGTTTCTTTAGGAGGGGGTTGACCTCGGCGTGTTTCCAGTCGTCGGGGAACGAGGCGGTCACCAGGGAGCGGTTGATGGTGTGGCGGAGCATGGGTGCGATGGTGTCGGCGGCTCTGTTGAAGATGTGGTGGGGGCAGGGGTCTGTTGGGGCCCGAGTGGATTGACTTCATTGTCTTCAGTGTGTCTTCGGTGGTGAGGGCTGTCCAGTCATCAATCGCTGGTTTCCGGGTGTCAGGGGTGGTTGGTGAGGGTTCAGTGTGTTGGTTGTCTTCGTCGAAGTTGTCGTAGATGCTCTTGATTTTGTGGTGGAAAAAGGTGCTGAGTTTGTTGCAGAGGTCTTGTGAGGGAGGGATGTCGGTAGACTCGCTAGTGGGTTGGGCGAACTCCTTGATGATGCTGAAGAGTTCCTTGCTGTTGTGCGCGTGGGTGGAGATTCTGTCTTCAATCGCTTTTTTCCTCGTTTCTCTGATGAGTTGATGGTGGGCGTTGGTGGAGGCTCTGAAGTTGTCGTGGGCTTCTGTGGATTTGGTGTTCCTCCAGGCCTTTTCGAGGCGGCGGCATGTGCTTCTGGACTCTCGAAGTTCGGTGGTAAACCATCTGGCTTTCTTGGCACGGGTATTGTTGTTTTTCTTCAGGGGGGCTATGGTGTTGGTGCTGTCCGAGATCCATCTATGCAGGGTTCGGGCTGCGGTGTTGGGGTCGTCGTTTTCCGCGATGGTTGGGGTGGAGTTGTTGAGTGAGGAGGTGAGCTGGTCGTCAGTGATTTTGGTCCAGTTTCTTCGTGGAAGCAGGTGCTGGTGTCTGTGGATGGTGGGTGTTCTGAAGGTGAAGTGGACGCAACGATGGTCGGTCCATGGGAGTTCGGTGGTGTGGCTGAAGGTGATGGAGTTTCCTGTAGTGAAGAGGGGTCGAGGGTGTGTCCTGCTGAGTGCGTGGGCTCGGTCACGATCTGGCGCAGTCCAATGTTGTGGAGGTTGTCCAGGAGGGATGTGGTGTTGGGGTCCAGTTGGTTGTCGAGGTGGAAGTTGAGGTCTCCCAGCAGGGTGTAGTTGGTGGATGCGATGGCCTGCGGGGAGATAATGTCCGTGATGGAGTTGGCGAAGGGTCCGCGGGGTCCAGGGGTCGGTAGATGAGGGTTCCTTGGAGGGTGGCGGTGGGGCTGGCCAGTATCTTGAAGTGAAGGTGTTCCATCAGTTCTGTGGGCTCGTCAGGGAGTGTGCTCAGGCGGAGGCTGGATTTGTGGACGATGGCGATTCCTCCTCCTGGGCGGGTGGGGCGGTCCTTCCTGGAGATCTTGTATGCTTGGGGGATGGCGATGGCGATGTCCGGTCCCGAGGTGGTGTTGGTCCAGGTTTCGGTGAAGAACGCTACGTCCAGGGTGGTGCTGTCGAGGAGGTCCCAGATTTCTGTGGCGTGTTTGTGGAGGGATCGGACGTTGAGGAGGATGCATTGCAGGGTCTTCGGTTCGGTTGTGTTCTTGTGGGCGGGTTGTGCTGGATCCGTGTTCTTGGCGGTGCTGCAGGTGTGCCGGCAGCGGTGACAGCTGAAGGGTCCATGGGAGTCGGCTGGTGATGCTAGCTTGCAGTTGTTGTTGCGGCCTGGGTTGAGTGCGTGGAGTGCTGCTGGGTCGTAGCGTTGGCGGGGCGGAGGTCCAGGGTTCCTGGTGCTGGTCGCGGACGGGCGCAGACGGGCTTGCCTTTGATGCGCCTTCGGCGCGCCAGCGGCGCGCCCGCGGCCCGTGGCCGCCATTAAGTAGGGGTCGGGGAGGGCTGGACAGCTGGGAGGCGGGAGGGGAGCTGGATTGGGCCGGTCGCGCTGGGGGGGAGGGGCCGCGGGGGCAGCAGCGGTGGGGAAAGGTAAAGGGAGGAAATAAGAGATAAAGAAAAAAGGGAAAATAGGCAGAAATAAGGCACAGAAGAGCAGAGATGCAGAAAAGTGCAGAAAGGTGAAAGATAAAAGAGGGTAGAAAAACGAGTGAAAACAAGTGAAAGGGCAGAGCGAGAGGAAGGGAAAATGAGCAGAAATAAGGCACAAAAGAGCAGAGATGCAGAAAAGTGCAGAAAGGTGAAAGATAAAAAAAGGGTAGAAAAACGAGTGAAAGAGCAGAGTGAGAGGAAGGAGACAGAGGTCCACTGGACCACCAGGGATGAGGCGCAGGGAAACCTGCGGGTGGAGGAGGGCCTCGATCACCAACACTCGAGAGTGCAGGGGCAGGGGGCAGGCCTCACTTAATGGTGGAGCTGCGAGGGTGGGAGAGCAATTTCACTGACAATGAGTCAGTGGTCTTGCTCGCCTGTCCTCCGCAGTGGCCGCCATTAAGTAGGGAGTCGGGAGGGCTGGACAGCTGGGAGGTGGGAGGGGAGCTGGATTGGGCCGGTCGCGCTGGGGGGGAGGGGCCGCGGGGGCAGCAGCGGCGGGGAAAGGTAAAGGGAGGAAATAAGGGATAAAGAAAAAAGGGAAAATAGGCAGAAATAAGGCACAGAAGAGCAGAGATGCAGAAAAGTGCAGAAAGGTGAGAGATAAAAGAGGGTAGAAAAACGAGTGAAAACAAGTGAAAGGGCAGAGCGAGAGGAAGGGAAAATGAGCAGAAATAAGGCACAAAAGAGCAGAGATGCAGAAAAGTGCAGAAAGGTGAAAGATAAAAAAGGGTAGAAAAACGAGTGAAAGAGCAGAGTGAGAGGAAGGAGACAGCGGTCCACTGGACCACCAGGGATGAGGCGCAGGGAAACCTGCGGGTGGAGGAGGGCCTCGATCACCAACACTCGAGAGTGCAGGGGCAGGGGGCAGGCCTCACTTAATGGTGGAGCTGCGAGGGTGGGAGAGCAATTTCACTGACAATGAGTCAGTGGTCTTGCTCGCCTGTCCCCGCAGTGGCCGGGGAGGGCTGGACAGCTGGGAGGCGGGAGGGGAGCTGGATTGGGCCGGTCGCGCTGGGGGGAGGGGCCGCGGGGGCAGCAGCGGCGGGGAAAGGTAAAGGGAGGAAATAAGAGATAAAGAAAAAAGGGAAAATAGGCAGAAATAAGGCACAGAAGAGCAGAGATGCAGAAAAGTGCAGAAAGGTGAAAGATAAAAGAGGGTAGAAAAACGAGTGAAAACAAGTGAAAGGGCAGAGCGAGAGGAAGGGAAAATGAGCAGAAATAAGGCTCAAAAGAGCAGAGATGCAGAAAAGTGCAGAAAGGTGAAAGATAAAAAGGGTAGAAAAACGAGTGAAAGAGCAGAGTGAGAGGAAGGAGACAGAGGTCCACTGGACCACCGGGGATGAGGCGCAGGAAACCTGCGGGTGGAGGAGGGCCTCGATCACCAACACTCGAGAGTGCAGGGGCAGGGGGCAGGCCTCACTTAATGGTGGAGCTGCGAGGGTGGGAGAGCAATTTCACTGACAATGAGTCAGTGGTCTTGCTCCCTAACCTCTTTGTTAGGGAGATTCCTTCATATATTGGGTCAATAAGTAATTGTTCCAGGAGGGTCTCCCGGAGGTACCTTTGGGTATCACTGATTCAGGGGCAGACAGGATGTTGAGAGCCGCCAGAGGTTCAATACACCTCTTTGTTAGGGAGATTCCTTCATATATTGGGTCAATAAGTAATTGTTCCAGGAGGGTCTCCCGGAGGTGCCTTTGGGTATCACTGATTCAGGGGCAGACAGGATGTTGAGAGCCGCCAGAGGTTCAATACACCTCTTTGTTAGGGAGATTCCTTCATATATTGGGTCAATAAGTAATTGTTCCAGGAGGGTCTCCTGGAGGTAACTTTGGGTATCACTGTTTCAGGGGCAGACAGGATGTTGAGAGCCGCCAGTGGTTCAATACACCTCTTTGTTAGGGAGATTCCTTCATATATTGGGTCAATAAGTAATTGTTCCAGGAGGGTCTCCTGGAGGTAACTTTGGGAATCACTGTTTCAGGGGCAGACAGGATGTTGAGAGCCGCCAGAGGTTCAATACACCTCTTTGTTAGGGAGATTCCTTCATATAGTGGGTCAATAAGTAATTGTTCCAGGAGGGTCTCCTGGAGGTAACTTTGGGTATCACTGTTTCAGGGGCAGACAGGATGTTGAGAGCCGCCAGAGGTTCAATACAGCTCTTTGTTAGGGAGATTCCTTCATATATTGGGTCAATAAGTAATTGTTCCAGGAGGGTCTCCTGGAGGTGCCTTTGGGTATCACTGATTCAGGGGGCAGACAGGATGTTGAGAGCCGCCAGAGGTTCAATACACCTCTTTGTTAGGGAGATTCCTTCATATATTGGGTTAATAAGTAATTGTTCCAGGAGGGACTCCCGGAGGTACCTTTGGGTATCACTGATTCAGGGGCAGACAGGATGTTGAGAGCCACCAGAGGTTCAATACACCTCTTTATTAGGGAGATTCCTTCATATATTGGGTCAATAAGTAATTGTTCCAGGAGGGTCTCCCAGAGGTACCTTTGGGTATCACTGATTCAGGGACAGACAGGATGTTGAGAGCCGCCAGAGGTTCAATACACATCTTTGTTAGGGAGATTCCTTCATATATTGGGTCAATAAGTAATTGTTCCAGGTGGGTCTCCTGGAGGTGCCTTTGGGTATCACTGATTCAGGGGACAGACAGGATGTTGAGAGCCGCCAGAGGTTCAATACACCTCTTTGTTAGGGAGATTCCTTCATATATTGGGTCAATAAGTAATTGTTCCAGGAGGGTCTCCTTGAGGTAACTTTGGGTATCACTGATTCAGGGAGCAGTGGTTGACCTCTGACCCTTTGATGATACGCTCTGGATATTCTCAGCTGTTTTAGAGAAAAAGCCCCCTGAGACGGATTATCTGGTTTTTTTCAACCACAGGCAGGTGGAAAAGAAGCAAATCAGCCATGAAAAAGAGTCCATTATAGTTAGTTCATCAAAAGCCTCAACGAATTCATGACTCACAGCACGCCGCCTCCTGGGAACCAGGAAGTCATCCAGTAAGTGGGTCAAATCTGTCTCTTTGGCAGCTTCTAAAGAAGACCTTGTACCAGTAAGCAGGGAAATAAAAATGGAAAAACAGTCTCTCGCATGTGGGTAAAAATAACCCGTCTCCCAGGAGCCATCCCTTTCGATGATGTCTCTCCCAGGACCCATGACTATAAACAAGGCGACGCTTCCTGCACGCTAAATGACTTTGCTGCAGTTAGAAAGGCATTGGGGACTCTCAGAAGAGGGAGTATTGCCACAAGCTTTATGATGCTGTCGAGGCATGTTTCTGGAATTAAAAATATGTCCTTAGCTAGGCTGAAGAATACTCTGGAGTTTAGCAGAAATCTACAATTGCAAATCGTCTTTCTTGCTTTTCAGTTGGCTAAGCTCTCCTCTCAATTACAGCCCAGTACAACCAATTGCAAACAGGCATTGTCACAGCCAATTGGTCTCAGCAATGTGAGAGCTATTGTCTTTGTTAATGTTAATGTCTTTTAGCCATGTAGCCCAAGAGCACACAATTTAAGCAGGGAAGCTGTGATTTTCTGGGTAAGCCCCTTTATTTTGGTTCATTTTCTGTTTTTTACAAACTGCATTAAGGCAGCCCTGCCCTACGTCGCCGTAAGTGCGCAATCTGTATTTTGGTATCCGGGCACTGCAACAAATGCCGACGCTCGACTGCCTCAGAGCAACTTTATCTTCATGCCATGAGCCACAACATAGCTTGGTGGGTTGATGCACCTGCTGGAGAAATATATATACAGCCTGAAGGACGCCATGGGGACGGTTCTGTTACTTGTTCCTGCTCTGCAAGATATCTTTAAGGGCGAATAAAATGCTGAGTACGTGGGGTGCGTGACATATCTATTTTTATTCTGGCACCTCTCCTCAAACACATTGTGGCCTCCAATAAAGCACTCCAATACTACCTTCGGGTGGTGATCACACTGTACAAAACTGCATTAAAAAAAAAACAGGAGAAGGCGGACGGACCGAGTAAAAACAGGAGCACTTGTATGGAGTGCTCCAAGACAATGAAAAAAGTAGCTCCCAAAATGGGAGCAGTGGATGGACACAAGTACTTGGTCCATGCTCTGAGGGAGGGCCAAACACAGGAAAAGGCATCACACGTTCATGCCATGGACAACAGGGGACAAAGGATTTGAGAGCGATGATGGAGCGAGCAAATGGGAAGCGTCTGGGCGGGCTGAAGCCGTTAGATTCTTCTAGACAGTGCATGCGCTGTCCAGCCGAGACCTAAAAATAGCAACGGTCAGTGAGATGTGACCTACATATGCCTCTCAGAGCGGTGGTAATCTAAGTCTGTCCACACTTATCTCACGTATGATACTTGAATGTCAACAAGGGGTAATGGAAACAGCAGCTTCTGCCCTGACTTGCCCACTACCATCTCTGAAACTGCCCTTACTACCCCTTGGTCTCAGAGGTCATGAATGTAGCAGCAGGAACCGGAAATGAACCGGTCACACTTCTTTAGGTTACTCACATTGTCCACCCCAGGAGCCTCACTGCAGGAAATAGGAGATTGTTGAGGGGCTACAGGTGGAGCAAAGGGTCAACCTTGTGATATCATGGGTTTCCAGTGCCCTTTGTAACATCAAGAGGTCCGGTTCAAGGTGAGTTATATGCGCCAGGATCTTTCCCACTTCATTTCCATCTCCTTCTGGCCATCTAATTATTCCTTGGGATTCCAGAGTCTCTGGGTGACCGATGCCTCTGTGTCACCAGGATCAAACTTGATGTTTCCACATTTCTTTTGAGAAGGCAGCTCATTTTGAGAGCTGTGCCTTGGTTCCCTCCAATTGAACGAATTGGGCTAAAATACGAGATTCCAAAGGTTAATGGAGGGAAAAACTGTCTGTATGGGGCCCACGTAGCACACATCATCAGATCACCCTAAGCAGACCTTTAGTAACAAGGCAAAGAAAAGTTACACCAGGCCTGGCGGCTGCCATCCAGACACTCATTTGCAATCTCGTACTCAAAAGATGACCACAGCCCACCAAGTTCACACTAAGGGCCTTATTTATGAGCCTTTTACGCCGTCACTTTTTATGACGCTGAGACGGCATAAAATATGCACCACACTGTGCCATATTTACAAAGCGACGCATCTAGGCACATGCGTCACTTTGTAAACCTCTGCGCTACATTATACCTGCGTCAGGTATAATGTATGCAGGGTGGGCGTTCCCCCGCAAAAAAAGGCTTGTATTAGTGATGCAGTGAAAGCTATGAGATTTCACTACGCCGCATCTAGGGCGCCACTGCATCAAATCCTTACGCCTGCTTCACAGCAGGTGTAAGGAGTGATGCAGGCCCTTTCATATGGGGCTTGTCCCATGTAAAAGGACACATTGCTGGAGTAGCATCTGGTTTCAGACACACCCCCTGCAATGCGCCACTTTTGCGCCGTATCTGTAAATCCTTGCGACATGGAACGCCATACAGTAAATACGCACGGAGGGCGTACTGAAAAGTGTTGCAGCAATGCAACACTTTTCATAAATGACGCCCAAAGTTTGTAGTAACAACATCAACTAGAGCCACACAGGCTTCCCAGAGGTAGGAAATAAATCTAAGTGCGACAGGCACTTAACATGCCTTTAATTACCCAAAACAGCAAGGATCGATTCACCAAAAGTTAGATACGTACCCCCACACGTTCTCTCCTACGTTTGGAGTCAATTTCAACCTTTTTTTTTAATTCGGCCGCTGTCATATTACTCCTATGAATAATTCTGAAAATAATATTATTTAGTGGATTGCATGGCGCATGAGCAAATATACAATATACGATAAATGTACTGTGTATATTTGCTCATGCGAAATGTCAAACAAATATTCTCTTTTTTCCTCCAGCAGAAAACAATATTCCTCACCGTGAAGCACTTACCATACACCGCAATCCCCCCTCGTCCCAAACTCCCCCCCCAAATGTATCCATTCCCTCCCTGGAAATGAATTTGGTTCTTCCCTTGATAGCAGGGCCGGCGCTAGGCATGGGCAGCGTGGGCAGCTGCCCAGGGCCCCGCGCCGGCTCGCAGACATGGGGCCTTGCACTTTCAAAATCTCCAGAGTTTGGAGGCCCAGGGGGCCCCTAAGAGTTTATATTTTTTCTGTTTTGATCAATTTCCGCCGGCTGGTCCCTCTCTCTTGGCCTAATCGCTGCATCTGCATGAGGATAGCAGCGATTAGACAGGTATTTAAAAAGCCCTTACGTGCGAAGTGCGCCCTGCCCCTGTTTGAATGAAAAGCAGGATAACCTGCAGGGCACAGAACAAAAGAAAACCGCTCAGCTCACCCAGGATGAGGGAAAGGGAACACAGAGGTGAATGAAAGGGGCATGAAAAACGGAAGAAAGTGAAAGGGGGCGGGGGAGCAGATAGGTGTGAGTACAGCAGCCAGACAAGTGGTACAGGCAGAGGAGCACAATCAGAATGTAAAAGTGGCTGGACTAGGGCTTTAAGTGTGCTGGGTCCCTCGAGTCTTTACCTGCTGGTAAATTAAAACGGACATTGAAACAGGCCCCTATTGGACCCTATATTCATGTCCTTTACTTTACCTGCAAAAACAATGATCCAGTGTCTGCACAATAAATGTATAACACAGTAGCCAGGTTGGACTGGCTTCGAGGGCAATCAGGCAGTGCGTGATGGTCTAATCTAGTTAGTTTGTAGGCCGTTTTTTGGGTTGTTTGTTGGCCTGCTTTATGGTCAGGTGAGCGAATTTTTACTGTTGATTTTCATGATATTAAAACAAACATTGCCTGCAGCAAAATCAAATCTATGCAGTCTCCCATACCTTACAAAGAACGTAAACACCATGTCTTTACAAGTTAAAAACTGCCCTAATTTGGAAACATGGGACACTTTTCTAGCTAACTAATTCACTAATGGGGGATTTTTATTTTGGTGCCGGAGCCTATTTCCTGACCCAGTCTCACATTGCATGATAGGGTAATCCATGGCAGCGATTTTGTTCCTATTTATATTTCACATGTTTTACTTAATCTTGCATTCCCCAAGAGTGTTGGCTATGTCCAGGATGTGTGCTTCTGTATTTCATTTCACAATATTACTCTTGTTTGGGGCACACATCGTAGTGAGTCGCCTCCAGGTGTTTATAACAGGCTACAGTTGAGTGCTTTGGAGTTGAGGCTGAAGGCAGTACAACTTTCCCTCTGTGCCTATCTGTGGGTCAAAAAGGTGTCCAGAATACATGGTCATTCAATACTTGGCCTCTCTGCAGAGCACACAGAGCAACTGTCCCATATTCCAGTTGCAGTTGGTATTCTGTGCAAATGTGTGTGAAGGAGGTACTCATTGGTCAAAACAGTGACAGGGTCAACGTAAAATAATTTATTGTTGTTACTCATTTATCTTAAACAGCCATTGACAAAACCAATACCCCTGACTGTTTTAGATGTAAGTCAGTTGTTGTCTTATAATTCTGGATTCAATCACAGAAACCGGAGGGAAAGATGAGAAAATGAGTAGAGCATTAAGTGGGAAGGTGGATTTAAAAGGGTCAGCATCAACAAGGAAAGATAAGATGCTCTAGGAGGATGGAAGGGGAGCGGTGGATGTAAATGAAGCAGAACAAGCAAAGAAGTAATGAGGCTGGGGGAGAGATGAGAGTTGAAGGGGAGTATATGGATAAGATGTGGAGATATAAGAGAGACAGAACCAGCAAGGGAACATAAGCAGAGTGGAGAGAGAAGTATTGGTGAGAGATGGATGGAAGAAAGCAGGACCACTGGAAGATGTCAGAGGTTGGGCGGGATGAGACAGGAAGGGAGAGGTGGAAGTTAGAAGGGTCAGAACCAGCAAGAGAAATTTGAATCCTACAAAAAGAAGTCAACTTCCAAATCTCTTTCATAAAACGTAATTTACTCATTGACAATGTGCCGGCTTCTGACAACTCTAGGAGTTTGAAGTAGCATTGGTGCTATGTCGGATGATTTATGGATGACTCTTGATCGTAGAGTTAGAGCAGCCTTAATACTACTAAAACTTAGCACCACATTTGGCACTGTCTCCCAGCCAGTGCTTATAAATCAACTAGTACAACCTGGAATTTAAGTATCCCCCTGGTGTGGTTTACCTGTATCCGATTTGAGAAATCTGAAACAATACACTCACCACCTATTTCTATTATGTTCAAAACCTCTGACTTGTGGAATTTATTGGGTCTCCACTGTTCAATCTATATAATTCCCAGTTAGCCTCACTCATACAGTACTTTGGTTTCTTGCTGATATATTGCGCATATTGATACACAAACATCACTTCCCTCAGTGGCAATCTGGTCTTTGCCCAAGAATATGTTTGGACTTGCATGCTAACAGTTGATTTCTGAATGATGACAAATTCATTAAAACCTTAAAGTGACAAATCAAGGGTTCTCATTTTTAAAGGATCTCATACCATATGGTGTTCTCTTTGGTGGCTGCTGGAGTCGCGTCAATCGCCCAGATTGGTGGAGTCATGAAAAAAATCTTCGATTCATTTTCCAGCATCTTTTCTTTTTTATTCGGAAAAGATTAACCATGTTTCATCCACTTGTTTTTCCTACATCCATAAGCAACACAAAATCATCCCTGTTCTCCAGCTGTTGTGCAGTCAGTTATCTTCTCACTTGATTATGCAAATGCCCTCTCTCTTGGACTTCCCGCCTTTTAGCATTCGGTACCCTTCAAATTATTCAGGACAGTGCTAGGCTCCTCATCTGAGACTGCTGCATCGCCATGCTATTTCTTCTCACCTTTCTGCTGTGTTTTTGATTTGAAACCCTACATCTGCACTATCCATTTGCCATTGTGCACTGCATTAAAAAGGTTCTCTCTTTCGACACCACTCCGTACTGTTCATTCCAGAATCCTATACTCTGTGCCATCCAAACTCCTGTGCCATCCGAAAATTTAGATGGCCCTGATTGGAGACAGATCCTTCTCCTTTCTAGTTGTGCTGAACTGGGACTCTCTCCCTCTTGAGCTATGGTGTGACTCAAATTTTTGGGAAAAAAAACCTTAAAACTGTCCTTTCTCCACATTAGTAAAGTCTACACCTCTCCTTTGGAGCTCTCTTAGTGCCGGAATACCCGATTTGCATATCATTTTCATTTATCCAATTCAAGAGAACAATAACTAAGTTAAATTCATTTAATGTAGTTCCACTTATTAGAGATTTAAAATTTAATTAGGATTATTAATGCTATTTCTAAACATTTTACTTATATCAAAACTAGGTAAGTGGCTTCTTGCAAAGTGGCTTCAAAAAATGCCATATAATTAATGTCCAATTGATATTACCTCCTATGAGGTCACTTCCTGTTAGGGTAAATCTTATGCAAATTATAGGGGCCTCGCATGTTCCTATTCTGCCCGGGGCCCCACAAATCCTAGGACTGGCCCTGCTTGATAGGACCAACTCTTTGCTGTTTCCAAGGTTCAAATGGGGCCAAGAAAAAGGTTTTACTAGTGATGCACCCCTGATAACACTCACAAGTCAAACTTAAGAGACAACGTCAGAGCGCCTAAGTTACCGCTTGTATTTCACTAACAGCATATCTCTTTAAGTGTAGTAAATACAGCGTCATTTATTCAAGTGTAACTGGCTCTCATTGAATAGTGCATGGCAAATGTAAGTCAGGCATTGTCCTTCATAGATAAATCAAGCATGGACATCTCTTCAATAAAAAGTAATTTCACAGAAAGTGTTGTCTTGAGTGATGTATAGCGCGTGCTCGCTCAGCGTTGTCAGCTGAGGAGGAAGTTGTCCTCCATCCGGTTTTTGATTCATTGTTGATTCGTCGTCTCTTGAATATATCGCCTATATATGTATTACCTGGGCTGCCTCCATTCCTTCCCTGTCATAAGTCTGCAGCTCTCGTTGGCTGTGAGTTACTCCTCACCACGCGAGCCGTCAAAGAGACCCCTTGCACGATCTATCACTCAAGGGATGTAGTTCACAGCTCAGACACGTCACCTTGAGCCTGACAACCATTCCGAAGAAGGCACAAGGCGAAAGGCGCAAAACTGTGTATAGGGCACCTTAAATCCTGCTCTTTACAGAGTGTGTAAGTGAGTGTCTGACGCTGTTTGGAGCGGGCCTCCCATCACCAGCGTAACAACCTGTGGGGGAGAGGGGTCTTTCTGCAAGATGACCTCACGAGTCATGGAAACTGAAGAAGTCCCTTGTTTGTGTTTGATGCACTTATGTATCGACTGAGACAGCGATTCTTCCGGAGGAAGTTCTAGAGAATAAATACCAAACTATAAGGAAGCTGTATAGACATAGATGGCAGAGAATACTTATTCAAGCTACTGCTGTACGTGTAGACATACTTCTAGCAAACAATTATACCGGCCCAGGTGACTAAAATACAGTTAACTTGTAAATGTCAAGTGAAAGATAAGACAAAGCACATGAATCTGTAAATATGCCCATTTATGTACCCAAAAGGTGCTCCCCAGGGCACAAGTCCTAAAAAAAGAAGTGGGGGGACTAACCCAGTTAATCGGTATGCAAGTGGCATCACGGCGCGTGACATCACAGCGCATGAGGCGTGTGACATCACAGCGCGTGACATCACAGGAACTGGCATCACAAGAAGTGACATCAGATCTTAAGCCCTCACATATATGTTTAGCAGGTGTATCATGAGTACATTTGAGCACATTGCGAGTATACTTGCAAACCCTCCTGATTTAGGCAGAAGATTCACACTTTTGTAGCTTCACATAAACCAATGTTCCCTTTTGTCAGCGTAAAACTTCCTCCACCCATAGTGCTTTAAAAGAAAAAATAGTGATATTTAAATTATTACAACGCCTCCTCAGGGGTAGTAAGCACTATATAAATGCTTTTTATTTTGTGCAAATACTGGGAAAGACCAACACGTGAAATTCTTACAGTGCATGCACATCTCCTAAACAGAGCCTGAACAAAGTGAAAAGCTGCCTCTCTTAAGTATGTGTGAAGTGCTAACAAGGTGTGAGCCTTTGTTTCCCCTCTGCTGCATTTGCTTCTAGGTGTGAGGCTCCTGACTGCTGCCAGCCAAGAGACTCGAACAAAGGAGGCCTGATGACCCCTCAGATTAGGCCTTTGTTATGGGCCCAGCAGGAGTCAGAAATAGGAGAGCCCCATCCCGTCCCCGCCTGCACGTTGTTACGGATCGAAAGCAGATAACAACGTGCAGGCGCTGCTGGAAGTGTCCCTGTGTTTGGAAATTACACCGGGACGAATTCAGCATCTTTATCAGTGGGGCCCAACTTCTTGAAAGGGTGGACGGCGTCCACCCTGTGAAAAAAGAGGGTGGACACCGTCCACCCGCCTGTACCCCTGACTCGTGCCCTGATGCTCCCTCTATAAAGAATGTGGCGGCTCAGTGCTCAAGTGAGTGACGCAAGAGAAGAGACAACTAAAAGCGCTCCAGTAAACGATGGCTGTCAGGTGCTCCACATTGACGGGGATTCTGTAGGTAATGAATGTTTAAGTGCATACAATTGTCCAAAATATCACTACGACTGTCCAAAGTAAAAAAATGACAACGTTTCAGTCCCAACGGATTAGTTAGCGGAGGTCATCCTCAGGACCAATATTAAGAATGTAGTAACCTTGAGGGGAACAAACGGGGGTAGGGGAGAATAGTAAACTAAACTAACATAAATCAATGCCAGCCAATCAGGGTCCACGAGCCAGTATGCTGAGAAGTGAAATACAAGAAAATAAGTGCCTGTGCCAATGAGCTGCATCACAAACGATTGCTGTATTTCTTACCAAACCAAGGTTCTAAAATGCAAAATAACGACATGGAAAACAGAAGAGAGGCAACGAGGCTCACTATGTGGTAAAGCCAAAAGCCAGGGGCCATGAATTTCATATGCTGCTAGCCTTACCTACCAAGTTTCCTAGGTCCACGCCTGATGCGCTGCTTCTGTCCAGGACTTTGAATTCTGGGACTTGTAGTCTTGTTTATTCAATTATATAACCGGACTACAAGTCCCAGAATTCAAAGGGGGAAAAAAACGGGACCGGAGCAGCACATCACGATGGACCTGGGAAACTTGGCAGCTATGAAATCAGCCACAACACACATTGCAGTTTGAACACTGGTGGTAGGAAAGGGAGTCAGATGGGGGCGGAGACTGCAGTCCGTCTGCCATCTGCAGCAAAATGAGGCTTGGCAGCGCGTTGCTGGCTCCACCCCTGTAAAGGGAGCGGGGATGAGGGCAGGAATGCAAGCCCTACTGACCACAAGCGAGGCAGCGTGGACACATGGGGAGAGGATGTGGTCCGTCGGCTAGATTGCCGACTTTGGTGCTGGAAACCAAGGTTCGAGCCTCGGGGTCGCGTCCACATCCTGTGATTCTGGGCAAATCACTTAATCTCCCCGTGCCTGAATGTGTCCTTGTGTAACGTAACCGGTGCTCATGTAAAGCGCTCCAATACCTTCGGGTCGAGTTCGCGCTATAGAAATCTGCATTTAAAAAAAAAATAAATGGCCTGCTAGGAAGGGGGCAGAAAACAAGTCCATTGTTGGTTGAAAGGGCTCGAAGTACACAGCTTCTACAGGGAAATCAGACTCTACCTTTTCTTTAAGGGGAGATACTATCACCCTTTACACCAAATTATGGACCTGAACCCCCCTCCCTATTTTCTCCCTCCTACAGGTTTAGCAACCCCTGAAGCTGTTGCATCTGAAAACACAATTTTAATAGAATTCTCTCTCTTCAGACAGGAGGGACCCAACATTCACTTTAATACCAGTAAGACTGAAAAAAGCCTTCCAACACTTCAAAAGACTAATGAGATCATATGAAACAAGTTTATGGAGGTGGAGGGGGCTATGGTACTCCTGAATACTTGTGGCTAGGTCAGCCCTTAGCTCTCAAGCTCTGATCTGACCACTCCCTCAAACTTTACCTTGGTCCAAGTCTTGACATCAGGTCCCTTATCAAAACTCCTACAGATTCAGTCAGACACATGCATTTTCTCAGTGACAAAGAATTGCATTTTCTAGACAAACCCACAACCCTTACACCAGTAATATATGAACTTCTGGAGATTCGTAAGAATAGTACATATCGCCCAGGCCACCTATATTATCCGGTACTGATTCAGTATTGGAACCATTTTGCCAACATGATGATTTCTTTGTTGAATCTTTATACCTCACACTCAGGCCTACATTAAACATAGCCCTCATTTCATCCATATTATGACAACAGTCCTTTTGACAAGACCTCACTGTTGTTGGTTACATTAGATTTCGAGGCACTATACACCAACATTCTGCAACATAATGCCATTAATGTACTCACTGAGTTGCTTGATCCAATAATTATAACTTGTTGACTATGGCATTTACATTTTTTAAAAAAAGTTTTTGGATGACTTTATCTCCAGAATAAAAGTTTCACAAAGGGCACCAGACTTGCACCCAATTTAGTAACTCTTTACATGGATCATTTTGAAATGAAAAATCTTTTTTTTACACTAACCCTTGAGTCACTGACCTGACCCTATGGAGAAGATATATTGGTGATGTCTTCATGATATGAACTGCTCACTACAGAATCTCCAGGTGTTTATAATTTGGCTCAACCAACACATCCGTGATATTCAGTGGCGTAACAAAACCTTGGTGGCCCCCCTGTAAGGAATGGTGAAGGCCCCGCCCCACAATGCCCATACCCTCACAGTTGCCAACCATGTGTAGACGTACTTCATCCTTGGCCCCCTGCATCCACATGACATCCCCAGGAATTTCCATGATACATTTAGCATCAAAGAGAACAAAGTTATTCTTGTGGAATGAACATGCTCTACATACATGCACATTGAAAATAGAGTTGTGTTCATATTTTTTATTTTAATATTCAAATTCTTTTTACTAAGAAAATTGAACTGTAGAGGCTAAGTGTACCTTTCCCTCACTGACGCTTAAGTAAGGAATTAGGTTTGTAAGGAATATGCAGATACTAATT
This sequence comes from Calotriton arnoldi, assembly GCA_963921515.1. Classification (NCBI taxonomy): domain Eukaryota; kingdom Metazoa; phylum Chordata; class Amphibia; order Caudata; family Salamandridae; genus Calotriton; species Calotriton arnoldi. The sequence goes on along the minus strand of CAWUFW010001323.1, from coordinate 2,486,883 downwards.
ACATTTAGCCACCAGAAGGTGAAGATTAAGCGGGTCATTTATATTGTGGCAGAATGAGTTAATCTACCATTAATTCACAGGGCTCCCATTTTACAGGACTGACAGTTCCCCATTCCATTTAAGGCCTTATTCTGAGTGACCGGTTGTAGCATCCGGAAATTCTGGTGATCACGCATCCAGGAGTTACTAACATGAACGTTGCCAGTAACTCTGGATGGCAGAGTTAGAGGGTAGTAGAAGCTGATCCCTAGTCTGTTGGGGGCATATTATAGGTGGTGGTCTATCCACTACTGTGTCCCCCAGGGAGGTCTGTCCTATTTTAGGTTAATATCCTGGTGCAGATCCTTTCTAGAGTCTGCCATGCCAGGCAGGGAACATCCACATTGACTGTCACTTCCAGGGAAAAAACTCCCTTTGTGAGGAGGCCATTGTGAATCTTTGATTTTTATAAACAAGTTTTTCTCTGCTCTGGTCACTGGTTGGGGTGGACTCATATAACATTGATGACACGCTGATTCTAAAGTGAGTGGAAAAGGGTGGGGTTAGAGAGAAGTTATTGTGACTTATGACTGATCCAGACCTGACAATTTCCTCCTCTTTCAAGAGAAGACAGGGCGAACAGACCATACAGCTTGTGACTGTGATGACAGGGGCAAGAATTACACCACATCATTTAATCCATTGCATTGGTAGTGTCTGTTTTGTCTTCTCATTTTTTTTTTTTAGATTAGGAAGGGAGAGTAAACGATTGAGTTCTGAGTAGATATCATCACTGGCAGCCCGCAGCTATTCTCAATAACAGGAATATGTAAATAGATACTTAGAGGATAGGCTCCTGAAATGAAGTTATGGGGGTTGTGGCAGCCTGGCAATCTACTATGTCGTCATTTAATAGTATTTAAAAAAATATATATTATTTGAATATCTCCAACATAGTGGCCCTAATGGAAATTCATTCATTTATCCTGCCTACTCTCACGTATCTCTTAGGATTTTAAAGTCTTTGATCGTGCACTATCCGATGACACAGTTATATTGTCACTCGCTGGTGAGGAATGATTTAAGAGCATTGCCAGCCGTCTGTAGAACTGGGGTAGCAATGGAGAAAGTGTTAGCAGCTCTTGTGGTCACTTTCCTAAAGTTATTGAAGAACAAATGTGAATCATACTGTTGCAAAGTCATCCTGTGCCCTGGGCACCCCCCATTTTTTGCTGACTGGTACTGGTGGTAACTGACTGTCCCTGGGCTCTGCCTAACCAGGCCCAAGGCCAGTGCTATGCTGAAAACATGCATACAAGTACACAGTGAAAACACCTACATACCCTAGGGTACACTATGGGTTAGGGTACCCCTATGATTGGCATGACCTTTCCTATAAGGCCCTAGGACATAATAGGGCAGGGGGATCAAAACTACCTTTAAGTCCCTAGTATATAATAGGACATGATAGTTTAGAGGCCAGCAGTCCTTTCTGCACTTGTATGTGTGCACTGCAGAGGACTGAGGTCATTTTAAAAGCAGCCCTGTGTTGTAGTACTACTTTTATCATATAAATTGTGCCCAAACTCGACTTTGGTGTTTGGGGCACTTACAAATGAATAAACTACAATATTGTGGCATATTAGGTACCCCCGTCTCTCCCCTAGGTGTCCCAGTGGTAGGGGGACAGGTACTTATAAGGAGGACCCTTGAAAAATAGGTTTTATATGCCTTGGGTTTAGGGAAATTGCACATTTCACTTCCCACATTGTGGTAAAGTGCTTTCTAAAATCGACTTTTGTGCTAGGGGCACTGTGGAGTGAGAGTGAGGATCTGCGATATTGTTACGTATTCAGAACCCCTAAAGTCTCCTCTAGGTGTTTCAGGAGTGGGGAGTCGTGTAGCTATAGGCAGGGTCCTTATAAAACATCCTTTATAAGCCCTGGTGTTTCCCCATTGCAGATCCCCAGCTACATAGGTTAACATGGCAAAAGGTTATTAATTGATAATTTCCACCAGGAATCCCAGAAAATATCATTCAAGGACTTACTAGAATGGTATTGATAGGTCCAACAGTATGCTATAGTTGAATTTATCCTAAAATGTACAGACAAGAAGTTATAAGATTTCCTTGTCGGGAAGCCAAAATTCAGCCTTCAAGTGATCTGCCCTGATTGGTTAGAGTTAACTGGATTAGCCAGGCTGCTATGAAGAGGTGACAAGCAGCCCCTGGGATGAAAGAGCCATTCTGGGAGGAAAGGGTTCTGCTGCATAGGAATGCCAGACCAACGGGGAGGGGTTGTAAACAATGATCTTCAAAAGAAGGAGGAGACAGGCAGGTGAAGCCAGTTTCATTTACACTCTTACTCTTTGAACCCAGCCAGATGGTTGGCTTAAGAAAGGAATGTGCAGATGCCAGGGGGAAGGAGTCAATGGAGATGAGCCATCCTGGAGGTTGGTTTAGCAAACTCTTGCCTCTCTGCTCAGACTTCAGCCATATTGAATTTTGGAGAAATAGTGCTTTCTGGGTGACCATTGTGCCACACTTTGGAGAAAATGGTCATGCTCTGGGGTATTGCCCTGCACCTCATTGGACAGAAGTGCACTCCTGTGTGACCCCAGAACACTAAATAACTATCTGAGAGGGGCAGTGCGTCTCAGATCTGCTGCTTTAAACTAAAGGAAGAAGAAGGGTCCATGCTAAGAAGTTTCATTTGCACCAACAAGGCCCTGCACTCTGACTGCTGCGTCTGCTGCACAATCTGGAACTACAACCCTGTGGATCAAACCTACCTCTAAAGGACTAAAGAGTGGAGTCCCTCCAATCTACAGGTTAACAGAGCTCACCTGGACCATCACCACCAAGAATCCCCAGCCTGGAGTACTACCAGTGGATTTGTAAGGGTTTTGTCCAAGTGGATTGTGGAAATTGAAGTCCCAAAATTTCAAGGACCATCTTGGAGCTTCCAGACCGTTGGATTAAGTATTGGACACTTTGGGACCCTCAAGGGAACTTCAGGAAGAAGTTACAGAAGTTTGAAGAAGTCTGGAGCAACTTTGGAAAAAATCTCCATAAATGGACCGACTCGACCTGGCCAGTCAAGCCGGCGACCCTCAACTGCGAGCCACCCTGCCCTCCAGGTTCGTCCCACTGAAAAGCTCTGGAGGTTCGACTTCCAGAGACTGACCGGGAGTTCGTCGAAACCCAAGCCGGTGAACCCTCACCGAATCTGGCCTGGTGAAGAGCATCGATGGACCCCAGGAGAAAAAGCTCCATAAAAGTTTCTAAGTCTGAATGTAGAAATGGTGACCGGGACCAACTACGAGAGTAAAGCCACCCACCTTCAACCGCGAGCCGGCCTGGATCACAGGTTAGTCCCACCGGAAAGCTCTGGAGGTCTGACTTTCATAGGTTTGGCTGGGAGCTCGTCGCAAGCCAAGCCAGCAAATCCTCACAGAATCCAAATTGGCTAAGAGCTTCGAGGCACCCAAGGAAAAAAAGCTCCACAAAAGTTTCTAAGTCAGAAGGTAAAAACTTTGACCGAGACGTACTGCAAGGGGTAGTCACGCAGGGCTCCATCGCAGTCGGCCTGAAACTTTGTCCAGTCTAGCATGACCAGATGTCTTAATAGGCGCTATAGGTTTCCATGTGCTATATAGTGCAAAATATTAGAAAATTCATATCTCCAGTTCCCTACATTGGATTTTTTTTCTCGTTTTGGTGTCATTTTAAAGAAAAAAATATTTCCTATTTTTATGAATTATTGTGGGATTTTTATTGTGTGTTGTGTCTTAATTATTTACTGAATTGGTGTTTTTAAATGCTTTACATACCTCTCTTTGAAGTTAAGCCTGCCTGCTCGCAGCCAAGCTACCAAGTGTTGAGCATGGGAATAATTTTCCGAGACCTATTCTGAGCCCTATATTGTGTTAGTGGCCTTATCGTCAGTGGTAGATGCATATTTACCACTACTAATCATCCACTTTCTAACATTTGGTGTTCAGCGGTTTGGATGAGGACTTGTGTTTCAAAAGTACACCTTTCAGTAAAGTGAATTAAGATTTTAAAAATCCTCTAAATTGTCTTAGAACAAAACTTTTGAGTTTGATTTTAGGAATTTGAACTAAACTGTTTTTAATCCATTGTTTTGATTTTTCTAAAATTGTTTCAAATCTGTTGTGCTAGTTGTTGTGACCCAAAACTAGGGAACCATGGAGCTAGACCTGGTTAAACTGCCTAAGCTCAGGATGGGTGCAGTAAAGGCTTAGGGGTCTGCTTGCTTCCAACAAGATTAGGAAGGCAGGGTTGCTTAAGTCCTTAGAGCCTGGGCTGAGGTAGCTGATGAGATTCAAGGGGGGATGGAGGCTGTTCCCCCAAACCTCACCCAAGAGGAGGGTGAGGATGGTGCTTCTTCCATTTTCTCCAGTGTTAACCATATGTTTCCAGATGGTGGGAGGGGGGAAGGGTGCCTTACTCAGGAACCACCACTGCCCCTTGCAGAGAGACAGTTTGAGATCCAAATAGCTTTGGAGCAGAGGAAACTGGAATTGGCTATGAAGAAGTGGGAGAGGAAGGAGGCAACAAAAACAAATGGTGGCAGTGAAAATGATGAAGGGTTTCAGATGTCATGGGGTGGTGAGTTTGACCACAAACTTCCCAAGGGTTTAGTACCCATGTACAAAGAGGGGGATGATATTAACAATGGTTGACTGCATTTGAAAGGGCCCTCGAAATGTGAGGGGTCCACCTGAAGCACTGGGGTTCACTCTTGTGGGAATTGATTGCAGTGGCTGGACGAGATAGGCTCCTGACCCTGCAGGGTGAGGAGGTGAAGTCCTATACTCACATGAGGCAATGTTAAGTTGAAGAATTTGGTTTAACCCCAGAGAGGGACAGAGTGAAGTTCAGAGACACCCAGAAAGTGAATACAAAGTAATGGGTAGACTTTTTGGACATCTCACAGAAGGCACTGGGAGGCTAGATTGTTGGTAACATTGTTGACACATATGAGGGATTGTATAATTTGTTTTTGAGAGAACACATTTTGACTCATTGTGCTAAAGAGAAGTTATGGCAGTACCTAGTGGACTCAAAGCTGTCTAGTCCTAGAGATCTATTTAAGGCAGCTGATGAGTGGGTGAGAACCCGGGTTTCCATTCAGCACCAGGGGGGGAAGAAAGGAGGACAGGTCCCTCCACAGGGGAAAGCCCAGGGAAAAGAAGGTCAAAAATTGAAGGAGTCCTCCAAAGACCCACAAAACCTTGAACAGGGGGGGCCTGAGCCAACCCATATTCAAATGGATGGGGTATCAGGAAATGAATGGTAGGTTCTTCGATCCCTCAAAGGTGGATAAATGCTTTGACTGTAACCAGCCAGGGCACAAAAAGGGAGATGCTATCTGCACCAAGAAGCCCTCCACTAAGGGACCATTCCCATGGATTGCCACTGTAAGTGTGGAGGTAGCGAGTGGTGCCCCAGAGCGGGGTAGGCACTGGTCCTGGACAAGCAAAGGACAATGTGCTTGATTATGTGCTAGGCCTAAGATCAAGAATGGCCGCGTACATGTACAAGGCAAGCAGAAAACTGGAGGCTAGCCAGGAGCTCTTGAAGCACTGGTATGATCAGAAGGCTACTATGCCTGAGAATACTCCAGGACAGCTGGTGTGGGTGTGGAGCCCGGGGCACCCAGGGCCCTCCATGACAAGTGGAGTGGGCCCTATCCAATCTTAAAAAAGAAGGGTGCACCAAGAAGCCCCCCACTAAGGGGCCATTCCCAGGGATTGCCAGTGTAAGTGTGGAGGTACAGAGTGGTGCCCCAGAGCGGGTAGGCAGGTGGTGGTAGCAACCTTAGCGTCCTTGGGTGGGGTGAACATTGCAACCCTTGCTGCCTTACCTCCAAACATGTACAAGTACAGGCAGTGGCCTAAAGTTAATGGGGCTATGGTGGAGACTATCAGAGACACAGGGGCTAATGTAACTATGGTCCGGGACAAGCTGGTGCCTCAGGAGAGGTTGCTACCTGGTGAGTTTCACCAGGTGACCTATGCAGACAGCACTACCAAACTCCACTCTATGGCTGTGGTGAATTTGGAATGGGGAGGTGTGACAGGCTCTATGAAAGTAGCTGTGTCTCCTGGCTTCCAGTCCAGTGCTTACTGGGCAATGACCTTGAAGCATCTGAGTGGTCAGAGGTGGAGAGAGGTCTCCATATGAAAATATTGGAGCTCCCTGGGTGGGCATGTGCTGTGACTAGATCACAGACTATCCAGGAGGGAAAGGCTGGACACTTGGACCCCAGAACAAAGGGCCAAGCATACAAAGACAAGGGTACTGGGCCTGGTGAGCCAGCCCAGGAAACTCCAGAGGTGCAGGAGGAATCTATCCCTGATGGGGAGGATCTGGCCTCTGAGGGAAGGACTCCATCCCTGCCAGAGCTGTTAGGTTTGGCAGAACTGACAGGAGCAGGTGGACCCTCCAGAGAGGATTTTAGTAAGGGACAGAGAGACTGTCCCACCCTTGAGAGCGTGACGCAGATTGCCTCTAAGCAAGAGGAGGGGGTGACAGTGGGTTTCACAGACTCTACTGGGAGGATGGACTGCTTTATACTGAGGCCAGAAACCTCAAGGAGGGGGCCACCCAGAGGTTGGTGGTGCCCCAGAAGTACAGAGAGTTCATCCTGACCTTGGGTCATGATGTCCCCTTGGCAGGACATTTGAGACAGACAAAAACTTGGAACCGGTTGGTGAACCATTTCTACTGGCCCCATATGTCTGAAAAGGTAAAGGAGTTTTGCAGCCCCTGTGTCACCTGTCAGGCCAGTGGCAAGGCAGGGGGCAAGACAAAGTCTCTCCTAATACCACTACCAGTGGTTGGGGTTACTTTTGAAAGGGTGGGGATGGACATTTTTGATCCCCTGGACCCACATACTGCATCAGGGAATAGGTATGTCTTGGTGGTAGTGGACCATGCCACCAGGTACCCAGAGGCAATCTCTCTTAAAATCATAGATGCTCCTGCAGTGGCTAGAGCACTGCTTGGTGTGTTCACCAGAGTGGGTTTTCTAAAAGAGGTGGTGACAGATAGGGGCACAGACTTTCTGTACAACTGTCTGACTGCGATGTGGGATGAGTGTGGTGTCAACTACAAGTTCACTACCCCCCTATCACCGCCACACAAATGGTCTGGTGAAGAGGTTTAACAAGACCCTGAAGGGCATGATCAATGGGTTGTCTGAGAAACTCAGGAGGAGATGGGATGTTTTCTTCCCATGCCTACTGTTTGCATACAGGGAGGCTCTACAGAAAGGGGTTGATTTCAGTCCCTTTCAGTTGTTGTTTGGACACCCTGTGAGGGGGCCATTGTGCCTCTCAAAGAAGAAAAGGATAATGTGCTTGATTATGTGCTAGGCCTGAGATCAAGAATGACAGAGTACATGTACAAGGCAAGCAGAAAACTGGAGGCTAGCCAGGAGCTCATGAAGCACTGGTATGATCAGAAGGCTACTATGCCTGAGTATACTCCTGGACAGCTGGTGTGGGTGTTAGAGCCTGTGGCTCCCAGGGCCGTCCATGACAAGTGGAGTGGGCCCTATCCAATCTTAGAAAAGAAGGGTGAGGTTATCTATCTGGTTGACCTTGGCACCCCCCAAGAACCCTCAAAGGGTCCTGCATGTGAACAGATTGAAACCCCACCATGACAGGGTATTGTGTAGTTCCTATAAACCTATATAGGATCTGCACGTTTAAACAACATAGACTGTGGTATTTGTGTCCAGACTTATTCCAGACACCCCCACCGGGTATGTTCGCCTGTCTACCAGCTAGCTCACAGTGCCACTGTAAACTCCTCTTACCAAGGAGAGAATAGTTCTTGGCAACTATTGCATATGACAACCCTGTCCCATCAGGGATCGTGGAAACAGTACAGTACTTTTCGCTCAGTCACTCGTGCTCACTTTGTCTCAGAGAGATACACAGAATACACGGTGGGGACATTTTCAATAAGCTTTTATTGAACCAGTGTCATTCTAGTGTAAAATAAGTGTTCTGAAACAACCATTAGACAGAAACAGATATAAATGATTATAAGCACCAACAGAGTAAAAGGATGGTAGATTTCTACCAGAGTGCTAAAACAATCAATACAGGCAGGTATAAAAATACATGACAATAGTAATGCGTACTCATACAATGCATCCCTAACTAGATGTACCTAAGTGTACCTAGCATGTATGTAGGTGTAGAGCCAAGAATCCCCCTAGGCTGAAGCCAAACCCATTAACTGAAGTGAGAGACTGTGGGACCCCATCTTGGTCTCGAGATGGACACCCCGCGAGGGATGTCAGACCACTGCGAGCCGGAGTCTCTGAATGCAGGAACCTCAGCGTCTCGCGTCAGTGTGTCAGCATGGAAGTATTTCTTCTCTGCCTGCCTGGCAAAGATATAGGGGCACATGCATTATGATAAGGAATTGCAATTCCTAAATTGTGATATTTAAGGAATCGCTATTTAGGAGTCACAATTCCTTTTGCATGTAGGAATCGCAAAAAAAATAGCGATTCCTACACATTCCCTAATAGCGAATCGCAAATTGCGGTTCCCTATTAAGGCATGCATTTCCATTCATTCCTATGGGCCTATGAATGGGAATTTGCGATTAGAGGTAATCGCAAATTGAGAATGCAATTTCAAGGGTGCTAGGGGGCCTAAGGCCCCCTGATGCACTCCCAAAACAGGTAAATGTGCACATGTGGCGCACACACATGCCCTAAGGACATGTGTGTGCGCCACATGGCACTTTGAAATATGCAATTTTGTGCATTTTTCTAAGGATTTGCAAGTTACCATCAACTTGAAGTTGATGGTAATTTGCAAATCCTTAATGCAAAGTCGCATTTTTCAAATGCTTCATGCATTGCATTTAGGGAATCGCAAATTGCGATTTCCTAAATGCATTCGCAAAATAGGTAATCGCAAAAATTGCGATTACCTATTTTGCGAATGCATTTTGGTTTCATGCATCGGAAATGCGGGTTGCAAACATTTGCGACCAGTAAAAAGCTTGATGCATGTGCCCCATGGTGTATATATACCAAAATGGTACCCTCATGGGGATTCTACCTTGCTGTGTCATGTCGGCCGAGGATGACGGAAGGGATGACCCTTTTACATAGGTATTATGCAGAAGATGGTAATCCTGCTGTGATTCTGAGAATCTTCATGCATAATTAATGAGGCTAGTTTGCGGGGAAAACCACACGACATTTTATGTAGCGCTTAACTAGGTAAAAGGTCAATACCAACACCGGTTATGTATTGTAATGGTACGGTAAATGTAGGTGAAAGGTTGGGAGAATACTCGGGCCTATATTGGGGTACCCTACCACCATGACAGGACAGATATGAACATGTTACTGGTCACTAATGAGGGAGTGGAGATGGGAACTGAACCAGTACCTGACCTCCTTTCGAATAATGTGCAAGATGGGTCAGTGGAGGGAGTTGTACTCTCTCTCAAATTGACAGACCAGCAGCACAGAGACTGCAAGCAGGTGCTGGAGCAGTTTGCTGGCCTGTTCTCTTTGACCCCAGGCATCACTGAGTGGTGTGTGCACCACATTGACACTGGTGACAGCCTACCTGTCAAAAATAAACTGTACAGGGGGGGGCGTGGCCTGCAGCAGCAGAAGATGGCCGCTTGCTGATCGAGCTCCGCTAGCAGTCAGCAATCTCACCCTAAATCCGACATTATCCGACGGCAGTTCCCGGGGTTTCTTGGGGCTCCGATGCACAGATACACGGCAGCAGGCTGAGCGGAGTTGCGGCGGCTGCCGACAAGCGCTCTGCCCGCAAAACAGCGACTTTAGTCATTCCCGCAGATAGGGCCAAGATGGCGGCTCCCGGTCCCTGAGACGGCGTCAGCTACAGCCTGCGATCAGCGGCGGAGGACGTGGACACAAACGCGCGTCTGCTTTACAATCACGGCGAGCAGCGCAAGTGGTGCGATCCGCACTGAACAGCAACCACGAGTCCGGAGCCACAGAAGGAGGTAGCGGGACTGGGCCCTGGGCCAGGAGAGGCGCCCAATATCTGGCGGCCGGTGGGTGTGGACCGGATGCGGCGAGGCCGCTTGCGGGACTTGGCCCGCGGGGGAGGGGTGGCAGTGAGGCCCGCCATAGATCAAGCGCCTGCCAGGGCAAGCATCCGGATCATCGGTGGGGCTGAAGGCCCGCCGAGTGAGTGCTCTGCACAGCCCTGGGGGTTGGAGCATGCCCCCCCCCATTGGTGAGGAGAGAAGCACTGGCCTGGGCAAAGAGAAGTACCTAAGACTGAGCACGTGAGCGGTGCAGTGTAAGGAAAAGCGACGGTCCCTGGGCCTGCACGTCTGGGCTACCGGCCACACCGAGCGCTGTACGAGGGGGCCCACCGTGGAGTGGGACCAGGCCCTGTGGAGACGGACTGTGTCTGGATATCCCTTGAGTGCTGCCTTCTGCGTCATACCGGGCTCGGGGGATTTGTAGGGTGCCCGGCTCCCCCTCCGCAAGTAACGAGGTCATTGAGGGGGCCTCCCCCCGACTAACCTTGTCTGGGCTTAGACACGGGTGACGCTCCTTGGGACATGGGCTGCACTAGACCACTGGGCCCGGGACAGTCGAACCAGATCGACAAATACACAGTGGCCATGGGGAGGGAAGACGGAGCTCCTGCTGGGAGCCAGCAGGAAGACCCAGCAGTTAATGGTCCTGACCCCTCCCTGAGAGATATAATGGCTGCCATTCGGGAACTCCGGGGAACCCTGGAGCCCAAGCTAGATTCGGTGACGGAGGAGGTTAACCTCCTGAGAGCAGACTTCAGGAAGATGTCCGACAAGGTAGCAGTGGTGGAAACGGGCATCGGGAGTCTTCAATCCAAAACGAAAAGGCTGGAGGAACAGGTGGCTGCCCTTACCAAAAATCAAACTGACATCTACGCCAGGCTCGAAGATCAGGAGGGACGGGCCAGGCGAAACAACATTCGCGTAGTAGGAGTTCCGGAAGGAATGTAGGGGCCCTCCGCGGATTGGTTCATAGAAGATCTAGTATTGAACCACCTGAAGCCCAAACGCCTGTCCAACTTCTTCTCCGTCGAGCGGGCTCACCAGGCGTTTGGGGGGAAACCTAAGCCAGGGGCCCCCCGCGTACCATAATCACCCGCATTCTAAACTTTCGAGACCGGGATGCCAGGTGGCGCGGACAGCAGGAGACCTCCACCTTGAGAACGCCACGATCCGGTTCTTCCCAGACTTCACCCTACATGTTCAGCACCAGCGTCGGTCCTTCGAGGGGGTGAAGAGAGCCCTCAGGGAACAAGAGGTGAAGTACATGACGCTCTTCTCCGCCCGCCTCAAGATCTTAGACAGTGGCAAGGCCTACTTCTTTGAATCGCCAGAGGAAGCCAGCGACTGGTTGGAAGGTTGGAGAACAGTGGGAAGGAAAGGAAGCGCGAACAGGCCGGATCAGCGACTCCACGGTCAAGACGCTTGGAGTGACGAGAGACCCTTGGCCGGCAGCCAGGGCCATGAATGGAGAGTCATAAAGTGACCGGTAGCGGGAGGGACACTTAGAATGAACTGTTTTTTTCCTCTTTTCCCTTTTCTGGTATTTCAGGACACCACTTGAGCTCCACTGTGTGGGGGGGATGCTCGGTTATGAGGAGCTCCGCACAGTATCTATACTGCACTTCCTTGTCATGTTTTGGGTTGTTTCGGGCCCATAGGGGTGTATTGGATGCATTGGGAGTGAAATTGGGAGGGGGTGGGACTAGGGGACGGTGCTTTGAACTGCCCTAATATAGCCAAAATGTGGGTGGAACATTCGTTAGTACAGTATTACTCTTCCAGCTGACTGCAAGTTCATGTTTCCTCGCATATGTTGAAGGGAGATACAATGGGGCAACAGGCACTCTGCAGGTTTGAATGGTGGGAGGTTGGGGACCCATCGAGCAGGGAGGCAGGGAGGGGGGTGTTAATTGGGGGGGGGATTGTTTCAGGGGTGGGTAGGTTTTGCTCTAGAGCAGTTTAGTCCTGCTGCGTGTGGTAATCTGCCTGATGGCACAGTGGGTCCGAATGCATGTCCGATCATGATCAACCTCTCTGACTATAATGGGAACACAAGCTAAGTTTACAATATGGACGTGGAATGTGAATGGGGTGGGCAACAAGATTAAGTGAACACTGGTACTGCAGCACCTCAAACGACACTCTCCCGATGTTGTTTTTATTCAGGAGACACACCTGCGTGAGAATAGGTGCAAGGCCTTAGATCGATTTGGTTATAAAATGATTGCTCATTCGGGGTTCACATCAGGTTCACGGGGGGTGGGCATCCTGATCCGCAACGCCCTGCCAGCAGTCCCGTTGTGCACATGGTCCGACGACGCGGGGTGTTTTACCGCGGCTGCAGTGAAATGGGAGGGCCGCACAGTAGTCTTTTGCTCATGTTATGTCCCACCAGGCCTACACTCCTCAGTTTTCCCACGACTGGGCTCTTTCCTGGCAGATCTTCCCCAGGGGCTCCTGCTGTTGGGGGGTGATCTGAATGCGGACCTTGACCGGTCCGGGGATGGGCTGGGATGCAGGGGGGAACGAGGCCTAGAGGGCTTCGCTACGGCAATGGGCCTTAGTGACCTGTGGCGCGCATATCACCCTTCGCACATACAGTACACGTTCTACTCAGCTCGTCATGGGACTTCTTCTAGACTTGACTACTTTTTTACCCGCTCTGACCAAGTGGGCTTTTTTGCCGACCCCCGTATAATGGCCCGTGGGATTTCTGACCACTCTCCGGTCGGTGTCACCCTTCTGGGCCCAGTGACCAACAGTGCTTACTTTCCAAGGATAGACCCGTGGCGGCTCAGGCACCAGACTATTGGTGACAAACTCGGAGAGGGCTCCCGTCTCTATTTCGAGGAAAACAAGGGCTCGGTAGCCTCTCATGTTACAATATGGGAGGCACACAAAGCAGTGCTAAGAGGGCAGGCTCAGGCACTGATTGGGTGCCCAGAAGTAAGAGGAATCCCTGCAGATCAGTCAACTTGAAGATGAAATAGTCCAGATGGAGCGGGGCGCCGGCGTGGCCTCCTCAGGTGACCTCCGCCACAGACTGATACTCAAACAGAGGTAACTCCGAGCGTTAGCTGAGGGGGAGGCACGGGCATACGCGCTTGCCACACAACACCGATTATATGACGTTGGGGATAAGTCCCTAAAGTTGCTGGCTTGGCTAGAGCGACGCGACAGGGAGCGCTCCTGGGTGGCTGAGGTGATGGACGCGTCGGGTTCCCCAGTATCCAACAGTTTGGACATAGCGGAGGCGTTCGCGTCTCACTTCGAAAAGGTGTACTCCCTGGTGTGCACCAGGACTGAAGGTGATTGCGCTGAATTCCTGCAGGATTTTGCGCTGCCCGTGTTGTCCCAGGAACAGAGTAAGCGCCTGGACGCGGATCTTATGGGGGAGGAAATTGGGAAGGCCCTTAACTCGCTTCAGTCCGGGAAAGCGTCGGGACCCAACGGGCTTCCAATTGAGATTTACAAGAGGCAGGCAAACGTTATTATCAACCCCCTTATCCGGATGTATTCGGAAGCGCGGGAGTTGGGCAGGCTCCCCCCAGATCAACGCGAAGCCACGATTGTGGTCATTCATAAAGCCGGGAAGCCGGCGGACCAATGCTCTTCGTACCGCCCCATTTCACTTATCAACGTAGAGGCCAAGGTTCTGGCCAAGGCCCTAGCAGATAGGCTGGTGTCTGTTCTTCCCGACCTGGTGCATGTTGACCAGTCAGGGTTTATACCTCGTTGGAGCACCCGCCACAACTTGCGACGCTTATACGGTGTACTCTACATGACTGAGGACTTGGGAGATGGCGCTAATGGCATTAGATGCATCCATGGCTTTCGATAGTATTGAGTGGCCCTATTTATTTATGGTGCTCCAGAAACTTGGTTTCGGCCCGATCTTTTGCAGTTGGGTGCGTCTTCTTTACGAACAGCCTGTAGCTCGAGTCAGGGCCAACGGTGCTCTGTCCAGGGTGTTCCCTATTAGAAGGGGTACCAGGCAGGGCTGCCCCCTGTCTCCCCTCCGCTGGCTCACTGGATCAGGAGAGATAGGTCTTTCTGGGGCCTTGCGTTGACGGATGAATGGGAAGAGCGTATTTCCCTATACGCCGATGATATCGTGATGTACATGGCGCGGCCATACCACTCGATTGCGCAGGCATTACACCTCTTCGAGCTATTCGGCAGCTATTCCGGCTACACCATTAACTGGGGTAAGTCGGTAATCTTTCCCTTGTCGGGCCCCCCCCCACGGATCCCCACAAGATGTCCAGCCACCATAGCCAGTGCCGGGTTCAAGTACTTGGGGGTATATATCACGAGAGATAAGGAGGAATTTCTTGCTCGCAACCTTGAGCCCCAGGTGGCTCGCCTCGGGACGGACGTGAGTCACTGGCGTTCACTAGTCCTCTCCCTCATGGGCCGGGCGGCACTATTTAAGATGCTCGCTCTGCTGAGGCTACTATACGTCTTACAAAATACACCGTATCCTGTCCCCCTGGGGGTATTTACACGCATCTCGCAGGCAGTGCGAGCGCTGCTCTGGAATGGTGGGACTCCTAGAATAGCGCTCCACAAGCTCACTAGAGGGATATACGACGGGGGCCTGGCTCTCCCTGATGTCCGGTTATATTACTGGGCCTCGCAGCTCCAGGTTGTTAACGACTGGGTATACACAGACAACTCCGAACCGGCCTACCCAATAGACAGGTTTGTCATGCCAGGGGGAAACTGTGAGCACCTGTGAGCCGCGAAGAGAGTGGCCTATACACACAAGAGTGGTAGTTCAGTGTTGGAGGGAGGCGAATAAGTTCCTGGGGTGGACGGACAAATTGACAGGTAGAACCCCCTATGGATTGGAGATCAGCTGAGAGAGGTGAAGTGTTTGACCGGCTTTAGGGGGTGGAGGCTGATTGGCATCGACTACTTAGGTGACGTCTGGAAGGGAGCTGCTCCCCGCCCCTTTGACTACCTCAAGAAGGAATATGACCTGCATGACTCACAACGATACCACTACATACGCCTCACACACGCCATACGTTCACATATTCGTAGAGATGTCTCTATCCCGGAATATTCCCCCCTGGAAGACAGGCTACTACTGGACCCCATATCGGAGAAGCCCACCTCCACCATTTATCGAAAGCTCATAAACAACATGCCAGACCCCTTGGTGAGGCTTCGGGAGGCATGGGCCAGTGACATTGGTACCTTGGATGATGATGACTGGCAAGACGCCATACAGAGCCCGCGCGAAATAGCAATCCGCCCCAGGTTTAGGCTGGTCCAATTGAAAATTCTACATCGCGTGTATTACCCTTGCACACATCTATACGTGTGGGGCAGGAGTCAGTCAGCCCTTTGCATGAGGGGTTGCCAGGGAGAGGGCACCTTCTACCACATATTATGGGAGTGCCCTGAAGTGGTTCCCTTCTGGACCAAGGTTACGGACACTATGTCCGCGGTTGTGGGGGACAGGGTTCCGATGGAGCCGAAGTGGCTGCTATTGATGATTAAGGGGGACATGGACTGGACGAGGCATGTTGAGCTTTGGCTGGCTCTAGCCGCGGGGGTAGCGAAAAGAAACATCGCCAGGGGGTGGGGTTCCCAGACGCCCCCGCATTGGGAGTAGTGGAGGAGGGACCTAGATTGGTGCCAAAGAGCTGAGGAAACCATATACAGGAGCAGGGGTTGCACCAAGAAATGGAAGAAGATATGGGGTCCATGGCGGAAATATAGAGGGTCGGGGAGGGAATCGGGGGAGTAACTATGTAATCGAATATCCCACTTGTGTACTGATGTGCTTGTATTTATTCACCACAACGCAATTTTTTGATCGGCTTCTTGGACATTGTATATTGTTTTATGGTACTATGAGCTATGTTAATAAAAAGATTCTTAAAAAAACCAACAACAAAAAACTGTACAGGTTGTCTGACCATGTTGGAGCCATAATTAAGGCTGAGATAGCTAAGATGCTGGAGTTGGGGGTAATTGAGCCATCTGAAAGTCCATGGCCCAGTCCAGTGGTTCTGGTGCCCAAACCTAATCCACAGGGGCGACCAAAAGAGTTAAGGTTCTGTGTGAACTACAGAGGACTGCATGCAGTCACAAAGACTGATGTTCACCCTATACCTAGAGCTGATGACAGGTTAGGGGCTGCTATGTACCTGAGTACATTTGACTTGACTTCAAGCTATTGGCAGATTGCCCTCACAGTTGGAGCAAAGGACAGCATTCTCCATGCCAAAGGGACATTATCAGTTTAAGGTAATGCCCTTTGGCTTAAAGAATGCACCTGCTACCTTCCAAAGGTTGGTGAACAGGGTCTTGTCTGAGTTCGAGCAGTTCAGAGCAGCTTATCTGGATGATATAGCTGTATGCAGTTCTACCTGGGGGGATCACTTGAGCCACCTGACAAAAGTGCTTCAAGCCATGCAGTAGGAAGGCCTGACTATTAAGGCAAATAAGTGTCAAATAGGGCAGAGTTCTGTGGTGTACCTGGGCCACCTGGTAGGTGGAGGCCATGTTCAGCCTCTCCAGGCCAAGATTCAAACATTTTTGGACTGGGCAGCTCCTGTTACCTAGACTCAGGTCAGGGCATTCCTTGGACTGACTGGGTATTATGGAACGTTTGCTCAAAATTATGGGACCATTGTGGGACCCCTAACAGAACTGACTTCTAAGAAGAGGCCCAAAAAGGTGGATTGGACTCCAGAATGTTGGAAGGTTTTTGACACGAAAGCTGCTATGTGTTCAGCACCAGTTTACTGGCCCCTGACTGCACAAAGGGATTTGTGGTTCAGACAGATGCTTCAGAACAAGGGATTGGGGGCAGTGTTGTCACAGTTAAATGAGGCGGACCTTGATCAGCCAGTTGCCTCTATTAGCAGGCGAGTTCTTCCCAGAGAGCAGAGGTGGAGTGCCATTGAGAGAGAGGCTTTTGCTGTGGTTTGTTCCCTGAAAAAGCTGAGACCATATTTGTTTGGGAATCGCTTTTGTGTTCAAACTGACCATAGGGCTCTCAGATGGCTCATGCAGATGAGAGTGGAGAATCCCAAGCTGTTAAGTTAGTCCATTTCCCTACAGGGAATGGACTTTACAGTGGAACACAGACCTGTGCCCTGGACACCCCCAATTTTTACTGACTGGTACTGGTGGTAACTGACTCTGACTGTCCCTGGGCTCTACCTAACCAGGGCCAGTGTTATGCTGAAATCACGCTTAGTATACAGTGAAAACACCTACATACACTAGGGTACACTATGGGTTAGGGTACCCCTATGATTGGCATGACCTCCCCTATAAGGCCCTGCTACATAATATGGCGGGGGATCAAAACTTCCTTTAAGACTCTAGTATATAATAGGGCATGACAGTTTAGAGGCCAGCAGCCCTATCTGCACTTGCATGTGTGCACTGCTGAGGCCTGAGGTCAGTTTAAAAGTAGCCCTGGGTGCCAGGACTGCTTTTAAAATGTAAATTGTGCCCAAAATCAACTTTGGTGTTTGGGGTACTTAAAAATTAATAAACTACAATATTTTGCCATATTAGATACCCCCAGGGTCTCCCCTAGGTTTTCAAGTGGTGGGGGGATCAGGTAGTTATAAGGAGGACCCTTATAAAATAGGCATATGCCCTGGGGATAGTGAAATTGCACATTTCACTTCCCACATTGTAGTAAAGAGCTTCCCAAAATCGACTTTTATGCTAGGAGCACTGTGGAGTGAGGATCTACAATATTTTTACATATTCGGAACCCCTAAAGTCCCCCCTAGGTGTTCCAGGGGTGGGGGGGGGGGCTGTAGGTAAAAGATGTTTTATAAGCCCTGGTGTTGGAGAAATTGCCCAGTTCATTTTCCCCATTGCAGATCTCAAGACACATAGGTTAACATGGCAAGAAGTTATTAATTAATAATTCCTGCCTGGAAACCCAGAAAATATAATTCAAGGACTTACTGGAATAGTATTGATAAATCCAACAACATACTATTGCTGAATTTATCCTAAAATGTACAGACAAGAAGTTATAAGACTTTCTTGTCTGTAAGCCAAATTTCAGCCTTCCAGTGATCTGCCTTGATTGGTCAGAGTTAAGTGGATTAGCCAGGCTGCTTTGATGAGGTGATAAGTAGCCCCTGGGGTGAAAGAGCCATTCTAGGAGGAGAGGTTTCTGCTGCATCGGAATGTCGGAGCAAGGGGGAGGGATTGTAAACAATGATCTTCAAAAGAAGGTAGAGACAGGCAGGAGAAGCCAGTTTCATTTACACCCCTACTCTTTGGACCCATCCAGATGGCAGGCTTAAGGAAGGAATGCGCAGATGCCAGAGGGAGGGAGTCTATGGAGATGAGCCATCCTGGAGGTTGGGTTAGCAAGCTCTTGCCTCTCTGATGAGACATCAGCCATATTGAATTGTGGCACACTTTGGAGGAAATTGTCATGCTCTGGGGAGTTGCCCTACACCTCATTGGACAAGAGTTCCCTCCTGTGTGGCCCAAGAGAAAACTGAATACATATCTGAGAGGAGCAGTGCCTCTCAGATTTGCTGCTTAAAACTAAAGGAATAAGAAAGGTCCATGCTGAGAAGTTTGATTTGCACCAACCAGGCCCTGCACTCTGACTGACTGAGCCTGCTGCACAATCTGAAACTACAGCCCTGTGGATCAAACCTGCTTTAAAAGGACTTTAAAGAGTGGACTCCCTGCAAGCTACAGGTTAATGGAGCTCACCTGGACCATCACCACCAAGAATCCACTGCCTGGAGTACTACCAAGGGATTTGTAAGGGTTTTGTCCAAGTGAATTGTGGGAATTGAAGTTCCAAACTTTCAAGGACCATCTTGGAGCTTCCAGACCCTTGGTGTAGGTTTTGGATACTTTGGGACCCTCAACGGTACTTCAGGAAGAAGTGTCAGAAGTTTGAAGAAGTTTGGAGCAACTTTGGAAAAAAGCTATATAAGTGACCCGCCTTGACCTGGCCAGCCAAGCCGGCGACACTCAACCACGAGCAGCATGTCCTCCGGGTTCATCCCGCTGAAAAGCTACGGAGGTCCGACTTCCAGAGTTTGACCAAGAATTGGTCAAAACCCAAGCCGGCGAACCCTCATTGAATCCGGCATGGTGAAGAGCATGGAGGGACCCTGAGAGAAAAATCTCTGTAAAAGTTTCTAAGTCCGGACGTAGAAAAGGTGACCGAGACCAACCTCGAGAGACAAGCCGCCCACCTTCAACCGTGAGCCGGCCTGGATCTTTGGTTCATCCCACCGGAAAGCTCCAGAGGTCTGACTTCCTTAAGTTTGACCAGGAGCTCGTCTCAAGGCAAGCTGGCGAACCCTCACCGAATCCGAACTGGCTAAGAGCTTCGAGGGACCAAGGGAAGAAAAGCTCCACAAACGTTTCTAAGTCAGAAGGTAAAAACTTTGACCGAGACCTACCGTGAGGGCCCCATCGCGGTCGGCCTGAAAGTCTGACTTTGTCCCGGTCTATTGCAGTCAGATGTCACAATAGGCGCTATAGGTGTCTATGTGCTATATAGTGTTAAATCTTTAAAAAATTATATTTCCGGTTCCCTACATTGGATTTTTTTTTCACTTTGGTGTCATTTTAAAGAAAAAATATTTCCTATTTTTATAAATTGGTGTTGGATTTTTATTGTGAGTTGTGTCTTATTTATTTACTGAATTGGTGTTTTTAAATGCTTTACATACCTGTCTTTGACGTTAAGCCTGCTTGCTCACACTCAAGCTACCAAGGATTGAGCATGGGAATAATTTTCTGAGACCTATTCTGAGCCCTATATTGTGTTAGTGGCCTTATCGTCAGTGGTGTGTTAGTGGCCTTATTGCCAGTGGTAGATGTATATTTACCACTACTAATCATCCACTTTCCAACACATACTAAATCTGTTGATGGAGAGGTCTGCAATATCTTGAAGTTTGGATGTATATATGTTGTTTGCACTTTATTTGAGCAATATCTTGTAGGTTACGTGGACAACGGCAGATTTGGTGCCTCTAAAATGTTGGTAGGGCTGGGGCAGAACAGGGTATATGTAGGAAGCATCTTCTTGACTTCACTGACTCGATTTCAGCCTTGCTGGCCTTTCAGAGATACCAGCATGTTGTGAAACACCTATGGATTTCCATAAAGGTCAGTCCATCTTGGATGAAACTAACTCCAAGGCCTTCCTCTGTCAAATATTACATGTTTTCATATTTCTTTCACCCTGGGGGCTGTTGCGAGCAGGTGGGTTAATTGTTTGGCACCTTGACACATTGGACTTGGACTTCATGCATATAATCCAGGTGGTGAGGGGCATGATAGGTCTTAAGAGTCATGTTTGGTATTAAGAGTCAGAGATGCAGTTAGACAGAAAGGCTCCCTGTGTGTCCAAGACACTTGGGAACACACACCCTGCATGTTTACCCTACAGGCTGAGTTTTTGTCATCTTTGAGCTGTGATACAGGCTATGCTGTTAATTCTTCTGTCTTTCCATCTTGTGGACCATGCTTATCCCACTGCTTCGAATGCATTTTGTCTGAAAATCCCACTTTACAATTGTAGCGCAGCTGGGATCAGAGTATCATCTCCTCTTGGGAGGTGCTGTTTCCTTACAATACAGAGCAGCAGTGTAGCAAGGGTGTCACAGCAAGGCTTAATGCAAGCAAAGGCAATTGTCCCCCTTGCTCCTAAGGTCTATATTAAAGGCAACCATAATTTGGGTAGCAAGCCGCTCACTCCTCTGAGCACCTCACAGGTCTCTCAGTTCCAATCTGTATTCCTCATCTATTTCCTTCCTTTCACTTTCTCTCCTCTCTCAATACTTCCACTCCCTCTCTCTTTCCCACCATCCCTCTCACTCATTTTCCTGTTGTTTCTGCCTTTTTTCATCCCCCTTTCTACCTCACCTCCAAAGTTTATCTCTATTTCTTTCTGTTTGCCCTCTCCATTTCTGTCTACACTTACTCTATATTCAAATCTTCCCTCTCCCTCACTATTTCTCCATATCTTTTTTCTACTGTTGGACTTGGCTCTTTCTGCAGGGTCATCCCCAAAGTTTGCCTGCACCTTATGGGCATATATAATTTTTTTTGTGTTAGACTTCATATACTCACATTTCACAGAATTCACACCAGCTCTTTTGTACTCTGAGCAATTGAATACTTCATGCCCCATAGCTAAGTGAACACTCACATACTGGCTCCCAGACTTTGACTGACTGTTGATGTCATCAGTGATGTCAACAATAATGTCACTTTAGATGTCATCAGTGATGTTATCAATGATGTCATTAACATGTCATGAGCGATATATGTGAAGTCATAAGAAATGCATTGCGGGGTCGCAATATAAAGTTAGCTTGTTGAAGTATGACTGGCTAATTTTAATGTTTTTTTGTTTTTAAGCATTTAATTATTTTCAACGCCTAAATATAATGTTACTTTAACGCCTTCCATGCGTCGGACGGCCCCCAGCCGTCTGACGTCACGGTGGGCGTGTGCGTCGGACGTGTAGAATTCATCCGCACAGCGGGGGAATGTGCGCCGCAGCGAACGGGTTAACCCCTTAACTGCTGGGCCTTTTAGTCCCCAGGTCGGAGATCTTATTTGGCAATTTTTACCACACTTTTGGCATTTTTCCAAGTGGTTGCCCATTTTTCCCATTTTTTGTGCTCTCAACCTACTTTCAGTTTGTGGTAGAAACCAGTCTGAAACACATGGTTTATCCAAGAAAGCTCTAGTTTTCTGAATAGATGACAAACTTCTGAATTCAGCAAGGGGTCATATGTGATGATCCCTCCAGGGTTTCCAAAGAAACTAACAGTTAAAATAAGATACCGGAGTCCTAGAAAGGCAATATTATTCATCCTATATTTAAAAATGGCAATCCAGAAACACCCCATAATTACAGGCTTATAGCATAAAATGATGTTGAGGTTAAACTCTATGCATTCTGTTTATTGGAACATCTAAAAACATGGATATAAGAAGATCAACTAATACCAAAATTTCAAACAGGATTTAGAGCAGGAAAGGGGACACTGACTAACCTAACAGCCTTAACTTTACTAATAGAGAAGGCGAAACGTAAAAAAAAACACTTTTGTTTGCATGTTTTATTGACCTTAAATCTGCCTTCAACCGTGTGCCTCAAGGTCGTTTATGGAAAAAACTGGAAGAATGGGGAGCTCCGGAAGAACTACTAAGGGCGATTGTGGAACTATACACGCACACATGGGCACAAGTCAAAATAGGGGATGGAACCCGTGTAACATCCAAAATTAGGACAAATATCGGTCTTAAACAAGGATGTGTCATGGCCCCAAGCCTGTTGAAATTTATATCTATCAGATCTGGCCGATTCCTTGGATTTGGGAAACAACCATCCACCAATCCTTGCGGCAGAGAAATTGGGCTGTCCACAATATGCGGACGATATAGTCCTACTAAGTAAAACACCAATAGGTCTACAACGGAGTATGAATGCCCTACACAAGTACATGGTAAAGCAAGGGCTAGACCTGAATCTAAGCAAAACCAAAGTGATTCGGTTGGTTGACTTCAAGCTTAAAAATTTTGCGTCGTGGTTATAAGGAAAAAAAACTGGAGGAAGTACGCTCATAAAAATATTGTGAATTAATTATGGATAAGCAAATGTCTGGCAAATCACACTTGTTATCCATGCAGACCAAGGCACAATCATTAACATACAGATTCAAAATACTAAAACAAAAATTGAATTGTCAGTCGTTAACCTTTCTACTTAAGGTTATGGAGACTCGGCTACTACCTTCACTATCTTATGGAGCAGACATTATGTGGGCTTGGAAATAGATACGCTGAATAGGAGCCAAATAAAAGTTTAAAGATCCGTATTTAAAATTCCAAAATTGTCTCACACGCTCAAACACGTCTAGAGTTTGGATTAAAAAAACAGTCACATCGGTGTGAAAGTGCTTTTGTAAAATTGTGTTGTAGATTGCGAGCATCAGAAAGAGGATCTATCAGCAATTTATGCTGGAAGGAAATAGAGGAACAGCTGCATAGTCGTACAAAAGAGTCTTGGGGCAGTCATTTAACTCTGGCTATCAAGAATTTAGGCATACAAGAAGCATGGGGAGTAACAATAGGAAAAGCATCTTTCAATCAAGTGCTAAGAACTGCACTGCAAATAGCATCAAATCAAATAGATAAAAATGCATTTGCACAAAGGAGACATGCCTGGACAGTAATACATTTGTATTCCAATGCAGGTCCTCAAGGGAATCTGGCAGAACACTTTTCATCAAGATTAAAACATAAATTTATGC
This sequence comes from Calotriton arnoldi, assembly GCA_963921515.1. Taxonomy (NCBI): domain Eukaryota; kingdom Metazoa; phylum Chordata; class Amphibia; order Caudata; family Salamandridae; genus Calotriton; species Calotriton arnoldi. The sequence goes on along the minus strand of CAWUFW010001323.1, from coordinate 2,463,504 downwards.
TATTCCGGCTTGGTATTATGGAATCCAAAGACTTTATTCCATCCTGGAAAAAGCAGCCACGGAATCTATCTTGTAAGCTATGCGAATATCAGAACGAAACATTAATTTATTTACAATGTGTCTGTCCTGTACCCTTGGAACAAAGGAAAATTATTTTGAAATCATTATTTAGGAACATGGGAATACGCTAATGCAGGCAAGCCGTTATCATCTGGCTTAGTGGATGTTCAGCTGCCCTTGCTTGTAGGGGAGTAAAGTTTATAACGCCTCGATTTAAGGAATTTTCGAACATAGGGTTATAGGACTAAGAACGGTGTCCATCAGTTGTAGCAAATATACGCATTATAATAGTAACCTGTGGGAAAAATGAATTACTGATGGTTTAAAACGAGCAGTTTTTACAGCTGTTTAATATCAAATTTGTGATTGTGAATGTTAATTTAAAAAAGTAAATAGTGCATATAAGGAATACTATGTTTTAGAAAATCATTAAATGGAACTCACAATGTTGAAACATCTGGGATACATTTAATGAACAGTGATATTTTTAATTGTAAACAATTTTTTACATCAACGATATCCATTTTGTAGTGTTGTAATAGTTTTAAATAACTAAACAGAATGAAGATTCCTCTTCTTCTAACAGTTAAAATAAAGAAATATTGAAAATGAATAGGAAAAAACAGCCATTTGGGAAAACATTTTAATCTGAAACTTTTTGTCACAATGTCCAATTTACAGAAGCAATATACCATTATGTCCGCTAAACCCTTCTGGATGTGGGGAACTATAGAGTTTGTAGGTTCTTCAAGAACTTAAGGTACCCAGAGCCAACAACTGAGATGCACTGTACGATGTTTTTTCTTTGTGTACCAAGTATAAACCAATTCATATGGTGAAATATGTAGAGTGAAAAATGGGTAGCAAGTATACCTATGTATTTATGAATTGGGCACAAGATAGGAGTTTAGGAGCACTGGTTATTTGTTCATCTCTCAATTTGTGGGTACCCATACTAGCATATGTTTAGAGGGTATTTTTCAAAGTGTCTTCCTTCTGACACTCTAGCTTACATTTGGAAAGCACAAATGCAGCAAAATCCAATTGTTAACAAATGTTCTACTATTCTATGCTCCCACATGTCTTCCAATAAAAATGATACCTCACTTGTGTGGGTAGGTCTAGTGCCCGCAGCAGAAAACAACCCAAAACATAATATGGCCACATCACATTTGTTCCACTCAAAACTGACCCTTGTTTTTGCAAGGTGGGTAGCTGTGGATTTTGAACCCTAGCTCAGCCAGCACCTAGGGAAACCTAGCAAACTTGACCATTTTTTAAAACTAGACACCTGGGGGAATCCAGGGTGGGGTGACGTGCATGGCTCTCCACAGATTTTTTACCCATAATCCCTCGCAAACCTCAAACTTTGACAAAAAAGACACATTTTCCTCATATTTCTGTCATGGAGAGTTTTGAGATCTGCAGGAAGCCACAAGCTTCCTTCCACCAAGCATTCCCCCAAGTCTTCTGATAAAATGGTGCCTCACTTTTGTGGGTAGGTCTGGTACCCGCAACAGGAAACGACCAAAAACACAACATGGATACATCACATTTTTCCATTCAAAACTGACCCTTTTTTGCGAGGTGGATGGCTGTGGACATGGGCCCTAGTTCAGCCGGTACCTAGGGAAACCTGGCATTTCTGTACATCTTTGAAAACTAGACACCTAGGGGAATCCAGGGTAGGATGACTTCCATGGCTTTCATCAGGCTGTTTACAATCAGAATCCCTTGCAAACCCCAAACTTTAACACAAAAAAAACATTTCATCAAATTTCTGTGATGGAAAGTTCTGGAATCTGTGGGGAGCCACAAACCTCTTTCCGATCAGCATTCCTCTAAGCCTCCTTATAGAGATAGTACCTCACTTTTGTGGGTAGGCCTAAATCCCACAACAGGAAACAGCCCAAAACGCAACCTGGTGGCCAGCCCCATCCCTATATTTTTAATAAAGAAATAAATCCCTGGTGACTAGAGGGCTTTCTGCCCCCTCGGGGGGCAGATCGGGGGTAGTTACTCCCATCTGCCCCAAGGAGGGGCAGAAAGACTGACTGTTTTACGGGGGTGTTAGGGCATTACAAGCCCTTGCCCGCTCCCCCTATCCTTGGTGGCCAGTGGGTGGATCCCTGCTTGGCGATTGCTCTGCTGCAGCGATCCCCAAGCAGGGATCCACTGGGCAGAGGTAGCATTGGAAAGGGGGATTATCTGCTTTCCAATGCTTCCTCTCCTGAGAGAACCAGTGGTCGGGAGGCTGAGATATGCCCAACAGCTCATTTTACTTTCACTTTCAGGAGTAATGACGTCAGCGCACCCTGCGAACTGATCGTCATTACAAATCTTTTAAAAACACTCAGGCTACTTGGGAAACTCTTGCCGAGCAGCCTGAAAAGCACCAGAACGCCCTTTCAAACCCTCCCCAGTGTCGACCAATAGCCGACAGACGCAGTGGGGAGGGAGTGCGGCCATCGGCCATTGGTCGACAGTCGCATTTAAAGGGATTAACTTTTTGTTTTTTTCATTGGGGTGGCGGTCACCAGTGTGTAGTATAGTTAGTTAGAATTTCCATTTTCCTAACAACTTTTTTAAAGAATTGTCCCAAATAACTCCAAATAAAAAGTACATCCACCTCAGCTCCTTCCTGTAAAGTTTCAGGGTGATCTGTCAAGCAGGGGATGAAAGAAAAGGGGAGGTCCCAAAACACAATTTCTTCATGCAATTTCCATTGAAAATGATGCAGAAAAAAACTGCTGAATAGAATTACAGCAAATTTGCAGAATGCAAATTCATTCAATAGTTTTAGAGAAATTAAGATTAAAAAAATAGAGATATATATTGACACTTGATTCCTCGGGAGTCCTGCAGGACCAGGATTTAAAAAAAATGAAATGTTATGATTGGCCAAGCAGGCTCTTTCTCCCATTGGTTATTTCGCTACCACAGGACTGAGATCAGTCATGTGGGAGCAGGCTCTTTGATTGGTAGACCGCAACATCAGAAGAAATGCTGCGGCTGCTTTTACAGGACATGGGAACTCGGTCATCGTGTCCTGAAAATGTTTAAAAAACACCATATAAAGGGCCGATTTGAGATAACTTGAGCCCTTGTAGCCCCTTGGCTCAAAATAAAAAAAATGATTGTGGGGTTGCTGTGGTCCCGTCGAACCTCCACAGGGAGTTCAGAGGGACCAGGAAAATGAATTAACAAAAGAAAGTGGAGTGGGTATCTGTGGGAAGTGGCCCGCCCATGGTAGATCGGGAGCAAAGCCTGGCTGTAAGCCAGGTCCTGCACCCAACCCTCACCGTGCTAGGCCGAAGGCCATGCGCAGATGGGAGTTGGCTGCCTGTGTGGTTTGGGTGCAAGGTCTAGCCGCAGGCCAGGCCCTATGCCCAGCCCCACACCGTGCATGGCCAAAGACCGTGAGCGGATAAAGTGTTGGGCACCTGCAGGTGGTGGCGCAGGCCCTGGCCACATGCCAGGGCCTGCCCACACTGCTAGCCACACATGACCAAAGGTTAAAGTGGCATGGTAACAATATCTTACTTTACATTAAAAGAATCTGAGAAATGCGGTGTAAAAACTGAGGTTAAAGTGAAATTATAGTTAAATGAGATTGTCAGTTAAAATATAACATCATTAAATCAAAAAAATACCGAAATTCACCAGTAGTAGTCCACTGAGCTAACTAGAACTTATGCACCTACCATGCTCTGCTTATGTCCTCAAAGACTGCATCAATAAGGACATATTCAATGACATAATTTAATGATTCACTGATAACATCTTAAATGACACCATTGATGACAACACTGGGCACGGTGGGGCACACGTTCAGAAACACCCGGAGAAGAGTCACGCAAACCAGCGGCTGCAATGGAACCCAAAGTAACCAACGATCATGGAGCATCGAAATCTAACAGAACATGAGGTAAGCAAACCAGGGGAAAGGGAAACAAGTACCAGAGATGGGAAGAACACATCAGTTGAGGAAATGCAATGCAGTGACGAACAAAGCAAGACGGGAGCCAACGATAACCAGAAAGTTGCCTGTCTCCATCTTTTTAATTCAGAGCCCTTTTATAGTGGCCAGCCGGGACTGTGCTATTTCTGCTGGTCCTGACATCTAAATGTCTGTTCTTGACCCGCAGTGTGTGAGCCAGCCGCGAGTCCAAAGTCACCAACCCTCTGGGTCTTTTCTGAATCACGTGTACCAATCCAGACTTGCACTTATACCTCTTTCCCAGAATGTTCCTAGATGAAATCCTGATGAACAGCTTTTGCACTAAATGGATCTTCAGCTTACCAAATTACTCATTGGAAAGATCTCATTTGTTTTCATTTGAAGAGTTTTGTTCTCCATGTAAAATTTCCCAGTGCACCAAGACCTCCTGTGCATGCTATAAGCATGTCAGGTGCACCTGTTAAAGATCTCTGTGGACCCTGTATAGATCTGCCTTTCTCCTGCACAGATGTTAGATGCTCTTTACCAAGATATCCAGTACTTCTCATAAAGGTGTGACACTAATAATTTGAGAATTGCTTCCACTCAAGCTTTGACTTCTCAGTAACCAGTTCCTCGGGAAGTGTCTTGGAAGAAGCACCAGCCACACCCACCATTGTCAATTCTTTAGAGGAACTACGGTGATATCGCTTGGGGAGACCGCCCGCAATAAGAACAAAATAGGGTAAGCCGGAAAGCAAACAAAAACCAGGAAAGCAGCTGCAGAGCAAGAGTCCAGAATAAAGAACAGGGCAACTGCTGCAGACACTAGACTTTCTCAACTACCCCCTGGTAAACAAGTCTGCATCCTTCAACCTGCAGGTGTCCATTTCCGGCACATGTGCTCAACGCAGATCTATGTCTTACCAGCTTTTCGAAACTGTTTTATACAACACACCTCAATAGTTGTATAGATTAAAGGGATTCAAGAAAATGGGTTACTTTTTAGAATACTGTCCTCCCTCCCACGGGCACCAATCCCCCAGTGTTTTTAGTTTGTAAAAACAAGTAAGTGCCAGCGTCTTCTTCAGGAGCTCACTGCTATTTAAAGTGACTAATGCCTCTGCCAGCACTGCCAATGACAGTACCAACACAACTACTAGCCATCACACTCCTACAAGTGTGACAATTCAGACTATCCCTGGCCCCCAAAGCTCTAAGAGTAGCTTGGGCGGCAGGCATTAGCCATTTTTAATGTATATTGAATTAATAAACAACTGTAATTGTACTCATCTGTAATTTAGGCAGACAGTGCCACAAGATGGCAGACTGTCATAAGCTCCGATGTTAACAATTAAGTGCTGGTGCTGAGCACCGTAAACCACTTGCTCAAATTAAGCACTTCCTTTTCCAATGAAATTCTCTTTATGTCCCGCTTCTTAATTGGGTATTCTCTGCCTCTTCTGCCTCCACTTCCTGTGCTTGCGCCTGTTCTTTGTTTCCTTCTACCACTTCTGCTTCTGCCCCCACCTACCTCTTGTCTGGGGTCCTGTCTCACATGCCCTCTGCTGTCCTGTTTCCCATCTTCCCTTCATCTCCTTACGTTTTTACCGTCTTCCACCTTCTCCTTTCCCTCCCTCATCTATCAGTCACTTCTTTCTCCCAAGCTCTCTTCCTCTCTCACTCTGCCCACCTATTCACTTCATTCCCACTATGTCCCCCTTCCTATTTTTCACTTCTTCCCATCAGTTTCCCGCCCTCTATAGCTGCCCCCTTTTCCCCCCAATGCTTATTGTGATGAACCTAGTATCGCTTCTCTGTTTTTAATTCCAATATTTCATCCTCTGGTCTATGTTAACTATACAACCTTTACATCACTGTTAGCGCTCTCATGCCTCTTAGAATTGGGTGATATATACAAATCATAAATAAAAAATAAAATAAATGGCTGCCAGTGAATCTTACTCACCCCCTAATTCTGCTGACTCAGAACGCTGCTACCTCTCGCACACGCAACGCTGTGTAGCTGACATGGAGATCAGGAGATACAAGTCTTCAGCCATGAGCCAGGAACTATTAAAAATGTTCCTACCCAACCAGGAAACTTCCGCACTTCAGAAGTCCATGCCAAGTTCCATAGTTTGACACTGACCACAAGACTTCAGTGAAGGGCTTCATGTGGACATAAGGAGGCAGCAGACCACTGACATTGTCAAACGTCTCTGGAGGTCATCATAGCAAACGTGAGGTGCTTGCAAGAAGCATGGGACAACCTTCTGAGGAGCACTGAACATCTTCATTAGGGGCACAGAACATCCTTCTGAGGAGCACAGAACATCTTCACTAGGAGCACAGAACATCTTCATTAGGAGCACAGAACATCCTTATGAGGAGCACAGAACATCTTCATTAGGAGCACAGAACATCCTTCTGAGGAGAACAGAACATCTTCATTTGGAGCACAGAGCATCTTCATTTGGAGCACAGAACATCCTTATGAGGAGCACAGAACATCCTTATGAGGAGCACAGAACATCCTTATGAGGAGCACAGAACATCTTCATTAGGAGCACAGAACATCCTTCTGAGGAGCACAGAACATCCTTCTGAGGAGCACAGATCATCTTCATTAGGAGCACAGAACATCCTTCTGAAGAGCACAGAACATCCTTATGAGGAGCACAGAACATCTTCATTAGGAGCACAGAACATCCTCCTGAGGAGCACAGAACATCTTCACTAGGAGCACAGAACATCCTTCTGTGGAGCAGAGAGCATCTTCATTAGGAGCACAGTACATCCTTCTGCGGAGCACAGAACATCCTTCTGAGGAGCACAGAACATCTTCATTAGGAGCACAGAACATCCTTCTGAGAAGCACAAAACATCTTCATTAGGAGCACAGAGCATTTTTCTGAGGAGCACAGAACATCCTTCTGAGGAGCACAGAACATCTTCACTAGGAACACAGAACATCCTGAGGAGCACAGAACATCTTCATTAGGAGCACAGAACATCCTTATGAGGAGCACAGAACATCTTCATTAGGAGCACAGAACATCCTTCTAAGAAGCACAGAACATCTTCATTAGGAGCACAGAACATCCTCTTAAGGAGCACAGAAGGATGTTCTCTGCTCCTCATGAAGATGTTCTGTGCTCACAGAACATCCTTCTGAGGAGGACAGAACATTCTTCTGAGGAGCACAGAACATCCTTCTGAAGAGCACAGAACATCTTCACTAGGAGCACAGAACATCTTCATTAGGAGAGCAAGGGATGTTTATACAATGTAAATGAGATCCTTACAGAAGGGATTAGACGGCTCCACAGGGAGTACTGAGATTCACACGTGAATTAGGTATAGCTATATGGATAGCATCTTCAGGGGAACCACAGAAATGTTTACACAGATCATGGGAGGGCTTGATAAAGAGCAAAGGAGTTATTTACAGGGAACATGAATGATTATTAATGGGCCCATGGGCGTATATTCGGGAGGAGTTTGGGGTGTTACACCCCCCTAATACATGTACTTTTGATAAATAGTTTGGTACCGGTGCTTTAAGTCGGGTATGATGAGGTGTCACTGAGGACCTGACAGCGCCACATTTTCTTGCCAGAGGACCTACTCCTCCACCAGAGTATAGTTTAACTTTTTTTTTTAAATGTTGTCTTTATATGATTTTCTCGTTATGTTCCGCGATCACTCATTCAAATTCATAATTTTTCTTCCTCCATTATGTCGACTAGCACTATGATGACTAGGGTTTTGTTGACTAGGGTTTTGCTGACTAGGGTTTTGTTGACTAGGGTTTTGTTGACTAGGGCTTTGCTGACTAGGGTTTTGTTGACTAGGGTTTTGTTGATTGTTTGTTGCAACGAAGCCAACTTGATTGGAAATGTGTCTTTTCGTCAGCTAAAATACCAGAATTCTGAGACCTCTGGCTACTCTGCTCAGCTCTAACTGTTTTTAAGTGGCTTCCCACCATCTGGAAATTTCTTTTTGATTGTGTTTGCAAGTGTTATGAAAAGCTGTTTGGGTGAGATCCCTGGTGGGTCAACTGTGCCAGGAGCGCAGATATCGATAGTGCAGCAGGTGCAGTGGCACCGGGGCCCAGTGGCACGAGGCACACTCAGCACCCCAATTATTGGTTCTTTTTTACTATGAAATCTGGGTCTGGGGGACAAGATGGCGTCTCTGTGAAAGACCGCAGCGGTCCTCCGATCTCTCACTGCCCGATGCCGATGATTGAGGCGGCGCTGAGCCTCATAAACATAGAAAGAACATAGCCTGTGCCCTGCTCACCTGGAGCAAAGAAGCGATAACGCGGTCCGTGGGGCGGCCGGGGCTCGGACGGTCCTGGTGGCGCTGGGGGCATCCATTAAGCAGATCTCTGTCTCCACCCGAGCTGCTGCTGAGCTTCTGGCTGTGCTCGCAGTACGGAACACGTGGCTCTCGGCGTGGAAAAGCGCCAAATCCAGTATGCCTCCCAAATCTGCTCGTCCTGCTCGCGACCGGAGCGGAGAAGTTGGGCAATCAGCTCCAACAGCTGTCACCATGGCCACCACGGCGATATGTCCTCCCCCATGTTCCAAGGGATCAAAGACCATTCTCTCCTGTGGACCCAAGAGTGCCCCCAAGGGAAGTAAGAGCTTGGTGGCCAATCCTAATAAGAATAATGCCAACGAGGAAAAGGGGGGAAAACGGACTCTCCCCTCCAGCAGGCAATTACTGAGTTCTTCCCCCGCACAACGATGGCCCCTGGAGGACGAAAGAGCGCCATCATTGAGGTAGGAGGGGATGGGGAGGCAGAGCACCGCTCCATAATTCAATGTAGGGAATCGAACTCCAATGATGGTGCCAATAATATGAGGGATGAGCCCGAATCAGAACAACTGGATCACAACTCAGGGAAAGAGATTCCCTTAACAATCCCAGTTAGTAAAGATCCAGGGGCAGGGCAAGAGCAGGGTGCCACCCCACTGGAGGAAGTGTCTCAGACTGCGGAGCGCTATGTGACTACACCAGAGGTGTCAGGCCCTCTATCTTCAAATAGGGTAGGGCTAGAGACAAAGGCATTAATAAAGAGGGTCGCAAGCTACCAGTCTCTTGAAGAATCCCTAGACCTAGGGGACAAGTTCTTCTCCCTAACTGACGGCTCTGACACAAGCACGGCAAGTGCTGCATTATATGACGGGGAGAGCGCGTCTATATCTTCCAGCTCCGATTCCAGCAGCCAGGTAGATGGGCCCGATACAATAGTCCGCAGGAAGCAAAACCTCAGGCGAAGCAAGGAACGGATGTCCCAGGGGCAGGGTAAGGAGGGCCCGAAGAAACAAGGAAGTCTCGCCTTAAAGTGGGATTATTCTGCCACGCAAAAGGAATATGAGGAGCCTTATTTAGTGGGCAGAAAGGGGCATAGCAGTCAAGATCCTGAGGAGCCGACCCTGAGACTGATATACGACTCGATAAAACAACATCAGGAAGAGACACGACGAGATGGCAAAAAAACCCGCCTGGCAACAAAGAAACTACAAGGGGCGGTTAATAAGGTTGCAAAAGCCTGCACTGAAATGGGCGAAAGGATTACAGCGGTAGAGGAACGCACGGCTGGATTAGAAAATGAAGTAGTGAAAAGACAAGATCAAACTGAAGCTCAGGGTGCACAGACAGCGGGCATGCAATGGAAGCTTGAGGACTATGAAAACCGGCAAAGACACAATAACCTAAGGATTTTGGGTATAGAAGAAGGCATAGAAGGAGGTGACATCAGAGCCTATGTCCTAAAACTGCTGATAGTTTCCCGGAGCTCCAACAGTGGAAATGGGACATAGAAGTCCAACGGGTTCACCGCTATCCTCTCATGCTCAAAAACCCCAGGCAGACACACACAGGGGGGGTGCAATAACCAAGAGCCATCATAGTGTACTTCGGGAATTTCTTATTGCGTGAAGCAGTATTCCTCAAAGCTCGCCCGTACTCCAAACATTCATATGAAGGACAGACATTCTTCACCCGACTTCTGCCATATGACTGTGGAAAGACGCTGGCGCTTGAGACAGTTGATCCAACTTTGTCAAGCGCAGGGGGCAGAGGCGTATTTGTTATATCCAGCCCATTTGAAAATAATCCACAACAACGAAGTGAGTCTTCACATCTGAAATAAAGGCAAAGGAATACTTGGATGAAATACTGAAGTAGAGACTGAATGTGAGCAACAAAACAAATGTATCACTGGCACAATGAAGAGATAAAATGAAATGAAGTGGGGAAGAGAGGCTCTATCTAGAACGACGAGGGCATCAAGCGGCGGGGGGGAGGGACACAGGCACCATCACCCAGACCTCACAAGGTCTGTTTGTCTCACTAATTGGGTGGGGGGGAGGGAAGGGCCCTGGGAGGGGAAGGGAGGGCCTCTGGGGAGGGGGAGGGAATGGGGGGGGAAGGGGTAGTTAAGGGAGGAAATAGGGCACAACAAGCACAAGGGAGATTCCAGACAAGAGTTGAAACCAGTTTTTGGGAAAGGAAGAACAAGATTAGGGTACTCAATGGAGGGAGGCGGCCTTTCTTGGAAGTAGAAAAAAGTTTATCATGATGAATTTAAGGATAGCCTCGGTTAACATTTGTGGCTTAAATGACCCTGGAAAACGACGTAGGGTTACAGAAGAACTGAAAATGTGGCAGTCTGATATTGTTTGTCTCCAGGAGACGCACATTATGGGAGCGGAAAAAGAAGTCTTAGACCAATTAAGGTACAATCTCGTAGCACACACCATGCAGGGCATTAGAACCAGGGGGGTTGCCATTTTAACCCGGGGAAAAGAGATTGTTTGCAAGAAGCAGTTGGCCGATAAATATGGGCGCTGGGTTATCGCTGAGTTACATATGTCTACATTTTTATTTACCCTGTGCTCAATATATGGGTCAACGGGGGACGAACCCGAGGTTTTTGAATTTTTGAATCTAGAATTAGCAGGATGACTGACCCCGATTATAATGTGTGGGGATCTGAATATCAATGGCATTGGTGTATGGTGGGGCGGTAGTCCGGGATCATATAAAGGTCGGAAGCATAGGGTCTATAGGGCTCTGTACCACTTAGTGGAAGGGAACGGGCTATTAGACGCATGGAGAAAGTTATAAGCGGCAAAACCCGATTCCGGAAGTACTTATTTTTTGGCTCCTCACAGAACAGTTGCCCGATTGGACAATTGTTTTGTTTCTCAGGGTTTAATTGTGAAATGCTGTATTGAAAAATTTCCCCGAGTAATGTCAGACCATAACCCTCTAGTCTTGGGGATATCACAGATTAGGGGGGAAAGGGTACAACAGAATTGGTCCTTTGAAAGGGGATTGTTAGTGGACGAGGGCTACATTGCCCATATGAAAAAATGGATAGAAGAGTTTCTGGGATACAATATACTGAGTGCCCGAACCGGTATGGTATGGGATGCTCTGAAGGCAGGCATCCGCGGGGAGACATTAAGTTTCAGCTTACACCGTTCCGAAAAACAACGTCAGCAATTAACCGAATTATACCAAAGATTGAGAGCAATCGAAGAAGACCTAGTAAGGGCGATAGAGGCCGGAGAGAATATGGAGGCTATATTGAATAGGCTTGCCTTAGCCAAAGCAGCAAGAGGTGATGTGGTTGTAGCCAAGGTTGCTGAGAAATATATGACACGAAGGGAGGAATGTTATGAGTGTAGTGAACGGGCAGGGTGTATATTGGCAATCCGCACCAGACAGAAGAATGTGCAGAACGAGATAATAGCAATCAAGAATGAGCATGGGAACCTGGTTACCACAGCCCAGGGAATCTGAGAGGAATTTCGTAGGTTTTACATGAAATTATACGACTCTGAGAAGGACAGCGAAGATAGCGGTGATAATGCAATTAGGGAATATTTAGTTTCTGACGGTTGGGAGAAATTCTCCTCGGAGGATCAAGAAGCTCTGGTTGCAGCCTTTTCATCTGATGACATATTCAAAGCGCTCAGTGAGCTTGCAGCAGGGAAAGCTGCGGGTCCAGACCGAATCCCGCTGGAGTTCTATAAAGTTTTCTGGCCCTCTCTCGGGGTAGACTTCTCAAATATGCTCAGTCAGGTACAAATGGGGGAGCCGCCCCCAGAATCCTGGGCACAAGCTATTATAGTGGTATTTTTGAAAAAGGGGAAGTCAGTCACAGACCCAGGTTCATATCGACCAATCAAGCTGATGAACATGGATACCAAAATATATTCAAAGGTCTTGGCAAATCGCCTGCACCCAGTTATCGGACGAGTTATCTCACCCAGACAGCACGGATTCATACCCGGAAGGGTACCACAGATCATGTTAGAAGAGTCATCACGCTCTTCGACGCGGCGTCCGTCTCAGGAGACCCTATGGCGCTTATACTCTTAGATGAAGAGAAAGCGTTCAATAGGGTCTCCTGGGACTTTCTGTGGGCGGTCCTCGAACAGCTGGGGGTCGGAATGGATTTTATTAAAGCCCTATGAGTATTATATGCCTCTCCCACAGCTAGATTGGTACTGGCGGGCGGACAAACGGAGGAATTTAAGATAAAAAGAGGGACCAGGCAGGGCTGCCCCTGCTCTCCATTACTGTTTGCCTGTTATATTGATCCCCTAATCCGCAGAATCAATGCTAACCCCAGGATAAAACCAATAAGTTTTCATGGGTTGGACACCAAGATCTTGGGGTATGCAGACGATTTAGCGATTACTACACCAATACCGGAGTCAGCATTGGTTGAAATAACAAAAGAAACACTGGCCTTCGGGGAAATATCAGGGTACTCACTTAATCAACATAAAACCCAAATCAAAATTAATGAATATCTTAGGCTGAACGACCCTCGGGTCGCTCAGTCGGCAATATATTTAGGGGTAAATATTTCATCCAATATTGGGGAAATCGTAGAGTTGAATCTTGCCCCGGTCATTCAGAAGGGATCACAGGATTTTGCCCGGCTGAATAATCTCCATTTATCATTGATAGGCCGCTGTAATGTGGTAAAAAAAAATGTTTTGCCTAAAGTTTTATTCTTTTTTAGATCAATACCTTTGATATTCATGACAATATGGTTTAAAAAGCTGGATGGGTTGGTAAATAGATTTATATGGGCATACGGCAAAACAAGGCGGTCCATGAAGTTTATGTCTCTCCCTTGGGAGAGAGCAGGATTGTTGGTCCCAGACTTTAGATTATATCACCTAGCATCAGCCTTGCAATATATGTGTGCATTAGTGGGGGGAAACCCCTTTGACTCTTGTAACCAGGGGAGGGTACCAGATATCTACGAGTTATTAGTGGGGAAAGATGCTAAAAACTTGTACTTAAGGTTTATCGAGCCTAGTTACTACAAGAAGGTGAGATTTAAGACCTTATTAGCAGCAGGTCAGGTGTGGAAGACAATAAAAAGAAAGACGGGGATAGGGAGAATAAATTATTATACCCCCCTATATATGAATCCAGCACTACCAATAGTCTTTCATGATAGCATAATGAAACGATGGAAAGACTTAGGGGTAGATGTGGTTGGGGACGTAGTCGACGTAACTGGATTTAGGTCATTTTCAGAGTTACAGGATAGACACGGGGTAGATAGGAAAGATTTTTTCAAATATTTACAGGTACGCAGCTATTGGGGGAAGAAAACAGGGGGCCCAAATGGGTTAGCCATGATTGACAGGTTAAGGGTTGAAGATGGATGCACCATCAGTAGAATTTACAGTGAGTTGATCGCCATGCAGCCAGTCGACCTAGAGAGACAGGCCGAAAAATGGGACAGAAGGGTCGGGTATCTTTGATTCCTTAGACAAGGGACATAATATACTCTGTTCATCAAAACTACAGGCACAGCACTTTAAAACGATCTTAGATTTGTATTATAAACCAGATAAAATAGCAAAGTGGGGGGGGGGTCTGTGGGTATTCGTTGTCCCCGCTGCCAAGCAGTTAAGGCAGATGTGGTGCACATGTTCTCGACCTGCCCGCGGCTGGATGTTCTTAAAAAAGGTATAGAACAGTTCCTAGAGCTAACCCTGAAGGTGAATGTGGTTTTAACCCCAGAAATAATGCTACTGGGGATTAGTAGCTCAGGATCAGACGGTGCCCAACCATACTTTATGTTTTTGGCGATGGCAGTGGTCAAAATCTGTTGATGGTTAGACCCGGTGGCCTCATCCTTCTCGCAATGGCTTGCCCAGCTCCTCTCCACTTTAAATTTGGAGAAAGGAATCTATGAAAGAAAAGGCCGAAAGGACCAAAAATTGGGAAAAATAATATGGGCCCCAGTTTATTGGTGGAAGGCGGAGGTCGGGCCCCTGAAATAATAACGAATTGAAATTCTGTTTACGAAAATAATGCTGCTATAAATATTTAGGTTTTTCTACCCTTATGTCTATTTTCTCCGAATAATAATCACCTCTAAAAAGTAATAATGAATTGAAAACATCATGTATATATAAAAGTAATGCTGCTAATAAATGTATAATTTTTTTATCCCAATGTATATTTTATCACTATGGAATCTCTCGGAATAACTGCTTGTATATGAATTTATTTATGTGCCCTGCTTAAAAAAAACTCAAAATAAAATACAAAAAAAATAAAAAAGACACCTGGGTCTGGAGGCTCAACTTCCTTACTTGTATTAGGGCCCAGATTGATCTGGCTATGCACTGGTCTGTGTTCCCATAAGAGGATCCTTGCCTGAAAATGCTGAAAACCCTGTTTGCCCGGAGTTGGATACAGCCTCCAAAATTTCCATGTCATTTCCAAAACTGCCTGCCTTTTATTGCAGCAACATACAGAGATCAGTCGATACGTGTTTCACTCTGGTCATGTCCAAACAAGAGCTTTATTTAGTATTTACATTCCCTGCAGTGCACAGGTTCATTTGTCAGTTACATAGCTTTGTGGGTTAATGCACCTTCTGCAAAGAGAAAGAGAGAGAGACAGAGACAGAGAAAGAGACAGAGGGGGGTGAAGTGAGTATAACCTCAGGGTTAATTTTATTGTATGTAAAGTATTTCTATACTAGGAACTTAACTCCAACGAGACAATTAATGTCATCTAGGCCAACTTAAATTTAGGATGAACCATGCTTTGTGTTTTTGAAGCCTGGTGAAAACCAATTACAAGAACAGAATTTGATGGTGGAAGTTTTAGTATTATTATGAAGAATTTACCTAAGTATTGGGGCATTATTATGATATTGTTAATTTAATGTATTTTAGAATATTATCCAATATTTATCCTACATTTTAATTGGGGTTTGTTATTTCATTTACTATATCGTTTGTGTTTTAAGTTTATTTTAAAAAAATCAAATGAGTTTCACATATTTTATGTTTTGTATATTTATTACGATGGTTTCTTAGACTTTGAAAAACTATAATTTGAAAATGTGCCCTAGTAATGATTTCTCAAAAATATATTTCTGATAAAAAATATTAAAAATATAATATGATAGATTACATATAAGTATTTATATTGTTATTATTATATGGTAACTAAAAATGAAAAATAAAGTATTGTTCTTAAAATATTGCTTTTATTCATCAAATACCTGTTTAGTTTTCCAAATAATGGTAATTTTGGGTTTAGGACAATAAAATGTATCCTCCTCAATCAGCATCTATATTTTTGAAAATGTTTGTTGGACTAGAGTTGGAATGTTAATTAAATATGACCCTCCCTCCCACTCATCAAATGCATGTATTTTCTCCAATGTCTGTGGCACTGGAGAGACATTAGTAAATTTGACACCCCCAAATGTATGCACTTTCCTCAATGTATGTGGACAGGATTTAGACTAGTAAATCTGGCACTCTCCAAAATATGCACTTTCCCCAGTGTTGTGGAGTGAGAATTCGAATAGTAAGTTTGTTCCCCACCCAAACATGTGCATTTCCCCCTATGGTTCTGGGACTGGAGTTAGAGAGCTCGTTTAAAAAGCTCGCTCCTCTTGAACCACAGGGCGGCTGCAATTCTAAGACTTGTAAATAACACCTCCTTCCATCCTGAATCTCCCCTCTTCGAAGTTTGGAGAGCTCGAGCAGTGGCGGCTGCAGTCTACGGGGCCGAACTCTGAGGCCATATCCACTAGGAGTAGCAGAAAATACATGTTTGAGGGGCTGCTCTTAAACTCCTCAAAAGCTCTCCCCTAGTTTTTAAACAAGATCTAGGTATAGAATCTGTTGCCCCAAAAGTGCTTTGCAACCCAATCATGTACTGGTTGAGGCTTTGGTCCACCATTGAGTTGGAACCCTACAGGATGGGTCTCAGAGGCATTTTGGACAAACAAAAGGGAGGGGTGATGTTACCCTGGCTAAAACATGTGAGGCAGGCCCTGTACTCGCTAGGCTTGATCAAACTTTGGACAGATCCATCAGCCATCACGACCTCTTCCACCATACAGCTGAAGTCCCTTTTTTGGGAGAACGAGGAGAACAAGCTGAACCCAGTTTCTCATTTGGGATCCCTAACAAAAAGATT
The DNA here is from genome assembly GCA_963921515.1 of Calotriton arnoldi. Lineage (NCBI taxonomy): Eukaryota > Metazoa > Chordata > Amphibia > Caudata > Salamandridae > Calotriton > Calotriton arnoldi. Next base: position 2,446,994 of record CAWUFW010001323.1, on the reverse strand, counting down.
CCTAGAGATAAAACCAAACCCTACATTCGAGCCCTACATGGATGAGACCCACCCTCCTTTTACAAAAGCCCTCTACATAAGGTTCGGGATGGGTGCCCTTGCACTTGCCACCTTCACCGTTAAATGGAAGGCTCCCCCTTGTCCAGCTTGTGGAGGAAGTGATGAAACCGATGATCACTTGTTGTTTTTTTGCCCAAACTGCTCCATCCAGTGTAAGTGCAGGATTGTGCCCTTATGTCATACCCTGGGAATGCGCTAGTATTTGGTGGCTCTGAGAATTTGTAGGTCAGACCCACCTCTTTCGTCATATTCTCGATAGCTAAATACTTAGAGAGTGTTTCCCCCATCTGGTCCAAGATTATCTTTAATTCTGTTTCTATAGAGTCAGAGAAGATCCAATCAACTGTTCCATCGGAACTCAGTCTGATAGGCTGTGCCTAGGAGAAACCAAAGTCCAAACTTGTGTGGGGGGGCGGGGGGTAGCAGCATTACTAGAAGAGGAAACAGGCTTTTAAGATAGATCAAAGCTACAGATTGATGCATCTAGGGTATTGAAAAATACCCAGCCCTCCAGCGAGAGATCTCCTTTTATAGGTTATACGTATATAACAAGCACTTTATCATTGTTGTACATTAGTTATTTTTACTCACCAGAAATGATATCTCGTATTTTGATGTGTGGTTTTATTGAATCTTAAATATTTATTGAGTTGTGTTTTTTTTTCTTTTATGTGCAGGCTTGTACATTGCATTTTTGACATTGTTGTTCCCAAATACTTGCTGTGTCGTTTAGGTGTACAGGTCTGTATATTATATATTTGATTTTGCCGCTTTTAAGGTCTTTTACCAAAAAATAAGGTTCTTGAAACCAGAGAGTTCCATAATTTTATTTTACAGTGTTGGAGAATTTTAGCCAATATATTTAATTAACATGCTATCATAATGTGATAAAAATATCCAGAATAAAGGCTAATTTCTCTGGAAATCCTACCGTTCAAAGCATGGCTGGATTTGAAACGTTTCTTCTTAGAGGAGCGAGGCAGGGGCGAGGCTCTTTGGGCCTGGCCAGGGCTTGGGAGGTATTCGCAGGTAGCATGCAAGCCCCAGGTCTCTCGTCTACGGCAATGTCCCCAGATACCTCTCAGGAGGGCCTCTGTCTGCGATGAATGAGATGCTGAGTTGTCTGAGTACAGCTGCTACTAAGGCTCTGAGCTGTAGTGACATTACGAAATATTCTTTTAGACCACCTACTCCTTTATGAGATGAGGCACATAATTGGGACACAACCACATGATATCCGGACACATGGACGCGACTGTGGGAGGGGAGAGGGTGGGTGAATGATGGGGGGTGGGGAGAGGGTGGGTGAATGATGGGGGAGATTGTTTAATGATGTACATACAGTTATGATGGTTAATGGAAGCGAATGGATTAGCTTACTAATGTGTGTTGCTATACGAAAACCAATAAAATCTGCTTAAAAAAATTAAAAATTAAAAATAATAATAATAATACCTCTGTGGTACTTCAGGACAAGTTTGGAAATGTCTCCCAAGAACCCAGCAGAACCTTTTGTGCTTCGGGAAAGTTCTGGAACAAATTCTCAGATCTCTGAATGTTTTGCACATCTTCTTCTCCTCCAATGTGACATTCTTTTGAGTCTTTAAAGCTTCAGTTGAAAATCTCTTCATTGATCAGAGCTTATTTAATTATTTCTACTCTGTGCATCATGTACGAAGCACCAATGGCTCTTTGGACAGCAGCTCTATAAATGCATCATACATACATTTCAGATTTTTTTATTTCTTTTTTTATAAAAATGTATTTTTTAAATATGAGACTTCTGTGTGTTTGGAGCCCTGCAGCCAGGCTTCAGACATCTTAGACACCCTCAGTCTGTCCTCAAAGAGGGTCAGAGGTCGCATTATGGTCCTTTATTACCTCTCAATAATCCTCCAAAACAATCATCTCACCCAAGGAGCCCATTGTCTGCTGGTTCTTCAACACCTCAGGGGGTACTTCAGTACCCCCCATGAACTCCCATTAGGCACTCAGATGCCCTAGGTATGCCCCCAAAATCCCCCAACTGGTTCTCGGAGATCATCTGCTGGGTCATAGAAGCATTCATTCTGCCTTTAAGTGTCCCCAGTTCACTCTCACTAACCTTTATTCTGCCCTCAGACCCTCTGAACCAGCCCTCAACAATCCTCAGCATGCCCTCAGAGCCTTTTGATACTGCTAGTTGGTCATCAGCTACCAAGGACAACCCTGAACCTACCTTCAGACACTCCCAGGCGTTCATTAGATCATAATAGATGTCATTTAGAGATACGCTCACTCTTCAGACATCCCCAACAGACCATTAGAGAACCTCAGTGAGCTCCCTGGTACACACACTCATCCTTCAGACATCCTCAAGCACTCACTGAAACTGATGGAGCAAGGACTCGTAAATGAGACTTGCTCGGAAGCAATCCTTTCGTTTAACTCACTAACGAATTACTAACAACGTGTTTGTAATTAATAATTCGCATTTAGAAAAAGACACGCGGGACAGTGAAGCTTGCCTATGTGTTTACTAACGGCAATAACATGAACGAAGGACTAAAACGCACTTTAACAAGGGATCTTTACTGCGCATGCGTCTACTACATCTACGTTGTATGACTTACTAATGCTTGGAGGGAGAATCTTGCGCCTGCGCAATAGACGATAAAATGGCCACTTGAAAGCTCACATGCATGGCACCTGCTTGGCTGAAATAGAATATAAGTTTTATACTAACGCAAATGCAGAAAGGGTAATAATAAATGAAGTGGGTTAGAGTAGAGGTTGGTGGTGTACAGTGAAACCATTTATTTTTGAAAATAACATTTCTTCTTTTGACTTTATTATTAGTGCGCTTTTGGGCCCTCCAGATTTGTCTGAATCGAGCTGATTGACTTGACCCCGCACATGCGCACCAGAGAGAGAATAAATAAAGATGAGTAAGGACTTGTCACGCGTCCAAGGCCAGCGAAGATGTGCCCTGGGAACATGAGGGTGAAGAGTTCATATGAAGGAGCTTTATTCATAACATTGCAACATTTTGAATTAATAAAGTTTGGAGATGTATGGGAAAGGAAATGATTTAATAAAGTTTGAGGGGAGGGATTTGAAAACAATGGTTTAATGAAATAAGTGAAATGTAAGCATGGTGTGACGATCATCCCCCCCTCGCCTGTCCAATCAGAGTTAGTATTTTGTAAAATTGAAACATTAATGGGTGGTACATGGTTATGGAAAGGTATAATTGAGGTAGTTTTAGTTAGTTAGTTAGCTGAGGCGATACAGAGCTCAGGATGCTGTCGGTGCCAGGAGAGGGGTGCGACGCAGTCGTCGGTATTTAGAGAGGTGAAGTATCCTGTCCTGATTCCTGTCCTGAAGCCTTTGTCTCCTGATCTATCCCCGGGACCCTTACCAGCCCTTTGGCCAGGGCGTTGGTCTTCACAACACAGGGCACATGCATCAAAGCTTTTTGCGATCGCAAACGGTGCGATTCGCAAAAATCGGCCGTTTGCGATCGCAAAATTAGCATTTGCGATGCATCAAGGGCCAAGGCCCTCGCAATTTGAGAATTCGCAAAAAATTGCGAGTTTTCAAATTGCGATTGCATTTAAGGAATCGCAAATTGCGATTCCTTAAATGCAATGCATTAAAGTAAAAAAATTAGCGATTTCGCTAATAGGGGTGCAAATTACCATGAAGTTGAACTTCATGGTAATTTGCAAAAAGTTTGAAAAATGCACTAAAGTGCATTTTTCTAAGTTCCATTTTACACACACACATGCCCTTGGGGCATGTGTGTGTGCAAGATGTACTCATATGCAGATTTCAGGGGTGCAACAGGGTGTCCTTTTAACACCCTGGCACCCTTGATATTGCATTCTTAATTTGCGATTCTCTAATTGAGAATCGCAAATTGAGAATGTCTTCCCATTCATTCCTATGGGCCTCTTGGCCCATAGGAATGAATGGGGAGGTATTCCTTAATTGCGACTCGCAATTTGCGAGTCGCAATTAAGGAATGTTTAGGAATCGCTATTTTTATAGTGATTCCTACATGCATAGGCTTTTGCGATTTCTTAATTGCGATTCCTTATTAATCGCAATTAAGGAATCGCAAAAGCCTACCTTGATATATGTGCCAGATACTTGGTAATTATAAATACATCGTATTGATAGATGTTCTTCTCTCTCTGTCTTCTTCTTTCTGAGCATAGTTATTGTGTGGATCTGAATTGCTAATGCCTATTGAAACTTGATTGAACTGACACTCTTGCGAATGAGGGTGTTTGTACTGAAACGTTTGAGATGGTTCACACGCAATTAATTTAGATAAAGATTTTAAAACTTCCAGAGTCTGTGATTATTTCATTTTAATCGAGAAATGTTTAATAAGTTATGTTAATTATCACCATCAACTAGTTCCAACTAATGGTCCATTGACCAGAGGAAAGAACTAATTGATCAGTGAAAGGTTTAGTTAGGGAAAAGAAATAACTAGATCTTGAAGTATGAAAATCATAAACTAAGTTTTTCCAGCGGTCTACTTGGTGTTTTTGTGGAAGTAGTTATATGGGCCCAGGTGAGTATATGCTAGTGGAGTATCTGCTGTTAGTACACCGCTGGATCAGTTTTCTGGTAGCAGAGTTATGGTTATTATTGACTAGTTTGGTGATAAGTATAGATTATTGATTATTGATTTATGTTTTAACAAAAAGAGTTAGCGTCCTTGTTTTATGTTGTCTGGAAAATTCCTGGGGAATGAATAGTGGGTGGTGATAGAAACCACACTTCAATGAGGTTACACGTCTGTTGGATTAACACTGAGAAGCTAGTTAGGGCTGGCAGTGTTAAAGTAGGGACTATTTTCTGTGTAAAAGTGAGAGTGATTGATAGCAAAGAGTTCGCTAGTGAAACTTTAGGCGTTATATCACCTAGAAAGGGTAACCCTGAAGGAGTAGCAGGTTCTTCCAAGCTAGTTTGACAGCAAAAGGAGTTCGCTGGTGAAACTTTGGTCTCAAATTTCCCAAACGGGTGACACCGGAGGAGTAGCAGGTTCTCTGGAGCTTATATGAAGAGTAAGCGGAAGGTTTTACTCGCAGTAGAAAGAAATAAACTATCCTTTGATTTAGTGGAACAGACAGAGTAGCGAATGTTTTTATGTCGTTAATAACAAAGAATTTTGAAGAAAATATTGAGAAATAAAGTTTTCGCATTACCTTGTGAAGGGAGGGTCAGTTGCCGGAGTGGTACTGACGTCACAGTGAGCCGCACTGGGATTGGTAGAAACTGCGGGCGTGTGACAGGAGCAGCCTTGTAAAGGAGGGGTCAGTAGTAAGGAGCAGAACTGACGTCAGGAAAAGGCCACGCTGGCATTGGTCAGATCACGGGCGTGAGCCTGATATTTGATTGGATAGCTAATTAGAAGCCGCGCTAGGATTGGTGGAGAGAAAGATTGTATGCAGGATTTTGATTTGTCTGTTAGTGCAAGACGTACAGGTAGAAGATTTCAAGGGTTTGCAGAATACAATTTCCTACATCGTTCCTCAAGGATGTATGGAGAGAAAAGAAAGATGTCATTTTTAAAGAAAATTAAGAATTTCTTTGTAAAGGATAAGCCTGTGTTGACTAGAGAGGGAATTCCTATTCCGCCACCGAAGACACCAGCATCTTTTATGATGATGGAAAGAGGATATCATACTTGCGTGTGGTTGGAAAACTGGATAGAATATACGAAGGATGATGGTGTGCTAGCATTTCCTAAAGATGGTACGTTTAATGGGAGGATTCTTCAGAATTTGAGATTGAAAATGAATGATTTGGAACCTAGACCTAGGTTAACTCAATATGAGGCTTTGGAAGAATGGGAGACTGAATCATATGAACGAGAGAAATGCAGAGGTGGAAGGTATAGAGGATTTTTTCCGAGACACTTGCATGAGTCATGCGAAGGGCAGATGAAACAATGGAGGAGAGCTATGGTATCAGAAGGGTTATATCCAGTGTTAATGGCTGAGGAACAGTCTGGAGGGAAGTGTAAGGAGAAAACGAAACACATGAACTCAGCAGGATATGGTGAATCAGATGACGAGTTGTTAGAGGATATTTTAATTAAAAATCCACCACCGTATCAAGAAGCAGCTAGTAAGGTTACCCCAAGTGCACCAGTAATGGGAATGCCATTAACCCCACAGATTTTACACGAGACGTCGTATAACAGAGTATTGCAGGATAGTGAAAGAGATGCTTTGAATAAAACTAGAGAAGAACTAGTTCAAAAGATAAGTCAATAAAATTTGAATACTGAAGCCTTGACAGTACCAGTGACCATTGGTCCGGTAATCCCATTGTATGGAGATAATAAGATTTTCCACAAACCACAACCTGTGACAATTCCATTAAATAGTCCTAGAAAAGAAATAATAATTACAGATGATCAGGTTAGCGAAAGTGAGTCCATTATTTCATTAATGGATATCCCTAATGTAGAACCTTTGACGGAAACTCCAAAGAGAGTTACGCCCATGAATTTGAGAGAAAGAAGACCTTTGGTTCATACTGGAACTGGAGGCGCAACAGTAGTCACCTCTGAAGAAATAGAAAGATGGGCACAGGAAAGAGATAATCAGAACCCAACACCAAGGATTTTAGACATCAGCAGATTGAAAGTGGAATTGGAAGAGATGATGACAGGATGTGTGGGTACAGAGAGATTGAACGCTTACAATAATGAGGAATTATTATTTTTGTGTAAGAGTATAACCAGGAGAGCAAGAGTATTTCATGAGAGATTGACTGAAGTTGCTTCAGAGATTGGAATAGACATAGGGAAATCAAAGTTGTTACAGAAACCATATCGGGTGGACTTTACTGATAAAGATTTAGAAAGTGTAAATGCTTCTGGAAAGAGACTACAGATAAAAGAATTAATGAACATTTTGTGAAAATGGGGAGACAGTGATAAATGGAGAATTAGATGGATAAGAAAGAAAGACGAAGTACAAGCGAGAGAAGCAGCAGTTGCATTTCCAGTAAGAGAAACAAGCAAGGTGGAAACATTGTGTCCAATGAGAGAGGTTCCTGGAGGTGGATATGTTCATGTTCCTTGGAGTAGACAAGATATTTTGTCATTTAAAAATGATTTTCCAAAGCTGAGAGAAAAACCAGTTGAATGGTACAAACAGGTAGAGAGATTTGTGAAGGTTTCAAAGGTTTTATTGAAAGACTTGGATGGTCTATTTGATATAGTGGTACCTGCTGATTTATGGACAGAATGTAAAATTACAATTGACTGGCCTAATGAGGAGAATGCTAGAGATGCAAAGACAGGAGCACCCTCGGAGGAAGTGATGAAAAAGTATCACCAAGTGATTACGTATTTGAAAGCGAAAATTCCTCCTAAAGAAACAGATTGGGTAAAAATAGAACAACACAAGAACCAAATGAATCTGCACATGCATATTATGAAAGGTTGTTACAGGTGTTTAAGCAGTATAGTGGTTTTGAGAATATCGGTGACAAGGATATGGGACATTTTGTGTATCGGTTTGTATATGGTTTGAAACCTGAAATCAGTCAGATGATACAGCAGCACATGTTATGTTGGCAAAGCAAGACAGTGGATGAGATTTTAAAGTATGCGAAATATTGCGGAGATGACATTGAAGCCAGGCGTATGAAGCTAAAAGAGAAAATGATGTGGGCACAAGTTAAATTGGCAGAACAGCAAGAAGAGAAAACAAATGACCAAAATAATAATCAAGTGAAAGAACAGAGTCAGAATAATCAAGGAGCGAATGGTAATAAATATAAGGGACGAATGGACAGAGAAGAAGCGAAAAAGAAGTTTCCTTGTCATGCGTGCGGAAAGCTTGGACACTGGAAGAACGAGTGTAAGAGTACTCAGAATAATAAGAGTAATAATGGGCCAAATCAAAATTTAATCCCACAGATGCAGAATGAAGTACTTATGAATCAGCAGCAGCAGGTAGTTACACCACAATATCAGGTGCCACCAGCTCCTATGCCAAATTTTGTGAATCATCAAAGTTACAGTGCGAACACCGGATTTCAAGGAGAAAGTGGTAAGAATAATAGAACAATTACACAATATTTTTTACAGAATGATGAAGAACATTCAGATGTCGCACAATGACAGTGCCTGAGGGAGGAGGAAGAGGAGTGCGTGCTTGGCGCATCCTTGCCGGTAGATCAGTCAGGTCCATTTGTTGATGGGAGAGTAGAAGGTAAAGACATTACTTTCCTATTGGATACTGGTGCTACCAGGTCTACTGTGAGAACAGCAGACATCCCAAACTTACCCCTCTCGGGAGAATCAATCCAAGTCGCAGGCGTGTCAAACCAATAGATTAGAACCCCAATCACCAAACCAATGGATGTGCACATTGGAAATTTTAAGGAAATGCATCGGTTTGTAGTTTGCGATTCCAGTCCTGTAAATCTGTTGGGAAGAGATCTTTTGTGCAAGATGAATTGCACGATCTATTGTACACCGGATGGTGTCGCTTTCCAAACCCCTGATGAAGACGTGGTATACAAGATGATGCTGGCCAAACAGGGAACAGAAGTAGATGAAATGTTTTCACTAATAACTGAGAATGAATTACCAGAAGAGTTGAGAACCACAGTTAATCCAGAAGTGTGGAATTTTACAGGAAAAGACATTGGGCTAATGACAAATATAGACCCAGTTAAAGTGACAGTGAAAGAAGGTGCAGTGTATCCAAACACCCGACAGTACAAGATGAGTCCAGAAGTAAAAGCAGGAATTGTTCCAGAAATTGAACGAATGGTTAAACAAGGTATTTTAAAAGAAGTGATGGGTAGTCCCTGCAATTCGCCAATAATGGGACTGAAAAAGCCTAGCAAAAAGTACAGAATAGTGCAGGATTTACGGAAAATAAATAAAATTGTAGTGCCATGATGTCCAATAGTGCCAAATCCAGCAGTGATCCTTTATCAGATACCTTGGAATGCAGGTTGGTTTACAGTAATTGATTTATGCCAAGCGTTCTTTTCTATTCCTTTACACCCAGACAGCCAGTATCTTTTTACGTTTAAGTTTGAGGATCATATTTACGCATGGTGTCGAGTTCCTCAAGGGTACACAGAGAGTCCTTCAATTTTTAATCAGATTTTGAAAAAGTGGCTAGAGTCATTGATTATGCCTGGAAAATCTGTTTTGGTCCAGTACATTGATGACCTACTGGTGGCATCAAAAACACGAGAAGATTGTGTCACAGACACAATTGCATTGCTGAATCATTTGGCTGAAGGAGGACACAAGGTGTCTCCAGAAAAGTTACAATTCTGTCAACGAGAAATTAGATATTTAGGGCATAAAATAAAAAGAGGAATTAGAAAAGTGACACCGGAAAGAATAAAAATAATCAAAGAAATGCAATTGCCACAGACTCAAAGAGAAATGAGAATGTTTCTAGGAGTGGTTGGATACTGTAGGCAATGGATTAATGGTTTTTTCGATGTTAGCAAAACCATTAATACAGATGATCCGGAAAAGAGCAAAAGATCCGATTGATTGGAATGATGACTGCATAGAGGCATTTGTGAAACTAAGAAACTGTTTGTGTGAGGCTCCTGCTTTGGGTATGCCTGATTATTCAAAAGACTTTGCTTTGTTTTGCTGTGAGAGAGAAAATTGTGCACTTTCAGTCTTAACACAGAGACATAGATTGAGTCGACATCCAGTGGCATATTTTTCAGCTACATTGGACCCAGTGGCTTCAGCATTGCCTGGCTGCTTAAAAGCAGTAGCTGCTACTTGTATAAGTCTGGAGCAAACTGAGTCGATAGTGATGGGACATCCGGTAAAGGTTTTTGTTCCACACTCGGTTGAGATTCTTTTGACAAGAACAAGAACACAGCATCTCACCCCTAGTCGATTGACTAAGTATGAAAGAGTGATTCTGGGAGCTGAGAACGTGACTGTGATAAGGTGTATGATTATGAACCCAGCTACCCTACTGCCAGACCCCTGCGATGAAGAAGTGAGAGATGAGAGTGATCATGATTGTTTGGACGTGACTGAGTTATGCACGAAGCCCCGGCCGGACATAAAAGAGACACCTTTGAAAGAGTCTGACCATGAGTTATTTGTAGACGGTTCCTGCCTCAGATCACAAGAAGGAGGACTAAGTGCTGCATATGATGTTTGTAAAATATCTGGGGTAATTGAAGCATCCTGTTTACCTGGGGTCAAGTCTGCACAAGTAGCTGAATTGGTTGCCTTAACAATGGCATGCAAAAAGGGGAAAAATTGGAGAGTAACCATATTTACGGACAGTCAATATGGGTTCGGGGTTGTGCACGACTTCGGCCAGCTCTGGATGCAGAGGGGATTTCTGACTTCTTCAGGATCTCCTATCAGAAACAGCAAAAATGTGAAGGATTTGTTGGAAGCATTACAATTGCCAAAAGAGATAGCAGTTGTAAAATGTGCTGCACATCGGTCAGGAAATGACTATGTGACTGCTGGCAATAATTATGCTGACCAAGTGGCCAAATACTGTGCCAAAAATACAGTGGCCATAAACCGAAAAATTGAAACGGGTGAAACCAGATGCCAACTTATGTTTTTCTCAGTACCAGAAACATGGGATGAGATTAGACAATTGCAGGAAGAAGTTGAGGAAAAGGAAAAGGAAATTTGGATAAAGGCAGCTTGTACAAAAAGACCACATGATGAGGTATGGGTGTATTTTGATGGAAGACCAGTCATGCCAGATTGTTTACTTTAAAAAATGGCAAGAGTGTATCATGGAGCAACACACATAGGGAGAGATTCAATGATCAGGCTATTCAGACAGAGTTGGTACAATCCGAAATTCAGGGTAGTCGCAGAAAGCCTTTGCCAAAGATGCTTAACCTGTCAACAGCAAAATCCAGGTAGAAAGACAGTGGTAAGCTGGGGAAAGATTGGAAAGGCAGAAGGACCCTTCACTAGATTACAGTTGGATTTTATTGAATTGCCCCCATGCAATGGACTGAAATATATACTTGTCATAGTATGCCTTTTCTCAAGATGGGTGGAAGCCTATCCCACTCAAAGAAATGACAGTCTTACAGTTGCAAAATTGTTGTTGAGGGAGTTAGTTCCACGATTTGGTTTTCCAGTCACTTTGGAATCAGATAGAGGCCCTCATTTTAATAATGAAATAATTCGATTAATCTGTGCTGCATTTAACATTGAACAAAAACTGCACTGTGCTTATCGTCCAGAGGCTTCTGGAATTGTTGAGCAAATGAATGGCACAATCAAGTCAAGATTGGGGAAGGTGTGTGCATCCACAAAGCTGAAATGGCCAGATGCATTACCTCTTGTATTGATGGGTCTCAGAAGTATTCCAGACAGAAAAACAGGACTTAGCCCACATGAGATTCTCATGGGAAGAGCCATGAGACAGGCATTTATTCCTGGAAATAAACTAATGAGTATAACTGATGATCTGGTATTGGACTATTGCAAAGGATTGGCTGAAATGATGAGTTCTGTCTCTCATCAGGTTGGAGAAGACGCAGTTGAAAGACAGCCAGACCAAGCGCATGATTTGAATCCTGGAGATTGGGTGCTAGTGAAGAAACACGCAAGAAAGTCATGCCTAGCACCAAGGTGGGACAAACCGCGGCAAGTCATACTAATCACTACCACAGCTGTGAAGTATGCAGGTTTGCCCAACTGGATTCATGCCAGCCATACCAGAAGAGTTCCGAGCCCATCAGAACAACAAGAGCAACCACTGACTGAACAGGCTGAAGCGTCAGGAGTTGTAAGCTGTGAAATTGAAGAATCTAGAGTAATAGATTCTGAAAGACAACCATATGACGAACAGCCAAGTACAAGTCAGGAAGAGTGGATACCAGTGATTGAAGTAATTGATGATGTTATTGAAACAAGAAGAAGAACAGAACTGAAAAGACAGGAAAGTAGTCAGGAAGAGACAGGGGAAGAAGAACACACTCAGGTGGAAAATAAAAATGACTTACACGAACCTGAGGAGGGAAAAATAGAAGAACACGTTCAGGCGGAAGAAGAAAAGTTTGAATTAAGACCTGAACAGGATCAGATAGAGTTAGAAGAACAGGTTCAGGCAGAAGAAGAAAGGTTTGAAGTAAGACCTGAACAGGGTCAGATAGAATTAGAAGAACAAGCTCAGGAAGAAGAAGAACAAAATACGGTAAGACCTGAGCAGGTGGAAGCAAAAGAAGGTACAAGCACAGAAAACAGAGAATCAGAACAGATTGTGCCTAGAATAAATGAAATAAAAAGAACTTTACAAGGAGATAAAGAAGGTGAAAACGCAGTGCAAATCAAAAGAATCAGAAAGGGAGACAATTGGCCAACTGGAGTAAAGAAACTAAAATATCACTTAAGAAAATCTGAAAAGAGATATGGGTTCTGCCCCGCTTTGGGTTGTTTGGGATGCTATGAAAGCATTTATTAGGGGAGCTACTCAGTAGTTCATTTATCAACAGAATAAGGAACGGGAGAGACAAGCCAAAGATGCTTCTCAAAAGCTCGTTAGCTGCGAACTTCAGCATGCTGAGGCAGTTCGGTTTCAAAAAGCAGATCAAGACCTTCTGTACATCTCGCTTTTGGAGCAGAAGGCTGTGATAAATAGGGTCCTAAAAGAAAAAGTGGCAGTGCGTTTTACCAAACATAAGACATTACAGTACGAATATGGCGATAGGATTGGGAAAGTTTTAGCCCATCAACTTATGGATAATCGGCTCAAAACTAAAATTAAGGCTATAAAAGGGGAGGGGGGAGTCCTTTATAGATGCCCCGAGGAGATAGCTAATCAGTTTTCTATCTTTTACCAGCAATTGTATTCTTCTGATTTAGGGCAAGATTTAACTGATATGCAGAGCTATCTACAGGGGAGTAACTTGCCGACTTTGACAGAGGAAGATTCTTTCCTATTAGAACAGGAGATCACAGTGGAAGAGGTTTTGGAGGCAATCGGTGGGTTATCATCAGGGAAGGCGGTGGAGGATGATGCGCTCCCTGCGGAGCTTTATAAGTGTTGTAAAAATCTTCTCGCCCCGGTACTGCGGGATGTCATTTCTCAAATTGGGAACACAGGACACGTTCCTGACTCATGGAATATGGCTAATATAAACTTCTTTTTAAAGAAAGATAAAGATCCGGAAGAACGGGCCTCGTACCGCCCAATTTCATTAATTAATGCAGATGCAAAAGTGTTTGCTAAGATATTGGCCACCCGGTTAGCTCCAATGATGGCCAGCCTGGTCTCTCCCCAGCAACATGTGTTTATTCATGGGAGAGATACCACCGCCCATGTAAATACGGCAATAGCTGCTTTCGATGTGGCTGGGAAGTTAAAGATCGAATTGGGCATGGTCTTATTGGATGCAGAAAAGGCATTCGACCGGGTGGCCTGGGATTATCTTTGGGCAACACTTACAGCATTTGGGGTTAAAGAAAACTTCCGAAAACTGGTAGCGGCTATGTATCGTGATCCGATGGCTAAGCTATTGTACCCAATGTTCAAACCATCCCTTTTCCCATTCGGCGCGGTACGAGGCAGGGCTGCCCCCTCTCCCCTCTTTTATTTGCTCTTTATATTGAGCCATTTATCCGGGCACTCTTGGTTAATAATTTGATTTGCCCGTTGAATATTGAACAGCGCCACCTTAAGCTGACGGCATATGCCGACGATATAGCCATTTTTACGGAAAAACCAAAGGAGGCTATAGAAAATATAGAAAGAGAGGCAAAACAGTTTGGACGTTTTTCCGGATATAAGTTGAATAGGAATAAAACCCAAGTTTTGCTTAATTTTCAGCCGGAGGACGCGATCGAAGGGGTGTGTCCGAGGGCTACATATCTTGGAGTGCAAATCTCCTCTAAAATTGAGCTTATACACTCTTTAAACTATGTTTTTTTACTAACTAAAGTTACTAAACAATTGAAGCTGTGGCACAAACTCCCATTAAGCATCCTGGGTAGATGCAACGTTATTAAAATGAAGATACTTCCCAAGTTTCTCTATCTTTTTAGGTCCATCCTGCTACGTATTCCGAATGCTTTTTTAGGAAACTTGACGGAATTTTTAGTAGCTTTATATGGGGGTATAAGAAGGCAAGACGGGCTATTGGAATGATGAAACTCCCATACAATCAATGTGGCTTAGACCTTCCTGATTTTAAACTTTATTTTTTGTCTGCTTTTGTTAGCAGCTTACGGAGCCTTTTGAACCCTGAGCTAACGGACTTCTGGCATTGGCTGGTTCTTGGGGTGGAGAGTCATATGTTTTTGTATCGAATTAACGACCCCAACTATTTTAAACGCGTACGGTTCAAGACCATTCGGGATTGTGTATATATATGGGAGGGCATTGAAATTAGACTTTCTCTATCTCCAATTCATAGTAGACTCCCTTTGTGGGGAAACCCAATGCTGCCTGGAATTTTCCAAGACAGCACGGCCCATCAGTGGGCCAGGTATGGGGTGCACTCCCTGGGACAACTCTATGATTGTAATGGCATCAAGATATTTGAGAATCTTCGGGCCACATTTAATATCCCCCAGTGCCTGTTCTTTAAATATTTACAGGTTAGGGACCATTTAGTTAGAAGTTTGGAAATCCGGAGGGTTGTTGGGTCAGACATGTGGGAGTGTATGTATATTCAGAACCAGCAGGCAACCATTAGTAAGGCGTACCGAATTTTTTGTCAAAACAGGACAGGAGGATGTGAGAAACTGGCGCTTAAGTGGAGTGAGACCTTGGTGGAAAATATTACTATTGAAAATATAAGGATAGCTCTAGATACTATTGCCCGATCTGTACATTCGGTTAGCCTACGGTTGCAGCAATTTCGGACACTTTGCTTGCTCTACTATACACCAGAAAGGATTGCCAGATGGTCTCAAGGTGGGACTGTATGGGGAGGGACTCAGGGAGGGACACGTCAGAACTGTCCAAAATGTGGGCTACATGCTGCAGGTATCGTGCATATGTTTGTCCTGTGTCCTTCGCTGAAGTTGTTTTGGGATAAGATATTAGGGGCAATTCAAAATTGACTAGGCAGGGACCTCACGCTCTCAGTAACTGAAAGGTTGCTAGGATATAAGGATGAAGGTGAGCGGAATGGCCCTATACTGACAATTATGCTGGTTGCTGCCCGGTTAGCGATAGCTAGAGCCTGGATTTCCCCTAAACCCCCTACGGAGATGGAATGGTGGCTAGTTCTTAAAGAAACTAGAGAAAGGGAAGGGGCACTGGCTAAAGCCAGGGGAGTTCAAGCACTGCAGAAATATAGGTCTATCTGGGGGGTTCTGGAAGAGCTCTAAGGAATTTGCTTGAAGTTAATTAATCTATACAATGGCTATATCAATTTATACCTTGGAAACGGCTCAGAAGAAATTTAATCATTGTGGGCTTTTGGACACTTGGCTATGGTCCTTGTTCTTTCTTCCCATTTTCCCTTTTTGGTTTTAATTTTTTCTTCTCTGCGGTTGTATTCTAACGATGCTTTGTATATGTATATTTTGTTGGACTGTATGACTATACTTCTTTTTGACAATAAAAATATTTAAAGGAAAAAAAAAAGAAAATCTGAAAAGAGACCAGAACAAGTAAACGAAGTCACAAGTCAAACACAATCTAAACAAACTTTGGCAAAAATAACTTGAAGAAGTCCAAGATTGAGAAATTTAAACAGGAGATACAAGGCTCCTGAATGGACTTACGTCATACTCGAGGAATTTGAATCCCTAGATCTGACTGATGAAACAGAAGAAATTCATATTGTTCAGATTGATGAAAGCAAATTGAGGCCTCCTTAAAAACGAAAAGGAAAGTCAAACTGACAAAGAAAAGATAAGAGAAAAGAAAAGAAATTTTCTCAGGAGAAAAATGGCAGAAATTGATGTTACCGGGTAACCAAAACGTGGATTAAAAAGAAAGTGTTTTAGATTTTGTTTTTGTAGTATTTTATTAGCAGCATTAGTATGGTTATTCCTAACAGTAGGAGTACCTTTGTTAATGAAAACAAGTGACGAGAATAATACAGATACTAATGTTAAGGTGGATAGAAAAAGAAACTGAAATAGAAATAGGGGTAGAAGATGAAGCAAACTATCATAATGAATCAGACTATAATACGTCTTCTAATGTGTTTATTAAATTGTTATTTCAATATGTTACTACTATGGAGATTAATAACTGCTACGTGTGTATGAAGTTACCCTCATCAGTATCAGAAGGAATGAGGTATCACCATATACCTTTAACGTATGGTGTGTCATGTAGTATTTTGTCAAGTTCATTTTATGCTACAGGGAAACTTCAATATTTTTATTCAGATATAAATGTAGTATTTTCTGGATTACCTATTAGAAAGAATATGAATCCAGTAGCTAGTAGTAAAAATGCACAGTTTATGGGTGAATTTTTCATAACAATGAGTTCAATAGATTTAGTTCAGGCACACAAAGATAATCTAACATGTACATTGAGAAAAGAAGAAAAAGATTTTTGGGATTTAGTAGAAGGAAGGAGACAGGATTTAATAAAGAAGGCAACTGAACAGAAAACCTATGTACCTCCATGGGTTGGGAAAGAGGGAATCTATGCAAGTGGCAAGGCTCTTGCTGCGATGTCCCTGGATTTTGTGAAAAGGGGAAAATTCTGCCTCCATAGATTAAAGACAGATTATAACAATAATTACATTGGTTCCAGTGAATGTGAACACAACTTCCTAATTTTAGGAGGGTGGGGACTAAAAGGGGGAACTGATCCTGTATTTCCAGGAGTGTATTATGTTTGTGGGAGAAATGCCTTTTACCTGCAAGATGGTACGGGAGCTGTTACTTTGGAATAGTTTTTCCAAAGATCTATCATGTAGATAAAATCAGTGGAACCAATGGAAATTCTAATGGAATAACACGTAGAAGAAGAGCTAGTTTTTCTGAAATTGTAGGAGACATTTTTAGTGCACTGATACCCTCAGTTGGAGTCATTCTGAATTCACAGAAAATTTGTAAGTTATCAACCATAGTTAATCGTCTTTCTACAAACACTGCAGGAGGATTCTTAATGATTAACACAGAAATGGTTGCAATCAGGTCTATGGTTTTACAGAACCCTCTTGCTCTTGATATATTGTTAGCAAAAGAAGGTGGAGTCTGTGGCATGTTGAAAATTCAACATTGCTGCACTTATATTCCGGACAAGAGCAGAGAAATTAAAGGATATATTGAAAATATTACAAGAATGCATAAAGATTTGACTCAACTGAAGGTTGACAGTGTGTGGGGAAGACTAACAAAAAGTATAACATCAATAGGGAAATGGTTTGTTGATTTTGGGAAGGGTTTTCTAGGTCAAGTAATAATACCATTAGTTATGATAATAACGGTAGTGATGATAATAATGATTACATATAAGTGTTGTAGAAGAGGAAGGAAAGAGAAAGTACATTTTGAAAGAAAAGGAAAGGGACAGAAACGAAAAAGAAAATATGATGAAATACAGCTGGAAGAAATGAAAGGCAGATTATATAAGAAAATGAGAGATTTAGAAGGAAACGAGTTGATTGATGAAAAATTGAGAGGAGAAATAGAGAAGACTGAGAGGTGCTAAAGTTGGTATCTGGGATGGGATGGGTAATTTTGTGATGGCTTAAGATGCCATCAGAGAGGGGATTGATGGAGCAAGGACTCGTAAATGAGACTTGCTCGGAAGCAATATTTTCGTTTAACTCACTAACGAATTACTAACAACGTGTTTGTAATTAATAATTCGCATTTAGAAAAAGACACGCGGGACAGTGAAGCTTGCCTATGTGTTTACTAACGGCAATAACATGAACGAAGGACTAAAACGCACTTTAACAAGGGATCTTTACTGCGCATGCGTCTACTACATCTACGTAGTATGACGTACTAATGCTTGGAGGGAGAATCTTGCGCCTGCGCAATAGACGATAAAATGGCCACTTGAAAGCTCACATGCATGGCACCTGCTTGGCTGAAATAGAATATAAGTTTTATACTAACGCAAATGCAGAAAAGGTAATAATAAATAAAGTGGGATAGAATAGAGGTTGGTGGTGTACAGTGAAACCATTTATTTTTGAAAATAACATTTCTTCTTTTGACTTTATTATTAGTGCGCATTTGGGCCCTCCAGATTTGTCTGAATCGAGCTGATTGACTTGACCCCGAACATGCGCACCAGAGAGAGAATAAATAAAGATGAGTAAGGACTTGTCACGCGTCCAAGGCCAGCGAAGATGTGCCCTGGAAACATGAGGGTGAAGAGTTCATATGAAGGAGCTTTATTCATAACATTGCAACATTTTGTATTAATAAAGTTTGGAGATGTATGGGAAAGGAAATGATTTAATAAAGTTTGAGGGGAGGGATTTGAAAACAATGGTTTAATGAAATAAGTGAAATGTAAGCATGGTGTGACGATCATCCCCCTCGCCTGTCCAATCAGAGTTAGTATTTTGTAAAATTGAAACATTAATGGGTGGTACATGGTTATGGAAGGGTATAATTGAGGTAGTTTTAGTTAGTTAGTTAGCTGAGGCGATGCAGAGCTCAGGATGCTGTCGGTGCTGGGGGTGGTGCTGAAGCAGTGAGACGCTGATGAAGAAATCGAATGCAGAACCATCTATTTAACTTAATTGGGTTAGAAAGAAGATCGCGGAAGAACCACGAGGAGGAAGAGAGTGTCAGAGAGGGGTGCGACGCAGTCGTCGGTATTTAGAGAGGTGAAGTATCCTGTCCTGATTCCTGTCCTGAAGCCTTTGTCTCCTGATCTATCCCGGGGACCCTTACCAGCCCTTTGGCCAGGGGGTTGGTCTTCACACCATACTTGGTAATTATAAATACATCGTATTGATAGATGTTCTTCTCTCTCTGTCTTCTTCTTTCTGAGCATAGTTATTGTGTGGATCTGAATTGCTAATGCCTATTGAAACTTGATTGAATTGACACTCTTGCGAATGAGGGTGTTTGTACTGAAACGTTTGAGATGGTTCACACGCAATTAATTTAGATAAAGATTTTAAAACTTCCTGAGTCTGTGATTATTTCATTTTAATCGAGAAATGTTTAATAAGTTATGTTAATTATCACCATCAACTAGTTCCAACTAATGGTCCATTGACCAGAGGAAAGAACTAATTGATCAGTGAAAGGTTTAGTTAGGGAAAAGAAATAACTAGATCTTGAAGTATGAAAATCACAAACTAAGTTTTCCAGCAGTCTACTTGGTGTTTTTGTGGAAGTAGTTATATGGGCCCAGGTGAGTATATGGTAGTGGAGTATCTGCTGTTAGTACACCGCTGGATCAAAACCATCAACCAACCCTCCGGGACCCCCAGCAGGTCCTCAGCCTACACTCGAACATGTACTTTGCCCATAGACATGTCTTGCCATTTCTCAGTTTGTAATCAGACATCTAAGCAGGGCATCAAACACTTATGGCCAGCCTGTAAACATCTACACTCTCCTATCCCCATCCCAAAGTCAAAAGTCCTCAACAGACCCTCACTGGCCCCCAGCATTCCCTCACTGTGCCCCTTAGACACCTCCACATAGCCTTTATACATGCTCAGCTGTTCCTCAACCTGCCTTCAAATAATACCAGCAGATATTTAAATAAAATCACGTCTGCAATCAGGAACCTTGGTGCACCCTCAAATACCTCAATTATACCCTCAGGGACGACCCTTTAACTGCTCCCACCCTCAGCTAGTCCTTACATACGTTAAGGAGCTCTCCGGGCAGAGTACTGTGCTGAGGGGGCCCCCTGCACCGCGGGGGCTGCGGGGCCTGTGTTACACCACTGGCAATGCAGGCACTCTTTTTTTAGTTGGAAGCACACACCTTCCGCCCAATCAAATGCTGTACTCAAGGTAACCAACATGTGGATGAAGCTTAAGTTTCTCTCTCAGTAGTACTTCAGAAAGCTGCTTTTCTGTTGCTCACATGAGGGCAGGTTACAGCAGCGGTGTCAAGCAATACCTAAAAACAAGGGCTAATGTGACCTATATACTCGAGGTAGCTACGAAAATGCAAAGCAATTATTCAGGAGAAATTAGATTGAAAGAATGTGAAAAAATAAATGAATTTTCGTTTCAGGAATGTCACAGGCTGTAGCGGCTAAGAGCATAGGATGTCAAAGAAGCAATTAATGTTCTTGTGAGTGCAGCCTCCCCCTGCTGATTGCACAGTCTAGGTTTATCAGCAGGCCCTCGAAGACACACACACACATGCATTATACACGTGCACATACACGCGCGCGCACACACACACATTGACAGACAGGAAGTCGCAGAAATACTGATTTTCAGAAATGGACAATTACTAAGAGAAACACGTCAACACTTGCTTACATGCAAATATGTGCATACAGACTTGCACGCACACAAATGAAGTTTTTCCACAGAAAAAATTTGCATAATTGCTACTCTTATGCCACGCCCAGTTAGGAAGTTATTTTTGCAGAAAACTAAGGTCACTGCCTGAATTAAAACACTTGGAAAGCACTCAGCTAGGCACTAAATCCAAGGGAAGGCCTCATTTCATTTTGGGTACTTGCACCTGAAACAGGATTCCAAGCTGGGCCGGTATTTTCTTCTGAGCTAATTGCACCCTCACAGCCACGGTCCATCCTCTGCTCCTTCTGCTTCACCTCTACTTCTCAAATAACTCCAATTAAGGGATGGAGTAACAAATACTCACAAAACAAGTCCTACTAATTGATTACAATGGAATTCACACTTCCTTGCTCAGGATACAAGTACTAATTACCTTGGCTTTAGGTCTGGCCATTCACCCTAGCCTACATGAAACGTTTATTTGCTCACTAACGCAGTCCTGATGATGACCCATGAATAAGGAAGGACTGAAACGTCACAGACACTAACGCAGTCCTGATGATGACCCATAAATAAAGAAGGGCTGAAATGTCATAGACACTAACACTGTCCTGATGATGACCCATAAATAAGGAAGGGCTGAAACATCATAGACACTAACGCAGTCCTGATGATGGCCCATAAATAAGGAAAGCCTGAAACGTCATAGACACTAACGCAGTCCTGATGATGGCCCATAAATAAGTAAAGGCTGAAACGTCATAGACACTAGGGCAGTCCTGATGATGATGACCCAGGAATAGGGAAGGGCTGAAACGTCATAGACACTAACACTGTCCTGAAGATGACCCATAAATAAGGAAGGGCTGAAACGTCATAGACACTAACGCAGTCCTGATGATGGCTCATAAATAAGGAAAGGCTGAAACGTCATAAACACTATGAGCAATTAGATTAGTTAAACATTGTCAAATTATAGTTTTTTTTTGGATGCATACAATGTATTGTGCACTTTGTCTTTCCAATATATTGTTTTCTTGCTGTTCCTGCATATATACTAGCACCTTTTGTCGCTATTCACTTCTAAGTATGTGATCACACTGAGGACTTTTTTTAAATACAGTGTCTTGAAATGAATGGGCTATGTTCAATCTTCAAATAAACGGTACGTTTTTTGTAATTATCACTGTAAGGTTTTATAGTTCTTTTTGAAATTATGTGACAGTTTCTGTCTTGTATTACAACTGATGTGGAATTTTTAAGCTTTTAAGAATGTATTGATCAACCACTATTGGCCATTAATGTATTCATACATTTAATACCCAGGCTCCTGGTGGTTTCCAGGGTCAGTCCTGTTCTGGTTACTTTTTTCAATGCTTATAGACAGGTACAGAGCTCACATACCAATTTTCAGAAATGTACAGATACAATGACGCAGATACAGCAAGCCACGCCCTGCAGGCAACCCACACTGCACACAGCTGAAGGTAGTCCACAGCAAGGGTTGCTAACCTGTAACAGGTTGGACACATGGCCTGGACAAAGGCCAGGTCCAGTGAGGAACCCCCACTGCTCACGACTGAAGGTCATGCCCACTATGGATTGGCAGACTGTGGTTGTTGTGCACAGGGCCTGCCTGCAGGAATTAAGTACATCAAACAAAAACATGTAATTCACAAAAAAAAAACGTTAAATACCACCCCTTCCATGTACACATTTGTAAATGACATTGGAAAACAAGACTTAGGGCCTTATTATGACTTTGGTGGTGTGGGAGCAGGCCACCCCTCTGGTGCCCTACTGCCACACCGCCAAAGCCATAATTATAGCGACCGCCTGCTGGATTCCGACAGGAATGGAGGTCAGGCGGTCCTGCGGCAGCTAGCCCACGGCGGTGCAGTGCTAAGGCTCATACATGTGAACGCCATTGCACGTTCCTGCAGGGCATAGACTGTCACTGCAGCAACTGGGGGTGCATGCTGACGGGAGCATACCATGTGCCCCCCTGCATGCATCCCCTGGCGCAGATGCGCCAGGGGGACCTGTAGGGCCCCCTTTGTTTCCTCACTGCCACACTTTTCATGGTGGGCTCACCGCCATGAAAACTGTGGCGGTGAGGAAACTCCTAATATGTTTGGCGGTGCCGCAGCCGCACCATCAGCATATTAGTGGCCTCAGACCGCTGCAAGACCGCCAGGGATCACAGATCCCTGGCAGCAGCAGTGGTCCCATGCCGGTCCGACCACCCAACTTGTTATAGGGCGGTCGCACCACTGGTCCGGCGGTAGCCACACCGCCACTGTGGGTCTGGTGGTCCACCGGACCACCAAACTCATAATATGGCCTTTAAACTTGCAAGGTTGTGCTCGCTGTGACACATGTTGGGTGTGTTAGTAATCATAAGTGGCGAATTTCAGTAGTATGTTGCCTTTAATTTTTGATCCAGAACAAGAGACTATTTATATGTGTGTTTGTGTGTGTGTGTGCGTGCGTGTGTATGTGTGTGTGTGTGCGTTTGCATGCGTGTATGTGTGTGTGTGATGGCAGTTTCATTCATTCATTTAAGGTGTGATAAGTGTATGTATGTAAAGAGTCATAGGAATATGTATTGAATTCTGTGTACTAATACTAATTCATGCTTTGATTGGACAAAAAACATTGACGTTTGATGTTAAACCTAAAAACGGAAGGATATAACCCTATGGGTGCTGACTTGTACAATGTGCAACCCGGAAATTTGGGATCCAGACTGATCCAAGGTGTATTGTTCATTGCACTCTGTTAACCACCCAGTTTCAGAGTACATTGAAGTATTTCAGTTCATGGTCTACACTATAGAAAACCTTCACTTGCATATGAATAATATAAAATCATATTGGGTTTCATTTATTAAATCATAAATAAAATAACACCTATTTGAGGCTGGCATGAAAAAGGAGAAATGTTTTAATTCCTCCAAACCTTTCCAATTTTGCATGTGTGCTGCACTGTACATCACAAATCCAAAGTGGGTAAAGTGTTAAAGTTGATCTAGGCACAGTATTTTGTACTGGAACTGTATCTTTCCAGTGCAAAATCTATGCTAGACTTAACACAGACACCTCTGACATACGGTGAAAAGCTGTGTGCATGGCGCTCGACAGCCTGAGTGTGTGTCAGTGGTAGGGAAGAGAGATGGGGAGCTCTATTTTAGTAAATGTGGTGCTGTCCTGCTTTCCCTCTCACACGCAGCACAGCTACTTTGGTTGCTCTGCTGTGTTGCACGACAATTGTGTAAAGCTGCTCCATAGTTCCAGATTCAGAAACACAAAAAAGGCATCACAGCTCACCCACAACATTTCACTTGAATGCAGGTTAACAAGTGAATGAGTGGGACTTTTATGGACGGGAATTTGGCAAGTGCATAGCTATCATTAGTGCAGCAGGTACAGTAGCACCAGGACCCAAGGGTATGAGGGGCCCACTGCACCACAATTATGGCTTTCTTTTTCTAATCACCTGGTGGCAAATATTTCTTGTTTGCATCAGAGCAGAGATCTACCAGAGACAAACGCTGTGTGGGCCAAACACGAAGCCACTCATCAGAGGGCGTCACACATTATGGGGTAGGGGAACACCAGAGACAGAGACAACAGAGAGGAACAAGTACAGCCTGCGTCACTGGGCCTCTCTCTCATGCTTCGAAGCACAGTCTCAGGTGCTGGGTTCAGGTGTCACTTCTTGGAGCAGTCTCACTCACCCTAAGGGTCACAACTCAGTCACTCTTGTCAAAGTCCACCTGTTTGTGTACAGTCTCTTGGATTAGGTGCAAGGCTCACTCCTTGGAGTGAGGTCTCGTTCACTGAGTTTGAGTTTCACTATTTAGAGCACAGTCTCCCTCATTGTTTGTAGGTCTCACTTCATGTAATCCAGGATCAGTGTAACACATCTGGGATGTTGATGGAGTGGTTAAAATGTCACTCTGGTTAACTCTTGGCCTTCAGATCTCAGATAAAACTTCCCCCCTTGGGAGCAGCGGAAGAGAGGGGTATGTGGGTGGCTTCTGGGCCCAGTGCTGGCTTCCTAACTAAGCAAGCAAGGCTCCCAGAGGCCTCAAATGTTGTAGCACAAGGAGTCTGAATGAAGGGCACCTGACTGTCAGTGAGTGAGCACTTCCAACTTATGGTTAGCTTCATAGGTTTCGGACTTTGGGGCATATTATCATTTAGCTAGATTAGCAATTTCTTTGAAGTTTTCTTAACTTCAGGCTCTTGTCCTAGTGTCATTGAGCTCTAAGCAGCGTGAGTATGGTTTGCTTTCTTTGTGTTTCATGTACTGATTCATCTCTTCATTATGTTTCTCTTTGGAAGTAATTCTTTATCTATAATGAGGCTTAACTCACGGGGTTATTGAAGGTTCTTTTTGAGAATGGAAGGATGCTTGTTTGGTTGTTCTTTTCACAATTTGTCTACAATAATATTATGTTTATTCTTCATTCAAACATTATCATACTTTATCAGTCTCATCAATGTGATAGTTGATGTCTCCAGGACACAACATTCCAGTGCTGGTATCCAGAACTGAACACAGCACTTGAGATAAGGCTTCCCTAACTGAGTTCCATGCATCAGAGGTGCTCCCCAGAACTGAACACAGCACTTGAGATAAGGCTTCCCTAACTGAGTTCCATGCATCAGAGGTGCTCCCCAAAACTGAACACAGCACTTGAGATAAGGCTTCCCTAACTGAGTTCCATGCATCAGAGGTGCTCCCCAGAACTGAACACAGCACTTGAGATAAGGCTTCCCTAACTGAGTTCCATGCATCAGAGGTGCTCCCCAAAACTGAACACAGCACTTGAGATAAGGCTTCCCTAACTGAGTTCCATGCATCAGAGGTGCTCCCCAGAACTGAACACAGCACATGAGATAAGGCTTCCCTAACTGAGTTCCATGCATCAGAGGTGCTCCCCAGAACTGAACACAGCACATGAGATAAGGCTTCCCTAACTGAGTTCCATGCATCAGAGGTGCTCCCCAGAACTGAACACAGCACATGAGATAAGGCTTCCCTAACTGAGTTCCATGCATCAGAGGTGCTCCCCAGAACTGAACACAGCACATGAGATAAGGCTTCCCTAACTGAGTTCCATGCATCAGAGGTGCTCCCCAGAACTGAACACAGCACTTGAGATAAGGCTTCCCTAACTGAGTTCCATGCATCAGAGGTGCTCCCCAGAACTGAACACAGCACTTGAGATAAGGCTTCCCTAACTGAGTTCCATGCATCAGAGGTGCTCCCCAGAACTGAACACAGCACATGAGATAAGGCTTCCCTAACTGAGTTCCATGCATCAGAGGTGCTCCCCAGAACTGAACACAGCACATGAGATAAGGCTTCCCTAACTGAGTTCCATGCATCAGAGGTGCTCCCCAGAACTGAACACAGCACTTGAGATAAGGCTTCCCTAACTGAGTTCCATGCATCAGAGGTGCTCCCCAGAACTGAACACAGCACACGAGATAAGGCTTCCCTAACTGAGTTCCATGCATCAGAGGTGCTCCCCAGAACTGAACACAGCACTTGAGATAAGGCTTCCCTAACTGAGTTCCATGCATCAGAGGTGCTCCCCAGAACTGAACACAGCACATGAGATAAGGCTTCCCTAACTGAGTTCCATGCATCAGAGGTGCTCCCCAGAACTGAACACAGCACACGAGATAAGGCTTCCCTAACTGAGTTCCATGCATCAGAGGTGCTCCCCAGAACTGAACACAGCACATGAGATAAGGCTTCCCTAACTGAGTTCCATGCATCAGAGGTGCTCCCCAGAACTGAACACAGCACTTGAGATAAGGCTTCCCTAACTGAGTTCCATGCATCAGAGGTGCTCCCCAGAACTGAACACAGCACTTGAGATAAGGCTTCCCTAACTGAGTTCCATGCATCAGAGGTGCTCCCCAGAACTGAACACAGCACATGAGATAAGGCTTCCCTAACTGAGTTCCATGCATCAGAGGTGCTCCCCAGAACTGAACACAGCACATGCATGCTGATTTACCAACAATGCCATGAGTGGCAGAAGTGACATAAGAAGCCCTTTGGCTCCCAATGACATCCATTGAAGTGGCATTTAGACCTTTGACCCTGGTGATATCACAAGAAGTGACATCATGGAGCCTTTCAAACACAGGACATCACAAAAGGTGTAATCTTGGCAGTGGATTTCCTTCTCATGTGCATCCTTTCTGACACCCTCTTCTTTCCTTTTTGAAGCCCTGTGTTCTCACTTTTGGCTATTTCATGTTTATTTGTGTAATTTGCTGTTTATTCATTTTCCTTTAACTTTCTTTCTCCTTCTCTTTCATTTATGTGCACTTTCCTTTCCCATCTCAATTCATTCTCATTTTCTTTTGTCTTTCATTTTTTCTTCCCACTCTTCCCACTCCATACCTTTGATTTTCACTCATTTTCTTGTTCATTTGCTAACACATGCTTCCTTCGTTTTGTTAATTTCTCCCCCTCCATTTCATTCTCTTTTCGCTTCCCTTCTTTTCTCCCTAAAATCTTTCTTTACAGTCACTTTCTTTTCCTCTCCCTTTCATTCTTTCTTTTACCTGTATTTCTTCTCCGTCTAGCTCTCACCTTGTTTTCTTACCTAATCCACTATTATGTGTTTCTCCTTCTCCTTATCTTACTGTATAGTCATGCTGCCCTTTAACCCTCTATATCGGCATCATGATTGAATTGGTGTCTTCCCCATATTCACTCCTTGTCCTCTGCCTGTGTACTCCAGAGATCAACATTGTTCACACCTGGTAAATATTCTGCCTTCAAACTGATTTTGTGTTCCAAACAAAAATTCCACATCTCCTTTGCCAAATCTTACAGTCCCCTTGACATGCTTCCTCCCAATTTGTTTGTCCATCTTCAACAGAGCTGAATTTCCCAGCTGCTGCTGCCATCAGAAACTGAGCAAGGCAAACAATCCCGCTTTAAATTTCTAGACAATTTATGTGTTTCTCCCTTTCCAACTCATTCCACCCCAACCTAACCTGCTCACATCTGACCCAGAACAAAGTCTGGTTTGATTCCAAATACAGCACGACCGTTCCAGCCCTCCAAATTTTCTAGACCCCACTTCAACTCACCCTTTGCTTCTTGAGTCATGTGTATCTTGTCTCCGTACCACACACCCTTTGATAAGCCCAAATGGATGTTGAAGGGTCCTGTAATGTAAGGGTGCTGGAAAATAGCTTGTATTGAAGAAGATAACAGCCCGATCACACGTGCCTACTCCCTCAACTTCACTTCCTCCTTTTTCAACAGAATTCTAACTTCTTGCCTTATCTTCGTTACTTTTTTCTCTGGCAATTGTAGCTGACTAGTAACTGCATCCACCACAAATCCAAGAAAATCCAAAACGCTGAAACAGAATCAAGATAGATTTTTCTACAATGACTCTGAAACCTAGCGGTTCCATCAAATCCCTCACCAAATTTGACTCTTCAACTCCTCCAAACTCTGAATCAATATCAAAATGTCGTCAAATAAACAATCAATCTTGAGTGCAAGAGTGTTGTGGAGGTCTGTCCGATTCAGATACAAAACTTCTATTGGTCACTGAAACAGTCATTTAGAATCATCGGTTACTGATCAGGCACTACACGCAAGTACAAGCGGGCAGGGGAATCATGCCTTGGTAACCTCCCAACAAGCCCCTTGGAGGGGATATCCTGCTCTTATTGTCCTAATGAAGACCCCGCTACCAAAATTAATTAAAACGTGTCAAAACACCAACTGTGATATAATTTGATCTGTATACAACTACTTGGGTAAAACTTTGATTTGTGTGTTTATCTTCCGGAGTGTGTACTTTTTCAAACCGGCTTACTGTTTATGTGTTGTCTGTACCCCCATTCCTTTTTTCATCTCCACAACAGCATTTGAAGAAATTGGTTCATTTTCCTACAGACATGTGATTGGTGTGTGTAAATATGCTTCATTCAAATATGAGATGGATCACTGTAGAACTTTTAGAGAATACCAAATTGTTTTCATAGAACTCTCAAGCAAAATCATTGGATTACCTAGAAGTATTACACTACTTCTACACTACTGTTCCATCTGCTCTACCTTGAGTTTTTTGTGTATTGAGGGGAAGAGTTTACTGCGACTGGCCATACCTCTAACTCTTCTGTTTGTGAGGAAAGCTTGCACTAATGTTGCATGAGCTGTACACACTCGGGGCCTCATTTATGAGGCCCTACCAGCACTTTTGCCCCTCCGGAAGGTCACTTTTTTGACGTTCCGGTGGTGCAATGTGCCACTGACATATTTATAAGGCCACGTTAAGCCACACTATGTGGCTTTTCATGGCTTTATAAATATGTGCCCCTTTCATGCAGAAAACTGAGTGAAAGGGGTGTTCCATGGGTGTTGCTGGGGGAGTTCCCAGCAACATCCATGGCTTTTTGACACTGCCCCAGATTTACGAGAAAACGTAAATCTGAGGCAGCACCAAAAACTTACGCCTTCCCCGGGGAGGTGTAAGGGAGGCACAACGAGGAGAAATATCTTCATGTTTCCTTGTTTTTCCTTTTTCTATGCAGCACACATAGAAAGAGGAAAACGCCTCTTATGATTGTTTTTGTGCAGGAAGGTTCCCCTTCCTGCACAAAAATAATCATCACCGCAACGCAGGCACCCTTGCACCATGGTGCAAAGGTGTCTGCGTTGGCCCACGGCAGCCCATTTAGCACGGGCGCAGTGGAAACGGACAGGAATGTGCTGTATCTAATAGATAATGCGCATTCCTGCCCTTTTCTTTTGCCGTAGGGCAGCGCAGCAGTAAGGCCTGCTGCGCTGCCTTATGGCAAAAAACCCATAAATGAGGTCCTCGATGTGTGTGTGGCTGCATGTGTGCATCCGCAGTGGTGTGTCTCTGTGGAGGAATTGTGTGTTGGTGCTGTCTGTCCTGTGTTTGTTCTGTGTAAATGAGGAAAGCTTGTGCTGCTTCTGTGCATCTTGCAACAATTGTATCTGTGTTAAAAAAAGGCTTGGGAAACATTTTAATTGCGCTGGAGCAAAATTCCCGCAGCAGGAGCACAGGAACAATGAACTTAGAGAAAGCGAGCAGCTGCTGGCTTCTGCTGTTCGTGTCCTGTAGCTTTAGGGGCATTTTCTTAGTGCAAACTGCATCCTCAGGCCCATTTTGGACGCAATGGGGCATTTTGTTATAAGAAAATAGCGCTAAATGGTGGATTATGCTTCTCACACAATTATGCATAATTATGAGTAATTTTGCTCTAATTGAAAGTAATTATGTAAGAGAGAATTATGACAGTTAGCCTCAATGCTAGTGAAAAGGTTGGCTTTGTCAATGCTTATTTGGTTAAGGCATTAACTCTGATATTTTTCTCCTTTCTTCTACTTTCTAGGTTTTGCAATTTCCATGACAATCTTTCCTGATGCTCGGACAGATCTTGGAACATTGAAGGGTGTATGGATACTCATGGCCCATCAAAGTGCACAGACACATTAACACACACCCATATGTATGCACAAACAGATACACACACTAACGAGAAAAGAACCATCATAGGACACAACTACAAACAGAGAGAAAGCGAATGAAATACTCACACATATGCACACATAGATTGTTAAACATGCAGATATACACAAAAACAAATATACAAAGGCAAACACAAAAACCACAAGCAGCGGAATCACAAAAACACAGAACGAGAATCACACACAGACACACGCACACACAAACATACACTAGCACATAAGAGATATACACAGGCAAGCACACACTGGCTCACAAAACAACAGGAGGGTAATTACAGAATCACAGATTGGGATGCACATATGCACACAAGCACACACACGCACACAAACATACAGTAAAATAAACCGATAAATACACACACACAAACATGCAATAATATATACCGATAAATATACAAGCACACATGCTAGCATCCATACACAGAATGAGAAACACACAGCCTAATTGGAACACATACACCCAGACAAATACACACATTAGACTTACTCAGGGGCATAAAGGCATACAAACATGCTTACACAACGATGCAGAACCCCAAAATGTTGGAAAGTGGTTTATTAGCAGTGGTAAATATGCATCTACCACTGGCAATAAGGCCACTAACACAGTCTAGGGCTCAGTACAGGTCTCAGTAAATTGTTCCCATGCTCAACCCTGGGTAGCTTGGTGGCGAGCAGGCAGGCTTAACTTAGGAAAATGTGTGTAAAGCATTTAAAAACACCAATTCAGTAAAGACACAACACACAATGAATATCCCACACCAATTTATAAAAATAGGAAATATTTTTATCTTCAAAATGACACCAAAACGACAAAAAAATCCAATGTAGGGAACTGGCGATATGAATTTTTAAAGAATAAAGACTTTCTAGCATTTAGAAAACTATGGCGCCACTCTGGGACATCTGGTCGCGCTTGACCGGGCCGAAGTCAAAGTTTCAGGCTGACCATGATGGAGACCTGCACAGATACACTGAGCAGGAGGCCCCAGTCAAAAGTTTACCTTTGTACTTAGAAACTTTTCTGGAGCTTTTCTGCCGAGGTCCCTTGCTACTCTTCACGGGTACGGATTCGGCGAGGGTTTGCCGGCTTGACTTTCAGGGTGCTCCTAGTCAAACTCTGGAAGCTGGACCTCCGGAGCTCTTCAGCGGGACAAACTTGGAATCCCGGCCTGGTCGCTGTTGCAGGTGGCCAGCTTGGCTCTCACGGTTGAGTCAGTCACTATATGGAGCTTTTTTCCAAAGTTGCTCCAAACTTCTTCAAACTTCTGGAACTTCTTCCTGAAGTTCCTCTTGAGGTCCAAAGGGTCTAAAACACAGTCCAGTGGTCTGGAAGCTCCAAGATGGTCCTTGAAAGTTTGGGACCACAATTCCCACAATGCACCTGGACAAAACCTTTAACAGTCCACTGGACACACTCCAGGCAGGGGACTCTTGGTGGTAATGATGCAGGTGAGCTCTGTTAACCTGTAGCTTGCAGGGAGTCCACTCTTTTTGTTTAAATAATTTTTATTAACATTTTTTCTTTTGCACAGCATTAGGAAAGCATACAGTCAGAGCAGCGCTCATATAGCGGGGGCAGGGAGTCCACTCTTTAATCCTTTAGAAGCAAGTTACATCCACAGAGCTGTAGTTCCAGATAATGCAGCAGACGTAGTCAGTCAGAATGCAGGGCCTGGTGGTGCAAATCAAGGTTCTAACATGGCAATCCTTCTTCTTCTCTTAATTTCAAGCAGTAGATCTGAGAGGCTCTGCATCTCTCACATATTTATTCAGTGTTCCCTGGGATCAAGCAGGAGAGCACTCCTGTCCAATGAGGTGCAAGGCAACCCCCCAGAGCATGACCACTTCTTCCAAAGTGTGGCATAATCTTCTCCCAGAAAACACTATTCCTCGAAAATTCAACATAGCTGAAATCTCAGCAGAGCATGAAGAGCCAACTTAACCAACTCTCAGTGTGGCTCATTTCCATAACATCTGCAGATTCTTTCCTTAAGCCTCCTATCTGGCTGGGTCAGAGGGAATGGGGGTAGGTGGGCCTGGCATCCCCTGCCTGTCCTGTTCTTCCTTTGGAGCTTCATGCATTACGACCCCTCCGCCCTGCTCTGGCATTCCTGTGTAGCAGAGCACTCTCCACCAGCTAGCCTCTCCCTGGGTGAGCCACTTATCACTTCATCAAAGCAGCCTGGCTGATCCTATTAACTCTCCTGTTAGCCAATCAGGGAAGACCACAGGAAGGCTGAATTTGGGCTTACAGACAAGAAAGTCTTATAGCAACTTTTCTGTATATGTTAGGATGAATTCAACAATGGCATATTGTTGGATTTATCAATACCATTCTCCTAAGTCCTTGAATGATAATTATTCAATTCTTAGCAATATTTATGCGTTCATAAACTATTGCAATGTTATCCTATGGGGCTAGTCATCTACAATGGAGAAAACTGCAATGTGCAATTTCTCCTTCATCAGGGCATCCCTTATAAAGGCCCTGCTTATAGTTACATACCGCCCCCCCCCACCCCTGGGACACCTAGGGGAGACCTTTGGGGTTCTGAATATGCAAAAATAGTGTAAATCCTCACTCCACAGTATCTCATAGCACCAAAGTCGATTTTGGGAAGTACTTTACTACAATGGGGGATGTCAAATGTGCAATTTCTCTATCCCCAGGGCATATAAAGCATATTTTATAATGGGCCTCCTTAGGGGATGTCAAATGTGCAATTTCTCTATCCCCAGGGCATATAAAGCATATTTTATAATGGGCCTCCTTATAATTACATGACCCCTGGGACACCTAGCGGACATGCTGGGGTGCCTAATGTGCCAAAATATTGTAGACTATCACTTTCTGGTGCCCCTACCACCAAAGTCGAGTATGCAGTGAATTTACTTTTCAAAACAGTGCTGCAAGGAAGTGCTGCTTTTAAAATGACCAAAGGCACTCAGCAGTGCACACATGCAAGTGCAGAAAGGGCTGCTGGCCTCTAAACTGCCATGCCCTGTTATATACTAGGGACATATAGGTAGTTTTAATCCCTCTGCCCTATTATCTACTAAGGACTAATAGGGTAGGTCATGCCAATTGTAAGTGCACCCTTATATATAGTGTACTCTGATGCATGTGGGTGTTTTCACTTGTGTTTTCAACATAGCACTGGCCCTGGGCCTGGTTAGACAGAGCCCAGGGACAGTCAGAGTCAGTTACAAAACACAGAATGAGAAACACACAGGCGCATTGGAACACTATACACACAGACAAATACACACATTGAAATTTACTCAGGGGCATAAAGACAAACAAACATGCTTACACAATGATGCCCAAATGCAAGCTAATGGAAATAACGAACCAGACACCTAGGCACACTGAATTCCATACAGACAAACAAAAGGTACACACAGATACACTCAGGCATGGGTATACACTGACACAGAAATACAAGCATATGGAAACAAAGCATGCTATACACCTTTGTACAAATACACACAGACAGAACACACAAATGCAGGCAGAAACCAATGTACACAGGCAAAGATCTGCAGTCTTCCACACTCACAAAGAGATACACACAGACACACAAACTGGCTGCTCTATTTCTGGCTGAAAACGAGGGACCCTCGCACCGAGACAGAAGGTTAATGGTCTTTTAAATGTCCATAAAGATATAAGCCATCATTTCAATCGCCACAAGACTCTCAAAATTATATATGTCACAAGCAGCAGGCGACTAAGGCATTATGGGAAGAAACATTAGAGGAATCTGGGGCTGTTGCTTCCCGGAGCTGTATGTTTTTAATTGAGCAAAATCCTGCTTCCTAATGTGTCCACAACAGAAGGATAATAAGTTTTGCCTCATTATCACACAGAACTGTTGTTGTCATTCCCGCGCATAAAAATGAAATGCAGTCAGCGCGGTGGCAAACTTAAATTGTTTGCTAATTTGCCTGGAAACGCAGGCCAACTGTTAGTGAATGTGTCCTTACAGTGGATGCTGCAGAGTTGTAAGGATGAGCGAAGTGCCATCTTCTTAAGGATGTTGGGGTTTCCGGAAAGCATATTTTGGGAACCCTTGTATGAACCAGATTTGAATTTATTACCCGTTTTATGGTCTGGCTAGACAGCACAGCTGTCGCCAGACAATTATGTGATCTTCACTAGAGAGGGGCTTTGGCTCCGCCTACATGTTCGGAGACAGGAGCACATGTTTTGATTGGGAAGAAGGTTTGTGCTTCCACAAAAAAGTGCTTGCCCTCCAGCTGCTGTGGTCATTTTGTTTAGTTATCCAGCTGCCTAAGCTTGAACTTTCAGGGGCACACACAGAACATTGTTATGCTATTTAAGTGTCTTAGACAACTAGATAATGTATGTTGTTTTTCGCTGACAGCAGGACAGTTCTAAGGAGGGCATTCATGAACCTACATGAATTATTAGGTCTGGCTTGACAGTGCAACTGTCAATTGACCTTTTAAACTACACCAATATTGTTATAGAGTTCTTTGCTTTCCTACAAATACATATCTATTCCCATACTACTTACTTGTAGTGCTGCACATTACCATACAACATTCATTTAAAGCCAGTCCTATTGGCATTGCCAATGCTTGTTAGCAGTTGTAATGATGAGCACTGGCCCTCTCATTGTAGGAAAGACCGAGTAAATGTGCCTTAATGGATGCTGAGTGCACTAGTGCACAATATTAAAAGCAGATGTAGCATAGAACACTTCAAATTGTTGATTTTATTGTCACATATTCATAATCACAAATTAGCCCCTCTTCACAGCTGGTATTCTCACTGCACCTCTGAAAATTAAAGCACTGCCCCAGTTCGGTTCTATTGCTTTGCCTCTCCTCTCCTTTTTTATGTGTACTTCTCTCGGCCAAGACAGTGACCTCCGGCTCTGTTGAGTGAGAGGGATGAGAGGCAGGAAAAGTACAAAAAGCTAAAGAGAACATCATACTAAGGGAGTGCTAGACCTGACATCCTTGGTGTATTATTTCCCCTAAACTTATTGCCTTCACGCCTATATTTTGACTGAATTTGTTTTCGTGGCATTAGAAATCTGTGCACTTTACCCCTGTAGCCAGAGGCAAAGTGCTGGTGCTGTCTCCCTTAAACAAGGTAACATTGGCATACACCTAATTGCCACATTTAATTTACTTATAAGTTCATAGTAAATGGAACTAGATGTACCCAGGGCCTGTAAATTAAATGCTACTAGTGGGCCTGCAGCAACCATTGTGCCCCCCACTAAAGAAGCACTGTAAAACATATTCCAGGCCTGCCACTGCAGCCTGTAGTGCAGTTTTAAACTTCCTTGCAACCTGGCAAAATAAACCTACTGCCGGCATAAACCTTCCTTTTTAATGCTTACAAGTCACCCTGAAGGTAGGCCCTAACCACTCCTAGGGCAGGGTGCATAGTATTTAAAAAGTAGGACATGTGTGCTTACGTTTCACATATCCTGGCATGGAGAAACCACTAAAGTCATTTTCACTCCTGT
This sequence comes from Calotriton arnoldi, assembly GCA_963921515.1. Lineage (NCBI taxonomy): Eukaryota > Metazoa > Chordata > Amphibia > Caudata > Salamandridae > Calotriton > Calotriton arnoldi. Next base: position 2,411,484 of record CAWUFW010001323.1, on the reverse strand, counting down.
AAAGCTATCTCTCCCATAGACTAACACGGGGCTGCCTTATTACACCTAAAACGTGAGGACTTCAGTTTGGGAACAGATAGAGAAATGCTCTTACCGCTCATTTGAATTGTATTTTAAAATGCTTTTTAATGGTAAAGTCAGATTTTAAGTAACTATTCTGAAAATGTCACTTTTGGAAAGCTTGGTAATGTAAGGGGTGGGCCCTACAACACACAGCTAGATAGGGCCAGTAAATACATAATAACCAAAACATCTAGCTGACCATTTGTTAGGCTGCCAACTTTTTATGCAGACTCAGACCAAATTCTCAAATAAGTTGGTCTATTAATTTAATTATTCATTTTCTTAAATTTCATTTGTTTTCACTTCACAAAGACAGATATCAGATACACATAACAATTCAAATGACATCACAAAACGATTCACATACCATCAAGACAAATAAGGATTGAAACAAAGAATCCAAATAACAGATAACAAATAACATTGATTTGGTATAGTTTCCAGTCCAAGAAAAACAAAAGGTAACCTACAGGAACAAATTTCAAAGAAACAAACTAAGGTTACCAACTACCGGGGGTAAGTACATTTATGGCGGCAGAGGATTTGTACATTCAATACATTATTTCCCTCGGCCGCTACTTATTTTTATATTGAAAAACATCCCCTGATGGTAGAAATGGGCCAACGCGTTTCGAATCCCACTCAGTTTACGGGAACTCTCTTCAGGGCTGTGACTGGATTCTGTGAAATCAATAAAAAACATTTATATTGTTTTTACAAACTCTCCTCTTTCTCATTCACCTCTATTTACTAAAAGAAATTCAAGATGGTATCTACCTACTGGAGATCTTGGGAATCCCTCCCGAGTTGTGGGGATTATTGTGGATATGTTTTCCTAAAAAGGACAAGGATACTGAGTAACTGCTGGCTACTGTTTATTAGTGTATCGGTCAAATATAAAATTGCATGATGGCAGGTTTAACTTACTTATGGGAAAGGTCCTTTACTTCTGACACAGTTGCCACTTTGTTGATTTATGAGGGTTGAGAGGTACAGCAGTACCCGTTTTCCTCCTACCTACAGGCACAAAGGTATTTTCTATTATGGACCGGAAGGTTTACGCTGTGTAAGTGTACGAGCGGTAACATTTATTTCCTCACTTTGACACTTACTTTCAGATTTCAGATACTGTTGCCAATTAATGGTCGTCTTGACAATTTGAAAATCTTCGCGATTGTTCTCTTACGCGCTGATGGCTTCTGAGTTAATCAGCTAAAGGATTAAAAGCACGAGCAGAAACGTTAGCTGCGGCGTGTCATCTTCGCACGTTTTAAGATCATTCGAATGCTATTATTTGGCCTCCGATTACTCACACGCATTTTCGTCGCAGGTCCACAGACATTCTTGCTGCTTTCCGTCTGCTTGAACGCTGTCAAATCGTCTGTGCTTCTTACGCTTTAAGTTAACTTCCTGTTCCGTGTCCCTTGTTGGTGCAGCTACTGAGCAAAGGACGCTGGTTCTTGTAGTTTTTTATAATGTTTGCATTTCTCTGTTGGCTTTACAGTAACTGTGATAAATACTTATGAGTGCTCCGGTTCCGTGTCCCTTGTTGGTAAAGCTACTGTGCAAAGGATGATGATTCTCGTAGTGCTTCGCAGAGCATGTGCCTTATTTCATTACTTTATATTGTGTTGGCTTTGCAGTGACTGTGATGGATACTTATAAATGGTCATATTCTTCGCGCTAAGTTCTTGAGATTTCGGACATTTCATTCAGGCCCGATATAGCGCTGTTAAACTTGAGGATGAGATACGCCTCTTTTTGTAACAACAACCTTTCAGTGTCTCTGCCTCTTGGCGTTTGTTTTACGACCCAGAGTACTGTCCATTTAATATCTCTTTCACTATGGTTCGCTTGGATGAAGTGGCTAACCATAGGTGCATTTGTCACTTTTGTGCGGATTCTAGATCGATGTTGGACTATTCGTAATCGGATTTCTTGATTGGTCTTGCCGATATACATTTTGCCGCCCGGGCATGTGGTCCCATAGATGACGTTTTTCGTTTTGCAATTTGAAAAGGATTTGTGAATCCATTTGATGTTATTGTGTTCAAATGTGGAGCCTTCAAACGTTGTTTCACACGACACACAGTTACCACATTTGTGGTGGCCCTCGATGGGTTTAAGATTCCACTGAGAACGTAGATCCTGTCTTTTAGTTGTTAGAATGCAATCAGCCCTAACCAATTGTTGGCCAATGGCTATTTCTCTCTTCATGGCAAACAGTGGTCTTTTAAATGGGCATTCCAAGTTTTGGAGCAAATGCCAATTTTTTTAAATAATTTGGCGGAATTGGTTCGTATATGGGCCAAAGGTAGAAACGCACACCATTTTTGTCATAGGCTGCTTGTCTTTTTTCGATAGAAGGCGTGTATTGGTGTGTATTAGGCCCTCCGCTTGGCATTTTTTAGCAATTTTTTGGGGTAACCTCTCTCCTTTAATTGATTGCACAAAGCTGTTGCATGAGCTTCAAATTCTTCCATCCTTGAACAGTTCTGTTTGATCCTTAATAGTTGACCATATGGCAAGTTGTCTCGCAAGGACCGAGGATGTAGACTTTTATAGTGGAGGATCGTGTTCCTGTCAGTTGATTTGCGATGGAGCGTTGTCCTTGATTCATTATTTATCGGTTTAACCTCCACGTCAAGGAACGTTAGAGCAGTCTTACTCTTGGTCACTGTGAATTTGATGTCTGGATGTCTCATATTGAGCCAATCATAAAATTGCATTAACGTTGGTTCAGGGCCGTTCCAAAGACACCAAATGTCGTCTATATAACGATACCACTTCAAAAGATGTTGTTTGAAGGGATTATTTTCATGAATGAACTTTTCTTCGAACCTGGCCATGTAAAGGACTGCCATTTCCGGGGCAAAGGGACAACCCATGGCAGTCCCTTTAGTTTGAATATAGAATTTTTCATTAAACTTGAAATTGTTCTTCTTTAATGCCACTGTCGCAAGCTGGAGGATGAACTCAGTGGGTACCTGCTGTGGATGTTAACGAGTGTCCAGATATGTTTCGAGTACTTCAAGTGCCTCTTCTTGAGGGATTTGGGTGTACAATGACACCACGTCGAATGAGACAAGCAATTGAGAGTTGGAATCGAAATGGAGGCCCTCTATTTTGTTGATAAAGTCCATCGTATCTTTCAGATACGATGGAACTTGCTGGAGAAAAGGTTTTAGGAAGATGTCCACATATTTGGAAATGGGCTCTAATAGGGAATCACACCCGGAGACTATTGGTCTACCAGGTGGATCCATTAGTTGTTTGTGGATTTTTTGTACAAAATACATCACCGGTGTTCTGGGATGCTTTTTATTTAAGAAGTCGTATTCCTTTGGACCAAGTATTCCAGTTTCTAAGCCCCGGATGAGGATAAGTTTTATCGCTTCCTGGATTTCTCGAGTGGGATCATCCTTAACATTCCGATACCAAACGTCATTCTGAACCTGTTTGAGTCCTTCTTTGAGGTACATGTCCTTTGGCCAAAGGACTAATGCACCCCCTTTGTCGACCGGCTTTATCACGATTGAGGTGTCCTGCCTGACATCTGTCTAAGCCTTGTATTGTTGTGCTGTTAAGTTGTTCGGTTGGAAAGACTGTTTTTTTCTCAATTTGCTGAATTGCAGAGAGTACAACTTGTTCAAATGCCAGGATATGTTTTGGCACCGTGTGGGGATATGGAATGAACATAGACTTGTTTGCTAAGCCTGTTGTTTCTTTCAGAGTTGTGTTTTCTTTGTTGTGAAAGAAGGCTCGCAGCCTGATTTTTCGAAAAAATTCCACTGCTTCAATTTTAAGGCGAGTTACATCCGGTTTGCGTCTAGGTACATACTTCAAGCCTAGTTCAAGAACAGAGGTTTCAGCAGAAGTCAGACTTTTATTAGAGAGGTTAACAATTGGGGAAGGTGCTACGATTTGTAGAACTGTCGCCTGGTCCTCATTTCCCATGGCAGGGTTTTGAAACGTACTTTCTTTTGTTGTTGGCCTTTCTCTAAAAAAGCGTTCTGCCTTTGTTGGTTACGATTGGATGAGCCCTCACCAGGATCTGAGTCCCCCGTTGAGTCTGAAGAGGATGTTTCGGAGAAAGAAAGAAACCTATTTTTAGATCTTCCTCTGTAGTCAAATAGGGCTCTTCGTGATTCCAAACGTGTGTAAAAGTCCTCCTTTAAGTACGGGTAAACCACTTCAATATTAAAAGTCTTTTTATCCTTTTCAAATTGTGTAGTTTTGTAATTGATGGTGTGATCTTTGAATGTCGTTAATTCTTTATCAATTTTTTCGAGCAGGGTCTTTGCTTCTGCTACTGTGTGATTGTCTTTTATCGCCTGTATGAGTTTTTCAACTTCATCCACTTGTTGCTTACAGATCCTTTGGACAGTATCAATAGTATGAACCATCAAATCACGACTGCATTTCGTGCTAATGAAGCTAAAACCCTTTTTGTTCACTGGGTCTTCAGTAAAGATGCCTGGAGTGTTTTTAACTTGTAGTCCCCAAGGTATTGTGCCTGCCTTTAAGTGTTCCAAGAGAAAGTAGCCATGAAGTTCAGTGCGAATAAGTTTGTTACGCAAACAAGTGAGTTGGTCAGTCTCGTTTTGCTGTTGGGCTGTATTACTCAAAGTTATAGAGGAGAAAGGAGATGGGGCAGAAATTAAATTTTGGATGTAATCCTCGGTAAATGACAGTGTATCTTTTTCTGACATGCTAAGGAGGAGTACGGTCTTCCGACTAAATCTGTTATTTGGATTCTTTGTTTCTTTGTTTCAATCCTTATTTGTCTTGATGGTATGTGAATCGTTTTGTGATGTCATTTGAATTGTTATGTGTATCTGACATCTGTCTTTGTGAAGTGAAAACAAATGAAATTTAAGAAAATGAATAATTAAATTAATAGACCAACTTATTTGAGAATTTGGTCTGAGTCTGCATAAAAAGTTGGCAGCCTAACAAATGGTCAGCTAGATGTTTTGATTATTATGTACTTTTGGAAAGCTGGCATTTTTCTGCCTAAACCAAATGTGCCTTTCTGCCAGTGTCCAGGGTCATGTGAATGGCTGTCCTGTCGTGTTGTGTTGTGTATTCTTTCCACACACAGGGACAAAAGGGGCCGAGGTGTAGGGGGACTGGGTCTTCGTGACAGGATGGCTGGGGAGGAGTTATGCCCTGCCCTGATTACACTTCAAAGGATCCTGCCTACAGCACTCACAAAGGGACATGGCACCTGGCCTGCCTACGCCTTTGTCACCCTAGACATTTTGGAGCCAAAACCAGAGGACGGGGAAGAAATAACCAGACCCGGACTGGGAGTAGTCCAGGAATTGCCCTCACACAAAGGCGACAACTAGGTATAAATATAGCACCTTCAGATCCTTTCTTCAGAACACTCCTGGGTATGTGGAAGATTCAAAAGAAGGATGGCCCTGCTGCCTAAAGAAGGAAGTGTGGACCTGTGAGGCTTGAACCCAAACTCCCCAGAAGTGACTCCAAGGGTCAGGTGGCTGACCTTCTGTTTGAGCTACAGGGACAAAACAAGTGAAGCAAGCCACTCAGCTGTTCTCAGAAACAAAGTCCCAAAGCAGAGGTTTATCTCTGAACAACAAGCAAAATGATCCTCATGCACTGGGATCTCCCAGCAGGTATGAGTCGCTTGCATTGTTTCCTGATTGGAAGCATCAGGTTTTCCCTGGAGAGACCAAACAGGACAAATGTGCATCGGATGGCCTGTCCCAAGTAGGACAGTGCAACAGACACTAATCAATGGCCTTGTGACGGAAGGACTGTCAATCAAGAGTCTCTGCTGGTGGAAACAGCTGAGACTTCACCACCAGAGGCTTAGCAGTTCTCCAATTTCTAAAGCCCAAATTCCTTTAGTGGTGCGTGAACCGTGAGTTTGGTGGCACGGGCGCTCCACCAAACTCCAAATTAGGCCCCAAGTATCACAGCAAGCTGAAGGCATCCAGCTATGAGGCTCCCATCACAGGTACATGCATCTGGCTCTACAAAATCTTTGAAGTCTCAACGTGGAATTTTACAATAGCGTAAATGTTTATCTTATGTTTGGGCAAAACACCTGTGAGTTGATCTTGTTTCGTCAAGTCAAAATGTTTTATTTCCAAGAAATAAATTCTTATAGAAATATTAAACACGTTACCCAATTCATAAAAATAGACAATTATAAATATCCTAAAAGCAGTGCATAGTATGTGATTATACCCCTTCAACCACACGTACTTACAATGTACACAAATACAGCCACGTGTACATTAGATTTTTTAATCTAGTTTAGCTCCTTGTGCAGCTTGAAGCATTTCACGCCAATTAACATTCCCTCCAGACAAATCTGTCCACCCTGGAGCCCTGTTAGCCACAGCCTCCAGGTCGGTCCAGCTACATTTCTGGGATCCCCACAAAGGGTGTGCAGGTCCTGGCCCACTCTATAAACATCACTTAGAAACGTTTTCATAGTTCTTCTAAATGTTTGCTTTTCCAGTGAGTTCTACTCAAATACTTTTGTTATTTAATTTTACTGCTAGCTTGGATCCTTTCCCCAATAGCATTTAAACCAATTAACTGATTTTCCATTTACTTTAATTTATCATTAGACTGATATTTCTTTTTTTTTTCTTCAACTTGATGCAGACATTGAGGATCTTTATTTCTTGCTGTGTTGTACTGATCAGCTTGTTAAGCACCTGCATGCACTTTCTCTGAGGTTGCTTTGTTCCTCTGCTTAAGCTACAAAAGACAAATTCTGCATTCATCAAAAATGGTTTACCTCTTTAGACTTCCCTGCCTCTTTCTTACACTACAGTTATCTCTACTCATCCGTAACACCCTGTTTCCCTCTGAGACTCTCTCCTCTTGCGGTGTGTTGAGTGCCCTGTAGGCTATCGCCTCTTGAGCTCTAGGACCTGATGTGCAAAATATTTTAATGGTCCTAAACCCTCCTATTTGCTAAATTAGAGGCAGTCTGCAACTGCCAAAAAGCATTTTTGTATTTACTAAACACATTTCCTGAATGTGTTTGCAAATCTATAAATGGATTCAGAAAAAGGATTACGAATTACTATTTGAAAGGGGCGTGTCGCGGGCGTCCCTTCCAAATTGCAATTCATACCCTGATGTCTCAATGGTGGTCGAGTGTAATACCGGTCTCAAACCATTGATCAGTTACTGACTCCAAATTTGGGGTGGTAGCTGATTCGCAAACGGGAAAAGGTAGCCTTCGGACCGCTTCCCCTTTGTTGAATGCTGACAGTTGCCTCAGGGAAAGTAGGCAGGACCACTGGGAAAGCTTTTTAAAAGCTTTTGTTTTAAATGCTGTCCTGTTTCCTTTAAGGAAAGCGGGCCACATTTTAAAAACAGTTTTTTTTTTTAAACGCAATCAGAGACATGTTGGTCTGCTGCAAGTAGCATTCTACCTTTCCTGTCATTATGGTCCAGTGCAGAAGGTCACATATTGAGACCTGTAGAGAGAATGTTAATTAGGCAGGTCACTCTGTGCCACCCATGATTTGTTAAGTGAGCCGAGGCAGGCAGCATGCCAGCAGTATAGCGCCGTGCTTGTCCGACAGTCTACTCTGCCTGCCAAGGGTTTTTCAAAAAGCCTGTCAGAGAAGTTTGTTTCAGGGACGGGACACGGGTAACATGAAGACAAAGACAACCAAGAAAGGCACCAAACACCTTGTTATTCAGGTAGGCTGTGTTTCCTCCAGTGGCACCATTCACCCTGCACACAATCTCCTGGTCTGATGCACACATCACCAACCAAAAGGCCAAGTGCAATGCGGGGGTGGGGGACATGGTCTCCAATAGTGGGCCTGGATTTTAGGAAAGAGAGGCTGCTGGTCTTGGCACCTCAAAGAGTACAGGCAGAAAGGCCTGTGTCTCATGACTAGAATTATCTGGCACCAATTGTTAGGAAGGTGGGGTAGACACACCACACTATGGGTGCAGATGCATCGTAGGTGCACCCCTAACCCACAGAGTGTGGGCTGTACCCCCAAACTTCATTAAAAAAACATAGAGCACCTCCCGTACACCCAGAGATTGTCAAGTCCAGTGGAGAGAAACACAAGGCAGGTGAAAAAGTAAAACATGGCAGGGTGACACCGCACTTCCAAGCCACCCCGGGACCCCTGCCCCTACAGGCATGCCTCCACACTCTGGAACTAATGCCATAGGTATGTTGCCACAGGACAAAAAGAGCAGGCGGTGAAGGGAGCATGGAAGGATGGCACAGCTCTTCCAAGCCACCCCAGGGCCTCTACCCTACAGGCATGTCTCCACACCCTGGAACTGATGCTATTAGTATGGTCCCACAGGACAGAAAGGGCAGGCGGTGTGTGAAGCATGGAAGGGTGGCACAGATTTTCCAAGCCACCCCAGGACCTCTGTGCCAGCAAGCATGCCTCCAAGCCCGGGGGCAGGGCCATCGCCATGTTCAGGCAGAAATATGAAAACTGCATGCAGCAAACATCTCTCATTCGTAGGGTGTGCCCAGGGGGCGTCAGGGAAGGTCAGTTCCGAGCTGCACACATCCTGCTGCCTTCTGCCAGTTCAAAGTACTGGTGCTACGGGGGGAGAGTGGGGAGGGAGAGGGCTCCTGCGCCTTTCAGCACAGATCATTCCTTTTCCGAGATGGCATTTCCGTAAAGGTGTGACTCCACAGAGTGGTGGGTGGGGAGAGGACGATGACAGACGAGAGGCCACCCAGGTCGATGTTGACAAAGAGGGAAATCACAGAAAGATGTGTAGCAAAACAACTTTCCCTACATATTAAGGATAATAATCTTCTTGACAAATTCCAGTCTGGTTTCATTCAAAACTGCAACACTGAAACAGCCCTGCTGCAAGTGATCGACGATGCGCTGCGTGTACTTGATTTGGGGGAGTCTTGTCTTCTGATTCTTCTAGACCTTTCTGCAGCCTTTGACATTGTTAATCACAACACTCTCCTTAACCCTCTACAACAGAGAATGGGCTTGGAAGGCACAGTGCTTAAGTGGTGTGCCTCATTCCTCTCGGACAGATCCCAAATGATCAAAACAGCGAACAGTCTTTCGTCTTCAATGGCTGTAGGTCAAGGCAACCCTCAAGGTTCTATCCTCGCACCCACTTTGTTCAATCTTTATTTGGAACCATTGGGAAATCTCCTAAGTAAATCTGGGATCTCTTTACCATCTCTATGCGGATGACACTCAAATCTACCTTAAGGTGTCTTCCGCACACGATATCTCAATCCTTAACTCTACGCTCAACTCTATTCAAAACTGGATGTTAGCTCATCAACTCATTCTGAATCCTTCCAAAACTGAATTCCTCCTCCTCTCTACCTCACTCTCTCCTCCTCCTGTTCAATCTTGGATGGATCAGCTGAATTTACTCAACAATAAACCTATCGTTGTCGACAGTGCTAAATCCCTTGGTGTCATACTTGACAAAAGGCTCAATCTACTCTCCCACATCAATTCCATTGTAAAGAATGCATGTTACCAACTGCGCCTTCTCTGGGGGATTCAACGTTTCTTTCCGGAGCAAGACCTAAAAACCTTGGTCCAATCTCTGGTTCTCTCTAGATTGGACTATTGCAATTCTCTTCTTGCTGGCCTCCCCAAATCCCACCTTTCACCTCTTAAATCCGTTCTCCATTCAGAGGCTCGTTTTGTCTTTGGGGCCAAAAGAAGTGACCACATCACACCCATTTTGTCTTCTCTTCGATGGCTTCCCATTGAGGCAAGATCAATCTACAAGACTGCCTGTATCACCCACAAAGCCTTGCACACTTCCTCCCCGCAATACCTGGCGAATAAACTTAAAATCTCTGGAGGCTCTAGACCTTCTCATAATGCGGAAAAATTACTGCTTGAGCCCCGCCCCCTTCAAAAGGGAAAGATCGATGGCTCAATCCTTCTCAGGCAATGCGGTTCGAATCTGGAACTCGCTTCCTCCACTACTCCGTACCAACACCTCTACCCGGACCTTCAAAACTGACCTCAAATCTCTACTCTTCCAAAGACACTTCCAGAACTAATACATCCCTTTTCATGTCCCTCAAGGAAGTTCTTATAATATTGTACATATGTAATCTATGCCTGTACGATCCTCATCCCAATATGTTTTTTGTTTTTTGTGTGACTGCCATCTATTGTTTTATTTTACTTTTTCTTCTTTCTCGTTTGTATCTGTAACCTGTAAATATGTAAAATCCTCCTCATGTAACGTACTTGGTTCTATTGTGAAGCGCTCTGACACCTTTGGGTAAAGTCTGCGCTATATAAAAATGCATTAAATAAATAAATAAATGAATAAAATCATCGTTTCCTACTTTGGGGACTGTTGGAGACTCGTGGAGGGTCTGTTTCTGCAGGAAGATGGCACCTGCGCCTCACGAGGCTGGGCTCCAATCACAGCTCCGCACCCCCACCCCCATGACGTCTGCAGAGGATGCAACGTGGGTTCGCAAAATTAACTGCTCCAAGAAGCATCTGTTCCAATTTGTTGACTCGAATTTAATTTGTTTGAAAATAGCTTCGGCCCCATGGACTCCAGGGAAAAGTGGCATTTGTTCTATAATTAAATGTTTTAAAATAACACTCAAACGTGCCACATTTAAAAGAAATGCTCACCGCAGCAACGGAATTACATGTTTCATGACACGCCTCAGCACAGACACCAACATTCAGGATTTAATTTTACACTAAAACACGCTGTTTTCTCTCTTAAGTAGCGGAAAACCGCACTAAGACCAAGAAACAAAATCAGCACCAGGGACCTCTTTAGGATTTCGTGGGCCCTGGGCCAAACTATTTTGAGGGCCCTGTTCGGAACAGCTTTGGATTTATGATCCCATTTCAGCTCTTTTATGTCCCCTTTGGCCAGGTCACTGACACGCCCAGGTCAAACCGGATTACTTTAGAAGCCATCCCAGAGACATTGGATGATCATCCAACTACTGTAGAAGTCATTTTCACGTCATCAGACGTCATCAAGCTCTTAAAGTCATCAGCAGAGTTTAGAAACCTGAGCCTGATGATTTGAAGATGACTTGAAAATGAGATTCTGATGACTTCACAAGATGTGATTAACCCCAACGATTTCAGGATGACTTGAAAATGATTATCTGATGACTCCACAAGGTGTGACTGCTCCTGATGATTTCAGGATGACTTGAAACTGAGTACCTGATTACTTCACAAGATGCATTGCTACTGGTGGTTTTAGGATTGTTTGAAAATGACTGTCGGATTACCTGACGAGCACCACAGTCTTCTAATTAAAAAGACTGGTTCGTGATGATTTTAGGATGATTTGTTGATTGCTTCAGGAACATGTCCAAAATTTTAGTTTATTTATTTTTAGAGATGCTCAACCCTTTCGAAGATTTCAGAATCTCCTTTTAATTGGATAATGAACACCAATTACACATTATTGCATTTTCAGCACTGCAATTAAACCTTAGCATTAGCGGAGACTTCGAAGCTAGAAGGCCTGGGTGCTATACAGTTAATAAAATCCAAATTTAGTTTATTTTCAAATAGTTGATTTTTATATATGCTAGCTCAAATCGTATGGCCACCTGAATACATAGGTATAATTATTTCTTGGAGAACGCTGCAGCTTTTGGGCAATGCTCTCTCTGGTGCTTGCCATTAAAGTCATTTTGTAAAGTATTTGCACAACTGGTTTATAAACTTAATACAAAGGTGTATATTGGGAGCTGATATTTGCATTATTCCTTCTTTACTCAGTTGACATTGACACTGGCAACGTTTTGTGTCGAATACATTGGTCTTTTAATTTGAGCGATCTGAAAGCACCAGGATATTGTGAGGGGTAGGTATGGTGACCAGCAAAGTATTGCAAGCCCAAATGGTAACTCAAGGTGAGGCGTTCCTCTTCAACTGGTCTGTCATCAATTTCACTATAATTTAGCTCACATCTTAGTTGGTCACTTTTTCTAACTAACCTGTTCCAGACATTCAGGTACCCTGCTATCCTGAGAGATCCTTTTGGCTTATGTTAAAGTTCTGCACACTTACCATTGATGAAATATAAGAGAAGACATTGATGTCTGAACTGTGTTAATGTCCTTCCTGTGTAGAAGCGTTCATTTACATGCATCACAGCAAGTATTTGATGTGAGGTAGAGGACATATGCATGTGTGTTCACCCCATGTGCTTGGGAGTGAGGAGCCTTGTGTTGTGTTAGTTGTGCACTCTGGGATATTCTCTACCACACACTGCCTGAGATGATGTGCCACTCGGAAGTGGAGGCTCTGGAAGTGCCATTTACAACTGGGGTAATTTAATACACTTTGCATTCTATGGCGTATATGTTACAGAGCCTTATTCTTTATATTTGCTGCGGATGGTCCCAATAGAATATTTTTATTTGTATGGTATGTTATTTTCGTGGTTCAGCCACCTTACGGATTATGTTATTTTTCCCGCCAAGTGAGTCATGCACTCTACAAATTGATATGACATGACTTACAGGTAGGACCACGAGGAAATTGCATGTGCAAAACAAGGGTGTGTTTCTTATTTCCAGTCACCCTGTGATCTATACCAAGTTAAACAGCTAGATTAAAAACAATTTGCGCCTAGCTTTTAGTTTCTTAAACACTCAGACTGAGGCCCTTTGTAAGCTGCAACGCACATCATGGACACACAACATGCCAGTCACTTCCTTTAAAACAGCAAAGTGCGAGTGTATGCAGTTCTGTCAAAGAGCAGTGATGCCCCTGCTTGTTCACGAAATTCGAGTTAACTGTTTACATATTTTGCCTCGAGCTAGTGCAGATGGTGCTGAAGCAGCCAACTTCGTCACTGCCTCCGGTTCCTGCCCAAAAATGTGATCTTATCTCCTTCATCTGCAATTGTTCGCCTCGTCTGAAACTGCTCCTGACTTAGCTGCACCTCTTTCTGCTTCCCCCATACCTTCTGCTTAACTCAGTCTACCTCAAATGCAAGTCTGCTTGCCTCATACGTCTGCCTGTGCCAGCTGAAACTGCCTGCATCGGCCATGACAAGCTGCCTATAAACCTCAGTTCTGTCATCCTCAGAGCCCATTATACCCTAAGGCTAAATCAAACTCCTTCCCCTATATGACCAGTTCCTTTAGTGTCCCTCCGCCTCCATCCAGATTGTGCTAGGGCCTATTTAACACTGTGACATTCACACACAAACATCTGACGTGAACATAAAGCTACTCATGCAGATCTGCGACCCACTTTGATATTTGGCAGGTTGTCACTTTGTGAAAACAATGTTTGCCAATCCAGCGTATTCAGAGTATCATTTACTGTTAAGATTCGTTTTTCCCACCTGTCGCTTTCAATCTGCCTGGTCATGGCTCCTTCCCGTAGCTCACCCACATCCTCCAGCATTCTCGATCCATAATTCATGCATGTACTGCTGATTAACCTTCCTTCTTTATGCAAATTCTCTCTTCTTTCTACAATACCTCCGCAATCTGTTTTCTTCTTCAGAACTTCTTTTTCAAAATGTACAACTTTGCAACAATGCTCCTTTTTATTCGTTTATTTATTGCTATGATAAATTCCAGATCTTCCCCACGTCCCTATTCAGTCATCTTTTCCAGCATCAAGGCCAGGGGTGGGTCATTTGCGACAAAAACGAACCATCCACCTGCACTTCCTGTCATCACGAAGACTGCCCAAAAGCAGCAAGAACAGACATCTATTTTTATATGAACTGACTGAGTAACGTTTTTTTTTAATGCCATACTTGTCCGGAGCCTTTGCGCACTGATTCTGATGTGGATGTGGGCTGTTTAATTTCAGAGATCAGGCGGCAGTTCCTGGCCCAGCCCCTCCAGCCTCGAAGTAGCACTAAGGGCTACCTTTGGGCTAGTTTTGGTAGGGTCCAGGTTACCATGCCGCAGCCGTCCCTGGTTGGACCGGAAGCGGAAGCCTTAGCCGAGTTGTGCTGTGGCCCAGAGAGAAGACTAACACGTTGCTGCCCCGGAGTGTGTGCAGACTGATCAGGCTCAGAGGAAAAGAGAAAACATTGCTCCGTTTCGGTGGTATTTTTTTGGGTGGGGTTAGGGGTGCGAGTGAGACGTGGGAAGTGAGGTGGGTGTGATTTCCCGCCTCTCCTCCACTTTGGGGTACTCTGCAAGCGCGCGCTTTTGTTTGAAAGGCGGGAGCCTGCCTTTATTTAACATATGGCGCTGTAATGTGATGCTTTATGTGAGAGAGCTGGAGGTAGGATTCCGCTCCTCACTTATTTTACCGAGTGTGGGGACTTTTCAGAGAGGTGGGACTAGGATCCCACCATTTGTGGGCTTTTGGGACGCTACAGGGCACGGAATGTGGCACTTCCAATTGAGGCAGTGAGTTTGAGCTCACCTCACAACATGGGCGCTTCAAGCTCAGATTAATAACGTGCTCTATTGATACAGCATATGTGATAGAAATTAAATGTGGGATTTTGAATCGTCGTAAAAGATCATTGGCATGGCCTTCCGGTCACAACACCAGACGTTGAAACTGGGGACACGGGTTGGAATCCTAGCGTCGAATACACATCCTGTGATTCTGGGCAAATCACTTAATAGATGGAAACCATGTAAGGCTTGAGGTACTTTACATGCAGAAAAGTTGCGATGGTAGGATGAGCTGTTTTGGTCGCTTATTAAAACCTAAGACTACTTCCAAGGATTCTTTTCAATGGGATTTTCCTGGCTTTTAGCAGACAATTGCTCCTCACATAAAACCCTCGCAAAGCATGTAAAGAGCATTTATCCCTCATTAACCTCCCCATTCCACAGCCATTGCTCTGTCATTTGATATATTTTACCTTATTGGGTAATTTGCTCAAGGAAAAAATATGAAAACGTCACCAGGAAAGGAAAAATAGGCAGAGAGAATCTTAATTCTCTCTGCCTATTTTTCCTTTTCTGGTGACGTTTTCATATTTTTTTCCCTGAGCCAGTTAACTAGTAAGATAAAACATTTCCATGTCAGAAAACTCTGTGACGGTGAATGAATCACTATTGTGTGTCTGGGCAGCAGAGCTATGCATTAGGTGAAGTCCAGCAATGATACAGGCCTGTCCTCCCTGAACGTTATATATTTTATCTTTATACATGTGTATTAAAAAGCAGAGGCATACACCCTTTTTCCGTCCCCCCCCACTATTTTCTTCTCTTGCTTCCCATTTCACCATGCTCCTTTCCTATTATCCAGTCTTTTGCTTTGTCTCAACTCTCCCCTCCGAAACTACGTTTTATCTTTCTTGCTCACTTTCCTTTCTCTCCTTTTTCACGCTGTCTTCATAGGGTCTGCCTTTTTCCTTCCATTCCCTTTCCACTTTTGATTTTCATCATCCTCCTTTCTCACACTCCAATTTCTGCTATTACCAGTTTTCTTTACTCTTCTCGTTCCTTCTGTACCTGCCTTTGGCTACCGCTCTGATATCTCCTCCTTCCTACCTCTCCCTTTTACCTGTTTTTAGGTCTCGCCTAGGCAGCCCTTGGCTGTCTCTGCAACACATTTTGTATTCTGAATATGTACATTAAGCTCTGCCTATTTTTAAGGACTGCCCCTATTACATGTGTAGTTACTCAGACAGTTTGTGGCACTATTTGCTTCTTTAAGCTAGAGCACTCAAAACCAGTGCTTGACAGAGCTCTGTTGTAAACAGGGCTGTAAATCCTGCTCTTATCTTGTCCCATTTGCTGTGCATTCAAAGACCTCCGATGCCCTACATGGTTAATATATATTCATTCTCTCTCTCTCTCACCTCCCCTCCCTTCTTCCCCCTCCCCTCCCTTCTTCTTCCCCCCTCCCCTCTCCCCCCCCGCCCCATCCCAATCCAGCTAGAAGGCCCTCCCATCTGAACGCTCTATTTCTGTAAACAGGGAACCAATTACATTGCTTTATGTTACTGCTAATACTGTTTATGCACATTTTCACAGTTTTGGTACTTCTCCTTCTGCAGTTGAAGTACAATTCTTTAATGTAGTTCTGAATCTGATATTTCCTTTCAATCCAGTTGTTTTACTAATGCCACTCCACGCAATTCAAAATCACTCTATGCAGGTGTACGCCTACAACCTCACTTCACTCTACCCAATTTACTCCACTGTATGCAACGCCACTCCAAGCAGTGAGACTCAAGGCAACGCCACTCCGCTCAACGCCGCTGCACTCCACACAACGCACTCTAAGCCGCACCTCTCTAATCTACATAATGTCCCTCCATGCAACGTCTCCCCGCAACACCACTCTATGCAACGCCACTCTGTTTTATTCCATGCAACGCCACCCTGCTTTGCTCTACTCTGCTTTTTTCCACTCCGCTTTACTCCACACCGCTCCACTTCACGCCACTCTGCTTTACTCCATGCCACTCTGCTTTACTCTACGCCACTCTGCTTTACTCCGCTCAGCGCCACTCCGCTCAATGCCACTCTGCTTTACTCTGCTCCGCTTTACTCCACTCTGCTTTACTCCAGTCACTCTGCTTCACGCTACTCTACACAACGCCACTCCACCCAACTGCACTCTACACAATGCTGCCCCATGCACTCCACACCACACTACCAAACGCAGTGCCAAACACGCAATGCCACTGCACGCAACCCCACTCACCTCCACACAATGCCACTCTGCTCTATGCAACACCACTCCAACCAACTGCACTCCACTTTACGCCACACTACTCTACGCAACACCACTCAATAAAATGCCAATCTGTACCACAACGCAATATAATTACAATCCAAATACCACTCACCACCACATAATTCAACTCCATCTAATTACACGCTTCTCAAAACCACATAAATACACCTCACTAAATCCACTCTATACCACTTAACAATCCAGATATAAACACTCCACATCATTCTACATTATTCCACTCAACATAATTTCACTCTATACCACACTTTTCCATGCCACACTGTTCAACTCCACACAAATCCATTCCACACCACATAATTACAAAAAACAAACATTATTCCACCACAATTCCACTACACATCACATATATCCAATTTATAACACCTAATTCAACATCATACCATACAATTCAACAGCACACCATGTAATTAAACTCCACTACATAATCACAATCCCTCTCTACATACTTCCAGTACACTCAAACACACAATTACTATCTAACTAATACAAATGCACACCATGCCACATAATTCGACTACACAAATCCACTTTACAATTAACAATTCGAGTCCAACATAATTCGACTACACACCACATACATCCACTTCAATCCATAACACATAGGTAAGAGACATTTACAACGCCACTAGCTCCAACTCTTTCTCTTTTTTAACACATCTGAAGCTTAGGTTCTACCGATTTCCTCTTTTTCGTCACCACACAGGTATAGCTTTCCATACAGTTCCACACCACACAATTCAACTCCACACACTTGCAATTCACACCACATAATTCAACACCAAACCACCTAATACAACTCAGCAACACAATTACACAACCCACCACATGCATCTAATCCACACCACACAATTCCACATCCTGCCACACATTTCAACAGCACACCATATAATTAAACTCCACTACATCCACAACACAAAATTCCATTCCACACAATTAAACTCCATAACACAATCCCACTGCAAATAATTCCAGTACACTCAATACCACATGTACTGTCCATATAATTCCACAGCATACCATGCCACATAATTCCACTCCACAAATCCAATCCATGCCACATCACACAATTCCATGCCACACAATTACACAACTAACTAATCCAATCAACACACATAATTACACTACACACCACATACATACATTCCATAACACATAGGTAAAATACATTGCCATATTTACAATGCCAATAGCTCTAACTCAAACAAATACGAGACCAATTGCATTTTCATTGCCTGTTCAATCTTGCAACTACCTTTCATGGTTTCCACCTCTGTCTCTGTTGTTGTTTCCTACACCTCCATTTCAGAAAGTGTTGCACGTTGTAATCCAAGTCTGGTACATTAGTACAAAGATGGCTTATTCACTGTGGAGATGCCTTTTTAAATTGTTGTGCAGTACTGGTATCCCCCAGAACTGTGTTCAGGATTCATCTGTTCAACCCAGTACTCACTCAGACTCCAGGAAAAGCGCAGCATGCCCGGTTCCCTATCGCCTCACCTCACTAATGAGATGCAAGGGTAGGCGTGCCCCTCACAACTACATCATAAAATAATGCGTTAAGGCAAGGAAACACGCGCTGGCTCCCCACATAAAACCTTTGCAAAGCATGTAAAGATCATTAATCCACCAATAACCGCCCCATTCCACAGCCATTCGTCTGTCATTTGATGTATTTTACCTTATTAGTTAACTGGCTCAGGGGAAAAAATACAAAAACGCCACCAGGAGAGGAAAAAGGTAGAGAGAATTATAATTCTCTCTGCTTATTTTTCCTTTCCAGAATTAACTAATAAGGTAAAACATATTATTAATGGCAGAAAACTCTGTCATGGTGAATGAATCACTATTGTGTGTCCGGGCAGCAAAGCTGTGCATTAGGTGAAGCCCAGCAATGATACAGGCCTGTCCTCCCTGAACTTTATGTATTTTATTTCTAGACATATATATTATAAAGCAGAGGCATACAACCTTTATCCGTCTCTTGCAGTATGTTCTTTTCTTCCTTCCCATTTCACCACGCTTCTTTGCTACTTTCCAGTCTTTCATGCTCTGCCCTGTATACGCTTTCTCTCAACTCTCCCCTCACAAACTACTTTTCACCTTTCTGTCCTTCTTGCCCACTTTCCTTTCTCACGCTTCCTTCTCCTTGTCTGCTTTTTCCCTTTCCACTTTTCTCATCCTCCTTTCTTGCACTCCAATTTCTGCTATTAACAGTTCACTTTACTCTTCTCGTTCCTTCTGTACCCTATCTTTCTTTGGCTACTATTCCGATATCTCCTCCTTCCTACCTCTCCCTTTTATCTGTTTTTCAATCTTGCAACTACCTTTTATGGTTTTCGCCTCTGTTTCCCCTGTGCCCCTCACCTCCATTTGACAGTTTATCCACACTGTAATCCAGGTCCGGTACATTAGTACAAAGATGGCTTATTCACTGTAATGTATTTAGCTGTTTGAGTACGTTTTGTGATCTTGACTGGGTTTGAATGTTCTAGAATATGAAACAAACAATGGCAAATCTAATAGGCCTTTTGGCTTTTTTATTGTTTGTTTTCTCACAGTTTTTGCAAAACGTTATTGATGTGGAACTTATCGCCCACACATCAATATTTTTTTTAAAAATTGTCTAAAAGCAAATATATTTTTGATCTCAAAAGGACGCTTTGCCATAGTAGTCACTGACTCTTAAAGGCACTACTTTGTGTGTGGATTTACCTTCTTGTGAAGGTTAAGAATGCCATCACTCGCAGTAAAGTTAGCCAATAGCTTGGCCCACTGTCCTGTCCCAAGCTGTACACAGCGGTGGATGGATGAAAAATGAGAATGACACAATAATAGACCAATTGATGAGAGGGTTACCTGAAAGCCTCTATAGCTAAGTGTTTGTGTGTGTGTATATATATATATATATATATATATTTCTGAAAAAACCAAAGGTTACAGGGCCGTTATAGTTTGGCTCAGGCTTCACTCGTATGAAACTTGTGAAATTCAGCAGTTATCGTTAGCTGAGCTCACTATAACTCATGCCCCCGCAATGCACTGCTTATGACCTCACGTATTACATCACTCATGACATCACTTGACATCTCTGATAACATCACTCATGACATCATCCAGTGACTGACTGTTTTTATAGAGTTTGAGTGTTAAATATATATACCAAGGTGTTTTGGTGAATCGCTGGGTGTATGAGTGCCTGTGTGGATGATTCAGTGGGTGCATGATTGACTGTATAAGTGAGTGATTAGCTGTCTCAGAGAATGTATGGGTGAGTGACTGGTTGTGTGAATGTCTATCAGTCTGTCAGTTGGTGTCTAAGTGGTTGTATGGGTGTGTGAGTGGGTACATGAGTGGCTGTATGGGTGATTGATTGGTTGTCTGAGTACCTGTCTGTGTGTTGAGGGGTTGTGCGACTGCCTGTATTGATGAATGAGTCAGTAGCTGTATGGGTTAGTGAATGCATGTGTGAGGGGCTGTATGGGTGAGGGTGTGCATGGCTGTGTGAGTGAGTGAATGGATATGCCAGTGGTATATGGGTGAGTACCTGGGTATGTAAAGGGCAGTATAGGTGAGCAGTGGGGTATATAAGTGGCTGTATGGGTGAGTGTGTGCTTGTGTCAGTGACTGTATGAGAGTGAGTCTGTGTTAGTATCTCTATGCATAAGAAGTGGGTGTGTGTAATTGTATGGGTGAGTAAGTGGCTGTGTGATTGACTGGGTGAGTGAGTAGGTGTGTCAGTAGCGCTACAGCTGACTAACCCAGTGTGTGAGTGATTGTATGGGTGTATTAGTGAGTGAGTGGGTGTATGTATGGGTGAGTGGATGCGTGTGTAGATATGAATTAGTGAGTGGGTGTGTAAGTACTGGTATGGGTCTGTACATGGGTTTGTGAATTATTGTGTGGGAGTGGGTGTATGAAAGGTTCTATGGGGGTGAGTGGGCCCCCTTCCCTGAGCCAATTTTGGCCCTGGGGGCCCATTCCCCCGGAGCCTGCCTTTTTAATTTTTTTAATTTATTATTTTTACATAGGAGGCGGGACACACAACCCCCCTCCAGAGGCCGATTTTTGCCACGGGCAAACCATCGCCCGGGGCCTGACTTCTAGACTGGGTGCCCTAGTCCCACCCAGGGCAACCATGGGGATCACGGGGGGAGCCTGAAAGCCTACGTAGTCCCTGCTGGCTCGCCACCTCCTGCCGGGGCCGGCATTGCTTTGAGATCCAGGGAGCTGCAGTTTGTCTGTTTCCCTGCTCGCTTGACAGCAGGCAGGTAAACAGACATGCTCCGCTGTCAGCAAGCAAGAGCATTTTCCGCTCTCGCTTGCTGAAAGTGGAGCACTCTTTTCTATGGCTTGGCGGGACATAGCAGGAGCCAGACGTGGGGGTGGCGGGACATAGCAGGAGCCAGCCTTGGGGGTGGCAGTCCCAGGGTCATCTAAGGCTCCAGGAGGGGGGCCAAAAATACCCCCCTTCCTTCTTCTCTTAGGGCCTGGCCTGGGGAGGTGGCAGTCCCTGGGCCCGAGAATGGCCTGGGAGGAGGGGCCACACGTCTTCCTCCCATTTTAGAGTTTGGCCCCTGGGGAGGTGGTGGAACCGGGGCCTCAGTGGGTTCTTGAGGCCCCCAAGCCAAATATAAAAAGCGTTGGGGAGGTGGTGGTTCCCGGGCTGGGAGGTCTTCATAGCCCCCTATATTATTGCAATTCGCCTTGAGGAGATGGCTATTAGCACAAAATAACAAAAAGCACAATCTGCATAACAACATCGCCCTTTCTGCCAAGTTTGGTGTAATTCTATTCAGTTGTTTGGGCTGTAGTAGTGTTGACCGGGTCCGATGGGAATTAACATTGCAAACGCACCCTTTTTTCCAACCCCATTTTTCTCAGCCCCCGCTTTACAAATACCCCAAAACTTTCCATGTTCAACAAGAATCATCGGAGCACCTTTTTGGAAAAAGGTTGCAAAGATTCGTCAAACGGTGCCAAAGTTGTATCTCTCTAAATGTGTGTGTATATATGTAAATGTGTGTGTGGTAATGTGTGTGTGTGTGTATATATGTGTGTGTGGATGTGTCAGTGTGTGGATGTGTGTGTGTGTATGTATATGTGAGTGTATATATATATATATGTGTGTGTATAAGTAAGTGTTTGTATAAGTAAGTGTGTGTACATGTATGTCTGTGTGTGTGTATATGTCTGTGTGTGTATATATGTCTGTGTGTGTATATATGTCTGTGTGTGTATATATGCGTGTGTGTGTGTGTATATGCGTGTGTGTGTGTATATATGCGTGTGTGTGTGTGTGTGTATATATAAAATACCAGACTTAAAATAAAGCTATGAGTCAGGTAGGCTCCTTGCCTTGTATTGAAATCACATTTGGTGGCAAGGAGTCCTATTAGTGTCAAGGGCGCCATTCTCATTGCAAATGATTCTGCAGTGAAGTTAGGGTACCATATGGTGATTTTTCTGACATTAAAGGTCTGCTATCACCAAAGTATAAATCATTTTTTATACTATACTTCCTTCTTTTAAGCGCTATATCTTACAGTTGTTACTATTACACTCTTTCATATTTCTCCATTTACCAGTCTCAGAAGGATGGTAGACTAAGTTTGCTCTACAACTCTATGCCACTCCACGTCACTCTACTCTCTGCCCCTCCACAACACTCTACGCTTCGCCACTCTACTCGACAACACCACTCTGTGTCACCACGTAACACCACTACTCTATGACACCACCACTCTGCTACCACTGCTCTCAACGCCCCTCTACTCACCACTCTAGGCCCTTGGACTCCATGCCAATGTATTCTACGCCACTCTAACCATATACCACTTCACTCTACGACAGTCTACTCTGCAACACTGCACTCTCTGCCACTGAACTCTACGCCACTGCACTCTATGCTGCACCACTATTTTACTCTGCGCTGCTGCACTCTGACACTCAGCTCTGCAAGACTGTATTCTCTGCCACTGAACTCTATGCCACGCTACTCTGCATGACTGCAGTCTAAGTCACTGCACTCTGCACCACTGCACTCTGCATCGCTCCACGCCACTCTAATCTGTTCTGTACCATTGCACTCTACACTACTCTACGTCACTGCACTCTGCTTCACTCTGCTCTACACCTCTGCAATCTACCCTGCACCACTCTACTTTACGCCACTCTTCTCTGAAACAATCTACTTTACACCACTGCAATCCACTCTACTCGCGCGCCAATGCACTCTACACCACTTTACTCAACCAGTGCACTCTACGCCAGTCTACTCTGCACCACTGTGTTTTACACAGCTTCAATCTAGGCTACTGCACTTTACGACACTATAAGCTACGATACTCCACTCTGTGATGCTCTACTCCATTAAACTCTACTTGACTCTATGCCACTCCACTCTACAACACTACTCCATGCTATGCCACCCTTCAACACTACTTTAGTCTACTCTATTCTACAACACACTACTCCACGCCACTCCACTCTGACACTGATTCTACAACACTTTACTCCACTCTGCCATTCCACTCTCCTACATTACTCCACTTTATGCCACTCCACTCTACAGCAATCTACTTTACGCAACACTCAACGCCACTCTGTTCCACACCACTCCATGACACTCTGCTGCTATAATTTATACTACTTCATCACATGGCACTTTTCGACATGCAACTCTCCTTTACCCCACTAACCTTTAGCCATGCTGAACAACAGCCACGCTTGTGTACAATATGGCTAAAACATATTGGCAAAGCCAATAGCTCTTGCAAAGGCCAGACCTTTGGCTTTGCCAAAGCTTGTTTATTTTAAGCGATACTGCAAACCATTGGCAGAAGACATTGGCAAGCCACATGGTCAAAAAGGCAAGACCTATTGGCTTTGCCAATGCTTGTTTTTGTAACAATTATTTGCTCTGCTAACAAACTAATAAAACTGTGTATTTCTTACCATCCTGTGTATGTCAATCAAGTATTACTACTCAAGGTCATCCTAGAGTAATAAATCTGCATATTGAAACCGCCATGCAGTATCACAGCCAGAACCCATCCTACGGTAATACATCCCCATCATGAAATCGACTAGTACGGTCCCAGTCCCATTCTAAAGTTATCCTTGGATCATCCATGAGTAATGCAGCCTCATTCTGAAGTCATCACAAGATGATTCTGTAATAATACAGCCCCATCCTGAAATACTCAAAGGATCATCCTGGAGTAATCCAGCCTAATCCTGAAATCATCATGGGATCATTCTGGAGTAGTACAAGCTCATCACATGTTTTCCATTGAAGTAATCAGGAACCCATCCTGGAGTAATCCACCCTAATCCTGAATTCGTCATGGGATCATTCTGGAGTAGTACATTATCATCACATGTTTTCCATTCAAGTAATCAGGAACCCATCCTGGAGTAATCCACCCTAATCCTGTAATCAGCATGGGATCATCCGGCAGCAGTACAAGTTCATCACATCTTTTCCACTGAAGTAATTGGGAACTAATCCTGGAGTAGTTTCTCTGATGACTCAAGGAGTCATCCCATTTAAATATTCTGCCCTATAGGCATACTTCAGGATGGCTTCGGATGACATCCCCAGTTAATTGCAGGAATAGCCTGGCTGAAGTCATCGGATGACTTCAGAATCACTCCAGGATGATCTTCCTTTTAGACTTGGGCGGGGCTCTGGTCCAAATTCTAAATGTGTTTACATCCAATATTCATGGGTAGTGGCGTGTTTTCAAGTTTGTAATACTTAATCCGATCGCTAATATCATTGCAAATAATCTCTGTGACCCCCCCTCCCATTTCTCACGTGAGCTTCTCTTTTGGTCTCAAAGAAAAGAATCAGATGTTGCATTGTGTGAAAAACGTAAACATTTCTCTGCAAAATATATGTAATCGACTCCCATACACCACCCACATTAAAAATAAATTAAAGGAAAATCGTATTTAACGCAATATGTTTGAGAATTATTCAATGTCTTCAGGGCAAGACTCTGCAGAACGAAGCTAGCTCTATCAGGGGCCCCTGGAAGACTGGGGCCCTGGGCCAGGGCCCACTTTGCTCATGCTTTAAAACGTCTCTGATCACCACCCCTGCCCACATGGCCCCAACTTGAATATAAGGTCAATATTAATATATTGAAAATGCGTGTTTAAAATACATGCTTTTCAAGCCCTTTTTAGAACAATGTGGGATGTCTGCAATTCATTTTTTTAATAGTTAATATAGCACAAAACGTATTAGTACAGCTACGCTCAGAAGGCAGGTGTAGCACCCTGGCAGTAACCCACGGCAGGTACCATTTCACTGCTGTTGCTTATGTCTGCCACAGGGACCTGGGCGTCTTCAAAGGCAGTGCAAAGGCAGTCATGCACCTTACACTATGGTAAAAAATACACGTACAATACATATACTCAATATGGTACTAAGCGAGTGACAGAAAGGACACTTCTGGCAAAAGTAACCACTGGTTAGAGGAGATCAGAGCCCCTTTGGGGTCACCAGCAGCAGGCGCTCTAACCTGAACATCTAGCTCCTGCCTGAGTTAGTCGAAGCCTAACCGTAGGTGCCTGTGTCAGTCTACAGAGCAGCAGTGGCGTAACAAAACTTGAGGGGGCCCCCCTGCAAAGTACATAGAGGGCCTCCCTCCAGACTCACTCAGGAGCTCTCAGGCCAAGATACTGAGCTGAAAGGGCCCACTGGAACTCGGGCCCCCCTCCGCACTGCGGGGGCTGGGGGGGCCTTTGTTACACCACGGCAGAGCAGGACTTCTCTCCTTGACTGTCCGTCCAGAGTTCAGGGGAGCGAGACTAGGCTGAGAAGGTTCCCTACGAACAGAGGTTGAAGTGGGCGGGATCAGAGGGGCGCGACGTGCCCTTACTTTTTCGGAGTTATGAAAACCGTTCCCCTACTTTTGGTGAAAAGAGAGCCATCCCGGGACAGTTCATTCCGAAAGTTTGAATGTGTCAGCTGAAGTGTCATTCAGTGAGTCTCCTGTGCTGTGAAACCGAAGCCGGGCAGACAGCTGAACAAGCCTTCCTGCCAGGGTGCCTGCTTGCCTGAAAGAAATGCAAATATGCGCAGCGAGCGAATTATGAAAATGAACAGGGTAATATGCATATGTAAAAGATGCTTGGGAGCAGGTACTGGCTTTAAATGATCACACTCAACGCTTTGTGAAGACAAAGTTTGATTCTTTTGAGTGCCAATGCAAAGAGTTAACAACTGAGCTGTGAAGTGCGTGCTTTTTATTGTAATTGTATCTATCTAGGACTTACTACCCCTCACGAGGTGTTGAAGGGACCATTGTGTAAAAATAAAAATGCTTTACCTAAAGCCTGGATATTACTAACATTTATGTTTTGGAAACACCTTTTTGTGTGTTTTTGGGCAATTTGGAGCAGTCTATCTTATACTATGTGTAATACAGGTTTAAAAAATTGGCTTACATATTCACAGTGCTTCCTGTCACAGGCTTTGACCTCATAGCACGAAAAAGTCACTATTCTCCACTGCACCAACCAAGGGGCATATTATCAACGGCCAGCGATAATTATCGCTGGTCGTGCTTAGCGACAGATTCCCTATCGCAGGCTATCTCTGGAATTTATCGCCCTGGTAGCGCGTTATTAACAACGCGCTTCTCCAGGGCGATAAAAATTCCAGAGATAGCGAGGTTATCGCCGTTTTGCAGGGAACATCGCTGGTTTTCCAGCGATGTTCCCTGCAAAACGGCGATAACCTTGCTGATACGACCCTGTGGTCGTATCAGCAGAATCCACCCCTATGTTAGGGATGGCTAAGTCAGGATTTTAGCAGACGTTAGATTTTGGCGAAAACGGCCGTTTTCGCCGAAATCTAACCTCTGCTAAAATCATGTGGGCTGCCTTGTAAATATCGCGATGTGAACATCAGCGATATTTGCAACGTAGTCCATCCGGGTACGCCCACTTTGCATCTCATTAGAGATGCAAAGATGGGCGTTGGGGAAAGAGGCGATAATGCAAGGATTCACGCGATAGCGTGACCTATGCTGATTAGGCGATACAATTATCGCCGCTTTTCGTCCGAAAACGGACGCAAAAGCGGCGATAATTGTTTATCGCCTCGTTGATAATATGCCCCCAAGATTTAATTTTGTGGCTCTCTGGCTACACACAGACCTCTGCAGTACATTAACTAATAGAGGTTTACTAATGTACTGTAGTGCATTTCCCACTGAGTAACATCTTTTTAAATTTATTTTTCACTTAAGGTGGGCTTTATTTTACATGTAGCTACCTGACGGTGAAAGACCAAAAAAGCATACAGAATATTTGGATTTTTCGCCACGCCTTTGACCCTGCCCCCGCGCTAACTGATCCCGCCCCCATTGCATGCCGCATCACAGCTCCCATACTTTTTTTTAATGCACTTCAACTACTGTCTACGAGGCTCTATTTTATTAATTTAGTATCTTTTAGGGACTGATTGCAAGTATCCTGGTTTCAAATGCGATAAATATTAAAATTAATAAGACACTGAGGTGTTTGGAATTTATTGGGTGCGATAATCACTGGGTGTGATAAATATTACATCACTTAGAATTGTGATCTCTGCACAGTAGGGCACTTGCAATCAGGCACTAAGTGCTTTACTTAGCAAAAAGGTTATAGTGCCTCCTGATATGGAAACGTAACGAAGCACTGTAGCACTGGGCATACCATAAATATATTGCAGCAACATTGAAAATGCAGATTACTGTACAACGTACTGCATTGCTTACTGATTAATTAGATAGTTCTCACCTTGGTGCCATATAACATATTGAACTTTATGATTTCATAAGGTGGCAGACATGAAATAAATGCATTAGAGTATTTTTGCAAAGTCATCCTTGTGCCCTGGGCACCCCCCATATTTTTGCTGACTGGTACTGGTGGTAACTGACTCTGACTGTCCCTGGGCTCTGCCTAACCAGGCCCAGAGCCAGTTCTATGTTGAAAGAGACACTAAGAATACAGTGAAAACACCTACGTACACTTGGGTACACTATGGGTTAGGGTACCCCTGTGATTGACATGTACTCCCCTGTAAGGCCCTAGTAAATAATAGGGCAGGGGATAGGGCATGGCAGTTTAGTGGCCAGCAGGCATTTCTGCACGTGCATGTGTGCACTGCTGAACCCTGAGGTCAGTTGAAAAGCAGCCCCGTGTTGCAGGACTGCTTTTAAAATGTAAATTGTGCCCAAACTCGACTTCGGTGTTTGGGGCACTTACAAATTATTAAACTACAATATTGTGGCATATTCAGTACCCCCAGCGTCTTCCCTAGGTGTCTCAGTGGCAGAAGGGGAGGGCAGGTATTTATAAGGAGGACCCTTCTAAAATAGGTTTTATATGCCCTGGATTTAGTGAAATTGCACATTTCACTACCCACATTGTAGTAAAGTGCTTCCCAAAATTGACTTTTGTGCTAGGAGCACTCTGGAGGGAAGATCTGCAATATTTTTACATATTCAGAGCCCCTAAAGTCTCCCCTAGGTGTTCCAGGGGTGGTGGTGGGTCCTGTATATATAGGTAGGGTCTTTTTGAAAGATGTTTTATAAGCCCTGGTGTTGGAGAAATTGCCCAAGCCATTTCCCCCATTGCAAATCCCCAGCCACATAGGTTAACATGACAAGAAGTTAATCATTAATAATTCCCACCAGGAGAATCAGTTAAGTATCATTCAAGGACTTAATAGAATGGTATTGATAAATCCAACAATGTACTATTGTTGAATTTATCCTAAAATGTACAGTCACGAAGTTATAAGACTTTCTTGTCTGTAAGCCAAAATTCAGCCTTCCAGTGATCTCTCTTGATTGGTCAGAGTTAAATAACTTAGCCAGGCTGCTTTGATGAGGTGAAAAATAGCTCCTGGGGTGAAGGAGCCGTTCTGGGAGGAGAGGGTTCTGCTACATAGTGTAAGAAAGTGCCCTCTTTTTGCATGGTTCCCCCCACTTTTTTGCTAAACTGCTGATGTACTTTGACTGAGTGTGCCCTGAGTTCCTGCCAAACAGGTACCCAGGGCCTATGTTCTTTCCCTAAACTGCATTGAAAACAAAACCCAATTGGCACTCTTTGGCCATAAGTCAGTCCCTTGTAAATGGTACCACAGGTACCAAGGGCACTGTGGCCAGGGAAGGCCTCTAAGGGCTGCAGCACTTATTGTGCCACCCTTAGAGGCCCTGTACCTTCACACACACTGCCATTGCAGGCTGCGTGTTTTGGTGCAGAACAAAGTGAAGAGTCGACATGGCACACATCCCTTTGTGCCATGCCTACAACTGACTGCCCTGGCATAGGTCAGCCACCCCACTAGCTGGGTGCACTATACCAGTGGTGAGGGTACAGGGGCATGAGCCCTGTACCCCTACAGTGTATAAGCCAATTCTTAGACATTGTAAGTGAAGTAATGCCATTAAGAGTATATGGTGCTGGGAGTTTATTACAAACTCCACAGCATCATAATGGCTTTACTGAAAACTGGGGTGTTTGGTATCAAACTTTTTTTGAAAATTGTTGTGTGGAGTTGGTTTTGTATGAGAACTTGAAAAACTGCAAATAACTAAAAACTGCTTCACTTACCTTTTCTCTAGGAAATGTCCCAGTGTGATATCTAGGCATATTGCACTGAGTAGAAAATGTAATCCATGAAGTAATCAGTAAAGTACTCAAAAGTAATCTAACAGTAATTTCCACTGTATTGAAAAGATTTACAAACCTGTAACAAAGACATTTTCATTCAGCTTGCTTGTATTGTTCAACCTGCCTTGAAAAGTACCATTTACACTTACCTGTGCCAGGCTTGGCTTGGTTCTAGAAAATAAATACAACTAAATAATATTTTTATACAAATCAAACTGGTCTGAGTTCAGTCTTGAGTGTGTGACATCATTTGCTGATTGAGTGTGTACAACAAATGCTTAACACTACCCTCTGATAAAGCCGTACTGCTCGCCCACACTACCACAAATAGAGAGTAAGGTGCTATCTACTTTTACCTCTGCCTACCTTTGGGGTTCCACTGGACTCTGTGCACACTATACCTCATTTTGGTATATTATATACAGAGCCAGTTTCCTACACATAGGAATGCCAGAGCAAGGGGGAGGGGGTCGTAAACAATAATCTTCAACAGAAGCAGGAGACAGGCAGGCGAAACCATGTTCATTTACATCCCTAATCTTTGAACCCAGCCAGATGGCAGGCTTAAGGAAGGAATGTACAGATGCCAGGGGGAGGTAGAATATGGAGATGAGCCATTCAGGACATTGGTGAAAGGACAGGAATGTGCCGTATTGGGATGAATAAGTCTCATTCTTGCCCCTTCCCTGTGGCGCAGCGCAGCAAGGTGACTTGCTGCACTACGCCACAAAGTCATTAATATACCCCTAGTTGTCAGTGATAAATATTCCATATAGGCGGTGTTATACCTGGCTTTTCCAGCAGGTTTATCCCCAGACTTTTTGCTTTTTGGCCTCCTGTTTTGTACCCTGTTTTTGTTGGTTTTATGACTCTGGGCACTTTACCACTGCTGATCAGTGCTAAAGTGCATATGCTCTCCCAGTAAATTGTTGTTATGATTGGTGTTTCCATAATTGGCTTATTTGGTTTACTGTTAAGCCCCTAGTACAGTGCTCTGTGTGTGCCCAGGGCCTGTTAACCAAATGCTGCTAGTGGGCCTGCAGCACTGATTGTGCCACCCACATGAGCAGCCTGTAAATGTAACTCAGACCTGCCACTTCAGTGTCTGTGCGCAGTTTGGTACTGCCATGTCGACCTGGCAAGTGCACCCACTTGCCAGGCCCTAGCCTTCCCTTTTCTTACATGTGAGTCACCCCTAAGGTAGGCCCAAGGTACCCCTGTGGGCAGGGTGCAGTGTATGTGAAAGGTAGGACATGCCCTGATGTGTGTGGCATGTCCTGATAGTGAAATACTGCCAATTTCGTTTTTCACTATTGAAAGGCTATCTATCCCATTGGATAGAATGGGAGTTCATTTATAACGTCTTATAAATATAACTTTGCATTAGGACAAGATGGAAAGATGGAGTTTAGTATGCCTGAACTTAGAATATAAAAATGCATCTTTTAGTAAAGATGATTTTTATATTGTGTGTTTGAAAATACCATTTTAAGAAAGTGGGTATTTTCTTGCTTAGCCATCCTGTGTGCTTCTGCTGGTTTGTGTATTGACTGTCTGGCTTTGGAGTGACAGGGGCTGGGGAGGTGCATTCTCTCAGACAGCCACCGGGGGGAAGGGGGTTGATGTGTGTCCTGTCTTTCCTGAATGAGTCAGGGCTGGGCTGAATAGACCTGGGCTGCATTCAGAGTATGGGGAGGAGTTCTCACTAGAACCTGAATAGGCCCGTCTGCATTTAGAGTGGTGGGAGGAGATTTCCCTTGCACCTGAATAGGCCCTGTCTGCCTTATACAATGCTGTCTCCACCTCCTGCCAGGAAGCTGCACCAGAGAGGACAGAACTCGTTTTGGCTGGGCAAAGAGTTTCTCTGCCACTAGAGAACAAAGGAATTTGTGCTATAAAAAGTGGGGCCCAGACCCCTGAACTTTAGATTACTGCTGAACTAAGGAACCTGCCAGGAAGAAGAACCCGGAAAGCTGGAGGAGTACTGCCCCTGTGCTGTGTGCTGTTGGGGTTGGCCTGCAGTGGTTGCTTCTATCTTGGGCAGGGAAAGGACTGGACTGTGCTTCACCAACCTGCTGTTAGAGTTTTCTCCAAGGGTTTGAAGTAGAGCTTGCCTCCTGTTGGAAGTCTCAGGGATAGAAAAGACTTCAAAGATTACTTCTGGGATTCAAGAGGAACCATTGCCAAGGCGAAGAGCTGGAGAAACTGAAAGAGAAGTAGTGTCCCTTTGCTGTGTGCTGTCTGGGGTTGGCCTGCAGTGGCTGTTTCTGTCAAGGAAAGGACAAGGACGTTGCTGTGTGCTGTGTCCCCTGCTTGAGAAAGATCTCCAAGGGCTTGAAGTAGAGCTTTCCTCCTGTTTTGAAGTCTCAGGGATACAAAGACTTCACCCTGAACTCCCCTGAACTCCCTTGCTGAGAGTTCTGACCTTGCAGGAGGCGCCCGTGGCTGGTCTGGGCCTCTGGAGGTTGGTCCTGCTGTTGGGAGCTGGAAAAGTAATGCAACGAGGAGAAGGGCAACGCATCCGTACCTGTTTCCGACGTATCACCGAAGAAACTGACGCAGCTCCTACCCGCGGCTCGAGAAATCGCCGCACTCCGCATCGAGTGCACTGATCTATGAAGGCCGAGATCACTGCACCGATTCTGACGCAGGCTCTGCTATGCAGCTGCAAGAACCAATGGATTGCGAGACTGTGGCGGCGGCCGCCGCCGCATCGAAAACCGATGCATCCCCGATCCTCATGCATCGCACCGGGGCGCCAAGTCTACAAGGATGCTGGTGCGGCAGTAAGAAACCAACGCATCACCTCCCTGCACAGTATGAAACCGACGCATCACCTCCCCTTCAGTAAGGAACCGAGGCATCACCTCCCCTGCGTGGCAGTAAGGAACCAACGCATCACCTCCCCTAGAGTAAGGAACCGATGCATCACCTTCCCTGCGCGTAAAGAACCGACGCGTCACCTTCCCTGCGGCTATTCTTGCTTTTGATTTTGACGCATCCAAGCTACTTTGTGTTGAAAGTGTCGCATCTGCAATTTGCTTTGAACAAGAACTATTTTTATCTTTTGAAAGTCATATTTTGATTACTGTATTGTGGATTTTTGTTGTTTTGGTCTTGTTTTGGTTTAGATCAAGATTACTTATTTTTCTAAACTGGTGGGTTGTCCATTTGTAGTGCTTTCACTGTATTACTGTATGTGTTCACAAATGCTTTACACACTGCCTCTGAGATAAGCCTGTCTGCTTGTGCCAAGCTACCAAGGTGCTGAGCAGGGGTTATTTTAGTAGTGTATCCCCCTTACCCTGACTAGGAAGAATGGTCCCTACTTGGACAACGGTGCAAACCATGGCCTACTAGAGACCCCCATTTCTAACAGGCAGCCACCCCCTTAAATTTCTGCTACAAAAATGGGCTTTATAAAGGGCTTTTCCTGGTGCACTCAAAGGATGTCAGCCAACACTGACCAGCCAGATCTATAATTTAAGCAGGACACAGCCCAATATTGCAACTCAGGCAAAGAGCATCACCATGAGTTTGTAATTTAAAAACAATCATTGGCAAGGCTAATCAGTCTGGCCTTAGCCACAGAACCATTGGCTTTGGTAATGCTTGTTTCCTTAGGCCACAAGTCGGACAGAGATTCTGTAACCACGCATACTGCTTCCTCGCGTAAATCTCGGATTGCTCTGTTTCTCTAATTTTCCACACCTTTGCTCATTTTGAGACAGATACACAAAATTTAAATTAGTTTCAACCAGGTTTTGAAATGCAACACTCCTTTTAAGGGCCTTTAACAATACTTAATAATTTATAGTGCCTAAAACTAGACTTCATGTTTATCTCTGCACTCAGAATTCAATCAATGCTTTGTCTGTGGAAACACTCGTTATTATAATTTCAAGCACAAAGCAGGAAATGTGAATTCCAGCAGAACAAACACACAGCAACAATAAATAAACAAAGAATGGAGCAGGACAGTGGTGTTTCAGGATGGAGAAAAGGGAGCAGTGAAGTTTAATCCCCCGTATTATTCGATCTAAAATACACAAGACGAGTCCAGTCGTAAAACATGAACTTACAGAAACTCATGAGTATATCTTCTAGTGTTTCTTTTTGGATGCAATGATGTGTAATTGAATATACCCACCAACAAGAGAACTTTCCTCTGTAGGAAATAAAAAGCAGAATGCTCTTCATGGCTATGATGAACAAAGCTTCCAAGTGGCCCTACGTCATGAGGGTCGCCTTTGGCTGGTTGGGACATTTAATGCTTTGCTCACAGGGACCATTAAACCCATATTTTAAGGGAAACATGTAAGTGCAAGGCCCAGATTCCAGATAGTTGTAGGCTCAAGGCAATGGACTTCCTGAGGTGTTGTTCCTGGCATTGGGCGTGTTGAGAGTTATGGATATGGAAGAGTTAAAAAGCAGCAAGATTTATCTAATAATGAATGCTATTCACTGTAACGAAAACAAACCCCCTCCAGGTGGCGAGTCGCCCCCCCCTTACCTACCCCGCTTCCAACCAAACTGCGCTCCTATTACCTTAAATCACCACTGACAACGTGCTTTGGTGCCTTAAAAGGTCGCAGTTTATTCAACATCACGTTTATACATTTTGCAACGTTCATGGTCATATCAACTGTTCATTTAATGTCCATGCTACACATTTAAATTTACTGGTCTTTGCCCTCATTTTTGCTCGCAGTATGGACCCAGCCTCCTCAATTTCCCGGGAGGGGAGGGACTCCTTGTCTGGGCCTCCGATTCACGGGTCTAGGCTTCAACTTGTTACCGACTCGGAGGGTGTCCGTCTGGACCTGCCCGGGCTGCAAGTGCCGTCCCGCTCGCCCTGTACCCTTTCATGGGCCCTCCCTGCTCCCAGGGGTCCCTGGCGTGTGGCATCCCAAGGACCTTACTTGAGCATCTACTCTATCTTTCCTGAGGCTGAGTCCTTGCATTTTTCTCCCTCTGTACCCCTGCCGTGAGGCATCCCAAGGGTCCTGCGGGAGCATCACATCTACTCTTTCTATGGTGGCACGCCGCCCCTTGGCTCCCTCGGTGCTCCTGCCGTGAGGCATCCCAAGGACACTGTGAGAGCCTTCCATCTACATTCTAGTAAGTTCTCTCTTTTTACTACCTTCCTTGTGTTTGTTCCGCCACGCTACCTACGGTTTCCCGATCGGAGGGAGCTCCCCCTACCCCGGCCTCCCCTTTCGCTCTCAGTTGAACCCCATCTGTTCCAGCACCCCTACAATGTTCAGTAGGAACATGTCCATTCCTACCCCAGTGAGGTGCACCCCGTCCTCCAGGTGATGTTATGTTATGTTAACGGAACTTATAGAGCGCAACGGTTACCCGGAGGTGTCCTGGCGCTAGTTATTATCCCTTGGGTAAAGAAACGGAAAACTGCAATTACAGGTTGAAAAGCCAAGTCTTTAGACTCTTCCTAAATGTCAGGAGATCTGTGCTGTTTCTCAGGTAAAAAGGAAGGTCATTCCAAGCTTTTGTAGCGCGCACGACAAAGCTTCTTCCACCCCAAGAGGCTTTTTTTATCAGTGGTACTTTCACTAGCTTGGCTTCCATAGAACGCAAGGTTCTTTTAGGCCAGTACCATTGTATACGCTGTTTCAGATACTCAGAGCCTATTTCTTGAAGAGCCTTGAAAACTATACACAGGGCTTTAAAGCGCACCCGTTTCCTGACTGGCAGCCAATGAAGTTTTTAATTTCCTTAGAAATCGACGCAAATTTTGGTATGCCCGAAAGCAACCTCGCTGCCGCGTTTTGCAGCAGTTGGAGTTTGTTCATGAAGCGTTCCTGTAGGCTCAGGTAGAGGCCATTACAATAATCGAGCCTAGACAGGATAAGCGCCGTGACCACTGTCCGTTGGCTGTCAGCCGGTAAAAAGGGGAGAATTTTTTTGATCATCCTAAGCACATGAAAGGTGGCAGATGACATTGTATTGATCGGATCACCAAAATTAAGCTTGTCATCAACCATGATGCCTAAGTTTTTTACCTTCCTTGACGGTGTAGGAAGAGTGCCCAATGTTATTGGCCACAGGTTAGAGGTCCAAAAACTGGCATCATTCCCAAAAAGGATGACTTCTGTCTTGCCTGAATTTAATTTTAGGCAATTTTGTGTCATCCACCTCCCCACAGCTTCCATACAGTCGTGGAACTGATTAACTAGTTCAGATCCCTGATCAGGCCGCAGGGACACGACAATCTGTGTGTCATCATCGTAGGACGTCAGATTAAAACCAAAGGAGCTGATCAGTGAGGCAAGGGATGAAACGTACACATTAAAAAGTAAGGGGCTAAGTGAAGACCCCTGCGGCACTCCGCAAGGCAGGGTAAATGGTTTAAAGTGAAATTTATCCAGTGTAACTATTTGTGAATGCCCAGATAAAAATGATTTTAGGAGCTTCCATGCTTTACCTTGAACCCCGCATGCCAACAAACGGTCCATCAATAGATCATGATGGACCGTATCAAACGCTGCCGACAGGTCGAGCAGGACCAGGGCGGCCTTACCCCCCTTATCCAGGGCTTCCCTAATCTCTTCCGTGGATTTAATTAGTGCCGACTCGGTACTGTGACCTTCTCTAAAACCGTATTGCGTAGGGTACAACACTTGGTTTTCACGTAGGAAGGCACTAAGTTGCATATTCATTGCCTTCTCGATCATTTTCGCAGGTAGCGGAAGGCGGGATATCGGTCGAAAGTTTTTTAGATCCTTGGGATCAAGGCTCGGCTTCTTTAGCAGGGGTAAAACCGAAGCAAATTTCCACAGTTTTGGGAAATACCCTGTTTCAAAAATTGCAATAAAAAGGGAGGTGAGTGCAAGGGCTACGGGATCCGGGGGGCGTTTAATCACCGAGACAGGGCAGGGGTCAAAGGGAGAGCCTGATCTCGCTGCCATGAGGAGTTTCTTAGTATCCGTTAATGGTATATCGGCAAATTTGTCAAAGACAAGGGGAGGGTCCTTAATTGGTCTCGTTCTTTCTGGCAGAACCTCAGGCTCTGCGGAGCTTGAGAGGTTAAATGCTGAAAAAATGACCTCCACCTTGTTCAGGAAGAACCTCACGATATCCTCGCATAGATCCTGATTTGCCTCAATTTTTGCTGGACGGGGGGAGGCCAGATTTGATACAGTTTTGAAGATTTCTTTTGCCGAATATGTTGCTAAACTGATTTGATTTGAAAAAAAGCTTTTCTTAGCATTAAATATCAGTAGCTTGTAGGAGGCAAGACTTTGTTTATATATCTTTTTGTCTGACTCCTCATATTTTATTCTCCAATTCCGCTCCAGGGTTTTGCACGTGAGTTTCTGTTTCCTCAGCTCCTCCGTATACCAGGGCGCTGTTGGGTTAGATCTTTTGGGAAATCGGAGTTTTATTGGAGCTAGTTTGTTACATGCTGTACCCACCCAGTCTGTGTAAAAGGTGGTCGCCTCGTCTATTCCTGTAGGTAACGGCCCAGCAGTTGCTGTAAGCGCCACCTCTAGGTCATTGCCCTCAATTCTATTCCATGCCCTGCTCTCAATTTGACTCCTAGTGCCCCTCTTGCCGACACAGTGAATGGGACAGGTCAATTTGAAAAATACAGCTGCATGATCGGTCCATGTAAGGGGTAACACGCCCGTACAGGTGAGCTGTGGATGGTTTGAAAAGATACCATCCAAGGTGTGCCCTGCTATGTGAGTGGATCCTGTCACCTGTTGAATAAGGTCCCCACTCTTCATCATATCTGTGAGAGCCAATGTGTCAGGGTCCGTGAATGCTTCTAGGTGATAATTGAAATCACCCAGGATCGTGAAGGAGTCAGTACACAGACCTACTTCTAGCAGATTCCCAATAGACGCAAGGAAGTTGCTTCTGGGCCCAGGGGGTCTGTATAGTAAAATACCCTTAAAAGTATGGTGATCAGAAATAGAGAGGCTAAAGGAGAGCGCCTCACAGGCTAAGTTTGAAGCTGTGCAAAAAACCGCCTTCATTGAGTTGTGGTAGATTATAGCTACGCCCCCTCCTTTCCTAACTGGTCTATTTAAGGTGTGACATAGAAACCCAGGAGGTGTTGCCTTAACAATGTCAGGCCCTGAGGCTTCGTCAGTCCACGTTTCAGTAATAAACACCATTTTAATATCTCTTTCCTCAATTAAGTCCGCGCACTCTATGCTGTGCTTCACTAGCGATCTGGCGTTAAGCATCATGCACTTAATTGCTGTCGTTTCCGGCCCCATACCTTTTAGCTTTTTTGGGGTTATGAGGCTAGCATTTCAGTACAAGAGTCTGGGCAATGTGCAGTTGCAGTAGGTGCAAGTGACCTGGGGAGTGGGAGGACACGAATCCCACGAGAGACAAATACACCCAGGGGATTTACTAATTGGCCTCAAATCTAGTAGCTGTGCTTTTGTGTAGCTTACGATGGAGGCAATTCCTGGTTTAAAATGCACAGGTGGGCTGGCGCTGAGCGTGATCCGAGCGCGGACGGACGCAGACGGGCTTGCCTTTGGCGCGCCTTCGGCGCCGGGGACCTCAAGCTTATGAAACCGTGTCTGACGAAACCCCATCCATTGACACAACAATCCTTCGCCATGGTGATATTGAGTTTCCGTCTGGATTTTTCCACCGCCCCCAAGTCCACTGCCGCCAGGCCTTCTGCACTATTATTTCTGAAAAAATTACTTCTGCTGGGCGTATCAGGCGTGCCAAGGCCGTAAGGCTTTTCTGTATACATTCTAGGAGAGCCCGCCTACCCAATGCTGCCAAGTCATTTCCTCCCAGGTGGACCACCACCGCGTCTGGTCTGCCACCTTGCCTCAATGCTTCCCGCGCCGCGGGTAGCAGTTGGTCCCATTTCATTCCCAAGCGCCCCCACCAGTTTACTTCGGTGTCCCGCAGCCATATCCCGCCGAATTCGCGTCTGGCCATTGCCCATTGTTGGGCCTGTGTCACGTAGGAGTGCCACATGATCCACACCTTCTTCCGTGAATTGTTCGGACCTAGACGGGGGACGGGGGGCGGCAGGAGAAACTGGACTCAGTACATTGCGGGGCGTACGTACCGCTTAATTGCGCTATCCCCTTGATCCGCTCACTATCCAAACCTAGCCCTGCGGCTGAGGTGGCTCCCCCTATTCTGAAAGAGTGGGAACCAAACTCTTTCGCAGGGAGACCCATCGCCTCCAGGGTCTTCCTCATCACTGCTGTGAACTGAAAGCGGCTGAGGAATGACCCGTCCCTGTGCTTGAAGAGTGGCCCATTGCCGCCTTCCCCAGGTCCCAAGTAATCCTGCAGCAAGCACACCGGGCAGCAGGCTGCATCCCTAATGCAGTGTATTCTGGTCCATTTTCCCCTGCCTGCCTGGTCCGTATTGGACCGTTGCAGCAGTATGTCCATGCACCCTTTGCCTAGTTCTACGTCCCTTCTGTAGATGCATGCTGATCCCCGGTCACTGACTGATGGGGCTACCAGCTCGCTGACCCTGTAAGCCCCAAAGAATGCCAGTGCGAATGCTGCTCCAAAGAGCGTTGTCTCCTGCCTCGAGGCGCATACTCCTGCCAGGGCCCCCGACATCCCTTGCAGCATGTTAAAGTGGATGGGACGCCTTGCATCTTTCTTTGCTTGCTGTAACCTGCCCCAGCCTCTCATTGCCATCCTGCATTGGAAGGCCCTAGTTGGGTCCTCCCTTGCTGCCATCTTTGTGTAATATGCCACCGCGTTCAAGTGTGCCTGGGCCCAGGTTTTTGTCTTGCCTGACGTGAAAGCCCACTCGATGAAATCTAGGACTTCCTCCTGTCTAGCCCACCGGCCCCCTTCTAAACCTGTCCTGGCCATAAATGTCTTCCAACACTTACGGTAACGGGTGTCTGTCTTTGGGGCCAGTGCATTGTTCAGCAATGTCTTCAACCCAGGTCCACCGATGACCACGCTTCCTCTGGCACTGGGGTCATCCCTTTGTCTGCGTCTGGGGCAAGCTCTCGGAATTTCGCCCACTGAAAACGAGAAATGGCATCAGCAACTGAGTTGTCTATCCCAGGGATGTGTCTCGCCCTAAGCGCGATGTTGCCCCTCAGCTGGCAGACGACCAGTTTCCGCAGCAGGTTTGCCACCACTGGGCATTTTGATGACCCTGTGTTAATTGCCTGCACCACTGCGTGGTTGTCAGACCATAGCGTTATCTGCCTATTAGCTAGCCGCTGGGCCCAAATGTGGAAAGCCACCACTATTGGGAACAACTCCAATAAGGATATGTTTTTAGTGAGCCCAGCGCTCTGCCAGGCCGCTGGCCAGGCCCCTGCTGACCATGCGGTCCCTAGGATTGCCCCAAAACCGAACCCCCCGGCAAAGTCCGTGTAGAGCTCCAGTTCCCTTGCTTGCACCCAGGGATCTCGCCATATTAGGGTGCCATTGAATTCTGACAGGAAATTCTCCCATTGTCCCAGGTCCTCCCTCACCCCTTGCGTGATGCGGACCCTGTGGTGCTTCTGTGTCATGCCCCTGGTCAACCATGCCAGGTGTCTTGTGAAGGTGCGCCCCGCGGGGATCACCCGTGTGGCAAAATTCAACTTCCCTAGCAGCTGCTGTATTTCGCCCAGCGTCGCCTTTTTCTGTTGCCTCAGTCTCCCTATGGTGTCCCGTAGTTCGGCTACCTTTTCCGGCGGCCATCTGCACGTCCCGGCCACTGAGTCCAGCTCTATCCCAAGGAAGGACAGTTTTGTGGTTGGGCCCTCTGTTTTGTCCTGCGCTAGTGGGATGCCTAGCTCCTAGGCCAGAGCTATGAAATTTTTTAGGAGGTTGTCGCATTCCCCTGAGCCTGCTCTCCCAATAAAAAGGAAATCATCTAGGTAGTGGACCCGCCCTCCCTTTTCAGCGCGCGATCCCAGCTCCCACTCTAGGAAACTACTGAATGCCTCGAAGTGCGCGCATGATATCGAGCACCCCATTGGTAAGCATTTGTCATAGTAGTACTGCCCCTCTAGTTTGAAACCCAACAGGTGGTAGCTGTCTGGGTGCACCGGCAATAATCTGAAGGATGATTCTATGTCTGATTTTGCCGTCAGGGCGCCCTTCCCTTCCTGCCTAATAAGGTCCACCGCATCGTCCACCGATGCGTATGCCACCGTGCATGCTCCCTGTTCTAGCCAGTCGTTAATGGACTCCCCTTCGGGGTGGGACAGGTGATGGATCAGCCGGGATTTTCCAGGCTCCTTTTTGGGCACCACTCCGAGCGGTGATACCACCATATCCTTTATTGGAGGGGAAGTGAAAGGGCCGGCCACCCGCCCCAGTTGTACTTCCTTCTCTACCTTCTGTCTTGCCACCCCGGGGTTGTCTCTCACTGATTTCAGGTTCTGGCTCTCCCGGGCGCCCCTGGGTCCTTTGTAAGGGATTGGGAAACCTTGTGTGAAGCCTTCTGCTAATAGCTGTCTGTCTGTTGCTTTGTGATAGTCTTTTAATAAATGTAACAGCCTGCTTGTCTTTACGGGTGTCGGTAGCGTCTGTCCCCCGCCCCTTCCCCCGCTGCCCCCGTCTGGAGGGGCCTGTACCTCACTTCTTTGTGCCTGTCTTGTCCTTGGTGGCCCCTGGCCCTGCGGCCCGTCTACAGCGTATGGTGGGATGGTTTCCCCCGCATGTCCCACAAGCGTGCTTAAACCTGCATGACGCCCCCCACTTACACTCGTCTTTGTCAAACTTCCAACATGGCTTGCTTGATTTGCTACCGGCCTGGTTCTTCCCTTTGAACTCTTTTCCTTGCCCCTCGTACTTGCCCTTACTCCTGTAGGGACTAAAATTGCTCTCTTTCGCGCCGACGCCCTCCCTGGCCGCCACCATGTGTTTCGTGAAACCTTCCATGTCCTGACAATCCCACCCCATTATTGGCCATACTTGCATCTTCTCCCTCAAACCCTCGTCATATTATTGCCAAGCATCGCCCTGATACTGCTGCTGCGCCTCGTGCATTTTCTGCTCGAACAAGATCATTGCCGCTGCGCTTTGGGGAAATTTCTCAATGAAGACGCATGCCAATGTTCTGAATGCTTTCAGCCAATTTTCTATTGATCTTTCTACTCTGGGTTTACGGGTGACCCTCCTGTCATCGTCCTTCTTGTCTTGGGTTGCTAGGTCTAAACCTGCCTGGCGTACTTCCAGTAGTGAAAAAATGTCTATGAACTCCTTCTTCCAGATCCTCTCCTTAACTGTTAGTGGGATGAGGTTGGCCAGCCCTAAGAGCTTCGTGGTCGTGGGGGGGTCGCTCGGGGAGGGGCGCAAGTACTCGCTGGCTGACTTTCCATTAGTGTCTTGCCCCTCTCCTATCTTGCCTGTACTTGAACTGTCCCCCCCAGAGGCCCCTGTACCCCCTTGTGTGGTCGCCTCGGTTCTTGTCGTTTCCCCCTGCTGTGCCTGGTTTGCTACCCCTGTTTCCTTGTGTGTAACCCCTTTTGTGTGGCTTTTTTTGTCCGCCCTTTGGTCTGGCATCCGGCTGCCCCCTTGTCCCCCTGTGCCCCACGGGGTGTTACCAGGGAATGGAGCTCCTATAAATATATATACTTTTAATATGAATTTTCTGCTATTACTTACTAATTACTTACTAATACTCATATAGTACCCATCTGGGACTCCTGGTCACTGTGGAAAATTACTACGGACTATTGGGACACCGGTGTGACATCTGCAATAAACTACACCGATGAGCTTCCTTTCCTGACGATATGGCCGACATGGCTAGTCCACCGCGGATGAGACTCCTAATTAGCTTGCGCCATCCCGTGGATTATTTATATCACTGGCATCCTACATATTGGTTTACTCGGGAAGCTTATACATACTTAATATATTGGATGCACATTATACACTGCCAAGCACAGGCGTCTGTATTACGACCCTCTCACATAGTGTTCACGGGCCTCTTTGCACTTTCTAAGATGGCCGACACAACATCTTCACTGTTGTTTCCTAGATACACGTCGCTGGCAGTAATACGTCACACTTTACTATGTGGATGTTTGCCCCGCCCACTAACAGGAACCGGTGGGTTTATCAGCGCCTTCATGTAGCGTCTGCCACCACCCGGTTCCGGCGACGTAGGGACAGGTTCACATTTAGGATTCTGTGGATACCAGGTATGAAGGAAATTTTGATCGGTCATTGCCCGATTTGGAGGTGAGCTAGGCGATTGATTATTACATCGCGTTCTCAGCATGTTGACGCCTATTCCATAGAGCCACTCATTAAGCTGATTATGAATACGGGGACACAATCCTCCGATATTCTGCAGGTCTACACCTTATGCTCCGGGTGTCTTTTTGAACGGGCACATAGAGGCGTCTGTGGCTTGCCGTCCTTTCTGCTTATGGGGGTTGCGTGTGTCTATTAATTTAATATGAAAAGACGTGTGATGCATTTGATACACCGCCTCCACCCACTAGCTGCATACATTATGTCATTAGTAGCAGGGGTTTTGATGACTCTATTTGTGAACTCGTTTACCTAACATTTCTTTAATACTTTGTCCTTATAGGACACTGCACTATGTGTATCCTTAAACCGCCGGAAACTGTTGAGGCATGCCTTTTACACATTTTAGGTGAGTCCCATTGCCTGTTTCTCACCAGTCCTGTGATCTTTGGGAGTCCCCTTTTTAAGATACTTTACCATGAGTTTGCTGCAAGTTGTTTCACCGCATGCTAGCATTATAGGTGGGTGCTGATATAAGGCAACTTTGCTTTTTTAATGGGTCACTATTATCAATGTTATAATTTTTAAAGATGTTGAGAGAGCCTTTACTGTTACTTCACCTGTACAGCGATTGATGAATTGTTTTCCCCTCTTTTCAGGTCGTCCTCCATATCTGTGGGTACTTATCCCCGCAGTTCAATTATATGGTAGGTAGTAAACTCCACCCTACCATGGTGTGTGGATAGTTTTAATTAGGTCCTGAAGAATTGCCATTGATCCCCCTGACAACTAGGCAAGAAACATGTTGACCCGAAAAGTAAAAGTAGAGCGCGATGTCTTGATTCATTATAGTCAGATAGCCGCCACTTCTTTTCTATTTTTAATCAGGTAGGGAGCCTACCAGAATAAAGGTTGCTTATTGGACTTCCGCACCTGTTTTAGTTTTAGCACTCACCAGCACATCACATCCACACCTATTAGGCCCCTCACCCCCACGGCACCATACGGCGAGGAACAAAAGATCTCCGCTAAAGAGCCCCTCATTGGGTGCCCGTCGGGTATTGCAGCGCCGACCCGACGAGGAGCAGGCCCAATGATGAAGCATGACACCTAGCGGGCTGGGTGTGTGAGGGCCCTAGTTCCAAAGGGAGGAATTCTCCTCCCTCTTTCACAGGACGACCCTTCACCACAGTGGATGTTTCACTAAGCTCTCTCACCTCTTTTTTTAGACCCACAATAAGGAACTACGTACCCTTTCTTTGTATGATTGTTGGGCATGTACGTTGGACCTTTTAAAGCCCTTTGTCCCTCACACTTGATATATTGAATGCACGGGTAACCCCCGTGGGACTTTATTCTCAGGTTACCAGAAACGCAAATTGCTTTTTCTGGCCCACACGTTTTTATATTTTTTATTTTGTATATATAAATATATATACTTTTAATATGAATTTTCTGCTATTACTTACTAATACTCATATAGTACCCATCTGGGACTCCTGGTCACTGTGGAAAATTACTACGGACTATTGGGACACCGGTGTGACATCTGCGATAAACTACACCGATGAGCTTCCTTTCCTGACGATATGGCCGACATGGCTAGTCCACCGCGGATGAGACTCCTAATTAGCTTGCGCCATCCCGTGGATTATTTATATCACTGGCATCCTACATATTGGTTTACTCGGGAAGCTTATACATACTTAATATATTGGATGCACATTATACACTGCCAAGCACAGGCGTCTGTATTACGACCCTCTCACATAGTGTTCACGGGCCTCTTTGCACTTTCTAAGATGGCCGACACAACATCTTCACTGTTGTTTCCTAGATACACGTCGCTGGCAGTAATACGTCACACTTTACTATGTGGATGTTTGCCCCGCCCACTAACAGGAACCGGTGGGTTTATCAGCGCCTTCATGTAGCGTCTGCCACCACCCGGTTCCGGCGACGTAGGGACAGGTTCACATTTAGGATTCTGTGGATACCAGGTATG
Organism: Calotriton arnoldi; assembly: GCA_963921515.1. Lineage (NCBI taxonomy): Eukaryota > Metazoa > Chordata > Amphibia > Caudata > Salamandridae > Calotriton > Calotriton arnoldi. Next base: position 2,366,863 of record CAWUFW010001323.1, on the reverse strand, counting down.
AAGGAAATTACGAGCGGTCATTGCCCGATTTGGAGGTGAGCTAGGCGATTGATTATTACATCGCGTTCTCAGCATGTTGACGCCTATTCCATAGAGCCACTCATTAAGCTGATTATGACTACGGGGACACAATCCTCCGATATTCTGCAGGTCTACACCTTATGCTCCGGGTGTCTTTTTGAACGGGCACATAGAGGCGTCTGTGGCTTGCCGTCCTTTCTGCTTATGGGGGGTTGCGTGTGTCTATTAATTTAATATGAAAAGACGTGTGATGCATTTGATACACCGCTCCACCCACTAGCTGCATACATTATGTCATTAGTAGCAGGGGTTTTGATGACTCTATTTGTGAACACGTTTACCTAACATTTCTTTAATACTTTGTCCTTATAGGACACTGCACTATGTGTATCCTTAAACCGCCGGAAACTGTTGAGGCATGCCTTTTACACATTTTAGGTGAGTCCCATTGCCTGTTTCTCACCAGTCCTGTGATCTTTGGGAGTCCCCTTTTAAGATACTTTACCATGAGTTTGCTGCAAGTTGTTTCACCGCATGCTAGCATTATAGGTGGGTGCTGATATAAGGCAACTTTGCTTTTTAATGGGTCACTATTATCAATGTTATAATTTTTAAAGATGTTGAGAGAGCCTTTACTGTTACTTCACCTGTACAGCGATTGATGAATTGTTTTCCCCTCTTTCAGGTCGTCCTCCATATCTGTGGGTACTTATCCCCGCAGTTCAATTATATGGTAGGTAGTAAACTCCACCCTACCATGGTGTGTGGATCATTTTAATTAGGTCCTGAAGAATTGCCATTGATCCCCCTGACAACTAGGCAAGAAACATGTTGACCCGAAAAGTAAAAGTAGAGCGCGATGTCTTGATTCATTATAGTCAGATAGCCGCCACTTCTTTTCTATTTTTAATCAGGTAGGGAGCCTACCAGAATAAAGGTTGCTTATTGGACTTCCGCACCTGTTTTAGTTTTAGCACTCACCAGCACATCACATCCACACCTATTAGGCCCCTCACCCCCACGGCACCATACGGCGAGGAGCAAAGATCTCCGCTAAAGAGCCCCTCATTGGGTGCCCGTCGGGTTTTGCAGCGCCGACCCGACGAGGAGCAGGCCCAATGATGAAGCATGACACCTAGCGGGCTGGGTGTGTGAGGGCCCTAGTTCCAAAGGGAGGAATTCTCCTCCCTCTTTCACAGGACGACCCTTCACCACAGTGGATGTTTCACTAAGCTCTCTCACCTCTTTTTTAGACCCACAATAAGGAACTACGTACCCTTTCTTTGTATGATTGTTGGGCATGTACGTTGGACCTTTTAAAGCCCTTTGTCCCTCACACTTGATATATTGAATGCACGGGTAACCCCCGTGGGACTTTATTCTCAGGTTACCAGAAACGCAAATTGCTTTTTCTGGCCCACACGTTTTTATATTTTTTATTTTGTATATATAAATATATATACTTTTAATATGAATTTTCTGCTATTACTTACTAATACTCATATAGTACCCATCTGGGACTCCTGGTCACTGTGGAAAATTACTACGGACTATTGGGACACCGGTGTGACATCTGCGATAAACTACACCGATGAGCTTCCTTTCCTGACGATATGGCCGACATGGCTAGTCCACCGCGGATGAGACTCCTAATTAGCTTGCGCCATCCCGTGGATTATTTATATCACTGGCATCCTACATATTGGTTTACTCGGGAAGCTTATACATACTTAATATATTGGATGCACATTATACACTGCCAAGCACAGGCGTCTGTATTACGACCCTCTCACATAGTGTTCACGGGCCTCTTTGCACTTTCTAAGATGGCCGACACAACATCTTCACTGTTGTTTCCTAGATACACGTCGCTGGCAGTAATACGTCACACTTTACTATGTGGATGTTTGCCCCGCCCACTAACAGGAACCGGTGGGTTTATCAGCGCCTTCATGTAGCGTCTGCCACCACCCGGTTCCGGCGACGTAGGGACAGGTTCACATTTAGGATTCTGTGGATACCAGGTATGAAGGAAATTACGAGCGGTCATTGCCCGATTTGGAGGTGAGCTAGGCGATTGATTATTACATCGCGTTCTCAGCATGTTGACGCCTATTCCATAGAGCCACTCATTAAGCTGATTATGAATACGGGGACACAATCCTCCGATATTCTGCAGGTCTACACCTTATGCTCCGGGTGTCTTTTTGAACGGGCACATAGAGGCGTCTGTGGCTTGCCGTCCTTTCTGCTTATGGGGGTTGCGTGTGTATATTAATTTAATATGAAAAGACGTGTGATGCATTTGATACACCGCCTCCACCCACTAGCTGCATACATTATGTCATTAGTAGCAGGGGTTTTGATGACTCTATTTGTGAACTCGTTTACCTAACATTTCTTTAATACTTTGTCCTTATAGGACACTGCACTATGTGTATCCTTAAACCGCCGGAAACTGTTGAGGCATGCCTTTTACACATTTTAGGTGAGTCCCATTGCCTGTTTCTCACCAGTCCTGTGATCTTTGGGAGTCCCCTTTTTAAGATACTTTACCATGAGTTTGCTGCAAGTTGTTTCACCGCATGCTAGCATTATAGGTGGGTGCTGATATAAGGCAACTTTGCTTTTTAATGGGTCACTATTATCAATGTTATAATTTTTAAAGATGTTGAGAGAGCCTTTACTGTTACTTCACCTGTACAGCGATTGATGAATTGTTTTCCCCTCTTTTCAGGTCGTCCTCCATATCTGTGGGTACTTATCCCCGCAGTTCAATTATATGGTAGGTAGTAAACTCCACCCTACCATGGTGTGTGGATAGTTTTAATTAGGTCCTGAAGAATTGCCATTGATCCCCCTGACAACTAGGCAAGAAACATGTTGACCCGAAAAGTAAAAGTAGAGCGCGATGTCTTGATTCATTATAGTCAGATAGCCGCCACTTCTTTTCTATTTTTAATCAGGTAGGGAGCCTACCAGAATAAAGGTTGCTTATTGGACTTCCGCACCTGTTTTAGTTTTAGCACTCACCAGCACATCACATCCACACCTATTAGGCCCCTCACCCCCACGGCACCATACGGCGAGGAACAAAAGATCTCCGCTAAAGAGCCCCTCATTGGGTGCCCGTCGGGTATTGCAGCGCCGACCCGACGAGGAGCAGGCCCAATGATGAAGCATGACACCTAGCGGGCTGGGTGTGTGAGGGCCCTAGTTCCAAAGGGAGGAATTCTCCTCCCTCTTTCACAGGACGACCCTTCACCACAGTGGATGTTTCACTAAGCTCTCTCACCTCTTTTTTTAGACCCACAATAAGGAACTACGTACCTTTTCTTTGTATGATTGTTGGGCATGTACGTTGGACCTTTTAAAGCCCTTTGTCCCTCACACTTGATATATTGAATGCACGGGTAACCCCGTGGGACTTTATTCTCAGGTTACCAGAAACGCAAATTGCTTTTTCTGGCCCACACGTTTTTATATTTTTTATTTTGTATATATAAATATATATACTTTTAATATGAATTTTCTGCTATTACTTACTAATACTCATATAGTACCCATCTGGGACTCCTGGTCACTGTGGAAAATTACTACGGACTATTGGGACACCGGTGTGACATCTGCGATAAACTACACCGATGAGCTTCCTTTCCTGACGATATGGCCGACATGGCTAGTCCACCGCGGATGAGACTCCTAATTAGCTTGCGCCATCCCGTAGATTATTTATATCACTGGCATCCTACATATTGGTTTACTCGGGAAGCTTATACATACTTAATATATTGGATGCACATTATACACTGCCAAGCACAGGCGTCTGTATTACGACCCTCTCACATAGTGTTCACGGGCCTCTTTGCACTTTCTAAGATGGCCGACACAACATCTTCACTGTTGTTTCCTAGATACACGTCGCTGGCAGTAATACGTCACACTTTACTAAGTGGATGTTTGCCCCGCCCACTAACAGGAACCGGTGGGTTTATCAGCGCCTTCATGTAGCGTCTGCCACCACCCGGTTCCGGCGACGTAGGGACAGGTTCACATTTAGGATTCTGTGGATACCAGGTATGAAGGAAATTACGAGCGGTCATTGCCCGATTTGGAGGTGAGCTAGGCGATTGATTATTACATCGCGTTCTCAGCATGTTGACGCCTATTCCATAGAGCCACTCATTAAGCTGATTATGAATACGGGGACACAATCCTCCGATATTCTGCAGGTCTACACCTTATGCTCCGGGTGTCTTTTTGAACGGGCACATAGAGGCGTCTGTGGCTTGCCGTCCTTTCTGCTTATGGGGGTTGCGTGTGTCTATTAATTTAATATGAAAAGACGTGTGATGCATTTGATACACCGCCTCCACCCACTAGCTGCATACATTATGTCATTAGTAGCAGGGGTTTTGATGACTCTATTTGTGAACTCGTTTACCTAACATTTCTTTAATACTTTGTCCTTATAGGACACTGCACTATGTGTATCCTTAAACCGCCGGAAACTGTTGAGGCATGCCTTTTACACATTTTAGGTGAGTCCCATTGCCTGTTTCTCACCAGTCCTGTGATCTTTGGGAGTCCCCTTTTAAGATACTTTACCATGAGTTTGCTGCAAGTTGTTTCACTGCATGCTAGCATTATAGGTGGGTGCTGATATAAGGCAACTTTGCTTTTTTAATGGGTCACTATTATCAATGTTATAATTTTTAAAGATGTTGAGAGAGCCTTTACTGTTTCTTCACCTGTACAGCGATTGATGAATTGTTTTCCCCTCTTTTCAGGTCGTCCTCCATATCTGTGGGTACTTATCCCCGCAGTTCAATTATATGGTAGGTAGTAAACTCCACCCTACCATGGTGTGTGGATAGTTTTAATTAGGCCCTGAAGAATTGCCATTGATCCCCTGACAACTAGGCAAGAAACATGTTGACCCGAAAAGTAAAAGTAGAGCGCGATGTCTTGATTCATTATAGTCAGATAGCCGCCACTTCTTTTCTATTTTTAATCAGGTAGGGAGCCTACCAGAATAAAGGTTGCTTATTGGACTTCCGCACCTGTTTTAGTTTTAGCACTCACCAGCACATCACATCCACACCTATTAGGCCCTTCACCCCCACGGCACCATACGGCGAGGAACAAAAGATCTCCGCTAAAGAGCCCCTCATTGGGTGCCCGTCGGGTATTGCAGCGCCGACCCGACGAGGAGCAGGCCCAATGATGCAGCATGACACCTAGCGGGCTGGGTGTGTGAGGGCCCTAGTTCCAAAGGGAGGAATTCTCCTCCCTCTTTCACAGGACGACCCTTCACCACAGTGGATGTTTCACTAAGCTCTCTCACCTCTTTTTTTAGACCCACAATAAGGAACTACGTACCCTTTCTTTGTATGATTGTTGGGCATGTACGTTGGACCTTTTAAAGCCCTTTGTCCCTCACACTTGATATATTGAATGCACGGGTAACCCCGTGGGACTTTATTCTCAGGTTACCAGAAACGCAAATTGCTTTTTCTGGCCCACACGTTTTTATATTTTTTATTTTGTATATATAAATATATATACTTTTAATATGAATTTTCTGCTATTACTTACTAATACTCATATAGTACCCATCTGGGACTCCTGGTCACTGTGGAAAATTACTACGGACTATTGGGACACCGGTGTGACATCTGCGATAAACTACACCGATGAGCTTCCTTTCCTGACGATATGGCCGACATGGCTAGTCCACCGCGGATGAGACTCCTAATTAGCTTGCGCCATCCCGTGGATTATTTATATCACTGGCATCCTACATATTGATTTACTCGGGGAAGCTTATACATACTTAATATATTGGATGCACATTATACACTGCCAAGCACAGGCGTCTGTATTACGACCCTCTCACATAGTGTTCACGGGCCTCTTTGCACTTTCTAAGATGGCCGACACAACATCTTCACTGTTGTTTCCTAGATACACGTCGCTGGCAGTAATACGTCACACTTTACTATGTGGATGTTTGCCCCGCCCACTAACAGGAACCGGTGGGTTTATCAGCGCCTTCATGTAGCGTCTGCCACCACCCGGTTCCGGCGACGTAGGGACAGGTTCACATTTAGGATTCTGTGGATACCAGGTATGAAGGAAATTACGAGCGGTCATTGCCCGATTTGGAGGTGAGCTAGGCGATTGATTATTACATCGCGTTCTCAGCATGTTGACGCCTATTCCATAGAGCCACTCATTAAGCTGATTATGAATATGGGGACACAATCCTCCGATATTCTGCAGGTCTACACCTTATGCTCCGGGTGTCTTTTTGAACGGGCACATAGAGGCGTCTGTGGCTTGCCGTCCTTTCTGCTTATGGGGGGTTGCGTGTGTCTATTAATTTAATATGAAAAGACGTGTGATGCATTTGATACACCGCCTCCACCCACTAGCTGCATACATTGTCATTAGTAGCAGGGGTTTTGATGACTCTATTTGTGAACTCGTTTACCTAACATTTCTTTAATACTTTGTCCTTATAGGACACTGCACTATGTGTATCCTTAAACCGCCGGAAACTGTTGAGGCATGCCTTTTACACATTTTAGGTGAGTCCCATTGCTTGTTTCTCACCAGTCCTGTGATCTTTGGGAGTCCCCTTTTTAAGATACTTTACCATGAGTTTGCTACAAGTTGTTTCACCGCATGCTAGCATTATAGGTGGGTGCTGATATAAGGCAACTTTGCTTTTTAATGGGTCACTATTATCAATGTTATAATTTTTAAAGATGTTGAGAGAGCCTTTACTGTTACTTCACCTGTACAGCGATTGATGAATTGTTTTCCCCTCTTTTCAAGTCGTCCTCCATATCTGTGGGTACTTATCCCCGCAGTTCAATTATATGGTAGGTAGTAAACTCCACCCTACCATGGTGTGTGGATAGTTTTAATTAGGTCCTGAAGAATTGCCATTGATCCCCTGACAACTAGGCAAGAAACATGTTGACCCGAAAAGTAAAAGTAGAGCGCGATGTCTTGATTCATTATAGTCAGATAGCCGCCACTTCTTTTCTATTTTTAATCAGGTAGGGAGCCTACCAGAATAAAGGTTGCTTATTGGACTTCCGCACCTGTTTTAGTTTTAGCACTCACCAGCACATCACATCCACACCTATTAGGCCCTTCACCCCCACGGCACCATACGGCGAGGAACAAAAGATCTCCGCTAAAGAGCCCCTCATTGGGTGCCCGTCGGGTATTGCAGCGCCGACCCGACGAGGAGCAGGCCCAATGATGAAGCATGACACCTAGCGGGCTGGGTGTGTGAGGGCCCTAGTTCCAAAGGGAGGAATTCTCCTCCCTCTTTCACAGGACGACCCTTCACCACAGTGGATGTTTCACTAAGCTCTCTCACCTCTTTTTTTAGACCCACAATAAGGAACTACGTACCCTTTCTTTGTATGATTGTTGGGCATGTACGTTGGACCTTTTAAAGCCCTTTGTCCCTCACACTTGATATAATGGAGCTCCTACACCTGGCCATTGCCACCAGGACATCCATGCTGTTGGATGAGCTGCCCCCGCAGTCCAGGCCTCCCCCTGGAAATCCTGACGCCCGTGTCCTAACCCTGTCTGCCACGGGGGGTGCATGGGCCATGGTCCTTGCATTGCTACATTGCTCACTCCCAGCGGAGTGCCCATATTTACGTTTTGCCCTGGGTTCCCCTCTGCTGGGCGCCCTCGTTGCTCTCTACCATGCCCTCGCTTGCCGCTCAGTGCGCCATGCTTACCACTCTCTTTGTTGCCCCTGCCGTCTTGTCTCCTGCGTCTCTCCTGAGGGGCCGCTGTGCTGGCTACAGACCCCTCCTCATCGCTGCTCCCCTCCGCCTCTGAGCTAGACACCTGCTCTGGTGACGCTGCCCTCTTGCTCCTGGCTTGTGGGGGGTTCCTCCCCCCTTGGTCCACTCCCTTTTTGGCCTTCGCAGGGGCCGCCGTTTTGGCTGCAGGCCCCTTACCCCCCTGCCTTCTTAGGGGGTGGCCGCTCCGGGGAACCCCGCTGTGGCCTCTTCTCCTTTCCTTGGGCCCTATCCTTGATTTGCTGGTCCACCCAGCTCTGTTCCTTCATGGCAACCAGCGCCCTGGCTTGTTCCAACATCGCTTGTAGGTCGTCATCCAGCTCGGGCCCCGTGTTTCTTCCGCGTCTCTTCTGTCCTTTCTTTGCGGCCTCCGGAATCGCCTGGTCCTCCCTGAAGCGAGCCGGGAGCTGTGTTTTTCTCCCGGCTGCCCTCTGCTTGCTGGCCATTCCTGCAGGGGCCTGTGCTGCCCCCTGTGTTGCTGGTCAACTAGCCCAGATGCCCAGGTACTTATCCCTGCTGCCGATCTTGTTCAGGTTTTTGTTGTAGCAGCAGTGCGTGCTTATTCATGCTCTGGTACTAGTTCAGTGCAGCAGATCCTGTGTATTGTTTTACCCTTTTAGTTCCTCCAGAGGTGCCCAATGCGAGGGAGGTTGCCCTGGCAATGTGGCTTACCTCTGGTCTCCTTATAGGGCTCTGGCCCTTGACCAATATCCCCAAATCACCATGAAGGAACAAGAATTGCCACCAGTGCTGATTGCACCTTCGTCCTGCTCCTGAGCGGCAACCAGAGACCTCCTATCGACCTCATGTCTCCTGTTCCGATTCTGCCGCCGGGGAGCTTTGCCAGTTGGAGCGCCGAGCCAAGAAGCTTCCCCAAGCGCTGTTCGCACCTTTTACCGCTCCTGCAACCGGAGACCTCCTGCTGGCCCCGGGTCTCGTGTCCTGTTTCCCGGTGCCGGGGAGTTGCTCCCTTTGCAGGCTCAGCCTTCGACAGCCTGCTCAGCCTTCCGGGGCCGGATCGTGTGCCTTTAAGAGCTGAGCGCACAAAAAGGGAGCGAAATCCGGCTAGAAACTGCCGCTCACGCCGCCCCCAGCGTTGCTTCTACGTCTGCTCCTGGACTGCAGAAAAGGGCGCAAAAAGTCGGCCAGCGTCCAACGCCCATGCCGCCCCCGGCGTCGTCTCTCGTCTTCCCGCAGCACTTCGGCACGAAAATAGCACGTCCCCTTTCTTTTACGTGCCTGCATGTGAGCAGACAAAGCCTCCCACAAGCTCGCTCAAGGTAAACTCCGGCCTGGACGAGGAAGGCAGTCCCTGCGGAAACAGGGGGAAACTCCGGTCCTGGATATGGAAAGCAGTCCCCCCGGCACCGGATCTGTGTCGGTCACTCCTCCTCTGGTCTGGATTCGTTTCCGGATGCAGTTCACTCGTGCTTCTGCAGTCTTCTCGTGGGGTAGGTCGATCCGCATCCGCCGAAACGATTCTTCTTTCTTCTCTGCGAGGGGGGGTGGTTGTGTTTCCTTGTTGCCAGCTGGCCCTCTTTATCCCCCCCTTGCCCTAGCTTGCTCGCCCCCTGATTGGTGGGGCCCGCGCTCGCCCATGGGGGACCAATCCTGGTCGCCCCCTGCCTAGCCGGGATGCAAATGGGGGCCGGGGAGGGCTTCCCGCCTCCGGATGGCGTTTGACCCGGGCCCCCATCGGGTCCGGCTTCGCCTTCCCAGCCCGGGTTACAATACATTGCAACGCACACATAATGGCATAATAAAAATAGCATTGGCATTATCACCCCTTTGAGGAAAGACTAGGATTATAAGGCAAAGCAAAGTGGAAACTGTCACCCACTGGTTATATTAAATCCACATTTACCACTGGCAAAATGGCGTCAGCCGGCGCTCCTCGCCACCTTTTCTTATGCACCATTATCACAAACATCCACAGTAGTGATCCCTTTGTAACGTACAGAGAGAGGGCAGCTCTACTTTATATTGTTTATATTGAAAAGAACCTTAGCACAGTATTGAGACACCAGTAGGAAAGAGAAAGGAACCGAAGGAAGGGAAAGGGTGCTTTTTCAACAAAGGTTACAGTGAAGGACACTAAACATGCAGAAAGCGATTTATCCACACTTTACCAATCTGTTCTCTAAAAGAAAATCAGTTGAATTACTTCCTAGTGCTCTTGGAAGGTGAGGTGGATTAACTCTTAAAACTCATCTGACACCTTGTTACCATAAAGAAAGCAAACCCACATAAGATGATAAATGAACTCCAGCAACTACTCGTTTCATTTGGGAACACGCACAAGCAGGGAAATGCTCACTGTATAAAGAACCTTCTTTAGCAGGAAGCCTCTTAGGAAAAACCAGCATAATTGTTCTACATTTTATTTCATATACACTTGCAAACTTGCCTTTCAAGCAAAGTGAGAGCCGGAGCTCTCTGCAGCTATCTGGCTCAAAACAAGCCCATACCAAAGGGGATGATGGACGGAGCGTTAGAGCAAATCAAACACTCACCCCCAGTCAACTGATCTGGGTTTAATCCATCATCATTCTTTAGCTCACTCCACCACCCCAGTTCAGACATGGCCATATGCAAATCAGTCTGACCCTGTGCCTCATGGGAACAGTCCAGCCCGAACTGCCAAGCCATGTCTTCCCTGGACCGGAAACAAGCATCCTGGGGCCGGTTTCGGGTTCAAAACCCTCATCAGCCAGGCTATCTTGAATCCAGTGGCAAAGTGAGCAAGGGACCCACGTCTGGGCATACCCTGCCAACTTAGGGCGAACAAAGCGATACCAAAGGGGATGATGGACGGAGCGTTAGAGCAAATCAAACACTCACCCCCAGTCAACTGATCTGGGTTTAATCCATCATCATTCTTTAGCTCACTCCACCACCCCAGTTCAGACATGGCCATATGCAAATCAGTCTGACCCTGTGCCTCATGGGAACAGTCCAGCCCGAACTGCCAAGCCATGTCTTCCCTGGACCGGAAACAAGCATCCTGGGACCGGTTTCGGGTTCAAAACCCTCATCAGCCAGGCTATCTTGAATCCAGTGGCAAAGTGAGCAAGGGACCCACGTCTGGGCATACCCTGCCAACTTAGGGCAAACAAAGCGATACCAAAGGGGATGATGGACGGAGCGTTAGAGCAAATCAAACACTCATGCCCAGACGTGGGTCCCGTGCTCTCCATGCTACTGGAATCAAGCTATCCTGGCTGAAGAGGGGTGAAACCCCGAAACCGGTCCTAGGATGCTTGCTTCCAGTCCAGGGAGGACCTGGCTTGGCAGTTCGGGCTGGACTGTTCCCATGAGGCACAGGGTCAAGACTGATTTGCATATGGCTGGGTTCAAACTGGAATGGCATGGTGAGCAAAAAAACGATGGATTTAGGCCCAAATCTCTGTACTGGGGTGAATATATGACATTGTTCTGCATTCTGTCCAACTGTTGTTTTTGCATTTATCACCCCAAGTGGGACGGGATTGCCCAGACGTGGGTCCCGTGCTCTCCATGCTACTGGAATCAAGCTATCCTGGCTGAAGAGGGGTGAAACCCCGAAACCGGTCCTAGGATGCTTGCTTCCAGTCCAGGGAGGACCTGGCTTGGCAGTTCGGGCTGGACTGTTCCCATGAGGCACAGGGTCAAGACTGATTTGCATATGGCTGGGTTCAAACTGGAATGGCATGGTGAGCAAAAAACGATGGATTTAGGCCCAGATCTCTGTACTGGGGTGAATGTATGACATTGTTCTGCATTCTGTCCATCAACTGTTGTTTTTTCAAAACAAGCCCAACCAATCCTAAAAATTAAAATAAAACTAGTTGAGCCACATAATGAACTCCTGCTTGACATCAGAAGTGCCTATAGGATTTAGATAGCTACGAAATGAATGTAAGAGGAATTTAACCACCTCTTAATTTTGTAAGAGAGCAGCGTCTGGTATGGAAATTATGTCAGCATTGACTATAGTGTCTTGATACTATGAGAATTAGGACCCCTTGCGGTCCTGGGCGGACTCTAAACAGGAATTACGTAACCTGCTGGGAGGTGTTAAGGTGTGGTTATAAAGTTTATGACACAATGCGTGAAGTGTGCGATCGTATGTCAAAGAATAAAGACATCTGCTACAGAGCACCGTGTGTGACATGGTTATTTGCATGCTTCCTGGCTGGGGAAGACGCTACAATGACTGCTTTCCTCACCCTGCGATATGGGGAGATAGTCCGAACTCTGATCACTGTTCACGACTGGAAGAGTAGTTGGATTCATTCTCCGTAAACACAATACTTAGAATTACCCAAACCAACCACTTGGATCCTTTTGTTGGAAATACCTTGTTCTGCCTTGTGGTCTGACAGTGTTCAGAGTGGTCTCCAGGGTGTCAATTCCTTGTTCTGCCTTGTGGTCTCCAGGGATGTCAAAACCCACAGGGAGACTTCTGCTCCTTCTGAAACCTGTGTCCTGGAGAAGCTTCTACGTATCTGTGCTCAGAAGACGCTGCTGAGTGAAGGATGTCCATTTTACTGCTGTGTGTCAATGCAGGGTGGACACTACTCTGGTGGGTCACCCTTTACAGCATGTATACAATGGTTCTTGGTCACACAACACCTCTTCAGGAAGATCTGTGAACAACAGGTGCAGAAACAAATCCTAATTTCCCTCAGTAGCCACAAATACAGGTCGAGATAAACCCAGAACTGAAGTTCCTAGACCTGATGAGAAGCACAGCCTGAGTATTTAATTGGGATTTTTTGGGAAATTTTTCTGACAGATGTCTGCAGCAGACCATGAAAACTGGCTAATTGCATCTGAGCTCCTGCAGCCCAGGCTCATCCCTGGTCCGGCTGTAGCTTATTTCTCTCAGTTTTCTTGGGTCACCAAGACCTCACACTGGGATATCAGTTGAATTCCTTGTCCTCCAGTGAATATTTTTATACTCTGCCTGGACTTCTAATATTATCTTAGGCCTTCAGTTCTCCATTAGGTCTTCTAAATCTCTCCCAATTTGCTTCCCAACCTTGTTTCTTCTTTCGAATCTTTGCTTTCCTCCTATTTTGCCACTTGTTGCATTCCATACTTTTGAACCCGAGCCTTACCAGTACACATCGTTGTTTGCGCGTTCTTGTTATGGTAGAAGGGCCTGGTTCAGCTGTGCGCGGCTATCACTTTGCTGCTCCTGCCATGGGACCAGCATCCCTGTTAGGTCCAACAGAGCCCTGGGCTGGTCCCCCCTTCACAAAAGGGATGCTGGATGTCTCAATCATGCTGGTTCATGGTGGCAGAGTCATGACCCCCATCAAAGTGCCGCCATTTTGAAACAGGATGCTACCCTTTGGGTACATGCATTAGAATGGTGATTTACATACCAAGGCAATTTGGTTTCAGGCATGACATCGGTGTCTTACACACTGGAACAATCTGGAATCTGCCATGACAAGGTGTGTTTTTTGTGGCAGGATGTGGTCCTTCACATCACTGCAGATCCAGGAACCTAGTTACCATGTGAGCCCTAAGGCAATAAGGTGGGTACCATGCAGCAGTCCGGGCACAGTGAACGACCTCCCTGGGATACTGAGCAGGAGGCAGGCACAAGGATCTGTCTCCTGTCAGGAAGAACAGAGCAGACCTTGTTCAGCATCAGTGATCACGCCTGGCCGGCTGGCATTTTAAGGAGTCTTTCAGCATCCTTCAGAGGTCCAAGCCCCTGGCAGGCTTGTAAACAAGCCTCTTAAGTGGCACAGGAACAGGGAAAGCTATTATGTCCTGACAAAAATCATTTTAAAGCTAGCATTACTCCTCTTGCTATAAGATTTTATATCTTCCCCTATTCAGCAGGGCACACTGCATCAGACTGGCATTTAATTTCCAGTAGTACAAATACCTACCGCTGAGGGGCCAGCCTTTGGGTACCTGGCAGATAATTCCTTTACAGGCATATAAAAGATGTTTTGCTTTGGATAAATATTGCTCCTTGGTCTTTTATTAGTTCCCCATCAGTTCTGCCTGTAAATTGTATGAATCTGCCCATTATATTTTTTAAAAATTGTACTGCAAAATCCACCGTAATGTTCTTTGGGACCGATACCCAGAACCCGATAACCTCGACCTAGAATGCAGGGCTTACTATGCCGGGTCGCAAGGCATAATGTGGGGCTGATTCGAACATTTTTGCATAAAATGTTTTCAGGTCCCATTTATGGAATAAACACAGAGGAGGTTCTTACTCAGGCACTGAACAGGGGAAGGCGCTGCAGTGAGCACATAGGGGCCTGGTTCACAAAGGTAGCTTTCAGTTTTGAGTAAGTTTACTACTTTCGGTATTCACAATCTCAGAGCAGTGGCCTAGCTAGGCACTTTGCCACCCGTGGTGGTCTGTGACTTGGCCGCCCTGCAGCGCTGCGCTGAAGTGCGATGGGGCAGGTCTTGGCGATGATTTTTCCGTTTGCCGCCCCACGGCAAACTCATGTAAGAGCGGGGGTGGGTGGGGTGGGATGGCACCTCCCCCAAAACTCGTGCCGCCCGGGGCGGACCGCCCCCCCTTTGCTTCACCAGTGTCTCAGAGTGTAAACTTACTACAAAAGCGTGTGCATGTCTCTACCCCCTGAGTATTGTACTTGGCTTACTCTTGAGTGGGGGGTGGGGGGGGTGGGATGGCACCTCCCCCAAAACTCGTGCCGCCCGGGGCGGACCGCCCCCCCTTTGCTTCACCAGTGTCTCAGAGTGTAAACTTACTACAAAAGCGTGTGCATGTCTCTACCCCCTGAGTATTGTACTTGGCTTACTCTTGAGTGGGGGGTGGGGGGGGTGGGATGGCACCTCCCCCAAAACTCGTGCCGCCCGGGGCGGACCGCCCCCCCTTTGCTTCACCAGTGTCTCAGAGTGTAAACTTACTACAAAAGCGTGTGCATGTCTCTACCCCCTGAGTATTGTACTTGGCTTACTCTTGAGTGGGTGGGTGGCGTCCCTCCATTAACCCCTCCCTGACCCTGCCTAAGCACCTCTTACTGCTCCCTAACCCCATCCATCTGTTGTAAATCTGTCCTTTCTTTAAGACACTTTCCTGTGTCCCTCCCATGTTTACTACTAAAACCTATAGTGATGTATGCAAAGATGCCACAAGTGGGGCGGAGAACTTCGCACAGATAAGTATGGCTAATATGGAGACGCAGAACAGTTTGAATTAGAATTTGTAATACATTTTGTAATAGTACAAAACGTGCCACAAAGTGCAGGCCCAACTTATGTAAAAACCTAAACTGAAAGACAGGGATGAGACCAGCTGACCGAGGACTCCCCACCTATTAGGAAGGGAAAGGGTGCAGGTAATATCCGCCTTCTTGTCTGTAATAAAATCTGTGACTTTCTCTGCCCAAGCTTTGGAAATCTTGAGTCACCATGTTGCCCGCCTCTTATATTTTGTAACATTTCATCATTTGGTGCCCATGAGACATTCGCTGTAGTAGATTACCTGATGTTTTCCGCTGTGAATATGTAGCGAGCAAACACAAACGGATTTGTATCAACAAACACACAGTGTTTGTGGCTTTAATTCCCTCTCCCTTCTGTCACAAATCTAGCATGACATGCCTGCTGATTCGTGTAACTGGCAAACACCTACAGCTCTTTAAATCCTATAAGTCGATACAATAAACACATTAGATCTGAGTAAATGGAGCAGGGTGTGCTGTGTGCTGCTGGAGGGCGCACAGCGGGGCCTGAGTTGTGAACGTGAGCGCCTCCCCTTTGAAAGTTTTTATGCAAAGTTTATGGTCCTTTCTTCCTAGAAATGGTCATTGCTGCAGAAGGATGGAGAGAGTCCATGACCCAGAGATGCTATCCACGGCTACAAGTAGTTTATTATTGCGCAGTAAGCAGCATGAGCAATGCTTGTTTATGAAAATGTGCAGTTTTTTAATGTTCACAAGCACAGTGACACATAACTCAATGTTTCACTTTGTATGAACTTCCTGATAGAACCACCCCAGAAAGCTGTAAAAGGTGTTTTTAGGTCTCGCCTACGCAGCGCGCATGCGCTGCATAGGCAAAAAGACCTTTTGCCATCGATTCGGCTTTTCAGCCTAAAACGTGCACGCATTCCATTGCCTTCAATGGCAACGCGTGCACGTTTGGCGATTCACTTGCGGGAGCGAGCGGCGCCATATGGTAGCAATTATCGCTCCTGGCGCCGCTCGCCCCCGCAAGTGAATCGCGCAGGCTCCCTCCTCTCCCCCCTCACCCTGCTGCCGTGCGAGGCGCGCGCGCTTGTTAATGGAAGTTTTGAGACGCAACTCGCCTTGTAATGTATTTTTGTGGATTTATCGCAGCCGGCTCAAGCTCTCGCCGCAGTGAACTCGTGCAGCCCGAGAATTACAGAGTTGAATGCTCGTAGGGCCAGCTCAGCCTTTCATCCTCGCAGTAGTAAAAGAAAATTAATTTGGCTGATAGTAACACCTCTTTATTCTACGAATTGGTGGAACTGTGGTGCTCAGAGCTGTGTAAAGGGAGTTAATTGAGGGGTGTCTCCAGTAGTAGTGCTCTGCATAACTTCCATCAAGTGCATTGTGCAGTGTTTGCATTTACAAGAACTCCGCATAATATAACGTACATAGTAGTTTGGTAGCAAAATCGAGGATGTGGTGAGATGGTACTCTGGCATGTTTTTGGTGTTATGCCATGAGCGAATAGTCCTGAGATGGTGCAGTCTTTATCTCTCCTAGCTTGTTGAACCATCTTCTGCAGGCATGTCCTTTGCATCAGAGCCAAGTCTGTGACTTCATTCATTCACCGCCAGCTTTCATTATCTAATCATGGAAGCTCCCTCAAAGACCCACGCAGCATCGGATAGTGAGATGTTGTCTACTACATGGCACATTGAAACAGTGTTGGATGCGTGACGATTACCTAATGTTTTTTAGGTCTCGCTCTGAGCGAGACATTTTTTAGTGTGGTTGCAGAAATGCAACCACTCTTTTTGGCTGGCATTGAGTGTGCGGTTACGCGCACAATGACGAGCGGAGGTGCCATATGGCTTTCCTCTCTCGTCATGGTGCGCGCACATCGCACACCATTTGCCAGCCTGCTTCGCAATCTCTCCTCCCTTCTCCCCTCCCTTTTCGGCTTTGATGAAGCTCCTCTGCTGCTGGCATTCCCCCCTCCCTTCTCGCCCAGCCCTTCTTGTGTTCAATGTAAAGTGCCCCGCTTCTCCTTCAAATTAGGTGTGTGCAGTATCAAATGCCCGAAATGAATAAAGCATAACCGGATACGCACTGTGAACGAACGTGGGCATTTCAGGATGAGATGAAAGCACACATCTGACATGGGACTTAACAGTGGTTTGTTGGAAACAGTTCCAGCCTCTGACTGCCTAAAAGTATGTCACTTGCTGCAAAAAAAAAACTACAATAAATGCTTGTTTATTGCTCATTCTCCTGCCAAACTCTCTGCGAATTAACCTCTCTCTCTACCTCTCCCTCTCTCTCTCTACCTCTCCCTCTCTACCTCACTGCCACTCTATCTCTGCCTCTACCCCTCTATCTCTCTACCTCTCTCTCTCTAACTCTCTCTCTACCTCTCTCTCCCTCTCTCCCTCTACCTCTCGCCCTCTCTCTCTCTCTACCTCTCTCTCTCTCTATCTCTCTCTCTCTCTCTACCTCTCTCTCTCTCTACCTCGCTCTCTCTCTACCTCTCTCTCTACCTCTCTACCTCTCTCTCTCTACCACTCTACCTATCTCTCTCTACCACTCTACCTATCTCTCTCTACCTCTCTCTCTACCTCTCCCTCTCTCTCTACCTCTCCCTCTCTACCTCACTGCCACTCTACCTCTGACTCTACCCCTGTATCTCTCTACCTCTCTCTCTCTAACTCTCTCTCTCTCTACCTCTCTCTACCTCTCCACCTCTCCACCTCTCTCCCTCTCTCTCTCTCCCTCTCTCCCTCTCTCTCTCTACCTCTCTACCTTTCTCTCTCTCTACCTCTACCTCTCTACCTCTCTCTCTCTCTCTCTCTACCTCTCTCTCTCTACCTCACTCTCTCTACCTCTCTCTCTTTCTACCTCTCTCTCTACCACTCTCTACCTCTACCTCTCTACATCTCTTTCTCTACCTCTACATCTCTACATCTCTCTACCTCTCTCTCTACCTCTCTCTCTACCTCTCTCTACCTCCTCTCTACCTCTGTCCACCTCTCTACCTCTGTCCACCTCTCTACCTCTCTCTACCTCTGTCCACCTCTCTACCTATCTCTACATCTGTCTAGCTCTCTCTCCACCTCTATACACCTCTCTACCTCTCTCTACCTCGCTACCTCTCTCTATACTTCTCTACCTCTCTCAAATATAGCTACAACGTCTACGTATAATACGGTACGCTAAGTGGCAGCCGCAGCCTAAAATCACTTCTTGTCCTTAAAAAAAAAAAAAATCATTACCATATCCAATATATCTCCCCTTTATGACCTTATAAGTATTTACTTCTGCAGCACAATATCCTTTCGTCAACAACATCAAATGTTGCACAGCTAAACACTTATAAGGTCCCAAAGGCGAGACCTATTGGCTATGCCAATGCTTGTTTTTTTATACTGTATATTCTTGCCCATAAGAATGATAAAAGATGAGTTATTCAACCTTTCGCCGGCTCTGCACCGAAGATCTGGAACTCTCTCCCACCGGAAATACGTAGAATCTCCTCCAGGGTTGCTTTCAAATTGGCCCTCTGGTGTGCTGGAGTGAGGAAGGTATTGTGTATGGGGGTGAGGATGGTGGTGTACACGAAAATAGTAGATAAGAGTGTGTCGGGTCCTGCACCCTCTTCCTCTCTATTAAAATACCCAGCGTTTGCTGCGGGTGAACACTCCAATGGGGCTTGGACCCTTTTTACCCCAATCACAGAGAATTTAAAACCAGAATGGGGTGTCCTCCCTTATTTTAGATGAATCAAAAATCACTTCCATTCATTATTTGACAAGTGCTTCTTTATTTCATGCAAGTAATTTCATGTTCTAGTAAAGATGAAAAAGGTGCAGACAGCTGACACGTGTTTTGCCCTCTATGGCTGAAATACCTGGGGCTTTCTCAAGGCTTAGAGAATAACAATTCCATAACGTCTTCTTAGTGTCTACCATGGTCTATATGTATCTCAGGTCCTGGGTCAAAACCCTTCAATTGTGTGGATGAAAGGAGTACCTGCTAGAACACTGTCATGGAATAGATGAAAGCTGCCAGGACCAGGGCGGGATAAGATGGGTATAAAATACAGATAGGCGTGATCCTGGCCCTCTGGTGTGCTGAAGTGAGAAAGGTACACTGTGTATGGGGGTGAGGAGGGTGACATGGATGAAAGGAGTGACAGCTAAAACACTCTCTTTAAATCAATGAAAATTGCAGGAACAGGCAGGACAAGAAGGGTTTACATGCTGATAGCCAGGCTACTGGCCCTCTGGTGCGCTGAAGTGAGGAAGGTACACTGTGTATGGGGATGAGGATGGTGACGTGGATGAAAGGAGTACCAGCTAGAGCACTGTTATGGAATTGATGAAAACTGCCAGGACCAGGCAGGACAAGAAGTGTATAAAATGCTGATAGACAGGCTCCAGGCCCTCTGGTGCGCTGAAGTGAGGAAGTTACTGTGTATGGAGATGAGGAAGGTGACGTGGATGGAAAGAATGACAGCTAAAACACTGTCATGGAATCGATGAAAGCTGCCAGGACCAGAGTGGGATAAGGAGGGTATAAAATGCTGATAGCGAGGCTCCTGGCCCTCTGGTGCGCTGAAGTGAAGAAGGTACACTGTGTATGGGGATGAGGATGGTGACATGGATGAAAGGAGTGACAGCTAGAGCACTGTTATGGAAACAATGAACACTGCCAGGACCAGGGCAGGATAATAAGGGTATAAAATGAGGATAGGCGTGCTCCTGGCCCTCTGGTGCGCTGAAGTGAAGAAGGTACACTGTGTATGGGGATGAGGATGGTGACGTGGATGAAAGGAGTAACAGGTAGAGCACTGTTATGGAAACGATGAGAGCTGCCAGGGCAGGACTGGCCATACGGACACCTTGGCAGTTCCCCAGTGGGCTTCAGTCTATGATGATACTTTCAGGGGTGGATGAGCTGGAATGACCTAGCTCTGAAGCCCACCCTAATCCCATTGCAGCCACAGCCCCTGCTTGTGCCCGCGCCCAGCTAAGCAGCCTGCTTGCTTCTGCCAAACCCCTGGAGATGGCGTGTTTCAGTGCACTGACCAGCACAGTCTGTCAGGACTGGGTTTAGTTCTCACTCTGACCTCGACTGGGACTGCCCGCTTGGGGGATGATAAAGAGATGAGGACATGTGAACCGAGCCAGGCGACCAGAAGGAGGCATTAAAGAGATAAGGCAGCATTTGGAACATGAATCAGAAAACAAGAAAGAATGTGGCTTAAATGAGGACTCCTGGCCTCAAAGGGACGGTAACTGCATATATTTCAGCCTTCCTGACTGATAAAATCTCTCAATTTGTTTCTCCACCATCTTGGAAAATCTTCATTAAAGGTGGTGGGAAACATGTCTGATGTGCGCAGTACATGTCTCCATCTGGTGCCCAGGAGACAATGACTGGATTAGGGGTTACCTGACATTGTCCACATTAAACAAGCAACATGCAAAAAAGGAATTTCATTGCCAAGCACACCACTGTTTTTAATCACCTCCCAGCCAAAGGCTACCGAGCATGTTATATTTGCTGCTTCTCCTCATTGTTAAACATGTGCAACTTTTTAAGCCCAATAAATGAACTAATAAGCAGCTCACATCAGAGTAGACAAGGCAGTCTGTATCTGGAGAGTTCGCGAATAGGGTCTGAAAAAGAGCTCCTTCTCCTTGGAAATGCTTAATTTGGCGCTACACAGGTTTCTATGTTGATGGTATGTAGGGGAGATGTCCTGCAGAGTCTTTGTTGAGTGTCAAACCCTTAGATGCTGAGTCTGTCACTGATACCTGGAGGGAGGTGGTCACCCTAGCGACCGTTGACATCCATCCCTATGTACAAACTGTACTCTCAGGGGTGCCATGTACAAACTCCTCGGTGCCCCCCAAGTATGTAACCTTGCAGGACACAGCAAACCACTGAATTAGGAAAGGTCTTCAATTTGGATGACTCCATCTCAACTAATTGGTCTCTGTCCCTTTTATTCTTTGTGCAAGGATGTCCAAGAGTTTGGTGGACGGCCATGCCAAACGCTGCAATGAAGTTCTGTAGCACAAGAAGACGGACATCACCACTGTTTGAGATGTGCAGGGAGTCATCTTCTACTTGCAAGGTTGCTATGGAGTCACAATATACTTGCATGCATGCTATGGAGTCACCTTCTACTTGCATGGTTGCTATGGAGTCACATTATACTTGCATCGTTTCTATAGACTCACCTTCTACTTGCATGGTTGCTAATGAGTCACCTTCTACTTGCATGCCTGCTATGGATTCACCTTCTACTTGCATGGTTGCTACGGAGTCACCTTCAGCTTGCATGGCTTCTATGGAGTCATCTTCTACTTGCAGGATTGCTATGGACTCATCTTCTACTTGCATGGTTGCTATGGACTCATCTTCTACTTGCATGGTTGCCAAAGAGTAACCTTCTACTTGCATGCCTGCTACGGAGTCACTTTCTACTTGCAAGGTTGCTATGGACTCATCTTCTACTTGCAAGGTTGCTATGGACTCATCTTCTACTTGCAAGGTTGCTACGGAGTCACCTTCTACTTGCATGGTTGCTAATGAGTCACCTTCTACTTGCATGCCTGCTATGGATTCACCTTCTACTTGCATGGTTGCTACGGAGTCACCTTCGGCTTGCATGGCTTCTATGGAGTCATCTTCTACTTGCAGGATTGCTATGGACTCATCTTCTACTTGCATGGTTGCTATGGACTCATCTTCTACTTGCATGGTTGCCAAAGAGTAACCTTCTACTTGCATGCCTGCTACGGAGTCACTTTCTACTTGCAAGGTTGCTATGGACTCATCTTCTACTTGCAAGGTTGCTATGGACTCATCTTCTACTTGCATGGTTGCCAAAGAGTAACCTTCTACTTGCATGCCTGCTACGGAGTCACTTTCTACTTGCAAGGTTGCTATGGACTCATCTTCTACTTGCATGGTTGCTATGGACTCATCTTCTACTTGCATGGTTGCTACTGAGTCATCTTCTACTTGCATGGTTGCCAAAGAGTAACCTTCTACTTGCATGCCTGCTACGGAGTCACTTTCTACTTGCAAGGTTGCTATGGACTCATCTTCTACTTGCAAGGTTGCTATGGACTCATCTTCTACTTGCATAGTTGCTATGGACTCATCTTCTACTTGGACGGTTGCTATGGACTCATCGTCTACTTGCAAGGTTGCTATTGAGTCATCTTCTACTTGGACAGTTGCTATAGAGTCATATTCTACTTGCATGGTTGCTACGGAGTCACCTACTTGCATGGCTGCTGTGGAGTCATCTTTCACTTGCAAGATTGCTATGGACTCATCTTCTACTTGCAAGATTGCTATGGACTCATCTTCTACTTGGACGGTTGCTATGGAGTCATCTTTTACTTGCAAGGTTGCTATTGAGTCGACTTCTACTCGGACGGTTGCTATAGAGTCATCTTCTGCTTGCATGTTTGCTATGAAGTCATCTACTTGCAAGGTTGCTACGGAATCATCTTCTACTTGGACAGTTAATATCGACTCATCTTTTTTTTTATATATATTTTTTATTTTTCAGAAAAAGCGCAAAATGCAGAAAAAAGTCTGTATTCACATAAATACATTTCAGAAAACACATTTCATTTAACTAAATTAGTCATTGATATAAAAACCAATGTAGTTCATATACCGATGAAAAGCGGCAGCTAAAAGGTTATTAAAACTGTAAAAGAGAGCAAATGTCATTTGATTACATTAATCATAAATACCAATAAATCGTGAAAAACAACGGCAAGAGGCTAATAGCCATAAATACAGTACAGAAAAAGGGCAAATGTATCATAAATTAATCATAAATACAAGACCGTGATTAATCAGCATCCCTGGAGAGCAAAGTTCGCTCATTCTAGGTGAGAAGGGAGGCCCAGGCTGTTAGTAGCCCCCAGATCCTTTTCCCTTTAATCCTTCCATTTCTGCCTCTCCGTTCATAAAGTGCTCTCTCTAGGTTATAAATGTGCAGAAATCGCCCTTTCCACTGCTGGAAGGTCGGGGTAAAGGATCTAGCCAGGCTGAGGCTACGCAGAGCCTGAAGACTGACATCGCTATAAAGATTAGCTCTTCCCCAATTTTCCCATCTAGTTCAGCTACACCTAATAACATAAGCTGAGGTGACAAAGGAACATCATCTTTCAACACGTCCTGCAAAAATCCAGTTATTTCCCGACCGATTGGTTCTATACTAGGGCAAGTGGAAAAGATATGAACCAGATCCGCACCATGTGCCTTACTCCTAAAACACTGGGTCCCCTCCACTCCTCCCCATTTAGCAATT
This sequence comes from Calotriton arnoldi, assembly GCA_963921515.1. NCBI lineage: Eukaryota > Metazoa > Chordata > Amphibia > Caudata > Salamandridae > Calotriton > Calotriton arnoldi. Next base: position 2,343,494 of record CAWUFW010001323.1, on the reverse strand, counting down.
TTCACGGGCGTTAAATATAAATCAAAAAGAGTTTTAAAATGTGGTGACTGAAAATTAGCAGAGCACAATATAGAGCCCCCCATTTGAAAAAGCAGGAATCCGGGATCCCTAGCCTATCCTGCGACCTCAACCTATGCTTGTCCAGATCATCCGGGACCCCTTCCAGCAGACACCCGTATAGTCGTGAGATCGCAGGGCCAGTATCCTTTATTAACAATTTGATTAAGGGTACCTGTGCGAAGCCTGCAGCGCCTCCAGTTTTCTTTAGGAATCACTCATTTTTATTACGTGGTAGGAGAGCCATTATACACAGCTTAGCTGCATACATCAAGACGCCGGCAGAGCATACTCTTAAAAACAATGCACAGCGTTCAGGTCTACACCCCAGGGGCCGACCCCGCGATAATATGCAGTTTTAATCACGATGATAAGGCACTTTTAAAGAACAAATGGTAACCAATAAAAGAAAACACAAACAACCCTACCTCCCTCTGCCCTAACCCCCCATCCCCCCCTCCCTCCGCATCAGTTCAGGACCTATTGGTCTTCCCCTTCCCAACTATCGATCCCTGGCTAGTGTCCTTTGCATTACTTAATAGAGGAGCCTGGCGGCGTCAGTGGAATGAGTTGTAGTATTTGTAAATATTTCGGGCATGTCACCTCCCTCATGTCTTTGGTAAGAAGCTGCAAGAATGGGGCCCATATTTCGGCATATTCCGATCCTTTCCCTTCTACACGGAGCGAAATGCGCTCCATCGCTAAAAGATGCCAGAGCCTCCGGATCCAATCGCTCGGGTCCGGCATTGATGTGGATCCCCACTGCGCCAACAGCACCTGCCGCGCTGCCAGCAAAGCCAAGGCTATTTGCTTACCCCTCAGAGATCGCAAGGGGAAGGTCCCTGCGTGGGGAAGTCCCAGGAGCGTGTGCTCAGGCTTTCTTGGAAATGTAATCTGAAACGCTGCGTCTAGGTCATCAAGTATCGCTGTCCAGTACCTCACTAGTTTCGGACAATGCCACAGCAAATGCACCAAGGAGCCAGTAAGGCCACACCCCGCCAGCAGAGGTCTGACTTAGTTCTATCCCATGTTTTGATGCGCTCTGGAGTATAGTACCAATAATTAACCACTTTATACGCAGATTCCGCCCCCGCGGTGTTGGAAGCTGTGTGGTGCGCCCGGTAGAAGATGTGTTCCCATTCTTTTTGTGTAAGAGGACGACCTAACTCAGTCTCCCAGCGGACCTGTGCTCTTGTGCGTTGTGTCTGGGGTCGTGCAATGATCATAGCGTAGAGTTCAGATATGAGTTTACGGTCATCCTTCTTATAGACCAGCCACTTTTCAAATGTCGTCAAGGGACGAGACATATGTGCGAAGTGTGAGGGCTGCGTTACCCAATGTGCAAGCTGTGAGTAATGGAAAGCGTCTGATTCAGGTAGATCATAATGCTCTGTGCGCAAGTGGTGAAAGGGAATCAAGCCCTCCAGGTCAAAGAGCGAGCCCACCCGTTTACATCCTTCCTCCCTCCAACGGTGAAAGACTGGCGATGCACAGCCCGGTGGGAAATCAGGGTTATCTACAATAGGAGTCATAGGGGAGGGGAACGTAGTCCACCCCCTTCGGCGCACCAACTGGTCCCACACCTTAAGTGTCGGCAAAGTAACCGGAGAGGAGTATAGGCCCCAGGCCCTGTGTTTACGCGGGAGCCATAGCTCGCGCCAGATGTTACATCCAGCCACGGTTTGATCCATGAAGTTCCAATGCTTACTGGACAAGGGCCTATTCCACTCCGTGATATAGCGAAGGCAGGATGCCTGATAGTATGCACTCACCAGAGGGAAGCCAAGTCCACCGCTAGCCTTCGGTGAGGTTACTAGGGATAGCGCAAGTCGCGGTTTTTATGATCCCACAGAAATTTGGTTAGGAGCCCTTGCAATTTTCGCAGAGTGCCCGGGGGGTTACCGGGAGCATCTGAAATAAATATAGGATGCGTGGGAGCACCGTCATTTTCACTGCCGCTAATCTCCCGTACCATGTCAGATTAAGACGAGACCAGGCAGACAGCGCCTTGGTCGTTTGTTCCAACAATAACCTGTAGTTAAGGGCCGTGGTTTTGGTAATAGCTGAAGTCAGGCGAACACCTAGATACGTTATGTCGTTGGGGGCCCAGTGGAAGGCAAAATCTTGCTGTAGGTTCTGAATCTCATCTTCGGGGATCGACACATTAAGAATTTGTGATTTAGAGAAATTAACTTTGAATCCCGCCACCTCTCCAAAAGCGTGGAGTTCTCCCGACAAATGTCTTAGGGTCGACTGGGGCTGCACGAGTGTGAGGATAACATCGTCAGCGTACAAACTAATTTTATGCGTGTCAGCGCCAAATTTGATACCCACCACGTCGGGATTAGATCGTATGCGTTGAGCAAAGGGCTCCATATAAAGCGCGAATAGCAGTGGAGACAGGGGACATCCCTGCCGCGTGCCCCTGGCGATGGGGAACAGGGCCGATTTACACCCGTTCACTCGCACTGCAGCCTTAGGGGAGGCATATAAGCACTGTACCCATCGGATAAAGTTATCGCCGAATCCGAAAGCCCGAAGGACTTCAAACAAATAGTTCCAATCGACTCGGTCGAAGGCCTTCTCTGCATCGATAGAGAGGAAGAAGGCCTGCGTACGCGACCGGTGTATGTAGTCCAGGAGATGGAGAAGTCGTTTGGTGTTGTCCCCAACTTGCCGCGTTGGGATAAAACCGGCCTGATCCGGATCAATCAGGCCGTCCATCAAGGGGCCGAGCCGCGCTGCCAATATGCTCGTGAATAGCTTCGCGTCGACGTTAAGGAGGGAGATGGGCCGGTATGACCCGCATTCCTTAGGATCCTTTCCCGGCTTAAGGATGACAGAAATAACCGCCTCCGACATAGTGGGCGTCACTTCCTTGGTTTCAAGGAAAGAGTTAAAAAGCCTCGTTAAAAGGGGAGCCAGCTCCACACAGAATGTTTTATAAAATAGTGCTGAAAAGCCATCGGGGCCTGGTGATTTGGCCGGTTTTAAGCGAGCAATCGCCGAGATGACTTCCTCTATTCGAATAACAGAGTCCAGTGTGTCTGCTGACGACTTAACCAGAGGAGTAACATCGCAGGAGGTCAAGTATTCCCCAATGGTATGGGAACCAGTGGACCCCTTAGTATAAAGGCTTTGATAAAACTGGCGAAAGGTGTCAGCAATGAGGGCGTCCGTGCTACTCTCCACCGCGTCCCGGTCTCGAATCGCCTGTATCGCAGTCATCTGTGTATGCGCTCTCAGTCTGTGCGCTAGCATCTTCCCTCCCTTGTCCCCGCTGAGATAGAATTTATGTCGCAATCTCAGGAGGGCATATTCTGCCCTGTCTAAATCTAGATGTTTTAGCATACGCCGCCGTGTTTCCAATTCCCTCCAGACTCTGGGGGCGCCAGTCCTCTTATGGACTGCTTCTAGGTCTCCCACCTCCTTCTCCAGCTCTGCGCGCTTTTCCCTGCATAGCCGCGCAAAGGAGGCGGCAATCGCAATAAATTCGCCCCGCACCACTAGTTTCAAGGCTTCCCAAATTGCCACAAGAGGAGTGCCCAGGAGATCATTGTCAGCTAGGTAGTGTACAATAGCGGTCCGGACTCTATCAGTAACCTCTTCGGAGTGTAGAAGGGAGTCGCGAAGACGCCAACCCGACGGTGAGGAGCGCGCACCATGCGAGGTTAATTGTACTGCAATGAGGGCATGATCCGAAAGGGAACGGGGAGTGATCTCCGCCGTGTGCAAAGCAGAGCGCAGTGCGGAAGAGGCTAAGAAATGATCTAATCGTGCGTAGGTTTTGTGCGCTGCAGAGTAGTAAGTGTAGTCCCGTGTAGTTGGGTGCAGTGTACGCCAGACATCGCTCAGCCCACAGTCAGACAACCACTGCCTCCCTCCCTGTGACAGTGCTCCCGTTTGCTGCGCCCTTTGTTCTGATCTGTCCATCGCGGAATCCATTACCACGTTCAGGTCCCCTCCCACCAAGAGTGCTGCATCCGGCGAGGCAAGTACCTCAGAGAGTGCGAGTCGTAAAAAGGGTTCTTGCCGTTCATTTGGGGCATATAGCGACCCTATTGTCATGTGCATGTCTCCCCATTGAACTCGGACTGCTAAAAACCTGCCCTTGATGTCTGCTACTGTGGAAATGACTTTGCATTGTGACCGTGTGCTAAAGAGGATCGCCACCCCATTTTTCTTGGCAGCTCCCGAGGACCACATCTGCAAAGGGAAGCGTTTATCTCTCATGCGCTTAGTGTCCTTGGGCAACAGATGAGTCTCCTGCAGTAAACATATATCCCCCTCAGCATTCTCTAAGAGAGAAAGTATTGCAGCACGCTTGACTGGGTTGTTCAATCCACGGACATTTAAGCTCACTATTTTCAAATCTCTACCCATCGAATCTAACTAGGTGACACGGGGAAGCGTTGCATAGCCTATCTGCGCCGGGCCATACGCGCTGCACTCTGTTTAAGCTAAACACCTGCCAAACCTGCCGGAGTGTAAATGCAAATTCCCCCTGGACCCACGGCCTGGGCTGTTGCCATTCCTGCCTATGAACTGATGCGGAGCCCCAAAAACAATCCCATAAACCCCAACTCCCAAAAATTGCTGAAAAAACGAAAGAAAAAAGCAAAATAGCAAAACTGTAAGAACCAATAAGGTGACATATGTCCGTCAGGTAATACAAATGTTCCAAGGGACGTGGCATCCCCCCAGATTGAATCGTGTCTTACAGGGGAGGACGTGGACGGGGTCCAGAACTCTTGTAGATCCCCGTGTTCAGCACACCGATGTCTAGGGTGCAGGAGCGCTACGTTTCATTGAAGGACCGCCTCCCTCCGGCGCCTACTAGAGTGCCCTTGTGGACGCAAATTGAAGAACCTCAGGGTGTGATGGGGTTGTCAGTGACTCGCGTGACTGATGAAAGGGCTTCTTCCCTCTCAAGCTTGCTCGTAGCTATGTCTGGTGCAGCACCCGGCTGCGGTCCCCCACTCGCTGCCATCCCGAAGAGCGTCTACGCCCGCGGCGAAGTGGATGTTCCTCCATTGTTCCAGCAGTTGGCCGTTCTATGCTTAGCTTCTCATATGCGTCCTCTAGAGAGCGTATCTGCTGTAGTTTGCCCTGGTACTTGAAGATAAGGCGGAAGGGGTGACCCCAGGAGTAAGGAATCTGTTGCTCTCTGAGATGGTTGGTGATAGGCTTAAAGTCCCTCCGTTTCATTAACGTGGAAGCTGCTAGGTCTTGATAAAGAACTGGGCAATGATCTCGGAAGCGGATCGGATTAAGGTCTCTAGCTCTGCGAAGGATACGTTCCTTAAGGTGGAAATTATGGATGCAGACTAGGATGTCAGGAGGAGGGGCCTTCGGACCCCGCGGCAGCCCAACTCGGTGGACACGGTCCATTTGGACCTCAGGTGTTTCCTCATCCTCCAAGATTTGCAGGAACAGGGCATTGAAATATTCACGGAGGTCATCACCTTCTCCCTTCCATGGTACTGCTCGGATCCGTATATTATTCCGCCGAGAGCGGTTTTCAAGGTCCTCCGTGTGGGCCTGTAGTTCTATGTTTTGGTCCCGTAGACGCAGCATTTCCTGCTGCAGCTGGTGCATATCGTCCTCTCTACTTAGGTCATGTTCCTCTAGGGTCGCCACCCTCTCTCCAATGCCATCCACGTCTCGCCGCACCTCTCGAAGATCCGCCGACAGCTGCGAACGAAGCTCTTGTATGTCCTCTTTAATGGCGGAAAAGAGCTCCACCATAAAAGCTTTTGTCGCTGGGGCATCCTCGCCGTCCAAGAGCGCTGCTCCCGTCGTGGTCTGCGCCGCGGGATTCTCTGAGGTCTTCCGTAATAGGTCCTTCAGACACTTGTCCCTTCTCCCCTTGGCGGAGGACATCGTGAGGACGTACACCCATCAAGTGACTGCCCCAGACCAGGCCCAGGCCCCTCGCTGGCGCTCCGGGGCCTCAGGTCAAAGCTCCACTCCTACCGGCTCCCCTCCTCCGCTGCAACACCCCGGGGCCCGCCGCTTGCGGCGCTACAGTGGTTCAGGCGCAATCCTTAGCATGTCCATTCACCAGTATGGCTACTTCCCCGCTTGTTGACGCTCCTGTCAATGCTCACCTCGCTATGGCCAGGCCCGGTAGTATAGGGCGAGTGCAGGAGGTAGGTGGTCGCAAGGAGGTAATGTTAGCAGGGGGAGCCAGTGTCCGCCAGAGGCAGAGGCGCACAAGGGTCCCCTCTCCCCTCCGTGCAACCTTGCAGGTGTCTCCGGGAAGACAGGGGGGCCCCCTAGGCACTCGCCACCAACCACTCTGCAGTCGTAGGCCTCAATGCAATCCGCCACTCCAAACACCAACGTGAGCCCCCAGGGGCAGGCAGGACCACACTCCGTCTGCCGATCTGCAGACCGCTCTCACGCACCCGTCAGTCTCACAGCTCCTCACCTGCGGCGTTCAGCATATGGCACAGCCTCCGCAGATGGTTCCGTGGCTCTCCGCTGCATCGCATCAAGGCCTTACCAGCAAGGTCCGCCACCGCCTCCGATCAGGGTCCGTCTCCGGGTCCCTGCTCACGCTGCTACGCCAGGAACCCAGTCCGCAGGGGACCCAACCGGCACAACGCTTCCACAGGCACCCCAAGGGGCACAGCCGAACCCTACAGCCTTCTTTCTGTCCTCGCTAGCCCCCTCTCCGCCGGGCCGCAGCAAGGCCGGGGCCGGATGGGGCCGGGCAGCGGGACAAGTCACTCCGTGGGTGGTGGCTCGTTGATGTCGGCAGATGCCGGGCCCCCGCGGTGGCAGCTACCACTCCGGCAGACCGCAGCACAGCCCCGCGTTGCACCGCATTCACCACTCCCAGCCTCCGGGGCTATCAGGGCACACCTCCGTCCGCCGGCCTGCAGACCGAGCTCTCCGGCCACTCGTACGCGGCCCTCCCAGGCCCGCGTCTCTTCGCCTGTGATGTCCGCTGGGCAGCGCATACCCAGCAGAGGACGCAGCCCTCAGCCACCGTGCCAGGGCAGGGCCCACCGGGCTTCGGGAGGCCCCGTCCCACTCGCCGCCCAACAGCTCGTTCAGGGCCGGGCAGGCCTCGTCGCAGTCCACCAATATGGCGCCGTCTCCATATCTCGGCTCCACGGCCCCGTCACCATCCGGTCCGCCGGGAGTCCAGCGCCGTCGGGGGCAGTGCGTGTCCTCCACACACCCTTGTCAGGTCGCCCCAGGCAGTCCCGCCGCTCACACCGGGGCTCGGCTCTCCACCCGGCCGCGCCTCACCCGCCGGGCCGCAGCAAGGCCGGGGCCAGAAGGTATCACACAGCGGAGCAGAGTGCACCGATCACCGAACGGGGCCCACCATTGGGTCCAGGACAGCTCCGCAATACCGCTCACCCGTCTGCAGGGTCAGATGGGCGCCAGTTAGGGCGATAATACAACGCTCAGTATTAACGGCGCCGGAGGGATAGGGACCCACGTCCTATCTCGCCGCCATCTTGGCCACGCCCCTCCCTCCAGTTTTCTTTAGAAGGAAATCCCTCAGCTGTAAAAATTTGAAAAAGTCCCGGGGACCAATATTGAATCTTTCCCTGACTACTTCGAAAGACGCAATATGTTCTCCGGCCAAGAGATCCCCTATCCTGTAAAAGCCCCCTCTTTCCCACCTTGCCAAACAATCATCTTGTAAAATCCTTGGGAGCTGATCATTCCTAATCAAGGAGGTATACCTACTGAATCTACCCACCCCAAGTTTTTCCCATACGCCTGCCCAGTTTCGAAATGCCGCGATTAAAGTCTTAAACCGTGTTTTTTAAAAATAACTTGATTCATAAAATTTCACGAGACAACCATTAGTCCTTGCCCCTATCAAGATCTCAAATATCGAAGGAACCTAACTGGGGTCATCCCCTTCCCTTGCCTTGTTACCGAATAGAGGCCCATAATATTGCAGAACTGCGGCTAGATAATGTAGCCTACAATTATGGAGCCCCCACCCCCCTCTATCCCTAGGGAGGCACAGAAATGCAGTGGTCCTCCTGGTCCTACCATATGACCAGATAAATCTAGCGACCGCCCTCTCGATTTGCTTAAACCAGTCATTGTGTATCTCCAGGGGGATCGTACGAAAGATATACAATAGTTTCGGCAGGATCATCACTTTGATTGAGTTACACCTCCCCATTATTGACAGCTTTAAATTGTCCCATCGACTGAGATCGTTCTTAATTTTCCACATTATAGGGGCAAGGTTTAGATCTACTATAACTTCAACCTTCGCTGTAATATGTATTCCTAGGTAGACTGCTTCTTCAACGATCTTACTATTAAAGGCAGTAGTAAATATGTTTATCAAGATCTGCGTTTTCGCCCTGTTCAGTAAAAAACCTGATTGAGTCCCAAAATTTTCAGCTATGGTTTCCACGGCACACAACGCTCTGTCAGGATCGGTAGTAATTATAGCCACGTCGTCAGCATAAGCCAATAGCTTAGTGTCCCAACCCCGCAAGCTAACAGGGATAATGTCAGTGGAGGCTTCCAGCCATCTAAGGAAGGATCTATATATACTGTGAAAAGCAAGGGAGAGGAAGGACACCCCTTCCTTGTTCCCCTACCAATTGAAAATGGCTCAGATTCTTCCCCCATTATTCGTAATCGTGCAGTAGGGTTAGTATACAAAACCCGTACTGCCTTGATAAAAGATACCCCAAGTCCATTAGCCTCCAAAATTCTCCAGAGATAGCTCCATGACACCCTGTCAAAAGCCTGATCGGCGTCCAAAAAAGCATCCACCATGGGCTTCACCAGGACCTCTGTGGCATCAAATAATGAGATTACCCGCCTAACGTGGTCTACCGTGCCCCTCCCCTGGATAAAACCATGCTGCAAAGCTGAAACAGTATGCTGCATTACTTTATTCAACCGGGTTGCAAAGATTTTAGAATATAATTTGGCATCGCTGTTTAAAAGTGTGATAGGTCTACAGGACCCGAGGCTGATAGGGTCTTTGCCTTTCTTTAAAAAAAATTCCATGTTGGCGCTGCCCCAAGAGCCTGGTGGTGCAGCCCCGTCCCGAACTTCCCTAAATAGTCCGAGCATTTCCCGAGAAATCTCTCTATAAAAGACTTTGTAGAACTCCAAAGGTATACAGTCTGTTCCTGTAGCTTTACCTGATGGGAGAGCCTGGAGAGCCATCTGAAACTCTTCCTGGGAGATATCCGACCACAGTAAAAGACCCTTATCCTGGGAGACCCTCGCCCTAGGTACAAAATCCAGCTGTTCAACATGCACTTGGGATCCCCTACAGACGGAGCCTTATATAAATCCTCATAAAATTCCCTGAAGGCCTCCCTGATCTCAGCAGGATCAGAGACTACTCTTCCTTGCATATTCCTGACCTGCTCTTTATGCCCTGCCGCCACCTGTTGTCTTGCCCTGACTGTCAGATATCGACCCACGCTTTCACTATATTCATAGCATTCCTGCCTCTTGGCAAGATACCTCCCTGCAGTCTTCTCGACATTAAAATCATTCAGACAAGCTTTAGATATAGCAATTGAGTTCAAAACTGGAGATAAATCGCCTCCCCTAGCCACTGTGCAGATTAATTCTGTCTCTAGGAGGGCGAGTTTTTGATAGAGCTCTTTGCTCTGTCCTGCCCCCTCTTTTGTTTAACCAGGCTATACCGCGGGGTTTCTCCCCTCGCCGATGCCTTAAAAGCATCCCAAATCATTCCTGGGGGAGCACTGTCCCTGTTATTATTAAAGAATTCCTCGATCCAGCCCTTCATATATTTGATATATTCTTGGTCTGATAGGAGTGCCCTCTCAAACGTCCACCTCCTATACTCCTTTCTTAATCCTATAAGAGGGAGTTCCAGTACAACAGGATTATGATCTGACATCACTCTGGGGAAGAGTTCCACCTGGGCCTCCTTATGTAAAAGCGGTGAGACTAGAAAATAATCGAGTCTAGCAAACTTGCGATGAGGAGCAGAATAATAGGTATATCCAAGCTCCTGAGCTTTCAGACTACGCCATACATCCACCAGTCCAATATCCCTTAGAAGATTCTTCAAAGACCTCAAAGAATCCGATTGGCGACCCATACTGGATGCCCCATGAGCCCCAGAGGCTCCTCTGGACCCGTTAATGTTTAGGTCCCCACAGACTACATACGGTGCTGGCCAGAAGGGTAGTTCGATAGCTAAAAAATTCAGTAAACCAGGGTCATCTAAGACTGGAGCATAGACTGAGCATAGTGTAAAGGAGCCTGTGCCCCCTCTGCATTCCATTATTGTCCATCTGCCATTCTTATCCACTGCCTTTCTCCCAGGCGTAATGGCATTACCTTTCATTAATATCGCTACCCCCCTCGTCCTAACATCTTGAGTTGTATAGGCAGCTACTTTTAACCCTAAAGAGTTCAGCATATTACTATCGTTCCGTGCTATGTGGGTTTTCTAAAGGCAGTACACATCTGCTTGTAGAAATTTTAAATCGTCTTGAACCTTTCTCCTTTTAGCACTATCATTTAGCCCACAAATGATAATAGTGGCGATGCGAAACTTAGCCATTAAACCTATGCATTATCTTAGCCAACCAGGTTTCCCTGCCATATTTAACAGAGGCATTATACTGCCAAAGAAAGCTCCCCAATCCAATCTTATTTACACACACTTCTTTAACCTTTAATGCTACCAGATAATCTGAAAGAAAAACAAGCTTTTGCTGCAATTTACATACCAACCTTTCAACAAATGCCCCCACTCCAAACATTCCCCAACAACCTCTAGCCCCCCACCCCACTCTGCCCCCCCTACCATTGAAAGCGGCCAGACCCACCAGGTCTGAATGACAGATATAGCAAGAAACACCGCAGTACCCACCCCTAAACCCCCCTTCACACCCACTGAACCCACTGTGAAAGACAAAGGGGCCGATTCACAGAACTAATCTGAGATAAAATCCTAAACTTACTACTTTTGGTATTCACAGAAGGCATTTAGTAGTAGTAAAGTTAGGACTCCTAACTTTACTGCTACTAAATGCCTTTTGTGAATACCGAAAGTCGTAAAGTTAGGATTTTGTCTCAGTTTAGTAGTAGTAAAGTTAGGAGTCCTAACTTTACTACTACTAAATGCCTTCTGTGAATACCAAAAGTAGTAAGTTTAGGATTTTAGCTCAGATTAGTTCTGTGAATCGGCCCCAAGGCCTTCCAAAGATAAGGTAAAAAGAGCCAGCCAAAAAAGTGCTCATATTATATCAAAAAGAGAAAATGAGAAAAAAGAAAGAAGGGGTGAAAGTGCGGCATACCATCTGTATTAGAGAGACCCCGCTCTTATAAAGTCTAGCCAGACCCTTTTAGCTGCTACACCTTAAAGGTCTATACACTTCTTTTCTCAGCCAGAGCCTTATCCAGATACTCTCTGGGTTGTATTTCAGAGGTAAAAACTTAACAGACCCTCCGACTATTGTTTTCAGCCAAGCTGGGGCACGCAAAAGCGCCTCAAATCTGGCTTCTTGATAAGGCTTGATTATCTGCCGTAATCGCCATCTACGTTCCACTGTTACATGGCAAAAATCAGGACAGACGAAAAAAGAAGACTCCTTATATTGTCTTCTGGCCTCAGGGCGAGCTTTCTCAAATATAGCCTGCCGTAGCATAAAATTACCCAAAAAGACTAAGATGGCCCTCAGCTGTTTTAGATCTCTGCTAGGCATTTTATGATGGGCAAATAGAAACCGGTGTACCCTCTGGACTTCACGCTCCCAATCCCACCCTGTAAGATCTGGAAAAGCTTCTTTAAGAAGGTCCAGAATAAAAGATCGAATGTCATCCCCTTCCAAGCCTTCTTTGATCCCGAGGAAGCGGAGGTTGTTTCTTCTCTGGCGATTCTCCAGATCCTCCAGTTTCCACATGGCGTCAGATAGTTGAGCATCATGAGATTTTGTCTGCTCTCTCACAGCAATCAGTTCAGTTTCAACAGCAGAAGTTCTCTCTTCCATGATGTTAATCCGCTCGCCAATCTCCACACAAGCTTTCCCTACTTTCCGTACTGCTCCTTCCAATTTCTTTGTAGCCTTCCTTGCTTTTTTTTCCATCTGCCTGAGTCTCTGCCCGATGTTCTTTAATTGACTCTAGGATCAAGCCCAAGGCAGGGTTTGTATTAGCTATCCCTTCAGCTTGCTGACCGACTAAAGAGGTTTCTGCCTGAGCGGGAACCAAATCCGCAGGTCCCAGTATTCTTGTATGGGAGTAATCCCACTCCATCCCAGAGCCGGCGATACGCCTTCCCTTATTTTTACGTGACTCATTGTGACCCTTAGATCCTTTAGAGCTCCTCCGATGTTTTTGGTGCTTAAGGGCAGTCTCTGGTGCTTCGAGTGTGCTAGAGCCTGAGGTTGATACACTATCCTCAGTTTCACTGCAGCCAGAGTAGGAGGCTCCAGAGTGTGATCCCTCGGTGAGTGAGAAGAATTTATCTGTCCCATCGGATATGATGTCAGTGCAAATGACCCTTCCAGGCCTGTGATACAGATCGACCCCCCAGTAGCACCATTAAGTAAAGCCGGCAGGGCGTTAGGTTGAGAGTCATATACAGTTCGAGGTTCATTCCCGAGGCCCCCCTGAGCCGTCTCTCTCGAGATACCAGCCACACCCCCCCTGAGGACTTATCCCATCTGGTAAAAAAGCGCTGGTTACACAAAACATAGGGCCATCATTGTTGACAGCTTTAGCTGCTGCCTCGCTCTCCTCCAAATCCTCCAAATGCACTGAGGTAAGGTCAGCCGTAACTTCGGTTAGGTTAGGATTTGATCAGGTGTCACAGAGTCTGGTTCGTTTAGGGGTTCTAAAAAAAATTGACTCCCGCTTCATCCTTAATCTTGAAAAAATCTGTGATAGCTGATTGGAGTGATGCAGGAAGGGGAGCTAGATTATCCCCATCAGGGGTTAAACCCCCTTCTTCCAATGTCTTGGTCACTGTTGGTTTCCTAGCTCCCGCTTCTGGACAGTCGGTTAAATTTCTCCTCTTCCCTGTCCCCATACTGTCCAACAGTTTTTCAAAATGCGGGATTCGTTGGGCTTACCTGCATTCACCTCAATATTGACCGGGTGGGACTCCTGTCTTGGCCCCTGAGGTTGTGTTGCGTTCCGTGCCGTGAGCTCCTTGGCTTGCTTCGTTGTTTTCGGAGGCATTGCCCTGTCTCAGCAGCCACTCTTTCCACGGGAGAATCAGCTACCACTCCTCGCGCCCGCCGGGGGTATCCCAACCCAGCTGCAGCGAGGCCAGCCCACACCCTCACGGTGCCACAGAGAGACCGAATTAGCCTCGCGGCCAGCACGCAAAACACACCGAGACTGCTCCTCTGGCGGATAGCACTGAACACTCCCGATGTACTCAGCGCACAGACGCTGCTTTCACCCTCCTCCTGATCCTCTCGATCCGGCCGAGATCCCGGTGGCCCGTGGGCAGTCCGCTCATTTGTGATATGCAGGTAAGCCGTCCTACAGGTGATTCGGGAGGTGAAAGGGTGGGAGCTCCGCTGAGGTGATCCTACGCGATCGCCATCTTGCTTTCCATAATTTGACTCGTCTTCTACTTGCATGGTTGTTATGGACTCATCTTCTACTTGCAAGGTTGCTATGGAGTCATCATCTACTTGCATGGTTGCTATGAACTCATCTTCTACTTGGACGGCTACTATGGACTCATGTTCTACTTGCAAGGTTGCTATGGAGTCATCATCTACTTGCATGGTTGCAATGGACTCATCTTCTACTTGGACGGTTACTATGGACTCATCTTCTGCTTGCATGGTTGCGTTGGACTCATCTTCTACTTGCATGGTTGCTATGGAGTCATCTACTTGGACAGTCGCTATGAAGTCATCTTCTACTTGGACAGTTGGTATAGAGTCATCTTCTACTTGCATGGTTGCTATGGAGTCATCTTCTGCTTGGACAGTTGCTATAGAGTAATCTTCTACTTGCATGGTTGCTATGGACTCATCTTCTACTTGCAAGGTTGCTATGGGGTCATCATCTACTTGCATGGTTGCTATGGACTCATCTTCTACTTGGACGGTTACTATGGACTCATCTTCTACTTGCATGGTTGCTAATGACTCATCTTCTACTTGCAAGGTTGCTATGGAGTCATCATCTACTTGCATGGTTGCTATGGAGTTATCTTCTACTTGGACAGTTGCTATAGAGTCATCTTCTACTTGCATGGTTGCTATGGACTCATCTTCTACTTGGACGGTTGCGATCTCTATGTTGAACCATGGTCTAAAGATCGATTTATAGTTCAGTAAGAAGGCATTTCTCGCTTAATGTTGGGTGACAATGGATTTTTGGGTGCTTTTTCTGAGAAATGATAGACAAAGTGATTGAGGGATACCCAAAAATGTCATCAGGGTCTAGAGTGGAATTTTTGAGGAAAGGCAGGATGTGCGAAGTGTTTAGGGCATTTGAGAAAATGACCTATAAAAAAGAGGCACGGATGATTTTCAGTGTAACTGCTGACCATGTAATCTTTGTTATGATTTCTGACAGGGAGAGACATTCTTCATGGCAGGTGGCCTTCAGTGACCGGCGAGTACTTGCCTCGTCCTCTGTGGCAATGGATTTTAAGTCATGTCCATTTGAATATTTTGTCCAGTGTGATTGATGTGTGGATGGGCAGCGGGAAGCTGTCAATATGGTGTTAGAATCCCTCAATCGGGTTCTTGAAGTTAATGTTGCACCCACAAGACTTCTGTTTGCAGTAGGTGATTGTTGGTTCACATGAGAGTTTTATGTGTTGCTTGATGGCTCTCAGGAGCTCCTTGCATTGGCTGGAGGCCTTGCTGACAGTGTATTTGTGGTACATAGCATTGATTTGGACATGGCTTGTCATTTGAGTACACACAGTTGTTTTCGGGTGGGGAGATCACCTGGTTGATGCATGTGTTGCCCCATTGTTTTCTCATCATCTGACATTGCGATGGGGTTATGGGTGTGCAACATGCTAAGGCTTTCGCAAGGGAGCATTCATGACTTCTGTGGTCTGGGATCTGCGCGGTCTTTGTTTTAAGGGAGTAAAGTAGACCAGTAAAACTGATGACGAACACAAAGGAGAAGACGTTCTTAGCAAAGTCAGGAGCTGAAACATAACCTCAAACACTGTTCTAAGCATTAAAAATATTCTTGTGGCAAAGAGGCTGTCTCTAAAGATGATACTTTGATTGGACTGAGTCAGCATCTCACTTGAAACCCCAAACCCTCTTTTGCACCCGACATTGCCAAAATTCTCCATGCCTACCACATTTGTTACAAGGGCTTGAAAAGTATACAACAGGATAAAAAGATCTGTGATTGTAATTTGTAACACAACTGGCATGGGGCTTATCTCCGCTAACCTACGGGACAGGAAAGTGATGGATGGAAATGTTTGAATTAATCTGAACCACTGGAAAGTACTCTGGGCACATTCCATTCGATCATTATTATCTCATCTACAGCATTACAGCATTACAGACTGGCAGTGAACACATGCAAATCAGTGTTGGTTGCCTAAAAAGGGATGGTCCATTCAACGCGTCTAAGCAACCTCTGAGCAGGAGCAAATGCCACCTAGACATATTTTGGCTTTGTTGGTCCGCATCAGTGAGGTACAGCTTCCAGGCATCATTTAAAGGTTGGCAGATGCAGGGTATATGCCAAAAAAATGTCAGATGCCCATCTGCCAACATTGTGGTTCCCCACTAAACTAAGACTATAATAGCAGAGTGGCAGCCGGTAGAGTTTCTGCCGGTAGAGTCTCAGCCGGCTCCACCAGAGAATACACGCAAACACTTTACCTGGGGGCAGGAATGCCAATGGGCCAGGAGGTCAGTCGTTGTCCCTGCTCTGGACCACCAGTGATGGGCTTGGCAGTGCAGATGCCCCACTGGCAGACGTGCTGAAGGGACTTAGAATCATGCCAGGATCCTAACTCTCCCCAGGGAGCAAAGGGGTCAAGCCCTCTGCTGACCTGGTGAACCTTAACTTCATCACCATAAGAAAATGTTATTTGCAACATATTTTTAAAACATATCATACGAAGATGTGCAGAGGATAAATTCTATCTAATCACAGAGGTTTTCTCTGGCTTGGTAGTCAAGATGATCCCAAACACCCTGGGCCCGATTCACAAAGGTAAACTGAGACGAAATTCTAACTTTACCACTTTCGGTATTCACAAAGGGCATTCACGAGTAGTAAAGTTAGACTTTTGTCTCAGTTAAACTTAAGTTTTGGTCTTAAGACCAAAGCTTAAGAAGACCAAAACTTAAGTTTAACTGAGACAAAAGTCTAACTTTACTACTCGTGAATGCCCTTTGTGAATACCGAAAGTGGTAAAGTTAGCATTTCGTCTCAGTTTACCTTTGTGAATCGGGCCCCTAGCCTCAGCTAAGTGGGTAAGCAGGTCCTGAAGAAGGGCGGGAATGGTACCGAAGCGTGTACGCAATACCCTGATGAGTGGTCCACAAAGATTACCCTTGATTATACCCAGCCTGGCTAGGACAGACATAGATACTCTGTGATCCTTGGCCATCCGCATCAGCAGCATTTATCTCTTTGGAACACAAGATGTTGAATGCTCAGGTGAGTTTTAGAGCGGAGAAGGATCCTGAAAATGAATTCACCATGGATGAGGCAAGGGAGTCTGATGTTCCAGTGACCTTTCTTCCGCAGCATCCGACAGGAGCGTGCTCTGTGTTTGAGTAGCTCCCTCCGGGAGTTGGGGCTGGCGAGGAATCCTTAAGTAGATTCCGCCTCTTATCAGGTCTTTACACCTTGAGCTCCAGGAACGACAGAATGAAAACAAAGTGGCCTCGCTCCGCTCTCGCGCGCAGACTGACGGCTCGGCGGCTTTCAGTCACCGCTGAAGTAAATCCCGGTTTGGCAAGGAGGCTTCGGAGTAGAAGTTATCCCTTGGTGGTTGGCAGCTGTCAGTCATCATGAAGGTGTGCATCGGGACGGTTAGTGGCAAATACTACATTTGAAGCACATTTGAGGGGAAATTGATTACATTTCACCGAAGTAACCAGAGTTGTTGCGGTGCATTGCTCTAGGAGGAAATAGCAGCTCAGACCTTATTTAATACATATGGCCTGTTGCTTCTCTCCCCTCTCTTACGCTGCACTGGTGCACAAACAGGCTGCCTAGCACCAGGCACAGACCTTTGCACTATGGTGCAAAGGTGTGTATCGGATGTCAGGCATTTGTTGTGTACTGAAAGATACCCTTCCAATAAACAATCATATAGACAATTATAATAACATTTCATTTGGGGGTGCTGTACAGTTGCACCACACAAGCCATGAGTAAAATGTTTGCAGAAATTAAAACATTTCTCAGACTTTCCGTCCGCCTCAAGGAGGCGTTTTTTTACACAATGTCAGGTCTGATATCTGCAGATCTGTCTTTGAGACACAAATCATGGGTGGAAGCGTTGGAACAGCCAAGGACCACCCTTGGTGCCACCCACGGAAGCCCTCTTCATGCAAAGCAGAGTAAAGCAGCACAAAGTCGAGCAAAGTGCTACTCACACTACTTTAAGGTCAATTTTCCAGTGCAAACATTTTATCAAGAGTTTGCTCCACTTTGTAGTGATGCAGGGGCTTATTTACAAGCCCCTTGCGCCACTTTTGCGTCATTTTTAACATGGGAAAAGTGACGCAAAAGTGGCGCAAGAGGCTTGTAAATCTGCCCCGCAGAGTCTTGACAAATTTCCCCGTAGGTCTGTATCGTAGGTAAAACAAAATATAACATAAATGCAATGTTACTGGGGATGGAGGAGAGGTTGGGGGAGGTCTCTCAAAGGATTTATGGAGATGTGGTTCTTAGTGGACATTTCCAGTACATTTCATGGCCAGCCCTTGCTGGGAGAATAGCGTCGCCTCTGATAAATCAGGGGGTGTCAAACTGCACACCCCTTGCTTCTCACCGAGACACAACCCGGGGTGCAGAGCAGGTGAGGTGTGTGTTGTTTATGTGCTGATTTTATTCGAAAGTGAATGTTGTCCACTTACAGTCAGCTTTTGATGGACACTGCCTACTTCCAAGGTCATCTTGGTGGAGTGCGGCAAACATCTGCATGGATTGGGCCGCTATCAACAGCCCCACCATAGTAGTGACCCTACTATTGTAGCTTCCTACGTCTATAATCATGGTGTATCAGGAAGAGAAGCAGTGCTCTACAACAACTGATCTTGTCAATGATGGGCGGTGGCCACTCTGAGAACTTTCACCAGCATCCTCACCGAGGACACAAGGAGACGTCTCATAAAGCGCCGACTCAGCGCTAACTTAAGACACGGTCTCTGCCATGTTTTGGGCAGAGTGCTTAAGTCTTAAGTAGACAAAAGCAGCGCTATTCTTTAGACCCTTGTTTGAAGACCCTGCCCTCCAGCTACAACACATCACCTAAGTCACTGAAGCTTTTTCCTGTCTGTTCATCTATAAGGGTTCTTGGTATAACTTAGGGAAAATAGAGATGTACCATAGGCTGTGGAGTGCACAGTGTGAGAATGGGTTCAGATGGACGTTTCAAATCCTAGCTCCCACACAGTCATTCAGCGTCATCTTTGGCAACTCCCACTTTTTACTCCCCTCACACAGTGACTTACAAATCTCTTCAGTCACTTTCTCTCCAGTTCAACTATCATTTCGTCCAGTACACACTTTATAAAAAATTTCACTTTGTCTTCTATTGCTTTGAAGCTTTATCTCTGACCACAGCTTGTAAACAATCTGCCTGGTGCTGGTGAGGTGACACACTCTGGACAGGGGCATGAGGTTGGCATCAAATGTCATTCTTTCCTGCAATTTGCTGAAGTGTTATTTATCTCACTTGCTCTTGGCAAACACTGGGCCAGATCCACAAAGGTAAACTTACATTTTTGTGTAAGTTTATGATTTTTTGCAATTCACAAAGGAATTTTAAGAGTGGTATCTTTACAACTGCCTATCCTTTTATGTGCGGAGTCTCAATCACCCGTCAGGGCTATTGTTTTTTTTTGCTTTTCATAAATAGGCCCTAGTTTTGGGAGGTTGTTTCTAAAAAGCAGAAATAAATGCCAAGCAGGCCACTTCCACATGGCAGCCCGCTCAGCATTCAGCAGATGAAGGTATTTCTGCCCCATCGGCGATTGCACTTCCATCACAGCGGTCCCCACAAGGCAGGAGGGCCTTTCTAGATTGGACAAGCGCTGGGCTAGGGGGGGTCACCCACCAAACAATAAATGACCTCCAAAGTTTCCAGTTCTGTGTGTTTAGCACAGCAAGGGACATGGACAGACACGGGTATGGGGAGAGAGTGCCATGCTGGAGGACACATCCTTTCTTTCACCCGCTGGTCGCTGGACTTGGTGACATTGTGTCTTTGATAGGATAAAAGTACAGAACAGATTAGCAGACCTGCACTTTTTATCACAGACACGCATAGGACCAGGTGGCTTGCGGTGGAGGGGACAGGTGAAGTGGGGGATATGGAGCCCACAGCTTCATTGCCTTGGAGCTGGGCTCACCGGATTATTGGTGTGGCCCAGTCTAAGGCCAGTGCTTAATTTGAGCTGAGGGTTCCTGGTGTTCGGCGCCGGCACTAAATTGTCAATATGTCTGCCCCATGGTGGCGCTGTTTGTCTAATTTAGAGAAAACAGTTGTTTATTAATTGAGTATACATTAAAAATGACTAATACCTGCTGCACAAGCCATTCTTATGAGTTTGGGCGCTGAAATAGTATGAATTGTCACACTTGTAGGAGTGCAATGGTTAGTAGTTGTGTAGGTACTGCCATTGGCAACACTGGAAGGGGCAATGGGTGGATCAAGCAGCAGTGGCCTCCTGATGAGGGCCCTGGCACTTATTTATTTTTTTACAAATTAAGTACTGGTCTGAGGTTATATTTTCAGCTCCATCGAGTTAAGTCATATGAATGTCCCACTGCATTCCCCGGACCATGGACCAGATGAGTAATGGAAAAAAGCTGGAAATGAATGGGTGCCTTAAGACAACAGAATCTTGCACAAACCCCTTATTTGTTAATTTTATACGGAGCCGGACACCAAATACGCTCTCCACTGAATCCCACCAATCAGAGCTGCACACCCAGGCTGCTCTCCACTGAATCCCACCAACCAGAGCTGTACATTCAGGCTGCTCCCCACTGAATCCCACCAACCAGAGCTGTACATTCAGGCTGCTCCCCACTGAATCCCACCAACCAGAGCCGCACACCCAGGCTGCTCCCCACTGAATCCCACCAACCAGAGCCGGACACCCAGGCTGCTCTCCACTGAATCCCACCAACCAGAGCCGGACACCCAGGCTGCTCCCCACTGAATCCCACCAACCAGAGCTGGACACCCAGGCTGCTCCCCACTGAATCCCACCAACCAGAGCTGGACACCCAGGCTGCTCCCCACTGAATCCCACCAACCAGAGCCAGACCCCCAGGCTGCTCTCCACTGAATCCCACCAACCAGAGCCGCACACCCAGACTGCTCCCCACTGAATCCCAACAACCAGAGCCGCTCACCCAGGCTGCTCCCCACTGAATCCAACCAACCCGAGCCGGACACCCAGGATGCTCTCCACTGAATCCCACCAACCAGAGCTGAACACCCAGGTTGCTCTCCACTGAATCCCACCAACCAGAGCAAGACCCCCAGGCTGCTCCCCACTGAATCCCACCAACCAGAGCCGCACACCCAGGCTGCTCCCCACTGAATCCCACCAACCTGAGCCGCACACCCAGGCTGCTCCCCACTGAATCCCACCAACCTGAGCCGCACACCCAGGCCGCTCTCCACTGAATCCCACCAACTAGAGCCGGACACCCAGTCTGTTCTCCTCTGAATCCCACCAACCAGAGCCAGACACCCAGGCTGCTCTCCACTGAATCCCACCAACCAGAGCCGGACACCGAGGCTGCTCTCCACTGAATCCCACCAACCAGAGCCAGACACCCAGACTGCTCTCCACTGAATCCCACCAACCAGAGCCAGATACCCAGGCTGCTCTCCACTGAATCCCACCAACCAGAGCCGGACACCCAGGCTACTCTCCACTGAATCCCACCAACCAAAGCAGGACACCCAGGCTGCTCTCCACTGAATCCCACCAACCAGAGCTGTACATTCAGGCTGCTCCCCACTGAATCCCACCAACCAGAGCTGTACATTCAGGCTGCTCCCCACTGAATCCCACCAACCAGAGCCGCACACCCAGGCTGCTGTCCACTGAATCCCATCAACCAGAGCCAGACCCCCAGGCTGCTCTCCACTGAATCCCACCAACCAGAGCCGCACACCCAGACTGCTCCCCACTGAATCCCAACAACCAGAGCCGCTCACCCAGGCTGCTCCCCACTGAATCCAACCAACCCGAGCCGGACACCCAGGATGCTCTCCACTGAATCCCACCAACCAGAGCTGAACACCCAGGTTGCTCTCCACTGAATCCCACCAACCAGAGCAAGACCCCCAGGCTGCTCCCCACTGAATCCCACCAACCAGAGCCGCACACCCAGGCTGCTCCCCACTGAATCCCACCAACCTGAGCCGCACACCCAGGCTGCTCCCCACTGAATCCCACCAACCTGAGCCGCACACCCAGGCTGCTCCCCACTGAATCCCACCAACCTGAGCCGCACACCCAGGCCGCTCTCCACTGAATCCCACCAACTAGAGCCGGACACCCAGTCTGTTCTCCTCTGAATCCCACCAACCAGAGCCAGACACCCAGGCTGCTCTCCACTGAATCCCACCAACCAGAGCCGGACACCGAGGCTGCTCTCCACTGAATCCCACCAACCAGAGCCAGACACCCAGACTGCTCTCCACTGAATCCCACCAACCAGAGCCAGACACCCAGGCTGCTCTCCACTGAATCCCACCAACCAGAGCCGGACACCCAGGCTGCTCTCTACTGAATCCCACCAACCACAGCCGCAGACCCAGACTGCTCTCCACTGAACCCCACCAACCAGTGCCACTCACCCAGACTGCTCTCCACTGAATCCCACCAACCAGAGCCAAACACTCAGGCTGCTCTCCACTGAATCACACCAACCAGAGCCGAACACCCAGGCTGCTCTCCACTGAATCCCACCAACCACAGCCGCACACCCAGGCTGCTCTCCACTGAATCCCACCAACCAGAGCCGGACAACCAGGCTGCTGTCCACTGAATCCCACCAACCAGAGCCGGACACCCAGTCTGTTCTCCTCTGAATCCCACCAACCAGAGCCAGACACCGAGGCTGCTCTCCACTGAATCCCACCAACCAGAGCCACACACCCAGGCTGCTCTCCACTTAATCCCACCAACCAGAGCCGGACACCCAGGCTGCTCTCTACTGAATCCCACCAACCACAGCCGCAGACCCAGACTGCTCTCCGCGGAACCCCACCAACCAGTGCCACTCACCCAGGCTGCTCTACACTGAAACCCACCAACCAGAGCCGAACACTCAGGCTGCTCTCCACTGAATCACACCAACCAGAGCCGAACACCCAGGATGCTCTCCACTGAATCCCACCAACTAGAGCCGGACACCCAGTCTGTTCTCCTCTGAATCCCACCAACCAGAGCCGGACACCCAGGCTGCTCTCCACTGAATCCCACCAACCAGAGCTGAACACCCAGGCTGCTCTCCACTGAATCCCACCAACCAGAGACCAACCAGAGCTGCACACCCAGGCTGCTCTCCACTGAATCCCACCAACCAGAGCTGCACACCCAGGCTGCTCTCCACTGAATCCCACCAACCAGATCCGCACACCCAGGATGCTCTCCAACGAATCCGAACAACCAGAACCGGACTCCTAGGCTGTTCTCCACTGAATCCCACAAGCCAGAGTCACACACCCAGGCTGCTGTCCACTGAATCCCACCAACCAGAGCCGGACACCCAGGCTGCTCTCTACTGAATCCCACCAACCAGAGCTGGACACCCAGGCTGCTCTTCACTGAATCCCACCAACCAGAGCCACACACCCAGGCTGCTCTCCACTGAATCCCACCAACCAGAGCCGGACACCCAGTCTCTTCTCCTCTGAATCCCACCAACCAGAGCCATACACCCAGGCTGCTCTTCACTGAATCCCACCAACCAGAGCTGGACACCCAGGCTGCTCTTCACTGAATCCCACCAACCAGACCCGGACATCCAGTACACTCTCCATTGAATCCCACCAAATAGAGCCACACACCCAGGCTGCTCTCCTCTGAATCCCACCAACCAGAGCCGGACACCCAGGCTGCTCTCCACTGAATCCCACCAACCAGAGCCGCACACCCAGGCTGCTCTCCACTGAATCCCACCAACCAGAGCCGCACACCCAGGCTGCTCTCCACTGAATCCCACCAACCTTAGCCGGACACCCAGGCTGCTCTCTACTGAATCCCGCCAACCAGAGCTGGACACCCAGGCTGCTCTCCACTGAATCCCACCAACCAGAGCCAGACACCCAGTATGCTCTCCACTGAATCCCACCAACCAGAGTCGCACATCCAGGATGCTCTCCAACGAATCCGAACAACCAGAGCCGGACTTCTAGGCTGTTCTCCACTGAATCCCACAAGCCAGAGTCACACACCCAGACTGCTCTCCACTGAATCCCACCAACCAGAGCCGGACACCCAGCCTGCTCTCTACTGAATCCCACCAACCAGAGCTGGACACCCAGGCTGCTCTTCACTGAATCCCACCAACCAGAGCCACACACCCAGGCTGCTCTCCACTGAATCCCACCAACCAGAGCCGGACACCCAGTCTCTTCTCCTCTGAATCCCACCAACCAGAGCCATACACCCAGGCTGCTCTTCACTGAATCCCACCAACCAGAGCTGGACACCCAGGCTGCTCTTCACTGAATCCCACCAACCAGACCCGGACATCCAGTACACTCTCCATTGAATCCCACCAAATAGAGCCACACACCCAGGCTGCTCTCCTCTGAATCCCACCAACCAGAGCCGGACACCCAGGCTGCTCTCCACTGAATCCCACCAACCAGAGCCGCACACCCAGGCTGCTCTCCACTGAATCCCACCAACCAGAGCCGCACACCCAGGCTGCTCTCCACTGAATCCCACCAACCTTAGCCGGACACCCAGGCTGCTCTCTACTGAATCCCGCCAACCAGAGCTGGACACCCAGGCTGCTCTCCACTGAATCCCACCAACCAGAGCCAGACACCCAGTATGCTCTCCACTGAATCCCACCAACCAGAGTCGCACATCCAGGATGCTCTCCAACGAATCTGAACAACCAGAGCCGGACTTCTAGGCTGTTCTCCACTGAATCCCACAAGCCAGAGTCACACACCCAGGCTGCTCTCCACTGAATCCCACCAACCAGAGCCGGACACCCAGGCACTCTACAGAATCCCACCAACCAGAGCTGGACACCCAGGCACTCTACAGAATCCCACCAACCAGAGCTGGACACCCAGGCACTCTACAGAATCCCACCAACCAGAGCTGGACACCCAGGCTGCTCTTCACTGAATCCCACCAACCAGAGCCGGACACCCAGGCTGCTCTCCACTGAATCTCAGCAGGAGAGAACAACTTGTAAAAATAGGTGGGGACTAGTAAGGGAAGACGATGGGCAATGAGGTGACATTACAGGAAACGAAGTCACAACCTCATCGTGCATTTCACTTTAATGGGGACAGGTCTATTTTACAATGATTACAACAAATAAACTGAATATCATCTCTTGTGAAGAAGTACATTTACCTGCTGGCATCATTTATAACTGCTCCCTCCTGCTCCACCTCCAGAAAGAAAGACATGGATGAAACAGAACCCTATACCATGAGCAGCAGGCACCGTGGAGCTCAGCTAGAACATGCCGGATAATCCAGCACATGCTCCTGGTGCTGCAGTGCAAGACATGCATGTGATGTGATGGGATGGGATGGACTGGGATGGGATTCAATGTGTTGGGATTGGATGGGATGGGATGTAATGGGATGTGATGCAATGCGATGGGATGGGATGTGATGGGATTGGTTGCGATGTGATGGGATGCGATTGGATGGGATGGGATTTTACCTGGTGTTTGTACAGCACACAGCTGCCACTACGTACTATCACAGCACTCTTGCTGTCCTAGGTGGATACAGGCAACCCTTTGGATGTGGAGGTTGGTTGTTTAGTCTATCCTCTACGGAAAGAGATGGGTGTGATGCATGAGGCCTTGATACATGGTCTGGTTCTATCCCCGCAAACTTCCCAAACCTGGTATCCATGCAAATGGTTTTTGGGATATGTGAGAAGAAGGAGCATGCTTCAAGCAGTATTAGAAGCAGATACCAAATTGATGAATGGATGCATGAAGGGTGTGTTACCCAAATGTTCCAGTCAAAGGATCTGGGGCCGTATTACGCATTGTCATTGTTTGCGTCGGGCGCACCTTTTAAAAGGTGCGCCAGGTGCAAACAATGACAATGAGCCCGATTACAATGTATGCGCTTCCCCCAGGGCAGCTGCAAAGTCGCGCTCCAGGGCAGCGCATTGAGTTGAAAACACGGAGCGGCTGCTGGCAGCCGCTCCTTGTTTTTACAGTGCGGACAGCAACCCCCCTGTACTTTTAAAGGAGATTAGAGATCCACTTGCAGGGAGGTGTAGTCAGTGACTGCACCTGCCTGCAAGGGTATGTCTGGGGGGTCCCTTTCTCCCCTCCAGAGGGCTGCTCTCACCTAAAAGGTGGCGCACTCTGAGTGCGCCCCCTGAGAGCTTTTTTGCCTCTGCGTCCACATCTGTAATATGGCGCGGCCGCAGAGGCAAAGGAATTCCCTCATTTGCATAGGACATGCCCCTATGCAAATCAGGAAACGCCCTCGAAGGTAGCGCTGGCGCTTTTAGTGCTCCGGCGCTATTGATATTACTGAAGGGGTCACACAAGCGTCTGCGCCCCATTCTGTAATACCAAAGTTCCCCCGGTGGTACGCAAAGCGGGCGCAAACACCCGTCGCGCCCCCAGGGCACTTACTGTAATACAAATGTGGTGCATCAGTATCATTTGGTCTTTGTTGGAGTATTCGTATATCAGAGCTCTTGTATTCATCAGTCTGTGGTTGCAAAGTGAAAAACGAAAAACAAGGGAACCCTACTCACTAAGGAACCAGGGTAATTATGCAAGGTGAGGTTTCTAGTGCAGGTGGTTGCTATGTTTCAGGGGATGATCATGTTGTCTTAGAGATAGATTTGGAATACTCGCTTTGAAGCCCGAGGACCCATGTTGTAAGGCCATCTAAGAGGTGAGAAGGTTTTGTCATTGCTTATCTGGAAGAGAAGGGTGTTCCAAAGTTTTCCTCCTTAAATCTAAAATGAACAAATTCAAAGTCAGGTTTTGTTCAAGAGTGGCAGTTTAACTTGTAGGAGTATTGAAATGGAGACTTCATGTAGTATGATCTTAAAACCATGGTCCAATTCCTTGGAGTGTTTGGTGAACTTAGAAGCCAATTCAGAGTCAGGAGGGCGCACCAAAGGCAGGTTCGTCCACGGCTTGGACCTCTGGCTCTGCCACTTCAGATAGTCTCGTCTACTCACAGTCACAGCAGCTGGATCTCGTTCAGTGTATCAAGAAAGTAAACTCTGTAGTTACACATTGTGACTATATTGTTAATCTTATCGAAGATCATAAATTAGACATAGTTAATAGAACTGAAACTAGGATCAGGAAATGTCAATCCCTAATACTCACGCTGCCGTACATCCTCATTTTAAAATGTGCCACATTGACGAGAGGATAACATTGGAGGAGGGTTTGTTGTGATTTATACCTGGACTTTACTACAGCGTCTCTTAATTTGAGGCAGAAGGGTCATTATCTGTTTTTTGCTATTTCCTCTAATGTTACCACCACTTTTTTGGGGGAATTTTGGTTTATCGCCCTCCAGGAGTGGTAACTGAGTTTGGCAAAGACTTTTCTAACTCGTTTGCTGCTCCCCTCTTTTAAATGTTTCTAAATGTATTGCATTGAGAGATTATAATGTGTGGAGAGGTCCACCCAACCGTAAAGCCAATAGAAATCTGATCAAAGAATATGCTACTCTTTGTCATATTCAAAGAGGGTCTTCCCCAAGTCATAGTTCACTGTTACTGATTTAATATTTATCTCTAATTATTTTATTTCTGATTCTTCAATACCTGTGGATTCTTGGTCAGCTTGTATGGCCATACAGTTTTCTTGAAATTACCAAGACTCGGGTACCGGTAATCTTTGGTCAACTACCACCCCCATAAGGTACACTCTTATAAGGTTAATGATCGTAATCTTTTAGCACGCTCGTAATGAATCCCATTGCTATATATCTGCAGATTGTCATTTCAAAAAGCGCTTCTTTAATTCCTGGATCACCTCAGTGCCTATCTCCCATCGCTCAGGATCTTCATGTCCCTGATATTCTAGTTCCTTGATAAAAGCTAAAGAGGCTTGCAAGATATTGCGCTTGGTGCTGTAATTATACCACAGAAACCATAGTTAAATATTTGAAGCTTTAGACATTTTTGAGAAAGCGGTATGGCTTTCTTGGTTGGATTATTATTCATCCACTAGCCCCATCTCATGACTCTAACTGAATATCTTTCTTTCAATTCTGGGAATAAAAAGCAATTGATCTATATTCTTTATCCAGTGATCATGGAAATTTGATAAATTCACCAGGAGAGCAGTTGGTTGATGATGCAAAGACTACACTAGTCAAATGTATTCCTCTCACGCAGGTCTGCACTACTCAACTCATGAGAGCTGGTAGAAGTGGGTCTCAGATAATTCCTTTTCCCGCATGTATCTTGCACTCACCTATTTCCATTATTGAATGCAGGTTAATTTCTCATACGCAAACTCCATGATCCCTTCCGAGTGGAAAGAGGAATATGTGATCCCTCTGTTGAAAAAAGCTTCATTGGATCCTTCTGCTCTCAGCAGCTATTGGCACATTTATTTACTTCCATTCACAGCTAAGGTAGCTGAATGAGAGGTCCATGTATGTTGTAATCCTCTATATCCACCAAGTCACGGCTTGGCTTTGCTTAGCTGTAGAGTTGCTCATGGAACAGAGGTAGCCTTCTCAGCAGTGGGAATTCTGGATGATTCTTGACCAGGGTGCTATGGCTGCTTTGATTCTACTCGACCGGTCTGCCGCCTTTGACACAGTGTTCGACACACCCTTGGAATCTAGACTGCAGGGGATCGGTGTTGAAGCACTGAGATGGATTTCCTTCATCGGCCAGGAGCCAGGTTGTTATTTTGTCCCCTATTGTTCGTCATCTATCCTGCTGACCTCAGGAGATCTATCACACAATCGGCAGAAATGAGAAAGAGCCCTCTCTCAGTGCCAAAAGGGCCGAGAAGAAATCTCATGAGGGAGTACACCCTCCCTTGTTTGAACCACTATATCACAAAAAGTACTCCTTGGATGCGAGGATGATAACCGCGTCTTGAACGTAATAACCCTAGAAAGGTACAGGTGGGAAGTCCTAAGATGAATAGCACCACTAAGAAGTGGGGAAGGAAACAATTCCTTTTGTTTTAATTACCCTCACACACCCTAGTGGTGTCATGCTTCATCATCGGGTCACCCTGACGCCTAAAAGTCAGGGTGGGCTCGACCGTTTTCCAGGGAGCTCTTAGAAATAATAAGACCAGGGGGACGTTAATTAAAAAACACCAACAAATCCCAGTATCCCTTTAATATTGGATTTGTTAGGGTTATTAAAAAGTGTAAACAGGGGTCAGGATAGGAGTATTTATGGTCCTATGACCCTTCAGCCGACATGTTTCAGTCCTACTAGGGCCATAAAGGTCCCGGACTTTCTTCAGGGCAACAATACCACCTCCCTGGATAACGCAAGAGACAACTCCCTACGCTACTGTTTATCTAAGGGCAGATAGCTGCTCCTTAGTATGACTTGAAGATAATTTATCTCAATAATCCTGTCATCGCTCCATCTGAAAAGACAAACATTAGTACTTTGAATGACCGTTGCTCCACCTTTATCAGCTGGTTTTATTACAATGTCTGTTCTAGTACTCAGAGATTTTAATGCTGACCTCTCTTCATTGCTCAAGTTGTTGAAGGTGCCACCCCTTGTTTGTAGTTGTTCCACTTCTTTAGTGACACTCTCCTCAAATGCAAGGACTTCTGGAGGCATCAGGGATGCTGGTGGAAAGAAGTTTGACTTGGGACGTAGTGTTGTGTGGTTATCATCGTTCTCTTGTCTGTCTTTACCCATAAAAAACGCTTTGATGCGGATTTTACGAAAAAATTCGCTCAATTAGGTGTGAGAGCGGGGTAGGACTCTTGATGATGTGAGTAATTCGTATGCCCGTTGGTATTGCAGGTATGTGCGCGTCTATGATCAAACTTGTGAGTCTAGCAGTTCCTTGCGCTCATAAGCTATGTTGTTTTTATCTTCCCCCCCCTTTTTTGCGCTATCTCCTGCAATAAACAGTGTCTGACTACAGGGCTACCCCTTACTCTGCGAGGTGCCCGGAGAAGAGTTCCCTCGCCCATGTCTGGGTAAGGGTAATAGTGTGATTTTGGAGTGTGGTGTATGAGAGGATTTTTTAACCCCTTGATTGATAGCAGCCTGGGTTGTTGAGTGAGAGTGACACTGGTGTATACACTTTGAGAACACGTAACACGTGGATGTGGATATCGGTAGAATGCGACAAGATATCGCCACTACACCATATTTTGCCACCTACGTGAGTGTGGTTAAAATAAAATTATATGTATGTCATAACCACGCACCTTTGTGGTTATAAGAGTTGATGGATATGTTGACACCGTGCCAATTACACTGGTGTATTGGTCAGCACATCACTATTGGGAAGCGATTACATGTACTCCAGGAGTAATACATGTTTTTGGCCCTGTTTTGTCTTTGTTTGTCTTTTCAGATGGAGCGATGACAGGATTATTGAGATAAATTATCTTCAAGTCATACTAAGGAGCAGCTATCTGCCCTTAGATAAACAGTAGCGTAGGGAGTTGTCTCTTGCGTTATCCAGGAGGTGGTATTGTTGCCCTGAAGAAAGTCCGGGACCTTTATGGCCCTAGTAGGACTGAAACATGTCGGCTGAAGGGTCATAGGACCATAAATACTCCTATCCTGACCCCTGTTTACACTTTTTAATAACCCTAACAAATCCAATATTAAAGGGATACTGGGATTTGTTGGTGTTTTTTAATTAACGTCCCCCCTGGTCTTATTATTTCTAAGAGCTCCCTGGAAAAACGGTCGAGCCCACCCTGACTTTTAGGCGTCAGGGTGACCCGATGATGAAGCATGACACCACTAGGGTGTGTGAGGGTAATTAAAACAAAAGGAATTGTTTCCTTCCCCACTTCTTAGTGGTGCTATTCATCTTAGGACTTCCCACCTGTACCTTTCTAGGGTTATTACGTTCAAGACGCGGTTATCATCCTCGCATCCAAGGAGTACTTTTTGTGATATAGAGGACCTCAGGAGATCTACAGCGATCTTCTCTGAGACCAGCTCCTCTTGATCCCTTTGTGCTCCCCTTGGACAGACGTATTCGGTCTTTTGGAATTTCTTTTATGTGTTATGTACTTAGCTTACCCTCAGGGTATCCTCAGGGTATACGGTGATACCGACCCTGCTCGGTTCAATCTCTGCAGTTGTTTTCCTTCAGAATCAGATTGAAGGAAGTACAACTGCCCTGGACAGACCCGCTTCAGTGTCGAATTCAGCCTGGTGGGCAGGTTCTTCTGACCAGTGTCCCACACCTGTTAGGAATTGGCGAGTGCAAGTTGACAACAAACTGCCTTTTCAGCTGCATGTGGCTGGAGTTTCGGCATTCTGTTTTTGACGCTCAATATTATTAAAGAAGATGTTGCTTTTTCTACCAGGCAGACAAAAAACCCCAGTCTTCAGGCTATTGTTGGTGCCCTCCTTGATTATGGGAATACCCTGTATTTGGGACTTCTCTTTTATGTTTGCCTCAACTCCAGCTTATTCAAAATGTGGCATCCTGACTACTATTGAAATTTCTACATTCAACACCAATTCCATGCCACCTTATAGAGCTACAGTAGCTGTCACTTCACAAGCACTCAATGTTTCACAGTCTTTGCATTTGCCTTAAAATGAGCTCGTTTTTTAGGAAAGCCCTTAAAGTCTGGCTTTTCAATCTGTAATCTGATGACTTGAGCCTGCAGCCTTGGAAAGGGGACGATCCATCTTGTGTTTTTAAGCCTGTTCATGGGATTCACAACAGGATATATATTTGGGTTCCAAAGGGAGGCCAACATCTATGACGATTACCAGCTCTTTGACTTGTTACTTTGAAGGGTTGTCTGTGAGTCTGCAGGACAGCAGGGTATATCTGAGGTTAGCTATTCTCAAACTAATGGTGGAGTGATGATCATTTCCTCCTCTAACATCCCCTTCACTCCCTTATCCTCTCCTGTCCTTCCCTGTCCTCTCTCTTCTCCACTCCCTTCCCTGTTTTATTGTCTCACCTCCTTTTCCCCTTGTCTCCCTTTCCCTCCCATTTCATGTGTTTCTGCTCCCCTTATCCCCCCTCTCTCCTCTATTCCCTTCTCTTTCTTCCTCTACTGCTTCACCTCCACTCCCCTCACTTCCCTCTCCATAATCTCTTCTCTTCAACACTCATACATCTACAACTCTCCTCTTCCATTTTTCTCCCTACCCTTGAAAGATACTTCTCTGTTTTTACTTAATTTGCTTTACCTGGATTTATCTCTTCAACCTCCTCTCCTCTCCTCTCCCTGCTACCCTTACCTCACCTCTCATTACCTCTCTCGCCTCCTCTCTTCTCCTTCTCCCCTCTCCTCTCCCCTCCCATCCTCTCCTCTCCCATCCCTCCTCCCCTCTCATCCCCTCCCCACTCATCCCCTTCTCTCTCCTCTCCTCTCTTCTCCTTTCCTCTTCCCTCATCTCACCTCCTCCCCTTCTCTCTCCTCTCCTTTTCTCCTCCCTCCCCTCTCCTCTCCTCTTCTCCCCCTCCCCTCCCTTTCTCCCCCTCTCCTTTCCTCTCCTCCCCCCTCCCCTCCCTTCCCATCCCCTCTCCTCTCCTCTTCTCTCCTCCTCCCCCTCCCCTCCCTCCTCTATCCTCTCCTCTCCACCCCCTTCCCTCCCCCTCCTCTCCTTTCCTCTCCTCATCATCTCCCCCCTCCCCTTCCCTCCCCCCTCTCCTCTCCTCCCCCTCCCTTCCCATCCCCTCTCCTCTCCTCCCTCCCCTCCCCTCTTCACCTCCCCCTCCTCTCCTCTCCTGTCCTTTCCTCTCCTCTTCTCCCCTCCCCTTCCCTTCCCTCCCCCTCCCATTTCCTCTCCTCTCCTATCCTCTTCTCCACCCTTCCCTCCCCTCCCCTCTCCTCTCCTCTTCTCCCCTAGGTAAACTGAGACGAAAGACTAACTTTACGACTTTCAGTATTCACAAAGGGCATTTACGAGTGGTAAAGTTAGACTTTTGTCTCAGTTAAACTTAAGTTCTGGTCATAAGTGTAACTGATACCAGGACTTTTGTTCTCTTAAGTTTGTGTGTAGACTTTGGGCCCGATTCACAAAGGTAAACTTTACGACTCGTGAATGCCCTTTGTGAATACCGAAAGTTGTAAAGTTAGACTTTTGTCTCAAGTTACCTTTGTGAATCGGGCCCTGAGTGTTTGTTCACTATAATCCTGTCACGTATGCTTGTGGTAGGCCCTCAGTATGCATGTGGGAGTCCTTTAAATATGGCCGAAGTTCTTGAGCCCACCCTGTGGCGCTCCAGGATCTCCCCATGACCCAGAAAGACACTCTTATTGGACTGTCCCGCCTCTCTAATATTTCTTTTCCAGAAAGTTAGGTTGGCAGCATCGCCTTCCGATTGAGTGTAAATTCTCCGCGGAGAGTTTAAGAAGTGTCCACCACGTCTAATTCCAGCTGTTCTGTATGCACTTGAAGCTTCTTCTGTCGCTCTGGTGCCCTTTGGCAGCTGCCCCACGCCTGGCTCTTGGCACAGAAACATTTTGCTCTTGTTCTGTCATTTTGAGATGATATTGTCAAAAATCTGGACAGCCCAGGGACATTCTCTATTTGAGATCTGATCCCCGCCAACTTCTGTCGCAGTTGAAGCCACGCAAAGTGAGCTAGCACCCTTGAAGGAAATTGAAATTAGAAGCAAAACAAAGAGGCTAAATTGGTACTCCCCCTCCCTCCAAGATGAAACAAGCACTGGCAAAGCCAATAGGTCTGGGTTTAATGTGCTAATGCATGTAGCATTAGCACATTAGAACAATGGTCTTTATACTTTTTCATGCCGCGCCACTTTTTGTGTGAAATAACTTTATCAAGCCCCCCAAAATGACAAATATATTTTGTCACACTAGTCTATAAAATTCCAAACACTTAAAGCAAGTTGAATATACCCACTCCCCATCTAAGACAGACAAAAATTATATTCACAAGTGCTTTTCAAGACATCACAATAAATAAAGAAAGTGTAAAATATAGTAAGCGAGCCAAACATTTCAAGTAAAATTGCGAGGTAGAGGGGCATTTTAGAAGAATAGTCAGTCAATAAATCCTTTCAGTGAAATTAAAAATACATCATAAGAAAAAGGAGACTAAGGGTCAGATTTATGTCTCGCCGGTGTGTATACTGTGTTGCGACTGAGTATTCAGACCGCCAAGATAAAGGTCCATCCAC
Source organism: Calotriton arnoldi (assembly GCA_963921515.1). Lineage (NCBI taxonomy): Eukaryota > Metazoa > Chordata > Amphibia > Caudata > Salamandridae > Calotriton > Calotriton arnoldi. Next base: position 2,309,720 of record CAWUFW010001323.1, on the reverse strand, counting down.
CCAATTGAAAAGCGGGTGGACATTAGGTGGAATCACAGCGAAGACTACTCTGTCTCCACCATGATTAAACCTCTCCGACGGCTCTGGGGAGTAAGGGCCTTCGAAGGCAGACCTCTAATTCCACCCATGGCCAAATTAGAGGCCATTTTTCACTGCGAGGACAACCCTGGCGGTAATGTACAGTGAAAACCGCTAAATGTGATCCTCACCATCGGAGAAGACTCCCATGGCGAGGAGACCTTTTTTTTAAAAAAAAGAAAACTTCACTTCGGTATTTTCATTTTGAAAATAAAAAAGACAACAGTTTGCTGCATCATTCCATCATGTTGACGGAACCCTGCACCAAACTGTAAGCAGAATTGGCAGGAACCGTGACGGTGGTTCCTTCTACCGCTTTAGAAATGACCGTCAGCATGGCGGTCATTCCTAAATTAGGCGGGTGGCTCCTCCATTAGAGCAACAGAGTAATTTACTCAAACTCCCTGACGGAGAATCGCCCTGGCCGCTCGCCTAGATAACAATTATGCCCTAAACATGTGAGAGTCTTTAGAGGGCAATATTTGGTGTTCTCCTTACCTTTTAATTTCTCACATTGTGATAGCTAGCTGAGAATTTATTCCATGTCATGTATGACACCTTCAGCTAGGGCTGGCTTTTAAGCCAAAAACACTTTGCATGCTGGGCATTTTGTGCTCATACTGACAATGCATAAAGTGAAACTACAAGTATCAAAATGCAGTACACTGTTGACTAAAATACTATAATTGGCTGAAAGTGTTGCACAGATTATGAGGCCACATGGGCTGCTCCAAGTATATTTAATATTTCAAACATCACAGTTTTTCCTTTTAAAAGCACACTCACACATGACAGCCACACCTGTCCCCCCACATGCATGCAGCATGAGCCTTTTTCAGAATTAAGGTGGAGAGGTGCTGAGCATTATCAAGATGATGTGGCAACAAATGATCGACGGAATACTGAATAAATCAAACATTCATCCTGAGTCAAGAGATCTGGGTTAAATCCATTGCCCTTTTGTTAGTACACCACCCCAGTTAGGACCCATCCATATGCAAATCAGTCTTGACCCTGCTCCTCATGGGAACAATCCAGCCCGAACTGCTAAGTCGGGTCCTCCCTGCACCAGAACCAAGCATCCTAGGACCGGTTTCGGGGTATCACCCCTCATCATCCAGGCTAGCTTGAACCCAGTGGCACAACTAGCAAGGGACCCATGTCTGGTCATACCCTTCCCACTTAGGGTGAAAAATGCTGCAACAGCAAATTATGGATGGAATGCTGAATAAATCAAACAGTCACCCCCAGTCTAGAAATCTGGGTTAAATCCATCATTCTTTTGCTCACTAAGCCACCCCAGTTGGGACCCAGCCATATGCAAATCAGTCTTGACCCTGCTCTTCATGGGAAAAATCCAGCCCAAACTGCCAATCTGGGGCCTCCGTGGACCGGAAACATGCATCCTAGGACCGATTTTGGGGTTTTATCCCTCATCAGTCAGACTAGCTTGAATCCAGTGGCACAGTGAGCAAGGGACCCATGTGTGGGCATACCCATCCCACTTTGAAGTAGCATAATGCAAAATCAAGCCCACCCTCGTCCCCCCACCTGCTAAATATGATGGCGGGCCTCAGGAGCTCCTGTTGCTTCACATATATTCACAGGCCTGAGGCTAAATGGGTGGCCCCTGAAGGGTGGGCCTAACCTGCTCCCCAGAAAAGGGGTGTCCAGACTGTCTTGCACCCACTGTGGTAAAGTTGGGCAGTCTGATGCTTGTTGTGAGCTGAGATTATTTGTGATTGGATGAGTGCACAAGCAATTATCCAATTACAAAGCAAGTCGGTTCAAATTTGCACGAGCGCGCAGGTGCTGGTGTTGCGGGTGACTTAGAGATTGATGGCTGGCCACTGTCAGAGCTGCACAGAGAGGCATCACTGGCCCAAGTTGGGACGCTATAATGACACGCTCTGGGAAGTAACCCCCCACCTCCCACCCCCCAACCCCTCAGACTATGCCTCGCAGGTGATAACCAGCATCTCCTGCATTGGTACATGAGCCTTTCTGAAAAGTTCTGGAGTCTGGTTTTTGGTGGACAGTCTCTGCTTTGAGGTCTTGGCGAGTGCAGGGAAGGCGTTTAGCCACCTAGGGCTTCAAATTACAGTTCATCCCTGTCCTGCTGGCTGCAGATTACAATGGTAATACCTATGGAGTGTTCCAGGTTTTAGGCTCTATAAGACATCTGAGAAGATGACTGCACCTGTCACAGAGATCTGGCTGTAACATGCAGGTCACAGGTTGTGATTCTAGTAAGATGACATGACCTGTCTGCGTACCTACCTGGCGTAGAGATGTAGGTGTGACCTGCAAGTTCTGGTTACACGTTTCAATCCCTCTAAAACTGCTTAGAGTTCATTCCACTGCTGCAGGACCATGTGGGTGACTTGCCAGTGACGGAGACTTAGATTCCTACAACAATAAAGTTACAACGTAGTTTGCCGCCTTCAGACCCTATTCTTGAACGGAGAACGCTGCTAAAAAAAGCAGATGCCACGCCTTGATGGAATATGATTCTTGGACCATTACCTTAGGAAGGAGGCGCTCTTGTAAGTATTGAGGAGAAAGCTTCAATACTCACTATACCGTCAGGATATAGCATTAGTAAGCCACTCCTCAGTGAGGAGAGAGCCTTACCTCCATGAGGAGGCAACCATCGGACCCAGTTCCTCCGACCTCGCACTAGCCGAAACCCCGCGCATCCACAGAGCCAGAGCAGGCGGAAGATCCTTCTCCCACATCGCAGCCAAGACATGGAACGAGCTACCAGCAGACCTCAGACGCGCTCCCTCCCTGAACACCTTCAGAAAGACCCTCAAGACCTGGCTCTTCGGCTAAGCAAAACCAGCTGACCTCCACCCCCCACCCCCCCCAGCGCCTTGAGAACCCCACGGGTGAGTAGCGCGCTTACTATTCCCCTGATTGATTGATTGATTGATGCCTCATTGAGGCAATGGCGGTGGGGACCCTACACCTCAAAGTTATAAGAGCTCACACCTCAGCGAGGACACTCTTTTAGAACTCAGTGCCTCAATGAAAAGAGCCCACCTGACTTCAGTGAAGGAATGCTCATGGATTCTCTGCCTCACTGAAGCAAAGATGCCTCATTGAATATATGAACCAGTGTATCAGTGAGAAAACAGCTTAAATTCACACACCCCTTTGACCAAACTTCATACTATAGTGAGAAGTCTTTATTAAGACCCTTAGCCCCAAGGAGGAGATTTTCTTGGGACTCCACATCTCACTTAGGCGATACCTTGCTCCAGAATTCTTTAGCAAGGAAACACCAAAAACACTCACATTAGTAAGGAGATAGATTCCTGAGACCGTGTGGGGACAGCGTTGAGATCTCACACCTCATTGAGAAGCCATTCCGGGGACACAGTACCCCACTTGTCAGTAAGCTGACATCTTTAATACCCCATGCCTCAGACAACCTATGTCTCTAAATGAAATGCCCCAGAAACACATGCTTCAAAGAGAAGGTGCTCATGGGACCTGATGCCTCAGAGATAAAGCAGCTTTGGAGCCGTTCCCTTAGTGTGAAGAATTCAGGGCAATGCCAGACTTAGCGAGAGACAACTTTTTGACCTTCATCCACACCTTAGTTAGGAGACAGACTTAGTACCCTTGCCTTTTTGGGGAGACAGGTTTTGGACCCCATGATTAAGTGAAGATAGGACCTCATGTCTCAGTGTTAATACTGTCTTCCAATGCCAAGGTTCACGGAGAAGGCACATTTAAAACCAAAACCTCATTTAGACACCCTTGGTCCCTTCACTTCTCTAATCAGCTGCCATTTGAGGACCTTGGGACCTCTCTTGTGTCAGCGATGAGATGGCCTTCGCACCCAGCACTTCAGCACCTTAGTTATAATCCTTGAGTCCTGGACCTCCAAAAGAAAGCACCCCAGACCCCCACTACTCACAAAGGAGATAAATATTGGCACCGTGGAGTTGAGTATTTTAGTTCTTTCAAGAAAAAACTAAGCGGCTTGAAAGCAATTGCATTATTTGTTGAAGTGGGTAATAACATACATCAGGAAATAAACACATCATTCTCAGGGTGAACCACAAAGGTCACTAAAGTCACTGTGCTCAACCCTCTGGTAGTTGGCACAAAGCAGTCGGGCGTTACATAGAGGCAATGTGTAAAGTATTTATGCAGTACTCAAACATCAATAAGGTTAAAACACAACACAAGAAGAATCCCAAACCAATTTAGAACAATAGACAATATTTTAGTAAATAAAATTTCACCAAAAAGACAAACATCCAGTCAGTAGAACCAGAGCTGTGAGTTTTTTAAAATGTTGGTAACAATAGCACCACAAGGCGCGAAGTGCAAACTGAAGATATCTGGTCACGCTGGACCTGGACAAGGTCACAAGTTCAAGCACCATGATGGAAAACAGGCCAGGCACAAGACCACATTTGGCCTGCTGGGAGTTGTACGTTCTGCCCTTATTGAGTGGGCTGTGCAGTGCTGCAATGTGTGGCTCTGATGGGGTTTGATGAAGCCGCCAATCAGGAGCTGCATGGTGCTGCGATGCAAGGCTCTGTGTAGCTCTGCATTGTTCTGTATTAGGTTCAGTGAGGCCACCAATCAGGTGCTATGTGGTGCTGAGATGAGGGGCCCTGCGTAACTCTGTGCTGCTCTGCGTCGGAGCCAGTGAGACCTTCAGTTAGGCAGGTAGAAGTGCACTTTGACTCCAGCCAAGGGTCTGGTCCCTGAGGCCAGCACTTGGACGTCAGAATTCACTTCCCCAGAGGTCAGCAGAGGGGATCAGGTCAGGTCCAATTGGGTTTGGTCGCTCCAAAAGCAGGAAAGGCCTCTGGAAGCTTGTTGTGTCCCTGTAGCTCAAACAGAAGGTGAGTCAACTGACCCTTGTAGTCACTTTGGGGGTACTAGGGTCAAGGCAAGCAGTCCAATCTTCCTTCTTCAGAAAGCTGAGCAGTCCCTCATCTAAATCTTCTCAGGTCCAGGAGTGTTCTGATTTCAGGCTCTTAGACTGCCACTTTGTACCCAGTGCCAGCCTGTGGATGGGGGACAACCCCTTTGTCTACCCCCTAAACCAGTTCTCCCCTTTGACCTGGGTTTAGCTCAAATCTAGGTAGTGAAACAAAAGGCAGGCAGGCCAAGGTGTGCACTACATCTGCCAGTGACAGGGTAGGCTTCTTCTATATTCAGGAAGGTACAGCTCCCAGGATATCTTTTGAAGTGTAATCAGGACGGGTTCTAGCTCCTCCCAAGCTATCCTGTCAGGAAGACCCACTCTCCTCTACATCCAGGCTCTTTTGTCCACTGTCTGGCCCCAATACACAATGCCCAGTGGGGGACTAGCACCAGCTCAAGAGCAGCTGACCACTCACAGGAAGGCCCCAGAAACTTCATGCAAACTTTCTAAAAGTGGCATTTCCAAAACAGTAATTTAAAATTCAACTTTACAGTTAAAGTGGATGTTATATTACAAAGTGTTAGAAACTGGGTTACTAGTTGAAAGGCTTGAGACCCTACTTTAGCAGCAACCACAATCCTTGTCAGAGTGAAGTCATAAGCAAACCCCAAATGAGCCTGTGCTCAACCCTCGTGTAGCTTGGCACAGAGCAGTCATGCTTAATTTAGAGGCAGTGTGTAAATTATTTATGCAACACTTCCAACAGTGATAAAGCAAAAAACACATCAATTTAGAACAATAGAGAACATTTAAATAAATACATCAAGGCCAAAATGACAAAAATCTAATCAGTAGAACCATAGATATATAATTTTAAAGATTTAAGTGAAAATAGCACCAAAAAGCACAAAGTGCCAACTGTGGGTATTGGGTCGCACAAGACCAGAGCAAAGTCACAAGTTCCTGCCGACCATAATGGAGCACAGGCCGGCTACAGGGACCCAGTTAGCCTGCTGAACAAGAGTACCTTAAATCCTGGTTGCGAAGAGATGCGGAGTCCTGTGTCAAGGATGCATCATGCAGTGGCGGTTCTGGGGAGCTGTGAAGTGCGAGGCGATGGTCTGGCATGGAGGTGCATCAGCTTCGATGGGCTGCGATGGGTGATGTGAAGTCCTTGCATCGTGGGAGTCTGCACAGCAGAGGCACTGCTTCGGTTCCGAGGGCGATGCTTCGAGCACTAAAGGTGGTGCGCCCGTTCTGCGGGACATGCACTGCAGAGGAGATGCGTTGGTTCTGCTGGATTCACAGATGGGCCAGCAGAGCACCTTCAGGCCCACTTACAAGGGTCTGGGACTGGAATGGCACCACTTGGGAGGACAGAACTCATAGATGGCAGAGTCCAGGTGCTGGGTTCAGGGTTGTTGGAAGCTTGTTATGTTCCTGAGGGTTCTGATCAGGAGGCTAGCCAACTAGCCCTTGGAGTAACTCTGAGGTCCTAGGTTTAGAGATACAGATCCAGTCTTTCTTACCCAGGCATGTGGGTAGCACAGTAGCAGGTCAGCACAGCAGGGCAGCAGCCCTTCAGAGCAGCAGTCTGGCAGAGTGGCAGTCCTTTCAGCAGCACAGCAGTCCTTCTTCCTGGCAGAGTCCGCAGGTCCAAAAGTGTACTGAGGAGTTGGGTCTAAGGGTCCAATATTTATACCTGGTGCCCACTTTGAAGTGGAAAAGGTTCTAGAGATTTCCACCCCTCTCCCCTGAGGTGTCAGGCATCCCTTTCCTCCCTGTCCTGGGCCCAGCTTGTCTGGGGGTCACAAAAGACTAATGATAAACCTTTTGTGAGAGTGCTCAGGCAGGACCTTTGTGATGTGCGAGTGTGGTGGTGACAGCTTCTCCCCCTCGTTAACTCAGAGTGCCCCATCCTGCCAACTCAACTATCTTCCCTCTGTCTCACTCTCTGAGAGCAATACACAAAGACCAACTGCCAGCTACACCTAGTCATGTGACCCAAGATGTCGCTGCAGGCATTAAATAGTTAGTACAAGAAAATGTTGACTTTCTAAAAGTGGCATTTTCAGAATTGTGGTTAGAAATCCGACTTTACTATTAAAAAGGACTTTTCAGTACAATTCTTTAGACACTTGATCTGTGTTCCTCATCCCAGTTGGAAGTTACAGCTTATTAACTGAAATATGGTAACTCCCATGTTATCCTATGAGCGAGGTAGGCCTTTAGTGGTCAAAAACAAATTTAGGAGTTTTTTACTACCATGACATGTAAAACTAAAAAGTACATGTCCTACGTTTTAAATACACTGCACCCTGACCTCTGGGCTGTTCTAGGCCTACCCTAGGGGTGACATATGTATTACAAAAGGAAAGTTTGGGCCTGGCAAAGGTTTAATTTGCCAGGTCAAAATGACAGTTTAAAACTGCACACAGGCTGCAATGTCAGTCCTGAGACATGTTTGAAAAGCTACTTAAGTGGGTGGCATAATCAGTGCTGCAGGCCTACTAGTAGCATTTAACTTACAGGCCCTGGGCATACACAGCACCACTTTGCTAGGGACTTACAAGTAAATTAAATGGGCAAATTGGGTGTAAGCGAATTCTACCATGTTTTAAGGAGAGAGAACAAGCACTTTAGCACTGGTTAGCAGTGGTAAAGTTTGCATAGTCCTAAAAGCCAACATAAATGGGTTCAGAAAACAGGAAAAGGAAGGCAAAAAGTTTGGGGATGACACTGCAGATAGGGCCAAATCCAACACAATGTGAATGAGTGGAAAAACATGTTTCTAGCTGTTCCCAACCTGAATTTAGCACTTCTTCGATATAATAAAGTAAACCAGTGTTACTCTATGGGAGGCCAGCCTTGCCACAGTGAAAAATTACTTTGGGGGGAAGGGTTCACTGACAAGACATGTAAAATATTAAATATGCTTGTCTTGCCTTTTAAATACTATGCACCCTGCCCTATGAGACTTTAAGACCTACCTTACGGTTGATATATAACCCTTAAAAAAAACGTTTAGGTTATTGTGCCAATTTAAAATGGCAGTTTAAATCTGCCATACAGGCTGCAATGGCAGCGCCTGGGACATGTTTTTCAAGGCTACTTTAGTGGGTGGTACAATGAGTGCTGCAGTCCACTAGTAGTGTTTAATTTACAGGCCTTGAGTACCAGTACTATCATATACTAGGGACTTATAAATGAATTAAAGTTACCAATCCTGTATATCCCAATTTTACCAACCATGTTTAAAGGGCAGAGCACACACACTTTACTACTGGTTGGCAGGTGTAAAATTCACAGGGTCCTAATGCCAACAAGATCAGATTCATCAAAAATCGGGTACTGAAACAAACATCTGGGGTGACTTTGCAGAAATGGCAAATTTCCAACAAGGTTTGTGCTCGGTTTCTGGTATCTTCAGAGGTTCTGTAATTCTTGCCTGCTGTTCTGTGCATTTGAATGACATAAAAGTGTATTGTCACTAACACATATGTGAAATACATTCAAGGTTAACCTACTTCACCTGTGACGGAAAGGCACTTCTGACAGTGATCCATTCATACCGTCACACAGGCAGGCTGCAGACCAAATGCGCCTACCACATGAACAGGCTCTGCCTGTCCCCCATCCCTGGTGCGCACTAGCTCAGTGTGTCTGCAATACAGAGAAACTACCAACCCACTACATTAAAAAAAATAACCACTACAGGCAGATCACACCTGCTTACTCCTAGTGCCTATGACACACACAGGCATGCTACTGTTTCTGCTACACACAGACATTGCATTATACAAGCACTGCAAGCAGATGGGCTTCTTACACTGCCAACCAACAAAGATGCACAAGCGACTCACCTCCGGAACACATAGACAGCTGCTGCACTGCTCCAGAAACATGGAACTGCTGGCTCACAGTGCTTGTGAAACAACCAGGCCCTCCTCACTAACAAAACCTGTGACACACACCGGCAGCACAGGTCTATTTATCTTGCGACACACACTGGCAGCACATCTTGTGACACACACTGGCAGCACAGATCTATTTAACCTGTGACACCCACTGGCAGCACAGGTCTATTTATCCTGTGACACACACTGGCAGCACAGTCCTGTGACACACACTGGCAGCACAGATCTATTTAACCTGTGACACCCACCGGCAGCACAGGTCTATTTATCCTGTGACACACACTGGCAGCACAGGACTATTTATCCTGTGACACACACTGGCAGCACAGATCTCTTTAACCTGTGACACCCACTGGCAGCATAGGTCTATTTATCCTGTGACACACACTGGCAGCACAGGACTATTTAACCAGTGACAAGCACTGGCAGCACAGGACTATTTATCCTGTGACACACACTGGCAGCACAGGTCTATTTATCCTGTGACACACACTGGCAGCACAGTTCTATTTAACCTGTGACACCCACTGGCAGCACAGGTCTATTTATCCTGTGACACACACTGGCAGCACAGTTCTATTTAACCTGTGACACCCACTGGCAGCACAGGTCTATTTATCCTGTGACACACACTGGCAGCACAGTCCTGTGACACACACTGGCAGCACAGGTCTATTTATCTTTGACAGATATTGGCAGCTAAGGCCTATTTTTTTTTTATCCTGCGACACACACTGGCAGAACAGATGTATGTACCCTGTGACACGCACTGGCAGCACAGTCCTATTTATCCGGTGACACACACTGGCAGCACAGACCTATGCATCCTGTAACACACACTGGCAGCACTGGCCTGTCTATCCTGTGACACCTACTGGCAGCACAGGTCTATTTATCCTGTGACACACACTGGCAGCACTGACCTGTCTATCCTGTGACACACACTAGCAGCACAGGCCTATTTATCCTGTGACATTCACTGGCAACACAGTCCTATTTATCCTGTGACACACACTGTCAGCACATACCTATGTATCCTGTAACACACACTGGCAGCACTGGCCTGTCTATCCTGTGATACACACTGGAAGCACAGGTCTATTTATCCTGTGACACACACTGGCAGCACTGACCTGTCTATCCTGTGACACACTGGCAGCACAGGCCTATTTATCCTGTGACACACACTGGCAGCAAAGGCCTGTTTATCCTGTGATACACACTGGCAGCACAGAACTATTATCTTGTAATACACACAGGCAGCACAGACCTATGTATCCTGTGACACACACTGGCAGCACAGACCTATTTATCTTGTGACACACACTGGCAGCACAGATCTATGTATCCTGTGACACACACTGGCAGCACAGGCCTATTTATCCTGTGACACACACTGGCAGCACTGGCCTGTTTATCCTGTGACACATACTGGCAGCACAGGACTGCCTTTAATGTGACACACACTGGCAGCACAGACCTATGTATCCTGTGACACACACTGGCAGCACTGGTCTATTTATCCTGTGACATACACTGGCAGCACAGATCTATGTATCCTGTGACACACACTGGGTGCACAGGCCTATTTATCCTGTGACACACACTGGCAGCACTGGCCTGTTTATCCTGTGACACACATTGGCAGCACAGACCTATGTATCCTGTGACACACACTGGCAGCACAGGCCTATTTATCCTGTGACACACACTGGCAGCACAGGACTGCCTTTCCTGTGACACACACTGCAGCACAGACCTATGTATCCTGTGGCACACACTGGCAGCACAGGCCTATTTATCCTGTGACACACACTGGCAGCACAGGGCTGCCTTTCCTGTGACACACACTGGCAGCACAGACCTATTTATCCTGTGACATACACTGGCAGCACAGATCTATGTATTCTGTGACACACACTGGCAACACTGGTCTATTTATCCTGTGACCCACACTGTCAGCACAGGCCTATTTATCCTGTGACACACACTGGCAGCACAGATCTATGTATCCTGTGACACACACGGGCAGCACAAGCCTATTTATCCTGTGACACACACTGGCAGCACTGGCCTGTTTATCCTGTGACACACCCTGGCAGCACAGGACTCAATTTCCTGTGATACACACTGGCAGCACAGACCTATTCATGGGTGTGAGAAGTTGGCCTGGCATATGCTGTCCACTAGTTATAGTGGGCACCTTGCACCAGTCCAAACAACCCCTTATGGATGATAGGTTAAAGACAACCTTTAGTGAAAGCTATCCTAGTGGTAGCTATGGAGAGCAGCCTTCAGGCTAAGTCTTGGAGGAATGTAAAGCAGCTTGTTTTACCAGTCTATAATCTCTTGAGTGACCAAATGAAAGATGACCACACCAGGTATATATATAAAATATATGTATTTATTCTTAAACACACCCCTCTAGTCTCTTTATGAGGCTAGAGTTCGAAGTACATAAGTTACCAGGCAAGTATCAGCAGTTATTAGCACAATACACGTTTGAGCCCTAGGGGCGTACCAAACCATATACTAAAATAGTGGTATAAGAACCACGACTGAGCTAGACACAAGGCCTAGAGCCTGTAGAAGTGCTTGGACCCCAAGGAACCACCCAAGGTAGTGACACAGGGGACCCACGGGGGACGTGTGCAGTGTGAGAACACACCTGCGAATCGCCGTTGACTTCTATGGGGAAAGTCGCGGTTGGATTTTTAAAGAAAAAGGACACTTCGGAGAGGACTTCCAGTTAACCCCTTTAAACTTAAGAGTTTCTAGGGCCCACACCCACGTGAGTACCGAAATACTCGAGTTACCTCACCCAGGGAAGCTGGGTGCATACGTGTTAAAAGGTGTCAGGAATCGTCGTCGTTTTCAATGGCGATCTCTTGGAAAGTGCTGCTGCCGTGAAGTGAAAGAGTGTCCGGTGCGATCCAAGCCTGGATCGAGGAAGAGGAAGACCTGAAAGCAGAGGGGACAGAGTCTGGGTCACTAGCCAGTGACCAGGGGCATGATAGTCGAATGCCCTCAGATGTCAGGTGCTTCAGGTGAGTTGACGGGTGCCTTGACGCTTCAGCCACGAGGTCCAGGAGGCGTCGACGACAACCAGGAGCTGGATTCGAGCTGTCCCACGAAGTTTGTCGAGTGCTGCAGTATCGGCGACCAGATTGGACCCAACAAGCCTTGGCAACGGCAAGTCATGGGGAAGTGAAGAAAAGGCTGCGGTGCAAACCAGCAAGGTCTGAGGGACTCACCCAGCGAGGGTAAGTCAGGGCACATCTGGAGCAACCAGAAAAGCCCTAGCAATTGAATAGGTGCCTTCATGGGGAACCACTAGCCAACAGACTAGAGATCGTGAAGGAGCATCAAGCGGTTGCACTTGGAGCTGGCCCTTGGGACACTCGTGGAGTGTAGGCCAGTGGTCTTTGCTGCAATTGGTGCTCGGGGCTAGGGCTACTTGGAACCCAAAGCACGGCTTCGAGAGGTGTCAGGAAGTTGGTGCACTTGCAAATGTTCTCGGTGTCCAGGGGTCAAGGTTCCACGTTACCCACGACAGCTATGGGCCTCAGCTTTGCTGGGGACTCAGGACAGCCTCGGGGAAGTCTGGAAATCCACCTCTGGTGATGCAAAGACTTCGGCGTCTGGCGGGAGCTTCAGTGATGCAGACTGGACAGATGCTTCATTGGTGCCTGCCAAGCAGGGGAGTCACTCCTTGACCCCAAGGGAGATTCTTCAGTCCTCTAATCTTGATGTAGAGCGTCGAAGGTCCAGGATTCAGCTTCAGAGTTTCGTCCAGGGATATCTAAAGTCCTGTTGCCAGGGTTCCCTTACTTATACTAAGAAAAGGGGTTGGACTAACTCTGGGGACCCACCTATGGGAGGGTTTGGAAAGAGGGGTGGCTACACCCATTTCCTTTGTCCAGTTTCGCGCCAGAGCAGGGTTTGAACTGGGGTATGCACGAGGACACCAAATGTGCCCCCAGTGCAGGACTTCAAAGCACTCAGAGAGTGCACCACCCAGCCCTAATCCACTAAGGCCTGTCTGGGAGGTGGTAACACCTCCCTGAGACAGGAAACCTATTGTCCAGGCCTCCCTGCCAGAGTTTCGGTCAGCAGCAGGAGGCCAGACTCGTGTCTGTGGCTGCAGCATCCATTTTGTGATGCCAGGCTCTGGTTAGGTGGTACCGGGTATACCGGTGCTGCCATGTCTCTCCCTCTAGAAGGGTGGGATCATACTCCCACACCAGTTACTGGTGTGGGGGTATGATTCCAAGGTGTTTGACACCAAACACGACATGTTTCCGTGCAGCCATCCCAAAGTTAGCATTTACCGTTTAGATATAATGCACTTAAGAGTATATGGTCAGGCTGCACCACAGACAACCCACGGAGAGGAGATTCCGAAGGCTGCAGAGGGGCTCTGCTCATGCATGGGCACCCTCTCACATAAAACCAAGCACCCTGCCTTCAGGATTGATAAGGCCTGCCATAGGGGTGACTGATAGGTTTGTATGTGCAGTGATAGGTGAGATATAGTGAACCTATATCTCTGTAAGGGGTGCATGCACCACCTCACTCAGGCTGCAGTAGCAGTCCTGTGGTGTCATTTTGGAGGGCCTTCCAGAGGTGGCACAATACATGCTTCAACCCCTGGTAGGCCTCTGGGGTACCTATGCCCTGGGTACATAGTATACCATATACTAGGGACTTATAAGGGCACCCCAGAATCCAATCTGAAGTGTACTTAAGGTACAGGGAATCAATTTAGAGAGGGAGCAGCTAGGCTGGGGTCCTGGATAGCAGGGCCCCAGCCAGACTAAAGTCGAAAAACAGTGATACACCAGCAAAAAGTGGGGGTAACCATAAGAGGCAGATCCTACTCTCCTACACAACCCCCCTCCCCCAAACGCAGGGACATTAAACTAACCTTGACCAGTTAAGTCTTCATGTTCTAAGTGGAAATATCTGGAGAGTCCATCTGCATTGGCATGGTTACTCCCAGGTCTATGTTCCACTGTATAATCCATCCCCTGTAGGGAAATGGACCACCTCAAAAGTTTGGGGTTTTCACCCTTCATCTGTTTTAGCCATAAGAGGGGCTTGTGGTCTGTTTGAACAAGGAAGTGAGTGCCAAACAAGTATGGCCTCAGCTTCTTCAGAGCCCAAACCACAGCAAAGGCCTCCCTCTCAATGGCTGACCAACGTTTCTCTCTGGGGGTCAGCCTTCTGCTAATAAAAGCTACTGGCTGATCCTGACCTTCATCATTCAACTGTGACAGTACAGCCCCTACCCCCAACTCAGATGCATCTGTTTGCACAATGAACTTTTTGGAGTAATCAGGACTTTGCAGAATGGGAGCAGTGCACATGGCCTGCTTCAGGTCATCAAATGCCTTTTGACAGTTAACTGTCCACTGAACCTTTTTGGGCATTTTCTTAGAGGTTAAGTCATTCAGGGGTGTCACTATTGATCCATACCCCTTGACAAATCTTCTGTAGTACCCAGTCAGGCCTAAAAAGGCTCTCACCTGAGTCTGGGTAGTTGGAGCAGTCCCGTCCATGATGGTCTGGATCTTGCTCTGCAATGGTTGAACCTGGCCTCCACCCACAAGGTGGCCCAGGTACACAACCTGACTCTGCCCTATGTGGCCCTTTGTGGCCTTGATAGTTAGGCCTGCCTTCTGCAGGGCCTCCAAAACATTTCTGAGGTGGACCAGGTGATCCTCCCAGTTGGAGCTAAAGACAGCAATATCATCTAGATATGCTGCACTATAGGCTTCCAGACCTGTAAGGACTGTGTTCACCAACCTCTGAAAAGTGGCAGGTGCATTTTTCAAACCAAAGGGCATCACCACAAGTTGGTAAAGCCCACCAGAGGTAGAAAATGCAGTTTTTGGCTTTGCATCATCAGCTAGTCTGATCCGCCAGTAGCCAGCTGTTAGGTCAAATGTGCTTAGATACTTGGCTGAGGCCAAGGTGTCTATTAGCTCATCTGCCCTGGGGATGGGATGGGCATCAGTCCTAGTGACTGCATTGAGGCCTCTGTAGTCCACACAAAACCTCATCTCTCTCTTACCATCTTTGGTGTGAGGTTTTGGCACCAGGACCACTGGACTAGCCCAAGGGCTATCTGAAGGCTCAATGACACCCAGTTCCAACATTTTCTGGACTTCTGTCCTGATACAGTCCCTGACCTGGTCAGGTTGCCTGTAAATCTTACTTTTAACAGGCAGACTGTCCCCAGTGTCCACTTCATGAGTGCACCAGGGGGTCTGACTTGGAGTCAGAGAAAACATGTGTCTGAACTGATGGAGCACCTGTCTACAATCAGTTTGCTGCTGGGCAGTGAGGCTGCCTGCCAAGGCTACACCATCCACTGACCCATCATCAGGGTTCTGGGAGAGCAGGTCAGGGAGAGGGTCACTCTCCTCCTCCTGTCCCTCATCAGTTGCCATGAGCAAGCCCATGTCAGCCCTGTCCACATATGGCTTCAGCCTGTTGACATGGAGCACCCTGTGGGGGCTCCTGGGAGTTCCCAGGTCTACCAGATAGGTAACCTCTCCCTTCTGTTCAACAATGGTATGGGGGCCACTCCACTTGTCTTGGAGGGCTGCTGGGGCCACTGGCTCCAGCACCCACACCTTCTGTCCTGGCTGGTAAACAGTCAGCACAGCCTTTTGGTCATGCCAGGCTTTCTGTAATTCCTGGCTGGCCTCAAGGTTTTTGGTTGCCTTTTTCATGTACTCAGCCATCCTGGAGCGGAGACCAAGTACATAGTCCACTATGTCCTGTTTAGGGGGTCTGAGAGGTAACTCCCACCCTTCCTTCACCAGACACAATGGACCCCTGACAGGATGGCCAAACAAAAGTTCAAAAGGGCTGTAGCCAACCCCCTTTGAGGCACCTCCCTGTATGCAAATAAAAGGCAGGGCAAGAGTATGTCCCATCTTCGCCTAAGCTTTTCTGGGAGCCCTTTAATCATGCCCTTCAAGGTTTTGTTGAATCTCTCAACTAAACCATTGCATTGTGGGTGATAGGGTGTGGTGAACTTATAAGTTACTCCACACTCCTTCCACATTGCAGTCAAGTAACTGGACATTAAGTTTGTATCTCTGTCAGATACTACCTCCTTAGGAAAGCCCACTCTTGAGAAAATTCCCAGGAGGGCCCTTGCCACCACAGGGGCTGTAGTGGTCCTAAGGGGAATGGCTTCTGGGTACCTGGTGGCATGGTCCACCACCACCAGGATAAACCTGTGCCCAGATGCTGTTTGGGGATCCATGGGACCAACTATGTCAATCCCCACCCTCTCAAAGGGAACCCCCACCACAGGTAGTGGTATCAGGGGGCCTTTGTGGTGCCACCTGCCTTCCCACTGGCTTGGCAGGTTACACAGGAGCGACAAAACTCCTTGGTGTCTTCAGACATGTGGGGCCAGTGAAAGTGAGGGACAATTCTGTCCCAAGTCTTGTTCTGGCCCAGGTGACCTGCTAAGGGAATATCATGGGCTAGTGTCAATAGGAAGCCCCTGAACTTCAGAGGTATAACCAACCTCCTGGCTGCTCCAGGCTTGGGGTCTCTACTCTCTGAGTACAGGAGTCCATCATCCCAATATATTTTATGGGTGCCACTAGCATTCCCAGCAGCCTCAGCAGCAGCTTGCTGTCTGAGGGGTTCAAGACAGAGAGGGGCAGTTCAGCTGCTCCTGGCTCAGATCTGCCCTGGAAGGGCCCCCTGTCCCCAAGAACTCAACCTGATCAGGTTCAAGCTCCTCTGGGACAGTTCCTTCTTCAGGCCTGAGATCATCTTCCTCAAAAGACTGATCTACTTCCTGAGCCAAGGGGGAAGGCACTGCCTTAACCCTACTGCTCCTACTCTTGGGAGGCACCTGGTCCATTATTCCAGAATCCAGGGCCTGTTCAGCTTTTGACATTTTTGCCTGTGACCTAGTCACAGCAAAGACATGTGCAGGGATCCCTAGCATTTCTGCATGTTTCCTGAGCTCCACCTCTGCCCAAGCTGAGGTTTCAAGATCATTGCCAAGCAAGCATTCAACTGGTAGGTCTGCACTCACCACAACATTCTTAAGGCCAGTTACCCCTCCCCAGGAGAAGTTAACAACTGCCAGAGAATGGTCTGTTCTGACATTGCTAGCATTGGTCACTTGGTACATTTCACCAAGTATAATCTGCCCAGGATCCACAAGATCTTGTGTCACCATGGTGACACTTGCTCTTGTGTCCCTGAATGCCAAAGCCTCCCTTCCATTAATTAAAGGCTGCTGTCTGTATTTGCCCAAATTATTGGGACTCACAAAGGGGGACATATCCATGCCCCCATCACAGACTAGGACAGCCTGAGTTGGCACTCTGACTAGGCCAGAGCCCATCTCAGTACCCAGGGTCAACCCTACTAAGCCCTTATTCTGAGTGTTTCCACCACCACTTGTAGCTGGACTAGGGGGAACAGTTGCCTTAGGGGCAATGGTGGCTGGATTGGAGTCTTTGGACTTGGTGCAATCACTTGTCCAGTGAGTCTTTTGCTTACAGACTTTGCACCATGGTTTCTTTTGGCCTTTTCCTTTATTAGATTGGGATTCCCCAGCAGATGCAGATTTTTGGGGACCTTGAGAAGACTTCTGGTCTTTACCCTTTTCCCCACCCTTGTCAGAGTTTTTAGAATCTTGCTTCTTCTGGTCACCACCTTGGTTCTGTACCTTCTGCTTCACCCTGGTTCTGACCCATTTGTCTGCCTTCTTTCCCAATTCTTGGGGAGAGGTCAGATCAGAGTCAACCAGGTACTGATGTAGCAACTGATTCTGACAGTTATTAAGAATCTGCTCCCTCATGATTAAATTTTAGAATCCTTTGAAGTCACACACCTTACTGCCAAGTAACCAGCCTTCCAGAGCCTTGGTAGCACAATCTACAAAGTCCACCCAGTCCTGTGTCTGTGCCTTTTGGGTATCTCTGAACTTTAACCTGTATTGTTCAGTGGTTAGGCCAAACCCATCTATCAGGGCAGTCTTCAGGACTTGGTAATCATCAGCATCCTCTTCTCTTACAGTGAGGAGCTTGTCTCTACCTTTGTCTGCAAAGGAGAGCCACAAGATTGCTGCCCACTGCTCCTGGGGGACCCTCTGAACTTTACAGGCCCTTTCCAGTGCAGTTATCCATTTGTGGATGTCATCCCCACTCTGGTAGGGAGGGACAATCTTGCTCAGGTTTCTATGGTCATAAGACCTTTCCCTACCACTAGGGAAGTTGCTGCCACCATGGGACTCTAGTCCCAACTTTCTTCTTTGTCTATGAAGCTCTAGTGACTCCCTGTCTATAGCTAGCTGCTCTCTTCTGAGTCTAAGCTGAGCTTCTTCATAATGGAGCAGTCTCTTTTTCTCTCATTAGAGGTCTCCCTCCTGTGAGAAGAAACAGAGGTCCCTACTGAGGTGTCAGAATGGTTAGACTCCTGAGAAGGAGATCTGGACCTTCTAGGCACACTCACAACTCTTCCTGGTGGGACAAAGGGGAGGTCATTCTGATCCTCCTCCTCATCTGCAGGAGGAGCTGGATTGTCCGGGGCAAGATCATTTTCATCTTCCTGGCCAGTTTCAGAGGTCAGGTCCTGGGTATTTTCACCCCTGTTCCCTTCCTCATCTTCTGCCCCACCCTCTCTGCCTACCCCTGCAGACCCTAAGGGTCTTCTGAGATCATCCAGCAGAAGCATCTCCATGAGACGTTGGGTGTTGGCACTTTTGCCTGTCTTCAGCTTCCTAATCTTGCACAACTCTCTCAATTCCAAGAATGGGAGGTTGTCATATTTGGAGGGTAGGAGCCCACTGGTTCCTGGCAGGGACCTACTGGTTCCTAGCCCTGAAGACATTACTAGTGAGGTGTGGTGTATGCACTACCTACTCTAGTGTGGCCTACTAAACTCTCTTGAGTTGTAGAAAGGGTGTGCTAAGCCCTTGACACACAACTCTAAGTTCAGTAGAACTTACTGTATTTCTAAGCTTGAATTTATATGTACCTTAGGTACCTTTAGTGATTTTCAGTTAGTCACACACTTGAGATTATCTGGTAAAACAATAGCAAGCTGGAATCCCACACGCTGCACACCAATGTGAGAAGTTGGCCTGGCATATGCTGTCCACTAGTTATAGTGGGCACCTTGCACCAGTCCAAACAACCCCTTATGGATGATAGGTTAAAGACAACCTTTAGTGAAAGCTATCCTAGTGGTAGCTATGGAGAGCAGCCTTCAGGCTAAGTCTTGGAGGAATGTAAAGCAGCTTGTTTTACCAGTCTATAATCTCTTGAGTGACCAAATGAAAGAGGACCACACCAGGTATATATATAACATATATGTATTTATTCTTAAACACACCCCTCTAGTCTCTTTATGAGGCTAGAGTTCGAAGTACATAAGTTACCAGGCAAATATCAGCAGTTATTAGCACAATACACGTTTGAGCCCTAGGGGCGTACCAAACCATATACTAAAATAGTGGTATAAGAACCACGACTGAGCTAGACACAAGGCCTAGAGCCTGTATAAGTGCTTGGACCCCAAGGAACCACCCAAGGTAGTGACACAGGGGACCCACGGGGGACGCGTGCAGTGTGAGAACACAGCGGCGAATCGCCATTGACTTCTATGGGGAAAGTCGCGGTTGGATTTTTAAAGAAAAAGGATACTTTGGAGAGGACTTCCAGTTAACCCCTTTAAACTTAAGAGTTTCTAGGGCCCACACCCACGTGAGTACCGAAATACTCGAGTTACCTCACCCAGGGAAGCTGGGTGCATACGTGTTAAAAGGTGTCGGGAATCGTCGTCGTTTTCAATGGCGATCTCTTGGAAAGTGCTGCTGCCGTGAAGTGAAAGAGTGTCCGGTGCGATCCAAGCCTGGATCGAGGAAGAGGAAGACCTGAAAGCAGAGGGGACAGAGTCTGGGTCACTAGCCAGTGACCAGGGGCATGATAGTCGAATGCCCTCAGATGTCAGGTGCTTCAGGTGAGTTGACAGGTGCCTTGACGCTTCAGCCACGAGGTCCAGGAGGCGTCGACGACAACCAGGAGCTGGATTCGAGCTGTCCCACGAAGTTTGTCGAGTGCTGCAGTATCGGCGACCAGATTGGACCCAACAAGCCTTGGCAACGGCAAGTCATGGGGAAGTGAAGAAAAGGCTGCGGTGCAAACCAGCAAGGTCTGAGGGACTCACCCAGCGAGGGTAAGTCAGGGCACATCTGGAGCCACCAGAAAAGCCCTAGCAATTGAATAGGTGCCTTCATGGGGAACCACTAGCCAACAGACTAGAGATCGTGAAGGAGCATCAAGCGGTTGCACTTGGAGCTGGCCCTTGGGACACTCGTGGAGTGTAGGCCAGTGGTCTTTGCTGCAATTGGTGCTCGGGGCTAGGGCTACTTGGAACCCAAAGCACGGCTTCGAGAGGTGTCAGGAAGTTGGTGCACTTGCAAATGTTCTCGGTGTCCAGGGGTCAAGGTTCCACGTTACCCACGACAGCTATGGGCCTCAGCTTTGCTGGGGACTCAGGACAGCCTCGGGGAAGTCTGGAAATCCACCTCTGGTGATGCAAAGACTTCGGCGTCTGGCGGGAGCTTCAGTGATGCAGACTGGACAGATGCTTCATTGGTGCCTGCCAAGCAGGGGAGTCACTCCTTGACCCCAAGGGAGATTCTTCAGTCCTCTAATCTTGATGTAGAGCGTCGAAGGTCCAGGATTCAGCTTCAGAGTTTCGTCCAGGGATATCTAAAGTCCTGTTGCCAGGGTTCCCTTACTTATACTAAGAAAAGGGGTTGGACTAACTCTGGGGACCCACCTATGGGAGGGTTTGGAAAGAGGGGTGGCTACACCCATTTCCTTTGTCCAGTTTCGCGCCAGAGCAGGGTTTGAACTGGGGTATGCACGAGGACACCAAATGTGCCCCCAGTGCAGGACTTCAAAGCACTCAGAGAGTGCACCACCCAGCCCTAATCCACTAAGGCCTGTCTGGGAGGTGGTAACACCTCCCTGAGACAGGAAACCTATTGTCCAGGCCTCCCTGCCAGAGTTTCGGTCAGCAGCAGGAGGCCAGACTCGTGTCTGTGGCTGCAGCATCCATTTTGTGATGCCAGGCTCTGGTTAGGTGGTACCGGGTATACCGGTGCTGCCATGTCTCTCCCTCTAGAAGGGTGGGATCATACTCCCACACCAGTTACTGGTGTGGGGGTATGATTCCAAGGTGTTTGACACCAAACACGACATGTTTCCGTGCAGCCATCCCAAAGTTAGCATTTACCGTTTAGATATAATGCACTTAAGAGTATATGGTCAGGCTGCACCACAGACAACCCACGGAGAGGAGATTCCGAAGGCTGCAGAGGGGCTCTGCTCATGCATGGGCACCCTCTCACATAAAACCAAGCACCCTGCCTTCAGGATTGATAAGGCCTGCCATAGGGGTGACTGATAGGTTTGTATGTGCAGTGATAGGTGAGATATAGTGAACCTATATCTCTGTAAGGGGTGCATGCACCACCTCACTCAGGCTGCAGTAGCAGTCCTGTGGTGTCATTTTGGAGGGCCTTCCAGAGGTGGCACAATACATGCTTCAACCCCTGGTAGGCCTCTGGGGTACCTATGCCCTGGGTACATAGTATACCATATACTAGGGACTTATAAGGGCACCCCAGAATCCAATCTGAAGTGTACTTAAGGTACAGGGAATCAATTTAGAGAGGGAGCAGCTAGGCTGGGGTCCTGGATAGCAGGGCCCCAGCCAGACTAAAGTCGAAAAACAGTGATACACCAGCAAAAAGTGGGGGTAACCATAAGAGGCAGATCCTACTCTCCTACACAACCCCCTCCCCAAACGCAGGGACATTAAACTAACCTTGACCAGTTAAGTCTTCATGTTCTAAGTGGAAATATCTGGAGAGTCCATCTGCATTGGCATGGTTACTCCCAGGTCTATGTTCCACTGTATAATCCATCCCCTGTAGGGAAATGGACCACCTCAAAAGTTTGGGGTTTTCACCCTTCATCTGTTTTAGCCATAAGAGGGGCTTGTGGTCTGTTTGAACAAGGAAGTGAGTGCCAAACAAGTATGGCCTCAGCTTCTTCAGAGCCCAAACCACAGCAAAGGCCTCCCTCTCAATGGCTGACCAACGTTTCTCTCTGGGGGTCAGCCTTCTGCTAATAAAAGCTACTGGCTGTTCCTGACCTTCATCATTCAACTGTGACAGTACAGCCCCTACCCCCAACTCAGATGCATCTGTTTGCACAATGAACTTTTTGGAGTAATCAGGACTTTGCAGAATGGGAGCAGTGCACATGGCCTGCTTCAGGTCATCAAATGCCTTTTGACAGTTAACTGTCCACTGAACCTTTTTGGGCATTTTCTTAGAGGTTAAGTCATTCAGGGGTGTCACTATTGATCCATACCCCTTGACAAATCTTCTGTAGTACCCAGTCAGGCCTAAAAAGGCTCTCACCTGAGTCTGGGTAGTTGGAGCAGTCCCGTCCATGATGGTCTGGATCTTGCTCTGCAATGGTTGAACCTGGCCTCCACCCACAAGGTGGCCCAGGTACACAACCTGACTCTGCCCTATGTGGCACTTTGTGGCCTTGATAGTTAGGCCTGCCTTCTGCAGGGCCTCCAAAACATTTCTGAGGTGGACCAGGTGATCCTCCCAGTTGGAGCTAAAGACAGCAATATCATCTAGATATGCTGCACTATAGGCTTCCAGACCTGTAAGGACTGTGTTCACCAACCTCTGAAAAGTGGCAGGTGCATTTTTCAAACCAAAGGGCATCACCACAAGTTGGTAAAGCCCACCAGAGGTAGAAAATGCAGTTTTTGGCTTTGCATCATCAGCTAGTCTGATCCGCCAGTAGCCAGCTGTTAGGTCAAATGTGCTTAGATACTTGGCTGAGGCCAAAGTGTCTATTAGCTCATCTGCCCTGGGGATGGGATGGGCATCAGTCCTAGTGACTGCATTGAGGCCTCTGTAGTCCACACAAAACCTCATCTCTCTCTTACCATCTTTGGTGTGAGGTTTTGGCACCAGGACCACTGGACTAGCCCAAGGGCTATCTGAAGGCTCAATGACACCCAGTTCCAACATTTTCTGGACTTCTGTCCTGATACAGTCCCTGACCTGGTCAGGTTGCCTGTAAATCTTACTTTTAACAGGCAGACTGTCCCCAGTGTCCACTTCATGAGTGCACCAGGGGTCTGACTTGGAGTCAGAGAAAACATGTGTCTGAACTGATGGAGCACCTGTCTACAATCAGTTTGCTGCTGGGCAGTGAGGCTGCCTGCCAAGGCTACACCATCCACTGACCCATCATCAGGGTTCTGGGAGAGCAGGTCAGGGAGAGGGTCACTCTCCTCCTCCTGTCCCTCATCAGTTGCCATGAGCAAGCCCATGTCAGCCCTGTCCACATATGGCTTCAGCCTGTTGACATGGAGCACCCTGTGGGGGCTCCTGGGAGTTCCCAGGTCTACCAGATAGGTAACCTCTCCCTTCTGTTCAACAATGGTATGGGGGCCACTCCACTTGTCTTGGAGGGCTGCTGGGGCCACTGGCTCCAGCACCCACACCTTCTGTCCTGGCTGGTAAACAGTCAGCACAGCCTTTGGTCATGCCAGGCTTTCTGTAATTCCTGGCTGGCCTCAAGGTTTTTGGTTGCCTTTTTCATGTACTCAGCCATCCTGGAGCGGAGACCAAGTACATAGTCCACTATGTCCTGTTTAGGGGGTCTGAGAGGTAACTCCCACCCTTCCTTCACCAGACACAATGGACCCCTGACAGGATGGCCAAACAAAAGTTCAAAAGGGCTGTAGCCAACCCCCTTTTGAGGCACCTCCCTGTATGCAAATAAAAGGCAGGGCAAGAGTATGTCCCATCTTCGCCTAAGCTTTTCTGGGAGCCCTTTAATCATGCCCTTCAAGGTTTTGTTGAATCTCTCAACTAAACCATTGCATTGTGGGTGATAGGGTGTGGTGAACTTATAAGTTACTCCACACTCCTTCCACATTGCAGTCAAGTAACTGGACATTAAGTTTGTATCTCTGTCAGATACTACCTCCTTAGGAAAGCCCACTCTTGAGAAAATTCCCAGGAGGGCCCTTGCCACCACAGGGGCTGTAGTGGTCCTAAGGGGAATGGCTTCTGGGTACCTGGTGGCATGGTCCACCACCACCAGGATAAACCTGTGCCCAGATGCTGTTTGGGGATCCATGGGACCAACTATGTCAATCCCCACCCTCTCAAAGGGAACCCCCACCACAGGTAGTGGTATCAGGGGGCCTTTGTGGTGCCACCTGCCTTCCCACTGGCTTGGCAGGTTACACAGGAGCGACAAAACTCCTTGGTGTCTTCAGACATGTGGGGCCAGTGAAAGTGAGGGACAATTCTGTCCCAAGTCTTGTTCTGGCCCAGGTGACCTGCTAAGGGAATATCATGGGCTAGTGTCAATAGGAAGCCCCTGAACTTCAGAGGTATAACCAACCTCCTGGCTGCTCCAGGCTTGGGGTCTCTACTCTCTGAGTACAGGAGTCCATCATCCCAATATATTTTATGGGTGCCACTAGCATTCCCAGCAGCCTCAGCAGCAGCTTGCTGTCTGAGGGGTTCAAGACAGAGAGGGGCAGTTCAGCTGCTCCTGGCTCAGATCTGCCCTGGAAGGGCCCCCTGTCCCCAAGAACTCAACCTGATCAGGTTCAAGCTCCTCTGGGACAGTTCCTTCTTCAGGCCTGAGATCATCTTCCTCAAAAGACTGATCTACTTCCTGAGCCAAGGGGAAGGCACTGCCTTAACCCTACTGCTCCTACTCTTGGGAGGCACCTGGTCCATTATTCCAGAATCCAGGGCCTGTTCAGCTTTTGACATTTTTGCCTGTGACCTAGTCACAGCAAAGACATGTGCAGGGATCCCTAGCATTTCTGCATGTTTCCTGAGCTCCACCTCTGCCCAAGCTGAGGTTTCAAGATCATTGCCAAGCAAGCATTCAACTGGTAGGTCTGCACTCACCACAACATTCTTAAGGCCAGTTACCCCTCCCCAGGAGAAGTTAACAACTGCCAGAGAATGGTCTGTTCTGACATTGCTAGCATTGGTCACTTGGTACATTTCACCAAGTATAATCTGCCCAGGATCCACAAGATCTTGTGTCACCATGGTGACACTTGCTCTTGTGTCCCTGAATGCCAAAGCCTCCCTTCCATTAATTAAAGGCTGCTGTCTGTATTTGCCCAAATTATTGGGACTCACAAAGGGGGACATATCCATGCCCCCATCACAGACTAGGACAGCCTGAGTTGGCACTCTGACTAGGCCAGAGCCCATCTCAGTACCCAGGGTCAACCCTACTAAGCCCTTATTCTGAGTGTTTCCACCACCACTTGTAGCTGGACTAGGGGGAACAGTTGCCTTAGGGGCAATGGTGGCTGGATTGGAGTCTTTGGACTTGGTGCAATCACTTGTCCAGTGAGTCTTTTGCTTACAGACTTTGCACCATGGTTTCTTTTGGCCTTTTCCTTTATTAGATTGGGATTCCCCAGCAGATGCAGATTTTTGGGGACCTTGAGAAGACTTCTGGTCTTTACCCTTTTCCCCACCCTTGTCAGAGTTTTTAGAATCTTGCTTCTTCTGGTCACCACCTTGGTTCTGTACCTTCTGCTTCACCCTGGTTCTGACCCATTTGTCTGCCTTCTTTCCCAATTCTTGGGGAGAGGTCAGATCAGAGTCAACCAGGTACTGATGTAGCAACTGATTCTGACAGTTATTAAGAATCTGCTCCCTCATGATTAAATTTTAGAATCCTTTGAAGTCACACACCTTACTGCCAAGTAACCAGCCTTCCAGAGCCTTGGTAGCACAATCTACAAAGTCCACCCAGTCCTGTGTCTGTGCCTTTTGGGTATCTCTGAACTTTAACCTGTATTGTTCAGTGGTTAGGCCAAACCCATCTATCAGGGCAGTCTTCAGGACTTGGTAATCATCAGCATCCTCTTCTCTTACAGTGAGGAGCTTGTCTCTACCTTTGTCTGCAAAGGAGAGCCACAAGATTGCTGCCCACTGCTCCTGGGGGACCCTCTGAACTTTACAGGCCCTTTCCAGTGCAGTTATCCATTTGTGGATGTCATCCCCACTCTGGTAGGGAGGGACAATCTTGCTCAGGTTTCTATGGTCATAAGACCTTTCCCTACCACTAGGGAAGTTGCTGCCACCATGGGACTCTAGTCCCAACTTTCTTCTTTGTCTATGAAGCTCTAGTGACTCCCTGTCTATAGCTAGCTGCTCTCTTCTGAGTCTAAGCTGAGCTTCTTCATAATGGAGCAGTCTCTTTTTTCTCTCATTAGAGGTCTCCCTCCTGTGAGAAGAAACAGAGGTCCCTACTGAGGTGTCAGAATGGTTAGACTCCTGAGAAGGAGATCTGGACCTTCTAGGCACACTCACAACTCTTCCTGGTGGGACAAAGGGGAGGTCATTCTGATCCTCCTCCTCATCTGCAGGAGGAGCTGGATTGTCCGGGGCAAGATCATTTTCATCTTCCTGGCCAGTTTCAGAGGTCAGGTCCTGGGTATTTTCACCCCTGTTCCCTTCCTCATCTTCTGCCCCACCCTCTCTGCCTACCCCTGCAGACCCTAAGGGTCTTCTGAGATCATCCAGCAGAAGCATCTCCATGAGACGTTGGGTGTTGGCACTTTTGCCTGTCTTCAGCTTCCTAATCTTGCACAACTCTCTCAATTCCAAGAATGGGAGGTTGTCATATTTGGAGGGTAGGAGCCCACTGGTTCCTGGCAGGGACCTACTGGTTCCTAGCCCTGAAGACATTACTAGTGAGGTGTGGTGTATGCACTACCTACTCTAGTGTGGCCTACTAAACTCTCTTGAGTTGTAGAAAGGGTGTGCTAAGCCCTTGACACACAACTCTAAGTTCAGTAGAACTTACTGTATTTCTAAGCTTGAATTTATATGTACCTTAGGTACCTTTAGTGATTTTCAGTTAGTCACACACTTGAGATTATCTGGTAAAACAATAGCAAGCTGGAATCCCACACGCTGCACACCAATGTGAGAAGTTGGCCTGGCATATGCTGTCCACTAGTTATAGTGGGCGCCTTGCACCAGTCCAAACAACCCCTTATGGATGATAGGTTAAAGACAACCTTTAGTGAAAGCTATCCTAGTGGTAGCTATGGAGAGCAGCCTTCAGGCTAAGTCTTGGAGGAATGTAAAGCAGCTTGTTTTACCAGTCTATAATCTCTTGAGTGACCAAATGAAAGAGGACCACACCAGGTATATATATAACATATATGTATTTATTCTTAAACACACCCCTCTAGTCTCTTTATGAGGCTAGAGTTCGAAGTACAGAAGTTACCAGGCAAATATCAGCAGTTATTAGCACAATACACGTTTGAGCCCTAGGGGCGTACCAAACCATATACTAAAATAGTGGTATAAGAACCACGACTGAGCTAGACACAAGGCCTAGAGCCTGTATAAGTGCTTGTACCCCAAGGAACCACCCAAGGTAGTGACACAGGGGACCCACGGGGGACGCGTGCAGTGTGAGAACACAGCGGCGAATCGCCATTGACTTCTATGGGGAAAGTCGCGGTTGGATTTTTAAAGAAAAAGGATACTTTGGAGAGGACTTCCAGTTAACCCCTTTAAACTTAAGAGTTTCTAGGGCCCACACCCACGTGAGTACCGAAATACTCGAGTTACCTCACCCAGGGAAGCTGGGTGCATACGTGTTAAAAGGTGTCGGGAATCGTCATCGTTTTCAATGGCGATCTCTTGGAAAGTGCTGCTGCCGTGAAGTGAAAGAGTGTCCGGTTCGATCCAAGCCTGGATCGAGGAAGAGGAAGACCTGAAAGCAGAGGGGACAGAGTCTGGGTCACTAGCCAGTGACCAGGGGCACGATAGTCGAATGCCCTCAGATGTCGGGTGCTTCAGGTGAGTTGACAGGTGCCTTGACTCTTCAGCCATGAGGTCCAGGAGGCGTCGACGACAACCAGGAGCTGGATTCGAGCTGTCCCACAAAGTCTGTCGAATGATGCGGTGTCGTGACCGGATTGGACCCAACAAGCCTTGGCAACGGCAAGTCACGGGGAAGTGAAGAAAAGGCTGCGGTGCAGACCAGCAAGGTCTGAGGGACTCACCCAGCAAGGGTAAGTCAGGGCACGTCTGGAGCAACCAGAAAAGCCCAAGCAATTGAATAGGTGCCTTCGTGCGGACCCACTAGCCAACAGACTAGAGATTGCAAAGGAGCCTCAAGCGGTCGCACTTGGAGCTGGCCCACGGGACACTCGTGGAGTGTAGTCCAGTGGTCTTTGCTGCAGTTGGTGCTCAGGGCTAGGGCTACTTGGAACCCAAAGCACGGCTTTGAGAGGTGTCAGGAAGTTGGTGCACTTGCAAATGTGCTCGGTGTCCAGGGGTCACGGTTCCACGTTACCCACGACAGCTACGGGCCTCAGCTTTGCTGGGGACTCAGGGCAGCCTCGGGGAAGTCTGGAAATCCACCTCTGGTGATGCAAAGACTTCAGCGTCCGGCAGGAGCTTCAGTGATGCAGACCGGACAGATGCTTCATTGGTGCCTGCCAAGCAGGGGAGTCACTCCTTGACCCCAAGGGAGATTCTTCAGTCCTCTAATCTTGATGTAGAGCGTCGAAGGTCCAGGATTCAGCTTCAGAGTTTCGTCCAGGGATATCTAAAGTCCTGTTGCCAGGGTTCCCTTACTTATACTAAGAAAAGGGGTTGGACTAACTCTGGGGACCCACCTATGGGAGGGTTTGGAAAGAGGGGTGGCTACACCCATTTCCTTTGTCCAGTTTCGCGCCAGAGCAGGGGCTGGCAGCCCCTGCAACCGGTTTGAACTGGGGTATGCACGAGGACACCAAATGTGCCCCCAGTGCAGGACTTCAAAGCACTCGGAAACCTATTGTCCAGGCCTCCCCTGCCGGAGTTTTGGTCAGCATCAGGAGGCTAGACTCGTGTCTGTGGCTGCAGCATCGATTTTGTGATGCCAGGCTCTGGTTAGGTGGTACCGGGTATACCGGTGCTGCCATGTCTCTCCCTCTAGAAGGGTGGGATCATACTCCCACACCAGTTACTGGTGTGGGGGTATGATTCCAAGGTGTTTGACACCAAACACGACATGTTTCCGTGCAGCCATCCCAAAGTTAGCATTTACCGTTTAGATATAATGCACTTAAGAGTATATGGTCAGGCTGCACCACAGACAACCCCGGAGAGGAGATTCCGAAGGCTGCAGAGGGGCTCTGCTCATGCATGGGCACCCTCTCACATAAAACCAAGCACCCTGCCTTCAGGATTGATAAGGCCTGCCATAGGGGTGACTGATAGGTTTGTATGTGCAGTGATAGGTGAGATATAGTGAACCTATATCTCTGTAAGGGGTGCATGCACCACCTCACTCAGGCTGCAGTAGCAGTCCTGTGGTGTCATTTTGGAGGGCCTTTCAGGGGTGGCACAATACATGCTTCAACCCCTGGTAGGCCTCTGGGGTACCTATGCCCTGGGTACATAGTATACCATATACTAGGGACTTATAAGGGCACCCCAGAATCCAATCTGAAGTGTACTTAAGGTGCAGGGAATCAATTTAGAGAGGGAGCAGCTAGGCTGGGGTCCTGGATAGCAGGGCCCCAGCCAGACTAAAGTCGAAAAACAGTGATACACCAGCAAAAAGTGGGGGTAACCATAAGAGGCAGATCCTACTCTCCTACAATGGGTGATGCCATTCATCGGCATTATGAGTATATGTACTTGCCACACACCCAGGCACTATCAACCCAAAATGCCTTCAACATATGGATGCAAAAACAACAGTTGATGGGCAGAATGCAGAACAATGTCATACATTCACCCCAGTACAGAGATCTGGGCCTAAATCCATCGTTTTTTTGCTCACCATGCCATTCCAGCTTGAACCCACGTCTGGGCATACCTATCCCACTCGGGGTGACAAATGCAAAAACAACAGTTGATGGACAGAATGCAGAACAATGTTATACATTCACCCCAGTACAGAGATCTGGGCCTAAATCCATCGTTTTTTTGCTCACCATGCCATTCCAGCTTGAACCCAGCCATATGCAAATCAGTCTTGACCCTGTGCCCCATGGGAACAGTCCAGCCCGAACTGCCAAGCCAGGTCCTCCCTGGACTGGATACAAGCATCCTAGGACCGGTTTCAGGGTTTCACCCCTCTTCAGCCAGGATAGCTTGATTCCAGTGGCATGGAGAGCACGGGACCCACGTCTGGGCATACCCGTCCCACTCGGGGTGACAAATGCAAAAACAACAGTTGATGGACAGAATGCAGAACAATGTCATACATTCACCCCAGTACAGAGATCTGGGCCTAAATCCATCGTTTTTTTGCTCACCATGCCATTCCAGCTTGAACCCAGCCATATGCAAATCAGTCTTGACCCTGTGCCTCATGGGAACAGTCCAGCCCGAATTGCCAAGCCAGGTCCTCCCTGGACTGGATACAAACATCCTAGGACCGGTTTCGGGGTTTCACCCCTCTTCAGCCAGGATAGCTTGATTCCAGTGGCATGGAGAGCACGGGACTGATTTGCATATGGCCAGGTCTAAACTGGGGTGGCATGGTGAGCAAAAGAATGATGGATTTAACCCAGATCTCTTGACTGGGGGTGAATGTTTTGATTTGTTCTGCATTCCGTCCATCAATTGTGTGTCTTTTGCTTCAACATATGGAGGCACGACCTACCCCATGTGCCTGCCAGACAGATGCACATAAAACCACCACTGACACATACAGGCATAGCTAACCCTCTTTGTATGTAACATGCACACGCACTGCAATCTCGCCGGGAAAGTGATATACAATGGCACTGCCAACCTAACACGACCTTGACAGAAGCACTGTCGATCCATAATGCCTGTGAAACAGGCAGACACTGCTAGCCCACTGCATGTGCTAAACCCTATGCCCAAGAGCACACCACGGGACTGCCAACCCGCTGTGTCTAAGGCACATCCCATGCTGGCTTATGGTGAAACAGGGGCACTGTCATATAATGTGCTTATGTCACAGGGACACTGCCAGTCCGTGAAGACATACATGCAGTTGTGGCCTACCTCTGCTGCTATCCACAGGCACTGCGGAATCAACATGCCTGTGACACAAGTACTGCTATCCCAGTGGACTAGTGACACATGTAGGAAGCAGAACTCAACTGTCTGATGCACAAAGAGAACGACCTCACTTGCGGTGCCTCTGGAGTACAGGCTCTGTTGTTTCACCACTCTTGTCACTCTAGTGCATCGGTGACACACAGGCACTCCTGGCACATGTCACCTGCTGCAACACATAGCTACGGCTGACCCCCTCAGCCTGTAACACACAGTGAACCCCACTCCTCCTGAAGCATGCCCAATAAACAGCTGGCCAGCTGCTTCTGTGACGCCTGGCAGCTGCTCACCCACTGCCCCCAGAGCAGCCCATCACTTCCAGGTGTTCACACCCATCCACCGAGGCCCATCCCTTCCAGGTGTTCACACCCATCCACCGAGGCCCAACCCTTCCAGGTGGGCACACCCATCCACCGAGGGCACTGCCGGGCGCAGATTAAGGGCCACTGATGCACATTGATGTTACAATGGCCTTCTTGTTGTTCTTAACTGTTGTCATGTAGTTATGTATTTCATCCATGTGCCTCAGTAACTGGAAGCAATTACGTTTTGCAGTATGTGGGCGCTACATAAGTAAAATAAATAAAACATAATGCAATGATGTAATGCGATCCATCCAGCTGGCATAGAGAGGTAAAGGAGGTTGCTGGGGTCAGAGACGTTTAAGGGCAGGTCTGCAGTAGCCATGGTTACCCTGTATGGGTGATGGCACGTGGGATGTGCCCTTGGCATGCATGGTACTCACATCCGGCTGGAGTACAGAGGTAAAGGAGGGTTCTGGAGAGTGCTGGGGGAAGAGCTGTCTAATAGCAGGTCTGCAGTAGCCATGGTTACCATGTGCGGATGATGGGAGGTGGGATGAGCCCTTTGGTGTGCATGGAACTCACATCCGGCTGGAGTAAAGAGGTAAAGGAGGGTTCTGGAGAGTGCTGGGGTCAGAGGTGTCTAATAGCAGGTCTGCAGTAGCCATGGTTACCACGTGTGGGTGATGGGAGGTGGGATGAGCCCTTGGTGTGCATGGTACTCACATCCGGCAGGAGTACAGAGGTAAAGGAGGGTTCTGGAGTGTGCTGGGGGAAGAGCTGTCTAATAACAGGTCTGCCGTAGCCATGGTTACCATGTGTGGGTGATGGGAGGTGGGATGTGCCCTTGGTGTGCATGGTACTCACATCCGGCTGACGTACAGTAGTTAGGGGGGGTGCTGAAGAGTGCTGGGGTCAGAGACGTCTAATAGCAGGTCTTCAGTAGCCATGGTTACCCCGTATGGGTGATGGCACGAGGGATGTGCCCTTGGTGTGCATGGTACTCACATCCGGCTGGAGTAAAGAGGTAAAGGAGGGTTCTGGAGAGTGCTGGGGTCAGAGGTGTTTAATAGCAGGTCTGCCATGGTTACCACGTGTGGATGATGGGAGGTGGGATGTGCCCTTGGGATGCATGGGACTCACGTCCGGCTGAAGTACAGTAGTTAGGGAGGGTGCTGAAGAGTGCTGGGGTCAGAGACGTCTAATAGCAGGTCCTCAGTAGCCATGGTTACCCCGTGTGGGTGGTGGCACGTGGGATGTGCCCTTGGTATGCATGGTACTCACATCCGGCTGGAGTACAGAGGTAATGAGGGTGCTGGTGAGGGCTGGGGTCAGAGATGTCTAAGGGCAGGTCTGCTGTAGCCATGGTTACCCCTTATGGGTGATGGCACGAGGGATGTGCCCTTGGTGTCCATGGGACTCTAGCCTTATAGCTCAAACACATTCATATATGCAGCTGTTTACGCTTCGCTAGCAAACGCTCTTCTTTCCCACCACCCTTAGCTGTCCGTCTCCACATCTATTGACCTGCAGCACCCAGAAGCAGGACAAGCCAGTGAGTTCAGGGAGCTCAGTTATGACAACGGACACAGAGTTTACGAGGGGGAGCCAGCAGGGGCTCAGGTATAAAGGCCTGTACCCCACCACTAGAATCAGATGTCACCAGGCGATAGTACTGTAGCGACTTTGGGGTGGGGCAGTAGCCTCCCACGTTAAAAGGAGTACCACGTGGAGGTGTACGTTTGGGGGCCCTAGTTTCAGCCAATATAGTCTTGAACACCGTGGTTGTTCAACATACTCAAATCATGCAGAGCACTTTTCAGGAGACTTGTGACACGGGTCTCCTGATCAAGAAACACATCCGATCTACCAGAATGATAAAAGGATGAGCAGGTTTTCACATGGACACATCGCTATAGATTTTCGATCTACATTGCCTATCTGGCTCAATACCAAGCGTGCCCCCCCCCCACCAGAGGTGGACTGCTAGTGGTAAACCTGGGCAGAGAGGGTTCAAACTAAGCCAGCTAGGTCACAAGACCGGGGGAGCCTGACATTTGACTGTCTTTGCTCCAACCCCATCAGCCTTTCATAGTCTCCGGTCGGTTGACTCAGTCTAGTCCATTCGATTCTAGCTTTTCTGCAGCCTGGTCAGGCATTGGTGAAATGACCTGGTGCTTGTAAACCTCCGGTCCGTACTCTGTGATAGCTCCTCTTGTAGACCTGGCGGTCCGTACTCTGTGATAGCTCCTCTTGTAGACCTGGCGGTCCGCACTCTGTGATAGCTCCTCTTGTAGACCTGGCGGTCCGTACTCTGTGATAGCTCCTCTTGTAGACCTGGTGGTCCGTACTCTGATAGCTCCTCTTGTAGACCTGGCGGTCCGTACTCTGTGATAGCTCCTCTTGTAGACCTGGCGGTCCGTACTCTGTGATAGCTCCTCTTGTAGACCTGGCGGTCCATACTCTGATAGCTCCTCTTGTAGACCTGGCGGTCCGTACTCTGTGATAGCTCCTCTTGTAGACCTGGCGGTCTGTAATAGCTCCTCTTGTAGACCTGGCTGTCCGTACTCTGATAGCTCCTCTTGTAGACCTGGCGGTCCGTACTCTGATAGCTCCTCTTGTAGACCTGGCGGTCCGTACTCTGATAGCTCCTCTTGTAGACCTTTCGGTCCGTACTCTGATAGCTCCTCTTGTAGACCTGGCGGTCCGTACTCTGTGATAGCTCCTCTTGTAGACCTGGCGGTCCGTACTCTGATAGCTCCTCTTGTAGACCTGGCGGTCTGTGATAGCTCCTCTTGTAGACCTGGCGGTCTGTACTCTGATAGCTCCTCTTGTAGATCTGGCGGTCCGTACTCTGATAGCTCCTCTTGTAGACCTGGCGGTCCGTACTCTGTGATAGCTCCTCTTGTAGACCTGGCGGTCCGTACTCTGTGATAGCTCCTCTTGTAGACCTGGCGGTCCGTACTCTGATAGCTCCTCTTGTAGACCTGGCGGTCCGTACTCTGTGATAGCTCCTCTTGTAGACCTGGCGGTCCGTACTCTGTGATAGCTCCTCTTGTAGACCTGGCGGTCCGTACTCTGATAGCTCCTCTTGTAGACCTGGCGGTCCGTACTCTGTGATTGCTCCTCTTGTAGACCTGGCGGTCCGTACTCTGTGATAGCTCCTCTTGTAGACCTGGCGGTCCGTACTCTGATAGCTCCTCTTGTAGACCTGGCGGTCCGTACTCTGATAGCTCCTCTTGTAGACCTGGCGGTCTGTGATAGCTCCTCTTGTAGACCTGGCGGTCCGTACTCTGTGATAGCTCCTCTTGTAGACCTGGCGGTCTGTGATAGCTCCTCTTGTAGACCTGGCGGTCCGTACTCTGTGATAGCTCCTCTTGTAGACCTGGCGGTCCGTACTCTGATAGCTCCTTTTGTAGACCTGGCGGTCCGTACTCTGATAGCTCCTCTTGTAGACCTGGCGGTCCGTACTCTGTGATAGCTCCTCTTGTAGACCTGGCGGTCCGTACTCTGTGATAGCTCCTCTTGTAGATCTGGCGGTCCGTACTCTGTGATAGCTCCTCTTGTAGACCTGGCGGTCCGTACTCTGATAGCTCCTCTTGTAGACCTGGCGGTCCGTACTCTGTGATAGCTCCTCTTGTAGACCTGGCGGTCCGTACTCTGTGATAGCTCCTCTTGTAGACCTGGCGGTCCGTACTCCTGGCAGTGAGAGTCGCGTTCATCTCCAGCCCTCCCCCCCCTCTGTCCTCAGGAGACCCCCCTCCCCCCCACCTCACCCCCCCCCCGTGCGGGTTTATTCGTACTGATTAATGACTCCCTTTAAATCTATACTCCGCAGCCCTCCCACCCCCCGCAGGAATTATGCAAAACATCTCTCAGCAGAGTTTATTTCTTCGCATGACGAATGAAGCTATATATCACAATCTCACTTTATGTTTTAATGACTCGTCTCGTTTTTCTTAATATGGAGTTTTAATCTCTTCGGAAACATCCCCTGTCTCCTTACTAAGGCTTGGACCCTAGGGGCTGGCCCCAGTGCCTGGCCGGCGTCCTCGAGGCGCTAGCCGCAGTGAGTGTGATGGCGCTGGCCGGCGTGGGCCACATTCATGACTCTGTTTAAGGCTTGGACCCTAGGGGCTCCGGCTGGCCCAAGTGCCTGGCCGGCGTCCTCGAGGCGCTGGCCGCAGTGAGTGTGATGGCGCTGGCCGGCGTGGGCCACATTCATGACTGTTTATGGCAGGATGAATGTCTCGCCTCCTCCCTGCTCATGGAATCAGACACGCTGGGGCCGCTGGTTCCACTATGAGCTGCTTTATAACTAATTAGGCATGGAGAGCTGGTAATTGGGGCTTAATGGATTCTGGCATCGAGCATCACAGGAGGCTATGACAGCTGTGGAGCTCTGGAGTAAACATTCCTAGCTTGAGACTGAGTGCAAGGACAGCGGCAGTCTCAGTGAGAGGGCAGCAGAGAGCCAGCTGCTGGGGGTGCAGATCCAGGTGAGTCACAGCCATGGGCAATCACACCACAGCTGCTGGAGGTGCAGATCCAGGTGAGCCACAGCCATGGCCAATCACACCACAGCTGCTGGAGGTGCAGATCCAGGTGAGTCACAGCCATGGGCAATCACACCACAGCTGCTGGAGGCGCACATCCAGGTGAGTCACAGCCATGGCCAATCACACCACAGCTGCTGGAGGTGCAGATCCAGGTGAGTCACAGCCATGGCCAATCGCACCACAGCTGCTGGAGGCGCAGATCCAGGTGAGTCATAGCCATGGCCAATCACACCATAGCTGCTGGAGGTGCAGATCCAGGTGAGTCACAGCCATGGCCAATCGCACCACAGCTGCTGGAGGCGCAGATCCAGGTGAGTCACAGCCATAGCCAATCACACCACAGCTGCTGGAGGCGCAGATCCAGGTGAGTCACAGCCATGGCCAACCACACCGCAGCTTCTGGACGCGCAGATCCAGGTGAGTCACAGCCATGGGCAATCACACCGCAGCTTCTGGAGGCGCACATCCAGGTAAGTCACAGCCATGGCCAATCACACCATAGCTGCTGGAGGTGCAGATCCAGGTGAGTCACAGCCATGGCCAATCGCACCACAGCTGCTGGAGGCGCAGATCCAGGTGAGTCACAGCCAGAGCAAATAACAGCACAGCTGCTGGAGGCGCAGATCCAGGTGAGTCACAGCTAGAGCAAATCACACCACAGCTGCTGGAGGCGCAGATCCAGGTGAGTCACAGCCATTGCAAATCACACCACAGCTGCTGGAGGCGCACATCCAGGTGAGTCACAGCCATGGCCAATCACACCACAGCTGCTGGAGGCACAAATCCAGGTGAGTCACAGCCAGAGCCAATCACACCAGAGCTGCTGGAGGTGCAGATCCAGGTGAGTCACAGCCAGAGCAAATCACACCACAGTTGCTGGAGGTGCAGATCCAGGTGAGTCACAGCCATGGGCAATCACGCCGCAGCTTCTGGAGGCGCAGATCCAGGTGAGTCACAGCCATGGCAAATCACACCACAGCTGCTGGAGGTGCAGATCATAGGTGAGTCACAGCCATGGCAAATCACACCACAGCTGCTGGAGGTGCAGATCCAGGTGAGTCACAGCCAGAGCCAATCACACCAGAGCTGCTGGAGGTGCAGATCCAGGTGAGTCACAGCCATGGCTAATCACACCCCAGATGTTGGAGGAGCAGATCCAGCTGATTCACAGCCAGAGCCAATCATACCACAGCTGCTGGAGGTGCAGATCCACTGATTCACAACCAGAGCCGATCAGAATACAGCTGCTGAAGGTTCAGATCCAACCGATTCACAGCCATAGCCAATCACACCTCAGCTGCTAGAGTTTCAGATCCAGCTGATTCACAGCCATGGCCAATAACACCACAGCTGCTAGAGGTGCAGATCCAGCTGATTCACAGACAGAGCCAATCAGACCACAGCCGCTGGAGGTGCAGATCCAGGTGAGTCACAGCCATGGTCAATCACACCACAGCTGCTGGAGGTGCAGATCCAGGCAAGTCACAGCCATGGCCAATAACACCACATCTGCTGGAGGTGCAGATCCAGGTGATTCACAGCCAGAGCCAATCACACCATAGCTGCTGGGGGTGCAGATCCAGGTGAGTCACAGCCATGGGCAATCACACCACAGCTGCTGGAGGTGCAGATCCAGGTGAGTCACAGCCATGGCCAATCAATCCGCAACTTCTGGAGGCGCAGATCCAGGTGAGTCACAGCCATGACCAATCACACCGCAGCTTCGGGAGGCGCAGATCCAGGTGAGTCACAGCCATGACCAATCACACCAGAGCTGCTGGAGGCGCAGATCCAGGTGAGTCACAGCCATGGCCAATCACACCACAGCTGCTGGAGGCTCAGATCCAGGTGAGTCACTGCCATGGCCAATCACACCACAGCTGCTAGAGGTGCAGATCCAGGTGAGTCACAGCCATGGCCAATCGCACCACAGCTGATGGAGGCGCAGATCCAGGTGAGTCACAGCCATGGCCAATCACACCGCAGCTTCTGGACGTGCAGATCCAGGTGAGTCACAGCCATGGGCAATCACACCGCAGCTGCTGGAGGTGCAGATCCAGGTGAGTCACAGCCATGGGCAATCACACCACAGCTGCTGGAGGCGCACATCCAGGTGAGTCACAGCCATGGCCAATCACACCACAGCTGCTGGAGGTGCAGATCCAGGTGAGTCACAGCCATGGCCAATCGCACCACAGCTGCTGGAGGCGCAGATCCAGGTGAGTCACAGCCAGAGCAAATAACACCACAGCTGCTGGAGGCGCAGATCCAGGTGAGTCACAGCCATTGCAAATCACACCACAGCTGCTGGAGGCGCACATCCAGGTGAGTCACAGCTATGGCCAATCAAACCACAGCTGCTGGAGGCACAAATCCAGGTGAGTCACAGCCAGAGCCAATCACACCAGAGCTGCTGGAGGTGCAGATCCAGGTGAGTCACAGCCAGAGCAAATCACACCACAGCTGCTGGAGGTGCAGATCCAGGTGAGTCACAGCCATGGCCAATCACGCCGCAGCTTCTGGAGGCGCAGATCCAGGTGAGTCACAGCCATGGCAAATCACACCACAGCTGCTGGAGGCGCAGATCATAGGTGAGTGACAGCCATGGCAAATCACACCACAGCTGCTGGAGGCGCAGATCCAGGTGAGTCACAGCCATGGCTAATCACACCCCAGATGTTGGAGGTGCAGATCCAGCTGATTCACAGCCAGAGCCAATCATACCACAGCTGCTGAAGGTTCAGATCCAACCGATTCACAGCCATAGCCAATCACACCTCAGCTGCTAGAGTTTCAGATCCAGCCGATTCACAGCCATGGCCAATAACACCACAGCTGCTAGAGGTGCAGACCCAGCTGATTCACAGACAGAGCCAATCAGACCACAGCCGCTGGAGGTGCAGATCCAGGTGAGCCACAGCCATGGCCAATCACACCACAGCTGCTGGAGGCACAGATCAAGATGACTCACCGCCATAGCCAATCACACCACAGCTGGTGGAAGTACAGATCCAGCCGATTCACACCCATGGCCAATCACACCACATCTGCTGGAGGTGCAGAACCAGGTGATTCACAGCCAGAGCCAATCACAACCCAAGGCAGCTGAAGGTGCATTGCCAGGTGAGTCACAGCCAGAGCCAATCACACCACAGCTGCTGGAGGTGCATTTCCAGGTGAGTCACAGCCATGGCCAATCACACCACAGCTGCTGGAGGTGCAGATCCAGGCAAGTCACAGCCGTGGCCAATAACACCACATCTGCTGGAGGTGCAGATCCAGGTGATTCACAACCAGAGCCAATCACACCATAGCTGCTGGAGGCGCAGATCCAGGAGAGTCACAGCCATGGCCAATCACACCACAGCTACTCGAGGTGCAGATCCACCTGATTCAAACCGGAGCTAATCACACCACAGCTGTTGGAGGTGCAGATCCACCTGGTTTACAGTCAGAGCCAATCAGACTACAGCTACTGGAGCTGCAGATCCAGCGGATTCACAGCCAGAGCCAATCAGAATACAGCTGCTGAAGGTTCAGATACATCCGATTCACATCTAGGGCCAATCACACCACAGCTGCTAGAGTTTCAGATCCAGTGTATTCACAGCCAGAACCAATCAGACCACAGCTGCTGGAGGAACAGATCCAGATGAGTCACAGCCATAGACAATCACACCACAGCCGCTGGAGGTTCAGATCCCGGTGAGTCACAGTCATGGCCAATCACACCACAGCTGCTGGAGACACAGATCCAGGTGAGTCACAGCCATGGCCAATCACACCACAGCTGCTGGAGGTGCAGATCTAGGTGAGTCTCAGCTAGGGCCAATCGCAGCACAGCTGCTGGAGCTACAGATCCAGGTGATTCACAGCCATAGCCAGTCAGACTACAGCTGCTGAAGGGTCAGATCCAGCTGATTCACAGCCATGGCCAATAACACCACAGCTGCTAGAGGTGCAGATCCAGCGTATTCACAGCCAGAACCAATCAGACCACATCTGCTGGAGGTGCAGATCCAGGTGAGTCACAGCCAGAGGCAATCACGACACAGCTGCTGGAGGCGCAGATCCAGGTGAGTCACAGCCATAGCCAATCACACCACAACTGCTAGAGGTGCAGATCCAGGTGAGTCACAGCCATGGCAAATCCCACCACCGCAGCTGGAGGTGCAGATCTAGCTGGTGACTTACAGCCATGGCCAAACACACCACAGCTGTAGGAAATGCAGATCTAGGTTAGTCAAAGCTATGGCCAAACACACCATCACAGCTGGAGGTGCAGATCCAGGCAAGTCACAGCCATGGCCAATAACACCACATCTGCTGGAGTGCAGATCCAGGTGATTCACAGCCAGAGCCAATCACACCATAGTTGCTGGGGGTGCAGATCCAGGTGAGTCACAGCCATGGGCAATCACACCACAGCTGCTGGAGGTGCAGATCCAGGTGAGTCACAGCCATGGCCAATCACACCGCAGCTTCTGGAGGCGCAGATCCAGGTGAGTCACAGCCATGACCAATCACACCGCAGCTTCTGGAGGCGCAGATCCAGGTGAGTCACAGCCATGACCAATCGCACCGCAGCTGCTGGAGGCGCAGATCCAGGTGAATCACATCCATGGCCAATCGCACCAGAGCTGCTGGAGGCGCAGATCCAGGTGAGTCACAGCCATGGCCAATCGCACCACAGCTGCTGGAGGCGCAGATCCAGGTGAGTCACAGCCATGGCCAATTGCACCACAGCTGCTGGAGGCGCAGATCCAGGTGAGTCACAGCCATAGCCAATCACACCACAGCTGCTGGAGGCGCAGATCCAGGTGAGTCACAGCCATGGCCAATCACACCGCAGCTTCTGGACGCGCAGATCCAGGTGAGTCACAGCCATGGGCAATCACACCACAGCTGCTGGAGGTGCAGATCCAGGTGAGTCACAGCCATGGGCAATCACACCACAGCTGCTGGAGGCGCACATCCAAGTGAGTCACAGCCATTGCCAATCACACCACAGCTGCTGGAGGTGCAGATCCAGGTGAGTCACAGGCATGGCCAATCGCACCACAGCTGCTGGAGGCGCATATCCAGGTGAGTCAGAGCCAGAGCAAATAACACCACAGCTGCTGGAGGCGCAGATCCAGGTGAGTCACAGCCATTGCAAATCACACCACAGCTGCTGGAGGCGAACATCCAGGTGAGTCACAGCCATGGCCAATCACACCACAGCTGCTGGAGGCACAAATCCAGGTGAGTCACAGCCAGAGCCAATCACACCAGAGCTGCTGGAGGTGCAGATCCAGGTGAGTCACAGCCAGAGCAAATCACACCACAGCTGCTGGGATCCAGGTGAGTCACAGCCATGGCCAATCACGCCGCAGCTTCTGGAGGCGCAGATCCAGGTGAGTCACAGCCATGGCAAATCACACCACAGCTGCTGGAGGCGCAAATCATAGGTGAGTCACAGCCATTTCAAATCACACCACAGCTGCTGGAGGCGCATATCCAGGTGAGTCACAGCCAGAGCCAATCACACCAGAGCTGCTGGAGGTGTAGATCCAGGTGAGTCACAGCCATGGCCAATCACACCACAGCTGCTGGAGACACAGATCCAGGTGAGTCACAGCCATGGCCAATCACACCACAGCTGCTGGAGGTGCAGATCTAGGTGAGTCTGAGCTAGGGCCAATCGCAGCACAGCTGCTGGAGCTACAGATCCAGGTGATTCACAGCCATAGCCAGTCAGACTACAGCTGCTGAAGGGTCAGATCCAGCTGATTCACAGCCATGGCCAATAACACCACAGCTGCTAGAGGTGCAGATCCAGCGTATTCACAGCCAGAACCAATCAGACCACATCTGCTGGAGGTGCAGATCCAGGTGAGTCACAGCCAGAGGCAATCACGACACAGCTGCTGGAGGTGCAGATCCAGGTGAGTCACAGCCATAGCCAATCACACCACAATTGCTAGAGGTGCAGATCCAGGTGAGTCACAGCCATGGCAAATCCCACCACCGCAGCTGGAAGTGGAGATCTAGCTGGTGACTTACAGCCATGGCCAATCACACCACAACTGTAGGAAATGCAGATCTAGGTTAGTCAAAGCTATGGCCAAACACACCACCACAGCTGGAGGTGCAGATCCAGGCAAGTCACAGCCATGGCCAATAACACTGGAGGTGCAGATCCAGGTGATTCACAGCCAGAGCCAATCACACCATAGTTGCTGGGGGTGCAGATCCAGGTGAGTCACAGCCATGGGCAATCACACCACAGCTGCTGGAGGTGCAGATCCAGGTGAGTCACAGCCATGGCCAATCACACCGCAGCTTCTGGAGGCGCAGATCCAGGTGAGTCACAGCCATGACCAATCACACCGCAGCTTCTGGAGGCACAGATCCGGGTGAGTCACAGCCATGACCAATCACACCAGAGCTGCTGGAGGCGCAGATCCAGGTGAATCACAGCCATGGCCAATCGCACCAGAGCTGCTGGAGGCGCAGATCCAGGTGAGTCACAGCCATGGCCAATCGCACCACAGCTGCTGGAGGCGCCGATCCAGGTGAGTCACAGCCATGGCCAATCACACCGCAGCTTCTGGACGCGCAGATCCAGGTGAGTCACAGCCATGGGCAATCACACCACAGCTGCTGGAGGTGCAGATCCAGGTGAGTCACAGCCATGGGCAATCACACCACAGCTGCTGGAGGCGCACATCCAGGTGAGTCACAGCCATTGCCAATCACACCACAGCTGCTGGAGGTGCAGATCCAGGTGAGTCACAGGCATGGCCAATCGCACCACAGCTGCTGGAGGCGCATATCCAGGTGAGTCACAGCCAGAGCAAATAACACCACAGCTGCTGGAGGCGCAGATCCAGGTGAGTCACAGCCATTGCAAATCACACCACAGCTGCTGGAGGCGAACATCCAGGTGAGTCACAGCCATGGCCAATCACACCACAGCTGCTGGAGGCACAAATCCAGGTGAGTCACAGCCAGAGCCAATCACACCAGAGCTGCTGGAGGTGCAGATCCAGGTGAGTCACAGCCAGAGCAAATCACACCACAGCTGCTGGGATCCAGGTGAGTCACAGCCATGGCCAATCACGCCGCAGCTTCTGGAGGCGCAGATCCAGGTGAGTCACAGCCATGGCAAATCACACCACAGCTGCTGGAGGCGCAAATCATAGGTGAGTCACAGCCATTTCAAATCACACCACAGCTGCTGGAGGCGCAGATCCAGGTGAGTCACAGCCAGAGCCAATCACACCAGAGCTGCTGGAGGCGCAGATCCAGGTGAGTCACAGCCATGGCTAATCACACCCCAGATGTTGGAGGTGCAGATCCAGCTGATTCACAGCCAAAGCCAATCATACCACAGCTGCTGAAGGTTCAGATCCAACCGATTCACAGCCATAGCCAATCACACCTCAGCTGCTAGAGTTTCAGATCCAGCCGATTCACAGCCATGGCCAATAACACCACAGCTGCTAGCGGTGCAGATCCAGCTGATTCACAGACAGAGCCAATCAGACCACAGCCGCTGGAGGTGCAGATCCAGGTGAGTCACAGCCATGGCCAATCACACCACAGCTGCTGGAGGCGCAGATCCAGATGACTCACCGCCATAGCCAATCACACCACAGCTGGTGGAAGTGCAGATCCAGCCGATTCACACCCCTGGCCAATCACACCACATCTGCTGGAGGTGCAGAACCAGGTGATTCACAGCCAGAGCCAATCACAACCCAAGGCTGCTGGAGGTGCATTTCCAGGTGAGTCACAGCCATGGCCAATCAAACCACAGCTGCTGGAGGTGCAGATCCAGGCAAGTCACAGCCATGGCCAATAACACCACATCTGCTGGAGGTGCAGATCCAGGTGATTCACAGCCAGAGCCAATCACACCATAGTTGCTGGAGGCGCAGATCCAGGAGAGTCACAGCCATGGCCAATCACACCACAGCTGCTC
Organism: Calotriton arnoldi; assembly: GCA_963921515.1. Taxonomy (NCBI): domain Eukaryota; kingdom Metazoa; phylum Chordata; class Amphibia; order Caudata; family Salamandridae; genus Calotriton; species Calotriton arnoldi. The sequence continues at coordinate 2,265,797 of CAWUFW010001323.1, read as the reverse complement.
GAGGTGCAGATCCACCTGATTCAAACCCGAGCTAATTACACCACAGCTGTTGGAGGTGCAGATCCACCTGGTTTACAGTCAGAGCCAATAAGACTACAGCTACTGGAGCTGCAGATCCAGCGGATTCACAGCCAGCGCCAATCAGAATACAGCTGCTGAAGGTTCAGATACATCCGATTCACATCTAGGGCCAATCACACCAGAGCTGCTAGAGTTTCAGATCCAGTGTATTCACAGCCAGAACCAATTAGACCACAGCTGCTGGAGGCGCAGATCCAGATGAGTCACAGCCATAGCCAATCACACCACAGCCGCTGGAGGTTCAGATCCCGGTGAGTCACAGTCATGGCCAATCACACCACAGCTGCTGGAGACTCAGATCCAGGTGAGTCACAGCCATGGCCAATCACACCACAGCTGCTGGAGGTGCAGATCTAGGTGAGTCTCAGCTAGGGCCAATCGCAGCACAGCTGCTGGAGCTACAGATCCAGGTGATTCACAGCCAGAGCCAGTCAGACTACAGCTGCTGAAGGGTCAGATCCAGCTGATTCACAGCCAGAGCCAGTCAGACTACAGCTGCTGAAGGGTCAGATCCAGCTGATTCACAGCCATGGCCAATAACACCACAGCTGCTAGAGGTGCAGATCCAGCGTATTCACAGCCAGAACCAATCAGACCACATCTGCTGGAGGTGCAGATCCAGGTGAGTCACAGCCAGAGGCAATCACACCACAGCTGCTGGAGGCGCAGATCCAGGTGAGTCACAGCCATAGCCAATCACACCACAACTGCTAGAGGTGCAGATCCAGGTGAGTCACAGCCATGGCAAATCCCACCACCGCAGCTGGAGGTGCAGATCTAGCTGGTGACTTACAGCCATGGCCAATCACACCACAGCTGCAGGAAATGCAGATCTAGGTTAGTCAAAGCTATGGCCAAACATACCACCACATCTGGAGGTGCAGATCTAGTTGATTTACAGCCAGATCCAATCAAACTACAGCTGCTGAAGGTTCACATCCAGCCAATTCACAGCTATGGCCATACGCACCACAGAGGTGTAGGATCAATCAATCAATCAATCAGGGGAATTGTAAGCACGCTACTCACCTGTGAGGGTCTCAAGGCGCTGGGGGGGGGGGGGGAGGTAAGCAGTTCCGTTCAGTTGAAGAGCCAGGTCTTGAGCGTCTTCCTGAAGATGTTCAGGGAGGGGGAGCGTCTGATGTTGATCGAGAGCTCATTCCAGGTCTTGGCTGCGATTTAGGAGAAGGTTCTTCCACCTGTTCTGGCTCTGCGGATGCGCAGGATTTCGGCTAGGGCGAGGTCGGTGGATCGGAGGTTTCTCTTGGGTACGTGGAAGGAGATTCTCTCGTTGATGTATTGGGGTCCGGTGTTGTGGATGCATTTGTAGGAGTGGGTGAGTATCTTGGAAGTGACTCTCTTCTCAACGGGGAGCCAGATCCAGCGTAATCAGCCTGAGCCAATCAGACCACAGCTGCTGAAAGCGCAGATCCAGGTGAGTCACAGCCAGAGTCAATCACACCTCAGCTACTGGAGGTGCAGAGCCAGGTGAGTCGCAGTCATGGCCAATCACACCACAGCTGAAGGAGGCGCAGATCCAGGTGAGTCACAGTCATGGCCAATTACACCACAGCTGCTGGAGGTGCAGAACCTGGTGAGTCACAGCAATGGCCAATAACAGCGCCACTGCTGGAGATGGAGAGCCAGGTGAGTCACAGCCATGGCCAATCACATCACAGCTGCCACAGGTGCAGATCCAGCAAATTCACAGCCAGAGTCAATCAGACCCCAGCTGATCGAGGTGCAGATCCAGGTGAATCACAGGCAGAGCCAGTCATTCTACAGTTGCTTGAGGTGCAGATCCAGGTGACTTACAGCCATGGCCAATCACACCACAGCTGCAGGAGGCACAGATCCAGGTGGTCACAGCCAGAGCCAATCACACCACAGCTGCTGGAGGTGCAGATCCAGGTGAGTCACAGCCATGGCCAATCACACCACAGCTACTGGAGGTGCAGATTCAGGTGAGTCACAGCCATGACCAATCACACTATGTCTGCTTGAGGTGCAGATCCAGGTGAATCACAGCCATGGCCAATCACACCACAGCTGAGTGAAAGCTATGGCCAAACACACCACATCTGCTGGAGGCGCAAATCTGGCTGATTCACAGCCAGTGCCAATCAGGCTGCAGGTGGTGGGGGTGCAGCTCCAGCTGATTCCTAGCCAGAGCCAATCAGACTACAGCTGCCGGAGGTGCAAATCCATCTGATTCACAGCCGGAGCCAATCAGACTACAGCTGCTGGAGGTGCACATCCAGGGGATTTAGAAACAGAACCAATCACACCACAACTGCTGGAGGTGCTGATCCAGCTGATTAATAAACAAAGCCATCCAACTACAGCTACCTGAGGTGCAGATCCAGCTGATTCATAGCCAGGACCAATGAGACTGCAGCTGCTGGAGGTGCAGTTCCAGCTGATTCACAGACAGAGTTAATCACACCATAGCTGCTGGAGGTGCAGATCTAGGTGATTCACCTACAGGGATAATTAAGCAGCACTTGCTGGAAATACATGTCCAGCTGATTCACAGCTATGACAAATCAGACAACAACTGTTGAAGATGCAGATGCAGCTGACTCACTGCTATGACCAATCAGACAGCAGCTGCTCGAGGTGCAGATCCAGGTAATTCCCAGCTAGGGCTAATCAGACTACAGCTGCTATAGGTGCAGATCCAGCTGATTCACTGCCAGGGCTAATCAGGCTACAGTGTCTGGAGGTGCAGCTCTTGCTGATTCACAGCCAGAACCAATCAGGCTGCAACGACTGCAGGTGCAGATCCAGCTGACTCCCAGGCAGAGCCAATCAGACTATGGCTGATGGAGGCGCAAATCCAGCTGACTCAGCCAGAGCCAATCAGACTGCAGGCACTGAAAGTTCAGCTCGAGCTGATTCTCAGTAAGGGCCAATCAAACCGAAGCTGATGCAGACCCATTTCCAGCTGATTTCCAGCCAGGGCCAATCTGACTGCAGCTGCTGGAAGTGGAGGAGGGACAGGCCGAGCCAGACTGCTAGTGAGGGCTCCACTGAGACAGCTGCTGGTGGTGCAGGAGGCACAGACAGAGCCAGACTGCTAGTGAGGGCTCCTCTGAGCCAGCTGGTGGTGCAGGAGGGACAGGCCGAGCCAGACTGATAGTGAGGGCTCCTCTGAGCCAGCTAATCGTGGTGCAGGAGGAACAGGCCGAGCCAGACTGCTAGTGAGGGCTCCTCCGAACCAGCTGCTGGTGGTGCAGGAGGCACTGGATGAGCCAGACTGCTAGTGCGGGCTCCTCTGAGCCAGCTGGTGGTGGTGGAGGAGGGGCAGAAAAAGCCAGACTGCTAGTGAGGGCTCCTCTGAGCCAGCTAATGGGGGTGGAGAAGGGGCAGACACAGCCAGACTGCTAGTGAGGGCTCCTCTGAGCCAGCTAATGGTGGTGCAGGAAGGAAAGACAGAGCCAGACTGCTAGTGAGGGCTCCTCTGAGCCAGCTGGTGGTGGTGCAGGAGGCACAGGCCGAGCCAGGCTGCTAGTGAGGGCTCTTCTGAGCCAGCTGTTGGTGGTGCAGGAGGAACAGGCCAAGCCAGACTGCTAGTGATGGCTCCTCTGAGCCAGCTGGTGGTGGTGCAGGAGAGACAGACAGAGACAGACTGGTAGTGATGGCTCCTCTGAGCCAGCTGCTGGTGGTGGAGGAGGGGCAGACAGATCCAGACTGCTAGTGAGGGCTCCTCTGAGCCAGCTAATGGTGGTGCAGCAGGGACAGAAAGAGCCAGACTGCTAGTGAGGGCTCCTCTGAGCCAGCTAATGGTGGTGCAGGAGGGACAGACAGAGCCAGACTGCTAGTGAGGGCTTCTCTGAGTCAGCTAATGGTGGTGCAGGAGGGACAGACAGAGCCAGATTGCTAGTGAGGGCTCCTCTGAGCCAGCTGGTGGTGGTGTAGGAGGCACAGGCCGAGCCAGGATGCTAGTGAGGGCTCCTCTGAGCCAGCTAATGGTGGTGCAGGATGGACAGACAGAGCCAGACTGCTAGTGAGGGCTCCTCTGAGCCAGCTAATGGGGGTGCAGGAGGGACGGAAAGAGCCAGACTGCTAGTGAGGGCTTATCTGAGCCAGCTAATGGTGGTGCAGGAGGGACAGGCAGAGCCAGACTGCTAGTGAGGTCTCCTCTCAGCCAGCTGGTGGTGGTGGAGGAGGGGCAGACAGAGCCAGACTGCTAGTGAGGGCTCCTCTGAGCCAGCTAATGGTGGTGGAGGAGGGGCAGACAGAGCCAGACTGCTAGAGAGGGCTCCTCTGAGCCAGCTAATGGTGGTGCAGGAGGCACAGGCTGAGCCAGGCTGCTAGTGAGGGCTCTTCTGAGCCAGCTGCTGGTGGTGCAGGAGGAATAGGCTGAACCAGACTGCTAGTGATGGCTCCTCTGAGCCAGCTGGTGGTGGTGCAGGAGGGACAGACAGAACCAGACTGCTAGTGAGGGCTCCTCTGAGTCAGCTACTGGTGGTGTAGGACAGACAGACAGAGCCAGACTGCTAGTGAGGCTCCTCTGAGCCAGCTGGTGGTGGTGCAGGAGGCACAGGCCTAGCCAGGCTGCTAGTGAGGGCTCTTCTGAGCCAGCTTCTGGTGGTGCAGGAGGAACAGGCCGAGCCAGACTGCTAGTGAGGGCTCCTCTGAGTCAGCTGGTGGTGGTGGAGGATGGGCAGACAGAGCCAGACTGCTAGTGAGGGCTCCTCTGAGCCAGCTACTGGTGGTGCAGGAGGCACAGGCCAAGCCAGGGTGCTAGTGAGGGCTCTTCTGAGCCAGCTGCTGGTAGTGCAGGAGGAACAGGCCGAATCAGACTGCTAGTGATGGCTCCTCTGAGCCAGCTGGTGGTGGTGCAGGAGGGACAGACAGAGCCAGACTACTAGTGAGGGCTCCTCTGAGCCAGCTTCTGGTGGTGGAGGAGAGGCAGACATAGCGAGACTGCTAGTGAGGGCTCCTCTGAGCCAGCTAATGGTGGTGCAGGAGGGACAGTCAGAGCCAGACTGCTAGTGAGGGCTCCTCTGAGCCAACTAATGGTGGTGCAGGAGGACAGGCCGAGCCAGACTGCTATTGAGGGCTCCTCTGAGCCAGCTAATCGTTGTGCAGGACCAGACTGCCAGTGAGGGCTCCTCTGAGCCAGCTGCTGGTGGTGCAGGAGGGACACGCCGAGCCAGACTGCTAGGAAGGGCTCCTCTGAGCCCGCTGCTGGAGGTGCAGGAGGAACAGGCTGAGCCAGACTGCTAGTGAGGGCTCCTATGAGCCAACTAATGGTGGTGCAGGAGGCACAGGCCGAGCCAGGCTGCTAGTGATGGCTCCTCTGAGCCAGCTGGTGATGATGCAGGAGGAGCAGGCCGAGCCTGACTGTTACGAGGGCTCCTCTGAGTCAGCTAATGGTGGTGCAGGAGGGACAGACAGAGCCAGACTGCTAGTGAGAGCTCCTCTGAGCCAGCTTCTGGTGGTGGAGGAGGGACAGGCTGAGCCAGGCTGCTAGTGAGGGCTCTTCTGAGCCAGCTGCTGGTGGTGCAGGAGGAACAGGCCGAACCAGACTGCTTGTGATGGCTCCTCTGAGCCAGCTGGCGGTGGTGCAGGAGGGACCGACAGAGCCAGACTGCTAGTGAGAGCTCCTCTGAGCCAGCTTCTGGTGGTGGAGGAGGGACAGGCTGAGCCAGACTGCTAGGGAGGGCTCCTATGAGCCAGCGAATGGTGGTGCAGGAGGGACAGACAGAGCCAGACTGCTAGTGAGGGTCCTCTGAGCCAGCGAATGGTGGTGCAGGAGGGACAGACAGAGCCAGACTGCTAGTGAGGGCTCCTCTGAGCCAGCTGCTGGTGGTGCAGGAGGGACAGGCTGAGCCAGACTGCTAGGGAGGGCTCCTATGAGCCAGCTGCTGGAGGTGCAGGAGGAACAGGCTGAGGCTGACTGCTAGTGAGGGCTCCTCTGAACCAGCTGGTGGTGGTTGTGGAGGAGGGACAGGCCGAGCCAGACTGATAGTGAGGGCTCCTCTGAGCCAGCTGGTGGTGGTGGAGGAGGGGCAGACAGAGCCAGACTGCTAGTGAGGGCTCCTCTGAGCCAGCTAATGGTGGTGCAGGAGGGACAGACAATGCCAGACTGCTAGTGAGGGCTCCTCTGAGCCAACTAATGGTGGTGCAGGAGGAAAGGCCGAGCCAGACTGCTGTTGAGGGCTCCTCTGAGCCAGCTGCTGGTGGTGCAGGAGGGACAGGCCGAGCCAGACTGTTAGGGAGGGCTCCTCTGAGCCAGCTGCTGGAGGTGCAGGAGGAACAGGCTGAGCCAGACTGCTAGTGAGGGCTCCTCTGAACCAGCTGGTGGTGGTTGTGAAGGAGGGACAGGCCGAGCCAGACTGATAGTGAGGGCTCCTCTGAGCCAGCTGCTGGTGGTGCAGGAGGGATGGACAGAGCCAGACTGCTAGAGAGGGCTTCTCTGAGCCAGCTGCTGGTGGTGGAGGATGGACGGACAGAGCCAGACTGCTAGTGAGGGCTCCTCTGAGCCAGCTAATGGTGGTGCAGGAGGAGCAGACAGAGCCAGACTGCAAGGGAGGGCTCCTCTGAGCCAGCTGGTGGTGGTGCAGGAGGGACAGACAGAGCCAGACTGCTAGGGAGGGCTCCTCTGAGCCAGCTGCTGGAGGTGCAGGAGGAACAGGCTGAGGCAGACTGCTATTGAGGGCTCCTCTGAGCCAGCTAATGGTGGCAGAGGATGGGCAGACAGAGCCAGACTGCTAGTGAGGGCTCCTCTGAGCCAGCTGCTGGTGGTGCAGGAGGGACAGGCCGAGCCAGACTGCTATTGAGGGCTCCTCTGAGCCAGCTGCTGGTGGTGTAGGAGGGACAGGCCGAGCCAGGCTGCTAGTGAGGGCTCCTCTGAGCCAGCTGCTGGTGGTGCAGGAGGGACGGACAGAGCCAGACTGCTAGAGAGGGCTCCTCTGAGCCAGCTGGTGGTGGTTGTGAAGGAGGGACGGGCCGAGCCAGACTGATAGTGAGGGCTCCTCTGAGCCAGCTGCTGGTGGTGTAAGAGGGACAGTCCGAGCCAGACTGATAGTGAGGGCTCCTCTGAGCCAGCCTTTGGTGGTGTAGGAGGCACAGGCCGAGCCAGGCTGCTAGTGAGGGCTCCTCTGAGCCAGCTGCTGGTGGTGTAGGAGGGACGGACAGAGCCAGACTGCTAGTGATGGCTCATCTGAGCCAGCTGCTGGTGGTGGAGGAGGGACGAACAGAGCCAGACTCCTAGAGAGAGCTCCTCTGAGCCAGCTGCTGGTGGTGTAGGAGGGACGGACAGAGCCAGACTGCTAGTGATGGCTCCTCTGAGCCAGCTGCTGGTGGTGGAGGAGGGACGGACAGAGCCAGACTGCTAGTGAGGGCTCCTCTGAGCCAGCTAATGGTGGCGGAGGATGGGCAGACAGAGCCAGACTGCTATTGAGGGCTCCTCTGAGCCAGCTGCTGGTGGTGCAGGAGGGACGGACAGAGCCAGACTGCTAGAGAGGGCTCCTCTGAGCCAGCTGCTGGAGGTGCAGGAGGAAGAGGCTGAGGCAGACTGCTAGTGAGGGCTCCTCTGAGCCAGCTGCTGGTGGTGCAGGAGGGACGGACAGAGCCAGACTGCTAGAGAGGGCTCCTCTGAGCCAGCTGCTGGTGATGTAAGAGGGACAGGCCGAGCCAGACTGCTAGTGAGGGCTCCTCTGAGCCAGCTGCTGGTGGTGCAGGAGGGGCGGACAGAGCCAGACTGCTAGTGAGGGCTCCTCTGAGCCAGCTGCTGGTGGTGCAGGACCCAGCATGTATTCCACTGAGTGTCCACCGGAAACAGTTGCTGTAAGACCAGGGCCAACCACATTTGCAGTAAAGACCTCTGCATGGCCAAAAGCTCTCCTAAGGCTGGGATCTTGGGAACTTGCAACAACCGAAGATGTGTTTTATGACTGACCCAAGCATGAGAGAGTATTCTTAATGCACCAGAACCAAGAGTATATTTTGCCGGCATTTTAGACCAAGCAATAAGTTGATTTATTTTTGCGGCGCCTAATCGTGTGTATACTTTATTAGGAACTATAATAGCTCATCAGGGCGCTTTAACGCAAGGTTGAAGGACCTCGTGGTAGTAACCAGCATGTGAGTTTTTATTAATGGTAAACGAGTTCAAATAGTTTACAGAGTTAAGAGAGAGTGAACTAGTATTTCACACTGAGGACAACACAAACGCCCTAGGTTAAAAGTCAGCATGGCGCCCATCCACTCCCATCCACCATCGCAAACCCAAAACGCAAAGTTTTACATAAAATCGTTTTAAAGAAACTTGGTGGTGCTCATATGGAGCACAGCGCTAAATCATCTGGTAAAAAAGCATTAGTGTAAATAATGTTTATATGGGACTGACGTAGCATTTTTTTTTTTTGTTTGGGGGGGGGCGTTATAATGAAGCATGCCACATGATAATACGTTATCGCGTGATTTTGAAAACGTTTATCCGTGCATATAGCTGTTGTTAATGAGGCACATATTTCGTTTGTCATTATGTGGTTTGAGCGAGACACTTATAAGGTTAAACGGGGTCTTATGTAAGATTTTTCTGCGAACTATGTCGTGCAATCAAATGCTAATATGTGCAGAAAGGAGGTTTGTGCACATACTTTCTTTGGCACTCTAAGTAAGAACCGATTTCCAATTCCATCAATTTTAAATTAAAACTTACCTATTTAAAACTGAGATATAAAAAATAACCTTGTACCATTCATCGTGCAAAATCTGTTTGCTGCTTTGCTGTGACCCTACTAAAATCTTTGTTGCTCGTCACATTCCGGATTACGAAATAAAGGGCCTCATGTGGGGTTCGGTTGCTTGCTGCATACTTTATAATATTAAATACGAGTTTGTATAGCAAGTAAATGTCTTTATTCACATGGGTTACACAACCTGTTGTGTACTGTGACTTTCACATTCCCCTTTACCGCCGCAAGGGTGCCTCGAAGCCCGTGCTATGTCTTCAGTTTTAGGACAGGGTGAAAGACTTCCCTACAGTCTGTGCGACGCTTCCTCGCTCGCACTTTACAGCCTGTCTTTGAACCCCCAGGAACAGCTCAGAGGCAGAAGAGAAAAGGCCTCTTTGTTGCTAGTTTTCCATCCTTCGAGGTGCTCAGAGGATGCTCTGGTACCTCCTGCACCCCAAGTGCCAGCGCCCCGGGCAAAGGCACAGCCTTAAGACTATTGATAAGAATTATAACTCCTGCATTTGATCAGGGACTTCGTGAACCCCTTCAGGTAAATCCCCGTTCACTAATGTTCCGGAAGAAGGTTAAAGTTCTCCTGCCACTTTACCCAGGTGCACAGTGCGTCACTGCTCCTACTGGCTATTAGAAACGCATCACAAGCAGTGCAGGGACTTTTTCACAGCAGCATCAGATTTGAGGCCTGGCTATGAATTTTGCTGGAACTAGAGGCTCAGTAATTTGTACTTCGTGGATTCCTTGGGCACAAATTATGAAATTCCGTTTCTTCACCTGGCAAAGGGCCGGATTCACAACGCCCTGTGCACCAGTAAGTTTCACAAGCACAAACAAGCAATTGATTTGTGAGGGTAAATTCACTTTTGGGAGTCACAGTGTGAATGTGTGCCCTCAAAGAGATTTTTACAGCTGGTTGATATAACCCCAGAATGATGAAATACGATCCGTGTCTAAGGGGTATATTCACAAGAACGTGCGATAACTACCGCAAGAGTAGCGTAACGCAACTTTCAATATCGCAGGCTATCGCTGGAAAATAACCCCGTGTCAACGTGGAATTCACAACAAGGCGGTAGCAAGCGATAGTCTGCCGAAACCGCGGACAATGTCCGCGATACAACCACCACGATGGAGATAAAAACACAAACCACAACACCAAAAAACACGCGATGGGCCAAAGCGCGATGAGGAAACAGCGACAAGCAGCACCAGGCCTGCAACACACACCTGGCAGGCGTCAAAAATCACCATAAAAGTAGAAAAAACACCCACACACAAACTGACCAACACCCAAGCACCATGGAGGCAGCCGGAGCAGGCGCAGAGGACGAGCGCAACCCCACAAGCACTCCAGACGACCAGCCTGGGACCTCGGGGACAGGAAGGGCAAGGACAAGAAGACGAGGAAGACCAAGTTCAGTCCGCAGGTGAACAGGATCATAGTCACGGAGGTGATGGAACACCATCAACAACTCTTCGTCACCTCCAACGTGTCATTGGGCACCAAAACTGGAATATGGCGGGACATCGTCGACAAGGTGAATGCCTTCGGAGAGCACAAGCGGACAATGGACGAGGTCAAGAGGCGATGGAATGACATCAAACGGAAGACCAAGGAGAAACTCACCGCCAACCAGAAGGCAGCAACGCAGACCGGAGGTGGGGGCCCAGCGCCACAGCTGGAGCTGGATGACATGGAGGAGCTGGTGTCGACAGTCATCAGTGTGGAGACTGTGGCTGGAGTCGGGGGACCGGACACTGCTCGACAGGACACAACACAACCGCAACAGGGTGAGTGACCACCAGGTACTGGGGGGATGGGTGGAGATGGCCACAATGGCACACATGCACAAGCAAGCAGGGCACAGTGCACACCCACAATGACCCTGGGTCCTCGCCCAGACCCACAGACTGTCACAATGTACAATGCCATGCTGTCTGAATGTCAACCTGTACCATGCGGCTACATACATGTGGACACATTGTAATACACCATCTCCCCTTCACATCGCAGGGGCATCGTCAACACCTCCTGCAGAGCAGTCCCAGCCACTCTTCAGTGATGACGAGGAGGACAACACCAGCATCGACACCCAAACCATCCAAGACATCATTGACCTCATCCGCCACTCACCTCCAGGATCAAGGCAGCCCAGCCACATCGATGAGACCCCACCCACCACCCAAACCACCCAGCAGGAGGCACCCACAGCCCCGGCACTCTCCCAAGACCCCCAGGAACAACACATGGCCTTCCAACGCCGTGTGCTAGAAGGCCAGAGGGAGACGGCTGAGCAGGTGCGGGTGGGGTTTGACCTCATGGCTACCAAACTGGACGCCATCCATGGGCATCTACGTCCGCCCCATGGTCTCCAACCAGTCCTGACTGACATCGCTGGAGTCATGACGCGGAGAGAAGAACACCTGTCCGCTCAGAGTGGCTCCAGCGATGCCAGCCGTGAGCTGGCACACATGCGGAGGCTCATGGAGGACATGGTGCGGATGGAGGCAGAAAGGATGGCAGCCACCGCTGCACACCATCGAAATGTAGCAGGGATCTACCATGCCCTGCAGTACTTCATCATGGCATTGCTGCCACAAGGCGTGTCGCTGATGAATGCGGCTGCCCCCACACCATCCACATCTCCGCCCCCTGGTGTGTCAGTGCCTCCCAGTGTGGCAGGCGTATCCACTGAGGCCCCTGATGTGTCAGTGGCACACAGTGCCGCAGCCGGTACTGCAACACCCACAGGTGGGGCAGAGCACACATCCGAGGACGTGGATGGGTTGGCTCTCAGAAGGAGGCACTAGCATACATTTCCGCCACCTGGCCTGTTTCTGCTTGGTCCCGCACATGGCCTCATGACCTTCCACTGACCCCCGATACACTCCGATGCACTCACCTTGGACAGCGACATGGACTGCCACATCCTGTTTGACGACCAATGACACGGCGACCAGACTGCGGACTGTACCCTTCCTCTTCCGCAGTACATGTCATCCCCGGATGGACTCTGGCTGGCCCTCCACGTGCCCATATTGTGTAGTGTGCTCGGCTTTGCCCTGTACCGCTCCAGCTTGATAACTGCACTGGATGTGCAATAAACATCCAGTGACGCACTGCTGTGTCATGTCTTTCATCATTCATGTGTGAATGTGTGGATGAATGTAGGGACAGTGACTTCCCTTGCGTCAATAATGTTCATCATGTGGGATGCCAGTCAGAGGGTGCTACATTGCATTTTGTATACCGGGTCCTGTGAACACTACAACAGGGACCCACGCATGAGTCACTTCCTTGTCCGGACATGGACTGAACCACGCCCAGAGCCCACGAGTCATTGTTGCAAGCCCTGCGCTGGTCTGGCGTACGGCAGGCCAGACCACTCCGCTAACGCTCCGAGGGGGGCCCTCATTGCTTCCCGTTGCAGGCGTACTCGCTGGTGGTGTGCAGGTCACTGGTCTAGTTGTCAGCATGTCACAGCCACTCCCTGGGGCAGCTTTGCACGCACACCACACCCATCCGGCACAGGCGTCACAGGCCATGTGACCCCACCAATATAAGGGGCCGGCAACGTCACATTCCCCACTGCCGGTGGTGACTGGATGACGGACGTTCCACGATTCTCAATCATAAAGGGCCCATGAGTTGTTGCGCACAGGGTTAGTGGCACCCGAAGCCTTGCGGCCGTCACGGGCCTACCACCACGTGGCACTGACTGGGGTTGCACAGGGTTAGTGGCACCGAAATTGCTGAGCGGGTGTGCAGCCTGCGATGATGACGTGTGCACTGATGTGGTCTCTGCCATTGATGCCTCAGGACTCAGCGTCATGTGTGGGACCTGCTGGGCCGCAGCACGGGTCCGCATGATGTGGAGCATGCCATGGTGGCGGGACCTGGGCCTGGAGCTTGCACAGGCACGTGGTGTGTCCACTGGTGGACACACCGTTGGCGGCAGGTGAGCAGTGGGGCCTGGGTGCGCAAGTGCGGACAGCCAGCGCTGGCCGGCGGGAGGGGGTAGGGTGCGGCTGCATGTGTGCGCAGGACGGACAGGCGTTGTTGCCGTGTGCAGTGTGATGGACTCTGCCATGATTGACTCTGGCCTCGATTACAGATTGCAGACCTGGTGGCTTGCAGTGTATACCGGCACGTGGTTGGAGACACACCGGTGGCAGCAGGTGAGCAGTGGTGCCTGGGTGCACGGGGGCGGCAGTGTCCCTCCTTCTCCCTCTCTCCCTTCCTTTCCTTCTCTCTCTCCCTCTCCCTTCCTTTCCTTCACCCTCTCTCTCCCTCTCCCTTCCTTTCCTTCTCCCTCTCTCTCTCCCTCTCCCTTCCTTTCCTTCTCTCTCTCTCTCCTCTCTTCCTCTCTCTCTCTCCTCTCTCTCTCTCTCTCCCTCTCTTCCTCTCTCTCTCTCCCTCTCTTCTCTCTCTCTCTCTCTCTCTCTCTCTCTCTCTCTCTCCCTCTCTTCCTCTCTCTCTCCCTTCCCTCTCTTCCTCTCTCTCTCCTTCGCTCTCTCTCTGTCCTCTGATGTGCGCAGGACACACCTTCTCATCATGTTTTTTGTCTTACAGGCTGTGACCTACGTATTGTCCCGAGGGGAGCGGCCATGTGTCTTCATTTCATTTCGGTGTTCATTTAAATAAAGTTTCATTTGTTGCTTCAAAGTGAATGTGTGCTGCTCATTTCTGTGACGACACATGCATGTCACCAGTTGTGATTGTGCGACATCAAGCGGAATATTTTGTACATGTTTAGGTGTGGCTGATGTGGCATGTCTTTGGTCGGGGGGTGCCAGGGAGAGGTGGTCCTGGGGGTGGTGGCGGTGGGTGTTGTGGCCCTCTTGGGTGTCCGGGCCACATGATGGGTGGCTCCATGGCATCTGTTGCCCTTCCGATGTAGCCCTGGGCTGTGCTCCCTTTTGGTTTGCAGGCTGCCGTCCGACTTTACACCAGGTCAGAGCAGGTGTAGATTTCCTGGTGCTAACGAGCCTTATCGCCTGTTTTGTGTTTTTATCGCCGATGTGGCTGGTCGTTGAGAATGTTGAGGTGTGATGTTGTCGCGCCTTTTGGCACGGGAACGCCCACTCTGCATCTCATTAGCGATAGTTGCGCGGGTCCTCTGTGGCGATGTTTTTTGCGGCTGCTTTCGCGGGTAATCTGGTGCTGTGGGCTGTTTTCACCAGCTTGTGAATGGGGAGGTATATTTATCACGACTTTGGCTGCGATAAAGTGCTGTTAATTCGGCGATAGCTCCATGTGAATATGCCCCTAAGTGTCCCCTCCAGGGCCCACCTGTGGGCGCTCCACTGCGGGTGTTCACTTTAAAGTTTGTGAATGTCCAGAGGTGGGTTTTTATCAAACTTCGCCACAATCCGCTCCTGTCTTGGAAACGGTCAGACTCCTGTCAAGGGCTGATGTAAATCCCTTCCTCGAGTAGGAAAAGAAACGAAACACCCGAAACTGGTGATGGTATAGGGAATAATGGGGCATATTATCAAGGGCTCAATCGCCGCTTTAGCGGGACTTTTCCCGCTAAAGCGGCGATAATACAGACGCCCTATTAGCAAGCTGTCGCTAACTGCTGTTAGCGACAGCTTTTAGGCGATAGCGACCGGGTTGGGTGCCGCTTTGCATGCCAGCGATATTTATCGCTAATGGCATGCAAAGTAGGTGTTCCCAACCTAAAAGCGAATGGAAACAGTCGCTAAGGTCGCTATCGCCTATTAGCGAGGCAGGGGAGGTGATTAGCGAACCAGCGCTAAACACGTTTAGCGCTGGTTTGTTAACGCCTGGTCTCACCCTGACTTAGCCATGTAATCCAATGGGAGGTGGATTACATGGCTAAATCCCTCTCGCCCTATCGCCAAGCTAACACTGGTCACAGTGTGAATATCGCTTGTTTTCAAGCGATATTCACACTGTTCTCCAGGGTTTCTATCGCTTTGGAGATAAGCGTTGCTGATAGCACGCTATCTCCGCGATAGAAACCTGCGATAGCCAGCGATAATTATCCTAGCGCTAACTGCGCTTAGCGATAATTATCGCCGGTTATTGCTAATAGGCCCCAACGTTTCTAAACAGGAAAAAATATTTTCCCCATCGTTAAAAAAATTAAAAATCAAAGTGTAATTATTAGCAAATGCAAATTTCAACACTATGTATGCAAGCGGAACTCTCATCACATGCATGCATGTAAGTGGAAATACGCAACATTTTCTTGGAGTGTTTCTGGAAACCCTGGTGAATTTTGAAACTTTGTGAATATTTGCAAGGATGTGATCACGCTGTAGCCTGATACCCACCTCCCTTGGAAGCCTGGAGATCAAACTAAAGGCTCCTGAAAGATAAAAAGGTCACTTCTGAAACCCACAGAAAGAGTGAAAAGATGGAGGCAGCGTCTGAAATTACATTTATTCTGAAATCCCATATTTTTGCTGAACTTTGATAAGCCCTGAATAAAATCCTGCTTTTGTCGTGTCTCGTTGTTCTCATTTCCAGTTAATCTTCTGACTGCAAGAGCGACAGAGTCCCTTTGTTTGCATGTCTTAGGCTGAAGTCGGAGTGTATCTTGTATTTTGAAGTTTTCACTCTTTGATTCTCTTTTGTTAGCAGAGGAGCTAGAAGGAATTATAATATTTTATTCACAACTTTTAAATGTTTAAGGGTCATAAGGACAACCATGAACTTTACCATTTCTAGAATCAACGTTGTTTGGTGGCGGTCCGGCCACTCCTCCAGCAAATCTCCGGTGCCATTCATTTCTGTGTAAGTTGTAAAAGGATGTTTCTTTAAAGCACTCATTCCATGGCCATTGAATGTTTTTTTTCACTACCACCTTGAAAAGCATGAATAGTTTTGCCTGGAAACTATTTTTTCCCTACAAAGTCAAACCACCTTGCCTGCTGGATGGCATCATTCAGAACAAAAATTGGCAACTTCAGTAGACCTCACCTTTTGGACCCATTGCCGTTCTAAAGGTGTGTTTTGCTTCATCATTAGCAAAACAAGAAGAACCACAATGACGTGTACAAACGTATGTGCCTGTATGTGTCATGAAGTTACGGTGGACCAGCGTAATGACATGTACATGCATGCACCGGCACACATGTGCACACATACATCTTCAGCAGCCGCCATGTTGTTCCATTTTTTAATTAACATTCGATGATGGTGAAGCAGTAAATAGAAAAGAAAAAATTAAATATGTGCAAATGCATGTTTGCAAAACACAGTGTCCCAGAAGCAAATGGCAGTCGCCAGGCCCCCCGAAAAACTAAAAAAAATCTAAATATATTTTTTGTGCAGGACCACGGCCTGAGCAGTGGGTGCACAACGGAGGAGTAGGTGGGGCTGAAGGCAACAAGGTGGATCAATAGAGGAGATTGAGGTGGGAAAGTGAAAAAAATAAAAAAAATAAAAAATGGCCATAGTGGGAGAAGCAATAGATGAGAGGGGAGTGGAGGGAGGAGAGAGTGCAGTAGTTTTTTTGCAGTAAGAAACTCATTGGTCAGGTTTGTGGAATCCTGAGTGTAAAGGTAGATTTCAGGGTCAAACCGGTTTTTTGAAGGATCTTTGAAGTAGGGGAATTTTGCAACAAATTCAGGTTCCCTCTCCCACCTTGGGACGGAGCAGTGTTCTCAATACAGGTATGAACCATCGTCCTTGTAGCATCTGAAATATGTGCGAACCAATCAGCACATCGGCTACAACAATATAAGTCCTGGTAATTATTGATGTTGAGATGAGGGTCTGCATTGTACATGGAAGTATAAGATTGAATATCTACTAGAGAGTTCCTTATTTTGTTCTTATCCTGGTCACTCACAATTGTTCCTGGCTATAACATGGCAACAAGGCTAAGACGGAAGGCGTGTGGCACTTGCTAATCCTCTGCTGGTCCCAGGATTTGGTATCCCAGTTCCTTCCTGTAAACACGTTTTGCAGCCGGGCGGCTAGTAACTTAACCGAAGGTACATTCAACTCACCAATGGTAACTCTGTGTGATTCTGTGTGCTTAGTTACGCCATTTCTAAATTTGGTTCTTCAGTTTCAGGTGTGTACTTGCCCTGCACCCTTTGGATTACACACACCACCATAGTCAGACCCCCCAAGGATATCGCGGCATGAACTAGCACATTTAGCGGCACAAATCTGGAAATTTAGCGGCACAAATCTGGAAATTTAGCAGCATTTGTTCGGCACTTTATTTTGCAATTTTTCCTACAACAAACGCAGATATCTTATTTATGTGAGTTATTTTACAACATGAAGCTATGTATATTTGGTTTATTTACAATTTAGACAATTTGTTTTGGGTCAAAGGCTACATATAGGACATAAACCTGTTAATGAATGAATGCCCACGGAACCTGTATGCTTGTCTCCTTAGGTGTTAATCTTGGCCATGTATGTGCAATTCTTCTGAGCAGTCCAAATCTAGCCCAATATTGTGCTGCTGATTATAATGCAAAAACAATAATGCCCAGATGGATTGCTCTGAGAGGGACCATCGTCTGTCTGACACAATAATTTTGTAGATGCTGTTGCTCCTTTCAGCATCTGCAGAACTGGTCACACAGTCCTTGTGCACAGCTGCAAGCTGTGAAAGGGCTTGCGGTCAGCCATCCCATGCCAAAAGAGGTCAGTGTCGATCACCCCAGAAACTGATGCCTGTACTGCTTCTGGGCCTACATGTTCAAAGTAGAGGCGAAGCTCCTGATCAGGAACTTCGCTCAAACCAGGGATGGCTGAATATGCACTCTTGTCCTTAGGCAGGATGCAGAGTCGTGCAGGATTGAAAAGGCGCACTTGTTTCAAGAATCCAATGCCTGGTTGAGCCTCCCCCACGTATTTGCCTACCTTTTCCAGAGAATTTTCAAAGCTTCATTAAGCTGGGCTGTTATCTTTTTTTTCTGTGTCAGAGTTGATTCAGCCCCTGCAGTGGTCTGTAGAAATGGCTGCAGTGACTCCAGAGTGAGGACTGAGTTGTTTGTGAGGTTCATGTGGAGGTCCTCTAGATAATCGTACACCTTCATTGTCACTGGCGTCTGACTCTGGAATAAGTCCATCAAATTTAAAATGTTTTGGCATTTTTCTGCCACAATGTCCAATTGAACTTTAATGCAGTTTTTTTGGTCGTTGTTCAAAATCCTTTGCAGATTTTCAAGGGAATCTGGGGGAGACTTGCTGAGTTGCATCTCAGACTCAACAAACCCAGCACAGGCCTCAGTGTGCTTGCAGTGGTACTGGACAGCAGCAAACCAAGAATTCCACCAGGTACTGCAAGGGTCGGGTGTCATCCGTGGTTTCATCCATGGTTCTCAGCAAGATGGTGCAGGTACCTTCTCTTTCTGCTACCAGCCATGTAAAAGATGCGCGAGAAGTACAGAAGGAAAGCATTTAGCTCCACAAAAGGCTTCCTAAACGACTCTCCAATAAGGTTCCTTATGTGTGCCAAGCAGGTGATATGTATGGAGTTTGTATACAGATTTCTCAACACAGTGTTGTATGCCTTGAGCATGTATGCCGCGTTGTCAGTGTTAAAGGAAATAACGTTCTGAAAGGCTATGCTGTACTCTGTGAGCACCTTCACAACTGCTTGCGCTACAATCCCATGGTTGCACTGTGAGTGGAACACTGTGTCTGCTAGGTGGGTGTGGATCTGACGGCCATCCTGCGCAGAGACCACTGCAAATAACACATTCAACACACACCGCCCTTCGACATCAGGTGTTTCATCAAATATAACACTGATCTTTTGATCTTGCAAGTGTTCTTTCAGCTCGTTCTTGGCTCCTATATATCTCTCTGGGAGATAACGTTCTTGAAGCTGATGACTTCCAGGTGTCGCTCCACTATTCCGTACTCGCTCGTGGAGAAACTTGCGCAACACAGGGTGGTCAGTTTTGCTCAGCGGAATGTTCAGCGCTGTGCAGACATTGACCCACTCACTTATTATTTCCTGGTTTGAGGCACTGGCAGCTGTACTCTTTGCGAAAAGTGAGTTCACAGTCATCTGATGGGCACGTTTCAGTGAAGAGTGAGGGTCTGGAGCATCTGCACAGTGCTTCAAGTGTTTTTGGGATCACACATGCATATCCACTGTGTGTTTCCGGATGTGGTCCACCGCCACATTGCACACACTGCAAAACAGCACTCCTCCATCAGCATGCATCACGGTACTGTACTCTCTGGCCGGATCTGCTGCAGTTATATGGGTTGGTAGATGTGATCGGTGCTTCACAGCCTTCCCAGGCTGCAGAAACTTCTCCATCCTGCTTTTGTTTTGGTGGCTTGTTGCTCCCTTGGAATCCAAAAGATCTTGGGGGTTGTGGCGCAGTCACGTAACTCACCTCCAAATATATTTGGTGTTACTAGAAGTGTTTTAAAGGGGAAAAAGACATTGCAATTGTTGAATGGAAAGTTAAGAAAACGTAGGGAAGCAGTGATTAAAAATGCACGTAACTCTGAAGCACTTGCAAATGGTAAAAAAATGAAAAACTTGTTGAGACAGAACCGCAATGGGAAATGGCACTCCCCAAATGGAGCTGAGCAAACAGTGTTAAAACAGCATGGTCAGTTGTAAAGAAAGGAGAACGTGAAACCCTTTGAAGCAAAGTTGCATACATGGAGCGTTAATACAGGTAGGCAGAAGTCCTTTGAAGTGAAATGGCACACTTGTGTGGTCCCTCTAGGCAACTTTGAGTCCTCTGTGGAGGGCAGTGGGGATGAGAGGTAAACATAAAAAACATAAGGCAAAAATGTTTTCCACAAACAACCAACCCTTCCCAAAAGTGCCTGCAAATAAAAAATGACATGACAAAGGTTGCATGGGTGGAGCAAAAAGGACAAAAAAGGGCAGGATGAGTCACCTGCAAAGAAAGGGAAACCTAAAACCGTCCAAAACAAATGTATACAAGTGCATTTTGTAGGAGCACATAAGCCAGGCATTTGCACTTGGGGGGGGAGAAGAATAAGAGCAGGCAACAGTGCTTAACGGGTGTGTACGGAAAATCCCAAAATAGCCCCAAACCACCCCAGAAACCCCCCAAAATAAACAATGAAACCTACAAGATCACACAGAATTCCATTGCCAAGCCATGCACAGCCCTCCCACCCATTGCAAGGAGGACTTCACAAATATGGGTGGCGACCTCAAGGTTCTGCGCTTTAGCATATGCATTATTCATCTCCCCAGAAGTGTACAGAACCCAAAACTTATCCGTGCTGTGCAGAAGCAAGCATATATTAGTTGCCAGATGGCCCAATGGCTCTTGAACCAGCAGATTCTTTCCTCCGAGACTCTACAAAAGAACAAAAAAGAGTTAGAGCATGCTCGGCTAGCCCTTTACCATGTCACCTGGCCCACAACACTGCCACTTACCCCACTACGCCACCTTAAAACCACAGCCCCCCCCCACATGCCCTCTAGGCCCGCCATGTGCCCAGTGTGCGGCGGCCCAAAATAAACAAAAAAACAATTTCCCATGGCCCGCCGCACACTAGGCACGCAGCAAGCCCAACATAATTTTTTTTTTAAAATACAGAATGCCCGCAAGGGCCCGCCACGCGCCTAGTGTGTGGCGGGCTCAAAACAAACAAAAAACAATGCCCCCTGGGCTTGCCGCACACTGGGCACGCGGTGGGCCCAACATAATTTTAAAAAAATCAGATTGCCCGCTAGGGCCCGCCGCGTGTCCCATGTACGGCGGGCCCAAAATAAAGAAAAAAACAATGCCCCATGGGCCCGCCACACACTGGGCACGCAATGGGCCCAACATAATTTAAAAAAAAAAACAGAATGCCGGCAAGGACCCACCGCGTGCCCCATGTGCGGCGGGCCCAACATCATTTTTTTTTAAATGCCCACAAGGTCCCGCCGCGTGCCTCGTGTGCGGCGGACCCAAAAACAATGCCCCCTGGGCCTGACACACACTGGGCACGCGGCGGACCCAACATTAAAAAAAAAAATGGCAGCCAGGACCCGCCGTGTGTCTCGTGTGTGGCGGGCCCCAACACAGCAGCAGGTGTACCTACCTGGTCTCCACTCCAGGCCAGATGATTCTCCAGCTGCAGGTAGGTGAGCAGTCCCCTCAAAAGGAATGAACATCAGGGCAGGTGAGGAATGAGGAGTGCAAATAAACACCACCTCGCCTGCCTGCTGTGAGGACCGTCCTTTTATTGGCCCCGTGGCAAAAGCCACGGGGCCAATAGAAGGGGTGCACCTGCATTCCTTAGATTTCGCTGGCACTTTTGTAAAAAAAGCAGCCTTTTTACAAAAGTGCCATTTCGTGATTTTTTTGCAAATCGCGAAATCCTGGAAGGTCTGCATAGTGTGCCAAAATTGCAAATGAGAACAGCATTAGTGCTAACCAGACATATGTCCAAGGAGGCTTCATATGAGCTTCCATCTCACGCCTAAACGCAATCCATCTGCCTGGTCAATACAAGCGATGACTGTAAAACAGTTAATTAAGATCTATGATTCTTTTGATTCTCAGATCATTGATCTTTGCTGGGGGTCTCACACTCTGATACTTCTGAGTTAGGGTCTAGTGAGCTCCTGCTGCTTTGATTAAACAGTAGCATGTTCCTGACATGGTGGTGGTGCAGATGGTGTTACAGCAGGCTCAAGTATCACAGTGATTCCTGCTTGTTGATCCGACAGCAGCCCAGTTCCACTCTAAAGGATGGGTCCCATGGTAGAGGGTCACTCAATCAATCAATCAATACTTGTTAAGCGCGGCTACTCACCCTTGAGGGTCTCAAGGTGCAGGGGTGGGGTTTGTAGGTTCGACTGGGTACTGAAGTTAATTCGAAGACACAGGTCTTGAGATCCTTCCTGAATTGTGCCAGCGACCGGGATAGCCTGAGTTGGAGAGGCATAGTGTTCCAGGTTTTTGCGGTGAGGTAGGAGAAGGATCTTCCTCCGGTTCTGGTCTTGCTGATCCAAGGCACGGTGGCAAGGGCCAGTTGGGTGGAACGGAGGTGTCTGGTGGGTACATGGGATGTGAGGCGATAGTTCAGGTATGCTGGTCCGGCATCATGGTCACTGGGTAGTTGTCACTCCTTTTTCTTTCTGGGCGATAATACTAAGGTTGGCATTTAATTCAGCAATTTTACTTGTATACACTGAATCCAGTTCATTTAAATGCCCATCCAGTGCCTTTACCTGGACACATTAACTGGTTGATGCCACAACCAGGAAGGATATACACTTCTGGTGGTCTATAGTGATTTCTGATGCACTGTCTCGAACAGCCCCTGCCCATTCTCTGCTCTTCAACAGGGCACTCTTTCCTTGAGGCATCTTGCTTCCTAAACGCAGTTTCTGAAAATTCTGCCTCGTTCCTGATCTCTTTCCACCTCCTCCGGATGAGCTGGTTCTTCTCAGGTCGTTGGGTAGAACAAGCGTCCTTGTGTAAAGCTGGTCTTTTATCTGCATGATCTTGAGAGTAATGAAAATAATGTTCATCAGAGGATTAATATCTCTCTGGAGTTGTTATTTTTTTCTTATCTCTCAAACTATACCTCTGTGATCTTCTTCTGCAGGAGAGTATTGAGATTTGTTTTTTTAGAATCCGTCCCAGTTTTTCCAACCTTCCTCCTAAGATCGCTGTGTATACTGTTTCTTTTCTTCTTTTTGTGTATTTTTTTCATTCTTAGATATGAGCTTTATGTGGTGTTTTTGGTTTTGTTTCTAGGTTGTCTCTTCCTACAGAGACATAAATTTGAGAGATAATCTTTGGTAACTACACTTCACACTTCTCAACCAGTTACGTACTTCCTCTACTGAGTCCGCCCACAAGGGTCCTAGCACACATAGTTTCAAAGCACTACAGTAGAGATATTGCCTATCAGTTCCATTCCCAGGACTACTGCAGGTGAGGCACCATCCTCATCCTGTATTTTTACTAAAACCTCAGGCACCACCGCTGCAGTGGACACACCATGTGCAGTAGTGTAAATATGCATCCACGTGACTGGCATTGTTGCAGATTTAACACCAGACACATTCGGAGACATTAGCTTTTGTTTATCCTGTTTAATTTAGTAGGGATAAGCTACCTCTAGCTGATAGGTGTTTCTATCTACTCAGAGCAGAATTTATTGTTGTTTAGCACCGCCCCATTATTGCATTTCTAGTTTGTGAATTAATGACAGTGACTTGTGAATGCGCAGGTGTTTGGGTAGTGCCTGAGACTTCAGGCCAAGCTGCTGTAACCACCTGTTGCAGCTGTTTTCTAGATTATTATCTTCGTCAATATTTCTAGCCAACCCCTCTTGGGATGAGTTGAGTATATAGCCAACAGTGACCATCCTTCTGTTTCTCCTGCCATTATTTAAAGACTCCCAATTGGGACTAACATTTCAGGCCTAACCTTTGTAACAATTAAGCCCTCAAGAAATCTCAGTTGGACAACTGTACACCTTTACTAGTCCTGAGAGGAATCATAAAATACTCAGGCCAGCCCCACGTGGAAGGCCATGTCGTTTTACCGCCAAATAATAGGCAGTCACACCTGGTAGATTTCTTACGTCACAAGAGGAAACTGTGATCTTCATGAAGAAAATGAAAGCTGTCAGTGCCGCCTTACCTGCTGAGTTATGCTCATGAAGACAAGAGTGTTAGGAGTCAGAAAAATATGTCTGAGAAATCTCTTATCCACAGATGGTATACAGGGCCAATCCCTAAATGCCAAAATCAAAACACACACACAAACGCGCGCCCGCGCATGCACACATGCATGCAGACACACACACATGGTAATATACACTATATGATTATTACTTACGCACTGTTTGTCTACAAATCATGTGTAGTAGAATGATCGCAAACTTTATGAACCGCAATTATTGGAGACATTAGGGCAAATGTTAGATAATCCCCAATCATATTTCATTACACAACCCTAATCAATCCGTCTAAAGTCTCCCTAAGATATAACTAGCTGTCTGGCGCAATAGTTGTATTAGTCTGCTTGTATTAATTGACTAAGTCATGTAAAACCTTCCTAAGTACCTTATTGTGGGTCAGGCCTGAAGTCAGAACTCTATGGGGCATATTCTCAAGGAACTATCGCCGAGTTAACGGCACTTTATCTCAGCCAAAGTCGCGATAAAATCATCACCCCATTCACAAGCTGGTGCAAACAGCCAATATCACCAGTTTACCTGCGATAGCACTCCGCAAAAACATCGCCACAGATGAGCCCGGCAACTAACGCTAATGATATGCAGAGTAGGCGTTCCAGTGCAAAAGCCGCGACAACACCACTCCACAACATTCTCAACGACCAGCCCGATCGGCGATAAGATCAGAAAACATGCGCTACGGCGCGTTAGCAGCAGGAAATTAACACCTGCTCTTACCTGGTGTAAAGTCGGATGCCAACCTGCACCAGACAAGGGAGCACAGCCCATAGCCACACATGAAGAACAACAGATGCCATGGAGCCACTCACCATGCATCCCGAAGCACCAAGAGGGCAACAACACCCACCAGCACCACACCCAGGACCCCACCCCTCCCCCCTGGGGCCCCACTCCGGGCACCCCCCACCAACACCCGGACAAAGATATGTCACATCAACGTCACGAAATCATAAACAAAACAATGTGCCTGATGTCGCACAATTACAACACCTAACATACATGTGAACATCGCCACAGATGAGCCCGGCAACTAACGCTAATGATATGCAGAGTAGGCGTTCCAGTGCAAAAAGCCACGACAACACCACTCCACAACATTCTCAACATTCTCAACGACCAGCCCGATCGCCGATAAGATCAGAAAACATGCGCTACGGCGCGTTAGCAGCAGGAAATTAACACCTGCTCTTACCTGGTGTAAAGTCGGATGCCAACCTGCACCACACAAGGGAGCACAGCCCATAGCCACACATGAAGAACAACAGATGCCATGGAGCCACTCACCATGCATCCCGGAGCCCAAGAGGGCAACAACACCCACCGCCACCACACCCAGGACCCCACCCCTCCCCCCTGGGGCCCCACTCCGGGCACCCCCCACCAACACCCGGACAAAGATATGTCACATCAACGTCACGAAATCATAAACAAAACAATGTGCCTGATGTCGCACAATTACAACACCTAACATACATGTGTCGTCAGAAAAATGAGAATCATACATTCATCTTAGACTTAGCAAATAATTCGTTTCATTCAGAATAAACACAAAATAACTATTTTGAAGAGTCATGGCGGGTCCTCTCAGGACAACCTGTAAGTCACAGCCTGCAAAACAAAATTCCAGATAAGAAGGTGTGTCATGCGCTCATCAAAGGACAGAGAGAGCGAGCGAAAGTGAGAGAGAGAGAGATAGAGATAGAGAGAGTGAGAGAAAGAGAAAGAGAAAGAGAAAGAGAAAGAGAAAGAGAAAGAGAGGGAGAGGGAGTGAGAGAGAGAAAGAGAGAGACCGAACAAGGAGCGCCAGGCCAATCGGGCTCTTGGCTCATACATGCCAACTGGTGTGTGTGTATCGCTATTGGTGCACACTAAGTCAAAGGCCTGGCATCAATGGCAACGCGAAGGCCACATCACATTTCAAAAATGCAAGCAGTAGTCAGACCAACATCAGGAATGAAAGCTCCTTTGTCTCAATACACAAGGCTGAAGGACATCTGAACCACCGACCTTGGTCCTGAATGCGGCTAGCACTCCCTGCGAGAGATACCATACCAGATCGTGACGACTCCCACACCACGAACTGCGCGAATGAAAGACCAACGTGTCCACACCCCACACACACTTGTCCCTGCTTGAGGCACACCTGCTTGGGATGCCCCTGACACATAAGTAAAAAACAACCCATACGCCCACACGTTGCACACAAATACGACTCATTGCTCCCCGCAGTGGCATATCATCCACATAACTGCCGCCTGTCAGAAGAGTGCCGGTGCTACGAGACCAACAAAGGCAATGGCTGGCAATACCGGGCACATGCACAACCCCTGTCACGTGGAACTGTACCGTGCACGAATGCTGCATCTGTTGGGATCACTGCCACTGGCAGTGTTGCGCATCAGTTACCGTCTGAGTTTCCGTCTTGCGTACGTCACCTGCGTCCAGCCCTGGTTCCACTGTCGATCATGCACATTCGAGTGCCTATCCAACACAACGGTAGCTGAACTGGATTATGACACGTGTGTGCGCCCCCTATTGGCCCACGAACAGGAGTGTAACCGTGATACCCGTGCATGGGATGCCTTGATATTTGGCATATGTGCAGGCAGTTGGGCATGGGAGATTGCACAACTCCTCGTGTGCAGTGACCACGTCGAGGCGCTCCCCTATTGGGCTGTGTTGCGGATTGGTGAAACGGCGTGGACGGAGCACAGCTGCCCGGAGCAGGTAATGGATTGGCTCGCCCTCGTGTACCTTGACCTCGACAACGATGTACTCTTGGAACAGGTTGCCCATGAAGCAGCGCTCGCATACATGGACGAGTAACTACGTTCCTGCAGCCACAACTGATTGTCACCCACAGCACAGGTCCCCACACCTTGTAGCATCTTGGAGGAATGGTCACATATCCCACCACAACAGTGGACATGTCTGCCTTCGCCTGGACTCAGAATGCATGTGTGTGGACCTACGCATGTGTACACACACCTGTGCAAGGTGATGCAGTCACATGGGTGGAGCTGCACAGCGTCGCCTGGCAACGTTCCAAAATCGGAGAAACCGCTGGGGTGAGAGTATACACATGACAATGTAGTACGACATGTGACCTTGTAGGATCCCTTCACCTGCTCACTGTCAGCAGAGCACACAGTCAGCGCAGTCCGGTGCTACTGCACTATGCAGATCCCATGGGCTGTGAGTCGTGTCCCCTAACACGGGCCAATGAGCAGACGCAAAACATCACATAACTCTGCCAGCAAGGCAAGGTGGGTTGAGACCGTCGACATCCGTGATGATTGGTGTACATTTCTGCCACCCCATTACTTGCACCTCGACATGTTCCTAAGCTGACTGTAAGTGTCTTAAACATTGGTCTGCATGTTGTGGCCCTTGCCTTGCACGTACTGACACACACATGCTAATAAAGTCTACGCAACTTCACCTGTGTACAACTGTGATGAGTGTTGATTATAATGACAGATCTTGTGCCTACATGTGCATTGTCCGTGCACAGGGAGGGATTGACTGACGCTTGTGAATTGGGGGTGAGTCTCTATTGACAGCTCCACCTCTGTGAGCCAGACATTGTGGCTCGGATAGTTGCTGGCAGACCTGTGCTCTTACGTGTCCCCAGCAATGTGCGTATGGTGTCCAACTTCTTGCCATGTAGATCAAGGTCATCCATCAAAACAGACTGTGTCCACACAGATGTGTGTGAGTAGGCATGCAAAGAGACGTTCTGCTGTCACATGTGATGGGGGACACCACTTCAGGACTGCTACCGAATCTGACATTTCCACGCACAGCCCTATTTAATACATGGACGTGAGGCTACGTTGGGGGGCAACAAGATTGTTGTTACTGTGCAATGAGGCCACAGCTAGTTCACACCTTCACAGTCATCTAAGTGGCCATGTGGGTCAGGGTCAAACATGCTCATTGATGACATTTACCAGGGTGTACCTTTTAGTGCAATCAATGTCCCTACATTCATCCAAACATTTATACGTGAGTGAACATAGACATGACACATCTGTGTGATTTGGAATGTTTTATTCACATTCTGGGGTGTGTCGGAGCTGGAGCAGTACATGGCCACTTCAAGCCCACATGACATGGTTGCCCAGTGGTGGGCCAACTAGAGTCCCTGTGGCAAGGCAAAGTTAATCTGAAGAGGAAGAGTTCAGTCCGCCGCCGGATTGCTGTGTCATTGGTACAAGAGCAGATATGGCAGTCCATGTCGGGGTCCATGTGAAGGTCGCAGAGTGTTTTGGGGGACAGTGGGAGGTGTTGTTCCAGGGCATGATGTAGAGAGCACAACCAGGCAGGGACAGGCCATATGGCGGGGACGGATGCTACTACCTCCTTCCTCACACAGTCATTACCCTCCACTACTTACTCCTCTGATACGTCTTCTGTGTCCGGTGTGTCAGGTGAGTGTGGTGGTGTTATGGCTGCGTCACTGTGTGCCACTGACACATCAGGGTGCGAAGGGGATAGGGCTGCCTCACTGTGTGCCACTGACACGTCAGGGGGCGGAGATGTGTGTGTCGAGGTTCCTGCAGCAGTCATCTGGAACAGGCTCAGTGGCAGCAATGGCAAGGTGAGGATCTGCAAGGCATGGAAGATCGCAGCTACATCTCGCTGGTGTTCAGCAGTGGCAGCCATACTTCCAGCCTGCATCGGCTCCATGGTCTCCATTGTCCTCCGCATCTGTGCCAACTCTGTGCTGTCATCGCTGGAGCCTGTCTGCCTAGACAGTTCTTGTATCCGAGTAATAGACCCAGCGATGTCAGCCAAGGATTGTTGGTGAGCATGGTGCGGACAGTGGGTGTCCGTTAGGGACTGTAGGTGCTCCCTGATGGGACTCAGGCACCCACGTATGGCATCGAGTTTGGCTGCCATGAGGTCGAAACCCAGCTGCAGCTGATCTGCCATCTTCTCCTGGCACCCTAACACACGGCGTTTGAAATCCATGTGTTGGTCGTGGGGGTCCTGGGAGGCAGCCAAGGTGGTGTGTGCTTCCTGCTGTGTGGTCTGTGCAGGGTGTGGGCTCACCGCGATGCAGCTGGGCTGCCCTGCTCCTGGAGGTGGGGTGCGGAGGCTGTCCACAAGCCGTTGGAGTGTGTCTGGGCAAATGGGAAGGGTGTCCTCTTCATCATCACTGAAGAGATGTGTGGTCTGCTCTGCAGGAGGTGTTGATTGTCCCTCTGCAATGTAAAGGGGAGATGCAGGTTAACAGTGTGTTCCATGTATGTTGACGCATTGTAGATGTTTACATTCAGACTGCATGACGATGTACATTGTGACTGTTTTGGTGGAGCTGGCTATTTGATGGGCGTCAGTGGACATTTCGACTACATGACGGATGTGTGGTTGTGCTCGTACATTATCATCTCACAGTGTCATGCATTGCCAGATGTGATTGGCCAGTTTCTACGCACGAGCGCCACCAGTTGTGTCCTCTGTCCTGTGGTGTAGGGGTTGCACTCGGTCCCACATTGTCATCAATGTTGATGTACTGTGATTGCTATGTGTGTGTGCTGCATTGTTGGCGATTCGCCCCTGCAGCTCTGCA
Organism: Calotriton arnoldi; assembly: GCA_963921515.1. Taxonomy (NCBI): domain Eukaryota; kingdom Metazoa; phylum Chordata; class Amphibia; order Caudata; family Salamandridae; genus Calotriton; species Calotriton arnoldi. The sequence goes on along the minus strand of CAWUFW010001323.1, from coordinate 2,236,774 downwards.
TTGGCGGACCCTTATCCCTTTGGATCGGTGTGCATTTGACTTGTGTGCTTTTCGGGTGCTGGGATGTTTGCGACTTGGGTCATTTGTGCTACTGGAGATATTTGGTACTCTTGTACATTGTTTGTCTGCAGATGTGTTTTTGACATCATGGGTTGTAGGTGCACGTGGATGTGTCAGAGTGTGACCTGCTCCTTTACGGATGTGGTCCACACTCAGCCACCTCAGTGTCGTTTCGTGCACCATGTCATGTATTGTGACTTCAGCCATGCTATCTGTCATGCAGTGTCACTTGCATTGTCAGTGTGGCTCACAGAGCTGCTCCTTTTCTGGATTCAGCACATGTGCATGGGTAGGTTGTGACATTGGTGATATGGAGGGGGGCCCATTTGTGCACATTGTGGACGGGGGCCTACTTGGTGTTTCTATCTGTGCTGCAGTGTGCCAAGGGTATCAGGGACATGTTCCACACTCATTGTGGGTGTGCAGTGTGCTGCACATGATTGTGCATGTGTGCCATTGTGCCCATCTGCCCCCGTCCCCCCAGTCCCTGGTCGTTACTCACCCTGTTGCTGTTAGGTCAGGTCATATCGGGCTGTGTCCAGACCCCCAACTCCTTGCACCGTCTCCACACTGATGACTGTGGCCACCATTTCCTCCAGCTCATCCAGCTCCTCCTGTGGCGCAGGACTCCCACCTCCAGTCGCCTTTGCTGCCTTCATGTTGGCAGCGAGTTTCTGTTTGGTTTGGCTGTGCAATTCATGCCAGCGCCTCTTGACCTCCTCCATTGACCTCCTCGACACTCCGACTGCATTCACTTTGGTGACGGTGGACTGCCGTATTTCCGTTTGTGTTGCCAATGACGCAGTGGAGGTGACGAACAGTTGTTGGTATTGTTCTATCACCTCCGTGACGGTGATCCGGTCTTCCTGCGGACTGAACCCCGTCTTCCTCTTCCTCTTCTCCTTGCCCTTCCCCGAACACAGGGTTCCTGGCTGGTCCTCCGTGGGGCTTGTGGGGTTCGGGTTGTCCTCTGCACTCGGTCCGGGTGCATCCATGGTGCTACGCAGTTTGGTTTGGGTGTGTTTTTTTGGTTGCTTTTATAGTGCATTTTCCCGCATGACGCGTGGGAATTGCAGGCCTGTGGCTGGTTGTCGCTGATTTTTGTATCGCGATTTGGGGCATCGCAGGTTTTTTCGCGTTCGTGTTTCGCATTTTTTCTGCGTCATGTTGGTTTTTAGGCGGTCATTTGGCGTGTTATCGTGCTACTATCGCATAGTGCCACCGGGTTGGGAATGCCACGTTAACACAGTGTTATTTTCCCGCGATAGACTGCGATGTGAAGGGTTGCGTTAAGCAACTTTTGCAGTAGTTATCACACGTTCTTGAGAATATGCCCCTATGTTTCAGCATCCCTCCAGCGACCGGTCTGTGTATTTAACCCCGCCACTACACTGGTATTTTATACATCTTTCTTATACATGGTGCTCAGTGGAGGCCTCAGCCTATGCTCGGCCCCTGCTTTGTTACACTGAACAGTAATCAATACTTCTTGTTCAAAATACAGGGGGTACAGGGAAACTTACTACTACTTTTCCTCTTTCTTCCTATAGACGGAACATGAGAGGTAATCTCTCCTTGACGTCACATATCAGTGTATGAAAGAGCATCAGCAAATGGAAAATTTCCTTTTCCAGGCTGTTAACATAAACCTCAGAAAAACATGGCAATCACACACACATTTTATTAGTTACAGCTTTTTATTAAAAAACAAAGAAAGAGCAAGCCTGCATTCTAGTTTCTAGGTCCTGTACTTTCAATCAAGCCTTCTAATGCATTGAATGCACAGTGACCATGTTAGCACATAACTAGCTCTGTATTATATGTGACAGTAAAAATAAATGTAGAAGCCATGACTCGTGCATCAAGGATGTGACAGAATTTGAGCCCGTGAACTTCCGATCATGTCAGCAGTGAGATTAAATCAAGGAGGCCCTGGGCTGGCTTTCTGCACCAGCTCTACAAGTGAATCACCTCTTTTGATGCAGGAAGGATCTCATTTGAAGTAAAAAATATCCCATTTTATGGCCCTATTTTTACATCCGTAAACCTCTACATGGATTCTTGTCAGGATACCTTGCTAAAGGGTTTGTTCTCTTCTAGCTTTCAATAAGCCTTCAATCGCCAAACCTAAGACTACTTACCATCCGACAATGTAGATAGAAGAGAGTCTTCTTTAGAATATCATTTCAAACCAAGGGCTGATCACTGTGAAACATCTTACCACAATAACTAACTACAATAACTAACATCTTACCACAATAACTAACACCTTACCACAATAACTAACACCGTACCACAATAACTAACACCTTACCACAATAACTAACATCTTACCACAATAACTAACACCTTACCACAATAACTAACACCGTACCACAATAGCTAACACCTTACCACAATAACTAACACCTTACCACAATACCTAACACCTTACCACAATAACTAACATTTTACCACAATAACTAACCACAATAACTAACATCTTACCACAATAACTAACATCTTACCACAATAACTAACATCTTACCACAATAACTAACACCGTACCACAATAGCTAACACCTTACCACAATAACTAACACCTTACCACAATACCTAACACCTTACCACAATAACTAACACCATACCACAATAACTAACACCATACCACAATAACTAACACCGTACCACAATAACTAACTACAACAACTAACATCTTACCACAATAACTAACACCATACCACAATAACTAACACCATACCACAATAACTAACACCTTACCACAATAACTAACACCATACCACAATAACTAACACCGTACCACAATAACTAACACCTTACCGCAATAACTAACACCTTACCACAATAACTAACACCTTACCACAATACCTAACACCTTATCACAATAACTAACACCTTACTACTATAACTAACCTTACCATAATAACTAACACTTTACTGCAATAACTAACACCTTACCACAATAATTAACACCTTACCACAATAATTAACCACAATACCTAACACCTTACCGCAATAACTAACCACATAACTAACACCTTACCTCAAACACTAACCACAATAACTAACACCTTACCACAATACCTAACACTTTACCACAACAACAAAGACTAAAACATAACTTCCCTGAATTCAGACGATTGAAACCTCTTCATTCAGGCCTACCATTAGATCCCTTCCACACTAGCAATGCCTGACTTCCTCTGACTTTCATCGCTTTTCCTACCAGTCAAATATCTAAGACAAGTGTTCAAGTCAGCCACCATGTCTGTATGGTTCATCCCCTCTGCTGGAGCGGGAATCAGTTTAAATAAACGCAGTTTACCATCACACAATCAGGGCTGATCCCAGCTTGTGATTTTTGCATGGGTGGTCGACGGGCCTTGGCCGTGTGGCTGAGAAAGCCAAGAGCTTTACAATTCACAAAATAATATTTACAATTCTGAGTAAATCAATAATGAGAGTAGTTTATAGTTTTCAAAAACTTTACTTTCTAAATTTGTTAAATATTCATTATTAATCTCTATTTTATGAGAAAGTAATCAATCTTTTACATAATTGATAAGAGAAAATAGTTAATTCAATATAAAACAAATGCATTTAGCGTGTTCCGTGAAGGAAGGAAATCCCTAGTCTAAAGAACGGGACGAAAATCAAGCGGGAGTCAAACCCATAAAGAGATCAAATTCGAAAGAGAGTGAGATGAAGCATAAAGCTCAAATATATCAAAATGTATTTAATCAAAGCAGGCACTCCCATAAAGAGAGCTCCAAGAAGCTCAATAGAGCCTTCAGTAATCAAACACAAGGCAAATCAGGAGTGCAGAAGCAATAGCCAATCTGCAAAGGTAAAATGGGCAGCAGGACGGGCATGGATTGGAGAAAGATGTGATAAAAGAAGTGGAAGTTGTATCTACTGTAGGAACCGTCTACTTAAAAATGACAAGAACATAATGTTGTGGTCCATGTTGCATCTTTTCCTCCTCCCATCCAATCATCGTTCAGGGTTTTCCTAGGAACTGGTCTTCTCAGGCGACAAAATAAAGCCTTTCAGAGTGTAATCTTCAAGAGTGAAACTTTTTTATTTTATTCTAAACTGTACATAAGCTTTCACATTGTTGATGTCCTTTCAGACTCACAGCCTTAACCTTCTAATAGTATAAATTGTATGTAAGCTAACAATGGCTATGTAAAAAGCAAAGCAATCACAGCAACGTGAGAACATTATTTGTTCGTTGAATCATCTTTCGGAAATAAAACAAATATGTTAGAAAGAGATCAAGTACTATTCCGTACATTGCTTTTCTATGTGATTCTTCTTCTTTAATTCTATCAAACAATGAATTTCTACACTGACTTCATCTCCTTCCCACAAGAGATGAAACATTCTGCAGAATAATATGAAACATTTATTTAGTAGACATGGAAAAGGCAAGAATTTAGCAAATATATGTTTCCAGTATTTCCAGTTGAACTACTCATAAACAGTGCTGCATTAATAATCTGAGTGTCAGAACCACACAGTGTTGGAAATAAAAATGTTTTCGCTGTATTGTTTATGCATTGTACGTCTTAAGTTAGCATTCGTGGCACCATTTTATGTTTAGCCGCCATTTTGTGCCATGATCGAAACTAATTTCTCTCTCTGCTCTACTGAAAGCAGCTGTGATAGCTCTCGTTTCTCCAAGGTTGAGCCTTGCTGTACTAATGAATACACTGTTCTTATTAGCACATACCTTTCCCACTAGATAGAGGCCTGCTCCCACCTTTAGAGCGGCGGGCACAGGCAGAACGACCTTGGCATTAAGATACCGTGTGCCCGGTCTCAGGATCGAAACTCATCCTTCTGTACCTTCTTTGTCTAGCTGCCTCCAACTGGAAATTTCCTGTCAGGGCGTGCCTTCAATTGTTCTGAATTGTACATAATGTATCACCATGTTTGCTGAAGTCAGTCCCTCTGCAGCAATCCCAGGAGGCTGGTCAGACTGGACTCCGCTCGAGTGAACCTGAATAAATACACTTGGTTTGTATTCTCTACTGTCTGACCGACTCTTCATTTGTATGGAAGGCTGAGAGGTGGTCGCGAGTGACCCGGGTGGCCCTAATCAGATCACTTCCTTCAGTTCGCACCCGAACAGGGACTCCATCGGGTGACCCATCCTCACCTGCGGACGTGTGGGGAGGTCAGAGCCATCGTCGGGTCGAACAGGCGGACCAGGGATCCCTGCCTCGTCTGTCTGACAGGTCAGTGCCTCGTCCAGCGGTCATCCCGACGGGGGTCCTGAATGGCGAAACCCTTGGATCTGACCGTTTGGTCCGAAGAGTCAGCAGTGGAGAATAAATTTGTTTGACCTGTGTGCACCAGGTGAATTTGTTTTGGTTTTTTTGTGGACATGGTACCATTTTGGTTTGTCTTTGGTACGGTCTGAGGACTGATTTTGGTACAAAGTGTTTGTGAACACTTTGCCAGGCAACATAACGAATTTGGCTTACTTTTGAAAATGCCTGGGTTCAGTCGGCTTTTGATTTCCTGCTGTCGTTGTTGTTCTGCTGATGCTCGATTGGAAGAAAGTCAGCCAGCGCCTCCGGAAGGCACTCTGAACTTTGATATGTATGTGAAGCATGGCCTTGGCCCTATTATGTTTAGTACGCTATGGCACAAATATACGAGGGACAATTCCGAGTTGCAGTGGCCTTTGACGGGCACTTTTGATGAACAGAAGATTGCTTTTTTACAGGAGAAGTTGTTTGCAAGAAGAAGTAGGCAGTCTATAATTGATTCCCTCAGGACGTGGCAGAAGGAGGCTAAACAGAGGCGAATGAAAGCAGAGAAAGAGGACCGGAAGGGGAGAATGCAAACATTGACTTAGAAAGCTGTAGCCCATGATAGAGAAAAGCAAGAGATAGGGATTGAACGTAAAGATAGGAGATTCCGATTTTAGATTGATAAATCTTATGTGGCCCAAGAAGAAAATGATGCGTTTGTAGAACAATTGTTAGATACTCAACCCCCACCCTCATATGCCCCGCAGAAGATATATCCTGCTCTTCCCTCACAGGCTCAGCTACCCAGCTCTTCTGTCTCTGCCGTTTCTGCTTCTGTCACTGTTGATCAGACTGCCCTGGCCACGGCACCTCCTGTCCTTTCCTTGCCCACGCCGTCGGTGGCAACTGTGACTGTTAGTACTCCTGCAACACCTATTGCTTCGGCATCTCTTTCGCCAGCTCTTACACTCACGACGCAGCCGGCAGCGACATTAGTGCCTACTGCCTCTGCTGTCACTCCCATTGTGTTCTTCCATTCCCCGACATTACAGAATAGCGGGACACCACTACGTGAATTTGAGGATAGAGACTGGACGAAATTTAGGGAGCGTATGGGGCTGACGTTAGTCCGGTCTGATATGGGAGATGTAGAGAAAAAGGTGGTGGCTAATCAGGCTGCACAATGGGCCCGAAACCCTATTTATGGGGTGGAAGATGTGTGGAGTGTGATGAAAGATTATGAGCCTTTTGTACAACAACATGCCCTTAAGCATATGTCGGCTACTTTGATCGGTCTTTGGGAGAAGTATTTCAAGGGTGCAGCACCGCAGATCATATACAATATTAGGGATCATGTGTATGTTACTGACATGGGTTTATACTCCGTGGAAAAGGAGTGAAGTTTGTCCCTTAAGACTCAGTTACCTGACCCTAGGAAAAATCTGACTGCTTATTACAAAGAATTGACTGAGGCTGCCTCTTCTACAGTGATGACGCTTGCTGATGTTGAAATGTTTTTTGGTTTACTAGTTCCGGTCGATATTTGGAGACAAGTACACACCCAGGACCACGTTGCGGAATTGGGTGGTACCTGGGATCAAATTAAAGCATGGGATCAGGAACGAAAGCCAGGTGATAAGCCCAGAGCGGAAATACTTGCTTTGCCCAGCCGTATCATTACGTATATGCATACTCTTATCCCTCCAAGAAAAATTGACTGGGACAAGTTATCGGCATGCCGTCAAAAGAAAGATGAGAGTGTGTCTGATTTTTTCACTCAGTTTGAAGGTGTGTTTTTAGACTATAGTGGACAGGATTTGCCGATTGAAGGTGGTGTACAATTGTTTGTTAGTAGATTTGTTTCAAATTTGCTTCTCTAGATTGCAACACGGTTACAGGCTTCCGAGAGCACCTGGTCCACCTCTTCCCCTTCTGCTATTTTGAATATGGCACAGTGTTATGAGCACAGGGAAAATGAGGAAAAGGAGAAGACGGAGAAGAAACATAAGGATTTGAAGATGAAGGTGTTGTTGCAGCAATCTTCTAGAGGGAATGGTAGAGGACGTGGTGGTTTGGCCCGCCAGCTTCCGCATATTAGCAGGAATACTACACCTGTAGGGCCGAATCAGTGCGCATATTGTAAAGAGGAGGGACACTGGCGTAGCGAGTGTCATGTGCTTTTGCAGAAGGTAGCGGTCCCAAGAGGACGAGGTTTTTGTGGAGCTGGTGGCCAAGACAGGGCTCCGAATGCTGTGGCTCCGCAGGGTCGTTCTGACCAGAATTATTTTGATGACCCTCGGGGAGGACAGTTTTATCATAATGATTATGACACGGATGAGGTGACAGGAATGCCTTACAGCTAGGACAGCCAGGGACAGAGTGAGGGACCAGTTCCAATACCTGTAGATCAACGCGGTCCGTATGTTAGTGCGGATGTGCATGGTTCGGCTGAGGAGTTTTTGGTGGATACAGGTGCAATGAACAGCTCTATTTCTCGTTCCTTGGTCCCTGGGGTGGCTCTGTTTGACCATGATAATGTTTCAGTAGGTTTTTCTGGTGTACCGTTGTGAGCCCCATTCCAAAACCCCTTGCGTTGACTATTGGTCCTTTCACTGTGGATTCGCCATTCTTGTTGACGTCCAATTGTGGAGAGACTTGTTGAAGAAACTGCATGCTACGATTTATTGCTCCCCAGCAGGCGTCTATATAACGATGGGTCCTGATGTGGTGTGCGCTAAGCAGTGTCTATCCAAAGATGCGCCCCTCCCTGCTGAATTTAAGGATGTGCCACCCACACTGTGGGCAATGGGTTTGTTGTAGATATCGCCTGTTTCGATACGTGTCAACGAAGGTGCTATTTTACCCCGCATTCCTCAGTATAAAATACCGCAGGCAGGGGAGCGAGCTTTGATACAAATTGTGCAGGATTTGATTGAGAAAGGAGTGGTTGAGGAGACGACTGCTAATGTTTGTAATAGCCCTATTCTTCCCTTTCTCAAACGGACACCTTCGGGTCCCTCTGAGTATCAGGAAGATGTTTATCGCTTTGTGATTGACTTGCGTGAAGTTAACAAAATAGTGATTCCCCAGTTTCCGGTGGTCCCTGACATTACGACTCTCTTGACAATGATTCATTCTTCTGCTAAATTCTTTTCTGTCATTGACTTGAAAAATGCATTCTTCAGTATTCCCATTCATCCTGATAGCAGATATCTTTTCGGGTGCACCCTAGCTGGTAGAAGCTTTAGATTCTGTCGCGCTCCTCAAGGCTATACAGAGAGTCTGAGTATCTATAGTCAGGCATTGAAAAGTCAGCTGGATACATTGTCGATCCCTACAGGTAATGCCTTGCTTCAATATGTTGATGACTTGCTCATCGCCTTGGATACAGCACAAGGTTGCAGAGATAGTACAGTTAAATTGTTGTTACATTTAGCTCAACATGGCCATAAAGTATCCCTTTCCAAATGTCAGTATTGTCGACAGGAGGTCACCTACTTAGGTCACCTACTGTCGAAGGAGGGTAAGAGATTGACCCCTGAGCGCATTAGTACCATTGTTAAAATGCCCGTTCCGCAAACTCAGAAAGATGTGCGCGCTTTCTTAGGTATCACTTCCTATTGCAGGCAGTGGATACCTGGCTATTCGCTGCTTATTAAGCCCCTGCTTGCGTTAACATTAAAAGATGTGCATGAACCCCTGCCTTGGACGCCAGAGTGTCAGCAGTCTTTTGAGCAATTAAAAACGGTGCTTTGCTCAGCACCAGTGCTTGGTACCCCTAACTACGCTAAATGCTTCGTATTGTACGTCCATGAGATGGGTGGTTGTGCGCTTTCTGTTTTGACACAAAAATTTGGGGATATGTAACGGCCGTGTGCTTATTTCTCTGCTGTGCTTGACCCTGTCGCACAAGCCCTCCCGAGCTGTCTAAGAGCAGTCGCGGCTGTGGCTGTCTCAATAAGACAATCGGCTGGACTCGTACTTGATACTGACCTCACAGTTATGGTACCCCATGCTGTGGATACACTTTTGAATAAGACAAGGGCACAGCACATCACCAGTGCACGTCTGACAAGTTATGAGCTAATGCTCTTTGTGAAGCACATTACGATCAAAAGCTGTGCCATTTTGATCCCTATAAATAACTGTGCCACTTTGAATACAGCCATGTTACTACCCCTCCCTTCTGAGAATGAGGAGATTGACATACATGACTGTATCTTTCGGACCGAAGAAGAGATGAAAGGACGGGTAGACCTGACTGATGTTCCCTTATCTGACCCCCAAGGGGAACTATATGTTGATGGCTCTTGCTTTAAGTTACCAGATGGCACTACAACTGCTGCATACACCATTACAACACTGCGTACAGTAGTTGAGACATCACGAGTTCCCTATCAGTCGGCCCAAGCTGCAGAGCTTGTCGCCCTTATTGGAGCCTGTGAATTGAGTGAGGGACTAGTTGTCAATATTTATACTGACAGTCAGTACGCCTTTGGAGTCGCCCATAACTTCGGGCGGCTCTGGGCAGAGAGAGGGTTCCTTACTTCCCATGGAACAAAAATTTAGCACGGTCCTCTTATATATAGGCTTCTGTCCGCTTTGACACTCCCTAAGAAATTGGCAATAGTAAAGTGCAGCGCCCATAGGAAAGTTACTGACGATGTGGGTAAAGGGAACGCTTTTGCAGATCAGACAGCTAAGGAAACAGCCCGAACTAAGATGACAAGAATGTTTGTAGCAGCTCCCGCTAGGTGGGTGCCCGAGGTCACCATCTTTGAGGACACACTTGAGAATGTGAAGGAAATACAGAGTGAGGCTACAGTGGAGGAATTAGCAGTGTGGCAAGAAAGTACAGCACAATTGAACGATGAGGGATGTTGGATTGACAAGTAAGGGAAGCAAAGATGGATGTTGCGAGATGCATATGTTCTTCCTGTAGTCACAATGGCTCATGGCCCAGCCCATATCAGTGCTAAGGGTATTTGTAAGTTGTTAGACCCCGTATGGAATAATGACAACATTTCGAAGACAGCTGCACATTTAGTAAAGTACTGCATGGTGTGCATGATGCACAAACCTGGCAAGGGGACCCCTACACCGCCCTTCAATTTTGCACCTCCCACTTTCCCTTTTGAGGTCCTTCAAATGGACTACATAGAGATGGACATGGTCAATATTTTGAAGTATGTGTTGGTGGTTGTTTGTGCATTCAGTAAATGGGTTGAGGCTTACCCTACTAAAGAAAATACAGCCATTGCGACTGCAAAGGTACTCCTGAAGGAGTTCTTTCCTCGCTTCGGCTTGCACCGTTTGATCTGGAGTGATAACGGAAGTCATTTCAATGCCAAGGTTATCCAGTTAGTTTGTGAGGGTTTACACATAAAACAGAAATTTCATGCTGCGAATCACCCCCAGTCAGCAGGTTTGGTTGAGAAGTACAATGGTACTCTCAAACTGAAATTGGCAAAGATTCAGGAGACGACAGGGTTACAGTGGCCAGATGTTTTACCATTGGCTCTTTTGTCTACAAGAACAACAGCATATTCTAGAACAGGATTGTCACCCTACGATGTCGTGTTTGGGCGACCGGCAAATGTCTGGGGCGTCCGCGCCCGCGTAGGTTTTCTGAGATTGAGTACCCTTTATTGACAGACTACCAGTGCAAGTTAACTGAAAGTTTGCGTTCTATTCACCAATAGATTCATGAGTCACTTCCACCCATACCAAAGGGGCCCGGTCACAACATCCAGCCTGGGGATTGGATTCTGCTGCGTAATTTCCAGCACAAGAAGGGCTTGGAGCCCCGGTGGAAGGGGCCCGAGCAAGTCCTCCTTGCAACTCAGACCGCTGTGAAAGTCGCCGGCCGAAAGAATTGGATTCATTACAGCCATTGCCGCAGGATACCCTTACACTTACCCTATGACCAGTGGGTGAGGGACGGCATTGGGGACGCTGAGGGTGGAAAAGTGCCTCAGTTCGTCCCTTTTGGTGATGCAAAGCTTACATGGACCCAAACGGATGCAGAGAACGATGACGTGCTAAATGCAGCGGTCCCTCCGGAAATTTTAGCTATTAAGGAACAGTTATTTGTTCACCCCTCTGTGCCTGGAGTCACCAGGTACAATTTGCTCCCTCGGCTGAGGAATGGTGCACCAAAGGACAAGTCAGATTAGTTAGGGATGGACTGTGCAAGTTAGGGTGTACTTTGCTATAGTACCAACAGTGTTAGTTTAGGGTGTCATGAGATTGGTGCACTGTTCTGACATTGGACAGGATAAATCGGACGTGCTCCCTAGGTGGGGGGTACATTACGCTGTGCGACGTGGGATTCATTGCGAGCTTAGGATTGAGCAAGCTCCACCGCCGGTGCTCAAGAGCACCAACGTTGATGAACAATAGGAGCCTGTACCAGTGAGGCTCAGACGGACACTGGGAACAATTGCCTTTGCTTTTAGTTTTATTGCATTCCCTTTCCTGCTTTATAATGCATCCGTTTGGTCGCCCTATTAATGAGAAGGAACAGCCATTTGCACCACCGCGTCCAGTGCGGGGTTGGTCCACAAAGAGTAAAATAGTTTTCGCATCAATAGTTGTGATTGCACTAATAACTGTACTTGGAATATCCTGATTTCTGGAGGAAAAGTATCCTGTACATTCCTCGGTTGGTACGACGTCAGCTTCCCCTGAGCACATTTTTGTTACTTTGGCCCCTCACAAAGAAGAGCATAGAAAGTCTTACACAGACAATGTATTTATACAAATGTTGCATCAAGCCCATGATGTGTCCAATACAACCAAATGTTGGGTTTGTTTTTGCTTCCCTCCGTTACTCATAAGAGACATATTTGTTGTCCATGCCATTGTCATACATTGGTAGCTGTGAAGGTTGGTTTGAATTGTTCGTTATGGTGCACTATCATTTCCAACTCTCTACCCAGTTCATGACATCTGCTGACTCTCGCACTGTGGTAGAGTATATATGTTTTCATCACAGATTTACTCCCATAGGACAGGCAGGAAACGGGACGTCCAGTACATTATCTCCAAAATCCTGCATGAGAATATATGAAAAAGCGAAGAACGAAACAAAGCTTAGAATGGAAAGGGCTGATTTCCAAAGGTTCAACACCTCAGAATATTTCCAATATTTCCAAGATCGTAATGTTACTAAGGACAACTTGATGCCGGTGTCTGTGGTCAACACAACAGCTAGTTTCTGTGTCCAGGGGACAGGGAAGGTAAAAGTGGGGGAGAGTAAATGCAATTTCACCTACAGACTGAGCACGATTAATAGTCCACCCTTGTTCCTACCCCAGAATGTCTATTTTGTCTGTGGACCCCAAGCTCATGTCTGGCTTCCGAGGGGGTGGTCTGGCAGATGTTACCTCTCTTTCCTTCTTCCCCTTGTGTATGTTGCTCCGTCCAATTACCATAAAAACCATTGGCTGCAACGTAGGAGTATATACTTGCCCCGAGTCAGAAGGGTTGTTGACACTGAGGATATAGATCAGACAGATACCACCTGGCAACAGTTTGACAATGCTTTAAGGGGTCTTTTACCTTTCTGGGGCCCCATGGCTAATAGTCTTCAGCTTCGTCGGCTAACAAGTGTTGTGGGAGGGGTTATTAATACGACAGCTGGGATACTGACAAACATCACTGCTGAGCTCCAGGCTACAAGACTAGTTACCTTATAGAACAGGATGGTGTTAGACATCATCCTTGCTGATCGGGGAGGGGCCTGTCGCATCATTGGCAGCAGCTGTGCGTTTACATACCTGACCACGACCCCAGTGTGTATACGGCTATACAAAAATTGCATAGACTCTCATCGGACATACACCAAGAGACAGGTACTTGGACATTATCAGGGTGGTTCTGGAATATGCTAACCACATGGGGTTGGAAGATTCTTATCTTTTTGGTTCCAGCTGCTGGTATTATCTTTACATGTTGCCTATGTATACACTGTCTCCCAGCTTGTTGTACCTATTGTACCTGGTGCTCTGGCCCCTAAACCAAAAATATCAATTCATCACACTAATGCTGGGATCAGGATGCAAAAATACATTGATGACATCATGCAAATCGATGAGGGTATCTTTGAATACTGATTATGTATGCTCCAGACTATAGTGATGGTCCTTATCCTCGCAATATGTTATCCGTTTCTAGATAGTAACATAAAAGGTGTTAGCGAATGCTAAAAGGAGGGTCTGTTGGAAATAAAAATGTTTTACCTGTATTGTTTATGCATTGTACATCTTAAGTTAGCATTTGCGGCACCATTTTATGTTTAGCCGCCATTTTCAGCCATGATCGAAACTAATTTCTCTCTCTGCTCTACTGAAAGCAGCTGTGATAGTTCTCGTTTCTCCAAGGTTGAGCCTTGCTGTACTAATACACTGTTCTTATTAGCGCATATCTTTCCCACTAGATAGAGGCCTGCTCCCACCTTTAGAGTGGCAGGCACAGGCAGAACGACCTTGGCGTTAAGATATCGTGTGCCCGGTCTCAGGATCGAAACTCATCCTTCTGTACCTTCTTTGTCTAGCTACCTCCAACTGGAAATTTCCTGTCAGGGCGTGTCCTCAATGGTTCTGAATTGTACATAATGTATCACCATGTTTGCTGAAGTCAGTCCCTCTGCAGCAATCCCAGGAGGCTGGTCAGACTGGACTCCGCTCGAGTGAACCTGAATAAATATACTTGGTTTGTATTCTCTACTGTCTGACCGACTCTTCATTTGTTTGGAAGGCTGAGAGGTGGTCGCGAGTGACCCGGGTGGCCCTAATCGGATCACTTCCTTCAGTTGGCGCCCGAACAGGGACTCCATTGGGTGACCCATCCTCACCTGCGGACGGGTGGGGAGGTCAGGGCCATCGTCGGGTCGGAAGGGCGGACCAGGGATCCCTGCACGAGAGAGTTCCTGAACTCGCAGCTGCCTCATCTGTCTGACCGGTCAGTGCCTCGTCCAGCGGTCATCCCGACTGGGGTCCTGAACGGCGAAACCCTTGGATCTGACAGTTTGGTCCGAAGAGTCGGCAGTGGAGAATAAATTTGTTTGACCTGTGTGCACCAGGTGAATTTTTTTTTTTTTTTTTGTGGACATGGTACCATTTTTGTTTGTCTTTGGTACGGTCTGAGGACTGATTTTGGTACAAAGTGTTTGTGAACACTTTGCCAGGCAACATAACGAATTTGGCTTACTTTTGAAAATGCCTGGGTTCAGTCGGCTTTTGGTTTCCTACTGTCGTTGTTGTTCTGCTGATGCTCGATTGAAAGAAAGTCAGCCAGCGCCTCCGGAAGGCACTCTGAACTTTGATATGTATGTGAAGCATGGCCTTGGCCCTATTATGTTTAGTACGCTATGGCACAAATATACGAGGGACAATGCCGAGTTGCAGTGGCCTTTGACGGGCACTTTTGATGAAAAGAAGATTGCCTTTTTACAGGAGAAGTTGTTTGCAAGAAGAAGTAGGCAGTCTATGTTTGATTCCCTTAGGACGTGGCAGAAGGAGGCTAAACAGAGGCTAATGAAAGCAGAGAAAGAGGACCGGAAGGGGAGAATGCAAACATTGACTTAGAAAGCTGTAGCCCATGATAGAGAAAAGCAAGAGATAGGGATTGAACGTGAAGATAGGAGATTCCGATTTCAGATTGATAAATCTTATGTGGCCCAAGAAGAAAATGATGCGTTTGTAGAACAATTGTTAGATACTCAACCCCCACCCTCATATGCCCCGCAGAAGATATATCCTGCTCTTCCCTCACAGGCTCAGCTACCCAGCTCTTCTGTCTCTGCCGTTTCTGCTTCTGTCACTGTTGATCAGACTGCCCTGGCCACGGCACCTCCTGTCCTTTCCTTGCCCTCGCCGTCTGTGGCAACTGTGACTGTTAGTACTCCTGCAACACCTATTGCTTTGGCGTCTCTTTCGCCAGCTCTTACACCCAAGACGCAGCTGGCAGCGACATTAGTGCCTACTGCCTCTGCTGTCACTCCCACTGTGTTATTCCATTCCCCGACATTACAGAATAGCGGGACACCACTACGTGGATTTGAGGATAGAGACTGGACGAAATTTAGGGAGCGTATGGGGCTGACGTTAGTCTGATCTGATATGGGAGATGTAGAGAAAAAGGTGGTGGCTAATCAGGCTGCACAATGGGCCTGAAACCCTATTTATGGGGTGGAAGATGTGTGGAGTGTGATGAAAGATTATGAGCCTTTTGTACAACAACATGCCCTTAAGCATATGTCGGCTACATTGATCGGTCTTTGGGAGCAGTATTTCAAGGGTGCAGCACCGCAGATCATATACAATATTAGGGATCATGTGTATGTTACTGATATGGGTTTATACTCCGTGGAAAAGGAGTGAAGTTTTGTCCCTAAAGACTCAGGGGCATATTATCAAGGGCTTTATCGCCGCTTTAGCGGCACTTTTTGCCGCTAAAGCGGCGATATTTTTAACGCCCTATTAGCAAGCTGTCGCTAACAGGCGTTAGCGACAGCTTTCAGGCGTTAGAGGACGGGAATTACATCGCCTTGCATGTCAGCGATATTTATCGCTAATGACATGCAAGGTAGGCGTTCCCAACTAAAAGCGACGGTAAACAGTCGCTTACATACCTATCGCCTATTAGCAATACCCGCGTAGCGATAAAAAAACGCGCGCTAACCCCGATTATCGCTTGTTTTTAAGAACTGATAAAAACATGACTTAGCAATGAAAGTCAATGGGAGGTGGATTGTAAGGTTAAGTCTCCAGAATTAGCGATAGGATTTTATCGCTGGATTTCTCGCGTTAAAGCTGGGTTTCGCCGCTATCGCTGGATATTTTATCGCAATGGAGATAAACCTTGCTAATAGCATGTTATTTCCGCGGTAATATCCAGCGATAGCCGGCGATAAAAAAAGGCGCGCTAAGCAAGGTTTGCGATATTTATCGCATGTTCTTGCTAATATGCCCCCCAGTTACCTGACCCTAGGAAAAATCTGACTGCTTATTACAAAGAATTGACTGAGGCTGCCTCTTCTACAGTGATGACGCTTGCTGATGTTGAAATGTTTTTTGGTTTACTAGTTCCGGTCGATATTTGGAGACAAGTACACACCCAGGACCACGTTGCGGAATTGGGTGGTACCTGGGATCAAATTAAAGCATGGGATCAGGAACGGAAGCCAGGTGATAAGCCCAGAGCGGAAATACTTGCTTTGCCCAGCCGTATCATTACGTATATGCATACTCTTATCCCTCCAAGCAAAATTGACTGGGACAAGTTATTGGCATGACGTCAAAAGAAAGATGAGAGTGTGTCTGATTTTTTCACTCAATTTGAAGGTGTGTTTTTAGACTATAGTGGACAGGATTTGCCGATTGAAGGTGGTGTACAATTGTTTGTTAGTAGATTTGTTTCAAATTTGCTACCTGAGAGTGCGACACGGTTACAGGCTTCCGAGAGCACCTGGTCCACCTCTTCCCCTTCTGTTATTTTGAATATGGCACAGTGTTATGAGCACAGGGAAAATGAGGAAAAGGAGAAGACGGAGAAGAAACATAAGGATTTGAAGACGAAGGTGTTGTTGCAGCAGGCTTCTAGAGGGAATGGTAGAGGACATGGTGGTTTGGCCCGCCAGCTTCCGAATATTAGCAGGAATACTACACCTGTAGGGCCGAATCAGTGCGCATATTGTAGAGAGGAGGGACACTGGCGTAGCGAGTGTCCTGTGCTTTTGCAGAAGGTAGCGGTCCCGAGAGGACAAGGTTCTCGTGGACGGGGTCGTGGAGCTGGTGGCCAAGACAGGGCTCCGAATGCTGTGGCTCCGCAGGGTCGTTCTGACCAGAATTATTTTGATGACCCTCGGGGAGGACAGTATTATCATGATGATTATGACACGGATGAGGTGACAGGAATGCCTTACAGCTAGGACAGCCAGGGACAGAGTGAGGGACCAGTTCCGATACCTGTAGATCAACGCGGTCCGTATGTTAGTGCGGATGTGCCTGGTTCGGCTGAGGAGTTTTTGGTGGATACAGGTGCAATGAACAGCTCTATTTCTCGTTCCTTGGTCCCTGGGGCGGCTCTGTTTGGCCATAATAATGTTTCAGTAGGTTTTTCTGGTGTACCGTTGTGAGCCCCATTCCAAAACCCCTTGCGTTGACTATTGGTCCTTTCACTGTGGATTCGCCATTCTTGTTGACGTCCAATTGTGGAGAGACTTGTTGAAGAAACTGCAAGCTACAATTTATTGCTCCCCAGCAGGCGTCTATATAACGATGGGTCCTGATGTGGTGTGCGCTAAGCAGTGTCTATCCAAAGATGCGCTCCTCCCTGCTGAATTTAAGGATGTGCCACCCACACTGTGGGCAACGGGCAACACAGATGTGGGTTTGTTGCAGATATCGCCTGTTTCGATACATGTCAAGGAAGGTGCTATTTTACCCCGCATTCCTCAGTATAAAATACCACAGGCAGGTGAGCGAGCTTTGATACAAATTGTGCAGGATTTGATTGAGAAAGGAGTGGTTGAGGAGACGACTGCTAATGTTTGTAATAGCCCTATTCTTCCCTTTCTCAAACGGACACCTTCGGGTCCCTCTGAGTATCAGGAAGATGTTAATCGCTTTGTGATTGACTTGCGTGAATTTAACAAAATAGTGATTCCCCAGTTTCCGGTGGTCCCTGACATTACGACTCTCTTGACAATGATTCCTTCTTCTGCTAAATTCTTTTCTGTCATTGACTTGAAAAATGCATTCTTCAGTATTCCCATTCATCCTGATAGCAGATATCTGTTCGAGTGCACCCTAGCTGGTAGAAGCTTTAGATTCTGTCACGCTCCTCAAGGCTATACAGAGAGTCCGAGTATCTATAGTCAGGCATTGAAAAGTCAGCTGGATACATTGTCGCTCCCTACAGGTAATGCATTGCTTCAATATGTCGATGACTTGCTCATCGCCTCAGATACAGAACAAGGTTGCGGAGACAGTACAGTTAAATTGTTGTTACATTTAGCTCAACATGGCCATAAAGTATCCCTTTCCAAATGTCAGTATTGTCGACAGGAGGTCACCTACTTAGGTCACCTTCTGTCGAAGGAGGGTAAGAGATTGACCCCTGAGCGCATTAGTACCATTGTTAAAAGGCCCGTTCCGCAAACTCAGAAAGATGTGCGCGCTTTCTTAGGTATCACTTCCTATTGCAGGCAGTGGATACCTGGCTATTTGCTGCTTAGTAAGCCCCTGCTTGCGTTAACATTAAAAGATGTGCATGAACCCCTGCCTTGGACGCCAGAGTGTCAGCAATCTTTTGAGCAATTAAAAACTGTGCTTTGCTCAGCTCCAGTGCTTGGTACCCCTAACTACGCTAAATGCTTCGTATTGTACGTCCATGAGATGGGTGGTTGTGCGCTTTCTGTTTTGACACAAAAATTTGGGGATAAGTAACGACCGTGTGCTTATTTCTCTGCTGTGCTTGACCATGTCGCACAAGCCCTCCCGAGCTGTCTAAGAGCAGTCGCGGCTGTGGCTGTCTCAATAAGACAATCGGCTGGACTCGTACTTGATACTGACCTCACAGTTATGGTACCCCATGCTGTGGATACACTTTTGAATAAGACAAGGACACAGCAGCTCACCAGTGCACGTCTGACAGGTTATGAGCTAATGCTCTTTGTGAAGCACATTACGATCAAAAGCTGTGCCATTTTGATCCCTATAAATAACACGGACTCACTCTCCTCCATTACCAGCGAGGAGGTGAGGCATACGGACGTAGGTGCAGAGGCGGGAGATCTTCCTCTAACAGTAAGAGCATGAGTGCGGTGCATTTGATGAATGTTTGTGCCTGTGTTGTTTGTAATTATTTATTAAGCTACATTCAATTGAGTAAAAGGTTCTCAGTTTTTTCTAGGATATTCTACAAGAGCATGAGTGCGGTGCATTTGATGAATGTTTGTGCCTGTGTTGTTTGTAATTATTTCTTAAGCTACATTCAATTGAGTAAAAGGTTCTCAGTTTTTTCTAGGATATTCTGCAACATCCATTTATTTTCTTGGATTGTTTTTCTCCTTTTTCTCCTCATTTTTAGCGCTTGACCAAAGGGGTCTCTCTCCCTCACCCTCCTATGGGGCTAGTAGGTCCCATTTGATAGGGTAAGCATGGTGGATTTTATTCCCCACTTAGTTTTAAGTGCACAGATGAATGACACAGTCTGTTTCACTTATAGCCACTCACTATGTTCGGCATGGTTTTGTGGCTGACTGGATGACCTGTGAACATATAGCTACGGTTTGGTTTCATTCTGTTTTCTTTCCTAACAGGCTGAACATTTTTAGCCGCATTCGTGGTGGAGTGTGATAGTGATCACCCCACTCAGTGGAACCTTGCCAATATAGCACGGTAAGGTTGGAGCCCGATTGAACAACATAGGTCCTGATGAATGCCGTAGACCCTACGGGGCAAATAGGCAGAAACATGTTGACCACTTATATCACGATCACTTATGCCATGGTGGGGGGACGATAGAATCCCTAAGACACCGATTATTCTTTTTAATTACCATACAGATACCAGTTACATTAAAAAGTTTGATATCTGTAATGGCTTTTTAAACTTCACTGTATTTTTTGTTAAGGGCCCCCACTTAGTTTTAGAAGTGCATCCCTGTCTCCAGGTGTATGCCCGCCCTCTATCAAACCAAGTTTTTAGAGGGCGAGGACTGGTCAATGATGAAGCATGACACCAGGTGGTGTGTGAGACCAGTCTTTCACTTTTTGTGAGATGCTTGCACTCACAAAATAATACTGTAGGACCCAGGTTACCACACTGGGAGCGGCAATTTCTGTGCTAAACATTATTGATTGGAGGCCGCTTGCTCCTAGTACCCTGTGCCTCTAGTTCCCTTCCCTAGGTCTCACCTTGGGTTTTTGTGGTTAAACACCACTTTGAATCCAGCCACGTTACTACCCCTCCCTTCTGAGAATGAGGAAATTGGCATACATGATTGTATCTTTTGGACCGAAGAAGAGATGAAAGGACGGGTAGACCTGACTGATGTTCCCTTATCTGACCCCCAAGGGGAACTATATGTTGATGGCTCTTGCTTTAAGTTACCAGATGGCACTACAACTGCTGCATACACCATTACTACACTGCGTACAGTAGTTGAGACATCACGAGTTCCCTATCAGTCGGCCCAAGCTGCAGAGCTTGTCGCTCTTATTGGAGCCTGTGAATTGAGTGAGGGACTAGTTGTCAATATTTATACTGACAGTCAGTACGCCTTTGGAGTCGCCCATAACTTCGGGCGGCTCTGGGAAGAGAGAGGGTTCCTTACTTCCCATGGAACAAAGATTTAGCACGGTGCTCTTATATATAGGCTTCTGTCCGCTTTGACACTCCCTAAGAAATTGGCAATAGTAAAGTGCAGGGCCCATAGGAAACTTACTGACGATGTGGGTAAAGGGAATGCTTTTGCAGATCAGACAGCTAAGGAAACAGCCCGAACTAAGATGACAAGAATGTTTGTAGCAGGTCCCGCTAGGTGGGTGCCCGAGGTCACCATGTTTGAGGACACACTTGAGAATGTGAAGGAAATACAGAGTGAGGCTACAGTGGAGGAATTAGCAGTGTGGCAAGAAAGTACAGCACAATTGAACGATGAGGGATGTTGGATTGACAAGTCAGGGAAGCAAAGATGGATGTTGCGAGATGCATATGTTCTTCCTGTATTCACGATGGCTCATGGCCCAGCCCATATCAGTGCTAAGGGTGTTTGTAAGTTGTCAGACCCCGTATGGCAGAATGACAACATTTCGAAGACAGCTGCACATTTAGTAAAGCACTGCATGGTGTGCATGATGCACAATCCTGGCAAGGGGACCCCTACACCGCCCTTCAATTTTGCACTTCCCACTTTCCCTTTTGAGGTCCTTCAAATGGACTACATAGAGATGGACAGGGTCAATATTTTGAAGTATGTGTTGGTGGTTGTTTGTGCATTCAGTAAATGGGTTGAGGCTTACCCTACTAAAGAAAATACAGCCATTGCGACTGCAAAGGTACTCCTGAAGGAGTTCTTTCCTCGCTTCGGCTTGCCACGTTTGATCTGGAGTGATAACGGAAGTCATTTCAATGCCAAGGTTATCCAGTTAGTTTGTGAGGGTTTACACATAAAATAGAAATTTCATGCTGCGAATCACCCCCAGTCAGCAGGTTTGGTTGAGAAGTACAATGGTACTCTCAAACTGAAATTGGCAAAGATTCAGGAGACGACAGGGTTACAGTGGCCAGATGTTTTACCATTGCCTCTTTTGTCTACAAGAACAACAGCACATTCTAGAACAGGATTGTCACCCTACGAGGTCGTGTTTGGGCGCCTGGCAAATGTCTGGGGCGTCCCGCGCCCGCGTAGGTTTTCTGAGATTGAGTACCCTTTATTGACAGACTACCAGTGCAAGTTAACTGAAAGTTTGCGTTCTATACACCAACAGATTCGTGAGTCACTCCCACCCATACCAAAGGGGCCCGGTCACAACATCCAGCCTGGGGATTGGATTCTGCTGCGTAATTTCCAGCGCAAGAAGGGCTTGGAGCCCCGGTGGAAGGCCGCTGTGAAAGTCGCCGGCCGAAAGAATTGGATTCATTACAGCCATTGCCGCAGGATACCCTTACCCTATGACCAGTGGGTGAGGGACGGCATTGGGGACGCTGAGGGTGGAAAAGTGCCTCAGTTCGTCCCTTTTGGTGATGCAAAGCTTACATGGACCCAAACGGATGCAGAGAACGATGACGTGCTAAATGCAGCGGTCCCTCCGGAAATTCGAGCTATTAAGGAACAGTTATTTGTTCACCCCTCTGTGCCTGGAGTCACCAGGTACAATTTGCGCCCTCGGCTGAGGAATGGTGCACCAAAGGAGAAGTCAGATTTGTTAGGGATGGACTGTGCAAGTTAGGGTGTACTTTGCTATAGTACCAACAGTGTTAGTTTAGGGTGTCATAAGATTGGTGCACTGTTCTGACATTGGACAGGATAAATCGGACGTGCTCCCTAGGAGGGGGTACATTATCCTGTGCGACGTGGGATTCATTGCGAGCTTAGGACTGAGCAAGCTCCACCGCCGGTGCTCAAGAGCGCCAACGTTGATGAACAATAGGAGCCTGTACCAGTGAGGCTCAGACGGACACTGGGAACAATTGCCTTTGCTTTTAGTTTTATTGCATTCCCTTTCCTGCTTTATAATGCATCCGTTTGGTCGGCCTATTAATGAGGAAGAACAGCCATTTGCACCACCGAGTCTAGTGCGGGGTTGGTCCACAAAGAGTAAAATAGTTTTCGCATCAATAGTTGTGATTGCACTAATAACTGTACTTGGAATATCCTGATTTCTGGAGGAAAAGTATCCTGTACATTCCTCGGTTGGCACAACGTCCGCTTCCCCTGAGCACATTTTTGTTACTTTGGCCCCTCACAAAGAAGAGCATAGAAAGTCTTGCACAGACAATGTATTTATACAAATGTTGCATCAAGCCCTTGATGTGTCCAATACAACCAAATGTTGGGTTTGTGGATTGCTTCCCTCCGTTACTCATAAGAGCCATAATTTGTTGTCCATGCCATTCTCATACATTGGTAGCTGTGAAGGTTGGTTTGAATTGTTCGGTATGGTGCTTTATCATTTCCAACTCTCTACCCAGGTCATGACATCTGCTGACTCTCGCACTGTGGTAGAGTATATATGTTTTCATCACAGATTTTCTCCCATAGGACAGGCAGGAAACGGGACGTCCAGTACATTATCTCCAAAATCCTGTATGAGAATATATGAAAAAGCGAAGAACGAAACAAAGCTTAGAATGGAAATGGCTGATTTCCAAAGGTTCAACACCTCAGAATATTTCCAATATTTCCAAGATCGTAATGTTACTAAGGATAACTTGATGCCGGTGTCCGTGCTCAACACAACAGCTAGTTTCTGTGTCCAGGGGACAGGGAAGGTAAAAGTGGGGGAGAGTAAATGCAATTTCACCTACAGACTGAGCACGATTAATAGTCCACCCTTGATCCTACCCCAGAATGTCTATTTTGTCTGTGGACCCCAAGCTCATGTCTGGCTTCCGAGGGGGTGGTCTGGCAGATGTTACCTCTCTCTTCTGCTCCGTCCAATTACCATAAAGAGCATCGGCTGCAACGTAGGAGTATATACTTCCCCGAGTCAGAAGGGTTGTTGACACTGAGGATATAGATCAGACAGATACCACCTGGCAACAGTTTGATGTGCTTTAAGGGATCTTTTACCTTTCTGGGGCCCCATGGCTAATAGTCTTGAGCATTGTCGGCTAACAAGAGTTGCGGGAGGGGTTATTAATACGACAGCTGGGATACTGACAAACATCACTGCTGAGCTCCAGGCTACGAGATTAGTTACCTTATAGAACAGGATGGTGTTAGACGTCATCCTTGCTGATCGGGGAGGGGCCTGTCGCATAATTGGCAGCAGCTGTTGCGTTTACATACCTGACCACGCCCCCAGTGTGTATACGGCTATACAAAAATTGCATAGACTCTCATCAGACATACACCAAGAGACAGGTACTTGGACATTATCAGGGTGGTTCTGGAATATGCTAACCACATAGGGTTGGAAGATTCTTATCTTTTTGGTTCCAGCTGCTGGTATTATCTTTACATGTTGCCTATGTATACACTGTCTCCCAGCTTGTTGTACCTATTGTACCTAGTGCTCTGGCCCCTAAACCAAAAATATCAATTCATGACACTAATGCTGCGATCAGGATGCAAAAATACATTGATGACATCATGCAAATCGATGAGGGTATCTTTGAATACTGATTATGTATGCTCCAGATTATAGTGATGGTCCTTATCCTCGCAATATGTTATCCATTTCTAGATAGTAACATAAAAAGTGTTAGCGAATGCTAAAAGGAGGGTCTGTTGGAAATAAAAATGTTTCAGCTGTATTGTTTATGCATTGTACATCTTTAGTTAGCATTTGCTATTTTGCCATTTTATGTTTAGCCGCCATTTTGAGCCATGATCGAAACTAATTTCTCTCTCTGCTCTACTGAAAGCAGCTGTGATAGTTCTCGTTTCTCCAAGGTTGAGCCTTGCTGTACTAATGAATACACTGTTCTTATTAGCGCATACCTTTCCCACTAGATAGAGGCCTGCTCCCACCTTTAGAGCGGCGGGCACAGGCAGAACGACCTTGGCTTTCAGATACCGTGTGCCCGGTCTCAGGATCGAAACTCATCCTTCTGTACCTTCTTTGTCTAGCTGCCTCCAACTGGAAATTTCCTGTCAGGGCGTGTCCTCAATGGTTCTGAATTGTACATAATGTATCACCATGTTTTCTGAAGTCAGTCCCTCTGCAGCAATCGCAGGAGGCTGGTCAGACTGGACTCCGCTCGAGTGAACCTGAATAAATATACTTGGTTTGTATTCTCTACTGTCTGACCGACTCTTCATTTGTATGGAAGGCTGAGAGGTTGTCGCGAGTGACCCGGGTGGCCCTAATCGGATCACTTCCTTCAGTTGGCGCCCGAACAGGGACTCCATCGGGTGACCCATCCTCACCTGCGGACGGGTGGGGAGGTCAGGGCCATCGTCGGGTCGGACGGGCGGACCAGGGATCCCTGCACGAGAGAGTTCCTGAACTCGCAGCTGCCTCGTCTGTCTGACCAGTCAGTGCCTCATCCAGCGGTCATCCCGACTGGGGTCCTGAACGGTGAAACCCTTGGATCTGACCGTTTGGTCCGAAGAGTCGGCAGTGGAGAATAAATTTGTTTGACCTGTGTGCACCAGGTGAATTTGTTTTGGTTTTTGTGTTGATATGGTACCATTTTGGTTTGTCTTTGGTACGGTCTGAGGACTGATTTTGGCACAAAGTGTTTGTGAACACTTTGCCAGGCAACATAACGAATTTGGCTTACTTTTGAAAATGCCTGGGTTCAGTCGACTTTTGGTTTTCTGCTGTCGTTGTTCTGCTGATGCTCGATTGAAAGAAAGTCAGCCAGCGCCTCCGGAAGGCACTCTGAACTTTGATATGTATGTGAAGCATGGCCTTGGCCCTATTATGTTTAGTACGCTATGGCACAAATATACGAGGGACAATGCCGAGTTGCAGTTGCCTTTGACGGGCACTTTTGATGAACAGAAGATTGCTTTTTTACAGGAGAAGTTGTTTGCAAGAAGAAGTAGGCAGACTATGTTTGATTCCCTCAGGACGTGGCAGAAGGAGGCTAAACACAGGCGAATAAAAGCAGAGAAAGAGGACCGGAAGGGAAAATGCAAACATTGACTTAGAAAGCTGTAGCCCATGATAGAAAAAAGCAAGAGATAGGGATTGAACGTGAAGATAGGAGATTCCGATTTCAGATTGATAAATCTTATGTGGCCCAAGAAGAAAATGATGCGTTTGTAGAACAATTGTTAGACACTCAACCCCCACCCTCATATGCCCCGCAGAAGATATATCCTGCTCTTCCCTCACAGGCTCAGCTACCCAGCTCTTCTGTCTCTGCCGTTTCTGCTTCTGTCACTGTTGATCAGACTGCCCTGGCCACGGCACCTCCTGTCATTTCCTTGCCCTCGCCGTCTGAGGCAACTGTGACTGTTAGTACTCCTGCAACACCTATTGCTTCGGCGTCTCTTTCGCCAGCTCTTACACTCACGACGCAGCCGGCAGTGACATTAGTGCCTACTGCCTCTGCTGTCACTCCCACTGTGTTCTTCCATTCCCCGACATTACAGAATAGCGGGACACCACTACGTGGATTTGAGGATAGAGACTGGACGAAATTTAGGGAGCGTATGGGGCTGACGTTAGTCCGATCTGATATGGGAGATGTAGAGAAAAAGGTGGTGGCTAATCATGCTGCACAATGGGCCCGAAACCCTATTTATGGGGTGGAAGATGTGTGGAGTGTGATGAAAGATTATGAGCCTTTTGTACAACAACATGCCCTTAAGCATATGTCGGCTACTTTGATCGGTCTTTGGGAGCAGTATTTCAAGGGTGCAGCACCGCAGATCATATACAATATTAGGGATCATGTGTATGTTACTGATATGGGTTTATATTCCGTGGAAAAGGAGTGAAGTTTTGTCCCTTAAGACTCAGTTACCTGACCCTAGGAAAAATCTGACTGCTTATTACAAAGAATTGACTGAGGCTGCCTCTTCTACAGTGATGACACTTGCTGATGTTGAAATGTTTTTTGGTTTACTAGTTCCGGTCGATATTTGGAGACAAGTACACCCCCAGGACCACGTTGCGGAATTGGGTGGTACCTGGGATCAAATTAAAGCATGGGTTCAGGAACGGAAGCCAGGTGATAAGCCCAGAGCGGAAATACTTGCTTTGCCCAGCCGTATCATTACGTATATGCATACTCTTATCCCTCCAAGAAAAATTGACTGGGACAAGTTATCGGCATGCCGTCAAAAGAAAGATGAGAGTGTGTCTGATTTTTTCACTCAGTTTGAAGGTGTGTTTTTAGACTATAGTGGACAGGATTTGCCGATTGAAGGTGGTGTACAATTGTTTGTTAGTAGATTTGTTTCAAATTTGCTACCCGAGATTGCAACACGGTTACAGGCTTCCGAGAGCACCTGGTCCACCTCTTCCCCTTCTGTTATTTTGAATATGGCACAGTGTTATGACCACAGGGAAAATGAGGAAAAGGAGAAGACGAAGAAGAAACATAAGGATTTGAAGACGAAGGTGTTGTTGCAGCAGGCTTCTAGAGGGAATGGTAGGGGACGTGGTGGTTTGGCCCGCCAGCTTCCGCATATTAGCAGGAATACTACACCTGTAGGGCCGAATCAGTGCGCATATTGTAAAGAGGAGGGACACTGGCGTAGCGAGTGTCCTGTACTTTTGCAGAAGGTAGCGGTCCCGAGAGGACGAGGTTCTCATGGACGGGGTCGTGGAGCTGGTGGCCAAGACAGGGCTCCGAATGCTGTGGCTCCGCAGGGTCGTTCTGACCAGAATTATTTTGATGACCCTCGGGGAGGACAGTATTATCATGATGATTATGACACGGATGAGGTGACAGGAATGCCTTACAGCTAGGACAGCCAGGGACAGAGTGAGGGACCAGTTCCGATACCTGTAGATCAACGCCGTCCGTATGTTAGTGCGGATGTGCATGGTTCGGCTGAGGAGTTTTTGGTGGATACAGGTGCAATGAACAGCTCTATTTCTCGTTCCTTGGTCCCTGGGGTGGCTCTGTTTGGCCATAATAATGTTTCAGTAGGTTTTTCTGGTGTACCGTTGTGAGCCCCATTCCAAAACCCCTTTCGTTGACTATTGGTCCTTTCACTGTGGATTCGCCATTCTTGTGGACATCCAATTGTGGAGAGAATTTGATGGGTTTGGACTTGTTGAAGAAACTGCATGCTACGATTTATTGCTCCCCAGCAGGCGTCTATATAACGATGGGTCCTGATGTGGTGTGCGCTAAGCAGTGTCTATCCAAAGATGCGCCCCTCCCTGCTGAATTTAAGGATGTGCCACCCACACTGTGGGCAATGGGTTTGTTGTAGATATCGCCTGTTTCGATACGTGTCAAGGAAGGTGCTATTTTACCCCGCATTCCTCAGTATAAAATACCGCAGGCAGGTGAGCGAGCTTTGATACAAATTGTGCAGGATTTGATTGAGAAAGGAGTGGTTGAGGAGACGACTGCTAATGTTTGTAATAGCCCTATTCTTCCCATTCTCAAACGGACACCTTCGGGTCCCTCTGAGTATCAGGAAGATGTTTATCGCTTTGTGATTGACTTGCGTGAAGTTAACAAAATAGTGATTCTCCAGTTTCCGGTGGTCCCTGACATTACGACTCTCTTGACAATGATTCCTTCTTCTGCTAAATTCTTTTCTGTCATTGACTTGAAAAATGCATTCTTCAGTATTCCCATTCATCCTGATAGCAGATATCTGTTCGGGTGCACCCTAGCTGGTAGAAGCTTTAGATTCTGTCGCGCTCCTCAAGGCTATACAGAGAGTCCGAGTATCTATAGTCAGGCATTGAAAAGTCAGCTGGATACATTGTCGCTCCCTACAGGTAATGCATTGCTTCAATATGTCGATGACTTGCTCATCGCCTCGGATACAGAACAAGGTTGCAGAGACAGTACAGTTAAATTGTTGTTACATTTAGCTCAACATGGCCATAAAGTATCCCTTTCCAAATGTCAGTATTGTCGACAGGAGGTCACCTACTTAGGTCACCTACTGTCGAAGGAGGGTAAGAGATTGACCCCTGAGCGCATTAGTACCATTGTTAAAATGCCCGTTCCGCAAACTCAGAAAGATGTGTGCGCTTTCTTAGGTATCACTTCCTATTGCAGGCAGTGGATACCTGGCTATTCGCTGCTTATTAAGCCCCTGCTTGCGTTACCATTAAAACATGTGCATGAACCCCTGCCTTGGACGCCAGAGTGTCAGCAGTCTTTTGAGCAATTAAAAACTGTGCTTTGCTCAGCTCCAGTGCTTGGTACCGCTAACTACGCTAAATGCTTCGTATTGTACGTCCATGAGATGGGTGGTTGTGCACTTTCTGTTTTGACACAAAAATTTGGGGATAAGTAACGACCGTGTGCTTATTTCTCTGCTGTGCTTGACCCTGTCGCACGAGCCCTCCCGAGCTGTCTAAGAGCAGCCGCGGCTGTGGCTGTCTCAATAAGACAATCGGCTGGACTCGTACTTGATACTGACCTCACAGTTATGGTACCCCATGCTGTGTATACACTTTTGAATAAGACAAGGACACAGCACCTCACCAGTGCACGTCTGACAGGTTATGAGCTAATGCTCTTTGTGAAGCACATTACGATCAAAAGCTGTGCCACTTTGAATCCAGCCACGTTACTACCCCTCCCTTCTGAGAAAGAGGAGATTGACATACATGATTGTATCTTTCGGACCGAAGATGAGATGAAAGGACGGGTAGACCTGACTGATGTTCCCTTATCTAACCCCCAAGGGGAACTATATGTTGATGGCTCTTGCTTTAAGTTACCAGATGGCACTACAACTGCTGCATACACCATTACTATACTGCGTACAGTAGTTGAGACATCACGAGTTCCCTATCAGTCGGCCCAAGCTGCAGAGCTTGTCGCCCTTATTGGAGCCTGTGAATTGAGTGAGGGACTAGTTGTCAATATTTATACTGACAGTCAGTACGCCTTTGGAGTCGCCCATAACTTCGTACGGCTCTGGGCAGAGAGAGGGTTCCTTACTTCCCATGGAACAAAAATTTAGCACGGTCCTCTTATATATAGGCTTCTGTCCGCTTTGACACTCCCTAAGAAATTGGCAATAGTAAAGTGCAGCGCCCATAGGAAAGTTACTGATGATGTGGGCAAAGGGAACGCTTTTGCAGATCAGACAGCTAAGGAAACAGCCCGAACTAAGATGAAAAGAATGTTTGTAGCAGGTCCCGCTAGGTGGGTGCCCGAGGTCACAATGTTTGAGGACACACTTGAGAATGTGAAGGAAATACAGAGTGAGGCTACAGTGGAGGAATTAGCAGTGTGGCAAGAAATTACAGCACAATTGAACGATGAGGGATGTTGGATTGACAAGTCAGGGAAGCAAAGATGGATGTTGCGAGATGCATATGTTCTTCCTGTAGTCACGATGGCTCATGGCCCAGCCCATATCAGTGCTAAGGGTATTTGTAAGCTGTTAGACCCCGTATGGCAGAATGACAACATTTCGAAGACAGCTGCACATTTAGTAAAGTACTGCATGGTGTGCATGATGCACAATCCTGGCAAGGGGACCCCTACACCGCCCTTCAATTTTGCACCTCCCACTTTCCCTTTTGAGGTCCTTCAAATGGACTACATAGAGATGGACAGGGTCAATATTTTGAAGTATGTGTTGGTGGTTGTTTGTGCATTCAGTAAATGGGTTGAGGCTTACCCTACTAAAGAAAATACAGCCATTGCGACTGCAAAGGTACTCCTGAAGGAGTTCTTTCCTCGCTTCGGCTTGTCCCGTTTGATCTGGAGTGATAACGGAAGTCATTTCAATGCCAAGGTTATCCAGTTAGTTTGTGAGGGTTTACACATAAAACAGAAATTTCATGCTGCGAATCACCCCCAGTCAGCAGGTTTGGTTGAGAAGTACAATGGTACTCTCAAACTGAAATTGGCAAAGATTCAGGAGACGACAGGGTTACAGTGGCCAGATGTTTTATCATTGGCTCTTTTGTCTACAAGAACAACAGCACATTCTAGAACAGGATTGTCACCCTACGAGGTCGTGTTTGGGCGCACGGCAAATGTCTGGGGCGTCCCGCGCCCGCGTAGGTTTTCTGAGATTGAGTACCCTTTATTGACAGACTACCAGTGCAAGTTAACTGAAAGTTTGCGTTCTATTCACCAACAGATTCGTGAGTCACTCCCACCCATACCAAAGGGGCCCGGTCACAACATCCAGCCTGGGGATTGGATTCTGCTGCGTAATTTCCAGCGCAAGAAGGGCTTGGAGCCCCGGTGGAAGGGGCCCGAGCAAGTCCTCCTTGCAACTCAGACCGCTGTGAAAGTCGCCGGCCGAAAGAATTGGATTCATTACAGCCATTGCCGCAGGATACCCTTACCCTTACCCTATGACCAGTGGGTGAGGGATGGCATTGGGGACGCTGAGGGTGGAAAAGTGCCTCAGTTCGTCCCTTTTGGTGATGCAAAGCTTACATGGACCCAAACGGATTCAGAGAACGATGACGTGCTAAATGCAGCGGTCCCTCCGGAAATTCGAGCTATTAAGGAACAGTTATTCGTTCACCCCTCTGTGCCTGGAGTCACCAGGTACAATTTGCGCCCTCGGCTGAGGAATGGTGCACCAAAGAAGAAGTCAGATTAGTTAGGGATGGACTGTGCAAGTTAGGGTGTACTTTTCTATAGTACCAACAGTGTTAGTTTAGGGTGTCATGAGATTGGTGCACTGTTCTGACATTGGACAGGATAAATCGGACGTGCTCCCTAGGAGGGGGGTACATTATCCTGTGCGAATTGGGATTCATTGCGAGCTTAGGACTGAGCAAGCTCCACCGCCGGTGCTCAAGAGCGCCAACGTTGATGAACAATAGGAGCCTGTACCAGAGAGGCTCAGACGGACACTGGGAACAATTGCCTTTGCTTTTAGTTTTATTGCATTCCCTTTCCTGCTTTATAATGCATCCATTTGGTCGGCCTATTAATGAGGAGGAACAGCCATTTGCACCACCGCGTCTAGTGCGGGGTTGGTCCACAAAGAGTAAAATAGTTTTCGCATCAATAGTTGTGATTGCACTAATAACTGTACTTGGAATATCCTGATTTCTGTAGGAAAAGTATCCTGTACATTCCTCGGTTGGTAAAACGTCCGCTTCCCCTGAGCACATTTTTGTTACTTTGGCCCCTCACAAAGAAGAACATAGAAAGTCTTGCACAGACAATGTATTTATACAAATGTTGCATCAAGCCCATGATGTGTCCAATACAACCAAATGTTGGGTTTGTGGATTGCTTCCCTCCGTTACTCATAAGAGCCATAATTTGTTGTCCATGCCATTGTCATACATTGGTAGCTGTGAAGGTTGGTTTGAATTGTTCGTTATGGTGCACTATCATTTCCAACTCTCTACCCAGGTCATGACATCTGCTGACTCTCGCACTGTGGTAGAGTATATATGTTTTCATCACAGATTTACTCCCATAGGACAGGCAGGAAACGGGACGTCCAGTACATTATCTCCAAAATCCTGTATGAGAATATATGAAAAAGCGAAGAACGAAACAAAGCTTAGAATGGAAATGGCTGATTTCCAAAGGTTCAACACCTCAGAATATTTCCAATATTTCCAAGATCGTAATGTTACTAAGGACAACTTAATGCCGGTGTCTGTGGTCAACACAACAGCTAGTTTCTGTGTCCAGGGGACAGGGAAGGTAAAAGTGGGGGAGAGTAAATGCAATTTCACCTACAGACTGAGCACGATTAATAGTCCACCCTTGATCCTACCCCAGAATGTCTATTTTGTCTGTGGACCCCAAGCTCATGTCTGGCTTCCGAGGGGGTGGTCTGGCAGATGTTACCTCTCTTTCCTTCTTCCCCCTGTGTATGTTGCTCCGTCCAATTACCATAAAGACCATCGGCTGCAAAGTAGGAGTATATACTTGCCCCAAGTCAGAAGGGTTGTTGACACTGAGGATATAGATCAGACAGATACCACCTGGCAACAGTTTGACGATGCTTTAAGGGGTCTTTTACCTTTCTGGGGCCCCATGGCTAATAGTCTTCAGCTTCGTCGGCTAACAAGAGTTGTGGGAGGGGTTATTAATACGACAGCTGGGATACTGACAAACATCACTGGTGAGCTCCAGGCTATGAGATTAGTTACCTTATAGAACAGGATAGTGTTAGACGTCATCCTTGCTGATCGGGGAGGGGCCTGAGATTGGCAGCAGCTGTTGGTTTTACATACCTGACCACGCCCCCAGTGTGTATACAGCTATACAAAAATTGCATAGACTCTCATCGGACATACAACAAGAGACAGGTACTTGGACATTATCAGGGTGGTTCTGGAATATGCTAACCACATGAGGTTGGAAGATTCTTATCTTTTTGGTTCCAGCTGCTGGTATTATCTTTACATGTTGCCTATGTATATACTGTCTCCCAGCTTGTTGTACCTATTGTACCTAGTGCTCTGGCCCCTAAACCAAAAATATCAATTCATGACACTAATGCTGTGATTAGGATGCAAAAATACATTGATGAAATAATGCAAATCGATGAGGGTATCTTTGAATACTGATTATGTATGCTCCAGATTATAGTGATGGTCCTTATCCTCGCAATATGTTATCTGTTTCTAGATAGTAACATAAAAGGTGTTAGCGAATGCTAAAAGGAGGGTTTGTTGGAAATAAAAATGTTTTAGCTGTATTGTTTATGCATTGTACATCTTAAGTTAGCATTTGTGGCACCATTTTATGTTTAGCCGCCATTTTGAGCCATGATCGAAACTAATTTCTGTCTCTGCTCAACTGAAAGCAGCTGTGATAGTTCTCGTTTCTCCAAGGTTGAGCCTTGCTGTACAAATGAATACACTGTTCTTATTAGCGCATACCTTTCCCACTAGATAGAGGCCTGCTCCCACCTTTAGAGCGGCGGGCACAGGCAGAACGACCTTGGCATTA
This sequence comes from Calotriton arnoldi, assembly GCA_963921515.1. NCBI lineage: Eukaryota > Metazoa > Chordata > Amphibia > Caudata > Salamandridae > Calotriton > Calotriton arnoldi. The sequence goes on along the minus strand of CAWUFW010001323.1, from coordinate 2,203,215 downwards.
AGATACTGTGTGCCCGGTCTCAGGATCGAAACTCATCCTTCTGTACCTTCTTTGTCTAGCTGCCTCCAACTGGAAATTTCCTGTCAGGGCGTGTCTTCTTTGGTTCTGAATTGTACATAATGTATCACCATGTTTGCTGAAGTCAGTCCCTCTGCAGCAATCCCAGGAGGCTGGTCAGACTGGACTCCGCTCGAGTGTACCTGAATAAATATACTTGGTTTGTATTCTCTACTGTCTGACCGACTCTTCATTTGTATGGAAGGCTGAGAGGTGGTCGCGAGTGACCCTGGTGGCCCTAATCGGGTCACTTCCTTCAGCAGACATTTATCAGGCATGTCTTAACAACGTGGTCCGAACCACAAATGCGTCTTTAAAACATATGGAAGATGAATTTTTAGTTTACCAGCTACTGGATGGAGTTGACTGTATCAAAGCATTGAGAAGTTCTGGCTACCGACCCAAGACCCATAACTGATGTAAAGCCTGCAAAGAAAGAGACATAAAGGGAGAGCACAGCAAGCTACAAGCATTCAATATCTATAGAAATGGGAAAAAAGGAACAAAGCTTCAACGGTGGACTTTAGGTTCTGCACCTCACGCCAGTTTCCTCAATACAATACGGACGGTTGCGCATGGACCGCCGATACTGATCTTTGCTTTCGGGCAATACCTGGCCTTGGGAATTCCCTTATGCGTCCAGCGCAATACACTGGAGCACTTACATTGGACTTCTTCAAATTGTTGAGCTTTCACATCGCTTTACTTAAGCCCTAATGAAGTTCTCAGTGAGAGAACGAAACGCTTTGGCTGAGCTGAATGTGTCATTAACATATGGGAAATATTAATTGGAAATAAAGACGTTTCATACAACAAGAGTGTCTTGGACTTCTTTGCCTGGCGCACACCCACTTACAGCTGCATTTTCAGGATCTGGGTCACAGAGGCATCACGTAGCTGCTGGTGCCGGGGTATCACTGCGCAGGACTATTGAATTGAGAAACTGGCGTGAGGTGCAGAACCAAAAGTCCACCGTTGAAGCTTTGTTCCTTGAATTGCACAGTGTCTTGAGATTCATTTGCTGGGTGTATGTGCTCTACAGAGCGTTTTGGGATTCATTGGCTGGGTGTATGTGTACGTCACCTTGTTTTGAAATTCATTGGGTGGTTGAAGGTGTTCTGCACAGGGTCTTGAAATAGAGGAGTCATTGGGGAGTATATGTGTACTGCACAGTGTCTTGATATTCATTGGGTGGGTGCACGTGTATTGCACAGTGTCTTGGGATAGATTCATTGGGTGGGTGTATGTGTACTGCACAGTGTTATGGGATTCATTGGCTGGGTGTATGTGTACTGTACAGTGTCTTGGAATAGATTCATTGGGTGGATGTATGTGTACTACACAGTGTTATGGGATTCATTGGGTGTGTGTATGTGTACTGCACAATGATATGGGATTCAGTGGTGGGGTGTATGTGTACTACACAGTGTTATTGAATTCAGTAGGTGGGTGTATGTGTACTGCAGTGTGTCTTGAGATTCATTGGGTGGGTGTATGTGTTCTGCAGAGTGGTGTGTGATTCATCAGGTAGTTGAAGTTGTACTGCACAGTTTCTTGAGGTTCATTGGGTTGCTGTTTGTGTACTGCACAGTGCTTTCCCCACTTTTGAGGATCTTAATGATGACCTCCTTAAGGAATGGGAGAGCAATCTGGAGGGGGCATCATTTGTTATGATGCTCATCCTAATACGTCATGCAATCGAAAAGGGGGCCAAGCTACTATCAGAGATTGAGGTGGTAGAGAGGGAAATTGAGGCAATAGACAATAAGGACTTAATTGATAAGAACTATGAGATACTCAGGAAAGTGATTGAGGGACATCAGAACTATCTGAAGGAAAAGAAAATGCATAAAATTAAACGCGACGACAGGGACTATAAAGAAGGTCGTATCTATACCTTCGCGAAAATATTTGACCAAATATCTGGTACGGAAGACTGAAAAAGGGTGAGGGAGGAGAGTGACGAGGCTAGGACAGCGAGCAGCATTTCGATCTCCTCAGAGAGCAGTGCTGCCTCAAGTAGTGCCACAAGTGATCACCCTTTAGGGGAGGGTACAACGTCTTTCCAGAAAGAGTTAGCAAAGTTACTAACCCTGGGCGTAGTGGGCGCAGCAGGGCTACGCGGAGGTCCTTGGAGTTGCAAACAAACTCCCTGGAACTCCCTAGAGCTCCGCTACGCTGCCCGCCTCCACCCCCCTATTAAGAAGTAAGTTTACAGGAATTAAAAATAAACTTAAAACCACTTACCTCTTTACTGCGGCGTCCCCGGGCTGCCCTCCTCCTCTTCCTCGCCGTACCAGTAATGCTTAAGAAAACTGCGCATGTGCGCGTGCCCGTGCAATGCCATTTCTTACGAGAAATGCGCGGGCGCGCGCGCAGTTTTCTTAAGCATTACCGGTACAGCGAGGAAGAGGAGGAGGGCAGCCCGGGGACGCCGCAGTAAAGAGGTAAGTGGTTTTAAGTTTATTTTTAATTCCTGTAAACTTACTTCTTAATAGGGGGGTGGAGGCGGGGGCTGGCCAACTCCGCTCCGCTGCGGAGTGTGCGGAGATTTGCCTTCTCTGCGTTCTCCGCAGAACACGGAGAAGGCAAATCTCCACACACTCCGCAGGCTGAGCGGAGGTCTCCGCCCGGGGTTAAAAGTTACGAATAAGTGGGAAACAGAAATAAAAGGACCCAAAAAAAACAGGACAAAAAGAGGGCTCGGAAGAGGGCACCGAGGGAAATCTGAGAATGTCAACCCGCTCCAAAAAGAAACAGAGATAGTCACCAATATGGAGGGTAATGCCGTTTTGTCCAATACAATGGGGAATAGCGACTTGAAAATTGTTAACCTGTCTAATAGGCCACTTGATACTGATGAAGAAAACTTACTCTGTAAGGGTCATAATGTCTGTCCGACCCAGGATGGTGACCTAGTAAATGTACATGTGGACTTATTTAAGTTTGTTAGATCTCTCAAATTAAAAGATTTCTTCCACGACAAGGTGCCATCAGTTACTATGTCCAGCAACGCATCTACGCCTATAACACACACCATTGCGGATGTAAGGAATGTGCAATGTCTGCTATCACTGGGGGGGATGGAGATGTAAACATGCAATCTCTTCTTGAGGAATTGAACATAACAGAAAACCTGGCTATGGATAGCGGCCTTAAGCCTAAGTCTAAATTCACTCCCTTTGCCTCTTACCATCACAATATTGATTTATTCTCAGAAAGAGTAACTGAAGGACTGTATAGAATGGAGGCCCCTAATAGATTTAGGGGTAGGCCTCGACAAAATCTGACAGTTGGCGAAAGAAAGGCTCTTACCAGACTACGGGAGGATAACAATATTGTGATAAGGAAGGCGGATAAAGGCGGATAAAGCCGGAAATGTTGTTGTAATGAATACATCAGACTTTATGGGTGAAATTGACCGCCAACTTGGTAACATTGAATGTTATGTGAGGGTTGGGACCAACCCCATGGGTGAACTTACTATGATTATAAATTTGAAATTGTCTGAATGGAGGGACATATGCTTGTTGAGTGATAATGAATACAGGTACTTGAAGGTGGAGAATCCCAGATTCACCTGTATTTATATACTTCCTAAGGTACACAAGAAAGGGGATTTCCCACTGGGAAGGCCTATTATATCAGGTGTGGGCTCCCCCACGGAGAGACTATCAGAATTTGTGGACCTGAAACTGCAGACACACGTACGAAACCTACCCTCTTACATCAGGGACAGCAAGGACATAGTGACTAAATTCAAAGACCTTGTTTGGTCCAATGACTTGCTGTTTGTGACCCTAGATGTAGTCAGCATTTACACATGTATTGAACACAGATATGGGCTTGCGGCAGTCAGATCCTTCCTTGAAAGGGAGGGTGCAGACTTTTATGAACACAATGAAATGGTGATGGAAATGATAGAGCTGATCCTCACTAAGAACTATTTCCTCCATGATGGCACTTGGTACCACCAGAGGCAGGGTACTGCTATGGGTTCCAGGTTTGCTCCCTCTTATGCATGCCTCTTAATGGGGTGATATGAGAGGGAGCATGCCTGGGGCAAAGGTGCCTCCCCTTGGACTGAGCACATAGTCTTTTGGGGGAGGTACATTGACGACATTATCTGTCTGTGGTCAGGGTCAGAGGACTCACTCAGGGATTATTTTGCTTATCTTAACGATAATCCTTACAATGTTAGCCTGACCATGGAATATTATCACGAAAGAATGAACTATCTTGACCTACAGTTCTACATAAAGGATGGTATAGTACACAGCACCCTTTATCGTAAAGAAACGGCCTGTAACAGTGTGCTGCATGCCAGCAGCGCACATGCCAGCTCTGTTATCAAAAATATTCCCTATGGGGAGATGGTCCAGATCAGGCGCAAATGCAGTGAGGAAGGGACCTTTGACAGGAATATCGTTGAGGTTAAAAAGAAATTTGGTGCAAGAGGCTACGATGGGAGGGTTCGGGACACAGCGGAGAGAAGGGTACAAACACTCAAAAGGGAAGCTACACTAACAGAGCAGGCCGTAAAAAGGAAGAACAAGGGGAATGACAGCAATGTTCGATTCATCACTCAATACACAACATTTAGTGATGAGATCTTTAGGCTGCTTAAACGAAGCTGGCACCTCCTGGAGGAGATCCCAAGCCTAAAGGGGTCACTCAGAGGGAACCCTTCCATTACATACAGGAGAGGCACTACCCTTAGAAATCGACTGTGTCCTAGCTACGTAACAGATACTGAGAAGAGGATCACGTGGCTGCCAGAGAAGCCCAATGGGTTTTACGTGTGTAGTTCCTGCAATATATGTAAGTTCGGGGTGATTAAGATCAAAGAGTTTGACTATAGTGGGTCAAAGAAATAGAAGATTAGGCAGTTTATTAACTGCAATACCACTTTTGTGGTATTATTCACAGGGGTATGAGAGGCAATATAAGCAAGATGACAATTAAAATTGTATACAATGAGTAAATTAAAAATTGAGTCCACGTCGTAGCTTGTATTCTTTAGTTGTTTTTATTCATATTTAATATTCAAAACAGCCAACGCGTTTCGCCCAAACATGGGCTTCTTCAGGGCTGTAATATCATACAATATAAAAATATTATTAATAAAAGATATAAATATTAAGTGAAAAAAATATTTAAATATTTAAAATAAACCTAATTGTAGCCTACCATTTTAAAATTTAAAAATAATTAGTGACTTGAAAAAAGTGCAATGGTGACGAAAATCAAATACCCTGCAAGGTGCCACATATGAGATAAGATACAGGAGGAGACTTGAATTTGAGAAAAAAGGTGAACAGTCTGAACACCCATATTTACAAGTGGTGAAAGTGAGTTATTATGTGACAACTGCCAATTTGCATTTGGTAAATACAGAAGAGAAAAGGAAACCAAAAAGACTCCCAAGAAACTGTGGATGAGAAAAAGAAGAGGTGAGCGAAGAAAGGGCTTCCCGAGAATGCCAGATTGATGTAAATAACGCTTACCTAGGCGAGTATGAATAAGCGCGCCACAAGGTACAATGCGCGTCCAAGTTGAATAAGGTCAATCACGGTACAAAAGATATTTAAAAGATAAAGAACCTGATAACAAAGAAGAAAGATCCATAAGACTAAAGATTCAGATCAATTAAAAAAGTAAAAGGAGTGTGCAACAAAGTACAGCTCACTAACCTTATATTGTTAGTGCAAATAAATGGTCCAAGAAAATTGGAGGACAAACAATTTCCTCCCTTGTGCCGTTCCGTGGTGTGATATAAAGATATCTAAATAAAAGATAAACTGTTCAGTTAACGAACAGACTAAACTAACTAAAATACATTCCGTAAAAAACTCTAAAGAGACACCCTAACCTGAGTATACGAAGCATGTACTACACAAGCAAAAGTGGGCGAGAGCTATAAAACGCCTTAGGGAGTGTGTGCCTAACATCCTTGGGTAGCGGGAAATTTAAACTGTAACTAAGATACTGGAAGCAGCAACGCCTTGTCCTAGGTCCAAGCGAACATACAGATGTAAATACAAGGCTTCCAATACCTGTATAACAAAGAGCTGCGGCTAAAAAACCACTAAGCATTAATATGGCAAAAACGACAAAAACTATAGTATGATGATAAGTCAGCACAGTAGCTATGCAGAGTAAAAAGAACAAAATTTATATATGAAAAGAGGCAGCCGCAGCCCGGTATCTACATAAACCGCTCACTGCAGTCTTAAGTCTTACTTGATCGAGGTGCTCCGTGTTCGGGCAAATACCGACGCAATTCCGCGCTCGATGAAAAGAGTAATACGGAAGCAATGACACAAAACCAATTTAAGTACGATGCCGGTTAAGTACTTCCAGGTTAGGGGCCAAGTAAATGAAACCAAAACTAGAACGTGCACCAAAAAACTAAACCCGCCATGTTGCTAGTGAGCCTAATAACCCATACCAACTATGCGACCTAGTACCGGTAAAAAATGATTATAAGCTTGCATATGTATCTGGAACTATAAGTAAAAACAGGACATGTAGATAAACCGTATCATAAAATAAAAAATGAAACACAAGGAACGGTACTCCGATGTAAAGCAAACTGATGTAGAAAAGTTTGTTTATATAAATGGACCAGAAAAAGCGCGACAATTTAAACGCAGCAACAAAATTGTTAGCTCCACGCTGGTCGATCCAACGCGTGAGCCAAATAATGGTAGTGAGAGAAAGGAGGACATGTAGAAAAACTGTATCCTGATGTAAAGAATAAAAACACAAAGGACAATACTCTGATATAAAACAAACTGATGTAGAAAAGCTTGTTTATATAAATGGACCAGAATTTAACCGCGCGATAATTTAAATGCGCGACAAAAGTTGTTAGCTTCACGCTGGTCGATCCAACGCGTGAGCCAGAATGGTAAAAGTGAAAAGATGTTTAATAATTCATACATACTAAAACACAGGAGCAGATGGAGGGAAAGGCACAGATAAAGGTAACTTAGGTGACTTATGTCCATTATATATGCCATGTTAATGAACGTACTACGTATTTAAACTTAGTTATACATTTTAAAATTCCAATCAACTCTAAACTTAGTTGTTGCAGTATAGAGCGGGGGAAATATGATACACATATGTAAGTAGAGAGATATTATAGACACAATCACCATCATATATGGGGTGTGAAACAGATGGAAAATCATAAGATATACTCATTTCTCGTGATAGTAAATGGAGATACATACAGTAATGCACACTTAGTCCTTTCGTTCTAAGTGAATGAACTGCAGAGTTTCATTTAATAAGCCAATGATGCTACGTTAAATATTAATGTAAATATATACCAGCCATGGTATATTGCATTTAACACTGTAGAAAGCTGCAAAATTAAGACAGTGGCTACAAAAAGTAATGCATTTCAGTATCAATATTGAGGCCCAGCGTGGCAGATCGCAGAGTACAAATCCACCTAGCTTCTAATTGTCTAAGGGTCAGTTCTCTGTTTCCACCCCTATTGTTGGGCAACACCATATCAATACCATGAAAGCGAAACTTAGATCTATCTACCCCATCTTTACATTCGTGTGAGACAAGGGCATATGAGGTGTCCCCATTCGCAACCGCTCTGCGGTGTTCCTGTATGCAGGTTTTGAGTTGTCTTACTGTACTGCCCACATAGATTTTACTACAACCGCAGATCAATATGTATATCACAAAACTAGTCAGACAGTTAATAAAATGTCGTATTTTGTGATATGTGCCAGTGTTGTAGCTAAAGGTGGTGGTTTTATTACACCCTAGATTGCAAATGTTGCAGGTGCTGCAAATATAAAACCCCAGAGGTTTGCGCAGCCAACTCTGTTGTTGAGGTGTTCTGGGTATTGTGTAACTAGGGCACAGAGAATCCCTAATAGTTCTACTTTTCTTGAAAGTCATGGAGGGTTTCTGAGTGATGATATTGTTCACTCCAGGTACCCCCTTTAGTAGTGACCAATGTTTCGTGAGAATCTTAAACACCTCATGGTTAAGTCTAGAGTGTGTCGTAATGAATGAGAGTCTTTCCTTACCCATTCTGCTACCCTTGCTGCCACTCTTAAGTATATCTTTTCTCTTAAGGTTCCTGGCCCGGTTCCTTGCTGAATACAAAACACTTGGTTCATAGCCCCTCCTGTGCAATCTATCCATGGAAAGAGCGGTTTGAGCTTCAAAATTGTCATTTTCACTACAATTTCTACGAATGCGTACCATTTCCCCATATGGAATAGCCTTCTTAGTAGATGTTGGGTGGGAACTGGTGTAATGTAAAATACTGTTCACTGCAGTGTCCTTCCTGTACAAAGTACTGTTTATCCTATTGTCCCGAACATATAGTTCAAGGTCAAGAAAATGTATAGATGTTGTTGACATCTCAAGGGTGAAAGCGACATTAAATATGTTCTGATTGAGAAAGTTAAAATACTCAGTCAGCTCAAGTCCTGTGCCAGTCCATATGATGATAATATCATCAATAAACCGACCCCAGAACTGGATATGTCCAGTCCATTCTGAGGCCGCTCGTGACCAAGCATGGGTGTGCTCCACCCACCCCATGAAGAGGTTCGCATACGATGGAGCAAATTTAGATCCCATCGCGGTCCCCTGCTCTTGTTTATACCAGGTGTGATTGAACAAGAAGAAGTTATTATCTAAGATCAGGTCGATCATGGTTAGTAACATAGTGTTATGATCAAAGAGAGTTGCCTGTCTTTTGCTAAGGAAAAAATCAATGGCTATTCTTCCAAGGTCTTTCCTGATGCACGTGTATAAGGATACCACATCCAGAGTGGCAAACCACATTCCTTCCTCCCACTCTAGATCCTCTAGTTTATTTAAGATGTCAGTACTGTCTCTGACATATGATGGTAAGTTAATTACAAAAGGCTGTAGGAAAGTGTCAACAAAATTTGAAATGGCTTCAGTTATGGAACCAATGCCTGAAATGATTGGGCGTCCAGGAGGAAAGGGTTGCTTTTTGTGTATCTTCGGTAATAGATAGATACAGGGGTATCTGGGATTCCGAATTAAAAGAAAATAGAATTCAGTATCTGATATAAGTCCAACCTCTTTCCAATGTATAAGTTGGCCATTAATCCGAGTAATGGCTGCAGGACATGGATTGTTAGTGAGTCTTGTATAATGTGTAATATTATTGAGTTGTCTCATTACCTCACCATCATAGTCCACCCTATTCATCACCACCACGTTACCACCCTTATCTGCCTCTCTGATAACTATGGAATCATTGTTGCTAAGGTTATGTATGGCTTTTCTCTCTTCCCATGTAAGGTTATCCTTTCTATATTTGTTAGTATGTCTCTGTAGCTTGTCTTCCAACCCATAAAGGTCTCTTGATACCAAATCATGAAATACCTCGATGCTGTTAAGGTGAGTACCCTGTGGAGTAAATTTGCTCCGTGTGTGTAATCCGCTATCACATGAGTAGTCTTGTGTGATGTTTAACTCAGCCAACACACTACTGACCGAGGAATCATTATCCTCATCTAAAGAAAGTAGTGTGGCTACGTTTTTAACATGTGAGACAGTGATGTCTGTTGGAGTTAAAGGCAAATCATCTACATGACATTCAAAGTTATTCACAGAAAAATGGCATTTTAGTTTGGCAGTACGTACAAATTTGTACAAGTCTACATGTAGATCTGAAAAAAGACCCCGAGATACAGGACAATATCCAAGTCCTTTATTCAGTACATTGTTCTCATGCACAGACAGTGAGTAACTAGATAAATTGATAACCAACTCATCTATAACAGCAGGTACAGTTATATTAATGGCATTTATGGGCATTTCATAAATTAGCGTTTGTTCATCTGGCTTTTTTGGTAACGCGTCTGAACCCTGTCCCCTTCCGGCGTTTTTCCTCCTCCCCCTCTCCTGGTTTTTTCTTTTGGTTTTCTGTTCCCAATCCTGAAACGAAGGACCTCGTCTAAAAAAGTCGACGGGCCCGCTACCTGCGCTGTTCCTGAAGTCGCTCCTTCCACCCTATTCATGTCCTCTAATGAGGATGCATCTGAGCTTACACTGATGCTAGAAGTACTCCCTGCACTTGGTGTGGCAGAGACATTGACATTAGGGACTTGTATGTTATCAAACCTTGAAGCAAACGTGAAGATACGTCCATTCTCATAATCACGATCATCTCGTACTATCTTATGGATTTTCCTACTCTTCACAGCTGATTGATGCGCTGTGATCTGTTCTTTGAGTATGACATAGTTTTTGGCAGTCGCCTCAACTAGATTAAGTTGTTTAATCTCGTCCTCCAGAGTTTTTATTTCAGTTCTGAGTTTGGCACACCTCCTATCCACATGAGCTATGAGTATCCTCATCATGTTAAATGAGGAATTATGTAAGTTATCCTCCCATTCTGAGAGCAGATCTGGATCTAAATCATCGAAGCTGGGAAATGTCAGGATCCTAAGTCCTCTGGGTACTTTTTTGTTCTCCAGATACCTTTTGAGAGTGACCCCGTCCCACCACTTAGATAGCTCGTTTTTTTTAAGTCTTTCAAGTTTTTGGAATTTCAGTTTATAATAACTCACTTTCACCACTTGTAAATATGGGTGTTCAGACTGTTCACCTTTTTTCTCAAATTCAAGTCTCCTCCTGTATCTTATCTCATATGTGGCACCTTGCAGGGTATTTGATTTTCGTCACCATTGCACTTTTTTCAAGTCACTAATTATTTTTAAATTTTAAAATGGTAGGCTACAATTGGGTTTATTTTAAATATTTAAATATTTTTTTCACTTAATATTTATATCTTTTATTAATAATATTTTTTATATTGTATGATATTACAGCCCTGAAGAAGCCCATGTTTGGGCGAAACGCGTTGGCTGTTTTGAATATTAAATATGAATAAAAACAACTAAAGAATACAAGCTACGACGTGGACTCAATTTTTAATTTACTCATTGTATACAATTTTAATTGTCATCTTGCTTATATTGCCTCTCATACCCCTGTGAATAATATTGTGATTTGTGGTCATGTGGCAGCTGGCCATTTGAGGTGGGCAGTATTAGACTACTCGTTGTGACTTGTCCTGACGGTGCAATCTTTTGTGACCCAGCTGCTTGTTGTATCTATTAAATAACTTTTTCAGGGTCGATTGCACGCTTGACGCACATATACGCTCTCATTTGGAAACAAAAATGAGTTTTGATGATGACAGGGAGGAGCTAGCGAAAGACCTCTTCAAACAGAATAGCGAAATCAAGTCAGTAGTATCGAATGTTGGCAACAAAAGGAAGGGTTGAAACTGAAATTCCAAAAACTTGAAAGACTTAAAAAAAACGAGCTATCTAAGTGGTGGGACGGGGTCACTCTCAAAAGGTATCTGGAGAACAAAAAAGTACCCAGAGGACTTAGGATCCTGACATTTCCCAGCTTCGATGATTTAGATCCAGATCTGCTCTCAGAATGGGAGGATAACTTACATAATTCCTCATTTAACATGATGAGGATACTCATAGCTCATGTGGATAGGAGGTGTGCCAAACTCAGAACTGAAATAAAAACTCTGGAGGACGAGATTAAACAACTTAATCTAGTTGAGGCGACTGCCAAAAACTATGTCATACTCAAAGAACAGATCACAGCGCATCAATCAGCTGTGAAGAGTAGGAAAATCCATAAGATAGTACGAGATGATCGTGATTATGAGAATGGACGTATCTTCACGTTTGCTTCAAGGTTTGATAACATACAAGTCCCTAATGTCAATGTCTCTGCCACACCAAGTGCAGGGAGTACTTCTAGCATCAGTGTAAGCTCAGATGCATCCTCATTAGAGGACATGAATAGGGTGGAAGGAGCGACTTCAGGAACAGCGCAGGTAGCGGGCCCGTCGACTTTTTTAGACGAGGTCCTTCGTTTCAGGATTGGGAACAGAAAACCAAAAGAAAAACCAGGAGAGGGGGAGGAGGAAAACGCCGGAAGGGGACAGGGTTCAGACGCGTTACCAAAAAAGCCAGATGAACAAACGCTAATTTATGAAATGCCCATAAATGCCATTAATATAACTGTACCTGCTGTTATAGATGAGTTGGTTATCAATTTATCTAGTTACTCACTGTCTGTGCATGAGAACAATGTACTGAATAAAGGACTTGGATATTGTCCTGTATCTCGGGGTCTTTTTCAGATCTACATGTAGACTTGTACAAATTTGTACGTACTGCCAAACTAAAATGCCATTTTTCTGTGAATAACTTTGAATGTCATGTAGATGATTTGCCTTTAACTCCAACAGACATCACTGTCTCACATGTTAAAAACGTAGCCACACTACTTTCTTTAGATGAGGATAATGATTCCTCGGTCAGTAGTGTGTTGGCTGAGTTAAACATCACACAAGACTACTCATGTGATAGTGGATTACACACACGGAGCAAATTTACTCCACAGGGTACTCACCTTAACAGCATCGAGGTATTTCATGATTTGGTATCAAGAGACCTTTATGGGTTGGAAGACAAGCTACAGAGACATACTAACAAATATAGAAAGGATAACCTTACATGGGAAGAGAGAAAAGCCATACATAACCTTAGCAACAATGATTCCATAGTTATCAGAGAGGCAGATAAGGGTGGTAACGTGGTGGTGATGAATAGGGTGGACTATGATGGTGAGGTAATGAGACAACTCAATAATATTACACATTATACAAGACTCACTAACAATCCATGTCCTGCAGCCATTACTCGGATTAATGGCCAACTTATACATTGGAAAGAGGTTGGACTTATATCAGATACTGAATTCTATTTTCTTTTAATTCGGAATCCCAGATACCCCTGTATCTATCTATTACCGAAGATACACAAAAAGCAACCCTTTCCTCCTGGACGCCCAATCATTTCAGGCATTGGTTCCATAACTGAAGCCATTTCAAATTTTGTTGACACTTTCCTACAGCCTTTTGTAATTAACTTACCATCATATGTCAGAGACAGTACTGACATCTTAAATAAACTAGAGGATCTAGAGTGGGAGGAAGGAATGTGGTTTGCCACTCTGGATGTGGTATCCTTATACACGTGCATCAGGAAAGACCTTGGAAGAATAGCCATTGATTTTTTCCTTAGCAAAAGACAGGCAACTCTCTTTGATCATAACACTATGTTACTAACCATGATCGACCTGATCTTAGATAATAACTTCTTCTTGTTCAATCACACCTGGTATAAACAAGAGCAGGGGACCGCGATGGGATCTAAATTTGCTCCATCGTATGCGAACCTCTTCATGGGGTGGGTGGAGCACACCCATGCTTGGTCACGAGCGGCCTCAGAATGGACTGGACATATCCAGTTCTGGGGTCGGTTTATTGATGATATTATCATCATATGGACTGGCACAGGACTTGAGCTGACTGAGTATTTTAACTTTCTCAATCAGAACATATTTAATGTCGCTTTCACCCTTGAGATGTCAACAACATCTATACATTTTCTTGACCTTGAACTATATGTTCGGGACAATAGGATACACAGTACTTTGTACAGGAAGGACACTGCAGTGAACAGTATTTTACATTACACCAGTTCCCACCCAACATCTACTAAGAAGGCTATTCCATATGGGGAAATGGTACGCATTCGTAGAAATTGTAGTGAAAATGACAATTTTGAAGCTCAAACCGCTCTTTCCATGGATAGATTGCACAGGAGGGGCTATGAACCAAGTGTTTTGTATTCAGCAAGGAACCGGGCCAGGAACCTTAAGAGAAAAGATATACTTAAGAGTGGCAGCAAGGGTAGCAGAATGGGTAAGGAAAGACTCTCATTCATTACGACACACTCTAGACTTAACCATGAGGTGTTTAAGATTCTCACGAAACATTGGTCACTACTAAAGGGGGTACCTGGAGTGAACAATATCATCACTCAGAAACCCTCCATGACTTTCAAGAAAAGTAGAACTATTAGGGATTCTCTGTGCCCTAGTTACACAATACCCAGAACACCTCAACAACAGAGTTGGCTGCGCAAACCTCTGGGGTTTTATATTTGCAGCACCTGCAACATTTGCAATCTAGGGTGTAATAAAACCACCACCTTTAGCTACAACACTGGCACATATCACAAAATACGACATTTTATTAACTGTCTGACTAGTTTTGTGATATACATATTGATCTGCGGTTGTAGTAAAATCTATGTGGGCAGTACAGTAAGACAACTCAAAACCCGCATACAGGAACACCGCAGAGCGGTTGCGAATGGGGACACCTCATATGCCCTTGTCTCACACGAATGTAAAGATGGGGTAGATAGATCTAAGTTTCGCTTTCATGGTATTGATATGGTGTTGCCCAACAATAGGGGTGGAAACAGAGAACTGACCCTTAGACAATTAGAAGCTAGGTGGATTTGTACTCTGCGATCTGCCACGCTGGGCCTCAATATTGATACTGAAATGCATTACTTTTTGTAGCCACTGTCTTAATTTTGCAGCTTTCTACAGTGTTAAATGCAATATACCATGGCTGGTATATATTTACATTAATATTTAACGTAGCATCATTGGCTTATTAAATGAAACTCTGCAGTTCATTCACTTAGAACGAAAGGACTAAGTGTGCATTACTGTATGTATCTCCATTTACTATCACGAGAAATGAGTATATCTTATGATTTTCCATCTGTTTCACACCCCATATATGATGGTGATTGTGTCTATAATATCTCTCTACTTACATATGTGTATCATATTTCCCCCGCTCTATACTGCAACAACTAAGTTTAGAGTTGATTGGAATTTTAAAATGTATAACTAAGTTTAAATACGTAGTACGTTCATTAACATGGCATATATAATGGACATAAGTCACCTAAGTTACCTTTATCTGTGCCTTTCCCTCCATCTGCTCCTGTGTTTTAGTATGTATGAATTATTAAACATCTTTTCACTTTTACCATTCTGGCTCACGCGTTGGATCGACCAGCGTGAAGCTAACAACTTTTGTCGCGCATTTAAATTATCGCGCGGTTAAATTCTGGTCCATTTATATAAACAAGCTTTTCTACATCAGTTTGTTTTATATCAGAGTATTGTCCTTTGTGTTTTTATTCTTTACATCAGGATACAGTTTTTCTACATGTCCTCCTTTCTCTCACTACCATTATTTGGCTCACGCGTTGGATCGACCAGCGTGGAGCTAACAATTTTTGTTGCACGTTTAAATTGTCGCGCTTTTTCTGGTCCATTTATATAAACAAACTTTTCTACATCAGTTTGCTTTACATCGGAGTACCGTTCCTTGTGTTTCATTTTTTATTTTATGATACGGTTTATCTACATGTCCTGTTTTTACTTATAGTTCCAGATACATATGCAAGCTTATAATCATTTTTTACCGGTACTAGGTCGCATAGTTGGTATGGGTTATTAGGCTCACTAGCAACATGGCGGGTTTAGTTTTTTGGTGCACGTTCTAGTTTTGGTTTCATTTACTTGGCCCCTAACCTGGAAGTACTTAACCGGCATCGTACTTAAATTGGTTTTGTGTCATTGCTTCCGTATTACTCTTTTCATCGAGCGCGGAATTGCGTCGGTATTTGCCCGAACACGGAGCACCTCGATCAAGTAAGACTTAAGACTGCAGTGAGCGGTTTATGTAGATACCGGGCTGCGGCTGCCTCTTTTCATATATAAATTTTGTTCTTTTTTACTCTGCATAGCTACTGTGCTGACTTATCATCATACTATAGTTTTTGTCGTTTTTGCCATATTAATGCTTAGTGGTTTTTTAGCCGCAGCTCTTTGTTATACAGGTATTGGAAGCCTTGTATTTACATCTGTATGTTCGCTTGGACCTAGGACAAGGCGTTGCTGCTTCCAGTATCTTAGTTACAGTTTAAATTTCCCGCTACCCAAGGATGTTAGGCACACACTCCCTAAGGCGTTTTATAGCTCTCGCCCACTTTTGCTTGTGTAGTACATGCTTCGTATACTCAGGTTAGGGTGTCTCTTTAGAGTTTTTTTACGGAATGTATTTTAGTTAGTTTAGTCTGTTCGTTAACTGAACAGTTTATCTTTTATTTAGATATCTTTATATCACACCACGGAACGGCACAAGGGAGGAAATTGTTTGTCCTCCAATTTTCTTGGACCATTTATTTGCACTAACAATATAAGGTTAGTGAGCTGTACTTTGTTGCACACTCCTTTTACTTTTTTAATTGATCTGAATCTTTAGTCTTATGGATCTTTCTTCTTTGTTATCAGGTTCTTTATCTTTTAAATATCTTTTGTACCGTGATTGACCTTATTCAACTTGGACGCGCATTGTACCTTGTGGCGCGCTTATTCATACTCGCCTAGGTAAGCGTTATTTACATCAATCTGGCATTCTCGGGAAGCCCTTTCTTCGCTCACCTCTTCTTTTTCTCATCCACAGTTTCTTGGGAGTCTTTTTGGTTTCTTTTTTCTCTTCTGTATTTACCAAATGCAAATTGGCAGTTGTCACATAATAACTCACTTTCACCACTTGTAAATATGGGTGTTCAGACTGTTCACCTTTTTTCTCAAATTCAAGTCTCCTCCTGTATCTTATCTCATATGTGGCACCTTGCAGGGTATTTGATTTTCGTCACCATTGCACTTTTTTCAAGTCACTAATTATTTTTAAATTTTAAAATGGTAGGCTACAATTGGGTTTATTTTAAATATTTAAATATTTTTTTCACTTAATATTTATATCTTTTATTAATAATATTTTTTATATTGTATGATATTACAGCCCTGAAGAAGCCCATGTTTGGGCGAAACGCGTTGGCTGTTTTGAATATTAAATATGAATAAAAACAACTAAAGAATACAAGCTACGACGTGGACTCAATTTTTAATTTACTCATTGTATACAATTTTAATTGTCATCTTGCTTATATTGCCTCTCATACCCCTGTGAATAATATTGTGATTTGTGGTCATGTGGCAGCTGGCCATTTGAGGTGGGCAGTATTAGACTACTCGTTGTGACTTGTCCTGACGGTGCAATCTTTTGTGACCCAGCTGCTTGTTGTATCTATTAAATAACTTTTTCAGGGTCGATTGCACGCTTGACGCTACATATACGCTCTCATTTGGAAACAAAAATTAGTTTTGATGATGACAGGGAGGAGCTAGCGAAAGACCTCTTCAAACAGAATAGCGAAATCAAGTCAGTAGTATCGAATGTTGGCAACAAAAAGGAAGGGTTGAAACTGAAATTCCAAAAACTTGAAAGACTTAAAAAAACGAGCTATCTAAGTGGTGGGACGGGGTCACTCTCAAAAGGTATCTGGAGAACAAAAAAGTACCCAGAGGACTTAGGATCCTGACATTTCCCAGCTTCGATGATTTAGATCCAGATCTGCTCTCAGAATGGGAGGATAACTTACATAATTCCTCATTTAACATGATGAGGATACTCATAGCTCATGTGGATAGGAGGTGTGCCAAACTCAGAACTGAAATAAAAACTCTGGAGGACGAGATTAAACAACTTAATCTAGTTGAGGCGACTGCCAAAAACTATGTCATACTCAAAGAACAGATCACAGCGCATCAATCAGCTGTGAAGAGTAGGAAAATCCATAAGATAGTACGAGATGATCGTGATTATGAGAATGGACGTATCTTCACGTTTGCTTCAAGGTTTGATAACATACAAGTCCCTAATGTCAATGTCTCTGCCACACCAAGTGCAGGGAGTACTTCTAGCATCAGTGTAAGCTCAGATGCATCCTCATTAGAGGACATGAATAGGGTGGAAGGAGCGACTTCAGGAACAGCGCAGGTAGCGGGCCCGTCGACTTTTTTAGACGAGGTCCTTCGTTTCAGGATTGGGAACAGAAAACCAAAAGAAAAACCAGGAGAGGGGGAGGAGGAAAAATGCCGGAAGGGGACAGGGTTCAGACGCGTTACCAAAAAAGCCAGATGAACAAACGCTAATTTATGAAATGCCCATAAATGCCATTAATATAACTGTACCTGCTGTTATAGATGAGTTGGTTATCAATTTATCTAGTTACTCACTGTCTGTGCATGAGAACAATGTACTGAATAAAGGACTTGGATATTGTCCTGTATCTCGGGGTCTTTTTCAGATCTACATGTAGACTTGTACAAATTTGTACGTACTGCCAAACTAAAATGCCATTTTTCTGTGAATAACTTTGAATGTCATGTAGATGATTTGCCTTTAACTCCAACAGACATCACTGTCTCACATGTTAAAAACGTAGCCACACTACTTTCTTTAGATGAGGATAATGATTCCTCGGTCAGTAGTGTGTTGGCTGAGTTAAACATCACACAAGACTACTCATGTGATAGTGGATTACACACACGGAGCAAATTTACTCCACAGGGTACTCACCTTAACAGCATCGAGGTATTTCATGATTTGGTATCAAGAGACCTTTATGGGTTGGAAGACAAGCTACAGAGACATACTAACAAATATAGAAAGGATAACCTTACATGGGAAGAGAGAAAAGCCATACATAACCTTAGCAACAATGATTCCATAGTTATCAGAGAGGCAGATAAGGGTGGTAACGTGGTGGTGATGAATAGGGTGGACTATGATGGTGAGGTAATGAGACAACTCAATAATATTACACATTATACAAGACTCACTAACAATCCATGTCCTGCAGCCATTACTCGGATTAATGGCCAACTTATACATTGGAAAGAGGTTGGACTTATATCAGATACTGAATTCTATTTTCTTTTAATTCGGAATCCCAGATACCCCTGTATCTATCTATTACCGAAGATACACAAAAAGCAACCCTTTCCTCCTGGACGCCCAATCATTTCAGGCATTGGTTCCATAACTGAAGCCATTTCAAATTTTGTTGACACTTTCCTACAGCCTTTTGTAATTAACTTACCATCATATGTCAGAGACAGTACTGACATCTTAAATAAACTAGAGGATCTAGAGTGGGAGGAAGGAATGTGGTTTGCCACTCTGGATGTGGTATCCTTATACACGTGCATCAGGAAAGACCTTGGAAGAATAGCCATTGATTTTTTCCTTAGCAAAAGACAGGCAACTCTCTTTGATCATAACACTATGTTACTAACCATGATCGACCTGATCTTAGATAATAACTTCTTCTTGTTCAATCACACCTGGTATAAACAAGAGCAGGGGACCGCGATGGGATCTAAATTTGCTCCATCGTATGCGAACCTCTTCATGGGGTGGGTGGAGCACACCCATGCTTGGTCACGAGCGGCCTCAGAATGGACTGGACATATCCAGTTCTGGGGTCGGTTTATTGATGATATTATCATCATATGGACTGGCACAGGACTTGAGCTGACTGAGTATTTTAACTTTCTCAATCAGAACATATTTAATGTCGCTTTCACCCTTGAGATGTCAACAACATCTATACATTTTCTTGACCTTGAACTATATGTTCGGGACAATAGGATACACAGTACTTTGTACAGGAAGGACACTGCAGTGAACAGTATTTTACATTACACCAGTTCCCACCCAACATCTACTAAGAAGGCTATTCCATATGGGGAAATGGTACGCATTCGTAGAAATTGTAGTGAAAATGACAATTTTGAAGCTCAAACCGCTCTTTCCATGGATAGATTGCACAGGAGGGGCTATGAACCAAGTGTTTTGTATTCAGCAAGAAACCGGGCCAGGAACCTTAAGAGAAAAGATATACTTAAGAGTGGCAGCAAGGGTAGCAGAATGGGTAAGGAAAGACTCTCATTCATTACGACACACTCTAGACTTAACCATGAGGTGTTTAAGATTCTCACGAAACATTGGTCACTACTAAAGGGGGTACCTGGAGTGAACAATATCATCACTCAGAAACCCTCCATGACTTTCAAGAAAAGTAGAACTATTAGGGATTCTCTGTGCCCTAGTTACACAATACCCAGAACACCTCAACAACAGAGTTGGCTGCGCAAACCTCTGGGGTTTTATATTTGCAGCACCTGCAACATTTGCAATCTAGGGTGTAATAAAACCACCACCTTTAGCTACAACACTGGCACATATCACAAAATACGACATTTTATTAACTGTCTGACTAGTTTTGTGATATACATATTGATCTGCGGTTGTAGTAAAATCTATGTGGGCAGTACAGTAAGACAACTCAAAACCCGCATACAGGAACACCGCAGAGCGGTTGCGAATGGGGACACCTCATATGCCCTTGTCTCACACGAATGTAAAGATGGGGTAGATAGATCTAAGTTTCGCTTTCATGGTATTGATATGGTGTTGCCCAACAATAGGGGTGGAAACAGAGAACTGACCCTTAGACAATTAGAAGCTAGGTGGATTTGTACTCTGCGATCTGCCACGCTGGGCCTCAATATTGATACTGAAATGCATTACTTTTTGTAGCCACTGTCTTAATTTTGCAGCTTTCTACAGTGTTAAATGCAATATACCATGGCTGGTATATATTTACATTAATATTTAACGTAGCATCATTGGCTTATTAAATGAAACTCTGCAGTTCATTCACTTAGAACGAAAGGACTAAGTGTGCATTACTGTATGTATCTCCATTTACTATCACGAGAAATGAGTATATCTTATGATTTTCCATCTGTTTCACACCCCATATATGATGGTGATTGTGTCTATAATATCTCTCTACTTACATATGTGTATCATATTTCCCCGCTCTATACTGCAACAACTAAGTTTAGAGTTGATTGGAATTTTAAAATGTATAACTAAGTTTAAATACGTAGTACGTTCATTAACATGGCATATATAATGGACATAAGTCACCTAAGTTACCTTTATCTGTGCCTTTCCCTCCATCTGCTCCTGTGTTTTAGTATGTATGAATTATTAAACATCTTTTCACTTTTACCATTCTGGCTCACGCGTTGGATCGACCAGCGTGAAGCTAACAACTTTTGTCGCGCATTTAAATTATCGCGCGGTTAAATTCTGGTCCATTTATATAAACAAGCTTTTCTACATCAGTTTGTTTTATATCAGAGTATTGTCCTTTGTGTTTTTATTCTTTACATCAGGATACAGTTTTTCTACATGTCCTCCTTTCTCTCACTACCATTATTTGGCTCACGCGTTGGATCGACCAGCGTGGAGCTAACAATTTTTGTTGCGCGTTTAAATTGTCGCGCTTTTTCTGGTCCATTTATATAAACAAACTTTTCTACATCAGTTTGCTTTACATCGGAGTACCGTTCCTTGTGTTTCATTTTTTATTTTATGATACGGTTTATCTACATGTCCTGTTTTTACTTATAGTTCCAGATACATATGCAAGCTTATAATCATTTTTTACCGGTACTAGGTCGCATAGTTGGTATGGGTTATTAGGCTCACTAGCAACATGGCGGGTTTAGTTTTTTGGTGCACGTTCTAGTTTTGGTTTCATTTACTTGGCCCCTAACCTGGAAGTACTTAACCGGCATCGTACTTAAATTGGTTTTGTGTCATTGCTTCCGTATTACTCTTTTCATCGAGCGCGGAATTGCATCGGTATTTGCCCGAACACGGAGCACCTCGATCAAGTAAGACTTAAGACTGCAGTGAGCGGTTTATGTAGATACCGGGCTGCGGCTGCCTCTTTTCATATATAAATTTTGTTCTTTTTTACTCTGCATAGCTACTGTGCTGACTTATCATCATACTATAGTTTTTGTCGTTTTTGCCATATTAATGCTTAGTGGTTTTTTAGCCGCAGCTCTTTGTTATACAGGTATTGGAAGCCTTGTATTTACATCTGTATGTTCGCTTGGACCTAGGACAAGGCGTTGCTGCTTCCAGTATCTTAGTTACAGTTTAAATTTCCCGCTACCCAAGGATGTTAGGCACACACTCCCTAAGGCGTTTTATAGCTCTCGCCCACTTTTGCTTGTGTAGTACATGCTTCGTATACTCAGGTTAGGGTGTCTCTTTAGAGTTTTTTTACGGAATGTATTTTAGTTAGTTTAGTCTGTTCGTTAACTGAACAGTTTATCTTTTATTTAGATATCTTTATATCACACCACGGAACGGCACAAGGGAGGAAATTGTTTGTCCTCCAATTTTCTTGGACCATTTATTTGCACTAACAATATAAGGTTAGTGAGCTGTACTTTGTTGCACACTCCTTTTACTTTTTTAATTGATCTGAATCTTTAGTCTTATGGATCTTTCTTCTTTGTTATCAGGTTCTTTATCTTTTAAATATCTTTTGTACCGTGATTGACCTTATTCAACTTGGACGCGCATTGTACCTTGTGGCGCGCTTATTCATACTCGCCTAGGTAAGCGTTATTTACATCAATCTGGCATTCTCGGGAAGCCCTTTCTTCGCTCACCTCTTCTTTTTCTCATCCACAGTTTCTTGGGAGTCTTTTTGGTTTCTTTTTTCTCTTCTGTATTTACCAAATGCAAATTGGCAGTTGTCACATAATAACTCACTTTCACCACTTGTAAATATGGGTGTTCAGACTGTTCACCTTTTTTCTCAAATTCAAGTCTCCTCCTGTATCTTATCTCATATGTGGCACCTTGCAGGGTATTTGATTTTCGTCACCATTGCACTTTTTTCAAGTCACTAATTATTTTTAAATTTTAAAATGGTAGGCTACAATTGGGTTTATTTTAAATATTTAAATATTTTTTTCACTTAATATTTATATCTTTTATTAATAATATTTTTTATATTGTATGATATTACAGCCCTGAAGAAGCCCATGTTTGGGCGAAACGCGTTGGCTGTTTTGAATATTAAATATGAATAAAAACAACTAAAGAATACAAGCTACGACGTGGACTCAATTTTTAATTTACTCATTGTATACAATTTTAATTGTCATCTTGCTTATATTGCCTCTCATACCCCTGTGAATAATATTGTGATTTGTGGTCATGTGGCAGCTGGCCATTTGAGGTGGGCAGTATTAGACTACTCGTTGTGACTTGTCCTGACGGTGCAATCTTTTGTGACCCAGCTGCTTGTTGTATCTATTAAATCACTTTTGTGGTATATGTAATTGGGTGCTCGTGTAATATGATCTATTTTGGGAGCACCAAGAGAAGTCTCAAGCACCGCATTCAGGAACACAGGAGGGCAATCTTGAATTGTGACATGAGATACCCCATGGCCGAGCATTATGTCAAAACTCACCCTGGGGACCATGCTTTCTGGTTCCATGGTATTGATCAGGTTGAAGCAGGACAAAGGGGGGGAAACAGGGAGCTGCGCCTGAGACAGTGCGAAGTGAAATGGATATGCAAATTGCGCGCAATAATTCAGGGCCATAATACTGATAACGAGATGCATTTCTTCCTCAATGAGAACTAATAGTGTAGTGTTGCACCAATTCCAGATTCTTCTCCGGTTATCACCTATGCCCATTTAGACTTTGCTAACTGAAATCAGTATGAGCTCTATGTCATAATGCATGACTGATTTTGCAATGTATGTATATATTCCGCTGTATTTTAAATGCCCTTTTTTGTAAATAAACTTTGGCTCCATTGATACTTACCATTAATCTGTCCTTTCACAACACACACATCATTTTCTAATAATCTTAACCTGCCTATTCTCTATTGTCTCTTAGGAAGGCTGGAGACAGGCACAGTACAGACTTTGTGTGGGTGCCTGTTCGCGTTATGGCTTCTTAATATCGTTGTTGGTTTTACTCTATTAGAGCGTGGGTGTTCTTTCACCAATGACTTTCATCTTACAGGAAGAGAACAGACTTTGTATGGGTACGTGATTGCGCTATAGGTACCTTATATCATTGTTGGATTAACTCTATTAGCATGTGGGTGTTCTTTTACCCATTATTTTCGCCTTACCAGTGCTGCACACGGGCGATGGGATCACCGGCGTTAACTTTATTTATTTTTTGCAAACATATGGCAATTGGGAGGACCACACGTATTCATTACCCACTTACCACCACCACCCCTCTTGTTTGTTTTAATGAGTGCAGCATTAATTTAATTTACACACTATTACCCCACCGGCATTGACGTTCTGCCCATTCACGATCAGCCTTATATGACCATGATATTTAATTCCTTACTCTGGGTACTCCGCTATGGCAATTCGTTTTACTTTGAAAGTACCAGATTTTCACTTCACTTGTGTAGTTACGCTCTGGAAACCACTCCATCATGGCGGTTTCCTTTGCAATTTTTACTACTTCCGGCCTGTACGAGGAAATCTGCCTGGATACATCGTTCGGCTGCGTCGCTTAGAGAGGGGGCCCGCCTTTCTGAACGCTTTTCCTTTCTATTACCCCTCCCGCACTAATGCTTCTGAGCTCTGGATTGGTTGCACCTCGAGAGGGGGAGGCACCATCTCAGGTTAAATGGCCCAGGGCGCGAACAGTACCCGTTTACACGGACGGTTACGCATGGACCGACGATACTGGTAAGGGGAGTGAGGGTGCTGCTACGTTGGCGTGCCTGCACGTTATGGAAGCACTTCGCTATAGTTAGCTGGGTTTTAAGTCGGGCATTACTTGTCACGCAGTTTGATACCCTTGTGTATTTCTGGTTTTTTACACTGACTTGTGATCCCTTTGAAGACCGGTTATTATGTCTTTGTCTTAAGACGGTACTGGGGTTTACTGACGACGGGAGCGGGGTCTGGAACTCAGGTTGTCCCTGGCTATATACGCACCACAGGGTCCTGCCTTTGGTTTTATATCTGGTTCTCCCCCATAGAGGGTTGTGAGCAGGGCGCACTGCCGGTGCGTGGGCTTATTACTTTCGGAGGACTATTTAAACTTGCGTGCAATGCACTTGTAATCCACATTTGTGTTTTCACCGCCCTTTAGACACTTTTGGATGAGGCGAGCGGATTAGTACATCTCTAACCATCTTTCACTGTCATTATCCTGATAGCCCTACAGCTTTACCCATGGGGGAGCATAGTGTATCGTGCTTGGATTCCTTATGTGATTTCTGATGTGTGAGACCAGATGATTAGTACATGTACGGACCACTCTTCTCTCTCATTATCCCTGATAGCCAACCTGTCTTATCTACTGGGAAACATAGATTATTGAGCATGGGTAACCAATGGGGCTTTTTATTTAATTTTGAATAGATGTTCGTGATTGCATGTTACAGGCAGACCTTTCTATACTACAATTTGGTGGGCGCCTTGGAGATTATTGTCTTGTGCAACCAGGATCGTCATTCCAATTGGCTTTTTTTATAGGATTGTCACTGGTACTAGAGTATGGTGGACACTCGTTTTTCTGCCTTTTTAATCTTGTGAAGAGGGTGGACGGTGAAGATCTATGACCTTGATCTCCCAATACATAGCAAGAGACAGACTACTTTGTTTTTAGTAATTTTACTATATATCATTATTGACCTAGACTTTTTCACACAATAGATCTTCGCTTTCGGGCAATACCTGGCCCTGGGAATTCCCTTGTGCGTCCAGCGCAATACACTGGAGCACTTACATTGGACTTCTTCTACTTGTTATTGTTGAGCTTTCGGATCGCTTTACTTAAGGTGAGGTCGCGGTCCTAATGGACTTTTTTTCCCCCCTTGCTTTCCTCTGAGCCATGGGCATGGACTTTACTGATCTTTCTGCTTTTTCTATTTCTCTGGTTTTAATTCTATGCGTCTGTCTGTCTCACGGCTTATGTGATCTCAGAGCTTTTCTCTTACAAAAATTCAAGAGTTTTCTTGTAATTGAGAGGGGCTTGTTTCAAAATAGGATGTTTATCTGCTGTGATTTCTCTGCACAATGTTTTTAACTTGCCACATAAGCAAAATCTTTGCGGCTTTAGTTAGCACTTTTTGCACGTTTGACAATTGGTATATGTGTCTCTGGCCTTTTAAATGTTACTGTCTATTAAAGGGTATCTTTTCGTTCTGTTACATGTCTTTTTATAAGTGTCTATGAAAGTTTTTGAATTTTCATTAACAGTTTAATAGTGGTTTTCTGTTCAAGTCCTGTGCCGTTTTTGTACTGTATTTTACTTGTATTTTTGCTTACTTTGTGTTTTGATTTGGTGTCTTTTTACATGTCATTTTCAGCCCTGATGAAGTTCTCCGTGAGAGAACGAAACGCGTTGGCTGAGCTGAATGTGTCATTAACATATGGGAAATATTAATTGGAAATAAAGACGTTTCATACTACAAGAGTGTCTTGGACTTCTTTGCCTGGCGCACACCCACTTCTAGCTGCATTTTCAGAAATGGGAAAAAACCCTGACCAAAAGGGACCAGAGAAAGTGGAAATAAAATAAAGGTGAGGGACAAGAAACCGGTAGAAACTTGGAACAGCACCATAAAACAGCTAAAATTGCAAAACACTGAATTACTTGTGATAGTGCAACGTATTGTGACTCTGCTCCTGGTGACCCATAAGTGCAAGAATGACTTGTGAGGATTCTGTCAAAGCCCCGCCTTCTCCTGCATCCTTGCTCCCATTGTCCGGTCTGCAACTTTCTCCAACTCGGCCTAGTCTGGTTCTGTGTGAAGCTTGTGTCTTTCCTTGTATTCAGTTGCGTGACAGGGGAGAGGATGTAGACTTACGGCTAGAGCGGTCGACCTCGAAGCTGGGGAACCAGGTTCGAGTCTCGGCAACGACGCTAAAACATCCTGTGATTCTGGGCAAATCACTTAATCTCCCCGTGCCTAACAAAAATGAATGTGTCCTTCTGTAACAAAACTGGTGCTCATGTAAAGCGCTCTGAGACCCGATTTCTCGGGTCTAGTTCGCGCTATATAAAACTCTAAAAAAAATAATGTCATGTTCTAAGTAAGTGTGTGTATGTCCCAATGTTTTTGACACAAAGGTGGGAAAACACGCCTTATAGTTCTAAATCTGCATTTTAAACACTATTGGCCTGATTTAGGCTCTGCGGTCTCTACTCTGTGTGTTAGGGTGGCGGAGGACATTACGTTTGCCATCCTGACAGACAGAACACTGCCATATTTAGGAATCACCACTGGCCCAGAGGTGATCTTTGTGCCTTCAAAGGTACTGCCATCACTGGGGTTATTATGGATGTCCATCGTTGGTTTTGACGGCCATTCACCAAACATTTTGTTTTTTAAAAACTGGATGTGGAGTCATCATTGTTATGTCTCTCTCCATCACCGCCAGTCTTTCCCTGGCGGTGATGGACAGATGAGAAGCACATCAGACCGTCAGCCCGAAATAGGGCGGATAGTGTGATGCTCTTACTCCAACGGCCAGCTCAACGTCAGGCCACCAGAGTGAACTTTTCCTCAAGTAAGCCAATGGAGGCCCCTCCCACAAGAAACTGAAGGTTTACTCAGCTCTAAATAGGGCGGGCGGACCCAGAGTTTGGCAGATCAGCGACTCCATTGCATTTGTGACCGAGGACCCTGTCCACCAAACTCTAAATCAAGCCTAAAGTCACATTTTCCCCACATACCACACACCACATATCACCCAGCACCCACCACATATCACACACCACCCACCAAGTGGTCCTTTCCCTCTCATATGTGGGAGAAAAAAACACTCAATCCTGGACAAATAAAGAGAGTCTTTGAGACTGCTTAGCTTTTCCGTGTTTTAAACGGCTTAAGCCATAATTATCAAAGTGAAACCTCACGGGTACTTTGTTAATCCTGGCTTGGCCCGCGAGCATTGCAGGGCTTCATAGACCCATAAAATGTGGCGCCTGTGGGTGAATGAGCGAATAAATTGAACAGCCTTTGGGTATATTGTGTATCTGTGGTATTGTAATTGCATTTATAAAGCGCTTACTACCCCTGACGAGGCGTCGATGAAAGCAAGTTAAACTTAATTTACAGTTCCAAAGTAAACATTTGATTCCACGCTACGTGGGAGCAGGGTTTCATTACAAGTAAATAAACCAGATGGAGCCGGTGGCTGCAAAGCTCCCCTCCCCAGCCCCCCCCCCCAGCCCTCCGAGGACCTGCGGTCTGGTTGCATTTGTTCACTTTATGCAAAACCAAGACAAGAAGGTGCCAACGTTTTATTTACCTCGCAGACGGGTCATTTTCAGGGCGGAATTGACTGCTCTAATCGCTTCAGACAACATGCACTTCCGTCGATCGATAGCGCTTAATTAGCACAACTGCATCGAAGGCGCATTGAACTTGCTTGACAGCTCTGCTTCTGCAGTTTACCAAAAGCAAAGGATCCTTGGGAAACCAGCACGAGGCGGAATCTTCCGGCAATTGTAAAGAAGATGACGTAAAAGGCAAATGGCTGTCTTGTGTTATCAAATATAGTACAGAGAAGGCCATTTCTATCCTAAAGTCACACAGGCACAGTCTATAGCGCCCCCTGTTGGGAGCGTCACTCAATGCGGTAAGTAGCAGGAAAAAGATGGCGGCACTAAAACGGGCGTGAGCTAAGAAGCCTTTACAGGAGGCTGGCCTGTGTAATTAATATATATGAAATAGCATCCTGTGTTTGACAAAATCATAAATGTGGTCTCAGTGGACAAATATAAACAAAACCAGCGGTACATTTTATAGAACAGTTTCTATAGCACCATTATCCAGGGCGAAAAACATTAAGAAAAACTTGAGAAGTTAAATTTAAGAGTAAATGGCAATACGTAAGTCAATCAGTTGAAATAAATTTCAGAAATTAAATAATGCTTTAGGCCCTGGAACACCAATGGTAACCGACAGAAGCCACCGGTCACTTTGTCCCTCTGTCACAAAGCAGACTTCTGGTAACAGGTGTCACAGCACTAGCACCTGTGGCGGCTGGTGACATTTGAACGTGGTAAGCCGTAAATGTTACGGGCGGCGCACTGTGGCGAACAAGTGTACCCAGCGTGCCCGAATGGGGGGTTCTGGGGGTTCCCCCCCGAGAAAATTTTGAAAAAAGAGCGGCCAAATGGTGCATTTTCAAGGACATTTCAGAAAGCAAGAATGTTAATAAAGCAATTGGGAAAGTATAGAAATTACATCAATATAGAGATTTTGTATGATAATATAATTTAGGTTGCTGCTTTTCAATATAACCACAGATCTTCATTACAGACTTTGAGATAAATAACAATGCTGAGTATTTCTTTATTTATTGATATCTTTAAAAATTACGTCTATTGAGGAAATACAAGCTACTGTGATTTATTGGACTGGACATCTTGAGACAACAAGCAATAAACATTAACAGGTAGTAGGGCACCCTACAAGGCACTGTACGTCTCATTGAGAGCAACCAACCATAAAGTGAACATTACACAGATTGAATTTGGGCATAATACGTTGTACACCATTAATTTCAGTGTCTTCAATATCTGTACAGCAGATAAGAAACAACTGAGCAGGTCACAAACGAGCAGCATTCAAGAAATGGCCACACACTGTTCAAGAAATGTTAGGATTAACAAACTGTTCACTTTTTGTAGACAAAATCAGCACGTCTGTCTTTAATAGCAGCGAACTTCTCAATAACTTGAACGTTAAAGTCTGGTATTCTTTTAACTAGGTGAAAGGAAGTGGAAGCTTGGCTGGTAAGTTCAATCTCTTTATTAGTATCAAAGAGAGAAGTCCAGAGTAAACGACCGGCTAGAGCAACAGCAAAGTACAACTGCTGTTCTGACCATTCCACATGCCACCATTCTAGTATGGAACAATGGTAATGGTGGCACGTTCTAACATTCAAAGGAAAACCTGAACTTAAAGGTACATAGACATCGTAATACAGATACACAGAACCCAACACAGCTTCCCACTTAACCAAAAAAAAAAAAAAAAAAACATCTTATAAGAAGAACAACAGTGCATGTGATACAAATAAATGTCAAGACGTTAAGATTTGACATAATCCTTTAACCAAATGGGAGGTTTCCGTTCCCTTGCAGGAATTCTGGAACTGGGTTCACCATGCATGGAACCGGGGACACTGTGGGAGAAGGAATCCACACAAGGGTCGCCAGGTGAACTCTGTTTAGATAATCTTTCCATATTCCACCATTTACCATCGCATAATCTAACAGACCTATTCCTTATGCATGTGATTTGCATGGGACGTGAAAACTTAGAATGGCCCTTAGTAATGAAACCAGGAAGTCTCACTTTGACCCAGTCACCTACTTTAAAAACAAATTGTTTCTTTCCTTTAGTTGGTTCATTGGTAACATACCTACTTTGGGCTTTGAGACAATCAGCCTTCACCAAATCGCGATCAACCTTGGGGACACTCAGATCACGCATCCACAGTCTAACCAACTTGGACGAAGCTGATCTGCCCTTCAATAATGTAAAGGGGGAAACTTTAGTTACGGCATTGGGTGTGGTACGCAAAGCCCACAGTAAGTTAGAAAGCTCTTTCCTCCAGTCTAAACCATTGACCACGGACAGCTGAATGCTA
This sequence comes from Calotriton arnoldi, assembly GCA_963921515.1. Classification (NCBI taxonomy): domain Eukaryota; kingdom Metazoa; phylum Chordata; class Amphibia; order Caudata; family Salamandridae; genus Calotriton; species Calotriton arnoldi. The sequence continues at coordinate 2,172,760 of CAWUFW010001323.1, read as the reverse complement.
TCCTTAATGACCCTGTTGCAGCGTTCCACCAAACCATTACTGCGGGGGTGATATAAGGAAGTGGTAATGTGTTTGATACCCCAATGCGACAAAAACTCCTGAAATTCTTTGGACACAAATTGTACCCCATTATCGGTGACAGGTTCGACTGGGGCACCTTCCTTTAAGAACAAAGACTGGAGAAAATTAACAACCTCCTCAGTGGTCGCAGACCTCACAAATTTTACTTCAGGCCATCTGGAACCGTAGTCTACCAACACCAAACCGTACCTGCTCCTTTCATCCAACACAAACATAGGACCTATGATATCTAAGGCTAACTTGACCCAAGGTTTGTCAGGAAGGGGAATGGCTTTCAATGGGGCTTGGAAAAGTGATTTGAGACTTGTCACTGGTGGCACATGAAATACAATCTCTTACAAAATGTTCAACAGAACGATCCATACCAGGCCACCAGAATACTTCGATAAGTCTTCTCTTCATCGCTCTCATGCCTATATGGCCCTCATGAGCTAGTATCAAAATCTTATTCTGAAGAGACACAGGCACTACCAACAGATCCACTCTCTTGAGAATGCCAGATTTCAGATTCAATTCAGGAAAAACATGTTTAAATGAAGCTACATCTTGGTGTTTTGGCAACCAACCTTTACCTAACATAGAAATTACCTCTTGTAATAAGATATCCTGCTGAGCAGCAGATTTCCACTCTTCTTCCGAGATGCAGGAAAAATTAGAATCCATTAACGAGGCAACAACACAAAATTCCTCCTCACCTTGTTCACCAGATTGTTCATTTACTAGAGGAAGTCTGGACAAACAGTCCGCAAAAATGTTCTTAACACCAGGAATGTATTCTAAATGGAAATGAAACTCCATCAACCTATAATGCCACTTGGCAATACGGGGAGTGGCATTACCAGCTCCTTTGGTAGTGAACAAATTAAGCAAGGGCTTGTGATCCATGCGAATGGTAAATTCAGAACCCCATAAATATTGTCTGAAATGATCCACACCCCACCAACAGGCTAAAACTTCGCGCTCCACAACAGAATAAGTGGACTCCGCACCTCTCAAAGTGCGTGAGGCAAAGGCCACTACCTCCTCCTTTCCCTCTCTGATTTGTAGAAGAACAGCACCCAAACCATACTGACTGGCATCAGTGATTACAATGGATCTATCACGTGTGTCAAACGGTTGTAAGGGAATAGCCTTACTCAGTTCTAATTTTATGGACTGGAATTCTTTCTCTAAATCAGATGACCAAAGAAAATGCTGGTTCTTCTTCATGAGTAATCTTAAATTGTGTGTGTTTACTACTACAATTGGGGATGAATCTGGCGTAAAATTCTAACATGCCAAAAAATGATCTAAGTTGATCTTTGTTTTGTGGAGTAGGAAAAGATTTTATGGCAAAGACCAAATCTTCCTTAGGTTCCACTCCTTTAGCTGAAAGCTTGTAACCAAGGTAATTTACTTCTTTAACAGCAAATTTGCATTTCTCAGCTTTTAAGGTTGCGCCACAGTCAGTTAAAATGGATAACACAATGGCTAAAGTCTTGTCATGAGACTCTATGTCTTTACCATAAACCAATATGTCGTCCTGGAAACACTTTACATTTGGTACATTGGAAAACATGGATTCCATTACCCTTTGGAATACAGCAGAGGCTGACGCCAAACCGAAAGGCATCCTTTTGAACCTATATGCACCAGCAGGAGTGACAAAAGAAGTGAGGTGGCGGCAGTCTTTTTTAAGGGTAATTTGGTGATAAGCTGATGACATGTCTAAGGTAGTGAACACTTTAGCATACTTGAGGGAACTCAACATTTCTGTGATATTCGGAAGGGGATGCCTGTCTACCCATATTTTGTCATTTAAGTCTCTCAAATCTATACACATCCTAAGAGTCCCATTGGGTTTTCTGGCTAAAACTACAGGAGAAAGCCATTCTGAGCTCTCTATGGGCTCAATGATGCCTTGATTGCAAAGAGATTCAAGTTCTTGGGATAATTCCTTCCTCATGGCTAAGGGAACTCGTCTGGATTTGTGCACAACCAGTTGGACACCTTGCTTAAGAATGATTTGATGCGAAAAACCCTTAATTTTACCCAGAGTTCCACTGAACACCAATGGAAAGGAAGTTTTCCAATCATGGGTATCTACAGTACAAACAGATGTAAAGTGATCCCTAAGAAGAACCTGTTCAGGACTGTTAGGATCCAAAATGATTCCCACATTTTTTTGTTCCAACCAGCCAAGGAGTGAAGATCCATCTTCAGCCACATAGACGGTAGCAGGAGTGGCATGCTCTTTAAACGTTAAGATACAATCAAATTCACCCAAAACTTGAACAGGTTTGCCACCATAAGCTACCGGTTTAACCAGAGACTTTCTCAAAGGAATATCAGTTAATTTGCACCACTCCTCAGGACCGATTAATGTGAAAAAAGAACCTGAGTCAGCCATCATGGAAATGTGATTACCATTAACCCCAACTTGGCAGTAGGGCCGCTTTACACTGGAAGGTTGGAGCTTCAATATTTGAGGCACATTTTCAGGAAGGCTGGGATTAGGAGGTGTACTCAAAATGTTTTGGGATGCTTTGACAAATACTTCATCAGCAATGGATAGCATCATGATTTCATTACCATCCTCACTATCAGAATCAGGATCTACTTCAGATTTGGCTTCAATAGAAATAACTTTTTTGCTAGAAGGTTTAAAATTGGAATTGCTGGGTTTAGATTTGCAAACCTTAGAGAAATGACCTTTCTTTTTGCATTTGACACTAAACTTATCTAAAGCAGGACAAAAAGGAGCATTTCCCAAATGACTCCTACTACCACACCTGTAGCATTCAAGTGGTTTGCGTTTGTCATATCTAGCTTCTTTCTTGACAACAACTTTGTCAACAGCAAGGGCATGTACCTTAGTATCCAAAGCCATTTGGTCCATGTACATTAATGTTGATTCAATATTTTTAGCTATTTCTAAGGCTTTATCCAAGGTTAAGTCTTGTGTAGTTAGTAATTTCTCTTGTATCTTTTTGCTATTAGTTTTTTCAACTAATTGATCTCTCAACATTTCATCATGAAAGGTTTTGTAGTCGCAAGTGGACGCTAAAACCCTTAGGTCACTTATAAACGTTTCAACAGGCTCACCAGGTAACTGTTTTCTCATATAAAACTTATGCCTCTCCATAATGATGTTACGCTTCTTTTTAAATCTGAAGTCCAACATCTTTATGGCTGAAGCATATTCATCAATAGCATCACCTTCACCCATGACTACAGTAGGAGGTAAATGTTTTAAAACCTTTCTCCCCTCTGTACCCAAAGAGTGACGCAGTAAAGCAAACTTTTTCTTTTGTGTGAATATTTCCGCTTCAATGGCTCTAAACCTTCAAACCACAATTCCCATTCTACAGGAGGATTTCCAGGAGTGGAGAGAAAGGGGGAAGGTGGAAGTACAGATTGTTGCATGTTGACTATTAGAAACAAGAAATACAAACTGTAACAGTAGCACACTTAAGTGAAGAGGTGTGCAAGTCTCCAAAGTGCAGCGGAAGATAAGTAGAGCTATGAAAGCAATACGTAAAAAAAAATTGCTGAAACGATCGTAATGTCAAAATTTGATGTGAATCCAGTTGCTAGGAAACTAGAAGAAACACTTGTGAACATAGGCTGTAAAGTCTAGTTGAAGCTGTGTGCATCAGCGATCCTTGACTCAGCTGTGCGCAGGTAGAAACGAACGATAGTAATAGTAGTGGCAATGTTAGCCAGTTGCTAGGAGACAAGGAGATACTTTTCAAAATGGCCACTGGTTACGTGGCAACGTAGCATGGAGACGGCATCAGGCAGGACAGGCGTTGCTAGGAAACGACGAGAATGACGCTATGTAGCACGTAGTGTGGAGGTGACGTATGGCAAGAGGAAACGTAGATGCACAGGAGCTTATTTCTCACGCGCGCAGGTAACAGATGAGACAATGCGCGAGGAAACAAAATCGAAGCCTCGTGCAGCGCTCGAGGTTTTGAGCGAGGATGAGCGCAGGGCAGCACGGAAAATTGGAAATCTTGCCAAAATTGTAAACGTAAAATTAAAGTCCTACCGGAGTCCGCATATCACAAACCAAGGAAGGAGATCACGAGGTAGAAGCGCTGTCTGTAAAAATCACGGAGAACACGAACAGGTCGCAGAAAGTTCTCCTCAGCAAATCAGGATGCTCTTAGCCGGTCCAGGGTCCAAATCCAGTCATCACCAGTGAAAGGAAGTGGAAGCTTGGCTGGTAAGTTCAATCTCTTTATTAGTATCAAAGAGAGAAGTCCAGAGTAAACGACCGGCTAGAGCAACAGCAAAGTACAACTGCTGTTCTGACCATTCCACATGCCACCATTCTAGTATGGAACAATGGTAATGGTGGCATGTGCTAACATTCAAAGGAAAACCTGAACTTAAAGGTACATAGACATCGTAATACAGATACACAGAACCCAACACTAGGTCTCTCTCTAGAGAGAGCGTTGCTAAAGCATTCAGTCTTTCTTCAATCATGGTGTTCCTCAGGAATATCTTAATTCTGTTTAAAGTGGAAAAACATCGTTCCGACTTTGCTGTTGTCATAGGAGTGGTAATGACTATTTTTAGTAAAGCCACTGTCTCTGTAAGTGACTTTTCCATATTAAGTTTCTGAATTAAAGCCAGCAAAGAAATGGCACCAGTGGCCTGCCGGTATGCACTCATTCCGTACAGTACAGTCAACTCAGTTTTCAGATCCTCTTTGTTGAGCATAGGATAAGCTTCCACAGCCTCATTCAGAGCTTACTCAGGGACGGATTGATCATATTTTGCAAAGTGTTCACTTTGCAATAAATGCGGCACTCACCAAATGTTTTGTAAAAGAAAAACGTTCTCGTGCATGCACAATTATAATGTCACATACCTCCTTTGCAATTCGGACCAGACTGCTGATGTTTTTCCTGCGGTTTGAAAAAGTAGAATCCTTTGGCAGTCTGCTGTCTAAATTGTCAACCCCATCTCTCACTTTGCTATTGCTGGTGACAAACAGACTGGTATCTATTTCTCGTTTTTGTAACTGGTTGTACAAATTGTCGACATGAGTCATTATGTCGTGAAATAAAAAAAGTAAGAACTGAAACTCTCTGTCTTGTAGTGTTCTAGCAAAGCCACGGGCTTCATTCCGCCTTTTGAATTCAAAGTCTTCATTGGCTTCTACATCGTCAAAACATTTCTCAAGATCATCCCTATGTTGATATATTAGGTTGATTGCACGTATGTTAAAGGTCCAACGAGTTTAGGGTCCCCTTGGAAGCCTTTTGGCCACAATCTCCTGAAGTACTTCCGTTCTTTTGGGGGAACGTGAGAAGAATGCTGCCATGCCTCCTACATCCAAAAAGAAAATTTGTGCCTCGGAGATCTTTGATACTGCTGTTGCATAATATGATTAAGTTGGTGGGCGTAACAGTGCACACAATGAGCATTAGGGTACACATCTCTAATTATTTTCTGTACTCCACCAAGGCTTCCACTCATTACGGACGCACCATCATAGCTTTGTGCAATAAGTTTTTTTTTTTTGAGGCAGCTCTGGAAAAATCAAGTTCAGTTCACACAGTATAGCTAAAGTAATGGTTTCTGCACTAGAGTCTCTTAAATGTGTGAAACCATAGAACCTCTCCACAACTTTACTGTCATTGTCAAGGTACCCGAAGACTAATACGGACTGTGTTTTTGTGGGCACATCAGTGGTGTCATCAGCTTGAATAGCCACAAAGTCTGTGTTTTGCACCTTTTGGACAATATGGCTTCTCATAATTTCTAGCATACACTGAAGGAGTTCATTTTGTATCCTTTTAGAGGTGCCCTTAAAGACTGTAGCACTTGCTAAATGTGCTTCCATTTCATTGTCTATGCTTGCTATTAAATCCACAAGGCCTCTTAATATACCAGGATTTGAGGAACTTTCAGATTCATCATGGCCTCGCAATGCCAGTTCGAAAGCACCACAGAAACGAATGCAATCAATTATTTTTTGATAGTATGTGTCTATTCCTATCAACTGCTTCATTGTGTTTCTGTATTGTTTTGCGGTATGCGTCGTTTATGTGGTGTTCAATCGGTGTGTCTCCCAACATTCCCAGTCTCGTCAGGTTTTCCATATGGATTCTTGTGTGTGCATGCTTCTTTATTTTGTCTGACAAATGCTTCAAGTCTGTTACTCCTTTTTTTGTCCAAGGAATGCCACCACCAAACAGCAAGCAGGGGAAGCAGAACAGAGAATTTGTTGACGTGCACCCTGTAAGCCAATCAACTTTTGTGTACCAGGTGTTTGAGAATGTACGTTTGTAAGTCTTCTCTCTGTCCTAGGAAATTTGTTGTAGTTTTAGGTCGGGCCAATCAGGTCCTAATTGCTTTATATTTAGTTTCTCTTCAAGTCTCAGTCCAAAGAATGCCCTTGCAAGTAGCTGTTCTACTGTATTCATGCTGATGCTGTCTTACCAATATTAAAGTAACCTGTCAATAATCAAAGTACAATGTATAATGTCTGGTGCAATAATATCAAATTTCAGTATAAATACATATCTTGTGCATTATCGCAATATATCTTCAACAGCTCCCCTTTGCACAACATGACTGCTAAAAATACAGCCTTACTGCCAGCTGCCTCTGTGTGCCATACTGGTTGCTGAAGGCACTGAAACAGACACTGCTCGAGGGCCTATAACAAAGCAAGGGATAGATGATGCCTTTAACAACCGTTGTAGCCCAAAGCACAGGGCTAAGGCTATTAGTAAATTCCATCCACTGAGGGTACAATGTTCAAAATTAAGGGAGAAGAAGGCTTACACCCACCCTTATTATCCCTGAGCCAATTCATTGTCTTCAATGGAACTCTCAACATTCAAATCTATCTTTTAATATTGATTACACAGTTCCATGCCTCAAATTGATATCAATGTGCACCCACCCCACCCACCATGTAGAGTGACCACATACATAGCCCTAACTCCAATGTAAAAAAATATAGCATCACTTTCCTTACCTTTAACACTGGTGTTTGCTGGATTGTAGGGGTGAAAGAGCAGCAAAGGAGGTTGGGTCCTCTTGTTCTTTCCCCAAAAATTAGGTAATGCTTCTTGTCAGGCTTTACCAGGTGCTGAAAATAAAAATATAACAATTTAGTCAACCAAACACAGACGGTCCTCTCACAGATGAGACAGCGCCCCTCAGCCTTCACATGCAGGAACCAGTCCGTCCGACAACCCATCCATCCACACCCACCTATTTAGTCATGTTTTGCCCCTCCTTTCCCTTTCCCTCTCTTGTAGAAAGACTCTAAACATTAGGCTGCAAGATAGGCCACTGGGACTCGCAGCATTTCAAATATATATGTTCTCCTCAGTCAGTGCTCATCTGCATCAAGTCAGTTTGCAGTGTTTCCTAAAAACCGGCTGCTATTACTATTACAATTATTATATCGGACGGCCAATTAAATGGCAGGCTTATTCAACCTCTAATCATATAAAGGGATCGCTGCCTGGGGGTATTAATTAAAAAAAGAGGAGTTTCCATGATTGCTCCTTCAACACTCGTTTATTTGTATTTTATTATTGGTTACGATTTCTCTAAGAATGAAGGCACATGGCACAATGGAACCCACATTTACATAGATTGAAACAGAGTGCGCAAAAACTCAATCCTGATTCGACCCTCTCCGCAAGACCTAAAAAACACGCATTATTTAATGCAACTGGTACTGGGTTTAATATTATGCTGGATAAAACTGCATGCCATTAAATATAATGCGTGTTGGGCCTGTTATCATAAAGTATTACTTTATAACGGGCCCAACACGCATTATAAAAGTATTTATACGCGCATTGCACAGCTAGTAGTCTGTCAGACTGTCAGTGCTCACTGTCTGAATCCTAGTCTGCACAGTGATCGACGTCGACTTGATCAGATGATCTTTGTGATCGAATCAATCAATTGAAATAAATCAATCAAGGCTGAGCCCGCGGCGGTCAGGAGGGACAAATACACCCGAGCAGTAGCACTGAACACCAGGTGTGGTCTAACTCGAGGCTCCGACGTCACGGCTCCCACCCTGAGGGGGGGTGGAGGGACTGACAGGCAGCAACAGCAGGCTGGCTGAACAGCCCAGCAACGTAGAAATGGCCAATCACTGCATGGCTTCACAATAAGCCATGACAGTTGATAGAGCGCAGTGATATTCTGAAAATTGTAGGGGTACATCATATTCACGAATAGTCCGTACTCGCATATATTCTTATGTGTATTAATATTAGTTAGTAATTTGTGTTGTAATAATCCGTGGTAAATGAAATGTTAAGATGAGTTGTGCCATTCAAGAAACGTAAAATGGCATTTAGAGGGAATTATATAACTTTCAATGTTCATTATTAATGTGTGTAAGTTCTGATGTGTAAAGGCCTAAATGAACGCTTACGTTTTGCTAAGAAAGGTCTATTCGTTTTTATGTTAGCTGGGTTGTGTAGGCCTGAAATGCATTTTCCCCTAGTAAGGCTCTCATTTGAGGCAGTCAGCGAAATTCATGTACGTGCAAGGTTGTTCTGTTCTCATAATCTTGTTGCAGGTGCAAGGACACCGTCCTCGTTAGTTAGAGAAAACGTCTTTTGTTTAGGAGTTAGGTATGGAGGAGGCCTGCAACAATGTAGTTCGGAATGCCGATAATTGGGATTCGATATTTTCTTTTGCTGAAGAAGCCTGAGACCCAAGGACACACCAACTGTCGCTGGACCGAGTACAAGTTTTGGTGGAAAATTACTTACGAGAGGTGCCTGGCCAGAAGAGGTGTTTCAGGAGGCGTGGTTAACAATATTGAATTTTGTATTAGGGACAGTGCCCCGAGGGAGGGAAGTCAGAGGGCAGAGAGAGAAGAGAGTCGTTAGAGGGTAGAAGGAAGGGATCGATTCTTAGAATGAAGACTTAGAATGATTTCGTGATCTGGGCTATTGACCTTTACAACGTGAGTGTACTTCCTAGGAAGTCATCACGAGCTGACACTTTTTCTTGATCCTGCTTGGGGAAGATGTTAAGTAGGGATGCCATTTTAGAGTTAGAGTAGGGATAGATTAACGGATTTCAAGCACAGCCACTAATGAGGACTAATATAGATGTTGGTGCAGTTATTGCCTGTTTAGTATTTTTGGAATTGCTTATTCTCTTTATGTTGTATCGGATTAGATTGGTTCGTAGGATGGATTTTGTATTAGTGCCTATGTACTTTTACAACCTCATTCTGAGCTGTTTGTATGTTCAGTTATTTTTGGTATTGTAATAAACCCCAAAAGTTGGAACTTGGAGTCAGTGATCCTTTCGAGTCTACTTAATTGGTTCAGGCGGGGTTGGTACGAATGTATTGTTTCTCCCCTTTACACTTCTCAGCAGGTAATAAAGATCCAGTCGACCGAGGGTTCCTAGTAAACTTTATAGTGGAATCCGGCGTTATCACAGTGATTGGTCATACACCGTGTTAGTGCCTCCCACGCGCGGCGCCTCATGTGCACAACAATGCTCACTGCGGAGAGGCCGCGTGCGTCTCAGCCAATCCAGACGCTGCTCCAGCAGCGCCAAGATTGGCTTGAGCAGTGATTTTCGCCGCTCATTAGGAGACCGGGGGCTGTGGCATGGAACAACCCTCGCTCTTCTAATGTGCAGCCTAGTGCACATGTTCGGGCTGGTCGGAAAAATTATCAGCCCTAAACAGAACATGCGCACTGTTGCTGTGCGCTCCGCAGACCTGAGATCATCATCATGTCAGTCACGACTTCACTGAACCTGCTGCATCACCCCCTTCAAAGCTGACTGCCTAGGGCGTGGTCCGGTGGCCGGTCGTCCCAGGATTGATTTTTAAAAAAAAGTAAGTTAGTGACGGCGTGTGAGTGTTTGAATGGGGCCTCAATATTAGTGAGGCAACGCCCCAGCGCCCTAATGGACGCACCGCCACTGACTTGCACGTGGCAGGCGGGAAGGTAGGGAGTTTTCTTCAGCCGGTGAATGACAGAGATTAGAGGACTGATCATACAAAAAAGTTTGCTGTTCTGGTGAGAAATGAATACTCCATTGGTATTTTGAATTTACTGAAAGGCCAAACAGAAAAAGCTTCCTTTATCGGATGCACAAGCCCTCACCCATGGAGTGGCATGCGTCCCCATCGGATGTGCTCCTAGCGGGGCGGGTGATGCAATGCCCAGCGGGCCCCAACAAGAGGCTCTTTGCCGGAGATCTTTTTTTATCCAGAACTGCCTTGAGAAACCAGTTGAACAATGCCCTGCCCCTGGCTTGGGAGAGGGATGAAAGATAGGTGGTACATTGGGAAAAGATTAAATTAAAATTGGCTACCGATTATCAATGGGTAATTCATTATTCGTGCTGAGAACTCAAGCCAAAACTAAAAACAAACATAGAACCTAGAAGGAAATCAATGAATCCCAGGGTCAAGGAAGGTCAACATGTTTCTTGCCTCAATGTGCTGATGAAGAGTCAATGGGAATTCATCGGGACAGTTATCGGTGCCCTAATCTGCCTCGTCGGCAGATGGTGTTGTGTGGAGAGACCCACCGCAGCGCCCATGGAATGCTTCCTTGACGCAGGGTAAGGCAAGGCAGTGCTTTCCGCTGCCTTACACCATATTTATGAGGCCATTCAAAGCCATGCAGAGTGACTGTACGTCCCCTCATAGATATGATTAAGAGGCCTGCGCCACAGGAGCATTAAAAAAAGTGACGCTCTGGGCGGGGCAGGCCTCTTGTAAATAAGCCCCATAGTTTCTGGTAACTTCATGTTTTTTATAATATCATTCATAATAAGCCCACAGACTGATCACACTGCGGTATTCTCAAGCTGGCTAACAATCCCTCATATGGTTTCCTGCCTGTAGCTGATGTGTAAAGGTTGAGACATATTTTCAATAACGTGCTTTACATCTGAAAATAATCTAAAACTCCTGGCAGATGACCGTGTAGATCAGTCAGCGGTCTTTGTAAACACTGCGATGCCCTTTTGTTTGCGACAGGACTGCGGCATCAGAGGTAAAGCCCGTCCTCTACAGTGGCGTAACATAAGCCCCCGCAGCCCCTGTGGTGTGGGGGGCCCTCGAGCTCCAGGGGCCCCCTCTGGCACTGTGCACAGGTGGCTTGACTCTGGCCTGAGTGCTCCTGACTGGGTAGGGCCCTCCTTGTACTTTGCAGGGGGGCCCCCTCATGTTTTGTTACGCCACTGGTTCTACAGTAATAGGCTCTAGCCGGTGGCACGGGGCTCACATGGCTATGATCTGAATGGTTTCTGGAGGAAGGCGCATTGCCTATACTGATGGTGTTGATCACCCATCAGATCAAGTGATAGACCTCCTGCAAGTTACATTAAATGGAACCTGTAGGGCGGCCGCCACTTTAATTCTGGTGACGGATGGAAGCCCATTTGCGCTGTAGATTTGGCTGAAGACGGATTGGGAAGATGGTGGTGGTTGGGGCCGGTTCAGTCCATGCTCGGTGCCCCCGGGAGGAGCTACAAATTCTATAATTAGGTTTTTCTGTGGTAAATACCTGTTTGTTCACCGTAAGCAAGCTGGCTGCATCAAGGAAGCCTCTGGATACCAGGTGCTAGCTCTGCCCTCCTGAGGGTGTCAGGCAGCACACAAGTGGCGACAACATGGGCTTACTAAGTGAAACAGCCAATAATGCATCACTAATACCTGTGTACGTCATAACAAACTGCCTCGTATGCCGAAAGCTTCCCACAAAGAGGAATTCACACAAACATGTTTTTAATCCTGCTCAAACCCACTCTGTGCCACACATTTCAACAACAGGTGCTACTATTACCAAGCTTAATGGTCCTCATTTCATCAACCTTTGGGCGAAAGGCGCAAAGGTTTTGCAAGTCGCAAAGTCACACTGTGCAAACTTAGGAATTGGCTGCTGGGAATCTGAACTGATGTGCAAACAACAATTGGGCGGCTGTCCTAACTAACGACCTAAGATCACCATTCGTGGGTTTCAGTCGAGTCACCCTGCTAGGCTCCACGAGAGGTCAGAGAGCAAAGCCAGCAAAATATTTTAAAACCCAACCAGAGCAATCCAGACAGATGCAGGCGCACCATCAAGCAACAAACAGTCCAGTGAAATGCAATAGAAAGACAGTAAATTGTTAAAACAAGTCAGAAATGTATTGCTTGCTGTAAAGATGCGCGGACTCCAGATAGGGTAAGATTACTTTATTCAAGTCAGCAGGACACGGGCAAAAAAGCAATGCTTCTTAAGGGCACACCAACCGCTACTCCTCCAATTCTAGAATTCCTCCCTAAAACTTCAATGCGTTCTCCCAGTGGGTGGAGATTCCAGACGCCCAAAGAATGTACAGAAGAACCCAACACATCTTTCCCCTTTACAATGAATAAAAGTAATATACAGAAAGTTCCGAAAACATGTAAGAACAAAAGAAGATAGAACTTGTACTATTAAAACTGAAACAAGGATACATAAGTAAGAAAAACAATAAGTACTGTAAAACATAATCCTGGAACTTATAAGGCAATCTGGTAGACCTTGAAGACATGGAACGACCCAGGATATTTGTCTCCCTATGACCTTCCTCCCAAATCCGGTTCTTAATTCGGTCACCCGAACACATTTTTGACACAGAAATTTTCCCTTTGTTGCACCACTTGCCATCATCCAATTTTACAGCACTTTCATTGACCCTCACGACCTTTTTCAGGGCAGAAAAATTGGACTCCCCCTTTGGTAAAATCCTGGAACACTTCACTCTCACCATATCACACACGTCCACCTTTAACTGTTTAGAGTCTTGAATAATATGCATTTGATCGTATCTGTTCTGTGCTTCAACTCTTTTTCTGCTAACATCTTCTATTTTCTTCCTTGGCAACGTAAATTCACTTTCACCCATCCATCTTCTCAACAACTTGGATGCAGGCACAAGGCCTCTTAGCTAAACGAATGGTGACACACCCGTGTCTGAGTTAATTGTGTGGATGTGAATTGACAACCATTGCCACTAAGCAGTTCATCAGGCATGCCTTCCCCAGCAAATACTGAATCAAGAAATTAAATCACACTTGCAGAATTAGATGGTCTTACAAATTTGACTTCGGGCCAGCGCCTATAGTAATCCATGAGGACTATGCCATACTCAGGTACACTACCAGATATAGTCATGGGGCCAAGGATGTCAATCGCCAGTTTGACCCATGGTTTACTGGGAACTTCAATAGCCTCTACCGGACTGGGAATGGTCACCTGTGATTTGTCAATAACTTCACACTCCATACAATCCCTCACAAAATGCTCTACCTGCTTGTCTAAAGCGGGCCAGCCAAAATTCTCTCTTATCCTCCTCTTCATGGCACGCATGCCTAGATGGCCCTCATACACCAATGCATGCACCTTGCTTCTCATGGCACCTAGAACCACCAAAAGTGACAACCAATACAACAACCTGTTCACAACAGATAATTCATCAAAGACATGTTTATATTTGCCAACATGACCTTGGTCATTGTTTTCATGTGACCATCCCTTGCTTATAATTTCCTTAATTTCTTGATCAGTCTCATAAGCCTCTCTCCACTCCTGCTCAGTTATGGCACCTTTGGGTTGATTAATTACGCTGTAAACCAACTCAAACTCTTCATTCGCATCTCTCATCTCAACACTGTCTTCACAACAACTGGTTAATCGGGACAGGCAATCTGCAAAAAGATTTTTCCTCACTGGCACATACTCTACACTAAATGTATTGTCCATAAGTCTATACTGCCATCTTGCAATCCTAGGGGTTGCTTTTCCCCACCCCTTGTGGTGAATAGCTGCACTAATGGTTTGTGGTCAACACGTACCACGAACCTTGAACCGCATAAATAGTGTTTGAAATGAGTGATACACCAACAGGCAAGAGCTTCCCACTCAATCACAGAATAGGTAGATTCAGCTCCACGCAGACTCCTAGAAGTAAATGCTGTTACCTCATCCTTGCCACCTCTGTGCTGCATGAGTACAGCAACTAAGCACTTTTGGCTAGCGTCGGTCATGATTATGGTTTGATCCTCGGTATTGAATGCCTTGAGAGGAATGGCATGTGTCACCTCCCGTTTGATTAGTTCAAACTCCTTGGTGCACTCATCATCCCAACAAAACCTGATGTTTTTCTTAAGGAGGCATCTCATGTTATAAGTCTTGGACGCACAATTGGAGCAAACCTGGCATAGAACTCCACGAGTCCTTTAAAAGACCTTAACTGATCCTTGTCACTTGGAGTGTAAAAGTCTTCTTTTGCTTTGACTAAACTAGCCTTAGGCTGCATCCCTTCTGACGATAACCTATACCCTAAATAGTCCACAGTGGGTACATTCAACCTACATTTGTCCACTCCTAGTGTCACACCTTTTTGTATTAACAAGTTCAAAACTTGGCACAATCTTTTGTTGTATTGATCCTGGTCCTCCCCATACACCAATACGTCATCCTGAAAGGCCATTACTCCGGGCATTCCTTTAAACATGCTCTCTACTGCTCTCTGAAAAACAGCTGAAGCAGAAGCAAGACCAAAGGGCATGCGTTTAAACTGGAAAAGAGCCTCTGAACGCAGTGAGATGCCAAGATTCTGCATGCAATTCGATTTGATGATAGGCAGATTACATATCTAACAAACTGAACAATTTGGCGCCCTTGAGAGTGGATGTGATTTGTGTGATATTGGGTAGTGGATGTTGGTCTACCCATATATGTCTGTTAAGATCACGCAAGTCCACACACATGCGTAAGGTACCATTCGCCTTCTTAGCAAGAACCACCGGAGATACCCAGTCAGAGGACTCAATAGGTTCTATAACATCACATGAACACAATTTATCTAATTCTCTTTTAAAATCTGACTGCAATGCCAAAGGCTCTCTTTAGACCGTGTGTATCACAGGGTGAGCTCCTTCCACTAATCTAGTATTATGTTTGAAACCTTTAAACAGTCCCAATTCTTTTTTAATACGTCTGGGTACATTAATTCCTATGATTCTTCCTTGACAGCTTGCACTTGGAAGAAATACTTCTTCAACATCACCTGATGAAGGTTATTAGGATCTAGTATGATGCCTAGATTGCCTTGGGCCTTCCACCAAAGAAGGCACGCATCATCCCTTGCTACATATATAATTCCTTTTGATTTGCTGGCCCTGAATTCAAGATCAGCGTCGAATTCCCCGATAACATCTATAACCTTTCCACCGTAACCCACTGGATGTATGGCAGACTGTCTTAAATTCTGGATAGAGAATGATACCTTCCAAACAGACTCACCTATTAAAGTGAAAGGAGACCCAGAATCTGCTAAAACTTTGACATCTACACCATACACATTGATAGAACACAACTGTATCCTCATTTCTTGTGAATTAACACCCTGTATATTCTCTGAGTGTTCCATGTCTAAAATGGTGAATATTTGGTCATCCTCGCTAGAGGAAGACACCCCTTCACCCCTTCGATTCCACATTATGTACCTTCCTAGACGAACTGTTTCTACTGGATCTACACACTTTTGTTTAATTACCTTTCTTGGAACATTTGGCACATATTTTGTTCGCAGCTGGGCATGCTCTAGCATGAGCTAGAGGACTTGTACTGCCACACCTGTAGCACTCTAATTTTTTCCTTGTTGCACTGTCACTGTCTCTCTTATCAAACCTTCCCTTGAGTTCTTTTGTTTTCTTATATTTTTTTAACCACTAGGACATTTTGCGCTTTACCATCTGATAATGTCATTTATTCCATATATGAACTTGTGCTTTCTATTCTTGTGTCGATGTCCGACGCCTTTTGCATGTCAGGTCAGGTTTGGATAAAAGAGCTTTCTGGACTTTCTTATCATTTATCTTTTCAACAAGTTGATCCTTTATCATTTTTTCTTCGAATGCTTTGTACTCACAAGAGGCCGCTAGAATGCGCAACATGCCAACGTAACTTGAAGCAGACTCTCCATGTAACTGAACCCTTTTGTAAAATTTGTGTCTTTCTAAAATTACGTTTTGCAAGCTTTGAAACGTGTGTTAGGAGCTTACATGGCTGTGGCATACTGATCTTCTACCCCATCACCTTCACCATCAACTATTTTATTTTATTTGCAGAGTTTTATATAGCGCTGGCTAGACCCGGAGGTATCAGAGTGCTTTACATGAGGATCAGCGAGTTACAACTTAACCAAATTACCAACAGTTACAGGAGCCAAGTATAACATATGGAAAACAGACAGTGTTACACAATAACATGAGTTACTAGCGAATAGCATAACCAAGACACACGTCCAAGAAGCAAAGAAGGGAGAGGGGGGAAGGTAAAAAGGGAAAGCAGATCGGGTCAGGCAGACCGGCAAGGGGGAAAGTGTTTCAGGGGATGGATTCGTCGGAGGGCGGGGGAGGAAAGGAGACATAGCGGAGAGACGAGGGAAAACCATGTCCAATGTCCGGCTGGGTCGGTGATGGCCGAGGGGGTGAACCAGAGCCTAATCTCCTCTATAGCTGAAAAAAACAGCTCCACCGGGCAGCGGCCATGCTTGTTCGGGCTCCGCGGTTAGCAAAGTTAGTGAAAGTTACAGTAACTTAACAAAGTGTGATACTAAAGGTTTGGTGTGCGTATCACCACAGTAGGTGCACGCAGAAATGCTGTAATATTGTGTTGTTTGATATAATTGGTGTGCATGTCACAGTAGGAGATGCACGCTTAGAAATTGCAAGACCAATGCCTCTATTGTGTGCGATGGCTGGCGAGTGGATTGCCGAGAGATTAGTGTAATTATGCCGTAATAAATTATTATTATTTTTTTTTAAAGTGTGCGTGTCATTGAGTAACTAATTACACGCTTAGTAGAGGTGTGCAGATCACCGAAATCAGCATTTCCTGATGAAAGATGGACACCACGCTTATGACGTACATGTGCTGACATAGGAGGCTCTGAAAATGAGTATTCCTGATAAAAGATGGCCACCACGCTTTTGGTCCTCGCGTGATGATATTGGATGCTTGCTGGTGTGCGGATCACTGAAATCAGCACAGATGAAAAATGTCTGGCATGCTTGTGATGTTAGCGTGGTGACATGTAGTGACCCGAGGACAACAGCTGAGAGCGCGCTGGAAACCAGCCAAATTTACTGATTCCTCAAGTAAAGAAAACGATTCACAGTACCTTACTATGGTGCACACAGACGCACCACGACTTGAAGACAGTGGTTGTTTGTCAGGCCTGCATCTCTGCCGTAGAAACACTTGGACATTGAAACACTTGGCTTGAAACAGCTGGTGGGTAACGACTCGTCTTATGCGTGGGAGTCCTGCTGACTGGCAACTCATCACCAGTGTAAAGATGCGCGGACTCCAGATAGGGTAAGATTACTTTATTCAAGTCAGCAGTACACAGGCAAAAACACACTGCTTCCTAAGGGCCCACCAACCACTACTCCTCCCATTCTAGAATTCCTCCCTCCATAAACTTCTAAGCATTCTCCCGGCGCGTGGAGACTCCAGATGCCCAAAGAATGTACAGAAGAACCCAACTGTAAAGATAGGCGCACACAAGCTTGTAGGTGAAGTAACGCCTTTAATAGCACCAACACAGGCTCCGGTATGAGGAGCGTAACAAGCATGTATCGGTGTACGCAGTCAGCTGTCAACTGTCATAACTGACAGTTTACAGCTGACGAGGCACAGTGATACGGTGTCCGCACAGGGACACAACTTAGCCAAGTACAGTAAGGTGTCCACCGGGGGACAAACAAGAGAGAGAACACAACACCAACACTTGCCAAATATAATACAAGGAAACCTGAATACTTTAGGTAGAGAACCTATGGGAGCCTAATTCAGTTCCAAACTACTTCGGCAGGACCTGAACTAAATACATTTTGTTCGATATTTTAAGTATTCACAGCGGTTATACCTGTGTGATTTGTTTTGAACCCTGGGTAATCTTTGAACAGTGCAATATTTTGGAATATCATTATAATGACAGACAGACCGACTTAACAGAAGAGCCTCCCTAGAGAAAGTGACATTCATTTTCAAATGGAAAAGTGTTGGAAAATACTCCTGAATGACATCAGCTGAGTGATAGCAAGATGGCAGCAGCTTCCTGTGGGCAGGGTGCACGAGTATAGATTATGATGTCATCAAAGAACACTTTTAGGTCATAGGAAAGGTAGGTTCTGCAACAAGCCTGTGCTCAGGGTCTTAGCTCTACCTGTACCAAGGAAGACCCTTGAGCGGAAACAGTGTGTGGTTCCGGAGTCACTACACATCAAGGAGCCTTCAGTAAAACACTTTTAGTAGCACTCTGGGAGGGTTTAGCGATATTGGTTATAGAAGAGCAAGCAAACCTCTACTATGGGGTGTCATGAAAAGAGGTGGCAGGAAAATCTCCTTTCCCCCCCACAAATAGTGCTTCAGAAAACATCAGGTAAGCATCACTCAAAGTCGCGTACTGGATGTCTGATGTTGTGAATGACACACCTGATACTCAGGGAAGCCAACTGAAAGACGCACACTGGTAACGCAATTCAAGTGGGGAAAGCGGATTGTTTGGACATAACGGGCCTGATTTAGCTGTGACGGAGTAACCTGTACGCCGAGAAATAAATTAAGCCCTAAGAGGGTTCTGTTTAACAAATGTATGATAATAAGGGAGAAGTAAAGGTGTCTGCAGCTGAACTAGCCGCTTTCAATAGATTCAGAGCTAGGATCACAGAATCAAGTTGTTGGACTTGGCCCTTTATGGCAGGTTCACCCCTAAACTTTTTGCCTTAAGTTCTGATATGGTGTTGGTGGTTTTAGGCCTCTGGGCACTTTAGCACTGTGGTCCAGTGTAAAGTGCGTGCACTCTCTGTGTACATTTGGTGAAGTTGGCCTGCCCTCCCATAGGAAAGCATTGGGGATAAGTGTGTCCGTGGTAATTCCTGGTATGAGAGGAGC
Source organism: Calotriton arnoldi (assembly GCA_963921515.1). Classification (NCBI taxonomy): domain Eukaryota; kingdom Metazoa; phylum Chordata; class Amphibia; order Caudata; family Salamandridae; genus Calotriton; species Calotriton arnoldi. The sequence continues at coordinate 2,153,720 of CAWUFW010001323.1, read as the reverse complement.
GGCCGGGGCGAGTTTAGTATGTATGAACTCGTGAGAATAAATGCTGCACAATGGTGTGCGCAGATTTATGATGACTGGTGGAGAAATGCCACTTTTAGAAGTTGGCATTTCTGTGTGCTATGTGTCTGCCTGCCTGATGTGAATTGCATGTCTGGCTTGTGAGTGACAGGGGCTGGGAGGTGTGTGTGGCTCCAGGAGGGGCAGGGTGAGTCAGCGCTGGGCTGAATAGGACCTCTGGGCTAAGAGTAGTGGGAGGGGTAATCCCCTGACTCTGAATAGGAAGGTGCCTGCCCTAGTGAATGCTGGCTCCGCCCCCTGTGGTGTGTCTGATCACCTAGCCCCCACCTGACAAAGGGGAAGAGGAGCTTGGAAAACAAAGTGCTCCAAATCCCCCCTGAACCAGTTGCATCTGGTTCCCCTAGCCCTGTCCTGCAGACAAAGACAAAAAGGTGTATAAATATAGGGGCTGTGACCCCATGAAAATGTTCAGTCAGTTCTGGTGTGCTGATCCTGCTGGGGCGTGCTGCTGCTGGGGTCCAGGGGGGGCTGCCAGGAGGGCTTGCCTCCCTGGGCCCTGCATTGCCCCTTCACCTTTGAGGGCTTTCTTTTTGGCTGTACTAGCGCCTTGGGAGCGCTGGACTTTGGAGAAGAGGAGCCCGAGGGCTCTGCAGCGCGAAGCTGCAGGCTTTACTGAGGGAATCCCAATGTGGGGATTCCCCCCTGATGAAGGAGAGCGAAGCGGGTGCCCACCCCGCGTTGGGTATTGTTTGCGGGTGGCCACCCCCCGTTTCGAGTCAGTGGCGGGTGCCCACCCGCTTATGTGCTGTTCCGGCGGGTGCCCACCCCGCCGGAACCTTTAAACGAAGCGGGAGCCCACCCCGCGTTTCACCGCCACGGCCGGAGGCTGAGAGGAAGTCAGGCAGCGCGATGCCTGGTGTGGGGCGGGACTTCCGCCTCACAAAAGGAAGTCCCGCCCGCCGGAGACGCGGTGAGGGGAAAGTGCCGGCCAGAGCCTCGCGGGCTCCACAGTGAAGTCCCGGGTCCCAGGAGGGGGCCCGGGTGAAGAGAGGCGGGCGGCCGAGGCCACTGATGGCAGCACGGGGCTCCGATGGCAAAAGGGAGAGCCCCGCGGGTTGCCGAGTTGAGTGACTACAGCGGATGGGGCACGAGGCATATTGTCGGTGCCTGCCCCCGCCGCAGTTGGAGAGTAGACAGAGAGCAGCACACCATGGGAGCCGGTGAGTAGGGCTCTGTAGTGGTTCTCTGTGCGTGCCTATTCGAGGCACAGTGCTATCCCTGCATTATTTCCTGAGCAGACCCGCCGTTGCGGGCCGCTCCACAAAGGGGGCATCTTTGTTTTTAGAGCCGTGGGGGTCCCGAGGGCACAGAGGTGCCGGGCCCCCTTTACGAATAAATGTCACAGCTGCACCGCCGTAGCGGGCAGCTGCCACATGGGCGCATCTGTTCTTAGGGCCCAGGAAGGGGTCCAGAGGGCCTTGAGGGGCCCGTGCCCATTTGGCCACATTTTGTGATAGAGTCCCTGAGGGGGACAGAAGAGGCACAGTGGTGCCAGGCCTTAGTATTCACAGCTGCGCAGCACTTAGTGCCAGCTGCTACGTTTAGGCCACAGTTCTTGGGGGCATTGAGAGAGGTAGGAGTGAGATGCACTCCTCTGCCCCAGTACTTTCACAGCTGCACGGCAATTAGCGTCAGCTGCTACGTTTAGGTATGCGCAATTGCACACTTGCGAACTCTGCTGCCTAGACAGCAGCCCTGACATTCTGGACACAGGGCATTTGAGCCCCTTTGAGAAGGCCAGTTGGCCAGGGGGTCAGTGATTTATGTGATATTAGGAAATGTGATGCTCTACAATGATTCATGCCTCTAAATGCGTTTGGGGATGAGATTATGTGCGTAATGTGTTTATGCCAGTGAGATTATTTCCTACTGTGAGTATACCCCTAATGTGAGTGATACTTAGGAGGTTAGGGTCTAAGATGTTAGACTGATGAGGTTGGCGTACAATGGATTTGGAGCCTAATGTGATACTGTGCATAATGTGGTTTATGTTACAGGCTGATGCTGAGTACAGTGGTTACCAGTGATTACTGGTTGTACGTGTAGGATATGTCTTACTTTTGCTAAGTTCACTTTGTGATGGTTCTGACAGTGGTCCAGTGGGCCCTGTCAGGTGTACATAATCCCTTGTAGATATTACCTAGTGCCAGGTGGCACCATGTATATGATGTGAGTACTATTCTAATGTGTTATGAGAATACAAAGGCTAATTTTGATATAACCTTGTGTGGAGTTCCTTTTGTAGTGTGCCTGGTGTGTTGTTGCTGTGTGCGTGCGCAAACGCTTTACACATTGCCTCCGGGATAGGCCTGACTGCTCGTGCCAAGCTACCAAGGGGGTGAGGAGGGGTTATCTTTGGCATGTAACTCCCTCGCCCTGACTAGAGTGGTGGTCTCTGCCTGGCTTTGGCGCAAGCCTTAGCCAACCAAAGATACCATTTCTAACATTGGTTGTCAGCGGTGAGGATAGGACTTGCGTTTGCGCAGTACCACAGCGACAACTGGCTGCACTACAAGCTCTGCATGTTAGATAGTCACATGTTGGGGATTATTGTTTCTAATTTTGTTTTCTCCTCAAAAGTGTCATTTTTAAATGTTGTTTTCTGCGTTTTTATGTTTAGTGGCAGAAGAGAGAAAATGACAGGGTGGGGACGCCAGTAGGTGGGGAGGTTCCCATAGATAGGGAGTCCCTTGCTGGGTCCAGTGCCCCATCCTTTTTCCTGTCTCCAGAAGTGTGGGTGGATAGGAGGGAAGAGAGGGAGTGTGGAGGAGAAACAGCTAGCTCGGGAGGGTAGGTTATCCCCTGAGTGTAGTTTGAGTTGTCTGGGTTCACCAGTAAGGGTGGGATCCAGTGGTGGCAGCAAGATGAAGTCCAGTGCAGGAAGTCCCATTCCCAGTTCCCAGAGTATGGTACCTGGTTCCCAGTAAGAGGGGGATAGGTTGAGATTCAGGGGCAGTAAGATACTGTCTCACCAGTCTGGGGGGGGGCGTATGTGGATGAGTGGTGTGTTGCACTGGACGATTGGGTGTGAGTTCTCTGAAAGAAGGAGCTTGCATGGGGGAGTGACCCAAGAGGAATGGTGCAGGTGTCTCCCAATCCGCGTGGCGGAGATGGTTCAGAGGAACCCAACTAGGTGCCCTTATAGTGAGAAGGTTGCAAGGCCTCACATCATGTCCTTAGAGGAAGGTGTGAGACTGGGCCGTGATCCGTGCCTCAACCTCAGTCTCCAGTACTGGATGGTTCTTAGAGGGAACACCAGGTAAAGAGCCTAGTCTGTCCTGTTGGACTGTTCTTGGTGGGGGATCTCCCCGTGGTAGGTGAGCTGAGAGTGATCTTACAAAGAGTGACTGAGGTGTCTTCCAGCCCAGAGTGGTGGAAGAGGTTCAGAGTAGCCCAGCTAGGTCCCGGTGTAGTGGGAGGGGTGTAGGGACTCATGTCCTGTCTCAGAGGAGAAGGAGAAGGAGTGAGTGTGGGGCTGTGTGTCTCAAGGTGCCCGAAACCCCGTCTCAGGACCTGGATGGTTCCCGAGGGGAACACCAGGTTGGGATCCTAGGCTGTACTACTAGGCCATTTGTGGGGGATCTCCCAGTGTCTAGAGGACATGGAGTGTCTGTAACCAGAGCTCCAGCGGTCCTGGTGTCTGGCAGTACCGCTCCAGTTGGGAGGGTGCAGAAGTCCAGAGTGAGGGGTGAGAGGGGGAAAGAGTCCCCAGTGGAAGAACCAGTGGGTCAGAAGGGGCCATGGTGTCACCACTTCTGTCCTGGGGGATCTTCACGCACTGTCAGATGGACAGGAGGTCGTGAGATCTGCGCCAGGCAAACTGTCACACAACACATTAGTCATGTGTCACCCTCAGGAGGGGGGCATGCGTGCTCCCCATGAAGTCCTGGTTCGCCGGGCATCTGACCAAAGGGTACCGTCCCTGGGTTGGGGAGCCAGGAGCAGGTGTTTCCTAACCTGGACGGCAGGGCGACTGTAATCAGTGTCCTGACCGGTTTGCCTTCTAGGAGTACCCCGTTGAACACAGGTGGGGCCCATCTTAAGTGAAGGGACCCTGTGTTTCCCAGAAGGGGTGGTGCAGGCCTAGCCGAGATCTTTAGGGTCCCTGGCTGAGTGTGGTAGTACTACCCTGAGAGCAGGTGGGGCCCATCTTAAGTGAAGGGACCCTGCTCTACAGTGGGAGGGTGCAGAACTCTGGAAGGGGGTGCAGAGGGAGGGAGTCCTCGCCTCTGACCCCGGTGCATTCGGTGAATGTGGATCCCAGGTGGTAGACCAGTTGATGGAGAGAGGTCCTGAACTGGTGGGAGAGTTGTGTTCTGGTGGGTGCTTCCCCTGGGAGGGTGCAGAACCCCAGAAGTAGAGGTAGGGTGAGGAGACGCTTTGCCCGTGACCTCTGGTCAGCCTGAGGGTGCGGACCCTAGGTTGAAGGATCAGTGGTAGTTTGAAACTACACTGAGAGGGAGAGTGGAGAATGGCTATTGTATGCCAGGGGTTACTGCCCCCCACTCTGTGGATTGGCAAGGACCAGTGATGTCTGGGTGGCCTAGGGCCTGGTCCTGGACGTGGACAACTAGGGAGTACCAGTGGGGTAGCCTAGTTGGGCCTGAGAGTTCTTTTTCAGAGGGAACCACATGGGTTCAGAGTGGCGTAGAACCGGAGGGTGTCCCTGCAGTGAGGGCCCGCGTCCGTGTTCTATCGCCTCGAAGCAGGGAAGCCCATCAAGGTAGTGATTGGTCTACCCTGTGTTTTGGCTGGAAGGGGGTTGTGTTGGACTTGGCCCTTTTTGGCAGGTTCACCCCTAAACTTTTTGCCTTAAGTTCTGACATGGTGTTGGTGGTTTTAGGCCTCTGGGCACTTTAGCACTGTGGTCCAGTGTAAAGTGCGTGCACTCTCTGGGCCTGATTCACAGAACTAACTTACGTCAAAAACGTAAACGTAAACGTAAAGTTAGTACTTTTTAGGTATTCACAGAATACACTTACTCATTTTGGTATTCACAGAATGAACTTACTCATTTTGGTATTCACAGAATAGTACTAACTTTACGTTTACGTTTACGTTTTTGACGTAAGTTAGTTCTGTGAATCAGGCCCAGTGGGCCTGATTCACAGAACTAACTTACGTCAAAAACGTAAACGTAAACGTAAACGTAAAGTTAGTACTATTCTGTGAATACCAAAATGAGTAAGTGTATTCTGTGAATACCTAAAAGTACTAACTTTACGTTTACGTTTACGTTTTTGACGTAAGTTAGTTCTGTGAATCAGGCCCTCTGTGTACATTTGGTGAAGTTGGCCTGCCCTCCCATAGGAATGCATTGGGGATAAGTATGTCCGTAGTAATTCCTGGTATGAGAGGAGCCGCCGGGGCGAGTTTAGTATGTATGAACTCGTGAGAATAAATGCTGCGCAATGGTGTGCGCAGATTTATGATGACTGGTGGAGAAATGCCACTTTTAGAAGTTGGCATTTCTGTGTGCTATGTGTCTGCCTGCCTGATGTGAATTGCATGTCTGGCTTGTGAGTGAGAGGGGCTGGGAGGTGTGTGTGGCTCCAGGAGGGGCAGGGTGAGTCAGCGCTGGGCTGAATAGGACCTCTGGGCTAAGAGTATTGGGAGGGGTAATCCCCTGACTCTGAATAGGAAGGTGCCTGCCCTAGTGAATGCTGGCTCCACCCCCTGTGGTGTGTCTGATCACCTAGCCCCCACCTGACAAAGGGGAAGAGGAGCTTGGAAAACAAAGTGCTCCAAATCCCCCCTGAACCAGTTGCATCTGGTTCCCCTAGCCCTGTCCTGCAGACAAAGACAAAAAGGTGTATAAATATAGGGGCTGTGACCCCATGAAAATGTTCAGTCAGTTCTGGTGTGCTGATCCTGCTGGGGCGTGCTGCTGCTGGGGCCCAGGTGGGGCTGCCAGGAGGGCTTGCCTCCCTGGGCCCTGCATTGCCCCTTCACCTTTGAGGGCTTTCTTTTTGGCTGTACTAGCACCTTGGGAGTGCTGGACTTTGGAGAAGAGGAGCCCGAGGGCTCCGCAGCGCGAAGCTGCAGGCTTTCCCGGGGGAATTCCGATGTGGGGATTCCACCCTGATGAAGGAGAGCGAAGCAGCTGCCCACCCCGCGTTGGGAATTGTTTGCGGGTGCGCACCCCGCGTTTCGAGTCAGTGGCGGGTGCCCACCCCGCTTATGTGCTGTTCCGGCGGGTGCCCACCCCGCCGGTACCTTTAAACGAAGCGGGAGCCCTCCCCGCGTTTCACCGCCGGAGGCTGGAGAGGAAGTCAGGCAGCGCGATGCCTGGCGTGGGGCGGGACTTCCGCCTCACAAAAGGAAGTCCCGCCCGCCGGAGATGAGGTGAGGGGAAAGTGCCGGCCGGAGCCTCGCGGGCTCCACAGTGAAGTCCCGGGGCCCGGGTGAAGAGAGGCGGGGCGGCCGAGGCCGCTGATGGCAGCACGGGGCTCCGATGGCAAAAGGGAGAGCCCCGCGGGTTGCCGAGTGACTACAGCGGAGGGGGCACGAGGCACATTGTCGGTGCCTGCCCCCGCCGCAGTTGGAGAGGAGACAGAGAGCAGCACACCATGGGAGCCGGTGAGTAGGGCTCCGTAGTGGTTCTCTGTGTGTGCCTATTCGAGGCACAGTGCTATCCCTGCATTATTTCCTGAGCGGACCCGCCATTGCGGGCCGCTCCACAAAGGGGGCATCTTTGTTTTTAGAGCCGTGGGGGTCCCGAGGGCACAGAGGTGCTGGGCCCCCTTTACGAATACATGTCACAGCTGCGCTGCCGTAGCGGGCAGCTGCCACATGGGCGCATTTGTTCTTAGGGCCCAGGAAGGGGTCCAGAGGGCCCTGAGGGGCCCGTGCCCATTTGGCCACATTTTGTGATAGAGTCCCTGAGGGGGACAGAAGAGGCACAGTGGTGCCAGGCCTTAGTATTCACAGCTGCGCAGCACTTAGTGCCAGCTGCTACGTTTAGGCCACAGTTCTTGGGGGCATTGAGAGAGGTAGGGGTGAGATGCACTCCTCTGCCCCAGTACTTTCACAGCTGCACGGCAATTAGCGTCAGCTGCCACGTTTAGGTATGCGCAATTGCGCACTTGCGAACTCCGCTGCCTAGACAGCAGCCCTGACATTCTGGACACAGGGCATTTGAGCCCCTTTGAGAAGGCCAGTTGGCCAGGGGGTCAGTGATTTATGTGATATTAGGAAATGTGATGCTCTACAATGATTCATGCCTCTAAATGCGTTTGGGGATGAGATTATGGGCCATATGTATCAATGTTAGGTTTTGCGATTCTCAAATAGTGATTTTTTGCGAATCGCTATTTGAGAATCGCAAAACGAGATGTATGTAGGATTTGCAAAAAAATTGCGAATCCTACATATTCCTTAATTGCGAATCGCAAATTGCGATTCGCAATTAAGGAAACCCTCCCATTCATTCCTATGGGCCTAGAGGCCCATAGGAATGAATGGGAAGACATTCTCAATTTGCGATTAGCAATTAGAGAATCGCAAATTGAGAATGCAATTTCAAGGTTGCAAGGGTGTCAAAAGGACACCCTGTTTCACCCCTGAAATATGCATGGGTGCACATATGGCGCACATACATGCCCTAAGGCCATGTCTGTGCGCCACATTGCACTTTGAAAAATGCATAAAAGTGCATTTTTCAAAGAAATCGCAAATTACCACCAACTTGAAGTTGGTGGTAATTTGCGATTCCTTAAGGCCAAATTGCACTTTTTTTGTGCTTCTTACATTGCATTTAAGGAATCGCAATTTGCGTTTCCTTAAATGCATTCGCAAAATAGGGAATCGCAAATTTTGCGATTCCTTATTTTGCGAGGCAGTTTTTCATTCATACATACCACTAAGCAAAATTGCGATCGCAAACGCCCCCAGTAAGCGTGGGGAAAATGCCTACCGGGGGGCGTTTCATTGTGCTTTTTCACGCCTCTCTGGCGTTGCTGGTACGCCCGCTTCGGCTCCTCCTTAGACTCCCTGTACTGCAGTGTTGGAGGCGGGTGGCTACTCGAGGGCGCTGAACTTCCTCAAATCATACCGCCCTCGGCACCACGATATTCTAGAGGCGTGCCACAGAGCACTTGCTCCGCCTCCTCCTTTCCCCTCCACTACGCCTTCCTTCACGTGCCTCAGGACTCCTGTCAAATCCTTCACAGGGAGCAACAGAGGATTTACTGGATGCCGGTGACACACACACCTCCTTGTGTGTTCACAGCGTGCCCAGTGACACGCTCACTTTGCTAAGATCCTCCAGCGTTCCTCTACAGCATTTGCTCATGCCGAAGGTTTAAATCAACTGCTCATTCCCCACGCCAGTCTTCACAAGTGCACTTCTTTATGTCCCGGTGACACGCACACTATTTTGCGTGTCTCCACAGTCCTCAGTGACACGCTCACTAATATCTTCATAAGTGCACTTCTACCTCGCACCGGTGATACGCACACCTTCTTGCGTGTCTCCAGGGTACTTCAGTGACACGCTCACTTCCATTACCTTCTGCAGCTGACCCTATTATTTTCATTCTTTCTCATCTCTACGGTGACGCACACACCATTGTGCGTGTCTGAAGGCTTGTTTGTGACACGCTCACTACTTCCTTTCAAATTCCATCACAACGGTGATGCACATACCATTTCCCTGTGTGTCACTCCTCCCACAGTGATACACACACTTCCTGGGTATCCTGCGTGTCATCCTTCCAGGCAGATTCACCTCCTGTGCTACAACTATCCTTGCAGCGACACGTACACCTACCTTTGTGTGCCATTTCTTTTCGCATTTTCCTGTGTTCTGCTGCTGGCAAGTGTTTTCAACTGTGATGCACACACCATTTCCCTGTGTGCCACCCTTTCTACAGCGATACGCACACTTCCTAGACATTTTGCGTGTCATCCTTCACCACCTCGGCTACAATTATTATTGCGTTAACATGCACATCTATCCATTGTGCGCACATTTTTTTTTGTTTTCCCAACTGGCATCTCTTTTTCTTGCATCAAGCATCGCATCCCTACGTAACTCTAGCGTTATATATTTCTTTGCTCTGCAACTGGCAAGAGATTCTTCTCCCCGTGTTCTACTCTTATCTTGCATATTAACATGGCTGCTGCAAGCATGACCCAGCCTCCGCCATTCCTGAATGAGTGTGGGGAACCCAATCTTACTTGGAAAGAATGGATCAAGATCTTTGAGTCATACCTTATTGCCATTAGGGGAGAGAAATCCAGGGGTATATTAGCAACAACTTGCGATAATTATCGCAAACCGCGCTTAGCGCGGTTTTTTTATCGCCGCGTATCGCTGGATCTTATCGCGGAGATAACACGTTATTAGCAACGTTTATCTCCAATGCGATAAAATATCCAGCGATAGCGGCGAAATGCGTGAATATCGCTGGAAATCCAGAGATATTCACGCATTAACGCCATGGGGGACTTAGCCTGACAATCCACCTCCCATTGAACAAACAGGTAAGTCATGTTTTTAGCAGGTGTTAAATTCTAGCGATAATCGCGCTTAGCGCAAGTTTTTTTATCGCTTCGCGTGCGTTGCTAATAGGGGGAAGTTGTGTTAGCGACTGTTTTCAGTCGCTTTTAGTTGGGAACGCCTACCTTGCATGTCATTAGCGATAATCATCGCTGGCATGCAAGGCGATAGGAAAACGGGCCGCTATCGCCAGGAAGCTGTCGCTAACGCCTGTTAGCGACAGCTTGCTGATAGGGCGATAAAAATATCGCCGCTTTAGCGGCAAAAAGTGCCGCTAAAGTGGCGATACTGCCCTTGCTAATATGCCCCATAGTGCCTCAAGGAAACAACACATCCTTCTTCACAACCTGGGGACCCATGGAAGGAAAGTTTTTGATACCCTACCAGAACCAGACCTAGAGGAAGAGGGAGATGCTTACGAACCCTCTTTGATAAAATTGGAAATTCACTTTGGAGATAAAGTTAATATTGTCCTGGAACGCCACAAGTTCTTTTGTAGAGTTCAAGGAAAACATGAAAGTATTTCAAGCTATGTAGCAGTGCTGAGAGGTTTAAGTGAGCTATGCCAGTTCGGAGATCTCAACAATTCCCTAATAAGGGACCAAATGGTGAGGTGCACCAATAATGGTAAAATACAAGAAAAATTACTGCAAAAACAACCTAATCTACAAGAGGCGATTGAATTGGCCAAATCGATTGAACACACCGCCCTCTGTATGAAAGAAATTAGGCCTAGTTCTGTTCAACCCGACCACTCCCATACTGACCAGAGCCAGGTGTCGGAGATTTTTGACCCTCACACGGAAAATACTGTATGCAAAGTTAAGAATACTAAAACCTTTAACCCTGCACGTGACAACAACCCAAACAAACTTAAATGCTACCGATGTGGTAGTAGTAACCACTTGGCCAACAATCGAACTGCCAAGCCATATCAGCTATATGCAAAAAGTGCAATAAGAAAGGCCACTTAGCTAGGGTATGTCACAGTAAACAAAACAGTGCTGAGGTAACACCTGAATCAAAAATCCAGTCAGTAAAGAAAATCATCTTCCAGGTCCGGGACTCCAATACTGTCAACCAAATAAACTACCCACAATGTGAAATTGGGTTGGATGGCAAGAAAATCAATATGTATGTGGATTCATGTTCCCCCTTCACTTTTGTGAACATTTCAGATTTTAAAGACATGAACATTTGCAAAGAAAGTGAATTAATAAAAGCTGACATTTCCCCTAGCAGCTACACTAGAGAATCTATCCCTTTGAAGGGCATGGTTAAAACTCAAAGACCGTGTTACCCTAGGGAAAGTTTACATAGTAGAAGAGGGGTCCAATCTTCTTGGTTGGCAACACCAAAAAGAATTAGGCATAAAACTTGACCCTAACAACCCGGAACAAGTACTTACTATTGACTTGTCCATCCCGGGTAAATCCTTTGTCAAAGAGTTTCCTGAGGTTTTCACTTCCGAACTAGGGCTCCTTAAGAATTTTCAACACAAAATAAAATTGAAACCCAATGCTAAACCGATTGCTCACAAAACAAGGCCCATACCTCACCTTCTGTGGAAACCCCGAAAACTTGAACTAGCCAGATTACAGACTCTAGGTGTCATACAACCCGTGGATTGTAGCGCATGGGTTGCCCCAGTAGTCATCGGCAAGAAAGCCCAGGGTAATGACATTAGATTGTGCATCGACCTCAGGGACCTTAACGATAACGTCATCATAGAAAGACACCCACTTCCACGCATCCACGAGGTGTTAAGTACCATGGGGGAAGCCACGTGCTTTAGTGTACTGGATCTGTCTAATGACTACCATCAGGTAGAGTTACACCCCGACTCCAGAGAATTAACCGCCTTCACCACTCCGCTGGGATCGTTCATGTTCCTCAGAATGCCGTTTGGACTCGCTTCAGCGGCAGCGGTATTTCAAAAGATAATGCATCACATACTAGAAGGGGTACCCAAAACCATGTGCTTTCCAAGACGATGTCTTAATTTACGGAGCAACACCTGATGAACACGACTCGTCTCTCAGAACAGTTCTCGAGAGATTCAAAGAGGCGGGTCTTACCCTAAAAGAAGAAAAATGCCAAATCGGGGTGGGAACTGTTGACTACCTTGGGCACACCATATCAAGGGACGGATTTAAACCCAAATTAAGCCTCCTTGATGCCGTTGAAAAAGACAATGCACCCACCACCAAACAAGAACTATTATCTTTCCTTGGCCTTGCTGAATACATGGCCAAATACGTCAAGAACTTTGCCGATATTTCCAATGATCTCAGGGAACTCACTAAAAACCATACGCCTTACAAATGGCTAGATAAGCACCAGGTAGCCTTTGATAACATTAAGAAAACAATATTAAGTGCCCCCCACTTATGCAATTTCGACCCTTCCAGGAAGACCATCCTAACCACTGACGCCAGTAACAAAGGTCTAGGCGCAACCCTCTCTCAGGTCATCGGTGGGAGAGAACGCATTGTTGCTTTCGCATCCCGCACACTCAACAACTCAGAAAGAAACTACTCTGTAGTAGAGAGGGAAGCCCTGGCCTGTTTCTGGGCGATAAAACATTTCAAGTTCTACTTATGGGGGATAAAGTTCACAGTTCGCACCGATCACAAGCCCCTCATCTACATGTTCAGTTCTAAAGGTACAGCTAACAGTACACCCATAGTAGCTAGATGGGTGTTAGGCCTGGAAAGTTTCGTTTTTAAACTTGAATATGTGGCGGGCGACCTCAACACAGCAGCTGACTTCCTTTCGAGGGCACCATTAGACCTGGTGGAAAACTTTGAAACATCTGAATTTCCCATTTTACAGGTTCACTCTTCTACAATAAATAAAGATGAATGGATCGAGAGCATGACCCAAGATGCTACACTCACTTGTCTTAAAGAATACACTCTACAAGGATGGCCAGCTTCTCGTAAAAGTGTTAGCCAAGAACTAGACAAATTTTGGGAAATCAGACACGAAATCAACTTAAACAATGATTATATCTGGAGAAATAACAAAATCATACCTCCTGAAGAGTTGAAGGACAAGATAATAGATTTGGTTCACGAGGGCCACCTAGGGAGAAGCCTTACAAAAACTAGACTTAGAGAGCACTATTGGTTCCCTAACATGGACTCTATGGTCGAGACCAAAGTCAAGAACTGCACTATTTGCGCCAATAGTGACAAAAGTAAACACACCCAGAAGGCACCTCTTTCCCTAGTTTCCATTCCGGACAAGCCATGGGAAAAACTGGCACTGGACATCATCGGCCTGATCAATAAAAGAGGTGTCACAAAAAGATTTGTATTTGTTCTGACTGATTTTCACTCACACTGGGTAGTCATCAAAATGGTGAACCAAATTACTACCGAATTCCTAATCAATTTCCTGCGAGATACTTTTGTAACTGAATGCATTCCGTCCACCCTGGTCATGGACATTGGAGTTCAATTCACCTCGTCAGCCATGTCCAACTTCCTAACTGGTTTAGCCATAACCCACTTCAAAACTGCTCTGTACTGTCCTCGAGCTAATGGCTTAGTCGAAAGAGTAAACAGAATGGTAAAAGAGAACATACAGCTAGCTTGTATCAACCATCTACCTGTTGAACGCTCTATACAAGATATGCTCTGGGCATTTCACACCACTCCCAACCTGATCACGGGCATATCTCCCTTCTCGTCACTCAGAAGAAGAAAACCCAGTACTAAGTTCTTCCCCAACTGGATCAGGGGTGGAGAGGTAACAGCACACTCTTATGACAACGCCAAATCCAGAATAGCTTCCCATCAAGCCAAGTACAAAGACCGGTATGATCACAAGCATGGAACCAAACACCGGGAATGGGCTGTAGGCGACTGGGTAGCTGTGAAAAAAACCACTCTTGCAGGGGATCACGAATCCAAGTTCTATGAACCCAAAAGAATAGTGGAGATCAAAAACAACACAGTGGTTCTTGAGAATGGGCAGAACTGGAGCATGGATCGTTTAGCAAAAAGCCCGAGCCCAGAGAACACCACTCACGATAGCTCCCAGACTTCTGTTGGCCCCGGAAACTGGACAACTCATCAAAGGAGCTGCATCAGAAGACCAATTGTTTCACCTAAATGGCATAAAGACTTTATGATGCAATAATGTTAACCTTTTATTCTTTCCCTTGTTTTTAGGGGGGAAGATGTGTTATAATCCCTTGCCTTTCCAGGTTTGTATAGTGGGACTCTTTAGGAACCCTGTCGTGGTTTCTTCCTCTTTCCCTGCCCCCCTCCCTCTTTCCACCCCTTGGAACATTCCTTCTGTTTAGCCAGAGGCTGCCTTGGAATGTTGACAAGAGCAGCCTGACTGGCAAACTTCATTGGTTGCTGTGCCCTGTGCTCTACGCGCTTGAGGTGGCAGAGTGGAGGCCGTAATAAAGGAAATCTTCACTTACCTGATTCCAGTCTTCATTGTAACAAAGTCAATATTAAAAATGAAGAAGTGGAGAACCGTGTCTGAAGGAATAACCTTCAGGGAGTGGGCACTTCTTTTGACTGACAAAACTACTTTAGTTTTGAACTTTGTTGTTAGTCAAAAAGCAAAATCCAAGCTGAGAATTTTGAAAGTAAGTTTTCATTGACCCGAAAGCATCAGGTTCCCCGGGGTCACACCTAAGGTTCATGGCAGGCATGAGAAACCAATCAGTTTTTCCAATACCTTTTAGCAAGGGAGAAGGTTTTTGATGCAAGCCTGGGCAGAATATCCAATAAACCTCAGGAGGTGCGTCCTTTCAAGATATTCCTGGACCAGGCTTTTGAGACTGCACAACACCAGTGAGAATCCCTTCAGATCAATTCACATTTAACTCTGATGGTTGACATGATAAAATGACACAAAACCCTATGTTGAAAGGACACTTTCAATGACATGCTGACACACAAGTGGCTAGATATTTACTAAAAGTTTTGAAAAGTTCAAATGCAATATTGCTTTTTTAGCTCATAGGAACCAGGGGCAGATGTAGCTAGCCGCTAAATGTTTGATTTTTTTCTTTTCTTTGTTTTGCCTTCTCTTAGCAATGATGTCCAGAGGTGAAATATGTAAGAATGTATGTTGGTGGAAAACATGATCCATGTTGGCCATGGAGGGTCCCAAACTAAGGGGCAGATTTATCAGTGTTTCATGCAATGCAGGAAGACACCTTTCTGCGTTGTGCTGCACTACTTGAAAGGCAGAGGACTGGAATGTGCCATATTTAACATTATATGGCACATTCCAGTTCTCTCCTTGCCCTGGCACACTTTGGCTGCCTAAGGTGCAAGGGTGCCTGCCTTGCAGAAAGGATTGTTTTTGTGTAGGGAGGCACACCTTCCTGCACAAAAACAATTCTCTGAGGCTTTTTCCTGTTTCTACGTGTGCAGCGGACGCCTGCTGAAGTAAGGCGTGCATAATAGTATCGCATAATATTGCGTGGCACTGTTGTACTTTATTTCTACTGTTATTGAATTTTAAACTGCTTTTAGCCTTGCTGTACTTACTTGCATCTTTTAACTACTTTTAGCTCACTTCACATCCCAATTCTTCCTGGGTGTGTTCGGACGAGCACTCCCAGCTCCCTCCTACTTTCTCGGGGCTCTTCGGTCCGCCGTGAGGTTCCCCTCAATTGCGCGGAAAGAGCTCCAGTCTTGCTCTCTCTTCTTCCTTCAAGTCGGCCGCCATCATAGCAGTTGGCGGTTCAGCTCCCTACCGTAGCTCCCGGTTCCGCATTTCCGGTTCCGGCTACAGGGGCATATCTGCCCAATACATTCCCGAGCGCGCAGCGGACGCACGCAGTGGGTACGCCGCCGTCGCGCCAAAGGCCAGCCCGTCTGCGCCCGGACTGCGCCTTGCGCCAGGAACCCTGCCCATTTTCCTATCCTAACCTACACCAAGGAGCAGTTACTACTCCTAAACTCTGGTAGGTGTGCATTTCAGCTCAGGGAAATCAATAATAACGCTCTTCTATGCCCCCACTGTTGGTTTGCAATCTTAGCTAGCAACCTCCCTGCTACCGCCCCTGCTGTGGACCTCCCCAAATTGAGGGGCCCACAAATGCACACATCTCGCAGAACCATGAACCTAAACTCCCAACGTACCTCTCTCTCTTCTGACTCCTTAGTAGGTACTAATGCCCCACAAATCAAAGATGGCTCACTTAGCGCTATACTACTCAATACTAGATCCGCCATCAAACACAAATATCAATTGGAGTGTCTGCTTCAAACTGCAAATCCTGACATTGTATTTCTCACTGAAACCTGGGCCACTGCGTCATCAAAACCCGATTGGGTGATAGCCCTACCAGTGGGCTATTTGCTTGCCAGCCAGCCCAGGTTGGGACAAATGGGTGGGGGAATTGCTATTATCTATAGGTCGGAGTTTAAAATTACTTCTGAATCTGTTCTGCTACCAGGTTCAGAAGCTATGATGTTCAACATCAAAATCAGGAATGTGCTATCCTTTCCTGGTATGCTCCTCTACAGACAGCCCGGACCTAAATCCCCATTATCCCATGCACTACAGACCTTGCTAGAATCATGCTTAGACTCCCCCACGTTCACCATACTAGGGGACTTCAATTTTGACCTTGAACGTAGTGAGGATGCTTACACCTCTGTGTTGATAGACACTCTGGAAGCATATGGCCTTACGCAGATAGTCCTACAACCAACCCATAAGGCACTTCATACGCTGGATGGGATTTTTACGAACAATTCCCTTATGCGTATTGACAATATTCTGCCACTTACATGGTCCGACCATATGGCAATATTTTTTAACCTACCTGGTGGGCCTAATATAGACCCGCCGCTGCCACATCTGCCCCCGACTAAAAGTCGGCCCTGGCGGAACATCAGGCCAGAGGCGCTAACAGACCTGCTAGCTAACAGTATGCCAACCTTAGCTGCAGACTCTAACTTGGCGGCTGAAAGTTATGAGAATTGGATCAGGTCAGCCATTAATCAACTAGCCCCAGAAATAACCGTCAAACAGCGTAGGAAAAAACCTACTGCCCCTTGGTACAATCTCGAGCTGAAAACAATTAAATCCACATGTAGACGCCTTGAACGCATATGGAGGGTGGACTATAGCATGACAACCAGAAAGAACTATAACCAGGCAGTAAATGATTACAAAGCATCCATCATTAGCTCAAAAAAGAACTTCTACACTAGCAAAATCGAGGGGGCCAAAAATTCTGCTAGAGAACTCTTTAGGACCGTCAATGCACTATCCAAACTCCATCATAGTAATGTATTTGCCCCGGATCAAGCGTTGTGTGATAAAATGGCCACTTTCTTTCAGTCAAAGGTTCAAGTAATATATCAGGAACTAGAGAGTCAGAGCCCTGACAACCCCTCCTCTCAGGCCACACTCACAGCAGACATGACATCATCACCTGCCATCTAACCAGCTTCTCCTCCTTGACAACCGATAGCGTAAATGACCTATTACTGGCTATCAAGTCTGGATCTCCAACCGACCCATGTCCGCCCAACATCATTCACGGTGTCTCTAACAAAGTCAACACATTACTTGCCCCTCTTCTGAACAATGTTATTAACACTGGTGTCTTCCCAACCTCCTGGAAGAAAGCTTGTATCCGACCCATCTTAAAGAAACCCGCTCTTGACCCTCTTGAGGTAATAAATTACCACCCAATCTCTTGCTTGCCTCTGGCAGCAAAAGTCCTGGAAGAGGCCATTAACGCAGAGCTC
The DNA here is from genome assembly GCA_963921515.1 of Calotriton arnoldi. NCBI lineage: Eukaryota > Metazoa > Chordata > Amphibia > Caudata > Salamandridae > Calotriton > Calotriton arnoldi. The sequence goes on along the minus strand of CAWUFW010001323.1, from coordinate 2,136,395 downwards.
ACGGACTACCTAAATTCCAACAACCTTTTAGACTCTACACAACATGGCTTCCGTTCGGGCCACTCGACGGAATCAGCACTAATTATGGCCATGGAAGAAATAAGATGGCAAATTGACAGGGGTGGCAGGGCCATCCTGATCCTACTTGACCTATCAGCCGTGTTCCATACGGTTAATCATACTGTACTTACGCGACGGCTGGAGGCAGTAGGAGTTGGAGGCACTGTGCTTTCCTTCTCACCTCCTTCCTCTCTGCTAGAGAACAGAGGGTGTGCTGGGACTCCCTAGAATCAGGCAAATTCTATCTTCCTGGTGGAGTGCTGCAAGGATCAGCACTCTCTCCAACGCTCTTCAATATTTACGTGACCCCCGCTGGCTATACTAATCAGGGACCATGGCTTCTCGTTAGTGTCGTATGCTGACGACACTCAAATTATTATCTCCATTGCATCACAGGCAGACTTGGTGGCGGACAGATTTCATAGCTGTCTCAGCCACGTTATGAAATGGATGCATAAGAATTACTTAAAACTAAACACGGACAAGGCTGAGGTCATGGAATTTGGCAATGGTCCTCCTATCTGGTCCCAAGCATGGTGGCCAGCAGCGGCTGGGGCCTGCCCTGTCCCTGCCACCAAAGTGAGAAACCTTGGCTTTCTATGTGATGTCCAGCTCAATCTCTCAGGGCAGATCAATCAGCTGATACTTCGGAAAATCCTACCTTTTCTACCTGAGGATCTGAGAAAAACGGTTGTGGTGGCTCTTATTCTTTCCCGCCTCGACTATTGTAACGCCTTGTACTTAGGTGTTGATAAACGCCAGCTGATGAAACTTCAATCCCTACAGAATGCGGTGGCATGCACCCTGCTAAATATCCCAAAATATAGTTCTATCTCGTGCGTAATCAGAGACCTGCACTGGCTTCCAGTCAAGCAGAGAATTCAGTTTAAGGTGCTGTGCTTGGTTCATACAGCCCTTTATGGAGGGGGGCCCACGACTACCATAAACTATTCCAACGGCATTCCCCCAGCAGGACCTTAAGATCTGCCACAAAGCCCTGGTTCATGTCCCCAGAGTTAAGAGAACCAGATGGGGAGGCCGAAGTCTATCCTTCTTGGCATCTGAGCTTTGGAATGAACTTCCACTCAATATTAGATTGTTATCATCCAGATCGCAGTGTAGGAGTCAGGTTAAAACCTGGCTTTTCCCTCCCCAACAGTGATCTAGCCCCTCCTGACTTCGCCACCGTCCTGCTTTCCACAGCGCCAAGACACCTCGGCATTCGTGCACTCTATAAGACTTTACTTACTTATTGTAGAATGCAGCAAGCATAGAAAATGAAAAAAACTAGGAGAAATAATGCAATTTTTCTTTGTTATGCCTTCCCTGGCAATGTCTACTAGTCATGGTAAATCTGGGAATGCGCCAAAATCAATGGGTGGATGCATGAGAACACCCACGCTCCACCCCTGAAACACCTCCCTGGGGCAGAGCAATGCAAGGCAGCGGCTTGTGCTGTCTTGCGTTGCCCCAGATTTACCAAGCACTGCAGGACCATGCAAGATTGCCTTCCGTGGCTTGGTAAGTCTGAATTTAGTGCTGCGTTGCCCTTGGGTTACCTTGCGTGATGCAAGGGCAACAGAACACTTTGATAAATATGGCCCCAAGGATGCAGTTTGTTCTGGAAGTAATGTGATTTGTGAGTTTCTGAATTGCAGGAGGTGTGCAGAGACCTGTGCAGCGTCCATGGTGAGAGTGAGCAAGAGGCGAGTAAGCGTGCTGGGGTGCAGGGTGGTGGTTGTTGGGAACTTTGTCCAATAACCAGCATCCCTTTGCCCGAAGCTTGTCATTCCACAAGAGGAGGCGGACTTGTGCGGTTCTCTTTTTTTTTCTAACGCGTAGCTGCTCCACGCATTTGTGTTTCCATCCTGCAGTCATCTGCGCTGCATAACACGATACACGCCTAACCTACACGCACTGTCGTGTTCATTCGGGCCTAATTACCCATCTACCACACGGATTGTCGTGTGTTTTAAGCAAACGGATGCTGGTTATTGGACATTGCACATACCAAGACTGTCCTTTCCCTCACTGGGTTCCCGACTGGGTCCCACATGAGTACCCTTCCTACACTTTCACTACCTTGGGGTGCACCACTGTCACTTGGACAGCATATTCCTTGTTCAGATGTCCCTGCATTGCTAGTTCCTGAAGAGACCCCCCACTGGTAACGGGGTCGAAACGCCGTCGGCAATACCTAAAGCGAACCCTTTACCAGTCTCTATTATCATTTTAGAAGGCTGTGTTCATTGTGTACTAATTTGATGGTCGACTTTGTCATTATGGAAACCATTTCTTTATGTTACAAAATATCACGCACTGTTTTGTAGGTTCCATGTTCACGTGGGGACACCATGCACTTGTTTTGAATATAACTGTGATGATTTATGTATATAAACATTCTAAATTTACACGTATTCCATTGTATATGGTCTTACATCTCTTTTGGACATCCTCCTTACCCCTGTTTATTGCCATTGTGTGTATCAATATTGCTTATTGTCTACATTTGTCCACAGGAACCGCTGTTTCTTGCTTTAAAAAGTGGGGCCCAGACACTAGACTTTTAGATTACGTCTGAGATTCAAGAGGAACCTTTGCTAAGGAGAAGAGCTGGAGAAACTGAGGAGAAGTACTGCCCCTTTGCTGTGTGCTGTCTGGGGTTGGCCTGCAGTGGCTGTTTCTGCCAAAGAAAGGACAAGGACATTGCTGTGTGCTGTGTCCCCTGCTTGAGGAAGATCTCCAAGGGCTTGAAGTAGAGCTTGCCTCCTGTTTTTGAAGTCTCAGGGATACAAAGACTTCACCCTCAGCTCCCCTGAACTTCCTTGCTGGGAGTTCTGACCTGCCACGAGGTGCCTGTCACTGTTCTGGGCCTCAGGAGGTTATTCCTGCTGTTGGGACCTGGAAAAGTAACGCAACGTCAAGCAGCGCGACGCATCCGCACCTGCCTTTGGCTCGAGAAACCGATCGCTGCACGCCGCATCGAGTGCACTGATCTACGGAGTCCGAGATCACTGCACTGATTCCGACGCACGCCCTGCTGTGCTGCTGCAAGAACCAACGCATCGTAGGACCATGGCTGGAGAAACCAACTCAGCGCTGTTGCTACCGCCGCATTGAGAACCGACGCATCCCCGATCCTCACCCATTGGGGTGCCAAGTCTACATCAAGGCTGGGGCCGCAGTAAGAAACCGACGCATCACCTACCTGCACAGTAAAAAAACGATGCATCATCTCCTCTTCAGTAAGGAACCAATGCATCACCTCCCCTGCGTAGCAGTAAGGAACCAACGCATCACCTCCCTGGAGTAAGGAACCGACGCATCACCTTCCCTGCGCGTAAGGAACCCATGCATCACCTTCCCTGTAGCTGTTTTTGTTTATGATCTTGACGCATCCAAGGTACTTTGTGTTGAAAGTGTCTCATCTATAGTTTGTTATGGACAGAACTGTTTTTACCTTCTAAGAAGTTTATTTTGATTACTGTAATGTGGATTTTTGTCGTTTTGGTCTTGTTTAGTTTAGATAAAGATTACTTATTTTTCTAAACTGTTGTGGTGTCCATTTGTAGTTTTTTCACTGTATCACTATATGTGTGCACAAATACTTTACACACTGCCTCTGAGATAAGATTGTCTGCTAGTGCCAAGCTACCAAGTGGGTGACCAGGGGTTATTTTAGAAGTGTACCCTTCCTTACCCTGACTAGGAAGAAGGGTCCGTACTTGGACAAAGGTGCAAACTGTTGCCAACTAGAGACCCCCATTTCTAACACTTACTTATATTAAGGTCAGTGATGGGAACCTGCAACACATGGTTAGTGCAGAGTCGATCTAGAGCAGTGAAGCTGTTCACAGGCTGCAATGGCAGACCTGTTGTCTTTACTTTTACTCGGGTCACTTCTGGTGGCACAAATAGTGCAGCAGCCCTGTTAACCCCTTTAACACTCTTGCCCTGGGTACCTCTGGTACCATAAACTAGGGACTTACAGGGGGTGTTAAAGTACCTTTGCCAATTGGGTGCACCAATTCACATTACTTTGAGGGAAAGAGCAGTGGTTAGCAGGCTCCAGTGCGCTTTCAGTTCTAAAACCACAGCATCCAGAGCAAAACGTCGGGAGTTCACCATCCAAGAAGGGCACTTTCCTACAATTCTGATACAGGAAACACACTTTAAAAAATAGAATCATTACTAAATATTATGGTATTCCAGAAATATACAATTTTATGTCAACAATAGGTACATTAGAAAAAGGGTACTAGACTGGAAATGTTTGTAGAGACAGGAAAATGAGAGGGTTCATTGTTCGGCTGTTTAAAGGAGACTCTAGTTTGAGGACTGTGAGCTACTCAGGTTGAACCTTGCTCGCTACAAGAACTACGGGGATTGAGCTTGGGTGTGCATCGACATACTATGCATGCTGCGCGATACCCCCTGAAAGGGGTCTCACCTGACAATGGCGATGTAGACACTGCAGGAGTGTCATGACTTGAAAGATATTTGAAGAAGCCACACACATATGTTAGCAAACAATATCTGAACCAAGCCCATGTCACTGGTACCGAAGTGATGCCTTCATTCAACCATCAGCAACAACGAAGGGGTGTTTGAATTAATCTCAGCATCTGACAACCGCTCAGGCTGTGTTCTTCTTGTCCATGGTTTTTCACCCACAGTGAGGCATGGTATGAAACATGTGAAAAGATGTGAAAAATAATTGTCTTGCAGTTTTGGGAGTGACATTTACAGATACTGTTGTAAGACAAGCATATCCATATCTGAAATGGTAAATATTTATGTTAGTTTCATTCCTCACCTGCTTATAGTTACATGGCACCCTACACCTGGGGCACATAGGAGAAACCTTAGGGGTGACTTATATGCAAAACTAATGTTGATCACTACTTTGGAAGTACCTTTAATTCTAAAATCGAATTTGCATATAATTTACTTTTAAAGACTGTCTGCAAAGAAGGACTGCCTTTTAAATTACAACAGGCAACACAGCAGTGACACTCTAGTGCAGGAAATCTGCTGGGCCTCTAAACCTACCTGCCCTGTTATATACTAGGGAGTTATAGGGAGTTTGAATCTCCCTTGTCATATTTTTTTTGATAATGAACTTTATTGAGTTTCGGCCAGCAAAACAGGCTAGGATGAACACATAGCACGCAAAAAGGACAGTAGAGAATATGGTATATTCGCCTCGCAGAGCGGAGACATTTCGCAAATATATCATGGTACACAGGAGACTTACCACAGAGACCACTTCATAAGCAACTAAGCAAGCTGACCCAGCCATTTTCCCCACACCCGCCCATGCTTTTGGGGGCAGCCTCAGGCTTCAAACACCACTTGCTCCTCCTGCTGTTCACACCAGTCAACTCCCCATCTCCACTTCGACAGGGTGACAACCAATGTGCCGCGAAATACCTTTTTTGCCACCAGAAGGGCTGTACCTAATACCCTTTCTGCCCTTGTACCCACAGAGCCCTCGAACACCCCCAAGAGAATCAATATAGGAGAGAGGGGGACTTCCCATCCCAGCACCCCTGACAGCTCATGAGTTACCTTGGTCCAGTATTGGAGTATTGCTGTACATGACCATGCCATGTGGTAGAAGCCTGCAGGGTCGACTCCGCATCGAGGGCATGCAGGAGTTGGGCGCAGGACCGCTCTGCACAAACGGGCTTGGGAGAGGTACCCAAAGTAGAGATAGTAGGATTGAACGAGTCGGAATCTGGAGGAGGTGGTAAGCTCTCAGGGATCCATCAGTGTATCCTACCAGTCCTCCTCCTCCTCAGGTCCCACCCAACTCTCCCAGCGGGTTCTGAGGTGGTCAAGTCTGTCTGCTCCCTCGCTCTATAGCCTAAGCATCAGAGAGGACCCCGTTGACCCGGACTCGGGCGGTGAGATTGGAGTATAGGACACGGACCATGCCCTGGAACTTCGGCCCAAAACCTGCACATGCCAGTACCAAGTGGAGGTAGTCCCAGCCCACTGGGAAAGCCTTCTCACAGTCGATGAGAAGCATGGCTAGATCGAGTGGGATTTGGTGGTTGTGGTGGGCCAGGGCCACGTGGAGCCAGCGGATACAGTGTCTCGTGCTGAGGGACGGCATGAAGCCACATTGGTCAGGTTGCACCAGCCCATTTATAACCTGTTTGAGCCTGTTGGCTAATACAGATGTGAAGATCTTAACCTCGCAGTTAAGGAGCGAGATCGGTCGATAGGCCATGCATGTTGTGGGCGGGGGCTGCGTCTTAGGTATTGCGACAATAGTGGCGGATGCCAATTGCAACGGGAAGGACCTGATGTGGCAAACCTCCTTGTAGAGCAATGAAAGATGGGGATGAGGGTCTCCCAGAACTCAGCATAGTGTTCCATGGGATAGCCATCCGGGCCCAGAGTTTTACACGGTGCCATGCCGGACAAAGCCTCTCCGATTTCCTCAGCCGTGAAAGGTTCATCTAGCAGACGGACATCTGATACTAGCAGCCTGGGAAGGGAGACAGAACCAAGGAAAGATCCGGACACAGCTGTGCTCCTATCTACCAGGCGGGCGTACAATGTACGATAGTAATGGGCGAAGGCATGGCCTATCTCGATGAGGGTCTTTTGAGGACGGCAGCTGCCGTTTAGGATTTGGGGGAGAATCCTATTGGCGTATTGATGGTAGACCAACCAGTAGAGCAATTTCCCATTTTTGTCACCCCAGTCATAGATCCGGGCTGTCGTGGCCCGCCAGAGGTGCTTAGTTGCCTTGATAGAGTGTAATTGGATGTCTTCACAGACATGACTTAACTGTTGTGATCCATGCCTGAGAGTCGGACTCCAGTTGTTGCTCAAAGAGCAGTGCCAGGGCTTTTAGTCGGGTGATAAGAGTGGAGTAATCGCGTTCCCGGGTTTTAACATAACTCCTGGCGGCACCTTGTAGGGTCGCTTTACTTGCAGCCCATAGGGTGCCTGCGTGTGTACCCGAGCCTTCATTGTTGAGAAAGTAGCCCTGGAGTTCGGACCCGAGGAGGTGGACAAATTCCTTGTCCTGGAGAAACCATGCGTTTAAACGCTATATGGGAAACTGCCCAAGTTGGAGCAGCAAAGAGGAGTGGTCTGAAATTCGGCTGGGTAAAATCTGGATATGGGTCAGTAACTGACAGTCAAGGGGAGGAAGAAAAGCAAGGTCTATCCGGGAATGGGTGTGGTGGGCCGCTGACATATGTGTGAAGTGTTGCTGCCAGGAATGCCAGGATCTCCACGCGTCACAGAGACCAAGAGTCCAGGTCCATTCGGTTAGATGGCGGCTGTTGGTCCACTGAGACTCCGACAGAACCGCAGTGCTATCTTAATCAGGTTCTGGCACCACGTTGAAGTCACCCCCTATAAATGTTAGCCCCTGTGGAAGGCCCGAAAGAAGGCACGAGAGGTCACTAAGCACAGCGTGCAGAGAGGCAGGGGTACATATGTGCATATTAGGAGACCGCCCGCCCCTCCAGTGTACCCTCCAGGGCGACAAAGCGTCCACGCGGATCGCACGTAACCCGCACAACTACCAGGGAAAAAGAGAAGCCCAATAGGATGGCGACTCTCCTCACCCCCAAGAGTACCCCGAGTGAAAGACTCTGTCGTAGCCTTTATGTGCTAGGAAGGGGCAGCGCTCCCCATGCAGATGGGTCTCCTGCAGTAACAGAACCTCTCAACGCCTTTGTTTGCGCTAGGCAGCTTAATTGAGCACCACTGCTAGGGAAAATGCAGGGATGTGCCGTATCTTTGTAAATACGATGCATCCCTGCATTTTCGGAATATCGGAGCGTGGCGTTAGCATTCTGTGCGCGAGGTGTCTGTCGGATTTCTCCTGGGATTTTCGCATGCACACTGACTAAGAGCCTAATTTAGAACTTGGCGGAGGGAATACTCAGTCACAAACATGATGGAGATCCCGTCTGCAGTATTATGATCCCATTGTATCCTATGGAGATCGTAATACGGCGGACGGGACATTCATCACGTTTGTGACGTAGTGACGTTGTATTCCATCTGCCGAGATCTAAATAAGGCCCTAAAACACACACACGCTCTCTCTTGTGTCTGTTTTGAAGATCTTATAAAATATTGGTTAGTTTAAAAAATATTGTGTTTTATGCACTTCTAACGCACCCACCTGCTTCTCATCTAATGTATTTTCAAAAGATACTCCAGCGTGAATGTTGGGAAATCTGTACTTCACTCCCCCCCCCCCCAATCTGACTGACTAAGCGGCGCCCCTGCATCATGGAAGCTTCTGGATACATGGGGCTAGCTCTGCCCTCCTGAGGGTGTCAGGCAGCGCACAAGTGGCACCAACAGGTACTTATTACTAAGTGAAACAGCCAATCAGATTGGAGTAATGGATCACTAATACCCAGTGCCTGAAATGGGAAAATAGAAGTGCAGGTACTCTGTAGCAGAGTACCTGCTTGTTTCTGAGAAGTGCCGGTACTCTCCAATTAAAAGTATAGCATTTCTCTTGAGAAGGGCCGGTACTCTCCCCCTCAAAATAAAAAAGTGCTGGTACTCCGTACCGGACAGTACCGGCCCATTTAAAGCACTGCTAATACCTGTGAACGTCATAACAAACTGCCTCGTAGTCTAAAAGCTTTCCACATACAGGAATGCATAGGAAAATGTTTTTAAATCCTGCTCAAAGCCACTCTGTATTCACACATTTTAACAAGAGGTGCTCCTATTACCAAACTTAATGCTCGTCATTTTATCAATCTTAGGATGAAAGCCGTAAAGGTTTTGCAAGTTACAAAGACACACTGTGAAAAATTAAGAATTGTCTGCTAGGAATTTAAACTGATTTGCAAACAACAGTTGCCGGCTGTCCTAACTAACGACCTCAGATCGTTTCGTGTCGGGTGGGGTTCAGTCGAAATACCTTTCTAGAGGCCATTAGAGGTCAGAGGGCAAAGTCAGCAATATATATATTTAAAAGAGGGCGATAGCAATCCAGCCAGACGCTGGAGCACCTGAACAACAGCTGAAAATGTAAATGGCTTTCCTGATCAAGCAGTCCAGTGCAATGCAAGTAAATTGTCAAAACAAGTCAGATAAGTATTGCTTGCCAAATAAAATGCACAGGAAACCTGAATACTGTAGGTAGAGAACCTATGGGAGCCTCAGCCTATTTCAGTACCAAATTACTTTGAAAGAACTTAAACTAAATACATTGAGTTCTATATTTTGAGTATTCACGGCGGTTATATCTGTGTGATTTGTTTTGAATCCTGGGTAATCTTTGAATTTCGGAATAATGCTATATTCACAGATAGACTGGCTTAACAGAAGCACCTCCCTAGAGAGAGTGTCATTAATTTACAAATGGAAAAGTTTTGGAAAATACTCCTGAATGTAGTCAGCTGAGTGATTTCAAGATGGCAGCAGCCTCCTCAGGGCAGGGTGCACGAGTATAGATTATGATGTCAACGAAGAACGCTTCTAGGTCATAGGGAAGGGAGGTTCTGCAACAAGCCTGTGCTCAGGGTCTTAGCTCTACCTGTACCAAGGAAGACCCTTGAGAGGAAACAGTGTGTGGTTCAGGAGTCACCACACATCAAGGAGCCTCCAGTAAAACACTTGTAGTAGCACTTTGGGAGGGTTTAGCGATATTGGTTATAGAAGAAACTCTACTTTGGGGTGTCATAAAAAGAGGTGGAAGGAAAATCTCCCCCCCCCCCCACAAATAGCGCTTCAGAAAACATCAGGTAAGCATCACTCAAAGTCGCGTACTGGGCGTCTATTGTTGTTAATGACACACCTGATGCTCAGGGAAGCCAACTGAAAGAAGCACACAGGTAACGCAATTTAAGTGGGGAAAGCAGATTGTGTAGACATAACGGGCCTGATTTAGTTGTGACGAAGTAACTCGTACACCGAGAAAAAAATCAGGCCCTTAGAGCATTCTATTTAACAAATGTATGATAAGAAGGGAGAAGTAAAGGTGTCTGCAGCTGAACCGGCCGCTTTCAGTAAATTCAGGACCTAGAGTCACAGAACCAAGTCAATAATAAAATTGAAGACTTGGAGAACCGTGCCTGAAGGAATAACCTGCAGAGTGTGGGTACTTCTTTTGACTGGCAAAACTACTTTAGTGTTGAACTTTGTTGTTAGTCAGAAAAAAAATCAAGTCAGACAATTTTGAAAGTAAGTTTCCATTGACCCGAAAGCGCCAGGTTCCCCAGGGTCACACCTAAGGTTCATGGCAGGCATGAGAAACCGATCAGTTTTTCCAATACTTTTTAGCAAAGGAGAAGGGTTTTGATGCAAGCCTGGGCAGAATATCCAATAAACCTCAGGAGGTGCATCCTTTCAAGATATTCCTGGATCAGGCTTTTGAGACTGCACAACACCGGCGGGAATCCCTGCAGATCAATTCACATTTAACTCTGATGGTTCACATGATAAAATGGCGCAAAACCCTATGTTGAAAGGACACTTTCAATGACATGCTGACACACAAGAGGCTGAATGTTTTCTAAAAGTTTTGAAAAGGTAAAATGCAATATTGTTTTTTTAGCTCATAGGAACCTTGGGCAGATGTAGCTACATATGCTCAAATGTTTGATTTTTTCTTTTCTTTCTCTTGCCTTCTCTTAGCAATGATGTCCAGAGGTGAAATATGTAAGAATGTGCGTTGGTGGAGGACATGCAGCACGTTGGCCATGAAGGGATCCAAACTAAGGGGCAGATTTATCAATGTTTCATGCAAGGCATCAAGACATCTTGCTGCACTGCACAGTGTGGAAGGGAGAGGGCAGAAATGTGCCATATTTAACATTACATGGCGCATTCCTGTCCCTTTCCCTGCGCTGGTGCACCTTTGGCTGCCTAGCGCCAATGCAGGCACCCTTGCATCATGCTGCAAAGGTGCCTGCTTTACAGGCAGGATTGTTTTTGTGCAGGGAGGGACCCATTCATGCACAAAACAATCCTCTGAGGCTTTTTCCTCTTTCTGCACATGCTGTGTAGAAAGAGGCAAAAACAAGGAGAAATACAAATATTTCTCCTCGTTACACCTTTCCTGGGAAGGCGTAGCGTTTTGACGCATTCCCAAGTCTGCCACTCAAGGTAAATCTGGGAATGCGCATGGATAAGAAAAGGGACCCCCTAAGTAACACTTTTATGTAGGATCTGGGATGAGGGGGGAAAAATCAACACTATGTGCGATGAGCTGTGCCACCTGACCTGTATTTCTTCACTATGCAGACATAAACACGCTCCCGAATCTGGCCACAATGTAAACTCTACACAATTAGAATTTTTCCTCCTTGTATCATATTAATTTTATTGCTAATTTTAATTTTCTTTTTCTCTGTTTTTTTAATGACTGTTTCTTTGTATATTTAACTTTCATTAAGATCGTGAAAAAGTGAATACAATATATACAGTGCAATACAATAGTATGTGCATTATCGTACAGTGTAGTACAATGTACAAAATCAATTCATTTCATTGTAGACACAATAAGCCTTATTTTCAACATTCTGAACACAAGGAATCTTTGTCATATATATATGTATTATTTCATGAGCTAAATATACTCATAACAATGAACAACCCCCACATGGGCCAAACCACTCATTCCTCACATGCGTACCCATACATTCCCTCATTTCTACCATACATATATATTCCCACTATTATTTTACAGTCATCATCAAGAAGCCAACGGGGAAGGGTCTATTTGCTCAGCCGTTGATGTGTAGTAGGTAGAAGTTTGGTGAAATTTGGTCTACGATCGTTTCGGTGGACAAAAGGTCTAGATTCCACCTTCTTCAGGACCAATCGTGAAAACACCTCAGGAATTTGCAGGTCCACCAGGGGGATATCTTGCGAGGTCCTGTAGTTCTAATCGACATTTGAATTTTCAAATGTGGCACGTACTACGTCCATGAATAATACGCCTTTGCGGAGGCTGTAACTCCTTTTGATATGGTCTGTAGTTTTTAAAAAAAGATTAAATCTCGAACTTGTTTTACCACAAATATAAATCTTTATGAGCAGCTTGATATTTGTTTTTCATTTTGGCGATTGGCATCCAGTCCTGTTAGAGCAGACGTGCAGCTTCTAGCGAGGTTTATCTGGGAATGCGCCAATATCCATGGATGGATGCGTGGGAACACCCACACTGCACCCATGAAACACCTCCCTGGGCAGAGGATTGCAAGTCAGCGACTTGCGCTCCCTTGCATTATCCCAGATATACGAAACACCGCATGGCCACCCAAGGTGGCTTTCCATGGCCTTGTAAGTAAGACTTTAGTGTTGAGTTGCCCTTGCGTTACCTTGAGTGGGGCAAGGGCAACACAATATTTTGATAAATCTGGCCCTAAGGATGCAGATTTTGCCTGAAAGGAATGAGATTTGTGACTTTCTGAGTGGTAGGGGGGTGCAGAGACCTGTGCAGTCTCCATGGTGAGAGTGAGCAAGAGGCGAGTAAGAGAACTGGGGTGCAAGGGGGTGAAGATAGGTGGTTGTTGGGTACAATGTTCTGTAGGTAAGTATTTTATCCTGATAACAAAAAGGCCACGATGATGAGTAGGAGAAGGAAAAATGTGAATATGGCTTGTGAGGCTAAAACCAAAGTACACATAATGCTGATACAGGAAACACTACTAAATGTTCTGGTTTCCCAGAAATATACAATTTTATGTCAACGATAGGTACATTAGAATAAAGATGCTAAACTGAAAAGGTTTGAAAAGATAGACAAGGGAGATGGTTGTTTAAAGGAAACTCTGGTTTGAGCACTGCGAGCTAGTGCAAGCTACTCGGGATGAACCTAGCTGACTACAGGAACTATGGGGAGTTAGCCTTGGTGCGCATCGATACATTATGCATGCTGCATGACACTCCCTGACAATGGCGATGGAGACACTGCAGGTGTGTCATGACTTGAAAGATATTGAAGAAGTCACACACATATATTAGCAAACCTTATCTGAACCAAGCCCATGTCACTGGTACCCAAGCGATGCCTTCATTCAGCATCAACAACAAACAACGAAGCGCTAGAAGGAGTGCTTGAATTAATCTCAGTCACTGACAACCGCTCTGGCTGCCTTCTTGCCCACGGTTTTTTACCCACAGTGAGGCGTGGTATGAAAAATGGGAAAAGATGTGAAAAATAAATGTCTCGCAGCTCTGGGAGTGACATTTACAGATACTGTAAGACTGGCAAATCCATATCTGAAATCTAAGAAATGGTAAGCATGTATGTCTCCAGTTGATTCAAGAGACACATCTTAATAACCCCCGCACCGTGCCCACTCCTGAATGACATGCAACTTTCTTACATATATACATCCAATAAACAGCCAACACATGTTTTTGGTTTTGTGATCGATGTTGGCAGCAGATTTATTAGCATTACTGAATCATCATATCTTATCTTGCAATCCCCAGGTCATTGCTTTATGACCCTGGCCATAAATCATCATAGTGACATGTTGCACCTTGTTGCTTGTCATAAATCACTTGCTTGTCATAAATCATTAGCACCTCCTAATTCGTAAAGCACTTAGACAGTTCGTTGTTGTGCTCTTTTACTGGCAAATCTCTTTTCTTGCCACTTGTGGGGTCCCAAAATTGTTCTGTTGGTTTACACGTCCTTTGCGTGTGGGGGGTAGCCTCTCCCCGGAGTTAGGCCCCAGCTCGCTACCTCGTTAGTCTCTTTTGCGCCCTGCCATCCGTCAGGGCCTGGGCTGCGTGCGCCGTCTCCGTTTGCTACCCCCTTTTTATCCGGCCTACTCACCCTGCCGTAAGGCATCCCCAAGTGAGTGGCCTTCCTCGTGCACACCGCCCTGTTGGTGTTCCTCCATAACCAACCAATGTACCCCTTCCTATCTGCTGCCCTGCCTGGTGTCCAGCACTGTGACGCTGCTTTTCCTGTGGCGTGGGTCTCGAAAAGCAGGCGCGCCGCTCCCCCAGCTCCACAATATTGGTGATGAGATGTACTGGTATGGGGAGCAGCGCCTTATAACCACTGTGCTCCCTCGTTGCATGGGCGGCTTCCACCCCCCCATTGGGGGGTTCAAAAGTCGCCTGCCCCCCCATTGGCCCGGTGACCTGGCGCCTACCTGGCGCGTCCAGTGGCACGAAAAAAGGGGTGGAATCGCTCCATTCTTCTTTGGGCACTTTGTAGCGGCCCAAACCGGATCCTTCCGGGGCAATGGCGGCTGTCATGGCGCCGGCCCTCGAGGACCCCTTTCTGGGGGCGGCCTCTGCAATAACCCCCGCACGGTGCCCACTCCCGAATGACATGCAACTTTCTTACATATATACATCCAATAAACAGCCAACACATGTTTTTGGTTTTGTGGTCGATGTTGGCCGCAGATTTATTAGCATTACTGAATCATCATATCTTATCTTGCAATCCCCAGGTCATTGCTTTATGACCCTGGCAATAAATCATCATAGTGACATGTTGCACCTTGTTGCTTGTCATAAATCACTTGCTTGTCATAAATCATTAGCACCTCCTAATTCGTAAAGCACTTAGACGGTCCGTTGTTCTGCTCTTTTACTGGCAAATCTCTTTTCTTGCCACTTGTGGGGTCCCAAAATTGTTCTGTTGGTTTCCACGCCCTTTGCGTGTGGGGGTAGCCTCTCCCCGGAGTTAGGCCCCAACTCGCTACCTCGTTAGTCTCTTTTGCGCCCTGCTGTCCGGCAGGGTCTGGGCTGCGAGCGCCGTCTCCGTTTGCTACCCCCTTTTTGTCCGGCCTACTCACCCTGCCGTAAGGCATCCTCAAGTGAGTGGCCTTCCTCGTTCACGCCGCCCTGTTGGTGTGCCTCCATAACCAACCATTGTACCCCTTCCTATCCGCCACGCCGTCAGGGAGGCTTCCGTCTTCCTGCAGCTCCCCCCTGCCGTGTCCATTGATTTTTTTTTTTTTTTTTATATGCAGCCTGCCAGAGCCATTGCGCCCCATAGGTTGTCCCAGAATACCTGCATTCCGTCCTCCGATCGGTGGACCCCGTCATGCCCATAAACCTCTGGGCGGCACGGGTTGATGAGGCCATGTCTGATGCTCTCCAGGCTGTTGGTCTTGCAAAACTTGCTTACTGCTATGTTCAGCTTTCTTCTAGAATTTTCCACCACCTTGTGTGACTCAGCCCCCCGCCAGGCCAGCCTGCTGATTAGTTCGGACCACATGATGGTTGTGCTACCGAAGCACCGCGCCACCTCTGTTAGATCCGCCTGGATGGCCTGGAGGAGCTTTTTCTTCCCCAGCTGTGACAGGTCGTTCCCCCTGAGGTGTATAATCAAAACATCTGGGTGCCATGCCGCATCTGCCAGTAGCTCCTTGAGTGGGGCTGGTAGTTGGTACCATCTCATACCCGGGCGACCCCACCAGCGGACACATGTGTTGACCGGCCTTCCCTTCTGTTTGTGACCTCCGTGCTGCCACCATGACCGTATCCTGTATACAAAGGAGTGGCCCACCACCCATACCAGCCGCGGCTCTACTCAGGGCTTGGCGCATTACTGCTGTGAACTGGAATTTGCTTAAAAAACTTGAAGAGTGGACCTTCCCCTGCTGGTCGCAAGGCTATGTAGGTTAATAGGCAGCAGACAGCACAATATCTGTGGTCTTCGATGCACCTCAGCTGTACCCCTGCCCCTTTGCCGGTCTGATCGGTTTTGGACCATCGCAGCAGCAACTCCACCTCTGCCCTGCCGGGTTTTACGTCGGCTGCCTGCAGGCAGTGCCCTGCTGGGCTAGACTTTGCCGGGGCCAACAGTTCACTGAGTCTAAATGCCCTGAAGAATGCGGTCGCGAAGGCCGCCTTGAATAGACTTAGCTCAAATCTGTCCCTTGTTACTTCCTCGAGTGTGTCCATGAGCCGGGCCAACCTCCTGAAGTCTATGGGTTGCTGGGTGTCTGCTTTCTTCCCCTCAGACCTCTTCCACCCCTTTATCGCTGCCTTAATGTACAGGAAGGAGGTGAGATCTTGCCCTGTGGTGATCTTGGCGAAGTGTGCTACTGCTGACAGGTGAGCTTGTGCCCAGGACCTTGATTTTTTGTTTGTCAATGCCCATTGTATGAACCACTAACTGCCCTCACCGTCCCTCCTCCTTCTGCTAGTGACTGGATCCCTCCTAGCGGCATCACTGTACCCGCGTATTTCTTGTAGCGTTTGGCAGCATTGTGGGAAAGAGCCTGGCTCACTAGTCGTGACAGGTCTGTCCCACCAGGGCCTATAAGTCCTCAGGGAAGGAGGTCATGCACTTCTCTGCCCCTGGAGCCAGTTCCCTGAATCTGTTCATCTGAGCTCGTGATAGTGCATCTGCTACTTCGTTCTCCACCCCAGGTACATGGCGGGCTTTCAGGTCTATGTTCCCCTCCAGCTGTAATTTAACCAATTGACGCATTAATCTCAGTGTGTCGGGGCACCTGGCTGAGCCTCTGTTGATTGCCTGTACTACCCCTTTGTTGTCTGACCATAGTGTCAGCTAATGCTTCAAGATCGCCAAGGCCACTACGATGGGGAATAGCTGCAATAACGTGATGTTGCTGGTGATGCCTTATTTGTGCCAGCTGTCTGTCCATAACCATGCACACCACTTGTCTCCCAGGATTGCCCCAAAGCCTGTGCTCCCTGATGCGTCCGTAAACAGGGCAATCTGCCTGGCTGTCACCCAGCCCTCTCTCCATATCAGGACTCCGTTAAAGTCTGCTAGGAATGCATCCCACATGACCAGGTCGCGCTTGACATCTGCCCCTAGCCTGACGTGGTGGTGTTTGTGCTTGAGCCCGGCAGTTAGTTGTGTCAGGCGTCTGGAAAAGACCTTGCCCGCTGGGATGACCCTGGCTGCAAAGTTGAGCTTGCCAATCAACCGCTGTAGCTCCCTCAGGGTGGCCTTCTCCCTGCCATACAAGGCTTTTATATCCTCCCTGAATTCCTTCACCTTAACGTCGGGCAGTCAGGACGTTCCCGCGACTGAGTCAAGTTCGATCCCCAAAAATGTGAGTCTGGTTGTGGGACCTACTGTCTTGTCGGCTGCCAGGGGTACCCCCAACTCCCTTGCTAATTCCTGAAATGCGGCCAAGGTGGCCTTGCAGTCCAGGGACCTGGCCGAGCATATAAATAGGAAGTCATTGAGGTAGTGTAACTTGCCCCCAGCAGGGTGCCGGTCATGGAGGGCACACTCCAGGAATGTGCTAAACTGCTCAAAGTATGCGCAGGCCACTGCACAACCCATTGGCATTGCTTTGTCAAAATAGGTGGGCCCGTCCTATTGGAAACCCAATAAATGGAAGCTGCTGGGGTGTACAGGGAGGAGGCGAAATGCTGCTTCTAAGTCGGCTTTTGCCATGAGGGCTCCCCGGCCTGCCGCCCTCACTAGGTCGATGGCATCATCCGCCGTTGCGTACCCCACTGAACATGCCTCTCCACTGATCACATCGTTAATTGACGTGCCCTCCGGAAAGGAGAGGTGGTGGATGAGTCTGAACTGACCTGCCTCCTTCTTAGGCACCAACCCTAGGGGGTAGACCACCAAGTCGTCCGGCACCGGGAGCGGGAGGGAACCCTCAATCCTCCCCAATGATCTTTCTTTTTCTATTTTTTGGCGAACGACCCCTGGGTGTTGGATTTGAGGTTTTTTACGTTGCCTTTGGGCAATGGGCCTTCAAATGGTATAACAAAGCCTTCTTCAAACCCCTTCACTAACAGGGCGGCGCCCTTCTTGTTGTGATATTTGTTGGCTAGCCTCCTCAGCTGGTGTGTGTTAATGGGGGACACGGCTAACCGGTACCTAGTCTCTGCTTTTGGGCCCCCCACACACCCTGTGTGCACTAGTGTTTCTTCCTCTTCTATTTCTGGTCACTACGCTGTTCTTTCTTGTGTCTGCACCCTGCTGCCGGGTGACCCCCCCTCCCCCCACAGCTTGAGGATATGTCTCGGAATTTGCACGAGGCTCCATAAGTACATTCGTTGGCTTCGAATTTTCAACAGATGGCCGCCGGCCCACTGGTGTGTGCCAGTTTCCAGTTGTTGTATGTTTTGGGTTTCTGATATGATCTGCCCTTCCCTTTATAAAATGCTCCCTGAAGGGGCTGCTCTGTCTTTCCCGTCCAAGCTCTGACCTCCTGGCTACCATCATTTTGTGTATGAAACCTGAAACGTCTTCCTCGTTCCATTCCATTTCTGGGTGTGTCTGCATCTTTAGCCTTAAACCCTCATCATACTCTAGCCATGCATCCCCGAGAATTGCCTGTGTGCCCTGTGAATATTGGCTTCGTAAAGCCAGAGGTCTGCTGCGCTATGGGGGAATTTCTCCACAAAAATGCAGGCCATGATCCTGAAGGCGTCTAGCCAGTTGTCAAAATTCCTTTCTTTCCTCTCTTCTCTCCTTTCCCTCCTATCCTTGTCCTTTTTATCACACAACGTCAGGTCCAACCCATCTAGTTGTATCTCTAACAATGAGAAAATATTGATAAACTCCTTCCTCCATATTCTTGCTTTTACTGCTAGGGGGATAAGGCTTGCCAGGCCGGTAGCCCTCGTGGTCATTGACGCAGGGCCAGGTGATGGCCTGGTGTATGTATCTGGGGGTGGACCTGCTCCTGCTGCCTCACTTGTCCTGCCTGCGCTGCCTGCGCTGGTCCATGCAGCCATGGGGGACCCCGTTCCCCGCCCACTCTCTTGTGTAGCCTGGCTGCCTGACATCCTGGGACCTGCGGGACCCGGCTGTGGGCCCTGCAATGGCTCCTGCCGCACACAGCCTGGGTCCAGTAGGTGCCATGGCAACCCCGATATTCCCCCCTGTGGCTGGGTGCCCCCTGTGTTCTGACCCTGCACTCCTAAGCCATTTAACAATAATGGTGTAAATGATTTCAAGCATTCGTGGACTATTGGGCTGATGTGCTCACTACTTGTTGCTGTGCTGCTGGTTACTCCACTAGCTTCCACCGCCGCTGGGATGGCTACAGGTGGCGGGTCGGCCCTCCTGCTTCCTTTCTTGGCCGGAGACTACTTTGCCGTTCTGGTTACGACCCTCTGTCTCTTAGCTGCTGGCCGGCCGCTGTCCTCGGGTGTCCCCTTACTCGGTTGCTTGTCTGTTCTGCTTCTGGCCACCTGATCCAGGTGTGAATACAGCCAGCTTGTGCCGTGCACCTCGGAGGCCGCCCTTATCTGTTGCAATAAGACTGCCAAATCACTGGGTTGCTCGCCACCTTTCTGCTTCTCCATCCTGAGCGGTTTCTTTATTGTACTGTCCACTCCGGTCCCTTTTTTTTTTTGTGTGTGTTTTTGTAGCGGGGTGCTGCTGCTCTCCCTAAGCACCAAAACTCTGCTTCTTTCTGTTTTGTCCGTTTTTCCTGGGTTAGGACTTCTGGGTGGCCTCTTTCCGCTGAGGTCACTGGTTGCTTCCCACTCGGGTGACAAACGCTTGTTATTCCCTCGCGAGTGCTCTCTTGAGAAATTAAGGGAAGCGTCTTTGCTCTGATTAAAAAACCGCAAGGGCAGGCACTTAGTTCACATGCGGCTCTACTGCCATTTCACTGCAGCTGCTACAACCCCTTCACCTCACACTTCTGGCCGCCCCACGACGTGCTTGTACCAGCGGGTGCGTGCCGTTGTTCCCCCGACTCACTTGTAACTGGTAATGTTTTGCCGGGCGGTTGCTCGGTCTTGCTCTGAGGGCTCTGTACACTGCTTCCGCTCACCTCCTCTGTTCCACTCCGGGGGGTGTGGTGTGATCCCTCCGATGCTGGCGACGCAGGGCGAATGCCACTGCAGCTGATCCTGCTCCGTGCGTTGCCTGACTCCGTGAGCTGACCGGCCTGTCCCGCTTCTCCGTCAGCCTACCGCCACACCGGTTGAGCCTGCACTCCGATTCCCAGTGCTGTGGCTCGCTGGCCCATCCAGCTCTTGGGAAGAGGCTGCTGCAGATGAGGACCGCAGCTGGTGCACAGGGAGGACCCGGTGTCGCGAGGTACGCCGTGATCGGCGCGTCCCTCTGGTGTTGCTCCGGGACGTTTCCGGAGCCGCTCGCTGCTCCGCTGTACCCTTCGTCGCCGCGGCTCTCGTCCACTTCACGGCTCTGCGTGTACTGGCGCCAATCCTCCTGCGGGCGGTGGCTGACTCCCCGCCTTCACCGTCGGGTGCTCTCGGGACTCCATCTTGATCGGGTCACAGTGGATGCTGGGGACGAGACGGGCCTTCCGATGTGCCTTCCCTCGCTGGATCCCGGCAATGCCTCCTCACAGCGTCGGTAAGTTTGTCTCGAAAAACAGGTGCGCAGCTTCCCCAGCTCCACGATATTGGTGATGAGATGTACTGGTATGGGGAGCAGCGCCTTATAACCACTGTGCTCCCTCGTTGCACGGGCGTCTTCCACCCCCCTTATTGGGGGGGTTTGAAAGTCGCCTGCCCCCCCATAGGCCCGGTGACCCGGTGCCTACCTGGCGCGTCCAGTTGCACCAAAAAGGGGGGAGAATTGCTCCTTTCTTCTCTGGGCGCTTTGTAGTGGCCCAAACCGGATCCTTCCGGGGCAACAGCGGCTGTTATGGCGCCGGCCCTCGAGGCCCCCTTCCAGGGGGCGGCCTCTGCAAAAATACACATTGGGCTATGGACTACATGTAATGGGCACCTGAAGTATGAGGCGCCAAGGAGGAAGCCGGGACAGACGGTGGAGTGAGACTGGGAAAGAGTTCCCCTTTATTTTACAAAGTTAGAAGGTGGCAGTAGGGAGGATCATTCATGGAAGGATGGGGACAAGGTGGGGTGATGAGGTAATACGCAATAGCAGCCACTAATGGAAAGAACAAGCACTGACAGGGAAGGGAATATTTGTGTTCTTAATGACTTACTTTACAGAAATCATCTCTTTCTAAACAAGCGGCGACCCATCAACTCCGCGCATCACTGAACCAAGCCTCAAGCAACCGAGAGGATAACTTCTGCCCTTCTCACCGGGGGCGGTCACCTGAGACTTTTATTCACTCGCATGATTGGTGTGGGTTGGAAAAGATGAAAGGAAACTTTGTGTGTCATCATTCTGAGGGCTAGTAAAAACTAGAGTTCCCCACACACCTGACTCACTCAGCTGAGTTATGCAGGGAGGCAGGGGAAGACCTGTGTTAGGGAGTGGAAAGGGACAGGGGGAGCCTCCAGGAAGTTTGGATCTGAATCACCACCTTCGAGCAGGAGGGAAATGGACTAAGGGGCATATTTATGAGTCAGTTTACATCACGTTTGCACCACGCAACTTGGTGCATGCATTACGCAAACCTTAAATGTGATTTATGAAGCCACGCAAGGCCACTTTGTGTAGCCTTGGCTTACTCCACAACTCTGGAGTAAAACAATGCGGCAATAGCTGCGTTGCTTTACTCTGCGCTAGGGAGTTGTTCCTTTGGTGTTGTGTGTGTGCCCATAAACTCCCATGGCTTTGACGCATTCCCAGACTTACCAGCAGTGGCAAACCTGGGAATGCACCAAAAAGGATACGCCTCCCCCGGATATGCGTAAAGAGGAGAAATATCGTTATTTCTCCTCGTTACTTCCTCTTTCTATGTGTGCTGCATTCTGCAGCACACATGGAAAGAGGAAAAAGTCTCAGGGGATTGTTGTTGTGCAGGAAGGTGCCCCTTCCTACCCAAAAACAATTCTGCTTGCAACGGAGGCACCCTTGCACCACGGTGCAAGGGTGCCTGCGTTAGCGCTAGGCTGCCAAAACAGTGCCAGCGCAGGGACAAGGACAGGAATGTGCTGTAATCTTTTAAATACGGCTCATTCCTGCCCTTTCCCTGTCATGCAGTGTAGCGCAGCAATGTGACTTGCTGCTCTGTGTGACAATCTCAGAAATTTGCCCCTAAGTATCTTTCACCTCTTGAGCCACACTTCCTGTGGTGGCAGGAAGATGCTCAGTGGACCTGGTAGGGTGCCAGAAACAAAGAGAGCTACGAGCACCCTCTCCGAGGCACATTGTACTCAGTGCTGCTGTGATGACACAACTATCTGATAGTTATACCCTGTTAGGGATAGCTGGAGGCTAGGGCCCAGATAATGACTTCCTGGTAGCTGAGTAATGCTACAGAGACTGAGCCCCCTGGAGTAGAAAGAGTCTGCTAGTGAAGAGTGAATAGTGGCGGCCTCACCAGCCCAGTGAGTGGTGACCACCAGAGGCTCCACGGGTAGAGATGGGCAGGTTGGCAATCCCCACAGAGATTGGGAAATGCTTCATGCAGGGCACCTGCAGCAGGCAGCAGTCCAGACGTGATGCAAGGGTAGCTCAACACTTTAGCAGTTCAGCAGTCCCTGCTGCCTTCCCCTGTAGAAGATTTTTGTGAATTTACATTTCTGTGCATCATTCATAAAGAGCAGAATGCATTTTCACACTCGATTACACATGTATACATTGATATAGTACTGTTGCTTTTGAAACGGATTCACTGTTATGTGTAGAAGTGCGTTTCCCTGACATATGTTAACTAGGCCACAGGTCAGATGCAAAAGCCATCTTGTCCAAGAAGGATATCGCCCCTGTCCCTCATGTTTCTACCCCCCTGCCCACTTTCTCTCATCGCAAACTCTTCAGCATTCAGTCAAAGTGTGATGTACTGGAGTACTTAAACTATTATTGTTATTTTGCTCTCTATGAAAGTTCAGTCATAACTCGAAATATTTCCCAAGGTCCTTCCTTTGACTCACTGTGCCCTATTCATTCATATAACACAGTATTGTTCATGTATCTGGTTTTGCTCGAGCATCTCCGGACAACATTATGCTGAATAACTATTCATGTAGGGTGACAGTGCTTGGATGTTAGGGCAATGTGACATTTATTTTTCATGTGTTCTGATTTGCTGATGAAATGTTACACTTGCTCACACCACCATGAGTCTGCTGTTTGTGTCATTTCTTATGCAAAAATAATGTATTAATAAACCCTTGATTTGGTGGAGTGCCAGAGAAGACTTTCCTATTCCCTAAGGATGCTGTCCGTTACTCTCCCGA
Organism: Calotriton arnoldi; assembly: GCA_963921515.1. NCBI lineage: Eukaryota > Metazoa > Chordata > Amphibia > Caudata > Salamandridae > Calotriton > Calotriton arnoldi. The sequence goes on along the minus strand of CAWUFW010001323.1, from coordinate 2,113,322 downwards.
TGTTGCCTCCCACTTACGTTAATTTCAGATTTTTGCATTCTCTGAATAATTTTCATTGAGAGCCTTCATGGCATTGATTTTGTACGCTTTGTTTTTGAATTCTGTAATAAAACCTTTTAACTTTTCTATTGAACCAGAACTCAATCCATTTACTTAATCAATTGTATTTCTGAATTTTGATGCTTTGGGATGGGCCTTAATGCAGGGACGGGACACATTGGCTCAATAAATTGAGGTTTAACGCTATCTTCGTTCCAGTAAATGTAGGAACTTTGTTTGAGGTAAATTATGGGGTGTCTAAATTTTGAGGTACTCCTTGTTCCCACACCCCCACAGGGCTCAGTGGGGTAAGTGGGGCAGTTCTGGGCCATCTGTGGTTAGGATAAGGAAACTGATAGTCTGCACTGGTGACGGACAGGTGTGAGGGGCATCATGGCCAGCCGCACATTCTGGATGTGGTCAGCTGTAGATTATTCCTAAAATGGCAGAAATCAGGAGCCAGTCCAGGCCTGAAGTTCCGCCTGCTTTCCATGTAACTGTCCTCCGTGGTGAGGCCTGTGCTTGATCTGGGTCTCCCCCATCCCAGGGCCTCATGTAGTTCTTCTGCCCACTCAGGGAGAGGGCACTGCTTGACAACGGCTGCCCCTCTGGAAGTGCCTGGGCTTCCACTTGGTAGGTCCCCAGATCCATGGGAGGAACAACACCACTAGAAGTGTCATCTTTAAATGCAGCTTCTCCACCCAATAGGTCACGTTTCCTCTTGTTAATATTCTGCAGGAATTCAGCCACTGACATCAGTTTCTTTCAGCACCTAATAAACGCTAAAGAAAAATATATAAAAAATATCAAATTAAAGGTTCTGCACCAGCCGCAGCACCGAGACCGCCCTGATCACTGCCACCAATGACAGCAGAACCCTCCTCGTCCGAGGTAAAACAGCGACCCTGGTCTTCCTCGACCTCTCAGCTGCGTTTGACACCGTATCCCACCACACCCTCATCAAGAGACTCTACCACATTGGGATACAGGGAGATGCCCTCAAATGGATGGCATCCTTCCTCACAGGACAAACCCAGAGAGTCCTACTACCACCCTTCACCTCGGAACCCTAGAGCATCATCTGCAGTCTCCCTCAAGGATCTTCCCTCAGCCATATCCTGTTCAACATGAACATGATGCCCCTGGCCAACATCGTCAGAACCCACTGCATCAACATTGTATCCTATGGAGACGAGACCCAGCTGTTCCTCTCACTATCAGAAGACCCCTCCACCTCCAGGACTAACTTCCACAACTGCATGACGAGTGTTGCCAACTGGATGAAGACCAACTGCCTGAAGCTCAACACGGACAAGACAGAGGTGTTGATTTTTAAGAACAATCCCCATGAAACTACACCTGATGGCCCACCAAACTCAGACCCACACCGACAGACCACCACGCAACCTCAGCATCATCCTGGACAGCAAACTTACCATGAAATGCCAGATCAATGCGGTTTCCTCCACTTGCTTCCAAACCCTCTGCATATTCAGTAAGATCTTCAGATGGCTCCCCGTCAACACCAGGAAACCCAGCACTCAAACCTTAGTCAACAGTCGGCTGGACTACAGCAACGTAATCTATGCAGGAATCACCACCCAACTCCTGAAGAGACTCCAAACGATACAGAACTCAGCTGCCAAACCCATCCTCGGTCTCCTGAAACGGACCCACATCACCCCTCACCTCAGGAACCTCCAATGGCTCCCCATCCAAGAAAAATGTAAGTTCAAGATACCGACACATGTCTATAAGTCCCTCCACGACTAAGGACCATCATACATCAACCAACGCCTGAACTTCCACCAACCCTCCAGACACCTACTCTCCACTTCCCTTGCATACAGTCCCCGCATTCGCCGAAGCTACAGTGGAGGACGCACTTTCTCCTACCTCGCCACCATGTACTGGAACTACTTTCCCCTCCACCGTCAAGCATCACCCTCACTCCTGGAATTTAGAAAAAGACTCAAGACCTGGCTTTTCGACTAATCACAGCAAGACTGATCCCAGCAAGAACGTAGTGCCTGCATACCCTCGCGGGTGAACAACCGCGCTCTACAAATCTGGATTGATTGATTTTAGGGAGCCTAAAAGCTGCTACCTAAGAGATCTGCATCTCTCTACACAGGCCTACAAAGCACTGACTTGTGTTCCTCAAGTCACAGGTAGCTGGCATCCATGTCACAGGACACATCCTTTCTGGATCCATGCCACATCCTCCCAAGGCTGATCCAACGATCCCTTCTGCCCAATTCCTTGTTCCACTGCGCAGACCTCTCCTGGGTTCATGCTACATCCTACCACGACTCCTCCAAGGACCCCTTCCGCCCAGTGCCCGGTTCCACAGGGCTACCTCTCCTGGGTTCATGCTGCATCCTACCACGACTCCTCCAAGGACCCCTCCTGCCCAATGCCCGGTTCCACAGGGCAGACCTCTCCTGGGTTCATGCTACATCCTACCACGACTCATCCAAGGACCCCTTCCGCCCAATGCCTTGTTCCGCTGCGCAGACCCCTTGCAGAGTAATGTGTGCACATTTCACACAAACATTATCAGAGGGAATTTAATTATGATTACTTCCTGGAAGTCTGAAGAAGACATGGCTTGCATCGTAAAGGGAACACCATTGAAGTGAAAGGAGGGGGTGGAACATTATGAAACTGCACTCCAGCTGTGAGCTAATGGGACATAAAAGGCTGATTTGTGTCCTATTATGACATTCACAGGCCCTGCATACTAATTTTCCAAGGAGAGCCCCAGGCTCTCGAGCTTGTTACTGTGCAGCCGTATGTGGTGCTGCGTCTGTGCCCACTCACTCTACTCAGGAACCCCAAACTGATGCTCTGCAGACAGGACCTGGTGCCTCGTCATTCCTCCAGTGTGTGGCAGCACAGCTGTGTTTTGAGGAAGTGTCTGTGTTTGTGCTTCTATTGAGTGTTAGACAGAAGGGGGAAAAGAGGAATTATGATGCCCGCCTCCCTGCCCCTGGCTCGCCTTCCGCACTTTAATTCTCACATGCAGTAAGGTCGAACATCCCCTGAGCAGTAACCATGTGCCCTCTGGCTCCTGATTTCAACATTCTCCCATAACCAGTATATCTTCCTGTACAGATGACCCTTGTAAAGAGTCCACCGGGGGCTGACCTGCCTGTTTGCTCCATAACAGAGTTTTAACATCTACTCGACAGCAGGGGTCTCTTTTCATCATGACTGACTACTGTCTCTCGTTGCAGAGATAGAGAAACTAGTGAGAGAGAGAAAGAGAGAGAAACTAGTAAGAGAGAGAAAGAGAGAGAGAGAGAGAGAAACTAGAGGGAGAAAGAGAGAGAGTGTGTGTGTGTGCGTGTGTGTGTGTGTGCATGTCTTTTGTGTGGGTTTCCCAATGTTCGCCTCCTCCCCTGCCCCATGTTCACTCCACTTGTCTAAAAGATTTATATCATGAACCTTACTGTGCTTATCACTCATCTGCCGCCAGAATCATCCGTGCATCAGACTATGCACATGTATGTGCTTCTCGACACACTATCGATGCATCAGACTGCACTAATATGTGCGGCTCGACACACTGTGCATGCATCAGACTGTGCACATGTATGTGCAACTCAACACACTGTTGATACATCAGACTTTACTAGCATGTGCGGCTCGATACACCATACATGCATCAGACTGTGCACATGTATGTGCGGCTCAAAACACTGTTGATGCATCAGACTTTACTAGCATGTGCGGGTCGACACACCGTACATGCATCAGACTGTACACATGTATGTGCGGCTCAAAACACTGTTGATGCATCAGACTTTACTAGCATGTGCGGCACGACACACCGTACATACATCAGACTGTGCACATGTATTTGTGGCTCAAAACACTGTTGATGCATCAGACTTTACTAGCATGTGCGGCTCGACACACCGTACATGCATCAGACTGTGCACCAGTATGTGCGGCTCAACAAACTATCCATGTATCAGACTGTGCACATGTATGTGCTTCTCGACACACTATCGATGCATCAGGCTGCACTAATATGTGCGGCTCGACACACTGTGCATGCATCAGACTGTGCACATGTATGTGCTTCTCAACACACTATCGATGCATCAGACTGCACTAATATGTGCGGCTCGACACACTGTGCATGAATCAGACTGTGCACATGTATGTGCTTATCAACACTCTATCGATGCATCAGACTGCACTAGTATGTGCGGCTCGACACACTGTGCATGCATCAGAATGTGCACATGTATGTGCAGCTCGACACACTATCGATGCATCAGACTTCACTAGTATGTGCAGCTCGACACACTGTGCACGCATCAGCCTGTGCACATGTATGTGCTTCTCAACACACTATCGATGCATAAGACTGCACTGATATGTGCAGCTCGACACACTGTGCATGCATCAGACTGTGCACATGTATGTGCTTATCAACACTCTATCGATGCATCAGACTGCACTAGTATGTGCGGCTCGACACACTGTGCATGCATCAGAATGTGCACATTTATGTGCGGCTCGACACACTATCAATGCATCAGACTTCACTAGTATGTGCATCCCGACACAATGTGCATGCATCAGACTGTGCACATGTATGTGCTTCTCAACACACTATCGATGCATCAGACTTCACTCAGCTCGACACATTATGCATGCACCGGACTGTGCACCAGTATGTGCAGCTTGAGAAACTATCCATATATCAGACTGTGCACATGTATGTGCTTCTCGACACACTATCAATGCATCCGATGTATGTGCGGCCCAACACACTGTGCATGCATGCATCATCAGAATGTGCTGCTCGACACACTGTGCATGCATTAGACTGTGCACATGTAAATGCGGCTCGACAAACTATTCTTCTATCAAACGGTGTCATGTGTTTCTGAGGCTGGAAGCCATTCAACATATGGAACAGGCCCTAGGCAGGGACATGTGTTAGGGGGGCCCGGCCCTCGGTAGTGACAACAACCTAAATGGAGGGCATTTACATTTAAAAAAGAAGCTGAAATATAAAACAATTAATTTTGTTTGCCTATTTTGAGAATGGTATTGTTTCTCCTGAGAGATTCAAAAAAAGATGTGTGAATAATCGGTGTTTGTAAAACATAGTGAGCAACAACATTGACTGGACCAAATTTAGAGCCATCTTTATCTGTGCCCGTGGCTGATGGCACCCCGGGCTTGGCCACCAAGTGAGTTCTGGACAGTTTGCAGCTAATAAACCTTTCATTGGCTTTATTTGCAACTTTAAAGTAAGTTCCGTATTCAACCGCAGGGAATTGTTACCACAACCACCATTGTGGAAACTATCTTCACAACGTGTGCTCACATGAACGAGAAATGTGACCCCAGATGTAGGAATGTGCCTGTAGGGTCAGGTGTGCTCCACTAGGAGGCCAGGTGAATGCTGGACACACATTCATTCTCCGTGAGGCCTGGTTGCACTCTGTACAAATCAACCACTAAATGGGTATTTATTTACCTGTCCTTTTTTATGTGACCGCTGTTTGTTACCTCTTTGTGCAATATGCTGCAGTTTTTATAGCACAAACATGACCCGAAGGTATTGGAGCGCTTTACATCAGCACCAGTTATATTACACTAGGGCACATTCATCTTTTAGAAACAGGGAAATTAAGTTATGTGCCCAGAATCACAGGTTGTCGAGACAACGCCGAGATTTGAAGCTAGTTCTCCATTGCCCATAACGCCACATCCTGGGTAGAGGGAGGCAAGCAGACGCCACATGTAAGCTTGGCTCGTTATGAGCTCGAGGTTCCAACAGGAGGTCGAGCTGAGCAAGAGCCAGGCTTCAGGCTCGAGCCTGGCTCCCCCTTTCTGTGGTCTCCCACCTCTACTGAGGCCTGATCCTATACGATCAATAACCTGCAGATACTAAGGGGCAGATTTACAATCCCCTTGCGCCACTTTTGCGTCACTTTTAACATGCGAAAAGTGACGCAAGGGGCTTGTAAATCTGCCCCTTGTGTCCGGGATCCGTCAAGGCAAAACTCTTCGAAAGTGTTGGGCTGTAATTATCTGCCTTGAACTAGACTAGCGAGCAAGCCAGACGGTTTCACGAGGATTGAGGGTAAGCATGAAAGGCCGCATGGTGCATTATACAGCACAATATTCCATGAAATGGCAGAAAATTCAAAGGCTCTAGAGCGTAGTTCAGACATATTCCAACTGTGTTGTGTGCTGCAAAGACTTACACTCCCTGGGGTTTCAAGGTTCCCCCTCCGAAAAAGAATTACAATTGTGGCTAAATTGTACATTTCTCGGCACAATTCATTTAAAAATGATTGAAGAGTTCTGTGTATTGTAAACTTTTTAAAGTTCTGATTATGTAATGTCACATAGCGTTTTTTTTCAGGAATCACAGGCTGGCCTATGATGGAAAATCCCTGCGACCAGGGCATGAAGATTCACTAACCTCGACAACGAGGAAATGCCAGATTTTCATTTCTGGTCCCTAAACATCAGCTTGGCGTTCTGGCCAAGAACTCAAATGTGCGACTGTCTCACAGGCACATGTTCTGTCTTTCATGTTCATTTACTATCACATTTAAGAGATGTTCACCATCAGCATGGATTTTCACCACCATTCTGCTAAAGGTGCATTAGGAGTGGCCACGACCATCGTGCCAGAGCTAGGATTATACAAGGGGTAGAAACCTTAGGCCAAAGATGGGCGCCTCCTCCAGGATTATACAAGGGATAGAGACACCTTATGCCAAAGATGGGTACCTCCTACAGGAATATACAAGGGATAGAAACCTTAGGCTAAAGATGGGCGCCTCCTCCAGGATTATACAAGGGATAGAGACACCTTATGCCAAAGATGGGTACCTCCTACAGGAATATACAAGGGATAGAAACCTTAGGCTAAAGATGGGCGCCTCCTCCAGGATTATACAAGGGATAGAGACACCTTATGCCAAAGATGGGCGCCTCCTACAGGAATATACAAGGGATAGAGACACTTTACGCCAAAGCTGGGTGCGTCATCCAGGATTATACAAGGGATAGCCACCTTATGCCAAAGATGGGTGCCTCCTCCAGAATTATACAAGGGATAGAGCCACTTTATGCCAAAGATGGGTACCTCCTACAGGAATATACAAGGGATAGAAACCTTAGGCCAAAGATAGGCGCCTCCTACAGGAATATACAAGGGATAGAAACCTTAGGCCAAAGATAGGCGCCTCCTACAGGAATATACAAGGGATAGAGACACTTTACGCCAAAGCTGGGTGCGTCATCCAGGATTATACTAGGGATAGTCACCTTATGCCAAAGATGGGTGCCTCCTCCAGAATTATACAAGGGATAGAAACACCTTATGCCAAAGATGGGTGCCTCATCCAGGATTATACAAGGGATAGAGACACTTTATGCCAAAGCTGGGTGCATCATCCAGGATTATACAAGGGATAGGCACCTTATGCCAAAAATGGGTACCTCCTCCGGGATTATACAAGGGATAAAGACACTTTATGCCAAAAATGGGTGCCTCCTCTGGGATTATACAAGGGATAGAGACACTTTACGCCAAAACGGTGTGCCTCCTCCAGGATTATACAAGGGATAGAGACACTATACGCCAAAACTGGGTGCATCCTCCAGGATTATACAAGGGATGGAGACACCTTATGCCAAAGATAGGTGCCTCATCCAGGATTATACAAGTGATAGCCACCTGTATGCCAAAAATAAGTGCCTCCTCCAGGATTATACAAGGGATAGAGACACTTTATGCCAAAGCTGGGTGCATCATCCAGGATTATACAAGGGATAGGCACCTTACTCCAAAAATGGGTACCTCCACCGGGATTATACAAGGGATAAAGACACCTTATGCCAAAGATGGGTGCCTCCTCCAGGATTATACAAGGGATAGAGACATTTTACGCCAAAACTGGGTGCATCCTCCAGGATTATACAAGGGATGGAGACACCTTATGCCAAAGATAGGTGCCTCCTCCAGCCAGGATTATACAAGGGATAGAGACACCTTATGCCAAAGATGGGTGCCTCCTCCAGGATTATACAAGGGATAGAGACACTTTACACCAAAGCTGGGTGCACCCTCCAGGATTATACAAGGGATAGCCACCTTATGCCAAACATGGGTACCTCCTCCAGGATTATACAAGGGATAGAGACACCTTATGCCAAAAATGGGTGCCTCCTCCAGGATTATACAAGGGATAGCCACTGTTATCCCAAACATAGGTGCCTCCTCCAGGATTATGCAACGGATGGGCACTGTTATGCCAAAGATAGGTGCCTCCTCCAGGATTATACAAGGGATAGCCACTTTATGCGAAAGATAGGTGCCTTCACCAGGATTATACAAGGGATATAAACCTTAGGCCAAAAATAGGTGACTCCTCCAGGATTATACAAGGGATAGACACCTTTATGCCAAAGATAAGTGCCTCCTCCACTATTATACAATGGATAGACACCTTATTCCAAAGATAGGCGCCTCCTCCAGGATTATACAAGGGATAGCCACCTTATGCCATAGATAGGCACCTCGCCCAGGATTATACAAGGGATAGCCACCTTTATGCCAAAGATAGGCGCCTCCTCCAGGATTATACAAGGGATAGACACCTTTATGCCAAAGGTAGGCGCCTCCTACAGGATTATACAATGGATTGACACTTTATGCCAAAGGTAGGCGCCTCCTCCAGGATTATACAAGGGATAGCCACCTTATGCCAAAGATAGGCACCTCCTCCAGGATTATACAAGGGATGGCCACTTTATGCCAAAGATAGGCACCTCCTCCAGGATTATACAAGAGATAGCCACCTTTAGGCCAAAAATAAGCGCCTCCTCCAGGATTATACAATGGATAGACACCTTATGCCAAAGATAGGCACCTCCTCCAGGATAATACAAGGGATAGCCACTTTATGCCAAAGATAGGTGTCTCCTCCAGGATTAAACAAGGGATAGCCACCTTATACCAAAGATTCGTGCCTCCCCCATGATTATACAAGGGATACCCACCTTATGCCAAAGATAGGTGCCTCCTCCAGGATTATTCAAGGGACAGCCACTTTATGTCAAAGATGGGTGCCTCCCCCAGGATTATACAAGGGATAGCAACCTTTATGCCAAAGATAGGTGCCTCCTCCAGGATTATACAAGGGATAGCCACCTTTTTGCCGAAAACGGGTGCCTCCTCCAGGATTATACAAGGGATAGCCACCTAATTTCAAAGATGGGTGCCTCCCCCAGGATTATACAAGGGATAGCCACCTTTATGCCAAAGATAGGCGCCCCTTCCAGGATATACATGGGATAGCCACCTTTATGTCAAAGATAGGCGCCTCGTCCAGGATTAAACAAGGGATAGCCACCTTTATGCCAAAAATAGGCGCCTCCTCCAGGATTATACAAGGGATAGACAACTTTATCCCAAAGATGGGCACCTCCTCCAGGATTATTCAATGGATAGACACCTTATGCCAAAAATAGGCGCCTCCTCTAGGATTATACAAGAGATAGCCACCTTTAGGCCAAAGATAAGCGCCTCCTCCAGGATTAAACAAGGGATAGCCACCTTATACCAAAGATTCGTGCCTCCCCCATGATTATACAAGGGATAGCCACCTTTATCCCAAAGATAAGCGCCTCCACCAGGATTATACAATGGATAGACACCTTATGCCAAAAATAGGCGCCTCCTCTAGGATTATACAAGAGATAGCCACCTTTAGGCCAAAGATAAGCGCCTCCTCCAGGATTATACAATGGATAGCCACCTAATGTCAAAGATGGGTGCCTCCCCCAGGATTATACAAGGGATAGCCACCTTTATGCCAAAGATAAGCGCCTCCTCCAGGATATACAAGGGATAGCCACCTTTATGTCACAGATAGGCGCCTCCTCCAGGATTATACAAGGGATAGCCACCTAATGTCAAAGATGGGTGCCTCCCCCAGGATTATACAAGGGATAGCAACCTTTATGCCAAAGATAAGCGCCTCCTCCAGGATATACAAGGGATAGCCACCTTTATGTCACAGATAGGCGCCTCCTCCAGGATTATACAAGGGATAGCCACCTTTATGCCAAAAACGGGTGCCTCTTCTAGGATTATACAAGGGCTATCCACCTTATGCCAAAAATAGGTACTTCCTCCAGGATTGTACAAGGGGTAGCCACCTTATGCCAAAGATAGGCACCTCCTCCAGGATTATACAAGGGATAGACACGTTATGGCAAAGATAGGCGTCTCCTCCAGGATTATACAAGGGATAGCCACTTTATGCCAAAGATAGGCGCCTCCTCCAGGATTATACAAGGGATAGACACGTTATGGCAAAGATGGGTGCCTCCCCCAGGATTATACAAGGGATAGTCACCTTTATGCCAAAAATAGGTGCCTCCTCCAGGATTATACAAGGGATAGCCAATTTATTTCAAAGATAGGTGCCTCCTCTAGGATTATACAAGGGATAGCCACTTTATGTCAAAGATGGGTGCCTCCCCAGGATTATACAAGGTATAGCCAACTTTATGCCAACAATAGGTGCCTCCCCCAGGATTATACAAGGGATAGCCACCTTTATGTCAAAGATAGGCGCCTCCTCCATGATCATACAAGGGATAGCCACATTATGCGAGAGATAGGTCTCATCCTCCAGGTTTATACAATGGATAGCCACCTTTATGCCAAACACAGGTGCCTCCTCTAGGATTATACAAGGGATAGCCACCTTTATGCCAAAGACGGATGCCTCCTCTAGGATTATACAAGTGATATCCACCTTATGCCAAAGATAGGCTCCTCCTCCAGAATTATACAAGGGATAGTCACCTTTATCTCAAAGATGGTTGCCTCCCCCAGGATTATACAAGGGATAGCCACCTTTATGCCAAAGATAGGCGCCTCCACCAGGATATACAAGTGATAGCCACCTTTATGTCAAAGATAGGCACCTCCTCCAGAACTAAACAAGGGATAACATCCTTTATGCCAAAAACGAGTGCCTCGTCTAAGATTAGACAAGGGATAGCCACCTTTCTGCCAAAGACGGGTGCCTCCTCTAGGATTATACAAGGGATACCCACCTTATGCCAAAGATAGGTACTTCCTCCAGGATTATACAAGGGGTAGCCACCTTATGCCAAAGATACGCGCCTCCTCCAGGATTATAGAAAGGATAGACACTTTATGTCAAAGATAGGTGCCTCCTCCAGGATTATACAAGGGATAGACACCTTATGCCAAAGACGGGTGCCTCCTCTAGGATTATACAAGGGATAGCCACCTTATCTCCAAGATAGGTGCCTCCCCAGGATTATACAAGGGATAGCCACCTTTATGCCAAAAATAGGTGCCTCCTCCAGGATTATATAAGGGATAGCCACTTTATGTCCAAGATAGGTGCCTCCTCCAAGATTATACAAGAAATAGCCACCTTATGTCAAAGATAGGTGCCTCCCCCAGGATTATACAAGGGAAAACCAGCTTTATGCCAAAGATAGGTGCCCCCTCCAGGATTATGCAAGGGATAGCCACCTTTATGTCAAAGATAGGCACTCCCTCCAGGATTATACAAGTGATAGCCCACCTTATGTCAAAGATTGGTGCCTCCTCCAGGATTATACAAGGGATAACCACCTTCGTGCTAAAGATAGGTGCCTCCTCCAGGATTATACAAGGGATAGCCACCTTCATGCCAAAGATAGGCATCTCCTCCAGGATTACACAAGGGATAGACACCTTATGCCAAAGATAAGTGCCTCCTCCAGGATTATACAAGGGATAGCCACATTATGCCAAAGATAGGTGCCTCCTCTAGGATTATACAAGAGATAGCCACCTTTATGCCAAAAACGGGTGCCTCCTCTAGGATTATCGAAGGGATAGCCACCTTTATGCCAAAGATAGGTGCCTCCTCCAGGATTATACAAGGGATAGCCACCTTATGTCAAAGATGGGTGCCTCCTCCAGGATTATACAAGGGATAGCCACCTTATACAAAAGATAGGTACCTCCCCCAGGATTTTATAAGGGATAGTCACCTTATGTCAAAGATGGGTGCCTCCCCCGGGATTATACAAGGGATAGCCACCTTTATGCCAAAGATAGGTGCCTCCTCCAGGATTATACAAGGGATAGCCACCTTATGTCAAAGATGGGTGCATCCTCCAGGATTATACAAGGGATAGCCACCTTCATGCCAAAGATAGGCTCCTCCTCCAGAATTATACAAGGGATAGCCACCTTTATGCCAAAGATAGGTGCCTCCTCCATCATTATGCAAGGGATAGCCACCGTATGCCAAAGATAGGTGCCTCCCCCAGGATTATAGAAGGGATAGCCACCTTAATGCCAAAGATAGGTGCCTCTTCCAGGATAATTCAAGGGATAGACACCTTTCTGCCAAAGACAGGTGCCTCCTCCAGGATTATACAAGGGATAGACAGCTTATGCCAAAAATAGGTGCCTCCTCCAGGATTATACAAGGGATAGCCACCTTATGTTATAGATGGGTGCCTCCCACCTACTGCCAAAGATAAGTACTTCCTCTAAGATTATACAACGGATAGCCACCTTTATGCCAAAAATGGGTGCCTCCTCCAGGATTATACCACGGATGGCCAATCATATGCCAAAGATAGGTGCCTCCTCCGGGATTATACATGGGATAGTCACCTTAGCCACCTTATGCTAAATATAGGTGCCTCCTCCAGGATTATACAAGGGATAGCCACCTTATGTCAGAGATCGGTCTCTTCCTCCAGAATGCCGTCCAATATGGCTTGTGCCACTGCTATACCGGGAGCAGCAACAATGGTGACTGTAATGGCAAAGAAAACTCAAAGATGGTCCACTTTTATGCCAAGGATAATCACAATTTCATAAAGAATGCAGATAATATATGAGGTACAAGAACTTTTATGCCAACAATTGCAAATACATTGAAAAGAATGTTCCCAATAATTCATGTATTGGCTATTTTTAGTCAGGGATGACAGAAATGTCACCAATAATGCCTGCTAAATGTCAACAATGGGTCTCCGTTTTCATGCCAGGTATATCCAGAATGTTGACAAGAATGATAGTCCGGTATGGGCTTCTTCGCACAATTGGGCTGGGCTGAGACCCCACTCTACTGACCATGCTTCTACTTGCAGCCTGAATACCCCTATACACACCTTTCATGTGCTCATATTCTCATCCACTAATGAATAAGCCCAGGCTTTCCTAACCCTCCTTTGAATTTACATTCCTGGGCCCAGCTGCCCTAATGGGCAAGCAACTCCTGGAAACAGATATAGAGCTTTGGGCCATCTCCTGTTTCAGTGAATAAGCATCTGGCCCATGAGGATGCCTTGACTCTTTGAGCTCAAGTTAGCAGGTGTGACACCCTAGCATATTTACCACAGCTCCAGCAATGGTGAGAAGCCCCCTGAGAAGCACCCATGGCATAGTGAGTAACAGATGTATTAGTAGCAACATGGAATGCAGTCTCCTGACACTCAGATCAATATTGGGAAACATCTTGGCCAATAATTGCATCATGCCTGAGGGAATTCTGTTTTATGGGACACCATTGTGACGCACTATTTGCACCTAGGAGAACAGTAAAGGTCATTGTGTCTTGACCATCTGTTTACAACTGGAAAGGTATTTTAACGGTGCTAAACTGTTGCATCTAGTGCTGTGTGTTGGTATACATTTTTTAATAGGCACATACACTCTTGGTCCTTTGGAAAACCATAAAGTACTGAAACATTTCATTATTTCCCCTCCAGACCCACCTGGGCCTGATTTGTTATTTGGAGGACAACTGAATGTCATTTGGGTGATGGAGTAAAATACTCCGCTCCCCTGACGGACATGCCATCCACCAAACATAGAAATGAGCACCGGCGCCGTGGCGCCATCTCTTAGCATTGACAGGAACCCCCGTCATGGCAACGCCTGTCATTGTTGTAAACGTTTGACAGAATGCTCCATCAAACATTACGGCCCTCTGTCAACCTTTCTAACATTCAACATTTTTCAAAAACACCCCCCCCCGATAATTTGCCCTTACTACTGCCAAAACCTGTATTTTGCGACATTAGTGCTCTCCACAATTGGAGTCACATGAGGAATGGCTTGCGGAGATGTACAAGACCGCATCATATGCAAGATCATTTACATTTTAATGGACAAAGCAGATTCTTTTCTTCTTATATGGTCCCCCTGTTTGCAAGATGCCCCCTTCCCTCATAGTTCGCTTAGACTCTTGCTTCTTCCTCATTACCATCATAGTACTCACTTGCCCTCCCTCCCCCTCCTCTCTTTCTTCCCTGCTTTGCAGTTTCTTTCTTTATCTCTCTGTCCTTCTTCCCTTCCTCTCTTTACTTTCTTCCTTCTACAGCTTATTCTCTCACCCCTCTCTTCCCTTTCCTATCTCTCTTCAATATTATATATAAGTATTGTTTGCTATTGGTGCATGTATCATAATCAACGTTTACATCTTCATATGGGTATACACTGGACTGCCATGTCACTGTATTTGCTGTTATTTCTCATTTCTTAATGTTATCAATAAAATAATTGATACACAAAAACAAACCCCAAAGTTGGAGTTTTTTATTGAAAAACGTAAAACTAATGGCCCCCACATCATGGGAGGTTTCTCCCCTGGTGTCGGGGTCATTACTACTTTTTTACTGTCCGCCCCCCCAAAAAAAGCCATTACACCATCGAGCAGCCAGAGGAGTATGTCAGCAACTGAGCCAGAGCAGAATATGTCATTCACATACTTTCAGTCCGACTGACAGTTTGGCAGAGAGAGTACTCTGTCGCTGTTGTGAAAAAGTACCCTCCCAACCAAACTCTAAATCAGGGCCTATAACTTTTAGGTACCATGATTGCACAATTGCTCTAAGAAGCACCATTTCACCGTATATTTTTGGGGGAGATCCCCACAACCTTCCTACAGAGAAGTGAACTTGCAGTGTAGTATGGACAGGCATTAAATATTTCCCCATCCTCATTTTAGTTTCCAGTTCATCACCATAACTGAACCACAATCTCACCTTTCACCTCATGTCAATTTCACTTCAGGTAAAACTCACCTCAACGCACCCTGGCCCTCACCTAAATCTTAGCCCACTTCAAACTCATATCAACCCAAACGCACCTCAATTCAGCCTAATTTCAGCCTAAAACTCTCCTCACCCCTCGTCACCTCAGCCTTATAAGACCTGAGCATCAATCTTACCCTCTTCTCACCTCAACTCTCCCTCCCACACCCATTTAGAGTCGTTTACAGATTCAGGCTGCTGTGTGTTAGGGGTTTGCTGAAAGATTTGGACTCATTGTCCCTGCTCTATTCATCTAGAAATACAAGAAACACCCATGGCAACTTACCTTAGTGAGTACCTCCTATTCTTAGTGTATGAAACTTTGGTTGCTAAGCTTTTAGAGCTATTGTCAGGTTTAGAAACCACAACTACTGAGGGAGGGCCACTTCCCACAGTCTCTGCCTCAAGATCAGTAATTGGGTTGAGTACTTCCAGTACTTAGAAAAGTAGTACTTTGGAATATGGTATGTTTAGCTATCATGAAAGTTTAAAAACAGAAAGCATTCCACTGCTTTCAATGCAAGGATTAATTGCATGTGTTGTGCTCCTGTGCCACAGTTATACAATCTCCCTAGGGGAAAATGAGGTTTGGGAAAGGGAGAGAGAGTGAGGAAGACACAGCACACACAGCTCGTCTCTCTGTAGTAACAAGAATCATGTGTTCATTTATGTGAGTGTCACTCTATATGGTCTTCGATCAGAGGATATTCTGTCAGGGCCTGATTCACAAAGGGCCTCCGCACTCATGGAAATATCATTGCTGAGGCTCCGCCAAACTGCAGAGACTCCCCCATGACCGCGGGGCCTCTGCCACGAGTGCAGAGACTCCCCCAAGACTGCGGGGCCTCCTCCACGAGTGCAGAGACTCCCCCACGACTGCAGGGCCTCCGTCATGAGTGTGGAGACTCCCCCATGTCTGCGCCCCCCCCTCTATGAGTGCGGAGACTCAACCATGACTGCAGGCCACTGCTACGAGGGCAGAGACTCCCCCACGACTGCGGGGCCTCCACCACGAGTGCAGAGACTCCCCCACGACTGCGGGGCCTCCACCATGAGTGCAGAGACTCCCCCACGACTGCGGGGCCTCCTCCACGAGTGCAGAGACTCCCCCACGACTGCAGGGCCTCCGTCATGAGTGTGGAGACTCCCCCATGTCTGCGCCCCCCCCTCCATGAGTGCGTAGACTCCCCCATGACCGCGGGGCCTCTGCCACGAGTGCAGAGACTCCCCCATGACCACAGGGCATCTACCACGAGGTCAGAGACTCCCCCACGACTGCGGGGCCTCCACCATGAGTGTGGAGTTCCTTGTGAATCAGGCCCTCGGTGTGTATCTGAACAACAGTTGTATGAGAAATAAAGTTATTCACGTAGCTTGGTTTATTGTTAGAACCTCACTTCCAATTCAGGAAGCACTTACCTGATGCTGCAGTGGTCACAGCGTTTAATGACCCAAGGATGTAACTGTAAGACCGCTCCAGGTACAAGAGAACTAGGGCACCAGAGTAGAAGCCTCAGGGAGGCTGTAGAAGAGGTTGGATCAAAGTCCTCAAAGCAATGCAGAACTTCACAGGACAGCAGCGGTAGGATCTTAAGTGGAGGAAACTGTAGGCTTGGAAAACACATGGAAAGAACGGGAAAAAACACCAATAGTGCAGCAAACAATACTTTCTAGCCTTTCTGACTGCACCACTGTTTCTGAGGTGCCTTAAATATTCCCCTACTATGCCCTCTCCATTCCTTGCCTCTCCTTTTCTACTGGATCCAGACAGCCTCTTACTTCTTAGAAGGTCTAGTCTCTAATGGTCTGTTACTTCTCTAAAGGCTGTTACTTCTTTGAAGGTCTTTTACTTCTTGGGCAGACTCCTAGGGCCCAATTCACAAAAGTAATCTGAGACAAAATCCTAACTTTACGACTTTCGGTATTCACAGAAGGCATTTAGGAGTATTAAAGTTAGGATTTTGTCTCAGTTAAACTTAAGTTTTGGTCTTAAGTTAAACTTAAGACAAACTTAAGTTTAACTGAGACAAAATCCTAGTGGTAAAGTTAGGATTTTGTCTCTGTTAAACTTAAGTTTGTCTTAAGTTTAACTTAAGACCAAAATTTAAGATTAACTGAGACAAAATCCTAACTTTAGTACTCCTAAATGCCTTCTGTGAATACCGAAAGTCGTAAAGTTAGGATTTTGTCTCAGATTACTTTGTGAATCGGGCCCCTACTTCTTGCAAGGACTCTTAATTCTCCTAAGGACTCTATTTTGATAGTGTCTTACCGCTTTGAAGTACTCTTACTTCTTTGCTAGACCCTTTCCTCTCTGAAGGTCTCCATTTTGAAAGTGTCTTACCGCTTAGGAGAAAACTTACTTATCTGAAGGTCTCTTAATTATTTGATAGACTCTAACTTATTATTTTAGAGAAAATGTCCTATCAATTAAAAGATACACAAAAGTAACTTACACTTGTGAGCAATTTACATGTGTAATTCACTCTTACACTTTTGAGTAACTTTACTACTTTGGGCTATTCACAAAGTCTGAGTGTAAAGTTAAAGATAGCAACTTTAGAAACAAGCATGGCACCAGGAGGAGGGCACAGTGCAGAGACTTCTTCAGGCCAATAGCTCAGAGAGTTACCATTGCATCCTGCACCACTGACATGAACGTGGCATTTTCATGAATGTGTGGGTGCGCAGAGTTGGTATTGCTCAGGATCGACCGTGCACGAGGGTGGCATAGAAAGATCTTTCATTAGCAATGAACTTGCACAAATAAACAAACCCAAGTAGGGTCAATCTGTCATTGCTGACAGAAAACATGTTCTGTGGTACCTAAACATGATGCTTTGGCTGACACTCACACTAGGGGGCCGATTCCAATCGGGGTCGGAAAGCTCTCCGACCGATCCGGATTGTTTTCCGACCGAGCCGGACTCCTGCAGTCCGACCGAGTACGATGCGGCCGCATGCTGACGGACTCGGTTTGGTCGGACTCCCATTGAAGTCAATGGGAGCCGGTCGTACGACGCGTACATGGGCTCCCATTGACTCAATGGGTACGTTGCGCAAAAGGGTGCCCCCTGTAGTGGGTACGCGTTGGTGCCATCCACACCGTACATGCATGTATAGGGGGGACCCTTGGGTCCCCCTGTGTCCGACTCGTAAGGCTACGGGTGAAGGGGGTCCGGCACGGACCCCGAAGTCTGCTTCCCAGAGCTTTTACGTGTCGGAGGCTCCGACTCGATGTGGCTGTCCGGATCGTGCATCGTACTGGCTCGGTCGTAAACGTCTCCATTGCGCGGTACGAATCGAGTGCGAACGAGTCGTACGGAGCGGTTCGGACCCGGAAATGATTCGGTCGGCGATTTCGCGTTCATTCGCATCGTACTTGGGCGTCCGGACCTCTGTACGACTCGGTCGGAAACAAAGCCTCCGACTCGGATCCGGTAAAGCCGAATCCGATTCGGAGGCCTTCCGACCGAGATCGGAATCGACCCCTAGGTCCATATACCACTGTTAATGTGTGACCTCAGGATAGTACTGAAACTGACTCCAAGGACGGCGTGTGCTGTGGTGCTGAAACCAGATCTATCGTCCACTACCGACACTTACCCCCGACACAAAGTGCCCTGTGGCGCTGGATCCATCTGCCTCTACCGACACTTACTCCCAACACAAAGTGTGCTGTTGCGCTGGATCCATCTGCCTAAGCCGACACTTACCCCCAACACAAAGTGTGCTGTGGTGCTGGATCCATCTGCCTCTATCGACACTTACTCCCAACACAAAGTGTGCTGTGGCACTGGACCCATATGCCTCTACCTACACTTACTCCCAACACAAAGTGTGCTGTTGCGCTGGATCCATCTCCCTAAGCCGACACGTACCCCCAACACAAAGTGTGCTGTTGCGCTGGATCCATCTGCCTCTATCGACACTTACTCCCAACACAAAGTGTGCTGTGGCACTGGACCCATATGCCTCTACCTACACTTACTCCCAACACAAAGTGTGCAGTTGCGCTGGATCCATCTCCCTAAGCCGACACGTACCCCCAACACAAAGTGTGCTGTTGCGCTGGATCCATCTGCCTCTATAGACACTTACTCCCAACACAAAGTGTGCTGTGGCACTGGACCCATCTGCCTCTACCGACACTTACTCCCAAAACAAAGTGTGCTGTGGCGCTGGATCCATCTGCCTAAGCCGACACCCCCAACACAAAGTGTGCTGTTGCGCTGGATCCATCTGCCTCTACCGACACTTACTCCCAACACAAAGTGTGCTGTGGCGCTGGATCCATCTGCCTCTACCGACACTTACTCCCAACACAAAGTATGCTGTGGCGCTGGATCCATCAGCCTCTATCGACACTTACTCCCAACACAAAGTGTGCTGTGGCACTGGATCCATCTGCCTCTACTGACACTTACTCCCAACACAAAGTGTTCGGTGGCGCTGGATCAATCTGCCTCTATCGACACTTACTCCCAATACAAAGTGTGCTGTGGCACTGGATCCATCTGCCTCTACCAACACTTACTCCAACACAAAGTGTGCTGTGGAGCTGGAGCCATCTGCCTCTACCAACACTCTCCTCTTGCAGAGCTTGTGCTGTTTCTCCCTAGAGGACCCACACTCTGCTCTCCGACACTCTCCTCCTGCAAAGCTTATGCTGTCGCTCCCTAGAGGACCCACCATCTGCTCTCCAACACTCTTCTGCTGCAGAGTTTGTGCTGTGGTTTCCTAGAGAACCCGTCTGCCTCTCTCTGACACTCGCCTCTAGCAGATCTTGTGCTGTGGCTCACTAGAGGACCCATCCTCTGCTCTCTCACACTCTCCTCCGGCAGAGCTTTTGCTGTGGCTCCCTAGAGGACCCATCCTCTGCACTCCGCAACACTTCTGCTGCAGAGCTAGTGCTGTGGTGCTCTAGAGGCCCCAGCTGCTCTCTGACACTCACCTCAAACAGAGTTTGTGCTGTTGCGCCCTTGAGACCCCTTCCTTTGCTCTCTCACACTCTCCTCCTGCAGACCTTAAGCTGTGGCGCCACAGAGGACCCATCTGCCGCACTCTGACACTGCTCCTCTAGCAGAGCTTGTGCTATGGCGCCCTTGAGGCTCCTAACCTCTCCAAAAATGCGTCAAAAAAGTTCAAACATTGTTTACTCAAAATCCAACCCGAAACACTTATCTCTGATCCCTACTTCTGTATCACGATGGGTATACTAACTAATGACCTCATCTTCTTCTCCCAGAAATGGGCACGATGGAGGAATGTCTTCCATTCCTTGCTTCACATATTGGGCACCAGGAAAACTCCGTATGGCCTCAAACTTTCAGCATCACCCTCGCCCTTCTACAATGCTAATGCCACCATCTCCCTTTATAACAACGGTATTATCTTAATTCAAGCCTAGAATGACAATCTAATTAAGATGGACAATATCTTCCCCACCCTCAAGATGGCAGTGACTTCCAAGTCTCCTCATCCCCGCCTAACCCGGCCAATTCCAAATGATCTCGCACTCACACCTCTCTTCATGCCTGAGTTGACAACGTCCACTCATATCCCTCCGCATGCCTTAGGTGAGCGTTGTGCCACTCAGCTCCCTGACTTTGCTTCTCCTAAGAATACAATGCCCTCATTCTCAGTGATTCACTCAAATCCTGGACCCATAGCGTCACTCACTTCTCCAAACTCCACATGGCTATCTACTGGGACCATGGCAGTGGAATCCTCTCTAGCCCCTCTGCGTTACCTCTCCCCCGGTGAACCTCCCTGCTTGATCCTACCTATCTCGCCTCTAGCCCAATCCGCATCGCCCTTCCCGTCCTCCTTGGAACCCTTTCCACCCATCCCTATCTTGCTTCCCCCACTTCCCATCCGCCCCACTTAAGCCCTATCGCCCACCTTACAAACACAGACCTTTTCGCCTCACTAAGTGGCAATCCACAAGACCTCTCTGACTCACCCGCTCCCTATGACTATCTCATGGCCACCCCGGCCCCTTCTGCTATCCCCCGAAACCCCACCTCACCTCCTGAACCCATCAATCAACTCCCTGATTGGGCAGTGCGTCTAGATGAGATATCTAGCCACCTGCACCTTCTCACAAAGGAAATTCAGGAATTGAAAGACATCACTATCGATCACCTCCCTCTTCTCAGATCCCTTAGCACTATAGAGAATTGTCCCATCAACATGGAGGGCTCAGCTCCTCCTCTGCCCATGCACACCTTTCACCATACTTGGAAAACTTTACCTCTCCTGAATACCTCTTCCCGCCCCAGAGGACTGAAAGCTGGCCTCTCATCTATTAAGATCCGTGAGCTTCTCCTATCCTACTCCAAATCACCTATCAAGTCCCGAACGGGGCAAATACAAGCCATCCAAGCTAACCCTTACAGAGAACCTTCATACAACCTGGGAGGCATAAATATTGACAACCTTCAGCGCATCAATATCCTCCCAGCTTCCACCCCTCACTCACCTGACCAATTGAAATGCGATCTACTCAATTGCAGATCAGCAAGTAAACACGCCTCCGACATCTATGATCTCATTTTAACCAATGAGCTTGACATCATTATCCTCACAGAAACTTGGTTAAACGACTCCTCCTCACCTATACTCGACCTTCTAGTCCCACCTAGCCATGACATAATTCGTATGGACAGAGAGCTAAAACAGGGTGGAGGAATAGCCTGTATCCACAGAAATACACTCTCGCTTTCCCAATCTGACTCAACCACGCCATCCTTCAGCGAATATCTCTGCATCAACATTACCAGCAAAAACCACCATGTCTGTAAATTAAACACATTCTACCACCCCCCTGGTGACAATCTCTCCTTCATTGAGCTTTTAATGGAAATCATCTCATCCAACGATGACCCTCTCATGTCCCAAATCTTCCTGGGAGACTTCAACCTCCACTGGTCTAACCCAAATGATCATGCAGTGAATTGTTTTAAATCCTTCCTACTAGCCCAACTCACAATAAGGGAGAAACTCGGGATCTCATTATATCCAAAGGTAACACTATCACATTAGACTTATCCCTTGCGACTGGTCCGACCACTATTACATCTTCTTCTTCATTAACAGGGATGTGCTAGCGAAGGGCGTTCAACCGAAGAAAATGAAGCATTGGATAAGGAACCTTAGAAATATTAACACTGAAGAGCTAGCAATCTGCTGTTCAAAAGCCTGGTCTCCTCACCCAGAAATGAAAGATGTTCATGTCCTCACGGATTTCTATAATGCCTCTATCTCCGGTATCATGGACGATATAGCCCCGCTACACCAAAAAAATGCCTCCTCCAAAATCTCCAAACCATGGTTCAACGACAACCTTAACTCGGAACGCCGTAATCTAAGGTCAGCTGAAAGATTCTGGAGATCACCATCGACCGAACACCTAACCCTCCTTAGAGCCATCAGGAGTTCATACAACAAGAAAATCAAGAGTGCTAAAGCCGACTTCTTCAGATCTCTACTTAATCAAGCCATAAATTGCCCCAAGAAACTATTCGAAATTGTTAATCAACAATCGATCAAGGCACCCATCCGCACTGACCCTGGTGAAGGCACTCCTACTTGTGATGAATTCGCCACCTTCTTTGTCGAAAAAACGTCAAGCATCAACATAGTCCTTGAATCACAAAGGGCTCTTCTCCTAAACTCAGGACACACAGCCCCACCTAACCACCAGGAACTACCCGTCCTCCTTAGTATTAGTCCCAAGAACAATGCCTCCTGGCACGCCTTTACACCCCTTAGTGAAAACAACATCTACAACACTCTTCTTGCGATCAAACCCTCCAACCACTTCAATGACCCTCTTCCTCCTCCCATATTCAAAGAAATTAAAGCTGCCATCCTTCCTATCTGGGCTAAGATTGTTAACGCTTCACTATTACAAGGCATGATACCCGACTGCCTAAAAGCTGCACAAGTATCCCCCATTCTAAAAAAACCAAACGCAGACAGTTCTGATCTGAATAACTTCCGTCCTATTTCCAACATCCCCACATTGGCGAAACTCTTAGAAAAGTGTGTGCAATCTCAACTCTGTGCTCACATTGAGAAATTCCAACTGCTGGATCAACATCAATCAGGCTTTCGGAGTGGCCACAGTACAGAATCGGCACTCACTCACATCTTGGACGACATTTTAAAGTTGCTTGACCAAAATGAATCCTGCCTCCTCATTCTACTCGACCTATCTTCTGCCTTCGACACTGTTAACCACAGCAAACTACTCTCCACGCTAGAACACCGGATGGGTCTATCAGGTGTGGTTTTGCAATGGTTCTCTTCCTTTCTCCACAACAGATCCCAAAGAGTCAAAGTGAATCAATCCCTATCTCAGCCGTCTACAGTCCTGATGGGGGTTCCACAAGAGTCCGCCCTTTCCCCCATACTTTTCAATCTATTCTTGGAACCTTTAGCTAATGCCCTGAACTCAGCGAACATTCTCTTTCACATGTATGCAGATGACACCCAATTTTATTTGAAAGTCTCCTCCCCGGAAGACTTCATTTCACTCAACTCCATCTTGATGAACACCCAAAACTGGCTCACTGAAAACTACCTCATGCTCAACACCTCCAAAACAGAATTCCTCCTCATTGCTCCCCTAACCATGCCCCCAAGATTGACATCTGGATGCATCACCTTTCAGCATTCAACTGCTCCCCCACATTATCGACACTGCTAAATCTCTTGGTATCACCCTAGACAGGCACCTGAACATGCAGAAACATATTAGCAACGCAACCAAGGGTGCTAAACACCAGATGAGGCTACTTAGGAATTTGAAACCATTCCTCCCACAGGAAGACTTCAAATGGGCAGTTCAAGCTTTAGTATTGCCAAGGCTTGATTACGGCACCTCCACTCTTTGCGGTCTCCCCAAACAAAGCTTGGTTCCACTTACGGCTTCCATTAATGCCGCAGCCAGATTGATTACTGGTACAAAAAGAAATGAGCACATTTCCCCAGCCTTAAAATCCCTAAATTGGTTACCTTACGAAACTAGAATACAACTAAAGATCGCTTGCCTGACTCACAAAGCACTGGACTTCAAGTCCCCCATCTATCTGGCTCACAAACTTGAATTATCAGGGGGTGGCCGTCCTTCTCGAAGTGCAAACTCACTTCTCCTGAAACCTCAAATCTTCCACAAAAAGAAAACGAGTAACAGAGCATTCTCTGGCATGGCCCCGAAGATTTGGAATTCCCTTCCACCGGAAGTTCGTCGAATCCCATCCACCGCTTCCTTCAAAAAAGAAGTGAAAAAAATCCTAATGCTGAAATTCCTGCCATAAAGTCCTGGTTCAGCTGCCTCAATACTGCTCTCCTCTCTGATGATTTGACTGTCCAGTTCACAGTTACACTTCTGGGTTTAACAGTGTGAACAGGCCACTCCACAACTCTGTATGCTATTTATGGAATGTCTCTCTCCCATTGCTTGATCGCTATCCTTTACTTTTGTGTAATCCGGTGTTTAATAGATTTGGCAGGCTACCACTGGTACTGTGGACATTGCCTTTCCTCTCTATTATTGGAACTGTCCGGTCTTGTTCTCAAATGCTCTGAATCATTTTGTTTGTCATGCTCTCGTCTTGAACCTATTGGTAACATTTATTTTGAACCTATTTGTAATGCTTGCTCTTGGCACACTTTGTTATCCTACCTACCTCAACTGCGAAGCGCTCTGATACCCTCTTGGGTCTTGTTCGCGCTATGCAAAACTTTATAAATAAATAAATAAATAAATCCTCCTCTCCGACACTCTCCGACACTCTCCTCCAGCAGAGCTTGTGCTGTTGCGCCCTTGAGACCCCATCCTCTGCTCTCTCACACTCGCCTCCTGCAGACCTTGAGCTGTGGTGCATAAACGGGGCCCACTGGCACTTAGGTGTGACGTCAATCCTGTCTGACATCTCTTCTAATATCCCCCCTGCTCCACTGAAGAGGCCTCAGGCTGCAGAACATACAATATATTCCGAATTCATCAGCGGTTTATCATATTATTAATGTAATTAGCAATTCAGCTTTGGATAATAACTAACGCAATATTCATGAGTTCGGTGCCAGGGAAGCTGTTCTACAAACTAGTGCTTCCCAAGGTCATGATACACGTGCCCAGGAGGGGTGTTCTGCAAAGAGAGAGTGGCCAGACCCCAGTGCCCACTGAGGCCTAGACATGTGCGCAGGAGAGGTGTTCTGCAAAGAGAGAGTGGGCAGACCCCAGTGCCCACTGATGCCTAGACATGTGCTGTCAATCTGCAGCAGTAGCATGAGCTGAACGTGGGCATAGGAAAAGAGGCATGCCATGCCCCGCAGGGACGTGAAGCGTTGGCAGTGCCACCTTATCTGAAGCAGTGCCCGCGCGCCTCCATGGATCAGGAGTCTCCTTGGCTACACACCAAGCAGTATCTGTGCAGCAGCTGCCAACATCTGCTCACACACAGCGAGCAGACTGGAACATCCCCTCTTCACTGTTTGTCATGTTACGTGCATTTGTATAGCTCCTTCTAATGTATCTGCGGTGCAGCGGAGTTCAGACTCTAGGCCCCTTTACAGATCTGGGGTTCATGAAAGTCAGGGTGGTCTGTGAACATTGCATTTGCTTGTGCTTCGTAATGTATGCGTTGGATCTAAGACACAGGTCTCTGTTAGCATCACTACAGTACAAGATGTGTAAAGTGACCAATTATTTTATTTAATTAAATATAAAGAATGCTGAACAATATAAAATACAGTAAATAAAAATATGAAAATGCAAACGAGACAAGCTTCAAGTTAAGCAGTTAGTCATTCTAACCTCTCCTCTGCTCTTGCTTCTCAGTGGAGCTCTCTGCTGCCGGTGACACGGTTAGTCATTCTAACCTCTCTTCTTCTCTTGGTTCTCAGTGGAGCTCTCTGCTGCCGGTGACACGGTTAGTCATCCTAACATCTCTTCTGCTCTTGTTTTTCCCTGGATCTCTCTGCTGCTGGTGAAATGGTTAGTCATCCTAACCTCTCTTCTGCTCTTGCTTCTCTCTGGATCTCTCTGCCAAGAACCGAAAGAGTTGTTCCCAGGGAAAAGATCAGAACTTTGGCTCGTCCAATATGTAGATCAGGAGCAGATCCAAAAATACCAGGTGAGACAAAAAACTGCGGCACAGAATTTCCAAAAGAAGTAACAACACAAGAGAACATGCAATGAGTAACCGTGTCATCTGCAGCAGAGAGATCCATAGATAGGCAACAGGAGAAGCGAGGTTAGAATGACTAACCATGTCACCAGCAGAAGCGAGAACCAGAGAGAGCAAGAGCAGAAGAGAGGATAGGATGACTAACCATGTCACCAGCAGCAGAGAGATCCAGGGAAAAACAAGAACAGAAGAGATGTTAGGATGACTAACCGTGTCACCGGCAGCAGAGAGCTCCACTGAGAACCAAGAGCAGAAGAGCGGTTAGAATGACTAACCGTGTCATCGGCAGCAGAGAGCTCCACTGAGAAGCAAGAGCAGAGGAGAGGTTAGAATGACTAACCGTGTCACCAGCAGCAGAGAGAACCAGAGAGAAGCAAGAGCAGAGGAGAGGTTAGAATGACTAACCGTGTCACCAGCAGCAGAGAGATCCAGAGAGAAACAAGAGCAGAAGAGAGGTTAGAATGACTAACCATGTCACCAGAAGCAGCGATATCCAGAGAGAAGCAAGAGCAGAAGAGAGGTTAGGATGACTAACCGTGTCACCGGCAGCAGAGAGCTCCACTGAGAAGCAAGAGCAGAAGAGAGGTTAGGATGACTAACCGTGTCACCGGCAGAAGAGAGAACCAGAGAGAAGCAAGAGCAGAAGAGAGGTTAGGATGACTAACCATGTCATCAGCAGCAGAGAGATCCAGAGAGAAGCAAGAGCAGAAGAGAGGTTAGAATGACTAACCAGGTCACCGGCAGAAGAGAGAACCAGAGAGAACCAAGAGCAGAAGAGAGGTTAGGATGACTAACCATGTCACCAGCAGCAGAGAGATCCAGAGAGAAGCAAGAGCAGAAGAGAGGTTAGGATGACTAACCATTTCACCAGCAGCAGAGAGATCCAGGGAAAAACAAGAGCAGAAGAGATGTTAGGATGACTAACCGTGTCACCGGCAGCAGAGAGCTCCACTGAGAACCAAGAGCAGACGAGAGGTTAGAATGACTAACCGTGTCACCGGCAGCAGAGAGCTCCACTGAGAAGCAAGAGCAGAGGAGAGGTTAGAATGACTAACCGTGTCACCAGCAGCAGAGAGATCCAGAGAGAAGCAAGAGCAGAGGAGAGGTTAGAATGACTAACCGTGTCACCAGTAGCAGAGAGATCCAGAGAGAAACAAGAGCAGAAGAGAGGTTAGAATGACTAACCATGTCACCAGAAGCAGCGAGATCCAGAGAGAAGCAAGAGCAGAAGAGAGGTAAGGATGACTAACCATGTCACCGGCAGCAGAGAGATCCAGAGAGAAGCAAGAGCAGAAGAGAGGTTAGGATGACTAACTGTGTCACCGGCAGAAGAGAGATCCAGAGAGAAGCAAGAGCAGAAGAGAGGTTAGAATGACTAACCATGTCACCGGCAGAAGAGAGAACCAGAGAGAAGCAAGAGCAGAAGAGAGGTTAGGATGACTAACCGTGTCACAGGCAGCAGAGAGCTCCACTGAGAAGCAAGAGCAGAAGAGAGGTTAGGATGACTAACCGTGTCACCAGCAGAAGAGAGAACCAGAGAGAAGCAAGAGCAGAAGAGAGGTTAGGATGACTAACCATGTCACCAGCAGCAGAGAGATCCAGAGAGAAGCAAGAGCAGAAGAGAGGTTAGAATGACTAACCATGTCACCGGCAGAAGAGAGAACCAGAGAGAAGCAAGAGCAGAAGCGAGGTTAGGATGACTAACCATGTCACCAGCAGCAGAGGGATCCAGAGAGAAGCAAGAGCAGAAGAGAGGTTAGGATGACTAAACGTGTCACCAGCAGAAGAGAGATCCAGAGAGAAGCAAGAGCAGAAGAGAGGTTAGGATGACTAACCACGTCACCGGCAGCAGAGAGATCCAGAGAGAAACAAGAGCAGAGGAGAGGTTAGAATGACTAACCATGTCACTGGCAGCAGCGAGATCCAGAGAGAAGCAAGAGCAGAAGAGAGGTTAGAATGACTAACCAGGTCACCAGCATCAGAGAGATCCAGTGAGAAACAAGAGCAGAAGAGAGGTTAGGATGACTAATCAACCGTGTCACCTGCACGAGAGAGATGTTATCTAGAGAGAAGCAAGAGCAGAAGAGAGGTTAGGATGACTAATCAACCGTGTCACCTGCACGAGAGAGATCTAGAGAGAAGCAAGAGCGGAAGAGAGGTTAGGATGACTAACTGTGTCACCGGCAGCAGAGAGATCCAGAGAGAAGCAAGGGCAGAAGAGAGGTTAGGATGACTAACCGTGTCACCGGCAGCAGAGAGAGCCAGAGAGAAGCAAGAGCAGAAACGAGGTTAGGATGACTAACCATGTCACCGGCAGCAGAGAGATCCAGACAGAAGCAAGAGCAGGAGAGAGGTTAGGATGACTAACCATGTCACCGGCAGCAGAGAGATCCAGAGAGAACCAAGAGCAGAAGAGAGGTTAGGATGACTAACCAGGTCACCGGCAGCAGAGAGACCCCGAGAGAAACAAGAGCGGAAGAGAGGTCAGGATGACTAACCTTGTCACCAGCAGCAGCGAGATCCAGAGAGAAGCAAGAGCGGGAGAGAGGTTAGGATGACTAACTGTGTCACTGGCTGCAGAGAGATCCAGAGAGAAACAAGAGCGGAAGAGAGGTTAGGAGGACTAACCGTGTTACCGACAGCAGAGAGATCCAGAGAGAAGCAAGAGCGGAAGAGAGGTTAGCATGACTAACCGTGTCACCGGCTGCAGAGAGATCCAGAGAGAAACAAGAGCAGAAGAGAGGTTAGGAGGACTAACCGTGTTACCGGCAGCAGAGAGATCCAGGGAAAAACAAGAGCAGAAGAGAGGTTAGGATGACTAACCATGTCACCGGCAGCAGAGAGATCCAGAGAGAACCAAGAGCAGAAGAGAGGTTAGGATGACTAACCAGGTCACCGGCAGCAGAGAGATCCCGAGAGAAACAAGAGCGGAAGAGAGGTCAGGATGACTAACCTTGTCACCAGCAGCAGCGAGATCCAGAGAGAAGCAAGAGCGGGAGAGAGGTTAGGATGACTAACCGTGTCACCGGCTGCAGAGAGATCCAGAGAGAAACAAGAGCAGAAGAGAGGTTAGGAGGACTAACCGTGTTACCGGCAGCAGAGAGATCCAGAGAGAAGCAAGAGCAGAAGAGAGGTTAGGATGACTAACCGTGTCACCGGCTGCAGAGAGATCCAGAGAGAAACAAGAGCAGAAGAGAGGTTAGGAGGACTAACCGTGTTACCGGCAGCAGAGAGATCCAGAGAGAAGCAAGAGCAGAAGAGAGGTTAGGATGACTTACCATATCACTGGCAGCAGCGAGATCCAGAGAGAACCAAGAGCAGAAGAGAGGTTAGAATGACTAACCAGGTCACCAGCATCAGAGAGATCCCGAGAGAAACAAGAGCAGAAGAGAGGTTAGGATGACTAACCTTGTCACCAGCAGCAGCGAGATCCAGAGAGAAGCAAGAGCGGGAGAGAGGTTAGGATGACTAACCGTTTCACCGGCTGCAGAGAGATCCAGAGAGAAACAAGAGCAGAAGAGAGGTTAGGAGGACTAACCGTGTTACCGGCAGCAGAGAGATCCAGAGAGAAACAAGAGCGGAACAGAGGTCAGGATGACTAACCTTGTCACCAGCAGCAGCGAGATCCAGAGAGAAGCAAGAGCGGGAGAGAGGTTAGGATGACTAACCGTGTGACCGGCTGCAGAGAGATCCAGAGAGAAACAAGAGCAGGAGAGGTTAGGAGGACTAACCGTGTTACCGGCAGCAGAGAGATCCAGAGAGAAGCAAGAGCGGAAGAGAGGTTAGGATGACTAACCGTGTTACCGGCAGCAGAGAGATCCAGAGAGAAGCAAGAGCAGAAGAGAGGTTAGGATGACTAACCATGTCACCGGCAGCAGAGAGATCCAGAGAGAACCAAGAGCAGAAGAGAGGTTAGGATGACTTACCATATCACTGGCAGCAGCGAGATCCAGAAAGAAGCAAGAGCAGAAGACAGGTTAGGATGACAAATCAACCTAGTTACCAGCAACAGAGAGGAGCAAGAGGAGACGAGAGAGACAAATTATGCGAAAGGGTTAATTAAATTATGCAGCAAGAAAAAGCAAATTATGTGGAGCAATGTGACACATTTTTTAAATAGTATTACTTCATTATTTTGTCATTTTAGCACTTGTTAACACTGTCTGGGCATTAGATCTACCTCATCAGTACCAGTTTAGTATTCAAATACAGCAATAAGCAAAAAAAAGGAGACTAGTCATTTTTAGCAAAGGGCTTTCCACTGCGCATTTTTAGGAACATTTGAATTCTTTGAGCTAGAAAGAACTGTTTTTGTAAAAATCGGTAGATTATGCAGGAGATGATGGATCCTGAGGCAAATCCTTAATTATGCGGGAAAAATGCCACAGCCGCACAATCGCTTAATTCCAGTAGTCCTGTCTATAGTTTCCCTTTTTACTCCTCTGTAGACCAATGCTACCTAGATATTTTGTTATGGCTCTTTACTGCAGTTGTAGGGGACAGGGTCCCTGCAACAGGTAACAGTAGACTGGTGTCTGAAGAGCACATCCTAAAGATTTCAGTGATGTTTAGCAGAGTAGCTTTGAGCAACATTCCTCAGGAGGTTGAGCAATTCTGCGGCAAGTGAGCAGAGATCGTTTTATTTTTAACAAATGTTTTATTTTTCATACATGACCAAGAGCCTTTTAGCGGTCTCAAAACTGCCCAATTCAGAAAATCGGATCTTTAGAGAACGTAAAAAGGCTTCATACATCTGACTCTCTATTGCAAAATGGATATCGCACTCACTGTAGCGTTAAACTATCCGCCGCATTATGACTTTAAAAGTCGTTGCGGCGGAGGACCACTGGCTGCGCCAGGGAACAGTCATTTCTTGGTGGTGGCGGAGCTGCACCACAATGTAAGATGCTCAGCAGGACTGACGCAGTCCCGCTGAGCATATTAGGAGTTCCACCACCGCCATCCATTTCATGGCGGGAGTCATGTCAGGGAGTGGTGAAGCTGTGACCACAAGAGTAGATGTGAACAGTGACTCCTGGATGACACCATCTTGAACTGTCTCAGCATGCTGCGCAGGAGGGTTGGGACAGTGATGGAGAGGTGATGTGGTACCCTCGGCCGAGGGTGCCTAGCTTCTAGAACCTTCCACCCCCTTTTAAAACCTCTTGCACAAGGGCGAGAAAGAGCTGTTGGTGCTGTTTGTGCTATTCGCTGCTAGATGCCGGGACTGTGACAGCCATTAACAACTGGAAGGAGAAACCCCTGGATGCCCAAAAGGGCCAAGGACTCTGCCCCAGTTGACCCCAGGACCGGGGGTCTCTCCAAGGGCCAGTGAGGTTTGCCCCCCTTAGCCCCCCAAAGGACCGGTTTGGGGAAAGATCTGGACTTCTGTGTCCAGAGACAAAGACCAGTAGGACAGCTGGCACAGGGAGTCAGTGGAACCAGCTCACTGCATAATACACCACCTTGGAGGTGAGGAGGTCTGCTGGAACTGCTCCTGGTGGCTAGAGCTCACCACAAGGAGTAATGTGAGCCCAGGATCATCTGAATCGGCCCAAAGGGTCCCAAGTTTTGACTGTTTGAAGGTTGGTGACCTTTGATCCCCCAGTGAGGATCGAGCATGTGGGTTCTGCCCCCACCCTCCCCCCCCTCCCCATGGCAGTGGCCTCACCCCAGCTCCCCTTGGCCATGTTTGGGGGAAGTGGGTGAACGCTCTAACCAGCCCACACGGAGCGGGTAGGGAAAGGAAAGTTGAAAGGTTGGGAATTGTCCGGGTGGGACCATGCACCCCTTCTGGAAAAGAAACTGAGAAACGAAGCAGAAAAACAAAGACGTGCGTGTGCTCCCAGCACTGAGGGAGATCTGCAGCTGAATTGTTCAATGCTCCTGGCTGGAGCATCCCATAATGCCCTGCGGGGCTTGCTTATTAGCATACTTGTATTGTCTTGTGGTGGCCCAAGTTCTGCAGGGTCACCGCAAACGTTGAAAAGAAAGGGGGAGCTGTTGGAGGGCAGTAGCTTTCCCTGAAGGATTTTTAAAGATACTGGCCCTACGTTTGCAGAGTCAAGGAAATTATGACCCTTCCAGGATTTTCATTATAATATTATGTGTTTCCAAGGCTGGAGCTTTTGCTTTATCGATGGGGTGCAGCGATCTCTAGGAGTTTGTTGTATGGCTGCATTTTGTGGTGCCTGAAGGTGTATAAAGAAGATACAAAGAATGTATCGTAGGTTTGAAGTGGTACCCTTCAGAGGTTGATTTACTGGCCGCACTCAAACGCATGTGATGTTCATTTTAAAATGTTTCATTGACATAATAATTTCTTACAGGGATTACTGATATGGGTTGACCTGCTCTATTAATAATTGTATTTGCCCATGGTTATTCTTGATCATTGCATTTACCCAAAAAATATGGTGTTTTTTTAACATGTGGTTTGTTGTTCCTGCAATATGGTGGACCCTTCATAATGCCAACCGGCCTGTTTTATCCAAAATGATACCCCCCTAAATTGTGATGTGTTGTCTGACATAGGTGGGGGAACTGTGATTTTGAGGGTCATTACCCTTTGCGGTCAAATGTTATTTCTTAATGTAATCCAGAGTATTTTCAATCTTCTTTATGTATATATTTGTAAATTAATGCACAGTATTTAGTAGGTGTGTAATAAATGTACTTTTCCTTTTTATAAAGAAAAAGCCCTGACTGGACACTCATTTATTGAGTGTTCGTATTGCATGCCGACGAATGGTGATTGCTAGCCCACACCACCTCCCCTGAGAAGGCCTTGACTGCTCTGCTTCGCTACCCTGAGAGAGTCAAGCACTACAATAGGGTGTTTGGTTCCCAGAAAGGGGAAATTGTGGACCTATTACCTGTGCAGGCCTCATATCCTGCACAACTAATAACCCAATTTCCTACACCCACGATCTTTAGCTTCAAAGTGGCCTTTAGTGCCATACAGTCCTGCACTAACCGCATATGGACAGACAAAATACCACACCCAGACTCTCCCAGCTACATAGCACAGAACGTGAGGGGGAATAATGTGTTTGTAGCACAGTCTCTGCTACTGGAGCCCCTGGTTTCCAAGAAACACCACATCTTGTCTCAATTCTTCTTAGGATGAGCTCCCAACAATTGGAATTTTACTCCTACTTTGGTCTGTACCATCCCCTCGCCCTATGTATTCAAGGAAGAATTAAAAAGCATTCTGTTCAAATAACATTTACAACCATCATTTCTATAAATGCTTCTTCACTTGCACCTTTAGCCTCCTGTACCTATTCACTGAAACTTAGGGTTCTTATTTCTCTCTTTTTTGATCTCAGGTTTATTATCCTTATTATTTTAGGGGTAGTTGTGGGCATCTCTAGCTGTTGCTAGAGCTCATCCATTCACAAAAAGATTTAAACAGCAATATTGAGAGCAAGGCTTTGGCACCACCCCTTTGTTGATTATTTTCTTTACGGGCATTCAATTGGGCAGCAGTTGTGTTAGCCCCCTGATGAAGTAGCTCCATTGTTCAACCCTGATTGAAACATGTTTAACACAGACCCCATGAAAAATACAGTGGGAAGAGGCTTTTCACTGTGCAACTCCCTGACAAAAGCCGAAACAAAGAGTTTTTTATTGAGGACCCTCTTATACACACAATACATACAATAGATGTTTTACATTGTGAAGTCTGTGACAAATACAATAGGAAGGAGTTTTACATTGTGAAATCCACGTCGAACACTATATGAGGTTTACGTTGATTAAACCTGCGAGACATTCTTGCATAGATCTCTAGTTAAAGATGAGCTAGAGAGGTCTGGTGCTAGGATTTCAGTACAGAAACAAGCCGGGCAGGGCTCACAGAGTCACTCGCTTAAAGTAAGATCTGTTCAGACCTGCCATAAACAACATCACTATTGCGGCATCCCCCCCCCCATGAAAATCATTGAATCATCTGATTCAGAGATTCAGAGAGGGAAGGGACTGGGAGGTCTAGAAGACTAGGCTATGGCATTTGGAAACCGCTGGACCACTGAAAATTGTGTTGGTGGAACTTCCTAGCTGAGGATTCCACTTCATGGTCATTAATGATAGAGGATAGATTTAACCACACTGCACTGACGACTCCTTGCCTGGCAACTATTTGTAGTTGCATTGAATCTTCACTCCTGCTTAGATCCTCCACTTGTCCCATCGCGTTTCTCTTTCTCCCTTCCCGATTCCCTTTTCTGGTTGTACTTTGCCCTTTTGCCTTCAGATTTTTAGTCTTCTTGTTGATCTGTCGTTTGTCTTCCATCTGCCTGCTGCTGTTACAATAGTTACCAGTTCTTTTGTGCCATGGAGATTGGGCTGGTATCTTGGTCAAAGTCTGGTCTCATCACCGTCTCCCTTGGATCGGGATAAAATACTCACACTAATGGGAAACATCTCACTGTGCAAGGTCATTCTTGGTAGTGCCTGTTGATTGTCTTTTCAACACAATCTACCTAGAAGTCACTTCACTTCCTGCCTGAGGGTCAGTCACTGCTCCCGTCAACTCTTAGACGTCGGCCCAGACAATACATTCCTGATGGCCCATCACACTCAGCGCTCCTTTTATCTTCCCCTTAGATTGTTCTTTCTCTTGTCAGGTGTTCAAGTTCTCTATACCTCTGGAGAGACTCTGGGACAGGAGGGATTCTCAACGGGTCTATGTCTTTGTCCAAAGCTTTTTAAACGTGTATGCACTGTCTTGACAGTAATATATTAAGTGTTATTTGGTGCTTCATGAGTTCTGAGCTTCTAACCCACACATCCTCTCTTTGTAATACTTCCACTGCTCTGCCTGGTTACACCGATTTTGTCAAGTGCTAAAGTGGTCTCGATGGGTCCCTTAGTGAGTTGACCCTAGGACACCAGAGGTAAAGGACTCCAACTGTCAGACTTGCAGCCCAATAACCCCTGATTGATCTGGGATTCCCCAAACTCAGTTCCCACATTGTAGGGTGACCAGATTTTGAGAATCAAATACCGGGACAGGTCAGACATAAAAGTAGGACTAAAGCCTTTAGTCTTACTTCTATACTTGGCCTGTGCCGTTTTTTGCGTAGCCTTGTAAATGTATGTGTGTGTGTGTGTGTATATATATATATATATATATACATATATATATATATATATATATATATA
Organism: Calotriton arnoldi; assembly: GCA_963921515.1. Classification (NCBI taxonomy): domain Eukaryota; kingdom Metazoa; phylum Chordata; class Amphibia; order Caudata; family Salamandridae; genus Calotriton; species Calotriton arnoldi. The sequence continues at coordinate 2,077,773 of CAWUFW010001323.1, read as the reverse complement.
TATATATATATATATATATATATATATATATATATATATATTATCTACTGGCGGTCGCCAGTAGATAGTTATAGTTAGGACCTATTTTCCATAGGAAATCCGCGACATTCTATTTGAAATAACTCTTGCGTCGGTTGACAAATCTTCGCGAAATTTTCAAACTTTATGGCCCGCTCCGGTCCGCTCCTACCCTGAAAGTCTCAGGGTGATTCGTCAAGCGGGGGCCGAGAAAAAGGGGGTCCCAAAACGTGTTTTCCCCATTCATTTTCCCATAGGAAACTTTAGACACGGCTACAGCCCGAACTGCTGAACGGAATTACACCAAATTTGGCAAAGAGGTAGTTCTTGGTTCAGAAAGAACCCTTTTGTTAAATGGTGTAAATCCGTTCAGTAGTTGCGGAGAAATTAAAAAAATAAGAGTCAAAAATCAATTTCCCATAGGAAACTTTAGACACGGCTACAGCCCGAACTGCTGAACGGAATTACACCAAATTTGGCAAAGAGGTAGTTCTTGGTTCAGAAAGAACCCTTTTTGTTAAATGGTGTAAATCCGTTCAGTAGTTGCTGAGAAAATCAAAAGTAAAAGTACATATATATCTATGGGCACGGAGGATTCGCGCACCCTGAGCGCACCCTGCGCGCACCGTCCCGATCACGAGCTGCATGCTAATTGGCTGTCAGCTGGCTGTCAACATTCCGATTCAGGAAATGTTGGCAGCCATTTTGTCCCTCGGTAGAACCGAGGGACAGAAACAAGTGCGCAAAGCGCACAAAGGGAGCAGGGTAGAAACACCCTGACCGCCTAGGTCTGCTCAGGGGTCCCACAAGGACCCCTGGGCAGAAAAAGCATTTTTTTTTAAATCGGCAGGATGCGCTCAGGGTGCGCGGATCCTGCCAATAAAAAAATCGAAGAGGCGGTCTCCCGCGCTTCAATTGTATTTTGCCCCGGGTGGCCCAAGTCCCGGGGGCATGGTGGGGGTTCAATTTATGTATGGGGGCCTCAAAGGGCCCCCAAGCCCCGGGGACCACCACCCCCGGGGCTTTCTTTTTAAAATGGTGCGGGAGGGCTCTGAGCCCTCCGCAGCCCCGGGGACCACCACCTCCCGGGGCTTCTTTTTTTTTACTTTTTCCTGTGTGGGGGGGGGCTTGAGCCCCCCACATGCCCGGGGACCGCCACCTCCCGGGGCACTAACAAATTAAAATGGGGGTCCGTTTTGGACCCCCGAAGCCCCGGGGACCACCACCTCCCGGGGCTTTGAGGATGTGGGGAGGGGGCCGCGCGGCCCCCCTCCTGGAGCCTGTGGTGGCCCTGGGGACCGCCACCCCCAGGGCCGGCTCCTGCAGTGTCCCGGGGTGCCTACCCCCGGGACACTGCTGTTTGCAATGACAGGACGGGAGCCTCTCGGCTCCCGTCCTGTCATTGCAAACTGCTTTGGATATTGGAAGAGAGAGCAGGGAAACCTGCTCTCGCTTCCAATATCCAAAGACAATTGCTTTCCACACGGGGAGCAGCATGTTAGCTGCTCCCCGTGTGGAAAGCAATGCCGGCTCCCTTAGGACACGGGGAGCCGGCGGGACTGTGGGAGGTTTGGGGACCCCCACAGTCCCCAACCAGAGGCCAGGCCCCGGGGATGGGGTCCCCGGGGCCATAAGTAGCCCGGGAGGGGGCCACGCGGCCCCCTCCCCAGAAATTATTTTAAAAAGGCCTGCCCCGGGGGATGGGGTCCCCGGGGCAAAAGGAGGCCTGAGGAGGGGGCCACGCAGCCCCCCTCCTTAAAAAGGAATGTTAAAGTGTGCCCATGCCCCGGGGATGGGGTCCCCGGGCAGTTTTCGGCCAGGGGAGGGGGCCACACGGCCCCCTTCCAGTTTAATTTTAATAAAAAAAAAAAAGGGGGTAAGGCCCTGGGGGATGGGGTCCCCAGGGCCCAAAAATAAGAAAAAGGAAGGGGGAGCCACACAGCTCCCCTTCAGGGAAAAAAAACGATCGGGCCGCAGGCCCCGCCCCTTCCTTCACCACTCTGCAAACGCGCCCCTGGCGCGTTTGCAGATGGGAAGTAATTCCCCTTGAATACTGGGGTCCCTGGGGCCAACTAGCCCACCAGGAACCTCCAGTATGCGCCAGGGGCTGCGTTGCAGAGAGGTGTACAGAGGCCACGCCCCTTTATACACCTCTCTGCAACGCAGCTCTGTGGCGCTTTTTGGAGGTACATGGTGGGCTAGTTGGCCCCCAGGAACCCTCAGGATTCAAGGGGACTTAATCCCCAACTTAAAACGCACCACGGGGCGCGTTTGCACAGTGGTGAAGGGAGGGGGCGGGGCTTCAGGTGACATGTGTGCAAACAGGCCCCGTGGCGCGTTTTAAGATGGGGAATTAAATCCCTTCAATCCTGAGGGTCCCTGGGGCCAACTAGCCCAACAGGTACATCCAGAAAGCGCCACAGAGCTGCGTTGCAGAGAGGTGTAAAAGGGTGTGGCCTCTCTACACGTCTCTGCAACGCAGCCCCTGGCGCATACTGGAGGTTCCTGGTGGGCTAGTTGGCCCCTAGGGACCCTCATGATTCAAGGGGACTTAATCCCCCAACTTAAAACGCACCACGGGGCGCGTTTGCACAGATGTCACCTCAGGCCCCGCCCCCTCCCTTCACCATTGTGCAAATATTCCTCTAAAATCTGCCGAACTACGAATTCGGATTTACTCACCTGTTATCAGGAGAGACCTCAGTGCTGCATCTTTCAGCCCAGTACTAATCCTGAAAAGTAATTTTAACCGTACTTACCAGTAACTTGAATTTCCTTCCATAGGATATCATTGCCTGCTTTTTGCTGAAAAAGTTTCTAAGTGTTGATTTTTGAAACATACAAATATTCCTCTAAAATCAGCCAAAATACGAATTCCGATTTATTCACCTGTTATCAGGAGAGACCTCAGTGCTGTATCTTTCAGCCCAGTACTGGTCCTGAAAAGTAATTTTAACCGTACTTACCAGTAACTTGAATTTCCTTCCATAGGCTAACATTGACTGGTTTCACTTGGAAATTCTTCTAAGTGTGGAGTTTTGGAACTTTAAAATATTCCTCTAAAATCAGCCAAAATACGAATTCCGATTTACTCACCTGTTATCAGGAGAGACCTCAGTGCTGTATCTTTCAGCCCAGTACTGATCCTCAAAAGTAATTTTAACCGTACTTACCAGTAACTTGAATTTCCTTCCATAGGATATCATTGTCTGCTTTTTGCTGAAAAAGTTTCTAAGTGTTGATTTTTGAAACATACAAATATTCCTCTAAAATCAGCCGAAATACGAATTCCGATTTACTCACCCGTTATCAGGAGAGACCTCAGTGCTGTATCTTTCAGCCCAGTACTGGTCCTGAAAAGTAATTTTAACCGTACTTACCAGTAACTTGAATTTCCTTCCATAGGCTAACATTGACTGGTTTCACTTGGAAATTCTTCTAAGTGTGGAGTTTTGGAACTTTAAAATATTCCTCTAAAATCAGCCGAAATACGAATTCCGATTTACTCACCTGTTATCAGGAGAGACCTCAGTGCTGCATCTTTTAGCCCAGCACTGACCCTGAAAAGTAATTTTAACCGTACTTACCAGTAACTTATATTTTCTTCCATAGGAATCCATTGTCTGGTTTTCAGCTGAAAAGTTTCAAAGTGTCGATTTTCACAAACTACAAATATTCCTTAAAAATCGCCTGTATGACTTAAACGCATTCTTTCAACTGTTTACAGGAGATGCACCAGTGCTGGATCCAGGATCCAACACTGAGTAAGAAAAAGTAACGATAACAGTTTTTACCTGCTAAGTGAATTTCCTTCCATAGGATAACATTGGTGATTCTATGAGAAAAAGTGTCAACTTTTAAAATACAATAATATTCCTTAAAAATCACTACTGTAACCAAAACGCTTTTACTCAACTGTTTACAGGAGATGTCCCAGGACTGAATCTAGGATCCAGTCCTGTGGTTAGAAAAGTAATCCATAAAGTAACTAATTGCATTTAACTAGAAATTCACATTGAGCTGAATGTTGCATTGTGTTTGAAAATGTGTTGCCCATTGCAACAACTGTAACTACTGTACTTAAAAGTCTATTGCCTATGTGCAAAGTATTTAAACTAAAGTAATTCATTCTGAGAAAGTATTTTTTGTAATGTATAATGTAATTACAATGTAATTTAAAAAATAAAATATGTAAAAAAAAATGTTTCTAAAAATGTAGTAAATCAGTATGAAAAAAATAAATATAACAATTAATACATTTAAAAATTGTCATTTACAAAACCTTTGAAATTCACTGAAAAAACCGTAGGTTTCAGACATGTTATAGTTAGGAATTAGCATTTAAAAAACCTTTGAAATTCACTGAAAAAACCATAGGTTTCAGACACGTTATAGTTAGAAATTAGCATTTAAAAAACCTTTGAAATTCACTGAAAAAACCATAGGTTTCAGGCACGTTATAGTTAGAAATTTGCATTTAAAAAACCTTAGAAATTCACTGAAAAAACCATAAGGTTTTAGGGACAGTTATAGTTAGTTGGACATTGCACTCGTACAAAACCCGTGAAATTCCCCCGTTATAGTTAGTTCAGGTAACTATAACTCGCGCCCCCGCAATGCACTGCTGATGACGTGACATATTACATCACTCATGACATGGTCAGTGACATCACTGATGACATCTCAAATGACATCACTGATGACATCACTGATGACATCATCCATGTGAGAATTTAATGCATCTTCTCACACCCTAATATAAGTTTTGAAACACCCACTCTAAATTACAGACTGCCATTCTCAAAACCATACACACTCCAATACCAATAAGTACATACCCACTCACTGATTCTTAGGTCTACACACACACATCTACTCACTCACCCGTACAGTCACTCATACTTACAGTCACTCAGTACAGGACTATCATATGCACTCATACACCTATATAAACACTCACACAATGCAACTCATCCATAGAGGTATTCACACACCTAGTCAGTCATGCAAATAATTAATCACACTCCAATTTACTCACCTATACAGTTATACACACCAGCTCACTTACTCATAAAAATACTAGCACATTCTTACGCTCCTATGCAATCACTGATGCAAGCACACACTCATCCATATAGCCACTCTCACAATCACACACTCTCACTTATAGCCATTTATATACTCCAACACACATATATACTGCCTTTCACATATGTAGTTACTCACACATGTACCACTGAGATATACATTCAATCACTAACACACCCATACACACACTCACCCACCCATACAGTCCATCACAGACGCACTCTTGAAACCATGCACCCAGTGAATCACCCACTCACACATCTATGCACAGAGTCACACACACCCCACCCACACAAACACTGAGGCACCCATACAGATACTCAGAGAACCAATCCATAACCCATATAGACACTCATTTAGCTAGTCAGAAACCCATGCAGTTGCTTACACAACAACAGACAGACGGATACAGACATTCACACAGTTTAGTCACTCACCCATGCATCCAGTAAGATACGTTTAATCACTCACTTATAGACTCAGTCACGCACCTACTAAATCATCCATTCAGGCGCTTCTACACCCACTCATTCTTCAATACGCCTTTCCCTAAATATATTAAACATATTTAAACTTTACAGAAACACACAGTCACTGGATGATGTCATCAGTGATGTCATCAGTGATGTCATTTGAGATGTCATCAGTGATGTCATCAGTGATGTCACTGACCATGTCATGAGTGATGTAATATGTGACGTCATCAGCAGTGCATTGCGTGGGCGCGAGTTATAGTTACCTGAACTAACTATAACGGGGGAATTTCACGGGTTTTGTACGAGTGCAATGTCCAACTAACTATAACTGTCCCTAAAACCTTATGGTTTTTTCAGTGAATATATATATATATATCGCACAGCAAAGGATCTTGTGGAAAAAGAATCCAGGCGAGCCCACTCGGTCGATCAAAGCAGTTTATTTCTATGACAGACAAGGACGACGCGTTTCGACCACGTCCGTGGTCTTGGTCACATGATATATGTATATATATATGTGATCAAGCTCCCTGTGAGGAGTGAAATGCGTCATGGCAGGCATTATACCTGTTTAATTTTGTGAGGACTTTTTATTAAATAAATTTTCACTGCTTCATCCCCTTACATTGCATGGGATTCTGCAAGTTCATTGGGAGTGCCTGAGGTCCGTGCCTGAAGATTCTGTCAGATCGAGTGGCAGACAGGAGTTTTTGGGTGATATATATATATATACATATATTACCTACTGGCGTTCGCCAGTAGGTAGTTATAGTTAGGACCTAGTTTCCATAGGAAAAGCGTTGTTTCTTTTGCCAATATCTTTGGCGCCGTTTGTTGAATCTTTGCGAAATTTTCCCAAAAAAAGGTTCACTCAGGTCAGGTCCTGTCCTGAAAGTTTCGGGGTGATTCGTCAAGCGAGGGCTGAGAAAAAGGGGGGTCCCAAAACGCATTTTCTCCATGTTAATTTCCATAGGAACTTTAAACAAAGCTACAGCCTGAATTACACCAAATTTGGCAAAAAGGTAGGTCTTGGTGTAGAAAGCGTGCTTTTTTTAAAATGGTGCAAATCCGTTCAGTAGTTGCTGAGAAATAAAAAAAATATATATATCGATATCTGAGCACTGAGGAGGGTTCGCAAACCCTCCCGAGCACGAGCTCAATTCTGATTGGCTGCCAACACTCCAAACAAGAATGTGTTGGCAGCCATCTTGTGACTCAGTAACCGAGTCACAAGAAATCAGTAGAAAAAAGGATAAAAAAAAGAAAAGGGGCAGGGTAGAAACACCCTGACCCCCTAGACCTGCTCAGGGGGTCCCACAAGGACCCCCAGGGCCAAAAAAAGCATTTTCTTTTTATAATTTCAGCCGAATTCGCGCTGGGTGCGCGAATCCGGCCAAAATTAAAAAAAAAAAAAAAGCGCGAGCTCCCGCGTTTCGTTTTCTACAAGCCCCCGGGTGGGCCAGGTCCCGGAGGCAATGCCTAATTAATTAGCCCCGCAGCCCCGGGGACCGCCACCTCCCCGGGGATTAGCTAATTGTATGCGGGGGCACGCGCCCCCCCCGCAGCCCCGGGGACCGCCACCTCCCCGGGGCTTTGTTTTAAAAAATGCGTGGGGGGGCTCCTGCCCCCCACGCTGCCCCGGGGACCACCACCTCCCCGGGGCATTCCTAATTAAGTGCGGGGGCCTTGTGGGCCCCCCCAAGCCCGGGGGACCACCGCCTCCCCGGGGCTTTGATTAATTATAGGTGGGGGGGCCTCGTAGGCCCCCCAAGCCTCGGGGACCACCACCTCCCGGGGCTTTGTACTTGAAGGGAGGGGGGCCACGCGGCCCCCCTCCTGGAGCCGTCGATGGCCCTGGGGACCGCCATCCCCCAGGGCCGGCTCCTGCAATGTCCCGTGGTGCCCACCCCCGGGACATTGCCGTTTGCTATGACAGGGCGGGAGCATGGCTCCCGCCCTGTCATAGCAAACCCTGCTTTGCTTTTTGGAAGCGAGAGCAGCAAACCTGCTCTCACTTCCAAAAAGCAAAGCAGATTGCTTTTGGACAAGGGGAGCTCCATGTCAGCAGCTCCCCTTGCCCAAAAGCAATGCCAGCTCCGGCAGGAGGCGGGGAGCCGGCAGGGACCATGGGGCAACGTGAGGGCCGGCCCTGGGAGATGGGTCCACGGGGCCAGAAGTGGCCCTGGGGAGGGGGGCCACGTGGCCCCCCTCCCGTGAAATTTAAAAAACGAGGCCAGGGCCCGGGGGATGGGGTCCCCGTGGCCAAAAGTGGCCGAGGGAAGGGGGGCCACGCCGCCCCTTCCCGTTTTTTTACTTTTTTTAAACTAAATCAAATGCTCAGGCCCTGGGGGATGGGGTCCCCAGGGCCCAAAAATAGTTAAGGGAAGGGGGGCCACACAGCCCCCCTTCCAAAAACAAAATTTTAAAAAAGCCGGCATCTCGCCGGAGGCCCCGCCCCCTCCCTGCACCACTCTGCAAACACGCCCCTGGCACGTTCTAAGTTGGGGAATTAAGTCCCCTTGAATACTGAGGGTCCCTGGGGGCCAACTAACCCACCAGGTACCTCCAGTAAGCGCCACACAGCTGGATTGCAGAGAGGTGGTCCGAGGCCATGCCCCTTTTTACACCACTCTGCAAACGCGCCTCTTGGCGCACTGCTGGTGGGGCAATGAGGTCCTCTTGTGTCCAGAGGACCTCAGGACACAAGTGGACTTTATCCCCCAAGCAGCAGTGCGCCAGGCGGCGCGTTTGCAGAGTGGTGTAAAAAGGGAGACTGCCTCAGACCACTGTCATCAATCCAGCTGTGTGGGGCTTACTGGAGGTACCTGGTGGGCTAGTTGGCCCCCAGGGATCCTCAGGAGGCAAGGGGACTTCATCCCCAACAAAGAGCGCACCAGGAGGCATGTTTGCAGAGTGGTGGGGAAAGGGGGCGTGGCTTTTGTCCACCTCTCAGCAATCCCACTGTGTGGGGCTTACTGGAGGTAAGAGGTAGGCTAGTTGGCCCCTAAAGGACCCCCAGCAGCGAAGGGGTCTTCAACCCCCAACAAAGAGCGCGCCAGGGAGCGCGCTTGCAGACTGGTGGGCAAAGGGGGCGCGGCCTGCTATGAGAATTTAGCAATCCTGCTGTGTGGGACTTACTGGAGGTAATAGGAGGGGTAGTTGGCCCCCAAGGATATCCTTGGGGGCCAATTACCCCTCTTGTTACCTCCAGTAAGTCCCACACAGTGGGATTGCTAAGACGTCTTCGGAGGCCATGCCCCCCTTTCTCCACCACTCTGCAAACGCGCCTCCTGGCAGACTACGGGATGGGGGATGAAGTCCAATTTACTCCTGAGGGACTTTGGGGGCCAAGAAGCCCTCCTAGTACCTCCTGTAAGTCCTACGCAGCGGAATTCCTGAGCGCTGGTCGGAGGCCCAGCACCCTTTCTCCACCACTCTGCAAACGCCACTACTAGTTAAAGAAGTGTTTGCAATGTAATAGGTTTCGCATTTGCGAGAATTAGAGCTATTGGCGTTGTAAATGTAAAAGTTTTTTACTAATGTTTTTTGTAGTGGTGTGGATGTACGTTGTGTGTAGTGGAATTATGTGGTATGTTGTGCAGTGAAATTATGTGGATAGAAAGTATGTGGTATTTAGTGTATAGGAATTATGGAGAGTGGGATTATGTGTTATGGAGAGTAAGTATGTGGTTTGGTAGTCTGGGTTGTGGATTGGTAACGTCAGGTTTAGTCTTCTTCGTTTCCATAGAAGCTCAACTATGAACTCAGTGAGACAAAAAAAGAAGGAATCACTGAGGAGCACTTGTGGACCTAGTCAGAGGTATGAGCAGGGCCACTGGAATTATGTGACTGTTTGGCTGCACCGACTTTCGCACAATTATACATTTTCCGCATTAGCCACATAATTCATCATCTGCTTCCTAATCTGCAGATTGGAACAAAAAAAGCCTTGTTTGTAGCTCAAACGGCTCAAACGTTACCAAAAATGCAGCAACAAGTGTTACAGCATGGTGGAAGGCCCTTTGCAAACCTAGAATGGTCACCTGTTACTTATTGCTAAATGTGGATGTTAAATTAGTACTAATGGTGTGCAAGCCACTCTTGCTTCCTTCTGCGCCTCTCTTGCCTCTTTCTGCATTTCTGTTGCTTCTTTCTGCACATTTCTTTCTTTTTCTGCACTTCTCTTGCCTCTTTTTTCAAATCTCTTCTACTTTCTGCACCTCTCTTCCCTCTTTCTGCACGTCTGTTGCCTCTTTATGCACCTCATTTGCTTCTTTCTGTACCCCTCTTGCCTCTTTCTGCACCCTTCTTCCCTCTTTCTGCACCTCTCTTGCATTTTTCTGTACCCCTCTTACATCTTTCTGCACACTTTTTGCCTCTTTCTGCACCTCTGTTCCTTCTTTCTGCACTTCTTTTGTTTCTTTCTGCACCTGTCTTGCTTCTTACTGCACCCCTCTTGCCTCTCACTCCACCCCTCTTCCCTCTTTCTGCACTTCCGTTGCTTCTTTCTGCACTTATCTTGCTTCTTTCTGCACCTCACTTGCCTCTTTCTGCACCTCTATTGCCTCTTTCTGCAGTTCTCTTGCCTCCTTCTGCACTTCACTTGCCTCTTTTTGTAATCTCTTGCTTCTTTCTGCACATCTCTTGCCTCTTTCTGCACCTCACTTGCTTCTTTCTGCACCCCTTTTGCCTGTTTCTGCACCCCTCTCCCCTCTTTGTGCAACTCTCTTGCCTCTTTCTACACCTCTCTTTCCTCTTTCTGCACCACTCTTGCCTCTTTCTGTACCTCTGTTCCTTCTTTCTTCACCTGTCTTGTCTCTTTCTTAACCCTTCATGCCTCTTTCAGCACCTCTGTTGCTTCTTTCTACAGTTCTCTTCCTCTTTCTGCACCCCTCCTGCCTCTTTCTATTCCCCTCTTGCCTCTTTGTGCACCTCTCCTACCCCTTTCTGCACCCCTTTTGCCTCTTTTTACACCTCTGTTGGTTCTTTCTGCACCTCTTTTGCTTCGTTCTGCACTTCACTTGCCTCTTTCTGTACCCCTCTTGCCTCTTTCTGTACCTCTGTTGGTTCTTTCTGCACTGCTCTGGCTTCCTCCTGCACCTCTGTTCCAAATTTCTGCATCCCTCTTGCCTTTTTCTGCACCCCTCTTCTCTCTTTCTGCACCTCTCTTGCCTCAGTCTGCCCACCTGTTCCCTCTTTCTGCACCCCTTTTGCCTGTTTCTGCAACTCTCTTGCCTCTTTCTGCAGTTCTCTTGCTTCCTTCTGCACCTCAGTTGCCTCTTTTTGCACCTCTGTTGGTTCTTTTGCACTGCTCTTCCTTCTTTCTGCACCTCTCTTGCAAATTTCTGCACCCCTCTTGCCTCTTTCTGCAACCCTTTTCCCTGTTTCTGCATCTCTCTTGCCTCTGTCTGCACCTCTGTTCCCTCTTTCCGTACCTCTTTTGCCTGTTTTTGCAACTTTCTTGCCTCTTTCTGCAGTTCTCTTGCCTCCTTCTGCACCTCTGTTGCTTCTTTCTGCACTTCTCTTGCCTCTTTCTGCAACCCTGTAGCTTCATTTCATTCTGCACTTTCCATGCTTCTTTCTGCACCTGTCTTGCTTCTTTCTGGACCACTGTGGTCTCTTTCTGCACTCGTCTTCCCTCTTTCTGTACCTTTCTTGCCTGTTTCTGCATCTCACTTGCCTCTTTCTGCACTTTTCTTGCTTCTTTCTATACCTCTGTTGCTTCTTTCAGCAATTCTCTTGCCTCTTTCTGCACTTCTCTTGCCTCTTTCTGCACCTCACTTGCTTCTTTCTGCACTTCTCTTGCCTCTTTCTGCACCCCTGTTGCTTCATTCTGCACTTTCCATGCTTCTTTCTGCACCTGTCTTGCTTCTTTCTGCACCCCTGTTGTCTCTTTATGTACCTCTTTTGCCTGTTTCTGCAACTCTCTTGCCTCTTTCTGCAGTTCTCTTGCCTCCTTCTGCACCTCTGTTGCTTCTTTCTGCACTTCTCTTGCCTCTTTCTTCACCCCTGTTGCTCCATTCTGCATTTTCCATGCTTCTTTCTGCATCTGTCTTGCTTCTTTCTGCACCCCTGTTGTCTCTTTCTGCACTCGACTTCCCTCTTTCTGTACCTTTCTTGCATGTTTCTGCATCTCACTTGCCTCTTTCTGCACCTTTCTTGCTTCTTTCTACACCTCTGTTGCTTCTTTCAGCAATTCTCTTGCCTCTTTCTGCACTTCTCTTGCCTCTTTCTGCACCCCTCTTGCCTCTTTCTGCACCCGTCTTCCCTCTTTGTGCAACTCTCTTGCCTCTTTCTACACCTCTCCTCCCTCTTTTTGCACCACAATTGCCTCTTTTTGTACCTCTGTTGCTTCTTCCTGCACTTCTCTTGCATCTTTCTGCACCCTTCGTGCCTCTTTCAGCACCTCTGTTGCTTCTTTCTGCACTTCTATTCCTTCTTTCTGCACTCCTCGTGCCGCCTTCTGCACTTCTGTTGCTTCTTTCTGCACTTCTCTTGGTTCTTTCTGCACTGCTCTTGCTTCTTTCTGCATCTCTCTTGCCTCTTTGAGCACCTCTTTTGCTTCTTTCTGCACTTCTCTCTCCTGTTTCTGCACCCCTCTTGCCTCTTTATGCACCTCTGATGCTTATTTATGCACTTCTATTGCCTCTTTCTGCACCTCTCTTGCTTCTTTCTGCAGCTGACTTGCCTCTTTCAGCACCTCTGTTACTTTTTTCTGCAGATCTCTTGCCTCTTTCCCCACCTCACTTGCCTGTTTCAGCACCTCTGTTGCTTTTTTCTGCAGATCTCTTGCCTCTTTCTGCACCCCTCTTTTCTCTTTCTGCACCTCTCTTGCCTCTTTCTGCACCCCTGTTCCCTCTTTCTGCACCTCTCTTGCCTTTTTCTGTACCTCTGTTGCCTCTTTCTGCACTTCTCTTGCTCTTTCTGCACCCTTCGCGCCTCTTTCAGCACCTCTGTTACTTCTTTCTGCACTTCTCTTCCTTCTTTCTTGCACCTCTGTTGCTTCTTTCTGCACCTCATTTGCCTCTTTCAGCACCTCTGTTGCTTTTTTCTGCAGATCTCTTGCCTCTTTCTGCACCTCACTTGCCTCTTTCATCACCTCTGTTGCTTTTCTCTGCAGATCTTTTGCCTCTTTCTGCACACCTCTTTTCTCTTTCTGCACCTCTCTTGCCTCTTTCTGCACCCCTGTTCCCTGTTTCTGCACCTTTCATGCCTGTTTCCGCACCTCTCTTGCCTCTTTCTGTACCTCTGTTGCCTCTTTCTGCAATTCTCTTGCACTTTCTGCACCCTTTGCACCTCTTTCAGCACCTCTGTTGGTTCTTTCTGCACTGCTCTTGCTTCTTTCTGTACCTCACTTGCCTTTCTGCACTTCTCTTGCTTCTTTCTACACCTCTGTTGCTTCTTTCAGCAATTCTCTTGCCTCTTTCTGCACTTCTCTTCCTTCTTTCTGCACCCCTCCTGCCTCTTTCCGTACCTCTTTTGCCTCTTTGTGCACCTCTCCTACCTCTTTCTGCACCCCTCTTGCATCTTTTTGCACCTTTGTTGGTTCATTCTGCAGTTCTCTTGCCTTTTTTTGCACCTCTGTTGCTTCTTTCTGCACTGCTCTTGCTTCTTTCTGCACCCCTCTTGCCTCTTTCTGCACCCCTCTTTTCTCTTTCTGCACCCCTTTTCCCTCTTTCTGCACCTTTCCTGCCTGTTTCTGCACCTCTCTTGCTTCTTTCTGCACCCCTGTTGTCTCTTTCTGCACTCGACTTCCCTCTTTCTGTACCTTTCTTGCCTGTTTCTGCATCTCACTTGCCTCTTTCTGCACTTTTCTTGCTTCTTTCTGCACCTCTGTTGCTTCTTTCAGCAATTCTCTTGCCTCTTTCTGCACTTCTCTTGCCTCTTTCTGCACCCCTCTTGCCTCTTTCTGCACCCGTCTTCCCTCTTTGTGCAACTTTCTTGCCTCTTTCTACACCTCTCCTCCCTCTTTTTGCACCACAATTGCCTCTTTTTGTACCTCTGTTGCTTCTTTCTGCACTTCTCTTGCATCTTTCTGCACCCTTTGTGCCTCTTTCAGCACCTCTGTTGCTTCTTTCTGCACTTCTATTCCTTCTTTCTGCACTCCTCGTGCCTCCTTCTGCACCTCTGTTGCTTCTTTCTGCACTTCTCTTGGTTCTTTCTGCACTGCTCTTGCTTCTTTCTGCAGATCTCTTGCCTCTTTCCCCACCTCACTTGCCTGTTTCAGCACCTCTGTTGCTTTTTTCTGCAGATCTCTTGCCTCTTTCTGCACCCCTCTTTTCTCTTTCTGCACCTCTCTTGCCTCTTTCTGCACCCCTGTTCCCTCTTTCTGCACCTCTCTTGCCTTTTTCTGTACCTCTGTTGCCTCTTTCTGCACTTCTCTTGCTCTTTCTGCACCCTTTGCGCCTCTTTCAGCACCTCTGTTACTTCTTTCTGCACTTCTCTTCCTTCTTTCTTGCACCTCTGTTGCTTCTTTCTGCACCTCATTTGCCTCTTTCAGCACCTCTGTTGCTTTTTTCTGCAGATCTCTTGCCTCTTTCTGCACCTCACTTGCCTCTTTCATCACCTCTGTTGCTTTTCTCTGCAGATCTTTTGCCTCTTTCTGCACACCTCTTTTCTCTTTCTGCACCTCTCTTGCCTCTTTCTGCACCCCTGTTCCCTGTTTCTGCACCTTTCATGCCTGTTTCCGCACCTCTCTTGCCTCTTTCTGTACCTCTGTTGCCTCTTTCTGCAATTCTCTTGCTCTTTCTGCACCCTTCGCACCTCTTTCAGCACCTCTGTTGGTTCTTTCTGCACTGCTCTTGCTTTTTCTGTACCTCACTTGCCTTTCTGCACTTCTCTTGCTTCTTTCTACACCTCTGTTGCTTCTTTCAGCAATTCTCTTGCCTCTTTCTGCACTTCTCTTCCTTCTTTCTGCACCCCTCCTGCCTCTTTCCGTACCTCTTTTGCCTCTTTGTGCACCTCTCCTACCTCTTTCTGCACCCCTCTTGCATCTTTTTGCACCTTTGTTGGTTCATTCTGCAGTTCTCTTGCCTTTTTTGCACCTCTGTTGCTTCTTTCTGCACTGCTCTTGCTTCTTTCTGCACCCCTCTTGCCTCTTTCTGCACCCTCTTTTCTCTTTCTGCACCCCTTTTCCCTCTTTCTGCACCTTTCCTGCCTGTTTCTGCACCTCTCTTGCTTCTTTCTGCACCCCTGTTGTCTCTTTCTGCACTCGACTTCCCTCTTTCTGTACCTTTCTTGCCTGTTTCTGCATCTCACTTGCCTCTTTCTGCACTTTTCTTGCTTCTTTCTGCACCTCTGTTGCTTCTTTCAGCAATTCTCTTGCCTCTTTCTGCACTTCTCTTGCCTCTTTCTGCACCCCTCTTGCCTCTTTCTGCACCCGTCTTCCCTCTTTGTGCAACTTTCTTGCCTCTTTCTACACCTCTCCTCCCTCTTTTTGCACCACAATTGCCTCTTTTTGTACCTCTGTTGCTTCTTTCTGCACTTCTCTTGCATCTTTCTGCACCCTTTGTGCCTCTTTCAGCACCTCTGTTGCTTCTTTCTGCACTTCTATTCCTTCTTTCTGCACTCCTCGTGCCTCCTTCTGCACCTCTGTTGCCTCTTTTTGCACCTCTGTTGGTTCTTTTGCACTGCTCTTGCTTCTTTCTGCACCTCTCTTGCAAATTTCTGCACCCCTCTTGCCTCTTTCTGCAACCCTTTTCCCTGTTTCTGCATCTCTCTTGCCTCTGTCTGCACCTCTGTTCCCTCTTTCCGTACCTCTTTTGCCTGTTTTTGCAACTTTCTTGCCTCTTTCTGCAGTTCTCTTGCCTCCTTCTGCACCTCTGTTGCTTCTTTCTGCACTTCTCTTGCCTCTTTCTGCAACCCTGTAGCTTCATTTCATTCTGCACTTTCCATGCTTCTTTCTGCACCTGTCTTGCTTCTTTCTGCACCACTGTGGTCTCTTTCTGCACTCGTCTTCCCTCTTTCTGTACCTTTCTTGCCTGTTTCTGCATCTCACTTGCCTCTTTCTGCACTTTTCTTGCTTCTTTCTATACCTCTGTTGCTTCTTTCAGCAATTCTCTTGCCTCTTTCTGCACTTCTCTTGCCTCTTTCTGCACCTCACTTGCTTCTTTCTGCACTTCTCTTGCCTCTTTCTGCACCCCTGTTGCTTCATTCTGCACTTTCCATGCTTCTTTCTGCACCTGTCTTGCTTCTTTCTGCACCCCTGTTGTCTCTTTATGTACCTCTTTTGCCTGTTTCTGCAACTCTCTTGCCTCTTTCTGCAGTTCTCTTGCCTCCTTCTGCACCTCGGTTGCTTCTTTCTGCACTTCTCTTGCCTCTTTCTTCACCCCTGTTGCTCCATTCTGCATTTTCCATGCTTCTTTCTGCATCTGTCTTGCTTCTTTCTGCACCCCTGTTGTCTCTTTCTGCACTCGACTTCCCTCTTTCTGTACCTTTCTTGCATGTTTCTGCATCTCACTTGCCTCTTTCTGCACTTTTCTTGCTTCTTTCTGCACCTCTGTTGCTTCTTTCAGCAATTCTCTTGCCTCTTTCTGCACTTCTCTTGCCTCTTTCTGCACCCCTCATGCCTCTTTCTGCACCCGTCTTCCCTCTTTGTGCAACTTTCTTGCCTCTTTCTACACCTCTCCTCCCTCTTTTTGCACCACAATTGCCTCTTTTTGTACCTCTGTTGCTTCTTTCTGCACTTCTCTTGCATCTTTCTGCACCCTTTGTGCCTCTTTCAGCACCTCTGTTGCTTCTTTCTGCACTTCTATTCCTTCTTTCTGCACTCCTCGTGCCTCCTTCTGCACCTCTGTTGCTTCTTTCTGCACTTCTCTTGGTTCTTTCTGCACTGCTCTTGCTTCTTTCTGCAGATCTCTTGCCTCTTTCCCCACCTCACTTGCCTGTTTCAGCACCTCTGTTGCTTTTTTCTGCAGATCTCTTGCCTCTTTCTGCACCCCTCTTTTCTCTTTCTGCACCTCTCTTGCCTCTTTCTGCACCCCTGTTCCCTCTTTCTGCACCTCTCTTGCCTTTTTCTGTACCTCTGTTGCCTCTTTCTGCACTTCTCTTGCTCTTTCTGCACTCTTCGCGCCTCTTTCAGCACCTCTGTTACTTCTTTCTGCACTTCTCTTCCTTCTTTCTTGCACCTCTGTTGCTTCTTTCTGCACCTCATTTGCCTCTTTCAGCACCTCTGTTGCTTTTTTCTGCAGATCTCTTGCCTCTTTCTGCACCTCACTTGCCTCTTTCATCACCTCTGTTGCTTTTCTCTGCAGATCTTTTGCCTCTTTCTGCACACCTCTTTTCTCTTTCTGCACCTCTCTTGCCTCTTTCTGCACCCCTGTTCCCTGTTTCTGCACCTTTCATGCCTGTTTCCGCACCTCTCTTGCCTCTTTCTGTACCTCTGTTGCCTCTTTCTGCAATTCTCTTGCTCTTTCTGCACCCTTCGCACCTCTTTCAGCACCTCTGTTGGTTCTTTCTGCACTGCTCTTGCTTTTTTCTGTACCTCACTTGCCTTTCTGCACTTCTCCTTGCTTCTTTCTACACCTCTGTTGCTTCTTTCAGCAATTCTCTTGCCTCTTTCTGCACTTCTCTTCCTTCTTTCTGCACCCCTCCTGCCTCTTTCCGTACCTCTTTTGCCTCTTTGTGCACCTCTCCTACCTCTTTCTGCACCCCTCTTGCATCTTTTTGCACCTTTGTTGGTTCATTCTGCAGTTCTCTTGCCTTTTTTTGCACCTCTGTTGCTTCTTTCTGCACTGCTCTTGCTTCTTTCTGCACCCCTCTTGCCTCTTTCTGCACCCCTCTTTTCTCTTTCTGCACCCCTTTTCCCTCTTTCTGCACCTTTCCTGCCTGTTTCTGCACCTCTCTTGCTTCTTTCTGCACCCCTGTTGTCTCTTTCTGCACTCGACTTCCCTCTTTCTGTACCTTTCTTGCCTGTTTCTGCATCTCACTTGCCTCTTTCTGCACTTTTCTTGCTTCTTTCTGCACCTCTGTTGCTTCTTTCAGCAATTCTCTTGCCTCTTTCTGCACTTCTCTTGCCTCTTTCTGCACCCTCTTGCCTCTTTCTGCACCCGTCTTCCCTCTTTGTGCAACTTTCTTGCCTCTTTCTACACCTCTCCTCCCTCTTTTTGCACCACAATTGCCTCTTTTTGTACCTCTGTTGCTTCTTTCTGCACTTCTCTTGCATCTTTCTGCACCCTTTGTGCCTCTTTCAGCACCTCTGTTGCTTCTTTCTGCACTTCTATTCCTTCTTTCTGCACTCCTCGTGCCTCCTTCTGCACCTCTGTTGCTTCTTTCTGCACTTCTCTTGGTTCTTTCTGCACTGCTCTTGCTTCTTTCTGCATCCCTCTTGCCTCTTTGAGCACCTCTTTTGCTTCTTTCTGCACTTCTCTCTCCTGTTTCTGCACCTCTGATGCTTATTTATGCACTTCTATTGCCTCTTTATGCACCTCTCTTGCTTCTTTCTGCAGCTGACTTGCCTCTTTCAGCACCTCTGTTGCTTTTTTCTGCAGATCACCACCTCACTTATTCCCACAGATACTAACACATACTTACTCTCTTATACAATCACTGACACAAGCACACACTCATCCACCCAGCCACTCTCACAATCACTCACTCTCACATATAGTCATTTATATACTCCAACACTCACATATACTGCCTTTCACATATGTAGTTACTCACACAAGTATCACTGAGACATCCATTCACTCACCAACACAGCCATACACACACTCACCCACCAAGACAGCCCCTCACAGATGCACTCTTGAACCCATACACCCACTGAATCACCCACTCACACATCCATGCAGTGAGTCACACACACCCCACCCACCCACACAGACACTCAGGCACCCATACAGATACTCAGACAAGCATTCAATAACCCATATAGACACTCATGTAGCTACTTACCAACACATGCAACCGCTTACACACCAACAGACAGACTGATACAGACATTCACACAGTTTAGTCACTAACCCATGCATTCAGTAAGACATGTTTAATCACTCACTTATACAGTGAGTCACACAACTACTAAATCATCCATTCAGACAGTCATACACCCTCATTCTCATTCTTCAATACACCTTGGCCTATATATATATAAAACATATTTAAACTTTACAGAAACACACAGTCACTGGATGATGTCATCAGTGATGTCATCAGTGATGTCATTTGAGATGTCATCAGTGATGTCATCAGTGATGTCACTGACCATGTCATGAGTGATGTAATATGTGATGTCATCAGCAGTGCATTGCGGGGGCGCGAGTTATACTTAGCTCAACTAACTATAACAGCCGAATTTCTCTGGTTTTGTACGAGTGAAATGTCCAACTAACTATAATGTCCCTGAAACCTGTGGTTTTTTCAGTGAATATATATATATACACACACATACACACACACACTTACATTGCTACATTTACATACCCTTAGTAATGGCAGGACCTCCACCCTGTGCCCCCCTACCACCTCTTCCCACTCTGTCTCTCTGATGGGAGCCGACAGCAGCCTCCTCCTGTGCTACCTGGCGGAAACCCAAAAATTATTTTAGACTTCAGAGGCGTCTGTGAAAGGAGCGATACCTTCCAACTCTTCTTCGCAGGATGACCTGAAAACTGGGACATGTATCTAAGATTAATGAAAGCGTCTGGATATCGGGACAGTCCTTTGAGAACAGGGACTATCCTGGCAAATCCAGAACGTCTGGTCACCTCTACCACATTGCCACATGAAAGGCAGTGGAGGTGCATTGTTATTGTATACGCCCCAGAAGAAACCATCCCTCATACTGTTAATCTCCCCCAGCACTGTTTACCGCCCCTTTTGTGACTCCGCCAATGAAAAACACTGCAATAATCAGGGCCACTGAAATTATGTGGGAGGGGATCCCTAAATCATGCGGCAGGGTTGAGTAAATTATGTGGCAAGAAAAGCCAAATTATGCAGCATAATGCAGCACATTTTGCAATAGTATTACTTCATTATTTTGTCATTTTTAAACTTGGTAATACTCTCTGGGGCATTGGTTGCACCTCATTTGTACCAGTTTAACACCCAAATATAGTAATAAGCAGCAGAAAGGTGACCAGTCCAGCTTTGTAAACAGCCTTCCCCTGTGCAGCAACACGTCATTGCATTTTTGGTAACTTTTGAACCGTCTGAGCTAGAATGTAATTTTTTTTGTTAAAATCTGCAGATTATTCAGCAGATGATGGATTATGTGGCAAATGCCACAAATCCATAACTATGCAAAAATCTCAGGGCCGCACAATTGCATAATTCCAGTGGCCCTGGCAATAGTGCATCAATTCACATACAACAGCAGCAACAGGGCTGCTGCAACATAGAATGACAAGCTGTGGATTGCTCACTACTAAGATGGCCTCTGTGTCCAAACGTAATGACGCGGTGGCGAATGGAGCGTTCTGGTGGGCAGTGCATGTTACAGTAAATAAACACACAGGTGAGCTCTGCGGGATGCCTCTTCTCCAGCAGTGGTCATGTCATCTATCGATCTGAGTGCTGTTGGGCATCACCAAGGCTGCTGTCCCTGTATCCCAGTGGGTGAAGGTTTGGCGGCGAGCTCTGTGTTGCATTGTACTGGTTTTCTAGTGCACAAGTATGAAGGTGTGTGGTGCATGCAGGGGTGCCTACACTTCAGCACATATGCTGTATAATGACTAAGTCTGGGCAGTGAACTCGCTCGAGGAGTTTGCGGAGTTTTCCACACTCCGCATTACGCAAAGCTCGTGGAGTTCCAAAAAACTCCGCTAGTCTACGCGGAGAGGAGTTTTTTTCCTCGCTTGCGTTCGTCAACGTCAAGTTGGCGAGCGCGAATGAGGAAAATCCACCTCCCGGCGAGATTTTTCCTCATTCGCGATCGTCAACATCAAGTTGGCGATCGCAAGCGTGGAAAATCAACCTCCCGGCGAGATTTCTCAACGCGGGCGGTCAGATTTCTCATTGCGAGTGGTCGCATATGCTCGGGTTGAGAAACTGTCCGTTCGCGTTGAGAAAGCTGCCGCTGGAGTAAAAATCTACTTGAGCGGCAGAAAGGAAGCAGCACCGCTTGTGCCGTGCATGGTGCCATTCGCGATGATTGCACAGTGCGGACAAGCATCTGGCACTGAAAATCATCGCGAACAGCATTTATCTAATGCACTCCGCTGCTTGCGGAGCTCCGCGTAGCGCGGCAGAGTTATTTTTGCCCAACTCCGCCCAGGCTTAATAATGACCTTTCCTGATGGCAGAGCAGCTTCACCCATCAAACTTAGGAAGGATTGGTGCACTAAGGGCTTAAAGTGGGCCGCTCAGCACTGTCAGTTCCAAAAAGAAGGTGCTGAGATGGGTCCCTATCGGGCTCTCCATTTTTGCCCTCACCCTTAGGGTGAACAAAAAAATCTTAACTCTGCAGCAGTGCCACCTTTCACTGCCTTTGAGGTAGCTTCAAAGAGACTCGTTATATAGTCCCTTCACAGTCTCATCATTTCACTACGAAGTATTTTCAATATTATATACAACAAATCTATAGTTGTTGCTTATTTATCTTATGCAACTGAAAACCATTGACAAAGCCAATAGTCCTGGCTTGTTGTAGGTATAATGTTACTTGTTGTATTATATATCTGGATGCAATGACAGAAGCAGCAAAATACCAGCCGGGCGGCACACTTTGATAAACTCAGATTTTTAGCTTATATGTTTTTAAGCCACGCCCTTAATTACAACAACACGCCTCTTTGAGAGAACCCCTAGTTTTTTCATCCAACTTAAAGCTCTGGGTGAACTGTTTCAAAAGTAAGGCTCATTCATCATTAAATAACTACACAACGTGTCTCATCCAGGGCCTCAACAAAAACACAGGGGGGCAATTAAAGTTCTTATATTGAAAAATCAAAACACCTCTCATTCTAAGAGTGCTCAGGAATTCCTTCACATCTTAGATGTTACACCTATCAGAAGCACACTCACATGCCTCATAGTACAGTCACACACTACTGAAGGCATTCCTGCATGCCTCACATAATAGCAGTTGCACACTACCTCACACCACTCACAAACAAGCAAATCACGGATGGCTAAATAGATGCATGCGCTCAAGGGTGAGTGAGCACATGGCTCAGCGCATTACCACAGAGTCCACAGATGGATGAATGAGTGACAATATCGATGGGAGAATCGTGGTACTTTCAGTTATGAGTTAGACCTATTGGCTTTGACAGTGATTGTCATGCATACATGCGTGTTGAAAGTGGTACATTTACACGTATGCAACCTTGAGCTACCTCTCAAGTTCTCAAATTCTTTTATATTGTATATGTTCTTCAGTGACGATGTATTGTATTGCATTGTATTGTAATTGCATTTATATAGCGCTTACAACCCCTGATGAGGCGTCAAAGCGCTTTTTTGGCGAGTAGCACGCTACTCCGGAACCCATAAAGGATTAGTGTTGAGTTAGTATAGTGAAATATGAAAGTAATTTGAGTGGTGGATAGGTTAGTCAGTTATTTGGATTGAGAAGGATAGCGGAGGGATAGAAGAGGGAAAAAAGGTTAGCATTTATATAGCGCTTGTTACCCCTAATGGGGTGTTGAAGCACTTTCTTGGCGAGTGGCACGCTACTCCGGAACCCATAAGGATTAGTGGTGAATCAGTAAAATGAAATATGAAAGTAATTTGAGTGGTGGATAGGTTAGTCAGTTATTTGGATTCAGAAGGATAGCGGAGGGATAGAAGAGGGAAAAAGGTTTGCATTTATATAGCACTTATTACCCCTGATGGGGTGCTAAAGTGCTTTTTTCGGTGAGTAGCACGCTACTCCAGAACCGTTAAAGGATTAGTGGTGAATTAGTATAGTGAAATATGAAAGTAGTTTGAGTGGTGGATATTAGTCACTTATTTAGATTGAGAAGGATAGCGGAGGGATAGAAGAGGGAAAAATGTTAGCATTTATATAGCGCTTGTTACCCCTAATGGGGGGTTAAAGCACTTTCTTGGCGAGTAGCACGCTACTCCGGAACCCATAAGGATTAGTGGTGAATTAGTATAGTGAAGTATGAAAGTAATTTGAGTGGTGGATAGGTTAGTCAGTTATTTGGATTGAGAAGGATAGCGGAATGATAGAAGAGGGAAAAAAGGTTTGCATTTATGTAGCGCTTGTTACTCCTAATGGGGTGTTGAAGCACTTTCTTGGCGAGTAGCACACTACTCCGGAACCCATAAGGATTAGTGGTGAATTAGTATAGTGAAATATGAAAGTAATTTGAGTGGTGGATATTAATCAGTTATTTGGATTGAGAAGGATAGCGGAGGGATAGAAGAGGGAAAAGGTTTGCATTTATATAGCGCTTGTTACCGCTGATGGGGTGTTGAAGCACTTCTTTTTTTTTGGGGGCGAGTAGTACGCTACTCCGGATCCCATTAAAGGATTAGTGTTGAATTAGTATAGTGAAATATGAAAGTAATTTGAGTGGTGGATGTTAGTCAGTTATTTGGATTGAGAAGGGTAGCAGAGGGATAGAAGAGGGACAAAGGTTTGCATATATATAGCGCTTGTTACCCCTAATGGGGTGTTGAAGCACTTTTTCGGCGAGTAGCACGCTACTCCGGAACCCATAAAGGATTAGTGGTGAATTAGTATAGTGAAATATGAAATTTGAGAAGTGGATATGTTAGTCTGTTATTTCGATTGAAAAGGATAGTGGAGGGATAGAAGAGTGAAGGATTTAGACTTTTTGTTTTTGGAGGTCATAGCAGTAGTGGGAGGGTTGGGATGAGTAAAAAGGGACGTGGAGGGGAAGAGTCAGAGGGAAGAGTTTAGAAAGGCTTGTTTTGGGGGATCAGTATAGTAAAAGAGGTGTCAGGTGGTGCAAGGAGGGGTAGAGTAGGGGAGAGTCTAGAAAGGGCTATTTTGGGGATCATAGTAGTGGTATGGGTTTTGGGATGAATGCGAGAGTGGAGGTAGTGGATATATTGATAGAGCTATAGGGTGAGAAATAGACTAGTGCATTTGAAAGAGTAGTAGAAAGAGGTTTGAGATGAGTCAGAGAGTTGAGGTAGAAGATATATTGAGAGGGGTATAGGGTGAAAATAGGGTAGTGCATTGGATATGGTAAATTAGAAGAAAATAATAAATATATAGATCCATTAGTACATGGAAAGTTTATAGATGCATAAAGGAAGTAAGTATATGTAGATTAAAGATATTGATAGAGGTATAGGGTAAGAAATAGGGTAGTGCATATAATATATATTTTTTTGTTTGTTTGTTTTTTGGTAGGAAAGTAATAAATATATAGATCCAAGTACATGGAAGGTATATAGATGCATAAAGGAAGTAAGCATAAGTAGATTGAGGATGCATTCGATAAACTCTGGTTTTGAAGTGTTGTACTTAAAAATGTATTTATTTTTTTTAAACATAAGTATTATACATGTTAATACAAAGCAATACACATATATAGGTACATATCTATAGTACAAATAAATGCTTATATACAGAGGGATAGGCTGTATATTTCTGTTTGCGTATGGTGCTTATGTGGGGAAGAGCCAATTCTTGAGTAGTTTTCTGAAGATAAGGTGGTTGTCGGTGGATCTTATGTTGGGGGGTAAAGAGTTCCATATTTTGGCTGCTTGAACAGAGAAGGATGTGCCACCCATGGTTTTTTCCTTGTATCTTGGGATTTTGAGGCGAGGTGCCACTCTAGAGCGGAGGTTCCTATGATGAATGTGTTTGGTGATTTTATTCCTGATAAAGAGCGGTCCCCATCCCATGTATTGCTTTGTGGGTGATACAAAGCAGCTTGAACATGGATCTTCTGGCAAGCGGTAACCAATGCAGGGCTTTCAAGGCAGGGGAGATGTTGTCTTGCAGTTTGATATGCAAGAATAGTCTGGCAGCCGAGTTCTGAATCCGTTGTAATCTTTTCATAGTCGTTAAAGATGATCCGTGGTAGAGGCTATTGGCGTAATCAAGTTTGGACAG
Organism: Calotriton arnoldi; assembly: GCA_963921515.1. Classification (NCBI taxonomy): domain Eukaryota; kingdom Metazoa; phylum Chordata; class Amphibia; order Caudata; family Salamandridae; genus Calotriton; species Calotriton arnoldi. Next base: position 2,053,203 of record CAWUFW010001323.1, on the reverse strand, counting down.
AACAAGGGAGATGGTAGCTTGGACCTTGTGTGAGAATCCCAAATGGGGGAAGATTTGTTGCAGAGTTTTTATAGTAACAAAGCTTGATCTTGCTAGTTTGTCCACTTGGGCATTCATCTATTGCTTGGAGTCCATGGTCATTCCGAGGTTTCTTACTTCCTTCGATAATTTAGGCGGTGATCCCAGTTCATCAGGCCAGGCGGCAAGCGGGTCATAATGTTTCAAATCCCCACCCGTGAGTATTTCCGTTTTGGAAGCATTCAATTTGAGATGGCTCCAAGTCATCCATTGATCCATGGCTCTGAGACAACTGAAAATTGGCGAGTTTCCAATGTCTTTGGGGCATTGCAGTTGAAGGAGTATTTGCGTGTCATCTGCATAGTTATAGCACCTGAGGTGAAATTGATTGATCAGTACCGGTAATGACTTCATGTAAATGTTGAAAAGCATGGCCGAGATGATAGAGCCTGAGGGACCCCAGCTTTTGTGGAGTACGGTTTGGACGAGAAAGGTGGAGTATGGATGACATTAGTTCTGTTTTGAAGGTAGGACGCGATCCAGTCTAGAGTAGTTCCCTCTATGCCGGCTTCGTGGAGTCTTTGTATTAGAGTGTCATGGCCAACCGTGTCAAAGGCACCCGAGAGGTCCAAGAGGAGTAGCGCAGCAACCCCGTTGCGGTCAACTGTGATCTTCACGTCATCCCAGATGGCAAGGAGGGCTGATTCTGTGCCTCTTCCCGAGCAAAATCCTGTTTGGAAGTCTGAAAGCATGTAAAGCGCTCTGACACCCAGGTGTCTTTTACGATCTAAAGTGAACCTCAAACAAATATATAAAAGTGTTAAAAATGCCTTCTTGTTGTCTAGACCACGGATGTTTGTTCAAAGTCTAGTTTTTGCTTCTTTATCCCAACCCCAAGCATTTTTTGTCCAGTGGAAGAGAGTGAAACCTTCTGATGTGAGCTTCTTATTACCAGAAAAGTGACTCGAATAAAAAGATGAATAACATCAGCCGAGGAGGTTCTGCTTCCTAGCTCCTCGAGCCCCCCTCCCCTTTGTTCGACCACTGACTGCTAATCTCCTCCGGCTGCCTATCCGGGTCGCCATGCATATATATTACCATTCAACATGTTCTGCCCAAGGTGAAAAGGGGTCTTTACCAGACCCACTCGTGCGGCCTCACAGTCCCCGGGGATCTCCCAGCAGAAGTGGGATTACAAGGGGTGCCCCACAGGACGTGACTGCCCCCCCCCACCCCCCTCGAGGATGGGGTTACTGGAGAAGTGATTCACTAAACTCTGATCTGCGCCGCGCCTGCATCCCAATTAGCCTGCTAATTTATGGAATAAATTGAGAATGCCTGTTATTTAGTAAGAGCGTGACAGGGAGAGCCTCGGGGGATACAGACGAGTAGAAGCCTCTGTGATACCGTTAGAAAGGGATGGCCGCTTCTGCCCTAGTTTTGATATTTACTCACATTACTTTCTTTTTCAGATCTTTTCCTATCTTTGCATTTTCTGAGTGGCCTCCTTGCTGACACAGATCCCGAAATCTTACAAAGGGTCCTTGTTCTTGGTGAAACACAGGTGGCCCCTCTACTCAACACAGAACCCAAGGGGCGCCCTTTGGCTTGAAATACGGTGGTCACCACAAGTAAATCACTTGCCAGTCAATTCTTGTTCTGAAAATGAAATGTACATCATTATCCTGTGTAGATCAAGGACTGGCATGCCTCCACCCCCCAACTACCCCTTTGTGAATGTGTCGCCGTCCAGTCTTGGCTCGTATCCTAACACACATTACATACAACCTGTGCATGGTGCCACAGTGACCTGAGACATGTGCAAACCAAAGCCATTACAGAGCAAGCACTGGCAAAGCCAAGAGGTCTGGCTTTTAGAGCGAGAACTGTGTAGTGCTGTCTTCAACTACCACACCATGGTTTGAGGGGGTTAGGCATCGATGTGTTCATGTCAGCTAGAATGGCGGTGCTCTCGTCCTGCAGCCTCACCACACCTGGTGCCCTCGTCCTGATGCCTCACCACACCTGGTGCCCTCGTCCTGCAGCCCCACCACACCTGATGCCCTCGTCCTGCAGCCCCACCACACCTGGTGCCCTCGTCCTGCAGCCCCACCACACTTGGTGCCCTCGTCCTGTAGCCTCACCACACCTGGTGCCCTCGTCCTGTAGCCTCACCACACCTGGTGCCCTCGTCCTGTAGCCTCACCACACCTGGTGCCCTCGTCCTGTAGTCTCACCATACCTGCTGCCCTAGTCCTGCAGCCCCACCACACCTGGTGCCCTCGTCCTGCAGCCCCACCACACCTGCTGTGGCATGCTGGCTGAGCTTTGAACCACACTCACTCGTAGAAAGCTAGTCTGTGCTCCATGACTTCATGAACCTGTAGTGAGTCCTTCGTCCACTACCTTAATATGTTGCAGATTACACTCTCGGGCCGGGCTCGGTCCCGAGAGGATAAATAAAGGTGCGGCCACCGCTCGTGGTAACTGCACGTTTCCAGCACTGTGTGTGGTGTTTCCATTCATTGACTGTGCCCAAGTGAGGCCTTCCCAGTTAGGACCTCCCTGAAGGGGCCCCCGCTACAGGACCCACAGAAGTCATAACACAATGCTTCATCATTCATTGGTGAGTGTGTCTGTTTAGGTGCCAGTTGGAAGGGTGGGTGGCGGAATGCGAAAATCAGTCAGTGGGTGAACAAGTGACTACATGGATGGATGAATGAATGGTTGACTGAATGAACAAGTGAGTCAAATCTTGGGTGAATGAATAGGTGAGTGAGTGCATGGATGGACAAATTGGTGGGTGCATGGCTACCTTCTTACTGGGCATAATACCATTAGTAGAAATATTTGCAAGTCAGGAGTAGACTTACTGTTTTCAAGACCTGTATTTGACTGGGATAAAGCACAAGAGAGCCCTATCCTGTCCCCCTTGGGGCTTCCCTACGGACAGCACTGTGCCCCTCCTCGAGATACCCCATGGCATAAAGAGTGCACCCCCCCTATGCAGACTCATCTCACTGCTGCCCTTATAAAGTGCATGGATGATGGTGAAGAGCAAAAACTCCCTATGTCGTGACAACCGTCATTGCCTGTCGCGCTGGCTCCACCTGCTCAATGCATGCAGTGCATTGCCTGGGGCCTACCCAGGTGGGAATCTCAACACATCACTTTAGTCCAACTGCACTAACGTAGACGTCTCAACAGAACCTGCCCCTCATTGCTCCAGAGTCCACTTTTCAGCAGTGCACACTAACCTGAAAATCAAAACCAGCCTTTACAAACATCCTTGATGCTGACTGTCGGCTAGACCGACCGCAGAAGGTGAACAATCCCCCTGCTGGACCCCCCCAATGGCCTCTCAACAAGAGACTGCGCCGTCTGCCTAGCCATGGCAAAGCTCTGCTTTTCATCCAGTTGAGTAATAATGAATGATAACACAAGCAGTCGCGGATCCTGGAGGGAGTGCTGTGGGGCGGTGGGGCGGGGGAGGGGTAGGGTGGGGGTAGTAAACACCGACATACGGCCGAACGGAGTTAAGTACATAAATAAATAAATAAAACGAATTACATTGCGCGTGCTGCAACGCCAAATGGCGATGGGGCGCGCGTAATGTCATTCATTTTATTTATTTATTTATGTACTTAACTCCGTTCGGCCGTATGCCGGTGTTTACTACCCCCCACCAAGACCCTCCCCCGCCCCGCCCCACCGCCACGCAGCACTCCCTCCAGGAGCCACGACTGAACACAAGATATCCCATCACAGGAGCAGGCACATCACAGGTACCAGCCCCACTTCTTCTACACCAAGATCAGCCCCCCCCCACACCAGACATCTCTGCTCCACCTCCTTCCAACTGATCACATCCCACCTAAATATGGATCGAAACAGGATAAATACCAGTGCTTCTCTCCCTAGAGCAGGGGTCTTCATAGTTTTAATGCCGCGCCCCCCATGTAAAAAAAAAAACAACGTGCCCCCAGAACAAACTTATTATTCACATTATTTTATTCTGTAAAATTGGCAATGTTTAACTATACCTAAACATATTTAAACACTGCAGTTATGTTCAATTTTCCTTTTTAAAAATGCAGTCAAATACATATTTGCCAACTTACTATTTTGGTGAGCCAGGTTTTTCTAAAGTGTAAAAATGCGCACAGTGTCATTCTTTACACACTGAGCGGTATATGTACAAGAACTGCTGCTAACTAGCGTTAGCGTTAGTTAGTGGCAGCTTTCTTAACGCGGCCTATCACCAAAAACTATCACCCTGTTAGCGATGTATTTACAATACGTCGTTACATGGCGATAGTTCCAGGTAGCCGCGGTGAAAACTGCCGCTAACACTAGCGTGAAGGCGATACAAATTCTGACGTTAGTGGGCGAAAACTGACAAAAGGCCAATTTGCTGGCAAAAAAGTCACGTTAGTCAACAGAACTTCACCTTTTTTGCCTCTAGAAGCAAAAATAGCCTATAAGTCCACCTCCAATGAAAAAAAGAAAAGAATGGAATGCAGAATGGAGCAGCACAGATCAACAACCTCCCCAAACCCCCCAACAGCCAGGATGACCAGACAGAGTCCCAGGGGAAGAGGAAATGCAGAATCAGGGCTACATATATGAAAAGAGGCGCATCACTGGGAAAAACCTGTGATGCATCACTTTCCATAGCGCCCTCCTTGCAACACCATGGCATCCAAAACCTTAAAAGCGCGGACAGTCCCCGGGGCCCGGAGGCCTCGCTGTGCCTGTGTCTGGGACCCGGAGTGGGATGCGGAGGTGCTGTGGAGTTGCTGGGCCATGGTGGTAGACATTGAGGCATCGGCGATCGCCCTTACCTGGTGGTGATGTCTGCCAGGACACATGGGGACACGTTGCTGACCTGTGTGAGAAGATCCCCTGGTGCCCCTTGGAGCTGTGAACTGTAGAGGCGCTCCTGCACACCAACGTAGGGAGATCTGCATCGCATACCACGTGCCACCACTACACCAGGGTGCACAGAGGGGATTACCAACGGTGGGCCTCGCCTCTTTGCATCACAGGTCGGAGGATGGTGCGCTGGCGGGACGCTGTGGAGGGTGAGGCCCCTGAGCTGCACCGAACTTGTGTGGTGGGAGCGCTGCAACTTCACGCATAAGGGGGCCCTGTTGTATCACCTGCATTGGAAGGTTCCCCAGCAGACTTGCCAGTGACAGCTGTGCCCAGGCTTGTGAAATCCCACCTGGCTGACGCTCCTGCTGGCCGAGTCACAGATTTGGAGAGAGTGCAGTGGATTGCGCCACGGTGTCAATATCCAGGTGAGGAGAATCTGGGAAGCGTAGCGGAGGAGGCCCGGGGGTCGAGTTGGGCCCAGGCCTAGTGCCTGTGGATGACGCACCCCCAGTGGCAGCTCCTCTGCTATGGCAGAAGAGCGTCACCCCACTGCTTTCAAGCAGTGCAAGAAGAGGAAACATAACGTGATGATAAGTTTCTGATATTCTCATGCTATGTTTGCTTTTTGGGAGGGAGGGTGGGTGGGGCTGCTCTACTCACAGAGTGGTATGCCCACTGAAGTGTGCAATGACTGTTTGGTCGGCCCTCTCAGGCCGCCCAAAGCAGTCATGCGCACTTCCCTGTCCGCAATGCAGACTGCATTCCAGCCTGCATGGAGAATATGCCCACCCCTCCAGCCCCTGGCTGAACGCCTTGTCACGGCGCTGAAGAACAATCACAATGCTGCATTGCAGCATTGTGATTGGCTTAGGGGAGGGAGCCTGGCTGCCTGCCTCCTGTTCCTGGAAGCAGACTCAGGAGAGCAGGAGCACAGAAGATGCGGGACCCGGCCTCGAGGTAAGATTTAAAAAATATATATTTACAACCCCCACTTCCCCCGCGCCCCCCCAGTGTCCTTCCCCGTGTTTCCTGCCTCCCAGCTGTCCAGTCCCCCCTGCAACACTACTTAATGGCGGCCGCTGGGTGGCCATGCGAAGAGGGCGCACCACTGGTGCCCAAAGGCAAGCCTGTCTGCATCCGTCTGCCCCTGGACCGCGCCCAGCACCAAGGACCCTTCCTCTCGGACATTCCACCGCTACAATGCCAGCACCCTCCTCGCCATCAGCCCTGGACGCCACACCGCCTGCCATCTAGCATCACTGTAGAATTCCCTCGCACCTTGCACCTGCCGAAACTACAAATGCACCTTCGGACACATCAGCACACCAGCGTCTCCTGCCGCCCAGCCGACCAACATCGCAGCCGACCGGCTCAACTGCATCCTCCTCAATGTGCGGTTCCTCCACAAACACGCAACAGAAATCTGGGACCTCCTCGACGCCACCTCTTCAGACATCGCCTTGTTCATGGAAACCTGGACCAACCTCTGCTCCGGACCGGACATTGCCATCACTATCCACAACGGCTGTAAATTCACCCGCACGGACCACCCTAAGCACCCAGGAGGAGGCATTGCCAATGTCTAAAAAAGCACACTTCGACTGATCACGCACTCTAATGACCCGACGGCTACCATGGAACACCTCCACTTCCAGTTCCGGACCAACCCCAACCCCACCCTCCGCGGCACCCTCGTCTAGAGGCCCCCCAGCCCATGAACCCCCATTCACCGATGCCATTGTAGACCTCATCGCACCCCAGGCTCTCCGATCCACTGACTGCATCCTACTCAGACACCTCAACTTCCACCTGGACAACCCCAGTGTCCAGAACACCACCACCCTCCTGGCAAACCTTGCCAACATTGGACTCAAGCAGCTAGTCACCGCACCAACCTTCATAGCCGTACACATGCTCGACCCCGTCTTCTCCGCCAGCAGGAACTTTAACTACAGCCACACCCCGAAACACTCCTGGACCGACCATCATAGTATACATCACGCCTTCACCACTCCCACTGTACACCACCGCCATCATCGCCCTCCCAGCGGCAGGTGGATCAAGGCTATTAAAGAACATTTTTCGGCAACTCCCTCAGCACCACCACTCCGCCAACGCTTACAGATGCCAACACCGCAGCGCACAAACTCCACCGATGGAGCTCCAACTGCGCCAACACCCTGGCAGCTTCTCAGTGTCAGTGGACTGAGCATCTGAGGGTCGCTGGCCGCCGGGGAAGGTGACAGCAGACACCCTGGATGCCAAACTAGACTCTGTACAAAGGGACGGATCTAGGCATATGCGTGACCTTGTGAACCCCTATGCCACATTATACCTGCGTCAGGTAGGATGTTTGCAGGGTGGGCGTTCCCACGCAACAAAGCATCGTAAGAGTGGCTCAGAGAAATCTATGAGATTTCACTGCAACAATTCTAGGACACCACTGCGTCAAAATCTTACACCTGCCTCATGGCGGGCGTAAGGGTGACGCAGTGCCATAGGGATAGGCCTGCCCCATGCATTGCTGGCGTTGCGTCATGCTTGCGACAAAATTGCAGCAATGCGTGACTTTAGCACCAACAGATACGTCAGGAATACTGACATATCTGTAAATTCTAGCGTCATGGAGCGCCGTACAGTAAATACGGCGCATCCACGGTGTCGCAAGGAGGGCGCAGTGAAAAGTGCTGCAACGCTGTTTTGTCACAGCGATGCAACACTTTTCATGAATGAGGCCCAGGACTGCGCCCTATCTTATTGTGGGGTGCATTCCTAAGCTTTTGTTTTGGCGCAGGGCAGCGCAGCAATATTCTGTGCTGCGCTGTCCAGCACCAAACCTCTGAAATGAGGCCCCAAGTGTTTGCACCAATTTTAAGACCAGCTATTTTCTGGTCTTAAAAAACTGCCTCTAACTGAACTTAGAGGCAGTTTTTTGGGTGTTGCACCATACAAAGAAATCCTTGTAAATATCTCGAAGTGGGGTTAGCTGCAGTTTTTTCACAGGAACGCCCACCTTGCATCTCATTTTCGTTACCTCTTGCTAACAGAAGTGGCGATCTTTAAAATTCACGTTTTCGCCAGAAAAGTGCCGCTAACTCCAGGTAGCGGCAACTTGTAAATAAGGCAATAAAAAAATAGCCGTCGTAACGTCAAAAATTGACGCTATGGCGGCGTTAAGTCCTTGTACATATACCCCTGAGTTTGAGGCCCTCCCCTTTGACACCAACACCCAGCCAGGATTTCAATGACATAAGATGTTAGTGATCGCCCATTTGCTGACTGAAGCTCTTTTTTCACTACAAAGTGCTGTTATTAGCGTGATGCTTCCCCTGGCCAGTGTCTGGCACCCCCCTTGGGATCAATTAAGCCCCTACCTCCACCCCCTAGTTTGAAGGCTTCTGCCCTGGAGGTTCCTACGTGATGTATTTAGTCAATCTGATGGACTGGGTCATATCAAGAATTCAATACGGTAATGCATTATTCGCTGGTCTCACAAAGACCAAACGTACACAGAGAAGCAGCCATTTACTGTACTGCCTGAAAAGTCAATCAGATCAAACTAGGCCTGGCTTCACTTAAATGGTTGTGTCTAGAAGCCCAGAGCACCCAAAAGGCGACCTGTGTAACAACATCACCCTCCCAAAACACTATTACCACCGATTATGTAAAACAGATGAATGCAACACTGTGCACTGATTTAGTAACTCAAAGAATTAAACACAAAGCATTATACTTTGCTTTAAAATGGAAGAGAGAAAAGGTAGCCATGCAGAGGCTGAATTGCACAACATAAGAAACCCGGTAACTCTGCATCAATCCCGGCTTCAACTTGACCACATTGTGTGAGCCAAGACAATTACTTTTTTTCACAGTGCCTCCTTTTCCTTCATCACACGATAGCATCTTGAAATACACCTTGTCACGGTGTGATGCACAAAACAAGAGGCTAATGTGATTCCATCTGTAGTAATACCCCAGGCCACACATAAGGGGGCAAGAGACACCTGACGTTCCCCTTGGTTCATTAATAGCATTGTCATTAGGGCACTGGGGGTGGGGCATGAATATTTCCAAGCTCATAATTAAAATCAATCACTTCAATTCAATGGTATAATTGATTGTACTAAACTAAAATACGTTGAATTATAAAGAAATACACTGTTTTGAATTTTAAAGACTCTTTATCATATATGTACTGGACTCTCTGCGCTAAACAGCAGCAGACCCCTCACCCTGCCCCTCTCCCCACCCCAAAACCCTGCGGGTTAGTACTGCTTCAGGCAACCCTGCAGAAGACAGGTACCTTCGAATGCAAAAAACAATGAATTTGAAGTGAGCATGGTACAACGGAGCACACTTTATAACCATTTGTTTTGCATTGTTTGTTTTTAAAGAGCCAGCAGGAAACTTGGCCGTGCCAGCCCCAGGCACCAAAACTGTCCTCTACCAGCAATAAAACTGGCCCCCAACTTCCCAGCCTACCAGGGAAACACCCAGTGCCCAACAGCGCCAGTCCAGGCCTGTCTGCCAGACCTATTGTTACCAATGCTTTAAAATGTATATAGAGTGGGCTTTGACTCGGCCTCCTAGGAGTATCACTCTCTCACCTCATGCTATTGGCTGTTTGCTTAACATTCCGTATCCTATGGCGTGGTTGCATTGCAATGTAGGAGGGACTATTTTACATCTAAAAGTGTACTCAATCATCAAACATGCAATCCTTTTTGTCATACATGCATTCTATTTATCAATCTCTTTGTTTAGTTGGTTCTATTTTTCACTGAAGCAGTCTTTCTTTCTTTTAAATCTTTATTCGATCCATTAATAAACAGATCATAAAAGTACAATCTCATCACAGATTTTATGATAAAACCATTTGCATAAATACCGAAACATTTAAAATAGTTTTTAAAAAACAATTAAAATCAGATTAAAACCATAATTGATCCATCCTTAGAAATTCATTGCGACAAGCTTCTTACCCTTCTATTTCTCAAACAAGTCCATAAAAGGATGCTACCACAAAACAAACGTAAGGGTTAGGCAAAGCTTTTAAAAAATACAGTGCAACTTTACATTGAGAGAAATTTTGGCGCCTTAAAATTGGGAGGAGGAACCTTTCCCTTTCAATACAATAAAATGGGCAAAAGAACAACAAGTGTAAATCAGACTGGGGGGAATGATTGTCACACGGGCACGGGCCTAATTCTGAAAGCTTGAACCTTTTTTCTGGAAACCCCAACATTAGTGGGATTAGGTTCAAGCGAAATCGCAACAAGATAAACCTATGCTGAGCCACTGTGACATGGTTAAGATAAAAATAACCTTCCCCCGGTCTGGGCGAGAGTCCATTATAAACTATAAACGACTGTGAACACATGTTCTTTTCCCAACGTTCAGCAGAGGCCTTTTGTATAAATAAATCAGTTATTTCTCGTTTAGATACCTTGGCACATAATGAGGGGTTCCTAAATAATTCTCCCTGCCCAATTGCTTTTAGTTCAGCCTGAACATAACTAAGCCAACCAATTCTGCTGTAAGCCTCAAGCCTCACACAGTCCCTAATTATACGTTGCGTTAAATCAACGGTATCCCTACGCCAGATTGAAATCCACAAAAGGATAGGTGCTAACCTGATAGAATCACACAGGTAAGGGAGTCCCAGTTCAAGATGTAAGATATAATTAGAGGTAGAGGGAGGTAGCGAGACCCTAGACTTAAAAAAGGCATTTTCCGCTTTCTGAAGCTGATCTATTTTGGCCATTCCCCAAACTCCCGCCCCATAGGTAGCAGCTGCCTTTGGCTTTGCTTGATAAATGGTCTTAATCGTTTCCAGTGGACTGGCTCCTAATTTTTTAGCAAAGCCTTTTATAGCTTGAAGACCCCTTTCCATGCCCAGGGCTCTGGTTGCAACCAAGTTCTTCCATGACTGTTTACTATCAAACAAAATCCCCAGATAAGGAAAAGAGTCAACCACCTCGATTTTCTTGGAGGCCAGATGGAAATAAGGAGCCTGTGTGCTTCTCGAAGGTCCTGCTATAATAATGAACGATTGTGACTCGTTCACTCGAAGATCCAGTGAAGCCATGAATAACGCGTAGGAAGAAAGCAGTTTTTGGAGGGCTACCCCAGTCCTCGCCATCAAAACCGCATCGTCGGCGTATGCCAGTATAGGGAGTGAGTTGTTTCCAAATTTGGGAACATCTAAAGACAGTCCAGACAGGGCCGCCTCCACCCCATTAGTATAGATGGAGAAAAGAAACGGGGCAAGGACGCAACCCTGTCTGACGCCCTTTTCTATTTTAAATGAGCGTGTGCATTCCCCATTTCTGCCATATCTCACCGAAGCAGAGGCATTGGAATACAGCTGACGAACAAAGCGGATGATCAGGGGATCGATTCCCATTCCTTCCATCATGGACCACAGTTTTGAATGGGACACACAGTCAAAAGCGGCTGAGAGGTCCATGAATGCAATATAGATTTTTCCATTTTTCGCCTTTGTATATTTATCTATACAAAGAGAAAGATTCAAACCTTGGTCCACTGTCCCCTTGCCCTTTCGGAAGCCATATTGCGCAGTCATTTTGATGAAAATATCTGCAGATGTTCAAGGGCAGAGCTTGTCTTCTCTGAGCACACACTGGCGAATAGTGCTTCTCTTCTGTTTACTATTCACCTGTCCCCAGGCACATTTCATTGGTAGAGAGTTGACTGACTCTGCCTACTGATTACTTTCATTGTCACTGATTCATGGCATCAGTGAATAAGCAAGAAAGAGACACAGATCCCAGCAAACATGAGGTGATTTGGGCAAGTTGTATAAGACAGCCTATGGAGTGTTTTTAAATCCTTATATCACACATTTATTCTATACATAAAGTAAACTTTATTGGTACTAATGGGGCTGTAAATGTCGCAATGTCTTCTTTAAGCATGTACCGATGATTGTTTTTTATCCACTGAGAACATATTTCTTCTTCACCAACCCCCAAACATTTTATTGATGATAGTTTATATCAGTTCCCCTGTGGGGAGCTCTCTTTGCCACTGAATGATGCCAGGAATGAATGAGCATGTACAGGAGACTGACACTTATCAAGAAAGAATGCCTCCTAAAATGGATGCATGTAAAGGTGAACACAGGAATGAGTGAGCAGCTGTGGCATGAGAGAAGAATAGCCTCCTGCCACCACCGTGATTGAATTCATTCATTCACTCACTGATTGTCTCACCCACTCATTCATTCATACACTGATTTATTAATTCAGCTATCTGCCCATGTATTCAGTCGCCCATTCATCCATCCGCACTCTTGCTCATTCATAATGAGTCGATGAATGTTATTCAGTCAGCCATGCACCCAATGGTTCGTCCATCCATTCATCTACTCTTTAATTCATTTTCTCATTCACCCAGTCATTACTCCACACAATAGCACAAACAAAAGTGTCAATCAATTAAGAAGCACTTTCATTAAAATAAAAGTTGCTTTTACAGTGTATGCCCATCAAATTCTGGAAAAATCCATTTCTTTTGTACCTGAAGGGATTGTTTAAGAGACAATCCTTTCTTCAAGATAGTTCAATAACACAATAATAGTTGTTCCATCTGGCAGGTGAGGACACCCCAGGCCTTGGAGGGAAGTCTGTGTTCCTTCTTTATTATGTTGGTGCCTCAGAGTCTAAAGGGATGAAAAAAGGATGTCATGGCGGCCAGCTCCTCTGCAGCAATAGAGGACAGCCCAGCACTCTAGCTTTTGATGCTCGTCCAGACTTAGTGAAGGTTTCGAGCTTCCCTTCTAGTTACTGCCCCCTGAGCTCTGTATCCACTCAACCAAGGTGACCTCTCACCCTCTCCACTTCTGTATCTCTGTTTCCACTGATAGAGCAGAGATTACGTCAAACGATAGTATTGATAAAAGAAATTATTATAACAACTTCTGTGTAAACCACAGAAAACGTGTGCAAAGTTTCACATTCTGAAAATTGGCATAAATATGAATTTTAGTTACTGCATCATAAAAGCATGCAGAAGAAAAGAAAGATTTGAGACATATCACTCATTTAATTAATATAGAAGTGACTATTAATCATGAAACACTATTTCCACTCATCTAGAAATGTCAGAATAATGTAGGAGAAAAATCTCACATTATGGATTTTATTGCTAATTGGTTTGATTTTCATGTAAAGAATATAAAATTAATAAGACTAAAAGAAAATATGATTTATTTTGGCTTTCATCTGAATATTAACTATAATGTCATTTTATGGAATAACCTGTGCACCGAAAATGACAAACGAAAAGTAGGTGCCAAATGTGTTCTCATGAAACTTCTTTAGCATGTATTTCACATATGTATTAGTCGAATAACACATAAACGACAAAGATTTATATGCATTTTCTTATAAGATTAATGTTGACACTAACAACATTTTATGAGCACATTATACTGACGTATAAATTTTGATCAGAATGAAATGTTTATTAACGTATTTCTGTCATATTTTGAATTCACTTGCTAGCTTCCTATTAATATAATTCATAATTTAGCATGATCTTGTCGTATATTAGCGTGAAGGCCTCATTTCCCTTTTCAGCGAAGTCATGGACTGAATATTTTCTAAAGTGTATGAGAACTTCTTGCAATATTGCAAGTTGTATTGAAATGATGGCTGTTTCCTTTGACATCTCCCGGACTGAACACTGCACTTGCAACACATTTTGTAACACTCTGCAACAGCTGCTTGGGAAAGAGCCCTTATGAACCCTCATGTTTTCTTTTTTAATGTCCTATTGTTCAATGTGTCCTATGCTTACATGGCTTAAGGAACTGCGTAATCGATTCCCCAAATTTTTCCGGATTTCTATCTTCTTTATTGCCGCATCACCCTCACCCTATTGCGGATTAATCAATTAACTGAATGGTCTGACAAATTGAGGTGATGTCAAGGGGTGTCACCCGGGAAACAGATCCAGTATAATTGATCATTTTTGGAAGAACATGGGCGATACTGGTTTCTGAGACTTCTGGTACTTGGACTCGTTACTGCTGATGGTGTCCTGATGCAGATTGAACCTATTCGGATGAAGGGTTCAGGTCACGTCGCTGTGACTCTTGCTGCTACAGCTGCGAACTGAGACAGATCACAGTCTTGAGGAACTGGACTGGCTACTTGGAACCTTGCTGAACTCTCTTGAGAGTCTTTACTTAGGCTCTTCTGGCACCTATCCTTATCGATACATACGCTGTATGTGATCAGAATCTGCCTCGGCTAAGGAACATTTCTTCATCCACTCATCATATTCTCTCTGAATCTCAGAGGCTTGGTATATTTCATTAAATATTTTACTAATTGATGACTAGAGCTCTATGCCACTTTATTGAATGCAAATGTTCTTTACCTTTTGGACTGAATAACTAAACTTTAATATTTAATCTGATTCTGCTTTTATGTCTTGTCATTTCTTGAGGGTGAACATTAATTAAGAATGATCAATGAATTGGGGAAGACTAATCGATGAGTTGATGTAAATTGGGTTTAGTTACAGTTATCCTATTCCTGGTCCTCATTGGGTAACTGCCAATTCCCCGAATATCCAACCCCTTTCAGCACAGAGCAAGCTCCATCGGAGGAACAACTGAATATATGAGTTGTGTAAGATGATGAGTAGAAAAATTCTAGTAAGGGCCCAGTAAACGCTACAGCACCACCAATAGTTTGCGTTCCTGCAGTCTTTTTCCAGTCTCTCCAGTCAAGCCTCTGCTGCAGCTGAAATAGGGGGCTTTGGCATGAATAGTAATTTCCACTCTTCCACCTTACCAATATGGCATGCCAGATCCCTAAAATACTTCAGATTGCCCAAGGTTCAGACAAGCACCAGGGAGGGTGATGCCTTCTCAGTGCTGCCACATGTTTCTGGAACTCTCCCCAGGTGAGTGTGAGGTCATTTCTCCTCATCAGCAGATGCAGCTGGTATTTTGAGCCCCTCTTTCCATATTTATGATTGGAGGTCATACCTAGGTGTGCTAACTCATATATAAGCCAACACTTTGGCACATTATGTATGTTGACTAAGGTTTTCAGACATCCTCAGAGGTGTGAAGACCAAGGGTCTGTTGAGGACGGGGAAGGTTTAAAGTGATGTAGTTAAGAGCAAAATTGTGTGTTTTCTTTGTGGGGGTTTATGTTAAAGTTATTGGACATCCAGATATTTTGAATAGGGTGGGAAAATATATCCCCAAAATGACTTTTAGGTGCAGTTAAGTGGAAAGGGAAGGGGGAGGAGGAGGGGTGAGAGGGTATCTGAAATAGGCCAAATTGGGCACAAGATGAGTAAGGCAGACAGAAAAGAACAGCATGAGACAAAATATAGCTGAAGGGGAGTTGAAACGGAATGAGGAGAAGAAAGATAGGAGTAAGAGCGCAGAAAAAATGATGACGTGGTGAGGGCGGAGAAGAAAAAAGATAGAAAAGAAGATGAAGAAACTTAGAAAGAAACAAAACCAGAAAGTTTTAAACAAGCAGAAAAAAGGAAGATAGTATGAAGGAGAAAATTAGAAGGAAAAAATGAGGAAAAAAAAACGCCAGAACAAAAAGAAGCATTAAAGGCAGTGAGAGATAAAAAGCATAACTGAAAGAAAAAGAAGAGAGCAAGGAAAATAGAAAGAATGGTACTAAGAAAGAATTAAAGAAAGAAAGAAGGGGAGGTCGAGGATGAGTCTGGTGACTGAGTTCTGTATCATCTGGAGTCTCTTCAGGAGTTGAGTAGTGAGTCCTGCGTAGAGCTCATTGCCGTAGTCCAGCTGGCTGGTGACTAGGGCTTGAGTGATGGCTTTCCTGGTGTTGACGGGAGCCGTCTGAAGATCTTTTGGAGCATGTGGAGGTTGTGGAAGCAGGCGGAGGAAACTGCGTTTATCTGGCATTTCATGGTGCGTTTGCTATCTAGGATGATGCTGAGGTTGAGGGTGTGGTCTGTCAGTGTGGGTCCGTGTTTGGAGGGCCACCAGGTGTTGTTTAATGGGAAGGAGTTGTTACCAAAAATCAGCACTTTCTTCTTGCCTGTGTTGAGCTTCAAGCAGTTGATCTTCATCCAGTTGGCGACGCTCGTCATGCAGTTGTGGAAGTTGGTCCTGGTGGTGGTGGAGTCTTCTGAGAGCGAGAGTGGGTGTCATCTGCATGAGATATGATGTTGAGGCCATGGGTTCTGATGATGTCGGCCAGGGGTGTCATGTATGTGTTGAACATAGTGGAGCTGAGGGATGAGCCTTGAGGGACACCGCAGATGATGCTCTTGGGATCCGAATTCAAGGGTGGTAGGCGGATCTTTTGGGATCATCCTGTGAGGAAGGATGTGATCCATTTCAGGGCGTCTCCCTGGATAGCAATGTGGCACAGTCTTTTGATGAGGATGTGGTGGGATACGGTGCTGAACGCTCCTGAGAGGTCGAATAGGATCAGAGCCGCTGTCTCCCCGCGGTCGAGGAGGGACCTGATGTCGTTCGTGGCGGTGACAGAGCGGCTTCGGCATTGTTCCATGGAGCATGCACGCTTGCACGCGCACATTTTCTTCCCCCAGCATGCCCTCACAAAACGCACACATATGGGTCACAGTGATGTTCCGAGAAGCAATTGGATTCACTCTCTGGCAGGATCACTGTGCTGCACAAGCGCCAGTGAGTGTTCATCAAGCGAAACAAGGGTACAGGACAGTTTCAAACCATCAGTTCCTTTTATGAGCTCAGAGCAGTATGCAGGGCACAAGATAGTCACCATGCTGACACAATTCAGATTCTCTACCACCCTTGGCACTATAGTGCCCTTTTTATGCGGATGTGCACATGTGAGCAAGAACCATCACTTACATTGCAAGGAAGGCAATGGCTGAAGAGGGCTGAACCAATGACCTATGCTGTGGTGGGTGGAAGCAAATGTGAATGACAGCTGAACACACAAATGGATGAAGAGGGTGTAGGAAAGTAGGATAAGCTTCTTATGGTTACCCCCACTTTTTGCTTGATGTCTCACTGTTTTTGACTAGTCTGACTGGGATCCTGCTAATCAGGACCCCAGTCTATCTGCTTTCTCCTCTAAATTGTCACACATGTACTTTGGTACACTCCAGATTGGATACTGGGGTACCCTTATAAGTCCCTAGTATATGGTACCCCTGTACCCAGGGTATAGGTACCCCAGAGGCCTCCCATGGGCTGAAGCATGCATTATGCCACCCATGAGAGGCCATGCAAAATGGAACTCCAGGTCTGCTACAGCAGCCTGTGTAAGTTGGTGCTTGCACCACTTACTTTAGATATAGGTTCACTATATCTATAGGTCCCTACACTTAAAACTTATAAGTCACCCCTATAGCAGGCCTTATCAATCCTGAAGGCAGGGTGCTGGGTTTTTAGTGAGATGGTGCCCCTGCATGAGCAGAGCCTCTCTGCAGCCTTCGGAGACCATTCTCCCGGGTTGTCTGTGACTCAGCCGGACATATAGGTAGAGGTGCATTATAATCTCGCGGTAAATGCTATCTCGAAAACGTCTGCATAGGCACATATCGTGTTTGGTATCAAACACCTTGGAATCATACCTCCACACCGGTAACCGGTGTGGGAGGTATGATTCCACTCTTCTGTAGCAAGCTTCGTAGGGTCACTGGTCTATCCGGTGCCAGTCTTCTCGACCCGGTCAGCACAAAATGGATGCTGCCGACCAGAGACACACTTCTGCCCTCCTGCTGCTGAGCCAAGCTCGAGCAGAGGAAGGCAGCACAATAGGCATCCTGTCACAGGGAGGTGTGACCACCTCCCAGACAGGATTTAGTGTATTGGGGCTGGGTGGGTGCACTCTGAGAGTGCCTGAAAGTCTGCACCCGGGGCACATTTGGTGTCCCTGTGCATAGTCCAGCTCAAACCAGTTCTGGGAGCCGTTGGCTCCTGCTCTGGCACGAAACTGGACAAAGGACATGGGTGTAACCACCCCTCTGTCCTGACCCTCCACTAGGAGGGTCCCCCAAATCTGTCCAACCCTCTCTCGTGGCTTCCTGCTCACCTCCCTGCCCAGTCTGGACATCGACCCCGGCTGCACCAGATCTGCTCCATGGGGAAGGAGCAGATTAAAGGCAACAACAAGTTTGGCTCCTTTATCAACAAGATGGCTGCCAGCTTGTGGGGCCAGGAGGATAAAGTCAAATGTGACGCTAATGTATTGCATAGGCTAGTAGTACTGGAGTAAAGCAGGCCATATGTAAATCTGGTGAGTCAGAAAGGCCAACAAGGCTGGGGTTGGGTCAGTCACATCATGTGTAAACGTTATGCACCAGGAAGGACAGTACACTGGGTAGAGTCAGCAAGGTAAGCATCTGGTGTTTTTTAAAGGCAAGTAGGGACGTAGGATTAGCTAACTAACTCACACATTGCTGCTATTTGAGGTCCTCTGCATTTGCGGTACGAGCTGCCTGGTCACAAGACCTGTTATATTCCATATAGGTACCCTATATAGGCGCAGGTAACATGCAACCTTTCACCTACATCCTTCCCTACATTACATACATAACGGTTCTTAGGGACTGACCTTTTACCTAGATACAACACTGCATTCAGAACGTGGGTTTTTCCCTGGTTCGATTCTCATACATTATGCATGAGGCTTCTTGGAAGCACAGCAGGACTAACAGTAGGATTACCATCTCCTGTATAATATCTCTGTATAAAGTTCAGGCCCAACGTCATCCTTTAGGCCGATACAGTAACACAGCAAGGTAGGACCCCTGGGGAGACCTATGGGTATATATACAACACGTCTTGCTTAGGAAGATAGAGGAGGCCGAGACTTCCCGGCTGACACACTGACCAGAGACGCTGAGGTTCCTGCATGCAGACGCTCCAGCTAGCAGTGGTCTAACATCCCTCGCGGGGTGTCCAACTCGAGACCAGGACGGGGTCCCACATTCTCTAAACTCTCAGGTAAAGGGGTGGACTAGATCCTAGAGGGATTCTTGGCATAACACCTACGTAGATGCTAGGTACATTTAGGTACATCTAGTTAGGGAGGCATCGTAGGAGTACGCACTTTTTATCATGTGTTTTATGTACATGTATGTATTCATGATTTATGCAAGATGGTAGAACTATACCATCCCTTTACTTTCGTAGTATTGCTAATCATATATCTCTGCTACTGTCTAATGGTTGTTGCAGCTCATATATTCTACACTAGAATAACAACTGTTCAATAAATTCTTATTGAAAACGCCCAGCCTGTTTATTCTGTGTAACTACCTGAGACAAACTAAGTGAGCACGAGTGACTGAGCGAAAGGTAGTATATTGTTTCCACGATTCTGAGGGATCAGGGTTGTCATGTTCTGAGGCTGCCAGAATCTATTCTCTCCTTCGTAAGAGGAGATTATAGTGGCACTGTGAGCTAGCTGATACAGACAGGCTAACATATCTGGTGGGGGTTCATGGAATCAGTCCGCCACCAATCCCACAGTTTATGTTATCCAAACGCGCAGATCCTGTATAGGTAATATAGGAACTACACGACAGAACAAGTAGGTGCCTGTGGAAACCTCCAACTCTCAGCCAGGGAGATATTACATGAAGTATGGCTTTACATGTACAGGGCCGATTGACATGTGTAACACCAACGGGGCCAGTCACACTGGGCTAGAGTGTGGCAAATAGTGTTTATTGATGTAGGCCCTTTACGTTCACAGGCTATATTCAAGCCAATGATTTATGCACAATTGTAAAACTTTCCACTGCAGAAAGTTATCACCGCCTTTCCCACTCCCCTGAACTCTGGGCTCTACGGGGTCGAGATCTTGGATTATTGTTGTTATTTTGAAAGTCCCATCAATTTCAGAGGACGTACCCCTGTCCAGCAGAGTACAGTGACCATCCGGTTATATCGTGGTGTTAGGAAATACTGTGCCATCTCGCTGCACGCATTAAAGAAGAGAGACGCAGGTAAACGCTGCGGTGTGCATTTCATTCACTGCGCCCACCCTGTAAGGGGCTATGTGCTCCACATGTCCTTGCCATTTCATCCACAAAATATATCTATATAACTGTACATGAATATTTGTTTTCAGCCTTGCCTGTAACGCTGCATATTTTACTTTCTACGCAGACTACAACTCATGCACCTTGTGACCTTGGCATCTTGGATGCAGGCAGAGATGCTGCTCATTAAGTTCTGCAGGGGAAGAGGATCAGTGTCAAGTTGTGTGCTTTTCCCTTTTTCCCCTCTCCTTGCACAATTCTGTGGTGCCATTTATATGCTGATAAGAAAATCGCAATTCATTTTTAAGATACACAACCAAGGGCAACCTTTCTCATACTATGAAAAGCCGCATATCAATCCCAGCCTTGTCCTTTTTAATTTTTATTGACTTTTGTATTAGCTTCCTATTTAAACTTTTAAATCATTCACCTCCTCCCCCATGGAATTATATTATTTTGCCAATCAAACCCAAATTTACTTTGGCATTTTAGATGACTGAAAAGCATGTTGTTGTTGCGATGTAGCGTTTTCACTGCAGAATAAACTCTCTTCACCGCAAGTGCATCCTTTGTATCATGCAACAGAACCAGTTTGGGGATGGTCCTCCTATCAAAAGACTCCCCCTCCAGCCCCTGACCTCTAATCTTGTGCTCTTATCTTTTAAGTGTTCTTCTCTGTGTCTCTGTTTGTAGAATCACTTTGAATCCAAGCATTTGCACTGCAAAGGGAGCACAATCTCCAAGTATCTGCATAATGTTTATTTTCAAGAGCTGTTCCCCTGACCTACTTCATACACGGTGCAATGTCCTTGTCTTTACAGAACTTGATGAACCATTTAGCTCCTTGTCATAGCTCACAACTTAAACAATACATGTTTGTAGTACCGCATAAATATTCATATCTGAACCTTATGAGTCCTGTTAATCTTTTTGTTTTTGCTGATTCTGAATGGACCTGATGTTCAAGTGTTTAATCATATACAATAGAAAGAAAGTTTATATTTTTTGCCCATTATGAATGTTGCTGATATTTTTGTAAATACCTAATTTTTAAGTGAAGCATCGTTACAGTGCTCATCTTCTGGGGACATCTAAAGCCTTACTTAAGATTTTATTTAATTTTCAAAGCCTCATCTCCTTACACCACGCCTCTGGCCATAATCCTATCTCTCCTACTTCTATGTCCCTTGCTCCCTAAAACTCAAGGTTCATATGGTCTAATCCAGCATCCACTCACCCACATTGCCATTCCACGTCACTAACACTCAGCAGTTCTACGATCACTGACAACAATGCCTCCTTGCACCCAGCACTAGCAATCTCATCTACCACTGAGAGACTCCACCGAACCATTGAGGCTTCACCTCTAATGAACTCTCGGTCACTTTGGCTTTGAGGGCTCAGTCTTTCATGAAATATCCATACCACTGACTATTTAGGTTCTCACAACCCCCACTCTATATCTGTGTCATCAAGAAATCTGGGGTCAATTGCAAGGATACAACCACGCTTGCCAATCTGCGTAGAAACCTTGCCCCGAGGTGGAGGAGTTGGTATCCTGCTCATTTTTATTCTTAAAACTCTCACACAAGCCACCTCCTCACCTTCCTTTGAATATCATTCTATATTTCCTTGTAAAGCAAACATTATACATGCCCATCATCATTCTCCTTCCCAGCATAATTATATCAAATCATCCATCTTGTAAAGTTCAATATTACACTCAATAATCAACCGCAATACAGCAAATGTTCATAACTTACCTCTGACCACTGCTCATTAACTCTGGCTAATATTCGGCGGGGGACACATCAGTATCCCATGCTGGGATCAATGCACCTGGTTTCACTCTCATTGCAAACAAATGCCTTGAGTGATAATTGCCACAGATTTATATAGCTGAGCGCTGCGCTCGCATTCATGATCTGTTCCTTGGTGCACACAGCCTTGGCCGCGGCACACAGAGATCTTTCACTGCCGCACATACAGAAAACAAATTAGAGGTAACATTGGATCTCAGTGCTGTAGTTTGCACTGAAGCTGGTTTGGAATGTGTCCAGCAGATCACCACCACTACACTCTCTTCCACATAAACAACTGCTGCCCACCCAGTGCTTAATTTGTAAAATAATGAGTGCCAGGGTTCTGACCAGGAGTCTACTGCAGCTTGCACCACCCATTGCCCCGTCATCGTCAATGGCGGTACCAAAACAGCTACTACCCATCTCTCTCGCCTGCCAGTGTGACAGTTCAGATTATTCCAGGTCCCCAAAGCTAAAGGCATGACTGGGGAGGCCGGTATTAGTAATTTTTAATGTGTATTGTATTCATAAACAACAGTTGTTCAGCTCATCTCTAAATTAGATGAGCAGCGCCACCATGTAGCAGTGTCATAAGTGTGGTGTTGACAATTAAGTGCTGGTGCCGAGCACCGGAAACCATGAAGTGCTGGTGGCGAGCACCGGAAACCATGAAGTGCTGGTGGCGAGCACCGGAAACCATGAAGTGCTGGTGGCGAGCACCGGAAACCATTAAGTGCTGGTGGCGAGCACCGGAAACCATTAAGTGCTGGTGCCGAGCACCGGAAACCATTAAGTGCTGGTGCCGAGCACCGGAAACCATGAAGTGCTGGTGCCGAGCACCGGAAACCATGAAGTGCTGGTGGCGAGCACCGGAAACCATGAAGTGCTGGTGGCGAGCACCGGAAACCATTAAGTGCTGGTGCCTCTCTGGCTCAAATGAACCACTGTGCCCATCCCTCAGTCTAAGAAAGAGAGGTAGGACAGCCTTTCTTTCCTAGTCCACTCAGCCATTGCTGCTATCAGTAAAGTGCTGACAGTCATTGTTGTAAGGGGTGGGGCTTGTTTATGCTGGGCGCCTCACTTCCCCTAGACAGACATTCAGGGGTCAGTGGAGTGCTGTGTGACCTGCGGTTTTCTGTGTCCCTTTGGAAACTTCCTCTGATGCTGTGTATTTGCCTGTGGGGAGTGGAACTGGAAGAGAGAGAGAGAGAGAGAGAGAGAGAGTTTGTGCGTGTGCGTGCATGTGTGTGTGCACGTGCGTGTGTTTGTGCGTGCAAATGTGTATGTTTGTGTGTGCGTATTTTCTGTATTGCAGAGGCTGGGAGCTGCTCGCTGCTAAATTTCTCCCCTAATCACTGACATGAGCTGTCTGCTCAATTATCTCGGAAAAACTCCTCACCTGCTTACAACAAGGAGCCATTTCTCAGTGTGGGAAATGCTTTTGAAGAGTTTTTAGTCCTTTTTGAGGACTAGAATTTTCTTTGAGGGCTAGAATCAAGTTAAGTTTGGGACTTTGATAAAGCATTTCCTGCCAGCTAAGGGGGCTGGGCTCCCCCTTCTCCGTCTCTTCAATGAGCTATGCAGAGAGTAGCACAAGCCGGCCAACCCTGAAATGAGGTGGGTGTAATGATGTGGGCCCGAGGCCAACATGCTAAGTAACAGAGGAGGCAGACATGTGGTTATGGTGGGTACCACTGACCTCGATCACGTGCACCCGGGCCCTTTTATTAACAGGGTCACCAGACCTGTGTCGCCTGTGATGGATGGGTGTGGGGTGAGTGGTAGAACTGCCTCTAGGGAGTGGCTGCTGCATGACGTGTCCTGCAGAAGACTACAGTGGGCTGTACATCTGTACCACCAGATAGAGGTGAGTGGAATTTCTGTTCCGTCATCATCATTGTTTGCAGCTTGCAATAGTCCCTTAACTCTCAAGAGAAAGTCCCTAATCTCAGCTGCAGCTGAGACCCAACTTGACATAAGTAACTGAGGCCCAGCGAAGGGGTAAGCGGATGGTGAGTGTAGTCCAGCCAGCCTGTTTCACAGCACAACTCACTACAAGTAAAGTTTTCACCAAACTCTGAGGCATTTCACTTGCAGAAACACAATCATTCATTAAATGAATACATTTGATTTACCTGAGAATGAATGAATGAATTGAAAGAATGTTATTGATCATGATACAGTTAATTAAAACCTTTACAGGATAAAAGAATACAAATAGCAAAAAAGTAAACAAATAAAAAACAGGTGCATATACAAAGGTCCCTTGTAAAAACATATTTAAAAACGTGTGCCGTCCGATGCCCGGCATGCCACGATTAATTCGGGTTGTGCTTCTCTTCCTTTGCTACTGAAAAAACAAAGCAGCCAATCAAAACGTTTTAACACAAAAAAACACATTTCCCATGAGTCTCTTGTCTGCCCTCCATTCTACCCCACCAATTGGGCCCCACCAGCCCCTATGAAGCCCCATAAGTCCTGAGCCCTTCCTCTTTTTTGTGGAATACCAAACAGCTCCAACGATACAGAAACAGCCTGTCTAACGTGCAGGGCTCGAGTCGGGGTACCACGCGGGTGGACGGCGTCCCCCCACTTATTTTACCGGGTTTTTACCGGGTGGACGCCGTCCTCCCTGCCCAAAAGATGGAGCCGGTACCCGAGTCTGCACCTGCGTGCGAATGATAGCCTTTCAAATGCACCCGAGGCTCAGACTAATCTCCCCTTCCACCTCGCGCCCTCCCCTTGCCAGCCTTTCTCAGAGCACAGCCGAGGCGCCAAGGCTTCAAGGAGCTGCGCTGTCAACACGCCGAGCATGTCACTTCCAGGGACCCCGACAGATGCCGTAGTGCCTACGGCCCGAGTCTGTAATAACCGTGTAATCCGAGGAATGGGTCCTGTGTATAGTGCGTTCTTGTGTTTTGAGTGACTGCCACTTATTGCAGTATTATACCTCTACTTGTATCTTGTATGTATTCACGCATTTCAGACGGAGACCGGCAAATTTCGTGACGTCACTTCCGGTGACACCACCTAACTTGGTGCGTCCCCCCACTTCTTTTTTTAGGACTTGTGCCCTGCTAACGTGGCAATCAGGGGCAAATCCAAGCTTCGACCAAACCAAGGGTACAACAAGCTCGACATCCAGGAATATGGAACTCGATTCCATGACTTGACTTTGCAGCTCAGCTAACGCTCTCCAGAAATTTCTCTAGGGCGTTTTTTTTTTTTCTTTGCAATTTTATATAGCACAAACTCAACTCGAAGGAATTGGAGCGCTTTACATGAGCACCAGTTACATTACACAAGAACCCATTCATTTTCTGGTAGGCACAGGGAGATGAAGTGATTTGCCCAGAATCACAGGATGTTGAGCTGACACCGCGACTCACACCTGGTTCCCCAGTTCCAAAGTCGGCAGCTCTGTCCTATCATTAGGATCTGTGCCTGTCAATAAGAAGAAACTGATCGTAAAATCAAAAACCCATCACAAAAAAAAAAAACAAGGGGTGGGCATGAGTCAGTATAAGAATAAACTGATAACAGTCTTCAGACAGTATATCATCACACCGTAACATAACAGTCCAGGTGGGATAATCCTCCCCTCCGTGTCCTTAATACAATTGACAAAGGTAAACCTATACTTTTGTGTACGTTTACATTATTTTTGTAATTCACAAAGGAATTTTACGAGAAGTATCTTTACGACTGCAGAGTTTCTGCACTCGTGGCAGAGATTCGCACATAAAATTATAAGCAGTTGCAAAGATACAACTCGTAAAATTCCTTTGTGAATTAAAAAACATCTTTAAAATACACAAAAGTGTAAGTTTGCCTTTGTAAATCAGGCACAGAGTGTTTTAAATGTAGTTCATAGTCTGCATTTGGGCTTGGGACATTACTGGCCTCTGTTGTATAATTAGGTACGCTCTCAGGTAAACCAAATGCATTAATAGAATTGAAACATCTTGACGCAATAGCTAGAAACAAATGTTATCCTCTTCAAAACGCACAGAAGGTAAAGATGAGGGTCTTAAAAAGTGCAATAGTGAGTTGGGAATGAGTCTTGCTTCGGCTAATTGTTCGTTCAAATTGTGGACTCCAATAGCCTGAGCCTGTTTGAACATTTTTCCATAGTAGTGTTAATGGCACAAAAGTTTAATGTGTCAATGCTTAAAAAGTGCAACAGTGCATGTGTGGTGATCACTACTGTGACTCTTGGTTCAGTTCATAAAGTGCGCTCAAATCCCGTTAGAGTATTTCGTCATTTATCCGTAATGGGACTTTGACTTGCAATATTATGTTCAACTCGGACTGATCACATTAATGCATTTTATTTACTTTGAGAGCGTATCAAATCACACAACAGAGACCAGTAATGTCCCAAGCCCAAATGCAGGCTCTGTACTACATTTAAAAACACTCTGGGGCATATGTACGAGGAAGTGGCAGAGTGAGGCATTAGCCGTCATGGCTTAACGCCTCACTCCGCCACTTCAGAAACGCAAGGCTGCACCATATTTACAAGGATATGGTGCAGCCTTGCGTATCCCCCTGCGTTGGCGCTACACTTAGCAGTGTAGCGCCAACACAGGCACCCTTGCACCAGAGTGCAAGGGTGTCTGCGTGCAGGGGAGGATTGTTTATGTGTAGGAAGGTGTCCCTTCCTGCACATAAACAATCTTTAAATGCCATTTTGTCACTTCTATGTGTGCTGCTTAATGCAGCACACATGGAAGTTACGAAATGTCATTTTTTTAAAGATTGTTTATGTGCAGGAAGGGTCCCCTTCCTACACATAAACAATCCAAGGCATTTTGCCTTTTCCATGTGTGCTGCACAAGCCAGCACACATGGAAAAAGCAGACGAGGAGAAATATAGCATTTCTCCTCGTTTTGCCAAGTTAAGACCAGGTTTTCCCTGGTCTTAATTCTGGCGCTGCCTCCTATTTACGCTGCCCTTGTAAATAGGGGGCAGCGTCAAAAACAATGGTTGTTGCGGTAGAACGCCCACCACAACACCCACTGCCCACCCCTTTCACGCTAAGCATAGCGTGAAAGGGGGCCTTAATTACAAGGCAGCGTTAAGCCACGGTAAGTGGCTTAACGCTGCCTTGTACATAAAGCAAAGCCCCTATCCCCACGGAAACTTCACAAAAAGTGACATTCACGTGGAGATCGGGGCTTGTACATATGCCCCCTTGTGCCTGATTTACAAAGGCAAGCTTACACTTTTGTGTTTTTTAAAGATTTTTTTAAATTCACTAAGGAATTTTACAAGTTGTATCTTTGCAACTGCTTATAATTTTATGTGCGAATCTCTGCCACGAGTGCAGAAACTCTGCAGTCGTAAAGCTACTACTCATAAAATTCCTTTGTGAATTACAAAAAAAAAATAAACGTACACAAAAGTATAAGTTTACCCTTGTTAATCAGGCCCTCTCATGTCTGCAAGCACAAACTGTTTGAAGACTGCAGCACAGCTTAGATACAAAGGGGGAGATTTTTAAAAAAGTCACGCAGCCCCCCGCGAGCCCGGGGTTTTGAAGCCTGCGCTGCGTTGCGCGACAGGGTGGGAGCAGGAGAGCGCCATATCTTCAGAGGTATGGCTCTCTCCTCCCCTTTCTTTTGCGCTGACTTCAGATGCCGTGCGCCATGCACACACCTTAGCGCCGCATCGCTAGGGTGTGTGCATGAGTGTAGCATAGGTTTTGTACAGGAAGGGTACCTTTCCTGTACGAAATACTATGCTAGGCACAATGCAAAGCTTCTCCCACTTTGCATACGTGCTGCACAGTGCAGCACACATGCAAAGTCGGAAAAGCATTGAGAAATGAAAGCATTTATCCTGTTAGCGACTCCTTTGAAGGGGCATTAACTTTTGGAGCAAAGGCATGTTTACAAATCTTTGTAAATATGGTTTTGAGTCAAAAGGCATGGGTGGTTGCATGGGAACGTCCATGTACCACCCATGTAACACCCCCTCAGCGCAAAGTAACGCAAAGCAGTGCTTTGCACTGCTTTGCACTACTTAGACGGTGCTATCCAGAAAATAACATCAAAACAAATTGCGCTGGATAGCGTCACTTTGTGGCGCTAAACCAGCGCAAAAGGTTTGAAAATCTCCCCCAAAGAGTTCACAGGATTCGTGACACTTTGAACCAGTTCTGGCTTCGTGGCCACTATCATCGTTGGGATCTTGCAACACTTGCTGGTGTTAAAAGTGATCTACAGATCCCAGAATGCATCATGGCCCTCACCAAAAACTGAGGACGTGTCACATGACGGTATTATTCGCAGCCGTGTCTGCAGCAGTGGATTGAGTGGGCATTACTGTCTAGCTTCTGTGGGGTCCAACATATACTGTCATGTGAAGTCCTCTCGGTAGAGGGCACTGTAGGGGTCTGGCATTCATCCCAAGATTGAACGATTCTTTCACAAATGTGAATGGTTGTGTAAAATGAGGGAACTTTTGTAAACATTTAAGTTAGTTTTTTTCTGACACTCGAAGGCCTGGTGCTCAAACCTAAGATGATGCTGAGTTGTGTCAGAAATGTTTTTCGGGAGGGTGTGCTTTGTCAACTCTCATATTCGGTTTTTCTGAAAAAAGCTCCCACAATATTTGTCTAATTTTACTGTAGGTCGCACAGTCCTGTAACTAAGCACTTATGGTTCTTTCTTTAAGTAATACAAATATTACGCGCATTTCTAATGAATAACTTTTGAAATGTGTCCATGCTTTAGTTTCAGTAACCGAGCTCCATTGGTGCCAAGAACTCCCTCTGCCTGGCATCTGAAAGCCAACCCTTCAGAGGGACGATCAGAGGAGCTATGCACAGAGAGCTGGGAACAGTGCAAAGAATCGGTGCGTTTCATGTGCACTTTAAACCTCCAAGTCTGAGAACAGAGTGTGACACAAGGAGTCCAACATTCTATAGCCCTGTAAGTAATGCAGAAGCCCTGGTGTCATCCCAGCCCTCGTGTTTGTACATCTTTGTGCCACGAAAGGTCAGGATGACATGCACCTCTCATCCCCTGTGCCTTCCACACAACATGCTTCAAGCAGCCTCACTGTACAGGTGCATTTAATGATGAAAAGATGTCTTGCTGAGGCACATTGTGGCAAAGGCCACCCGTTTATGTCATGGCAGCATGTCAAATTCATCAGGGCCAGAAGCCAGACCATCACTTCCTGTGATCTGGTTTCAACGTCAAGTAATGAGTTTCCTCTGATATTGTCACTGTGCCAAAGGTCAGGTGATGAAATTAGCCGCTTCTAATAAATTAATATAATCCTGCCTCTCTTTGCGTTCAGAATGGGATCAAGTGCATGTTCTCTGTGGGAGAGGCGGGCGGGCGGGTGGTCCCCTTGCAATGATGAGTGTCCCGCTCTGCAGTCACAGCTCCACTATCCATTGAGCCTGTTGTTGGGAGCCTCTGGACCGGTGATGACATTTCAGAAAACTACCAGTGAGGCGGCCATCAAACACGGAAGACACCAGGAGGCATATGTACAAGCCCCTATCGCCAAGGGAACGTCACTTTTTAGGACGTTCCTGTGGGGATAGGGGCTTTGCCTTATGTACAAGGCAGCGTTAACGCTGCCTTGTAAGTAAGGCCCCCTTTCACGCTATGCTTTGCGTGAAAGGGGTGGGCAGTGGGTGTTGTGGTGGGCGTTCCACTGCAACACCCATTGATTTTGACCCTCTCCCCTATTTACAAGGGTGGAGTAAATAGGAGGCAGCTCCAAAATTAAGACCAGGGAAAACCTGGTCTTAACTTGGGCAAACGAGGAGAAATGCTTTATTTCTCCTCGTTTTTGCTTTTTCCATGTGTGCTGCGTTGTGCTTTGGATTGTTTATGTGTAGGAAGGTGACCCTTCCTGCACATAAACAATCTTTAAAAAAAAAAAGACATTTCGTAACTGTGACAAAACGGCATTTAAAGATTGTTTATGTGCAGGAATGGACACCTTCCTGCACATAAACAATCTTCCCCTGCACGCAGACACCCTTGCACTATGGTGCAGGGTGCCTGCATTGGCGCTAGGCAGCTAAGTGTAGCGCCAGCGCAGGGGGAAATGCAAGGCTGCACCGTATCCTTGTAAATATGGTGCAGCCTTGCGTTTTTGAAGTGGCGGAAAGAGGCGTTAAGCCATGACGGCTAATGCCTCACTCCGCACTTGTACATGTGCCCCCAGGAGTTTCCCAACCAGGAATAAGATAAGAGACTTGAGCTTGGAAGAGCTGCTCTGCGGAGCAATGGACGCGCAACACCCAAAGCAAGAACTCCCCTGCGGACTGACCCGGTTCCCTATTTAACAATTATGTAGTAATTGAATTACTTGTGCCTGATTAAGTCAAACATGTAGCTCAGAACTCTACAGGAATTTTCCCGCACAGAGAGGACACCTTTCCGTGCTCACAAGCATTTGTGGTAGAGCCTCTCGGAAGTGTATGCTTGTGTCCCACACATGTACGTACCCTGCCCTGAGGAAGACGTTTGTTAAAATGTTCTCAGGTCCATCAGGAAGGTCGAAACGCATCGGCGTATATAGAAAAGTGGGCAGGAGATATCTATTCCCAAAGACAAGTAAAGATACGGGAAGGTCCTGGGGAGCATTGACACCACCAAAGACCGAATGATTTAACTCCGACTACCAAGGGCCATATGGGATTTTAGGGCCTGAACGCTGAGGGAAACAAGAGGTCTCTAGCAGTTTGAAATTGTTAGCATTCTGTGGTTACTGTTGGACACCATTTCACAAAGACTACTACATGTGAATATATATGTTGGACACTTGTATATGTAAAAAACATAAGTCATTACGTTTTATTAAGTAACACTGTTGCATTGAATGTATGCCATGTATTTGTTTATGTGATGTTCATGTAAATTTGCTATAATTGTGCATTGTTTGTATTATCTCACGCTGTACAATTGATTTGTGGTGGGTTTTGAAGTGAAGACACCCTAAGAAAGAAGCACAAGCAATTACCACGTTTGTGGGTCTGGGTTATGCACATGCCTTTTCCTTAAAGATGTAAGGGGATGAATTATGGGTTCTTAAAATAAAAAATAAAAAAAATAAAAAAAAGATTAATGTTAGAGGTACGTGAGGATGAGTAGGTCTAAGTACATGAAAGAACAAGCAATCGTCGCGGACGAATAGGACACGGAATAATACTGTGGTCTCTGATATTTTAAAGGAAGATGAATTAATGGTGTCGGGTGTGTACACATTTTTAGTGTACATTGCTGCTCATAATAGTTTTAAAATGATCAAACTTGCTGCCATACTTTCTGGGTTCGTGCACACCCCGCATTTTTACAATTTGTTATTGATTCTTGCCACTCTCTGCACTTGTCCTCTCTTAAGATGCTCTGCCTGGACTGCAGTAAGTCAGCCTCCAAGCAAGACAAGTCTGTGACCTGTTTTCGTGTAGTATCGATTGTGGATCTGTTGCAAAAGGCCTGTGTTCTGCATATTTTGCACATTGTAAATCCTCGCATAAAAGTCCGATTTCTTATATGCACTGACTGTTCTTTTTCCCACTTTTTAAAACATGGTCCAGCTGAATCTTCTCAGCCAGTTTTTTGCAGATCTGTTTTGCAACAGGTCTGTGTTCCGCGTATTCTGCACATTGCTCGAAACCCTATGCGCAAAGGTCCGTTTTGCTATGTGCTCTGTTTGTTTTCTTATTCATGTTATAAAATCGGATTGAGCTGAACCCTCCCTGTCTGGCCTGAGCGATGCCGCCTTCACCATATGGCTTTATCTTCTGAACCCTCCCTGTCTGGCCTGAGCGATGCCGCCTTCACCATATGGTTTTATCTTCTGAACCCTCCCTGTCTGGCCTGAGCGAGGCCTGCCTTCACCATATGGCTTTATCTTGATACATTGTACACTTTATCTTCCTTTGATGTTTGTAAATGTTTTAAATAACCATACAGTGAACTTGACTTGACTTGACATTTCAGGAGACCCAAGGCTGACATGGAAACCAGGTCAGAGGAAGCAATGTCTGCCTTCTGGGCGATGCAGCCCCATCCCGTATACAATGAGGCCTGCTGGTGGAAGGGAGCGGTGTCTCCTCATTTTATCTTTTAAAAGACAGCCTCTGCTCTCCCTGCCAGATCTGGAGTCATGGGCCACTTTAGATGGTGCCATTTTTCCATGTTACTTTCACACTTTGAATGTCTATCATACAGGTTTACAAAAAAAACAAATATGAATAGAAATTGCTTCTGAGACCTATTGGCTTTGCCAATGCTTGATAATTAGGATGGCTCTGCCTTGCTTCCTCCGCCTTGCACTACACAGCGACTTTATAATGAATATTAAACCTACGTCTAAGTCTGGTGACGCGGCACTAATGGGTGCTGATCCATGATCCCCCCCCCCCCCACCCCCGCCTAGCGTTGTTAATGATGTTAATTTCATACACTATGAGAAATGGAGGATTGGAAAGGATTATCAGTAGGACATGGAAAGCTTCTGCTTGTCATTGAAGGATTAGGGCTGAGCAAGTGAAACAGTCTGCAAACTATATAAGGAAAATGTATAATTTCATGATCAGCTTATTCTAAATCCCTGATAATCATAAATTTTCTCCTCCAAATGAGCTTTTGGATCAATAAGCCTTTGGGAAGGATGACGTCGCAGCCGAGCCCACTTGCGGCCCGCAGTCATTACAGTGAAGGATGAGCCGCCACTTCTCTCCTGCGCCTGCAAACGAGGGGTGAGTGGGAGGGCGGGACAGGAAGGCGCCCATCCATCCATCCACCGACACCAGACGCCCATATTTCCACACTCATTAGGGCAGGTGCTCAACATACAGCGAGCTCTAGCAGAATAATATTTGCATTTTGTGACAGGGGTGAGAGGGAAGGCCTGATGTATGGTTGGTGCAACACAAGTTTCTGGGAACTCTGCAGATGCCCGTGGTGACATTGCATAGCTTCTACTAACAATGTGTCTCTACCACGAGCAATTTATAGATTTCCTTCTCAGTTTGGAGCATACATAGACCTTTTGGTTCTGCGTAACCGTGCAACATTGTGATGCAGCGGTGTCCAACTTATGTCCATGAGGGCCTGATCCAGAACACATTTTTATAACATGTTGCAGGGTACTTTTTTATAGTACCTTAATTTGACCAGGGGTGGTCTATCTAATATGAAGAAATACACGTGTGAGATGTAGGAACTGAATCAGAATGGTTTACAGTTTATTTAAATATATAAGATTAAACAATAACTGTCAAGAGACACTCAATATTCATTAATGAAACCGTACAGTCTTAGTAAAGACCTAGGTATTAAAGACACATTTTGAAATGGAAAACAGAAACATACAGTTACAATGAGGCTTAAAATCCTAATAATGTAGAGAGAGAAATACTTTTCAGAATATAATAAAGAATGTAGAATCTTAAACAAGAATTCTAAAATAAGAACAACGGTTAACCGGAGGTCACCCAGCACGTGACTCACAAACACGGTGCAAGGTGGTCCGTCGAATGGACCGTGGACACCTCTTTTATATTGCTTTAATGAGGAAGTGCTTGACCACAGGTTACATCCCATGACAGGTGCTTGATCGTCATCCTCCCACAGTTTGTACATTTATCAGAAATGATGTGCGTCACTTCACGGAATTTTATAAGACAGCGGAAGATTACAAAAGGTTATAGGTCATTTTCACACACCATGTTGCTTGTCTTTCGTAATTTGAAGCTAGCAAAAATATAATTAAATAAAGAATATTGAAGTATTGAAACTGGCCCCCATCATATTGTACCCCATCGCGCTCCTCTTAGTTTCAGGTGTTTCCTGTTATTGTGATATTATTATCCTTCGGTGGGTGTATTACGAGAAGAGCACATTGAAAGTACGAGGGAGCAGGGGCTTTCGGGCACCTGGGTACCAAGAAGACCGGGCTGGAGCTTCGCGTGTGTCTCAGGAGATATCTTGTAATTTTTAGCAGCGAGGCATTGGGCCTACTACGCTTGTAGAACAGTTGAGACAGTGTCAACTTAACAAATTCCTGTATACTGGCTGGTAGGCTCATATGAGGGACTCATGCTTCAGGTGTGGGGGGGGTTTGGCCTAAGGCATTCATATGGTAAAACGGGACCCTGCTTCAAACACCAACGTAAGAAAAAATTGAATCTCAGGGCCGCTTTCCTTGCATACCACAAGCTGATCCTAGCTTCTGTGATATCCCACCCACCCACTTACCCCATGTCGGCTGCCCTCCAGAGATTCTAGGTCTCATTTAGGGAAGCGTAACCAGTCACCATGCTGCACTGCCCTATGTCAAAGTGAAAGGGCAGGAATGTACCGTATTTATCCAATAAAGTGCATTCCTGTCCTTTCCCCCTGCGCTGGTGCAGTTTCATCAGACTAGCGCCAATGCAGGCACCCTTGCACCATGGTGCAAGGGTGCCTGCATTGTCAGCAGGATTGTTTTTGTGCAGGAAGGGGAAAGGCAGAGATTTGTGCTGCCTTGCCTTGCTCCATATCTATGAGGCCATTCAAAGCTGTGCTTTGCATGACCTCATACATATGATTTTGTAGTTTGCGCCGCTGGAGCATCACAAAAAGTGACGCTCCGGCAGCACGAGGGGCTCATAAATACGCCCTTCTGTTTCCTGGAATCCTCAGTGACCTGGCAACTTGTCTGCTAAAGTCTGTTTCCCTGTTGCAGCCTCTTGTCTGTCACTCCAGTGTTTTTTGGGCTGCCAGGCAAGGGGCAAAACTCGTAATAAATGTTTTTTATAAATAAATAGTGTACATATATATATATATAGACATATATTTATACCAAGGCAGTGAAAATAAATGTGACCCAATAACACATGTTATTTAGACTGCTGTAATAAGCACACATTCATACCTTTATTACTCTAACTTGAAGGTCAGCTTTGAGTGTATTACCAGAGTGCAGCAAACTACTGCCTACTGACTCACAGACTGCTTGTGACATTTACTTCTCACCGTGAAGCTGCTCCTAATATTCAGCTTCAGTTTGACAATTGATACTTTGACTCTTAGGCCTTGGCAGGGTCAGCTCCAGGGGTGCCTGGCATGTAAGGAGGAAGGGGCTGAGGGAGGCAGGGAAAAAAAAAAAAAAAGGGAAAAAAAATAATCCCACTTCCCTTCCTGGCGCGACGTCTTCCTCCTCGCTCGGATCTTCTCCAGGCAGGCAGGCTCAAGGAAACTGCAGTAACCAATCCTGGCGCTGCTCTCATGCTGCATGAGAGCAGCATCAGGACTGGAGGGAGAGGCCTCTCTCGCCGCTCCCAAGGATATAGGAGCGCTATCCTATCTCCAACCCAGCTGTCTAAGACAAGAAAAGTTTAAAATGCGCATTCTGGCTGGCCAGAAAGACATGCGCACTTCAAACTTAAAGTGCCCTGTGCCCATCACTGCTTTCTGCTACTGCCTGTCTGGCAGCATCAGAAATCAGACCCCCCCACCCCCGTCCTGACGCTCAGCTTGGAAGGGGGTTTTGAAAAAATAAAATGGGTAATAAATTAACTTTTATCACCATTAGATTTTTTGATCTCTGGGGGGCAATTGTTTAGTGGAGGCGACGCTCCTCCACATTAACGGAGAAGCCACCCCTGGTCAGATCACGAATTAAATAACTTATGGCTCTACCTAGGACACAAGAAATATGTTAAAGTGTTAGAATTGGAAGGTCCTGGATAATAGTTGATCCTTGTAGATTTAATGATGCTATTAAATCTGTCTACTAAGTGCTTCCTCCATTCAGTGATGCAGATGTAGCAGAAACCTACTTTAACACTAGAAACTGTGAGGCATTAGACAAGAAGGAGGAACAGAAATGGCTTCCCACGGTCCTGTCCACTTATAAAAAAACATTTAATGACCTAAAAAAGAGATTTTTCAAGATAGAACCTCTATGTAAGCCTTTTCCTCTGCTAGTGATGTTTTTGTCTTTTTAAGGGAGTTCCACTGCCCTCATTACTGCGCTTGGTCACTTCCCTCATCACAGGAATGCTGTGGCAAACTTGCCTTATTATTTTCATTCAAGTTTCAAAAGCTCTACAAAGGCATGAACACTCCACTGTACATTTTACAATAAACTTCAGGTCTTGTGTGGTCTTTTTCTTTAGGTCTTTATTGGATATTTCTTGCCTCACTTAATCAGGATGAAATGGAAGCAGCCTTAAGGAGGCATGTCACCATTACCTCAAGCTTTTTACATCTACATCTATTGCACTATGGGGCCCGTATTACGTATGTGGCATACTGATCATGTTTGTGCCACGGCGCACCTTTAAACATGAACAATGCACTGGATTGCAATGAATGCACTGGCATCCGGACAGCTGAGAACTTGGGGCTGCCCTAGGGGCAGCATATTCAGTGAAATACGGAGCAGCTGCTTTAACCAGCCGCTCCCTGTTTTACTGCCCAGATGGCACCCGCCTGCACTTCAAAGAGGGGACAGAGATTCCCCTGCAGGTAGGTGCAGTGAGTGACTGCACCCGCTTGCAGAAGAATGTCTGGTGGATTCATGGCATACCCTTTATTCCCCACAGAGGTCTGCTCTCAGGGGGCGCACTGACAGTGTGCCACCTTTTTGTGGTGCACTGTTAGTGCGCTTCCTAATGGCTTCTTTTCCTTTGCGCCCACATCCACAATATGGCAGAGTCACAGAGACAAGGAGATTCCTTCATTTGCCTGAGGTCCTGCCGCCATGCAAATGAAGGAATGATTCCTTGAAATAGCATTGGCCCTACATGTGTGCCAGTGCTATCAATATTACAGAGGGGCCACAAAAGCTTCTGCGACCCCTTCTGTAATACCGGAGTGCCCTGCGGATGCACACGCCTGTTGTACGCATGCCCGTTGCGCCCCTAGGGCACTTTGTGTAATAAAGCCCTGGAGTATTTACATCGCAGATAAGTTTTCAGTCTTCTTCTTCACAGGCAACTCTGTTTTAAGTGTCCTGATATTAACAATATATGTGTTTAAAGCAATCTTGTACTACCTGAGGAAGGCGAAAGTCAAAATATTGGAGTGGAAATATATTTTTGCTCTTTGGTGAGTTCATCTGTTTGAGTCACTTTTTTTTTGCATTACCTACTGGTGGTCGCCAGTAGGTAGTTATAGGTAGGACCTAGTTTCCATAGGAAAAGCATTTTTTGTTTTGCTAATAACTTTGGCACCGTTTGACAAATATTCACACAAATTTCACAACTAGTTTGGCTCTCATTTTAGCTGCTGTCCAGAATGTTTTGAGGTGATTTGTCTAGTGGGGGCCAAGAAAAAGGGGGTTCCCAAAATGGGTTTTCCCTATGCAATTTCCCATAGGGATTTTAGACACAACTACAGCCCAAACTGCAGAATGGAATTAGACCACATTTGGCAGAAAGCTAGATCTTGTTCTATAAAGAGTGCTTTTTGTAATTTGGTGTAAATCTGTTCAGCAGTTTTGGAGTTATTAAAGGAAAAGGTTTACATATATCTAGAGACGCGGATCCACCACAGTGGATCCGCGAATCCATGCGCCAACAGCAATGCTGAGATTGGCTGGTCGCAACCTGAGAGAAAAGCTATGGCTGCCATTTTGTGATTCGGGACACAGATCCAAAAGGGGGAATAAACTCTAAAAAGTATAGGAGGGGTCAGAATAGAGGTATCCTGACCCCAAGGGACTGATGGAGGGGTCTGTGAGGGACCCCTCATGGGCAAGAAATTGCCCCAAAATGTTTTTTTGGGGTGCACAAGGATCCGTGGATCCACTGCGGTGCTCAGCAAGACCCCCAGTGTGAATCTGCAGCAGATCCAGATGCCAATTAAAAAAAGAAAATACACCGACTCACACACTCTCTCAAACCTCCACACAACCACTCACACACCCACTCACACATCCATACACCCACTCACACACCCATACAGTCACTCACACACCCTCTTACACAACCATACAGTCACTGATACATCCACTCACAGTCCCAGAGAACCACTCACACACCCACTTACAGTCCCACACACCCATTTACACACCCATACAGACACTCACACATCACTCCCATGTGAATCTGCGACGGATCCAGGAATCCAGATCCCAATTAAAAAACAAAATACACCCACTAATACACTCTTTCCCATCCCCCACTTGTGTATATATACCATTGTGTAGTTATAGTTATGTCAGAGTTAACATAGGAAGAGGCCCCGAATCGGATTTGGGTCTGCCAAATCCGATTCAGAACATGTCTTTCCAACCGAATCGGAAAGCTTTCCAAATGACCGATTACGATGTTCAGAAAGTGTTCGGAATTTCCGAGTCAATTCCGACTCCGGTTCCGGATGGCATTCGGAGGAACCGAGTCGTTCGGAGCCGATTCGTACAGGTCTACGGATTGTGTTTCCAACCGAGCGATTACGATGTCAGAATCGGAGAGCCTTTCCGAATCGGTTATTCAGACACAGATCGGCTGTCGGAATCTGACTTTGGGGGCCCACAGCAGGCCCCAGCCTTCACCCGGAGCCTTCCGAATGGGGCCCAAGGGACCCCCCCTTTCAGGCCATGCACAGTGTGGCAGGCACCAAGGGCTGTCCGCCACAGGGTGCACGATTTTCCCCAGCCACCCCTTTCTTCAATAGGAGCCTGTGTATTCGGTCGGGACATAGGCTCCCATTGAAGTCAATGGGAGTCCGACCGTATGGTATCCGGAAGCATCATAAACGGTCGGTCAGACTCCTCAAATCCAATTCAGTCGGAAACCATTCTGAGGCCGATTTGGTCAGAATGCTTTCCGACTGACATCGTAATCGGCCCCTAAAAAGTAAATGTTGCAAGGACCAGGGTATTGGCTGGAAAATGGGGCATACTTACTACTAACTGAGAGGTGTTAAGGGAGGAGTAAGGAGAGGTTTTTGGAGGGTTAGGGAGAGATTTACTTTGTGTGATAAAAGAGGATTAAATGTGACAGAAAGTCTGATGATTGACTGTAGTTTTGAGGTGCAAAAAAATCTCTCATGTATTGCAATGGAAGCACTCCACAGGAGACAGAATGATGCAACAGCCTACAAAAAAGTAAGGCCATTGCTATTCACAAACTGCGCTTCTACAGTTACTACAGCCAAAAAGGGACCCAGAAATATAGTAAATTGCACCAGCTCAGAGCTGGAGTATTTCCAGCAGCACACATGGCCAACTACTAGGACTGCCACACCAATCCATAGAAAATAATGGAAATAGAACTTAAGCTAAAACCCCACAGGAAATAATGTTGAATTAAAATAAAGTAAATTAAATTATTTAAAACTGTAGAAAATATCAATAAATATAAATTAATTTGAAAAAATGAAAAATAAAACATATTTCCTATTTAATTATAAAATATTTTAGCAACCTTTTTTTAATCTGTAAATTAATGTGACATTGAGTTTTGATTACAAAAAATGTAATTACTTTTATTGAATGCTATACATCACTTTTAATTATTATTATTAATGCATAATATTTGTTACATTAATTGGGATTTTTTTTATTTAACCTTCAGAAAGATATTCTTATGTGATCCAACAAATTTAAATTAGTTAAATATTTAATTCAAAATTAGGTTAATAATGCTGTACCAATTTTGCATTTTGTTCTACATTTGAAATAAATATATTTAATTTATTTACATTACAATTTAACACAAAATTATTTTTCTTAATTTATTATAAAGTCTATTTTTAGAAACTTTCACTGTAATCCACCATAGAAAGATCTCGAACCTGACTCTAAAAATACATATCAAGTTATCTAATGTAGTTTTTATAAAAGGAACACTTGATTACCTGCCATCCCACCATATTTTGAGATGCCGTGGACATACAAATGGGAATATCTGCTCAAACTTTTACTAGTTGAGTCAATTCGGATTGCAAAATATTGGCTTATTAGCTATTATGAGGAACCTACTAAAATGTTATCTTCAAGCAAGGTATAGAGAATTTGTTAAAATTGCTATATATATATTTTTTTTAATCCTCCTGGGATATGCTTATATCTTCTTTTAAACATTTGCTTCTTAAACAAAGCTTAATGCTGGAGTCATTCCATTTCTATTTGATGCCCTTCATGTTCTACAAATAGAAGATATATGTACACACAGGGGCATATTATCAAGGGCAGTATCGCCGCTTTAGCGGCACTTTTTGCCGCTAAAGCGCCGATATTCTTATCGCCCTATTAACAAGGCGGCGCTAACATGCATCAGCGCATGTTAGCAGCCGATTTTCTAACGCTACGCATCTTAGCGATATACATCGCTAATGAGATGCAAAGTAGGCGTTCCTTCCAATTACTTAATTGAAAAACGTCGCAAACACAACTTCGCTGTATTATCAACGCTGCCCCGGACCCGCGTAGCGATGAGAAAAGGCGCGCTAAGCCCCCATGAACGCATGATCCTAACGCCTGAATAAAACCTGACTTACCATTATTGCCTATGGGAGGTGGATTGCATGGTTAAGTACACACTCCCCTATTACCAAGCTTTTCATTAGCGCTGTGAAATCATCGCTGGATTTCACACGCTAATGAGGATTATCGCAGTCTATCGCTCGATTGTACTTCGCCTGTTAGCAAAGCGTTGCTAATACGCCGCTAACACGGCGATGTAATTCAGCGATAGAGGGCGA
The DNA here is from genome assembly GCA_963921515.1 of Calotriton arnoldi. Lineage (NCBI taxonomy): Eukaryota > Metazoa > Chordata > Amphibia > Caudata > Salamandridae > Calotriton > Calotriton arnoldi. The sequence continues at coordinate 2,012,812 of CAWUFW010001323.1, read as the reverse complement.
TAATGTAAAACGCGCTAAGCGCGTTTTGCAATATTTATCGCAGTTTGTAGATAATATGCCCCACAGTTTGGTCACATAGGAGGACAATAGTACACCTCAGCTGTCTTAGAGTTAGATTCACCAATTCATGCACTAGACCAAATGTTCCCTTCTTGAAGATCTCTTAGGAACTATTATAACAGCTATTATCACCTGTAAGATAGCATGAGATTTACGCTTTTCAACATACTACGACTTGCAGCAATGTAGCTAGAATGTGCCGTATATTAAATTGGTCTATTATGTTTGTTTAATGGTGTAAAAGAAAATCTTTCTAAATCAAGTCCATCACAATTGTGGGCCCTGGGGCAAAAAATCTTCACCTATGACAATTTCATACAACTGTTGTATTCCTCTTAGGGTGTCCATACACGGGCTTTCCTGTATCATGTCCTTATATAGGCATAGAATCCCAGTCCGTATTTAGGCATTAAACCATGCACTCCAAATACAGGCATGGTCTCCGACATCCGTCCACCCTAAGGTCACAACGAGTTCTTGAAGAACAGACCCTTAGGCTTCGGGAGTTTCCCTAGCACAGGACTATTGATTTCTTCAAGGACTCATCTATTATGCATGAACCGTTATACCTTAGGGGTTCATTCATGACGTCTTCCGCTGTCCGATTCACGTCAATGCTAACATTCTGAGGTACCTCTCAGGTATAAATATACCTTCCCTAGCCCTTGTAAATCAGAGGAGACCTCGACTTCAGAGGAGCCCGTTTCCCGGCCTGACGCACTGAGAAGACGCTGTCATCCCTACACGCAGAGAGTCCAGCTTCCAGTGATCTAACTTCCCTTGCGGGGTGTTGGAGTTCGAGTCTGGCAAAGAGATTCCCACCTCTCTCATTCTAAAAGGTATGGAGCTGACTAGAACCTAGCGGGACTCTTGGCATACTTGGCATACTAGGCGTAACATACTCTTAGTATACTATAGTAAGGAATACTTCACCTACTTCATACCTCTCCCTACACCTAGGTTAGGTTAGGTACATTGGGGTAGAACTAGCTTAGAAACGCATCGTATGAGTACTCGCATTTTTTAGTCTGTGTTATTTATGTAAATGAATATCTACTAAAAATCATGTTAGTGCAGTATTATTTCTTTCTACTGCTCACACTGTACATTATTTATCTCGCATACTGTCTTGTGATCGTAACAGCACATTTTACTTACACCAGAAACAAGACTGTTCAATAAATCTTTTATTGAAACGCCTGTCTATTCTTTCTGTGTAACTTTGAGGAAAACTAAGCATGCACGACTGAGCTGAGTGAAATAGTTATCTATTGTTTCCACGACTCTGGGACACGTTCTGATTCTAAAGGGAAACAAAGTGGTCATGTTTTGCGGCTGCCAGAAACTACTCCCTTCTTGTCGTCAAGGAGTTTCTAGTGGCCTCTGAGCTAGCTGGCACAAGTAATTAAGTTTAATATACTCGATAGGGACATACTGACCTTAGTCCTATGTCAAACCTATAGGGTATATTAGTCCAATGCGCAGAGCCTATTAGGGAAATAGGAGCTACACTACACAACAATATGGTAATACATGCAAACACAGGCATGCGCAAATGGCATTTGAATGAGTTTATCCCATTAAAGCAAGACCTATTTGCTTTGACAGTGCTTGTTTTATTATTGAGAGCATATACACATTGTCTCTTAATCTCATGCCAACATCATCCTTTCTTACACACTGACACTACTGTCAAACACATATTGTAATTGAAATTTTATTTATATAGCGCTTGCTACCCCTGATGAGGCGTCAAATCGCTTTTCCAAAAAGGATTAGTGGGAAATATGAGCTAATCTGAGCGATGGACATTCAAGTCTGTTAGTTGGATTGAATAGGATAATGGAGGGATAGAAGAGGGAAGAGTCTAAAAGTGTTGTTTGGGAGATCATAGTAGTAAGATGAGGTTTGGGATGAGTCAAAGGAGGGATACTTGAGGGATGAATTTAGAAAGGGTTGTTTGGAAGGCCATTGTAGTAAAATGAGATGTGGGGTGAGCCAAGGAGGTATAGAGGAAGGAAGAGTCTAGAAAGGGTTATTTTGGACATCTTAGTGGTAGAATGAGGTTTGGGATGAGTCAGTGAGTGGCGGTTGAGAATATATTGGGAGAGGTATATGGTGAGACATAGTATACTGGAGAGAGCCAAAGGAGGTTTTTTTTCTTCTACAGTAGGATTAAAGTAATGACTATGTAGATACATAACTACATATAAAGGGTATGCATGCATAAGGAAGATAATATATTCAGATTTAAAGGTGTATTGTATAAACTCAGACTTTCAAGTGTTGCTGTACTTGAAGCTAATTTATTTGTGTCTTTTTATTAAAAAAAAATTAAATGTTATCTTTTCCTCAATAGTTCAATAGTGAAGCACTTGTAGATATAATAGTTATGATAATATTTACACATTGTGATAGATGAATAAAACAGAGACCCATAAGCATCTAATCAAATAACTCATATGAAAACCATGCAGGTACCTATAAACATTATAAGCATAAGTAATATATACATTTGTTAAGCAGACACAGAGAATTTCTGTATATTTTAAAAACCATAGTTATTGTATATATTTATACAAAGGAACACACATATCTAGATACATAAATATAATCAAATTATAAATGTTTATAAACACAGGGATATGCTATAAATTAGTGTTTGGGTATTGTGGTTATGTGGGGAAGAGCTAACACTTGAGTAGCCTTCTGAAGATAAGGTATTTATCTATGGATCTTATGTTTGGGGGTAATGAATTCCATAGTTTGGCTGCTTGGACAGAGAAAGATGTACCGCCTATGGTTTTTGCTTTTGCGGTGGGGTTTTGATGCCAGGTGCCAATCTTGAGTGGAGGTTCCTTTGTTGAATGTTTTTGGTGATTTTATTTCTGATGGAGAGTGGTCCTGTTCCATCTATTGCTTTGTGGGTGATACAGAGCAGCTTGAAGGTGGATCTTCTGGCAACCGGTAATCAACATAGGGCCCTCAAGGCAGGGGAGACGTGGGCTTGTGGCTTTACAAGTAGGAGTAGCCTGGCAGCAGAGTTCTGAATCCTTTGTAGTCCTTTCATAGTTGATAAAGATGATCGGTGGTAGAGGCCATTGGTATTACTTTTAGTTTAGACAGAACAAGAGAGTTAGTAGCCTGGACCTTGTGTCGAAACCCCAGGTGGGGGAAGATGCATTGCAGAGTTTTCATGGTAATGAAGCTTGACCTTGCTAATTTGTCCACTTGAGCATTAATTGATAACTTGGAGTCCATGGTAATTCCAAGGTGTCTTACTTTGTCAGATACTTTAGAAGGTGATCCCAGATCGTCAGGCACAGAGTGGGTCATCATTTTTCCGATTGCCACATGTGAGTATTTCAGTTTTGGAAGCATTCAATTTGAGAAGGCTCCATGTCATCGACTGATCAACAGCTCTGGAGCAGCTGAAGATTTTTGAGTTTCCAATGTCTTTTGTGCTTTCCAGTTTAAGGAGTATTTGTGTGTGATCTGCATAGTTATAGCATGTGAGCTGAAATTAATTCATCATTGCCGGTAATGACTTCATGTAGATGTCGAAAAGCATGAGTGAGATGATAGAGCTTTGAGGGACCCCTGCTTTTGTGAAGTACCATTTGGATGAGAAAGGGAACGTATGGATCACATTTGTTCTGTTTTGAATGTAGTATGTGATCCAGTCGAGACCAGTCCCCTCTATGCCGTCTTTGTATTAGAGTGTCATGGTCAACTGTGTCAAAGGCAGCTGAGAGGTCCAAGAGAAGTTGCGCAGCAACCCCAATCCCATCTACTGTACTTTTAAGGTCATCCCAGATGGAGATGAGGGCAGATTCTGTTCCTCTTCCCGTGCGGAATCCTGCTTGGTAGCAGTCGCGGTCCGTGTAGGAGTGCCGGCCGGGCGGTGACGTGGGGCAGGGGAGGGGCAGGGTGGGGGGTAGCAAAGTACGGATTACGGACCAATACAGGTAAGTAAACATTTAAATCAATAAAACGAATTTCGTTGTGAGCGCTGCATCGCCAAATGCGATGCAGTGCGCGCAACGAAATTCGTTTCATTGATTTAAATGTTTACTTACCTGTATTGGTCCGTAATCCGTACTTTGCTACCCCCCACCCTGCCCCTCCCCCGCCCCACGTCAGCGCCCGGCCGGCACTCCTACACGGACCGCGACTGCTTGGTAGGCTGCAAGTGTGGAGTTATCTCCACTGAGATATGGCTTTATTTAGAGTTTGGCAGAACTGTTACTCCATTGTGAAAGTGAAGGATTTCCCATCCACTTTATTACATGTGTATTATATCATACGGCACTTGTAATAAGGCAGATGGGACATATGAGACGTTTGTAATGGAGTAACTCATCTGCCAAACTCTAGATCCAGTTGATAATTTTCTTACACACAAAAACAAACAAGAACTTTGTGGTGATATTAATGGTGGTAATAGTGGTGATGGGGGTGGCGGTTACGGAAATGAGAGTGATAACTGTGGTGGTGGTAAAGGTGATTATTGTGGTTGTGGTCATGGCAAGGTGGTGGTGGTGTAATAAATGGTAGCAAGGAAAATTCTGATAGTGTTATTGGTGTGATGGTGTTGACAATTGTGGTGGGTGAATGATGGGGCTGGTGGTGGTTGTGTTGTTGGTGGCAGTAATGGTGGTGGTGGTGGTGGTGGTGGTGGAGGTACTTGCAATGATGGTGGTGGTAAGCATAGTGATAGTAATGATTGTGGTAATAGCAAAGGTGGTGATGAGTATGAAACACTATATTGTTAAGATGTCAAAAGAGTATGTGTTTGCCCTCTACAACCTTCTAATAAACATTAACATGCTGGGCACTCTGCACACTAAATGAGCAGCCGAGCAACCCTATGAGAGAAGCTCCTGGCGTGTCCGCTTTGAAAGGAAGTGAGTGGCCTGGCAAGCATGTCACAGAAGCTGGCAGGTATGGGGCGGGGTATTCAGCCTTTGTGCTGTGTCTTTCCTGCAGACGGGTATTTCACCCCCTGCACTGCAGCGCTGAAATAAACAACAAATTCACTCGAGATACGTTACTTGAATTTGTATACTCTTTGTGTGTTTGAGCATCTCTGTCAGGACTATTTTGTTATCTGTATCGCATTGCACCCAGGTCCTTTGGCTTTTTGGGTTACCTCTTTATTTTGTAACAAATAAACAACACAGCAGATGCAGGAGGTAAAATGCCCATCAGCATGGTGGAAAGAGTGGGCGGTGGCACGGGGGCCACCCCGGTACATAACAAAATTAAATGAGGCAATCACTGCAGGGCAAGCAGCTGCACAAGTGCAGCATGGTGCAGCATGAGCTTCGATGAACTGATCACAATTAGGGAGGGACAAAGTAGAAACTGGCACCACCACGAGCCGGGGTAATAAGAAGGACACAGAGTGGGGTTCTCTGAGGTGCAGTGAAGCATTGGCAAGGAGAAGAAGGCAGAGCAGAAACCAACACCACTGAGATCCTCAGTGAACCGCTCACAGGAAGGGCGAGGCTGAGTAGAAGCCGGGACCACCAAGGGCCAAGGCAACAAGGAGGGTGGGGTAGAGAGTGTGGATGGCTGTGCTGCAATGAAGCACTGACAAGGAGAGAAGGGCAGAGCAGAAACAATGTCCTCTATGAGCCAATGTCACCAGGAGGGCTGGGTGGAGCGGGAGCTGGGTTCTCAGAATATGTTGGGACGGACATTTTGAGGTCAGTCTGTCCCTAGGTGTAAACACAAATAAGCAGCCTTGCATTCTGGTCCTGATAGAGCTTTAATAAAATGGCTTTGTTTCATCAGCTGAAGTGAAGAAAATTCTTTGGGGAATATTTATGAGCCCCATTGAGACTCTCTTGCACCACGCAAAATGGTGCAAGAACGACGCAAATGAAAAATGAGATATATGAAGCCACGCAAGGCCACCTTGCGTAGCCCAGGGTGATTTCATAAATCTCGAGTAATGTAATGCAGGGCAAATCGCTGTGTTGCATTATTCTGGGAGGCGTGTTTTTGGGTGTTAAAAGCAACATCCATGGATTTTGACGCATTCCCAGGTTTACAAACACAGGTAAAATGATACGCCTCCCCAGGAGGCGTAACCAGGAGAAATATTTTAATTTCTCCTCGTTATTTCCTCTTTGTATGTGTGCGCCATAGAAAGAAAAAAACGACTGTCAGTGTTGTTTTTGTGCAGGAAGGTGCCCCTTCTTGCACAAAAACAATCCTGCATACAATGCAGGCACCCCTGCAACATGGCACAAGGAAGGCTGCGTTGGCGATAGGCAACCCACTGTGCACCAGCGCAGGGAAAAGGACCGGAATGCGCCGTATTGCTTTAAATACGGCGCATCCCTGCCCTTTCCCAGTGACGCAGCGCAGCACGGTGACTTGCTGCGCTGCGCCACCTTTTCATGAATATGGCCCTTTGTGTTTAGAATCTATTGGTATTAAATGTGACAGAAAGTCTGATAATTGACTGTAGTTTTGAGGTGCAAAGTAATCCCTTGTGTATTGTAATGGAAGCACTCCACAGGAGATTGAATAATGCAGCAGCCAATAGCATGTGAGAAAGCAATGCTCTCTGTAGTTCACTCTGTGTTCATGTTATAACAATTATTAACAAAAGGTCTGCCCGACAGACTGCTAATGGTGTCAGTACCCAGACCCAAAAAGTGTGATTGAGCCCTGCAGGAAATGAATTACACATTAAAGCCCCAGGATAGGAGAAGTACAGCCTCTCTCGCTAGCGCACAGTTTAAGGCAGTTGTGTAAGAAATATGTCTGCAGATGGCGATAGCGCAGCGCGCGGGAAGTCAGGGGCTTTCCATCTCAATCCAGCACTCGGCTGATAAATGCTTGTCCCCCATTACAGCTGAAAATGGATTTTTATTTCGCATTTATTGCGCGCTTTCGTCGCGCGCGGCCCCAGGTCTGGGTAAAATGAAGGACTGCTTTATCGCACAGCCGCCAAAAGGACTTTTTTCATTATCTGCAAACGTCAAGAAATCTCTGCTTTATGAGTCCCTCGCGGGTTATTTTTTGGCGGGGCGCTTTCGGTAGGTATGCCAGGCACGGAATCAGGAGTCAATAACATTTACCTTACTTGTCCCAACTTTCTTCCAAGGAAGCTTTATAGGCCAGGAGATATTTTTTAAAGTGATTTTTTCTTGGCGCTTGGACTTTCCTGACTAGAGGTTTACATCTTTCTGCCTCCGGACATTAGAGGCGACATAACTTTATGCCACACGGGTGATTTAGTGGCCGCTGAAATATAACCTGCCCCAAGAAATCATGTCATAGAAAGGTACTAGCCTCCGAGACTTCTAGAAGTTTCCACCACACCAATTCCAAGCACGCTAAAAAGTATTTAATCTTATAGCGGGATTTCGGTCACAGTAAAAACACCACAGAATTCGTGTCCTCAAGTGGGAATGTAAGGAATTGTAACATTTATTGTTTAAGTGGATTTCAGTAGACTTTTGTGTTTAAAAACCGTTTAGTGTTGCACTCTGCACCTCCTTGGGCCTCGTGGGTACCTTTTGAGCCCAATGCAAGTAGCTGTCAAGGATCTGTCAGAGTTTATATCCATGAAGGCAGAAGGAAAAGCTCACTGGTAACTGAGCTGCCAAAGATCACACAGTGGCTCAGAGAATTTGCTCTGTAGAGCTGATAACTTTAGTGATATTATAAAAGGTAACTTAAAGACAATACCCAGAGTATTCGTGAAACATGAAGGTTGCCAGAGGTGTGCACGAATCCTTCCTTTTAGGAAGTAACAACAATAGTTGTTGCAGGAGCGGCTCCTCCGCTAAGGCGGGGCTGGGTTAGGGGGGGACGGGGGCTGGTGGCAGAGGGAGGAGGAGTGGTTCATGCACTTAAGTGTGCATGACGGTTTGGCCGGCCTTCTTGGGCCGGCCAAACTGTCATGCTCACTTTGCATGTTCTCCACCAGGCTGTAATACACAGCCTGGTGGGGAACATGCACAGGCTCCCTGTCCCTGTCCAGGGGCGTAACAAACACCCCCGCAACCCCTGCGGTGCGGGGGGCCCCAGTCTTCAGTACATGAAGGGGGCCCCCTCAGCTCATCGGTAGAGAGCTGTGAGTGGATTTCTCTGAGGCAGCTGCAGTGTGCAGCCTGCTCTGAGCTCCTCGGGTTGACCCCGGACTGAAGAGAAACAAAGTAACAAGTTACATTGTTTCTCTTCAGTTAGAGCCCGGCCGGAAAAAGGATGGGGGTGGGGGCCCTAGAGAGAGCAGGAGGCAGCACAGAGGAGAGGTGACAGGGGCAGGAGAAGGATTGCAGCTCCAGGAACAGGATCTGCTGGGACGCATTGGAAGGTAAACAAGCATTTGCAATATATGGTCTTGCAATATATGCATTTGCATATATGCAAGTCATATATGGTTTGGATTGGAACTGTTAGTTGTGGAATTGTGTTGTGTGGATTGGATCTGTGTAGTGAAATAATGTGGCATGGTGTGCAGTGTAATTATGTGGATAGTAATTGTGTGGTATTGAGTGTACTGGAATTATGTGGAGTGGGATTGTGTGTCATGGAGTGGGATTGTGTGTCTTGGAGTGAGATTATCTGGAATGGTATTTTGTGTTGTGGAGTGGTATGTAGTGGAGTTTACTTATGTGGTGTGCTGTTAAATATTGTAGCATGATGTGGAATTTTGTGGTGTAATTTGGATGTATGTTGTGTGTTGTGTAATTGTGTTGTTGGTTTGAATTATGTAGTTTGTTGTTGAATTATGTGGTGTGGAATGGAAATGTGGAGAGTTGAATTTGTGTGAGGTGGAAGGGTGCACTGTTAAGTGAAAATTGTGTTGAGTGGTATTATGAGGCATGGTGTGAAGTGTAGTTATGTGGAATGTTGCTACGTGGCATAGACTGGATTTATGTGGAGTGTATTTATGCAATAAGGAGTAGAGAATAATTATGTGGAGGTAAATTATGTGGTGCTGAGTGGTATTATGTGGAGTGTAAATATGTTGTGTGATGAATTGTGTGGGGATGAATTGTGGAATTGTGTGACATGTGGAATTATGTGGCATGGTGTGGTGTATAATTGTGCGAAGTGGAATTATGCAGCATGTTACAGAGTTGTATTTTGTGGAGGGTAATTATGTTTTTGGAGTTAAGTGTAAATATGTTGTGTGAAGTATAATTATATAGGTTGAAGTGGAATTATGTGTAGTTGAATAGTGTTGTGTGGAGTGTAATTATGTGGTTTGGAGTGGTATTAAGTTGTGTGGAATGTTATTATGTGATGTGGAATTATGTGGTATGGAGTGAAGTGGAAGTATGTGTTTTTTAATTTTTAGGATTGTAATTATGTGGTATTGAATGTTGTAGGGTTAAATTATTTATAGTTGAATTGTTTGGCATGGAATTTTGAGATGTTCAAATGTGCTGTGTGTGGTAGAATTAGCATAGCTGCCAAGGTTTCAGATTATTATGTGTGACATTTTCATAATTTCAGTATAATTATGAGTGACATTTCAACGACTATGAGTGACACTTTCTCGTGAGCAAAATCAAGCAATGAAGAGGAGGGAAACATATAAATATCAGAAATTACATCCATTTGAGCAACCAGAAACTCTAAGAAAGTCACTGAACTAAAGTGCGCTAACAGCAGGCTACTGAAAACTGAGCAGAGTCAGACTGCGTGAATGTCACCCATTATTACAGTTAAATTATGAAAATGTCACACTTACCAATCTGAAACCTTGGCATCTATGAGTGAATCAGTGTGAAAATGTGCTCTAATTGAGGTGTATTCCTCTGCACCCTCATGGTGACCAGCCTGCCAGGTGTCTTTGCAAACTTGTAAGCGCCAAGAAGCTTTCCATCAGCTACATGTTAATGTAACTCTACAAAATAAATACATAGGATGTTCTCTGCAGGATCAGAGGTTTGCCTGCGCCAGGTTACACTTACTCCAGCACTTTAAAAGTGGCAGTTCATTCAAGGTCCAATCAGGCCTCCCATAATGTCTGGTTACTCTGCGTAGAAATACTGCAAAGTTTTTTTAAATGCTAATCTGTGGTCAGAGTAAACCTTCCAAAAAGAGCTGCTTTCATCTATGAGTAATCAGTCCGTTTCTGGGATGCAAAAATCACAGTAAGACCCAGTGACCTACCCTCTAGTGCCTCCTCAGTGATCTTCTGTCTGAGGTAGGGTGCAACTGGGATCTAACATGTTTTAGGACTATGTGGTCTAGACTGCCCTGGGCCGAAGTGTTTTGTCCATTTAGCCAGGAGTGTGAGAAGAGGGGAGATCCGAGCCTGAAGCAGTATGTGCAGTGGTGCCTCTGATGCTCCCAGACTAGAGTTAGGCCACAGCTCCCTGCGCCACGGTAGGCACCTAGACCCTCGGCGCAATCAGCTCGTCTGCGGAGCAAGGTCTGTAGGTGCATTAATACAACACCTGCTGGATGGAGGGGGACCTGAGGCCTCTTCTGTGTGTGTGTAAATTGGGCCTCATGGGCCTGCGACCAGCAGGCAGAGGCCCGAACTTGAGAGGCTGGATGAGGCAATATAGTAGACTATTAGAGCATCCCTCCCGATGGACTCTAGTCAAAAGAGGAGCATTGAGGACCGCGGGAGGGCCAACAGGCGTTGGATGGCTGCGAGGTGACTGACCATAGTAACATGTGGAACTACGAGAGATGACTGGAGGCGCTAACCCTCTGAGTAGCAATAATTCATGGCAGTAAGGGGAGGGGAGGTTATGTCTATGCACTCAGAGTGTATTGTGCGGTATCAATACAATGTCACCTGGGTACAGTAACGCTTTCGGAAACCATTGTCACGCATTTAGCAAGTACTCAATGTGACACCCCTAATCAGTGTGCTATATATCTATCTTGCATCTGAAGAAATCAACGCTCTGACACAGGTAAGAGTTACCAATACACCTAGGTCACAGGATTTACGGGCAGGGCCGGCCTTAACACTGGTGGCCCCTGTGCGACAATGACTTTTGACGCCCCCCAATGACCACCTCTGCACGTATTCCCGCACTAGCACCCTTTAACGGTGCCCCCTCAAGTCTCCGTAACCACTGACTCTCAGATTCATTTCGTTTTATAGCACCACTCATACCAGTGTAAGGTGTCTGAGCACTTTACATCACACACACATTGCACAGAGACAATCATATGTGTGTAAATCAGTGTATAGGAAATGTTACATCAGACAGGGCTACAAGGTGTAGTGTAGGAGTGCCTTGTCATCGATACTGGTAGGCAATATAGTTTAAGAGTCCTTATTCTGGTAGGCGCTAATTCAGAATGTAAAACATAATTTCATTGTTAGGGGTTTTCTTTAATAATAAGAATTGTTTTCTAACCAAATGAACCCTTTTGGCAAGATTAGGATAATGAAAGACTGGGCAAAAAACATATAGCTCTAACATATGCCTTGCAGTGTGCAGCAGCTCTTTGATGACAGTTAATAGCTCAATGTTCTATATTAGGATTTTGACTTATAAACCACAAGTAACAAAAGGATCTCTTACAGAAGCAGTAACCCACTGACCTATTTACATTATATGCACTTTGTTATCTCCATGGTACACGTTCTTAGCAGCAGGCATTTTAACCCTCTGCGCTACCTTAATACGATTCAAAACTTCCACTAGACAAACCTCCGGTCTCTTTCCAGGAAGACGATTAATCACCGGAGTTCCCTTGACATTGTAATTGATGCCTGAAAATTGCTGGAGGCCAGGACGCGGCAGCAGGTGCTTTAAAATGATAATATACTTGGGAAAATGACGCCCCCACCCCAAGTCAGCGTCCGGTGCGGTGGCACCGATCGCACCGCCCTAGAGCCGGCCCTGGTTACCGGACCTTCACAATTAACGTTTTTGTTTTTCATTCCGGTATGTCTGCTGCTGAAAGTAGCTTTTACCGCCATGTGAAAGTTTTGAAGAAAACAAGTAGGAATCAGCCTGGAAACAGACTCCCGCATGTTATTCCTTTAATACTTACTCATCGTTATTTCTGTTCCCCCAACATCAAAACAGCAATGAAATTGGGCACTTCAGCGCTGTGGTGTCATCGTGTTGGAATCTTAGACCCCGGCTCCTCCATGCAGAGCGGCCGTTTTTGCACATCGCTCCCCGCAGTGAGGCGGAGGTTATCCCGGGTCACAACATCACCCACTCCAGAGCTCCGGTGCCCTTCTCAAGCCCCTAGCTCCCGTCAGGAACCAGTCCTTGCAGATGTCGCACTCGAAGCGGCTGACATCGTAGGGCTGCTGGTGCATGGCGCGCGCGCGCCTGCAACAAATCCTCGCGAGACCTAACTTTATGGACACACTACGGAAATACAGCAAAATGTTGTGGGCATAGAAAAGGGACATTAATTACAGGACTACCACACAGGCAGCTGTACTGCATAACGAAATTTACCGCATCGCGTTTAGGAGACAGGGTAAGCACCAGAAAACAGACGGCGGCCACATGGAAATAATACTACACCAGCATTGATTGGCAGCACTGGTACCCGAGGAGGCGCGATGCCTGTTATGCGTGATTTTGCATTTCAGTGCGGTGATGCGGATCACCACACTGAAATGCGTTAGTCTAATGCCAGATGTGTGGTACTTGGCAGGGCTGAATTAGGTGGCGTGGATTTGGACAAGCTGTGCATGCTAAGGCTTTTATGTCATGGGTTATAAAGTGGACGTTTGTCTATTTTTCTTTGTAGAAATAATATGGGCCATTTCTTTACCTTCCGGTACATTTCTGAACAATTTGTTAAGCTAAATTGTATTGTTGCATTGTGTGCGCATGCAGGGAAGAACGAGTGTCTGGCAGACATGCAAAAAATCATCCTACGTCTCAGTATTAACTTCCACACTTCTAAGCAGTAATTCCAATCCTAGAATGAGTTACCTGTTTGCTGTAAAACGACAGTTAGTAAAACAAGTAAGTGCTTTGTGAGCCTGTATAAGTAGCAAAGGTTTTGAAGGGACTTGTTTTCGTGCAAGGTATTGCTTTTCCCAGTTCACGGAAGGGATAAAAAACATCTCCAGATAATAATAGGGTTGACAGGATGGTGCGATAGCAGAATATTGATACGTGTGTGTAAGAAGTTGGCCTGGTATATGCTGTCCACTAGTTATAGTGGGCACCTTGCACCAGTCCAAACAACCCCTTATTGATGATAGGTTTAAGACAACCTTATTTAAAAGCTATCCTAGTGGTAGCTATGGAGAGCAGCCTTCAGGCTAAGTCTTGAAGGAGTGTAAACCTGTTTGTTTTACCAGTCTATAATCTCATGAATGACCAAATGAAAGGAGATCCACACCAGGTATATATATAAAATATATGTATTTATTCTAAAACACTACCTACTAGTCTCTTTATGAGGCTAGAGGTCAAAGCACACAAGTTACAAGCACTTAATCAACAGTAAATAGCACAATACACTATAGGCTCCAGGGGGAGACCAAACCATATACTAAGTGAGTGGTATAAGAACCACGACTTGATTAGACACAAGGCCTAGAGCCTGTAGAATCGCTGGGACCCCAAGGAACCACCCAAGGAAGTGACACAGGGGACCCACGGAGGACGTGTGCAGTGTGAGAACACAGCTGCGGGACTCCGTTAGCTTCTATGGGGAAAGTCGCGGTTGGATTTTTAAAGTTAAAGGACACTTAGAAACGGACTAGGACCAAACCCTCTTGGACTTAGGCAGTTCTAGGGTCAACACCCATGGGAGCACCGGAGTACTCGTGTTACCTCACCCAGGGAAGCCGGGTGCATAGGTGTCAAATGGTGTCGGGTCGCGTCGTCGTTTTCAATGGCAGCTTGCAGAGAAGTGCTGCTGCCGGGAAGAAGCGAAGAGTCCGAAGAGATCCAAGCCTGGATCGAAGATGTGAAGAACCTGAAAGCAGAGGGGACAGAGTCTGGGTCACTTGCAAGTGACCAGGGGCACGATAGTCGAATGCCCACCGATGTCGGGTGTTTCAGGTGCAAAGAGGTGAAGCTTGACTCTTCAGTCACGAGGACCAGGAGGCGTCGACGATGACCAGGAGCTGGTTTCGAGCTGTCCCACGAAGGATGTTGAGTGCTGCAGTGTCGGTGCCTGGATTGGACACAACAAGCCTTGGCAACAGCAACCCACGCAGGAAGAGGAAAGATGCTTCGGTGCAGACCAGCAAGGTCCTGGGGACTCCCCAAGCGATGGAGAGTCAGGGCACGTCTGGAGCAACCAGGAAAGCCCAATTAAAGTAAAGTTACCCTTCTCAGGGACCCACAAGTCGACGGACAAGGGATCGCGAAGGGACCTCGAGAGGAATCACAAAATGGCAGCCCACGGGTCACTCAGAGTGGGTAGGCCGGCAATCTTCGGTGGATTCACTGCTTGGGGTCAGGGTTACAAGTAACCCAAAGCACAGCCTCAAGGATCGACGAGAAGCATATGCACTTGCAAATGTGCACGGTGTCCAGGGGTTCCGGTTCCACGGTACCCATGAGGGCTACGGGTCTCAGCTTTGCTGGGAACATGGTCAGCCTCTGGGAAGTCTGGAAACCCACCTCCTGGGTTGCAAAGTCTTCGGCGGGAGCTTCGGAGATGCAGACCAGTCAGATGCGTCTTTGGTGCCTGCCAAGCAGGGGAATAACTCCTTTACTCCAAGGGAGATTCTTCAGTCATCTGGCGTTGAACAGATCGTCGAAGGTCCAGGATTCAGTATCAGTGTTTCGTCCAGGTAAATCTAAAGTCCTGTAGCCAGGGGTTCCTTTCTTATACCCAAGGAAGGGGTTGGACATACTCTGGGGACCCACCTATGGGAGGGTCAGGAAAGAGGGGTGGCTACACCCATTTCCCTTGTCCAGTTTCACGCCAGAGCAGGGGCTGGTAGCCCCTGCAACCGGTTTGAACTGGACTATGCACAGGGACACCAAATGTGCCCCCAGTGCAGGACTTCAAAGCACTCTGAGAGTGCACCCACCCAGCCCCAATACACTAAAGCCTGTCTGGGAGGTGGTAACACCTCCCTGTGACAGGAAACCTATTGTCCAGGCCTCCCCTGCCGGAGTTTCGGTCAGCAGCAGGAGGCCAGACTCGTGTCTGTGGCTGCAGCATCCATTTTGTGATGCCAGGGCTCTGTTAGCTGGTACCGGGTATACCGGTGTTGTCATGTCTCTCCCTCTAGAAGGGTGGGATCATACTCCCACACCAGTTACTGGTGTGGGGGTATGATTCCAAGGTGTTTGACACCAAACACGACATGTTTCCGTGCAGCCATTCCAAAGTTAGCATTTACCGCTAGGTTATAATGCACTTAAGAGTATATGGTCAGGCTGCCTCACAGACAACCCCGGAGGATAGATTCCGAAGGCTGCAGAGAGGCTCTGCTCATGCATGGGCACCCTCTCACACAAAACCAAGCACCCTGCCTTCAGGATTGATAAGGCCTGCCATAGGGGTGACTGATAGGTTTATATGTGCAGTGATAGGGTGAGATATAGTGAACCTTTATCTCAGTAAGGGGTGCATGCACCACCTCACTCAGGCTGCTGTAGCAGTCCTGTGGTGTCATTTTGGAAGGCTGCCCAGGGGTGGCATAATACATGCTTCAGCCCCTGGTAGGCCTCTGGGGTACCTATGCCCTGGGTACATAGTATACCATATACTAGGGACTTATAAGGGCACCCCAGAATCCAATCTGTGGTGTACCTAAGGTACAGGGAATCAATTTAGAGAGAAAGCAGATAAACTGGGGCCCTGAATAGCAGGGTCCCAGTCCAACTAAGTCAAAAACCAGCAAAACACCAGAAAAAAAGTGGGGGCAACCATGCAGTCAGATTCCACCTTCCTACAGTGTGGATCTGGTGAGGATTGCGGGCAGCAAGTGCTTGATACGCTATTTTCATAAGAAAATACTATATATTTTTTTTGTTATCCTCCATTAGTTATTAGTAAAGAAGGGGGAAGAGAAGCGTTCACCGACAGCATTCGGTTAGTCTTAGGGAGACAAAGAATGCTGTGGTCTGTGGTAGATGCCGCCCAGAAGTCATAGGTATATGTATCAGGAGCTGCCATTGAAAGGAAGTGGAAATGCACTTTAGATGTTGCCGGAATTGATGGCTACTGTGCGGTTGCAGACTTCGCTGGGCTGACAGTGGGTGGGGAAATGCTACGTTGTCACTGTAGGTTTAATTACATAAATCGCGCATTCTCTCTAGTGTTTGTCCTTGGGGTACTTGCTGACTGGTGCTACACATAGGATCAGGTTTGCCTTTGACAGGAGGTATGGTTTAGTGGGGTACATAGTGTAAATTAATGTTGGCGTGAGGAAACAAAAATCGGACCCTTTGTACATTTAATATTATTGTGTGCATCATGCAGAGGATGAAAAGTAGCAGGAACGGCTTTGATGCCGTAGAGGCTAGCAGGAAGAACTGTTTTGGGGTGGTCAGTTGAAGAGATTGTTTAACATGTTTTAAACTACTACAGTGGCATTGGGGAGGGCAGCAGCTGAAAGGCTCTGTCTTTACTGGTAGGCAGTGGTTAGATGGGGACCGGCCATCAGTCTTTCTGTCGGTGGTGGACAGGGGAGCAGTGGGTGGCAGTCACGGGTTCACAGTGACATCCGAGGGGTGGTTTTAAAGGCGGGCGGAAAAGCATAACTGCGGGTTTCGTAGGGGTGAGAGTAGAGTTAATGGATGCGTTAGTAGCAGGCATGAAGGCAGTGGTCTGTGTTTGGAGGTGGTCAACTGAGGTGGCTTCACTTGAAGGTGGGTCATCAAGTAGCAGGACGTGTTTGGTGGGCCGGCTGGAGGCAGTGTTATGTAACTTTGCTGGAGAGCGCAGCAGCAGTATTTACTGATGTATGTAAATCGCCCGATGAAAGGGCGGATGTGACCAATGGAGGAACCAGAATCCTTTTTTTATGGCTGGGGTGAGCCCCTACAGTATGGCGTGTCGCTAGCCTGAGAGCTCTTGACTGACGCGGAGAATGGGGGGCCCCCTCCATGTACTTTGCAGGGGGACCCCGCAAGTTTCGTTACCCCACTGTCCCTGTCTGATCGCTGACCAACAGCGCTCAGACCAATCACAATGCTGCGTTACAGCATTGTGATTGGCTTAGGGAAACCTGTGTGCTTCCTGCTTCTTCTGGACTCGGAGTCCGGAAGAGAAGCGGAGAGACAACGAGGAGAGATGGCGGAAGAAGCAAGTGGGTTTTAAAAATATTTTTCAACTTGTCCCGCCACCCCCGTTTCCCTCCAGCTGCCACTGAGTCGTGTGGAATGTCGCATTTTGGATTTTGCCAGAGGAGTATTTCAGTCTTACCAGGAGTACTAATGCGCCTAATAGTTATCGGTTATTAGGTGTGTTAGTGTCTGCATAAAGAGTGTCTTGCACTGTAGTGCATGGACGGTGAAGGCAATCCATGCACTACAATGGAGGTGCATGTGAAAATCTAAAAGCATTTGCACGCTCCTGTTGACGCGACAAATATGTGATTTTGCACCTAAATGTGTTTTTGCTCTTAAATGTGAGGTGTACTCCTAAAGGTATTTACACAGACTACTAATGTGATTTTACTCCTAAACATAATTTTGCTCCTAAATGTGATACCGCAGTGCTGTGTACTCTGCACGAAGAGTGATTGTGACACCACCTGATTCTGCACCTAAAAGTGATTTTGCACAGAAATCTAAATTGTGCTCCTAAAGGGCTTCCACACCACACTCATGCTGATATTGCACCAATGGTAATTTTGCAGATCTGTGTGCTGTCAAACAGATGGGATGTCATGCTGAGGCGCTCCCTGTACACCCAGTGTGACATCTTACTGCTTCATTTTGTTTACTGGTCTGAGTGGGTTTGCACCTAAATAGAGCACCACACTCCTACAGACGTTGCACACAGGGTGATGTCTCACCTATATATGTTTGTGGATCTAAATGTGATATTTGATACTAAATGTGTGTGTGCACCTAATAGTGTCGCCATACACCTGTTGATGTTTCACCAATGGTGAATTTGTCTCTAAATATGACGTTGTAGCTAAATGTGCTTTGCAACTAAAAGTGTTTCCACACTCCTGCTGATGTTGAACAAAAGGTAATGTTGCACCTAAAATGTGTTTTGCTCCTAAATGTAATGTTTGTGCCCTTACATATTTTTTCACACTTCAGTCACACACTTCTGTTGCACCATGGTGATTTTGCACCAAATTATGACTTCGTATCTAAAAATGTTTCTATATTTCTACTGATGTTGCACCGATGCTGATATGATATCTTAACGTGATTTTGAACCTTAAAGTGATTTTTTTCCTATAAGTAATTTTGCACCAAAATATGATTTGTGCTGCTTAACAATTTCCTCACTAACCCTGATGTTGCACCAAGTGTGATTTTGCAACCCATTGAGCTGTCAACCAAGTGAACTGTCATATTGATGTACTCATTTTAACTCTTATGTGACTTTTTATTATTATCCTGAATCTTAGGTTGCGCTCAGGTACCAATTGCCTAATTTATTTTTTGCCAAACAAACAGCAGTATGATAAAGATTAACTTGCAAATTGTAATAAATTGTTCTTCAAATTCTTGGTTTAATTAATTTTCTTTTACAGTTGTTTTTACACTGATAAATTAGAATTCGGTCAGTATACGCGTTTCTTTCTTTGAGAAAAGGACCTTCTTCAGGATTAAACATATTCATACCAATTATATATATATTCAGATCTCATCATATGTTCAAATGCTCATTAGCATGGTATAAACAGACGATAAAGTGCTGTAGTAAATTAAAAAAATAACTTATTATCGTAAACAAAGAGCCATGTTGAAGTTCAAAGCACAGAAAGGATTAGAGCTGAAAGAATAGATGGCATAGTGACGTGGCTCGTCATTGAAATATGAAAGTTAACAAAACTGCAGAATATAACGTTTAAAAATGCGGTAACACCCAATGCATGAGTAGCATTAGTTAATATTAGTTATGACGTGACACTGCACAAGGAAATGATCTAGTGTTATAGATAACAGGAAGTGAGTGTGCCCAAAGACAAGAAAGTGAAGGCATACTAACAGAAAAGAATAATGCACCTGGTCCTGTGATTGGTTCTGGCCCCTTTGGGAAAAGAGCTCAGTTTATATGAAGTAGGGGGCCTCTGACAGCAACATGCAAAGACAGACTAGAGCATCAAGTGAAAGATCTTACCCTAGGTGTAGCTGTAAAAACCAAGATATCAGACATTGATCTGTTGGGGGATTTCTAGTGAAAGTGAATAATTCATGAGTAAGTCTATAGGAAGTACTGCAGTGTGTAAGAATGCCTGGAAGTCAAGTAATGTGAAGTGAAGTGATTAAGTTATGTATCAGATGGTTCCTTATTCTTTATTTTTTTTAAATTATAATTATCATTATTTAAAGCTTTTTGATGTGTTAATGTACTACCATGAGTACAGTGAAAGATGGCTATATGGGAGAAAGCCCACTCCATAGAGTGAGATATATAAATCGTCTGAGCTAAGAAGGGTATTGTGATGGACAAAAATCATGTCAAAAAGTAGAGACGGTGTCTGCCTGATGCTGACACATGTTATGAGTGTGGCAGGTTCACAGGATATGATCAAACAGATGTTGGAAGGTCATGGAGCATACAAGATTTCTTATTTCATCACAACTTCCTGTAGGATCCAGCCCCTTGACTTACTCTCGCCTCGTTTGTGTTCATCTTGCACGTTCAGCCCTGATTCAAAAAGCATTTCCTGTGAGTACTTGTGTTCTACTCCAAGCGTATATCTCATTTACTCATACATTTTCAGGAGTAAGACATGCTTTACTGATGGAAAAAACGTTTCGCGATTCCCAAACCTTATTTTAGTGAGCAAGCACATCCTACTCCTAGAAATACAGGAGTAAGCCTCACCTAATCCTGAAGGAAGATTCAACTGCTCGCAGAAAGGTGGGTCCCTGCAGCAGCTCAGTTGAGTCTAGATAGAAAGTCTGAGGGGTGTTTATGGGGGTGGCTACAGGAGCTCAGTTAGGTCCATACATGAACTCAGTGGAGTACTTGGGGAAGCTCAGTTTAATCCATACAGGAACTCGATGAAGCACCTGCAGGTGTATTAGGTCCAAAGAGGAAATCCGTGGAGGGTCTGCAGGAGCTCAGTGGGAACTCAGTGGAGTGCCTGCAGGAGCTCAGTTAGCTCCATTCGCGAACTCAGTAGAGTGCCTGCAAGAGCCCCGTTAGGTCCATACAGGAACTCAGTGGGGTGCCTGCAGGAACCCCGTTAGGTCCATACAGGAACTCAGTGGAGGGTCTGCAGGAGCTCAGTGGGAACTCAGTGGAGTTCCTGCAGGAGCTCAGTTAGCTCCATTCAGGAACTCAGTGGAGTGCCCGCAGGAGCCCCGTTAGGTCCATACAGGAACTCAGTGGAGAGTCTGCAGGAGCTCAGTGGGAACTCAGTGGAGTGCCTGCAAGAGCTCAGCTGGGTCAAAACAAATAGTCTGAGGTGTGTGTGAGAGAGTGCCTGCTCGATCTCAGTTTAAGTCATACGAGAATTCAGTAGAGTATCTGAGAAGCTCAGTTTAATCCGTACAGGAATTTAGAGGAATGCCTGTAGGAGCTCAGTTAGGTCCATAGGGCAGCTCAGTGGAGTGCATCCTGGAGCTCCGTTAGGTCCATTCTGGAACTCAGTGGAGTGCCTGCAGCAGCTCAGTTAGGGTCATACGCAAACTCAGTGGAGTGCATGGAGGCGCTCAATTAGGTCCATAGAGGAATTCAGTGGAGTACCTGCAGGAGTGTAGTTTGGTCCATATGTGAACTCCATTAAGGGTCTGCTGGAGCTCAGTTAAATCCATACAGGAACTTAGTGGAGTACCTGCAGGAGCTCAGTTAGGTCCGTATTAGAACCCAGGGGAGTGCCTGGAGGAGCTCAGTCATATTCATACAGAACTCAGTGGATTGTGTTCAGAAGATCTGTTAGGTCCATTGGCGAACTCAATTGAGTGCCTGCAGGAGCTCACTTATATCCACACAGGATCTCAATGGAATACCTGCAGAAACTCTCTTGGGACCGTATGAGAACCCAGTGGAGTTTCTGCAGCAACAGAACTAGATCCATACAGGAACTGCATGGAGTGCAGCAGAAGTTCAGAATAATCCATACAGACATGTAATTATGTGGCTAGAGGAGCTCAGTTAGTTGCATACGGAAACTCAGTGCAGTACCCTCAGGAGCTCAGTTAGGTCCATATCAGACGCCAGGGAGAGACGGGTGCATGCAGGAACTCCCTTGATTTCCTGCAGGACTTCGGGCGCATGACTGCAGGAGCTCCCCTGGGTGCCTATAGGAGATTGATTGGGTGCCTGTGGGAGCTATGTCTGGTGACTGTAGTAGCTCCCTTGTGTGTCTGCAGATAAGTCAGGAGACCGCAGGAGCTGCCTTTGGTGCCTGCAGGAGCTCACTGGATTCCTGCACAAGTTCAGTGGATTGTGTATGTGAACTTCAAATGAATACAAACTACTGATCTGCAGTCACGATACAATGTGTTAGTGTCCTCTTGAATCTATTTACACAGAATTTTACAACACAAAAACAGAAATCTGTCAATGGACATTTTCAGGGGACACTTTCCAATACTTGGTCCTGAGGTCATATTGCCTTTGAACGTCTCTGCTGCAGCTCCACTAACCTATGAGAAATTAATCTACTGCGTGACCAGCTCAGCCACTGCTCTGTGTGCGTGGATCATCAGAGGCACTGGTCTGCCAGGTAAATGCCCTCTTAGGCCACTCTGCCAGTCTACCCTAGCTCTGCTGCAAAAGGTTGTCATCAGTGGCAGCACTGGAGATGGACAGAAACAGACTCAATGAACTCGAGCAAATCTCATGGTGCAGATCTTTATTAGTTTGCTACAAGTCCCCGATCATCCTTCCCTGAATGCTGTAGCTTGTGCACCGTTCCTTACCTTCTGGATGCGGTGGCTTGTGCACCGTTCCTTACCTTCTGGATGTGGTGGCTTGTGTGCTGTTTGCTCCCCACCTTCTGGATGCGGACGTTTGTGCGCCGCTCCTTACCTTCTGGATGCGGTGCCTTGTGCGCCACTCCTTACCTTCTGGATGCGTTGCCTTGTGCGCCACTCTTTACTTTCTGAATTCGGTGGCTTGTGCGCCGCTCCTTACCTTCTGGATGCGGTGGCTTGTGTGCCACTCCTTACTTTCTGAATGTGGTGGCTGTGCGCGCCTCTCTTTACCTTCTGGATGCAGACATTTGTGCGCCGCTTGTTC
Organism: Calotriton arnoldi; assembly: GCA_963921515.1. Classification (NCBI taxonomy): domain Eukaryota; kingdom Metazoa; phylum Chordata; class Amphibia; order Caudata; family Salamandridae; genus Calotriton; species Calotriton arnoldi. Next base: position 1,990,471 of record CAWUFW010001323.1, on the reverse strand, counting down.
CTTTCTGGATGCGGTGGCTTGAGCGCCACTCCTTATCTTCTGAATGTGGTGGCTTGTGCGCCACTCCTTACCTTCTGGATGCGGTGGCTTGTGTGCTGCTCCTTACCTTCTGAATGCAGTGCCTAGTGTGCCACTCCTTACTTTCTGAATGTGGTGGTTTGTGCGCCACTCCTTACCTTGTGGATGCGGTGCCTTGTGCGCCACTCCTTACCTTCTGGATGCGGTGCCTTGTGCACCACTCCTTACTTTCTGAATTCGGTGGCTTGTGCGCTGCTCCTAACCTTCTGGATATGGTGGCTTGTGTGCTGCTCCTTATCTTGTGGATGCAATTGCTTGTGTGGTGCTCCTTACCTTCTGGATGCGGTGCCTTGTGCGCCACTCCTTACTTTCTGAATGCGGTGGCTTGTGCGCCACACCTTACCTTCTGGATGCGGTGGCTTGTGTGCTGCTCCTTACCTTCTGGATGCAGAGGCTTGTGCGCCACTCCTTACTTTCTGAATGCAGTGGTTTGTGTGCCGCTCCTTACCTTCTGGATGTGGTGGCTTGTGTACTGCTCCTTATCTTCTGGATGCGGTGGCTTGTGTGGTGCTCCTTACCTTCTGGATGCGGTGGCTTGTGTGCCACTCCTTACCTTCTGGATGTGGTGCATTGTGCGCCACTCCTTACTTTCTGAATGCGGTGGCTTGTTTGCCGCTCCTTACCTTCTGGATGTGGTGACTTGTGTACTGCTCCTTATCTTCTGGATGCGGTGGCTTGTGTGGTGCTCCTTACCTTCTGGATGCGGTGCATTGTGCGCCACTCCTTACTTTCTGAATGTGGTGGCTTGTGTGCCGCTCCTTACCTTCTGGATGTGGTGGCTTGTGTACTGCTCCTTATCTTCTGGATGCGGTGGCTTGTGTGGTGCTCCTTACCTTCTGGATGCGGTGGCTTGTGCACCACTTCTTACTTTCTGAATGCGGTGGCTTGTGCGCCGCTCCTTACCTTATGGATGCAGTGGCTTGTGTGCTGCTCCTTACCTTCTGGATGCGGTGGCTTGTGCGCCGCTCCTTACCATCTGGGTGCGGTAGCTTGTGTGGTGCTCCTTACCTTCTGGATGCGGTGCCTTGTGCGCCTCTCCTTACCTTCTGGATGGGGTGCTTTGTGTGCCACTCCTTACTTTCTGAACGCGGTGGCTTGTGCGCCGCTCCTTACCTCGTGGCTCCCCAGAGCCGATGCTGCATGACGCTTCTCTGACCTGGACCTTGTATCACCTCGGCTATGTGACGCATTCTCGATGCAGGACCTTGCAACGCTCCGCAACCAGCGTTTAAGGTACTCTAGCTCAGCGAGCCTAATTGGGTCCCTGTAGCCGGACCATGCTCCATCGTGGTAGGCCTGAAGTTGAGACTTTGTCTCAGTATGGCATGACCAGATATCCACGGTTGGTGATTTGTGCTTTTTGGCACTATTTTCACTTAAAACTTTAAAACTGCATATCTCCAGTTCTACTGATTGGAATGTTGTTCTTTTAGTCTTCTTTTATTTATTTAAAATTACTCTATTCTAATTTGGTGTGCAATCATTCATTCATTAATCTTTATTTCGGTTTTGCTTGAACCGTAAAAGATACATAATAATAATTCATACGTATTAGTTGATAAAACACAATTAAACCGGCAATCGAACTATCAAGTTAAAATATGATAAAAATGCTAAGCTTGCAATCCGATATAATTAAAAACATTGAGGAGAATAAAAAGTCCAGGTTGGGTTGGAGAGAAGCAAATACTAGAAAAGTACATATGGTGAAATGAAGCCTTTTCTCATAAAATCTGAACAGCAACAAAAGTGGAAGTGCTTTAAAAGTGCTTATGGGCTACCATGAGCGGGACGTAGTATACACAACAATACGTTCTACCTGAGCTCTGGGCAGTTCTAAAGCGCAAATGCGGAAATGTGCAAGTTATGATTTGAGATGACACATAAACTGTGAAACCAAAATGGTGTGCAATCCTTCTTGTGTGGTGGTTTCACTCTATTACTGTTTAAGTGATGCATAAATACTATACACATTGCCTCTAAATTAAGCCTGACTGCTCTATGTCAAGCTACCCGAGGGATGAGCACAGGTTAATTTAGAGTTTGCTTGTGACTTTACCCTGACAAGAATTGTGGTTACTGCTGGAGTAGGGTACCACCCCTCCTCAACCAGTAACTCAATTTCTTACAGGCCCCTGTTGGCCGCAACTTTGAATTTTATTGCCCATTTCCTGCTCATTCAAATCCTATGTTGCCTAACAGTGTTAGATTATATGTTGGAGATTGAGATTCAGAAATAAACAGAAGTGAGCTAGAGAGAAAACTCAATTTCCTGAGGAGAGGGGGGAGCCTTGGAATGTGGAGGCCCTGGGCAATTGCCCATTTTTCCCATGCCTTAAAACATCTCTTTTAAAGGCTATAACTGGAGAGTCAAGGAAGCTTAGCTGACCAATTGTAAGCAACAATAACTATAGATTAGTATTAAAGACTCATAGGCGCAATAGAAACAAACAAGAATGTAAGTCTCTCAATCACACTCTATGCAGGCACCACCCAGAAACTCCTCAGAAAACTTCAGAACGCCGCAGTCAGACTGGTCCTCAACATCTCCCACCGCAGTCACATCTCTGAACACCTACGAGAACTCCACTGGCTCCCAGTCAACAAAAGAGTCACCTTCAAGCTCCTCACACACGCCAACAAAGCCCTGTTGTATTCTCCTTAGGGTGTCCATAACAGGCTTTCCAAATATCATGTCCCTATATAGGCACAATTCGCCCTGCCCTTATATAGGCATAGAATCCCAGGCCTTATTTAGGCATTAAACCGTGCACTCAAAATACAGGCATGGTCTCTGACATCCGTCCACCCTAACGTCACAACGAGTTCATGAAGAACAGACCCTTAGGCTGCGGGAGTTTCCCTAGCCCAGGACTATTGATTTCTTCAAGGCCTCATATATTATGCATGAACCATTATTCCTTAGGGGTTCATCCATGACGTCTTTTGCTACCCAATTCACGTCAATGCTAACATTCCTAAGGTACTCTCAGGTATAAATATACCTTCCCTAGCCCTTGTAAACTAGAGGAGACCTCAACTTCAGAGGAGCCCGTATCCCGGCCTGACGCACTGAGAAGACGCTGCCATTCCCTGCACGCAGAGAGCCCAGCTTCCAGCTTCCAGTGATCTGACTTCCTTGCGGGGTGTTGGAGTTCGAGTCTGGCAAAGAGATTCCAACCTCTCTCATTCTTCAGGTATGGAGCTGATAAGAACCTAGAGGGACTCTTGGCATACTAGGCATACTAGACTTAAACATACTCTTAGTATACCATAGTAAGGAATACTTCACCTACTTCATACCTCGTCCTACACCTAGGTTAGGTTAGGTACATTGGGGTAGAACTAGCTTAGCACCGCATCGTATGAGTACTCGCATTTTTAGTCTGTGTTATTTATGTAACAGCATTTGTACTAAAAGATAATGCTATCGCAGTATTATTTATTTCTACTGCTCACCCTGTACATTATTTATCTCGCATACTGTCTTGTGATCGTAACAGCACATTATACTTACAACAGAAACAAGACTGTTCAATAAATCTTTTATTGAAAACACTCGTCTATTATTTCTGTGTAACTCTGAGGAAAACTAAGCATGCACGACTGAGCTGAGTGAAATAGTTATCTAGTGTTTCCACGACTCTGGGACACGTTCTGATTCTAAAAGCGAAACATATTGGTCATGTTTTGCGGCTGCCAGAAACTACTCCCTTCTTGTTGTCAAGGAGTTTCTAGTGGCCTCTGAGCTAGCTGGCACAAGTAATTAAGTTTAATATACTCGATAGGGACATACTGACCTCAGTCCTATGTCAAACCTATAGGATATATTATTCCAATGCGCAGAGCCTATTAGGGAAATAGGAGCTACACTACATGGCGCCCAACGGTTTGGTTAGGCAGTAATTCAACGTTAGATACTGAGTAACTCAGCCGTGCTATTTTCTCTCAGAGACCCCTACCCATATACTCCAAAAGACGTCTGGAGTGGGCAGGGTTTAGTATCCACCAAGGCTACATAGGGAAGCACCCTATATATTAGCTGTTTGGTTTACTCAACGTTGAAGAATACAGTGTTCCACAATATTGTGCACCTTATCTTTGTTCCCTTGAAACTTGTTTCTACATTTTTCAAACAACAAAATGACGATGACAAGACGCCGGAAACGGTGTAGCTGCGGCTGATCAAGCCCAAGCAGCACTTTTTAACCTTACGGGTTTAAATGAAACCGAGGAGGGTGTTATAAACATCCCTCAAAACATAAGAAGAGCCATCACTCTAAAACTTATAAAACATGGCCTACCACCAAGAGGAGGTAGAGCAGTTTTCGTGATAGAGGCACATGAATCATTTCAGACAGAGGTATTCTATTCATGGGTAATACTTCCTGAATGCAATCCAATATCACACACATTTCACTTCTACAAAGAAGATGATTTACCAGAGGAATACATTCCTTTCGAGGATATTGAAATTCCATTAACATACCAGGAGCATCAGCTCTGGTTTAAAGGCGCCCTAAAACATCACAAAAACATTACCAGGCTCGGTCCACTAGGTAGACCAGGAGCAACATGGCCGATTTAGCCGACACACCTCATCCTGAACTAGATATAATGACAGATGAGGAATTACATACTCAAATAAAAGAGTTAATAAAAATGTACAGACAATTAGTCCAATATGTCATGCGGACTTTAACAGTCCGACCACCATTGACATATCCAAATCCAACTCCCCAACAGGGGAATACACTAAACATTACGCCACAGACTCTCAATTCAGTCATGGGTAAAATGCCCACAAAACGTGAGCAAATTCCGTTTTGGATAGCTCAAAAAATTACTCAGATCGAAGCAGTATTTCCAAATACTAGCCCGCATGAGAAACACAGAATCCTAACAATCAGTTTACCAATGGGGATCACACCACAACTGGAAGACTGCACCACTTGGGGCTCAGTCTTTGCTGCCATCTATACTAAAACACATGGTATTCCGTCAATTGCGGTAATACCTGATGTCCTAAAACAAATTCAAAATGAATATGGGGCAGAGCCTGCTCTAAATTTAGGTATGAAATTACTGAAAAATTTCGACCAGGTCTCAACAATAATATTATCTAATATTAAAGGAGAGGCAGCAGCAGTGGCGATCCGCCAACAATTGAGGGAATTCGATGTTACAGAACATCAAACTGAGCTACCCAGAATTATAGAACAATCTTATGCAGAATTAGGCAGAGATAGTTTGGGTGGAAGACCACTGAAACCAAAACTATCTGAAAGTCCTGAGAAGGACTCAATAAAACAAACTCCTACATCTTCTAAAAAGAAGTGGGAGTCTACTAAACAAAAATCAAACGAGAAACGTTCTCAATCCCGAGGTAGGTCTCCTCAAAAGGAGCCCTCTGAAAGGAGGTATAACCTCAGGAATAGGGATAATTTGAGAAAACCTGATAGGTATCAAGATACTGATACACGTTCCTCTCGTCCCTTTCAGATCTCACCACAGACTTCGGAAAGAAGAGGACGGACAGAACACAGAGAAGAACGCGTGACATCGAAAGACGACAAACACGCTCCAAAAACTAAGGCTAAACCTCACTTCTCCAAAAAGAAGGTAGCAGGTCTGAAGATCAGACATGCCGAGAATACTGAGATCACAACTCAAGAACGGAGAATGGGCTCAGACCATGCTGGACAGTGCAGCAGAAGTCACAATAGTTCACCAGAACATGAAGGAACTTCTGGAGATAGTGGACTTGAATGAGTACATTATAGTAGAGACTGTAGACACCAGGGTTAGTACTCCACAAAGGTTATTTGAAATAACACTCCGGATGGAGGGAGACAAACCTAGACAGGTGAAAGCAATCTTTTGGGAAAAACTATCAAAGGGCTATGACATACTTCTAGCAGAAAAAGACTGGCCACCACAATTTGTCAGGGAGTGCCCACATGGCGAGGACATTATTATGCCTGCCTACTCCAACCATATTCCAATTCATCTAAAATATACATATGCCAGGAAATGGGCAGTGGCCCAGGCCCCAGCATTATATAAAAATCATGTAGGATGGGATGAGGATTCACCTCACCATAAAATACATCTGAAACATGAACCTACTGCACAAAGGCAGTACCCTATAAAGCAAGAAGCTAAAAAGCAGGTCAGGGAGATCTTAGATCAACTTGAATACCAAGGGGTGATTGAAACATGCACCTCCTCAATGAACAATCCTTTGTTTCCTGTCTCCAAACCAGACAAAACATATCGTCTAGTTTTGGATTACAGACATCTAAACACTTGTTCTAAAACTTTTGCAGTGCAAAATGCACATAGCACAGCATTAATGAATAACATTGTGTGTAAAAAATATAAAACCACATTAGATATCTCAAATGGTTTCTTTTGTCAAAACATAGCACCTGAAAGCAGGTACTTAACAGCATTCTCCATAATGGGGACCCAGCGTCACTTTTGTCGACTCCCACAAGGGTTCAAGAATAGCCCAGGCTTATTCTCAGCGAGGGTAATGGAGTTACTACAAATTTATGACAATGAGGCATTGTCCTATGTCGATGACATTTATCTGACAGACGATGACCTAGTACAAACACTTGAACAGGGTGAGCACCATTATACTGGGATTCGCCTCTGAGGGTTACAAATTCAACTTTAAAAAGTCCAGAATTGCCCATCTCAATGTCCTATTTCTAGGATATGAGCTTTCAAGTGAAGGCAAGAGCTTGGCAGCTAACTTTTTAGAAAAGTGTGCGCTGATCCAACCTCCAAAAACGCTAAAAACTTACAATCCATCCTGGGTTTCTTAAATTTTGGAAGAACATACATTCTAAACTACGCAGAAAGGGTTAAACCTCTCTACGCATTAATCAAACCTGATTTTTCATTCAGAAACTGGACACAAGAACACACAGAAATCTTGCGTTCACTACAGGCTAACATGTTAGCAACAAATCACTTACAAACACGCGTAAGTGAACGTAATTTGGTGATCCGAATAATTTCGGGTCAATGCGGATTCACCTACTAAACTTTCAATGAGGGTGAAAAAATACCAATAGCGTATAAATCACACTTGTACACACAAGCGGAAATGCGCTTCAGTTCTACTGAAAAAATTCTAACAGCAGTTCAAACCGCTGTAGCAAAAGAAAGAGCCTTAGCCCAAGGGAAACGCATCATTGTCGTAACCCCAGTACCTGATTTAGAAGCGGTTACAAAAGCAAGCATTCCAAATGCTAAAGCATTGCATCCAAGATGGATACAATGGGTTAATTCTCTTGCTGCAACAGATGTTGAATATGTTTTTGATCCAGATTTGAAAACACAAGCATTCCTGCTGTATGAACATGAATGTCCTCTGCCTACTGAAATTCTGCCTCTCGATCAGTACGAATTCATAATTTATACTGACGGATCCGCACAACCCGCAATAGGGGTAAGCAAGCTTACAGTGCAGCGTGTGCTATCGTTAAAGGTCGCATGCGAAATGGCATCTTCAGACCTATGGTCACAAAAACGCAGTCTCTAGGAGATTGTACAGCTCAGCGAGCTGAACTACAAGCATTCAAACTGGCACTTGAAAGTACAGATCGAGAATTCCCACACTAATCGTGTGCGATTCCTTTACTGTGTGCAGTCGTATAATGAATATATACAAAACTGGCTTGAAAATGGTTTCAAAGATGCGAAAGGTGGCACAATAAAGCACAAATTGCTTTGGGAACAAGTAGTTCAGTTGAAAAACGAACTACCAAAGGCTCACGTGATACACACACTGAGTCATCAACGTGATGGCGTTCACGTTGCAGGGAATTCATTGGCTGATGAAGCCGCAAAGGGGGCTGTACAAACGGCTTCCGTAGCTGCGATCACTCGTTCCAAAACAAAAATAGACGGTGAGATAATGTTGGCTGTCAATGCATCAAGCAAAGGCAGCAGTGCAGCAGTTACCAAAAAAGTTTCCACTCAAGTACTCTTATGTAATTGATGCGAACAACGTTCCTTTGCTCGAATCCCTGGAGTGGGGGATAGGGTAATACCAAACATGGAACGTAGAGCAGCCTTGATTTATGAAACGCATTTGGGGGAGGGTCTGTCACATCAAGGAATCTCTAAAACTATCTTGACTTTAAAAGAGATGTACTGGTGGCCTGGAATGAATACAGAAATTCACATATTCATCAATAACTACTTAGACTGTAAATTACAGCGAGAGAGCCACCAGGCACCATGCTGCGAATGCGGCAGCCCAGTACAGATACCACTGTTAGACGGCATTCGACTATCTACGCGCCTCCGTCCTACTGGACAAAGGCATTCCCGCAAATACTGAATCTAGGTTCCTATGGTTATGGCCTCAGCGCTCAGCTGACGCTCGAACTGTTATAAAAGATTTGCGAGTCTTTATCAGCATATACGCAATAGGCACGCTACATTCTGACCAGGGTCCTGCATTTAGCTCTCGGGCTTACAAAGAGGCCATGGCCAGTCTGGGCGTTGCATTGCGGTACTCCTCTCCATTCCATCCTGAGGGAAATTCGGTAGTGGAAAGGAAAAACCGGGACATAAAGCAGTCTATAACAGCTAGAGTATTAGGTTCGGGTGACGGGTGGGTCAAACACCTTAGTGGAGTTCAACGTGCACTTAATAACCTGCCAAGAAGTTCTCTAGGGGGGGTCACTCCATATGAGGTCCTATTTGGGACAAGAATGTGGGTGCCAGACTTAGAAAACGTAGGCACAGTGGTGGAAAATAAACCCTTTGATATCAAAGATCGTTTGGCTGTTTTACAGGACTTAAACAAATTAAGAACGAAACAAAGCAACGTATTCCTACAGTCAACCACCACTGGGGATCAACCGGCTGTCCCAGCAAGCCTGTCTGGATTCCAAAAGTTGGGGATCTAGTCAGAGAAAGAATTGCGGACAAGAAGGAATTTGGACCTTCTTACAGACAACCAGTACCTGTCCTAGCAGTTCAAGGAACAAGAACAGTACTACTGCCGCCCCTTGCTGGAAGAAAGGAGAAAAGATTTGTGTCCATCGACCTGATCAAACCACAGTATGTGGCCAATGCTAAATAGTAGGCCTCGTGGACTCCGACCTAGTAGCAAACGCACTCCTCTCGCTACTATCCAAGAGGTTCATACTGAAAGACTGATAACAATCGAGAATTCAGCTGAAACAAATGAAGGACTATGCAACAACGCTATGGAACTCATCCCTCTTGAAGAACAAGTAACAGTTCGTCCAAATACACCTGTCTACACCAACGTAACAAGTGATGAACTGGTTCCAGTGATTTCTACAAATCCTGATGCAATTCAAACAATTGACAGAACTGCTTCTGGCTATTTCATTAACTTTGATATGTTCTCAGAAGATCCAAGTGAACCTGAAACGACGCCAGTGTCATTGAAATTCAAGCAGCAAATACAAGACTTTCTTCACTTTCTGAAAAAGACTTATTTGGTTTCTCCATGGATTGAACTCTGGATTACATCTGGACTTTTTGTTTTCCTGCTCTGGCTAGCTTTGGTAACAACAGTAAGCGTGCTTATAAGTGGCAGATACATCCATGTGAACAAGGAAGGAAAAGACGTAAACGTACTTTTGAAACCTCATAAATCTTCCCATCGTGAAGCAAGAGACTTGTCATCAGTGAACATCACAGCTGTTCCTATACACAATGGTATAGTGTGGGACAAAACAGATTTTGATATATTCGGTCCAACGGAAGAATTGAACATTCCACATTTGTTTAAAATTTCATTAAGTGATCTAATCACGTCCAGTACCTATTCTGATGATTGGGACTTTGAGACTGTGACTGACATTATGTTTGACCTAGAAAAATCTGCTGCATTTTCTAAAAATGAATATTTAGAGGGTTCATCAGACTATGAACAACTGTATTGTTATAATCACTATGGTCATCATTATTTGCATAAAACTGCATATCCAAGAAATGTGTTTATGTTTAACCAATGGGAACATTGTCCTACACCACCTAAAGGTAGTTCAAAAACATTTGCCAGCAAATTTCCATACTTTTACAGGATATAATACATCTGATCCAGAAATGTTTTACTATAAAAATGAAAACAAGACAGGACTGAAAATTATGTTAACAAATACAAAACAGATTTATTCTGCATTATTTAATGCCCAACTGTCTAGACAGGGTTTCGACTTTTGGAAAGACACAATAGACACAAAAACGTTGTGGGGTACTAAAGATTGGCAAGTGCAGGGGATAGAAGCTTTATTTAGAGCCTGCATAATCCCTGAACAAATAATGTTTTTGAATGAAACTATCCAACAAACATCTTGTCTTGGATTAGCCAGGATCAAAGAGATGAACACACCTTCTGTACCAACTCCTGCAAAAAATAATGAAACACAGGCAGTGGTGACAGTTGACAATATACTACAACTCAACAGATCTAATCCTGATTGGAAAAAATGGTTGATCTGGCCCACAGACACGAATAACTGTCAGGAAAGATTCCTGAATAAAACTCAGGGCTTTACTATTCATAGGCCAGACCCAAGATACGTCCAAAGACAACATCCGGGGTAGTAACAACATACAGTGTAGGAAAATTATGCCTCGATTGGCTGCATACATCTACACTACAGGATGTGAAACAACACTTATCCTTACTTGCAAAAGACGCAGATCTTAGGGATTTCTTGCTTGGACCAAGAAAACCGCGTCAAAAACGTTTCATATATGCCGGCATCTATGCTGCATACAATGAAGCATGGAAGGTGTCACAGATAGAGGCCGCAGAACGAATACGTGAACTTGATCGTATTAATTTAGAGAAATCACTCTCTGTGGTCGACAATGGGTTAACAACTTTGTCCTCCAGAATTTATTCACTGGACGGCAATGTATCCTCTGCTATCGACATACTAGAACAAGATTTGGCGATGTTACAACAAGGCCAATCTCAATTACGTTCTATTATGTTATTAAGCTGGACGCTGCAATCATTGCGAGCGGGCTATGTGCCTTGGCGTTTCATCAACACAACGGCTCTGTTTTCAGAATACAATCTAACTGATAAACAGATCGAAATGGCACAAAGAGGGGCAAAGTTTACAATGCTGAGCATTGAAAAACTGGAAAAATTACCATTCATAGTGGCAGAAAAACCAGCTACAGAATGGCTTATTCATGGCAAAATCACACTACCTGTGACTACTTTTCAGTTTCAGTACTGCCTCAGACAAATGCAAGCAGGCAAATATGAAAGGTTGGGTAAGGAATACATTAAGACGTCTTGGGCTTTACCGTATACATATAGATGTTGGAGTGGGGATCGTGAAGTGTTTTTGAGCGGTAAAAACTGTAAACGTGCACTAAGCGGTTCATTTGTATGTCAGGACATTTCCTTGCACGGGGCATGTAATGGTTCTGTGGCAAATTTGTCTTGCCATCAGCAGGGTACACCAGCTGCTGTGATTAATCCAACGTTCGGACAACTTTCTAATGGGAGTTACCTCATGTTGAATGATCAGAGTTGCTGTGGCATGCTGCCAGGCATCCCATATCTAGTAACGGTCAACTCCAGGGTCACTTGCTGTATGCAAGTATTGTTTCCCCCAATAGACACAGTCAGGAGTCGCCTCTATGGCCTTCGCTGAACGTCTCTTTTATAAGATTTGATACTTTAAGCAGAATGAAAGCCATGCTTTTACAACAAACAGTGCCTTTGACCTCGGCCAAAGAAACCTATGATCTGCAAATTGCAAGGACTTCGGCTGAGATACAGACTTTAATACGTACAAACTGCCCTATACATTTCGTGGAAATGGTAGGACGAATTTTCAACATGTCTGAAACAACAGGAATTGTACATGTATTTAAGAGCATCTGCTCCGGTCTGTTAGCACCGTTCCAGGCAATACTCGGAATCATCCCGAATTTTGCAGATTCGGTGTTTGGTGGCATACCATTAATTCTAGCACTTGTTGCCGGAATTCTATTTCTCTTCCTGCTATTGCGCTATGGCCAGCCAATTCGCCGACATCACTCCGAGCGACATGGAGAAAGCTCTCCTTGAACGAAAGTGCTGTGAGCAAATAGTACAGCTTTTGGGCATAAATCGTCTACGGGACCTTAATACCACATGGTTCCTGTCATTCAGACCAATCTGGCAAGATTGCATCTTACCTGTTCTACGATGCCTGCTATGCGGTGTAGAATGCGTGTTGGACACCTGTCTAACATTTCCATCGGATGCGCCAACGGACGTCGATACCCTGCTGGACCAGATAACGGCCCATGCTATGTGTTGTCCCCAGCGGCTTCCTATCCTGATGACAGCATTCATTGAGATCTCACAGACGCTTCTGGCTGCTGCTGAGGTACGAGAAAGAACTACAGGCACACAGGTAACAACGGACGCGAACATTGCGACAATTGAAAGCAATGCTTCACATCTCTGTGCGATTAACCTGCTTCACAAGGTGTTCCAACTCACACCAACTACAGTGGATGATGTTTTGTCTATAGAAATAGATGATCTAATGTTTACACCAGACACGTACAACTGACTCTGATTCAGCATACAGTGTTCCAGAAATACAGCAACAATTTGGCCTTCATTTTTCAAAAACTTGGAACTCCACCAAAATTGAACTTTTTCCCATTTTTTCGAACGAAAATGGTACTTCAATCTGCTTAAAGTAGAACTAGCCCTATAGTACAGACTTGGCGGTCCTTCTAAAGACATTTAGTCAATCTTATGTGTCTAAAAACAGTTCATTTGATTTTCATGACATGAAATGACTTTGATTTATGAACAACTTATCGATCATTTTCTGTCACATGTAAATATTACTGCTTACTTCATTCCAATTGCATTTATTTTCGAATTTTATGCCTGAAATGATAAGCAATGCTTCGAATGTACAGTACCTTTTTGCATTCTAATATGTTTTTTTAAATGCCTTTTTTAAAATGGTTTTATGAAATATTTTAGAAATATGCGGTACTCCATTTTTATGTTTAGCATTTTAAAATGTTTAGCATTTATGTATTATCGTATACACGAAAGTGGAGTGGGTGTTGTATTCTCCTTAGGGTGTCCATAACAGGCTTTCCAAATATCATGTCCCTATATAGGCACAATTCGCCCTGCCCTTATATAGGCATAGAATCCCAGGCCTTATTTAGGCATTAAACCGTGCACTCCAAATACAGGCATGGTCTCTGACATCCGTCCACCCTAACATCACAACGAGTTCATGAAGAACAGACCCTTAGGCTGCAGGAGTTTCCCTAGCCCAGGACTATTGATTTCTTCAAGGCCTCATCTATTATGCATGAACCATTATTCCTTAGGGGTTCATTCATGACGTCTTTCGTTGTCCAATTCACGTCAATGCTAACACTCCTAAGGTACTCTCAGGTACAAATATACCTTCCCTAGCCCCTGTAAAACAGAGGAGACCTCGACTTCAGAGGAGCCCGTATCCCGGCCTGACGCACTGAGAAGACGCTGCCATTCCCTGCACGCAGAGAGCCCAGCTTCCAGCTTCCAGTGATCTGACTTCCCTTGCGGGGTGTTGGAGTTCGAGTCTGGCAAAGAGATTCCAACCTCTCTCATTCTTCAGGTATGGAGCTGATAAGAACCTAGAGGGACTCTTGGCATATTAGGTATATTGGGTTTAAACATACTCTTAGTATACCATAGTAAGGAATACTTCACCTACTTCATACCTCGTCCTACACCTAGGTTAGGTTAGGTACATTGGGGTAGAACTAGCTTAGCACCGCATCGTATGAGTACTCGCATTTTTAGTCTGTGTTATTTATGTAACAGCATTTGTACTAAAAGATAATGCTATCGCAGTATTATTTATTTCTACTGCTCACCCTGTACATTATTTATCTCGCATACTGTCTTGTGATCGTAACAGCACATTATACTTACAACAGAAACAAGACTGTTCAATAAATCTTTTATTGAAAACACTCGTCTATTATTTCTGTGTAACTCTGAGGAAAACTAAGCATGCACGACAGAGCTGAGTGAAATAGTTATATATTGTTTCCACGACTCTGGGACACGTTCTGATTCTAAAGGGAAACATATTGGTCATGTTTTGCGGCTGCCAGAAACTACTCCCTTCTTGTTGTCAAGGAGTTTCTAGTGGCCTCTGAGCTAGCTGGCACAAGTAATTAAGTTTAATATACTCGATAGGGACATACTGACCTCAGTCCTATGCCAAACCTATAGGATATATTATTCCAATGCGCAGAGCCTATTAGGGAAATAGGAGCTACACTACAACCCTCCACGACGCCAGACCAGCATACCTGAACCACCGCCTCTCATTCCATGCACCCACCAGACACCTCCGCTCTGCAGAATTGGCCCTCGCCACCATCCCTCGGATCCCCAAGACCAGGACCAGAGGAAGATCCTTCTCCGACCTCGCCGCCAAATCCTGGAACACGCTGCCCCTCCACCTCAGGCTCTCCCCGTCTTTGACACAATTCAGGAAGAATGAACCACAGCGCCCAGTCGGACCTGCAACCCCTCCCCCCGTGCCTTGAGACCCTCACGGGTGAGTAGCTGCGCTTAACAAGCACTGATTGATTGATCCCTTCACCACTTTAGCTCTCCTTCGCTCTGCATCAATTTGTGATGTTTACTAACAGTCACCTGTGACTTCACCGGCACTGACTGCGCATGCGTCCATCTGCAGGATACCGAGATGTGCTGCAATTAATTAGCAATATGCTCTTTGTGGGGTTTCACGTCGGTGTAGTTCGTTACACCTGTTTGCTTATAATAGACTCTTCTTTGTAATAGAAAAAAACTCGACTGCACACGGTCTGGTTTGATGCTTGAGGGTACAATTGTACGGTATTGCGCGCACTGTTTTACAACTAGCGGAACTGGCAGCCATTTTGTTTTGTGATGTGCAAACAGCCTGCCTATAATCTGAGACCGGTCATTAAAAATCAGACTTCTGAGCCGCCGTCTTTTTATGCCTCACATAAATGGGACACTGCGTCCATCTCACAGATGGCTGGAAACATCAATATTGCCATGAAAATTAACATGGATGCAAAAAACATTTTTGTTTAGTTTAGGACATCATTTTTATCCAGACTCTGTCACTTGAATATCTGCTTGAGGCAGAAATCACTTTGCAGCACGTTTTAACCCAGTATGAGCGATATGTTACTATTACATTACAGCACGGTAAAAATGTGGCCACGTAAACACCGCATAATAGTAAAAACCTTGACAACTTCTTTTCTGATCAGTAATTTTAGCATTCATTTAGCACAGGCTACAAATAGAAATGTCTTTTCGAATTTCCGGCTGCCATTTACAATATGTCTGTGAAAATGTCCGCTTTTAGTGATGTGAAGTCAGCGCCAGATGTTTGCTGGTGCTTCTAGGCACACTTATTTGTAGTCTAATGCATTACAATATTTTTCATATGCTACATTTGAACTATTGCATGATTTTTAAACTGCAAAGTAGTGTGACATGTAAGTAATTCGAGTACTGCTAAATTCACAGTGGTTTTGCCAAGATTTGACGATCTTTTACTAAGGCTAAAAGAGGTACCAGGGCCTACTGGTGGCGCAATCACTGTGTTGGTACTCAACCCACTCAGCTATCCTACCAGTATGTTCGGTTCTGCTTGATTGGTTGGTTCAATCTGCAGTTTTGTTGGTTGACATGTAGTCAACAGGCAGTTGTGCCAAGTGTAATATGTTCAGTGTTGCGAGTAACTAGAACTCCCTAAGGCTGAGCCATGACAATGACAAGGAAATAAATGAATGGACATTGAAACAGGGCCCTAAAGGGTCTTCTATCTGTCCTTCAAGTGAGTTGGGGGGGCTTCACTCCCATTTTATCGCCAACATACTTCAATAACGCCAGGCACAGCTATCATGGGCACTGGACCATATCTATTGGAAGGGGGTAGTGCTGCCTGCCCACTCCAGTGAATAGCCATCATTGTTGGCTGTCCAATCAAGGTTCCTAGAGTGCTCATGGCTTGAACTGAGCTGCTTCTAAGCACTCATGATGTTTTCAGATCAGGGACTAGAGGGCAGACAGAGCTTCGGAGGCCTTTTCTAAAGGTGCTTTGCCGTCAGGTGGTAACCGAGCAGCTGCTCTGGTGGACACTGTGGTTTAATAGTGGTGTTCCCTGGCCTGAGATGTCATTTCTATAGCTTGCATAACTAAGTTATGCCCTTTGTACACTTTACTCTCCAAGGGCATCAATGCGTTTTTGTACTTATGAGCGCTTGTGAGACAAGATACTGGTGTTATGGAAACCATCAAATAAATATTATTTTGTCTATTTTGTTATTCTTTATCCAGTTACCCAACCATACAAACCGTACAGGACTTTGGGGTTTTGCCACCACCACAAAGATACTGACTGAACAATTTAGCCCTAATCCATCACAATCTTCATCACAACCTTCAAGATTGATGGAAAAACGGCCAGACAATTACAACTCTTGATCATCCTTTTCTAAGTAAAGGCCTGAAAAAGCCCCAGGCTTGAGTGCCACAAGGGGGCCGAAACACGCTGGCTGTGATCCTCTGGTACAGACAAAACAAGAATAAAGTAACGCAACCATCAATTCTTCAGCCTAGTCGTTGTGCGTAGTAACTTACGTTTGGACACATTGTCAAGTTATCCTTCAGTTGCTGCCAAGGTGCTGCAAATCTGTACATTTGTCAGACGCAGATCAAGAGCAAAATCTTTATGCGAATTTGGGATTTCTGCAGATTAGATAAAGGGTAACATTATTCCAAAATTCACCTAGGCAGGACAGTTGCCCACCTATCGCAGGGATCTAGGCATCAATTCACGTTATAGTGACCCGAGCCTCCGCATGGATCGCGATGACCATGGGACGCGATGTACCAAGAACTTCTCATATTTGCAAACATAGCAAACTGTATAGAATCGCAGCCCCATTGCCTTTTGACCTATATGTTTAAACTTAAGTTGTACCTTAGCAAATCACTAAAACTCACTTATGGACCATTTTCAAATGTGTAATTCCCAAAAATACACTATCGTTGTGATTTTACAATCATTACTTCTGGGCCCCCTCCTCTCTCACACTGGCTTTCTTCAATTCTGTAATTCCCGTATGTTGCCTTCTGATATTTCATTTTCTTGTCTCCCATTCTCTTCTGCACTACACTTTCTTCCCTTCATCCTTTCCTTATATCTTGATGTATCTTGCACTTGTGTCTATTCCATTTCTCCAGGGCTAGTCCTACTGCCAGCTCTTTTTTTCTCTCTCACTCCTCTAAATGCCCGCCCGCATACCTGCCCCTTGCTCATCCTCGCCATCACTCTGCAGCTTCTAATTATCTTCTCTCCACCACTCACCCATGCCATCCTCCCCACTGGCTCCTTGATGCCTACGTTGTGTTAAGTTATGTTAATATGGTTTGTAAAGCGCATGGCTGCCCAGCGACGGGGCTTCTCAGCGCTGACCACAGTAGGCCGGCATAATGCAATAAGGGAGGCGGGGCCACCGAGAGGCCTAGGTAGCAAACAGCCATGTTTTAAGTTTTTTCCTGAAGCAAAGATGACTCGGAGTCCGCCTTAGATCAGGGGGCATGCTGTTCCACAGGGCAGGCGCCAGGACCCGGAAGGAGCGGCCTCCCAGTTTCTTTCTCTTGAATCGAGGGACCGCTGCCAGGTTAAGTTCTGCAGGGCAGAGCGTGAAGGTAGGGCAGCATGAGTTCTGAGTTCCTACCTTACCTGTCGGGCCTCTTTCCCACCCCATCCACCATTCTCCAGTTCCTTTCTATGACATCTCTCTCCTTTTACAATGTCCCCTCTTTTCACCTCGTGCTCAATGTCTATCTGACCCCCCCCACTTCCTTCTGCCTCCTGCTGGAGAAGAACTGCCCACTTCTTCTTTAAATATGCACCTTTCATTAACACATGATGGATATTTTGTACATTTCCAGAAAATACAGTGGACATTCAAAATGGAATCCCAGTAAAAAAAACAATTTATGGCACGTAGGGAGTTGCATATATTAGGACAGTGTGCAGATAAAAAGGGGGACGTTTTGATTCACCAAATTTACATTTCTTGATTAAACAATACCAGGGATGATCAAGGATAAAATAAAGATTCCGCGTTACAAACAATACAACCTCAGTTCCTTCTCTGCAGTTTAGTCTGGACTGTCCCTTGTTGGGGTCGGGCTCAGACTGATTCGCAAATAGTTGGTTCTTGTCTGTGACAAATAAAACCAGTGGAATGGAATGTGCTTGGAGTAATGTACCAGTGGTTATATTGACTCAACTTTATCATCCCTCAATTCTCTGGTATCTGAGACCCTTGATCTAAGTTTCATAGGTATGTTCATGCCTGGCTTCCAAGCTTGAAAAGCGCCAGGGCCAAACTCTTCTTACAGCTTACAGCTCGCTGGTGTTTAACCTCAGAAGGGAAGTGGTTCATCACTTTGGGAATGGCTGTATTTTTTAGGCTGGTGATCCTATATATCTAAGATTGCAATGGCAGCTTGAAATGTTCCATCATTTATGTCGTGTGACATGCCATGATGTCCTAGGGCCAACAGTAGCTGGAGGACTGGAAATAGATGAAGGACACCTCCTGTCCAGTCAAGAGCAGACAACTTGGAATATCCGCAGGGTCAAAGTGCAATGCAGACATTTATCATCAGGCATTCCTTTTCCTGATTCTTTTAGGTGGCTGATGCGTATATTATTACGCAGTCCTAAAGTATCTTCATCAAATATGTATACAATTTATCTCTGTATCAGCTCTTACATGTAGTCTATTAAAGCAAATATTTTAATATGATTCTGTACTGTTAATTGGAAATAACTTACTTAGCTTTTTTCAAATATTTTTTTTTTTTTTGTGCAACACCGGCAAACACAATCATATAAAAACACACTGTAAGGCTGTAAGGTAGACCAAAGTGTCTAAAACCTTCTGAGATAGTAACTGGTTTTTTTAATGGTTCAAAGCTGATTCCTACCAAATTAATATTAATGCGATGGGTAGAGTGCGAATTTTTGCAGTGAATTGGGGCCTGAGTCACACACTGCATTTGGTAGTACGTAATATAATACAACAGTAATAGTACTTACTTACTACAAAATGCAATTCACAAAACTACAAATGGAAATCTCTACCTTCATTCCCACCTCCACCTCTTGTATCATTTCTATGGGGAGATCCTCACACATGTAGGTTTAATAGTAGTAAATGTAGAAGGGACCAGGGGGGACTTGCTGAAAAATGGGGCATGCTTACTACTAAATGGGGTGGTGATTAGCGACGAGTAAGGAGGCTTTAGGGAGGGACAGACACCCACACACACAAAAGTAAGCCCATTGCTAGTCACAAACTGCATTTCTAAAGTTACTACTGTCAAAAGGGACCCAAAACAGTACTAAATGTACTCCGACTCAGACCTAGAGTAAGTCCAGCACCACATATGACCAACAACTGGTGCTGCAACACCTTCCCTTACAAAATAATGGAGGCAGGGACTTAAATTACAACCACATAGAAAATAGCGTTAAAATAATTTCACTGATTTTGACATTTAAATACATATATAAATTTAACCTAGTCTTAAAAAAATTATGTATGAATAATTAATAAATATTAGTTTATGATAAAATATTTTAATAACCTTTTCATAATTCAAAAATGTATATACCATTAATTAAAAAGAAATATCCTTCTATACATATTTTTGTGTGAATTTTAATACATGGTAAATAAATATAAACATTTTACTTTAGGTGTTTTTTTGTTGATAAAACATAAAATAACAATTTAATTTAATATATTTAAGTTAATTAATATTTAATTTTTTAAAATACGCTAATTGTATTGTAGCATTTTTAATTTTTCTACATTTAAAAGCAATATATTAAATTAATTTTCCTTAATATTAAACATAAAAATATTTTTAATTTTTTTAACAGTTTAATAAGCTTTTTAAATTTTCTCTGTACTTTATCACAGGGAGAGCACTTCTGCCATGGTGGAGAACTCCGCCTATGTGTG
Source organism: Calotriton arnoldi (assembly GCA_963921515.1). Classification (NCBI taxonomy): domain Eukaryota; kingdom Metazoa; phylum Chordata; class Amphibia; order Caudata; family Salamandridae; genus Calotriton; species Calotriton arnoldi. The sequence continues at coordinate 1,970,281 of CAWUFW010001323.1, read as the reverse complement.
AAAAGTTACTAGTAGTAATTTTAAATTCATAAATTGGGCTTCACCCCTTGTTTCAGGGAGTGGAGGCACATCAGTCTAGGCTGTTTAGTAAATTTACACTCTGATCTATTGAATAACCAAAAGTAGCAAATTTACTACAAAGTGTAGGAGTAAATTACACATGTAGTTGTACTCACATGTAAATTTATCTTTGTGAAAAAGTCTGTTAAACTTCAGTATTGATTACCATGCCCCGGGCATCAATATAGATTACAGTGCCCTGGGCCTTAATAAAGATTACAGTAACTTGGGATTTAGTAGAGCTCTGTGTGGCCTGAACCTTGGTACAAATAGTAAAAATCTGAGCCATAGTGCAGATCGCAGTGACCTGGGCCTGAGAGTAGATTGCAGTCAGCGGGGCCTTAGTGCAGATCTCAGTGACCTGGGACTGAGAGTAGATTGCAGTCAACGGGGCCTTAGTGCAGATCTCAGTGACCTGGGCCTGAGAGTAGATTGCAGTCAGAGGGGCCTTAGTGCAGATCTCAGTGACCTGGGCCTGAGAGTAGATTGCAATCAGCGGGGCCTTAGTGCAGATCTCAGTGACCTGGGCCTGAGAGTAGATTGCAGTCACCATGGTCTTAGTGCAGATTGCAGTGACCTGGGCCTGGGAGTAGATTGCAGTCAGCGGGGCCTTAGTGCAGATTGCAGTGACCTGGGCCTGAGAGTAGATTGCAGTCAGCGGGGCCTTAGTGCAGATCTCAGTGACCTGGGCCTGAGAGTAGATTGCAGTCAGCGGGGCCTTAGTGCAGATCTCACTGACCTGGGCCTGAGAGTAGATTGCAGTCACCGTGGCCTTAGTGCAGATTGCAGTGACCTGGGCCTGAGAGTAGATTGCAGTCAGCGGGGCTTTAGTGCAGATTGCAGTGACCTGGGCCTGAGAGTAGATTGCAGTCACCGTGGCCTTAGTGCAGATCTCAGTGACCTGGGCCTGAGAGTTGATTGCAGTCAGCGGGGCCTTAGTGCAGATCGCAGTGACCTGGGCTTGAGAGTAGATTGCAGTCAGCGGGGCCTTAGTGCAGATCGCTGTGACCTGGGCCTGAGAGTAGATTGCAGTCACCGTGGCCTTAGTGCACATTGCAGTGACCTGGGCCTGAGAGTAGATTGCAGTCAGCGTGGCCTTAGTGCAGATCGCCGTCACCTGGGCCTGAGAGTAGATTGCAGTCACGTGGCCTTAGTGCAGATTGCAGTGACCTGGGCCTCAGAGTAGATTGCAGTCAGCGGGGCCTTAATGCAGATCTCAGTGACCTGGGCCTGAGAGTAGATTGCAGTCAGCGGGGCCTTAGTGCAGATCTCAGTGACCTGGGCCTGACAGTAGATTGCAGTCAGCGGGACCTTAGTGCAGATGCAGTGACCTGGGCCTGAGAGTAGATTGCAGTCACCGTGGCCTTAGTGCAGATTGCAGTCACCTGGGCCTGAGAGTAGATTGCAGTCAGCGGGGCCTTAGTGCAGATCTCAGTGACCTGGGCCTGAGAGTAGATTGCAGTCACCGTGGCCTTAGTGCAGATTGCAGTGACCTGGGCCTGAGAGTAGATTGCAGTCAGCGGGGCCTTAGTGCCGATTACAGTGACCTGGGCCTGAGAGTAGATTGCAGTCACTGTGGCCTTAGTGCAGATTGCAGTGACCTGGGCCTGAGAGTAGATTGCAGTCAGCGTGGCCTTAGTGCAGATCTCAGTGACCTGGGCCTGAGAGTAGATTGCAGTCAGCGGGGCCTTAGTGCAGATCTCAGTGACCTGGGCCTGAGAGTAGATTGCAGTCAGCAGGGCCCTAGTGCAGATCTCAGTGACCTGGGCCTGAGAGTAGATTGCAGTCAGCGGGGCCTTAGTGCAGATCACAGTGACCTGGGCCTGAGAGTAGATTGCAGTCATCGTGGCCTTAGTGCAGATCTCAGTGACCTGGGCCTGAGAGTAGATTGCAGTCACTGTGGCCTTAGTGCAGATCGCAGTGACCTGGGCCTGAGAGTAGATTGCAGTCACCGTGGCCTTAGTGCAGATCGCAGTGACCTGGGCCTGAGAGTAGATTGCAGTCACCGTGGCCTTAGTGCAGATCTCAGTGACCTGGGCCTGAGAGTAGATTGTAGTCACCGTGGCCTTAGTGCAGATTGCAGTGACCTGGGCCTGAGAGTAGATTGCAGTCAGCGGGGCCTTAGTGCAGATCTCATTGACCTGGGCCTGAGAGTAGATTGCAGTCACCGGGGCCTTAGTGCAGATTGCAGTGACCTGGGCCTGAGAGTAGATTGCAGTCAGCGTGGCCTTAGTGCAGATCTCAGTGACCTGGGCCTGAGAGTAGATTGCAGTCAGCGGGGCCTTAGTGCAGATCTCAGGGACCTGGGCCTGAGAGTAGATTGCAGTCACCGTGGCCTTAGTGCAGATCTCAGTGACCTGGGCCTGAGAGTAGATTGCAGTCACCGTAGCCTTAGTGCAGATCGCAGTGACCTGGGCCTGAGAGTAGATTGCAGTCAGCGGGGCCTTAGTGCAGATCGCAGTGACCTGGGCATGAGAGTAGATTGCAGTCACTGTGGCCTTAGTGCAGATTGCAGTGACCTGGGCCTGAGAGTTGATTGCAGTCAGCGGGCCTTAGTGCAGATCGCAGTGACCTGGGCTTGAGAGTAGTTTGCAGTCAGCGGGGCCTTAGTGCAGATCGCAGTGACCTGGGCGTGAGAGTAGATTGCAGTCACCGAGGCCTTAGTGCAGATTGCAGTGACCTGGGCCTGAGAGTAGATTGCAGTCAGCGTGGCCTTAGTGCAGATCTCAGTGACCTGGGCCTGAGAGTAGATTGCAGTCACCATGGCCTTAGTGCAGATCGCAGTGACCTGGGCCTGAGAGTAGATTGCAGTCAGCGGGGCCTTAGTGCAGATTGCAGTGACATGGGCCTGAGAGTAGATTGCAGTCAGCGGGGCCTTAGTGCAGATCTCAGTGACCTGGGCCTGAGAGTAGATTGCAGTCAGCGGGGCCTTAGTGCAGATCTCAGTGACCTGGGCCTGAGAGTAGATTGCAGTCACCGTGACCTTAGTGCAGATTGCAGTGACCTGGGCCTGAGAGTAGATTGCAGTCAGCGGGCCTTAGTGCAGATTGCAGTGACCTGGGCCTGAGAGTAGATTGCAGTCAGCGTGGCCTTAGTGCAGATCTCAGTGACCTGGGCCTCAGAGTAGATTGCAGTCAGCGGGGCCTTAATGCAGATCTCAGTGACCTGGGCCTGAGAGTAGATTGCAGTCACCATGGCCTTAGTGCAGATCGCAGTGACCTGGGCCTGAGAGTAGATTGCAGTCACCGTGTCCTTAGTGCAGATCGCAGTGACCTGGGCCTGAGAGTAGATTGCAGTGACCGTGGCCTTCGTGCAGATCTCAGTGACCTGGGCCTGAGAGTAGATTGCAGTCTCCGTGGCCTTAGTGCAGATTGCAGTGACTTGGGCCTGAGAGTAGATTGCAGTCAGAGGGGCCTTAGTGCAGATCTCATTGACCTGGGCCTGAGAGTAGATTGCAGTCACCGGGGCCTTAGTGCAGATTGCAGTGACCTGGGCCTGAGAGTAGATTGCAGTCACCGTGACCTTAGTGCAGATTGCAGTGACCTGGGCCTGAGAGTAGATTGCAGTCAGCGTGGCCTTAGTGCAGATCTCAGTGACCTGGGCCTGAGAGTAGATTGCAGTCAGCGGGGCCTTAGTACAGATCTCAGTGACCTCGGCCTGAGAGTAGATTGCAGTCACCGTGGCCTTAGTGCAGATCTCAGTGACCTGGGCATGAGAGTAGACTGCAGTTAGCGGGGCCTTAGTGCAGATTGCAGTGACCTGGGCCTGAGAGTAGATTGCAGTCACGTGGCCTTAGTGCAGATTGCAGTGACCTGGGCCTGAGAGTAGATTGCAGTCACCGTGGCCTTAGTGCAGATCTCAGTGACCTGGGCCTGAGAGTAGACTTCAGTCACCGTGGCCTTAGTGCAGATTGCAGTGACCTGGGCCTGAGAGTAGATTGCAGTCACCGTGGCCTTAGTGCAGATCTCAGTGACCTGGGCATGAGAGTAGATTGCAGTCAGCGTGGCCTTAGTGCAGATCTCAGTGACCTGGGCCTGAGAGTAGATTGCAGTCACTGTGGCCTTAGTGCAGATCGCAGTGACCTGGGCCTGAGAGTAGATTGCAGTCAGCGGGGATTTAGTGCAGATCTCAGTGACCTGGGCCTGAGAGTAGATTGCAGTCACCGTGGCCTTAGTGCAGATTGCAGTGACCTGGGCCTGAGAGTAGATTGCAGTCAGCGGGGCCTTAGTGCAGATCTCAGTGACCTGGTCCTGAGAGTAGATTGCAGTCACCGTGGCCTTAGTACAGATCTCAGTGACCTGGGCCTGAGAGTAGACTTCAGTCACTGTGGCCTTAGTGCAGATTGCAGTGACCTGGGCCTGAGAATAGGTTGCAGTCACAGTGGCCTTAGTGCAGATCTCAGTGACCTGGGCATGAGAGTAGATTGCAGTTAGCGGGGCCTTAGTGCAGAATGCAGTGACCTGGGCCTGAGAGTAGATTGCAGTCAGCGGGCCTTAGTGCAGATTGCAGTGACCTGGGCCTGAGAGTAGATTGCAGTCACTGTGGCCTTAGTGCAGATTGCAGTGACCTGGGCCTGAGAGTAGATTGCAGTCACTGTGGCCTTAGTGCAGATTGCAGTGACTTGGGCCTGAGAGTAGATTGCAGTCAGCGTGGCCTTAGTGCAGATCTCAGTGACCTGGGCCTGAGAGTAGACTGCAGTCAGCGGGGCCTTAGTGCAGATCTCAGTGACCTGGGCCTGAGAGTAGATTGCAGTCACTGTGGCCTTAGTGCAGATCTCAGTGAATGGGGCCTGAGAGTAGATTGCAGTCAGCGGGGCCTTAGTGCAGATCGCAGTGACCAGGGCCTGAGAGTAGATTGCAGTCAGCGGGGCCTTAGTGCAGATCTCAGTGACCTGGGACTGAGAGTAGATTGCAGTCAGCGTTGCCTTAGTGTAGATCTCAGTGACCTGGGCCTGAGAGTAGATTGCAGTCACCGTGGCCTTAGTGCAGATCTCAGTGACCTGGGCCTGAGAGTAGATTGCAGTCACCGTGGCCTTAGTGCAGATCGCAGTGACCTGTGCCTGAGAGTAGATTGCAGTCACCGTGGCCTTAGTGCAGATTGCAGTGACCTGGGCCTGAGAGTAGAATGCAGTCACCGTGGCCTTAGTGCAGATCTCAGTGACTTGGGCCAGAGAGTAGATTGCAGTCACCGTAGCCTTAGTGCAGATCGCAGTGACCTGGGCCTGAGAGTAGATTGCAGTCACGTGGCCTTAGTGCAGATTGCAGTCACCTAGGCCTAATAGTAGATTGTAGTCACCGTAGCCTTAGTGCAGATTGCAGTGACCTGGGCCTGAGAGTAGATTGCATTCAGCGGGGCCTTAGTGCAGATCTCAGTGACCTGGGCCTGAGAGTAAATTGCAGTCACCATGGTCTTAGTGCAGATCTCAGTGACCTGGGCCTGAGAGTGGATTGCAGTCACCGGGGCTTTAGTGCAGATCGCAGTGACCTGGGCCTGAGAGTAAATTGCAGTCACTGAGGCCTTAGTGCAGATTGCAGTGACCTGGGCCTGAGAGTAGATTGCAGTCACGTGGCCTTAGTGCAGATTGCAGTGACCTGGGCCTCAGAGTAGATTGCAGTCAGCGGGGCCTTAATGCAGATCTCAGTGACCTGGGCCTGAGAGTAGATTGCAGTCAGCGGGGCCTTAGTGCAGATCTCAGTGACCTGGGCCTGACAGTAGATTGCAGTCAGCGGGGCCTTAGTGCAGACCTCAGTGACCTGGGCCTGAGAGTAGATTGCAGTCACCATGGCCTTAGTGCAGATCGCAGTGACCTGGGCCTGAGAGTAGATTGCAGTCACCGTGGCCTTAGTGCAGATCTCAGTGACCTGGGCCTGAGAGTAGATTGCAGTCACTGTGGCCTGAGAGTAGATTGCAGTCACCGTGGCCTTAGTGCAGATCTCAGAGACCTGGGCCTGAGAGTAGACTTCAGTCACCGTGGCCTTAGTGCAGATTGCAGTGACCTGGGCCTGAGAGTAGATTGCAGTCACAGTGGCCTTAGTGCAGATCTCAGTGACCTGGGCATGAGAGTAGATTGCAGTCAGCGTGGCCTTAGTGCAGATCTCAGTGAACTGGGCCTGAGAGTAGATTGCAGTCACTGTGGCCTTAGTGCAGATCGCAGTGACCTGGGCCTGAGAGTAAATTGCAGTGAGCGGGGATTTAGTGCAGATCTCAGTGACCTGGGCCTGAGAGTAGATTGCAGTCACCGTGCCCTTAGTGCAGATTGCAGTGACCTGGGCCTGAGAGTAGATTGCAGTCAGTGGGGCCTTAGTGCAGATCTCAGTGACCTGGTCCTGAGAGTAGATTGCAGTCACCGTGGCCTTAGTGCAGATCTCAGTGACCTGGGCCTGAGAGTAGACTTCAGTCACTGTGGCCTTAGTGCAGATTGCAGTGACCTGGGCCTGAGAATAGGTTGCAGTCACAGTGGCCTTAGTGCAGATCTCAGTGACCTGGGCATGAGAGTAGATTGCAGTTAGCGGGGCCTTAGTGCAGATTGCAGTGACCTGGGCCTGAGAGTAGATTGCAGTCAGCGGGGCCTTAGTGCAGATTGCAGTGACCTGGGCCTGAGAGTAGATTGCAGTCACTGTGGCCGTAGTGCAGATTGCAGTGACCTGGGCCTGAGAGTAGATTGCAGTCACCGGGGCCTTAGTGCAGATTGCAGTGACCTGGGCCTGAGAGTAGATTGCAGTCACTGTGGCCTTAGTGCGGATTGCAGTGACCTGGGCCTGAGAGTAGATTGCAGTCAGCGTGGCCTTATTGCAGATCTCAGTGACCTGGGCCTGAGAGTAGATTGCAGTCACCGGGGCCTTAGTGCAGATTGCAGTGACCTGGGCCTGAGAGTAGATTGCAGTCACTGTGGCCTTAGTGCGGATTGCAGTGACCTGGGCCTGAGAGTAGATTGCAGTCACTGTGGCCTTAGTGCAGATCTCAGTGAATGGGGCCTGAGAGTAGATTGCAGTCAGCGGGGCCTTAGTGCAGATTGCAGTGACCTGGGCCTGAGAGTAGATTGCAGTCACTGTGGCCGTAGTGCAGATTGCAGTGACCTGGGCCTGAGAGTAGATTGCAGTGACCGTGGCCTTCGTGCAGATCTCAGTGACCTGGGGCCTGAGAGTAGATTGCAGTCAGCGGGGCCTTAGTGCAGATTGCAGTGACCTGGGCCTGAGAGTAGATTGCAGTCACTGTGGCCGTAGTGCAGATTGCAGTGACCTGGGCCTGAGAGTAGATTGCAGTCACAGTGGCCTTAGTGCAGATCTCAGTGACCTGGGCATGAGAGTAGATTGCAGTCAGCGTGGCCTTAGTGCAGATCTCAGTGACCTGGGCCTGAGAGTAGATTGCAGTCACTGTGGCCTTAGTGCAGATCGCAGTGACCTGGGCCTGAGAGTAGATTGCAGTCAGCGGGGATTTAGTGCAGATCTCAGTGACCTGGGCCTGAGAGTAGATTGCAGTCACCGTGGCCTTAGTGCAGATTGCAGTGACCTGGGCCTGAGAGTAGATTGCAGTCAGCGGGGCCTTAGTGCAGATCTCAGTGACCTGGTCCTGAGAGTAGATTGCAGTCACCGTGGCCTTAGTACAGATCTCAGTGACCTGGGCCTGAGAGTAGACTTCAGTCACTGTGGCCTTAGTGCAGATTGCAGTGACCTGGGCCTGAGAATAGGTTGCAGTCACAGTGGCCTTAGTGCAGATCTCAGTGACCTGGGCATGAGAGTAGATTGCAGTTAGCGGGGCCTTAGTGCAGAATGCAGTGACCTGGGCCTGAGAGTAGATTGCAGTCAGCGGGCCTTAGTGCAGATTGCAGTGACCTGGGCCTGAGAGTAGATTGCAGTCACTGTGGCCTTAGTGCAGATTGCAGTGACCTGGGCCTGAGAGTAGATTGCAGTCACTGTGGCCTTAGTGCAGATTGCAGTGACTTGGGCCTGAGAGTAGATTGCAGTCAGCGTGGCCTTAGTGCAGATCTCAGTGACCTGGGCCTGAGAGTAGACTGCAGTCAGCGGGGCCTTAGTGCAGATCTCAGTGACCTGGGCCTGAGAGTAGATTGCAGTCACTGTGGCCTTAGTGCAGATCTCAGTGAATGGGGCCTGAGAGTAGATTGCAGTCAGCGGGGCCTTAGTGCAGATCGCAGTGACCAGGGCCTGAGAGTAGATTGCAGTCAGCGGGGCCTTAGTGCAGATCTCAGTGACCTGGGACTGAGAGTAGATTGCAGTCAGCGTTGCCTTAGTGTAGATCTCAGTGACCTGGGCCTGAGAGTAGATTGCAGTCACCGTGGCCTTAGTGCAGATCTCAGTGACCTGGGCCTGAGAGTAGATTGCAGTCACCGTGGCCTTAGTGCAGATCGCAGTGACCTGTGCCTGAGAGTAGATTGCAGTCACCGTGGCCTTAGTGCAGATTGCAGTGACCTGGGCCTGAGAGTAGAATGCAGTCACCGTGGCCTTAGTGCAGATCTCAGTGACTTGGGCCAGAGAGTAGATTGCAGTCACCGTAGCCTTAGTGCAGATCGCAGTGACCTGGGCCTGAGAGTAGATTGCAGTCACGTGGCCTTAGTGCAGATTGCAGTCACCTAGGCCTAATAGTAGATTGTAGTCACCGTAGCCTTAGTGCAGATTGCAGTGACCTGGGCCTGAGAGTAGATTGCATTCAGCGGGGCCTTAGTGCAGATCTCAGTGACCTGGGCCTGAGAGTAAATTGCAGTCACCATGGTCTTAGTGCAGATCTCAGTGACCTGGGCCTGAGAGTGGATTGCAGTCACCGGGGCTTTAGTGCAGATCGCAGTGACCTGGGCCTGAGAGTAAATTGCAGTCACTGAGGCCTTAGTGCAGATTGCAGTGACCTGGGCCTGAGAGTAGATTGCAGTCACGTGGCCTTAGTGCAGATTGCAGTGACCTGGGCCTCAGAGTAGATTGCAGTCAGCGGGGCCTTAATGCAGATCTCAGTGACCTGGGCCTGAGAGTAGATTGCAGTCAGCGGGGCCTTAGTGCAGATCTCAGTGACCTGGGCCTGACAGTAGATTGCAGTCAGCGGGGCCTTAGTGCAGACCTCAGTGACCTGGGCCTGAGAGTAGATTGCAGTCACCATGGCCTTAGTGCAGATCGCAGTGACCTGGGCCTGAGAGTAGATTGCAGTCACCGTGGCCTTAGTGCAGATCTCAGTGACCTGGGCCTGAGAGTAGATTGCAGTCACTGTGGCCTGAGAGTAGATTGCAGTCACCGTGGCCTTAGTGCAGATCTCAGAGACCTGGGCCTGAGAGTAGACTTCAGTCACCGTGGCCTTAGTGCAGATTGCAGTGACCTGGGCCTGAGAGTAGATTGCAGTCACAGTGGCCTTAGTGCAGATCTCAGTGACCTGGGCATGAGAGTAGATTGCAGTCAGCGTGGCCTTAGTGCAGATCTCAGTGAACTGGGCCTGAGAGTAGATTGCAGTCACTGTGGCCTTAGTGCAGATCGCAGTGACCTGGGCCTGAGAGTAAATTGCAGTGAGCGGGGATTTAGTGCAGATCTCAGTGACCTGGGCCTGAGAGTAGATTGCAGTCACCGTGCCCTTAGTGCAGATTGCAGTGACCTGGGCCTGAGAGTAGATTGCAGTCAGTGGGGCCTTAGTGCAGATCTCAGTGACCTGGTCCTGAGAGTAGATTGCAGTCACCGTGGCCTTAGTGCAGATCTCAGTGACCTGGGCCTGAGAGTAGACTTCAGTCACTGTGGCCTTAGTGCAGATTGCAGTGACCTGGGCCTGAGAATAGGTTGCAGTCACAGTGGCCTTAGTGCAGATCTCAGTGACCTGGGCATGAGAGTAGATTGCAGTTAGCGGGGCCTTAGTGCAGATTGCAGTGACCTGGGCCTGAGAGTAGATTGCAGTCAGCGGGGCCTTAGTGCAGATTGCAGTGACCTGGGCCTGAGAGTAGATTGCAGTCACTGTGGCCGTAGTGCAGATTGCAGTGACCTGGGCCTGAGAGTAGATTGCAGTCACCGGGGCCTTAGTGCAGATTGCAGTGACCTGGGCCTGAGAGTAGATTGCAGTCACTGTGGCCTTAGTGCGGATTGCAGTGACCTGGGCCTGAGAGTAGATTGCAGTCAGCGTGGCCTTATTGCAGATCTCAGTGACCTGGGCCTGAGAGTAGATTGCAGTCACCGGGGCCTTAGTGCAGATTGCAGTGACCTGGGCCTGAGAGTAGATTGCAGTCACTGTGGCCTTAGTGCGGATTGCAGTGACCTGGGCCTGAGAGTAGATTGCAGTCACTGTGGCCTTAGTGCAGATCTCAGTGAATGGGGCCTGAGAGTAGATTGCAGTCAGCGGGGCCTTAGTGCAGATTGCAGTGACCTGGGCCTGAGAGTAGATTGCAGTCACTGTGGCCGTAGTGCAGATTGCAGTGACCTGGGCCTGAGAGTAGATTGCAGTGACCGTGGCCTTCGTGCAGATCTCAGTGACCTGGGGCCTGAGAGTAGATTGCAGTCAGCGGGGCCTTAGTGCAGATTGCAGTGACCTGGGCCTGAGAGTAGATTGCAGTCACTGTGGCCGTAGTGCAGATTGCAGTGACCTGGGCCTGAGAGTAGATTGCAGTCACCGGGGCCTTAGTGCAGATTGCAGTGACCTGGGCCTGAGAGTAGATTGCAGTGACCGTGGCCTTCAGTGCAGATCTCAGTGACCTGGGCCTGAGAGTAGATTGCAGTCTCCGTGGCCTTAGTGCAGATTGCAGTGACTTGGGCCTGAGAGTAGATTGCAGTCAGCATGGCCTTAGTGCAGATCTCAGTGACCTGGGCCTGAGAGTAGATTGCAGTCAGCGGGGCCTTAGTACAGATCTCAGTGACCTCGGCCTGAGAGTAGATTGCAGTCACCGTGGCCTTAGTGCAGATCTCAGTGACCTGGGCATGAGAGTAGACTGCAGTTAGCGGGGCCTTAGTGCAGATTGCAGTGACCTGGGCCTGAGAGTAGATTGCAGTCAAGTGGCCTTAGTGCAGATTGCAGTGACCAGGGCCTGAGAGTAGATTGCAGTCACCGTGGCCTTAGTGCAGATCTCAGTGATCTGGGCCTGAGAGTAGACTTCAGTCACCGTGGCCTTAGTGCAGATTGCAGTGACCTGGACCTGAGAGTAGATTGCAGTCACAGTGGCCTTAGTGCAGATCTCAGTGACCTGGGCATGAGAGTAGATTGCAGTCAGCGTGGCCTTAGTGCAGATCTCAGTGACCTGGGCCTGAGAGTAGATTGCAGTCACTGTGGCCTTAGTGCAGATCGCAGTGACCTGGGCCTGAGAGTAAATTGCAGTCAGCGGGGATTTAGTGCAGATCTCAGTGACCTGGGCCTGAGAGTAGATTGCAGTCACCGTGGCCTTAGTGCAGATTGCAGTGACCTGGGCCTGAGAGTAGATTGCAGTCAGCGGGGCCTTAGTGCAGATCTCAGTGACCTGGTCCTGAGAGTAGATTGCAGTCACCCTGGCCTTAGTGCAGATCTCAGTGACCTGGGCCTGAGAGTAGACTTCTGTCACTGTGGCCTTAGTGCAGATTGCAGTGACCTGGGCCTGAGAATAGGTTGCAGTCACAGTGGCCTTAGTGCAGATCTCAGTGACCTGGGCATGAGAGTAGATTGCAGTTAGCGGGGCCTTAGTGCAGATTGCAGTGACCTGGGCCTGAGAGTAGATTGCAGTCAGCGGGGCCTTAGTGCAGATTGCAGTGACTTGGGCCTGAGAGTAGATTGCAGTCACTGTGGCCGTAGTGCAGATTGCAGTGACCTGGGCCTGAGAGTAGATTGCAGTCACCGGGGCCTTAGTGCAGATTGCAGTGACCTGGGCCTGAGAGTAGATTGCAGTCACTGTAGCCTTAGTGCAGATTGCAGTGACCTGGGCCTGAGAGTAGATTGCAGTCAGCGTGGCCTTATTGCAGATCTCAGTGACCTGGGCCTGAGAGTAGACTGCAGTCAGCGGGGCCTTAGTGCAGATCTCAGTGACCTGGGCCTGAGAGTAGATTGCAGTCACTGTGGCCTTAGTGCAGATCTCAGTGAATGGGGCCTGAGAGTAGATTGCAGTCAGCGGGGCCTTAGTGCAGATTGCAGTGACCTGGGCCTGAGAGTAGATTGCAGTCACTGTGGCCGTAGTGCAGATTGCAGTGACCTGGGCCTGAGAGTAGATTGCAGTCACCGGGGCCTTAGTGCAGATTGCAGTGACCTGGGCCTGAGAGTAGATTGCAGTCAGCGTGGCCTTAGTGCAGATCTCAGTGACCTGGGCCTGAGAGTAGACTGCAGTCAGCGGGGCATTAGTGCAGATCTCAGTGACCTGGGCCTGAGAGTAGATTGCAGTCACTGTGGCCTTAGTGCAGATCTCAGTGAATGGGGCCTGAGAGTAGATTGCAGTCAGCCGGGCCTTAGTGCAGATCGCAGTGACCTGGGCCTGAGAGTAGATTGCAGTCAGCGGGGCCTTAGTGCAGATCTCAGTGACCTAGGACTGAGAGTAGATTGCAGTCAGCGTTGCCTTAGTGTAGATCTCAGTGAACTGGGCCTGAGAGTAGATTGCAGTCACCGTGGCCTTAGTGCAGATCTCAGTGACCTGGGCCTGAGAGTAGATTGCAGTCAGCGTGGCCTTAGTGCAGATCTCAGTGACCTGGGCCTGAGAGTAGACTGCAGTCAGCGGGGCCTTAGTGCAGATCTCAGTGACCTGGGCCTGAGAGTAGATTGCAGTCACTGTGGCCTTAGTGCAGATCTCAGTGAATGGGGCCTGAGAGTAGATTGCAGTCAGCGGGGCCTTAGTGCAGATTGCAGTGACCTGGGCCTGAGAGTAGATTGCAGTCACTGTGGCCTTAGTGCAGATCTCAGTGAATGGGGCCTGAGAGTAGATTGCAGTCAGCCGGGCCTTAGTGCAGATCGCAGTGACCTGGGCCTGAGAGTAGATTGCAGTCAGCGGGGCCTTAGTGCAGATCTCAGTGACCTGGGACTGAGAGTAGATTGCAGTCAGCGTTGCCTTAGTGTAGATCTCAGTGAACTGGGCCTGAGAGTAGATTGCAGTCACCGTGGCCTTAGTGCAGATCTCAGTGACCTGGGCCTGAGAGTAGATTGCAGTCAGCGTGGCCTTATTGCAGATCTCAGTGACCTGGGCCTGAGAGTAGACTGCAGTCAGCGGGGCCTTAGTGCAGATCTCAGTGACCTGGGCCTGAGAGTAGATTGCAGTCACTGTGGCCTTAGTGCAGATCTCAGTGAATGGGGCCTGAGAGTAGATTGCAGTCAGCGGGGCCTTAGTGCAGATTGCAGTGACCTGGGCCTGAGAGTAGACTTCAGTCACCGTGGCCTTAGTGCAGATTGCAGTGACCTGGACCTGAGAGTAGATTGCAGTCACAGTGGCCTTAGTGCAGATCTCAGTGAATGGGGCCTGAGAGTAGATTGCAGTCAGCGGGGCCTTAGTGCAGATTGCAGTGACCTGGGCCTGAGAGTAGACTTCAGTCACCGTGGCCTTAGTGCAGATTGCAGTGACCTGGACCTGAGAGTAGATTGCAGTCACAGTGGCCTTAGTGCAGATCTCAGTGACCTGGGCATGAGAGTAGATTGCAGTCAGCGTGGCCTTAGTGCAGATCTCAGTGACCTGGGCCTGAGAGTAGATTGCAGTCACTGTGGCCTTAGTGCAGATCGCAGTGACCTGGGCCTGAGAGTAAATTGCAGTCAGCGGGGATTTAGTGCAGATCTCAGTGACCTGGGCCTGAGAGTAGATTGCAGTCACCGTGGCCTTAGTGCAGATTGCAGTGACCTGGGCCTGAGAGTAGATTGCAGTCAGCGGGGCCTTAGTGCAGATCTCAGTGACCTGGTCCTGAGAGTAGATTGCAGTCACCCTGGCCTTAGTGCAGATCTCAGTGACCTGGGCCTGAGAGTAGACTTCTGTCACTGTGGCCTTAGTGCAGATTGCAGTGACCTGGGCCTGAGAATAGGTTGCAGTCACAGTGGCCTTAGTGCAGATCTCAGTGACCTGGGCATGAGAGTAGATTGCAGTTAGCGGGGCCTTAGTGCAGATTGCAGTGACCTGGGCCTGAGAGTAGATTGCAGTCAGCGGGGCCTTAGTGCAGATTGCAGTGACTTGGGCCTGAGAGTAGATTGCAGTCACTGTGGCCGTAGTGCAGATTGCAGTGACCTGGGCCTGAGAGTAGATTGCAGTCACCGGGGCCTTAGTGCAGATTGCAGTGACCTGGGCCTGAGAGTAGATTGCAGTCACTGTGGCCTTAGTGCAGATTGCAGTGACCTGGGCCTGAGAGTAGATTGCAGTCAGCGTGGCCTTATTGCAGATCTCAGTGACCTGGGCCTGAGAGTAGACTGCAGTCAGCGGGGCCTTAGTGCAGATCTCAGTGACCTGGGCCTGAGAGTAGATTGCAGTCACTGTGGCCTTAGTGCAGATCTCAGTGAATGGGGCCTGAGAGTAGATTGCAGTCAGCGGGGCCTTAGTGCAGATTGCAGTGACCTGGGCCTGAGAGTAGATTGCAGTCACTGTGGCCGTAGTGCAGATTGCAGTGACCTGGGCCTGAGAGTAGATTGCAGTCACCGGGGCCTTAGTGCAGATTGCAGTGACCTGGGCCTGAGAGTAGATTTCAGTCAGCGTGGCCTTAGTGCAGATCTCAGTGACCTGGGCCTGAGAGTAGACTGCAGTCAGCGGGGCCTTAGTGCAGATCTCAGTGACCTGGGCCTGAGAGTAGATTGCAGTCACTGTGGCCTTAGTGCAGATCTCAGTGAATGGGGCCTGAGAGTAGATTGCAGTCAGCCGGGCCTTAGTGCAGATCGCAGTGACCTGGGCCTGAGAGTAGATTGCAGTCAGCGGGGCCTTAGTGCAGATCTCAGTGACCTGGGACTGAGAGTAGATTGCAGTCAGCGTTGCCTTAGTGTAGATCTCAGTGACCTGGGCCTGAGAGTAGATTGCAGTCACCGTGGCCTTAGTGCAGATCTCAGTGACCTGGGCCTGAGAGTAGATTGCAGTCACCGTGGCCTTAGTGCAGATCGCAGTGACCTGTGCCTGAGAGTAGATTGCAGTCACCGTGGCCTTAGTGCAGATTGCAGTGACCTGGGCCTGAGAGTAGAATGCAGTCACCATGGCCTTAGTGCAGATCTCAGTGACTTGGGTCAGAGAGTAGATTGCAGTCACCGTAGCCTTAGTGCAGATCGCAGTGACCTGGGCCTGAGAGTAGATTGCAGTCACGTGGCCTTAGTGCAGATTGCAGTCACCTAGGCCTAATAGTAGATTGTAGTCACCGTAGCCTTAGCGCAGATTGCAGTGACCTGGGCCTGAGAGTAGATTGCATTCAGCGGGGCCTTAGTGCAGATCTCAGTGACCTGGGCCTGAGAGTAAATTGCAGTCACCATGGCCTTAGTGCAGATCTCAGTGACCTGGGCCTAATAGTAGATTGTAGTCACCGTAGCCTTAGCGCAGATTGCAGTGACCTGGGCCTGAGAGTAGATTGCATTCAGCGGGGCCTTAGTGCAGATCTCAGTGACCTGGGCCTGAGAGTAAATTGCAGTCACCATGGCCTTAGTGCAGATCTCAGTGACCTGGGCCTGAGAGTAGATTGCAGTCACCGGGGCCTTAGTGCAGATTGCAGTGACCTGGGCCTGAGAGTAGATTGCAGTCACTGTGGCCTTAGTGCAGATTGCAGTGACCTGGGCCTGAGAGTAGATTGCAGTCAGCGTGGCCTTATTGCAGATCTCAGTGACCTGGGCCTGAGAGTAGACTGCAGTCACCGTGGCCTTAGTGCAGATCTCAGTGACCTGGGCCTGAGAGTAGATTGCAGTCACTGTGGCCTTAGTGCAGATCTCAGTGAATGGGGCCTGAGAGTAGATTGCAGTCAGCGGGGCCTTGGTGCAGATTGCAGTGACCTGGGCCTGAGAGTAGATTGCAGTCACTGTGGCCGTAGTGCAGATTGCAGTGACCTGGGCCTGAGAGTAGATTGCAGTCACCGGGGCCTTAGTGCAGATTGCAGTGACCTGGGCCTGAGAGTAGATTGCAGTCAGCGTGGCCTTAGTGCAGATCTCAGTGACCTGGGCCTGAGAGTAGACTGCAGTCAGCGGGGCCTTAGTGCAGATCTCAGTGACCTGGGCCTGAGAGTAGATTGCAGTCACTGTGGCCTTAGTGCAGATCTCAGTGAATGGGGCCTGAGAGTAGATTGCAGTCAGCCGGGCCTTAGTGCAGATCGCAGTGACCTGGGCCTGAGAGTAGATTGCAGTCAGCGGGGCCTTAGTGCAGATCTCAGTGACCTGGGACTGAGAGTAGATTGCAGTCAGCGTTGCCTTAGTGTAGATCTCAGTGAACTGGGCCTGAGAGTAGATTGCAGTCACCGTGGCCTTAGTGCAGATCTCAGTGACCTGGGCCTGAGAGTAGATTGCAGTCAGCGTGGCCTTATTGCAGATCTCAGTGACCTGGGCCTGAGAGTAGACTGCAGTCAGCGGGGCCTTAGTGCAGATCTCAGTGACCTGGGCCTGAGAGTAGATTGCAGTCACTGTGGCCTTAGTGCAGATCTCAGTGAATGGGGCCTGAGAGTAGATTGCAGTCAGCGGGGCCTTAGTGCAGATTGCAGTGACCTGGGCCTGAGAGTAGACTTCAGTCACCGTGGCCTTAGTGCAGATTGCAGTGACCTGGACCTGAGAGTAGATTGCAGTCACAGTGGCCTTAGTGCAGATCTCAGTGACCTGGGCATGAGAGTAGATTGCAGTCAGCGTGGCCTTAGTGCAGATCTCAGTGACCTGGGCCTGAGAGTAGATTGCAGTCACTGTGGCCTTAGTGCAGATCGCAGTGACCTGGGCCTGAGAGTAAATTGCAGTCAGCGGGGATTTAGTGCAGATCTCAGTGACCTGGGCCTGAGAGTAGATTGCAGTCACCGTGGCCTTAGTGCAGATTGCAGTGACCTGGGCCTGAGAGTAGATTGCAGTCAGCGGGGCCTTAGTGCAGATCTCAGTGACCTGGTCCTGAGAGTAGATTGCAGTCACCCTGGCCTTAGTGCAGATCTCAGTGACCTGGGCCTGAGAGTAGACTTCTGTCACTGTGGCCTTAGTGCAGATTGCAGTGACCTGGGCCTGAGAATAGGTTGCAGTCACAGTGGCCTTAGTGCAGATCTCAGTGACCTGGGCATGAGAGTAGATTGCAGTTAGCGGGGCCTTAGTGCAGATTGCAGTGACCTGGGCCTGAGAGTAGATTGCAGTCAGCGGGGCCTTAGTGCAGATTGCAGTGACTTGGGCCTGAGAGTAGATTGCAGTCACTGTGGCCGTAGTGCAGATTGCAGTGACCTGGGCCTGAGAGTAGATTGCAGTCACCGGGGCCTTAGTGCAGATTGCAGTGACCTGGGCCTGAGAGTAGATTGCAGTCACTGTGGCCTTAGTGCAGATTGCAGTGACCTGGGCCTGAGAGTAGATTGCAGTCAGCGTGGCCTTATTGCAGATCTCAGTGACCTGGGCCTGAGAGTAGACTGCAGTCAGCGGGGCCTTAGTGCAGATCTCAGTGACCTGGGCCTGAGAGTAGATTGCAGTCACTGTGGCCTTAGTGCAGATCTCAGTGAATGGGGCCTGAGAGTAGATTGCAGTCAGCGGGGCCTTAGTGCAGATTGCAGTGACCTGGGCCTGAGAGTAGATTGCAGTCACTGTGGCCGTAGTGCAGATTGCAGTGACCTGGGCCTGAGAGTAGACTGCAGTCAGCGGGGCCTTAGTGCAGATCTCAGTGAATGGGGCCTGAGAGTAGATTGCAGTCACCGGGGCCTTAGTGCAGATTGCAGTGACCTGGGCCTGAGAGTAGATTTCAGTCAGCGTGGCCTTAGTGCAGATCTCAGTGACCTGGGCCTGAGAGTAGACTGCAGTCAGCGGGGCCTTAGTGCAGATCTCAGTGACCTGGGCCTGAGAGTAGATTGCAGTCACTGTGGCCTTAGTGCAGATCTCAGTGAATGGGGCCTGAGAGTAGATTGCAGTCAGCCGGGCCTTAGTGCAGATCGCAGTGACCTGGGCCTGAGAGTAGATTGCAGTCAGCGGGGCCTTAGTGCAGATCTCAGTGACCTGGGACTGAGAGTAGATTGCAGTCAGCGTTGCCTTAGTGTAGATCTCAGTGACCTGGGCCTGAGAGTAGATTGCAGTCACCGTGGCCTTAGTGCAGATCTCAGTGACCTGGGCCTGAGAGTAGATTGCAGTCACCGTGGCCTTAGTGCAGATCGCAGTGACCTGTGCCTGAGAGTAGATTGCAGTCACCGTGGCCTTAGTGCAGATTGCAGTGACCTGGGCCTGAGAGTAGAATGCAGTCACCATGGCCTTAGTGCAGATCTCAGTGACTTGGGTCAGAGAGTAGATTGCAGTCACCGTAGCCTTAGTGCAGATCGCAGTGACCTGGGCCTGAGAGTAGATTGCAGTCACGTGGCCTTAGTGCAGATTGCAGTCACCTAGGCCTAATAGTAGATTGTAGTCACCGTAGCCTTAGCGCAGATTGCAGTGACCTGGGCCTGAGAGTAGATTGCATTCAGCGGGGCCTTAGTGCAGATCTCAGTGACCTGGGCCTGAGAGTAAATTGCAGTCACCATGGCCTTAGTGCAGATCTCAGTGACCTGGGCCTAATAGTAGATTGTAGTCACCGTAGCCTTAGCGCAGATTGCAGTGACCTGGGCCTGAGAGTAGATTGCATTCAGCGGGGCCTTAGTGCAGATCTCAGTGACCTGGGCCTGAGAGTAAATTGCAGTCACCATGGCCTTAGTGCAGATCTCAGTGACCTGGGCCTGAGAGTAGATTGCAGTCACCGAGGCCTTAGTGCAGATTGCAGTGACCTGGGCCTGAGAGTAGATTGCAGTCACGTGGCCTTAGTGCAGATTGCAGTGACCTGGGCCTGAGAGTAGATTGCAGTCACGTGGCCTTAGAGCAGATTGCAGTGACCTGGGCCTGAGAGTAGATTGCAGTCACAGTGGCCTTAGTGCAGATCTCAGTGACCTGGGCATGAGAGTAGATTGCAGTCAGCGTGGCCTTAGTGCAGATCTCAGTGACCTGGGCCTGAGAGTAAACTGCAGTCAGCGGGGCCTTAGTGCAGATCTCAGTGACCTGGGCCTGAGAGTAGATTGCAGTCAATGTGGCCTTAGTGCAGATCGCAGTGACCTGGGCCTGAGAGTAGATTGCAGTCAGCGGGGCCTTAGTGCAGATCTCAGTGACCTGGGCCTGAGAGTAGATTGCAGTCACCGTGGCCTTAGTGCAGATCGCAGTGACCTGGGCCTGAGAGTAGATTGCAGTCAGCGGGGCCTTAGTGCAGATCTCAGTGACCTGGGCCTGAGAGTAGATTGCAGTCACCGTGGCCTTAGTGCAGATCTCAGTGACCTGGGCCTGAGAGTAGACTTCAGTCACCGTGGCCTTAGTGCAGATTGCAGTGACCTGGGCCTGAGAATAGATTGCAGTCACAGTGGCCTTAGTGCAGATCTCAGTGACCTGGGCATGAGAGTATATTGCAGTTAGCGGGGCCTTAGTGCAGATTGCAGTGACCTGGGCCTGAGAGTAGATTGCAGTCAGCGGGGCCTTAGTGCAGATTGCAGTGACCTGGGCCTGAGAGTAGATTGCAGTCACTGTGGCCTTAGTGCAGATTGCAGTGACCTGGGGCTGAGAGTAGATTGCAGTCACCGGGGCCTTAGTGCAGATTGCAGTGACCTGGGCCTGAGAGTAGATTGCAGTCACTGTGGCCTTAGTGCAGATTGCAGTGACCTGGGCCTGAGAGTAGATTGCAGTCAGCGTGGCCTTAGTGCAGATCTCAGTGACCTGGGCCTGAGAGTAGACTGCAGTCAGCGGGCCTTAGTGCAGATCTCAGTGACCTGGGCCTGAGAGTAGATTGCAGTCACCGTGGCCTTAGTGCAGATCGCAGTGACCTGTGCCTGAGAGTAGATTGCAGTCACCGTGGCCTTAGTGCAGATTGCAGTGACCTGGGCCTGAGAGTAGAATGCAGTGACCGTGGCCTTAGTGCAGATCACAGTGACTTGGTCCAGAGAGCAGATTGCAGTCACCGTAGCCTTAGTGCAGATCGCAGTGACCTGGGCCTGAGAGTAGATTGCAGTCACGTGGCCTATGTGCAGATTGCAGTCACCTAGGCCTAATAGTAGATTGTAGTCACCGTAGCCTTAGTGCAGATTGCAGTGACCTGGGCCTGAGAGTAGATTGCATTCAGCGGGGCCTTAGTGCAGATCTCAGTGACCTGGGCCTGAGAGTAAATTGCAGTCACCATGGCCTTAGTGCAGATCTCAGTGACCTGGGCCTGAGAGTGGATTGCAGTCCCCGTGGCTTTAGTGCAGATCACAGTGACCTGGGCCTGAGAGTAGATTGCAGTCACCGAGGCTTTAGTGCAGATTGCAGTGACCTGGGCCTGAGAGTAGATTGCAGTCACTGTGGCCTTACTGCAGATTGCAGTGACCTGGGGCTGAGAGTAGATTGCAGTCACCGGGGCCTTAGTGCAGATTGCAGTGACCTGGGCCTGAGAGTAGATTGCAGTCACTGTGGCCTTAGTGCAGATTGCAGTGACCTGGGCCTGAGAGTAGATTGCAGTCAGCGTGGCCTTAGTGCAGATCTCAGTGACCTGGGCCTGAGAGTAGATTGCAGTCACTGTGGCCTTAGTGCAGATTGCAGTGACCTGGGCCTGAGAGTAGACTGCAGTCAGCGGGCCTTAGTGCAGATCTCAGTGACCTGGGCCTGAGAGTAGATTGCAGTCACTGTGGCCTTAGTGCAGATCTCAGTGAATGGGGCCTGAGAGTAGATTGCAGTCAGCGGGGCCTTAGTGCAGATCACAGTGACCTGGGCCTGAGAGTAGATTGCAGTCAGCGGGGCCTTAGTGCAGATCTCAGTGACCTGGGCCTGAGAGTAGATTGCAGTCAGCGTTGCCTTAGTGTAGATCTCAGTGACCTGGGCCTGAGAGTAGATTGCAGTCACCGTGGCCTTAGTGCAGATCTCAGTGACCTGGGCCTGAGAGTAGATTGCAGTCACTGTGGCCTTAGTGCAGATCGCAGTGACCTGTGCCTGAGAGTAGATTGCAGTCACCGAGGCCTTAGTGCAGATTGCAGTGACCTGGGCCTGAGAGTAGAATGCAGTGACCGTGGCCTTAGTGCAGATCTCAGTGACTTGGTCCAGAGAGCAGATTGCAGTCACCGTAGCCTTAGTGCAGATCGCAGTGACCTGGGCCTGAGAGTAGATTGCAGTCACGTGGCCTATGTGCAGATTGCAGTCACCTAGGCCTAATAGTAGATTGTAGTCACCGTAGCCTTAGTGCAGATTGCAGTGACCTGGGCCTGAGAGTAGATTGCAGTCACGTGGCCTATGTGCAGATTGCAGTCACCTAGGCCTAATAGTAGATTGTAGTCACCGTAGCCTTAGTGCAGATCGCAGTGACCTGGGCCTGAGAGTAGATTGCAGTCACCAAGGCCTTAGTGCAGATTGCAGTGACCTGGGCCTGAGAGTAGATTGCAGTCACTTGGCCTTAGTGCAGATTGCAGTGACCTGGGCCTGAGAGTAGATTGCAGTCACGTGGCCTTAGAGCAGATTGCAGTGACCTGGGCCTGAGAGTAGATTAGAGTCACTGTGGCCTTAGTGCAGATTGCAGTGACCTGGGCCTGAGAGTAGATTTCAGTCAGCGGGGCCTTAGTGCAGATCTCAGTGACCTGGGCCTGAGAGTAGATTGCAGTCAGCGTGGCCTTAGTGCAGATTGCAGTGACCTGGGCCTGAGAGTAGATTGCAGTCACGTGGCCTTAGTGCAGATTGCAGTGACCTGGGCCTGAGAGTAGATTGCAGTCACCTGGCCTTAGTGCAGATTGCAGTGATCTAGGCCTGAGAGTAGATTGCAGTCACTGTGGCCTTAGTGCAGATTGCAGTGACCTGGGCCTGAGAGTAGATTACAGTCAGCGGGGCCTTAGTGCAGATCTCAGTGACCTGGGCCTGAGAGTAGATTGCAGTCAGCGTGGCCTTAGTGCAGATTGCAGTGACCTGGGCCTGAGAGTTGATTGCAGTCATGTGGCCTTAATGCAGATTGCAGTGACCTGGGCCTGAGAGTATATTGCAGTCACTGTGGCCTTAGTGCAGATTGCAGTGACCTGGGCCTGAGAGTAGATTGCAGTCAGCGGGGCCTTAGTGCAGATCTCAGTGACCTGGTCCTGAGAGTAGATTGCAGTCACCGTGGCCTTAGTGCAGATCTCAGTGACCTGGGCCTGAGAGTAGACTTCAGTCACTGTGGCCTTAGTGCAGATTGCAGTGACCTGGGCCTGAGAATAGGTTGCAGTCACAGTGGCCTTAGTGCAGATCTCAGTGACCTGGGCATGAGAGTAGATTGCAGTTAGCGGGGCCTTAGTGCAGATTGCAGTGACCTGGGCCTGAGAGTAGATTGCAGTCAGCGGGCCTTAGTGCAGACTGCAGTGACCTGGGCCTGAGAGTAGATTGCAGTCACTGTGGCCTTAGTGCAGATTGCAGTGACCTGGGCCTGAGAGTAGATTGCAGTCACTGTGGCCTTAGTGCAGATTGCAGTGACTTGGGCCTGAGAGTAGATTGCAGTCAGCGTGGCCTTAGTGCAGATCTCAGTGACCTGGGCCTGAGAGTAGACTGCAGTCAGCGGGGCCTTAGTGCAGATCTCAGTGACCTGGGCCTGAGAGTAGATTGCAGTCACTGTGGCCTTAGTGCAGATCTCAGTGAATGGGGCCTGAGAGTAGATTGCAGTCAGCGGGGCCTTAGTGCAGATCGCAGTGACCTGGGCCTGAGAGTAGATTGCAGTCAGCGGGGCCTTAGTGCAGATCTCAGTGACCTGGGCCTGAGAGTAGATTGCAGTCACCGTGGCCTTAGTGCAGATCTCAGTGACCTGGGCCTGAGAGTAGACTTCAGTCACCGTGGCCTTAGTGCAGATTGCAGTGACCTGGGCCTGAGAATAGATTGCAGTCACAGTGGCCTTAGTGCAGATCTCAGTGACCTGGGCATGAGAGTATATTGCAGTTAGCGGGGCCTTAGTGCAGATTGCAGTGACCTGGGCCTGAGAGTAGATTGCAGTCAGCGGGGCCTTAGTGCAGATTGCAGTGACCTGGGCCTGAGAGTAGATTGCAGTCACTGTGGCCTTAGTGCAGATTGCAGTGACCTGGGGCTGAGAGTAGATTGCAGTCACCGGGGCCTTAGTGCAGATTGCAGTGACCTGGGCCTGAGAGTAGATTGCAGTCACTGTGGCCTTAGTGCAGATTGCAGTGACCTGGGCCTGAGAGTAGATTGCAGTCAGCGTGGCCTTAGTGCAGATCTCAGTGACCTGGGCCTGAGAGTAGACTGCAGTCAGCGGGCCTTAGTGCAGATCTCAGTGACCTGGGCCTGAGAGTAGATTGCAGTCACCGTGGCCTTAGTGCAGATCGCAGTGACCTGTGCCTGAGAGTAGATTGCAGTCACCGTGGCCTTAGTGCAGATTGCAGTGACCTGGGCCTGAGAGTAGAATGCAGTGACCGTGGCCTTAGTGCAGATCACAGTGACTTGGTCCAGAGAGCAGATTGCAGTCACCGTAGCCTTAGTGCAGATCGCAGTGACCTGGGCCTGAGAGTAGATTGCAGTCACGTGGCCTATGTGCAGATTGCAGTCACCTAGGCCTAATAGTAGATTGTAGTCACCGTAGCCTTAGTGCAGATTGCAGTGACCTGGGCCTGAGAGTAGATTGCATTCAGCGGGGCCTTAGTGCAGATCTCAGTGACCTGGGCCTGAGAGTAAATTGCAGTCACCATGGCCTTAGTGCAGATCTCAGTGACCTGGGCCTGAGAGTGGATTGCAGTCCCCGTGGCTTTAGTGCAGATCACAGTGACCTGGGCCTGAGAGTAGATTGCAGTCACCGAGGCTTTAGTGCAGATTGCAGTGACCTGGGCCTGAGAGTAGATTGCAGTCACTGTGGCCTTAGTGCAGATTGCAGTGACCTGGGGCTGAGAGTAGATTGCAGTCACCGGGGCCTTAGTGCAGATTGCAGTGACCTGGGCCTGAGAGTAGATTGCAGTCACTGTGGCCTTAGTGCAGATTGCAGTGACCTGGGCCTGAGAGTAGATTGCAGTCAGCGTGGCCTTAGTGCAGATCTCAGTGACCTGGGCCTGAGAGTAGATTGCAGTCACTGTGGCCTTAGTGCAGATTGCAGTGACCTGGGCCTGAGAGTAGACTGCAGTCAGCGGGCCTTAGTGCAGATCTCAGTGACCTGGGCCTGAGAGTAGATTGCAGTCACTGTGGCCTTAGTGCAGATCTCAGTGAATGGGGCCTGAGAGTAGATTGCAGTCAGCGGGGCCTTAGTGCAGATCACAGTGACCTGGGCCTGAGAGTAGATTGCAGTCAGCGGGGCCTTAGTGCAGATCTCAGTGACCTGGGCCTGAGAGTAGATTGCAGTCAGCGTTGCCTTAGTGTAGATCTCAGTGACCTGGGCCTGAGAGTAGATTGCAGTCACCGTGGCCTTAGTGCAGATCTCAGTGACCTGGGCCTGAGAGTAGATTGCAGTCACTGTGGCCTTAGTGCAGATCGCAGTGACCTGTGCCTGAGAGTAGATTGCAGTCACCGAGGCCTTAGTGCAGATTGCAGTGACCTGGGCCTGAGAGTAGAATGCAGTGACCGTGGCCTTAGTGCAGATCTCAGTGACTTGGTCCAGAGAGCAGATTGCAGTCACCGTAGCCTTAGTGCAGATCGCAGTGACCTGGGCCTGAGAGTAGATTGCAGTCACGTGGCCTATGTGCAGATTGCAGTCACCTAGGCCTAATAGTAGATTGTAGTCACCGTAGCCTTAGTGCAGATTGCAGTGACCTGGGCCTGAGAGTAGATTGCAGTCACGTGGCCTATGTGCAGATTGCAGTCACCTAGGCCTAATAGTAGATTGTAGTCACCGTAGCCTTAGTGCAGATCGCAGTGACCTGGGCCTGAGAGTAGATTGCAGTCACCAAGGCCTTAGTGCAGATTGCAGTGACCTGGGCCTGAGAGTAGATTGCAGTCACTTGGCCTTAGTGCAGATTGCAGTGACCTGGGCCTGAGAGTAGATTGCAGTCACGTGGCCTTAGAGCAGATTGCAGTGACCTGGGCCTGAGAGTAGATTAGAGTCACTGTGGCCTTAGTGCAGATTGCAGTGACCTGGGCCTGAGAGTAGATTTCAGTCAGCGGGGCCTTAGTGCAGATCTCAGTGACCTGGGCCTGAGAGTAGATTGCAGTCAGCGTGGCCTTAGTGCAGATTGCAGTGACCTGGGCCTGAGAGTAGATTGCAGTCACGTGGCCTTAGTGCAGATTGCAGTGACCTGGGCCTGAGAGTAGATTGCAGTCACCTGGCCTTAGTGCAGATTGCAGTGATCTAGGCCTGAGAGTAGATTGCAGTCACTGTGGCCTTAGTGCAGATTGCAGTGACCTGGGCCTGAGAGTAGATTACAGTCAGCGGGGCCTTAGTGCAGATCTCAGTGACCTGGGCCTGAGAGTAGATTGCAGTCAGCGTGGCCTTAGTGCAGATTGCAGTGACCTGGGCCTGAGAGTTGATTGCAGTCATGTGGCCTTAATGCAGATTGCAGTGACCTGGGCCTGAGAGTATATTGCAGTCACTGTGGCCTTAGTGCAGATTGCAGTGACCTGGGCCTGAGAGTAGATTGCAGTCAGCGGGGCCTTAGTGCAGATCTCAGTGACCTGGTCCTGAGAGTAGATTGCAGTCACCGTGGCCTTAGTGCAGATCTCAGTGACCTGGGCCTGAGAGTAGACTTCAGTCACTGTGGCCTTAGTGCAGATTGCAGTGACCTGGGCCTGAGAATAGGTTGCAGTCACAGTGGCCTTAGTGCAGATCTCAGTGACCTGGGCATGAGAGTAGATTGCAGTTAGCGGGGCCTTAGTGCAGATTGCAGTGACCTGGGCCTGAGAGTAGATTGCAGTCAGCGGGCCTTAGTGCAGACTGCAGTGACCTGGGCCTGAGAGTAGATTGCAGTCACTGTGGCCTTAGTGCAGATTGCAGTGACCTGGGCCTGAGAGTAGATTGCAGTCACTGTGGCCTTAGTGCAGATTGCAGTGACTTGGGCCTGAGAGTAGATTGCAGTCAGCGTGGCCTTAGTGCAGATCTCAGTGACCTGGGCCTGAGAGTAGACTGCAGTCAGCGGGGCCTTAGTGCAGATCTCAGTGACCTGGGCCTGAGAGTAGATTGCAGTCACTGTGGCCTTAGTGCAGATCTCAGTGAATGGGGCCTGAGAGTAGATTGCAGTCAGCGGGGCCTTAGTGCAGATCGCAGTGACCAGGGCCTGAGAGTAGATTGCAGTCAGCGGGGCCTTAGTGCAGATCTCAGTGACCTGGGACTGAGAGTAGATTGCAGTCAGCGTTGCCTTAGTGTAGATCTCAGTGACCTGGGCCTGAGAGTAGATTGCAGTCACCGTGGCCTTAGTGCAGATCTCAGTGACCTGGGCCTGAGAGTAGATTGCAGTCACCGTGGCCTTAGTGCAGATCGCAGTGACCTGTGCCTGAGAGTAGATTGCAGTCACCGTGGCCTTAGTGCAGATTGCAGTGACCTGGGCCTGAGAGTAGAATGCAGTCACCGTGGCCTTAGTGCAGATCTCAGTGACTTGGGCCAGAGAGTAAATTGCAGTCACCGTAGCCTTAGTGCAGATCGCAGTGACCTGGGCCTGAGAGTAGATTGCAGTCACGTGGCCTTAGTGCAGATTGCAGTCACCTAGGCCTAATAGTAGATTGTAGTCACCGTAGCCTTAGTGCAGATTGCAGTGACCTGGGCCTGAGAGTAGATTGCATTCAGCGGGGCCTTAGTGCAGATCTCAGTGACCTGGGCCTGAGAGTAAATTGCAGTCACCATGGCCTTAGTGCAGATCTCAGTGACCTGGGCCTGAGAGTGGATTGCAGTCACCGGGGCTTTAGTGCAGATCGCAGTGACCTGGGCCTGAGAGTAGATTGCAGTCACCGAGGCCTTAGTGCAGATTGCAGTGACCTGGGCCTGAGAGTAGATTGCAGTCACGTGGCCTTAGTGCAGATTGCAGTGACCTGGGCCTGAGAGTAGATTGCAGTCACGTGGCCTTAGAGCAGATTGCAGTGACCTGGGCCTGAGAGTAGATTGCAGTCACAGTGGCCTTAGTGCAGATATCAGTGACCTGGGCATGAGAGTAGATTGCAGTCAGCGTGGCCTTAGTGCAGATCTCAGTGACCTGGGCCTGAGAGTAAACTGCAGTCAGCGGAGCCTTAGTGCAGATCTCAGTGACCTGGGCCTGAGAGTAGATTGCAGTCACTGTGGCCTTAGTGCAGATCGCAGTGACCTGGGCCTGAGAGTAGGTTGCAGTCACAGTGGCCTTAGTGCAGATCTCAGTGACCTGGGCATGAGAGTAGATTGCAGTTAGCGGGGCCTTAGTGCAGATTGCAGTGACCTGGGCCTGAGAGTAGATTGCAGTCAGCGGGGCCTTAGTGCAGATTGCAGTGACTTGGGCCTGAGAGTAGATTGCAGTCACTGTGGCCGTAGTGCAGATTGCAGTGACCTGGGCCTGAGAGTAGATTGCAGTCACCGGGGCCTTAGTGCAGATTGCAGTGACCTGGGCCTGAGAGTAGATTGCAGTCACTGTGGCCTTAGTGCAGATTGCAGTGACCTGGGCCTGAGAGTAGATTGCAGTCAGCGTGGCCTTATTGCAGATCTCAGTGACCTGGGCCTGAGAGTAGACTGCAGTCAGCGGGGCCTTAGTGCAGATCTCAGTGACCTGGGCCTGAGAGTAGATTGCAGTCACTGTGGCCTTAGTGCAGATCTCAGTGAATGGGGCCTGAGAGTAGATTGCAGTCAGCGGGGCCTTAGTGCAGATTGCAGTGACCTGGGCCTGAGAGTAGATTGCAGTCACTGTGGCCGTAGTGCAGATTGCAGTGACCTGGGCCTGAGAGTAGATTGCAGTCACCGGGGCCTTAGTGCAGATTGCAGTGACCTGGGCCTGAGAGTAGATTTCAGTCAGCGTGGCCTTAGTGCAGATCTCAGTGACCTGGGCCTGAGAGTAGACTGCAGTCAGCGGGGCCTTAGTGCAGATCTCAGTGACCTGGGCCTGAGAGTAGATTGCAGTCACTGTGGCCTTAGTGCAGATCTCAGTGAATGGGGCCTGAGAGTAGATTGCAGTCAACCGGGCCTTAGTGCAGATCGCAGTGACCTGGGCCTGAGAGTAGATTGCAGTCAGCGGGGCCTTAGTGCAGATCTCAGTGACCTGGGACTGAGAGTAGATTGCAGTCAGCGTTGCCTTAGTGTAGATCTCAGTGACCTGGGCCTGAGAGTAGATTGCAGTCACCGTGGCCTTAGTGCAGATCTCAGTGACCTGGGCCTGAGAGTAGATTGCAGTCACCGTGGCCTTAGTGCAGATCGCAGTGACCTGTGCCTGAGAGTAGATTGCAGTCACCGTGGCCTTAGTGCAGATTGCAGTGACCTGGGCCTGAGAGTAGAATGCAGTCACCATGGCCTTAGTGCAGATCTCAGTGACTTGGGTCAGAGAGTAGATTGCAGTCACCGTAGCCTTAGTGCAGATCGCAGTGACCTGGGCCTGAGAGTAGATTGCAGTCACGTGGCCTTAGTGCAGATTGCAGTCACCTAGGCCTAATAGTAGATTGTAGTCACCGTAGCCTTAGCGCAGATTGCAGTGACCTGGGCCTGAGAGTAGATTGCATTCAGCGGGGCCTTAGTGCAGATCTCAGTGACCTGGGCCTAAGAGTAAATTGCAGTCACCATGGCCTTAGTGCAGATCTCAGTGACCTGGGCCTAATAGTAGATTGTAGTCACCGTAGCCTTAGCGCAGATTGCAGTGACCTGGGCCTGAGAGTAGATTGCATTCAGCGGGGCCTTAGTGCAGATCTCAGTGACCTGGGCCTGAGAGTAAATTGCAGTCACCATGGCCTTAGTGCAGATCTCAGTGACCTGGGCCTGAGAGTAGATTGCAGTCACCGAGGCCTTAGTGCAGATTGCAGTGACCTGGGCCTGAGAGTAGATTGCAGTCACGTGGCCTTAGTGCAGATTGCAGTGACCTGGGCCTGAGAGTAGATTGCAGTCACGTGGCCTTAGAGCAGATTGCAGTGACCTGGGCCTGAGAGTAGATTGCAGTCACAGTGGCCTTAGTGCAGATCTCAGTGACCTGGGCATGAGAGTAGATTGCAGTCAGCGTGGCCTTAGTGCAGATCTCAGTGACCTGGGCCTGAGAGTAAACTGCAGTCAGCGGGGCCTTAGTGCAGATCTCAGTGACCTGGGCCTGAGAGTAGATTGCAGTCAATGTGGCCTTAGTGCAGATCGCAGTGACCTGGGCCTGAGAGTAGATTGCAGTCAGCGGGGCCTTAGTGCAGATCTCAGTGACCTGGGCCTGAGAGTAGATTGCAGTCACCGTGGCCTTAGTGCAGATCGCAGTGACCTGGGCCTGAGAGTAGATTGCAGTCAGCGGGGCCTTAGTGCAGATCTCAGTGACCTGGGCCTGAGAGTAGATTGCAGTCACCGTGGCCTTAGTGCAGATCTCAGTGACCTGGGCCTGAGAGTAGACTTCAGTCACCGTGGCCTTAGTGCAGATTGCAGTGACCTGGGCCTGAGAATAGATTGCAGTCACAGTGGCCTTAGTGCAGATCTCAGTGACCTGGGCATGAGAGTATATTGCAGTTAGCGGGGCCTTAGTGCAGATTGCAGTGACCTGGGCCTGAGAGTAGATTGCAGTCAGCGGGGCCTTAGTGCAGATTGCAGTGACCTGGGCCTGAGAGTAGATTGCAGTCACTGTGGCCTTAGTGCAGATTGCAGTGACCTGGGGCTGAGAGTAGATTGCAGTCACCGGGGCCTTAGTGCAGATTGCAGTGACCTGGGCCTGAGAGTAGATTGCAGTCACTGTGGCCTTAGTGCAGATTGCAGTGACCTGGGCCTGAGAGTAGATTGCAGTCAGCGTGGCCTTAGTGCAGATCTCAGTGACCTGGGCCTGAGAGTAGACTGCAGTCAGCGGGCCTTAGTGCAGATCTCAGTGACCTGGGCCTGAGAGTAGATTGCAGTCACCGTGGCCTTAGTGCAGATCGCAGTGACCTGTGCCTGAGAGTAGATTGCAGTCACCGTGGCCTTAGTGCAGATTGCAGTGACCTGGGCCTGAGAGTAGAATGCAGTGACCGTGGCCTTAGTGCAGATCACAGTGACTTGGTCCAGAGAGCAGATTGCAGTCACCGTAGCCTTAGTGCAGATCGCAGTGACCTGGGCCTGAGAGTAGATTGCAGTCACGTGGCCTATGTGCAGATTGCAGTCACCTAGGCCTAATAGTAGATTGTAGTCACCGTAGCCTTAGTGCAGATTGCAGTGACCTGGGCCTGAGAGTAGATTGCATTCAGCGGGGCCTTAGTGCAGATCTCAGTGACCTGGGCCTGAGAGTAAATTGCAGTCACCATGGCCTTAGTGCAGATCTCAGTGACCTGGGCCTGAGAGTGGATTGCAGTCCCCGTGGCTTTAGTGCAGATCACAGTGACCTGGGCCTGAGAGTAGATTGCAGTCACCGAGGCTTTAGTGCAGATTGCAGTGACCTGGGCCTGAGAGTAGATTGCAGTCACTGTGGCCTTAGTGCAGATTGCAGTGACCTGGGGCTGAGAGTAGATTGCAGTCACCGGGGCCTTAGTGCAGATTGCAGTGACCTGGGCCTGAGAGTAGATTGCAGTCACTGTGGCCTTAGTGCAGATTGCAGTGACCTGGGCCTGAGAGTAGATTGCAGTCAGCGTGGCCTTAGTGCAGATCTCAGTGAACTGGGCCTGAGAGTAGATTGCAGTCACTGTGGCCTTAGTGCAGATTGCAGTGACCTGGGCCTGAGAGTAGACTGCAGTCAGCGGGCCTTAGTGCAGATCTCAGTGACCTGGGCCTGAGAGTAGATTGCAGTCACTGTGGCCTTAGTGCAGATCTCAGTGAATGGGGCCTGAGAGTAGATTGCAGTCAGCGGGGCCTTAGTGCAGATCACAGTGACCTGGGCCTGAGAGTAGATTGCAGTCAGCGGGGCCTTAGTGCAGATCTCAGTGACCTGGGCCTGAGAGTAGATTGCAGTCAGCGTTGCCTTAGTGTAGATCTCAGTGACCTGGGCCTGAGAGTAGATTGCAGTCACCGTGGCCTTAGTGCAGATCTCAGTGACCTGGGCCTGAGAGTAGATTGCAGTCACTGTGGCCTTAGTGCAGATCGCAGTGACCTGTGCCTGAGAGTAGATTGCAGTCACCGAGGCCTTAGTGCAGATTGCAGTGACCTGGGCCTGAGAGTAGAATGCAGTGACCGTGGCCTTAGTGCAGATCTCAGTGACTTGGTCCAGAGAGCAGATTGCAGTCACCGTAGCCTTAGTGCAGATCGCAGTGACCTGGGCCTGAGAGTAGATTGCAGTCACGTGGCCTATGTGCAGATTGCAGTCACCTAGGCCTAATAGTACATTGTAGTCACCGTAGCCTTAGTGCAGATTGCAGTGACCTGGGCCTGAGAGTAGATTGCAGTCACGTGGCCTATGTGCAGATTGCAGTCACCTAGGCCTAATAGTAGATTGTAGTCACCGTAGCCTTAGTGCAGATCGCAGTGACCTGGGCCTGAGAGTAGATTGCAGTCACCGAGGCCTTAGTGCAGATTGCAGTGACCTGGGCCTGAGAGTAGATTGCAGACACTTGGCCTTAGTGCAGATTGCAGTGACCTGGGCCTGAGAGTAGATTGCAGTCACGTGGCCTTAGAGCAGATTGCAGTGACCTGGGCCTGAGAGTAGATTAGAGTCACTGTGGCCTTAGTGCAGATTGCAGTGACCTGGGCCTGAGAGTAGATTTCAGTCAGCGGGGCCTTAGTGCAGATCTCAGTGACCTGGGCCTGAGAGTAGATTGCAGTCAGCGTGGCCTTAGTGCAGATTGCAGTGACCTGGGCCTGAGAGTAGATTGCAGTCACGTGGCCTTAGTGCAGATTGCAGTGACCTGGGCCTGAGAGTAGATTGCAGTCACCTGGCCTTAGTGCAGATTGCAGTGATCTAGGCCTGAGAGTAGATTGCAGTCACTGTGGCCTTAGTGCAGATTGCAGTGACCTGGGCCTGAGAGTAGATTACAGTCAGCGGGGCCTTAGTGCAGATCTCAGTGACCTGGGCCTGAGAGTAGATTGCAGTCAGCGTGGCCTTAGTGCAGATTGCAGTGACCTGGGCCTGAGAGTTGATTGCAGTCATGTGGCCTTAATGCAGATTGCAGTGACCTGGGCCTGAGAGCATATTGCAGTCACTGTGGCCTTAGTGCAGATTGCAGTGACCTGGGCCTGAGAGTAGATTGCAGTCAGCGGGGCCTTAGTGCAGATCTCAGTGACCTGGTCCTGAGAGTAGATTGCAGTCACCGTGGCCTTAGTGCAGATCTCAGTGACCTGGGCCTGAGAGTAGACTTCAGTCACTGTGGCCTTAGTGCAGATTGCAGTGACCTGGGCCTGAGAATAGGTTGCAGTCACAGTGGCCTTAGTGCAGATCTCAGTGACCTGGGCATGAGAGTAGATTGCAGTTAGCGGGGCCTTAGTGCAGATTGCAGTGACCTGGGCCTGAGAGTAGATTGCAGTCAGCGGGCCTTAGTGCAGACTGCAGTGACCTGGGCCTGAGAGTAGATTGCAGTCACTGTGGCCTTAGTGCAGATTGCAGTGACCTGGGCCTGAGAGTAGATTGCAGTCACTGTGGCCTTAGTGCAGATTGCAGTGACTTGGGCCTGAGAGTAGATTGCAGTCAGCGTGGCCTTAGTGCAGATCTCAGTGACCTGGGCCTGAGAGTAGACTGCAGTCAGCGGGGCCTTAGTGCAGATCTCAGTGACCTGGGCCTGAGAGTAGATTGCAGTCACTGTGGCCTTAGTGCAGATCTCAGTGAATGGGGCCTGAGAGTAGATTGCAGTCAGCGGGGCCTTAGTGCAGATCGCAGTGACCAGGGCCTGAGAGTAGATTGCAGTCAGCGGGGCCTTAGTGCAGATCTCAGTGACCTGGGACTGAGAGTAGATTGCAGTCAGCGTTGCCTTAGTGTAGATCTCAGTGACCTGGGCCTGAGAGTAGATTGCAGTCACCGTGGCCTTAGTGCAGATCTCAGTGACCTGGGCCTGAGAGTAGATTGCAGTCACCGTGGCCTTAGTGCAGATCGCAGTGACCTGTGCCTGAGAGTAGATTGCAGTCACCGTGGCCTTAGTGCAGATTGCAGTGACCTGGGCCTGAGAGTAGAATGCAGTCACCGTGGCCTTAGTGCAGATCTCAGTGACTTGGGCCAGAGAGTAAATTGCAGTCACCGTAGCCTTAGTGCAG
The DNA here is from genome assembly GCA_963921515.1 of Calotriton arnoldi. NCBI lineage: Eukaryota > Metazoa > Chordata > Amphibia > Caudata > Salamandridae > Calotriton > Calotriton arnoldi. Next base: position 1,937,037 of record CAWUFW010001323.1, on the reverse strand, counting down.
ATCGCAGTGACCTGGGCCTGAGAGTAGATTGCAGTCACGTGGCCTTAGTGCAGATTGCAGTCACCTAGGCCTAATAGTAGATTGTAGTCACCGTAGCCTTAGTGCAGATTGCAGTGACCTGGGCCTGAGAGTAGATTGCATTCAGCGGGGCCTTAGTGCAGATCTCAGTGACCTGGGCCTGAGAGTAAATTGCAGTCACCATGGCCTTAGTGCAGATCTCAGTGACCTGGGCCTGAGAGTGGATTGCAGTCACCGGGGCTTTAGTGCAGATCGCAGTGACCTGGGCCTGAGAGTAGATTGCAGTCACCGAGGCCTTAGTGCAGATTGCAGTGACCTGGGCCTGAGAGTAGATTGCAGTCACGTGGCCTTAGTGCAGATTGCAGTGACCTGGGCCTGAGAGTAGATTGCAGTCACGTGGCCTTAGAGCAGATTGCAGTGACCTGGGCCTGAGAGTAGATTGCAGTCACAGTGGCCTTAGTGCAGATCTCAGTGACCTGGGCATGAGAGTAGATTGCAGTCAGCGTGGCCTTAGTGCAGATCTCAGTGACCTGGGCCTGAGAGTAAACTGCAGTCAGCGGAGCCTTAGTGTAGATCTCAGTGACCTGGGCCTGAGAGTAGATTGCAGTCACTGTGGCCTTAGTGCAGATCGCAGTGACCTGGGCCTGAGAGTAGATTGCAGTCAGCGGGGCCTTAGTGCAGATCTCAGTAATCTGGGCCTGAGAGTAGATTGCAGTCACCGTGGCCTTAGTGCAGATTGCAGTGACCTGGGCCTGAGAGTAGATTGCAGTCAGCGGGGCCTTAGTGCAGATCTCAGTGACCTGGGCCTGAGAGTAGATTGCAGTCACCGTGCCTTAGTGCAGATCTCAGTGACCTGGGCCTGAGAGTAGACTTCAGTCACCGTGGCCTTAGTGCAGATTGCAGTGACCTGTGCCTGAGAATAGATTGCAGTCACAGTGGCCTTAGTGCAGATCTCAGTGACCTGGGCATGAGAGTAGATTGCAGTTAGCGGGGCCTTAGTGCAGATTGCAGTGACCTGGGCCTGAGAGTAGATTGCAGTCAGCGGGGCCTTAGTGCAGATTGCAGTGACCTGGGCCTGAGAGTAGATTGCAATCACTGTGGCCTTAGTGCAGATTGCAGTGACCTGGGGCTGAGAGTAGATTGCAGTCACCGGGGCCTTAGTGCAGATTGCAGTGACCTGGGCCTGAGAGTAGATTGCAGTCACTGTGGCCTTAGTGCAGATCTCAGTGACCTGGGCCTGAGAGTAGACTGCAGTCAGCGGGCCTTAGTGCAGATCTCAGTGACCTGGGCCTGAGAGTAGATTGCAGTCACTGTGGCCTTAGTGCAGATCTCAGTGAATGGGGCCTGAGAGTAGATTGCAGTCAGCGGGGCCTTAGTGCAGATCACAGTGACCTGGGCCTGAGAGTAGATTGCAGTCAGAGTGGCCTTAGTGCAGATCTCAGTGACCTGGGCCTGAGAGTAGATTGCAGTCAGCGTTGCCTTAGTGTAGATCTCAGTGACCTGGGCCTGAGAGTAGATTGCAGTCACCGTGGCCTTAGTGCAGATTGCAGTGACCTGGGCCTGAGAGTAGAATGCAGTCACCGTGGCCTTAGTGCAGATCTCAGTGACTTGGGCCAGAGAGTAAATTGCAGTCACCGTAGCCTTAGTGCAGATCGCAGTGACCTGGGCCTGAGAGTAGATTGCAGTCACGTGGCCTTAGTGCAGATTGCAGTCACCTAGGCCTAATAGTAGATTGTAGTCACCGTAGCCTTAGTGCAGATTGCAGTGACCTGGGCCTGAGAGTAGATTGCATTCAGCGGGGCCTTAGTGCAGATCTCAGTGACCTGGGCCTGAGAGTAAATTGCAGTCACCATGGCCTTAGTGCAGATCTCAGTGACCTGGGCCTGAGAGTGGATTGCAGTCACCGGGGCTTTAGTGCAGATCGCAGTGACCTGGGCCTGAGAGTAGATTACAGTCACCAAGGCCTTAGTGTAGATTGCAGTGACCTGGGCCTGAGAGTAGATTGCAGTCACGTGGCCTTAGTGCAGATTGCAGTGACCTGGGCCTGAGAGTAGATTGCAGTCACGTGGCCTTAGAGCAGATTGCAGTGACCTGGGCCTGAGAGTAGATTGCAGTCACAGTGGCCTTAGTGCAGATCTCAGTGACCTGGGCATGAGAGTAGATTGCAGTCAGCGTGGCCTTAGTGCAGATCTCAGTGACCTGGGCCTGAGAGTAAACTGCAGTCAGCGGAGCCTTAGTGCAGATCTCAGTGACCTGGGCCTGAGAGTAGATTGCAGTCACTGTGGCCTTAGTGCAGATCGCAGTGACCTGGGCCTGAGAGTAGATTGCAGTCAGCGGGGCCTTAGTGCAGATCTCAGTAACCTGGGCCTGAGAGTAGATTGCAGTCACCGTGGCCTTAGTGCAGATTGCAGTGACCTGGGCCTGAGAGTAGATTGCAGTCAGCGGGGCCTTAGTGCAGATCTCAGTGACCTGGGCCTGAGAGTAGATTGCAGTCACCGTGCCTTAGTGCAGATCTCAGTGACCTGGGCCTGAGAGTAGATTGCAGTTAGCGGGCCTTAGTGCAGATTGCAGTGACCTGGGCCTGAGAGTAGATTGCAGTCAGCGGGGCCTTAGTGCAGATTGCAGTGACCTGGGCCTGAGAGTAGATTGCAATCACTGTGGCCTTAGTGCAGATTGCAGTGACCTGGGGCTGAGAGTAGATTGCAGTCACCGGGGCCTTAGTGCAGATTGCAGTGACCTGGGCCTGAGAGTAGATTGCAGTCACTGTGGCCTTAGTGCAGATCTCAGTGACCTGGGCCTGAGAGTAGACTGCAGTCAGCGGGCCTTAGTGCAGATCTCAGTGACCTGGGCCTGAGAGTAGATTGCAGTCACTGTGGCCTTAGTGCAGATCTCAGTGAATGGGGCCTGAGAGTAGATTGCAGTCAGTGGGGCCTTAGTGCAGATCACAGTGACCTGGGGCTGAGAGTAGATTGCAGTCAGAGTGGCCTTAGTGCAGATCTCAGTGACCTGGGCCTGAGAGTAGATTGCAGTCAGCGTTGCCTTAGTGTAGATCTCAGTGACCTGGGCCTGAGAGTAGATTGCAGTCACCGTGGCCTTAGTGCAGATCTCAGTGACCTGGGCCTGAGAGTAGATTGCAGTCACCGTGGCCTTAGTGCAGATCGCAGTGACCTGTGCCTGAGAGTAGATTGCAGTCACCGTGGCCTTAGTGCAGATTGCAGTGACCTGGGCCTGAGAGTAGAATGCAGTGACCGTGGCCTTAGTGCAGATCTCAGTGACTTGGTCCAGAGAGTAGATTGCAGTCACCGTAGCCTTAATGCAGATCGCAGTGACCTGGGCCTGAGAGTAGATTGCAGTCACGTGGCCTATGTGCAGATTGCAGTCACCTAGGCCTAATAGTAGATTGTAGTCACCGTAGTCTTAGTGCAGATTGCAGTGACCTGGGCCTGAGAGTAGATTGCATTCAGCGGGACCTTAGTGCAGATCTCAGTGACCTGGGCCTGAGAGTAAATTGCAGTCACCATGGCCTTAGTGCAGATCTCAGTGACCTGGGCCTGAGAGTGGATTGCAGTCACCGTGGCTTTAGTGCAGATCGCAGTGACCTGGGCCTGAGAGTAGATTGCAGTCACCGAGGCTTTAGTGCAGATTGCAGTGACCTGGGCCTGAGAGTAGATTGCAGTCACGTGGCCTTAGTGCAGATTGCAGTGACCTGGGCCTGAGAGTAGATTGCAGTCACGTGGCCTTAGAGCAGATTGCAGTGACCTAGGCCTGAGAGTAGATTGCAGTCACTGTGGCCTTAGTGCAGATTGCAGTGACCTGGGCCTGAGAGTAGATTTCAGTCAGCGGGGCCTTAGTGCAGATCTCAGTGACCTGGGCCTGAGAGTAGATTGCAGTCAGCGTGGCCTTAGTGCAGATTGCAGTGACCTGGGCCTGAGAGTAGATTGCAGTCACGTGGCCTTAGTGCAGATTGCAGTGACCTGGGCCTGAGAGTAGATTGCAGTCACCTGGCCTTAGTGCAGATTGCAGTGACCTAGGCCTGAGAGTAGATTGCAGTCACTGTGGCCTTAGTGCAGATTGCAGTGACCTGGGCCTGAGAGTAGATTACAGTCAGCGGGGCCTTAGTGCAGATCTCAGTGACCTGGGCCTGAGAGTAGATTGCAGTCAGCGTGGCCTTAGTGCAGATTGCAGTGACCTGGGCCTGAGAGTTGATTGCAGTCACGTGGCCTTAATGCAGATTGCAGTGACCTGGGCCTGAGAGTAGATTGCAGTCACGTGGCCTTAGTGCAGATTGCAGTGACCTAGGCCTGAGAGTAGATTGCAGTCAGCGGGGCCTTAGTGCAGATCTCAGTGACCTGGGCCTGAGAGTAGATTGCAGTCACTGGGGCTTTAGTGCAGATTGCAGTGGCCTGGGCCTGAGAGTAGATTGCAGTCACGTGGCCTTAGAGCAGATTGCAGTGACCTGGGCCTGAGAGTAGATTGCAGTCACAGTGGCCTTAGTGCAGATCTCAGTGACCTGGGCATGAGAGTAGATTGCAGTCAGCGTGGCCTTAGTGCAGATCTCAGTGACCTGGGCCTGAGAGTAAACTGCAGTCAGCGGGGCCTTAGTGCAGATCTCAGTGACCTGGGCCTGAGAGTAGATTGCAGTCACTGTGGCCTTAGTGCAGATCGCAGTGACCTGGGCCAGAGAGTAGATTGCAGTCAGCGGGGCCTTAGCGCAGATCTCAGTGACCTGGGCCTGAGAGTAGATTGCAGTCACCATGGCCTTAGTGCAGATTGCAGTGACCTGGGCCTGAGAGTAGATTGCAGTCAGCGGGGCCTTAGTGCAGATCTCAGTGACCTGGGACTGAGAGTAGATTGCAGTCACCGTGGCCTTAGTGCAGATCTCAGTGACCTGGGCCTGAGAGTAGACTTCAGTCACCGTGGCCTTAGTGCAGATTGCAGTGACCTGGGCCTGAGAATAGATTGCAGTCACAGTGCCTTAGTGCAGATCTCAGTGACCTGGGCATGAGAGTAGATTGCAGTCACCATGGCCTTAGTGCAGATTGCAGTGACCTGGGCCTGAGAGTAGATTGCAGTCAGCGGGGCCTTAGTGCAGATCTCAGTGACCTGGGCCTGAGAGTAAATTGCAGTCACCATGGCCTTAGTGCAGATCTCAGTGACCTGGGCCTGAGAGTGGATTGCAGTCACCGTGGCTTTAGTGCAGATCGCAGTGACCTGGGCCTGAGAGTAGATTGCAGTCACCGAGGCTTTAGTGCAGATTGCAGTGACCTGGGCCTGAGAGTAGATTGCAGTCACGTGGCCTTAGTGCAGATTGCAGTGACCTGGGCCTGAGAGTAGATTGCAGTCACGTGGCCTTAGAGCAGATTGCAGTGACCTAGGCCTGAGAGTAGATTGCAGTCACTGTGGCCTTAGTGCAGATTGCAGTGACCTGGGCCTGAGAGTAGATTTCAGTCAGCGGGGCCTTAGTGCAGATCTCAGTGACCTGGGCCTGAGAGTAGATTGCAGTCAGCGTGGCCTTAGTGCAGATTGCAGTGACCTGGGCCTGAGAGTAGATTGCAGTCACGTGGCCTTAGTGCAGATTGCAGTGACCTGGGCCTGAGAGTAGATTGCAGTCACCTGGCCTTAGTGCAGATTGCAGTGACCTAGGCCTGAGAGTAGATTGCAGTCACTGTGGCCTTAGTGCAGATTGCAGTGACCTGGGCCTGAGAGTAGATTACAGTCAGCGGGGCCTTAGTGCAGATCTCAGTGACCTGGGCCTGAGAGTAGATTGCAGTCAGCGTGGCCTTAGTGCAGATTGCAGTGACCTGGGCCTGAGAGTTGATTGCAGTCACGTGGCCTTAATGCAGATTGCAGTGACCTGGGCCTGAGAGTAGATTGCAGTCACGTGGCCTTAGTGCAGATTGCAGTGACCTAGGCCTGAGAGTAGATTGCAGTCAGCGGGGCCTTAGTGCAGATCTCAGTGACCTGGGCCTGAGAGTAGATTGCAGTCACTGGGGCTTTAGTGCAGATTGCAGTGGCCTGGGCCTGAGAGTAGATTGCAGTCACGTGGCCTTAGAGCAGATTGCAGTGACCTGGGCCTGAGAGTAGATTGCAGTCACAGTGGCCTTAGTGCAGATCTCAGTGACCTGGGCATGAGAGTAGATTGCAGTCAGCGTGGCCTTAGTGCAGATCTCAGTGACCTGGGCCTGAGAGTAAACTGCAGTCAGCGGGGCCTTAGTGCAGATCTCAGTGACCTGGGCCTGAGAGTAGATTGCAGTCACTGTGGCCTTAGTGCAGATCGCAGTGACCTGGGCCAGAGAGTAGATTGCAGTCAGCGGGGCCTTAGCGCAGATCTCAGTGACCTGGGCCTGAGAGTAGATTGCAGTCACCGTGGCCTTAGTGCAGATTGCAGTGACCTGGGCCTGAGAGTAGATTGCAGTCAGCGGGGCCTTAGTGCAGATCTCAGTGACCTGGGACTGAGAGTAGATTGCAGTCACCGTGGCCTTAGTGCAGATCTCAGTGACCTGGGCCTGAGAGTAGACTTCAGTCACCGTGGCCTTAGTGCAGATTGCAGTGACCTGGGCCTGAGAATAGATTGCAGTCACAGTGCCTTAGTGCAGATCTCAGTGACCTGGGCATGAGAGTAGATTGCAGTTAGCGGGGCCTTAGTGCAGATTGCAGTGACCTGGGCCTGAGAGTAGATTGCAGTCAGCGGGGCCTTAGTGCAGATTGCAGTGACCTGGGCCTGAGAGTAGATTGCAGTCACTGTGGCCTTAGTGCAGATTGCAGTGACCTGGGGCTGAGAGTAGATTGCAGTCACCGGGGCCTTAGTGCAGATTGCAGTGACCTGGGCCTGAGAGTAGATTGCAGTCACTGTGGCCTTAGTGCAGATTGCAGTGACCTGGGCCTGAGAGTAGATTGCAGTCAGCGTGGCCTTAGTGCAGATCTCAGTGACCTGGGCCTGAGAGTAGACTGCAGTCAGCGGGCCTTAGTGCAGATCTCAGTGACCTGGACCTGAGAGTAGATTGCAGTCACTGTGGCCTTAGTGCAGATCTCAGTGAATGGGGCCTGAGAGTAGATTGCAGTCAGCGGGGCCTTAGTGCAGATCACAGTGACCTGGGCCTGAGAGTAGATTGCAGTCAGCGGGCCTGAGTGCAGATCTCAGTGACCTGGGCCTGAGAGTAGATTGCAGTCAGCGTTGCCTTAGTGTAAATCTCAGTGAACTGGGCCTGAGAGTAGATTGCAGTCACCGTGGCCTTAGTGCAGATCTCAGTGACCTGGGCCTGAGAGTAGATTGCAGTCACCGTGGCCTTAGTGCAGATCGCAGTGACCTGTGCCTGAGAGTAGATTGCAGTCACCGTGGCCTTAGTGCAGATTGCAGTGTCCTGGGCCTGAGAGTAGAATGCAGTGACCGTGGCCTTAGTGCAGATCTCAGTGACTTGGGCCAGAGAGTAGATTGCAGTCACCGTAGCCTTAGTGCAGATCGCAGTGACCTGGGCCTGAGAGTAGATTGCAGTCACGTGGCCTTAGAGCAGATTGCAGTCACCTAGGCCTAATAGTAGATTGTAGTCACCGTAGCCTTAGTGCAGATTGCAGTGACCTGGGCCTGAGAGTAGATTGCATTCAGCGGGGCCTTAGTGCAGATCTCAGTGACCTGGGCCTGAGAGTAAATTGCAGTCACCATGGCCTTAGTGCAGATCTCAGTGACCTGGGCCTGAGAGTGGATTGCAGTCACCGGGGCTTTAGTGCAGATCGCAGTGACCTGGGCCTGAGAGTAGATTGCAGTCAGCGGGGCCTTAGTGCAGATTGCAGTGACATGGGCCTGAGAGTAGATTGCAGTCAGCGGGGCCTTAGTGCAGATCTCAGTGACCTGGGCCTGAGAGTAGATTGCAGTCAGCGGGGCCTTAGTGCAGATCTCAGTGACCTGGGCCTGAGAGTAGATTGCAGTCACCGTGACCTTAGTGCAGATTTCAGTGACCTGGGCCTGAGAGTAGATTGCAGTCAGCGGGCCTTAGTGCAGATTGCAGTGACCTGGGCCTGAGAGTAGATTGCAGGCAGCGTGGCCTTAGTGCAGATCTCAGTGACCTGGGCCTCAGACTAGATTGCAGTCAGTGGGGCCTTAATGCAGATCTCAGTGACCTGGGCCTGAGAGTAGATTGCAGTCAGCGGGGCCTTAGTGCAGATCTCAGTGACCTGGGCCTGACAGTAGATTGCAGTCAGCGGGGCCTTAGTGCAGACCTCAGTGACCTGGGCCTAAGAGTAGATTGCAGTCACCATGGCCTTAGTGCAGATCGCAGTGACCTGGGCCTGAGAGTAGATTGCAGTCACCGTGGCCTTAGTGCAGATCTCAGTGACCTGGGCCTGAGAGTAGATTGCAGTCACTGTGGCCTGAGAGTAGATTGCAGTCACCGTGGCCTTAGTGCAGATCTCAGTGACCTGGGCCTGAGAGTAGACTTCAGTCACCGTGGCCTTAGTGCAGATTGCAGTGACCTGGGCCTGAGAGTAGATTGCAGTCACAGTGGCCTTAGTGCAGATCTCAGTGACCTGGGCATGAGAGTAGATTGCAGTCAGCGTGGCCTTAGTGCAGATCTCAGTGACCTGGGCCTGAGAGTAGATTGCAGTCACTGTGGCCTTAGTGCAGATCGCAGTGACCTGGGCCTGAGAGTAAATTGCAGTCAGCGGGGATTTAGTGCAGATCTCAGTGACCTGGGCCTGAGAGTAGATTGCAGTCACCGTGCCCTTAGTGCAGATTGCAGTGACCTGGGCCTGAGAGTAGATTGCAGTCAGCGGGGCCTTAGTGCAGATCTCAGTGACCTGGTCCTGAGAGTAGATTGCAGTCACCGTGGCCTTAGTGCAGATCTCAGTGACCTGGGCCTGAGAGTAGACTTCAGTCACTGTGGCCTTAGTGCAGATTGCAGTGACCTGGGCCTGAGAATAGGTTGCAGTCACAGTGGCCTTAGTGCAGATCTCAGTGACCTGGGCATGAGAGTAGATTGCAGTTAGCGGGGCCTTAGTGCAGATTGCAGTGACCTGGGCCTGAGAGTAGATTGCAGTCAGCGGGGCCTTAGTGCAGATTGCAGTGACCTGGGCCTGAGAGTAGATTGCAGTCACTGTGGCCGTAGTGCAGATTGCAGTGACCTGGGCCTGAGAGTAGATTGCAGTCACCGGGGCCTTAGTGCAGATTGCAGTGACCTGGGCCTGAGAGTAGATTGCAGTCACTGTGGCCTTAGTGCGGATTGCAGTGACCTGGGCCTGAGAGTAGATTGCAGTCAGCGTGGCCTTATTGCAGATCTCAGTGACCTGGGCCTGAGAGTAGATTGCAGTCACTGGGGCCTTAGTGCAGATTGCAGTGACCTGGGCCTGAGAGTAGATTGCAGTCACTGTGGCCTTAGTGCGGATTGCAGTGACCTGGGCCTGAGAGTAGATTGCAGTCACTGTGGCCTTAGTGCAGATCTCAGTGAATGGGGCCTGAGAGTAGATTGCAGTCAGCGGGGCCTTAGTGCAGATTGCAGTGACCTGGGCCTGAGAGTAGATTGCAGTCACTGTGGCCGTAGTGCAGATTGCAGTGACCTGGGCCTGAGAGTAGATTGCAGTCTCCGTGGCCTTAGTGCAGATTGCAGTGACTTGGGCCTGAGAGTAGATTGCAGTCAGCATGGCCTTAGTGCAGATCTCAGTGACCTGGGCCTGAGAGTAGATTGCAGTCAGTGGGGCCTTAGTACAGATCTCAGTGACCTCGGCCTGAGAGTAGATTGCAGTCACCGTGGCCTTAGTGCAGATCTCAGTGACCTGGGCATGAGAGTAGACTGCAGTTAGCGGGGCCTTAGTGCAGATTGCAGTGACCTGGGCCTGAGAGTAGATTGCAGTCACGTGGCCTTAGTGCAGATTGCAGTGACCAGGGCCTGAGAGTAGATTGCAGTCACCGTGGCCTTAGTGCAGATCTCAGTGACCTGGGCCTGAGAGTAGACTTCAGTCACCGTGGCCTTAGTGCAGATTGCAGTGACCTGGACCTGAGAGTAGATTGCAGTCACAGTGGCCTTAGTGCAGATCTCAGTGACCTGGGCATGAGAGTAGATTGCAGTCAGCGTGGCCTTAGTGCAGATCTCAGTGACATGGGCCTGAGAGTAGATTGCAGTCACTGTGGCCTTAGTGCAGATCGCAGTGACCTGGGCCTGAGAGTAAATTGCAGTCAGCGGGGATTTTGTGCAGATCTCAGTGACCTGGGCCTGAGAGTAGATTGCAGTCACCGTGGCCTTAGTGCAGATTGCAGTGACCTGGGCCTGAGAGTAGATTGCAGTCAGCGGGGCCTTAGTGCAGATCTCAGTGACCTGGTCCTGAGAGTAGATTGCAGTCACCCTGGCCTTAGTGCAGATCTCAGTGACCTGGGCCTGAGAGTAGACTTCTGTCACTGTGGCCTTAGTGCAGATTGCAGTGACCTGGGCCTGAGAATAGGTTGCAGTCACAGTGGCCTTAGTGCAGATCTCAGTGACCTGGGCATGAGAGTAGATTGCAGTTAGCGGGGCCTTAGTGCAGATTGCAGTGACCTGGGCCTGAGAGTAGATTGCAGTCAGCGGGGCCTTAGTGCAGATTGCAGTGACCTGGGCCTGAGAGTAGATTGCAGTCACTGTGGCCGTAGTGCAGATTGCAGTGACCTGGGCCTGAGAGTAGATTGCAGTCACCGGGGCCTTAGTGCAGATTGCAGTGACCTGGGCCTGAGAGTAGATTGCAGTCACTGTGGCCTTAGTGCGGATTGCAGTGACCTGGGCCTGAGAGTAGATTGCAGTCAGCGTGGCCTTATTGCAGATCTCAGTGACCTGGGCCTGAGAGTAGATTGCAGTCACTGGGGCCTTAGTGCAGATTGCAGTGACCTGGGCCTGAGAGTAGATTGCAGTCACTGTGGCCTTGAGTGCGGATTGCAGTGACCTGGGCCTGAGAGTAGATTGCAGTCACTGTGGCCTTAGTGCAGATCTCAGTGAATGGGGCCTGAGAGTAGATTGCAGTCAGCGGGGCCTTAGTGCAGATTGCAGTGACCTGGGCCTGAGAGTAGATTGCAGTCACTGTGGCCGTAGTGCAGATTGCAGTGACCTGGGCCTGAGAGTAGATTGCAGTCTCCGTGGCCTTAGTGCAGATTGCAGTGACTTGGGCCTGAGAGTAGATTGCAGTCAGCATGGCCTTAGTGCAGATCTCAGTGACCTGGGCCTGAGAGTAGATTGCAGTCAGTGGGGCCTTAGTACAGATCTCAGTGACCTCGGCCTGAGAGTAGATTGCAGTCACCGTGGCCTTAGTGCAGATCTCAGTGACCTGGGCATGAGAGTAGACTGCAGTTAGCGGGGCCTTAGTGCAGATTGCAGTGACCTGGGCCTGAGAGTAGATTGCAGTCACGTGGCCTTAGTGCAGATTGCAGTGACCAGGGCCTGAGAGTAGATTGCAGTCACCGTGGCCTTAGTGCAGATCTCAGTGACCTGGGCCTGAGAGTAGACTTCAGTCACCGTGGCCTTAGTGCAGATTGCAGTGACCTGGACCTGAGAGTAGATTGCAGTCACAGTGGCCTTAGTGCAGATCTCAGTGACCTGGGCATGAGAGTAGATTGCAGTCAGCGTGGCCTTAGTGCAGATCTCAGTGACATGGGCCTGAGAGTAGATTGCAGTCACTGTGGCCTTAGTGCAGATCGCAGTGACCTGGGCCTGAGAGTAAATTGCAGTCAGCGGGGATTTTGTGCAGATCTCAGTGACCTGGGCCTGAGAGTAGATTGCAGTCACCGTGGCCTTAGTGCAGATTGCAGTGACCTGGGCCTGAGAGTAGATTGCAGTCAGCGGGGCCTTAGTGCAGATCTCAGTGACCTGGTCCTGAGAGTAGATTGCAGTCACCCTGGCCTTAGTGCAGATCTCAGTGACCTGGGCCTGAGAGTAGACTTCTGTCACTGTGGCCTTAGTGCAGATTGCAGTGACCTGGGCCTGAGAATAGGTTGCAGTCACAGTGGCCTTAGTGCAGATCTCAGTGACCTGGGCATGAGAGTAGATTGCAGTTAGCGGGGCCTTAGTGCAGATTGCAGTGACCTGGGCCTGAGAGTAGATTGCAGTCAGCGGGGCCTTAGTGCAGATTGCAGTGACCTGGGCCTGAGAGTAGATTGCAGTCACTGTGGCCGTAGTGCAGATTGCAGTGACCTGGGCCTGAGAGTAGATTGCAGTCACCGGGGCCTTAGTGCAGATTGCAGTGACCTGGGCCTGAGAGTAGATTGCAGTCACTGTGGCCTTAGTGCAGATTGCAGTGACCTGGGCCTGAGAGTAGATTGCAGTCAGCGTGGCCTTATTGCAGATCTCAGTGACCTGGGCCTGAGAGTAGACTGCAGTCAGTGGGGCCTTAGTGCAGATCTCAGTGACCTGGGCCTGAGAGTAGATTGCAGTCACTGTGGCCTTAGTGCAGATCTCAGTGAATGGGGCCTGAGAGTAGATTGCAGTCAGCGGGGCCTTAGTGCAGATTGCAGTGACCTGGGCCTGAGAGTAGATTGCAGTCACTGTGGCCGTAGTGCAGATTGCAGTGACCTGGGCCTGAGAGTAGATTGCAGTCACCGGGGCCTTAGTGCAGATTGCAGTGACCTGGGCCTGAGAGTAGATTGCAGTCAGCGTGGCCTTAGTGCAGATCTCAGTGACCTGGGCCTGAGAGTAGACTGCAGTCAGCGGGGCCTTAGTGCAGATCTCAGTGACCTGGGCCTGAGAGTAGATTGCAGTCACTGTGGCCTTAGTGCAGATCTCAGTGAATGGGGCCTGAGAGTAGATTGCAGTCAGCCGGGCCTTAGTGCAGATCGCAGTGACCTGGGCCTGAGAGTAGATTGCAGTCAGCGGGGCCTTAGTGCAGATCTCAGTGACCTGGGACTGAGAGTAGATTGCAGTCAGCGTTGCCTTAGTGTAGATCTCAGTGACCTGGGCCTGAGAGTAGATTGCAGTCACCGTGGCCTTAGTGCAGATCTCAGTGACCTGGGCCTGAGAGTAGATTGCAGTCACCGTGGCCTTAGTGCAGATTGCAGTGACCTGGGCCTGAGAGTAGAATGCAGTCACCATGGCCTTAGTGCAGATCTCAGTGACTTGGGTCAGAGAGTAGATTGCAGTCACCGTAGCCTTAGTGCAGATCGCAGTGACCTGGGCCTGAGAGTAGATTGCAGTCACGTGGCCTTAGTGCAGATTGCAGTCACCTATGCCTAATAGTAGATTGTAGTCACCGTAGCCTTAGCGCAGATTGCAGTGACCTGGGCCTGAGAGTAGATTGCATTCAGCGGGGCCTTAGTGCAGATCTCAGTGACCTGGGCCTGAGAGTAAATTGCAGTCACCATGGCCTTAGTGCAGATCTCAGTGACCTGGGCCTGAGAGTGGATTGCAGTCACCGGGGCTTTAGTGCAGATCGCAGTGACCTGGGCCTGAGAGTAGATTGCAGTCACCGAGGCCTTAGTGCAGATTGCAGTGACCTGGGCCTGAGAGTAGATTGCAGTCACGTGGCCTTAGTGCAGATTGCAGTGACCTGGGCCTGAGAGTAGATTGCAGTCACGTGGCCTTAGAGCAGATTGCAGTGACCTGGGCCTGAGAGTAGATTGCAGTCACAGTGGCCTTAGTGCAGATCTCAGTGACCTGGGCATGAGAGTAGATTGCAGTCAGCGTGGCCTTAGTGCAGATCTCAGTGACCTGGGCCTGAGAGTAAACTGCAGTCAGCGGGGCCTTAGTGCAGATCTCAGTGACCTGGGCCTGAGAGTAGATTGCAGTCAATGTGGCCTTAGTGCAGATCGCAGTGACCTGGGCCTGAGAGTAGATTGCAGTCAGCGGGGCCTTAGTGCAGATCTCAGTGACCTGGGCCTGAGAGTAGATTGCAGTCACCGTGGCCTTAGTGCAGATCGCAGTGACCTGGGCCTGAGAGTAGATTGCAGGCAGCGGGGCCTTAGTGCAGATCTCAGTGACCTGGGCCTGAGAGTAGATTGCAGTCACCGTGGCCTTAGTGCAGATCTCAGTGACCTGGGCCTGAGAGTAGACTTCAGTCACCGTGGCCTTAGTGCAGATTGCAGTGACCTGGGCCTGAGAATAGATTGCAGTCACAGTGGCCTTAGTGCAGATCTCAGTGACCTGGGCATGAGAGTAGATTGCAGTTAGCGGGGCCTTAGTGCAGATTGCAGTGACCTGGGCCTGAGAGTAGATTGCAGTCAGCGGGGCCTTAGTGCAGATTGCAGTGACCTGGGCCTGAGAGTAGATTGCAGTCACTGTGGCCTTAGTGCAGATTGCAGTGACCTGGGGCTGAGAGTAGATTGCAGTCACCGGGGCCTTAGTGCAGATTGCAGTGACCTGGGCCTGAGAGTAGATTGCAGTCACTGTGGCCTTAGTGCAGATTGCAGTGACCTGGGCCTGAGAGTAGATTGCAGTCAGCGTGGCCTTAGTGCAGATCTCAGTGACCTGGGCCTGAGAGTAGACTGCAGTCAGCGGGCCTTAGTGCAGATCTCAGTGACCTGGGCCTGAGAGTAGATTGCAGTCACCGTGGCCTTAGTGCAGATCGCAGTGACCTGTGCCTGAGAGTAGATTGCAGTCACCGTGGCCTTAGTGCAGATTGCAGTGACCTGGGCCTGAGAGTAGAATGCAGTGACCGTGGCCTTAGTGCAGATCTCAGTGACTTGGTCCAGAGAGCAGATTGCAGTCACCGTAGCCTTAGTGCAGATCGCAGTGACCTGGGCCTGAGAGTAGATTGCAGTCACGTGGCCTATGTGCAGATTGCAGTCACCTAGGCCTAATAGTAGATTGTAGTCACCGTAGCCTTAGTGCAGATTGCAGTGACCTGGGCCTGAGAGTAGATTGCATTCAGCGGGGCCTTAGTGCAGATCTCAGTGACCTGGGCCTGAGAGTAAATTGCAGTCACCATGGCCTTAGTGCAGATCTCAGTGACCTGGGCCTGAGAGTGGATTGCAGTCCCCGTGGCTTTAGTGCAGATCACAGTGACCTGGGCCTGAGAGTAGATTGCAGTCACCGAGGCTTTAGTGCAGATTGCAGTGACCTGGGCCTGAGAGTAGATTGCAGTCACTGTGGCCTTAGTGCAGATTGCAGTGACCTGGGGCTGAGAGTAGATTGCAGTCACCGGGGCCTTAGTGCAGATTGCAGTGACCTGGGCCTGAGAGTAGATTGCAGTCACTGTGGCCTTAGTGCAGATTGCAGTGACCTGGGCCTGAGAGTAGATTGCAGTCAGCGTGGCCTTAGTGCAGATCTCAGTGACCTGGGCCTGAGAGTAGATTGCAGTCACTGTGGCCTTAGTGCAGATTGCAGTGACCTGGGCCTGAGAGTAGACTGCAGTCAGCGGGCCTTAGTGCAGATCTCAGTGACCTGGGCCTGAGAGTAGATTGCAGTCACTGTGGCCTTAGTGCAGATCTCAGTGAATGGGGCCTGAGAGTAGATTGCAGTCAGCGGGGCCTTAGTGCAGATCACAGTGACCTGGGCCTGAGAGTAAATTGCAGTCAGCGGGGCCTTAGTGCAGATCTCAGTGACCTGGGCCTGAGAGTAGATTGCAGTCAGCGTTGCCTTAGTGTAGATCTCAGTGACCTGGGCCTGAGAGTAGATTGCAGTCACCGTGGCCTTAGTGCAGATCTCAGTGACCTGGGCCTGAGAGTAGATTGCAGTCACTGTGGCCTTAGTGCAGATCGCAGTGACCTGTGCCTGAGAGTAGATTGCAGTCACCGAGGCCTTAGTGCAGATTGCAGTGACCTGGGCCTGAGAGTAGAATGCAGTGACCGTGCCCTTAGTGCAGATCTCAGTGACTTGGTCCAGAGAGCAGATTGCAGTCACCGTAGCCTTAGTGCAGATCGCAGTGACCTGGGCCTGAGAGTAGATTGCAGTCACGTGGCCTATGTGCAGATTGCAGTCACCTAGGCCTAATAGTAGATTGTAGTCACCGTAGCCTTAGTGCAGATTGCAGTGACCTGGGCCTGAGAGTAGATTGCAGTCACGTGGCCTATGTGCAGATTGCAGTCACCTAGGCCTAATAGTAGATTGTAGTCACCGTAGCCTTAGTGCAGATCGCAGTGACCTGGGCCTGAGAGTAGATTGCAGTCACCGAGGCCTTAGTGCAGATTGCAGTGACCTGGGCCTGAGAGTAGATTGCAGTCACTTGGCCTTAGTGCAGATTGCAGTGACCTGGGCCTGAGAGTAGATTGCAGTCACGTGGCCTTAGAGCAGATTGCAGTGACCTGGGCCTGAGAGTAGATTGCAGTCACTGTGGCCTTAGTGCAGATTGCAGTGACCTGGGCCTGAGAGTAGATTACAGTCAGCGGGGCCTTAGTGCAGATCTCAGTGACCTGGGCCTGAGAGTAGATTGCAGTCAGCGTGGCCTTAGTGCAGATTGCAGTGACCTGGGCCTGAGAGTTGATTGCAGTCATGTGGCCTTAATGCAGATTGCAGTGACCTGGGCCTGAGAGTAGATTGCAGTCACGTGGCCTTAGTGCAGATTGCAGTGACCTAGGCCTGAGAGTAGATTGCAGTCAGCGGGGCCTTAGTGCAGATCTCAGTGACCTGGGCCTGAGAGTAGATTACAGTCACCGGGGCTTTAGTGCAGATCGCAGTGACCTGGGCCTGAGAGTAGATTGCAGTCACGTGGCCTTAGAGCAGATTGCAGTGACCTGGGCCTGAGAGTAGATTGCAGTCACAGTGGCCTTAGTGCAGATCTCAGTGACCTGGGCATGAGAGTAGATTGCAGTCAGCGTGGCCTTAGTGCAGATCTCAGTGACCTGGGCCTGAGAGTAAACTGCAGTCAGCTGGGCCTTAGTGCAGATCTCAGTGACCTGGGCCTGAGAGTAGATTACAGTCAGCGGGGCCTTAGTGCAGATCTCAGTGACCTGGGCCTGAGAGTAGATTGCAGTCAGTGTGGCCTTAGTGCAGATTGCAGTGACCTGGGCCTGAGAGTTGATTGCAGTCATGTGGCCTTAATGCAGATTGCAGTGACCTGGGCCTGAGAGTAGATTGCAGTCACGTGGCCTTAGTGCAGATTGCAGTGACCTAGGCCTGAGAGTAGATTGCAGTCAGCGGGGCCTTAGTGCAGATCTCAGTGACCTGGGCCTGAGAGTAGATTGCAGTCACCGGGGCTTTAGTGCAGATCGCAGTGACCTGGGCCTGAGAGTAGATTGCAGTCACGTGGCCTTAGAGCAGATTGCAGTGACCTGGGCCTGAGAGTAGATTGCAGTCACAGTGGCCTTAGTGCAGATCTCAGTGACCTGGGCATGAGAGTAGATTGCAGTCAGCGTGGCCTTAGTGCAGATCTCAGTGACCTGGGCCTGAGAGTAAACTGCAGTCAGCGGGGCCTTAGTGCAGATCTCAGTGACCTGGGCCTGAGAGTAGATTGCAGTCACTGTGGCCTTAGTGCAGATCTCAGTGACCTGGGCCTGAGAGTAGATTGCAGTCACTGTGGCCTTAGTGCAGATCGCAGTGACCTGGGCCTGAGAGTAGATTGCAGTCAGCGGGGCCTTAGTGCAGATCTCAGTGACCTGGGCCTGAGAGTAGATTGCAGTCACCGTGGCCTTAGTGCAGATCTCAGTGACCTGGGCCTGAGAGTAGATTGCAGTCACTGTGGCCGTAGTGCAGATTGCAGTGACCTGGGCCTGAGAGTAGATTGCAGTCACCGGGGCCTTAGTGCAGATTGCAGTGACCTGGGCCTGAGAGTAGATTGCAGTGACAGTGGCCTTCGTGCAGATCTCAGTGACCTGGGGCCTGAGAGTAGATTGCAGTCAGCGGGGCCTTAGTGCAGATTGCAGTGACCTGGGCCTGAGAGTAGATTGCAGTCACTGTGGCCGTAGTGCAGATTGCAGTGACCTGGGCCTGAGAGTAAATTGCAGTCACCGGGGCCTTAGTGCAGATTGCAGTGACCTGGGCCTGAGAGTAGATTGCAGTGACCGTGTCCTTCGTGCAGATCTCAGTGACCTGGGCCTGAGAGTAGATTGCAGTCTCCGTGGCCTTAGTGCAGATTGCAGTGACTTGGGCCTGAGAGTAGATTGCAGTCAGCATGGCCTTAGTGCAGATCTCAGTGACCTGGGCCTGAGAGTAGATTGCAGTCAGCGGGGCCTTAGTACAGATGTCAGTGACCTCGGCCTGAGAGTAGATTGCAGTCACCGTGGCCTTAGTGCAGATCTCAGTGACCTGGGCATGAGAGTAGACTGCAGTTAGCGGGGCCTTAGTGCAGATTGCAGTGACCTGGGCCTGAGAGTAGATTGCAGTCACGTGGCCTTAGTGCAGATTGCAGTGACCTGGGCCTGAGAGTAGATTGCAGTCACCGTGGCCTTAGTGCAGATCTCAGTGACCTGGGCCTGAGAGTAGACTTCAGTCACCGTGGCCTTAGTGCAGATTGCAGTGACCTGGACCTGAGAGTAGATTGCAGTCACAGTGGCCTTAGTGCAGATCTCAGTGACCTGGGCATGAGAGTAGATTGCAGTCAGCGTGGCCTTAGTGCAGATCTCAGTGACCTGGGCCTGAGAGTAGATTGCAGTCACTGTGGCCTTAGTGCAGATCGCAGTGACCTGGGCCTGAGAGTAAATTGCAGTCAGCCGGGATTTAGTGCAGATCTCAGTGACCTGGGCCTGAGAGTAGATTGCAGTCACCGTGGCCTTAGTGCAGATTGCAGTGACCTGGGCCTGAGAGTAGATTGCAGTCAGCGGGGCCTTAGTGCAGATCTCAGTGACCTGGTCCTGAGAGTAGATTGCAGTCACCCTGGCCTTAGTGCAGATCTCAGTGACCTGGGCCTGAGAGTAGACTTCTGTCACTGTGGCCTTAGTGCAGATTGCAGTGACCTGGGCCTGAGAGTAGATTGCAGTCACGTGGCCTTAGTGCAGATTGCAGTGACCTAGGCCTAATAGTAGATTGTAGTCACCGTAGCCTTAGCGCAGATTGCAGTGACCTGGGCCTGAGAGTAGATTGCATTCAGCGGGGCCTTAGTGCAGATCTCAGTGACCTGGGCCTGAGAGTAAATTGCAGTCACCATGGCCTTAGTGCAGATCTCAGTGACCTGGGCCTGAGAGTGGATTGCAGTCACCGGGGCTTTAGTGCAGATCGCAGTGACCTGGGCCTGAGAGTAGATTGCAGTCACCGAGGCCTTAGTGCAGATTGCAGTGACCTGGGCCTGAGAGTAGATTGCAGTCACGTGGCCTTAGTGCAGATTGCAGTGACCTGGGCCTGAGAGTAGATTGCAGTCACGTGGCCTTAGAGCAGATTGCAGTGACCTGGGCCTGAGAGTAGATTGCAGTCACAGTGGCCTTAGTGCAGATCTCAGTGACCTGGGCATGAGAGTAGATTGCAGTCAGCGTGGCCTTAGTGCAGATCTCAGTGACCTGGGCCTGAGAGTAAACTGCAGTCAGCGGGGCCTTAGTGCAGATCTCAGTGACCTGGGCCTGAGAGTAGATTGCAGTCAATGTGGCCTTAGTGCAGATCGCAGTGACCTGGGTCTGAGAGTAGATTGCAGTCAGCGGGGCCTTAGTGCAGATCTCAGTGACCTGGGCCTGAGAGTAGATTGCAGTCACCGTGGCCTTAGTGCAGATCGCAGTGACCTGGGCCTGAGAGTAGATTGCAGTCAGCGGGGCCTTAGTGCAGATCTCAGTGACCTGGGCCTGAGAGTAGATTGCAGTCACCGTGGCCTTAGTGCAGATCTCAGTGACCTGGGCCTGAGAGTAGACTTCAGTCACCGTGGCCTTAGTGCAGATTGCAGTGACCTGGGCCTGAGAATAGATTGCAGTCACAGTGGCCTTAGTGCAGATCTCAGTGACCTGGGCATGAGAGTAGATTGCAGTTAGCGGGGCCTTAGTGCAGATTGCAGTGACCTGGGCCTGAGAGTAGATTGCAGTCAGCGGGGCCTTAGTGCAGATTGCAGTGACCTGGGCCTGAGAGTAGATTGCAGTCACTGTGGCCTTAGTGCAGATTGCAGTGACCTGGGTCTGAGAGTAGATTGCAGTCACCGGGGCCTTAGTGCAGATTGCAGTGACCTGGGCCTGAGAGTAGATTGCAGTCACTGTGGCCTTAGTGCAGATTGCAGTGACCTGGGCCTGAGAGTAGATTGCAGTCAGCGTGGCCTTAGTGCAGATCTCAGTGACCTGGGCCTGAGAGTAGACTGCAGTCAGCGGGCCTTAGTGCAGATCTCAGTGACCTGGGCCTGAGAGTAGATTGCAGTCACTGTGGCCTTAGTGCAGATCTCAGTGAATGGGGCCTGAGAGTAGATTGCAGTCAGCGGGGCCTTAGTGCAGATCACAGTGACCTGGGCCTGAGAGTAGATTGCAGTCAGCTGGGCCTTAGTGCAGATCTCAGTGACCTGGGCCTGAGAGTAGATTGCAGTCAGCGTTGCCTTAGTGTAGATCTCAGTGACCTGGGCCTGAGAGTAGATTGCAGTCACCGTGGCCTTAGTGCAGATCTCAGTGACCTGGGCCTGAGAGTAGATTGCAGTCACCGTGGCCTTAGTGCAGATCGCAGTGACCTGTGCCTGAGAGTAGATTGCAGTCACCGTGGCCTTAGTGCAGATTGCAGTGACCTGGGCCTGAGAGTAGAATGCAGTGACCGTGGCCTTAGTGCAGATCTCAGTGACTTGGTCCAGAGAGCAGATTGCAGTCACCGTAGCCTTAGTGCAGATCGCAGTGACCTGGGCCTGAGAGTAGATTGCAGTCACGTGGCCTATGTGCAGATTGCAGTCACCTAGGCCTAATAGTAGATTGTAGTCACCGTAGCCTTAGTGCAGATTGCAGTGACCTGGGCCTGAGAGTAGATTGCATTCAGCGGGGCCTTAGTGCAGATCTCAGTGACCTGGGCCTGAGAGTAAATTGCAGTCACCATGGCCTTAGTGCAGATCTCAGTGACCTGGGCCTGAGAGTGGATTGCAGTCCCCGTGGCTTTAGTGCAGATCACAGTGACCTGGGCCTGAGAGTAGATTGCAGTCACCGAGGTCTTAGTGCAGATTGCAGTGACCTGGGCCTCAGAGTAGATTGCAGTCACTGTGGCCTTAGTGCAGATTGCAGTGACCTGGGGCTGAGAGTAGATTGCAGTCACCGGGGCCTTAGTGCAGATTGCAGTGACCTGGGCCTGAGAGTAGATTGCAGTCACTGTGGCCTTAGTGCAGATTGCAGTGACCTGGGCCTGAGAGTAGATTGCAGTCAGCGTGGCCTTAGTGCAGATCTCAGTGACCTGGGCCTGAGAGAAGATTGCAGTCACTGTGGCCTTAGTGCAGATTGCAGTGACCTGGGCCTGAGAGTAGACTGCAGTCAGCGGGCCTTAGTGCAGATCTCAGTGACCTGGGCCTGAGAGTAGATTGCAGTCACTGTGGCCTTAGTGCAGATCTCAGTGAATGGGGCCTGAGAGTAGATTGCAGTCAGCGGGGCCTTAGTGCAGATCACAGTGACCTGGGCCTGAGAGTAGATTGCAGTCAGCGGGGCCTTAGTGCAGATCTCAGTGACCTGGGCCTGAGAGTAGATTGCAGTCAGCGTTGCCTTAGTGTAGATCTCAGTGACCTGGGCCTGAGAGTAGATTGCAGTCACCGTGGCCTTAGTGCAGATCTCAGTGACCTGGGCCTGAGAGTAGATTGCAGTCACTGTGGCCTTAGTGCAGATCGCAGTGACCTGTGCCTGAGAGTAGATTGCAGTCACCGAGGCCTTAGTGCAGATTGCAGTGACCTGGGCCTGAGAGTAGAATGCAGTGACCGTGGCCTTAGTGCAGATCTCAGTGACTTGGTCCAGAGAGCAGATTGCAGTCACCGTAGCCTTAGTGCAGATCGCAGTGACCTGGGCCTGAGAGTAGATTGCAGTCACGTGGCCTATGTGCAGATTGCAGTCACCTAGGCCTAATAGTAGATTCTAGTCACCGTAGCCTTAGTGCAGATTGCAGTGACCTGGGCCTGAGAGTAGATTGCAGTCACGTGGCCTATGTGCAGATTGCAGTCACCTAGGCCTAATAGTAGATTGTAGTCACCGTAGCCTTAGTGCAGATCGCAGTGACCTGGGCCTGAGAGTAGATTGCAGTCACCGAGGCCTTAGTGCAGATTGCAGTGACCTGGGCCTGAGAGTAGATTGCAGTCACTTGGCCTTAGTGCAGATTGCAGTGACCTGGGCCTGAAGTAGATTGCAGTCACGTGGCCTTAGAGCAGATTGCAGTGACCTGGGCCTGAGAGTAGATTGCAGTCACTGTGGCCTTAGTGCAGATTGCAGTGACCTGGGCCTGAGAGTAGATTTCAGTCAGCGGGGCCTTAGTGCAGATCTCAGTGACCTGGGCCTGAGAGTAGATTGCAGTCAGCGTGGCCTTAGTGCAGATTGCAGTGACCTGGGCCTGAGAGTAGATTGCAGTCACTTGGCCTTAGTGCAGATTGCAGTGACCTGGGCCTGAGAGTAGATTGCAGTCACGTGGCCTTAGAGCAGATTGCAGTGACCTGGGCCTGAGAGTAGATTGCAGTCACTGTGGCCTTAGTGCAGATTACAGTGACCTGGGCCTGAGAGTAGATTTCAGTCAGCGGGGCCTTAGTGCAGATCTCAGTGACCTGGGCCTGAGAGTAGATTGCAGTCAGCGTGGCCTTAGTGCAGATTGCAGTGACCTGGGCCTGAGAGTAGATTGCAGTCACTGTGGCCTTAGTGCAGATTGCAGTGACCTGGGCCTGAGAGTAGATTACAGTCAGCGGGGCCTTAGTGCAGATCTCAGTGACCTGGGCCTGAGAGTAGATTGCAGTCAGCGTGGCCTTAGTGCAGATTGCAGTGACCTGGGCCTGAGAGTTGATTGCAGTCATGTGGCCTTAATGCAGATTGCAGTGACCTTGGCCTGAGAGTAGATTGCAGTCATGTGGCCTTAGTGCAGATTGCAGTGACCTAGGCCTGAGAGTAGATTGCAGTCAGCGGGGCCTTAGTGCAGATCTCAGTGACCTGGGCCTGAGAGTAGATTACAGTCACCGGGGCTTTAGTGCAGATCGCAGTGACCTGGGCCTGAGAGTAGATTGAAGTCACGTGGCCTTAGAGCAGATTGCAGTGACCTGGGCCTGAGAATAGATTGCAGTCACAGTGGCCTTAGTGCAGATCTCAGTGACCTGGGCATGAGAGTAGATTGCAGTCAGCGTGGCCTTAGTGCAGATCTCAGTGACCTGGGCCTGAGAGTAAACTGCAGTCAGCTGGGCCTTAGTGCAGATCTCAGTGACCTGGGCCTGAGAGTAGATTACAGTCAGCGGGGCCTTAGTGCAGATCTCAGTGACCTGGGCCTGAGAGTAGATTGCAGTCAGCGTGGCCTTAGTGCAGATTGCAGTGACCTGGGCCTGAGAGTTGATTGCAGTCATGTGGCCTTAATGCAGATTGCAGTGACCTGGGCCTGAGAGTAGATTGCAGTCACGTGGCCTTAGTGCAGATTGCAGTGACCTAGGCCTGAGAGTAGATTGCAGTCAGCGGGGCCTTAGTGCAGATCTCAGTGACCTGGGCCTGAGAGTAGATTGCAGTCACCGGGGCTTTAGTGCAGATCGCAGTGAACTGGGCCTGAGAGTAGATTGCAGTCACGTGGCCTTAGAGCAGATTGCAGTGACCTGGGCCTGAGAGTAGATTGCAGTCACTGTGGCCGTAGTGCAGATTGCAGTGACCTGGGCCTGAGAGTAGATTGCAGTCTCCGTGGCCTTAGTGCAGATTGCAGTGACTTGGGCCTGAGAGTAGATTGCAGTCAGCATGGCCTTAGTGCAGATCTCAGTGACCTGGGCCTGAGAGTAGATTGCAGTCAGCGGGGCCTTAGTACAGATCTCAGTGACCTCGGCCTGAGAGTAGATTGCAGTCACCTTGGCCTTAGTGCAGATCTCAGTGACCTGGGCATGAGAGTAGACTGCAGTTAGCGGGGCCTTAGTGCAGATTGCAGTGACCTGGGCCTGAGAGTAGATTGCAGTCACGTGGCCTTAGTGCAGATTGCAGTGACCAGGGCCTGAGAGTAGATTGCAGTCACCGTGGCCTTAGTGCAGATCTCAGTGACCTGGGCCTGAGAGTAGACTTCAGTCACCGTGGCCTTAGTGCAGATTGCAGTGACCTGGACCTGAGAGTAGATTGCAGTCACAGTGGCCTTAGTGCAGATCTCAGTGACCTGGGCATGAGAGTAGATTGCAGTCAGCGTGGCCTTAGTGCAGATCTCAGTGACCTGTGCCTGAGAGTAGATTGCAGTCACTGTGGCGTTAGTGCAGATCGCAGTGACCTGGGCCTGAGAGTAAATTGCAGTCAGCGGGGATTTAGTGCAGATCTCAGTGACCTGGGCCTGAGAGTAGATTGCAGTCACCGTGGCCTTAGTGCAGATTGCAGTGACCTGGGCCTGAGAGTAGATTGCAGTCAGCGGGGCCTTAGTGCAGATCTCAGTGACCTGGTCCTGAGAGTAGATTGCAGTCACCCTGGCCTTAGTGCAGATCTCAGTGACCTGGGCCTGAGAGTAGACTTCTGTCACTGTGGCCTTAGTGCAGATTGCAGTGACCTGGGCCTGAGAATAGGTTGCAGTCACAGTGGCCTTAGTGCAGATCTCAGTGACCTGGGCATGAGAGTAGATTGCAGTCAGCGGGGCCTTAGTGCAGATTGCAGTGACCTGGGCCTGAGAGTAGATTGCAGTCAGCGGGGCCTTAGTGCAGATTGCAGTGACCTGGGCCTGAGAGTAGATTGCAGTCACTGTGGCCGTAATGCAGATTGCAGTGACCTGGGCCTGAGAGTAGATTGCAGTCACCGGGGCCTTAGTGCAGATTGCAGTGACCTGGGCCTGAGAGTAGATTGCAGTCACTGTGGCCTTAGTGCAGATTGCAGTGACCTGGGCCTGAGAGTAGATTGCAGTCAGCGTGGCCTTATTGCAGATCTCAGTGACCTGGGCCTGAGAGTAGACTGCAGTCAGCGGGGCCTTAGTGCAGATCTCAGTGACCTGGGCCTGAGAGTAGATTGCAGTCACTGTGGCCTTAGTGCAGATCTCAGTGAATGGGGCCTGAGAGTAGATTGCAGTCAGCGGGGCCTTAGTGCAGATTGCAGTGACCTGGGCCTGAGAGTAGATTGCAGTCACTGTGGCCGTAGTGCAGATTGCAGTGACCTGGGCCTGAGAGTAGATTGCAGTCACCGGGGCCTTAGTGCAGATTGCAGTGACCTGGGCCTGAGAGTAGATTGCAGTCAGCGTGGCCTTAGTGCAGATCTCAGTGACCTGGGCCTGAGAGTAGACTGCAGTCAGCGGGGCCTTAGTGCAGATCTCAGTGACCTGGGCCTGAGAGTAGATTGCAGTCACTGTGGCCTTAGTGCAGATCTCAGTGAATGGGGCCTGAGAGTAGATTGCAGTCATTCGGGCCTTAGTGCAGATCGCAGTGACCTGGGCCTGAGAGTAGATTGCAGTCAGCGGGGCCTTAGTGCAGATCTCAGTGACCTGGGACTGAGAGTAGATTGCAGTCAGCGTTGCCTTAGTGTAGATCTCAGTGACCTGGGCCTGAGAGTAGATTGCAGTCACCGTGGCCTTAGTGCAGATCTCAGTGAACTGGGCCTGAGAGTAGATTGCAGTCACCGTGGCCTTAGTGCAGATCGCAGTGACCTGTGCCTGAAAGTAGATTGCAGTCACCGTGGCCTTAGTGCAGATTGCAGTGACCTGGGCCTGAGAGTAGAATGCAGTCACCATGGCCTTAGTGCAGATCTCAGTGACTTGGGTCAGAGAGTAGATTGCAGTCACGGTAGCCTTAGTGCAGATCGCAGTGACCTGGGCCTGAGAGTAGATTGCAGTCACGTGGCCTTAGTGCAGATTGCAGTCACCTAGGCCTAATAGTAGATTGTAGTCACCGTAGCCTTAGCGCAGATTGCAGTGACCTGGGCCTGAGAGTAGATTGCATTCAGCGGGGCCTTAGTGCAGATCTCAGTGACCTGGGCCTGAGAGTAAATTGCAGTCACCATGGCCTTAGTGCAGATCTCAGTGACCTGGGCCTGAGAGTGGATTGCAGTCACCGGGGCTTTAATGCAGATCGCAGTGACCTGGGCCTGAGAGTAGATTGCAGTCACCGAGGCCTTAGTGCAGATTGCAGTGACCTGGGCCTGAGAGTAGATTGCAGTCACGTGGCCTTAGTGCAGATTGCAGTGACCTGGGCCTGAGAGTAGATTGCAGTCACGTGGCCTTAGAGCAGATTGCAGTGACCTGGGCCTGAGAGTAGATTGCAGTCACAGTGGCCTTAGTGCAGATCTCAGTGACCTGGGCATGAGAGTAGATTGCAGTCAGCGTGGCCTTAGTGCAGATCTCAGTGACCTGGGCCTGAGAGTAAACTGCAGTCAGCGGGGCCTTAGTGCAGATCTCAGTGACCTGGGCCTGAGAGTAGATTGCAGTCAATGTGGCCTTAGTGCAGATCGCAGTGACCTGGGCCTGAGAGTAGATTGCAGTCAGCGGGGCCTTAGTGCAGATCTCAGTGACCTGGGCCTGAGAGTAGATTGCAGTCACCGTGGCCTTAGTGCAGATCGCAGTGACCTGGGCCTGAGAGTAGATTGCAGTCAGCGGGGCCTTAGTGCAGATCTCAGTGACCTGGGCCTGAGAGTAGATTGCAGTCACCGTGGCCTTAGTGCAGATCTCAGTCACCTGGGCCTGAGAGTAGACTTCAGTCACCGTGGCCTTAGTGCAGATTGCAGTGACCTGGGCCTGAGAATAGATTGCAGTCACAGTGGCCTTAGTGCAGATCTCAGTGACCTGGGCATGAGAGTAGATTGCAGTTAGCGGGGCCTTAGTGCAGATTGCAGTGACCTGGGCCTGAGAGTAGATTGCAGTCAGCGGGGCCTTAGTGCAGATTGCAGTGACCTGGGCCTGAGAGTAGATTGCAGTCACTGTGGCCTTAGTGCAGATTGCAATGACCTGGGGCTGAGAGTAGATTGCAGTCACCGGGGCCTTAGTGCAGATTGCAGTGACCTGGGCCTGAGAGTAGATTGCAGTCACTGTGGCCTTAGTGCAGATTGCAGTGACCTGGGCCTGAGAGTAGATTGCAGTCAGCGTGGCCTTAGTGCAGATCTCAGTGACCTGGGCCTGAGAGTAGACTGCAGTCAGCGGGCCTTAGTGCAGATCTCAGTGACCTGGGCCTGAAAGTAGATTGCAGTCACCGTGGCCTTAGTGCAGATCGCAGTGACCTGTGCCTGAGAGTAGATTGCAGTCACCGTGGCCTTAGTGCAGATTGCAGTGACCTGGGCCTGAGAGTAGAATGCAGTGACCGTGGCCTTAGTGCAGATCTCAGTGACTTGGTCCAGAGAGCAGATTGCAGTCACCGTAGCCTTAGTGCAGATCGCAGTGACCTGGGCCTGAGAGTAGATTGCAGTCACGTGGCCTATGTGCAGATTGCAGTCACCTAGGCCTAATAGTAGATTGTAGTCACCGTAGCCTTAGTGCAGATTGCAGTGACCTGGGCCTGAGAGTAGATTGCATTCAGCGGGGCCTTAGTGCAGATCTCAGTGACCTGGGCCTGAGAGTAAATTGCAGTCACCATGGCCTTAGTGCAGATCTCAGTGACCTGGGCCTGAGAGTGGATTGCAGTCCCCGTGGCTTTAGTGCAGATCACAGTGACCTGGGCCTGAGAGTAGATTGCAGTCACCGAGGCTTTAGTGCAGATTGCAGTGACCTGGGCCTGAGAGTAGATTGCAGTCACTGTGGCCTTAGTGCAGATTGCAGTGACCTGGGGCTGAGAGTAGATTGCAGTCACCGGGGCCTTAGTGCAGATTGCAGTGACCTGGGCCTGAGAGTAGATTGCAGTCACTGTGGCCTTAGTGCAGATTGCAGTGACCTGGGCCTGAGAGTAGATTGCAGTCAGCGTGGCCTTAGTGCAGATCTCAGTGACCTGGGCCTGAGAGTAGATTGCAGTCACTGTGGCCTTAGTGCAGATTGCAGTGACCTGGGCCTGAGAGTAGACTGCAGTCAGCGGGCCTTAGTGCAGATCTCAGTGACCTGGGCCTGAGAGTAGATTGCAGTCACTGTGGCCTTAGTGCAGATCTCAGTGAATGGGGCCTGAGAGTAGATTGCAGTCAGCGGGGCCTTAGTGCAGATCACAGTGACCTGGGCCTGAGAGTAAATTGCAGTCAGCGGGGCCTTAGTGCAGATCTCAGTGACCTGGGCCTGAGAGTAGATTGCAGTCAGCGTTGCCTTAGTGTAGATCTCAGTGACCTGGGCCTGAGAGTAGATTGCAGTCACCGTGGCCTTAGTGCAGATCTCAGTGACCTGGGCCTGAGAGTAGATTGCAGTCACTGTGGCCTTAGTGCAGATCGCAGTGACCTGTGCCTGAGAGTAGATTGCAGTCACCGAGGCCTTAGTGCAGATTGCAGTGACCTGGGCCTGAGAGTAGAATGCAGTGACCGTGCCCTTAGTGCAGATCTCAGTGACTTGGTCCAGAGAGCAGATTGCAGTCACCATAGCCTTAGTGCAGATCGCAGTCACCTGGGCCTGAGAGTAGATTGCAGTCACGTGGCCTATGTGCAGATTGCAGTCACCTAGGCCTAATAGTAGATTGTAGTCACCGTAGCCTTAGTGCAGATTGCAGTGACCTGGGCCTGAGAGTAGATTGCAGTCACGTGGCCTATGTGCAGATTGCAGTCACCTAGGCCTAATAGTAGATTGTAGTCACCGTAGCCTTAGTGCAGATCGCAGTGACCTGGGCCTGAGAGTAGATTGCAGTCACCGAGGCCTTAGTGCAGATTGCAGTGACCTGGGCCTGAGAGTAGATTGCAGTCACTTGGCCTTAGTGCAGATTGCAGTGACCTGGGCCTGAGAGTAGATTGCAGTCACGTGGCCTTAGAGCAGATTGCAGTGACCTGGGCCTGAGAGTAGATTGCAGTCACTGTGGCCTTAGTGCAGATTGCAGTGACCTGGGCCTGAGAGTAGATTTCAGTCAGCGGGGCCTTAGTGCAGATCTCAGTGACCTGGGCCTGAGAGTATATTGCAGTCAGCGTGGCCTTAGTGCAGATTGCAGTGACCTGGGCCTGAGAGTAGATTGCAGTCACGTGGCCTTAGTGCAGATTGCAGTGACCTGGGCCTGAGAGTAGATTGCAGTCACCTGGCCTTAGTGCAGATTGCAGTGACCTAGGCCTGAGAGTAGATTGCAGTCACTGTGGCCTTAGTGCAGATTGCAGTGACCTGGGCCTGAGAGTAGATTACAGTCAGCGGGGCCTTAGTGCAGATCTCAGTGACCTGGGCCTGAGAGTAGATTGCAGTCAGCGTGGCCTTAGTGCAGATTGCAGTGACCTGGGCCTGAGAGTTGATTGCAGTCATGTGGCCTTAATGCAGATTGCAGTGACCTGGGCCTGAGAGTAGATTGCAGTCACGTGGCCTTAGTGCAGATTGCAGTGACCTAGGCCTGAGAGTAGATTGCAGTCAGCGGGGCCTTAGTGCAGATCTCAGTGACCTGGGCCTGAGAGTAGATTACAGTCACCGGGGCTTTAGTGCAGATCGCAGTGACCTGGGCCTGAGAGTAGATTGCAGTCACGTGGCCTTAGAGCAGATTGCAGTGACCTGGGCCTGAGAGTAGATTGCAGTCACAGTAGCCTTAGTGCAGATCTCAGTGACCTGGGCATGAGAGTAGATTGCAGTCAGCGTGGCCTTAGTGCAGATCTCAGTGACCTGGGCCTGAGAGTAAACTGCAGTCAGCTGGGCCTTAGTGCAGATCTCAGTGACCTGGGCCTGAGAGTAGATTACAGTCAGCGGGGCCTTAGTGCAGATCTCAGTGACCTCGGCCTGAGAGTAGATTGCAGTCAGTGTGGCCTTAGTGCAGATTGCAGTGACCTGGGCCTGAGAGTTGATTGCAGTCATGTGGCCTTAATGCAGATTGCAGTGACCTGGGCCTGAGAGTAGATTGCAGTCACGTGGCCTTAGTGCAGATTGCAGTGACCTAGGCCTGAGAGTAGATTGCAGTCAGCGGGGCCTTAGTGCAGATCTCAGTGACCTGGGCCTGAGAGTAGATTGCAGTCACCGGGGCTTTAGTGCAGATCGCAGTGACCTGGGCCTGAGAGTAGATTGCAGTCACGTGGCCTTAGAGCAGATTGCAGTGACCTGGGCCTGAGAGTAGATTGCAGTCACAGTGGCCTTAGTGCAGATCTCAGTGACCTGGGCATGAGAGTAGATTGCAGTCAGCGTGGCCTTAGTGCAGATCTCAGTGACCTGGGCCTGAGAGTAAACTGCAGTCAGCGGGGCCTTAGTGCAGATCTCAGTGACCTGGGCCTGAGAGTAGATTGCAGTCACTGTGGCCTTAGTGCAGATCTCAGTGACCTGGGCCTGAGAGTAGATTGCAGTCACTGTGGCCTTAGTGCAGATCGCAGTGACCTGGGCCTGAGAGTAGATTGCAGTCAGCGGGGCCTTAGTGCAGATCTCAGTGACCTGGGCCTGAGAGTAGATTGCAGTCACCGTGGCCTTAGTGCAGATCTCAGTGACCTGGGCCTGAGAGTAGATTGCAGTCACTGTGGCCGTAGTGCAGATTGCAGTGACCTGGGCCTGAGAGTAGATTGCAGTCACCGGGGCCTTAGTGCAGATTGCAGTGACCTGGGCCTGAGAGTAGATTGCAGTGACCGTGGCCTTCGTGCAGATCTCAGTGACCTGGGGCCTGAGAGTAGATTGCAGTCAGCGGGGCCTTAGTGCAGATTGCAGTGACCTGGGCCTGAGAGTAGATTGCAGTCACTGTGGCCGTAGTGCAGATTGCAGTGACCTGGGCCTGAGAGTAAATTGCAGTCACCGGGGCCTTAGTGCAGATTGCAGTGACCTGGGCCTGAGAGTAGATTGCAGTGACCGTGGCCTTCGTGCAGATCTCAGTGACCTGGGCCTGAGAGTAGATTGCAGTCTCCGTGGCCTTAGTGCAGATTGCAGTGACTTGGGCCTGAGAGTAGATTGCAGTCAGCATGGCCTTAGTGCAGATCTCAGTGACCTGGGCCTGAGAGTAGATTGCAGTCAGAAGGCGCCTTAGTACAGATCTCAGTGACCTCGGCCTGAGAGTAGATTGCAGTCACCGTGGCCTTAGTGCAGATCTCAGTGACCTGGGCATGAGAGTAGACTGCAGTTAGCGGGGCCTTAGTGCAGATTGCAGTGACCTGGGCCTGAGAGTAGATTGCAGTCACGTGGCCTTAGTGCAGATTGCAGTGACCTGGGCCTGAGAGTAGATTGCAGTCACCGTGGCCTTAGTGCAGATCTCAGTGACCTGGGCCTGAGAGTAGACTTCAGTCACCGTGGCCTTAGTGCAGATTGCAGTGACCTGGACCTGAGAGTAGATTGCAGTCACAGTGGCCTTAGTGCAGATCTCAGTGACCTGGGCATGAGAGTAGATTGCAGTCAGCGTGGCCTTAGTGCAGATCTCAGTGACCTGGGCCTGAGAGTAGATTGCAGTCACTGTGGCCTTAGTGCAGATCGCAGTGACCTGGGCCTGAGAGTAAATTGCAGTCAGCGGGGATTTAGTGCAGATCTCAGTGACCTGGGCCTGAGAGTAGATTGCAGTCACCGTGGCCTTAGTGCAGATTGCAGTGACCTGGGCCTGAGAGTAGATTGCAGTCAGAGGGGCCTTAGTGCAGATCTCAGTGACCTGGTCCTGAGAGTAGATTGCAGTCACCCTGGCCTTAGTGCAGATCTCAGTGACCTGGGCCTGAGAGTAGACTTCTGTCACTGTGGCCTTAGTGCAGATTGCAGTGACCTGGGCCTGAGAGTAGATTGCAGTCACGTGGCCTTAGTGCAGATTGCAGTCACCTAGGCCTAATAGTAGATTGTAGTCACCGTAGCCTTAGCGCAGATTGCAGTGACCTGGGCCTGAGAGTAGATTGCATTCAGCGGGGCCTTAGTGCAGATCTCAGTGACCTGGGCCTGAGAGTAAATTTTAGTCACCATGGCCTTAGTGCAGATCTCAGTGACCTGGGCCTGAGAGTGGATTGCAGTCACCGGGGCTTTAGTGCAGATCGCAGTGACCTGGGCCTGAGAGTAGATTGCAGTCACTGAGGCCTTAGTGCAGATTGCAGTGACCTGGGACTGAGAGTAGATTGCAGTCACGTGGCCTTAGTGCAGATTGCAGTGACCTGGGCCTGAGAGTAGATTGCAGTCACGTGGCCTTAGAGCAGATTGCAGTGACCTGGGCCTGAGAGTAGATTGCAGTCACAGTGGCCTTAGTGCAGATCTCAGTGACCTGGGCATGAGAGTAGATTGCAGTCAGCGTGGCCTTAGTGCAGATCTCAGTGACCTGGGCCTGAGAGTAAACTGCAGTCAGCGGGGCCTTAGTGCAGATCTCAGTGACCTGGGCCTGAGAGTAGATTGCAGTCAATGTGGCCTTAGTGCAGATCGCAGTGACCTGGGCCTGAGAGTAGATTGCAGTCAGCGGGGCCTTAGTGCAGATCTCAGTGACCTGGGCCTGAGAGTAGATTGCAGTCACCGTGGCCTTAGTGCAGATCGCAGTGACCTGGGCCTGAGAGTAGATTGCAGTCAGCGGGGCCTTAGTGCAGATCTCAGTGACCTGGGCCTGAGAGTAGATTGCAGTCACCGTGGCCTTAGTGCAGATCTCAGTGACCTGGGCCTGAGAGTAGACTTCAGTCACCGTGGCCTTAGTGCAGATTGCAGTGACCTGGGCCTGAGAATAGATTGCAGTCACAGTGGCCTTAGTGCAGATCTCAGTGACCTGGGCATGAGAGTAGATTGCAGTTAGCGGGGCCTTAGTGCAGATTGCAGTGACCTGGGCCTGAGAGTAGATTGCAGTCAGCGGGGCCTTAGTGCAGATTGCAGTGACCTGGGCCTGAGAGTAGATTGCAGTCACTGTGGCCTTAGTGCAGATTGCAGTGACCTGGGGCTGAGAGTAGATTGCAGTCACCGGGGCCTTAGTGCAGATTGCAGTGACCTGGGCCTGAGAGTAGATTGCAGTCACTGTGGCCTTAGTGCAGATTGCAGTGACCTGGGCCTGAGAGTAGATTGCAGTCAGCGTGGCCTTAGTGCAGATCTCAGTGACCTGGGCCTGAGAGTAGACTGCAGTCAGCGGGCCTTAGTGCAGATCTCAGTGACCTGGGCCTGAGAGTAGATTGCAGTCACTGTGGCCTTAGTGCAGATCTCAGTGAATGGGGCCTGAGAGTAGATTGCAGTCAGCGTGGCCTTAGTGCAGATCACAGTGACCTGGGCCTGAGAGTAGATTGCAGTCAGCGGGGCCTTAGTGCAGATCTCAGTGACCTGGGCCTGAGAGTAGATTGCAGTCAGCGTTGCCTTAGTGTAGATCTCAGTGACCTGGGCCTGAGAGTAGATTGCAGTCACCGTGGCCTTAGTGCAGATCTCAGTGACCTGGGCCTGAGAGTAGATTGCAGTCACCGTGGCCTTAGTGCAGATCGCAGTGACCTGTGCCTGAGAGTAGATTGCAGTCACCGTGGCCTTAGTGCAGATTGCAGTGACCTGGGCCTGAGAGTAGAATGCAGTGACCGTGGCCTTAGTGCAGATCTCAGTGACTTGGTCCAGAGAGCAGATTGCAGTCACCATAGCCTTAGTGCAGATCGCAGTGACCTGGGCCTGAGAGTAGATTGCAGTCAGCGGGGCCTTAGTGCAGATCTCAGTGACCTGGGCCTGAGAGTAGATTGCAGTCACCGTGGCCTTAGTGCAGATCTCAGTGACCTGGGCCTGAGAGTAGATTGCAGTCACTGTGGCCGTAGTGCAGATTGCAGTGACCTGGGCCTGAGAGTAGATTGCAGTCACCGGGGCCTTAGTGCAGATTGCAGTGACCTGGGCCTGAGAGTAGATTGCAGTGACCATGGCCTTCATGCAGATCTCAGTGACCTGGGGCCTGAGAGTAGATTGCAGTCAGCGGGGCCTTAGTGCAGATTGCAGTGACCTGGGCCTGAGAGTAGATTGCAGTCACTGTGGCCGTAGTGCAGATTGCAGTGACCTGGGCCTGAGAGTAAATTGCAGTCACCGGGGCCTTAGTGCAGATTGCAGTGACCTGGGCCTGAGAGTAGATTGCAGTGACCGTGGCCTTCGTGCAGATCTCAGTGACCTGGGCCTGAGAGTAGATTGCAGTCTCCGTGGCCTTAGTGCAGATTGCAGTGACTTGGGCCTGAGAGTAGATTGCAGTCAGCATGGCCTTAGTGCAGATCTCAGTGACCTGGGCCTGAGAGTAGATTGCAGTCAGCGGGGCCTTAGTACAGATCTCAGTGACCTCGGCCTGAGAGTAGATTGCAGTCACCGTGGCCTTAGTGCAGATCTCAGTGACCTGGGCATGAGAGTAGACTGCAGTTAGCGGGGCCTTAGTGCAGATTGCAGTGACCTGGGCCTGAGAGTAGATTGCAGTCACGTGGCCTTAGTGCAGATTGCAGTGACCTGGGCCTGAGAGTAGATTGCAGTCACCGTGGCCTTAGTGCAGATCTCAGTGACCTGGGCCTGAGAGTAGACTTCAGTCACCGTGGCCTTAGTGCAGATTGCAGTGACCTGGACCTGAGAGTAGATTGCAGTCACAGTGGCCTTAGTGCAGATCTCAGTGACCTGGGCATGAGAGTAGATTGCAGTCAGCGTGGCCTTAGTGCAGATCTCAGTGACCTGGGCCTGAGAGTAGATTGCAGTCACTGTGGCCTTAGTGCAGATCGCAGTGACCTGGGCCTGAGAGTAAATTGCAGTCAGCGGGGATTTAGTGCAGATCTCAGTGACCTGGGCCTGAGAGTAGATTGCAGTCACCGTGGCCTTAGTGCAGTTTGCAGTGACCTGGGCCTGAGAGTAGATTGCAGTCAGCGGGGCCTTAGTGCAGATCTCAGTGACCTGGTCCTGAGAGTAGATTGCAGTCACCCTGGCCTTAGTGCAGATCTCAGTGACCTGGGCCTGAGAGTAGACTTCTGTCACTGTGGCCTTAGTGCAGATTGCAGTGACCTGGGCCTGAGAGTAGATTGCAGTCACGTGGCCTTAGTGCAGATTGCAGTCACCTAGGCCTAATAGTAGATTGTAGTCACCGTAGCCTTAGCGCAGATTGCAGTGACCTGGGCCTGAGAGTAGATTGCATTCAGCGGGGCCTTAGTGCAGATCTCAGTGACCTGGGCCTGAGAGTAAATTGCAGTCACCATGGCCTTAGTGCAGATCTCAGTGACCTGGGCCTGAGAGTGGATTGCAGTCACCGGGGCTTTAGTGCAGATCGCAGTGACCTGGGCCTGAGAGTAGATTGCAGTCACCGAGGCCTTAGTGCAGATTGCAGTGACCTGGGCCTGAGAGTAGATTGCAGTCACGTGGCCTTAGTGCAGATTGCAGTGACCTGGGCCTGAGAGTAGATTGCAGTCACGTGGCCTTAGAGCAGATTGCAGTGACCTGGGCCTGAGAGTAGATTGCAGTCACAGTGGCCTTAGTGCAGATCTCAGTGACCTGGGCATGAGAGTAGATTGCAGTGACCGTGGCCTTCGTGCAGATCTCAGTGACCTGGGGCCTGAGAGTAGATTGCAGTCAGCGGGGCCTTAGTGCAGATTGCAGTGACCTGGGCCTGAGAGTAGATTGCAGTCACTGTGGCCGTAGTGCAGATTGCAGTGACCTGGGCCTGAGAGTAAATTGCAGTCACCGGGGCCTTAGTGCAGATTGCAGTGACCTGGGCCTGAGAGTAGATTGCAGTGACCGTGGCCTTCGTGCAGATCTCAGTGACCTGGGCCTGAGAGTAGATTGCAGTCTCCGTGGCCTTAGTGCAGATTGCAGTGACTTGGGCCTGAGAGTAGATTGCAGTCAGCATGGCCTTAGTGCAGATCTCAGTGACCTGGGCCTGAGAGTAGATTGCAGTCAGAAGGCGCCTTAGTACAGATCTCAGTGACCTCGGCCTGAGAGTAGATTGCAGTCACCGTGGCCTTAGTGCAGATCTCAGTGACCTGGGCATGAGAGTAGACTGCAGTTAGCGGGGCCTTAGTGCAGATTGCAGTGACCTGGGCCTGAGAGTAGATTGCAGTCACGTGGCCTTAGTGCAGATTGCAGTGACCTGGGCCTGAGAGTAGATTGCAGTCACCGTGGCCTTAGTGCAGATCTCAGTGACCTGGGCCTGAGAGTAGACTTCAGTCACCGTGGCCTTAGTGCAGATTGCAGTGACCTGGACCTGAGAGTAGATTGCAGTCACAGTGGCCTTAGTGCAGATCTCAGTGACCTGGGCATGAGAGTAGATTGCAGTCAGCGTGGCCTTAGTGCAGATCTCAGTGACCTGGGCCTGAGAGTAGATTGCAGTCACTGTGGCCTTAGTGCAGATCGCAGTGACCTGGGCCTGAGAGTAAATTGCAGTCAGCGGGGATTTAGTGCAGATCTCAGTGACCTGGGCCTGAGAGTAGATTGCAGTCACCGTGGCCTTAGTGCAGATTGCAGTGACCTGGGCCTGAGAGTAGATTGCAGTCAGAGGGGCCTTAGTGCAGATCTCAGTGACCTGGTCCTGAGAGTAGATTGCAGTCACCCTGGCCTTAGTGCAGATCTCAGTGACCTGGGCCTGAGAGTAGACTTCTGTCACTGTGGCCTTAGTGCAGATTGCAGTGACCTGGGCCTGAGAGTAGATTGCAGTCACGTGGCCTTAGTGCAGATTGCAGTCACCTAGGCCTAATAGTAGATTGTAGTCACCGTAGCCTTAGCGCAGATTGCAGTGACCTGGGCCTGAGAGTAGATTGCATTCAGCGGGGCCTTAGTGCAGATCTCAGTGACCTGGGCCTGAGAGTAAATTGCAGTCACCATGGCCTTAGTGCAGATCTCAGTGACCTGGGCCTGAGAGTGGATTGCAGTCACCGGGGCTTTAGTGCAGATCGCAGTGACCTGGGCCTGAGAGTAGATTGCAGTCACCGAGGCCTTAGTGCAGATTGCAGTGACCTGGGACTGAGAGTAGATTGCAGTCACGTGGCCTTAGTGCAGATTGCAGTGACCTGGGCCTGAGAGTAGATTGCAGTCACGTGGCCTTAGAGCAGATTGCAGTGACCTGGGCCTGAGAGTAGATTGCAGTCACAGTGGCCTTAGTGCAGATCTCAGTGACCTGGGCATGAGAGTAGATTGCAGTCAGCGTGGCCTTAGTGCAGATCTCAGTGACCTGGGCCTGAGAGTAAACTGCAGTCAGCGGGGCCTTAGTGCAGATCTCAGTGACCTGGGCCTGAGAGTAGATTGCAGTCAATGTGGCCTTAGTGCAGATCGCAGTGACCTGGGCCTGAGAGTAGATTGCAGTCAGCGGGGCCTTAGTGCAGATCTCAGTGACCTGGGCCTGAGAGTAGATTGCAGTCACCGTGGCCTTAGTGCAGATCGCAGTGACCTGGGCCTGAGAGTAGATTGCAGTCAGCGGGGCCTTAGTGCAGATCTCAGTGACCTGGGCCTGAGAGTAGATTGCAGTCACCGTGGCCTTAGTGCAGATCTCAGTGACCTGGGCCTGAGAGTAGACTTCAGTCACCGTGGCCTTAGTGCAGATTGCAGTGACCTGGGCCTGAGAATAGATTGCAGTCACAGTGGCCTTAGTGCAGATCTCAGTGACCTGGGCATGAGAGTAGATTGCAGTTAGCGGGGCCTTAGTGCAGATTGCAGTGACCTGGGCCTGAGAGTAGATTGCAGTCAGCGGGGCCTTAGTGCAGATTGCAGTGACCTGGGCCTGAGAGTAGATTGCAGTCACTGTGGCCTTAGTGCAGATTGCAGTGACCTGGGGCTGAGAGTAGATTGCAGTCACCGGGGCCTTAGTGCAGATTGCAGTGACCTGGGCCTGAGAGTAGATTGCAGTCACTGTGGCCTTAGTGCAGATTGCAGTGACCTGGGCCTGAGAGTAGATTGCAGTCAGCGTGGCCTTAGTGCAGATCTCAGTGACCTGGGCCTGAGAGTAGACTGCAGTCAGCGGGCCTTAGTGCAGATCTCAGTGACCTGGGCCTGAGAGTAGATTGCAGTCACTGTGGCCTTAGTGCAGATCTCAGTGAATGGGGCCTGAGAGTAGATTGCAGTCAGCGTGGCCTTAGTGCAGATCACAGTGACCTGGGCCTGAGAGTAGATTGCAGTCAGCGGGGCCTTAGTGCAGATCTCAGTGACCTGGGCCTGAGAGTAGATTGCAGTCAGCGTTGCCTTAGTGTAGATCTCAGTGACCTGGGCCTGAGAGTAGATTGCAGTCACCGTGGCCTTAGTGCAGATCTCAGTGACCTGGGCCTGAGAGTAGATTGCAGTCACCGTGGCCTTAGTGCAGATCGCAGTGACCTGTGCCTGAGAGTAGATTGCAGTCACCGTGGCCTTAGTGCAGATTGCAGTGACCTGGGCCTGAGAGTAGAATGCAGTGACCGTGGCCTTAGTGCAGATCTCAGTGACTTGGTCCAGAGAGCAGATTGCAGTCACCATAGCCTTAGTGCAGATCGCAGTGACCTGGGCCTGAGAGTAGATTGCAGTCAGCGGGGCCTTAGTGCAGATCTCAGTGACCTGGGCCTGAGAGTAGATTGCAGTCACCGTGGCCTTAGTGCAGATCTCAGTGACCTGGGCCTGAGAGTAGATTGCAGTCACTGTGGCCGTAGTGCAGATTGCAGTGACCTGGGCCTGAGAGTAGATTGCAGTCACCGGGGCCTTAGTGCAGATTGCAGTGACCTGGGCCTGAGAGTAGATTGCAGTGACCGTGGCCTTCATGCAGATCTCAGTGACCTGGGGCCTGAGAGTAGATTGCAGTCAGCGGGGCCTTAGTGCAGATTGCAGTGACCTGGGCCTGAGAGTAGATTGCAGTCACTGTGGCCGTAGTGCAGATTGCAGTGACCTGGGCCTGAGAGTAAATTGCAGTCACCGGGGCCTTAGTGCAGATTGCAGTGACCTGGGCCTGAGAGTAGATTGCAGTGACCGTGGCCTTCGTGCAGATCTCAGTGACCTGGGCCTGAGA
Source organism: Calotriton arnoldi (assembly GCA_963921515.1). Classification (NCBI taxonomy): domain Eukaryota; kingdom Metazoa; phylum Chordata; class Amphibia; order Caudata; family Salamandridae; genus Calotriton; species Calotriton arnoldi. The sequence continues at coordinate 1,898,310 of CAWUFW010001323.1, read as the reverse complement.
GTAGATTGCAGTCTCCGTGGCCTTAGTGCAGATTGCAGTGACTTGGGCCTGAGAGTAGATTGCAGTCAGCATGGCCTTAGTGCAGATCTCAGTGACCTGGGCCTGAGAGTAGATTGCAGTCAGCGGGGCCTTAGTACAGATCTCAGTGACCTCGGCCTGAGAGTAGATTGCAGTCACCGTGGCCTTAGTGCAGATCTCAGTGACCTGGGCATGAGAGTAGACTGCAGTTAGCGGGGCCTTAGTGCAGATTGCAGTGACCTGGGCCTGAGAGTAGATTGCAGTCACGTGGCCTTAGTGCAGATTGCAGTGACCTGGGCCTGAGAGTAGATTGCAGTCACCGTGGCCTTAGTGCAGATCTCAGTGACCTGGGCCTGAGAGTAGACTTCAGTCACCGTGGCCTTAGTGCAGATTGCAGTGACCTGGACCTGAGAGTAGATTGCAGTCACAGTGGCCTTAGTGCAGATCTCAGTGACCTGGGCATGAGAGTAGATTGCAGTCAGCGTGGCCTTAGTGCAGATCTCAGTGACCTGGGCCTGAGAGTAGATTGCAGTCACTGTGGCCTTAGTGCAGATCGCAGTGACCTGGGCCTGAGAGTAAATTGCAGTCAGCGGGGATTTAGTGCAGATCTCAGTGACCTGGGCCTGAGAGTAGATTGCAGTCACCGTGGCCTTAGTGCAGTTTGCAGTGACCTGGGCCTGAGAGTAGATTGCAGTCAGCGGGGCCTTAGTGCAGATCTCAGTGACCTGGTCCTGAGAGTAGATTGCAGTCACCCTGGCCTTAGTGCAGATCTCAGTGACCTGGGCCTGAGAGTAGACTTCTGTCACTGTGGCCTTAGTGCAGATTGCAGTGACCTGGGCCTGAGAGTAGATTGCAGTCACGTGGCCTTAGTGCAGATTGCAGTCACCTAGGCCTAATAGTAGATTGTAGTCACCGTAGCCTTAGCGCAGATTGCAGTGACCTGGGCCTGAGAGTAGATTGCATTCAGCGGGGCCTTAGTGCAGATCTCAGTGACCTGGGCCTGAGAGTAAATTGCAGTCACCATGGCCTTAGTGCAGATCTCAGTGACCTGGGCCTGAGAGTGGATTGCAGTCACCGGGGCTTTAGTGCAGATCGCAGTGACCTGGGCCTGAGAGTAGATTGCAGTCACCGAGGCCTTAGTGCAGATTGCAGTGACCTGGGCCTGAGAGTAGATTGCAGTCACGTGGCCTTAGTGCAGATTGCAGTGACCTGGGCCTGAGAGTAGATTGCAGTCACGTGGCCTTAGAGCAGATTGCAGTGACCTGGGCCTGAGAGTAGATTGCAGTCACAGTGGCCTTAGTGCAGATCTCAGTGACCTGGGCATGAGAGTAGATTGCAGTCAGCGTGGCCTTAGTGCAGATCTCAGTGACCTGGGCCTGAGAGTAAACTGCAGTCAGCGGGGCCTTAGTGCAGATCTCAGTGACCTGGGCCTGAGAGTAGATTGCAGTCAATGTGGCCTTAGTGCAGATCGCAGTGACCTGGGCCTGAGAGTAGATTGCAGTCAGCGGGGCCTTAGTGCAGATCTCAGTGACCTGGGCCTGAGAGTAGATTGCAGTCACCGTGGCCTTAGTGCAGATCGCAGTGACCTGGGCCTGAGAGTAGATTGCAGTCAGCGGGGCCTTAGTGCAGATCTCAGTGACCTGGGCCTGAGAGTAGATTGCAGTCACCGTGGCCTTAGTGCAGATCTCAGTGACCTGGGCCTGAGAGTAGACTTCAGTCACCGTGGCCTTAGTGCAGATTGCAGTGACCTGGGCCTGAGAATAGATTGCAGTCACAGTGGCCTTAGTGCAGATCTCAGTGACCTGGGCATGAGAGTAGATTGCAGTTAGCGGGGCCTTAGTGCAGATTGCAGTGACCTGGGCCTGAGAGTAGATTGCAGTCAGCGGGGCCTTAGTGCAGATTGCAGTGACCTGGGCCTGAGAGTAGATTGCAGTCACTGTGGCCTTAGTGCAGATTGCAGTGACCTGGGGCTGAGAGTAGATTGCAGTCACCGGGGCCTTAGTGCAGATTGCAGTGACCTGGGCCTGAGAGTAGATTGCAGTCACTGTGGCCTTAGTGCAGATTGCAGTGACCTGGGCCTGAGAGTAGATTGCAGTCAGCGTGGCCTTAGTGCAGATCTCAGTGACCTGGGTCTGAGAGTAGACTGCAGTCAGCGGGCCTTAGTGCAGATCTCAGTGACCTGGGCCTGAGAGTAGATTGCAGTCACTGTGGCCTTAGTGCAGATCTCAGTGAATGGCGCCTGAGAGTAGATTGCAGTCAGCGGGGCCTTAGTGCAGATCACAGTGACCTGGGCCTGAGAGTAGATTGCAGTCAGCGGGGCCTTAGTGCAGATCTCAGTGACCTGGGCCTGAGAGTAGATTGCAGTCAGCGTTGCCTTAGTGTAGATCTCAGTGACCTGGGCCTGAGAGTAGATTGCAGTCACCGTGGCCTTAGTGCAGATCTCAGTGACCTGGGCCTGAGAGTAGATTGCAGTCACCGTGGCCTTAGGGCAGATCGCAGTGACCTGTGCCTGAGAGTAGATTGCAGTCACCGTGGCCTTAGTGCAGATTGCAGTGACCTGGGCCTGAGAGTAGAATGCAGTGACCGTGGCCTTAGTGCAGATCTCAGTGACTTGGTCCAGAGAGCAGATTGCAGTCACCGTAGCCTTAGTGCAGATCGCAGTGACCTGGGCCTGAGAGTAGATTGCAGTCACGTGGCCTATGTGCAGATTGCAGTCACCTAGGCCTAATAGTAGATTGTAGTCACCGTAGCCTTAGTGCAGATTGCAGTGACCTGGGCCTGAGAGTACATTGCATTCAGCGGGGCCTTAGTGCAGATCTCAGTGACCTGGGCCTGAGAGTAAATTGCAGTCACCATGGCCTTAGTGCAGATCTCAGTGACCTGGGCCTGAGAGTGGATTGCAGTCCCCGTGGCTTTAGTGCAGATCACAGTGACCTGGGCCTGAGAGTAGATTGCAGTCACCGAGGCCTTAGTGCAGATTGCAGTGACCTGGGCCTGAGAGTAGATTGCAGTCACTGTGGCCTTAGTGCAGATTGCAGTGACCTGGGGCTGAGAGTAGATTGCAGTCACCGGGGCCTTAGTGCAGATTGCAGTGACCTGGGCCTGAGAGTAGATTGCAGTCACTGTGGCCTTAGTGCAGATTGCAGTGACCTGGGCCTGAGAGTAGATTGCAGTCAGCGTGGCCTTAGTGCAGATCTCAGTGACCTGGGCCTGAGAGTAGATTGCAGTCACTGTGGCCTTAGTGCAGATTGCAGTGACCTGGGCCTGAGAGTAGACTGCAGTCAGCGGGCCTTAGTGCAGATCTCAGTGACCTGGGCCTGAGAGTAGATTGCAGTCACTGTGGCCTTAGTGCAGATCTCAGTGAATGGGGCCTGAGAGTAGATTGCAGTCAGCGGGGCCTTAGTGCAGATCATAGTGACCTGGGCCTGAGAGTAGATTGCAGTCAGCGGGGCCTTAGTGCAGATCTCAGTGACCTGGGCCTGAGAGTAGATTGCAGTCAGCGTTGCCTTAGTGTAGATCTCAGTGACCTGGGCCTGAGAGTAGATTGCAGTCACCGTGGCCTTAGTGCAGATCTCAGTGACCTGGGCCTGAGAGTAGATTGCAGTCACTGTGGCCTTAGTGCAGATCGCAGTGACCTGTGCCTGAGAGTAGATTGCAGTCACCGAGGCCTTAGTGCAGATTGCAGTGACCTGGGCCTGAGAGTAGAATGCAGTGACCGTGGCCTTAGTGCAGATCTCAGTGACTTGGTCCAGAGAGCAGATTGCAGTCACCGTAGCCTTAGTGCAGATCGCAGTGACCTGGGCCTGAGAGTAGATTGCAGTCACGTGGCCTATGTGCAGATTGCAGTCACCTAGGCCTAATAGTAGATTGTAGTCACCGTAGCCTTAGTGCAGATTGCAGTGACCTGGGCCTGAGAGTAGATTGCAGTCACGTGGCCTATGTGCAGATTGCAGTCACCTAGGCCTAATAGTAGATTGTAGTCACCGTAGCCTTAGTGCAGATCGCAGTGACCTGGGCCTGAGAGTAGATTGCAGTCACCGAGGCCTTAGTGCAGATTGCAGTGACCTGGGCCTGAGAGTAGATTGCAGTCACTTGGCCTTAGTGCAGATTGCAGTCACCTGGGCCTGAGAGTAGATTGCAGTCACGTGGCCTTAGAGCAGATTGCAGTGACCTGGGCCTGAGAGTAGATTGCAGTCACTGTGGCCTTAGTGCAGATTGCAGTGACCTGGGCCTGAGAGTAGATTTCAGTCAGCGGGGCCTTAGTGCAGATCTCAGTGACCTGGGCCTGAGAGTAGATTGCAGTCAGCGTGGCCTTAGTGCAGATTGCAGTGACCTGGGCCTGAGAGTAGATTGCAGTCACGTGGCCTTAGTGCAGAGTGCAGTGACCTGGGCCTGAGAGTAGATTGCAGTCACCTGGCCTTAGTGCAGATTGCAGTGACCTAGGCCTGAGAGTAGATTGCAGTCACTGTGGCCTTAGTGCAGATTGCAGTGACCTGGGCCTGAGAGTAGATTACAGTCAGCGGGGCCTTCGTGCAGATCTCAGTGACCTGGGCCTGAGAGTAGATTGCAGTCAGCGTGGCCTTAGTGCAGATTGCAGTGACCTGGGCCTGAGAGTTGATTGCAGTCATGTGGCCTTAATGCAGATTGCAGTGACCTGGGCCTGAGAGTAGATTGCAGTCACGTGGCCTTAGTGCAGATTGCAGTGACCTAGGCCTGAGAGTAGATTGCAGTCAGCGGGGCCTTAGTGCAGATCTCAGTGACCTGGGCCTGAGAGTAGATTACAGTCACCGGGGCTTTAGTGCAGATCGCAGTGACCTGGGCCTGAGAGTAGATTGCAGTCACGTGGCCTTAGAGCAGATTGCAGTGACCTGGGCCTGAGAGTAGATTGCAGTCACAGTGGCCTTAGTGCAGATCTCAGTGACCTGGGCATGAGAGTAGATTGCAGTCAGCGTGGCCTTAGTGCAGATCTCAGTGACCTGGGCCTGAGAGTAAACTGCAGTCAGCTGGGCCTTAGTGCAGATCTCAGTGACCTGGGCCTGAGAGTAGATTACAGTCAGCGGGGCCTTAGTGCAGATCTCAGTGACCTGGGCCTGAGAGTAGATTGCAGTCACGTGGCCTTAGTGCAGATTGCAGTGACCTGGGCCTGAGAGTAGATTGCAGTCACCGTGGCCTTAGTGCAGATCTCAGTGACCTGGGCCTGAGAGTAGACTTCAGTCACCGTGGCCTTAGTGCAGATTGCAGTGACCTGGACCTGAGAGTAGATTGCAGTCACAGTGGCCTTAGTGCAGATCTCAGTGACCTGGGCATGAGAGTAGATTGCAGTCAGCGTGGCCTTAGTGCAGATCTCAGTGACCTGGGCCTGAGAGTAGATTGCAGTCACTGTGGCCTTAGTGCAGATCGCAGTGACCTGGGCCTGAGAGTAAATTGCAGTCAGCGGGGATTTAGTGCAGATCTCAGTGACCTGGGCCTGAGAGTAGATTGCAGTCACCGTGGCCTTAGTGCAGTTTGCAGTGACCTGGGCCTGAGAGTAGATTGCAGTCAGCGGGGCCTTAGTGCAGATCTCAGTGACCTGGTCCTGAGAGTAGATTGCAGTCACCCTGGCCTTAGTGCAGATCTCAGTGACCTGGGCCTGAGAGTAGACTTCTGTCACTGTGGCCTTAGTGCAGATTGCAGTGACCTGGGCCTGAGAGTAGATTGCAGTCACGTGGCCTTAGTGCAGATTGCAGTCACCTAGGCCTAATAGTAGATTGTAGTCACCGTAGCCTTAGCGCAGATTGCAGTGACCTGGGCCTGAGAGTAGATTGCATTCAGCGGGGCCTTAGTGCAGATCTCAGTGACCTGGGCCTGAGAGTAAATTGCAGTCACCATGGCCTTAGTGCAGATCTCAGTGACCTGGGCCTGAGAGTGGATTGCAGTCACCGGGGCTTTAGTGCAGATCGCAGTGACCTGGGCCTGAGAGTAGATTGCAGTCACCGAGGCCTTAGTGCAGATTGCAGTGACCTGGGCCTGAGAGTAGATTGCAGTCACGTGGCCTTAGTGCAGATTGCAGTGACCTGGGCCTGAGAGTAGATTGCAGTCACGTGGCCTTAGAGCAGATTGCAGTGACCTGGGCCTGAGAGTAGATTGCAGTCACAGTGGCCTTAGTGCAGATCTCAGTGACCTGGGCATGAGAGTAGATTGCAGTCAGCGTGGCCTTAGTGCAGATCTCAGTGACCTGGGCCTGAGAGTAAACTGCAGTCAGCGGGGCCTTAGTGCAGATCTCAGTGACCTGGGCCTGAGAGTAGATTGCAGTCAATGTGGCCTTAGTGCAGATCGCAGTGACCTGGGCCTGAGAGTAGATTGCAGTCAGCGGGGCCTTAGTGCAGATCTCAGTGACCTGGGCCTGAGAGTAGATTGCAGTCACCGTGGCCTTAGTGCAGATCGCAGTGACCTGGGCCTGAGAGTAGATTGCAGTCAGCGGGGCCTTAGTGCAGATCTCAGTGACCTGGGCCTGAGAGTAGATTGCAGTCACCGTGGCCTTAGTGCAGATCTCAGTGACCTGGGCCTGAGAGTAGACTTCAGTCACCGTGGCCTTAGTGCAGATTGCAGTGACCTGGGCCTGAGAATAGATTGCAGTCACAGTGGCCTTAGTGCAGATCTCAGTGACCTGGGCATGAGAGTAGATTGCAGTTAGCGGGGCCTTAGTGCAGATTGCAGTGACCTGGGCCTGAGAGTAGATTGCAGTCAGCGGGGCCTTAGTGCAGATTGCAGTGACCTGGGCCTGAGAGTAGATTGCAGTCACTGTGGCCTTAGTGCAGATTGCAGTGACCTGGGGCTGAGAGTAGATTGCAGTCACCGGGGCCTTAGTGCAGATTGCAGTGACCTGGGCCTGAGAGTAGATTGCAGTCACTGTGGCCTTAGTGCAGATTGCAGTGACCTGGGCCTGAGAGTAGATTGCAGTCAGCGTGGCCTTAGTGCAGATCTCAGTGACCTGGGTCTGAGAGTAGACTGCAGTCAGCGGGCCTTAGTGCAGATCTCAGTGACCTGGGCCTGAGAGTAGATTGCAGTCACTGTGGCCTTAGTGCAGATCTCAGTGAATGGCGCCTGAGAGTAGATTGCAGTCAGCGGGGCCTTAGTGCAGATCACAGTGACCTGGGCCTGAGAGTAGATTGCAGTCAGCGGGGCCTTAGTGCAGATCTCAGTGACCTGGGCCTGAGAGTAGATTGCAGTCAGCGTTGCCTTAGTGTAGATCTCAGTGACCTGGGCCTGAGAGTAGATTGCAGTCACCGTGGCCTTAGTGCAGATCTCAGTGACCTGGGCCTGAGAGTAGATTGCAGTCACCGTGGCCTTAGGGCAGATCGCAGTGACCTGTGCCTGAGAGTAGATTGCAGTCACCGTGGCCTTAGTGCAGATTGCAGTGACCTGGGCCTGAGAGTAGAATGCAGTGACCGTGGCCTTAGTGCAGATCTCAGTGACTTGGTCCAGAGAGCAGATTGCAGTCACCGTAGCCTTAGTGCAGATCGCAGTGACCTGGGCCTGAGAGTAGATTGCAGTCACGTGGCCTATGTGCAGATTGCAGTCACCTAGGCCTAATAGTAGATTGTAGTCACCGTAGCCTTAGTGCAGATTGCAGTGACCTGGGCCTGAGAGTACATTGCATTCAGCGGGGCCTTAGTGCAGATCTCAGTGACCTGGGCCTGAGAGTAAATTGCAGTCACCATGGCCTTAGTGCAGATCTCAGTGACCTGGGCCTGAGAGTGGATTGCAGTCCCCGTGGCTTTAGTGCAGATCACAGTGACCTGGGCCTGAGAGTAGATTGCAGTCACCGAGGCCTTAGTGCAGATTGCAGTGACCTGGGCCTGAGAGTAGATTGCAGTCACTGTGGCCTTAGTGCAGATTGCAGTGACCTGGGGCTGAGAGTAGATTGCAGTCACCGGGGCCTTAGTGCAGATTGCAGTGACCTGGGCCTGAGAGTAGATTGCAGTCACTGTGGCCTTAGTGCAGATTGCAGTGACCTGGGCCTGAGAGTAGATTGCAGTCAGCGTGGCCTTAGTGCAGATCTCAGTGACCTGGGCCTGAGAGTAGATTGCAGTCACTGTGGCCTTAGTGCAGATTGCAGTGACCTGGGCCTGAGAGTAGACTGCAGTCAGCGGGCCTTAGTGCAGATCTCAGTGACCTGGGCCTGAGAGTAGATTGCAGTCACTGTGGCCTTAGTGCAGATCTCAGTGAATGGGGCCTGAGAGTAGATTGCAGTCAGCGGGGCCTTAGTGCAGATCATAGTGACCTGGGCCTGAGAGTAGATTGCAGTCAGCGGGGCCTTAGTGCAGATCTCAGTGACCTGGGCCTGAGAGTAGATTGCAGTCAGCGTTGCCTTAGTGTAGATCTCAGTGACCTGGGCCTGAGAGTAGATTGCAGTCACCGTGGCCTTAGTGCAGATCTCAGTGACCTGGGCCTGAGAGTAGATTGCAGTCACTGTGGCCTTAGTGCAGATCGCAGTGACCTGTGCCTGAGAGTAGATTGCAGTCACCGAGGCCTTAGTGCAGATTGCAGTGACCTGGGCCTGAGAGTAGAATGCAGTGACCGTGGCCTTAGTGCAGATCTCAGTGACTTGGTCCAGAGAGCAGATTGCAGTCACCGTAGCCTTAGTGCAGATCGCAGTGACCTGGGCCTGAGAGTAGATTGCAGTCACGTGGCCTATGTGCAGATTGCAGTCACCTAGGCCTAATAGTAGATTGTAGTCACCGTAGCCTTAGTGCAGATTGCAGTGACCTGGGCCTGAGAGTAGATTGCAGTCACGTGGCCTATGTGCAGATTGCAGTCACCTAGGCCTAATAGTAGATTGTAGTCACCGTAGCCTTAGTGCAGATCGCAGTGACCTGGGCCTGAGAGTAGATTGCAGTCACCGAGGCCTTAGTGCAGATTGCAGTGACCTGGGCCTGAGAGTAGATTGCAGTCACTTGGCCTTAGTGCAGATTGCAGTCACCTGGGCCTGAGAGTAGATTGCAGTCACGTGGCCTTAGAGCAGATTGCAGTGACCTGGGCCTGAGAGTAGATTGCAGTCACTGTGGCCTTAGTGCAGATTGCAGTGACCTGGGCCTGAGAGTAGATTTCAGTCAGCGGGGCCTTAGTGCAGATCTCAGTGACCTGGGCCTGAGAGTAGATTGCAGTCAGCGTGGCCTTAGTGCAGATTGCAGTGACCTGGGCCTGAGAGTAGATTGCAGTCACGTGGCCTTAGTGCAGAGTGCAGTGACCTGGGCCTGAGAGTAGATTGCAGTCACCTGGCCTTAGTGCAGATTGCAGTGACCTAGGCCTGAGAGTAGATTGCAGTCACTGTGGCCTTAGTGCAGATTGCAGTGACCTGGGCCTGAGAGTAGATTACAGTCAGCGGGGCCTTCGTGCAGATCTCAGTGACCTGGGCCTGAGAGTAGATTGCAGTCAGCGTGGCCTTAGTGCAGATTGCAGTGACCTGGGCCTGAGAGTTGATTGCAGTCATGTGGCCTTAATGCAGATTGCAGTGACCTGGGCCTGAGAGTAGATTGCAGTCACGTGGCCTTAGTGCAGATTGCAGTGACCTAGGCCTGAGAGTAGATTGCAGTCAGCGGGGCCTTAGTGCAGATCTCAGTGACCTGGGCCTGAGAGTAGATTACAGTCACCGGGGCTTTAGTGCAGATCGCAGTGACCTGGGCCTGAGAGTAGATTGCAGTCACGTGGCCTTAGAGCAGATTGCAGTGACCTGGGCCTGAGAGTAGATTGCAGTCACAGTGGCCTTAGTGCAGATCTCAGTGACCTGGGCATGAGAGTAGATTGCAGTCAGCGTGGCCTTAGTGCAGATCTCAGTGACCTGGGCCTGAGAGTAAACTGCAGTCAGCTGGGCCTTAGTGCAGATCTCAGTGACCTGGGCCTGAGAGTAGATTACAGTCAGCGGGGCCTTAGTGCAGATCTCAGTGACCTGGGCCTGAGAGTAGATTGCAGTCACGTGGCCTTAGTGCAGATTGCAGTGACCTGGGCCTGAGAGTAGATTGCAGTCACCGTGGCCTTAGTGCAGATCTCAGTGACCTGGGCCTGAGAGTAGACTTCAGTCACCGTGGCCTTAGTGCAGATTGCAGTGACCTGGACCTGAGAGTAGATTGCAGTCACAGTGGCCTTAGTGCAGATCTCAGTGACCTGGGCATGAGAGTAGATTGCAGTCAGCGTGGCCTTAGTGCAGATCTCAGTGACCTGGGCCTGAGAGTAGATTGCAGTCACTGTGGCCTTAGTGCAGATCGCAGTGACCTGGGCCTGAGAGTAAATTGCAGTCAGCGGGGATTTAGTGCAGATCTCAGTGACCTGGGCCTGAGAGTAGATTGCAGTCACCGTGGCCTTAGTGCAGTTTGCAGTGACCTGGGCCTGAGAGTAGATTGCAGTCAGCGGGGCCTTAGTGCAGATCTCAGTGACCTGGTCCTGAGAGTAGATTGCAGTCACCCTGGCCTTAGTGCAGATCTCAGTGACCTGGGCCTGAGAGTAGACTTCTGTCACTGTGGCCTTAGTGCAGATTGCAGTGACCTGGGCCTGAGAGTAGATTGCAGTCACGTGGCCTTAGTGCAGATTGCAGTCACCTAGGCCTAATAGTAGATTGTAGTCACCGTAGCCTTAGCGCAGATTGCAGTGACCTGGGCCTGAGAGTAGATTGCATTCAGCGGGGCCTTAGTGCAGATCTCAGTGACCTGGGCCTGAGAGTAAATTGCAGTCACCATGGCCTTAGTGCAGATCTCAGTGACCTGGGCCTGAGAGTGGATTGCAGTCACCGGGGCTTTAGTGCAGATCGCAGTGACCTGGGCCTGAGAGTAGATTGCAGTCACCGAGGCCTTAGTGCAGATTGCAGTGACCTGGGCCTGAGAGTAGATTGCAGTCACGTGGCCTTAGTGCAGATTGCAGTGACCTGGGCCTGAGAGTAGATTGCAGTCACGTGGCCTTAGAGCAGATTGCAGTGACCTGGGCCTGAGAGTAGATTGCAGTCACAGTGGCCTTAGTGCAGATCTCAGTGACCTGGGCATGAGAGTAGATTGCAGTCAGCGTGGCCTTAGTGCAGATCTCAGTGACCTGGGCCTGAGAGTAAACTGCAGTCAGCGGGGCCTTAGTGCAGATCTCAGTGACCTGGGCCTGAGAGTAGATTGCAGTCAATGTGGCCTTAGTGCAGATCGCAGTGACCTGGGCCTGAGAGTAGATTGCAGTCAGCGGGGCCTTAGTGCAGATCTCAGTGACCTGGGCCTGAGAGTAGATTGCAGTCACCGTGGCCTTAGTGCAGATCGCAGTGACCTGGGCCTGAGAGTAGATTGCAGTCAGCGGGGCCTTAGTGCAGATCTCAGTGACCTGGGCCTGAGAGTAGATTGCAGTCACCGTGGCCTTAGTGCAGATCTCAGTGACCTGGGCCTGAGAGTAGACTTCAGTCACCGTGGCCTTAGTGCAGATTGCAGTGACCTGGGCCTGAGAATAGATTGCAGTCACAGTGGCCTTAGTGCAGATCTCAGTGACCTGGGCATGAGAGTAGATTGCAGTTAGCGGGGCCTTAGTGCAGATTGCAGTGACCTGGGCCTGAGAGTAGATTGCAGTCAGCGGGGCCTTAGTGCAGATTGCAGTGACCTGGGCCTGAGAGTAGATTGCAGTCACTGTGGCCTTAGTGCAGATTGCAGTGACCTGGGGCTGAGAGTAGATTGCAGTCACCGGGGCCTTAGTGCAGATTGCAGTGACCTGGGCCTGAGAGTAGATTGCAGTCACTGTGGCCTTAGTGCAGATTGCAGTGACCTGGGCCTGAGAGTAGATTGCAGTCAGCGTGGCCTTAGTGCAGATCTCAGTGACCTGGGTCTGAGAGTAGACTGCAGTCAGCGGGCCTTAGTGCAGATCTCAGTGACCTGGGCCTGAGAGTAGATTGCAGTCACTGTGGCCTTAGTGCAGATCTCAGTGAATGGGGCCTGAGAGTAGATTGCAGTCAGCGGGGCCTTAGTGCAGATCACAGTGACCTGGGCCTGAGAGTAGATTGCAGTCAGCGGGGCCTTAGTGCAGATCTCAGTGACCTGGGCCTGAGAGTAGATTGCAGTCAGCGTTGCCTTAGTGTAGATCTCAGTGACCTGGGACTGAGAGTAGATTGCAGTCACCGTGGCCTTAGTGCAGATCTCAGTGACCTGGGCCTGAGAGTAGATTGCAGTCACCGTGGCCTTAGGGCAGATCGCAGTGACCTGTGCCTGAGAGTAGATTGCAGTCACCGTGGCCTTAGTGCAGATTGCAGTGACCTGGGCCTGAGAGTAGAATGCAGTGACCGTGGCCTTAGTGCAGATCTCAGTGACTTGGTCCAGAGAGCAGATTGCAGTCACCGTAGCCTTAGTGCAGATCGCAGTGACCTGGGCCTGAGAGTAGATTGCAGTCACGTGGCCTATGTGCAGATTGCAGTCACCTAGGCCTAATAGTAGATTGTAGTCACCGTAGCCTTAGTGCAGATTGCAGTGACCTGGGCCTGAGAGTACATTGCATTCAGCGGGGCCTTAGTGCAGATCTCAGTGACCTGGGCCTGAGAGTAAATTGCAGTCACCATGGCCTTAGTGCAGATCTCAGTGACCTGGGCCTGAGAGTGGATTGCAGTCCCCGTGGCTTTAGTGCAGATCACAGTGACCTGGGCCTGAGAGTAGATTGCAGTCACCGAGGCCTTAGTGCAGATTGCAGTGACCTGGGCCTGAGAGTAGATTGCAGTCACTGTGGCCTTAGTGCAGATTGCAGTGACCTGGGGCTGAGAGTAGATTGCAGTCACCGGGGCCTTAGTGCAGATTGCAGTGACCTGGGCCTGAGAGTAGATTGCAGTCACTGTGGCCTTAGTGCAGATTGCAGTGACCTGGGCCTGAGAGTAGATTGCAGTCAGCGTGGCCTTAGTGCAGATCTCAGTGACCTGGGCCTGAGAGTAGATTGCAGTCACTGTGGCCTTAGTGCAGATTGCAGTGACCTGGGCCTGAGAGTAGACTGCAGTCAGCGGGCCTTAGTGCAGATCTCAGTGACCTGGGCCTGAGAGTAGATTGCAGTCACTGTGGCCTTAGTGCAGATCTCAGTGAATGGGGCCTGAGAGTAGATTGCAGTCAGCGGGGCCTTAGTGCAGATCACAGTGACCTGGGCCTGAGAGTAGATTGCAGTCAGCGGGGCCTTAGTGCAGATCTCAGTGACCTGGGCCTGAGAGTAGATTGCAGTCAGCGTTGCCTTAGTGTAGATCTCAGTGACCTGGGCCTGAGAGTAGATTGCAGTCACCGTGGCCTTAGTGCAGATCTCAGTGACCTGGGCCTGAGAGTAGATTGCAGTCACTGTGGCCTTAATGCAGATCGCAGTGACCTGTGCCTGAGAGTAGATTGCAGTCACCGAGGCCTTAGTGCAGATTGCAGTGACCTGGGCCTGAGAGTAGAATGCAGTGACCGTGGCCTTAGTGCAGATCTCAGTGACTTGGTCCAGAGAGCAGATTGCAGTCACCGTAGCCTTAGTGCAGATCGCAGTGACCTGGGCCTGAGAGTAGATTGCAGTCACGTGGCCTATGTGCAGATTGCAGTCACCTAGGCCTAATAGTAGATTGTAGTCACCGTAGCCTTAGTGCAGATTGCAGTGACCTGGGCCTGAGAGTAGATTGCAGTCACGTGGCCTATGTGCAGATTGCAGTCACCTAGGCCTAATAGTAGATTGTAGTCACCGTAGCCTTAGTGCAGATCGCAGTGACCTGGGCCTGAGAGTAGATTGCAGTCACCGAGGCCTTAGTGCAGATTGCAGTGACCTGGGCCTGAGAGTAGATTGCAGTCACTTGGCCTTAGTGCAGATTGCAGTCACCTGGGCCTGAGAGTAGATTGCAGTCACGTGGCCTTAGAGCAGATTGCAGTGACCTGGGCCTGAGAGTAGATTGCAGTCACTGTGGCCTTAGTGCAGATTGCAGTGACCTGGGCCTGAGAGTAGATTTCAGTCAGCGGGGCCTTAGTGCAGATCTCAGTGACCTGGGCCTGAGAGTAGATTGCAGTCAGCGTGGCCTTAGTGCAGATTGCAGTGACCTGGGCCTGAGAGTAGATTGCAGTCACGTGGCCTTAGTGCAGAGTGCAGTGACCTGGGCCTGAGAGTAGATTGCAGTCACCTGGCCTTAGTGCAGATTGCAGTGACCTAGGCCTGAGAGTAGATTGCAGTCACTGTGGCCTTAGTGCAGATTGCAGTGACCTGGGCCTGAGAGTAGATTACAGTCAGCGGGGCCTTAGTGCAGATCTCAGTGACCTGGGCCTGAGAGTAGATTGCAGTCAGCGTGGCCTTAGTGCAGATTGCAGTGACCTGGGCCTGAGAGTTGATTGCAGTCATGTGGCCTTAATGCAGATTGCAGTGACCTGGGCCTGAGAGTAGATTGCAGTCACGTGGCCTTAGTGCAGATTGCAGTGACCTAGGCCTGAGAGTAGATTGCAGTCAGCGGGGCCTTAGTGCAGATCTCAGTGACCTGGGCCTGAGAGTAGATTACAGTCACCGGGGCTTTAGTGCAGATCGCAGTGACCTGGGCCTGAGAGTAGATTGCAGTCACGTGGCCTTAGAGCAGATTGCAGTGACCTGGGCCTGAGAGTAGATTGCAGTCACAGTGGCCTTAGTGCAGATCTCAGTGACCTGGGCATGAGAGTAGATTGCAGTCAGCGTGGCCTTAGTGCAGATCTCAGTGACCTGGGCCTGAGAGTAAACTGCAGTCAGCTGGGCCTTAGTGCAGATCTCAGTGACCTGGGCCTGAGAGTAGATTACAGTCAGCGGGGCCTTAGTGCAGATCTCAGTGACCTGGGCCTGAGAGTAGATTGCAGTCAGCGTGGCCTTAGTGCAGATTGCAGTGACCTGGGCCTGAGAGTTGATTGCAGTCATGTGGCCTTAATGCAGATTGCAGTGACCTGGGCCTGAGAGTAGATTGCAGTCACGTGGCCTTAGTGCAGATTGCAGTGACCTAGGCCTGAGAGTAGATTGCAGTCAGCGGGGCCTTAGTGCAGATCTCAGTGACCTGGGCCTGAGAGTAGATTGCAGTCACCGGGGCTTTAGTGCAGATCGCAGTGACCTGGGCCTGAGAGTAGATTGCAGTCATGTGGCCTTATAGCAGATTGCAGTGACCTGGGCCTGAGAGTAGATTGCAGTCACAGTGGCCTTAGTGCAGATCTCAGTGACCTGGGCATGAGAGTAGATTGCAGTCAGCGTGGCCTTAGTGCAGATCTCAGTGACCTGGGCCTGAGAGTAAACTGCAGTCAGCGGGGCCTTAGTGCAGATCTCAGTGACCTGGGCCTGAGAGTAGATTGCAGTCACTGTGGCCTTAGTGCAGATCTCAGTGACCTGGGCCTGAGAGTAGATTGCAGTCACTGTGGCCTTAGTGCAGATCGCAGTGACCTGGGCCTGAGAGTAGATTGCAGTCAGCGGGGCCTTAGTGCAGATCTCAGTGACCTGGGCCTGAGAGTAGATTGCAGTCACCATGGCCTTAGTGCAGATCTCAGTGACCTGGGCCTGAGAGTAGATTGCAGTCACTGTGGCCGTAGTGCAGATTGCAGTGACCTGGGCCTGAGAGTAGATTGCAGTCACCGGGGCCTTAGTGCAGATTGCAGTGACCTGGGCCTGAGAGTAGATTGCAGTGACCGTGGCCTTCGTGCAGATCTCAGTGACCTGGGCCTGAGAGTAGATTGCAGTCACTGTGGCCGTAGTGCAGATTGCAGTGACCTGGGCCTGAGAGTAGATTGCAGTCACCGGGGCCTTAGTGCAGATTGCAGTGACCTGGGCCTGAGAGTAGATTGCAGTGACCGTGGCCTTCGTGCAGATCTCAGTGACCTGGGCCTGAGAGTAGATTGCAGTCTCCGTGGCCTTAGTGCAGATTGCAGTGACTTGGGCCTGAGAGTAGATTGCAGTCAGCATGGCATTAGTGCAGATCTCAGTGACCTGGGCCTGAGAGTAGATTGCAGTCAGCGGGGCCTTAGTACAGATCTCAGTGACCTCGGCCTGAGAGTAGATTGCAGTCACCGTGGCCTTAGTGCAGATCTCAGTGACCTGGGCATGAGAGTAGACTGCAGTTAGCGGGGCCTTAGTGCAGATTGCAGTGACCTGGGCCTGAGAGTAGATTGCAGTCACGTGGCCTTAGTGCAGATTACAGTGACCTGGGCCTGAGAGTAGATTGCAGTCACCGTGGCCTTAGTGCAGATCTCAGTGACCTGGGCCTGAGAGTAGACTTCAGTCACCGTGGCCTTAGTGCAGATTGCAGTGACCTGGACCTGAGAGTAGATTGCAGTCACAGTGGCCTTAGTGCAGATCTCAGTGACCTGGGCATGAGAGTAGATTGCAGTCAGCGTGGCCTTAGTGCAGATCTCAGTGACCTGGGCCTGAGAGTAGATTGCAGTCACTGTGGCCTTAGTGCAGATCGCAGTGACCTGGGCCTGAGAGTAAATTGCAGTCAGCGGGGATTTAGTGCAGATCTCAGTGACCTGGGCCTGAGAGTAGATTGCAGTCACCGTGGCCTTAGTGCAGATTGCAGTGACCTGGGCCTGAGAGTAGATTGCAGTCAGCGGGGCCTTAGTGCAGATCTCAGTGACCTGGTCCTGAGAGTAGATTGCAGTCACCCTGGCCTTAGTGCAGATCTCAGTGACCTGGGCCTGAGAGTAGACTTCTGTCACTGTGGCCTTAGTGCAGATTGCAGTGACCTGGGCCTGAGAATAGGTTGCAGTCACAGTGGCCTTAGTGCAGATCTCAGTGACCTGGGCATGAGAGTAGATTGCAGTTAGCGGGGCCTTAGTGCAGATTGCAGTGACCTGGGCCTGAGAGTAGATTGCAGTCAGCGGGGCCTTAGTGCAGATTGCAGTGACCTGGGCCTGAGAGTAGATTGCAGTCACTGTGGCCGTAGTGCAGATTGCAGTGACCTGGGCCTGAGAGTAAATTGCAGTCACCATGGCCTTAGTGCAGATCTCAGTGACCTGGGCCTGAGAGTAGATTGCAGTCACCGGGGCTTTAGTGCAGATCGCAGTGACCTGGGCCTGAGAGTAGATTGCAGTCACCGGGGCCTTAGTGCAGATTGCAGTGACCTGGGCCTGAGAGTAGATTGCAGTCACTGTGGCCTTAGTGCAGATTGCAGTGACCTGGGCCTGAGAGTAGATTGCAGTCAGCGTGGCCTTATTGCAGATCTCAGTGACCTGGGCCTGAGAGTAGACTGCAGTCAGCGGGGCCTTAGTGCAGATCTCAGTGACCTGGGCCTGAGAGTAGATTGCAGTCACTGTGGCCTTAGTGCAGATCTCAGTGAATGGGGCCTGAGAGTAGATTGCAGTCAGCGGGGCCTTAGTGCAGATTGCAGTGACCTGGGCCTGAGAGTAGATTGCAGTCACTGTGGCCGTAGTGCAGATTGCAGTGACCTGGGCCTGAGAGTAGATTGCAGTCACCGGGGCCTTAGTGCAGATTGCAGTGACCTGGGCCTGAGAGTAGATTGCAGTCAGCGTGGCCTTAGTGCAGATCTCAGTGACCTGGGCCTGAGAGTAGACTGCAGTCAGCGGGGCCTTAGTGCAGATCTCAGTGACCTGGGCCTGAGAGTAGATTGCAGTCACTGTGGCCTTAGTGCTGATCTCAGTGAATGGGGCCTGAGAGTAGATTGCAGTCAGCGGGGCCTTAGTGCAGATCGCAGTGACCTGGGCCTGAGAGTAGATTGCAGTCAGCGGGGCCTTAGTGCAGATCTCAGTGACCTGGGACTGAGAGTAGATTGCAGTCAGCGTTGCCTTAGTGTAGATCTCAGTGACCTGGGCCTGAGAGTAGATTGCAGTCACCGTGGCCTTAGTGCAGATCTCAGTGACCTGGGCCTGAGAGTAGATTGCAGTCACCGTGGCCTTAGTGCAGATCGCAGTGACCTGTGCCTGAGAGTAGATTGCAGTCACCGTGGCCTTAGTGCAGATTGCAGTGACCTGGGCCTGAGAGTAGAATGCAGTCACCGTGGCCTTAGTGCAGATCTCAGTGACTTTGGTCAGAGAGTAGATTGCAGTCACCGTAGCCTTAGTGCAGATCGCAGTGACCTGGGCCTGAGAGTAGATTGCAGTCACGTGGCCTTAGTGCAGATTGCAGTCACCTAGGCCTAATAGTAGATTGTAGTCACCGTAGCCTTAGCGCAGATTGCAGTGACCTGGGCCTGAGAGTAGATTGCATTCAGCGGGGCCTTAGTGCAGATCTCAGTGACCTGGGCCTGAGAGTAAATTGCAGTCACCATGGCCTTAGTGCAGATCTCAGTGACCTGGGCCTGAGAGTGGATTGCAGTCACCGTGGCTTTAGTGCAGATCGCAGTGACCTGGGCCTGAGAGTAGATTGCAGTCACCGAGGCCTTAGTGCAGATTGCAGTGACCTGGGCCTGAGAGTAGATTGCAGTCACGTGGCCTTAGTGCAGATTGCAGTGACCTGGGCCTGAGAGTAGATTGCAGTCACGTGGCCTTAGAGCAGATTGCAGAGACCTGGGCCTGAGAGTAGATTGCAGTCACAGTGGCCTTAGTGCAGATCTCAGTGACCTGGGCATGAGAGTAGATTGCAGTCAGCGTGGCCTTAGTGCAGATCTCAGTGACCTGGGCCTGAGAGTAAACTGCAGTCAGCGGGGCCTTAGTGCAGATCTCAGTGACCTGGGCCTGAGAGTAGATTGCAGTCAATGTGGCCTTAGTGCAGATCGCAGTGACCTGGGCCTGAGAGTAGATTGCAGTCAGCGGGGCCTTAGTGCAGATCTCAGTGACCTGGGCCTGAGAGTAGATTGCAGTCACCGTGGCCTTAGTGCAGATAGCAGTGACCTGGGCCTGAGAGTAGATTGCAGTCAGCGGGGCCTTAGTGCAGATCTCAGTGACCTGGGCCTGAGAGTAGATTGCAGTCACCGTGGCCTTAGTGCAGATCTCAGTGACCTGGGCCTGAGAGTAGACTTCAGTCACCGTGGCCTTAGTGCAGATTGCAGTGACCTGGGCCTGAGAATAGATTGCAGTCACAGTGGCCTTAGTGCAGATCTCAGTGACCTGGGCATGAGAGTAGATTGCAGTTAGCGGGGCCTTAGTGCAGATTGCAGTGACCTGGGCCTGAGAGTAGATTGCAGTCACTGTGGCCTTAGTGCAGATTGCAGTGACCTGGGGCTGAGAGTAGATTGCAGTCACCGGGGCCTTAGTGCAGATTGCAGTGACCTGGGCCTAAGAGTAGATTGCAGTCACTGTGGCCTTAGTGCAGATTGCAGTGACCTGGGCCTGAGAGTAGATTGCAGTC
Source organism: Calotriton arnoldi (assembly GCA_963921515.1). NCBI lineage: Eukaryota > Metazoa > Chordata > Amphibia > Caudata > Salamandridae > Calotriton > Calotriton arnoldi. The sequence goes on along the minus strand of CAWUFW010001323.1, from coordinate 1,879,074 downwards.
AGCGTGGCCTTAGTGCAGATCTCAGTGACCTGGGCCTGAGAGTAGACTGCAGTCAGCGGGCCTTAGTGCAGATCTCAGTGACCTGGGCCTGAGAGTAGATTGCAGTCACTGTGGCCTTAGTGCAGATCTCAGTGAATGGGGCCTGAGAGTAGATTGCAGTCAGTGGGGCCTTAGTGCAGATCACAGTGACCTGGCCCTGAGAGTAGATTGCAGTCAGCGGGGCCTTAGTGCAGATCTCAGTGACCTGGGCCTGAGAGTAGATTGCAGTCAGCGTTGCCTTAGTGTAGATCTCAGTGCCCTGGGCCTGAGAGTAGATTGCAGTCACCGTGGCCTTAGTGCAGATCTCAGTGACCTGGGCCTGAGAGTAGATTGCAGTCACCGTGGCCTTAGTGCAGATCGCAGTGACCTGTGCCTGAGAGTAGATTGCAGTCACCGTGGCCTTAGTGCAGATTGCAGTGACCTGGGCCTGAGAGTAGAATGCAGTGACCGTGGCCTTAGTGCAGATCTCAGTGACTTGGTCCAGAGAGCAGATTGCAGTCACCGTAGCCTTAGTGCAGATCGCAGAGACCTGGGCCTGAGAGTAGATTGCAGTCACGTGGCCTATGTGCAGATTGCAGTCACCTAGGCCTAATAGTAGATTGTAGTCACCGTAGCCTTAGTGCAGATTGCAGTGACCTGGGCCTGAGAGTAGATTGCATTCAGCGGGGCCTTAGTGCAGATCTCAGTGACCTGGGCCTGAGAGTAAATTGCAGTCACCATGGCCTTAGTGCAGATCTCAGTGACCTGGGCCTGAGAGTGGATTGCAGTCCCCGTGGCTTTAGTGCAGATCGCAGTGACCTGGGCCTGAGAGTAGATTGCAGTCACCGAGGCCTTAGTGCAGATTGGAGTGACCTGGGCCTGAGAGTAGATTGCAGTCACTGTGGCCTTAGTGCAGATTGCAGTGTCCTGGGGCTGAGAGTAGATTGCAGTCACCGGGGCCTTAGTGCAGATTGCAGTGACCTGGGCCTGAGAGTAGGTTGCAGTCACTGTGGCCTTAGTGCAGATTGCAGTGACCTGGGCCTGAGAGTAGATTGCAGTCAGCGTGGCCTTAGTGCAGATCTCAGTGACCTGGGCCTGAGAGTAGACTGCAGTCAGCGGGCCTTAGTGCAGATCTCAGTGACCTGGGCCTGAGAGTAGATTGCAGTCACTGTGGCCTTAGTGCAGATCTCAGTGAATGGGGCCTGAGAGTAGATTGCAGTCAGCGGGGCCTTAGTGCAGATCACAGTGACCTGGGCCTGAGAGTAGATTGCAGTCAGATCTCAGTGACCTGGGCCTGAGAGTAGATTGCAGTCAGCGTTGCCTTAGTGTAGATCTCAGTGACCTGGGCCTGAGAGTAGATTGCAGTCACCGTGGCCTTAGTGCAGATCTCAGTGACCTGGGCCTGAGAGTAGATTGCAGTCACTGTGGCCTTAGTGCAGATCGCAGTGACCTGTGCCTGAGAGTAGATTGCAGTCACCGTGGCCTTAGTGCAGATTGCAGTGACCTGGGCCTGAGAGTAGAATGCAGTGACCGTGGCCTTAGTGCAGATCTCAGTGACTTGGTCCAGAGAGCAGATTGCAGTCACCGTAGCCTTAGTGCAGATCGCAGTGACCTGGGCCTGAGAGTAGATTGCAGTCACGTGGCCTATGTGCAGATTGCAGTCACCTAGGCCTAATAGTAGATTGTAGTCACCGTAGCCTTAGTGCAGATTGCAGTGACCTGGGCCTGAGAGTAGATTGCATTCAGTGGGGCCTTAGTGCAGATCTCAGTGACCTGGGCCTGAGAGTAAATTGCAGTCACCATGGCCTTAGTGCAGATCTCAGTGACCTGGGCCTGAGAGTGGATTGCAGTCCCCGTGGCTTTAGTGCAGATCGCAGTGACCTGGGCCTGAGAGTAGATTGCAGTCACCGAGGCCTTAGTGCAGATTGCAGTGACCTGGGCCTGAGAGTAGATTGCAGTCACTTGGCCTTAGTGCAGATTGCAGTGACCTGGGCCTGAGAGTAGATTGCAGTCACGTGGCCTTAGAGCAGATTGCAGTGACCTGGGCCTGAGAGTAGATTGCAGTCACTGTGGCCTTAGTGCAGATTGCAGTGACCTGGGCCTGAGAGTAGATTTCAGTCAGCGAGGCCTTAGTGCAGATCTCAGTGACCTGGGCCTGAGAGTAGATTGCAGTCAGCGTGGCCTTAGTGCAGATTGCAGTGACCTGGGCCTGAGAGTAGATTGCAGTCACGTGGCCTTAGTGCAGATTGCAGTGACCTGGGCCTGAGAGTAGATTGCAGTCACCTGGCCTTAGTGCAGATTGCAGTGACCTAGGCCTGAGAGTAGATTGCAGTCACTGTGGCCTTAGTGCAGATTGCAGTGACCTGGGCCTGAGAGTAGATTACAGTCAGCGGGGCCTTAGTGCAGATCTCAGTGACCTGGGCCTGAGAGTAGATTGCAGTCAGCGTGGCCTTAGTGCAGATTGCAGTGACCTGGGCCTGAGAGTTGATTGCAGTCATGTGGCCTCAATGCAGATTGCAGTGACCTGGGCCTGAGAGTAGATTGCAGTCACGTGGCCTTAGTGCAGATTGCAGTGACCTAGGCCTGAGAGTAGATTGCAGTCAGCGGGGCCTTAGTGCAGATCTCAGTGACCTGGGCCTGAGAGTAGATTGCAGTCACCGGGGCTTTAGTGCAGATCGCAGTGACCTGGGCCTGAGAGTAGATTGCAGTCACGTGGCCTTAGAGCAGATTGCAGTGACCTGGGCCTGAGAGTAGATTGCAGTCACAGTGGCCTTAGTGCAGATCTCAGTGACCTGGGCATGAGAGTAGATTGCAGTCAGCGTGGCCTTAGTGCAGATCTCAGTGACCTGGGCCTGAGAGTAAACTGCAGTCAGCTGGGCCTTAGTGCAGATCTCAGTGACCTGGGCCTGAGAGTAGATTACAGTCAGCGGGGCCTTAGTGCAGATCTCAGTGACCTGGGCCTGAGAGTAGATTGCAGTCAGCGTGGCCTTAGTGCAGATTGCAGTGACCTGGGCCTGAGAGTTGATTGCAGTCATGTGGCCTTAATGCAGATTGCAGTGACCTGGGCCTGAGAGTAGATTGCAGTCACGTGGCCTTAGTGCAGATTGCAGTGACCTAGGCCTGAGAGTAGATTGCAGTCAGCGGGGCCTTAGTGCAGATCTCAGTGACCTGGGCCTGAGAGTAGATTGCAGTCACCGGGGCTTTAGTGCAGATCGCAGTGACCTGGGCCTGAGAGTAGATTGCAGTCACGTGGCCTTAGAGCAGATTGCAGTGACCTGGGCCTGAGAGTAGATTGCAGTCACAGTGGACTTAGTGCAGATCTCAGTGACCTGGGCATGAGAGTAGATTGCAGTCAGCGTGGCCTTAGTGCAGATCTCAGTGACCTGGGCCTGAGAGTAAACTGCAGTCAGCGGGGCCTTAGTGCAGATCTCAGTGACCTGGGCCTGAGAGTAGATTGCAGTCAGCGGGGCCTTAGTGCAGATCTCAGTGACCTGGGCCTGAGAGTAGATTGCAGTCACCGTGGCCTTAGTGCAGATCTCAGTGACCTGGGCCTGAGAGTAGACTTCAGTCACCGTGGCCTTAGTGCAGATTGCAGTGACCTGGGCCTGAGAATAGATTACAGTCACAGTGGCCTTAGTGCAGATCTCAGTGACCTGGGCATGAGAGTAGATTGCAGTTAGCGGGCCTTAGTGCAGATTGCAGTGACCTGGGCCTGAGAGTAGATTGCAGTCACTGTAGCCTTAGTGCAGATTGCTGTGACCTGGGGCTGAGAGTAGATTGCAGTCACCGGGGCCTTAGTGCAGATTGCAGTGACCTGGGCCTGAGAGTAGATTGCAGTCAATGTGGCCTTAGTGCAGATTGCAAGGACCTGGGCCTGAGAGTAGATTGCAGTCACTGTGGCCTTAGTGCAGATCGCAGTGACCTGGGCCTGAGAGTAGATTGCAGTCAGCGGGGCCTTAGTGCAGATCTCAGTGACCTGGGCCTGAGAGTAGATTGCAGTCACCGTGGCCTTAGTGCAGATCTCAGTGACCTGGTCCTGAGAGTAGATTGCAGTCACTGTGGCCGTAGTGCAGATTGCAGTGACCTGGGCCTGAGAGCAGATTGCAGTCACCGGGGCCTTAGTGCAGATTGCAGTGACCTGGGCCTGAGAGTAGATTGCAGTGACCGTGGCCTTCGTGCAGATCTCAGTGACCTGGGGCCTGAGAGTAGATTGCAGTCAGCGGGGCCTTAGTGCAGATTGCAGTGACCTGGGCCTGAGAGTAGATTGCAGTCACTGTGGCCGTAGTGCAGATTGCAGTGACCTGGGCCTGAGAGTAGATTGCAGTCACCGGGGCCTTAGTGCAGATTGCAGTGACCTGGGCCTGAGAGTAGATTGCAGTGACCGTGGCCTTCGTGCAGATCTCAGTGACCTGGGCCTGAGAGTAGATTGCAGTCTCCGTGGCCTTAGTGCAGATTGCAGTGACTTGGGCCTGAGAGTAGATTGCAGTCAGCATGGCCTTAGTGCAGATCTCAGTGACCTGGGCATGAGAGTAGATTGCAGTCACAGTGGCCTTAGTGCAGATCTCAGTGACCTGGGCATGAGAGTAGATTGCAGTCACCGTGGCCTTAGTGCAGATCTCAGTGACCTGGGCATGAGAGTAGACTGCAGTTAGCGGGGCCTTAGTGCAGATTGCAGTGACCTGGGCCTGAGAGTAGATTGCAGTCACGTGGCCTTAGTGCAGATTGCAGTGACCTGGGCCTGAGAGTAGATTGCAGTCACCGTGGCCTTAGTGCAGATCTCAGTGACCTGGGCCTGAGAGTAGACTTCAGTCACCGTGGCCTTAGTGCAGATTGCAGTGACCTGGACCTGAGAGTAGATTGCAGTCACAGTGGCCTTAGTGCAGATCTCAGTGACCTGGGCATGAGAGTAGATTGCAGTCAGCGTGGCCTTAGTGCAGATCTCAGTGACCTGGGCCTGAGAGTAGATTGCAGTCACTGTGGCCTTAGTGCAGATCGCAGTGACCTGGGCCTGAGAGTAAATTGCAGTCAGCGGGGATTTAGTGCAGATCTCAGTGACCTGGGCCTGAGAGTAGATTGCAGTCACCGTGGCCTTAGTGCAGATTGCAGTGACCTAGGCCTGAGAGTAGATTGCAGTCACCGGGGCCTTAGTGCAGATCTCAGTGACCTGGGCCTGAGAGTAGACTTCAGTCACTGTGGCCTTAGTGCAGATTGCAGTGACCTGGGCCTGAGAGTAGATTGCAGTCACCGTGGCCTTAGTGCAGATTGCAGTCACCTAGGCCTGAGAGTAGATTGCAGTCAGGTGGCCTTAGTGCAGATTGCAGTGACCTAGGCCTGAGAGTATATTGCATTCACCGTGGCCTTAGTGCAGATTGCAGTGACCTGGGCATTTGTAGAGATTGCACAGACTTGGACTTTAGCAGACATCTGAGTGACCTGAGCCATTGAAATACGTCTCAGCGACCTCGGCCTTCGTACATGACACTGGCATTGGCAATAGGAGTGATTGCAGTGGTCTGGACTTTAGTGCAGGTCTGAGTGAGATGATCCTCGGTGCAGATCGCGGTGATCTGAGTCTCAGTACAGATTAAAGTGACCTGGTCATTAGTAGAGATTGCAGTGACATGAGTGTTAACACAGGTTAAGTGACACGAGCCTTAGCAGAGATTGCAGTGACTTGGACGTTTGTGGGGGTCCCAGTGTCCTGGGCCTCAGTACAAATGCTAGCCTGTGCCCTTCAGTAAAGTTTTCAGTAACCAGGGCATTAGTTTAGATGAAAGTGAGCGGAGCCTTAATACAGATTGCAGTGCCCTGAGCCTTTGTACAGATTAAGGTGGCTTGTGTGCTGGTGTAGATGGCAGCCACTTGGGCCTTAGTATAAACCATAGTCTAGAAGCTGCAGAAGAGGTTCAAGTGGTCAGGGCATCAGTACTGCTTGCAGTGCCCTGAGCCTTTGTACAGATTAAGGTGGCTTGTCCGCTGGTAGAGATGGCAGTCACTTGGGCCTTAATAAACCATAGTCTAGAAGCTACAGCAGAGGTTCAAGTGGTCAGGGCATCAGTACTGCTTGCAGTGACCTGACCCTAGTACTACGAGCATGAACACAGGCGCTGATTCCGACCCCTGCTCTCTGTATGAGCTTTGCCCAGGGATCAAAATGATGGGCTGTATGGTTGTTACTATATGTGGTACCCCGTGGTGTCTGTATTTATCGGATGTGGTAAATCCTCGCCACCATCGAGGCTCCTGAGAATCAGGGCCTTAAGGAAAGCTGTTGTGGGGCCCTCTCAGAAGATTCCCACACAAGGGGGCGCGCGGCTGCGGCGGACCAAGATGGCCGCTCCGTGAGACGCTCGGCGGCACCGAGCTCCGATCGGCGCAGGGGGTAACATTTACAGGATGTGGTTCCGAATTTTCCTTTGCAATGTTTATGGCCCAAATGGCATTGACTTAACTTTTTGGAATGAATTTTCCACTCTATTATCCTCCCAGGTTTCAGACAATTTGATTGTGGGTGGCGATTGTAATCAACTTATGGATCCCTTCCTTGACCGACGATCTCAAACTAAATACATCCCTAATAAGATGCAGAAAACCTTCCGATGTGGTTCCGACTTTTGAGCACCGCTTCTTGTGTCGGAAGCTGACGGGCATGCCGAGGCAAATTTGTAGACCGATGTAGGGTCTCTACGGCGCTTTTCTTTGGCCCTGTCTGTTTCCCCTCACAGCGCCCGTTTTATACGGCCGCCATTTTGTGTCGTCCTTTACTGCGGAGCATTTTGCCTGGCAGAGGGTGGTGATTGTCCAGGTGTCAGTCCATTGAACTGCAGCGGTGATGCTACAGAGAGGAACAGTTCGCCGCTGGGTTTCATCTCTTTCCTCACGAGGAGGCTGGTGGAGTGGTTGCGGATTGGAGCATCGAGCACCGTGTCTTGGGAGCGCTTGGCAGTGGTGCACTACGATGGTTGCTTCTTGAGGTGATGTACAGCCCCAAACTCCAATGCAGTTCTGGTTTTCAGGCACCTGCTTCTTGTGTCGGAAGATACAGGGCATGTTGAGGCAAGTTTATTAGACCAATGTAAGGTCTTTTTGGCGCTTTTTTCTACTCTGTTTGCCCCTCTCACAGCGCTCGTTTTTATGGCCGCCATTTTGTGAATCTATGGCCGCCATTCTGTGAAAAAGATTTTTTCCCTTCTTCTGTGGCCTATTTCAGCAAAGGCGTGTTGTGCACTCCCTCCGAGCTCCTCTACATGGTGCCTTCTTTTCTGCTACTGCTTGTGTTGTTGTCATCAGAAGAATTTTAATCCCACTTTGGATGCCTGAATACTTTATTTTGCAGTTACGAACCTTTCAAGACTGGCTTTGTATTTATGTTCAGGTATTTCTCCTCAGAGTCTATACTTTTTGCTGCAGCCATTTTGTGTGATTTTGGTCATTTAAAGCAAACAAAAAGCCTTACAGAATATGGATTATAAAAATCTTATTTAACATCATTCAGCTACGTGGTTGCCTTACGCATTTTGGTGGGCTCATTTCTCCTAACCATTAGTCTATTGTGAGGCACCTCTTCCTCTTTCTTTCTGGAACAACTGTTGCTATTTAATTTTTATTTATTTTTTGCTGGGTGCGCAACACGCTCTACCATGGATACCCCACACTCAAACAAGTCGACTGGTGTCTCGGGGTCTGGTATTGGAGGTCGTAAGGACTCCGCTGCTTCCACTAACAAGCGCATCAAAAAAGACCCGTCTTCTCCATCGAAATCGCCTCTACCTCTGACACTGGAGGACATTATGGAGGAACTACGCCATATCAGACCTTTCATGTCAGACACTACTGCTACCCTTCAGAGAATAGAAGAGAAATGGTCTGGACTTGATTCGAGACTTTCGGATGTGGAACAAAAAATAAGCGATGCTCAGGATGTTGTCGCCAGAGTCGATTCCCTCAATAAAGAAGTTACTCAATTAAAGAAGACTACAGAGGATTTAGAAAATCGCAATAGGCGCAACAACCTTCGTATTTATGGTATTCCGGAAGGTTCTGAAGGCTCAGACATGATCTCCTTTTTGAAGTCCCAAGTTCTGCAGATAGTTGGCCTTCCGAAGTCCATGGACTTCAATATTCAAAGGGCACACAGATTGGGCTCTCAGAGTGCTTCTTCTCCGTCTAGACCTAGAGGTATTATCGCCTACTTCCTCCTTTATTCTGATCTCATTGCTATTCTTAATGCTGCCAAGCGACACAAGCAGATGCTCTGGTCCGGTCACAAAGTCTTTTTTCCCAGGATGTCTCTAAGCCAACTGCAAGTCGACGCAAGGAATTTCTTGACCTCAGACCTTCTTTGAGGTCCATGAATGCTCGATACGGTCTAATACATCCCTGCTTTTTTAAGGTGACTTACAAGGACAGAACTTTCTCTTTTGATGATCCAGCTGACCTTCGGAAGTTCATTCATGCCCACAAGGGAGAAGATATGGAACTAAGCAAACCTTAAAAAAAAATTCTCTGGTTACTCTCCTGTTTCTCCCTAGATGCTTCTGATGCAGGTGTACTTATCTTGTGTCCTCAATGTTGCGTAATATATGTTTCTTTCCGTTAGTTAGTTTCCTTAATGTTTGATGCAAACCCTAATGGTTTCCTCTGTTGGTTTATTTCTTATATTTTAGGTCTTCCTTGTGCTGTTCCTGATGCAAGTTTTCCTTTCCCCACTCTCTCCGTGTCTTGTCATATATGAACTACCACGTAATACAGTTCCCTTAATGTTTGGTAAGTTTCCCTCCACTTTGTTTCATATGTTTGCCAACTTGTCTTATTTCTTTACTTTTCCCTGGTTGTTCTTATGGTAATCCTTTCCTATCTCGGTGCCCTTCCCTCGTTTCTTGTGGTGGTTGTCTGTTTCCGCCCCCTCTCCCACATTATTGTTCTTCTTGTCTTGTTTACCATGACTAAAGCCTGCTGGCTTTTTGTCATCTCCGATGTGCTAACCTTTTCTGGGTTGCTAAGCTCCCTCTTCTCTCTTCTCTTCTTTTCCCTCTTCCTCCTTCTCTCCCTCCTTCCTTACTTCGTCTTTTGGCTCTATTTTATTCCATATTTCCATATTGTTATTCTTCTTCTATGGTACTTCATTGTTCGTGTATTCTCTTTCCTATAAGCCCAACTCACATGATTAATGATATTCTATTTCTTCTCTGCCATCTCTTAACTTTAATGCCTTCCGCAAGTATATATTTTCTTTTCTTCTGTGTCCTTAACTTTCTTTCACCCATATGTCTATCACTATTTAGTTTTTGTTGATGACTGGGCTCCGTGTAATTTCATGGAATGTTAAAGGTATTCGAAACCCTGTTAAAAAACAGCGTGTGTTATCTCATCTCGCAAGATTGAAATGTCATATTGCATTGTTACAAGAAACGCACCTCAAGCTACAAGATCTATCTTCACTGCGTAAAAAGTGGGTAGGAGTAATTTCCTGCTCCCCTGCTGTGAACAATAAGAATGGTGTGATCATTCTGTTTCATAAATCTTTAAATGTTCAGTTACAAAATGAACTTCATGATACCAATGGTAGATGGCTGCTTTCAAATGTTAAAGTTAACAATACTCAATTTTCCTTTTGCAATGTTTATGGCCCAAATGGCATTGACTTAACTTTTTGGAATGAATTTTCCACTCTATTATCCTCCCAGGTTGCAGACAATTTGATTGTGGGTGGCGATTGTAATCAACTTATGGATCCCTTCCTTGACCGACGATCTCAAACTAAATACATCCCTAATAAGATGCAGAAAACCTTCCACAAAGCCATCACCTCGAGAGGTTTGGTCGACTCATGGAGAATCTCTCATCCTGACACATTAGAATTTTCTTTCTTTTCCTCTGTACATAAATCCCACTCTCGTATAGATTACATTTTCCTTACTACACACGCTCTTCAATTTATGAGTAATTCAGAAATTGGCTCCATTCTTATTTCAGATCACGCCCCCATCATTCTAGACATGGATTATCCCACTCCTTCCCCTACATCCCGTCGCTGGCGTTTTAACAATTCTTTACTCCTGGATTCCCAATTTGTTGAACAATTCACACTTTTCATTCAGGAATTTTTTCACAATAATCTCTCCTCTGATTCTGAAGTTCATTATATTTGGGATGCTTTCAAAGCCACTGCCAGAGGCTTTATTATTGATTTTGTTTCTCGGAAGAAAAAAAAGGCCCTTATGGAGTCCTCTCTTGTTTTAAAACAAATAAAAGCTCTTGAACATCAATACTTCACTTCCAATTGCCCTGATGTTTTGTCCTCTCTTATTAAAGCTAAACTGCAATACAACAAACACTCTTGGGATTCCGCCTGCAATAATCTTCTTAAATTTAATGCAAAAATGTATGGTGGACGGAATAAAGCAGGCAAATCCTTGGCTAATTATCTTAAAATTAAAAAGCAAAAATCTAAAATCGTTGCTATCACAGATAGTTCCGGAACACGTCATATTACAGATGCGGAGATTCTTGAATGTTTTACTCAATACTATGTTACTTTATACACTCCAGAATCCGTCCCTTCGCCTGAACAAATTGACTCCTTTTTCAAACGATCCCTAAATCCCATGATAACTCCATAGATTTATCGTCCTTAGACACACCTATCCTGGAAAGTGAAATTTCTAGTGCTATGAATTTATTACCCAAGGACAAAACGCCTGGCCCGGATGGTTTCACCGTTAGATTTTTTCTACACTTTAAACAATTTCTAGTCCCCCAATTACTCATATTGATTAACCACTTCCTCACTACTGGCGAGTCGAGAGGATCATTTACTCAAGCTATGTTGTGTCTGATTCCTAAAAGGATAAAGACCCCTCCCTTTGCAAAAACTATAGGCCCATTTCCCTCATCAATACAGACTGTAAAATATTTGCTAAATTATTAGCCATTCGTCTTAATAAGGTAATCCCTGACCTCATTAATGTTTATCAATCAGGGTTTGTCAAAGGCAGATCTATTACGGATAACTCTAGAACCTTCCTTAATATTATTCACCTTGCCTCCAAGATGGACTCTCCAGTCGCTGCCATTACATTAGATGCGGAGAAAGCATTTGATAGGGTCAACTGGGATTTTATTTTTGGTGCGTTGAGATGGCATGGCTTTAGCCCCTCTATTATTAAGTATATTCAATTGTTATACTCTGCCCCCTCTACTTCTATTTGGATTAATGGTTGTCAGTCTAAATATTTTCCACTCCTTAGGGGCACTAGACAAGGATGTCCCCTTTCCCCACTTCTATTTATTCTTGCCTTGGAACCCTTTTTAGAGAAAATTAGACGATCTTCACAGTACACTGGTTTTCAATTTAAAAATAATGATATTAAATTCACCGCTTATGCGGATGACATTTTATTATATATTTCCAATCCGTCTACTTCTTTGCCTGCTCTTTTCTCTTTATTACAGGAGTACTCAATAGTTTCTGGATATAGATTGAACATTGAAAAGTCTGAAGTTTTACCCCTGAACAAGTTCTGCTTTTCTCATATGTTCCATGGATCTGGTTTTGAGTGGAATCCCAAGAGCATCAAATGCTTGGGTATTTTATATGCCAACAACATCAAAGAGACTATTAAAATTAACCTTGAGGAAATACTCAAAAAACTTTCCAACCTTATTGAAAGCTGGTCTCCTCTCTTCATATCCTGGTGGGGTAGATTGGCTACAATTAAAATGATGCTCCTACCCATTATAAATTTTTATCTCTCAATGCTCCCGGTATCTCTTCCGCTCTCCTTTTTTAACAATATCAATCGCTCCTTAACCAAATTTCTTTGGAACAATCGTAAAGCCAGAATTTCACTCTCTCGTCTTCAACAACCCAAGGCCTTAGGTGGAGTTAATTTTCCTAACCTCAGATGTTATCACTCCTCATTTACCTTGAAGCAAATCTGGACTTTTTAAAGGATTCGCCTCTCACTCCTATAACGGCTTGGAGTTCATTAGAACAAGCTCAAATCAAACCTTTTACATTTTGTACGGCTTTTCGTTTATCTCAACCTCCGAAGCGCTTTTCCACACCTATTTTTTCCCATTCTAAAGCCCTTGCATCTTTTCTGTTTCGAAGTCACTTACCCTTCGAGGATCAAATTTTACATACTCCTATTTGGTATAATACATTTTTGAAGATCAACAATAGAGCGCTATTCTGGAAGGAATGGATTGATAAAGGTATTATCACTTTAGATCATTTGTTGAAGGACGGAACCCCTAGGGACTTTACTGATATTTGCACATCTTTTGACACCACTTCCACGCATGCCTCTCAGTATCCCCAACTGAAGGCTTCACTGACTCACTTCCTTTCTCAGACTATTTCCCCTAAGACACCTGAACAGGTCTCCTCTTCCCCACCTGATTTTTCTATCCCGTCTAAAGCAGCGACTATATACAAACTTTTATCCCGCTCTATGGCTGTTAGAACAAAGTCTAAATTGGAACTTCTATGGGAGAAAGATTTGGCCCAAGATTTTTGCTTTCAAACTTGGGATTCTATTTGGTCAAAAATACATATGTCTTCTCGCTCAGCCAGCACTACACAAACTCTATATTTCTTCTATAACAGACTTTTTTTCACTCCCTCTGATATGTACAAATTTAATCTGTTAGACTCCAAGAAATGCTGGTCCTGCCCTGTGTGAGAATAGTGATTTTATCCATATGTTTTTCCAATGCCCTTTAGTTAAATCCTTTTGGTCCCGTATCTGGTTAAAGCTCAATGAAATTCTATCTACAAATTTTTCTTTTGAAATTGTTCATGTATTTTTGGGCAGTTTCTCGCCCCTATGGGATGTGCAGAGCAATGTTGGTAAATTTATAGACTTGTACTTAGCTATTTCTTTTCAGATCATTACCACCAACTGGAAAGATACCTCACAAATTTCATATCAGGCCTGGTGGAACTTGCTATGTCATCACCACAGGTTGGATCGTGCTTTTGCAAATTCAGTACCTCTATTAATCAAAAAAGATTTGTTGTGGTCACCATTAACCTCTTTCCTCTCTAGAATTAGTTCCTGATTGTATTCAGTTTTAAAGTACCACTGTTGTTATTATCACCTTAAACAGAGTTAGTTGTTCTTTAGAATTTTCTCTAATTATTGTTTATATTTTGTATTTTCCTCTATCTTACTTTTCCCCCTTCCTTCCTTCTTCTCCTTTCTCCCCCTCTTTCTTTTTCAAAATGTGAAAAATGCATTTTTCTTCTAAGTATACATATTCCCTTTCGAGGGTTAAGGATTTCATTTTGTCATTTGCACTTTTAATGCTAATTTTTCCTTTTCTTTATTCACAATATGACCTTGTAATGATGGTTTACTTTGTTTTATTATCTAAATAAAGCATTCTAAACAGTAAGAAGATTCCCACACACTTTCACTGACAAGTCTGTCATCGTCTGTGACCAGCAGCTTGCTGGGGTGTTCAGGAGGAACCAGTGGCCTCCATAAGACCTACTAGGGTGCAGGATCACGAGAGGTCCCCAAGCAGTCCTTGAGAAGGGGACGTTATGACACGACACAGCCTCCCTCCACCCAGCGTGATTTCTGGTCATCGGCGGCGCTTCCTGGCACAAGCCAGTGGTAAAACAGGCCACTCACTCACAATCATTACCACCTGAGTTGAGAGCAATTCACCATGTGAGTAGCTAGTGAAAAACAATTCCAGACTCGGCGGGAGGTATTATGTATGCATGAGGGTGTGCGCATTTCTCATTCCGAGCTTCTCTAGATAGGACTTGTGGTTAGACCAGGTACCATTTTGACTGCTCGACTGGACTGCCCCTAGCGAGCAGATATCACATGCTCACACGATCAATGATCCTTTGCTTGCAGCAGGGGTGTCCAACATAGATCCAGGAGGGCTGGATCCATGAGAGATTTTTAGGATCTCTACATCGCACAGTTAGTTTGAATAAATGTAAGAGATGCTCATGTAAGTAGAATGTATGGCACGAGGCAAGCTTACATAGAATGACTCTTAGTACTACTCATTTACATAGACTGAATGGCATGCAAAACGAATTTACATAGAATGAATCTTAGTGGTCCTCATTTACATAGACTGAATGGCATGGAAGACAAATTTACATAGAATGAATCTTAGTGGTACTCATTTACATAGACTGAATGGCAAGTAAAATAAATTTACATAGAATGAATCTTAGTGGTACTCATTTACATAGACTGCATGGCATGGAAGACAAATTTACAAAGAATACATCTTAGTGGTACTCATTTACATAGACTGAATAACACAGTAAGACACATTTACATAGAATGACTCTTAGTGGTACTCATTTACATAGACTTAATGGCAAGTAAAATAAATTTACATAGAATGAATCTTAGTGATCCTCATTTACATAGACTGAATAGCATGGAAGACAAATTTACATAGAATGAATCTTAGTGGTACTCATTTACATAGACTGCATGGCATGGAAGACAAATTTACAAAGAATACATCTTAGTGGTACTCATTTACATAGACTGAATAACACAGTAAGACACATTTACATAGAATGACTCTTAGTGGTACTCATTTACATAGACTTAATGGCAAGTAAAATAAATTTACATAGAATGAATCTTAGTGATCCTCATTTACATAGACTGAATAGCATGGAAGACAAATTTACATAGAATGAATCTTAGTGGTACTCATTTACATAGACTGCATGGCATGGAAGACAAATTTACAAAGAATACATCTTAGTGGTAACTCATTTACATAGACTGAATAACACAGTAAGACACATTTACATAGAATGACTCTTAGTGGTACTCATTTACATAGACTTAATGGCAAGTAAAATAAATTTACATAGAATGAATCATAGTGCTACTCCTAGACTGACTTTAATTTACATAGAATGAATGTCATATAAGACGGATTTACATACATTTAATCTAATTTGCATTTTATTTACATAGACTGAGTCATACAAGATTAATATAAATACACTTAATCTCATTGACATTTCATTTGCATAGAATGAATGCCGCACTAGCCACATTTGCATACAATGAATCCATATGACACCTACTTTCATAGTCAGTAGTTATCTTTAAAATATGGCCTGGATCTGTCGTGTCGTGTATGTGCACTAGGAGTCTTGTGGTCCTCGGCGGACTCCGTACAAGCGTTGCCTAATCGATTGGGGGTTATCTGGGTGTGGCCAATAAAGTTCATGACGCAGTCCGTTCAGTTGACGGATGCATGCCGTTGAATAAAGAGGTGCAAACCAGAGCTCTGTGTGTGGCGTGGTCCTGTGCATGCTCCCAGCCTGGGGAGGAGGCTACAGGATCGAGCCCTGCTGGGCCTACACTGGACACCCCTGTCCTGCAGGAGGCTTATCCATCCTGCGAGGCAGACGCCATCATGGAGGAGTTTAGCCGGGCTGCGCTCAAAGAACGTGTTTCACAGCATCCTACCCTTTTCCGGAAGGAGCACATTAAAGCCGGTCATTCAAGAGATTCTAATTTGCTGAAAGAAGTCTTAAAATGTGTCATTGAGGATATTCCAGCAGTATTGATCGCGCATCATGTTTAATGATAGAACTCCTAAGTGAATTAGATAAATGCACCGCGCGCCCAGCCGTCTAATTTCCCGCGGCCAGACGAGTGTCTTTGCAAAGTGGACCCGTTTTAAGGAAGATAAATGGAGCAAAGCCCTCGGTGCCCGTTTCAATTATGGCTCAGGCGGCGCAGCACGCGGGCGCCCCTCGGCATGGGTGCCTGGTACCTGACAGGCTCGAGGGGGGCAGCACGCGGGCGCCCCTTGGCATGGGTGCCTGGCACCTGACAGGCTCGAGGGGCGCAGCACACAGGCGCCCCTTGGCATGGGTGCCTGGCACCTGACAGGCTCAGGTGGCTCAGCACGCGGGCGCCCCTTGGCATGGGTGCCGGGCACCTCACATCCTCGAGGGGCGCAGCACGCGGGTGCCCCATGGCATGGGTGCCTGGCACCTGACAGGCTCAGGTGGCTCAGCACGCGGGCGCCCCTTGGCATGGTTGCCTGGCACCTGACAGGCTCGAGGGGCGCAGCACGCGGGCACCCCTTGGCATGGGTGCCTGGCACCTGACAGGCTCTAGGGGTGCAGCACGCAGGCGCCCCTTGGCATGAGTGCCTGGCACCTGACAGGCTCGAGGGGGGCAGCACGCGGGCGCCCCTTGGCATGGGTGTCTGGCACCTGACAGGCTCGAGGGGCGCAGCACGCGGGCGCCCCTTGACATGGGTGCCGGGCACCTCACATCCTCGAGGGGCGCAGCACGCGGGCGCCCCATGGCATGGGTGCCTGGCACCTGACAGACTCAGGCGGCTCAGCACGCGGGCGCCCCTTGGCATGGGTGCCTGGCACCTGACAGGCTCGAGGGGCGCAGCATGCGGGCGCCCCTTGGCATGGGTGTCTGGCACCTCACAGGCTGGAGGGGCACAGCACGCGGGCGCCCCTTGGCATGGATGCCTGGCACCTGACAGGCTTGAGGGGCGCAGCATGTGGGCGCCCCTTGGCATGGATGCCTGGCACCTGACAGGCTCAAGGGGCGCAGCACGCGGGCACCCCTTGGCATGGGTACCTGGCACCTGACAGGCTCGAGGGGGGCAGCACGCGGGCGCCCCTTGGCATGGGTGCCTGGCACCTGACAGGCTCGAGGGGCGCAGCACACGGGCGCCCCTTGGCATGGGTGTCTGGCACCTGACAGGCTCAGGCGGCTCAGCACGCGGGCGCCCCTTGGCATGGGTGTCTGGCACCTCACAGGCTCGAGGGGCACAGCACGCGGGTGCCTCTTGGCATGGGTGTCTGGCACCTGACAGGCTCGAGGGGCACAGCATGTGGGTGCCCCTTGGCATGGGTGCCTGGCACCTGACAGGCTCGAGGGGCGCAGGCACGCGGGCGCAGCACGGGGGCGCCCCTTGGCATGGGTGTCTGGCACCTGACAGGCTCAGGTGGCTCAGCAAGCGGGCGCCCCTTGGCATGGGTGTCTGGCACCTGACAGGCTCGAGGGGCGCAGCACGCGGGCGCCCCTTGGCATGGATGCCTGGCACCTGAAAGGCTCGAGGGGCACAGCACGCGGTGCCCCCTGGCATGGATGCCTGGCACCTGACAGGCTCGGGCGGCGCAGCACGCGGGCGCCCCTTGGCATGGGTGTCTGGCACCTGACAGGCTCGGGCGGCGCAGCATGCTGGCGCCCCTTGGCATTGGTGTCTGGCACCTGACAGGCTCCAGGGGCGCAGCATGCGGGCGCCCCTTGGCATGGATGCCTGGCACCTGACAGGCTCGAGGGGCGCAGCACGCGGGCGCCCCTTGGCATGGATGCCTGGCACCTGACAGGCTCGAGGAGCGCTGCCACAGGGGCTATTAATGCACTGGGGCCTGAAGCGGTCCTGAACTTTCTTCAAAGCGGCCGATAGTAACTCAGGAATAGGAAAAGGCTTCAGGGTCTGGGCCCTGCACATATTTCTTCTCTCAGATTTTCTTCTCCATAAAGACGATCGAACAGCAACATCGGTAATTTCACTTTAGGAGCTGGACGAAGTGCACCGCGTGTTGTGATGTGGTGAAAAGAATTATGCAATGAAAAGCAGGCTAGGCCTTAGAAAGCACGACAACCTTGTTCTAATAAATTAGGTGTTGTCCACCTCCCCTCACACACCCTTCCTTCCCCCTTTGATCCCAGTACCTTGCTGTGAGTTTTCCAATGTTATCTGCCTTCTGGAGCTGTAGAAACCTCGGCCCCTCCTCCCCCCTTTCTTGGCCGACTGGTCCTTTCTCACACTGGACCTAACATCCCTCGGCTACATCCCTGCCTTCACCTCTATGCATTGCTTTTTCTCACTTTTATCAGAAACTATCCTGCAATGTATGGCTTTTCTGGCTGCTTAAGTCCTTCTCAGAGGTGCTATTTCAGTTCCCCGTGTTAGACTTGACCGCCCTGGTGTGGTCTTCCTCCAGACTTTTTCCCTTCACTCCTCCTGTTTTGCTAGATTGTTTTTTTGTTGCTTTTAGGACTCCGTGCACTTTACCTCTGCTAACCAGTGCTAAAGTGCTTGTGCTCTCTCCTTTAAACATGGTAGAATTCAACTAAACCTAATTGACACATTTAATTTATTGATAAGTCCCTAGTAAAGTAGTACTGAATGTACCCGTGCCTCGTAAATTAAGTGATACTAGTGAGCCTGCAGCACTCATTGTGCCATCCAGTAAAGTAACCTTTTAAAACATGGCTTAGGCTTGCCACTACAGCAAGCATTGCAGTTTTTAACTGGCATTTCAACCCGGCAAAATAAACCTTTGGCAGTGCAGTTTTAAGAGTTTTAAACTGGCCTTTCAACCCGGCAAAATAAGCCTTTGGCCAGGCCTAAATCTTTTTTTTTAATACAAATCAGTCACTCCTAAGGTAGGCCTTAAAAAGCACATAGGGCAGGGTGCATTGTATTTAAAACAAGCATTGGCATAGCCAATAGGTCTCGCTTTTGGGACCTTATAAGTATTTAGTTATGCAGCACAATATCCTTGGTGCAACAACATCAACTGCAGATAACTTCAGATAACTGCTGTGGTTCAGACTTTTGGACAAACAATAGTCTGGTGAGCCAGCTAATGCTGGCTCAAAGGTCAGACCTAAAAATTACTTTCACCAAGAAGTAAATCTTATGTGAAAAATTTGTTATTTCAACATCTAGGACTGGATGGAGGCCTCCTCGTAAAAGCAAAGCATCTGTAAGACCATGGAAGCACATTTGCTTTGTTATAATTACCTTTTTTCAACTGCACTCTTTAAACCAGAGAAGCAGTACATTTTTCAATTGTAATATGCAACTAACAGCCATTGACAAAGCCAATAGTCCTGGCTTGTTGTAGGTGTAATGTGACTTGCTTTATCATATATGTGGATGCTGCCAGAAACAGAAAAATGCCAGAAGTGTGGCACACCATGCTAAGCACAGATTTTTAGCTTACGTGTTTTAAGCCACACCCTTTATTAGACTGGCCACGCCCCTTTGAGAGACCTCCCCCCAAGTTTCTTCATCTCACTAGTCAGAAGTGGGCAGAACGTCTGAGCAGGAGGGAACAGTGCCCAACACAAAAACGCAGCACAGAAGTGGCCAGAACAGGGCAGCGCAAAACTGGATAGAACAGAACAGCTCCCAACAGAAAAAGCCAGCACAGAAGTGGGCAGAACAGGGCAGCACAGAACAATGCAAAATAGAGCAGGGCAGCACAGAACAGTGCACAACAGAACAGGGCAGCACATAACTGGACAGAACATTGCAAAACAGAGCAGTGCAGCCCAGAAGAGGGCCAACAGAACAGAGCCCAACAAAACAGGGCAGAATGGAACAGGGCAGCACAGAACTGGACAGAACGGAACAGGGCAGCACAGAACTGGACAGAACAGAACAGGGCAGCACAGAACTGGACAGGGCAGCACAGAACTGGACAGGGCAGCACAGAACTGGACAGGGCAGCACAGGGCAGCACAGAACAGAACAGGGAAGAGCAGAGCAGGGAAGCACAGTGAAGACCAGCAGAGAGCAGAGCGGAATAGAACAACCAACACCTGCGGAGAGCAGGGCGGGGTAATCGGGGTAATCGGATGTAATACTTTTAATTGGAAAGTACTGGCACTTCTCAGAAACGAGCAGGTACTTTGGTACAGGGTACCTGCACTTCTAATTTTCCATTTCAAGCACTGAGCGAGATCCTCATGCGATTTTACCAGACGGATTTCATAACAGGTATAATCAGTCCCTGTGTGCCCGCACGCAGGACAGGTAGGGAAGAGGAAGGAAGGTAGCAGGGTCGGAGCCCCGATCCACTGTATGTACCTAGGAGGCGGGGTAATCGGGGTAATCGGTCCACGGAATGAATCCAGAGGCCGGCGGCCAGGACCAATTCGTAACGTCACTACGGCCTAAATCTAAATCCGTATTTGTAAAGCGCGAACTACTCACCCTTACGGGTCTCAAGGCGCTGGGGGCCGTCGTGGAAATTAAGCGAGCTATTGCCCAGAGTCACATGGTGCTGAGCTGAGCTGCCGCCGGAGCCGGGGATCGAACCGTGAACCCTGTGCTCCGAAGACAGCTGCCCTGGCCGCTGCACCACACCTCTCCTCTGGATTCATTCCGTGGACCGATTACCCCGCCTCCTAGGTACCCTCCCTGGGACCCGTGCAGTGGATCGGGGACCCGACCCTGACAACGACAACCTTCGTTACCCAGGTACCCTCACCGTGACCCACGCAGTGGATCGGGGCTCCGACCCTGCTACCTTCCTTCCTCTTCGCCACAACGGCGGACCCAACGATCTTTGATTCTACTTAGCAGACACCACTCGACACTGCCCGGACGTGTGATTCCTCCGCACACCGGCGAACCTTCCTCCTTTCCGTGATTGCACACAGCCTCCACACGCCCCGGCTATACATTTCCACGCTGCCATCGTCCATACTGATCCTTTGACTTACCAGTGGACTTACTGGCTAGCCTCTCCTTGTCACTGTACAGCACCCCAAATAAATTTGGCAACCCGGTCCTGAAGATGATCCTGACTAAATAGGATCGAAACGCCGTCGACCATCCGTACAGCGCAACTCACGGCGCATACTCAACCTTGGTTCATAAAAAGTTATATACCTTTTAATCACTGATAAGAACTAAATCTACTGAACCATTGATTCTTGTACATATATTTTTTCATCACCTTGTCACCTTGCGTCTTTCACTGTGTTTTTCCACTTGTCACTTGCGCCACCACTCATTGTTTCAAGAGCACAATGTGCACAAAGTTCTCTTGGGTTGCCTTCGCAATTTATGCCCACAGTGCTGCTATAACTGTTTTGTATAAACTGTGAATTTAAATATATGATGCCATGAGCACTTTTGAAAGAATACTGGGAGTCTCCCCTTTTTGCTTCTGCTTTGTAATGTCGTGTACATACACTTGTATCTGCCTGCCTCATTGAATCCGGTTGAGACATTGTTGTTAATTACGTATACTTACCCAGATCTCAACCTGGTCTATGGGTCATACTCCTGTTATCCTTTACTACCTCTGGGCTGAAGTACACCCTAAATTTGCTTGATCTTCATCTTCTCAGCCTGTCTGCTGCTCTCGCTGCCCAGTGTGCCCGCCAACACCCTGTGCCCCCAAAGCTGAGGGAATGTGCGCTGTTCTCCATCCAGGAACTTCCTGGCCCATGAAGGCACTTTTGCATCATCCACAGCACTTCCTTCACATTCAGGGCCCTCCCTCCCTCCCCATGACTCTTGCGCACTCCTCAGCACATTATGCCTGATGACTGCCTTATTGACTTCCACAGTTCCACCAATGTCTATTTTCCCCGTATACTGGTTTTCCAGAACTTGTGTATGGCACTGTGTCTCTCACTGTCACATTGGTCCTATAAACTCCTTGGACTCTAATGGACGTAATCTACTCTAATATTGCAGATGCCCCCTAGATATCCCCTTAAAGAGTCAGGCCATCCTATATTCTTATGCTTTATCTTCAATTTAAATCTTAAAATCTCCTTATTTTCCTCAATGGATCTCAAATTCTAGCTGAAACCCTCACTGAACTCCTCTTCTATGTTTTGGCACTCTCCCAGTCCAGGAAATGTGCCAACCACTCCCTCATCTCATGCAGCCTAACAAACATAGGGGCTCTTTCCCACCACTCTGGTGCTGCCCTTCCTTCTGCCTAATTTGGCATGCAGTAGCACTGTACAAGAGTGTGGCACCCATGGTGTAGGAGAGTAGGATCTGCTTCACAGGGGTACCCCCACTTTTTGCTGATACTTCACTGGTTTTCGACATTAGTCTGGCTGGGGCCCTGCTATTCAGAACCCCAGCCTAGCTGTTTCCTCTTTAAAAGGGTATCCATGTGCCTTAGGCACATCTCTGATTGGGATCTGGAGTGCCCTTGTAAGTCCCTAGTATATGGTATACTATGTACCAAGGGCATAGGTACCTCAGAGGCCTGCCAGGGGCTGCAGCATATATTATGCCACCCCTGGTAGGCCATCCAAACTGACACCACAGGTCTGCTACTGCAGCCTGGGTAAGGTGGTGCATGCACCCCTTGCTGTGGTATAGGTTACCTATATCACTAAATGCATACACACATATAAACCTATAAGTCACTCCTAAGGCAGGCCTTATCAATCCTAAAGGCAGAGTGCATGGTTTCTATGTGAGAGGGTGCCCCTGCATGAGCAGGGCCCCTCTGCAGCGTTCGGAGACCATCTCTGATGCTGTTTGTAGTGCAGCCTGACCATATACTCTTAAACGCATTATATCCTCGCGGTAAAATGCTAACTATGGAATGGCTGCACCGAAACATGTCGTGTTTGGTGTCAAACATCTTGGAATACTACCCCCCGCCAATTCTGGCGGCGGGGGTAGCATTCCACCCTTCTAGAGGGAAAGGCATGTTAACTCTGACGAGTCCGGTAACTTCTTTCCAGAGCCTGGCATCACAAAATGGATGCTACTGCCACAGACACGAGTCTGGCCTCCTGCTGCTGGACGAAACTCCGGCAGGGGAGGCCTGGACAATAGGTTTCCTGTCCCAGGGAGGTGTGACCACCTCCCCAGACAGGACAAAGTGTATTGGGGCTGGGCGGGAGCACTTTCGGGTGCTTTGAAGTCCTGCACTGGGGGCACATTTGGTGTCCCTGTGCATACCCCAGTTCAAACCGGATCAGGGGCTTGCAGCCCCTGCTTTGGCGCGAACTGGACAAAGGGAAAGGGGTGTAGCCACCCCTCTGCCCTGACCCACCCATAGGTGGGGCCACAGAGTAGTCCATCCCCTATTTTTGGAATAAAGGTAGGAACCCAGTCCTTAGGACTTTAGATTATACCTGGACGAAACTCTGAAACAGAATCCTGGACCTTCGACGCTCTACTCACGATTAGAGGACTGAAGAATCTCCCTTGGGGTCAAGGAGTGACTCCCCTGCTTGGCAGGCACCAAAGAAGCATCTGTCCGGTTCGCATCACTGAAGCTCCCGTCGGACGCCGAAGTCATCGCATCACCAGAGGTGGATTCTCAGACTTCCCCGAGGCTACCCTGAGTCCCCAGCAAAGCTGAGGCCCGTGGCTATCGTGGGTAACGTGAGACCGTGACCCCTGGACACCGAGCACACTTGCAAGTGCACCATCTTCTGGGTCTCCCAAGAAGTCGTGCTTTGGGCTCCGAGTAGCCCTAGCCTCCAGCACCACCTGCACCGAAGATCACTGGCCCCCACTCCACGAGTGTCCTGTAAGCCAGCTCCACGTGCGGCGTCACGAGGCTCCTTCGCGGTCGCTAGCCCGTTGGCTAGTAGCCCTTACCGAAGGCCAATCTTTTCTTTACTTGGCAGTCTGGTTGCTCCAGGCCTGCCCTCACTTACCCTTGCTGGGTGAGTTCCCCAGACCTTGCTGGTCTGCACCATCGACGATCTTCAGCTACATCGAGACTTGCCGTTGCCAAGGCTTGTTGGGTCCAATCTGGTCGCCGACACCGCAGCACTCGACAGACATCGTGTACCAGCCCGAATCCTGCTCCTGGTCGCCGACAACGCCTCCTGGACCTCGTGGCTGCAGAAACGAGACGACCGTCAACGCACCTGAAGCACTCGACATCGGTGGGCATCCGTCCATCACCTCCCTGGTCACTGGCTAGTGACCCAGACTCTGTCCCCTCTGCTTTCAGGTTCTTCAGAACTCCGATCCACTCTTGGATCCACCCGGACACTTTTCTCCTGGTCGCCAGCAGCACTTTGCAGCAGATCGCCATAAGAACCGACGACGAAACCCGACCCCGAAAGGCACCTATGCACCCGGCTTCCCTGGGTGAGGTAACACGAGTACTCCGGTGCTCCCGTGGGTAGAGACTCTTCAAAGTCCTAGATCTCAAAGGGTTTTGTCCTAGTCCTCTTTAAAGTGTCCCTTTCCTCTATTTTTCCGATCCCGACTTTCTCCATAGAAGTTAACGGCGTATCGCGGTTGTGTATTTACACTGCACGCGTCTCCCGTGGGTCCCCTGTGTCACTACCTTGGGTGGTTCCTTGTGGTCCAAGCACTTCTAGAGGCTCTAGGCCTAGTGTCTAGTTCAGTCGTGGTTCGCATACCACTTTATTGGTATATGGTTTGGTACGCCCCTAGGGCCCAAACGTGTATTTGTGCTATTACTGTGATTTAAGATCTTATAACCTATGTACTTCGAACTCTAGCCTCATAAAGAGACTAGAGGGGTGTGTTTAGTAATAAATACATATATTTTGAATATATACCTGGTGTGGTGCTCTTTCATTTGGTCACTCAAGAGATTATAGACTGGTAAAACAAGCTGCTTTACATTCCTTCAAGACTTAGCCTGAAGGCTGCTCTCCACAGCTACCACTAGGATAGCTTTCAATAAGGTTGTCTTTAACCTACCTACCATAAGAGTCGATTTGGACTGGTGCAAGGTGCCCACTATAATTAGTGGACAGCATATGCCAGGCCAACTTCTCACATTGGTGTGCAGCGTGTGGGATTCCAGCTTGCTATTGTTTTACCAGATAATCTCAATTGAATTGATCAACTGAAAACCACTAAAGGTACCTAAGGTACATATAATTTAAGCTTAGAATATCAGTAAGTTCTACTGAACTTAGAGTTGTGTGTTAAGGGATAGCACAACCCTTTCTACAACTCAAGAGAGTTTAGTAGGCCACACTAGAGTAGGTAGTGCATACACCACACCACACTAGTAATGTCTTTAAAAGCAGGATCCAAAGATGCCCTGCAGGAAGCCATTGAGCTTCCCCCTCCAAGTATGACACACTCCCATTCTTGGAACTGAGAGCTTTGTGTAACGTGAGGAAATTAAGGACAGGCCAAAGTCCCACCACCCAACACCTCCAGGAGTTGTTGGTGGCTTATGATCTTAGTAAGTCTTCAGAGACTGAAGGGGTAGGAGCAGAGGGTGGGCCAGCAGATGAGGAAGGGACCAGGGGTACTACTACCCCCAGTCCCCCTCTGAAACTGACCAGGAGGGTGACAATGACCCTGACCTGGAAAACCCAATCCCTTCTGGGGAAGATGAGGATGAGGATCTGGAGAACCACACCTTTGTCCCCCAGGAAGGATTATGAGTGTGCTCAGAAAGTCTAGGTCTCCTTCTCAGGAGTCTAACCACTCTGGCACCTCAATAGGGAGCTCTGTTTCTTCTCACAGGAGGGAATCCTCTCATGAGAGAAGAAAGAGACTGGTCCAGTATGAGGAAACTCAACTGGAGATCAGGAAGAAGCAATTGGCTTTAGATAGAGAATCCCTAGATCTCCTTAAAGAGAGAAGAAAGTTGGGACTAGAGTCCCATGGTGGCAGCCATATCCCTAGAGATAGGGAAAGGTCCTATGACCATAGGAACCTGAGCAAGATTGTCCCTCCCTACCAGAGTGGGGATGATATCCACAAATGGATAACTGCTTTAGAGAGGGCCTGTAAGGTACAGAAGGTCCCTCAGGAGCAGTGGGCAGCAATCTTGTGGCTCTCCTTTGCTGACAAAGGTAGAGACAAGCTCCTCACTGTTAGAGAGGAGGATGCTGACAATTACAAGGTCTTGAAGAGTGCTCTTATTGATGGGTTTGGCCTAACCACTGAACAGTACAGGTTGAAGTTCAGAGACACCCAAAAAGCACAGACTCAAGACTGGGTAGACTATGTGGATTGTTCTGCCAAGGCTCTGGAAGGCTGGTTGATGGGCAGTAAGGTGTGTGACTTCTCAGGATTGTATAATCTGATAATGAGGGAGCAGATTCTTAATAACTGTCAAAACCAGCTGTTGCATCAGTACCTGGTTGACTCTGATCTGACCTCTCCCCAAGAATTGGGAAAGAAGGCAGACAAATGGGTCAGAACCAGGGTGAAGCAGAAGGTACAGAACCAAGGTGGGGAAACCAAGAAGCAAGATGCTAAGAACTCTGACAAGGGTGGGGAGAAGGGTAAAGATCAAAAGTCTTCATCAGGCCCCCAAAAATCTTCTTCTGGTGGGGATTCCCAGTCTACCAAGGGTAAAGGCCAAAGAAAACCATGGTGCAAGGTCTGTAAGCAAAAGACCCACTGGACCAGTGATTGCACCAAGTCCAAAGACTCCAGTCCAGCATCCACCAATGCCCCTAAGGCACCTGTTCCCCCTAGTACAGTTGGTGGAAGTGCTCCAGCAAAGGGTTTAGTAGGGTTCACCCTGGGAACTGAGTTGGGCTCTGACTTAGTCAGGGAGCTGACTCAGGCTGTGTTAGTCTGTGATGGAGGCATGGATGTGACCTCCACTGTGAGTCCCAGTAATCTGGGCAAGTACAGACAACAGCCTTTAATCAATGGACGAGAGGCTTTGGCATTTAGGGACACAGGGGCAAGTGTCACCATGGTGACACAAGACCTTGTGCTACCTGGGCAAGTTATACTTGGTGAAATGTACCAAGTGACCAATGCTAGCAATGTCAGAACAGACCATACTCTGGCAGTTGTTAACTTCTCCTGGGGAGGGGTAACTGGCCTTAAGAAGGTTGTGGTAAGTGCAAACCTACCAGTCGAATGCTTGCTTGGCAATGACTTAGAGACTTCTGCTTGGGCAGAAGTGGAGCTCAGGACCCATGCAGAAATGCTGGGGATCCCTGCAGATGTGTTTGCTGTGACCAGGTCACAAGCTAAACTGTCTAAAACTGAACAGGCCTTGGATTCTGAAAGAATGGACCAAGTGCCTTCCAAGAGGAGGAGTAGTAGGGTTAAGGCAGTGCCTTCCCCCTTGGCTCAGGAAGAAGATCAGTCCCTTGAGGGGGATGATCTCAGCCCTGAAGAAGGAACTGTCCCAGAGGAACTTGAGCCTGACCAGGTTGAGTTCTTGGGGACAGGGGGACCTTCTAGGGCAGATCTGAGCCAGGAGCAGCAGAGCTGCCCCTCCCTTGAACCCCTCAGACAGCAAGCTGCTGCTGAGGCTGCTGGGAAAGCTAGTGGTCCCCATACAGTGTATTGGGATGATGGACTCCTGTACTCAGAGAGTAGAGACCCCAAGCCTGGTGCTACCAGGAGGTTGGTAATACCTTTGAAGTTCAGGGGCTTCCTATTGACCCTAGCCCATGATATTCCCTTAGCAGGACACCTGGGCCAGAACAAGACTTGGGACAGAATTGTCCCTCACTTTCACTGGCCCCACATGTCTGAAGACAGTAAGGAGTTTTGTCGCTCCTGTGTAACCTGCCAAGCCAGTGGCAAAGCAGGTGGCACTACAAAGGCCCCCTGATACCACTACCTGTGGTGGGGGTGCCCTTTGAGAGGGTAGGGATTGACATTGTTGGTCCCATGGATCCCCAAACAGCATCTGGGCACAGATTTATACTGGTGGTAGTGGATCATGCCACCAGGTATCCAGAGGCTATACCCCTTAGGACCACTACAGCACCTGTGGTGGCAAGGGCCCTCCTGGGAATTTTCTCAAGAGTGGGCTTTCCTAAGGAGGTGGTATCAGACAGGGGTGCAAACTTCATGTCTGGGTACTTAAAGGCAATGTGGAAGGAGTGTGGGGTTACTTATAAGTTCACCACACCCTATCACCCACAATGCAATGGTTTAGTTGAGAGATTCAACAAAACCTTGAAGGGCATGATTAAAGGGCTCCCAGAAAAGCTTAGGCGTAGATGGGACATACTCTTGCCCTGCCTTTTATTCGCATATAGGGAGGTGCCTCAGAAGGGGGTTGGTTACAGCCCTTTTGAACTTCTGTTTGGCCACCCTGTGAGGGGTCCACTGTGCTTGGTGAAGGAAGGATGGGAGTTACCTCTCAAGCCCCCAAAGCAAGATATAGTGGACTATGTACTTGGTCTCCGCTCCAGGATGGCTGAGTACATGAAAAAGGCAACCAAAAACCTTGAGGCTAGCCAGGAACTTCAAAAGGCCTGGCATGACCAAAAGGCTGTCCTAACTGTTTACCAGCCAGGACAGAAGGTGTGGGTGTTGGAGCCAGTGGCCCCAGCAGCTCTCCAAGACAAATGGAGTGGACCCCACACTATTGTTGAGCAGAAGGGTGAGGTCACTTACTTAGTAGACCTGGGAACACCCAGGAGTCCCCACAGGGTTCTCCATGTCAACAGACTTAAGCCATATGTGGACAGGGCAGACATGGGCTTGCTCATGGCTACTGATGAAGGGCAGGAGGAAGAGAGTGACCCACTCCCTGACCTGCTCTCACAGAACCCTGACGATGGGTCAGTAGATGGTGTAGCCTTGGCAGGCAGCCTCACTACCCAGCAACAAACTGATTGCAGGCAAGTCCTCAATCAGTTTAGACATATGTTTTCTCTGACACCCAGTCAGACCACCTGGTGCACTCATGAAGTGGACACTGGGGACAGTCTGCCTATTAAAAACAAGATTTATAGGCAACCTGACCATGTCAGGGACTGTATCAGGACTGAAGTCCAGAAGATGTTGGAATTGGGAGTGATTGAGCCCTCAGATAGCCCTTGGGCTAGTCCAGTAGTCCTAGTACCTAAACCTCACACCAGTGGTGGGAAAAGAGAGATGAGGTTTTGTGTAGACTACAGGGGCCTCAATGCAGTCACTAGGACTGATGCCCATCCAATACCCAGGGCAGATGAGCTCATAGATACTTTGGCCTCTGCCAAATATCTCAGCACATTTGACCTAACAGCTGGCTACTGGCAGATCAGACTAGCTGATGCTGCAAAGCCCAAAACAGCATTTTCAACCCCTAGTGGGCATTATCAATTTGTGGTGATGCCCTTTGGTCTGAAAAATGCACCTGCCACTTTCCAGAGGTTGGTGAACACAGTTCTCACAGGACTGGAGGCCTATAGTGCAGCTTATCTAGATGATATTGCTGTCTTTAGCTCCACCTGGGAGGATCACCTGGTCCACCTCAGGAATGTTTTACAGGCCCTGCAAAAGGCAGGCCTGACTATCAAGGCCACTAAGTGCCAGATAGGGCAGAGTCAGGTTGTGTACCTGGGCCACCTTGTGGGTGGAGGCCAGGTTCAACCTTTGCAGAGCAAGATCCAGACCATCATGGACTGGACTGCTCCCACTACCCAGACTCAGGTGAGAGCCTTCTTAGGCCTGACTGGGTACTATAGGAGATTTGTCAAGGGGTATGGATCAATAGTGACACCCTTGAATGACTTAACTTCTAAAAAAATGCCCAAAAAGGTTCAGTGGACAGTTAGCTGTCAAAAGGCATTTGATGACCTCAAGCAGGCCATGTGCACTGCTCCAATTCTGCAGAGTCCTGATTACTCCAAGAAGTTCATTGTTCAAACTGATGCATCTGAATTGGGGGTAGGGGCTGTACTGTCACAATTGAATGAAGAAGGTCAGGATCAGCCAGTAGCTTTTATTAGCAGAAGGCTGACCCCTAGAGAGAAACGTTGGTCAGCCATAGAGAGGGAGGCCTTTGCTGTGGTCTGGGCTCTGAAGAAGTTGAGGCCATACTTGTTTGGTACACACTTCCTGGTTCAGACAGACCATAAGCCCCTCTTATGGCTAAAACAAATGAAGGGTGAAAACCCCAAACTGCTTAGGTGGTCCATTTCCCTACAGGGGATGGACTTTACAGTGGAACATAGGCCTGGGAGTAACCATGCGAATGCAGATGGACTCTCTAGGTATTTCCACTTAGAACATGAAGACTTAACTGGGCAAGGTTAGTTTAATGTCCCTACGTTTGGGGGGGTTGTGTAGGAGAGTAGGATCTGCTTCACAGGGGTACCCCCACTTTTTGCTGATACTTCACTGGTTTTCGACATTAGTCTGGCTGGGGCCCTGCTATTCAGAACCCCAGCCTAGCTGTTTCCTCTTTAAAAGGGTATCCATGTGCCTTAGGCACATCTCTGATTGGGATCTGGAGTGCCCTTGTAAGTCCCTAGTATATGGTATACTATGTACCAAGGGCATAGGTACCTCAGAGGCCTGCCAGGGGCTGCAGCATATATTATGCCACCCCTGGTAGGCCATCCAAACTGACACCACAGGTCTGCTACTGCAGCCTGGGTAAGGTGGTGCATGCACCCCTTGCTGTGGTATAGGTTACCTATATCACTAAATGCATACACACATATAAACCTATAAGTCACTCCTAAGGCAGGCCTTATCAATCCTAAAGGCAGAGTGCATGGTTTCTATGTGAGAGGGTGCCCCTGCATGAGCAGGGCCCCTCTGCAGCGTTCGGAGACCATCTCTGATGCTGTTTGTAGTGCAGCCTGACCATATACTCTTAAACGCATTATATCCTCGCGGTAAAATGCTAACTATGGAATGGCTGCACCGAAACATGTCGTGTTTGGTGTCAAACATCTTGGAATACTACCCCCCGCCAATTCTGGCGGCGGGGGTAGCATTCCACCCTTCTAGAGGGAAAGGCATGTTAACTCTGACGAGTCCGGTAACTTCTTTCCAGAGCCTGGCATCACAAAATGGATGCTACTGCCACAGACACGAGTCTGGCCTCCTGCTGCTGGACGAAACTCCGGCAGGGGAGGCCTGGACAATAGGTTTCCTGTCCCAGGGAGGTGTGACCACCTCCCCAGACAGGACAAAGTGTATTGGGGCTGGGCGGGAGCACTTTCGGGTGCTTTGAAGTCCTGCACTGGGGGCACATTTGGTGTCCCTGTGCATACCCCAGTTCAAACCGGATCAGGGGCTTGCAGCCCCTGCTTTGGCGCGAACTGGACAAAGGGAAAGGGGTGTAGCCACCCCTCTGCCCTGACCCACCCATAGGTGGGGCCACAGAGTAGTCCATCCCCTATTTTTGGAATAAAGGTAGGAACCCAGTCCTTAGGACTTTAGATTATACCTGGACGAAACTCTGAAACAGAATCCTGGACCTTCGACGCTCTACTCACGATTAGAGGACTGAAGAATCTCCCTTGGGGTCAAGGAGTGACTCCCCTGCTTGGCAGGCACCAAAGAAGCATCTGTCCGGTTCGCATCACTGAAGCTCCCGTCGGACGCCGAAGTCATCGCATCACCAGAGGTGGATTCTCAGACTTCCCCGAGGCTACCCTGAGTCCCCAGCAAAGCTGAGGCCCGTGGCTATCGTGGGTAACGTGAGACCGTGACCCCTGGACACCGAGCACACTTGCAAGTGCACCATCTTCTGGGTCTCCCAAGAAGTCGTGCTTTGGGCTCCGAGTAGCCCTAGCCTCCAGCACCACCTGCACCGAAGATCACTGGCCCCCACTCCACGAGTGTCCTGTAAGCCAGCTCCACGTGCGGCGTCACGAGGCTCCTTCGCGGTCGCTAGCCCGTTGGCTAGTAGCCCTTACCGAAGGCCAATCTTTTCTTTACTTGGCAGTCTGGTTGCTCCAGGCCTGCCCTCACTTACCCTTGCTGGGTGAGTTCCCCAGACCTTGCTGGTCTGCACCATCGACGATCTTCAGCTACATCGAGACTTGCCGTTGCCAAGGCTTGTTGGGTCCAATCTGGTCGCCGACACCGCAGCACTCGACAGACATCGTGTACCAGCCCGAATCCTGCTCCTGGTCGCCGACAACGCCTCCTGGACCTCGTGGCTGCAGAAACGAGACGACCGTCAACGCACCTGAAGCACTCGACATCGGTGGGCATCCGTCCATCACCTCCCTGGTCACTGGCTAGTGACCCAGACTCTGTCCCCTCTGCTTTCAGGTTCTTCAGAACTCCGATCCACTCTTGGATCCACCCGGACACTTTTCTCCTGGTCGCCAGCAGCACTTTGCAGCAGATCGCCATAAGAACCGACGACGAAACCCGACCCCGAAAGGCACCTATGCACCCGGCTTCCCTGGGTGAGGTAACACGAGTACTCCGGTGCTCCCGTGGGTAGAGACTCTTCAAAGTCCTAGATCTCAAAGGGTTTTGTCCTAGTCCTCTTTAAAGTGTCCCTTTCCTCTATTTTTCCGATCCCGACTTTCTCCATAGAAGTTAACGGCGTATCGCGGTTGTGTATTTACACTGCACGCGTCTCCCGTGGGTCCCCTGTGTCACTACCTTGGGTGGTTCCTTGTGGTCCAAGCACTTCTAGAGGCTCTAGGCCTAGTGTCTAGTTCAGTCGTGGTTCGCATACCACTTTATTGGTATATGGTTTGGTACGCCCCTAGGGCCCAAACGTGTATTTGTGCTATTACTGTGATTTAAGATCTTATAACCTATGTACTTCGAACTCTAGCCTCATAAAGAGACTAGAGGGGTGTGTTTAGTAATAAATACATATATTTTGAATATATACCTGGTGTGGTGCTCTTTCATTTGGTCACTCAAGAGATTATAGACTGGTAAAACAAGCTGCTTTACATTCCTTCAAGACTTAGCCTGAAGGCTGCTCTCCATAGCTACCACTAGGATAGCTTTCAATAAGGTTGTCTTTAACCTACCTACCATAAGAGTCGATTTGGACTGGTGCAAGGTGCCCACTATAATTAGTGGACAGCATATGCCAGGCCAACTTCTCACACATGGTACTCTAAGCAATGGCAGGCCTGAGACATGCTTGACAGGCTACATAAGTGGGTGGCACAACTAGTGCTGCAGGCCCACTAGTAGCATTAAATCTACAGGCCCTCGGTACAAGTAGCCCCACTTTACTAGGGACTCTCAAGTAAATTAAATGTTCCAGTTGATGTATGCCAATATTACCATGTTTTAGGGAATGAGCACACGCACTTTAGCACTGGT
The DNA here is from genome assembly GCA_963921515.1 of Calotriton arnoldi. Lineage (NCBI taxonomy): Eukaryota > Metazoa > Chordata > Amphibia > Caudata > Salamandridae > Calotriton > Calotriton arnoldi. Next base: position 1,846,314 of record CAWUFW010001323.1, on the reverse strand, counting down.
TAGCAGTGGGAAAGGGCACAGAGTCGCAAGGTCAACATAAACAAGATCAGCATAAATGGAGTAAGGCAAAAGGTTTGGGGGAAGATCACCCTAAGGCACACAGGTCTAACACGTGCCCCCCCAGCTGAAAGTGGGGAGAACTGCCCAACCTCCTGTGAGTTCTCATCACTAAGGCGTGAGAACCTGAGGAGCCCATCAGCAATGCCGTTTGATCTGACCCAGGACGGTGTTCCACCGTAAAGTCCATTCCCTGAAGGGGGTGGACCATCTCAACAGCTTGGGATTTTCGCCACTTATTTGCAAGAGACATCTGAGGGGCCTGTGGTCTGTCTGATCCCGGCAGTGAGTCCCAAGCAGGAACGGTCTCAGCTTCTTCAGTCCCCAGACCACAGCAAAGGCCTCCTTCTCAATAGCACTCCACCTCTGTTCCTGGGGAAGTAACCTCTTGCTAATGAAGGCTACAGGTTGGTCGAGACCCTCCTCATTTAACTACACTAAGACCCTCCCTACACCATGCTCTGAAGGGTACGTCTGCACAATAAACTCCTTGGAGGATTCACGAGCCTTGAGTGCAGGTGCTGTACACATCAATCAATCAATCAACACTTATAGAGTGTGGCAAATCATCCGTGAGGGTTTCGAGGCGCTGGAGATGTTGGCCACTACATGGTGGCTTGATCATTCAAACAACCAGGTCTTGAGTTCCTTCTTGAATTGCTGGAGCGATGGCAAGGCCCTGAGGTGCAGGGAGAGGTTGTTCGATGCTTTGGCTGCCAGGTGCGAGTAGGAGCACTCTCTGCAGTTGGTTTGGCGGATCCGTGGGGTGTCTGCGTGCGAGAGGGAAGCAAATCAAAGGTGTATGGGTGGTTGGTGAAGGTCAGGTGTTTGTTGATGTATGCAGGTCCTTCATTGTGCAAGGCCTTGTAGGCGTGGGTCAGCATCTTGAACTGACATCTCTTCTGAATTGGGAGCTAGTGTAGCTTCTTGAGATGGGGTGTGATGTGGGTCCTTCCAGGGAGGTCAAGGATGAGTCTTGCTGCTGTGTTTTGTATTGTCTGGGGTCTCTTCTGGACGCATGTAGTGATTCCTACATAGAGTGTGTTTCCATAGTCCAGTCTGCTAGTGATGAGGGCATGCGTGACAGTCTTCCTGGTGTGGGAGACATCTGAAGATCTTGCATAGCATGCAGAGGTTGTGTAAGCAGGCCAATGAGATTGCATTGACTATCTTCATGGATAGGTTGCTATCCAGGATGATGCCGAGGTTGCAGGCGTGGTGTGCCGAGTTCCACAGGCCACCATGCATCGTTCCATGGCGAGGTGTTTTTCCCGCAGATGAGGACTTCCATCTTGTCCGTGTTGAGTTTGAGACAGTTGTCCTTCATCCAGTCTGCGACATTCCTCATGCATCTGTGAAAGTTGGCATTGGTGGTAAAGAGGTCTTCGGACAGTGAAAGGATGAGCTGGGTGTCGTAGGCATGGGAGATGATGTTGAATCTGTGCAATTTGAAAGTGTCAGCCAGTGGGTTCATGTAGGTTTTAAAGAGGGTGGTGCTGAGGGATGATCCTTGGGGGACTCCGCTTCTTGGGCTGCGAGGTAAATGGTGGGAAAAGGATCCTTTGGATTCCACTGGTGAGGTATGAGGTGATCCATTTGAGGGCGTCTCACTGGATCCCAATGTAGTGGAGTCTGTTGATCAGTATGTGATGGGAGATGGTGTCAAATGCGGCGGAAAGGTCCAGGAGGATGATGGCTGCTGTTTCTCCGCGGCCCAGGAGGCCTCTGATGTCATCGGTGGCTGCGATCAGTGCTGTCTCGGTGCTGTGGTTATATCGGAATCCACATTGGGAGGGGTGCAGGAGGTTGTGGTCTTCAAGGTGTTGGGTGAGTTGCTGGCTGGTTGAGACCCTCCTCATTTAAATGTACTAAGACAGTCCTGCGATGTCAGTAGGGTCGGTGACAAACTGCTTGAGACCAATGTTGCTCATGCTCTCCAGGAGGTCGGTGATGTTGGCATCACTGGATTGTCAAGGTGGAAGTTGAGATCCCCAGAAAAATATAGTGCTCAGAGTTGATAACGAACGGGGTGATGAGGTCTGGGATGGTGTTGCAGAAGCTGGGGCGTGGTCCTGGTGGTCTGTAGGCCAGGGTGCCTCTGATGGTGCTTTTTCCATCCGTGTGGAGCTGGAAGTTGAGGTGTTACATTATTACGTTCAGGCCATCTGGGGATGTCGTGCAGCAGATGGTGTCCCTGTAGATGATGGCGATTCCCCCTCCGTGTTTGTTGGTTCGGTCCCAGTATGTTATCTTGTAGCGTTCGGGTATGGTGATGGCGATGCCTGGTGCGGAGGCGGGGTTTAGCCAGGTTTCCGGTATGGAGGATTGCGTCCAGGGAGAGGGATGAGATCATGTCCCAAATCTCAGTGGCGTGCATACCAAGTGATTGTGCATTAAGTAGGATGCACTGGAGTTGTGTCATGGTGGTCTCAGCCGACGTGGCGGATGCAGATGTGGCCATGTGTCTCTAGCATCATTGGTTACTTCGTTGCTGAAGGTGAGGTGGAAGTGTCGGCAGGAGCACGGTCCTCTGGTGGCGCACAGTGATGTGCGGCAGCAGTAGTTGCTGGTTTGTCCAGGGCTCCGAGGTCAGCGGTGGTGTAGATTCATGGGGTGGAAGGGCCAGGGGTCCTTGCTCTGGGCGCGGTCCAGGCACGGAAGGGTGCAGACTGGCTTGCCTTTGGTGCTCCTTCAGCACGCCAGCGACACGGCCACACAGCGCATGGGAGGTAAGAGGAGCTGGCCGGGAGGTGGGGTGACAGGGAGCGGTAAACGGTGGGAGAAAGGAACAGAAATGGCAGAGACAAAAGAGGCGGTAAAAGCAAAATTAAACAAAATTAAACGTAATTAAAATGTAAATGCAGACAGCAGATGTGGACAAATGTGGACACTAACAGCGCACAAGTAATCACAATAATCACAAGTAGTTACAACAATTTGGGCACAACAAAATCAGGCACGGTGCACAAATAATGGCAGCAAATTCAGGAACAAGAAAACAATCACCTGAACAGGGAGTTCGAGGCGCGAGGGCTCGAGCACTGTGTCAGAGTCACAGGGGGCTTATTTACAAGCCCCTTGCACCACCAGAGCTTCACTTTTAATATGGGAAAAAGTGACGTACCCTCGGTGCAAGGGGCTTGTAAATAGCCCCTATGTCTTTGAGCTATTCCGAAGCGGCAGCGGGGGAGCGGTGCTTTTGACCATAAAGTCCTGGGAGGTGAGAAGGGCTGGCCATAAGGCAGGAAGTGGGAGGGCAGGGAGCGGGAAGTGGCAGGAAAAAGGAGCAGCAATGATGGAGACAAAAACGGTAGGAAAAGCCAAATTGAATGTAATTAAAACATAAATGCAGACAATAGATGGGGACAAATGTGGGCACTAACGGTAAACAAGTAATCACAATATTCACAAGTAGTTACAACCATTAAGGCACAACAAAATCAGGCACAGTGAACAAAGAATGACAGCAAATTCAGAAGCAAGAAAACAATCACCCGAACGGTGGGTTCAAGGCGCGAGGGCTCGAGGACTGTGTCGGAGTCATAGTGCCTTTGAGCTATTCGGGAGCAGGGGAGCGGTGCTTTTGAACCTGGGGTCGAGGACTAGCTCACTGGAGCCGCGCAGCGGCTCCAAAAGTAGTCCTGGGAGGTGGGAGGGGCTGGCTGGGAGGCTGGGCAGGGAGCGGTAAACAGTGGGGAAAAAGAAACCGTAATGAAGGTGACAAAAAAGCGGGAAAAGCAAAATTGCTTGACCTACTTGAGGGTGTCGAAGGATTTCTGACAGGCCTCTGTCCAGACCACATTTTTTGGGCGTCAGTGCACTTGTCAGCACACTTAATGGGGCAACAATGGTGCCATATCCCTTAACAAGCCTCTTGTGGTATCCAGTGAGACCCAGGAAGGCCCTCAGTTCAGTCTGTGTTTTGGGGGCTTCCAAGCAAGGATAGTCTCAATCTTGGCCTGGACGAGCTGCACCTTGCCCAAGCCCACCATCTGGCTCAGATATATCACAGTACCCTGCCCTATATGGCACTTGCTGGCCTTGATAGTCACGCCTGCCTGCTGCAGGACCTGAAGCATCTCCTGGAGGTGGCACAGGTGTTCATCCTAGCTGGAACTGAAAACAGCTGTGTCATCTAGGTAGGCGGCATGAGAATGCTACCTTCCCAGACAGGGCCCTGTTCAGCAACCTCTGGAAGGTGGCAGGGGCATCCTTTAGACCAAAGGGCATCACCCAAGACTAGAAGTGGCCCTCAGGGATTGAGAAAGCTGACCCTAGTGTAAGATCAAAGGTACTGAGGAACTTAGCAATGCCCAGCCTGTCGATGAGCTCATCAGCTCAGGGATGGGGTGAGCGTCAGTAGGAGTGACGGAATTGTGGCCTCAGCAGTTCACACAAAATCTAAGTTCTGGAGTGGTGCCAGGTGGAGCAGCATTGAGTGTCAGCACAACTCGGCTGAACCAGGGACTGTTGGGGGGCTCAATCACCCCTAATGCCAGCATCTTGGAGACTTCTTCCTTGATACTACCTCTCACCTTCTCCGACAACCTGTAATATTTTTTTTAACAGGCATACTGTCTCAGTATCCGTGTCATGGGTACACAAATGAGTGAGGAAAACTGACCCAATAACTGGTGACAGTCACTCCGCTGTTCAGGGGTCAGAGTAGGGGAGAAGTTAACACCCTCTACTAACTCATTGTGCTCCTTGAAGGACAGGAGGTCAGGGAGAGGTTCACTCTCCTCTTACGCTCTGATATCTGTCACCAGAAACATGATGATCTCAGACATCATAAAGTTGGGTTTGAGGTGTTTTTTGTGAAGGACCCTTAATGGGTTTCTACAGGTCTTGAGCTCCACCAGTTATGTGGGCTCCTTCACCTCATATGGGCCTGGCCAATGGTCTTGGAGAGCTCTGGGCTTCACGGGTTTCATAACTCATACCTTCTGGACAGGCTGAAACTCCACCATAGTGGCCTTCTGGTCATGCTAGAGTTTCATCACCTCTTGACTGGCCTCAAGATTGTCTTTAGCCTTCTCCCAGAAGTGCTGCATCTGGTTATGAAGAGCCACCATATGCTGACTACATCCTGAGTGGGTTTCCTGGGTACTTGCTTCCACTCCTCCTTCACAAGGCTGAGAGGTCCCTTTACAGGGTGTTCATGGAGGAGCTCATATGGGCTAAACCCAACTCCCTTCTGTGGCACTTCCCTGTAGTCAAACAACAGGCATGGCAAGAGGATGTCCCACGTTCACCCCATGGGCTCAAGCAGGCCCATTATCATGCCCTTCAGGGTCTTGTTGAATCTCTCATCAAGCCATTTGTTTGAGGGTGATGTGGTGTGGAAAATTGTAGGTAACCTCCAAACTCATCCTACATGTACTTAATATATGCTGGCATGAAGTTGGTGCTTTTGTCAGACACCACTTTTTTGGGGGGCCCCACTTGGGTAAAAATCCCCATCAGAGCCCTAGCCAGTGCAGGTCTAGGCACCAACCTGAGAGGGATGACCTCTTGGTAATGTGTGGCACGGTCCTAAGGCTGTCTTGGGGTCCAAAGCAGAAACAATGTCGATGCCCACCCTTTCAAAGGGAGTGCCAACGACAGGCAATAGAAGCAGAGGAGCTTCTTTCCTGCTTTCCCACTGACCTGGCAGGTGGGACAAGACCTACAGAATGTATCTGAGGCAGTCTACATCCGGGGCAAATAGAAGCAGGGTAAGCCTAGCAAAGGTCTCGTCCTGCCCCAGATAGCCTGCCAGGGATATATCATAAACCAACCACAGTAGGAAGGCCTTGTAACACTGGGGGTCAACCAGTAGATGGACTGCCCCAGGTCCAGAAACCTTAGGTTCACTGTAGAGGAGGTCATTCTCCCAAAAGAAAAGGTAATCACCAGAGGTATCGACTGCTGCCTCAAGCCCTCTAGAGTTAGGCACTCTGTCTGCGCATTACAGAATTATTCCCTGGTGGGCCTACCCTCAACTTTCCGTCCCGCAAGTTCAGGCAGTAACGTCTACCCCGGAAGGCTCCGGGGCACCCTCCTAAGGTCCCCCATCAACTTGGACTCAATGAATTTCAGGGGCTGCCCCTGCCCTTTCCCTTCTTGGCAGCTGCCTGGGCCATTCTTCCAGGCACCAGGCTTCCTGGTCTCCGCTCTTGGGCAGCCAAGAACCTTGTGGTCAGTCAGGCCCATTGAGACAAGCCTAACATCTCCAGGTGTGACCTGTACTCCACTTCCTTCCAGACAGTGTGCTCTAGGTCTTGCCCAACAGACAATCTACATGCATGGCAGGGCCAACTGCTGCTTTTAAAGAACCTGATGCAAAAACAACAGTTGATGGACAGAATGCAGAACAATGTCATACATTCACCCCAGATACAGAGATCTGGGCCTAACTCCATCGTTTTTTTGCTCACCATGCCATTCCAGTTTGGACCCAGCCATATGCAAATCAGTCTTGACCCTGTGCCTCATGGGAACAGTCCAGCCCGAACTGCCAAGCCAGGTCCTCCCTGGACTGGAAACAAGCATCCTATGACCGGTTTCGGGGTTTCACCCCTCTTCAGCCAGGATAGCTTGATTCCAGTGGCATGGAGAGCACGGGACCCACGTCTGGGCATACCCGTCCCACTCGGGGTGACAAATGCAAAAACAACAGTTGATGGACAGAATGCAGAACAATGTCATACATTCACCCCAGTACAGAGATCTGGGCCTAAATCCATCGTTTTTTGCTCACCATGCCATTCCAGTTTGGACCCAGCCATATGCAAATCAGTCTTGACCCTGTGCCTCATGGGAACAGTCCAGCCCGAACTGCCAAGCCAGGTCCTCCCTGAACTGGAAACAAGCATCCTAGGACCGGTTTCGGGGTTTCACCCCTCTTCAGCCAGGATAGCTTGATTCCAGTGGCATGGAGAGCACGGGACCCACGTCTGGGCATACCCGTCCCACTCGGGGTGACAAATGCAAAAACAACAGTTGATGGACAGAATGCAGAACAATGTCATACATTCACCCCAGTACAGAGATCTGGGCCTAAATCCATCGTTTTTTTGCTCACCATGCCATTCCAGTTTGGACCCAGCCATATGCAAATCAGTCTTGACCCTGTGCCTCATGGGAACAGTCCAGCCCGAACTGCCAAGCCAGGTCCTCCCTGAACTGGAAACAAGCATCCTAGGACCGGTTTCGGGGTTTCACCCCTCTTCAGCCAGGATAGCTTGATTCCAGTGGCATGGAGAGCACGGGCCCACGTCTGGGCATACCCGTCCCACTCGGGGTGACAAATGCAAAAACAACAGTTGATGGACAGAATGCAGAACAATGTCATACATTCACCCCAGTACAGAGATCTGGGCCTAAATCTATCGTTTTTTTGCTCACCATGCCATTCCAGTTTGGACCCAGCCATATGCAAATCAGTCTTGACCCTGTGCCTCATGGGAACAGTCCAGCCCAAACTGCCAAGCCAGGTCCTCCCTGGACTGGAAACAAGCATCCTAGGACCGGTTTCAGGGTTTCACCCCTCTTCAGCCAGGATAGCTTGATTCCAGTGGCATGGAGAGCACGGGACCCACGTCTGGGCATACCCGTCCCACTCGGGGTGACAAATGCAAAAACAACAGTTGATGGACAGAATGCAGAACAATGTCATACAGACCAACTCAAAGGGACCCAGAGCCTTTGGGTAGTGACTCTCACTGTTGCCCGTGGCTATGACCTGATGGAATGTATTAGGGAGGACCTGCTCTGAAGACACCAGATGACACCTCACAGTAGTCATACTGACCCCTTTGTCTCTCAGATTCTCCACCCTTTCCGGCTGATGGTGAACCACTATCTATACTTAGAAGTATTAGAAGACATATGTGCTGTTGGCACCATCTCTCTAGCCCCTAGGGACACTAAGGTAACCTCTGCTCTCTCTCCCAAGCTTACTGGGACCACATCTTCCACTGGCCAACCTAGGTGTCTGCCCTCCAGAAGGGGGCAGTGCCCTCTTGGGTCACTTGGTGTCTCCATTGAATTCCCTTATTTGTAACACTCAGTACACTTGGGGATGAACCTCCCAGTCTGTTTGTCATAAAACCCCTCTCTTATAGGCTCAGACTGGGACTGGTTACTGTTGTTCCCTTGGGAATTACTATGGGGGGCTTTAGAGAACTCCTTGTTTTTAGGTTTTTCTCCACCCCTTCCTTCTGGTGGACCCCTCACCACCCTTCTGGTGATCCCCCAGCTACCTTTTTGGGTGCTCTGGTGCCGACCCCGAGGTCCGCATCCTTAGCAAGCTCCCTGGGGTTAGTGAGCTTACTATCAATCAGGTGCTAGCGTAGCTCTGTAAATTAGATATTGAACATGTGCTCTCTCAGGTTCGGATTAAACAACCCAGTAAAATCAGCAACTTCGCTGCCCAGCACCCAGCTATTCAGTGCCTTGCCATCGAAATCAAGAATTCCACCCAAGACTGGCTCTGCGTCTTTTGGCCATCCCTGAATCTAATGTGGTATTGATCTGGGGTGAGCCCAAAGTCTGCAACAAGGATGGTTTTCAGGAGCGTGTACTTCTTCTGGTTCCTCACCTCCAATGTATTCTTCCCCACTGTAGGCAAGTGTTTCCAGAGTGATGCCCCCCAAAACTCTTCTGGGACCCTGTGCTCTTGAGGGCCACCTCATAGGCAGAAAACCATCAGTCAATATCATCCCTACCACATAACTGGGCACCAAATCTTAAGGTATGTGGACTTCCCTGTCCCCCCCAGACACTGCGGGTACGCTGCCACCATTACCGCTGGAATCCATTTGCTTGCTTTGAGTTCCAGCTCTCTCATGCTTACTTTGTGAGCCAGAAGACAGTTCTTCTTAGCTAAGGTTCTCTCCGCCTCCATAGTCAGTTTATTTTCCTCCATCTTCAATGTGAGAAGTTGGCCTGGCATATGCTGTCCACTAATTATAGTGGGCACCTTGCACCAGTCCAAACAACCCCTTATTGGAGATAGGTTAAAGACAACCTTATTGAAAGCTATCCTAGTGGTAGCTATGGAGAGCAGCCTTCAGGCTAAGTCTTGAAGGAATGTAAAGCAGCTTGTTTTACCAGTCTATAATCTCTTGAGTGATCAAATGAAAGAGCACCACACCAGGTATATATTCAAAATATATGTATTTATTGCTAAACACACCCCTCTAGTCTCTTTATGAGGCTAGAGTTCAAGTACACAAGTTATAAGTTATTTAAACACAGTAATAGCACAAATACACGTTTGGGCCCTAGGGGCGTACCAAACCATATACCAATAAAGTGGTATAAGAACCACGACTGAACTAGACACTAGGCCTAGAGCCTCTAGAAGTGCTTGGACCACAAGGAACCACCCAAGGTAGTGACACCGGGGACCCATGGGGGACGCGTGCAGTGTAAATACACAACCGCGATACGCCGTTGACTTCTATGGAGAAAGTCGCGATCAGGAAATTAAAGAAAAGGGACACTTAAAGGAGGACTTGGGGCAAACCCTTTGAGAACTAGTACTTTGGAGAGTCTCTACCCACGGGAGCACCGGAGTACTCGTGTTACCTCACCCAGGGAAGCCGGGTGCATAGGTGCCTTTCGGGGTCGGGTTTCGTCGTCGATTTGAATGGCGATCTGCTGCAAAGTGCTGCTGGCGACCAAGTGGAAAGTGTCCGGGTGGATCCAAGAGTGGATCGGAGATCTGAAGAACCTGAAAGCAGAGGGGACAGAGTCTGGGTCACTAGCCAGTGACCAGGAAGGCGATGGACAGATGCCCACCGATGTCGAGTGCTTCAGGTGCGTTGACGGTCGTCTTGACTCTTCAGCCACGAGGTCCAGGAGGCGTTGTCGGTGACCAGGAGCAGGATTCGGGCTGGTACACAATGTCTGTCGAGTGCTGAGGTGTCGGCAACCGGATTGGACCCAACAAGCCTTGGCAACGGCAAGTCTCAATGAAGATGAAGATCGTCGATGGTGCAGACCAGCAAGGTCTGAGGAACTCACCCAGCGAGGATAAGTGAGGGCAGGCCTGGAGCAACCAGGATGCCCAAGCAGAAAAAGATTGGCCTTCGTTAAGGGCTACTAGCCAACGGGCTAGCGACCGCGAAGGAGCCTCGAGACGTTGCACGTGGATCTGGATCACAGGACACTCGTGGAGTGGAGGCCAGTGATCTTCGGTGCAGTTGGTGCTGGAGGCTAGGGCTACTCGGAGCCCAAAGCACGACTTTGTGGAAGACCCAGAAGAGGATGCACTTGCAAATGTGCTCGGTGTCCAGGGGTCATGGTCTCACGTCACCCACAATAGCTACGGGCCTCAGCTTTGCTGGGGACTCAGGGTAGCCTCGGGGAAGTCTGAGAATCCACCTCTGGTGATGCGAAGACTTCGGCGTCCGACGGGAGCTTCAGAAATGCAGACCGAACAGATGCGTCTTTGGTGCCTGCCAAGCAGGGGAGTCACTCCTTGACCCCAAGGGAGATTCTTCTGTCCTCTAATCTTGAGTAGAGCGTCGAAGGTCCAGGATTCTGTTTCAGAGTTTCGTCCAGGGATAATCTAAAGTCCTAAGGACTGGGTTCCTATACTTATACCAAGTTTAGGGGTTGGACTACTCTGTGGCCCCACCTATGGGTGGGTCAGGGCAGAGGGGTGGCTACACCCCTTTCCCTTTGTCCAGTTCGCGCCAAAGCAGGGGCTGCAAGCCCTGATCCGGTTTGAACTGGGGTATGCACAGGGACACCAAATGTGCCCCCAGTGCAGGACTTCAAAGCACCCGAAAGTGCTCCCGCCCAGCCCCAATACACATTATCCTGTCTGGGGAGGTGGTCACACCTCCCTGGGACAGGAAACCTATTGTCCAGGCCTCCCCTGCCGGAGTTTCGTCCAGCAGCAGGAGGCCAGACTCGTGTCTGTGGCAGCAGCATCCATTTTGTGATGCCAGGGCTTTAGAAAGAAGTTACCGGGCTAGCCAGAGTTAACATGTCTTTCCCTCTAGAAGGGTGGAATGCTACCCCGCCGCCAGAATTGGCGGGGGGTAGTATTCCAAGATGTTTGACACCAAACACGACATGTTTAGGTGCAGCCATTCCAAAGTTAGCATTTAACGCGAGGTTATAATGCGCTTAAGAGTATATGGTCAGGCTGCACTACAAACAGCATCAGAGAAGGGTCTCCGAACGCTGCAGAGGGGCCCTGCTCATGCAGGGGCACCCTCTCACATAGGAACCACGCACTCTGCCTTCAGGATTGATAAGGCCTGCCATAGGAGTGACTTATAGGTTTATATGTGTGTATGTATTTAGTGATATAGGTAACCTATATCACAGTAAGGGGTGCATGCACCACCTTACCCAGGCTGCAGTAGCAGACCTGTGGTGTCAGTTTGGATGGCCTTCCAGGGGTGGCACAATACATGCTGCAGCCCCTGGTAGGCCTCTGAGGTACCTATGCCCTTGGTACATAGTATACCATATACTAGGGACTTATAAGGGCACTCCAGATTCCAATCAGAGATGTGCCTAAGGCACATGGAAACCTTTTACAGAGAAAGCAGATAGACTGGGGCCCTGAATAGCAGGATCCCAGTCCAACTAAGTCATAAACCAGCAAAACACCATAAAAAAGTGGGGGCAACCATATAGTCAGATTCCACCTTCCTACATAACCCCCCCAAACGAAAGGAGATAAGGCTAACCTTGGCCAGTTGAGCCTTCATTGACTAAGTGGCCATATAAGGAAGCACCTGCACTAGCATGGTTGCCCCCTGTCTTATGGGCCACTAACCAATCCCTCACCCTAAGGGTATGAGAGGGTCTCCACCATGGGGAATCACTACCTGTGGTGTGCTTAGGTAAAGTACAAGGCTGGTGAGGTGTCTGAGTAGGGAAGTGAGGCCCTAGGAATGTTGGTCTCAGCTTCCTCAGATCACTGGTCACCATGTATGCCTGTCTTTCCATGACTGAGTTGCACTTTGCTCTAAGGGTCAACCTTTGGCTGCCTACAGCTGGGGGTTGGGTCCCTTTGGATGGACTACTGGAGGGACATGGCAGGTTTGGAACCTTCTGGTCCCAGGTTTGCCCTTGCCTACCAGAGTCCTTCTGGGGGAGGTCCCTACATAAAGGTATGGGGGATCCCTCAGTGTGTAGAGGAATTTTCACCTGGCTAGGGCTACTAGACTGGGTGCCCCTAATCTGCTGATGGGGGGGTTCCTCTGGACAGGGCCCTGGGGGGGTCCACTGACCTCCCTGACCTCTGCAGCCCTGGGCTGGCTGAGGCAGGGTAGAGAGGGGCAGGTTACCTGCTCCAGACTGGGTACCACCTTGGAAGGGTCCTCTGCCATCAGGGGTGTGGCCAGGCCAGGCCTGACTACCTCTGGGGCAGTTCCTTCACTAGGGTAGGGTCAGTTCCCTGAGGAGGCTGACCCTTACCTACTGTCTGGAGGGAAGAAGACTTTTCTTCAACCCTTGTGCTCTCTTTGGGGGAGAGTGGGCCTTTCTTCCAGGCTCCATCTCTCCAAAATCTTGGGCTGGGGCTGTGGCCATCACAGCCCCACTAACCTCTACAGGGACGCCCAGCATCCTGAGATGGGTTTGGTGTTCAACTTCAGCCCAGGCTGAAATTTCCAGATCATTGCCCATCAGGCAATCTACAGGTAGGGTTGGGGACACTGCCACTCTTTGGGCCTGTGACCCCCTCCCAGCTGAGATTGACTATGGCCATGGGGTGATCTGTTCTGACACCATCAATGTTGGTCACCTGGTATTTAAACTCAGGTAAAAGCTGGTGAGGGGGACTAGTTTCCCTGCCACCATGGTGACACTAGCCCCTGTGTCCCTAAATGCCACAGCTTTCTGACCATTAATTATTGGCTCCAATCTGTACCTGCCCAATGCTGTGGGACCCATGGTAAAGGTGGCAAATCCTATACCACCATCAGAGTCAGAGGAGTCTGTTGAGGGGTCCCTGTCTAAACTAGGGCCCACCTCTGTTCCTCTTGCAAAAGCACCCAACCTTTTGGGTGCACTACTCCCAACTGGAGGATTACTACTGGTAGTACCAGGAGGGGTGGTAGTAGTTGTGGGAGGATCATTTTCTTTATTGCCAATCCTGGGGCAACTGGGATCAGTTTTCCAGTGCCCAGGCTTTTTACAGACATGGCAATATGGTTTCTTTTCAGGAGAGGAAGGAGTTTGGGACCCACCCCCAGAAGAGGAATTTTGGGGCCCTGTAGGGGACTTATCCTTAGATTTATCCCCACCTTTCTCTTGGGACTTAGTAGAATCTTTCTTCTGGTCACCACCCTGATTTTTAGTTTTTACTCTGGTTCTGATCCATTTGTCTGCCTTCTTTCCCAATTCTTGGGGAGAGGTCAGATCAGAGTCCACCAGATACTGGTGCAAAAGCTGGTTTTGACAATTATTAAGGATCTGCTCCCTCATAATCAAATTGTACAATCCTAAAAGTCCTGCACTTTGTTGCCATGTATCCAACCTTCCAGAGCCTTAGTAGCACAATCTACAAAATCAACCCAGTCTTGAGTCTGAGCTTTTTGAGTGTCTCTGAACTTCAACCTATACTGTTCAGTGGTTAGGCCAAACCCATCTATCAGAGCACTCTTCAAGACTGTGTAATTGTCAGCATCCTCTTCTCTTACAGTGAGGAGCTTGTCTCTACCTTTGTCTGCAAAGGAGAGCCACAAGATTGCTGCCCACTGCTTCTGGGGGACCTTCTGAACTTTACAGGCCCTCTCCAGTGCAGTTATCCATTTGTGGATGTCATCCCCACTCTGGTAGGGAGGGACAATCTTGTTTAGGTTTCTATGGTCATAAGACCTTTCCCTATCTTTAGGGATATTGCTGCCACCATGGGACTCTAGTCCCAACTTTTTCTCTCTTTGTAGAGATCTAGGGACTCCCTGTCTATAGCCAGTTGCTGTTTTCTGAGTTCAAGCTGAGCTTCCTCATATTGAATCAGCCTCTTTCTTCTCTCATGAGAAGATTCAGTCCTATGAGAGGAGACAGAGGTCCCTATTGAGGTGCCAGAGTGGTTAGACTCCTGAGAAGGAGATCTAGTCTTTCTGGGCACACTCATAATCCTTCCTGGGGGGACAAAGTGGGGATCATCCTGATCTTCCTCTTCATCGTCCACAGGAGGGATTGGGTTATCCAGGTCAGGGTCATTGTCACCCTCCTGGCCAGTTTCAGAGGGGGGGCTGGGGGTATTTCTACCCCTGGTCCCATCCTCATCTTCTGCCCCACCCTCAGCTCCTACCCCTTCAGTCCCCAAGGGCTTACTGAGATCATAAGCTACCAACAACTCTTTAAGGTGTTGGGTGGTGGGACTTTGGCCTGTCCTCAATTTCCTCAAGTTACATAATGCTCTCAATTCCAAGAATGGGAGTGTATCATACTTGGGGGAAGAAGCCCAGTGGCTTCTGGCAAGGATTCTTTAGGTCCTTCCTTTAAAGACATTACTAGTGTGGTGTGGTGTATGCACTACCTACTCTAGTGTGGCCTACTAAACTCTCTTGAGTTGTAGAAAGGGTGTGCTATCCCTTAACACACAACTCTAAGTTCAGTAGAACTTACTGTATTCTAAGCTTAAATTATATGTACCTTAGGTACCTTTAGTGGTTTTCAGTTGATCAATTCAATTGAGATTATCTGGTAAAACAATAGCAAGCTGGAATCCCACACGCTGCACACCAATGTGAGAAGTTGGCCTGGCATATGCTGTCCACTAATTATAGTGGGCACCTTGCACCAGTCCAAACAACCCCTTATTGGAGATAGGTTAAAGACAACCTTATTGAAAGCTATCCTAGTGGTAGCTATGGAGAGCAGCCTTCAGGCTAAGTCTTGTAGGAATGTAAAGCAGCTTGTTTTACCAGTCTATAATCTCTTGAGTGATCAAATGAAAGAGCACCACACCAGGTATATATTCAAAATATATGTATTTATTGCTAAACACACCCCTCTAGTCTCTTTATGAGGCTAGAGTTCGAAGTACACAAGTTATAAGTTATTTAAACACAGTAATAGCACAAATACACGTTTGGGCCCTAGGGGCGTACCAAACCATATACCAATAAAGTGGTATAAGAACCACGACTGAACTAGACACTAGAGCCTCTAGAAGTGCTTGGACCACAAGGAACCACCCAAGGTAGTGACACAGGGGACCCACGGGGGACGCGTGCAGTGTAAATACACAACCGCGATACGCCGTTGACTTCTATGGAGAAAGTCGCGATCAGGAAATTAAAGAAAAGGGACACTTAAAGGAGGACTTGGAGCAAACCCTTTGAGAACTAGTACTTTGGAGAGTCTCTACCCACGGGAGCACCGGAGTACTCGTGTTACCTCATCCAGGGAAGCCGGGTGCATAGGTGCCTTTCGGGGTCGGGTTTCGTCGTCGATTTGAATGGCGATCTGCTGCAAAGTGCTGCTGGCGACCAAGTGGAAAGTGTCCGGGTGGATCCAAGAGTGGATCGGAGATCTGAAGAACCTGAAAGCAGAGGGGACAGAGTCTGGGTCACTAGCCAGTGACCAGGAAGGCGATGGACAGATGCCCACCGATGTTGAGTGCTTCAGGTGCGTTGACGGTCGTCTTGACTCTTCAGCCACGAGGTCCAGGAGGTGTTGTCGGTGACCAGGAGCAGGATTCGGGCTGGTACACGATGTTTGTCGAGTGCTGAGGTGTCGGCGACCGGATTGGACCCAACAAGCCTTGGCAACGGCAAGTCTCGATGAAGATGAAGATCGTCGATGGTGCAGACCAGCAAGGTCTGGGGAACTCACCCAGCGAGGGTAAGTGAGGGCAGGCCTGGAGCAACCAGGATGCCCAAGCAGAAAAAGATTGGCCTTCGTTAAGGGCTACTAGCCAAGGGGCTAGCGACCGCGAAGGAGCCTCGAGACGTCGCACGTGGATCTGGCTCACAGGACACTCGTGGAGTGGAGGCCAGTGATCTTCGGTACAGTTGGTGCTGGAGGCTAGGGCTACTCGGAGCCCAAAGCACGACTTTGTGGGAGACCCAGAAGAGGATGCACTTGCAAATGTGCTCGGTGTCCAGGGGTCACAGTCTCACGTCACCCACGATAGCTACGGGCCTCAGCTTTGCTGGGGACTCAGGGTAGCCTCGGGGAAGTCTGAGAATCTACCTCTGGTGATGCGAAGACTTCGGTGTCCGACGGGAGCTTCAGAAATGCAGACCGGACAGATGCGTCTTTGGTGCCTGCCAAGCTGGGAAGTCACTCCTTGACCCCAAGGGAGATTCTTCTGTCCTCTAATCTTGAGTAGAGCGTCGAAGGTCCAGGATTCTGTTTCAGAGTTTCGTCCAGGGATAATCTAAAGTCCTAAGGACTGGGTTCCTATACTTATACCAAGTTTAGGGGTTGGACTACTCTGTGGCCCCACCTATGGGTGGGTCAGGGCAGAGGGGTGGCTACACCCCTTTCCCTTTGTCCAGTTCGCGCCAAAGCAGGGGCTGCAAGCCCCTGATCCAGTTTGAACTGGGGTATGCACAGGGACACCAAATGTGCCCCCAGTGCAGGACTTCAAAGCACCCGAAAGTGCTCCCGCCCAGCCCCAATACACATTATCCTGTCTGGGGAGGTGGTCACACCTCCCTGGGACAGGAAACCTATTGTCCAGGCCTCCCCTGCCGGAGTTTCGTCCAGCAGCAGGAGGCCAGACTCGTGTCTGTGGCAGCAGCATCCATTTTGTGATGCCAGGGCTTTAGAAAGAAGTTACCGGGCTAGCCAGAGTTAACATGTCTTTCCCTCTAGAAGGGTGGAATGCTACCCCGCCGCCAGAATTGGCGGGGGTAGTATTCCAAGATGTTTGACACCAAACACGACATGTTTAGGTGCAGCCATTCCAAAGTTAGCATTTAACGCGAGGTTATAATGCGCATAAGAGTATATGGTCAGGCTGCACTACAAACAGCATCAGAGAAGGGTCTCCGAACGCTGCAGAGGGGCCCTGCTCATGCAGGGGCACCCTCTCACATAGGAACCACGCACTCTGCCTTCAGGATTGATAAGGCCTGCCATAGGAGTGACTTATAGGTTTATATGTGTGTATGTATTTAGTGATATAGGTAACCTATATCACAGTAAGAGGTGCATGCACCACCTTACCCAGGCTGCAGTAGCAGACCTGTGGTGTCAGTTTGGATGGCCTTCCAGGGGTGGCACAATACATGCTGCAGCCCCTGGTAGGCCTCTGAGGTACCTATGCCCTTGGTACATAGTATACCATATACTAGGGACTTATAAGGGCACTCCAGATTCCAATCAGAGATGTGCCTAAGGCACATGGAAACCTTTTTACAGAGAAAGCAGATAGACTGGGGCCCTGAATAGCAGGATCCCAGTCCAACTAAGTCATAAACCAGCAAAACACCATAAAAAAAGTGGGGGCAACCATATAGTCAGATTCCACCTTCCTACATTCAGTATAGCCATCTGCAGTCTAAACTCCCTTTCGGCTTTCCTGCCCGCCATCTCCTTTGGAGACAGGCCTTGGGAGGACACACTGCTTTGTGTTCTGGTAGAGATTTCCACTTCAGCATGACACAGCCCTGCACCAAACAGTTTTCTTTCTTCATTTTCAAAAAGAAAATACCAAAACAGGATTTTCTTTTTGAAAATAAAAAAAGTAATCCTCCCCATTGCAGTCATCTCTCATGGAGAGGGGCCATTATTTGCATTTTACGGTCCTTCACCACCAGGGTTTGCCCAACGGTGACAGGCAGTAAACAAATGGCTCTGTGTCCGTCAATCCTGATTGGGTGGGCAGACCTTAAGCCATTTCTCTGGTGGCCCTTACTTCTTTCGGGCCATCGAAGAGGTTTGGCTATGGTGTTGACAGAGTAGTCACCACCGTAGCTAAACATATGGCATCTATAGCATACATACAGCCAATAAATAAGGCGTTATGTCATAGTCTGCCTGCATCCAGGCACTTCTTTGGGTGGGATCCGAAGTTCACAAGAAAGATACCACATCAGCTAAATTACACCTTATCTCTGTGATAATATGGATTTTGAAGTCACTTCTTACGTGCAATAAAAACAGGGAAACAATTTAGCATAATGACAAACAACATATACTAACAAAGCATACTGAAGCATAAAAGAGTACAACCAAATGCCACCCTAACACAGGACATAGAATGGGACACTTACCTGCCCGTCAGGCACTTATCACAGCTTGTTGCAGTGATTTGTGATGGCGAAGGAGGGGTGTGGGGCACGTTATCAGACTGGCACAGACACCATTTTCACATCCCTCTCATGACTGTATTTCCGATTAACTGACCCCAATTTGTTTTAGGGCCCAGGTTGAGATTCCGAATTAGCCTGGTAATGGACTCCGCGGATTAGTGTAATTGAGACGGGAAGGGGGTGGGAGGGACTTCCGCCAGAACCGCTGACCCTGGGACTATACGACCTCGACCCACACAAACATCTTTACTACTTTCAATTAATTTTCTGTACTGCTGAATTTTATCACTTTTATACAGGGCCCTGGGGATTTCTGTTAGTAGAATGTCCTTTTAAATTCTTATAAATAAAAGTATTGCAAAGACAGGAGGCTTGGCTTTTGCAAAGTGCACACAGATTAGCACAATGCAAAAGCACGCAGAACACCCCTCCGATAATTACCCACGCCTGTAAGACATCAGGCATACAGACACCTACGCCCATAGGCAGATAGGAACCTATGCACACAGACACGCAACGCCCATAGGGCTAAAGGGGCTTCAGCCATCGTGTGTCTCAGCTCGAGCTGCTGTGGGCTGGGCTGGGCAGTGTCTGCAGGGCCGGACTGGCCGTAGCGGGCACCGGGGGTTTCCCGGTGGGCTGCCAGGTTGGGGGCCGGTTTTGGGCCCCTGGGGGGGCGTTTTTGTTACTGGAGGTCGACAATATCAGCCCCCGGTAACAAAATCGGCCGAAACCGGCCCCTGCAAACAGCTCGGCCGCACCCCCTCAGCCCCCCCAGGGGGGCCGGCCGAGCAGTTTGCCAGGGCCGGTTTCGGTTCCCAGTCCGGCCCTGAGTGTCTGGAGTTTTATCTCCGGCACGCCCGAGTTTTTCACAGGCCTTTAAAGACATTTGCATATTTACATACCAGTGCACTGTTGTGACAGCAAAGCGCATTCCACAAACCCATGCTACCGCTATCAGGGTGTCACCGCCACAATCGTTTCCGGCTCTTGCGTTCCTTTGTCTTCATTTATAAAAGTGCCTTGAACACTTGATAACAAACCCTTCATAAAGTGCTATTTCATAGTTTTCTGGTTGTGATGCTTTCTTTTTACATTCTATTTTAGCAGGCACGCAACGCCTCAAAGGGCTTCAGCTCCCCAGCCACCCCCCCTCCTCCCCCCCTGGCCCCAACCCCTGTCGTGTGTCACCCCGGGCTGAGACAGCTTCCCGGGCACACACACAGACAGTTTTTGAGCTGCTGTGGGCTGGCTGGTCTGGCGTCCGTCTTATTGCAGCCGCACCCGAGTACTTCACAGGTCTTTAAAAGACCATTTACTTGTTAACAAGGCTTTGTTGTTTTTTCACCCCTTCTTAGAGCCCCTGCATCTCCACTCTGACTATTGCTGGAAGAATTAGCCCCCATCCCGAAATTTTTAATAGCCCCCCTGAAATTTAGCTCTAGTTGCGCCTCTGTATTTTAGTGGGGTCCAGGCTGCCCAAGGCTTTGCAACAGAGCTGCCCTGCCACGCAGGGCTCGGAGCAGCCGGCTGCCTGTACAGCGTCGCCATGCCTTGCTGTGCCCTAGCCCCTCATTCATTCAGCACTAGTCTCGGACGTCACGGCACTGCTGTAATGCAGTGCGACCGCCGTGGTCACTACCTGCTTAGTTCACCCAGGGCTCAGGGCACGCAGGTGGTCAAGGCGCTAAAAATGTGTGATAATGCATTTTAATGTGGTGAAGGGGACCACCACATTAAAATGTGTTAATCTAAGGCCTGATGCGTGGTACTTGGCAGGACTGCTTTGTAAACTGGTTACCGAGGCTTAGTTTTTTTTCTGGTTCCAGTACCCCCTGGGCCCCGACTCTGCCTATTCCTTACATTTGTATTTTACATTTACTGACGTAGTATGAGAATGCATTTCATGAAAAGGAATATAAAGTAGGGTTGACAAATGAAAAATGCCAGCCATGTGTTGTTTAAAGAGCCCGGAAAGACCTCGTCTTGACACTAAAGGGTTATAAATAAAGTATGTATTCATTTGTAATGTGATTTTTCTGTCTTTGTCCCCTTTAATTATCAGTCATGGATCATTCAGGCAGCCCTAGAACACGATTAAAAGTGCTTTCTCTTTATATTTGTTGTTCCAAGTATGCACGATAAGTGCTGAAAATACGGCTTTAGGTGACTGCTTATTTTTGTCCCGTCTGGGACATCAAAATAATGAGCTGGCAACCCTACTCCTAAGACTGGAAGTTTGTTGCAGGATCAGCACATTATTTATTTCCTCCACCCTCCATCCCTGATTGATGCCATAATAGCAATAGTTTAACTTATATCTGAAACCCTCCTGCCAGCTGTCAATACAATGCTGAGTTACTTCAAGTGTCTGGGAATGCACACTGCATTCAGACAACTCACTCCTCATTCTCGCCCTTCACTTTCACGCTCACACTCCACTCACAGCAATCACAATGCACTCACACCATTCACCCGCTCACTCTGCACTCACAATGCACTTGTGCTGTTCACCCTGTACCTCACCCTGCAGTCACACGAGCACACTACTCACCCTGCACTCATGTGACACTTCACTTACCTGGCCCCCTCACTGCTCAATCTGCAATCTCACTCAAACAAGACCATCACTAACCATGCATTCATTCGTCCCACTCTGCACTTACATCCGC
This sequence comes from Calotriton arnoldi, assembly GCA_963921515.1. NCBI lineage: Eukaryota > Metazoa > Chordata > Amphibia > Caudata > Salamandridae > Calotriton > Calotriton arnoldi. The sequence goes on along the minus strand of CAWUFW010001323.1, from coordinate 1,825,352 downwards.
ACCCAAATTCAGGGTCACCTCACTCAGCCTGCAGTCACTCCTCTTACCCTACTCTCAGACTGTCGCATTGCTCACCGTGCACTCACATGGGCACTCCTGCCACACACACAGCGCAGAGGGTTAATGTGCATGCTACAAAGAACGTGTACCATGCAGATCACAGAACTGAGTGTGCGTAAACTATGAGTAGCGCTATAAAAAAATAAAATGTTTGTCAGAATGGTGCTATAGAGAGATGAGGTGCATTGTAGGTGAGTGGTAGTGAGGGAATTCATGGAGAAGCAGGAAATGGGGGAGGGGGCGCCAAAAAAGACTGTTGCACCGTGTGCGACCAGTGCTAGGACCAGTCCTGGCCAGGAGTGCTAGCCCCCCCCGAAGTTCAGGTCTAGTTGCGCCCCTGCACACAGATCAACAAACATGCAGGGACCCATGCAAACAGGCCAGCAGACAGAGTTACTCATGGACACAGACATGCAGGCATCCACACACATATGCCAACAGTAGGCAGGCACAACAAAAATACCGACACCCATGCACGGAAGCCAAAATTAAACACACAACCATGCGTTGTGCTTAACCATGCACAAGTAGATGTGAAGGTCGGTGCACTAGATCATGGCAGGAGGTGAGCAAAGGATGATGTGCACCAGATGGGGGGAGGTGGATAGCCACATGCGGTGGGTGGAAGTATGTACATCAGAGGGCACAAAGAGGTGTGAAAGGGGAGCACAGGGTGAGGTGCACCAGAGGGTGGAGGTGGAGAGCAACAGAGGGTGGACAGAGGTATGTACATCAGAGGGCACAAAGTGGTGTGAAAGGGGAGCACAGGGTGAGGTGCACCAGAGGGTGGAGGTGGAGAGTCACAGGGGGTGGACAGAGGTGGGGAGAGGATGTGGTCCGTCGGCTAGACTGCCGACTTTGGTGCTGGAAACCAAGGTTCGAGCCTCAGGGTCGCGTCCACATCCTGTGATTCTGGGCAAATCACTTAATCTCCCCGTGCCTACAAAAAAAAATAAGAAAAATGAATGTGTCCTTGTGTAACGTAACCGGTGCTCATGTAAAGCGCTCCAATACCTTCGGGTCGAGTTCGCGCTATATAAATCTGCAAAAAAAAAATGTACAGCAGAGGGCACAAAGAGGTGTGATAGGGGAGCACAGGGTGAGGTGCACCAGAGGGTGGTGATGGAGAGTCACAGAGGGTGGACTGAGTTATGAGCAGCAGAGGGCACAGAGAGGTATGCCAGGTGAGAACAGGGTGATGTGCACCAGAGGGTGGAGGTGGAGAGCCACAGAGAGTGGATAGAGGTATGTACAGCAGAGGGCACAAAGAGGTGAGGCAGGGGAGCACAGGGTGATGTGTACCAGAGGATGGAGGAGCCACAGGCGGTGGGTGGAGGTTTGTGAATCAGGAGGCGCAAAGGTGTGGCAGGAGAGCACAGGGCGAGGTGCACCAGAGGGTGGAGGTGGAGAGCCACAGGGGTGGACAGAGGTATGTACAGCAGAGGTCACAAAGAGGTGTGGCAGGAGAGCACAGGGTGGGGTGCACCAGAGGGTGGAGAGCCACAGGGGGTGGATAGAGGTATGTGCAGCAGAGGGCACAAAGGTGTGGCAGGGGAGCACAGCGTGAGGTGTACCAGAGGGTGGAGGTGGAGAGCCACAGGGGTGGAGAGAGGTATGTACAGCAGAGGGCACAAAGAGGTGTGGCAGGAGGTGAGCACAGGGTGAAGAGTACCAGAGGGTGGAGGTGGAGATCCACAGGGGGTGGACAGACGTATGTGCAGCAGAGGGCACAAAGAGGCATGGCAAGAGGTGAGCACAGGGTGATGTTCACCACAGGGTGGAGGTGGAGAGCCACAAGGGGTGGACTGGGGTATGTGCATCAGGAGGCACAAAGGTGTGGCAGGGGAGCACAGGGCGAGGTGCACCAAAGGGTGGAGGTGGAGAGCCACAGGGGTGTATAGAGGTATGTGCAGCAGAGGGCACAAAGAGGTGTGGCAGGAGGTGAGCACAGGGTGAAGTGTACCAGAGGGTGGAGGTGGAGAGCCACAGGGGGTGGACAGACGTATGTGCAGCAGAGGGCACAAAGAGGCGTGGCAAGAGGTGAGCACAGGGTGATGTTCACCACAGGGTGGAGGTGGAGAGCCACAAGGGGTGGACTGAGGTATGTGCATCAGGAGGCACAAAGGTGGGGCAGGAGTTGAGCACAGGGGGATGTGCACCAGAGGGTGGAGGTGGAGAGCCACAGGGGGTGGACTGAGGTATGTAAAGGAGAGTGCAAAAGAGGTGTGGCAGGGGAGCACAGGGTGATGTTCACCACAGGGTGGAGGTGGAGAGCCACAAGGGGTGGACTGAGGTATGTGCATCAGGAGGAACAAAGGTGTGGCAGGAGTGGGGCACAGGGTGAGGTGCACCACAGGGTGGAGGTGGAGAGCCTCAGGGGGTGGATAGAGGTATGTGCAGCAGAGGGCACAAAGGTGGGGCAGGAGGTGAGCACAGGATGAGGTGCACCAGAGGGTGGAGGTGGAGAGCCACAGGGGGCGGACTGAAGTATGTGCATCAGGAGGCACAAACAGGTGTGTCAGAAGGTGAGCACAGGGTGAGGTACACTTGTGAGCACAGATGGAGACCCACAGGGGGTGGACAGAGGTATGTACAGTAGAGGGCACAAAGAAGCGTGGCCACATATTATGTACAAGAGGGGCGAAGGTTAATCTGCAGGAGGTGGACATGCAGTTCTATCAGACCTCATGTGGTACCATGTGAGGCATGAGTGGCTCATCCAATGCTGGCTTCTTCTTTTGAATTTGGGGACATGCAGACTTCGTGTTTTGCATGCTTTGATTGGACATAGTAGCTAATTAGCCCCCTGCCTTCCCACTTATTTCTGTGTCTTGTAGGACTATAAAAATATTGAAATATAAAAAACCACAAGTCTTGGAATTAAATGTATTGTTTTTAAAAAAAACTCTAAATTTTCTCAGCTACTCATGCAGGCCAGAACTGGTGCTTTGCATGCTGGTACTTAAAATCCTGATTTTAGAATGGGATAAACATGGGTAAACATATGTTTGAGGTGTGCAATTATAGGGCTCTGAAAGAGAAATGATGGACTCCTTTTTATTCCCAGCCCACTAACACAGCTCTGGAGTAGCCGCCTCCAAAAAGCAAAAACAGTACATGTGGGATTGGCCCGCACAGACCATTTCACATGGTGGATGCTGTTTCTCTCATTATCTATGCCCGCCCTCACAGACCTTCTGCTGGTCCTCTAAAGACAGAGACAACACAGAAGTAGTGATCTTCGACAAGAAGACCTCACCATGGCACTCTAATTTGTGGCTGGCCAAACTCTGATCCAACATAGCACCCATGCTAGGAACCTCAGAATAATCATTAACAGCAAACTGGACATGACCTCACAAGTCAATGCCGTCACTGCAACCTGCTTCCACACCCTGAAGATGCTGAGGAAGATCTTCAAATATCTCCCAACCAACACTAGAAAAACTGTGACACACGCCCTAGTCACTAGCAAGGTGGATATGGGAATATCCACAACAGCTGGATCACCAATCAACTCACTAGCAGACTTTAAACCATCCAGAATTTGGCAGCCAGACTCATCCTCAACCTCCCACACAGAACTCACATTACACCACACCTCATGGATGACACTGGCTCCCATTACACAAACAGGCTCCTTTCAAACATCTCACACACACATTCAAGGCACTACACCACTTAGACCTGACCTACCTCAACGGTCACATCTCCTTCCACCAACCACCTAGACACCCCGCTGCACAGGACTCCTACTCACACACATCCCGGGCATACACAGAACCTGATCAGGAGTGTTCTCCACAACGCTCCTAAAGCATGGAACGACCTCCCGCTCCACACCAGAGCCTCCTCCTCTAGAAACCATTAGTCAGCATTTACATTTCATCCATTGTCCCAGCCAGATCATTGGTCTAGTCTCCAGTATCCCTGAAACCACCTCTTCCAGCTGTTAGAGCCCACCTACCAGCCCTCAATTGCGTCTGGTGAGCCCACTGACCCTTTAGCTGGTCTTAAAAGGTTTTCATCTGGCGGCCACAAACACTACAACTCCTCTACTGCCCCTAAGAGTCCAAAACTCAATTCATCTGGCTCTCAGAAGGCCTAAGACCATCTCTACTGCATTTGAGAGGTAAATTACTATCCCTCAGAGCTCCTAACCGGGTCTCTACATTCTGCTCTATTGTGGGACAAACTGCCCAGCATTAAAGAGCACCCCAGATGGCTCTCAGAAACTGCCCCCCACATTCAGTTTCTCTCAACAGGAATGTCAGTTGTTATTTCACAGAAAATGACATCGGGAGTCCTTACACCGCAGTTGTGACGTCACCAAGTTTTTAGATTACGAGTCTTTTTAGATCAGGAGTAATTACTTCTCATCACTGAAGGTAAGTCTATTTTTTAATGAATGCATGTATTTTTAAATATATGTTTGTTTTAAAATTCATTTTAATGTTGATATATTTTTAAAATCAATTATTTGTTGATATACTGTTGAAATTTGTTTTAATCCAAATTGTATTATCTTTTAAAGATTGAATGTAATTATAAACCTAAAATTGCGTGTGTGTGTCTGTTTGTGTCTGTGTGTTTCTTAGGAGTGTTAAACCCCCACCAGCGCCGCCCCCTTTTTTATAAGAAAATCATTGTTTTGTTTTGGCAGTAAATTTCCCAAACCTCCCTTTAAAAATAAAAATGGCATTACTTTCTTTTGGGGGTGGGGGTGGCGGTAACCCCCCTCTTCTCTTTTTAAATGATTGCATTATCTGTTTTTTTGGGGGGAGTAGTCTCTTTTTATTTATCTATAATACACATATATATATTACTATATATATCCATCCAAATAACTTTATTTCGGCCGCTAGGGCCATCAAAGTACAATTTACAATAAAACAGATATAGTTCATTTTATAACTAAAAAATTATAAATTACTCAAATTCATATTTTAAACAAGTCATCCAATGGGCATACACAGATTAAAAATCTCATAAAAAGTAAAAAGCTCATAATACATACATCTGCCTATTAAAAAAATAAAAAATAGATGGGATAAACTGAATAAAAACAGCACTCAAGGATTTTTACACAACTAAAAATATAGGACTACGGCACTAAACCCAGAGCATACATATAATTAATTAACCTTATCTATAGTCAGTGCATTTCTACAGCCCCTTGATTCTGTTTAAAAATAGCTCGTCGAATGTGCCACATACTATTTAAAAATCGGGATACAGCAAAGACTATTGGTGGATGAGTATCATACTTTAAAACTCTGTAGGCCTCTGTGGAACGCACAAAGCCTAGGTTCTTGCAGAGTTGTATTAACCAGCGCTTGCGCGACAACCGGTAGGCTGGACAGAGGAACAGAACGTGTATTTCGGACTCCACCTTATAATTACATGCAGGGCAATCCCCCTTTTGTTCTTTGACCCATTTGCTAGTAGTTGCTAGTAGGGGGAGAGTCCCTAGTCTAAATTGCACGTAAAGTTTCCTAGCCAATGGGGGCTGAATGAAGTCCAGAAACTGCTCCTTACTGTATATATTTTTAACTAGCAAAAATTCTGTTGTTAAGCGACCACGTGAGACACTTTCTTCTAGGGACATTAGATTGATTTGTCTAAAACATTTGACTAATTCAAGCCTTGATGTCATGGCACATGATGCTTCGGGAGTTTTCCAGAGGCCCGGTTTACCCAGCTTGGTGGCTAGGTCCCTTATGTGACGGAGCCACGGGAGCTTCTTAATAGTACTTAAGGTCAGAAGCTCCTTTAGTTCGGCCCTATAGACAGACAACTCTGGGGTCACCCAAAGCCTCCTCCAAAATGTCAGTGGTCTCAGGGCAATCTCTTGCTCAAGGGGTCTAATATCCATGTCCATGCGGAGGGAATGAGAGGAGTACTACGGGGTAAACCCACAAGCTGCCGCACAAAGTTGTTCTCAACCTTCGCTAAATTAGCGATGGAACGGTGCCCCCAGAGCTCCACCCCATATAGCGAGGCACCCCTTGCTTGAGCTTTGTAAATTTCCACCACAGGGGCTACTGGTTTACAAACTGAACTTCTGTACATCTTCATTATACCACCCACTATCTGGCTTAACCGTAATCTTGCTTTGGCCAACTGGGGCCCCCATTCAAAATGTTCTGACAGGGTGACTCCCAGATAGTCAAATGTCTTTACTCTTTCTAGAAGAGTGCCACCTAGCGAGGGGTTTGGCCTGGACGAACTGGGAGGGTTGAAGACCATATATTTAGTTTTATTTAAATTGATCTCCAGCCCTCGCAGCTTACAAAAATTAGCAAAGCCAACGAGCGTGCACTGGATGCCCATTGATGTTTTTGAAAGTAGCAAAGTATCATCGGCAAACATCAGCGCAGGCACCCTCCCTGATGCTAACTTGGGAGCATCGATGTCCCTAATATCTGTAAGATAATCAACCAGACCATTAATGAAAAGACAAAATAAAGTAGGGGCCAAGACGCATCCCTGTCGTACCCCCTTCTGGACAGGGAAACGAGAAGTAAGTTCCCCGTATTCTCCACAACGTACTTGCGCAAAATTTCCCAGGTGGAGCCTTTATATGACCTTGAGAAGATAGGGAGGAATCCCAAGATCACTCAGCACTTTCCAGAGCTTCTCACGGGGAACCAGATCGAAGGCCGACTTCAGATCAACAAATATGAGATATAGGCTGCCACATTCTATAGTCACCGTTTTCCAGAAAAGTAGTTGTAATCTGAATATCTGGTCTACGGTTGACATGTTTGATCTTCAAAACAGCATTAAAAAGGGCATACAAATAAGGTACCCATATCTTTGGATCTTCCCGGAAAAGGTCCCCTGGTAGTTTGTCTAAACCTGGCGCTTTGTTGGGGTGTAACTTTTTAATGGCGTTTTCCACCTCAGTCATGGTGATCTCCAGAAACCCAGCCAAATGGACCTCCTCTATCATACTAGGGGGAGTAGAATTGACAGAGCCACCATCCCCAATGGCATATAATGACCCAAAATGGGTTTCCCAAGCCTCTGGCGCTATATTTGGCTCGATAGCTGATCTCCCTTCCCTGTCACCCGAGCTTACTATAGCCCAGAAGGTTTCCAGATTTTTGTCATTAAGGGCGATCCTGAGGGATTCCCACCTCTCTGCTTCCCAGTTTTTTTTTTCCTGGTAGGTGATCCGTTCGTACGAGGCCCTAGAAAGCTTGATTAATGTCTTGTCCTTCACCTTCACCGCATCCAAAAGGTCCTTCTTGGCTTTGCGGCAATCATTATTAAACCAGGAACATTTATTTTGATTATTTACCCATCTGCGCACACAAGGAAAAAACACATCAGCTAGTTTCATGGTTAGCTCAGTGTGTATTTTCCCTGCCACTTCTAGATCCCAGGTGGGCCCTTCCGCCTGCATTGCCTCCCACATTTTAGCTATCATAGGGATTGCTAACTGATACACTCTGGCGAGCTTAGTGGGAGACTGTTGTATATTGCCCCATCTAACCTTTCTTCTATTGTTTGTTAGAATTAGTGTGCCTGTCCCATTTGTGGTGCTAGGAAGGGGATTAGAAATGCCAAGGTCCCATGGTTTTAAAATCAAATTCAGGGCATTATGGTCGCTGTCCTGCCTCTGTGTAATGTAGAAATCGAGGACCTTGTCCCACAATCTCGTTTCCACCATAATATAATCAATTAGGGAGGATTGACCCACTCTATTAAATGTGTGCTGGCTTGGCTGGTCGGATTTAGTCCGTCCATTGCATGCCCTAAGTGATAAAGTTAGAGTAAGTGAGTTAAGCTGCATTACCAGTGGTGACCATACTTTGATAGGGGTAGTCAAGGGATCCGGAATTGACCAGTAAAGATCTCCTTCGGTGGTGGCAGAATGGTTGGGGTCAATAAGGGGTTCAAAATGGCAGTTAAAATCACCTGCCACAATCAACCATATCTCTGGGTCCAAAGTAAAAATGAAATGTCCCAGGTGGTTGATTGTGGCAGATTCTTGGCCATTCTTAACAGGGCGGGAGTACACGTTGATTAGGGCGATTTTCGTCTTTGAGGGGAAGGAGAGCAGTGTGTAGGAGAGTAGGATCTGCTTCACATGGGTACCCCCACTTTTTGCTGATGCTTCACTGTTTTCGACATTAGTCTGGCTGGGGCCCTGCTAATCAGAACCCCAGCCTAGCTGCTTCCTCTCTAAAATGGTTTCCATGTGCCTTAGGCACATCACTGATTGGGATCTGGAGTGCCCTTATAAGTCCCTAGTATATGGTATACTATGTACCCAGGGCATAGGTACCTCAGAGGCCTGCCAGGGGCTGCAGCATGTATTATGCCACCCCTGGAAGGCCATCCAAACTGACACCACAGGTCTGCTACTGCAGCCTGGGTAAGGTGGTGCATGCACCCCTTACTGTGATATAGGTTACCTATATCACTAAATACATACACACATATAAACCTATAAGTCACTCCTAAGGCAAGCCTTATCAATCCTAAAGGCAGAGTGCGTGGTTCCTATGTGAGAGGGTGCCCCTGCATGAGCAGGGCCCCTCTGCAGCATTCGGAGACCATCTCTGATGCTGTTTGTAGTGCAGCCTGACCATATACTCTTAAGCGCATTATATCCTCGCGGTAAAATGCTAACTTTGGAATGACTTCACCTAAACATGTCGTGTTTGGTGTCAAACATCTTGGAATACTACCCCCCCGCCAATCCTGGCGGCGGGGGTAGCATTCCACCCTTCTAGAGGGAAAGACATGTTAACTCTGACGAGTCCGGTAACTTCTTTCCAGAGCCCTGGCATCACAAAATGGATGCTGCTGCCACAGACAAGAGTCTGGCCTCCTGCTGCTGGACGAAACTCCGGCAGGGGAGGCCTGGACAATAGGTTTCCTGTCCCAGGGAGGTGTGACCACCTCCCCAGACAGGATAATGTGTATTGGGGCTGGGCGGGAGCACTTCGGGTGCTTTGAAGTCCTGCACTGGGGGCACATTTGGTGTCCCTGTGCATACCCCAGTTCAAACCGGATCAGGGGCTTCCAGCCCCTGCTTTGGCGCGAACTGGACAAAGGGAAAGGGGTGTAGCCACCCCTCTGCCCTGACCCACCCATAGGTGGGGCCACAGAGTAGTCCAACCCCTATTTTTAGAATAAAGGTAGGAACCCAGTCCTTAGGACTTTAGATTATACCTGGACGAAACTCTGAAACTGAATCCTGGACCTTCGACGCTCTACGACAAGATTAGAGGACTGAAGAATCTCCCTTGGGGTCAAGGAGTGACTCCCCTGCTTGGCAGGCACCAAAGAAGCATCTGTCCGGTTCGCATTTCTGAAGCTCCCGTCGGACGCCGAAGTCATCGCATCACCAGAGGTAGATTCTCAGACTTCCCCGAGGCTACCCTGAGTCCCCAGCAAAGCTGAGGCCTGTGGCTATCGTGGGTGACTTGAGACCGTGACCCCTGGACACCGAGCACATTTGCAAGTGCACCATCTTCTGGGTCTCCCAAGAAGTCGTGCTTTGGGCTCCGAGTAGCCCTAGCCTCCAGCACCACCTGCACCGAAGATCACTGGCCCCCACTCCACGAGTGTCCTGTAAGCCAGCTCCACGTGCGGCGTCACGAGGCTCCTTCGCGGTCGCTAGCCCGTTGGCTAGTAGCCCTTCACGAAGGCCAATCCTTTTCTTACTTGGCATCCTGGTTGCTCCAGGCCTGCCCTCACTTACCCTTGCTGGGTGAGTTCCACAGACCTTGCTGGTCTGCACCATCGACGATCTACATCTTTACCGAGACTTGCCGTTGCCAAGGCTTGTTGGGTCCAATCCGGTCGCCGACACCTCAGCAGTCGACAGACATCGTGTACCAGCCTGAATCCTGCTCCTGGTCGCCGACAACGCCTCCTGGACCTCGTGGCTGAAGAGTCAAGACAACCGTCAACGCACCTGAAGCACTCGACATCGGTGGGCATCTGTCCATCGCCTTCCTGGTCACTGGCTAGTGACCCAGACTCTGTCCCCTCTGCTTTCAGGTTCTTCAGAACTCCGATCCACTCTTGGATCCACCCGGACACTTTTCTCTTGGCCGCCAGCAGCACTTTGCAGCAGATCGCCATTCGAATCGACGACGAAACCCGACCCCGAAAGGCACCTATGCACCCGGCTTCCCTGGGTGAGGTAACACGAGTACTCCGGTGCTCCCGTGGGTAGAGACTCTTCAAAGTCCTAGATCTCAAAGGGTTTTGTCCTAGTCCTCTTTTAAGTGTCCCTTTTCTATAATTTCCCGATCCTGACTTTCTCCATAGAAGTCAACGGCGTATCGCGGTTGTGTATTTACACTGCACGCGTCTCCCGTAGGTCCCCTGTGTCACTACCTTGGGTGGTTCCTTGTGGTCCAAGCACTTCTAGAGGCTCTAGGCCTAGTGTCTAGTTCAGTCGTGGTTCGCATACCACTTTATTGGTATATGGTTTGGTACGCCCCTAGGGCCCAAACGTGTATTTGTGCTATTACTGTGATTTGATAACTTATAACTTATGTACTTCGAACTCTAGCCTCATAAAGAGACTAGAGGGGTGTGTTTAGCAATAAATACATATATTTTGAATATATACCTGGTGTGGTGCTCTTTCATTTGGTCACTCAAGAGATTATAGACTGGTAAAACAAGCTGCTTTACATTCCTTCAAGACTTAGACTGAAGGCTGCTCTCCATAGCTACCACTAGGATAGCTTTCAATAAAGGTTGTCTTTAACCTATCTCCAATAAGGGGTTGTTTGGACTGGTGCAAGGTGCCCACTATAATTAGTGGACAGCATATGCCAGGCCAACTTCTCACATTGGTGGCAGCGGTGGGATTCCAGCTTGCTATTGTTTTACCAGATAATCTCAATTGAATTGATCAACTGAAAACCACTAAAGGTACCTAAGGTACATATAATTTAAGCTTAGAATACAGTAAGTTCTACTGAACTTAGAGTTGTGTGTTAAGGGATAGCACACCCTTTCTACAACTCAAGAGAGTTTAGTAGGCCACACTAGAGTAGGTAGTGCATACACCACACCACACTAGTAATGTCTTTAAGGGCAGGATCCAAAGAATCCTTGCAGGAAGCCATTGAGCTTCCACCCTCCAAGTATGATACACTCCCATTCTTGGAATTGAGAGCTTTATGCAACTTGAGAAAAATAAGGACAGGCCAAAGCCCCACCACCCAACACCTCAAGGAGTTGTTGGTGGCTTATGACCTTAGTAAGCCTGTAGGGACTGAAGGGGTAGGAGCTGAGGGTGGGGCAGAAGAAGAGGACGAGGCCAGGGGTACCAATACCCCCAGCCCCCCTCTGAAACTGGCCAGGAGGGTGACAATGACCCTGACCTGGAAAACCCAATCCCTCCTGTGGATGATGATGAGGATGATCAAGATGATGCCCTCTTTGTCCCCCAGGAAGGATTAAGAGTGTGCCCAGGAAGTCTAGATCTCCTTCTCAGGAGTCTAACCACTCTGGCACCTCTATAGGGAGCTCTGTCTCCTCTCACAGGAGGGAATCCTCTCATGAGAGGAGAGCCAGGCTGGTCCGGTATGAGGAAACTCAGCTGGAAATCAGAAAAAAGCAACTGGCTTTAGATAGGGAATCCCTAGATCTCCTCAGGGAGAGAAGAAAGTTGGGACTAGAGTCCCATGGTGGCAGCCATGTCCCTAGAGATAGGGAAAGGTCCTATGACCATAGGAACCTGAGCAAGATTGTCCCTCCCTACCAGAGTGGGGATGATATCCACAAATGGATAACTGCTCTAGAGAGGGCCTGTAAGGTACAGAAGGTCCCTCAGGAGCAGTGGGCAGCAATCTTGTGGCTCTCCTTTGCTGACAAAGGTAGAGATAAGCTCCTCACTGTTAGAGAGGAGGATGCTGACAATTACAAGGTCTTGAAGAGTGCTCTTATTGATGGGTTTGGCCTAACCACTGAACAGTACAGGTTGAAGTTCAGAGATACCCAAAAGCACAGACTCAAGACTGGGTAGACTATGTGGATTGTTCTGCCAAGGCTCTGGAAGGCTGGTTGATGGGCAGTAAGGTGTGTGACTTCTCAGGATTATACAATCTGATAATGAGGGAGCAGATTCTTAATAACTGTCAAAATCAGCTGTTGCATCAATACCTGGTAGACTCTGATCTGACCTCTCCCCAAGAATTGGGAAAGAAGGCATACAAATGGGTCAGAACCAGGGTGAAGCAGAAGGTACAGAACCAAGGTGGGGAAACCAAGAAGCAAGATGCTAAGAACTCTGAAAAGGGTGGGGAGAAGGGTAAAGATCAAAAGTCTTCATCAGGCCCCCAAAAATCTTCTTCTGGTGGGGATTCACAGTCTACCAAAGGGAAAGGCCAAAGAAAACCATGGTGTAAGGTCTGTAAGCAAAAGACCCACTGGACCAGTGATTGCACCAAGTCCAAAGACTCCAGTCCAGCACCCACCAATGCCCCTAAGGCACCTGTTCCCCTAGTACAGTTGGTGGGAGTGCTCCAGCCAAGGGTTTAGTAGGGTTCACCCTGGGTACTGAGTTGGGCTCTGACCTAGTCAGGGAACTGACTCAGGCTGTGTTAGTCTGTGATGGAGGCATGGATGTGCCCTCCTCTATGAGTCCCAGTAATCTGGGCAAGTACAGACAACAGCCTTTAATCAATGGACGTGAGGCTTTGGCATTTAGGGACACAGGGGCAAGTGTCACAATGGTGACACAAGACCTTGTGCTTCCTGGGCAAGTTATGCTTGGTGAGATGTACCAAGTGACCAATGCTAGCAATGTCAGAACAGACCATACTCTGGCAGTTGTTAACTTCTCCTGGGGAGGGGTAACTGGCCTTAAGAAGGTTGTGGTAAGTGCAAACCTACCAGTCGAATGCTTGCTTGGCAATGACTTAGAGACTTCTGCTTGGGCAGAAGTGGAGCTCAGGACCCATGCAGAAATGCTGGGGATCCCTGCAGATGTGTTTGCTGTGACCAGGTCACAAGCCAAAATGTCTAGCACTGAACAGGCCTTGGATTCTGGAAGAATGGACCAAGTGCCTTCCAAGAGGAGGAGTAGTAGGGTTAAGGCAGTGCCTTCCCCCTTGGCTCAGGAGGAAGATCAGTCCTTTGAGGGGGATGATCTCAGCCCTGAAGAAGGAACTGTCCCAGAGGAACTTGAACCTGACCAGGTTGAGTTCTTGGGGACAGGGGGACCTTCTAGGGCAGATCTGAGCCAGGAGCAGCAGAGCTGCCCCTCCCTTGAACCCCTCAGACAGCAAGCTGCTGCTGAGGCTGCTGGGAAAGCTAGTTGTCCCCATACAGTGTATTGGGATGTTGGACTCCTGTACTCAGAGAGTAGAGACCCCAAGCCTGGTGCTACCAGGAGGTTGGTAATACCTTTGAAGTTCAGGGGCTTCCTATTGACCCTAGCCCATGATATTCCCTTAGCAGGTCACCTGGGCCAGAACAAGACTTGGGACAGAATTGTCCCTCACTTTCACTGGCCCCACATGTCTGAAGACAGCAAGGAGTTTTGTCGCTCCTGTGTAACCTGCCAAGCCAGTGGCAAAGCAGGTGGCACTACAAAGGCCCCCTGATACCACTACCTGTGGTGGGGGTGCCCTTTGAAAGGGTAGGGATTGACATTGTTGGTCCCATGGATCCCCAAACAGCCTCTGGGCACAGGTTTATCCTGGTGGTAGTGGATCATGCCACCAGGTACCCAGAAGCTATTCCCCTCAGGACCACTACAGCACCTGTGGTGGCAAGGGCCCTCCTGGGAATCTTCTCAAGAGTGGGCTTTCCTAAGGAGGTAGTCTCAGACAGGGGTGCTAACTTCATGTCTGGGTACTTAAAAGCAATGTGGAAGGAGTGTGGAGTGACTTACAAGTTCACCACACCCTATCACCCACAATGCAATGGTTTAGTTGAGAGATTCAACAAAACCTTGAAGGGCATGATTAAAGGGCTCCCAGAAAAGCTTAGGCGTAGATGGGACATACTCTTGCCCTGCCTTTTATTCGCATATAGGGAGGTGCCTCAGAAGGGGGTTGGTTACAGCCCTTTTGAACTTCTGTTTGGCCACCCTGTGAGGGGTCCACTGTGCTTGGTGAAGGAAGGATGGGAGTTACCTCTCAAGCCCCCAAAGCAAGATATAGTGGACTATGTACTTGGTCTCCGCTCCAGGATGGCTGAGTATATGAAAAAGGCAACCAAAAACCTTGAGGCTAGCCAGGAACTCCAAAAGGCCTGGCATGACCAAAAGGCTGTTCTGACTGTTTACCAGCCAGGACAGAAGGTGTGGGTGTTGGAGCCAGTGGCCCCAGCAGCTCTCCAAGATAAATGGAGTGGACCCCACACTATTGTTGAGCAGAAGGGTGAGGTCACTTATTTAGTAGACCTAGGAACACCCAGGAGTCCCCACAGGGTTCTCCATGTCAACAGGTTAAAACCATATGTGGACAGGGCAGACATGGGCTTGCTCATGGCTACTGATGAAGGGCAGGAGGAAGAGAGTGACCCACTCCCTGACCTGCTCTCACAGAACCCTGACGATGGGTCAGTTGATGGTGTAGCCTTGGCAGGCAGCCTCACTACCCAGCAACAAACTGATTGCAGGCAAGTCCTCAATCAGTTTAGACATATGTTTTCACTGACACCCAGTCAGACCACCTGGTGCACTCATGAAGTGGACACTGGGGACAGTCTGCCTATTAAAAACAAGATTTATAGGCAACCTGACCATGTCAGGGACTGTATCCGGACTGAAGTCCAGAAAATGTTGGAGTTGGGAGTTATTGAACCCTCAGATAGCCCTTGGGCTAGTCCAGTAGTCCTTGTACCGAAACCTCACACCAGTGGTGGAAAAAGAGAGATGAGGTTTTGTGTGGACTACAGGGGTCTCAATGCAGTCACTAGGACTGATGCCCATCCCATACCCAGGGCAGATGAGCTCATAGATACTTTGGCCTCTGCCAAATATCTCAGCACACTTGACCTAACAGCTGGCTACTGGCAGATCAGACTAGCTGATACTGCAAAGCCCAAAACAGCATTCTCAACCCCTAGTGGGCATTATCAATTTGTGGTAATGCCCTTTGGTCTGAAGAATGCACCTGCCACTTTCCAGAGGTTGGTGAATACAGTTCTCACAGGACTGGAGGCCTATAGTGCAGCTTATCTGGATGATATTGCTGTCTTTAGCTCCACCTGGGAGGATCACCTGGTCCACCTCAGGAATGTTTTACAGGCCCTGCAAAAAGCAGGCCTGACTATCAAGGCCACTAAGTGCCAGATAGGGCAGAGTCAGGTTGTGTACCTGGGCCACCTTGTGGGTGGAGGCCAGGTTCAACCTTTGCAGAGCAAGAGCCAGACCATCATGGACTGGACTGCTCCCACTACCCAGACTCAGGTGAGAGCCTTCTTAGGCCTGACTGGGTACTATAGGAGATTTGTCAAGGCTCTGGAAGGCTGGTTGATGGGCTGTAAGGTGTGTGACTTCTCAGGATTATACAATCTGATAATGAGGGAGCAGATTCTTAATAACTGTCAAAATCAGCTGTTGCATCAATACCTGGTAGACTCTGATCTGACCTCTCCCCAAGAATTGGGAAAGAAGGCAGACAAATGGGTCAGAACCAGGGTGAAGCAGAAGGTACAGAACCAAGGTGGGGAAACCAAGAAGCAAGATGCTAAGAACTCTGAAAAGGGTGGGGAGAAGGGTAAAGATCAAAAGTCTTCATCAGGCCCCCAAAAATCTTCTTCTGGTGGGGATTCACAGTCTACCAAAGGGAAAGGCCAAAGAAAACCATGGTGCAAGGTCTGTAAGCAAAAGACCCACTGGACCAGTGATTGCACCAAGTCCAAAGACTCCAGTCCAGCACCCACCAATGCCCCTAAGGCACCTGTTCCCCCTAGTACAGTTGGTGGGAGTTCTCCAGCCAAGGGTTTAGTAGGGTTCACCCTGGGAACTGAGTTGGGCTCTGACCTAGTCAGGGAACTGACTCAGGCTGTGTTAGTCTGTGATGGAGGCATGGATGTGCCCTCCTCTATGAGTCCCAGTAATCTGGGCAAGTACAGACAACAGCCTTTAATCAATGGACGTGAGGCTTTGGCATTTAGGGACACAGGGGCAAGTGTCACAATGGTGACACAAGACCTTGTGCTTCCTGGGCAAGTTATGCTTGGTGAGATGTACCAAGTGACCAATGCTAGCAATGTCAGAACAGACCATACTCTGGCAGGCTCTGGAAGGCTGGTTGATGGGCAGTAAGGTGTGTGACTTCTCAGGATTATACAATCTGATAATGAGGGAGCAGATTCTTAATAACTGTCAAAATCAGCTGTTGCATCAATACCTGGTAGACTCTGATCTGACCTCTCCCCAAGAATTGGGAAAGAAGGCAGACAAATGGGTCAGAACCAGGGTGAAGCAGAAGGTACAGAACCAAGGTGGGGAAACCAAGAAGCAAGATGCTAAGAACTCTGAAAAGGGTGGGGAGAAGGGTAAAGATCAAAAGTCTTCATCAGGCCCCCAAAAATCTTCTTCTGGTGGGGATTCACAGTCTACCAAAGGGAAAGGCCAAAGAAAACCATGGTGCAAGGTCTGTAAGCAAAAGACCCACTGGACCAGTGATTGCACCAAGTCCAAAGACTCCAGTCCAGCACCCACCAATGCCCCTAAGGCACCTGTTCCCCCTAGTACAGTTGGTGGGAGTGCTCCAGCCAAGGGTTTAGTAGGGTTCACCCTGGGTACTGAGTTGGGCTCTGACCTAGTCAGGGAACTGACTCAGGCTGTGTTAGTCTGTGATGGAGGCATGGATGTGCCCTCCTCTATGAGTCCCAGTAATCTGGGCAAGTACAGACAACAGCCTTTAATCAATGGACGTGAGGCTTTGGCATTTAGGGACACAGGGACAAGTGTCACAATGGTGACACAAGACCTTGTGCTTCCTGGGCAAGTTATGCTTGGTGAGATGTACCAAGTGACCAATGCTAGCAATGTCAGAACAGACCATACTCTGGCAGTTGTTAACTTCTCCTGGGGAGGGATAACTGGCCTTAAGAAGGTTGTGGTAAGTGCAAACCTACCAGTCGAATGCTTGCTTGGCAATGACTTAGAGACTTCTGCTTGGGCAGAAGTGGAGCTCAGGACCCATGCAGAAATGCTGGGGATCCCTGCAGATGTGTTTGCTGTGACCAGGTCACAAG
This sequence comes from Calotriton arnoldi, assembly GCA_963921515.1. Taxonomy (NCBI): domain Eukaryota; kingdom Metazoa; phylum Chordata; class Amphibia; order Caudata; family Salamandridae; genus Calotriton; species Calotriton arnoldi. The sequence goes on along the minus strand of CAWUFW010001323.1, from coordinate 1,808,087 downwards.
CCAAAATGTCTAGCACTGAACAGGCCTTGGATTCTGGAAGAATGGACCAAGTGCCTTCCAAGAGGAGGAGTAGTAGGGTTAAGGCAGTGCCTTCCCCTTGGCTCAGGAGGAAGATCAGTCCCTTGAGGGGATGATCTCAGCCCTGAAGAAGGAACTGTCCCAGAGGACACCCCTGAATGACTTAACTTCTAAGAAAATGCCCAAAAAGGTTCAGTGGACAGCTAGCTGTCAAAAGGCATTTGATGACCTCAAGCAGGCCATGTGCACTGCTCCAATTCTGCAGAGTCCTGATTACTCCAAGAAGTTCATTGTTCAAACTGATGCATCTGAATTGGGGGTAGGGGCTGTACTGTCACAATTGAATGAAGAAGGTCAGGATCAGCCAGTAGCTTTCATTAGCAGAAGGCTGACCCCTAGAGAGAAACGTTGGTCAGCCATAGAGAGGGAGGCCTTTGCTGTGGTCTGGGCTCTGAAGAAGTTGAGGCCATACTTGTTTGGTACACACTTCCTGGTTCAGACAGACCATAAGCCCCTCTTATGGCTAAAACAAATGAAGGGTGAAAACCCCAAACTGCTTAGGTGGTCCATTTCCCTACAGGGGATGGACTTTACAGTGGAACATAGACCTGGGAGTAACCATGCGAATGCAGATGGACTCTCTAGGTATTTCCACTTAGAACATGAAGACTTAACTGGGCAAGGTTAGTTTAATGTCCCTACGTTTGGGGGGTTGTGTAGGAGAGTAGGATCTGCTTCACATGGGTACCCCCACTTTTTGCTGATGCTTCACTGTTTTCGACATTAGTCTGGCTGGGGCCCTGCTAATCAGAACCCCAGCCTAGCTGCTTCCTCTCTAAAATGGTTTCCATGTGCCTTAGGCACATCACTGATTGGGATCTGGAGTGCCCTTATAAGTCCCTAGTATATGGTATACTATGTACCCAGGGTATAGGTACCTCAGAGGCCTGCCAGGGGCTGCAGCATGTATTATGCCACCCCTGGAAGGCCATCCAAACTGACACCACAGGTCTGCTACTGCAGCCTGGGTAAGGTGGTGCATGCACCCCTTACTGTGATATAGGTTACCTATATCACTAAATACATACACACATATAAACCTATAAGTCACTCCTAAGGCAGGCCTTATCAATCCTAAAGGCAGAGTGCGTGGTTCCTATGTGAGAGGGTGCCCCTGCATGAGCAGGGCCCCTCTGCCCCCTCTGCAGCGTTCGGAGACCATCTCTGATGCTGTTTGTAGTGCAGCCTGACCATATACTCTTAAGCGCATTATATCCTCGCGGTAAAATGCTAACTTTGGAATGGCTGCACCTAAACATGTCGTGTTTGGTGTCAAACATCTTGGAATACTACCCCCCGCCAATCCTGGTGGCGGGGGTAGCATTCCACCCTTTTAGAGGGAAAGACATGTTAACTCTGACGAGTCCGGTAACTTCTTTCCAGAGCCCTGGCATCACAAAATGGATGCTGCTGCCACAGACACGAGTCTGGCCTCCTGCTGCTGGACGAAACTCCGGCAGGGGAGGCCTGGACAATAGGTTTCCTGTCCCAGGGAGGTGTGACCACCTCCCCAGACAGGATAATGTGTATTGGGGCTGGGCGGGAGCACTTTCGGGTGCTTTGAAGTCCTGCACTGGGGGCACATTTGGTGTCCCTGTGCATACCCCAGTTCAAACCGGATCAGGGGCTTCCAGCCCCTGCTTTGGCGCGAACTGGACAAAGGAAAGGGGTGTAGCCACCCCTCTGCCCTGACCCACCCATAGGTGGGGCCACAGAGTAGTCCAACCCCTATTTTTAGAATAAAGGTAGGAACCCAGTCCTTAGGACTTTAGATTATACCTGGACGAAACTCTGAAACTGAATCCTGGACCTTCGACGCTCTACGACAAGATTAGAGGACTGAAGAATCTCCCTTGGGGTCAAGGAGTGACTCCCCTGCTTGGCAGGCAACAAAGAAGCATCTGTCCGGTTCGCATTTCTGAAGCTCCCGTCGGACGCCGAAGTCATCGCATCACCAGAGGTGGATTCTTAGACTTCCCCGAGGCTACCCTGAGTCCCCAGGAAAGCTGAGGCCCGTGGCTATTGTGGGTGACTTGAGACCGTGACCCCTGGACACCAAGCACATTTGCAAGTGCACCATCTTCTGGGTCTCCCAAGAAGTCGTGCTTTGGGCTCCGAGTAGCCCTAGCCTCCAGCACCACCTGCACCGAAGATCACTGGCCCCCACTCCACGAGTGTCCTGTAAGCCAGCTCCACATGCGGCGTCACGAGGCTCCTTCGCGGTCGCTAGCCCGTTGGCTAGTAGCCCTTCACGAAGGCCAATCCTTTTCTTACTTCGCATCCTGGTTGCTCCAGGCCTGCCCTCACTTACCCTCGCTGGGTGAGTTCCACAGACCTTGCTGGTCTGCACCATCGACGATCTACATCTTTACCGAGACTTGCCGTTGCCAAGGCTTGTTGGGTCCAATCCGGTCGCCGACACCTCAGCACTCGACAGACATTGTGTACCAGCCCGAATCCTGCTCCTGGTCGCCGACAACACCTCCTGGACCTCGTGGCTGAAGAGTCAAGACAACCGTCAACGCACCTGAAGCACTCGACATCGGTGGGCATCTGTCCATCGCCTTCCTGGTCACTGGCTAGTGACCCAGACTCTGTCCCCTCTGCTTTCAGGTTCTTCAGAACTCCGATCCACTCTTGGATCCACCCGGACACTTTTCTCTTGGCCGCCAGCAGCACTTTGCAGCAGATCGCCATTCGAATCGACGACGAAACCCGACCCCGAAAGGCACCTATGCACCCGGCTTCCTTGGGTGAGGTAACACGAGTACTCCGGTGCTCCCGTGGGTAGAGACTCTTCAAGTCCTAGATCTCAAAGGGTTTTGTCCTAGTCCTCTTTTAAGTGTCCCTTTTCTATAATTTCCCGATCCCGACTTTCTCCATAGAAGTCAACGGCGTATCGCGGTTGTGTATTTACACTGCACGCGTCTCCCGTAGGTCCCCTGTGTCACTACCTTGGGTGGTTCCTTGTGGTCCAAGCACTTCTAGAGGCTCTAGGCCTAGTGTCTAGTTCAGTCGTGGTTCGCATACCACTTTATTGGTATATGGTTTGGTACGCCCCTAGGGCCCAAACGTGTATTTGTGCTATTACTGTGATTTGATAACTTATAACTTATGTACTTCGAACTCTAGCCTCATAAAGAGACTAGAGGGGTGTGTTTAGCAATAAATACATATATTTTGAATATATACCTGGTGTGGTGCTCTTTCATTTGGTCACTCAAGAGATTATAGACTGGTAAAACAAGCTGCTTTACATTCCTTCAAGACTTAGCCTGAAGGCTGCTCTCCATAGCTACCACTAGGATAGCTTTCAATAAAGGTTGTCTTTAACCTATCTCCAATAAGGGGTTGTTTGGACTGGTGCAAGGTGCCCACTATAATTAGTGGACAGCATATGCCAGGCCAACTTCTCACACAGGACACATTGGATATCATTTGTGGCTGTTATCATCTGCTCTGCCCTACAACCAAGGTGAGTACCTACCCAGATGGAAAGACCGCCTGAGGGTCTACCCCTCCTCCCCGAAGATGCCAAGCTATTAAATGAAGCGAAACCCATCCGGTGAAGGTTTTCCCTCGCCCAAGTCTCCTGAAAGAGACATTTATCATGTTCAACCACAAATTCACCCCAATCAGGGCAGTACAACTTGTTTTTGATACCTGCCAGGTTCCACGATTGTAACCTCATCCAGCTTGCCTGCCCTCTTTCCTCCCTTGCAACCTTGGGGGCACCAGCACGGTGCGATAGAGGGTCACCAGTGCCAACCCCAGACTGACTGACTAAGGCCCCCCTCAATTGACCTTCTCCTTTTGTGGTGCCCGGCAGGACGGGGGAAGTCACGTTTTGGGTCCCGCTTGTTCCTATCCTGCCACCTATATATATATATATACATATGTGATCAAGGCCCTGCGAGGCCGAAACGCGTCATGGCAGCAAAGCACAAGAAACAATAAAGAAACGCACGAAATAAAGTGGAGTCCGTTTCCGTTTTTTGGATTCAGCGAGAATCGGCAACAAAAGGGACAAACTTACTATATATATAATTTACTGTAAAATTGATCACATTATATTAGTTCTGAAATAATATTAACTTTAAAGTAATTCAAATTACATTTGCAAATTACAAAGTGGGATTTTCTTTGCGGCGCGGGGGGGGGGGTGGAGGGCAACTGGCCAGGGGGCCCCTAACCCTTCAAGGGGGACCCGTTCAGCACAAGATCAATGAATATCTGTGAGATTTGGGAGCCTCAGGGGGGCATCATCACATTCTAGAGGGGGCCCATCATTTTGCGTGACGCCTCCGCCACCGCCTAGACACCTCGGGCACCGGACCGAGTTATTCTGGCTGCAAGAATCTTTACAACCCACAGGGTACCAGATATTCTAACGTTTAGAGTTAAAGTTGATACTCTGAGTCCAGTTTCATGACTGAACATGAGGAGGGCATGCTTGGGTGTATCTTTGTATGTTTGTATGTGTATGTGACTCTACTGGGAGGCAACGGAGGGCACTCACTGAGCCTAGACGCCCATGCACTTAGAACTACCCTTACAAAATGTTCTCTGAAGCTTTTGGTGAAATGTAGTTAAAAGCCCCATTAGTCACCAATTTTCCCAAAAATCGTCCTCACATGAGATGAAATTGAAAGGAAAAGTAACCCCTGTAAAGTTGTATTCAGTTCTGCCCAGTTTTCATCACTCCTCCTGGTCCAATTTGATTTAAAATACATAATTTGCTAATCATTTCCCCACAGCGTCATTGGTAGAGAACCCCCTGCCCACGTCACGTGCACCTGAAATCTTTCCGATCCTTACCAGGTGCTGTCTGGGGGCTTCAAAGCTCAGGATTGCTGAGCTCAGCACACTCCTCCCCTGAGACCACGTCCCCAAGGAGGCTTCTGTCTTTAAAAGGCCCCTGATGCTTAAATCACCGGGAGGCGTTTGCCAAACCCCAGATTGGAAATTCCATGAAAGCGATGCTCTGGGCAGCGACCACAGATCACTTTAATGTGATCGCCGAATCTATCGACGTCCAGTCAGACCTGACCTCCGGGGGGGTGGGGGCGGGTCTGAGAGGAGATGATGGTGTCATCAGCAGGGCAGGAGTAATGCTTCCAAAGCAGTTGGAAGGTCAGAGAAGTCACACGTGCCGTGTGACTAGGATTGTAGCATAGGGTGACATGTAGAGGTGAGTAACCCAGCCCAGGGGGTGCTCACATATCGGGGATGGGGGGGCGTCAAAGGGGGCTCTCAGCAGCATCTACCTATGTAGCTATAGTGCAGCTAACAGCTAAATATGTTCCCACCCTGCACAGCACGAGTCACGTCTAAGCACTAAGACGTCTCTGCACTTGGAAGAGGCAGGTTTGAGGGTCAGTTGGGGGGAGGTCCTTCGTGGTAATGCATGCTCTCACACTCTTCATTCATAGCAACCCTCTCCCCCTCCTAAAGTGCCCTATCTGTCCATAAACCCCAGGCTCCCCACTCTGTTTATCTATGGCCCCCAGGCTCCTCACACTGTGTGTCATTGGGCCCCAGGCTCCTCACACTGTGTGTCATTGGGCCCCAGGCTCCTCACACTGTGTGTCATTGGGCCCCAGGCTCCTCACACTGTGTGTCATTGGGCCCCAGGCTCCTCACACTGTGTGTCATTGGGCCCCAGGCTCCTCACACTGTGTGTCATTGGGCCCCAGGCTCCTCACACTGTGTGTCATTGGGCCCCAGGATCCACACTGTGTGTCATTGGGCCCCAGGCTCCTCACACTGTGTGTCATTGGGCCCCAGGATCCTCACACTGTGTGTCATTGGGCCCCATGCTCCTCACACTGTCAATTCACAGGCCCTAAGTACTTCACACTGCCAGTGGGCCCCATGCTCCTCACACTGTCTGTCCATGGGCCCCATGTTTCTCACATTGTCTGTCACTGGGCCCCGTGCTCCTCACACTGTTTGATTATGGACCCCAGATGCGGCTTATCACCCGTGAGGTTATCCGGGCGCTCCAGGAGCTGCTGCAAGGGGCTCAGAGGAACAGCCAGGTCTTGAGTCCTTATCTGAATTCCAGCAGGGAGGACGAGGTCAGGAGGTGAAGTGGAAGGTCGTTCCAGGACTTCACAGCGAGGTGGGAAGAAGCATCCTCCACCGCTGCTGCGGCGGATGCGGAGGGAGTCGGAGTCAGGTGTCTGGAGGGAAGGTGGTATTTCAGTCGGTGGTTGATGTCCACTGGTCCCTGGTTGTGGAGGGATTTGAAGGTGTGGATCAGCATCTTGAACTGGCATCTCTTCTGAATGGGGAGCAGTGGAGCTTCTTGAGGTGGGGGGTGATGCGGGTCTGTTTGGGGAGGTGGGGGATGAATCTGGCCTCTGAGTTCTGTGTTGTTTGCAGTCTTTCGAGGAGGTATGAGGTGATTCCTACATAGAGTGCGTTGCCTTAGTCCAGTCGGCTGGAGACCAGAGCTAGTGTGACGGTGCGTCTGGTGTCGACAGGGAGCCACTTGAAAATTTTGCAGAGCATGTGAAGGGTGAGGAAGCAGGCAGATGATACTGTATTGATCTGTCTTTCCATAGTGAGCTTACTGTCCAGATGATGCCAAGGTTGCGGGCGTGCTTTGGTCGCAGTGGGTGAGGGTCCTGGGTCGGGAGGCCACCAGGCGTCGTCCCAAGCGGAGGTGTTGTTCCTGAAGATCAGCACATCTGTTTTGTATGTGTTGAGTTTTAGGCAGTTGTGTCTCATATAGTTGGCGATATTCATTATGCACCTGCGGAAATTGGTCAGTGTGGCGGAGGGGGTCTTCTGATGAGCTGGGTATAATTGGCGTAGGATAGGATGCTCAGTCCATGCTATCTGATGCACATTGGCCAAACGGGTCACCTAGGTGTTGAACAGAGTAGGGCTGAGGGATTAACCTTGAGGGACACCGCAGGAGGTGTTATGAGGTGAAGGGAGGAAGGCAGATTCTCAGGGTTCTCCGGTGAGGAAGGGGGCAATCCACTTTAGGGCATACCCTTGGATTCCAATGTTGTGAAGACTTTTGATCAAGGTGTGATGAGATTCTGTGTCGAAAACCGCTGAGAGGTTGAGGAGGATCAGTGCTGCTGCTTTTTCTTGGTCAAGGAGGGATCTGATGTCATCTGTGGCTGCAATCAGGGCGGTTTCGGTGCCATGATTGGTGCAGAATCTCGATTGGGAGGTGTCCAGCAGATTGTTGTTCTCCAGGTGTTCAGTGAGTTGGAGGTTGATAGCCTTCTCAAGGACTTTGGTGGGAAAGGGCAGCAGTGAGGTGGGGCGGTAGTTCTTGAGCTCATTGGGGTCAGCGGATGGTTTCTTGAGTAGGGGATTGACTTCTGCATGTTTCCATTCATCGAGGAAGGTGGCCGTGGTGATGAATGCATTGAGGTTGACGGTAAGCTCGCTGATGATTGTATTGCCTCTGAGGTTGAAGATGTGGGGGCAAGGGTCTGTAGGTGCTCCTGAGTGGACAGGGTTCATGATGTCTGTGGTGTCTTGAGTGGTGAGTTGGTCCCAGGTGGTGAGCAGGTGGTCGTGTTCCTTGTGTTTGGGGGGCGAGTTAGTTGAGGATGTCCGTGGGTTGGGGATTGAAATATCTGTAGACGGCGGAGATCTTGTTGTGAAAGAAGTCCACCAGGGAGTTGCAGAGTTCTTGTGAAGGCAACCCCAAGTGTCCCCCACAGTCTGTCTTTGGACTCCATTCTCCTCATACTGCCAATCATTGGGCCCCATGCTCCACACACTGTCTGTCTCTGGGGCCCATGCTCCTCACACTGTCTGTCTCTGGGCTCCATGTTCCTCACGCTGTCCGTCTCTGGGTCCCATGCTCCTCCTACTATCTGTCTCTGGTCCCCATGCTCCTCACTCTCCTCACACTGTCTGTCTCTGGGCACCATGCTTCTCACACTGCCCGTCTCTGAGCCCCATGCTCCTCACACTGTCCATCTCTGGGCCCCATGCTCCTCACACTGTCCATCTCTGGGTCCATGCTCCTCACACTGTCTGTCTCTGGGCTCGATGCTCCTCACACTGTCTGTCTCTGGGCCCCATGCTCCTCCCACTATCTGTCTCTGGGCCCCATGCTCCTCCCACTATCTGTCTCTGGGCCCCATGCTCCTCACTCTCCTCACTCTCCTCATACTGTCTGTCTCTGGGTCCCAAGATCCTCACGGTCTTGGTCTCTGGGCATCATTCTCCAAACACTGCCTGCCTCTGGGCACCATGCTCCTCACACTGTCTGTCTCTGGGCCCCATGCTCCTCCCTCTGTCTGTCTCTGGGCTACATGCTCCCCATGCTGCCTGTCACTGGGCTCCATGCTACTCACACTGCCTGTCTCTGAGCCCATGCTCGGTCTGTGATGTCTTATATGGTGAGTTGGTCCCTGGTGGTGAGCAGGTAGTTGTGTTCCTTGTTCGTGGGGGGCGAGTTAGTTGAGGATGACAGTGGGTTGGGGTTTGAAGTATCTGTAGATGGCGGAGATCTTGATGTGAAAGAAGTCCACCAAAGAGTTGCAGAGTTCCAGTGAAGGCAACCCCAAGTGTCCCCCACAGTCTGTCTTTGGACTCCATTCTCCTCATACTGCCAATCATTGGGCCCCATGCTCCTCACACTGTCTGTCTCTGGGCTCCATGCTCCCCCGCTGTCCGTTCTGGGCCCCATGCTTCTCACACTGTCTGTCTCTGGGCCCCATTCTCCTCTGACTAACTGTCTCTGGGCTCCATGCTCCTCACACTGTCTGTCTCTGGGCCCTATGCTCCTCACACTGCCTGTCTCTGAGCCCCATGCTCCTCACACTGTCTGTCTCTGAGCACCATGCTCCTCACACTATCTGTCTCTGCGCTCCATGCTCCTCATACGGTCTGTCACTGGGATCCATGCTCCTCACACTGTCTGTCTCTGGGCCCATCCTCCTCACACTACTTGTCTCTGGGCGTCTCCTCACACTGTCTGTCTCTGGGCTCCATGTTCCTCACGCTGTCTGTCTCTGGGCTCCATGCTCATCATACTGTCTGTCTCTGGGCCCCAAGCCCCTCACACTATCTGTCTCTGGGCCCCATGCTCCTCCCACTGTCTGTCTCTGGGCTCCATGCTCCTCACACTGCCTGTTACTGGGCTCCATGCTCCTCACACTGTCTGTCTCTCGGCCCCATGCTCCTCACACTGTCTGTCTCTCGGCCCCATGCTCCTCACACTGTCTGTCTCTGGGCCCCATGCTCCTCATACTGTCTGTCTCTGGGCTCCGTGCTCCTCAGACTGTTTGTCTCTGGGCCGATGCTCCTCACACTATCTGTCTCTGGGCCCCATGCTCCTCCCACTGTCTGTCTCTGGGCTCCATGCTCCTCACAGTGTCTGTCTATGGGACCTATGCTCCTCACACTGTCTGTCTCTGGGCCCCATGCTCCTCATACTGTCTGTCTCTGGGCTCCATGCTCCTCACACTGTCCGTCTCTGGGCCCCATGCTCCTCACATCATCTGTCGCTGGGCTCCATGCTCCTCATACTGCCTGTCTCTGGGCTCCATGCTCCTCACAGTGTCTGTCTATGGGCCCTATGCTCCTCACACTGTCTGTCTCTGGGCCCCATGCTCCTCATACTGTCTGTCTCTGGGCTCCATGCTCCTCACACTGTCCGTCTCTGGGCCCCATGCTCCTCACATCATCTGTCGCTGGGCTCCATGCTCCTCATACTGCCTGTCTCTGGGCTCCATGCTCCTCACACTGCCTGTCACTGGGCTCCATGCTCCTCACACTGTCTGTCTCTCGGCCCCATGCTCCTCACACTGTCTGTCTCTGGGCCCCATGCTCCTCACTCTGTCTGTCTCTGGGCTCCATGCTCCTCACACTGGCTGTCTCTGGGCCCCATGCTCCTCACACTGTCTGTCTCTGGGCTCCATGCTCCTCACACTGTCTGTCTCTGGGCCCCATGCTCCTCACACTGCCCGTCTCTGAGCCCCATGCTTGTCACACGGTCCATCTCTGGGCCCTATGCTCCTCCCACTATCTGTCTCGGGGTCCATGCTCCTCACACTGACCGTCTCTGAGCTCCATGCTCCTCACACTGTCCATCTCTGGGCCCCATGCTCCTCACAGTGTCTGTCTCTGGGCTCCATGTCCTTGCGCTGTCACTCTCTGGGAACCTGGCTCCTCCCACTATCTGTCCCTGGTCTCCATGCTCCTCGCACTGTCTGTCTCTGGGCCCCATGCTCCTCACACTGCCCGTCTCTGAGCCCCATGCTCCTCACACTGTCCGTCTCTGGGCCTCATGCTCCTCACACTGTCTGTCTCTGGGTCCATGCTCCTCACACTGACCGTCTCTGAGCTCCATGCTCCTCACACTGTCCATCTCTGGGCCCCATGCTCCTCCCACTATCTGTCCCTGGGCTCTATGCTCCTCACAATGCCCCCCTCTGTAGGCCCCATGCTCCACACACTGTATGTCTCTGGGCTCCATGCACCTCACACTGTCTGTCTCTGGGCCCCAAGCTCCTCACACTATCTGTCTCTGGGCTGCATGATCCTCACTCTGTCTGTCTCTGGACTCCATGCTCCTCACGCTGTCCGTCTTTGGGCCCACTGCTCCTCACGCTATCTGTCTCTGGGCTCCATGCTCCTCACACTGTCTGTCTCTGAGCCCCATGCTCCTCACTCTCCTAACACTGCCTGCCTCTGGGCTCCATGCTCCTCACACTGTCTGTCTCTGGGCCCCAAGATCCTCACGCTCTTGGTCTCTGGGCCCCATGCTCCTCACTCTGTCTGTCTCTGGGCTCTATGCTCCTCACACTGGCTGTCTCTGGGCCCAATGCTTCTCACACTGTCTGTCTCTGAGCCCCATGCTCCTCACACTGTCTGTCTCTGGGTCCATGCTCCTCACACTGCCTATCTCTGGGCCCCATGCTCCTCCCACTATCTGTCCCTGGTCTCCATGCTCCTCGCACTGTCTGTCTCTGGGCCCCATGCTCCTCACACTGTCTGTCTCTGGGTCCATGCTCCTCACACTGCCCATCTCTGAGCCCCATGCTCCTCACACTGTCCATCTCTGGGCCCCATGCTCCTCACACTGCCTGTCTCTGGGCACCATGCCCCTCACACTGTCTGTCTGTGTGCTCCACGCTCCTCACGCTGTCCATCTTTGGGCCCCATGCTCCTCCCACTATCTGTCCCTGGGCTCCATGCTCCTCACATTGTCTGTCTCTGGGCCCCATGTTCCACACACTGCCCGTCTCTGGGCACCATGCTCCTCACACTGACTGTCTCTGGGACCCATGCTCCTTATGCTGTCCATCTCTGGGCCCCATGCTCCTCGCACTGTCTGTCTCTGGGCTCCATGCTCCTCACACTGTCTGTCTTTGAGCCCCATGCTCCTCACTCTGTCTCTGAGCACCATGCTCCTCACACTGTCCATCTCTGGGCCCCATGCTCATCCCACTATCTGACACTAGGCTCCATGCTGCTCACACTGACTGTCTCTGGGCTCCATGTTCCTCATGCTGTCTGTCCGTTTGTGAGCTCCATGCTCCTCACACTGTCTGTCTCTGGGCTCCTCACACTGTCTGTCTTTGGGCCCCATGCTCCTCACACTGTCTTTCCAAGGGCCCCATGCTCCACACAGTGTCACTGGGCCCCATTGTCCTCACACTGTCTGTTTCTGGGCCCCATGCTCCTCACACTGTCTGTCGCTGGGTTCCTCAAACTGTCTGTCTTTGGGCTCAATGCTCTTCACTCTGTCTTTGGGTCCCATGCTCCTCGCTCTGTCTTTAGGCCCCAGGCTCCTCACTCTGTCTTTAGGCCCCATGCTCCTCGCTCTGTCTTTGGGCCCCATGCCCCTCACACTGTCTATCCAAGGGCCCCATGCTCCGCACAGTGTCACTGGGCCCCATTGTCCTCACACTGTCTGTCTCTGGGCCCCATGCTCCTCACACTGTCTGACACTAAAAGCCATGCTCCTCACACTGACTGTCTTTGGGCCCCATGTTCCTCTCACTGCTTGTCCTTGGACCCCAGGCTCCTCACACTGTCTGTCTTTGGACCCCATGCTCCTCACTCTGTCTGTTCTTGGGCCCCAGGTTCATCACACTGTCTGTCTCTGAGCTCCATGCTCCTCACACTGCCCAGTTCTGGGCCCCATGCACCTCACACTGTCTGTCTTTCTTTGGGCCCCAAGCTCTTCACACTGTTTGTCTTTGGACCCCATGCTCCTCACACTGTGTGTCACTGTGCCCCATGCTCCCCACACTGTCTGTACATGGGCCCCATGCTCCTCACACGGTCTGTCACTGTGCCCCATGCTCCCCACACTGTCTGTACATGGGCCCCATGCTCCTCACACGGTCTGTCACTTTGCCCCATGCTCCTCACACTGTCTGTACATGGGCCCCATGTTCCCCACATTGTCTTTCAGTGGGCCCCATGCTCCTCACACTTTCTAACTATAGACCCCAGGTACCCCACACTGTCTGTCTATAGATCTCAGGTGTCCCACACTATCTGTCTATAAATCTCAGGTGTCCCTCACTGCCTGTATTTGGGCACCATGCTCCTCACTCTGTCTTTGGGCCCCAGGCTCATCACACTGTCTGTTTTTGGGCCCCATGCTCCTCATGCTGTCTATCTTTAGGCCCCATGCTCCTCACACTGTCCTTGGGCTCCATGTTCCTCACTCTTTCCCTGGGCCCCATGCTCCTCACTCTGTCTCTGAGCCCCATGCTCATCACTCTGTCTTTGGGCCCCATGCTCCTCACTCTGTCTTTGGGCCCCATGCCCCTCACTCAAGTTTCAAGGTTCAAGTTTTTATTCTAGTGTTTAGTCTTTTTTAAACCATTACACTGTATGTTAAATATAAAAACATATAAGGAACATTCATAAAACCTTTTGTGCACTTATTTTACAAATTGTTTTTTTTTTTTTTTAAATAAGTATAAATGTACGACAAAATTCATAGTCTCATCTCATTAAAATTCATAATATGCTTCACATATCTCTCATGCGACTGTACATTGGCAAACAAAGTTTCTTTACAGTCGGAGTAAGATACAAAGTGACTCCTTTTTCTTTCAGAGTTTTTGTATAAACTGGGATTATTATATCCGTCAAGATCATTGTTCGTGGTTAGTTTCAGTATTGTCCTTGATCCAGAATTTTTCTTCTTGCTGGGTACCATCCTTTAGCATTTAATTTAGGATTGCTAAACTCTTGGTCGATTTGTAATCCAACTGAACTTTACATGTATCCTTTTTATGTAATTAATCCTTTATTTGGGCAATTTCTTTCAAATTGACTTTTAAAAATGTTACCCCTCTGCAGACAAGTGGGATTGAGATGCCTCCCAGCCAAGTTGTTACCGCTTGCCTGCAGGTTCCGATTTTTAGTATTGTAAAGATTGTTTTCAACAGTTTTTTCCTTTCTAATCCAAACTTTGGACACACACAGAGAATATGCGCTAAAGACTCTTTCGTATATTTACACAGCCGACATTCTTGATTTTGAAACTGATATTTCCAATTAGGAGCAAGATCTTTAATTTCCCACATGCCGAAGTGGAATTGCATGAACTGTTGTTTTATGTTCTGTGAGAAATGAGCTGAAAGGTATTCCTGCGGCTGCCTCTTTTTGTAAGAATTGATCACTGTCCAGGCATGGCGTCTTCGTATGAGAATATTCTTGTCAGTTGTATGAGACAAAGTTTTGGCTGTGGCTTTAATTGCCTGATAAAAGGCTGCTTTTCCTATACTCGCCATCCAGACTTCGTGCACGCCTAGTTCCTCTATTGCCTGCATTAAGTAAGCTCCCCAGGATCCTTTTTTATTGATCAATTTTTGTTCTTCTATTTCCTGCCAGCACACGTCATCAATAGTTTCTCTTTTAGATGCACGCAGTCTCCAACATAATGTAACAAAGGTTGCTTTGCTTTGAAATATTTGATTTATCAATCCAAACTCAAGGCGGACGTGAGCCGGAGAAGCCGATTTTGATATGTTAAAAACTGATTTATATACTCTCGTTTGAATTTTATTTAAGATGGTTGCTTCACGACCCTTCATCGTTTCTGTGCCGTACGTAACTGTTGGCATTAACTGGGCACGCATTACGGATAGCTGGTGGGCAAAGGATTGACAGCTCAATTTCCTTTTTAGTAGCTTGAAACCATAAATTAGCTTCTCACTCAGTCTTTGGGCCCCATGCTCCTCACTCTGTCTTTGGGCCCCATGCTCCTCACTCTGTCTTTAGGCCCCATGCTCCTCACGCAGTCTATCTTTGGGCTCAGTGCTCCTCACCCTGTCTTTGGACCCCATGCACCTCACTCTGTCTTTGGACCCCATGCACCTCACTCTGTCTTTGGGCCCCATGCTCCTACCTCTGTCTTTGGGCCCCATGCTTCTCACTCTGTCTTTGGGCCCCATGCTCTTCACTCGGTCTTTGGGCCCCATGCTCCTCACGCTGCCTGACTTTGGGCCCCATGCTCCTCACTCTGTCTTTGAGCCCCATGCTCCTCCTGCTGCCTGAATTTGGGCCCCATCCTCCTCACGCTGCCTGACTTTGGGCCCCATGCTCCTCATTCTGACTTTAGGCACCATGCTCCTCACGCTGACTGACTTTAGGCCCGTGCTCCTCACTCTGTTTTTGGGCCCCAAGCTCCTCACTCTGTCTGTTCTTGGGCCCCAGGTTCATCACACTGTCTGTCTCTGAGCTCCATGCTCCTCACACTGCCCGGTTCTGGGCCCCATGCTCCTCACACTGTCTGTCTGTCTTTGGGCCCCAAGCTCTTCACACTGTTTGTCTTTGGACCCCATGCTCCTCACACTGTCTGTCACTGTGCCCCATGCTCCTCACACTGTCTGTCACTGTGCCCCATGCTCCTCACACTGTCTGTCCTTGGGCCCCATGCTCCTCACACTGTCTGTCACTGTGCCCCATGCTTCTCACACTGTCCTTGGGCCCCATGCTCCTCATACTGTCTGTCCTTGGGCCCCAAGCTCCTCACACTGTTTGTCTTTGGACCCCATGCTCCTCACACTGTCTGTCACTGTGCCCCATGCTCCTCACACTGTCTGTCACTCTGCCCCATGCTCCTCACACTGTCTGTCACTGTGTCCCATGCTCCCCACACTTTCTAACTATAGACCCCAGATACCCCATACTATCTGTCTATAAATCTCAGGTGTCCCTCACTGTCTGTCTTTGGGCCCCATGCTCCTCACTCTATCTTTGGGCCCCAGGCTCATCACACTGTCTGTCTTTGGGCCCCATGCTCCTCACTCTGTCTTTGGGCCGCAGGCTCATCACACGGTCTGTCTTTGGGCCCATGCTCCTCACACTGTCCTTGGGCTCCATGCTGCTCACTCTGTCTCTGGGCCCCATGCTCCTCACTCTGTCTCTGAGCCCCATGCTCCTCACTCTGTCTTTGGGGCCCATGCTCCTTACTCCGTCTCTGGGCCCCATGCTCATCACTCTGTCTTTGGGCACCATGCTCCCACTCTGTCTTTGGGCCCCATGCTCCTCACTCTGTCTTTGGGCCCTATGCTCTTTATTCTGTCTTTGGGCCCCATGCTCTTCCCTCTGTCTTTGGGCCCCATGCTCTTCACGCTGCCTGACTTTGGGCCCCATGTTCCTCACTCTGTCTTTGAGCCCCATGCTCCTCAAATTGCATGACTTTGGGCCCCATGCTCCTCACTCTGTCTTTGGGCCCTATGCTCCTCACTCTGTTTTTGGGCCCTATGCTCCTTATTCAGTCGTTGGGCTCCATGCTCCTCACTCTGTCTTTGAGCCCCATGTTCCTCACACTGCCTGACTTTGGGCCCCATGCTCCTCGCTTTGACTTTGGGCCCCATGCTCCTCACTCTGTCTTTGGGCTCAATGATCCTCACTCTGTCTTTGGACCCCATGATCATCACTCTGTATTTGGGCCCCATGCTCCTCACTCTGTCTTTGGGCCCCAAGCTCCTCACTCTGTCTTTGGGCCCCATTCTCCTCACTCTGTCTTTGGGCTTAATGCTCCTCACTCTGTCTTTGGGCTCAATGCTCCTCACTCTGTCTTTGGGCCCCATGCTCCTCCCTCTGTCTTTGGGCCCCATGCTCCTCACTCTGTCTTTGGGCCCCATGCTCCTTACTCTGTATTTGGGCCCAATGCTCCTCGCTCTCTCTTTGGGCCCCATGCTCCTCACTCTGTCTTTGGGCCCCATTCTCCTCACTCTGTCTTTGGGCCCAATGCTCCTCACTCTGTCTTTGGGCCCCATCCTCCTCACGCTGTCTGTCTTTGGGCCCCATGCGCCTCATACTGTCTGTCCTTGGGCCCCATGCTCTTCACTCTTTCTTTGGGCCCCAGGCTCCACACAGTATGTGTCCTTGGGCTCCACACTCCTCACAATTTCTGTCACTGGGCTCCATGCTTCTCACAATTTCTGTCACTGGGCTCCATGCTTCTCACATTGTCTTTCTTTGGGCCCCATTTACCTCTCACTGTCTGTCTTTGGGCCCCAGGCTCCTCACACTGTCTATCATTTTGGCCCCAGGCTCCTCACTATGTCTGTCCTTGGGCCCCAGGTTCCTCACACTGTCTATCCTTGGGCCCCATGGTCCTCACATTGTCTCTCCATAGGTATTGTGTGCCCAATAATC
This sequence comes from Calotriton arnoldi, assembly GCA_963921515.1. Taxonomy (NCBI): domain Eukaryota; kingdom Metazoa; phylum Chordata; class Amphibia; order Caudata; family Salamandridae; genus Calotriton; species Calotriton arnoldi. The sequence goes on along the minus strand of CAWUFW010001323.1, from coordinate 1,791,386 downwards.
CACCCATGTGCCCTAAGCACTCCAAGCTTTTTGTTCATTGGTATCTTGATCCTTGAACTGCGGTGTAAATGCCACATGCTCCTTACAATGTCTGTCTTAGGGCCCCATGCTCCTTGCAATGTCTGTCTTTGGGCTCCAGGCTCCTCACACTGTCTTTGGGCCCCATGCGCTTCTCACTGTCTGTCCTTGGGCCCCATGCTCCTCACACTGTCTCTGGGTCTCATGCGCCTCTCACTGTCTGTCTTTGGGCCCCATGCTCCTTGCAATGTCTGTCTTTGGGCCCCAGGCTCCTCACACTGTCTTTGGGCCCCATGCGCCTCTCACTGTCTGTCTTTGGACCCCAGGCTCCTCACACTTCCTGTCCATGGGTTCTAGCTCCTTGAACTGCTGTGTACATGCCACATGTTCATCACACTGTCTTTGTAGGAGAGTAGGATCTGCTTCTTATAGTTACCCCCAATTTTTGCTGATGTCTCACTGTTTTTGGCCTAGTCTGACTGGGATCCTGCTATTTAGGACCCCAGTCTATCTGCTTTCTCCTGTAAATTGCAATGCATGTACTTTAGGTACACTCCAGATTGGATACTGGGGTACCCTTATAAGTCCCTAGTATATGGTACACCATGTACCCAGGGCATAGGTACCCCAGAGGCCTCCCATGTGCGGAAGCATGTATTATGCCCCCCATGAGAGGCCATTCAAAATGACACAACAGGTCTGCTACTGCAGCCTGTGTAAGGTGGTGCATGCACCCCTTACTGGAGATATAGGTTCACTATTTCCCTTCTAAATCACTACACATATAAACCTATCAGTCACCCCTATGGCAGGCCTTATCAATCCTGAAGGCAGGGTGCTGGGTTTTATGTGAGAGGGTGCCCCTGCATGAGTAGGGCCCCTCCGCAGCCTTTGGAATCCATTCCCCGGGGTTGTCTGTGATACAGCCAAACCATATATACTTAAGTGCATTATAACCTCGCAGTAAATGCTAACTTTAAAACGGCTGCTTAGAAACATGTCGTGTTTGGTGTCAAACACCTTGGAATCATACCTCCACACCAGTAACTGATGTGGGAGGTATGATTCCACCCTTGTAGAACCACTACTATGGGTCACGGGTCTACCCGGTACCAGCTTTCTCGACCTGGGCAGCACAAAATGGATGCTGCCAGCCACAGACACGAGTCTGCCCTCCTGCTGCTGAGCCTCGCTCGAGCAGAGGAAGGCCTGACAATAGGTTTCTGGTCACAGGGAGGTGTGACCACCTCCCAGACAGGCTTTAGTGTATTGGGGCTGGGTGGGTGCACTCTTACAGTGCCAGAAAATCTGCACTGGGGGCACATTTGGTGTCCCTGTGCATAGTCCAGCTAGAACCAGTTCTGGGAGGCATTGGCTCCTGCTCTGGCGCGAAACTGGACAAAGGACATGGGTGTAGCCACCCCTCTGTCCTGCCCCTCCCCTAGGAGGGTCCCCAGAGTCAGTCCAACCCCTTCCCATGGGTATAAAGTAGGAAACCTGATACCAGGACTTTAGATTATACCTGGACAAGACTCTGAAAAGAAACCAAGTACTTCGACGGTCTACACTTCGTTGGACGACAGAAGAATCTCCCTTGGAGTAAAGGAGTTACTCCCCTGCAGCAGCAGGCACTTAAGCGCATCAGACCGGTTTGCATCTCCCGAGCTCCTGCGGACTTCGAAGATTTCTGCAACACAGGAGGTGGGCTCCCTAACGTCCCTGAGGTTGATCTGACCTCTCAGTAACTCTGAGACCAGTATCCCTCGTGAGGACCGTGCAACCCGAACCCCTGTGCACCGTGTACATTTGCAGCAGCATATGCTTTTTGGCAATCCCTGAGGCTGTGCTTTGGACTACGTGTAGTCCCAACTCCGAGCATCATTTGCACCAAAGATATCCGGCCTCCACTCCACGAGTGCTCTGTGGGCTGGCACTTTGTAAATTCGCTCGAGGTCACCTCGCGATCCCTGGTCCGTTGACTTGTGGGTCCTGGCAAGGGTCACCTTGATTGTTCTTGGGCTTCCCTGGTTGCTCCAGACGTGCCCTGACTCTCCATTGCTTGGAGAGTCCCCTGGACCTTGCTGGTCCACACTGTAACCTGTTTCTTCTGCCTGCGTGGGTTGCCGTTGCCAAGGCTTGTTGGTGCTCCAGCCGGACACTGACCCCTCAGCTCTCAACATCCTTCGTGGGACAGCTCACCTCCGGACCCTGGTCGTCGTCGACGTCTCCTGGTCCCCGTGGCTGCAGAGACAAACACCCTTTCTCTTCACCTGAAGCACCCAACATCGGTGGGCATTCGACTACTGAGCCCCTGGTCACCTGAAGTGACCCAGACTCTGTCCCCTCTGCTTTCAGGTTTTTCTCACCTCAAATCCAGGCTTGGATTCCACCGGACACTCTTCGCCTTCCTGGCAGCAGTACTTTCTTGCAGCTCTCCATTGAAAACGACGGAGGTTTCCGACACCAATTGACCCCTATGCACCCGGCTCCTCTGGGATAGGTAACTCGGGTACCTCGGTACTCACAAGGGTGCTGGCCTTAGAAGCTCTTATTTTCCAAAGGGTTTGCTTGAAGTCCTCATAGAAGTGTCCTTAACTTGTAATTTTCCAACCGCGACTTTCCCATAGAGTTGCACGGAACACGCGGTTGTGTTCCCACACTGCACCCATCCTCCGTGGGCTCCCTGTGTCACTCCTCTGGGTGGTTCCTTGGGGTCCCAGCGATTCTACGTGCTCTAGGCACTGTGTCTATTGAAGTCGTTGTTGTTATACCATTTTTTAGTATATGGTCCGGTCTCCCCCTGGAGCCCGTTGTATATTTTGCTACTTACGTATGTTCTATTGTGCTTTATGTTCTAATCTCGTGTCGAGGTTAGTAGAGAGTGTTTTAGTAATAAATACATATTTTTACATAACACTTGTGTGGTTCTCCTTTCATTTGGTCATTCAAGAAGTGAGATTCTGGTAAAACAAGCTGCTTTACATTCCTTCAAGATTAAGCCTGAAGGCTGCTCTCCATAGCTACCACTAGGATAGCTTTCATAAAGGTTATCTTTGACCTCATACATCATAAGGGTCGTGTGGCCTGGTACAAGGTTCCCACTTTAATTAGTGGACAGCATATACCTACCCACCTTCTCATATTGGTGTGCAGCGGTTGGGATTCAAGCTTGCTATTGTTTTACCAGAAAGATCTCATTGAATGATTAACTGAAAACCACTAAAGTACCTAGGTACATATAATACATCAAGATTGAATAAGTATGTTCTACTGAACTTGGAGTTGGGTAAGTCAAGGGCCTAGCAAACCCTTTCTCCAACTCAAGAGAGTTTAGTCTCCACTAGGTTAGGTAGGTGCCTACACCACATAACACTAGTATGTCTTCTAGAGGAGAAGCCAGTGGCTCTCTGCCAACTAGGTATGACCATCTCTCATTCCAAGAATTGAGAAATATGTGTACATCTAGGAAGCTGAGGACAGGGAGAAGTGCAAGCACCCAACGTCTTATAGAGATGTTGCTCTTAGATGACCTCAGAAAGACCCCAGGGTCTGATGAAGTAGAAAGAGTGGGTGGGACAGGAGATGAGGAAAGACCAGGAAGTGAACACTTCTTTGAGCTGGACTCAAACCCTGGCCAGGAGGATCAAAATGATTCTAACCTGGAAAATCCAACTCTTCCTTCAAATGGGGGAGAAGGCCTCAGTGGCCCTCTCTTTACTCCACCAGGAAGAGTGCAGAAGTTGCCTAGAAGATCCAGAACTCCCTCTGTGGAGTCTAATCATTCAGGTACTTCTGTAGGGACTTCCATATGCAATAAGAGGGAATCCTCTTATGATAGACAGTACCAACTTCTGGAGCTTGAGAGAATCAAGCTTAGGCTCAAGAACGAAAACAGGGAATCCCTAGAGCTCCAAAGAGCTACAAAAGATTAGGACTAGAGTCCCATGGTGGCAGCAACAGTGTTCCTAGAAGTAGGGAGTATACTCATGAACATAGGAACCTGAACAAGATAGTCCCTCCCTACCAGAGTGGGGATGACATCCACAAATGGATAACTGCACTGGAGAGGGCTTGTAAAGTACAGAAGGTCCCTCAGGGGCAGTGGGCAGCTATCTTGTGGCTCTCCTTTGCTGACAAAGGTAGAGATAAGCTCCTCACTGTTAGAGAAGAGGATGCTGTCAACTACTCAGTCTTGAAGAGTGCTCTCATTGATGGGTTTGGCTTAACCACTGAGCAATACAGGATTAAGTTCAGAGACACCCAGAAGACACAGACTCAGGACTGGGTAGACTTTGTAGATTGTGCTACTAAGGCTCTGGAAGGCTGGTTACTTGGCAGTAAAGTGAATGATTTTAAAGGATTGTACAATTTAATTATGAGGTAGCAGATCCTTAATAATTGCCAAAATCAGTTGTTGCATCAGTACCTGGTGGACTCTGATCTGACCTCTCCCCAAGAATTGGGAAAGAAGGCAGACAAATGGGTCAAAACCATGGTGAAGTAGAAAGCTCAGAACCAAGGTGGTGACTCTAAGAAGCAAGATGCTAAGACCACAGATAAGGGTGGGGAGAAGGGTAAAGACCAGAAAACTTCACAAGGGCCCCAAAAACCTGCATCTGGGGGGGAGTCACAATCCAACCAGGGTAAAGGCAAAACGAAACCTTGGTGTCATATCTGTAAAGAGAAGACCCATTGGACAAAGGATGCCAATTTTCCAAGGGACAAGGATTCTACTCCTACCACCACTGCCCCTAAGGCAACTGTTCCCCCTAGCTCAGTTCCAAGTGGTGGTACACAGAACAAGGGTTTAGTAGGGTAAACCTTGGGATCTGAGATGGGCTCTGGCCTAGTCAGAACTCCAACTCAGGCTGTGTTAGTCTGTGATAGAGGCATGGATATTGCCTCCTTATTTGTAAGTCCCAGTAACTTGGGCAAGTACAGACAACAGCCTTTGATCAATGGTAAGGAGGCCATGGCATACAGGGACACAGGTGCACGTGTCACCATGGTGACAAAAGAACTTGTGGGCCCTGACCAGATCATACTTGGTGAGATGTACCAAGTGACTAATGCAAGCAATGTCAGGAGAGACCATTCCTTGGCAGTTGTGAATTTCACCTTGGGAGGGGTAACTGGCCCTAAGAAGGTTGTGGTAAGTTCAGACCTCCCTGTAGAATGCTTATTGGGCAATGATTTGGAAACTTCAGCTTGGGCTGAAGTGGAACTCAGGACACATGCAGAAATGCTGGGCATCCCTGTAGATGTGTTTGCCATGACTAGGTCACAGGCAAAAATGTCTTCCACTGAACAGGCCCTGGATCCTGGAATAATGGACCAGGTGCCTTCCAAGAGAAGGAGCAGTAGGGGTAAGGCATTGTCTTTCCCCCTGCCTCAGAGTGAGGATCAGACTCTTGAGGGAGCTGATCTTAGTCCTGAAGAAAGAACTGTCTCAGAGGAACTTGAACCTGACCAGGTTGAGTTCTTGGGGACAGGGGGCCCTTCCAGGGCAGATCTGAGTCAGGAGCAGCTGAACTGCCCCTTTCTTGAACCCCTCAGACAGCAAGCTGCTGCTGAGGCTGCTGGGAGTGCCAGTGGGTCCCATAGGCTCTACTGGGATGATGGAATTTTATACTCAGAGGGTAGAGACCCCAAGCCTGGTGCTACCAGGAGGTTGGTTATACCTCTGAAGTTTAGAGGCTTCCTATTAACACTGGCACATGATATCCCATTAGCAGGACACTTAGGCCAAAACAAGACCTGGGACAGAATTGTCCCTCACTTTCATTGGCCTCACATGTCTGAGGACACAAAGGAGTTTTGTCGCTCCTGTATCACTTGCCAAGCCAGTGGTAAGGCAGGTGGTACTACAAAGGCCCCCCTGATACCACTACCTGTGGTGGGGGTTCCCTTTGAGAGGGTTGGGATTGACATTGTTGGTCCCATGGATCCTCAAACTGCATCTGGGCACAGATTTATATTAGTGGTGGTGGACCATGCCACTAGGTATCCAGAAGCAATACCCCTAAGGGCTACCACAGCTCCTGTTTTGGCTAGAGCCCTCCTGGGAATCTTTTCCAGAGTGGGTTTCCCTAAGGAGGTAGTATCAGACCGTGATGCAAACTTTATGTCTGGTTACTTGACTGAAATGTGGAAGGAGTGTGGTGTGAATTACAAATTCACCACCCCTTATCACCCACAATGCAATGGGTTAGTTGAGAGATTCAACAAAACCCTCAAGGGCATTATAAAAGGTCTCCCTGAAAAGCTTAGGCGTAGATGGGATATCCTTTTGCCCTGCCTTCTCTTTGCCTACAGAGAGGTTCCTCAGAAGGGGGTTGGTTACAGCCCTTTTGAACTTCTGTTTGGACATCCAGTTAGGGGTCCCTTATGTTTAGTGAAGGAGGGATGGGAGTTACCTCTCAAACCACCTAAACAGGACATAGTGGACTATGTACTTGGTCTCCGCTCCAGGATGGCTGAGTTTATGAAGAAGGCATCCAAAAACCTTGAGGCTAGCCAGGAATTGCAAAAGGCCTGGCATGACCAAAAGGCTGTTGTGACTGTGTATCAGCCAGGACAGAAGGTGTGGGTGTTAGAGCCTGTGGCCTCAGCAGCTCTCCAAGACAAGTGGAGTGGACCCCATACCATCATTGAGCAGAAGGGAGAGGTTACCTACCTGGTGGACCTTGGTACTCCCAGGTGCCCCCACAGGGTGCTCCATGTGAACAGGCTCAAGCCATATGTGGATAGGGCAGACATGGGCTTGCTCATGGCTACTGATGAGGGACAGAAGGAAGAGAGTGATCCACTCCCTGACCTGCTCTCACAGAACCCTGATGATGGTTCAGTTGATGGTGTAGCCTTGGCAGGCAGCCTCACTGACCAGCAGCAAACTGATTGTAGGAAGGTCCTCAATCAGTATAGACATATGTTTTCACTGACTCCAAGTCAGACTACCTGGTGCACCCAGGAGGTGGACACAGGTGACAGTCTGCCTGTTAAAAATAAGATTTACAGGCAACCTGATCAGGTCAGGGACTGTATCAGGACTGAAGTCCAGAAAATGTTGGAATTAGGAGTTATTGAGCCCTCAGATAGCCCTTGGGCTAGTCCAGTAGTCTTGGTAGCAAAACCTCACACCCAGGGTGGCAAGAGAGAGATAAGGTTCTGTGTTGACTACAGGGGACTCAATGCAGTCACTAGGACTGATGCTCACCCTATTCCAAGGGCAGATGAGCTGATTGATACTTTGGCCTCAGCCAAGTTCTTAACCACATTTGACCTGACAGCTGGTTACTGGCAAATCAGATTAGCTGATGAAGCAAAACCAAAAACAGCATTTTCAACCCCTAGTGGGCATTACCAATTTGTGGTGATGCCTTTTGCCTTGAAGAATGCACCTGCCACTTTTCAAAGGTTGGTGAACAAAGTCCTTACAGGTCTGAAATTAAAAGCCTGGGCGTTTGGCTGGACTCTGATCTTAGCTTTAAAGTCCAGGCCAGAAAGGTGGTGGCCTCTTGCTTTGGCACTTTAAGGATGCTCCGTAAAGTGCTCCCTTTGAGGCTAGAAAGCTCATGGTCCAGGCACTTATTCTTTCCCGCCTGGACTACGGAAATGCCGTATACCTTGGAGCCCCTACTTCGGTTCTCGCCAAACTGCAAATAGTGCAGAACTGCGCGGCAAGAATCCTCATGGGGACTCGGAACCGGCAGTCGGCCAAACCAGACATGAAGGCTCTCCACTGGCTCCCCATCCGGGAGAGAGTCCATTTTAAGGCCTTATGCATTACCCATAAACTTATGGGAGGAAAGGGACCAGAGATCATCTCCTCTTTGGTTAAGCCCTATCGAGCCAACAGGCGACTACGATCAGATGACCAACACCTGGCAGTCGTCCCTCGAATCAAGAGAGTCAGAAGCGGTGGTCGGCTTTTTCCTACAATGCCGCCAAGCTTTGGAACTCTCTTCCTCTTCAGCTACGTGGGGAACTTAATCATCTTGTCTTCCGCAGACTATTGAAAACCTGGCTCTTCCCTAAATGATTCTGAGAAGCTTCAGTTATCCTCCAGCGCTCGGATGCCTACGGGTAGCTATGCGCTTTATAAATGCTGCTTCATTCATTCATTCATTCATTCATTCATAGTGCAGCTTATCTAGATGATATTGCTGTCTTTAGCTCCACCTGGGAGGATCACCTGGTCCACCTGAGAAATGTTTTGGAGGCCCTGCAAAAAGCAGGCCTCACTATCAAGGCCACCAAGTGCCAGATAGGGCATAGTAAGGTTGTGTACCTGGGCCACCTTGTGGGTGGAGGCCAGGTTCAAACATTGTAGAGCAAAATCCAGACCATCATGGACTGGGTTGCTCCAACTACCCAGACTCAGGTCAGAGCTTTCTTGGGCCTGACTGGGTACTACAGGAGGTTTGTCAAAGGATATGGATCCATAGTGACCCCTTTGAATGACTTAACTTCCAAAAGAATGCCTAAGAAAGTTCAGTGGACAGTTAGCTGTCAAAAGGCATTTGATGACCTGAAGCAGGCCATGTGCACTGCTCCCATTCTGCAAAGTCCTGATTATTCCAAATAATTCATTGTTCAAACTGATGCATCTGAATTGGGGGTAGGGGCTGTGTTATCACAATTGAATGAAGAGGGTCAGGATCAGCCAGTAGCTTTCATAAGCAGAAGGTTGACCCCCAGAGAGAAACGTTGGTCATCTATTGAGAGGGAAGCCTTTGCTGTGGTTTGGGCTCTGAAGAAGCTGAGGCCATACTTGTTTGGCACTCACTTCATTGTTCAGACAGACCATAAGCCCCTCTTATGGCTAAAACAGATGAAGGGTGAAAACCCCAAACTTTTGAGGTGGTCCATTTCCCTACAGGGGATGGACTATACAGTGGAACATAGACCTGGGAGTAACCATGCCAATGCAGATGGACTCTCCAGATATTTCCACTTAGAAGTCTAAGGGTGGGCGGAATTTGCGTAGTCGCGTTACGCAAATCTCCGCGAAATTGCTAACAAATTCCGCGAGCTCGCGGAAATTCCGCGAAATCGCGGAATTGCTTGTCCCGTCCGTTCGCGATGTGTTTTTGCGTGCTCGCGGGGAAATATATCGCTAACTTGCCCATGCGGTCGCTAATGGGCGCGGCCATCTTGTTTTCACTTGTCCCGCCCGCTCGCGATGGTATATCCTGTTCCGGGTCGCGTATTGCATGCTCCCGCCCGTTCGCGATAAGGGTTTCCTGTTCGGGAACGCGTATTACGTGTTCGCGACGGTTTTTGCGTGCTCGGGGGGGGAATATCGCGCGAACTTGCCCATGCGGTTGCAATGGGCGCGGCCATCTTGTTTTTCACTCTATTTCTATGGTTCTGGGCCTGCTTTTCAATCCTCCCTCTATCTTTTCAATCCTTTGTTTCTGTAAACTTATTTTGGGTCTTTTTTGTTTATTATCTATCTCTCTATTTTCCTGATTCTATATTTTGAGTTTCTCTCTACGTTTTGTGTGTTTTTAGCTACTTTTTCACACTTTTTCTATTACCTGCTTTTTCATTTCTTTTACTTACTTTATTTAATACCTACCTTTTCTTTTCCGTCCCCCGCCTTCCCAGAACCATGGCAAAGGGCCACAGCCACAGGGCTCGAAGTCGGAGCCAGAGCCGCGACCGCCTTCCTTGCGGAAGACAGCACCAAAGAGGGGTGCAGGCACGGGCCTTATTCAACGAGGCGGAGGTGGCCGCACTGTTTTTTTTTGTTCAGCGCCACCTCCCCTTAACCCTGGCAGCAGGTGGCAGGCCTGGGTCCGGGTACGGGCTCCGGGAGCGTCGGCAGCGGTGGGGCAAGGTGCGGCGGGCAGTGTTTCGCTGCTCTGGTGTCCGGCGCACACAGAATCAGCTGACGCACCGGTGGTCCGATATTCTGGACCGGGAGCAGGACCTGCTGGACCTGCTAGGAGTGGAGGTCCCGGGGCTTGGTGAGTAGCTATTTAATATTACAACTTTGTGTTCTTCTGCTCTGTGTTATATATTGCGAATATTTTTTTTTTCCGACCAGCAAGAATGCTGCTGTTTACATTGCAGCTAAATTACGTTTAAAAATCTGTGATTGTTATGACACAGGCGCTCGGCGCTACTAATCTTACTTGTTTGCAACTTTGCGCTCGCTTGGCCTGATGATTATGTAAGAGTTTACTTTAGAGAACTTAAGTGATGTAATGCTAGAGAGAGTAGTCCTTCCTTTTTCCTCGTGCCACTAAGAAGGGATAGTGGTGTATTGATAGGTTTAGTTACTTATTAGTTGGTAATTTGTAAGTTGTGTGCGTGACGCATCCTCTGTCACGTCACGGGCTGCTGAGTGATGCTTACCCCAGTCCTTAGCATAACCTTTTGTAGTTTGTTTACTGAGTGTTAATAGGCTTATATCATCACTAGCAGAACATTAGCAGCAACCAGCCAACAATTTGGTGTATGCAAAAATGTATGCATGTGTCCTCCATCTATGCATTTTTGAGGACTAAAATAAATGGAAATGCAGACTTACTGAACAATTGGCCCGTCTGGATTGGAATAGGTGGGCTAGGTCAGGTGGTAGTTAGGCTTGCTAGACGGTCCGTGAATCTCGCAATACTACCAGTCGATCAGATAGGTCAATTTTATTGCAATTTTTGTAACCAAAAATGTTTTTGGTGCCTATTTTAAAATATTTTATTTATTTCACACCAAACTTTAATTTTTGTCTCTTTCTTTATGAAATCTTACATGATCAGCAGCACCCAGGGGCAAGAAGACGGGGTCGCAGGCGGTGGGCCAAGAAGATCTACTAGATGCCTCCCAGGGACAGGACCGCTCCTCTATCGAGGGCTCTGCTGCTGGCCCCAGTAAGTCCTCCAGTGGTTAATATTATTAATTGTATTTCCCAAACTTTTCCTGCACCTTATTTTTTCCGAACTATTATTTTGGTATCCTAATTCTAATTTTTACAAATTCTTCTTTGATCTATACTATCTGTTTCTAAATTCTTGTTATCCCTGCCTCTAACTGCGTCTGCTATGACTCTCTGTACTACTACTATTAGTCTGTCTGTAGCTAAGCTTGCCCAGTTGCCCACTCTTTATTTCAAATATTTTAAATAAAACTCATTCACCAATAGCTATAGCCATTGAGTTTGGGTTGTCCTCTTCTACTACTTCTAGTCTTCTTATTCTTGAGGCTTTTTGACAATTCCCACCAAGAAAATGCCCAAACACATTTTAGAATTTTAGATAGGATAGGACATACTACTACTGTTGTAGGGATTCTGCACATACAGAACTTTGCACAAGAAAATAGGACGTTGGTGATGGGAGGTTGGACCTTCCTCACACCTCAATCGGAAGCCACCACAATCCCCTGACCGACTAGTTATAGTGTCTCATTACTCCGAAATGCCCCCCCCCAAAATACCCAATGAGTAGACAACCCAGACAACATAACACTCCCAACCTCTGTGGCGGAAGCAATGCACACCCTTTGCTCACTCTTGTGTAAGTCCACACCAAATACCACCGAGTCTATGTAAGTTCAAAAGGTTTCTTTTTATTTCCAACTGACAAGCTCTGTATGTTGTATAATGCAGCAGCAACAGCAAAATGTATAAGATTAAAACAATAAACATTGTTACAGTTAGACTTACAAGTTACTTACAACTAAAAGTCCATAGAAGCCAAAAGGCGAGATCATGATAACTGAACATTGGTAGGCGAACCACCCTCCCCTTGGTAGGAATCTAGTTTATATAAAATTCTAAATGGAGATGTGAGAATTCTGGGGAGCCCTCACCTTCGAAGAACCTAGTAGTGGTTACATCATAAGCTCTGCAAAGCTCTGGTTCTTCTTATAAGTGAATCTTCCGTCTGTAATGAGAAAAATGGTGCGCGTTAGTATAGTGCAAGCATTTCTCAGTCGTGCCAAAAAGTGCTTTTTTTTTATGGATAAGCAATATGGACTAACACCATAACTCCATAACAAAGTCGCTTGTTTTTCGACCTTGTACGCAGTGCTCAGACAGTAGCAGTATGAGCTCATGTGGCCTCAAAGGCGTATTTCACAACAAGCTGCGAGGTAACTTGCGCAAAAATAAAAGACAGAGCTAAAATGGTTGCATGGCTCGGGGTAACTTAGCAAAGACTAAAATGACCCTAGGGACCATATAACACTACTAGTGTCTACTCTACTACCTGATTTATACTAGTGATGTATGTTGTATATGTATTAACTTTTTTTCATTCATGCTAGTGAAAAATAGGGGAGGTGTATATGGCATCTGAAAAATGTGTAATGTTTTTTCTAGGCGTACTACCGACCACCAGTACCGGGGCCAGCGGTGAAGGTGACGCGGCCGCTGAGGGTGCAGGCGATGCGGCAGTTGGAGTAGCTGCAGGGGGTGAGCCAGCAGCAGTGGCGGGCGGTGGTAAGTTATATTCCTAATCCTTACTTATTGACATTACACTCGCTGCAAGGGTGTAATGTATACTGTACTATTGAGATTTAAGTAAGAAGTAGTTGTGAACGCCGGTTGAAGAAGACACCCTTTACTTAGCAGCATTAGCAATAGCATTAGCGACGGGAGTCTACTGAGAGTAACCAATGGCCTCTATCGGACTTCAACTCAACTCAGTTATGGAGAAGAATAAAAGTCTGATCAGATGACCTTGATGGATGGGTTGAACGAAAAGGGAAAGAAGGGTGGAAGGAGGCAGGACGGGCGAGATTTTATATTTATGACTGGCAGAGAAGGATACGTGGCATGCATGCATAGGTGTGTGATATGAATCAGATGCATGGGTGGCGGAATGCCTGAAACTCCCACAAATGTTCGAGGCCGAGGTAGTGGGAGGATAGATACATACCACAAATGTTACGTACTGTGCTTGCTAGTGCTACTGTGCCACTATGTGTAGAATGTATTTGTCTGACTGCTTTGCTAAGAGTATATTTTACAATAGTCTTGTTTTTTCTTCTTGATATAGCTACTCCTAAAGTCAACAGGAAGGAGTTGGCAGCCAAGGCCCGGCGCCGTAAGCTGGAGGCCATACAGGCCGAATACCGGCGCCTGGTTCTTCTAGAGGAGGAGGAGGAGGAGGCGGCAGCAGCTGCAGCCTCCTCCAATGCCCCGGGCCCCAGACACCCCCCAGTCTTACGGCGTCACCGCCTGTCAGCCACCCTCCGCCACACAGGAAGAAGCACTGCTGCCCACCCCCACTGTGGATGCAACTGCCGCGCGCTGAAGCACCGCGTGGCCCGCCTGGAGGAGCGCATCCGTGTCCTGGAGAGGCGAGCCCGCTGAGACCCCGTTTATTTATTGCCCCTTTTTTATATCTTATTTGGGTGGGTGGGAATCGGGCGTTGGGTTTTGGACTTTTGGACATTTGTTGGACTTTTTCGTTGCGGGACCTGAACATTGGTTGGGGTTAGGGAGAGGGGTGGGTCAGGTGTTGTGGGATTTTTTTACATAGTTTATTTTTGTTAGGGTATTAAATTACATATTTAGACTTAATATACGATGTGGTTAATGTTTTGTGGGTGGGGTTACTGTTTTACGTCACACGGTTTCCTTGCTGGTGCAGTGCCACAGCCAGTGTTTGATTTAAATAATTGGCTGAGTTACTAAGACACAAACAGACAGATGCGGTACCCGTCACTGAGGGACTTGTCCTACTAGTACTGTCAGTCTCTCCTGATAATCTATGCATTCTGCAACTGGACTCAAAGGGGTGTGTGAAATAGAATTAATGAAAAAAAATCCGTTATTAATTATGCCTCACCCAAACCTCTTCTCTTACCTGTGCTTGATGTTTAACTTGGGCACGGCGATGGCTGCATGGTGGTGATGGTTTTCTTTCCCAACATGCCATGGTTGTGGTGGTAGTAGTAGTAGACCCTGGCAGTAGCACTTGCAAATAAAAGAAAATGAGACAGTCAGTCGCCTGAGAGAGACTGTGGGAGGAGTAGTAGAACAAAGTACAGTACGGAACTTACTGCCAAACAATAATATGCCAAAATACAAGGAAACATAATGGTTGCGGGGATAGCCTAGTACATAGAGTTACAAACTCTAGCTGTGTCGAGTCACTCGACTAGGCCTACAGTACACCGTGGTCCGTGACTCGACACAAGCGTAACCGTTAGTGCTGTTTCGGACGATGACAACAAATCCAATCTATGATGGCATTTAATGCTGATGGATTCGGTTCCTTTGGTAAAAAAAACCAAATATACTGCTCATAGGAGGGTGGGCAAGCAGAAGAAGATCCGCGCCCTGCCTTGAAAATGCATTTATGTTGCTTTAGCCACATCCGCCCCAGCAAGCGTGTGATAAATTATTGGTGTACATTTAATTTAGTCACACCTCAATAAGCCACACAGCCCGGGGGAAGAGGATTAGGGTTTGAAGAATGGTTGGGAAGGGGGTTTTGGGAAAGGTTTGAGAAAGAAAAACAGTACGCATGGACAACAACAAAACACAATCTTGGCAGAGAACCATATCCATAAATCAGTTAAGGGAGAAAAAGGAAATGCATGCATGATGATAACTTGATGGTTAATGATAGTACTTACTAACTACTACTACTAGACAATTAGACAGTACAGGGCAGCAGTATATTATGCTATTTGCCTTGCCTGTCTGCCCTCAGAGAGACCCGAATTACATACAGTTTCTGTTCTTTTGTACCCGCCCGGGCTTAAAGATAGCTAAGAAAAGTCAAAAAATGCTGTAGGGATGATTTGAATTATAAGCAGAGAGCAAACATAACAACAACAACAACACACAGTAGTAATGATTGAAGACAAAAAAAATAATCGAAATTTAAAAGATGATGAAAGTTGATACTGTTACTGTATGTTATCCTGGTCAAAATGGGGAGTTGCATCTCGGCGTTCGTCTTGGTCCTCCATTCCATGGACGCTCCGGCCATCAATCTTGCGTGACGCCACTGCCTGCCTGGCACATGTAGATTCATTGGTAAGGTAAGTGAGAGTTGTTTTTCCCAGTGTAGCACAGGGTAAGGGCCGGCCTGTAATTGCAGATGGGAAAACAAAAGGGATATTAAAAAATCAAGTAGAAAAAAATGCCTAAATTACGGTGGAGTGCAACAAGAACACTTTCAGAGGCGGCATGGATTTGGATACATCATGTCTACTCTAGTCTGTTTCCAGCATTAACCTCCAACAACAACAGGACAGAGCAGGCCCACGGCACCCATGACACATCCTCCATTTAGCGTACCTTTTTTGACAGAGGCAGACAAAGCAGATATACAGCAACATAGCATTTTACAAATTAAGTGACTAAATCAATGCCCCGCTGTCAGTCATACCAAACCACCACACTCGACTCCACCACTACACAGACATGTAGGTCTGCAGTGGTTGTTGTTGACTTGGTTACCTTGTAATGCACTCATGAAACGCACTGAGTTATTCCATCAATCATCTCGGATCGTACTGAGTGACTGGAGTGCGAAGAGATAATGTCACTGTGGTCATCATCATGGTGTGTTGTCCAACTCAGTGTGCAGTAGTGTACAGATTGAGTCCCCTTTCCATATTCAAAATGCAATGGATCGGCCTGCAGTAGAAGTAGAAAATTGTTATTGAAAAACAAGATTGGAAAGAAACATTGCATTGGGTTACTTTTAGTGTGTAGATTAGATAATAGTACACAATGAATTACCTTCATGCACTACAAACAACAACAACACAAATCACTCAGTCAGCGTCCAATGCATGTCATCATTCATTACCTGTTCCTTCTCATCTTCAGTTAATGGGCAGTCTGTATCGGCTCGGAAAGGAGGATAGCTATAGTAGTCATCATCATGTTCCACTTCTTTTGGAGAGACTCACCGAGGCAAGATTTTAGTTTTTCTTCGATTATGCTACATCCAATCATCATCTGGCTTGAGGGCAATAGATTTAGGTCGATTCAGGAGGATGGAGGAGCAGGACTCGGAGGAGTGGACTGAAATGCAGAGAGCTGAAACTCATAAGGCAATAAAATACGAAGACGGTGGTGATGGATTTGTTGTGATTTGAAGTTTCCAAACAGAAAGACAGACACAGAAATAGAAGTAAATAAGGGAGAACCACAGTAAGAAGTGGAAGCCTAGTTGTCAGGGAAGTATAGCTCGTCCTCAAACTCTGGAGGTTCAACCAGAAGTAGGTAATCAGCATCCAACACGCTACTTCCATCACCTGAGCCGCTGTCCTCATCTTCCTGCGGTGATTCATGTATTGTATAATTCGGTGGTATAAATTGCTGATTCATTTTGATCATGGTTAACCTCTCCACGTTTATGGGTGAGAGACTGGTCCTTTTCACTGTTACAATGGAACCAGCAGCACTGAAAACACGTTCAGAAGAGACACTTGCGATAGGGCAAGCCAGATAGTTGATCGCCAGCCTGCTGAGCACTGGCCATTGGCCCCTTTTGCCATACCAATACCGCAATGGGTTTTGATCAATGTAGACCTCTGTTGGGTCATCCAGGTAGGCCTGGACCATTCGGTCAATGTTCAGGGGTGCTAAACTTAGTGCGCCCTCTTTTGTCTTTGCATCAGCACTGGACCTAGCAAGTCCTTGCTGTAAATACCAATTCTGTGCCGTTTGTACTGGGGCTGATGATGATCCGGTTCTTGCTGTTGTCGATAGTGTTGGTGACAGCTGTGAACCAAATGCACTGCCCACAGGCTCTGAAGTTGAACTTGACGCAGGATGCCCTGCTGCAGTACTTGATGTGGGTTTGAGGCCTTTAATTACCAGCCGTTCATTTTCCAATGTACTGGCTGCCTCAGCTATCCAAGTTTTGTACCGGGCAACATCCACTTCTGAAAAAGGGAGTAATGTCTTACTGTGCAGTGCCGCTTTGTACCGTGGATCCAGAATTGTGGCACAAATGTAATGTTGTTGTGACAGAATCTTATTTTGCACCCTTGCATTTTCACTTAAGCGACATGATAAGCTCTCCGCCAACTGGTATGCTTCTTTTTTTCCTCCACACCTATGTACGCTTCACACACCCTCTTCAGCTCTTGCTCTAGCATGTGCAACAATGGGATAGCTTGGCCCATAGTACAGTCCTCCTTGCTGACTTCACGTGTGAAGACCTCGAAAGGAAGAAGCATCTCTGTAAGAGATTTAACTAGGCACCATTCGTCCACCTGAAGGGTCATGCCTTTCACAGCAGCATCCGCCCTTTGCATGACATATTCATTGATTGGTCTGTACTGCTCAAACAGACGGTCAAGCATGTAATACGTTGAGTTCCAATGTGTTGCCACCTCCTGGATCAGTGCTTTGACTGGCATTCTATAGTCACGTTGAATGATCCTCAGCTGCTTCCGGGCTTTAAAAGAATGGCTGAAATGCGTGCATATTCTGCGGCAGGTGGTCAGTAAGTTGCTGACTATGGGTTCTTTTTTCAGAAAGTCTTGAACTATAATGTTAATGCAGTGCGCCAAACACGGGACCCTGAAATACTTACCAAGCGTCATGGCCTTAAGTATATTACTGCCATTATCTGTGGCAACAAAACCAATGTGAAGCCCTCTGGGGCGCAGCCATTCAAAGACCTTGTTGTTAAACTCTTCCAAAATGTTTTCAGCAGTATGGGATTTCTCCATGGCGAACATGGCTATAGTTGCATGTTTCCGAGAAGCATTAAAAATTGCAGCTGTGTCAACAGCACCTACTTCAGATAGCTTGTCTCTAACCCCCACAAAAGAGACCCAGTGTGCAGTGATGCACATGTAATCAGTGGCTTGGCAACTGGTCCACATGTCTGTTGGCAGGTGGATTTTGTGAACAGCACTCTGCTGCAAAGCTTGTCCAACCAATTCAAGCACATCGTGATGTAGTGCTGGAACAGCAACTCGGGCAAAATAGGAACGGCTGGGAACCTTCCATTTAGGGCAGATGGCTGACACAAATTCAAGGAAACCCACCCCTTCCACAAATGAAAAAGGGAGAAGGTCCAGCGCTAACATTTTAGCCAGCTTCGCATTGTACAACCGTGCCGTTGGGTGGTTGCGTTGGTACTGCCCCTCCGACCTAAGCATGCTGTCAATGGTAGGCTGGAATATTTTCCTTAGTGGTGCACCTTTCTTCTTGAACCCAGCTAGGCTCAACGACGCTGCACTTTTGCTCATTGCAGTGCCCGGTTGCCTTGGTGTCTCATGTTGACTCTTACTACTGTGCCACTGAGATGTTGCTGAGGATGTGGGCGTTACCAGTACACTGCTGGGGGTAGGGCTATAAATGTCTCCCTCTTGTTGACCTTCCACCGCGATCATATCTTCCCCTACTTCTTCATCCCCAACAACAGCAATGGGTCCAGTTTTACTTTTTTGTAAGTGAAGTAGGTGAGCCTCCCACCTGATAGTGTGGTGTTTTTTGAGATGACTTGTTTGTCCTCCGGTACCATAGTTTGTACCAAGCTTACCCCGCCTAACAGCCTGCCGACAAATTGAGCATATAGCAATGTTCTCCTCCTTACTGCTAACCGAAAAGAAGTCCCAAACTGGGGAGGAGAACTTTCTGGCGCTGCTGGAGGTGCCACTTTCAATACCAGATGAAATGGAGGGTGTGCATGGAATTTGACTCTGTGCACTTACATTACCACCACCTACTGAGGTGGTGGTTGAGCTTGATGTAGGTCCCTGCCGGGCCTTTGCAAAGGCAAATATGGAAGCTGGAGGTCGTGTTGGCGTTACCTGTGTTGGTGGTATCCGTGCTACATCCCTCGCAGCGATTTGGGATAGTCTAATAATGTTGGTCTCCATCTCCGCAGACCCAGGAGTGATGTTCGTGATGACTGGCTCTTCATCATCATCACCCCCTCGTCTACATCTACCTCCATAACTGTAAGGCTTTCTGGAACCTTCCTTTTCACTAGCCTTGTCTTGTGGTGTGCATCACTCTCAGGCTGAGCTGGTGGCTTCCAAGTGGCATCTAGATCATCAGAAGCGGGGCTTGAAGAAGAAGTTGATGTACTAAGCCTCCTTTTCCTTGCTGGGGGTATGGAAGACACTGGATCTTCTGGAACAGTGGCTTGCTCCTCTTCGTCTGCAAAAAGCTCGATTTCCTGAACTGCCCCTACTTCAGGTGGAACAGCTACTATTGTGGGCTGTGGTTCCGGCTGTGGCTGTGGTTCCGGCTGTGGTTGCGGTTCCGGCTGTGGTTGCGGTTCCGGCTGGGGTTGCGGCTGTGGTTCCGGCTGTGGTTGCAGTTCCAGCTGCGGTTCGGGTTGCGGCTGGGGTTGCCCACTTATCTCCTGAGTTTGCGCCTGCGAGTGCGTGGATTGGGTACTACTTTGCGATAATGACATTTCAACATCACTGGTCGTTAGTAGACTGGCTACCTCTGCCACAGTCATGGGCTTGGGCCTAGGTTGCTGGGGTGGGGCCACTGATGCAGAGGTGCTGCTCCCAGCTTGGTCCCCGCTGGACACCGCTGCTGCAGGCGTAAGTTTTTTACCAAAAAACACATCGGCCGGCACCCCAGTCTTGGCAAGTGCCACTTCCTTCTTCTCTCCCTTCTTCTCACTGGCAACTTTCTTGCTACTGGAGGACCTGGTACCTTTCTTTGGGGCCATCTTCTTCAGATGTCAGCAGGACGCAGGTGCACAAGTTGCAGAGATGTCTGTGGTCACACGTGGACGTGACGCGCAGCGGGACTTCAGCCTGGCAGTACAACGGGTGATGATGATGATGACACCTCCTCCTCTGTCTTTTTGTGCACCTAAAAGCAAAGAAGCCAGGAGAAGAACATCAGTGAAATGTTGCATTTGTTGTTGTGGTTCAATTACTAGTAGTACAAACAAACAAATAAAAGATATAAATGAGTGTAGCCATTTGTGAGACTGTCAACAAGGGCTTTCATGGTATACTGTGTACACTGTCAGGACAACCAAAATACAAATGTAATAGAAGTGGACCCTGTTTGGCATTAAATTATTTGCTCATCACATCATTCAGGGAGCTGCAGCTGGCAAAGGGGATGGATGCAAGCAGTAAGCCAAGAGGAAAACCATGCAGGCCTAAATGGCAAAAGCAGCACACTTATAACTCCCACCAGAAATGGCCACCAGCCACATGGACACTCACAAATCACAAGCAACAAGCATGAGGCCTTGAAAACAATGTACTGAAACAGGCCTACGATAGCCAGGCAAAGGCTGCATGGTAAACCACACTGCTTTGCCTGTAATGCAATAAAATGCAAAAACGAAAATACACAGGGCTAAACAAGGCCTGCAACACACCACACACAACTAAGGCATGTAACACACCCCAAAAAACAGAAATACACCCAAAAAATTAATCCACATTTTGCAATTCAATGCCATCCATGTGCCCTAAATGATGTTTAAATTCAACTGAACACACAAACAGTTCTTTTATGCACCCCTGACTATCTCTGGGCCCACTGGATGGAAGGCCTGTTGGCAGATTAGGCTACAAGCTTGCAGGCCTATGGCAAAAAGCACACTGCCTGGCTTCAAAATGGCCGCCAGCCTCATGGCCAGGCACACAACAACAAGATACTGAACACAGACAATGCAGGCCTATGGCAAAAACACACTGCCTGGCTTCAAAATGGCCGCCAGCCTCATGGCCAGGCCCACAACAACAAGAAGCCTAGGCCACAAAGGAAACACATGCAGGCCTATATGGCAAAAGCAGCACACTTATAACTCCCACCAGAAATGGCCACCAGCCACATGGACACTCACAAATCACAAGCCACAAGCATGAGCCCTGGAAAACAATGTACTGAAAACAGGCCTACGATAGCCAGGCAAAGGCTGCATGGTAAACCACACTGCTTTGCCTGTAATGCAATAAAATGCAAAAACGAAAATACACAGGGCTAAACAAGGCCTGCAACACACCAAACACAACTAAGGCATGTAACACACCCCCAAAAACTGAAATACACCCCAAAAATAAATCCACATTTTGCAATTCAATCCAATGCCATCCATGTGCCCTAAATGATGTTTATATTCAACAGAACACACAGAAACAGTTGTTTCATGCACCCCTGACTACCTCTGGGCCCACTGGATGAAAGGCCTGTTGGCAGACTAGGCTACAAGCTTGCAGGCCTATGGCAAAAAGCACACTACCTGGCTTCAAAATGGCCGCCAGCCTCATGGCCAGGCCCACAACAACAAGAAACTGAAGACAGACAATGCAGGCCTATGGCAAAAGCACACTGCCTGGCTTCAAAATGGCCGCCAGCCTCATGGCCAGGCCCACAACAACAAGAAACTGAAGACAGACAATGCAGGCCTATGGCAAAAAGCACACTACCTGGCTTCAAAATGGCCGCCAGCCTCATGGCCAGGCCCACAACAACAAGAAACTGAAGACAGACAATGCAGGCCTATGGCAAAAAGCACACTGCCTGGCTTCAAAATGGCCGCCAGCCTCATGGCCAGGCCCACAACAACAAGAAACTGAAGACAGACAATGCAGGCCTATGGCAAAAAGCACACTGCCTGGCTTCAAAATGGCCGCCAGCCTCATGGCCAGACCCACAACAACAAGAAACTGAAGACAGACAATGCAGGCCTATGGAAAAAAAGCACACTACCTGGCTTCAAAATGGCCGCCAGCCTCATGGCCAGGCCCACAACAACAAGAAACTGAAGACAGACAATGCAGGCCTATGGGAAAAAAGCACACTACCTGGCTTCAAAATGGCCGCCAGCCTCATGGCCAGGCCCACAACAACAAGAAACTGAAGACAGACAATGCAGGCCTATGGCAAAAAGCACACTGCCTGGCTTCAAAATGGCCGCCAGCCTCATGGCCAGGCCCACAACAACAAGAAACTGAAGACAGACAATGCAGGCCTATGGCAAAAGCACACTGCCTGGCTTCAAAATGGCCGCCAGCCTCATGGCCAGACCCACAACAACAAGAAACTGAAGACAGACAATGCAGGCCTTTGGAAAAAAAGCACACTACCTGGCTTCAAAATGGCCGCCAGCCTCATGGCCAGGCCCATAACAACAAGAAACTGAAGACAGACAATGCAGGCCTATGGCAAAAAGCACACTGCCTGGCTTCAAAATGGCCACCAGCCTCATGGCCAGGCCCACAACAACAAGAAGCCTAGGTCACAAAGGAAACACATGCAGGCCTATATGGCAAAAAAGCAGCACACTTATAACTCCCACCAGAAATGGCTACCAGCCACATGGACACTCACAAATCAGAAGCAACAAGCAGGAGGCCTGGAAAACAATGTACTGAAACCAGACCTATAATAGCCAGGCAAAGGCTGCATGGTAAACAACACTGCTTTGCCTGTAATGCAATAAAATGCAAAAACGAAAATCCACAGGGCTAAACAAGGCCTGCAGCACACCACACACAACTAAGGCATGTATTTAGCACACAGCCCAAAAACTGAAATACACCCAAAAATACACATTTTGCAATTCAATCCAACGCCATCCATGCCCCCTAAATGATGTTTGAAATTAAAAAATACATCACACAGCAAAGGAACAGTTGTTTCATCATGCACCCACCCATGACTAGCTCTGGGCCCACTGGCTACAGTGGCTACCCACCACTATATTTATTTTTAAAAATGATGAAAATTAAAAAAATTGTAATTGCAGCAACTGCAATGACCCAATCAAACAACACCAACTTACTTGTAAAATCTCAAATCCAAAAATCCTCAAATCCAATGATAATGATGCAGCAGATACAAAGAGTGATCCTTCCAGCTCAAATCCAAGTGAAAAATGAACAGGAGAGGGAGAAAGCACTGGGAGGAGCCTGCTGGAAAGGAACAGGAAGTAGTAGACTCTGTGGCACTTCCTCCCTCTCCCCCACCCAAAAAATGAGAAAAAAGGACCCCCAAATATCAATCTGAGGTTTTTTTCCATGGAAATCATCAGTTTATAGAAGGTTTTATGCTGCTCGCGATATTATTCTTCTCCAGATTGAAAATTTTGCGTGTTCGGGATCGCAGGTTTACAAAGATTCCGCCGGAAATCCGATGGCGCGCCCGAATGACGTGTTCGCGACCGCAATCTCTCTCGTGGTGCACGATGGCGCGACGAATGACGTGTTCGCGATCGCACACTCTTGCGTTGTCTGATGGCGCGGCGAATGACGTGTTCGCGATCGCAAACTCTCGCAGGATCGCGCGGCCGGCTACCGAAATCTCGTGGCGCACGCGAACGAATAGGAAAACCAGTCGGCGAACGCAGGAATCCCGGTAAGTCATAATCGCGTGCGCTAGAATGCATTTTTAAAGCGCGAACAAGAAAAAAATTCCGCTTCGCCGCGGATCGCGGAATTGTTGGCAATTCCGCGTTCTCCGCAGAACGCGAAATTGCCTAAATTCCGCGAGCGGAGCGGAATTCAATGCCCAGGGTTACTTAGAACATGAAGACTCAACTGGTCAAGGTTAGTTTAATGTCCTTACGTTTGGGGGGGGTTGTGTAGGAGAGTAGGATCTGCTTCTTATAGTTACCCCCACTTTTTGCTGATGTCTCACTGTTTTTGGCCTAGTCTGACTGGGATCCTGCTATTCAGGACCCCAGTCTATCTGCTTTCTCCTGTAAATTGCAATGCATGTACTTTAGGTACACTCCAGATTGGATACTGGGGTGCCCTTATAAGTCCCTAGTATATGGTACACCATGTACCCAGGGCATAGGTACCCCAGAGGCCTCCCATGGGCGGAAGCATGTATTATGCCCCCCATGAGAGGCCATTCAAAATGACACAACAGGTCTGCTACTGCAGCCTGTGTAAGGTGGTGCATGCACCCCTTACTGGAGATATAGGTTCACTATATCCCTTCTAAATCATTACACATATAAACCTATCAGTCACCCCTATGGCAGGCCTTATCAATCCTGAAGGCAGTGTGCTGGGTTTTATGTGAGAGTGTGCCCCTGCATGAGTAGGGCCCCTCTGCAGCCTTCGGAATCCATTCCCCGGGGTTGTCTGTGATACAGCCAAACCATATATACTTAAGTGCATTATAACCTCGCGGTAAATGCTAACTTTAAAACGGCTGCTTAGAAACATGTCGTGTTTGGTGTCAAACACCTTGGAATCATACCTCCACACCAGTAACTGGTGTGGGAGGTATGATTCCACCCTTGTAGAACCACTACTATGGGTCACCGGTCTACCCAGTACCAGATTCTCCGACCTGGGTAGCACAAAATGGATGCTGCCAGCCACAGACATGAGTCTGCCCTCCTGCTGCTGAGCCAAGCTCGAGCAGAGGAAGGCCTGACAATAGGTTTCCTGTCACAGGGAGGTGTGACCACCTCCCAGACAGGCTTTAGTGTATTGGGGCTGGGTGGGTGCACTCTTATAGTGCCAGAAAGTCTGCACTGGGCGCACATTTGGTGTCCCTGGGCATAGTCCAGCTAGAACCAGTTCTGGGAGGCGTTGGCACCTGCTCTGGCGCGGAACTGGACAAAGGACATGGGTGTAGCCACCCCTCTGTCCTGCCCCTCCCCTAGGAGGGTCCCCAGAGTCAGTCCAAATCCTTCCCATGGGTATAAAGTAGGAAACCTGATACCAGGACTTTAGATTATAGCTGGACAAGACTCTGAAAAGAAACCAAGTACTTCGACGGTCTACACTTCGCTGGATGACAGAAGAATCTCCCTTGGAGTAAAGGAGTTACTCCCCTGCAGCAGCAGGCACCTAAGCGCATCAGACCGGTTTGCATCTCCCGAGCTCCTGCGGACTCCTAACGTCCCTGAGGTTGATCTGACCTCTCAGCAACTCTGAGACCAGTATCCCTCGTAGGGACCGTGCAACCCGAACCCCTGTGCACCGTGTACATTTGCAGCAGCATATGCTTTTTGGCAATCCCTGAGGCTGTGCTTTGGACTACGTGTAGTCCCAACTCCGAGCATCATTTGCACCAAAAATATCCGGCCTCCACTCCACGAGTTCTCTGTGGGCTGGCACTTTGTAAATTCGCTCGAGGTCACCTCGCGATCCCTGGTCCGTTGACTTGTGGGTCACCTTGATTGTTCTTGGGCTTCCCTGGTTGCTCCAGACGTGCCCTGACTCTCCATTGCTTGGAGAGTCCCCTGGACCTTGCTGGTCCACACCGTAACCGGTTTCCTCTGCCTGCGTGGGTTGCCGTTACCAAGGCTTGTTGGTGCTCCAGCCGGACACTGACCCCTCAGCTCTCGACATTCTTTGTGGGACAGCTCACCTCCGGACCCTGGTCGTCGTCGACGTCTCCTGGTCCCCGTGGCTGCAGAGACAAACACCCTTTCTCTTCACCTGAAGCACCCGACATCGGTGGGCATTCGACTACCGAGCCCCTGGTCACCTGAAGTGACCCAGACTCTGTCCCCTCTGCTTTCAGGTTTTTCTCACCTCGAATCCAGGCTTGGATTCCACCAGACACTCTTCGCCTTCCTGGCAGCAGTACTTTCTTGCAGCTCTCCATTGAAAACGACGGAGGTTTCCGACACCACTTGACCCCTATGCACCCGGCTCCTCTGGGATAGGTAACTCGGGTACCTCGGTACTCACAAGGGTGCTGGCCTTAGAACCTCTTATGTTCCAAAGGGTTTGCTTGAAGTCCTCGTAGAAGTGTCCTTAACTTGTAATTTTCCAACCGCGACTTTCCCATAGAGTTGCACGCAACACGCGGTCGTGTTCCCACACTACACACGTCCTCCGTGGGCTCCCTGTGTCACCCCTCTGGGTGGTTTCTTGGGGTCCCAGTGATCCTACGTGCTCTAGGCACTGGGTCTATTGAAGTCGTTGTTGTTATACCATTTTTTTAGTATATGGTCCGGTCTCCCCCTGGAGCCCGTTGTATATTTTGCTACTTACGTATGTTCTATGGATTAAGTATTGTGTGCTTTATGTTCTAATCTCGTGTCGAGGTTAGTAGAGAATGTTTTAGTAATAAATACATATTTTTACATAACACTTGTGTGGTTCTCCTTTCATTTGGTCATCCAAGAAGTGAGATTCTGGTAAAACAAGCTGCTTTACATTCCTTCAAGATTAAGCCTGAAGGCTGCTCTCCATAGCTACCACTAGGATAGCTTTCATAAAGGTTATCTTTGACCTCATACATCATAAGGGTCGTGTGGCCTGGTACAAGGTGCCCACTTTAATTAGTGGACAACATATACCAACCCACCTTCTCACAGTCTTGCCATAAGTTCTGAGGTTTTCATGCTGTCAGTGGCACTGAAGCTGCTTCCACTTTGTGTGTCCACCTGCCCCAAGCTCTTCACACTGTCCATACGCCGCAAGTGCCTCCACACTGTGTCTGTTTACCCAAGCTCCTAACACAGTCCATACGACGCAAGTGCCCCAAAACTCTGTCTGTGTACCCAAGCCCCTCACACTGTCCAAACGCTGCAAGTGTCCCAACACTCTGTCTGGTTACCCAAGCCCCTCACACTGTCCATACGCCGCAAGTGCCTCCACACTGTGTCTGTTTACCCAAGCTCCTAACACAGTCCATACGACGCAAGTGCCCCAAAACTCTGTCTGTGTACCCAAGCCCCTCACACTGTCCAAACGCTGCAAGTGCCCCAACACTCTGTCTGGTTATGTGTGTGTGTGTGTGTGTGATGTGTGTGTGTGTGTGTGATTTGTGTGTAAAGCACATGTGTAGGTGTGAAGTGTATAGTGCCATACTGCACTTGTTGTTTTCGATGAAAGACAGGAAGCTACCCTCACAATAGAACCTCCCAAATTAGATGCCATTCACCTGCAGATACACAGAGCCCAGCCAATCACCTTTGTCCTCCCCTATACACTCCTACACTCTTTAACCAATCACAGGGGGTAGCCTTAATCTGCATACAATAGGATTAGTGCTCTAAACTCACTTTGGTGTGCACTATGGCATGCATGCAGGGTTTACTGTGCAGATACAATATAAAGCATGACATACATGCATGTTCCGCTAAGGTAATAGTAATATATTTGCCCTGTTGTTAAAGAACCACTTCAGACAAAACTAACATTGAAAGAGTGCTTGGAAAACACTTTAACAATTAACACCTAAGTGGCATGTGTATGCCTAGACCTGGGTCCCTTGCTCTCTGTGTCACTGGAACCAAGCTGTACCCGGCTGATGAGCCGATAACTAAGGCAAACCCGGTCCCAGGATGCTTGTGTTCCAGTTCAGAGAGAGACCTGACTTGGCAGTTCTGGTTGGACTGTTCCCATGAGGAACAGGGTCAAGACTGATTTGCATAGGGCTGGGTCCGAACTGGGGTGGCGAAGTGAGCTAAAGAACGATGGGTTGGAGTGCCACCCGAGTAATTTCTAGTGATTAGAGTTATTGAAAGCAGCCTCTCATCACCTTTCATGTGTTTCATGTACCACCCTAAGTGGCATGGGTATGACAAGACGTGGGTCCCTTGCTCTCTGTGTCTCTGGAATCAAGCTGTACCCGGCTGGCGAGCCCATAAATAGGGCGAAGCTGGTCCTGGCTTCCTTTTGTTCCAGTTCAGAGAGGACCTGACTTGACAGTTCAGGCTGCACTGTTCCCATGAGCGACAGGGTAAAGACTGGTTTCCATATGGCTGGGTCCAAAGTGAGGTGGCGAAGTGATCTAAAGAACGATGGGTTGAGTGCACCCCGAGTGATTGCCAGTGGTTAGACTTATTGAAAGCATTTCTCCCATCACCTTTTGTGTGTTTCATGCTAAAAAGGCTTGGCACTTGAGGTCCAGAGTCCACACCCAAAGTTCTGGGCCTGTGGTTAAACGGGCGGGGTATTTCCACAAACATGCTGCGTTTGCAGACACAGAGAAGTTTAAGTACATCCATCCAGTCCTAAATATGTCACAATGTATGCGGCACATGCCACAGAATTTGCAAATGGAAGAGGGTGCATGATTGCAGATAGATGTTAGTTTCTAGCTGTGGTGAAGAAATGTTGTCCCTACCATTGCAAACTTCTGTGGAAAACTTCTTAAAGAGTGCATTGTTTATGTCTTTCCCACGTTAGAGTCAAAGCCTTTCCTTTTTGACGGTTTATGTCACATACATCCTTGTTCAGCAGTAACCAATGATCTCACATTTTATATACTTTGGGAAAAATGAGCGCTCATGTCCTCCACAATTTCATTGTGCATAGAAAAAACACACCAATGCAAACTTGCGGAGAAAACGCCGGCATTCGTTTGTGTTGTTGATAGCTACATTCAAAAAAGCAAAAATTGTAATGCAAAAAAATGTGAAAACTGTTCTATCTTTGCTAGGTAGGAGAGCAGCAAAAAAAATCTTCCTGTGCCGTACAAATTAACTGACAATGCGGAGAACATACTTGGCACAGGCTAAGATGAAGGCAAACCACAAAACTTTGCAAACTTTAGTTGCGAAAACAAAGCTTTGTGTACCCGGAAGAAGTGCAGCGCTTTGCCTTCATTCAGTTGTTGATGGTAAGGCTGAAGCGTTTTCAAAATGGCTGTAAATTGTGAAGCTTGAAACTGGGGTGGTGACGTATTGGACTATTCTTCTGAGACAGTTTCCTCATGTATCAACTTAGGGAACTGCTTAGCTAAGTGCAACAAAAGGATATGCAGTTCCATTTATGAATGCAACCATCATAATTGAAAGTAGTGCAATCATGGGTAATTACAGTGCTTAATTTGAGAAGGTGGTTTCCGGTGCTCAGCACCAGCACTTAATCATCAACACCGGTGCTTTTCATGAGCACCAGTTAAGGACACGTTCATTTACGGGGAGATTGAGTGATTTGTCCAGAATCACAGGACGTTGAGCGGACACTGAGACTCGAACCTGGTTCCCCCTTTCCGAAGTGGGCAGGTCTGATCATTATGCCACATGCTCTCCCCACATGGTTAGTAGTAGGTTCTGTTTTAGGTGGTGCTAACAGGAGAAATGGGCTGGTGCGAACTGCCAACTGACGAGAGCCCCAGCATTTTTTTATTTTTACAAATTAACCACTGGGTAATGGTGCAATTCATTTTATACATTACAATAGGGCAAGTGTAAGCTGAAAACTCCTTGCCTGGCTTTTTCTCCCCATAAATTGATCTGAAGTCATTACCATTGTATATGAGAGATCTTGCTTGTTCTGCGGTAACTCAGCGATTACACTTCAGCGCATTGTTCTGTGATGGCACGGAAGTGAGAAATGAGCCTTCTGGCGCAAACCCATTATTTTTACTGTTTTTTTTTTGCCATGCCCCTTGTAGCTGAGATAGGGCCCCAGATGGAGGATGCAGTAGTTGACAGGGCCAGCACCCCTTGCTTTTTTCGTCCCCATGACCCCACTACCCCCTCCCCCACCCTCATGTACACTAGTCCTTATTCGCTGTCTGTTAGGAGGTCGCTTCCCTCCTCCCTCTTTTCCCAGTGGGAGCTGATACTTGTTTTATCATCTGTGACAGCTTAGTGTTCGTACCGCTACTGTACACCTTTGGCTTTGATGCGTGGATGCTGCTGTGAAAACCTAATAAAGAATTGATGTACAAGAAAAGCTTGTTTTGCGGTATGAGCAGCCAATGTGAGAGACACCCAGACTGCAGCTCGGAAATGGAGTCTCAGCATTCAGCTCTGCAATATGAGTTCTTCTTTAAAAATGCAAGAATGCGGAACTGCAGGCTCATACGGGACTGTGAACGCTGCTTATTATTAAACCAGTGTGCTTTTTATTTTTTAATTAAAGGTGATTTGAATTATCAGCAAAATATTATACTTGAACTCAATGGGAAACTACATTTTCTCATGCAAAGGCAAATGTGAAACTGTTAAGCCAGGAAGTAACTGCTTGGTGTATGCTGTACTACACTCTGTTTGCCAAACTCTCTCTCACTCTGCCAATACGTTATAGACTGTTGCGAGCATTATAACATGATGGCTAGTAGCGGTTCAACTAGCCAGCCTCGCCTAGCGGATGCATGTATTTCCTCCCACTTGAGTAACGAGGGAGATATTTGCACCACGATTGAACTTAAACTATCAGCACTGATCGATCCCATATTAAAGAAGTTGTCCCTGATTGAAGAAAGACTTGACAAAATAGAGATGGGTATTGTTAATTTCCCCCTAAACAACTCCAATGGGACAACGGTGGGTGGGGTCACAACACAATTGAATGAGAGGCCAGTGGGAGTATCTGGGGGCCCGTCCAGCAGTGCAAGTTGCTTTCCATCTTTGTCAGGCACTGTCACAAAGGTAACACAACCTGACAACCGACCTCAAACCATAAAGCCCTTATTTCCTACTATGAAGCAGGTAGAGAGACTCACTAGCCAGCAGAAACATCAGCCCCACATTTCCAGCCCTTTGAGTACCCAGACCTTTCTACACCTACCACCGGAAGCTACGCCACACACAGTTGTTCTGTCCAACGTCCCAGTGCTCCCCTCTGGAGCGCGGGAGCACTGGTCCACGCTTAGAAATAAGGCACTACATTTGTTGAGTGTTAGGACCGGTATCAAGGAACCTCTTTTTCATGAGTTTAAGATGGTTCGCAGAGTTCCTTGGGTGGGTAAATTCTACAAGTCTCTCCCAGGTGATTGTGTGGTTCTTAGCTTCAGATCCCCCAGATTGGTTCAGCACATATTGGAGAGGGCGGGCAATTGTTTCATCAAGGAGGATGATATCAATTGTGTCCTGCTGGGCTTTTTCTACAAAACAGAAGGGATTATTGGACGCAGAGAGAGGAGGGGCGAACCAAACATGTGTGACCAACATACTTTCCAGATTCCCATTAGCAATCGATTTCACGCTTTAACTTCCATGGAAGAAATAGATTGACTTAAAGCTCCTGGCGGCCCGACTAAAACAGGAGCCCTAAGATCTAAGGGACCAATCAGGGCAGTTACGGGCTCTCCCGACCTAGTCCATACAGGGTCGTTTCGTACTTGGGATGTCTCTGTTTCTGGTTGTGTCTATCGTAGCCGTGCCGACCCTGGGCATGTTTGTGGAATTGGGATGGTTAAAATACTGGAGGAGAGGACGAGGGATTCTATTATTACCTCCTCGGCTACCCCCACCCCTATAGCGTTTCTCAACAGTACAACAGTTTTCCCAGCAAGTCAGTGGTTGCGGGCAATAGTAGTACGGGCGCAACTGACCATCTTAACACCACCGTAAAAAGGCTTGTACAGACATCAATGTCTTTTTCTTCCTGGAATGTAGCTGGTTGTCTACCAAAACTGTCTCTACTGACTGGGCAGTTTTTATAGATAACTATGACATCTGGTTCTTTCAAGAAACTTGGTCTTTGACTCCCATTTTCTTCCCTGGTTATCTTAATTTTTCCAAACCAGCGTTGGGGGGCCAGAAAGGTAGGCCGTCTGGCGGACTCACATGCTGGGTTAGGCAGTTAGATGGATGTGTGGTGCAGGAAGTTTACATTGACAGTCCCGATATAATGGTATTGCGGTTACGGATGGCTGATGCGTTAGACGTTCTGGTAATCAACGTCTATGCCAGAGGGTCGCCTGGGGGTAGAGCATCAACTGTAGTTGCCCACCTTGACAAGTTTTTAGGTAGTCTGGGGGGTGGCTGCAACTTAATAATAGCGGGCGATTTTAATTGCACTTTTGAGCCCCTCGACCATGAAGATGGTAACCTTAGTCTGGAAGAGGATGCACAATGGAACATCCCGCAATTAAATTTAAGCCCAATTAAAAAGTGGACTGAGGCTGCACTACAGCTCAAAGGGTTGTGTCTGGAAAGGAGACTCAGAGCAGTAAATGGGAGGACTCATTCAGATAGTGAGGGTACTCACACTTTCGACAATGGATCAAGAAGTAGTCGTATTGACTACATATTTCTCAATGTAGAAATCTGGTCTTCTATGTTAGACATGGTGGTCCAGGAGCGGAATGAAAGTGACCAAAACCCGCTGATCCTAACCTTAAAGGTTCCTGACCTTTCTAGTAATGACTCTAGGGCCGCTGAGGACAAGTTAACTGAGGCCATACTTACTAATGATATGAGGAGAGTCAGATGGGCAAGATTGGTGGATAACAAGGGTGATGTGGCTGAGATGAAATCCATGGTCGCTCGCTCACTCTCTATCTTACACGATTGTGGCTCCCAAGAGGCGGTAAACCGCATTATCCCCGAGGTCCATAATGAGCTCTTCGGGAAGCTCACATTTTTTTTTATTAAACCCAATAAACAAACGAGGGCTCCATCCATTAAGGCAGCCTCCTGGTATAATAAAGCTTGTAGAGAGGCTTATAGGTCACTGGCTAGGGCTATTAGATCACATGCTACGGGGGATATAAAAAAAAGCCAGAACTAGGTACAAGGCATCCCAATTGCAAGCGAAGAAGGACTGGGATGAGTCCCGATGGCAGGACCTGCTTGTAGCAAGCAAAGAGCAAAACTCGATGCATTTCTGGCAACTCGTCAAATGGGGCAGTGGAGTTATATCCCAAGTTCCCATGAATCATGTTGCCCCAGAGGTGTGGGTGTCCCATTTTGAGGCACAGTTTTCAGCCACTAATTGTAGTGATCCTATCAACCTCCTACCCGTTTTTGATACCAGTGCCTCCTTTTCCTGCCTCGAGGTGGAAAATGTGCTAAAATCGATCCCACGAGGCCGGGCTCCAGGTCCAGACTGTATTCCGGCTGACCTGTTTGTATCGGACAAAGAGAATTGGGTCCCCTACATAAAATACCTTGCAAATGCAGTAGCTAGTGGCGCAGCTATTCCGGAAACTTGGTTCGGTGCTGAAATTTTACCTTTATACAAGAAGGGTGATCGTTCCCAAACAGGCAACTACAGGCCAATAAGCCTTATTGATTCTCTCCAAAAAATAGTCGCAAGGCTCGTCTTAGTCAGAATTCAGGCCTGGATAGACGAGATGGACATTTTGACCCCCCTACAGGCAGGGTTTTGTCCCTGTTAGAAATGGGGGTCTCTAGTTGGCAATGGCGGGCCACTGTCCAAGTAGGGACCCTTCTTCCTAAGTCAGAGTGAGAGGGCTACCCTCTTTAATACCCCCGCTCAACCCTGTGGTAACGTAGCACAAGCAGGTAGGCTTATCTCAGAGGCAGGGTGTGAAGCATTTATGATCATACACAGTAACACAGTGAGGAACACTACAAAGGGACACCACACAAGTAGTTATTATAAAAAATAAGTATCTTTATATATAGGCAGATTTATCACAAGACCAATAACTGTAAAAGCCACAATACTGTCAAAAATAGGATAGCTGTTGAAGGGCTGTCAAAAATAGTTCAAAGGTTGCAAAAATAAGGTTCAAGTTCAAAGCAGTGGTCTCTGCGACCCTTTCTTTCACAAAGTACCTGGGTTTAGTAGCAAAACCAACAAAGTGTCGCAAATAAGCTGTAGCGATGATTCTCGGCACGCGAGGCCGGCGATGCGTTGAAATCCTTGCCGCAAGGGAGGATGATGCGCCGATCTGCGGGATGCGTGCGGAGACGATGCGACAAACTTCTGCACGCTGGACCGCCGATGCGATGACTTTCTTGCCGCGTGGGAGAAGTCGATGAGGTGATCCTGTTGCGCTGTGCGATCGTGTTGCGATGCGAAGACAGGACGCTCCGCGAGGGAGCGACGAAATTCGGTGCGATGCGATCAAAGTGGCGAACGCACGGCGTCCGCACTGCGATGTCTCGAAGCGATGATTTCTTTAAGGGTTGCGAGTGCGCGGCGACAGCAGCGCGATGATCTTTCCAGCGCGTCTCGGCTGCAGCGGCTCGCAAAGGGGCGTCAACGATGGTTTCGGGTTGCGGGCCCTCGGCGGTAGTAGCGCGATGATTTTCCCAGCGCTCTCGACTGCAGCGGCCCGCAAAGATGCGTTAGCGTCGATTTCTTACCCTCTTCTCTCTGATGCAAACTAGAGGCCCTGGAACTCACAGGAGCCTCCTCAGCAGATAGCAATCCTCGCAGGGAGGAAGCAGGAGGTTGGTGGTGGAGTCTGTTGTGCCTGAGACTCCAGCAGGAGGCTAGCTCTTTTCCTAGCCCTTGGGTGATTGCTGTACAAAAATAAAAGTTCTCTCAAGAGTTCCTTTTCCTCTTCTTCAAGGTCCAGTGGTCACTGCTGCAGGCCAGTGCAAGAAACAACACACAGCACAGGGACAGTCACTTCCTGCAGATTCCTCCAGTGGCACGGACAGAGTTTCCTCTCCAGATCCAAAAGCAATACAAAAATAGGGGTTTGAGCACAGATATTTATACCCCAAAAACCTTTGATCCTTGAAGCTACCAGTCCCTGAACCTAGCCAGAACCAGTCCTGCTCAGGCCTGGAGCACTTTGTTTACCAGGCTGCATCCTTCCTTTCAGAAAGAGGGGGTCTGCTAGCAGACACACAGTGGGAGGTGGAGCCAGCATTCACCTTGCCAGGCACAGCCCTATTCAGATCATAGAGCCACCCCTCCCCACACTCTAAATGCAGATCTCTCTATTCCACCCAGGTCTGACTCAGCCTGTCCTGCCCCTCTAAAACCAGACAGCCAATACACATAACGGCAGAGCACACTGGAAGGCTTAGGCAAGAAAATACCTACTTTCTAAAAGTGGTATTTTCAAACACAGAATATAAAAATAAACTTCACTAAAAGGTGTATTTTAATATTCTGAGCTCAGGCATACTAAATTCGTTTTTCTACCATGTTCCTGGGGTCAGTTAGGACTATAGCATGTAATAGTCAAACTGCCCATTCTAGCCTATGAGGAACAGGTAGCCTTACAGTAGTGAAAAACGAAATGGTACATAATTCACTACCAGGACATGCTACACACACCAAGGCATGTCCAGCCTTACACATACAAGGCACCCTACCATAGGGGTGACTTACAGGATGCTAAGGGAAGGTTCAGGGGCTGGGAAGTGAGTGCACTTCACAGCCAAGATGGCAGTTCTGGACTGCACACAGACACTGCAGTGGCAGGTCTGAGACACACTTTACAAGCTGCTTCTGTGGGTGGCACACATCAGTGCTGCAGGCCCACCAGCAGCATTTGGTTTACCAGCCCTGGGCACACATAGGCCACACTCCTAGGGACTAACAGGTAAACCAAATAAGCCAATCAGGGATATACCAATTCACATAGACATATTTATACAGGGAGCATTCGCGCTGTGACACTGAATGGCAGTGGCACAGCGCCCAGAGCATCTAACACCAGTAAAACAGAGGAGACAACAGCGAAAAATGGAAGGGAGACCCACGCCAATGGTGCCAGGTCTAACACACGTCCCCTCCAGCTGAAATGTGGGGAGAACTACCCATCCCCTTGGAAGTTCTCATCGCTAAGGCGGAAAAATCTGGACAGACCATCAGCATTGGCGTGTTCTGTACCAGGGCGGTGTTCCACCGTGAAGTCCATACCCTGTAGGGAAATGGACCACCTCAACAACTTGGGATTCTCACCCCTCATCTGCATCAACCATCTGAGGGGCCTGTGGTCTGTCTGAACCCGGAAGTGAGTCCCAAATAGGTAGGGTCTTAGCTTCTTCAGTGCCCAGACCACAGCAAATGCCTCACGCTCAATTGCACTCCACCTCTGTTCCCGGGGAAGTAACCTCCTACTGATGAAGGCTACAGGTTGGTCTAGTCCCTCCTCATTTATCTGTGACAGAACGGCACCCACCCCATGCTCTGAAGCGTCTGTCTGGACAACAAATTCCTTAGCAAAATTGGGCGCCTGGAGTACGGGTGCTGTACACATAGCAGTTTTGAGGGCATCAAAGGCTTTCTGACAGGTGTCAGTCCAGTTCACAATCTTTGGCCGCTTCTTGGAAGTCAGCTCAGTCAAGGGGGCAACAATGTTGCCATACCCCTTGACAAACCTCCTGTAATAACCCGTGAGTCCTAAGAAGGCCCTCACCTGGGTCTGGGTCCTTGGGGGCTCCCAAGCCAGGATGGTTTCAATCTTGGGCTGCAGGGGCGCCACCAGGCCGCTCCCCACCTGGTGTCCCAAGTACACCACCGAACCCTGCCCAATCTGGCACTTACTGGCCTTGATTGTGAGGCCTGCTCTGCGCAGCGCCATCAACACTTCCCAGAGGTGGCGCAAGTGGTCCTCCCAGGAGGAACTAAACACTGCAATGTCATCCAGGTAGGCGGCACTGAAAGCCTCCAGCCCAACCAACACCTGGTTGACCAATCTCTGGAAGGTGGCAGGGGCATTCTTCATCCCAAAGGGCATCATACGGAACTGGTAGTGCCCATCTGGTGTGGAGAATGCTGACCTCTCCTTTGCCCCATCAGTTAAGGCGATCTGCCAGTACCCAGACGTCAGATCAAACGTGCTGAGGTACCGGGCAGCCCCTAACCGGTCTATGAGCTCATCAGCTCTGGGGATGGGGTGCGCGTCGGTCTTGGTGACCGAATTGAGACCTCGGTAGTCCACACAGAACCTAAGTTCAGGAGTGGCACCAGGCGTCGCAGCTTTTGGTACCAAGACCACGGGGCTGGACCAGGGGCTGCTAGAGGACTCAACCACCCCTAGGGCGAACATTTTGGAGACCTCCTCCTTAATGCAAGCCCTGACCCTGTCAGTTACCCTGTAAGCCTTGTGCTTGACAGGAGAACTGTCCCCGGTATCCACTTCATGGACACACCAATCAGTGACACCAGGTACCAGGGAGAACAAATCAGAAAATTGCCCCAACAGGTGGTGACAATCTCTCTGTTGCTCAGGGGTCAGTGTGGTGGAGAGGATCACACCCTCCACTGACCCATCCTTCTCTTCTGCACACAGGAGGTCAGGGAGAGGCTCACTCTCCTCCTCAACCCCATCATCTGTGGCAAGAAGCATGCCCACTTCAGACCTCTCAAAGTGGGGCTTTAGGCGGTTCACATGCAGGACCCGCAAGGGGTTCCTGGGAGACTGAAAGTCCACCAAGTAGGTAACCGGACTTTTGCGCTCCACCACCTCAAATGGACTGGTCCACTTATCTTGGAGCGCACAAGGCTCCACTGGGGCCAGTACCCAAACCTTCTGACCAGGTTGAAATTCGACCAGAGTGGCATTCTGGTCGTGCCAACGTTTCATTTCTTCCTGGCTGGCTTCCAGATTTGCCTCAGCAATTTTTCTGAAACGCCGAGTCTGGTTCCTGAAGGCCAACATGTAGCTAAATACATCTTGGGGAGGTTTCCTGGGAGATTGCTCCCAGCCTTCCTTGACCAGACTCAGAGGTCCTCTAACCGGGTGGCCATAAAGGAGTTCAAAGGGACTGAACCCTAAGGACTTCTGGGGCACCTCACGGTAGGCAAACAACAGGCATGGCAAGAGGACGTCCCACTTACGCCTCAGGGGCTCTTCTAGGCCCATGATCATGCCCTTCAAGGTCCGGTTGAACCTTTCAACCAGACCATTACCTTGGGGGTGGTAAGGAGTGGTGAACTTATACGTTACCCCACACTCCTTCCACAGAGACTTCATGTACTGGGAGATGAAGTTGGTCCCCCTGTCAGACACCACCTCTCTGGGGAATCCCACACGGGAGAAAATCCCCATCAGTGTAAGTCCCACCACGGGGGCCGTCACTGTCCTGAGCGGGATGGCTTCAGGGTACCGGGTGGCATGGTCCACCAAGACCAGGATGAACCTGTTGCCCATGGCTGTCTTGGGGTCCAGAGGCCCCACAATGTCAATGCCCACTCGCTCGAATGGGGTATTCACAACTGGAAAGGGCTGGAGTGGGGCCTTGATCTTCCCCCCACTCTTCCCACTTGCATGGCAAGTCTCACAGGTCCTGCAATGAGTGTCTGAACTCTTGTGCATCTGGGGCCAATAAAAGTGGGCGGCCAGCCTCTCAAAGGTCTTGGTCTGCCCCAGATGTCCTGCCAATGGAATGTCATGAGCCAACCCCAGTAGGAAGGTTCTGAAGCACTCGGGTACCACCAGCACACGGGCTGACCCTGGCTCAGCAACCTTAGGCTCACTATACAGGAGACTGTTCTCCCAATAAATCAGATGTGAACCAGACATGTCACCTTCTGCCTGGGCTGCAGCCTGTCGCCGCATACCCTCAAGAGAGGGGCAAACTCTCTGCTGCTCACAAAATTCCTCCCTGGTGGGTCCCCCTTCCTGCTGCCAATGGGTCAGCTCAGGCAGGTCCCCCAGTTCGGTGATCTGCTCCCCGGTAGGCTCCAGGGCATCCCCCTCAGGGTCTGCTCCTTCCTGGGCCGTGGGAACCAAGGGGCCGGCTTCCCGCGCCTCCTGCCCCTTCTCTCTAAGGCAGGGATCTGGGCCCTACTCTCAGGCTCCAGATCCTTTTCAACACCCTCCTTGGCTGCCATGGACCGAGTGCCTGCCCACTCAGGCAGACCCAACATCTCTAAGTGAGCCTTCCTCTCCACCGTAGCCCACGGGGAGTCCTCTAAATCATTGCCCAGCAGACAGTCTACAGGCATGGCGGGCCTCACAGCTACCTGAAGAGTTCCTGAGACCCCCCCCACTCAAAGGGAACCTGAGCCACCTCACATTGGCTCTCTGAGTTGTCGGCGGACACTACTGGGTAGAATGCATGAGGGACAACCTGCTCTCTGGACACCAACCGGGAGCTGACAGCAGTTACACTGGCCCCTGTGTCTCTTATAGCCTCCACCCTATGGCCATTGATGGTCACCCACTGCCTGTATTTCTTAGTGTTAGCAGGCAGTGCAGGCTTGGGGACCATCTCAAAGTCCCCTAATGAGACAAGGGTCAACTCTACGGGATCCCACCCCTCTTGGGCACCCATCTCCTCCTCTCCCAGGGCTACACTAGCAATCTGGCGGGGTGGTGCACGGGGGGTGCACTGGCCCCCTTTGGGGGCACTGGGGATCAAAATATCTGTGGCCCACTTGACCACAGTTGTAACACGTGGGGGCCCCCTGGGAACAGGCCTACCTGTTGGGGGCCCGGTCCTCCTTTCTTGTGGGGGCTGGGACACCACTGCTTGGTTCCCTGGGGGATTACTTTGGGGCCCTCGGTGGAACTCCCTCTGTTGACTCTTGTCCCCCCCACTCCTCTGCTGGGGACCCTGCCCACCTTTGGCGACGTCTCCCACTGGACCCTTGCGGACCCGGGTGCTCACCCAGCGGTCCGCCTCCTCAGCAAGCTTCCTAGGGTTAGTCAGCTTGCAATCAATTAGGTGCTGGCGTAGCTCAGGGAAACAATTACTAGATAAATGCTCCCATGCAATCAAATCATACAACTGTGCAAAAGTTTCTACTTTGCTACCTTTTACCCAGCGTTCCATGGCTCTGCAAAAAAAGGACACATATTCAACCCACGTGGTACCCTCTAGCTTCTTACAGACCCTAAACCTCTGCCTATACATCTCAGGGGTCAAACCATAGCGGGTCATCAACGCTTCCTTCATGTGGGCATAAACCATCCTACTTTCTGGGGGCAGGTCCAACAAGGTATCCCTCCCCTCACTCACAAAGCGTCCCCACAACCCCGCTCCCCAATCCTTCTCAGGGACCCGGTGGGACACCATGGCTAATTCATAAGCGGCAAACCATTGCCCAATATCTTCACTTTTGTGGAAATCTTTAATAACCTCCTTGGGTATATACACCCTACTCTCAGGGTGCACTACAGGTACGCTGCCACCAGAGGGGAGATTTCCATGCTCTTAGCTTTAATCTCCAACTCCCTCAATACTCTCTCATGCTCCAGCTTCATCCTCATAATCTCAATTTCTAACTTCTTGTTCTCTAGGTCCCGGTGACCATCCATTTTAAGCTTAGCCATCTCCATATTATGCCGCCTATCTCTCTCCCTGTCCTCCAGCTCTTCTGGGGACAGACCCTTAGCGGACACACTAGAGCCCGGGTTAGAAAGGGCTGGATCTCCTACTAAGTCTACTACATCGCCCTGCTGCTCTCCTCCCTCCACAAGCTCTCCTAGATCCTTAGGGGCATCCCTGGCTTCTAGCCAGGCCTTCAGCGCCTTGTAATACTCTTCCCTTCTAGTGAGACCTGTGATAGGGACTGTGAACTGCTTGCAAAAATATTTGAGCTGCTTGGCATTGTAGGTTTCTATTTTCTCTTCTTCCCAGGAGAGATCCTCTGAGGCATTGGATCTGGGCTTGCCCATTGTAGAAATAACTGGCAATATCAATAAAGGACAGAAGAAAACTTCTCAAGAAATGTAAGCGGGTGAAAAATCACCGGCAATATCAATCACAATATAGGATCCTAAAAACTCTCAGAAATGTGCGTGGGTGAAAAATCACCAGCAATATCAATCACAATAGGGGATCAAAAAAAAATTCAATAAATGGGCGCGGGTGAAAAATCACCGGCAATATCAATCACAATATAGGATCCCAAAAACTCTCAGAAATGTGCGCGGGTGAAAAATCACCGGCAATATCAATTACAATAGGGGATCAAAAACTTTCAATAAATGGGCGCGGGTGAAGAATCACCGGCAATATCAATCACAATATCGGATCCCAAAAACTCTCAGAAAATGTGCGCGGGTGAAAAATCACCGGCAATATCAATCACAATATAGGAGCAAAAAAAATTCTCAAAAAATGTATGCGGTACGTTATGGTCTGCACTCACTAGTAGTGTACACTATAATTACTGTATGCGATCATAAATGCAAGTCCAGATCCTCACCGCTGACCACCAATGTTAGAAATGGGGGTCTCTAGTTGGCAATGGCGGGCCACTGTCCAAGTAGGGACCCTTCTTCCTAAGTCAGAGTGAGAGGGCTACCCTCTTTAATACCCCCGCTCAACCCTGTGGTAACGTAGCACGAGCAGGTAGGCTTATCTCAGAGGCAGGGTGTGAAGCATTTATGATCATACACAGTAACACAGTGAGGAACACTACAAAGGGACACCACACAAGTAGTTATTATAAAAAATAAGTATCTTTATATATAGGCAGATTTATCACAAGACCAATAACTGTAAAAGCCACAATACTGTCAAAAATAGGATAGCTGTTGAAGGGCTGTCAAAAATAGTTCAAAGGTTGCAAAAATAAGGTTCAAGTTCAAAGCAGTGGTCTCTGCGACCCTTTCTTTCACAAAGTACCTGGGTTTAATAGCAAAACCAACAAAGTGTCGCAAATAAGCTGTAGCGATGATTCTCGGCACGCGAGGCCGGCGATGCGTTGAAATCCTTGCCGCAAGGGAGGATGATGCGCCGATCTGCGGGATGCGTGCGGAGACGATGCGACAAACTTCTGCACGCTGGACCGCCGATGCGATGACTTTCTTGCCGCGTGGGAGAAGTCGATGCGGTGATCCTGTTGCGCTGTGCGATCGTGTTGCGATGCGAAGACAAGACGCTCCGCGAGGGAGCGACGAAATTAGGTGCGATGCGATCAAAGTGGCGAACGCACGGCGTCCGCACTGCGATGTCTCGAAGCGATGATTTCTTTAAGGGTTGCGAGTGCGCGGCGACAGCAGCGCGATGATCTTTCCAGCGCGTCTCGGCTGCAGCGGCTCGCAAAGGGGCGTCAACGATGGTTTCGGGTTGCGGGCCCTCGGCGGCAGTAGCGCAATGATTTTCCCAGCGCTCTCGACTGCAGCGGCCCGCAAAGATGCGTTAGCGTCGAATTCTTACCCTCTTCTCTCTGATGCAAACTAGAGGCCCTGGAACTCACAGGAGCCTCCTCAGCAGATAGCAATCCTCGCAGGGAGGAAGCAGGAGGTTGGTGGTGGAGTCTGTTGTGCCTGAGACTCCAGCAGGAGGCTAGCTCTTTTCCTAGCCCTTGGGTGATTGCTGTACAAAAATAAAAGTTCTCTCAAGAGTTCCTTTTCCTCTTCTTCAAGGTCCAGTGGTCACTGCTGCAGGCCAGTGCAAGAAACAACACACAGCACAGGGACAGTCACTTCCTGCAGATTCCTCCAGTGGCACGGACAGAGTTTCCTCTCCAGATCCAAAAGCAATACAAAAATAGGGGGTTTGAGCACAGATATTTATACCCCAAAAACCTTTGATCCTTGAAGCTACCAGTCCCTGAACCTAGCCAGAACCAGTTCTGCTCAGGCCTGGAGCACTTTGTTTACCAGGCTGCATCCTTCCTTTCAGAAAGAGGGGGTCTGCTAGCAGACACACAGTGGGAGGTGGAGCCAGCATTCACCTTGCCAGGCACAGCCCTATTCAGATCAAAGAGCCACCCCTCCCCACACTCTAAATGCAGATCTCTCTATTCCACCCAGATCTGACTCAGCCTGTCCTGCCCCTCTAAAACCAGACAGCCAATACACATAACGGCAGAGCACACTGGAAGGCTTAGGCAAGAAAATACCTACTTTCTAAAAGTTGTATTTTCAAACACAGAATATAAAAATAAACTTCACTAAAAGGTGTATTTTAATATTCTGAGCTCA
The DNA here is from genome assembly GCA_963921515.1 of Calotriton arnoldi. Lineage (NCBI taxonomy): Eukaryota > Metazoa > Chordata > Amphibia > Caudata > Salamandridae > Calotriton > Calotriton arnoldi. The sequence continues at coordinate 1,749,019 of CAWUFW010001323.1, read as the reverse complement.
GGCATACTAAATTCGTTTTTCTACCATGTTCCTGGGGTCAGTTAGGACTATAGCATGTAATAGTCAAACTGCCCATTCTAGCCTATGAGGAACAGGTAGCCTTACAGTAGTGAAAAACGAAATGGTGCATAATTCACTACCAGGACATGCTACACACACCAAGGCATGTCCTGCCTTACTCATACAAGGCACCCTACCATAGGGGTGACTTACAGGATGCTAAGGGAAGGTTCAGGGGCTGGGAAGTGAGTGCACTTCACAGCCAAGATGGCAGTTCTGGACTGCACACAGACACTGCAGTGGCAGGTCTGAGACACACTTTACAAGCTGCTTCTGTGGGTGGCACACATCAGTGCTGCAGGCCCACCAGCAGCATTTGGTTTACCAGCCCTGGGCACACATAGGCCACACTACTAGGGACTAACAGGTAAACCAAATAAGCCAATCAGGGATATACCAATTCACATAGACATATTTATACAGGGAGCATTCGCGCTGTGACACTGAATGGCAGTGGCACAGCGCCCAGAGCATCTAACACCAGTAAAACAGAGGAGACAACAGCGAAAAATGGAAGGGAGACCCACGCCAATGGTGCCAGGTCTAACAGTCCCCATATAAGCACCATCGATCAGGTGTTCAGGTTTGTTCTTGTTTATTGGAAGGTAGTTGCTATTGGAGGTGGTACGATTTACGCGGCCTTTGTAGATCTTAAGACTGCGTTCGATCTAGTTCCTCGTGCCAAAATGTGGAGTGTCCTTCAGGCTCTGGGGATGCCCTACGAATTACTAAGTATCCTGGTTAAACTGCATGAAACAAATTATGCACAGGTTCGATGGGGGAAGCAGGGGAATGTTACCGAAAGGTTTGCGGTAACTAAGGGGGTCCGACAAGGGTGTGTACTGGCCCCAACCCTGTTTTCACTCTTCATTAATAGGGTGGTTCAATACTTCACATCCCATCCCACTGATGCTCCAATGCTGGCAGGAATGAAGACACCGCTGCTCATGTTCGCGGACGATACCCTGTTACTTTCCAGAACTCAGAAAGGGTTGCAAGTAGCGCTGGAGCGTTTCGGGGTTTTTTGTCGCGAGCATGAGCTAGTGGTAAACGTGGACAAAACGAAGTTCATGGTGTTCCATAGGTCAAAGGCCGTGAGGGGGAGGGTGTATATGAATAATGTCCCCTTGGAGCAGACTGACACCTTCACCTATTTAGGGCTAACTTTGGGTAAGAAACTCAGCTGGAAATCCCAGATTGACCTGCTGACTCTTAAGCATTCCCAACTCGCAGGTGCATTGCTAAAAGAGCATAGGCTTTCCAAGACCAAGCCCTTAGCCCCTGCGCTAAAGATATACAACCTTAAAATAGGTTCATCATTGTTGTATGGGGCGGAATTATGGGGTTTTAATGATTTAACATCTTTGGCTGCCGCCCAAAACAAATTTGTGAGAGCTTTGATTGGCCTTCCGCAGTCTACTCCACTGCGGCCTCTATATTTGGATTTGGGCTGTAACAAAATAGCGGACCAGGCACGGTTTAGACCGGTAGCATTCTGGAGAAGGCTCTGGACAACTCCGGAGCTTACTCCGTACGCTCAAGCTTTTTCTGAAGTTAGGTCGCTGGGTTGTACAAATAGAATCCCTTGGATAAGGAATCTAAAAATTACACTGTTTAGCATGGGGTTGAGCAAACTGTGGGAGGATCCAGCAGCTGCTATCTTTCCAGCGAAAAAGGATTTGAAAGCCGCTTACTGGAGCATGGTTAGATTGCAGCAACTGACACATCACCAATGCAGCTCCTTGACTCGGGTTTTTAATGAGCATAAATATGAGCCAAAATTAGAAACATACTGGGACATTATTACTAGTCCTATCGATAGGAAGCTGTATCACCAGTTTAGGGTGGGTTCTCTTCCTATCAAAGTGTTCACCAGTAGTTGGCACCCCCCTTCGGACGACAAATGTCCCTTTTGTCCAGCCGAGATTGAGTCACTATCTCACATTTTCTTTGTATGCCCCGCCTATAGGTCACCCAGGCACAAATGGTTGAAACCAATTTGCAAGAATATGGGCATCAGAGTAGCTATGGAGGCTCTAAGGATTCTGAAAACCAACACCGAGGATCCCATTATTATAGCAGTGGCCAAATTCCTGAGCTGGCTGTGGGTCTTTCGAGCAAACAAGATGAGGGTTTGTTAATATGGCCATTTATATTAAATAATGACCTAGACTTTTTTAGCCGTAGCTATTATTAATAATCTGTCACAGTTTTAGTATTTTTATGTATCATGTTTATATTTGCTTACTGTCTTTTATGTCACCTGCTCCCTTGTGATTTTTAGCTATTTATATGATATAAGATCAGTTTTTTAGACAATTTGATATAACGTTATACCATATGTACTTTTTTCCTTTTTCTATTTTCTTCTCCGGTTATTTTAACTGTTCTATTGTTCTTGGGAACACCAGTTAATGTGGTATTGTGTCAGTTTGTATGTTTTGCTGATGCACGTTGTCTTTTATGATTTTTTGATAATCGAAATAAAGACATAATTAAACTGAAACTGAAACTGAAACTCTTCTAGAATAACAGATGCAATATTAGACCTTTTAAAGGGAGCCCAGTGCTGTGATACTTTGATTCACGCACTGTGTGCTCTCAGGCGGCGCTCATTCTTTCTGACTAGGTGGGAACAACTATTCACATCAATATACAAGTGAAGGAAAACCCACGGATGCAAGATTGAACAGAACATCTTGAGAAGAACTAAGCAATAAAGAAAGCAGAGAGGATAAATAAATAAATACAAAAGAAATATCACCCACTGTGGTTTCTGTGACCCTACTTTTTACACCACAGTACAATCACTAGTTAAAACTTCTGTTCAAATGTTGTGGTCATCCTTTGAGCCCTTCAGTTGTTCATCTTGTTCACTGATTTTACTATGTACTTAAAACGTTATCTCAACATCCTAGAACTGGTCCCTTTTTTCATATTATTTATTCGTTGAGGAATATGACACACTATGCAATCGCTTCTTCAGGGCGCTTACCAAAATCCTTCTCTTTGGTGACTGTTCTGTCACCAAAGTTCACTCGCTGAAAGCTCTTTTGCTACCTTACAAGTTTCTTTCTGATCTATACTCCTATTACTGCAATACATAAGCTGCTGATATCTGCAAGTAATTCATACTATCTGCTTATTTTTGGGCGGACACAGGCCACACTTCCTCCTTGCTTTCTTAGAATGTGACCTCTGTCTGTCCCCTAGGACTGAATGGTGCTCTGTTTTACTCTAGGTCATCGCGTAGGGGGGGCCAGTGGTAGAAGGCGTTAAACAGACGTGTTCTTGGTTATCACTGAAGCTATTGTGTATGTTCCACTATGTGCTATTTCCTAAGTCCCTTCCTTAGCAGTAAGGAGGAGGCGGTCTTCCGGCTGTGGGCGGGACAAGGGATTCACCCTCTAATGTCATGGAGGCATCAAATGGAGCTTAATGTCACTTTCACACCCACAGCAGCTCTGTAAATCAATGTGTACTGTTTGTTTTTTATTTGAGGCTGCTGCAATGTAAACTACATGTTCCCTTAAAAACATCACAATCCTCTGCCCAATGGCTCTTGGATGTTCTGAGAACCACAACTGTTTCCTACAAACACAACTCCTTTTCAAACACAACTCCTTGTCAAACACAACTCCTTTTCAAACACAACTGTTTCCTACAAACACAACTCCTTTTCAAACACAACTCCTTTTCAAACACAACTGTTTCCTACAAACACAACTCCTTTTCAAACACAACTGCCCAAAAAACGGAAACCTCTCCCTCCAGAGCTTCAATCCTTGTCTTGTTTGATAGTTTTCTGGAAACATCTGAAAACTCTGCTTTTTAATCAATAAAGTCAATTCTATGTAATCTTTAGATTGTAGGAATTTGTTTATGTTGCTGCTCCCTATAGCGGCACGACGCTCCGGTATACATGTGTTCTACGAGTATGAATAACATAACATGACTTAACATAGCATAACATGAAGCTGAGGACCCCCAGGGCGAGTAGTTGTAATCTTTAATGAAGATTAAAAAGAGTACCAGTAACTTCCTGTCGGCAGCACCCAGACGCAAATAAATACTTTCAAACTAGTTGATACTCCAATACCCTTTCGACTGAGGTTGCATCATTTTGACTCCCAGTTGATACTTTTGGAAAGTGGCAGGATAGACTTTATCCAGGAATTTATATTTGGATCAGTGTAATAATGAACTCTGGTTAGATTAATTCTGTCCTGAAGAAGGCCATTGGGAAGTGAATTGAGGGGAGAAACAGTGTAGACATTTGAAACAAAGACGATCTCATAATTAGATTTTGTTTTTATAGTGTGGCAATCCTCAACCTTAACTGGTTACAAGTGCTCTATGTAAGGCCACTGTGTGGATATCAAAGGACAAGAATTAGTGATAGTGTGTTTTGTGATAGATAATGTGTACAAAGACTCAGGTGGTAAACAATATGGTAAGATGTTTTCTTTGAAATGGTTTAATAGCGGCATTATTGATTGAATTGTTTGTCATAGTAATATGTGTAAAATAAGTATTTTTTGTTTTAAAAAAAATCAGTTTTCTTAGTTGCCCATTAAAAAAGTAATTATTTATGTTTATAACCACTTGCTGAATACTCTCAACGTAATTAATAAGGCAGAATTTTTGCAGTAGGCCCCTCTAGTAAGTGCACCCAACTAATAAAACATATAAACAGTAGAAGGTATTTTAAAGTTTGATTTATTGAGAAATAACAGAAGAAGTAAAACAGCAATAAAATGGATATAATCAATCCTATTTAACAATAAAAGGATTAATGAAAAGAAGAAGAAAATATAAGAATACAACTTTGTATCTGTATAAAGAAGAGAAAAAACATTATGGAAAGAGCAAATAAAAGAAAAAACTAAAAGGGGAGGGATCAGAGGGGGAGGGAACAAATGTAATTGATAGAAATCCGTTAAAACATCATACAATTTGTACAAATAATATAACAGTGTAAGCATACCAATAAGATAAAAATTTAGAGGAGTGCTATAGTAAACATTCGATAGAAAGAAACATTTAAACAACCTTATTGAAAAAAGGCAAAGGGAGAAATTTAAGGTGGTTTCCGCACTTCATCAGATAAATTTTTAGAGGCTACAAAGGAAGAGGCAGATTGGGATAAATAAGTTGTTAAGGGGAGCCATAAAAGATCTCTTTTCATTGCTAGGGATATAGGAGAAACATAGTTAGTATCTAGACGATGATGAAAACAGACAGCATTCCACCAGGCTCTAAAGGTGACTTTATCAGCCTGTTTCCAATTTGAAGTTATTAAATGAAAAGCAATAGCTAATAATGGGGCATATCATCAAGGCCCCGCGATAAAATTATCGCCGCTTTAGCGTCCGTTTTCAGACGAAAAGCAGCGATAATTTTATCGCACTATCAGCAAGGACACGCTAACGCGTGTTCCTATGCCTCAGCGCCGCTTTCCCTAACGCCCATCTTTGCATCGCCAATGATATGCAAAGTGGGCGTACCCTGCTAAACTAACGTGGAGAATGTTGCTAACAGACATTTCTCCAATTATCAAGCCAATTGCTAACCTGTGTAGCGACGAGAAAAGTAGCGCTAACCGCGCTTATCGCAGGTTTGCTTACGCCTGCTTTGAAACGGACAAAGCAATTATAGTCTATGGGTGGTGGATCATAATGATGAGACCACCCTGCTCTATCATCAACGTATCGCCTATCTCTGTGCGATTATCGCTGGATTTCCAGCGATAATCGCACATTTTGCAGCTATCGCTTGGATTTTTATCGCTTTGGAGATAAGCGTTGCTGATAGCACGCTATCTCTGCGATAAAATCCAGCGATAGCTGGCGATAATTATCCTCGCGCTAAGCGCGCTTAGAGATAATTATCGCCGGCTGTTGCTGATATGCCCCAATAAGTCTAAAAGTTTAAAACTTAGCGGCGTTTGAGGCCTTTGGGGAGATAGAGTACCTGAAAATAAATTTGTGAGGGAGAAAGGGATTTGGACCTTAAAAATTATCTTAATTTGAGACCAGACCAACTGCCAGAAATGATGGATGGAGGGGCACTCAAAGAGCATGTGTTTTAAATCTGCGACGGGGCAGGGACAGGACCAGCATGTAGGTGATGAGTCAGATGAAAAAGAGGCTAAGGACATAGGGGAGAGCAATGTTCTATGGTAGATGAAAAAAAGGGTTTGTGTGGTGTTTGCAGCCCGAGAGGTCTTATGGAGTTTAGACCAGATTTTATCCCAAGTAGCAATTGGCCATTCTTGAGAAAAGTCCTTTTCCCACATCCTCTCAGTTTTTGATTTGAGCCTGACTGATGAGAATAGTAAAGATTTGTAAATGTTGGAAGCTGAAGGAGAACCTTCTAGAATTGAGAGTAAAGGTTCAGAAGTTACAGGAAGATCAGTAGAAGCTGGTAAACTATGAAGAAATTGCGTGAGAGAGAGATGAAGAACATTATATTGTGATCTGGAGGATGTCAGCAAAGAAAATTTAGATTGAAGATCAGAAAAAGTAAGGGGTTTGTTGTCAGATATAAGTTGAGAAAGCCAGCGGAAGCCCCTAGAATGCCACGTTTTCCAATATACAGAGCGATTACGAATCCGTATAGATTTATTATGCCAAATAGGCTGATTATGAAGGGAGTTAATGGAGGGATGTGATGAAGAGAACAGGGGAGATAAAAGTTTACGAGAATGAGAAATGACCGGGAAGCGCAAAGAATTAATATTGGCAGTAAAGGTTAAAATCTCCTGAAAGTCAAATGGAGCAACAAGTACCTTTTCTAATTGTAGCCAAAGAGGTGGGTGTAAGGGAAGATCCGTAGAAATCCACTTAGCAGCTTGTTTTAGTGAGAAAGCAGAATGATAAGATTTAAAGTCGGGGAATTTGAGGCCACCGTGAGGTCTATCTTTCTTGAGGGAAGATAAGGCAATACGCGAAGATTTACCCTTCCATAAAACTTTCGTCAAAGTGGAATCAATTCTTTTGAAATAATATTGAGGGATATGAATAGGAATCATAGAAATAATATATAGCACTAAAGGGGAAAGCATCATCTTAATAGAGTCTAACCGCCCCCACCAGGAGAGAAAAAGGGGATGCCAACGAGTAATAATATCACTTAATTTTTTAATAATGTCATCAAAATTTACTTTGAGCTTGTCGGACAATAAAGGTGTAAACCATAAGCCAAGGTATTTTATTTTAATGGGCTGCCAGGAAAAACTAGAGGAATCAAAAAGATGTTTTTGACAAAGAAAATTTAAAGGCAAGATTTCGCATTTATCAGCGTTTAGACGATAACCCGAGAGTTTAGAGAACGAGGATACTTGCTGAAGGAAAGGAGTGAGGGAAGTTTCAGGATTGGAGCAATATAAAAGAATATCATCAGCATAAACTGACAACTTAATTTGATGAGATACAAATTGGAAGCCTGTAATACGGTCATCCTGTCTAATTTTAGTTAGGAAAGGTTCTAGGGCTATGACAAATAATAAAGGAGATAAAGGGCATCCTTGTCTCACCCCTCTACGTAAGGAGAAGTAATCAGAAGTCTTGCCGTTAGCAAATATTGAAGCGCGGGGGTCTGAGTATAATAAAGAAATTAAAGAAATCAGTTTAGAAGGAAAGCCAGCCCATTTCAGAGCTTGAAACATAAAGTCCCAACCAATCCTGTCGAATGCTTTCTCAGCATCTAGGGTAATCACTGCAAACGGATGATCAAGGGAAGAAGCTTTACTTAGGATATTAAAAAAGACTCGAGAATTGTCAGATGCAAGTCGTCCTTTAACAAAACCTGCTTGTTCGGGACCAATGAGATCAGGCAAAATATGATCAATACGGAGTGCCAGAATCTTCGCAAAGATTTTGTAATCTGTGTTGACTAACGAAATAGGCCGATAATTCTTGCAAAGAGAGTGATCTTTGTCATCTTTGGGAATTAAGCAGATCAATGCTTCCTGAAACGTGCCACTGGAGGCGCCAGTAATCTCAAAGGACTGGAATAAAGATAAGAGCTTGGGAAGAAGGAGATTTGCAAAATGAGAATAAAATTCAATGGTAAATCCATCGGGCCCAGGCGCCTTCCCACGATGTAGTACCGAAACAGCCTGAGATATATCTGCTAGGGAAACATCAGCTCCCAAAGAGTCAAAATCAATGTGATTAGATGGAGGAGAAGGAATGGATCGAAAATAGGAAAGAAGGTCAGAATTATCTGGTAGATATTCAGGAGTATAAAGATTTTTATAAAAGGAAACGAATTCATTTAAAATATCCTTATCTTTATAAATAGGGGTGCCAGCAGGGCCTTGCAAAGATTCTATTTTAGCTCTATCTTTTCTTACTTTTAGATAATTAGCCAATAGCTTACTGTAGTAGCCTGTGCTTGTTTGGATTCCTGTGCAGAACCTCACTGTGTGGGTGTTCTGTACCAGGAGATTCTAACGAAGTCAGTTGGTGATGGCTTGGGTTGCTGCCGCTGTCTGCCTGGCAGCTCTTCAACATTAAAGACATAAAGAGATTACCTGTGTTCTCTTTATTCACTACGACATCTTTTTTGGCGACGAGCTGAAGAGCTGTCCAACAACGGACCCACTACATGTTTGGAAAGCCATGTTCGCAGAAGTTCACCGCAAACTGTCGATAGCACGGACTGCTGTATGAGATTGCCGCGGTGATCGCCTACGAGTCTGAGGAGAAAACCAATCCAGGACGCCGCGCAAAAGAAATGCAGGTGAAATAGTGGCAGATTAAGGCAGTGCAGTGAGGCCACAGTTCGTGAAACGCAAGACGGAGCCTGCGTTCCACAAAGGAGGCGTGAGTGACGCAACGTACATGTCGTGTTGGTGTCTCCCCTGACAACGTGTCTGCGGGTCAATGCTGAACCGCACAGCTTCTTCCTATTACGTAGCCTGTGGTTCAACGCTGAATCACACAGCTTGTTGCTATTGTGACGTCACAATGCTCTTTCAGGAGAAGGAGCAAAGAATGTTATAACGAGTGTTCTTTCTCTCGGCAAGTTACCAGCTGACTCAAATCCTACGCAACAATAGTTTAAGCTTGGGTATGGTCATTAACCAGATGTTAAAAAAATAAAAACTTTATGTACAAGAGCCTCTAAGGAAAAAGAAAAAAAAGGATTTTGTTTAAAAAAAAAAAAAAAAAGGGGGTGCTTTTAAATAAAGCAGGACAAAACTTCATTAAGGGCACTGAATTCTGAAACTGCGAGACAAAACTTAGTGAGGGACAACCTAGTGTAAAACTTGGCAATTTCATCATCATTAAAATATGCAAGCAGTTTCGCCTCCTCCACCTTTTTTGTAAACACCTGGAGAACCACCAATAAAGTGGAAGCAATGGTTCGACGGATTTGAGACCTACCTGGGTGCGATTGGTGCTAACAGATATAGAGTAGAAAGAAAAAAAAATTCTATTATTGCACTCGTTAGGTTATGAAGGAAGGGAAATTTTAAAACATCTTCCCCCTTCTCCGGTTGTTGATGGTGCAGAAGAACTTGATGAATTTCAGGACACTATAAAAAAACTTAAAACAAGATTTGATGCGCAACCAAGCATAGTTGTTCTTCGCCACAAATTTTTTAAAAGAGTACAAAATACAGGAGAAGATGTAGATAATTACATCACAGCTTTGAGAAGACTGGTAGCGGAGTGTCAATTTGAAAATTTTGCAGATCAGTTGGTTCGTGACCAGTTTATTTGTCATTGCAATGACAAATCCATCAAACAGAAGTTGTTATCTATGGGGAATCCTACTCTTGAAGAGACGATTAAGATAGCAAAGAGTATAGAGACATCACAACTATCAGCCAAGGAACTGGAGAATAAAGTCGTTGAAACTGTTTTGGCTGTGCAAACAAAGGAACACAAAGATAAAGACGGAAGAGCCACAGACAGACCCCGTCAAAGTTATCAGGAACGTCAAAACTCATTCTTTACACAAACTAGTGTTTGTTTCAGATGTGGTTACAAAGCTCACTTGGGGGGTAGCAAGTGTCCGGCGAGGTTTGTTTCTTGCAGGTTGTGCAACAGAACCGGTCACTTTGCAAAAGTTTGCCAGTCAGGCAAGAACAAATCATATAATCAGCCGTCATCTGTAAAGTGTGTGGTAGATAGAGGTGTGCATGATGAAGGTGAAGACTTGATCGCTAAAGATCTCAGCAATATGGTTGTTGTAGTCCAAGATGAGGGAATTATTAGTGGTGATCCAGATCTGTGTGTCGATCCTTTCGTTGAGATACTGGTCGGTGATCAAGTATTAAATCTATTGGTTGATTCTGGCGCACGTATTTCTATGATCACATTAAGCCTCTACAATACCACCTGGCCGAATAGACCCCTTCTACCTCCTGATCGCAAGGCGGTCTCGTATGAGGGACGTGAAATCAGTTTATCTGGTTACATTGAGGATGTGATGGAGTTCAAGGGGAGGAGGATTGCTGGTAAACTGTACGTTGCACACAGAGGGTTAAACATCTTGGGTTGGTTCCACCAAGGACTATTTGGAATGGTGCTAAGACCTGGAACCAAGGAACAGGTCCTCGCTGTTAGAGACAACCCTGATCTTGAAGTTCTCATCAGTGAGTTTCCTCATGTGTTTTCTGGGAAGTTAGGGAAGATTAAGGACTTCCAGCATAAAATTGTTGTGAAAGATGGTGCTTGCCCTGTTAGACATAAATTGAGGAATGTCCCTTTCAGTATTAGACTTGATCTAGAAAAAGAGCTTAATTCTTTGTGCGAAAAAGGGATAATCAAACCAATTGAGTCGTCCTTATGGTTATCTCCGTTGGTTGTCGCACGGAAGCAGAACGGGGAGCTTAGGGTATGTGTTGACCTCAGGTGTTTGAATCAAGAAATCTGGGTAGATTCACGCCCACTACCCAATATAAATGAGTTGTTGGTGAGCTTGAAGGAAGCAAAAGTCTTTACTAAGTTAGATTTGGCATCCGCCTACCATCAGGTGGAACAAGCTCTTGAGTCTAGGCACCTCACGGCCTTTGTATCCCCCTTTGGTTCTTTTCAGTATGTTCGCATGCCTTTTGGGCTTGCATCTTCTGCTTCAGTTTTCCAGCGGCTCATGTTCAATATGTTGAAGGGCATCGAAGGAATATCTGTTTTCCAAGATGATATTCTTATCTTTGCACCTGATGAGGTTACACATGACATAATCTTGAAAGAAGTTTTGTCAAGATTTCAAACCAATGGTGTAGTCTTACGAAGAGATAAGTGTGCTTTTAAGACTATGGAGGTTGAGTACTTAGGGCATTTAGTTAACGAACATGGCATCCATCCTAAATCTAGGTTGGTTGAGTCAATTGTGAAGTCCAAACCACCCACTGACAAGACCAGTCTCAAATCTTTTTTGGGACTGTGTGAATTTTACTCACGGTTCATTCAGGATTTTGCAAGCAAGTTGAGACCATTGTCACGAATGATGATGAGAGGTGTTGCGTTTGAATGGTGTGGTATGTGTCAGGATGTCTTTGAGTGGGTAAAACACGAGCTAACCTCATCCAAAGTGTTAAAGCACTATGATCCCTCACTTGTGTGCACTCTTACTGTTGACGCGAGCAGCGTTGGTGTAGGAGCTGTATTGACTCAAAAAAAGAAGGGGATGTCAGAACCATTGGGTATGCTTCGAGAGTTTTGTCTGATTCTGAAAAAAGATATTCAGTTATAGAAAAGGAGTTGTTGGCGTGTTGGTGGGGAGTGATGAAATTTAGGAACTTCATTTGGGGAAGAAAATGTTGTATCCGTACGTATCACAAACCCTTAGTTTTCATTGTCAGTGGGAAGAATGTTCGGACTTTTACTCCTAGAATTGCACGCTTGTCCTCCAAACTACTTCAGTTCGATTTCAGTGTTGAGTACATCCCAGGAAGTAAAAATGGTTGTGCGGATTTCTTGTCACGATCTTCTGACATTGAGGAAAAGGAATTTGAATTGGGGGAGGAGGACAAAGAGGAGTTTATTGTAGCTGCTGTGGATCTTCCAAAGCTGTGTGCCATATCAGAAAGTGAATGGCGTCAAGCTCTTAGTTCTGATGTTTCTTTGAAATTGGTTATGGAGTATGTTGAGAAAGGATGGCCTAGAGAAAGGAATTTAAACTTTGAATTTAAGACACTCTTACAAATTGCTGATGAACTCTCGATTGATGATGGGTTGTTGTTGAGAGGAGACAAGCTTGTTTCCCCTCTCACCTTGAGAGCAAAACTAGTCAAGCAGGCGCATGAGGGGCACTTAGGTGCAACCTTAACGAAGAAAAGACTACGTGATTCCTTTTGGTGGCCTTACATGGACAGAGAGGTAGATTAACATGTTAAGTCTTGTGTGATTTGCTCCAGTTGTGACAAAACTGCCAAGTTGCGGACTCCTCCCTTGACACCCATTGAATTACCATCTGCTCCATGGGTGAAACTTGGCATGGACATTGTAGGTCCGTTCCACGCTTTAGATTCGTCATCTAAGTTTGCTTTAGTTCTTATGGACTATTACTCAAAGTGGCCAGAGGTGAAATTTGTGAGGGAGGTCAGTTCTAGAACGGTGGTTGAATTTCTAAACAAAGTATTTATGAAGGAAGGTTTTCCGGAGTCTATAGTGACAGACAATGGAACTCAGTTTGTTGCTCGTGAAGTTGAAGAGTTCTTGTGTGCTTCAGGTATTAAACATCTCAAGAGTTCTTTGTTCCACCCACAGACCAATGGTCTTGTTGAACGGATGAATAGGGTACTAGGTGAATGCATACAATGGGCTTTGGCGAATAAATGTATTGTGTCCAATTCTGTAAGGAGCATGCTGTGGTTTTACCGTACCACCCCTCATTCGACCACTGGGTTTTCACCTTTCGAGCTTTTACGTGGTCGGAAGGCTTCCACTGTGTTTTGTCCAAGTTGGATGAGCAGGTGGGTTAAAGGGAAACGATGGACTGATGAAAGTGTCAGGAGTCGTGTGGTGAGTTCTCAGAGCAAGCAGAAAGCTTACTTTGATTCAAGGAAATGTGCCAGAAACACAGAGATCAGTGTGGCAGATTTTGTATCTGTCAAGAGACCTGTCCATGTGAGGAAGGGTTCTTCTAAGTTTAGTTCACCCATCAAGGTCGTTGAAGTGAAGGAGAGTTCTGTTAAACTTGTCAATGGTCAGTGGCGGAACAAGTGCTTGCTTGTGAAGAGTGATTCAAGTGGTAGGCATGTTGTTGACAAAGTTAGGGAGGAGACTTTAGATTGTACGGGACCGAATGTCCTGAGGCGTAGTTTTCGTAAAAGGCAAATTCCTTCTCGTTACAGAGTTTAAGCTGTATTAAGGCAAATTCCTTCTCGTTACAGAGTTTAAGCTGTATTAACTGTATTGACCTTTTCTTTACTTTGCAGGAACCGTTTTGCTATAATTTTAATTGCCCCTTTTCTCATTTGCTTTCTTTTTGCTGTTTTTTTTTTCTTTGCTGCTTTGTTGTCCTCTTGGATGCTGTTATTGTTTTATTTTAAGAAAGGACCCATGTAGTAGCCTGTGCTTGTTTGGATTCCTGTGCAGAACCTCACTGTGTGGGTGTTCTGTACCAGGAGATTCTAACGAAGTCAGTTGGTGATGGCTTGGGTTGCTGCCGCTGTCTGCCTGGCAGCTCTTCAACATTAAAGACATAAAGGTATTACCTGTGTTCTCTTTATTCACTACGACACTTACCCATCTTGTTTTGGCCACCATAATAACGGGAACTACTTTTCAGGAGGTAATTGGAAGCTGCATTAGTGGACAATTTATTAAAGGTAATTTTGGCGTCAAGAAGATTTTTCAAAGCAGACTCATTATTAGAATGATAATACGTGTATCGGGTATTTTAAAGTTTTGATGTGTTTTCGTGCACACAGTAAATCTAAACACCTTTCATAAGTTGGATTACATGTGCACATTAAATTTGAACACCATGTAAGTTTTAGAAAGCATGTCCAATGCCTCCAAACTTCGAGTTAATATACAGAGCATGGAGGGAAACCTGGAGTGTCACAAGTTTTTGGAGTGCACAGTAACTCAGAACACCATTTAGTAAGAGTCATGTACAATAATTCTGAACGTCATATAGGTTGTACTGAGCACAAACAGGAACCTCGAACAGTGGATAAGCTTTACGGACCATGCACAGTAACCAGAGGTATAACGAGAAATGATGTGGCCCCCTGCACAATGTGATAAGGGGCCCCCGAATGTCCAATGGCTCACAAATATTCATAGACAACGGTTACTATGTGGCCAAAATGGTCCAAAGGGAAGACGCAAGGGTTGCGTCAGAAATGAGAACACTAGGTCTGAGTTAGGATAGGCAATTAATGCCAGCGGGAGAAATGAAATGTGTAGTCAGGGACATGTTCAAATCAAAATAACATTTGTTATTTATTTTCAACAATATTCAAACAATAGTTCAGGTGCTCACATAAAAAAGTGACAACAAGCGTGATGTGATAAGTGAGGGTGACTTTTAAAATATATACATTGCATTGACAACACACAAGGGAACTCCTCATGAGCAAAGTATACATAATGCATGGAGTTCTTGTTGTAGGTGGTCGACGGCATTTCGATCTTAGTTACTTGAGATCATCTTCAGGACATAGCATATGTGAGCCAGCTGAATTCTAAGACCGGAAGGGGCCGGTGAGAATGTAGAAGGATAGTGAGGGCGCAATTAAGGCGTTCAGGCGGTAAACAGTAAGCGAACGTAGATTGATGAACGCTGGGGCTGGCGTCTACCAGTAGGTTGCTTAAGCCTAGGTTAAAGGAGGTAATCAGAGCGAGTTGGAGGAGCCAGTGCCTAACGTGAAGGCGCGCTGAATGAAGGGCGCGCCCCCTTTTTGGAAGCCGGAAACGAACACCGCTCCTCTAACACAGACTGACTCCTGAGGTCTGCACTTCAAAGCAAAGTACCACAGAAGGAAAAGTAATTATCCTCTGCTGTCAACATTGCAGTGTTACACAATCAATCGACTTCGCAGCTAACTAAGCACACTATATCTTGATACTTGACCAATGGGATATATTACGCGCTCCTAACCTTGAATTCACATTAGGCACTGGCTCCTCCAACTCGCTCTGATTACCTCCTTTAACCTAGGCTTAAGCAACCTAGTGGTAGACGCCAGCCCCAGCGTTCATCAATCTACGTTCGCTTACTGTTTACCGCCTGAACGCCTTAATTGCGCCTCCCTATCCTTCTACATTCTCACCGGCCCCTTCCGGTCTTAGAATTCAGCTGGCTCACATATGCTATGTCCTGAAGATGATCTCAAGTAACTAAGATCGAAATGCCGTCGACCCCCTACAACAAGAACTCCATGCATTATGTATACTTTGCTCATGAGGAGTTCCCTTGTGTGTTGTCAATGCAATGTATATATTTTAAAAGTCACCCTCACTTATCACATCACGCTTGTTGTCACTTTTTTATGTGAGCACCTGAACTATTGTTTGAATATTGTTGAAAATAAATAACAAATGTTATTTTGATTTGAACATGTCCCTGACTACACATTTCATTGCTCCCGCTGGCATTAATTGCCTATCCTAACTCAGACCTAGTGTTCTCATTTCTGACGCAACCCTTGCGTCTTCCTTTTGGACCATTTTGGCCACATAGTAAACATTGTCTTCTAAAACACTATTTCACCCCAGGTTCTAAAAATGGGGGTACCCTTGTTCACCATACTACACAAATATTCATAGGCCTTTGGCTGAATGGGGGACCCCTAAACGGTTGGCCCCCCTCCGTGGTAGTGGATACCCTGCGCCGCAGGGGTTGCCAGAGTCTGCGTTACGCCCCCCACTGTAACTAAGCACATTACATGAACATGAGTGCGAACAGTAAGTGGGTGCACCATATACAATGTGTAAAGTGAGCTCAGAAGCTCTGAACACCTGATAGGTTTACAGAGCAGTTGTCAAGTTGCAGGAAGTTTGTGCGCCGGATCCGAAGGGAGCGATGCATTTCCTGTCTCTCGTAACTCCAACTGATGGTAGAAGCGGAGAAAGTGGAGTGGGATAAGAGAGAAAACAAATACACATGGCCCCACCACCTCTGCCTCCTTACCTGGCTGGTCAGTGAGGTCTGTGGAATTAGTAAATTCCAACAAGGCAAAGGAAATATCTTAAGTGTCTGATTGTTCAGAGAACTACAGGCAAATGCAATTGTAAATTGATATACCTGAACACTATCTCTGTGTAACCAACTCTCTGTACTTCTATGTGGAACAAGTAATTCATGAAAACTAAACATACAAACAATTGGGCCCCGATTACAAGCAGCCAGAAATTCCAAGTGGAGATCCCTGATGGCTGGAATTACCATTACTTGCTGGTATCTCTGCATGGAATTCCACCTATTAAGAGTTAAACCCATCTGAATGGGAAATACCTGTGCAGACTTTGAGTTCCCTCTTCTGAGGAGCTTAAAGCTCCCATATACCACCTGCTCTGAACAAGTGGCAAATCGAAGCCACAGCATTTCTACAGGGCAGGTGTGGAAAGGAGGGGGGTTTTAGGAGGAAAGGGAAAAAGTGCTCTGGTGGGGGGAGGATTGCATGTTTCTCCCTTGCTATAGAAAATGGTCCGACCAGTACAGGGACAGAAGCTTGGCTGACGAGGCAGCTGAAGCTCAAGTGATGGTACTGGCCGGAGTTTCTGGCCAGTAAATGTGGGTCTGGGGAAACCATGTGTAATTAGGAAGAGTGGAATTACACATGCAAATTCTACTCTGCCCAACTTGTAATCAGGCCCTAAGTGTTTAAAATATACACATGCACTGGTAAGTCTCCCTATGCGTTGGGTCACTACCTTAAATGTCGTCACTACACACAGTCTTGTGGAAGAGGAGCTATAGAGTCTACATGACTTCTGTAAAGTTAGAAAGAATACCCATACTGTTACTATCCTGTTGTAGCATAATGTAACACCGGTATGTGCTTACCCAGGCTCTAATGCCCTAAACATGGCCTCTGGAAGTACATATGCATCGATCCTCTTAAAGCTTCCTCGTTATTTCATCACAGGGTACCCGAGTAGGGTATAACCCTGGTCTAAACAGTTAGATTAATATTCAAGAGAACAGTTCAGTTTTTGCTTACATCAACAGCACAACTTCAGAATATTTTTCTGTAATTCAATACTATGATATGGCTTCAGTCTTAACTTTTCAGATAAATGTTCAAGAGAATAGATCAAAGTTCATTTGAATCAACAATATGACTGCAGGATACTACTTTGAGATCCAATGGTCCATAAAAGCGATCCTATAAGAAGTAACAGGTCTCTGCGAGGACAATCTTGAATCCACATGGTGAGGTCTTGGCTGCAGCAACATTATAGCATGATTGCATAGCAGAGGGTGCCATGAACCACACAGGAGTCATACCCAACCGTCCATGGTGGCTGCCATCTCAAAGGAACACACAAGAGTTTGTGGCCTGCTGAGAAGCGAAGTTCACCACCAACATGGAGCCGCACAGCGCATCCTAGGCAGGCACACAGCTTCAATCCAGCCATGCCAGCACTCTGCAATGAGTGCCAGCCTTTCCGTAACTGAAAGGCACCCAGTGTGAGTGGATTTGGAGTACCCCCCTCCACATACATGAACCACGCAAAGTGCTAAGCAAAACCGCCAGCCCTGCTGACTGACAGCATGTGCAGTAACTCTAAGCATCATGTAAGTTTACAGAGCACACACAGTAACTCTGAACACCATATTTGATTACAGAGTGCACACAGTAACTGTGAATACCATAGACTGTGTACAGAGAGCATATATTAGCTCCAAGCACTGTATATATTTTACAGCATCTACTGGAATTCTGAACCTCATATAACTTTAAAGAGTAAACGCAGTGACTATGAACGTTAGTTGCTCAAAGCTTCCAGTGAAGCTTTGAGCAAAGTTTGTGCAGTAACTCTGACCACAATAAGTTACACTGAGCATGTATACTAATTCAGAATGCCCTTTAATGTTACAGAGCATGCAGAGTAACTTTTAACACCATATATGTTTGCATGCTCAGTGACTCTCAAGAACATATAAGTTGCACAAAGCGTGCAGAGCATCCTTGAATGCACGATAGGTTTACAAAGTGTGTCAGTAACCCTGACCACCAGATACGTTACATGGAACATGTATAGTGCCTCAGAATGCCTCTAAGATTGCAGAGCATGTCCTGTAACTCTGAACACCATATAGGTTTACAGAGCATATACAGTAACTCTCAATGCGCTGTAACCCTGAACACCGTATACGTTACAGAGCATGGACACAGTAACTTTGAATGCACCTTAACTGAACACTCTGTACATTTACAGAGCATGCTTACACTAACTCTGATCACATAGTAACTCAGAACGCCCTATACTTTTACTTAGCATTCACACAGTAACTCTGGAAGCACAGTGTGAGAAATTGGGTTGCTGGTTGACTGGGGTGTGAGCCCTGGTCAAGCAACAGCCACAATCCCTGGCAGCTTGAACCAGAAAAATTCACTAAATTATCCCTGTGCTTAACCATGGGTAGCTTGGCACAAAAGGCAGTCAGGCTTAACTTAGAGGCAATGTGTAATATTTTCATGCAGCACACAAACAGTAATAAAGTGAAAACACAACACAGGAAAAATCCCACACCAAGTTAGAGAAATAGAGTACATTTTAATAAATTATTTGACACCAAAACAACAAAAATCAAATTAGTAGAACCGGAGTTATGAATTTTTAACGTTTTTAATAAAAACTAGAGCCTAAAATAACAAAGTGCCAACTGTGGACATCTAGTCACACGAGACCACGTCAAAGTAAAAAAATATGGCGATTGCGATGGAGCGCGGGTCGGATACAAGAAGTGGATTGGGCTCAGTTGGAAAATGTTCTGAGAAGGTAAAGTTCTGTGGGACAAGGCTTTAGGTTGTGTCCAAAGAGGGAGCGTTGTCATCAGGGAGCTTTGGGTCAAATCTGCAGTGAAGATTTCTATGTTCGGACATAGACTCTTCTTTGGAAGCTGAAAATCTCCAGCAGGATGAGGCAACAGGCTGTAGCAAGGTTCCAGGGGCTCGGATGCCCCTTTGGCGAAGGACCACTGAACAAAATTTGCTGTTGCGGAGAAGGACATAGTAGGAGCAGCTGCCAAGTCAGGCCGACTGACGATGCCTCTTGGGTGGATTGACGAGCAGGTTGGTCTGGTCTCCTCTCGGTTCTCAGAGCAGTTTTTAGCCAAAAATCTTTAAGATCTCAGTTTTAGATTTTGGCTGTCTGGGAACCTTTAGCAACACAACTAAGGGTCCATGAATGGTGGGATACTATTTGGGGGTTCAGGACTTACTCAGGCTAGTTCCAGGTGCGGGTTCAAGATTGTGTCCCTGTGGCAAACTAGCCCTTTGAATGATGAAGGGCTCAAACAGCAGGACTGTCCTCTGAGGGTTCAAGGCAGGTTCCAGCAAGTAAAGCAATCCTTCCAGGTACAGCAAAGCAGTCTTGCATAGTGCACAGCAGGTCACAGCAGCAGGCAGTCCTTTGAGAGTGCTTCTGCAGGTACGGAAAGTGAACTGAAGAGTGGGTCTGAGGATCCTATTTTTATACCCAGTTCCTCATTTGAAGTTGGGAGAAGTTTCTAGAGGTTTCTACTTTGAAGTGCATGGAATTTCCTGACTCCCCTGCCCTTGCTCTAAGTTGGCTGCAGTGACAATGTGGAGATGATTTGTGTGAAGGCTGAGCACGGCTTGATTAGTTGCAAGTCGGGCTGTGCCCAGCTCCGGCCCCCTCCATCCTGCCATCAGATGTCCCATTTAGGCACGCCTAATCCCTCTATTGTATGACTGTCTGTGAAGAATTCACAAAGTCTAACTGTCAGTTGCACCCAGACAGGTGACCTAAGGCAGGCTGTAGGAACTAAAAGGTTAAGGGCAGGAAAATGCCAACTTTCTAAAAGTATTATTATAATACAGGGTTACGTCCAATTGGTGGCCAGATAGGATGTGAGAAACGTTTTTACAACAAAAGGGATCTGACCACCTTATTTTGATTTCTGCTATTTATTTCAGCAGATTATGGGCCAAGGGAAACATTTTTCTTGGTCCTGGCTATTTCTTTGCCATTACTTGAACAACTTATATACACATTTCATAACATTGGAGTGCTTGCCTGAACATAAAGCGATACACTTAATGGTCATAACAAATCAAAACGCAAAATAAAGCAATTAATTTCAATAAGTGCATAAATCACATTATTCAAAAAAGGTTACACCTTACAATAATTGCATAGATCCCATTGATAAAAACATGTTACACATACAGTTTGTCAAAACCAGTAATCTACAGGAACTCTATTATCAATTATTTCACAGTCTTTATGAGAGTTCCCTAACCATGAGGATAAGCTCAAGGTCATGAGGGATATTATTTTGGTTCTATGTCCCTATCTTGCCTTTGGGCTGTGTTTCGTATTCTACCCTCATGGAAACAATATGGGTGCCGACGTGTTTCTGATCCCTGTATTATCAAGGGATTTTCCTCAGGGCAATTGCCACGGTGTAATCTTCAAAATTACAAAAAAAAGGGAGGAGAGTAATTATAATTGGACCTTACTCAAAGAACAGCACTGTTTTTTGACACTTCAGTTTAGCAACAATTATGGTACCTGAACTGTTGCTGTGCCCAGCTCTGGCCCCCTCCATCCTGCCACCAGATGTCCCATTTAGGCACGCCTAATCCCTCTATTGTATGACTGTCTGTGAGGAATTCACAAAGTCTAACTGTCAGTTGCACCCAGACATGTGACCTAAGACAGGCTGCAGGCACTAAAAGGTTAAGGGCAGGAAAATGCCAACTTTCTAAAAGTGGCATTTTCAAAATTGTAATGTAAAACCCAACTTTACCATTAAGGAGGATTTTTCATTACAATCGCATATACACCAAACATGAATTGCTACCTGGTCCCAATCAAAAGTTAGCACGAATTAAAGGTAATAAGGCAACCCAATGTTAGCCTATGGGACAGGTAGGCCTCACAGTAGTGAAAAACGAATTTGGGAGTTTACTCCCAGGACATGCAAAACTTAAAAATACAGGTCAAACCTTTTAATTACAATGCACGCTGCCCTATGGGTTTTCTAGGACCTACCTTATGGGTGACATATGCAATAAAAGGGGAGTTTCAGTCTTGGCAAGGGGTTGTAGTGCCATGTCAAATTTGCAGTTTAAAACTGCAGTCAGGCTGCAATGGCAGGCCTGAGACATATTTTAAGGTGCTACTTAAGTGGGTGGCACAATAAGTGCTGCAGGCCTACTGGTAGCATTTACTTTACAGCACCTGGGTATGTGGAATACCACTCTACAAGCGACTTATAAGTAAATTAAATGTGCCAATCAGGTGTAAACCAGTTTTACCATGTTTAGGGGAGTGAGCACAAGCACTTCAGCACTGGTTAGCAGTGGTAAAGTGTACAGAGTCCTAAGGCCAACAAAAGTGAATTCAGCAAAAAGTTGAGGTAAGTACACAAAACGATTAGGGAAAGACCACCCTAAGTCTGACAGGTCTAACACACAGTAACTCTGAACACAAGTTTACAGAGCTTGCACAGTGTAACTTTGAATGCACAGTAACTCTGCACATCCTGTAAGTTTACAGGTTTACAGAGCATGTACACAGTTATTCTGAATGCTCAGTAACTTTGATCGTCACCTACGTTTACAGAGCACGCACAGTAACTCTTAACACCTTAACTGATTATTACATCAGGGATGTGAAAGAGCTCCATTTTTCCTTGCTCCATTTCAAGCTGTCACCGCAGCAGGGAGCGATGCAAGTATTTGCATATACATTAGAAAGGGTGATAGGTAGGCTCCTTGATTCATGGCAGATATATTTTATGCTGCTTTGCTGCTTACATGTCGGCCAAAGGACTGACTCTGTGTTCTATTCACCGCAGCATTACTCAACCTAACACTTTCTTACATTATTAGTTTTATATATATTGTGTGTGACGGGTAGGATTTCGAGCAGAGGAACAGAAAGAAGGGCAGGTTTTACACCACACACTAAGGTCCAATGAATTATTGTCCTGGTTAGGAAGCGCCACTGTGCTTCACTTACAGATTACTCCAAGCTCACCCAAACAGTCCAATAAATGCACCAAATCTCTTGGCCTAACAGTGAGTGCTAGACTTGTAGGTCCTGATTCACAAAGGTAATTTGTACTTTTGAGTAAGTTTACACTTTTGATTACAAACAGTAGTAAGTCCAGCACTATGCATGGCCAACCATTGGTACTGCAACGCCCTCCCATAACAAATAATGGAGGTAGAGACTTGAAATAAAATCCCATAAAAATATAATGTAAAAATAATTTAAAATAATAATAATAATAAATAATTACATTATTTTAATTAAATCTATACATCACTTTTAATAAAAATGAATGCACATTTTATTTTATTTAGGTGGGGAAAAATAAATGTGCATTAATATTTATTAAAAGTGATATATACATTTAATGAAAATTAATTTAAATATTTTTAATAACATGTAATATATTATTTTTAATTCAAAATAGGTTATTAACATATTTTAGACTGAAATATTATATATGAACTATTTTAATGTATTTTTCAACATTCATTTATATTTATTTATATTTTTAACTATTTTAAATAATTTAATTTAATTTAGCATTATTTCATATGGGGTTTTATTTTAAGTGCTACCTCCATTATTTTCTATGGGAGGGTGTTGCAGTACCAGTGGTTGGCCAATATGTAGTGCTGGACTTACTCTGTTTTTTTAAGTAATAAATTACACAAAGGGGTTTGAGAATTCAAAAAAGTAGTAAACATACTCAAACGGTAAACTTACTCAAAAGTGTAAGTTACTTTTGTGAATCAAACCAATAGTGTCTCTTATTGCTCTGCGCACAATTCTTGGGCTTCATAAAAGTGTATTCACTCAGCGCGATGTCATGTACCCTAAGGTGATTTGTCGTTGGACCTTGGATTATCCATGTAGATTCATGAGACAGAGTGGAGCACAGGTAATCCAAACAGTAGGCAAGAGATGAGACCTTGGCCATGGTAATCCCTCTCCTGTCAATGCAGCTGTTCTCTGTCAGCGTCTTTCCATAAACAACCTTCACGTGTTAACATCAACTACAATTTGTTATTGCTCGGTCCAATCATCTTCAGAATGAGAACAAGGGAGAGGCCTACCATTGTTAATGCCCTTCCACCAATGACATCCGGTGTCTGGAGAGCCTCAGAGCAGCAAGCCAATGAGAACACATTTGCGTAGCCGAGAGTCATCCAATATTTAGAGACTTTCTACTTTGCTCTGCCTGCCAATAACATCCCAATGTCTATGAAGGACAGCCTATATGTTGTGAGCATTAACCCTTTCCTGCTGGCTGAGAAGAAACTCAGGGGCCTATTAGCAATAACCGGCGATAATTATCGCTAAGCGCAGTTAGTGCTAGGATAATTATCGCCGGCTATCACAGGTTTCTATCGCGGAGATAGCGTGCTATCAGCAACGCTTATCTCCAAAGCGATAGAAACCCTGGAGAACAGTGTGAATATCGCTTGAAAACAAGCGATATTCACACTGTGACCAGTGTTAGCTTGGCGATAGGGCGAGGGGATTTAGCCATGTAATCCACCTCCCATTGGATTACATGGCTAAGTCAGGTCTGGACCAGGCGTTAACAAACCAGCGCTAAACGTGTTTAGCGCTGGTTCGTTAATCACCTCCCCTGCCTTGCTAATAGGCGATAGCGACCTTAGCGACTGTTTCCAGTCGCTTTTAGGTTGGGAACGCCTACTTTGCATGCAATTAGCGATAAATATCGCTGGCATGCAAAGCGGCACCCAACCCGGTCGCTATCGCCTAGAAGCTGTCGCTAACAGCAGTTAGCGACAGCTTGCTAATAGGGCGTTTGAATTATCGCCGCTTTAGCGGGAAAAAGTCCCGCTAAAGCGGCGAAAGAGCCCTTGATAATATGCCCCTCAGTCCCATTGGAAAGGTGTTGTAGCACCCGCAGTCCAAGGGACACCCGACTATTCCACACAATTTCCTTTTGGTGAATTTATTGACTGAAAGAATTTTGAACCCTCACTGGCGGGTGAGGACAATACTCCTCCTACTGAGACCATATTGTATCCAAGAAGCTTTCTGCTATTTCAGGTTGTCCATGGATACCATTATTCCTATTCAGGTCATAAGGGATTGCCATCCATATCTGAATAGTTCCTGACCTCCTTCGATACTAAGCAGAGGGAGCCAATGAATGGTGCACATATGAAGCAATGAGAACATGACAAGGGGCAGCTGCCAAGTTGCCTGATATCACTGAAGATGAAAAGATCATCCTTGCTCAGGTGATTAGTTCTGATGTGATGCTGCTCTGCAATTCACCTTGGGGAATTAGATAGGATACAGCAAGAATTTGTTGTAATCCCTTGTCGAAAAAAAATACTTTTTTTCTAGAGACCCCTCACCCACCAGGGTTGCCCCTAGATGGCATGCTTCATCATTGGGGTTCCTCTCAATCCTCTACGGATTGAGGCGTGTTGCGACTTGCTAATTACGTAGGAGCACTTTTTATTGTAGACTATGTGTAGTGCAGTGATGTGGAGTGGAAAGGGAAAGAAAATGTCAAAATACCTAACTAGTTGGCCACTCTTTTATTCCCGCCCCTAGTTGGTATGGTTAAAAATGAGGGGTCGTTTACTGAGAAGAAACCTGACCTTAATGAGTCTGGTTGTCTCAGTAATGTGTTTTGTGTCAACATGTTTCGAGCTGTTCCCCTAATAGCTCTTCATCAGGACTCCACAGGGTCCAGCCCCGTGTGTACCACTCCTAGTGAATCCTGTAATAAGGACACAAACCATGCACACCTGATGCGCACTGTATACATACGGTTCTAGTAATTAATCCGTGTCTGTAATTAGAAAGCAAAAAGATATATTAAAAACAGTGACCTGTCAGCCGTGCTGGCAGGTCGCATTAGCATGATTGTGCATGCAACTATCAAAATATCGCACCCGTATATTGTGGGTGCTCATATGGTCTATCCTATGTGCTCAAATAGTGTGTCATGAACATGCCACATACTGTAATGGGTGACACCACTCGTAAAATAGCACTCGTGAAACAAGACACCACGTGACAGTACAACATAAAACATAGAAAAGATAATCCATGTGACATACTTCTGTAGATGCTATATTATTGCATCATGGTCAAAGCCAGGGGTAGAGGGGCTTGTAGTCACACTCTAAAAGAGGGAGGGGGAAAAGGTTTATATATCATGTACTCTTGTTGCTGCTTAACAGGTGGGTAGCGTACTCCATCTGTAGGATAAAAGAGAAGCCCCCCCGCCACTTACTTCGTCAAAGTCGCCTCTGGTACAGTAACCTACTTCTCTCCCTGGAGACCGCATACTAACTGGTGCATGAACCGTTTCCGTTTATAAAGCCCTTTCCTAACCATGCGGCGGGAAAAAAACGCCGTCATTCTGCTTCGTAGTACTAGACCGCTCGGTTAGTTCAAAATGGCCGCCGTTGCCGGAGTAGTGGCAGCGCCATGTTTGGAGAATTCCCATCCTGAAAAACATTAAGTTACTGAAAATGTATGAGGAAAGGAGTTGATATTAAAATGTTTCACGTAATGCAGAATTGAATCAAGCAATATGCATACAAAAACATTGGGAATTACACAGGTATAGTATTTCGCCATTCACCCTGCCCAGAAAACAAGTCCTACTCGGGGGTGGTTAGATGTAATGGCTACTACCTAAGTGTGATATTACTTCAACCAGGCTACTCGCTTATAATGTAGAGCGGATGCTTCCCATGTATGATAGTTTTATTCTTATTACTGCATGCATGTACCCGTGCTCACAGCGGCCAGTATTTTACAATACATATTTCAAACTAATGGCTGCTTCGTGGGTTCTTTTCAACTGCTGAGATGTCCCATTATCGGACAGATGTTATCTGAAGGATCTCTCAATGATGCATTCCCGGTAAATAGTAACGCACTCTTATCACGCTCAGATGTACCATTGTTAGACAGATGTATATTAGAATCTCTCACTGATACATTCTCGGTGTTATCCTGTATTACTAATCATGTGTAAGCAGGGGGTCACTGTTTTAAAGTGTCTAGTCTTTATAACACAATATTTTGGTGTGGGACTCCTTCATAGGTATTGTTAGATGGGTCTCGAACTATTATGTCCTCGTGTGATCGTGTACTCTAAAAAAACAAGGGTGTTATACTTAGTTATAGAGACTCCTAAAGATGTCTCCACTAGTCTCAATGTTGTGCATTTTCAACGTAAGAGGCCCCACAGGATATTGTCATTAAGTCCCACGAGTGTCCGTGTGGAGTTTGTACACCCACCGCTGTTCTTTTTCCAGAAGTCTGTGTTCCAGATTATCACTATAACACAGGTGTTCAAGGACAACCCACTTCAAATCATTGGGTGTGTGTTTCTGTTCCTTGTATTGTGAGGACATTTTTGTGGTGATGCGCTGACACCGGACGTTACTGCGGTGTTTGCACACTCTGGTGCTTACTTTTCTCGTGGTCATACCCACATAATGTAGGTTGCAGGGGCAAGTGATGAGATATACCACTCCTGCTGTGTTAGTTTGTTAACTTTCGCAACTCCCAATTCATTCCATTATTGAAGGACACATTTTTGGTGGCGGTAGTAAGATGGCAAACATTGCAATTCCCGCAGGGATAATGACCCGTAGGTGGTGTACCTAGCATAGTTTGGTTCCTTTCTCTGTTGGTTCCTGATTTCGGGCGTGTATGTACCAAAATGTCTCTCAAATTCCTCCCCCTTCTGTGGGAGAACATTGATTTTGGGATGTTAAGTTGCCCACTGTTCAAAATACGTCAATGTTTTCCAATGATTTTGGTGACTCGATCAGAGGCTATGTTAAAGGTAGTTATGCAGATTGGTCTCTTGTCTTCAACAGTGTTCTGTTTTTGGCGTGTTTCCAGCAGAGAATCTCTGTGATTATTCACTGCTCGTTTCTTTGCTTTAGACACAAACTTTTTGGGTAGTTCCTTGCCAGAAGTTTGTCTGTCAGTTTCTCGGCTTGTGTTCTGAAATCATTGACCTCTGTGCAGTAACTCCTTAGCCTAAGGAACTGGCCGAAGGGGAGATTGTCTTTTAAATGCCTGGGGTGAAAGCTGTCATTTAGTAATAAGCAGTGCTTTGCAGTGGGTTTCTCATTTGTTGTTGTTTTTAGGGTGCCTTCAGCTGCGATAATGTTGAGGTCCAGGAACACCAGGTTAGTTCTGCTCATAGTATGAGTACATTTAAGGAACGGGTCCTGGAGATTCAGCCAGGTTATGAACTCATCTGCTCTGGACTCGTCTCCTTCCCAAATCAGCAGAATGTCATATATATACCTTTTCCAAAGTGTGATGTGTTGGAGATAAGGGTTGGTGTCTGTCAGGATTTTATGTTTCTCTAGATGGTGTACGTATAATCCCATCACACTAGGGGCGAAAATACTGCCCATACTAGTTCCGTGTTGTTGGCGGAATAAGGTATCTTCGAAGCGAAAGAAATTCTCCGTTAGAGCCCATTTGACGCATTCTAACACCAGGTGTCTAGGTGTGTGGTAGGTCCAGTTCTCTTCATACAGGAAAGCAAAGAAACGAGCAGTGGATAATCACAGAGATTCTCTAATGGAAACACGTCAAAAACAGAACACTGTTGAAGACAAGAGACCAATCTGCATAACTACCTTTAACATAGCCTCTGATCGAGTCACCAAAATCATTGGAAAACATTGGCGTATTTTGAATAGTGGGGAACTTAACATCCCAAAACCAATGTTCTCCCTCAGAAGGGGGAGGAATTTGAGAGACATTTTGGTACATACACGCCCGAAATCAGGAACCAACAGAGAAAGGAACAAAACTATGCTAGGTACAACACCTTGGGGTCATTATCCCTGCGGGAATTGCAGTGTTTGCCATCTTACTACCGCCACCAAAAATGTGTCCTTCAATAATGGAATGAATTGGGAGTTGCGAAAGCTAACAAACTGTAACACAGCAGCAGTGGTATATCTCATCACTTGCCCCTGCAACCTACATTATGAGGGTATGACCACGAGAAAAGTAAGCACCAGAGTGTGCAAACACCGCAGTAACGTCCGGTGTCAGCGCATCACCACAAAAATGTCCTCACAATACAAGGAACAGAAACACACACCCAATGATTTGAAGTGGGTTGTCCTTGAACACCTGTGTTATAGTGATAATATGGAACACAGACTTCTGGAAAAAGAACAGCGGTGGGTGTACAAACTCCACACGGACATCGTGGGACTTAATGACAATATCCCGTGGGGCCTCTTACATTGAAAATGCACAACATTGAGACTAGTGGAGACATCTTTAGGAGTCTCTATAACTAAGTATAACACGCTGTTTTTTTAGAGTACACGATCACACCAGGACATAATAGTTCGAAACCCATCGAACAATAACTTTGAAGGAGTCCCACACCAAAATATTGTGTTATAAAGACTAGACACTTCAAAACAGTGACCCCCTGCTTACACATGATTAGTAATATGGGATAACACCGGGAATGTATCATTGAGAGATTCTAATATATATCTGTCTAACAATGGTACATCTGAGCGTGATAAAAGTGTGTTACTATTCACCGGGAATGCATCATTGAGAGATCCTTCAGATAACATCTGTCCGATAATGGGACATCTCAGCGGTTGAAAAGAACCCACAAAGCAGCCATAAGTTTGAAATATGTATTGTAAAATACTGGCCACTGTGTCCACGGGTACATGCATGCAGTAATAAAAATAAAACTATCAAACACGGGAAGCATCCGCTCTACATTATAAGCGAGTAGCCTGATTGAAGTAATATCACACTTAGGTAGTAACCATTACATCTAACCACCCCCGAGTAGCACTTGTTTTCTGGGCAGGGAAACGGCGAAATACTGTACCTGTGTAATTCCCAATGTTTTTGTATGCATTCTGCATTACGTGAAACATTTTAATATCAACTCCTTTCCTCATACATTTCCAGTAACTTAATGTTTTTCAGGATGGGAACTCTCCCAACATGGTGCTGCCACTACTCAGGCCACGGCGGCCATTTTGAACTAACCGAGCGGTCTAGTACTACGAAGCAGAATGACAGGGCGGTTTATTCCCGCTGCATGGTTAGGAAAGGGCTTCATAAACGGAAACGGCTCATGCACCAGTTAGTATGCGGTCTCCCGGGAGAGAAGTAGGTTAATGTACCAGAGGTGGCTTTGACGAAGTAAGTGGTGGGGGGGCTTCTCTTTTTTTCCTACAGATGGAGGACGCTACCCACCGGGTAATCAGCAACAAGAGCAACAAGAGTACATGATATATAGACCTTTTTCGCCCGCCCTCTTTTAGAGTGTGACTACAAGCCCCTCTACCCCTGGCTTTGACCAGGATGCAATAATATAGCATCTACAGAAGTACGTCACAAGGATTATCTTTTCTATGTTTTATGTTGTGCTGTTATGTTATGTTAGCAGGTATTTATTAAGCGCACGGCTACTCCCAGGAGTGTCCCGGCGCTGACAAAAAACGACCCGCAATGCTGAGCTCAAGTACCTCGGCCTAAGGCTGCTGTTGGAAAAGCCAAGTTTTAAGTTTCCTTCTGAATGTGAGGAGATCCTGGGATTGCCTCAGCGTGAGGGGCAGGCTGTTCCAGAGGTGAGAAGCCACCACTTGAAAGGTCACTACTGTCACGTGGTGTCTTGTTTCACGAGTGCTATTTTACGAGTGGTGTCACCCATTACAGTGTGTGGCATGTTCATGACACACTATTTGAGCACATAGGATAGACCATATGAGCACCCACAATATACGGGTGCGATATTTTGATAGTTGCATGCACAATCATGCTAATACGACCTGCCAGCATGGCTGACAGGTCACTGTTGTTAATATATCTTTTTGCTTTCTAATTACAGACACGGATTAATCACTAGAACCGTATGTATACAGTGCGCATCAGGTGTGCATGGTTTGTGTTCTTATTACAGGATTCACTAGGAGTGGTACACACGGGGCTGGACCCCGTGGAGTCCTGATGAAGAGCTATTAGGGGAACAGCTCGAAACATGTTGACAAAAACACATTACTGAGACAACCAGAATCATTAAGGTCAGGTTTCTTCTCAGTAAACGACTCCTGATTTTTAGCCATACCAACTAGGGGCAGGAATAAAAGAGTGGCCAACTAGTTAGGTATTTTTACATTTTCATTCCCTTTCCACTCCACATCACTGCACTACACATAGTCTACAATAAAAAGTGTTCCTACGTAATTCACAAGTCGCAGCACGCCTCTGCTGACCTTCACGTCAGGTCCACTGTCCAGTAGCGGCCGGTTCCTTGGCAAAGTGGCGGGCAGAGTGAGAGGGGGGGACTGGGATGAACAACAAAGAAATAATAATAATAATAAAAGAACTTACCTGTTCGATGCTCCGACGCTCCTCTCTGGCTCTGTCACCGTGCACTGCAGGCACAGGCTCCCAGAATACCCTGGGCCTGAAAGCTGATGATTTGCGCTCCCAGGGAGTCTGGGAGCCAGTGCCTGCTGGTCTCTCCAGCCTAGCAACAGCTTCATTGCACATGAGGGTTTGGCCGGCCGTCTCTCTTATCTCTTCGTTGTTCCTCTTTGGAAATGTCCCCCATCTCTTTCCTTCATTCACCCAGGGCAGGCTCACAGCTGTACTGTGGTTTCTTGCTGCTGAATAGCTCACTAGCTCCACACTCCTGAGACACAGCAGATGACAGCCAAAAATCACCAGCAGAGTCGGAGGGTTTGGCACCCTCAGGCGCACTGACAACCAGTGCACCTACAACTCCCCCTCTGCCCGTCATCTCCATGGCCCCGCCCCCTAGGTGACGCTACAGAGAAAAATAAAAAGATAATAAACACAGGTTCATTATTGTTTTATTTTGACTTTTTTGGCTGCGGGAAGGGGGAGGCGCTCCTCCGCCATAGAGAAGGAGCCGCCACTGTCGTTGATGAAATGAAAGTCATCAAGGTGTGTTGTGGTTATTCCATCTCTATCTCCCTAACATTCCAGCCAGCCCCAGAGAGTGGTTCCAGCCATGAGGGACTCCAGTGGAGCGCTGGCAGCACACATCAACAATCCACCCTCTTCCCTACTCATCAGGGCCCGACACTGTTGCGCTTTCCCTCCACTGCCTGGATGTGCTTGTACAGCAAGACATTTCACACTGTCCCATGGACAGTAGGTATCCTTGACCTGCCCGGGTTTCGCTCAGAGTACTGTGAATGTCCTTGGCATGTGCCATTTATGCCCCATGTTTTTAGTATGTTCCTTCCTATGGACCTCACGTCATGGCACCTCACACCTTTGTTCTTCCTCCCCATGTAGGGTCTCCAAATACTACGGGCAACAGTCAAGCTCAACCTACAATGCGGCACAATTGCCCCATCAGACACAATCTTTGCAGAAGAAGGGAGGGCACAGGGTGCCATGGAGTGGCACAGTGCCCCTCTCAGAATGCAAAATGAGTGAGTTGGAACAGTGCACGCCACACATGTGGGTATGCAGGAGGACCCTCATTGCATGTGGACCTGCACGTGGTGTGCGTGCTGAGGGGCCAAAGACGGTGATGGTCCTACCCAGGTCTCTGAATGTCAGGGTTGGCCTTGAAGTGGGCGGGTGTCGGGCAGCACTGACTCCTTTGTAGTAGACATTGTAATTAGAGGACAATGTAAGGAAAACAGTGGACAATACACAGCAGGCACAGTAAGTACCAGCGAGCAGGCATGCCAGAGGAGAACAGTGGGCAGGGCCTGACAAAGGTCCACTCTGACGTCACCATCTGCACCTCCATGGAAGCAACATAGCCTATGTAATGGGTACGTGTGGGCTTGGAACCAATGGAACAGGAGTAGGCAGCATTTCCTGATTTCATTTCAAGACCGTAGGCTACCATTATACATAACATCTTGTAATGCCATGCCTGCAGCACCTTCAAAGAACTTCCGAACAATAGCATCAATCTAGAACTGGACCGCTGTAGTCCATAAGTAGTCCCTTCTCAGAACACTCATCCTCTTTCAAATGCTGCTCTTGGAAGAGAGAAGTACCTTTTTATTACAGTTTCATTGTTTGCCTGAATCTCAGCATGCCATGGAGATCGATGTCTTGAAGGCACACAAGGCAGTGTTGATGGGTGTGGTTCTGGCAGCGTAACATGAGCACCTGGCTGAGTTCAATGGCATCTGGGATGTTATCAGACACTATGTTGGCCCAGGCTGCAGGGGGAAGCCTGTTGTTGGGTCTGTTCTGCTCGCCCAGACTCATAGCTGCCAAGTTTTCAGAATTCTCATGCGTGACTTTCCTGTGGTTATAGTTGACGTATGAGTGACACTACTGTCAAATGTGTGACACTTTGATTAACATTCTCCAGTGAGTGATTCAAAGAAATAGCCAGTATCTGAATGACTCTCTGTGAATTGTCCGTCACTTTATTGAGACATATCACAAAACAACTTACATACATCTCAAACTAACCAGACCTATTGGTGTTCCTAATGCTTGGTAACAGTATCAGCTCAAAGAGAATTAACAATGATTTCGTATTTACAAGTTAAAATGTTTACATTTTGAGATTGTTCGGCTGTGAATTCAACATTACTAGATCTGTGAAAATGGTAGAGGTCTTCGGTGTGTTTCTCTCACTTCTTTGCAGCACTTTCTTCTGCAGTAGGTCCCTCTGTTAGCCTCTTACTCCCTTAATCTCCCGACATCCGTCTGTCTTTCTGCATGTACTTCCTCGTGTGACCTCCTTCGACATGCTCTCTCGCACACTCGCTCTCTCCTTGTCTCTCACTCCTCACCTGTAAATACTGCAGAGCTTTAACAGCTGCAAACCTCCTTCACATAAAATAGTAATTGCAACTGGCACATTTGTGACAATCGGTCTGTGAGCTGTGCAGAGAGGCCAAGGATTGGATGAACATTTAGGGCCTGATTACGAGTCTGGCAGTACGAGGACCTCCAGACTCATGGTAGTGCAGCAGTGGGGGTCCAGCCACAGCTGCACCAGCGGTCTGACCGCCCCATTACGAGTTGGGTAGTCGGACCGCCGACACCACCAGGGAACTGCCATTCCCTGGAGGTGGTGTGGCGGTCAGAGGCTGCAAATCCACGGCGGGCCAAGCATATAACGAATTTCCTCTCCTCCAGGCTTTACATGGCAGTTCCTTGTAAACCTTGGAGGAGAGGACACAAAAGTGGCCCTACAGGCCCCCTTGCCTCCTCCCTTTGTGCATGCACACAGGGGGGCATAACATGTGCCCCCCTGTGTGCATGCGCCAACTTTCCTTCACGGCATGGACTTTCAACTCCATGCCGTGCAGCAACTTTGTGAGGCGTTCCCATTGTGGTGCCTTTTTCAAAGGCACCGCAGCCTTTAAAAAAGGCACTGCTATGGGAACGCCACGCCGCCCGCCTGCCAGACTACAAATAACTTGTAACAATGGTGAGTCTCGGCAGTGCAGGGGCACGGCGGTGGAGTAACGTCTGCCAGAAAAGAAAGGAAAAATGAACACATTTCTCCTTTTAACGACTGCTTTCAAATGGTGTTCATTTTTAATGCAAAATCCTGTCTCAAATTTTTGGTAGATAAGGTTTTGCTTCAAAAGCCTGGGTGGTTGCATTGGAACGTCCACGTAACGCACCCTTGATGCTAAGTAACACAAAGCAACGCTTAGTGCTACTTTGAGTTACTTTTAGGCAAATT
This sequence comes from Calotriton arnoldi, assembly GCA_963921515.1. Classification (NCBI taxonomy): domain Eukaryota; kingdom Metazoa; phylum Chordata; class Amphibia; order Caudata; family Salamandridae; genus Calotriton; species Calotriton arnoldi. The sequence goes on along the minus strand of CAWUFW010001323.1, from coordinate 1,715,089 downwards.
CCATTTTGTGGTGGTTTGTGTCACTTTTGTGACGCAAACACAGCTCAAAATGTTGGTAAACCTGGCCCAGCGGGACCTCGTGCAGTATAACATCTGACTAAGCACTTGTGCACTAGGAGGAGCACCCACCTTCACAGCTTGCTCTCCAGAGCTGCATATTGTGTGCCTCAGGATGTCCCAGAAAATATAAATTGTAACAAGCTGGGACCAGAGACGGTTTCCAAGGCAACCACAGTCACTGCTTCTTTGGGCCTGCTCAGACTTCACAATCATTCATCAAATGAGCTATTAAGCTAGACTAAAAGCAAAGTACCTAGAGAAAGTGCTCAGAGGAGCTAAATATGCGTGGCAAATAAATGTATTGCGGAAATGCAGGATCACTCACTAAAATGTGTTAGAATAACGCCTGATATGGGGAGTACTGGTACTGACTTGGTTTCTGGACTTCTGTGTTTCCATCCTTGATGTGTGTCCTCTCTAGTGCAGTTTATGTTTGCTGTGCTCATAATAAGCTCTTTTATTCACGCATAGGCGTGTCCTCCCTTTTCTTCGTGGGTCACCGTGCGACTATTGGATTGCTTAGCCTTTGTAAAAACATGTGTAAGTTAGATGTTTAAGGTGTGAGAATCATACTGTGGTTATGTAATGCACATTATTACTTGTTCTGTCTTTTTTTGCAAATTGAATTGTAGCCTTTCCTTTCATTTATGGGTGTGGATAACAAACTATTCAAAACAGCCTCCTGTTTCTTGTGGCGAAAAATGTGATACTGGCACTATATCCCTGTTTGCCTGATGTTGAGGCCTCTTTCTGTGTCTTATTATTGTCAATTTTGTGATCTATGCCTGCTCATAAAATCTATTACCGCATTTTTCTGCCTAAGGGCAGTACTGATACCACACGTGTAGTTTTCCCCAGGAAAATCATGCATGTGGAGTCATCAATATGCCAGGGGTTGCAGAGGTGACATCCGGCCCTCTTTATGACGTCACAGGAAGTGACCGCACTCAACCTTTGACAGTGGTGACATTCCATGAAGTGACCAAATTGAACATTAAAGACCGACAGTAAAATCGAATCACAAAGATAAAAGAAAAGATATGAAAGCAGATAAACTCTAATTTTCGATCCATATATACAACAAAGTGCTGCCATTTTTTTGCCAGAGTTACAACCGTCATTGTGGAAGAGGCAAGCTATCACCATCAAGCAGGACAACCACCACATTCCCAAGCTCACCTCACATGCCCTGGCGCAAGCATCAAGGGCCCAGACATAGCCTCGGATGACCAGACATAGCCTCAGATGGTTAGACATAGCCTCAGATAACCAGACATAGCCTCAGATGACGAGACGTAGGCTCAGATAACCAGACTTAGCCTCAGATGACCAGACATAGCCTCAGATGACGAAACGTAGGCTCAGATAACCAGACATAGCCTCAGATGACAAGACGTCGGATCAGATAACCAGACATAGCCTCAGATCACCAGACATAGCCTCAGATGACGACACGTAGGCTCAGATAACCAGACATAGCCTCAGATGACCAGACATAGCCTCAGATGATGAGACGTAGGCTCAGATAACCAGACATAGCCTCAGATAACCAGACATAGCTTCAGATCACCAGACATAGCTTCAGATCACCAGACATAGCTTCAGATCACCAGACATAGCCTTAGATCACCAGGCATAGCCTCAGATTACGAGACGTAGGCTCAGATAACCAGACATAGCCTCAGATAACCAGACATAGCCTTAGATGATGAGACGTAGGCTCAGATAACCAGACATAGCCTCAGGTGACCAGACATAGCCTCAGATGATGAGGCATAGGCTCAGATAACCAGACATAGCCTTAGATAACCAGACATAGCCTTAGATAACCAGACATAGCTTCAGATCACCAGAGATAGCCTCAGATAACGGGACGTAGGCTCAGATAACCAAACGTAGCCTCAGATAACCAAACATAGCCTCAGATAACCAGACATAGCCTCAGATAACCAGACATAGCCTCAGATCACCAGGCATAGCCTCAGATGATGAGACATAGGCTCAGATGATGAGACGAAGGCTTAGATAACCAAACATAGCCTCAGATAACCAGACATAGCCTCAGATAACCAGACATAGCCTCAGATAACCAAACATAGCCTCAGATAACCAGACATAGCCTCAGATAACCAGACATAGACTCAGATGATGAGACGTAGGCTCAGATAACCAGACATAGACTCAGATGATGAGACGTAGGCTCAGATAACCAGACATAGCTTCAGATGACCAGACAAAGCCTCAGATGACGAGACGTAGGCTCAGATAACCAAACGTAGCCTCAGATAACCAGACGTAGCCTCAGATAACCAGACATAGCCTCAGATAACCAGACATAGCCTCAGATAACAAGACATAGCCTCAGATAACGGGACGTAGGCTCAGATAACCAGACATAGCCTCAGATAACCAGACATAGCCTCAGATGACGAGACGTAGGCTCAGATAACCAAACGTAGCCTCAGATAACCAGACGTAGCCTCAGTTCACCAGGCATAGCCTCAGATGACGAGACGTAGGCTCAGATAACCAGACATAGCCTCAGATGACCAGACATAGCCTCAGATGACGAGACGTAGGCTCAGATAACCAAACATAGCCTCAGATAACCAGACATAGCCTCAGATAACCAGACATAGTCTTAGATGACGAGACGTAGGCTCAGATAACCAGACATAGCCTCAGATGACCAGACATAGCCTCAGATGACGAGACGTAGGCTCAGATAACCAGATATAGCCCCAGATAACCAGACATAGCTTCAGATAACCAGACATTGCCTCCGATGACGAGACGTAGCCTCAGATAACAAGACATAGCCTCAGATAACGGGACGTAGGCTCAGATAACCAGACATAGCCTCAGATAACCAGACATAGCCTCAGATGACGAGACGTAGGCTCAGATAACCAAACGTAGCCTCAGATAACCAGACGTAGCCTCAGTTCACCAGGCATAGCCTCAGATGACGAGACGTAGGCTCAGATAACCAGACATAGCCTCAGATGACCAGACGTAGCCTCAGATGACGAGACGTAGGCTCAGATAACCAAACATAGCCTCAGATAACCAGACATAGCCTCAGATAACCAGACATAGTCTTAGGTGACGAGACGTATGCTCAGATAACCAGACATAGCCTCAGATGACCAGACATAGCCTCAGATGATGAGACGTAGGCTCAGATAACCAGATATAGCCCCAGATAACCAGACATAGCTTCAGATCACCAGACATTGCCTCCGTTGACGAGACGTAGGCTCAGATAACCAGGCATAGCCTCAGATCACCAGACATAGCCTCAGATGATGAGACGTAGCCTCAGATAACCAGACATAGCCTCAGATAACCATACAGAGCCTCAGATAACCAGACAGAGCCTCAGATAACGGGACGTAGGCTCAGATAACCAAACATAGCCTCAGATAACCAGACATAGCCTCAGATCATCAGGCATAGCCTCAGATGACGAGACGTAGGCTCAGATAACCAGACATAGCCTCAGATGATGAGATGTAGGCTCAGATAACCAGACATAGCCTCAGATGACCAGACATAGCCTCAGATGACGAGACGTAGGCTCAGATAACCAGACATAGCCTCAGGTGACCAGACATAGCCTCAGATGACGAAACGTAGCCTCAGATGACCAGAAAAAGCCTCAGATGACCAGACTTAACCTCAGATGACCAGACAGAGCCTCAGATGACCAGACATAGCTTCAGATAACCAGACTTAGCCTCAGATGACCAGACATAGCCTCAGATAACCAGACATAGCTTCAGATGACCAGACATAGCCTACGATAACCAAAAATAGCTTCAGATGATCAGACATAGTCTCAGATGATCATACATAGCCTCAGATGAAAAGACAAAACCTCAGATGACCAGACATTGCCTCAGAAGGCAAGACATAGCCTCAGATAACCAGACATAGCCTCAGATGACCAGACATAGCCTCAGAGGCCCAGACATAGCTTCAGATGACCAGACATACCCTCTACCGTCAGCGACAGCAGGGCGGTGGCTAAAGCACACCTATGGCTTGTTTTTCCATTTTATATTCTTTTTCCATTTTATATTCTGTTTCCATTTTATATGAACATTTTCCATTTATATTAACTTTTTTCCATTTTATATTAACTTTTCCCATTTTATATTCTTTTTCCATTTTATATTTTTGTATAGGTTTAGCTGGTGCAACTTGAGGGAGAGTTGTTTTCAAATAGAATGCTTATGTTGCATTAGTCTGGGTTGGCTATGCCTAGAGTTACTTTCAATAGGGAGGTTCACACAGACTAAAGCAATCCGCGTAGGGCTTGGTGCTCTGAAATTGTTGTTGAATATATCTTAGCTTTTAGCTGCGTAACTGTTTTTCCGTTGATGTCTTGCACTTCACAACTCTGACTCTTATATGGTTTTATGGTTGTAACAGTTGTCTGGAAGAATTGACGCAAATCTGTAGTCCTTTTTCTTCTATTTTATAATTGCAATGGATTTAGTTGACTGCGCAATAAAGAGTTGATTTGGTTTGACATACCTACGGCTTACCAATGAACTGGTAGCAGGGCTCAGCCGGCATTGCCACATCACTGGTCATCGGCCATCTGCTCTCTAGTCATCTCCATCACTTGAACCTCCATGGTCCCAGAGAGCGACAGTTGCATCTACCGGGCACTGGGAGATACGAGCTCATTTCTTGCTAGTGAACACACACAGGGACCAGGATTGGACTGGCCTATAGGATGATCTGACACGCTAGTACTTGTGTGTGGACCGGTGTAAGAACATCTATATATCATCAGTAGGAAGGAGTAGCAGGTGACTGTATTTCGGAATAGAATGTGTAGAAATATTGTTTTACATAAATATTGTGTCCTAAATATTGTTTACAAAAATATTGCCCCATTGGGGATAGATTTTCTCTTATTAACTCAAACAGGGAGATATTTTGTAGGCTATATTTATGTCAGATGATATTCTGACAGCTGTATTCTGGTGTCATTCAATAGCAGGCAGTAGTTACAGGCGAGCGTAGGTTACCCTGGGCGTAAAGTCCAGCGTGGGGTGAGTGTTTCACATCGTTTGGAAGGAGTTGTATCATGTCATATTGGACTTGCTGCAGTAGGCAGTGCAGCTCTAGTTTGAAAATAAATCAACTGCACCTACCCACCAGCAGCTGCGCCCACACCTTCCCACTCTCCAACTGTATCCTGGCCGTAGTCGCATGAACGGTACATGCGCCAATGAGTGCCCATTGCCAGATTCCACCAAAAGCAGCAGCTAGTTGGCTGCAGGTGCACAGGTGTGGCACCACAGACTCTGCAGAGGTATGATGAGAGAGGCCGCACCGCCTAGTAGGTTCTGTCATGTAGTGCTGCATGGGGGTACCTGACATGGAGGTGGAGGAGTTGATAAACTAAGCAGCAAACAAGATATTGTTTGATATGCATTTTCTTCCTTTCAGAGCCAATGTGTTTACATGTTTTGAAAAAAATACTCCCCAGTCTTTAGTAAAAGGGAGACACTCCCCTTGTCTTTATCAGCCTTCCCCTCCCGTTCACTATTGCAAGAGCCCTACACCGAACTCTGTAACAAATCAATACCCAGACTCCAAAGCATCCAGAACCATCCGGCTAGCCTCCTGTTTGGTGTAACACTGAATGACCACATCACGCCTTCGCTGAAGGTCCTCCGCAGGCACCCTGTAAAGGACTGAGAGCATTCCAAATACGGCTAGTTCATCCATGAAGTCTTGCATGGCCGTACTCCGAATTACCTGTCAAAGTTACCTTGCCCTTCATCTTTCCACCAGATGTCTAACGTCCGCCAGTCTTAACTGGCTGTCCATCCCTCCGACTTGTTACAAGAACTTCCGAGGAATGATGTTGCTTGCACAAGGCTCACCAATGTGGTGCTCTCTTTCTCTTCACCTCTACACATGGAGTCTGACTCTCTTACATTCAGGAGATTCCCGCAAAAATCGAACTATGCAAGCAGGCGTCTGGTTAGCCTTGCCCCCGCCAGCCTTTACTCTCCTTCTTTCCTAAGGGCTGTCGGACATCTGCCTAAAACCAGTTTCTGACCTTCATCCTGCAGGCTCTTCACCAAGGCTTCATCACCTTTCTATCAGCAAACAGGGATAAAAATGGATTCCTTCTGATGACAGTGTGACTCCAAGAGATGCTCAGATATTAGCCAGATATTAATCTATTTTCAATCTTAACTGTATCTGATCCATGGTACTCAGAGGCTACCCCAAGGTTTTTACAGCGCTTTACCAAAAACAAATAGAAGGTAAACAAAAGTTACCCTCTACCACGGATGCTGACCAAAGGCGACAGCAGTCAAGGAGCCCCTTCTGGGTATTGGTGTCACAAAGCATCAGAGAGGTCTAATAAAGGCACAATACAGAGTATGCCTTGGTTCTGCGAATTAATAATGTTGACTCTATACCCACTGACGGGTCTTAAACCCGATTGAGAGTGACTGACGTGGCTTTTTGAATCCAGGTGGGATGGACATTGACAGATCACTACTGTTTCAAGTGCCTTTGCAACACAGAAGAAGTTTGAAATATATCAGTAGTTTGAAAGATTGGACTGGTCTGGCAAAAATGTATTTTCAAGATGGGTGAATAGGACATGTTTGAGATCTTGGACCCATAAAGAGAGGGGTGTTGGTTGGTTTGGTGGTTAAAGTAACAGAATAGTGAGACCTAGACAAGCTATTTTTACATTACAAACACCCATGATAGAGAGGGATTTTTTGAAAGAATATTAAGATTTTTTTGATGTCATCATCTGTGACTGGTGAGAACTCATCAAGAAGGGTAGAGCATGGAGGTGTTATTGGGTGAGAGTCATCAGGTTGAGGGCTGGAGGAAGACATGATCCATCTTTACGTATCGATTTTGTTTATGGAGAAGGCATGGAGGTTGGCACACAGCTCATTTGAGGGTACCAGAAGTCTTCTCATGGTTTAGCATCTCCTTAGAGACAAGAAAAAGTGATTTTGTTAAATTAGCTGCCTTTGCTGTCCAGGCTTGGATATGTTCTTTGTTAGCTCTGGTGCAACCTGCTTTGCGGCCCCTGGAACGCACTCCGCAAGTGCTGCGGTAAGACGGTACCTCTGATATATTCTATTATCTTTCCAGTCCTCTGCCTTGATGTTTCAATGGCCGAAGGTTAAGTGTGAACCACTGCTTGCTCTTCGTGGGATTCGGATATGGGGTCGACCAGGGGCAAGAATATCTAACGCACAAGAACATGTTCTTAGATGAACCAGGCGTCCTCAGGCGCCTCTGAATCGAGACCGGTGAGTCAGGAAGGAGTTGTGTGAAGTCAGGTTAGAGTTTTAAGTTTTAATACAGTGTTCTGGGGAAGTAGATAGATTAGGTTTTTATAGCACTCTCTTTCATCTGAGAAGTTAATTAAATTGGGATCACTCCCAGATAACTTCTGGGAGCCGATAAGGAGAAGTTCAGTAATTGTAGAAAATAAGTCAAGATAATAGCCTCGTGAATGGGTTGGGACAGTGATGACTTGTGAAAAGCCAAAAGTGTCAATTTCTTCAATGATGTTTTGACTGCACACGTTGGAAGTACCATTTACCCATATATATAATATTGGAAAGACTATGCCAACCTACGGTGGTAAGAAAAAGGGAGTCAAATGTTTTTGCAACACAATTTTCCAAATGTGTTAGTAATCCCAAGGTTTTATAGGCTGATCTGAAAGGGAGCTCTCAGAGAAGTCTAACCCTTTAGAGTCTGCCGCGGTACCTACAACCTGCAGAAATACATGAATGTGCCAATCAGAAACACAGGATGCACAAAAGACAGATATCTGAGCCACAATAGTACCAGTTCCCAACACTGTGCATTATAGTTCATGTATCACTTATCGGCTCATCAAAATATTTACACTTGAAAATAAAATTCCAACAGATTGCTATCGTAGCATAACAGTGCCAAATCTGGGGCCGGATAGCACAAAGCGCTCCCTGGGGTCGCAACGGTCGGGTGCGCCCACTTTGCGTGTCCCCAGGGCACTTTGGTATTATAGAAATGGCTGCAGATGCCTGTGCCGCCCCTTCTGTAATACTGATTGCGCTGGTGCACATGTAGACATCTCGAGAGGGCATGCCACATGCAAATGAGGGAATCCCTTTGCCTCTGCACCCGCGCTGTATTATGGATGTGGGTGCAAAGGCGCCAAAGCCATCAGGAGGAGCACTGACAGTGCGCCACAAAAAGGTGGCGCTCTGTCAGTGTACCCCCAGAGGGCAACCCTCGGGACTGGAGAAAGGGGGTCCCATAAACCCCCCAGACATCCCTCTGCAGTTGGGTGCCGTCATTCAAGGTACCTGCCTTCCGGGGGATCTCTAACCCTTATTTGAAGTGCAGGCGCGTGCCACCTACACTCTAAAACACGGTGCAGTTTGTAAACAGCCGCTCTGTCTTTCTCTTGAATGCACTGCCCCCAGGGCAGCTCGAGGACCTGCCTGCCCGGAGGGCAGTGCATTCACCATAATCAGATGCTCTCTCTCTGTTTGAGTCCGGCGCACCCTTCGAAACGTGCACCGTGGCGCAAACAGAGACAGTGCGCCCGGTTAGTAGTACGGCCCCAGATTGCTTCTCTGTGCAGGTGTATGTATTTTAAGCTGGCCTGAATGGTGGGGTTGGACCCACTGGTGTCCAGTGGACAAAAACAATGTTCCATGTGACGTACTGCCTGCATGTTTCACACTGTTACTGACTGCACATAGATATCAAATGCCCCCGTGGCATATGTTACACTTTTGACCAATACTTGTCTTTTAACCAACTTTACTTGCATTCTGCTGGGTCTCACAGTCTTCATTTCCTTTTATACACAGACGCTTTAAAATCGCAACTTGCAAATTGTTTAGTATAAAAACCAGAGTGGGTGAAGTTGTCAAACACGTCACGGTCGCTCGGGAGCTGTGCTGACCAGCTGTGCCTGTTAGTGCCCTAGGTTTGTCCTGCTGTTGCCTGTACTTCAGGGAGGGTTTACACTTCTGCTGTCCATGATTTACGTAAGTAAATATATTATTGTGCGAGTAGTTAAAACCATTGCAACATTACAAAACAATAGAAACATAAAACAAACTCATTATAAAAACAACACTAATGAATACAAATATAAAAATGAAAAAATTTAGTTACACTGTATATTTAAAAATGCACATGTAAAATATTCATTGGAGAAGCGACTATATCTTAGTCATAAACTTGATAGAGAGACTAGTAAGATGCGGATCACTGCTGTTCAACCACTAATACAGCTTCTTACAACCTCTGGTCCCATCTGGTTAACAACTAGTTTCAGAAAGGTTCTGCGAAGATGACCCAGCTCGCGACAGATCTGTAAAATGTGGGGCAGAGATTCAATACAACTGGTGCATATGCAACAAGTCATCCCTCCATCCCCCCACTCTTCTCTCCAGCCAGCTCTAAACTCTAGCAATGTTGAAAGCAGGAACCCAAGGCGAGCTAATTTGCCCCTCTTCTCCTCTGGTAAAGGCAGACTTCAGCATACCTGAGGCTGATTAAAAATATAGGAACTGACAGTCAACCAAGCCTTTCTTTTAATTTCACATGAGCACTGATGTTCAGCAAAATGCATTCATTTGGCTTCTTTCATTTTAAGGGGCTTCGGCTGCAGGTGGGAAAGATCCAGGTACCAAATGATGCAAAGCTGCCGGGATCAATTCGCGGAGCCGGGTACGGCTTCCAGGGGTTGTTTGATGTAGTACGTCCACCCCATATCAAAGGTTTTACGTGTTCCTTAGAGGCAGCGCAGAGATTTAAGCACTAATTGAAAAAGAAAACCCATGGGTTCTGCATTGTTTGTATAAATTGAATATAAGACTTCCTTGCTCCTGAGTAGCACAGTTCAGTACACGGAACGAGGAGGGAGGTTGAAAACTGGGGCAGAGATGATCAGAGATGGAGGTCAGCGGGAGCGAATGCGAGGTATAAAATAGGAAACTAAAGAGAGAGAGACAATAAATGGCCAAAAAACAGATAAAAGTTAGACTGCAAGGTATAGAGATGGAAGAAAAGGCCATAAGGCTGATCTCCTGTTCAAGCTACAGGGTACAGTGAGCTACAAGAGGCCTTTCCTGCTACTGCCCAGCTGAGCAGTGGCAGCATCTGGGAGTCGGTCCCTTCCAACCACCCTCGACTCCCTGAAGGAGGCCAGAGAAAGAGCGGAAGAGACCTGTCCGCCTAGAGATTTCACTGTTCTTCTCCACCTCTGCAGCTCATGTCAATGCAGCAGCTGAAAACTGAAGCCAAGGCTGCTTCACCGAGCTGAACCCATCCTTTCTGTGCTGATGAACCATTGGGCCTCTCGAGAAGCCCACACACCACAGGGTCTTAACTGGCAGGGGTCCACACCTTCTCCTGAGACACAGGGCCTCATTTATGGCATTTTAGTGTAGGGCAACGAAGCAAGGCACCTTTCTGCGCTGACCTATGCCAAAATGAATGGGCAGGAATGCACTGCATTTCAGCAATATGGTGCATCCCTGCCCCTTCTGCCTAAGCAATACAAAAGAGGATGTGATACAAAAGAGGATGATGGACGGAACGCTTGAGCCAATCAAACACTCACCCCCAGTCAACTGATCTGGGTTTAATCCATCATCATTCTTTAGCTCACTCCACCACCCCAGTTCAGACATGGCCATATGCAAATCAGTCTGACCCTGTGCCTCATGGGAACAGTCCAGCCCGAACTGCCAAGCCATGTCTTCCCTGGACCGGAAACAAGCAACCTAGGACCGGTTTCTGGCATTCCAGCCGTCATCAGCCAGGCTTGCTTGAATCCAGTGGCAAAGTGAGCAAGGGACCCACGTCTGGGCATACCCCCGCCCAACTTAGGGCGAACAAAGCGATACAAAAGATCAGTTGACTGGGGGTGAGTGTTTGATTGGCTCAAACGTTCCGTCCATCATCCCCCTTTTGTATCGCTTTGTTCGCCCTAAGTTGGCGGGGGTATGCCCAGACGTGGGTCCCTTGCTCACTTTGCCACTGGATTCAAGCAAGCCCGGCTGATGACGGCTGGAATGCCAGAAACCGGTCCTAGGATGCTTGTTTCCGGTCCAGGGAAGACATGGCTTGGCAGTTCGGGCTGGACTGTTCCCATGAGGCACAGGGTCAGACTGATTTGCATATGGCCATGTCTGAACTGGGGTGGTGGAGTGAGCTAAAGAATGATGATGGATTAAACCCAGATCAGTTGACTGGGGGTGAGTGTTTGATTGGCTCAAACGTTCCGTCCATCATCCCCCTTTTGTATCGCTTTGTTCGCCCTAAGTTGGCGGGGGTATGCCCAGACGTGGGTCCCTTGCTCACTTTGCCACTGGATTCAAGCAAGCCCGGCTGATGACGGCTGGAATGCCAGAAACCGGTCCTAGGATGCTTGTTTCCGGTCCAGGGAAGACATGGCTTGGCAGTTCGGGCTGGACTGTTCCCATGAGGCACAGGGTCAGACTGATTTGCATATGGCCATGTCTGAACTGGGGTGGTGGAGTGAGCTAAAGAATGATGATGGATTAAACCCAGATCAGTTGACTGGGGGTGAGTGTTTGATTGGCTCAAACGTTCCGTCCATCATCCCCCTTTGTATCGCTTTGTTCGCCCTAAGTTGGCGGGGGTATGCCCAGACGTGGGTCCCTTGCTCACTTTGCCACTGGATTCAAGCAAGCCCGGCTGATGACGGCTGGAATGCCAGAAACCGGTCCTAGGATGCTTGTTTCCGGTCCAGGGAAGACATGGCTTGGCAGTTCGGGCTGGACTGTTCCCATGAGGCACAGGGTCAGACTGATTTGCATATGGCCATGTCTGAACTGGGGTGGTGGAGTGAGCTAAAGAATGATGATGGATTAAACCCAGATCAGTTGACTGGGGGTGAGTGTTTGATTGGCTCAAACGTTCCGTCCATCATCCCCCTTTTGTATCGCTTTGTTCGCCCTAAGTTGGCGGGGGTATGCCCAGACGTGGGTCCCTTGCTCACTTTGCCACTGGATTCAAGCAAGCCCGGCTGATGACGGCTGGAATGCCAGAAACCGGTCCTAGGATGCTTGTTTCCGGTCCAGGGAAGACATGGCTTGGCAGTTCGGGCTGGACTGTTCCCATGAGGCACAGGGTCAGACTGATTTGCATATGGCCATGTCTGAACTGGGGTGGTGGAGTGAGCTAAAGAATGATGATGGATTAAACCCAGATCAGTTGACTGGGGGTGAGTGTTTGATTGGCTCAAACGTTCCGTCCATCATCCCCCTTTTGTATCGCTTTGTTCGCCCTAAGTTGGCGGGGGTATGCCCAGACGTGGGTCCCTTGCTCACTTTGCCACTGGATTCAAGCAAGCCCGGCTGATGACGGCTGGAATGCCAGAAACCGGTCCTAGGATGCTTGTTTCCGGTCCAGGGAAGACATGGCTTGGCAGTTCGGGCTGGACTGTTCCCATGAGGCACAGGGTCAGACTGATTTGCATATGGCCATGTCTGAACTGGGGTGGTGGAGTGAGCTAAAGAATGATGATGGATTAAACCCAGATCAGTTGACTGGGGGTGAGTGTTTGATTGGCTCAAACGTTCCGTCCATCATCCCCCTTTTGTATCGCTTTGTTCGCCCTAAGTTGGCGGGGGTATGCCCAGACGTGGGTCCCTTGCTCACTTTGCCACTGGATTCAAGCAAGCCCGGCTGATGACGGCTGGAATGCCAGAAACCGGTCCTAGGATGCTTGTTTCCGGTCCAGGGAAGACATGGCTTGGCAGTTCGGGCTGGACTGTTCCCATGAGGCACAGGGTCAGACTGATTTGCATATGGCCATGTCTGAACTGGGGTGGTGGAGTGAGCTAAAGAATGATGATGGATTAAACCCAGATCAGTTGACTGGGGGTGAGTGTTTGATTGGCTCAAACGTTCCGTCCATCATCCCCCTTTTGTATCCCTTCTGCCTAAGCAGGCGCAGTTTTGGCAGTCTAGCCCCAACGCAGGCACCATTGCACCATAGTGCAAGGGTGCCCCCATTGCATGCAGGAACGGTTTTCTCCTCGCTACGCCTCCCCTGGGGAGGCGTATGGAATTGATGCTTCCCCAGGTTTATATCACTTTGTAAACCTGGAGCAGCATCATATTCCATGGGTGTTGCGTGGGAAAACCCAATGCACCACCCATGGAACGCCTCCCGGGCGTAGAGTAAGATGACAGAGCGATTTGTGCTGCGTTGCGTTACTCACGACGTATGAGGCCACTCGAAGACATGCAGGGTTGCTTTGCGTGGCTTCATAAATCAGTTTGAGCCCGGAGTCATGCATGCACCACTTTACGTGGTGCAAAAGTGACGCAGGGCTCTCATAAATAAACCCCACAGAGTTTAAACACCAACAGTTTTGCACGTTCCTCTCAGCAAGCCCTGCTTACTTTTTCCTACTGACACAATTATTGATCCAGGGTTCACAGCAACACTGCCAGGGGTAGCAGAGGGCAGGACAGAAGCCGCAGTTTACAAAATTGCGACCATTAATTGGCATCCATGAGGAAAAGGAGGAAGTACTTGTGAAATTTGGAGCTGTATGCGCTAAAATTTCCATGTATAAGAATTTGCCACAGGTTTGTCATGTGGAAATTCACTACGGGGAAAATAGGGGGTGTGGGGGGAGTGCAGTAAGAAACGCAAATCTCGAAAAGCCAATCCTTGCACAAAGAAGGGTTTACATATGGATCAGATATTGAACCACTTCCCATAAGGTTGTTTAAGGGATTCTTTGCTTCCTTCCAGACTCCTCTCTCATGAGGACATCATGGTATCTTCTCAAACACCCTCACTGTTCTCTCACTCAGAGGCTGGAATGGGCAGGGTTGTTCCAGAGGCTGACACCGCTGGCCCAACATGGCCCAGCAATCGCTTAAGTGCTGCACTGGCATAAAACTGCACATGCAGGCAGAAAGCTGACACGGTGACAGTGGCACAGATGGAATATTAACATGCTTTGAGCACATATTGGTTTCACAGAAGCATAAAATGTACACATTTTGTGTTGACAGCGTAAAAATCTTAGCAAAGTCAGGTAGCACAACCATCTGTTTAGTCGATCAATGGCCTTCTGCCAAAGGATGTATTTTATTTAGTGCAGCGGCTCTTAACCTGTGGTCAGGGGATGCCTGAGAGTCTGCGACGCCTACTGAATGGGCCCGCGACTGCTTTGAAAATTAAATAATATTAATATTTTAATAAAGTGTGTATAAATAAAGAAGCAAAACTGAAAATTGAACATTTTAAAATGTTCTTTAAATGTATAGGAATTTGAAATTGGAGCATAAAAATTAAGTTGGCATCCTCAAATGTATTCATGGGAGCAGAGTAAGAGCATCAAACAGAATCTAGTGTGGACAATGGGGGCCTCATTTGAATTTAGAAAACCTTCCTATTTAATTTAACATTTTCATTTTTTTATATTTGTTTGTGTATTAAATACAATATTTAATCATTTGTGTATTAGATTAATGCTTATTTCTGTATTTTTGTGAATTGTTTTGTGGTTAAAATCCTCAAAATTGCTTAGGCAGAAGTCCCCGTTTTACAGTAATGACTCGATGGGGGTCCCAGGTTCCAATAATAATTCAGTGGGTTCCCCGAGATCCAAGTAAGTGGGGGTCCACAAAAGTCAAAAAGGTAAAGAACCACTGATTATGAGAAAAATTTTGGGGCAACCCAGCCCTACACCTGGTGAGATTGGGTGCATAATTCAAGGGAATACATCAAGGAAGACAAGTTGTAGAGGTCCACCCTCGTACATTCCACTCAAGGGGTAGGGAGTAGGTGTTAAAGTGCGTGGTTTGCCTGGGAAGTTTGCAAACACCTACAAACATGTACAGTTGTGGGCATTCTCAAACTTAACTCCAACCTCTTTCCACACTGGAAATGGTCAGAGATTTCAGGATGGGAAAGTGAACAGATTACCCCCAGATTTGCAGGGGGTCTAAGAGAATGACTTACTCCCATGGAGGAAAAATGTTTTTTTCCATGGAGAAGAAAAAGTGCATTTGCACAAGATGTTCCATTCCCCTGTGGGGAGTTCTCTCATATGGAGTTATCTGCGATGAAGTTCTCTGCTATGGAGACCTCCACACAGGGTGAATGGGGCCATCAACAAAAGGTCACATGACATTCCCAGAAGTATGCCTGGAAACCTATGTGGGTAAATCTTTGACGATTCCTACAAAATGGAACAGTGTATCCAGGCAGAAATGGAAATCTGTGAAAGACAGGAAAGGAGCAGATCGGCTGGTCCCAGCAGTGTTTACCTGGCATCTAATTCTCTTTCTGCTTGCCACCTATAAAAACTGAAAAAGGGGAACGCGCTGGGTTACTTTACAGCAGGACCAATTCCAGAAAGAGGTTTTCATTTTATGAAAAATGTTAAGCATGTATATGTCAAGGGATGGGCAAATGAATATCGGGCCACTAGTCTGCAAATAATAAATCATCAATAATTCATGAACTGACAGTCCTTTCTGGCAGCTGCGGACAGAACGCGTAATCAGATTCCCATCTATAATACTTAGGAGACTGGAAGCTGCCATGACTCTTTGCCGGATGTGCCCCTTCACTGGTTTTACTCAGTGGCGGCTCCTCCGCTAAGGCAGAGGAGCATCGACCCACTGCTTTTAAGCAGTGTAACAATGGAAAAATAAAATGATAATAACAGAGTGATTATCATTTTATTTGTTCCTGCAGCTAGGGCTGTTCCAATGACAGGGCAGGGGAGGAGTGGTTTGCCCACACCTAAGTGCACATAACTGTTTGGCCGGCCCTCTCGGGCCCCTGTTCTCCACACAGGCTGCATTACAGCCCGCGTGGAAAACATGCCCAGGCTCCCTGTTCCTGGCTGAGCGTCGAACCACAACGCTCAGACCAATCACAACACTGCATTGCAACATTGTGATTGGTCAGGGGAGCCTGGGTGCTTCCTGGTTCCCGAGTCCTGATTGAGGAGAGACGCAGCAGGGACGTTTTTTTCCTTTTATTTATTTTTTTACATCCCCCCGCATCGCCACCCCCGATCCGTGCCGGCCGCCACTAGTCTTACTTTAGCCAAAGCCAGTTGATGCTGAGCCTGAATGGCAGCAGAAGGGGATAGGAGGCAGGCAGACGACTGGGCTAGGGTGGACACCTCCTTTACCTGGGAAAGTGTGAGGGTTTGTGGTAAACTAGGCAGGTGGAGGAGTAGCAAGGCCTCCTGAGCACCCCTATCCGAGTTCTGACCTGACCCCCACTGAGTTACATCATTGCTTTGAGTCCCCGACTCACCTGTGCTGGGACCTCCTACGATGAAGAAGAGTTCTGGACATTGCACAGTGCTTAAAACCCAGGTCCACATAAAGATGGGAGAAGACACATCTTAATCCTGGTGATTTCAGTGGTGTAGGAGGCTGATTCTCTATATAGTGCCATTAAACGAAGTACACTGTAAAGAGAGTCCAGTGGATCCCTTACTTGTACACAGAGGTAAAAGTAGATAATACTAATGCTCTATTTGTGGTAGTGTGGGCAAGCAGTTAGGCTTATCAGAGAGCAGTGCTAAGCATTTGTTGTACTCACAGGGACAATAAATGAGACACACACACTCAAGAATAAATCCAAGACCAATTTGTAAAAATAACATCGATTTTTATATATTTTTCAGACCAAGAACTTCATTCTAAGGTAAGGTAAGTTATGAAATTTCGCAAAAGAAATCAATTTAAGTCAATGGGAGAAAATAGGAAAAAGCATAGAAAATCACATTGTAGGTTCTCGAGGCTCACCTTCTGGATCTGGGTAGGTGGCAAGGCCAGGTCCAATGTTCCGGCAGCAGAATTTAGGGATTCGGCCGGGAGCAGGGTGCTGAGCTCATTGGTAACAGATATGCTACGAAGAAGGGGGCCACCTGAAAACACACTGCACAGGAGGACTTAAAGGTAAGTGAGAGAGGCCCCACTCAAGGGAGCAAGCCGCAAGGGCCTTTGGACCACATGAGCACAGCTGGTTGGTCGTTACCCAGGCTGGGCAGGCTGGGTGCAGATCAGATAGGGCAGCCAAGCATTGTGCATCGAGACGGTCCTCGCGGTCAAGGGCAGGCAGGTCACAGAGGCGATTCCAGGACAGCTGGGCACTCACAGAGCGGGTCTCAGGGGTCTCAAAGTCCCTCAACGGATGTCTGCATTCTGGGTTGTTGGAGTCTGTATTGGACTCTTTCTTCTCGGTCTTTGGTGTAGGGGGTTCGGTACCCCAGGTATTGGTATGGCACGGCTCCGGTGGGTCCTGCTATCCTCCCACTTGGTGGAGGGACAGCTCTGACCCATCAGAATGGATGTACCTCTATTTGCTTGGGTGCTGCATCGGAGTAGCCAGGGAAAAGCAGATCGGTAAACCAGACTTCACAGTTCGGTGCCTGCAGACTACAGGGGAGTACGCTCCTCTACTCCAAGGGAGGTTCTCAGCAATTGTTTGAAGGCTGGAGTTGCACCGGGGTTCTCAGAAGCATCACAGTTGCAGGATGAGACTGCAGGCCACAAGTGTTGAGTCCTAGTAGCAGCTGGTAGGGTTTGGCACCAATTTTCTGCAGCCGGTCGTCGGTTCTCAGGTCAGCAGCTCTTCTTCGTCCATTGCTTTTCTTAGGTCCATCAAATCTAAGTTGCAATGTCCAGGGAGGCCACCTAATTACTAGAATTAGGGGAGTTAATGGGGAGACAGGTAGTAGCCAATGGGCTACCTACCTTTAGGGTGTCTACACACTCTCAGTGACCACTTCCTGTGGGAAGGGGCACTATCCTAGCCCCTTACAGGTTTGTTTTCCTACCATTTCAAGATGGAGGATTTACAAAAAGAGTGTCCACATCACCTGCCGCACCACAGGGTGGTGCTGGCTAAACATGGACACCTCCTCATCTAACTAATTTTCCCACCTTACCTTCCACCAAAAGTGGATCCGGACAGGGGTGTTGGCATCCTCCACTATCTGGGCTTGCCAGGGTTGCATTTCAAAGGCAGCTTTGCCTTTGTAGTTTTCCACCTCGGAAGGCCATCCTGTCCCAGGAGAGGGGTGTAGCACCTCCGCCCAGAGCAGGCTTTGTTCCTGGCCTCAGAGCGCTGACTCACATCATGAGGTCAAAACCATGTCTGGTGGTGGCAGGCTGGCTAGGACTAGTCAGAGACATCACCAGTGCTGGGTAGGTTTTCAGGTGACCCTCTAAAGGGTCTCCTGTGTGCATTTATTAATAAATCCAACACTGGCATCAGTGAAGATTTATTAAGACAAGATGCGAGATGTTTGGTACCAAACATCTTAGGGTACAGTGAAGCCATCATGGTACCCTTTACTGGGGACTTATAGAGATTGCTGAAGTTGTGCCAATTGTGGCATAGTTTTAGGAAAGAGATCTGGCGCTGGGAACCTGGTGAGCAGGGACCCAGTACAAAGTTGCATCAAAAACGAGGCAAAAAGTGGGGGGTACTGCAAAAAGAACCCAGTTTCTCACAAGTGGAATAAGAAGGTTACCTCTTGCTCACTAGCCACAAATTTGGAGAGAGTGAGTGATCATGGTTTTAATGCTAATCAGTGAGTTAAGGGCTAGGATTAATTGATGAGCCACTTCATTTTTTCAGGATCTGAATTGGTTCTTGTTTGTTTCGGTGGCTATCATGTTTATCCCCAGAGCCCCCACCGATACCAGCACCCCCAAAGCTCTGTTAGTGACCTTCCTCCACCCCACACATTTGATGCATCTCTCTCCTATGCATTCACTGAACCAGGTGCAGAATGTCATGGGTCTAGAGCTACCAACTCAGCAGACTCAGTATGTCACATGTCTCAAGTTTCAAACTTAGTAGACTCAGCCTGATTTAGTACGTCACATGTCTTGAGCTTCTGGCTCAGCAGACTCAGTCTCAGCCAGACTCAGTACGTCACGTGTCTCGAGCTTCTGGCTTAGCAGACTCAGTCTCAGCCAGACTCAGTACGTCACGTGTCTCGAGCTTCTGGCTTAGCAGACTCAGTCTAAGCCAGACTCAGTACGTCACATGTCTCGAGGTTCTGGCTCAGCAGACTCAGTCTCAGCCAGACTCAGTACGTCACGTGAGATGAGCTTCTGGCTTAGCAGACTCAGTCCCAGCCAGACTCAGTACGTCACGTGAGACGAGCTTCTGGCTTAGCAGACTCAGTACTTCACGTGTCTCGAGCTTCTGGCTCAGCAGACGCAGTCTCAGCCAGACTCAGTACGCCACATGTCTCGAACTTCTGGCTCAGCAGAAGCAGTCTCAGCCAGACTCAGTACGTCATGTGTCTCGAGCTTCTGGCTCAGCAGACTCAGTCTCAGCCAGACTCAGTATGTCACGTGTCTCGAGCTTCTGTCCCAGCGGACTCAGTCTCAGCCTGACTCAGCATGTCACATGTCTCGAGCTTCTGACTCAGTAGACTCAGTCTCAGCCAGACGCAGTACGTCACATGTCTAGAACTTCTGACACAGTAGACTCAGTCTAAGCTAAACTCAGTACATCTTGTGCCTCGAGCTTCTGACCCAGTGGACTCAGACTCAGCCAGACTCCAGTATGTCACATGTCTCGTGCCAATGATCCCCATCTATTCATTGAACCAGACTCAGAATGTCCGGTTCTTTAACTTTCGATTCAGTAGACTCAGTCTCAACCAGACTCAGTACATCACACATCTTGAGCTTCCGTCTCAGTGGACTCAGTGTGAGCCAGACTCAGTATGCCATGTGTCTCAAGCTTCTGACTCATAAGATTCAGTCTTAGCCAGACTCAGTATGTCACGTATCTCGAGATTCTGAATCAGCAAACTCAGTCTCAGCATCATATGTCTCTAGCTTGAGATTCAGTAGACTCCGTCTCAGCCAGATTCAGTACATCACGTGCCTTGAGCTTCTGACTCCGTAGAATCAGTTAGACTGTCACGTCTCAAGCTTCATACCCAGTAGACACAGCCAGACTCAGTACATCACATGTATCGAGTTTCAGACTCAGTAGACTCACTACGTCACATGTCTCTAGCTTCTGAATCAGTGCACCTAGTCTCAGTCAGACTCAGTAAGTCACACGTCTTGAGCTACTGACTCAGTGGACTCAGTGTGAGCCAGACTCTGTATGCCATGTGTCTCAAGCTTCTGACTCAGAAGATTCAGTCTCAGCCAGACTCAGTACATCATGTGTCTAGAGTTTCTGACCCAGAGTACTCAATCTCAGCCAGACTCAGTACTTCACGCGCCGCGAGCTTCTGACTCAGTAGAATCAGTTAGTATGTCACGTCTCAAGCTTCATATCCAGTAGACACACTAGATTCAGTATATCACGTGTATCGAGCTTCAGACTCAGTGCACCTAGTCTCAACCAGACTCATTACGTCACATGTCTTGAGCTTCTGACCCAGTGGACTCAGACTCAGTGCGTCATATGTCTTGTCCTAGTGATCCAGTAGACTCAGTCTCAGCCAGACTCAGGACGTCACGGGTCTCATGCTCCTGACCCAGTAGACTCGGAATCAGTATGTCAACTGTCTTGAACTTTCTTCTCAGTCTCAGCCAGACTCACTATGTCACATGTCTTGCACTTTTGACTTAGTAGACTCAGTCTCAGCTAGACTCAGAACATCACGTGTCTTGCACTTCTGACTCAGTCTCAGCCAGGCTCAGTACGTCACCCGCCCCAGCGGCTGACCCAGTGGACTCAAACTCAGTGAGTCACATGTCTCGTGTTAATAACCCAGTAGACTCAGTATCAGCCAGACTCAGTACGTCACGAGTCTCGTGCTCCTGACTCAGAAGACTCAGTCTCAGCCAGACTCAGTACTTCACGTGTCTTAAGCTTCTGACCCAGTAGACTCAGTCTCAGTCAGACTCAGTATGTCACGTGTCTCAAGCTTCTGACTTAGTGGACTCGGACTCAGCCAGACTCAGTGCGTCACATGTCTCATCCTAATGACCCAGTAGACTCAGTCTCAGCCAGACTCAGTATGTCACATGTTTTGTGCTCCTGGCCCAGTAAAATCAGTCTCAGATAGACTCAGTACGTCAAGCGTCTCGAACTTCTGATTTAGTAGACTCAGTCACAGCCAGACTCAGTACGTCACGTGAGACGAGCTTCTGGCTTAGCAGACTCAGTCCCAGCCAGACTCAGTACGTCACGTGAGACGAGCTTCTGGCTTAGCAGACTCAGTCTCAGCCAGACTCAGTACTTCACGTGTCTCGAGCTTCTGGCTCAGCAGACGCAGTCTCAGCCAGACTCAGTACGTCACGTGTCTCGAGCTTCTGGCTTAGCAGACTCAGTCTCAGCCAGACTCAGTACGTCACGTGTCTCGAGCTTCTGGCTTAGCAGACTCAGTCTAAGCCAGACTCAGTACGTCACATGTCTCGAGGTTCTGGCTCAGCAGACTCAGTCTCAGCCAGACTCAGTACGTCACGTGAGATGAGCTTCTGGCTTAGCAGACTCAGTCCCAGCCAGACTCAGTACGTCACGTGAGACGAGCTTCTGGCTTAGCAGACTCAGTCTCAGCCAGACTCAGTACTTCACGTGTCTCGAGCTTCTGGCTCAGCAGACGCAGTCTCAGCCAGACTCAGTACGCCACATGTCTCGAACTTCTGGCTCAGCAGAAGCAGTCTCAGCCAGACTCAGTACGTCATGTGTCTCGAGATTCTGGCTCAGCAGACTCAGTCTCAGCCAGACTCAGTATGTCACGTGTCTCGAGCTTCTGTCCCAGCGGACTCAGTCTCAGCCTGACTCAGTATGTCACATGTCTCGAGCTTCTGACTCAGTAGACTCAGTCTCAGCCAGACGCAGTACGTCACATGTCTAGAACTTCTGACACAGTAGACTCAGTCTAAGCTAAACTCAGTACATCTTGTGCCTCGAGCTTCTGACCCAGTGGACTCAGACTCAGCCAGACTCAGTATGTCACATGTCTCGTGCCAATGATCCCCATCTATTCATTGAACCAGACTCATAATGTCCGGTTCTTTAACTTTCGATTCAGTAGACTCAGTCTCAACCAGACTCAGTACATCACACATCTTGAGCTTCCGTCTCAGTGGACTCAGTGTGAGCCAGACTCAGTATGCCATGTGTCTCAAGCTTCTGACTCATAAGATTCAGTCTTAGCCAGACTCAGTATGTCACGTATCTCGAGATTCTGAATCAGCAAACTCAGTCTCAGCATCATATGTCTCTAGCTTGAGATTCAGTAGACTCCGTCTCAGCCAGATTCAGTACATCACGTGCCTTGAGCTTCTGACTCCGTAGAATCAGTTAGACTGTCACGTCTCAAGCTTCATACCCAGTAGACACAGCCAGACTCAGTACATCACATGTATCGAGTTTCAGACTCAGTAGACTCACTACGTCACATGTCTCTAGCTTCTGAATCAGTGCACCTAGTCTCAGTCAGACTCAGTAAGTCACACGTCTTGAGCTACTGACTCAGTGGACTCAGTGTGAGCCAGACTCTGCATGCCATGTGTCTCAAGCTTCTGACTCAGAAGATTCAGTCTCAGCCAGACTCAGTACATCATGTGTCTAGAGTTTCTGACCCAGAGTACTCAATCTCAGCCAGACTCAGTACTTCACGCGCCGCGAGCTTCTGACTCAGTAGAATCAGTTAGTATGTCACGTCTCAAGCTTCATATCCAGTAGACACACTAGACTCAGTATATCACGTGTATCGAGCTTCAGACTCAGTGCACTTAGTCTCAACCAGACTCATTACGTCACATGTCTTGAGCTTCTGACCCAGTGGACTCAGACTCAGTGCGTCATATGTCTTGTCCTAATGATCCAGTAGACTCAGTCTCAGCCAGACTCAGGACGTCACGGGTCTCATGCTCCTGACCCAGTAGACTCGGAATCAGTATGTCAACTGTCTTGAACTTTCTTCTCAGTCTCAGCCAGACTCACTATGTCACATGTCTTGCACTTTTGACTTAGTAGACTCAGTCTCAGCTAGACTCAGAACATCACGTGTCTTGCACTTCTGACTCAGTCTCAGCCAGGCTCAGTACGTCACCCGCCCCAGCGGCTGACCCAGTGGACTCAAACTCAGTGAGTCACATGTCTCGTGTTAATAACCCAGTAGACTCAGTATCAGCCAGACTCAGTACGTCACGAGTCTCGTGCTCCTGACTCAGAAGACTCAGTCTCAGCCAGACTCAGTACTTCACGTGTCTTAAGCTTCTGACCCAGTAGACTCAGTCTCAGTCAGACTCAGTATGTCACGTGTCTCAAGCTTCTGACTTAGTGGACTCGGACTCAGCCAGACTCAGTGCGTCACATGTCTCATCCTAATGACCCAGTAGACTCAGTCTCAGCCAGACTCAGTATGTCACATGTTTTGTGCTCCTGGCCCAGTAAAATCAGTCTCAGATAGACTCAGTACGTCAAGCGTCTCGAACTTCTGATTTAGTAGGCTCAGTCACAGCCAGACTCAGTACGTCACGTGTGTTGCACCTCTGACTCAGTAGACTCAGTCTCAGCCAGGCTGAGTACATCATGTGTCTCGAGCTTCTGACTCAGTGGTCTCAGACTCAGTGCATCACATATCTCGTCCTAATAACCCAGTAGACTCAGTCTCACACAGACTCAGTCTGTCATGGGTCCTGTGCTACTGACCCAGTAGATTCAGTCTCAGCCAGGCTCAGTACGTCACGTGTCTCGAGCTTCTGACCAAGTGGACTCAGACTCAGTACTTCCCATGTCTTGCACTTCTGACTCAGTACACTCAGTCTCAGACAGACTTAGTACATCATGTGTCTCGACCTTCTGACCCAGTGGACTCAGATTCAACCAGACTCAGTGTGTCATGGGTCTTGAACCTCATACTTGGCCTCAGCCAGACTCAGTATGTCCCGGGTCTTGAACTTCAGACTCACACTAAGTATGTCACGGGCATTGAACTTCAGACTCAGCCTCAGCCAGACTCAGTGCTTAGAGTTTCTGCAGCTTGTGACTCAGTAGACTCAGCCTGAGCCAGACTCAGTGCTTAGCATTTCTTTAGCTTGTGACTCAGTAGACTCAGCCTCAGCCAGACTCAGTGCTTAGCGTTTCTGCAGCTTGTGACTCAGTAGACTCAGCCTCAGCCAGACTCAGTGCTTAGCGTTTCTGCAGCTTGTGACTCAGTAGACTCAGCCTCAGCCAGACTCAGTGCTTAGCGTTTCTGTTGCTTGTGACTCAGTAGACTCAGCCTCAGCCAGACTCAGTGCTTAGCATTTCTTTAGCTTGTGACTCAGTAGACTCAGCCTCAGCCAGACTCAGTGCTTAGCGTTTCTGCAGCTTGTGACTTAGTAGACTCAGCCTCAGCCAGACTCAGTGCTTAGCATTTCTTTAGCTTGTGACTCAGTAGACTCAGCCTCAGCCAGACTCAGTACTTAGCGTTTCTGTAGCTTGTGACTCAGTAGACTCAGCTTCAGCCAGACTCAGTGCTTAGCGTTTCTGCAGCTTGTGACTCAGTAGACTCAGCCTCAGCCAGACTCAGTACTTAGCGTTTCTTTAGCTTGTGACTCAGTAGACTCAGCTTCAGCCAGACTCAGTGCTTAGCGTTTCTGTAGCTTGTGACTCAGTAGACTCAGCTACAGCCAGACTCAGTGCTTAGCGTTTCTGTAGCTTGTGACTCAGTAGACTCAGCCTCAGCCAGACTCAGTGCTTAGCGTTTCTGCAGCTTGTGACTCAGTAGACTCAGCCTCAGCCAGACTCAGTGCTTAGCGTTTCTGCAGCTTGTGACTCAGTAGACTCAGCTTCAGCCAGACTCAGTGCTTAGCGTTTCTGCAGCTTGTGACTCAGTAGACTCAGCCTCAGCCAGACTCAGTGCTTAGCGTTTCTGCAGCTTGTGACTCAGTAGACTCAGCCTCAGCCAGACTCAGTGCTTAGCGTTTCTGCAGCTTGTGACTCAGTAGACTCAGCCTCAGCCAGACTCAGTGCTTAGCGTTTCTGCAGCTTGTGACTCAGTAGACTCAGCCTCAGCCAGACTCAGTGCTTAGCGTTTCTGCAGCTTGTGACTCAGTAGACTCAGCCTCAGCCAGACTCAGTGCTTAGCGTTTCTGCAGCTTGTGACTCAGTAGACTCAGCCTCAGCCAGACTCAGTGCTTAGCGTTTCTGCAGCTTGTGACTCAGTAGACTCAGCCTCAGCCAGACTCAGTGCTTAGCGTTTCTGCAGCTTGTGACTCAGTAGACTCAGCCTCAGCCAGACTCAGTGCTTAGCGTTTCTGCAGCTTGTGACTCAGTAGACTCAGCCTCAGCCAGACTCAGTGCTTAGCGTTTCTTTAGCTTGTGACTCAGTACACTCAGTCTCTGCCAGTGCCAGTGTGTCACGGGTCTTGAACCTCATACCTAGCCTCAGCCAGACTCAGTATGTCCCGGGCATTGAACTTCAGACTCAGCCAGACTCAGTATGTCCCGGGTATTGAACTTCATACTCAGCCAGACTCAGTATGTCCCGGGTATTGAACTTCAGACTCAGCCAGACTCAGTATGTCCCGGGTATTGAACTTCAGACTCGGCCTCAGCCAGACTCAGTACGTCATGTCATGTGTCTCGAGCTCTGACAGAAAATATGCATCTTTCTGGGTTCATGAATTTAACATTCGTTTACATCGATCCTGCAACGAGCTCATGCATTGCTGACCCCCCGCTGCCGTACTAGAGCGGAATAAACAGCGGCGGCATTTAACCGGCTTCCATGACGGGGAAGCAAAACAAATGCCCCGCCTTTATCACTCGAGCTCTTCCATCCACTGCATCTCTAATCCTCTCAGCTGGAAAATTGTCCAACGCTTTAAAGCGTGTTTGCATTCATGCGGGTGAGTGACCTGTGAGAGGCTCCTGCAATATTTACCAAAGTCGACACGTCCTTTCTGGAGAATTCACACATCCTGCCAAGTGCCAGCCTCGCTGAGAACAGACTTCAGGGCGCTGCAGTCAGAGGGGTGGGAGGGTTGTGGGAAGACGAGTGAAGGGAGTCACAGCACCCCACAATTATTCAGAAGAAGAATGACCCAGAAAGAGGCTTTCACCTGTTGTGTTTGTCTTGTTGCACTTGTGAGCCCAAAGAGAGGTCACGTGTCAGGTGATGTCATCTAACCAATGGTGTTTATTTAACAAGGAGATGGCTGCTTACAAGGGAGTTTTGTATCGTGAAGCAAAGGGCAATCTGGATGGGGGACACGAAATGCCAAATGTTTTCTAACACAATACAATTTAAATACTTGTAAATCGAATTCTACAGACAGTTCAAACATGTATCTGCAGCTACGAAATAACAAACAAGGGCCATCATTTTTTTGTAATTCTGAAATGATGGAAATAAAGATTTTACTTGGATCAAAACAAACCAAGACACTTTACTTATGTGAAGGGCAACTGATATAAATAAGAAATGCGATGTCCACACTTGGTTTGCGCGCCGCACAGTGACACTGCATGCCGGATGCAAATGCAGGGACCATTCGAATGGTAAATGTGCTCTCTGTACATGGAGGCACTCTACAACACCTTGCTTTAGTCACATTTCGGGACAATGTGCTCCAAAATGTACCAGTGGACACACCCCACCACCATGTCTCTTTGTGTAACACTGTGATTTTCCATCATCCATATTACTTAAGTGATATAACCAGGGCTTTAAGTGAGCCGGGTCCTGCCGGTGCTCAGCACCAGCAGTTCTAAAAAGCAGGTGCTGAGGCGGGTCCCTATCGGGCTCTCCATTTTTGCTCTGGTTGGAATTTCTTTTTTAACTCTGCAGCAGCGCCACCCTTCTCTCCTTTGGTTGTAACCTCAAAGAGACTCGTTCTAGTTCTTTCAGTCTCATTTCACCACTGAAGTATTTTCAATATTCTATACAACGAAGCCATAGTTGTTGCTTATTTAGCTTATGCAACTAACAACCGTTGACAAAACCAACAACCCTGGCTTGTTGTTGTTGTCTTATATATCTGGATGCAATGACAGAAGCAGCAAAATACCAGTCGGGCGGCACACTATGCCAAGCACAGATTTTTAGCTTATTGTTTTTAAACCACACCCTTAATTTCATCGGCCACTCCCCTTTGAGAGACACTTCCCAGTTTTTTCATCCCAGTTAAAGCCCTGGATATAACATTCATCACAGCACTCTCATTCTGAAAAGTGTTCCAGCGCCACTGTTCCCATTTGCTCACTGTTTTTGCACACTTATTGACAGCGCGTCCCCCAACTCATTTTCTGCACAATGTTTCCAGCCAGCTTCTATGAGCACAGTGCATTCCCTCACTCACCGAGCCCCTATCACTGTCTGCATGGGGGGTGCTCCCCAAGCCCAGCAGTTTCTCCACTACTGACCTCCACTCACCATCTGCCCATTACTTCTCACTCACTCTCTGCCTACACAGGCCTTTTCCCTGACTCACTACTCCCATAGTGTACCTTTCTCACACTCAGTCACACTCACTATTGCACTGTGCTTACCTCTTATCTAATGCCCTCGCTGCTTGCACAGCGCTCTACCTTCACTCACAGGACTCACCAATGCACAATGCTTCTCCTTGACTCACTGCTCTCATACAGTACCTTTCTCACACTCGCCCACACTCACTAATCCCCTCACTGGTTGCACAGTGTTCCACCCACACTCACGGGACCCACCAGTGCACAATGCTTCTCCCTGACTCATTTCTCTCACACACTACCTTTCTCACACTCAGCTACACTCACTATTGCAATGTGCTTCTCTCTTAACTAATCCCCTCATTGCTTGCACAGCGCTCCGCCTTCACTCACAGGGCTCACCAGTGCACATTCCCTCTCCCTGACTCACTATTTCCATAGTGTACCTTTCTCACACCCAGTCACACTCACTATTGCACTGTGTGTCCCTCTTATCCAGGCGCGGTCGGTGGTAGGAGTGCCGGTCGGGCGGTGACGTGGGGCGGGGGGTAGTAAACTACGGATTAAGGCCTAATACAGGTAAGTAAACATTTAAATAAATAAAACGAATTTCGTTGTGAGCGCTGCATCGCCAAATGCGATGCAGTGCGCGCAACGAAATTCGTTTTATTTATTTAAATGTTTACTTACCTGTATTCGGCCTTAATCCGTAGTTTACTACCCCCCGCCCCACGTCACCGCCCGACCGGCACTCCTACCACCGACCGCGCCTGCTCTTATCTATTTCTCTCCTTGCTTGCACAGTGCTCCACCTTCACTCACAGGACTCACCAGTGCACAATGCTTCTCCCTGATTCACTACTCTTATACAGTGCCTTTCCCACACTCACTTTTGGACTGTGCTTACCTCTTATCTAATCCCCTCGCTGCTTGCACTGCGCTACACCTTTACTCTCATGACTCACCAGTGCACAATCCTTCTCCCTGCCTCACTACTCTCATGCAGTACCTTTCTCACACTCACCCACCATCACTAATCACCTCACTGCCTGCACAGTGTTCAACCTTCACTGACAGGACTCACCAGTGCACAATGCTTCTCCCTGACTCACTACTCTCATACAGTACCTTTCTCGCACTCACCCACACTCACTATTGCACTGTGCTTCCCTCTTCTCTAATTCCCTCCCTGCTTGCACAGCACTCCACCTTCACTCACAGGACCCACCACTGCACAATCCCTCTCCCTGACTCACTATTCCAATAATGTACCTTTCTCACACTCAGTCACAGTCACTATTGCACTGTGGGTCCCTCTTATCTAATCCCTTCACTGTTTGCACAGCGCTCCACCTTCACTCACTGGCCTCACCAGTGCACAATGCTTCTCCCTGATTCACTACCCTCATACAGTACCTTTCTCACACTCACCCACATTCACTAATCCCCTCACTGCTTGCACATTATTCAACCTTCACTCACAGGATCCACCAGTGCCCAATCCTTCTCCCTGACTCACTGCTCTCATACAGTACTTTTCTCACACTCACTTATCCCCTCGCTGCTTGCACAGTGCTCCACCTTCACTCACAGGACTCACCAGTGCACAATGATTCTCCCTGACTCACTACTCCCATACAGTACCTTTCTCACATTCGCTCACACTCACCATTGCATTGTACTTCCCTCTTATCTATTCCCCTCATTTCTTGCACTGCACTCCGCCTCTACTCACAGGATTCACCAGGACTCACTAGTGCACAATGCTTTCCCCCATTGAGAGCAGTGCAACGACAAAGTGTTGTGTAGTTCCCACTAATCCGTAGGATCTGAGCATTGTTTGGACAACATAAACTAGGGGCTTGGTGCCAAGACTGATTCCAGACATACCACATACGATATGTTGGTCTAGATACCAGCTTGGTCACAGTGCCACCGTAAGCCTCCCTAAGATGACCAAGGAGTGAATGGTTTCTGGCAACCACTGAACATGACAACCCTGTCCCCTCAGGGATCGTGGAAACAGTACAGAATCTTTTGCTCAGTCACTCGTGCTCTCTTATTCTCAGAGAGTATACAGAGAATTCACAGTGGGACGTTTTCAATATATCTATTGAACCAACATTATTCTTGTACCGAATACATGTGCTGCAATGACTAATAGACAGAAGCAGATAAAAGTGATTACAAGCACCAAAAGCGTGAATAGTAGATATAGTTCTACCATGGTGCTAAAACAATGACTATATGCTGGCATATAAAACAAGGCAGTAATCGAAAGTACTCCTACTATGCGAACTCTACTCTAAGTGTACCTAGAGTGTGTGTAGGTGTAGAGCCAAGAATCCTCCCAAGGGATGATCCAACCCCATTACCTGGTGGGAGAGAATGAAGGACACCGTCTTGGTCACAAAATGGACACCCCTCACGAGATGTCAGACCAGTGCTTGGTGAAGTCTCAGCATGCACGGACCTCTGGTGTCAGCTGGAGTGTCTTCTCTGCTAATCTATCAGGATGCTAATCTTTTATATTAGAAATCAGCCTTGTGATGTGCGTATAGATTAGGGATGTTATGGATATGTAGATAGCCCTGTCACCCCATGGATGAAGATAGAGATGACATTTGTACACAGTGCAAAATAAGACCTTGTACATGATGTTCAGGGCATTGTGATAATGTTGTGTGAAGCTAGATGTGTAAACAAGTTTAGTTTCAGGGAAACTAATCAAACATTGTCGCGCACGCAAATATGTGCAAAAGGTTACTGCTGAAAAATAGGACAATGTAAGAAATAAGCTGCTTCGCTACATGGGCCTAACTCGGGAGTATAACAAAAGATCCTTTGAAGATCTGCAGGGGATGTCTGAGGGCACACAGAGGACTGGCTGGAGTCAACTTGCAGTGACTGACAGTGACCTGCTGAGGGTCTCAAGAGAGCATGATGGAAGTATCTGACGGCACACTAGGAGTCTTTCAGGGCTGAAAGAGAGTGTTTAAAGACTAGCTGAGAGGAGTGATAGACTGAGGCGCTCTAGGTACACCCTAATAGATTCTGGGGGCATCTGAGGGCACACCAAGAGTTTATTAAAGCAGATCAGGTTTTTAAAATTCAAGATGGTGGTTTCTGAAGACAGACTGGGAGATAGCTGAGCGTGTTTAGGACCAAATGGAGCTGTTGTATAAGGGCAAACTGACAGCTTGCCAGGGGTCTCTCAGGGCTGGTCAGGGGGTTCTAACAGAGGCATGGGGTGTCATAAGGGAGAATGAGCCAGTCTAGCAGGGGCCAAGGGCTTCATGGAAATAACAGAAGGCAGGCTGAGGGTATCTAATGAGCATCCGGTGGGTTCTAATGGCCAGCTGGGGGTATCAGAAGGTGGGCAGATTAACGGCCAGCCTGGCAGAGGGTCTCTGGTGGTTTGGTGGTGGTAGTGTCTGGATCCCATCAGGGGTCACTGAAAGACCAGCTAAGGTGGATGATGGTTGTGGGCCACCAAGAGTGCAAGAGTGAAATTACAGTCTTGTAGTGTTATCTGCAGGTAACCGAAATTGATTTGGAAATCTCTGAACCTCTTAGAGAGCAGGTTGACAGTGACTAAGGACTAGCTGTGGCTGTCTGAATGCTGGCTGAGTACCTCCAAATGACAGCTCCCTGTGTCTGAAGGTGGCTATCAGTCACTAGTTACTAAAGGAATCTGAAGCCTAGCTCAAGTTCTCTAAGTCATCCTGAGGGTCTTTGAGAGCCTGCTAGAATTGTCTGTGGGCCATTTGAGGATCTCTCAGTGGTAGGGAAGGCACGAAGGGGCGAGCTGGTGGTGAGCAATGGACGGCCTGAAGCTTTTTGAGTACATGGGGCATGCTTGAGGTTTATAGGGGGTGTACAAAGTGTAGGCCAGGGACATTGAATTAATGACTATGGCTGATTAAGGGCAATGTGAGGGTCTTTGATGATGTGCGGATGGTCTCTTAGGGCTGTCTAGGTGTGACTGTGATAATGAATAGGATGGGTGTGGCAGAGAGTCTCACTATTCCTTTACAGGTCTCTAAGGGTCTTTGAGGGCGGCTGAAGACAGACCAACAGTCTCTGAGTAGTGTCTAAGGAACATTTCGGGGAATCTGAATGCAAAGGCTTTTTAGAATGCCTGCTGAGAGCATCTGAAGCCTCCTAGAAGTGCCTGAAGGTGTGCTGAGAGCATCTGAAGCCTCCTAGAAGTGCCTGAAGGTGTGCTGAGAGCATCCAAAGCCTCCTAGAAGTAGCTGAAGGTGTGCTGAGAGCATCCGAAGCCTCCTAGAAGCACTTGAAGGTGTGCTGAGAGCATCCGAAGCCTCCTAGAAGTAGCTGAAGGTGTGCTGAAAGCATCCGAAGCCTCCTAGAAGCGCTTGAAGGTGTGCTGAGAGTATCTGAAGCCTCCTAGACGTGCCTGAAGGTGTGCTGAGAGCATCTGAAGCATCCTAGACGTGCCTGAAGGTGTGCTGAGAGCATCTGAAGCCTCCTAGAAGTGCCTGAAGGTGTGCTGAGAGTATCTGAAGCCTCCTAGACGTGCCTGAATGTGTGCTGAGAGCATCTGAAGCCTCCTAGAAGTGCCTGAAAGTGTGCTGAGAGTATCTGAAGCCTCCTAGAAGCACTTGAAGGTATGCTGAGAGCATCTGAAGCCTCCTAGTCGTGCCTGAAGGTGTGCTGAGAGCATCTGAAGCCTCCTAGACGTGCCTGAAGGTGTGCTGAGAGTTTCTGAAGGCTCCTAGAAGTGACTGAAGGTGTGCAGAGGGCATCTGAACTCTCCTAGAAGTGCCTCAAGGTGTGCTGAGAGCATCTGAAGCCTCCTAGAAGTGACTGAAGGTGTGCTGAGAGCATCTGAAGCCTCCTAGAAGTGCCTGAAGGTGTGCTGGGAGCATCTGAAGCCTCCTAGAAGTGCCTGAAGGTGTGCTGGGAGCACCTGAAGCCTCCTAGAAGTGCCTGAAGGTGTGCTGAGAGCATCTGAAGCCTCCTAGGTGTGCCTGAAGGTGTGCTGAGAGCATCCAAAGCCTCCTAGACGTGCCTGAGGTGTGCTGAGAGCATCCGAAGCCTCCTAGAATAGTCTGAAGGTGTGCTGAGTGCCTCTGAAGCCTCATAGAAGTGCCTGAAGGTGTGCTGAGAGCCTCTGAAGCCTCATAGAAGTGCCTGAAGGTGTGCTGAGAGCCTCTGAAGCCTCATAGAAGTGCCTGAAGGTGTGCTAAGAGCATCTGAAGCCTTATAGAAGTGCCTGAAGGTGTGCTGAGAGCATCTGAAGCCCACTAGAAGTGCCTGAAGGTGTGCTGAGAGCATGCAAAGCCTCCTAGAAGTGCCTGAAGGTGTGCTTCAGAGCACCTGAAGCCTCCTAGACATGCCTGAAGGTGTGCTGAGAGTATCTGAAGCCTCCTAGAAGTGCCTGAAGGTGTGCTTTAGAGCACCTGAAGCCTCCTAGAAGTGTCTGAAGGTGTGCTGAGAGTTTCTGAAGCCTCCTAGAAGTGCCTCAAGGTATGCTGAGAGCATCTGAAGCCTCCTAGAAGTGCCTGAAGGTGTGCTGAGAGTTTCTGAAGCCTCCTAGAAGCGCCTAAAGGTGTGCTGAGAGTTTCTGAAGCCTCCTAGAAGTGCCTGATGGTGGGCTGAGAGCACCTGAAGCCTCCTAGACACGCCTGAAGGTGTGCTGGGAGCATCTGAAGCCTCCTAGAAGTGCCTGAAGGTGTGCTAAGAGCATCCGAAGCCTCCTAGAAGTGCCTGAAGGTGTGCTGAGAGCATCTGAAGCCTCCTAGAAGTGCCTGAAGGTGTGCTGAGAGCATCTGAAGCCTCCTAGACGTGCCTGAAGGTGTGCTGAGAGCATCTGAAGCCTCCTAGAAGTGCCTGAAGGTGTGCTGAGAGCATCTGAAGCCTCCTAGAAGTGCCTGAAAGTGTGCTGAGAGTATTTGAAGCCTCCTAGAAGCACTTGAAGGTATGCTGAGAGCATCTGAAGCCTCCTAGTCATGCCTGAAGGTGTGCTGAGAGCATCTGAAGCCTCCTAGACGTGCCTGAAGGTGTGCTGAGAGCATCTGAAGCCTCCTAGACGTGCCTGAAGGTGTGCTGAGAGTTTCTGAAGGCTCCTAGAAGTGACTGAAGGTGTGCTGAGAGCATCCAAAGCCTCCTAGAAGTGCCTGAAGGTGTGCAGAGGGCATCTGAACTCTCCTAGAAGTGCCTCAAGGTGTGCTGAGAGCATCTGAAGCCTCCTAGAAGAGACTGAAGGTGTGCGGAGAGCATCTGAACTCTCCTAAAAGTGCCTCAAGGTGTGCTGAGAGCATCTGAAGACTCCTAGAAGTGCCTGAAGGAGTGCTGAGAGCATCTGAAGCCTCCTCGAAGTGCCTGGAGGTATGCTCAGAGCATCTGAAGCCTCCTAGACGTGCCTGAAGGTGTGCTGAGAGCATCTGAAGCTCCTAGAAGTGCCTGAAGGTGAGCTGAGAGCACCTGAAGCCTTCTAGAAGTGCCTGAAGGTGTGCTGAGAGCATCTGAAGCCTCCTAGAAGTGCCTGAAGGTGTGCTGGGAGCATCTGAAGCCTCCTAGAAGTGCCTGAAGGTGTGCTGGGAGCACCTGAAGCCTCCTAGAAGTGCCTGAAGGTGTGCTGAGAGCTGAAGCCTCCTAGAAGTGCCTGAAGGTGTGCTGGGAGCACCTGAAGCCTCCTAGACACGCCTGAAGGTGTGCTGGGAGCATCTGAAGCCTCCTAGAAGTGCCTGAAGGTGTGCTTTAGAGCACCTGAAGCCTCCTAGAAGTGCCTGAAGGTGTGCTAAGAGCATCCGAAGCCTCCTAGAAGTGCCTGAAGGTGTGCTGAGAGCATCTGAAGCCTCCTAGAAGTGCCTGAAGGTGTGCTGAGAGCATCTGAAGCCTCCTAGACGTGCCTGAAGGTGTGCTGAGAGCATCTGAAGCCTCCTAGAAGTGCCTGAAAGTGTGCTGAGAGCATCTGAAGCCTCCTAGAAGTGCCTGAAGGTGTGCTGAGAGCATCTGAAGCCCACTAGAAGTGCCTGAAGGTGTGCTGAGAGCATGCAAAGCCTCCTAGAAGTGCCTGAAGGTGTGCTTTAGAGCACCTGAAGCCTCCTAGACATGCCTGAAGGTGTGCTGAGAGTATCTGAAGCCTCCTAGAAGTGCCTGAAG
This sequence comes from Calotriton arnoldi, assembly GCA_963921515.1. Taxonomy (NCBI): domain Eukaryota; kingdom Metazoa; phylum Chordata; class Amphibia; order Caudata; family Salamandridae; genus Calotriton; species Calotriton arnoldi. Next base: position 1,680,459 of record CAWUFW010001323.1, on the reverse strand, counting down.
GTGTGCTTTAGAGCACCTGAAGCCTCCTAGAAGTGTCTGAAGGTGTGCTGGAGAGTTTCTGAAGCCTCCTAGAAGTGCCTCAAGGTATGCTGAGAGCATCTGAAGCCTCCTAGAAGTGCCTGAAGGTGTGCTGAGAGTTTCTGAAGCCTCCTAGAAGCGCCTAAAGGTGTGCTGAGAGTTTCTGAAGCCTCCTAGAAGTGCCTGATGGTGGGCTGAGAGCACCTGAAGCCTCCTAGACACGCCTGAAGGTGTGCTGGGAGCATCTGAAGCCTCCTAGAAGTGCCTGAAGGTGTGCTTTAGAGCACCTGAAGCCTCCTAGAAGTGCCTGAAGGTGTGCTAAGAGCATCCGAAGCCTCCTAGAAGTGCCTGAAGGTGTGCTGAGAGCATCTGAAGCCTCCTAGACGTGCCTGAAGGTGTGCTGAGAGCATCTGAAGCCTCCTAGAAGTGCCTGAAAGTGTGCTGAGAGCATCTGAAGCCTCCTAGAAGTGCCTGAAAGTGTGCTGAGAGTATCTGAAGCCTCCTAGAAGCACTTGAAGGTATGCTGAGAGCATCTGAAGCCTCCTAGTCATGCCTGAAGGTGTGCTGAGAGCATCTGAAGCCTCCTAGACGTGCCTGAAGGTGTGCTGAGAGCATCTGAAGCCTCCTAGACGTGCCTGAAGGTGTGCTGAGAGTTTCTGAAGGCTCCTAGAAGTGACTGAAGGTGTGCTGAGAGCATCCAAAGCCTCCTAGAAGTGCCTGAAGGTGTGCAGAGGGCATCTGAACTCTCCTAGAAGTGCCTCAAGGTGTGCTGAGAGCATCTTAAGACTCCTAGAAGTGCCTGAAGGAGTGCTGAGAGCATCTGAAGCCTCCTCGAAGTGCCTGGAGGTATGCTCAGAGCATCTGAAGCCTCCTAGACGTGCCTGAAGGTGTGCTGAGAGCATCTGAAGCTCCTAGAAGTGCCTGAAGGTGAGCTGAGAGCACCTGAAGCCTTCTAGAAGTGCCTGAAGGTGTGCTGAGAGCATCTGAAGCCTCCTAGAAGTGCCTGAAGGTGTGCTGGGAGCATCTGAAGCCTCCTAGAAGTGCCTGAAGGTGTGCTGGGAGCACCTGAAGGCTCCTAGAAGTGCCTGAAGGTGTGCTGAGAGCATCTGAAGCCTCCTAGATGTGCCTGAAGGTGTGCTGAGAGCATCCAAAGCCTCCTAGACGTGCCTGAGGTGTGCTGAGAGCATCCGAAGCCTCCTAGAATAGTCTGAAGGTGTGCTGAGTGCCTCTGAAGCCTCATAGAAGTGCCTGAAGGTGTGCTGAGAGCCTCTGAAGCCTCATAGAAGTGCCTGAAGGTGTGCTGAGAGCCTCTGAAGCCTCATAGAAGTGCCTGAAGGTGTGCTAAGAGCATCTGAAGCCTTATAGAAGTGCCTGAAGGTGTGCTGAGAGCATCTGAAGCCCACTAGAAGTGCCTGAAGGTGTGCTGAGAGCATGCAAAGCCTCCTAGAAGTGCCTGAAGGTGTGCTTTAGAGCACCTGAAGCCTCCTAGACATGCCTGAAGGTGTGCTGAGAGTATCTGAAGCCTCCTAGAAGTGCCTGAAGGTGTGCTTTAGAGCACCTGAAGCCTCCTAGAAGTGTCTGAAGGTGTGCTGAGAGTTTCTGAAGCCTCCTAGAAGTGCCTCAAGGTATGCTGAGAGCATCTGAAGCCTCCTAGAAGTGCCTGAAGGTGTGCTGAGAGTTTCTGGAAGCCTCCTAGAAGCGCCTAAAGGTGTGCTGAGAGTTTCTGAAGCCTCCTAGAAGTGCCTGATGGTGGGCTGAGAGCACCTGAAGCCTCCTAGACACGCCTGAAGGTGTGCTGGGAGCATCTGAAGCCTCCTAGAAGTGCCTGAAGGTGTGCTTTAGAGCACCTGAAGCCTCCTAGAAGTGCCTGAAGGTGTGCTAAGAGCATCCGAAGCCTCCTAGAAGTGCCTGAAGGTGTGCTGAAAGCATCCGAAGCCTCCTAGAAGTGCCTGAAGGTGTGCTGAAAGCATCCGAAGCCTCCTAGAAGTGCCTGAAGGTGTGCTGAGAGCATGCAAAGCCTCCTAGAAGTGCCTGAAGGTGTGCTTTAGAGCACCTGAAGCCTCCTAAACATGCCTGAAGGTGTGCTGAGAGTATCTGAAGCCTCCTAGAAGTGCCTGAAGGTGTGCTTTAGAGCACCTGAAGCCTCCTAGAAGTGTCTGAAGGTGTGCTGAGAGTTTCTGAAGCCTCCTAGAAGTGCCTCAAGGTATGCTGAGAGCATCTGAAGCCTCCTAGAAGTGCCTGAAGGTGTGCTGAGAGTTTCTGAAGCCTCCTAGAAGCGCCTAAAGGTGTGCTGAGAGTTTCTGAAGCCTCCTAGACACGCCTGAAGGTGTGCTGGGAGCATCTGAAGCCTCCTAGAAGTGCCTGAAGGTGTGCTTTAGAGCACCTGAAGCCTCCTAGAAGTGCCTGAAGGTGTGCTAAGAGCATCCGAAGCCTCCTAGAAGTGCCTGAAGGTGTGCTGAAAGCATCCGAAGCCTCCTAGAAGTGCCTGAAGGTGTGCTGAAAGCATCCAAAGCCTCCTAGAAGTGCCTGAAGGTGTGCTAAGAGTTTCTGAAGCCTCCTAGAAGCGCCTGCAGGTGTGCTGAGAGTTTCTGAAGCCTCCTAGAAGTGCCTGAAGGTGGGCTGAGAGCACCTGAAGCCTCCTAGACACGCCTGAAGGTGTGCTGAGAGTTTCTGAAGCCTCCTAGAAGTGCCTGAAGGTGGGCTGAGAGCACCTGAAGCCTCCTAGACACGCCTGAAGGTGTGCTGAGAGCATCTGAAGCCTCCTAGAAGTGCCTGAAGGTGTGCCTAGAGTTTCTGAAGGATATCAGGTGGTGTCCAATGATAAGCTGTGGAGGTTTTACTGTGGATTAATCGTTGGCTGAGAGATCTAACAACTAAGATGGTGACTCTGAAGACCAGCTGCCCCTGAAGTTCTCTGATATCCTGAGGATTGCAAAGAGTTAATCTAGGAGAGTCTGAGTTTGGGGCAGAGGTGTTCGAGAGTTGGCTTTGAGTGCCTTAATGCAGGCACACTCATGGCTGAGGGATTGCAGGGTGCAGTACTAAGGGCCGGATTTAGATCTTGGTGGACGGGGTACTCCGTCACAACGGTGATGGATATCCCATCTGCCGGAATAAAAATCCTATAGGATACAATGGGATTTATATTTCGGTGGACCAGATACCCATCACTGTTGTGACGGAGTAACCCGTCCGACAAGATCTAAATCAAGACATTAATTTGTAAAGAAATAAGTGCCGGGGGCCTTGTCAGGAGACCACTGCAGCTTGCACCACCCATTGCACTAATGACAATTCAGACTTTTAATACATTAAAAACGATTAAGACCCTCCACCCAAGCTATTTGTATAGCTTTGGGTGGCAGGTATTAGTAATTTTTTTATTTATGTAGAATTATTAAACAACTGTTGTGTTCATCAAAAAATGAGACAAACAGTGCCACCATGTGGCAGACTGCCATAAGGCCCAGTGTTGACAATTAAGTGCAGGTGCTGAGCACCGGAAACCACCGGCTCTTATTAACCACTGCCATGTACCAAGGATATCTGAGCCTAAATACCAGGGGATTATAAAGGGTCAACTGGCTATTTGTGATAGACATTTGCTGGCCTTTCATGGTGAGATGACGGCCCCTGGGAGCTATCCAGTCATGGAGCTAGCAGGGAGGTGGAGGGAGTGGACAGCAATGTTCTTAGTCCTGGTGTGCAGCATCATGGCTGCTGTGCTGCATGGCAACAAAAACGACGTGATGATGGCGCTTGTATTGGGCATCGTTTTGTAGTGGTCGAGGTGAATCTGTAAACAAAACAAAGTAGAGAAAAGGCACTCTTTTAAAATGTAAAGCAAGAGCGCTTTAAAAAAAATTTAAACAGATGAATGGGTGATGCTGGAGGTGAAGCAAGACAGTGATGGGGAAAGTTACCGCATTAGCTACTTCTCTGCGGTCAAGCACTCCACCCAGCTCAAGGGTGTCTCTCCAGCCTCAATGGCGAGATTCATATTCAGAAGCAGAGCTCTCAAGTATCCCAGGTCAGTGTTCGAGTAGGTCATCCAGTCCAGTTTTGCATTCTGGGACTTGTAGTCTTGGTTTTATGAGTTGATAAATTGCACCACAAGACTGGATGACTCTTGCATGGGCCTGGCAAAAGGTATCTTTTTTATATAAAAAAAGTCTACAGCTCCGTTTTATGCAAGGACGGGTGTTCCAAACAAAAGATATTGCTTCCACGTTGCTATTGAATGTGTTTGATAAAATGAGTGACTTTGTTTTTAAGAAGTCTGTTTTTTAATAATGACAATGTCCAGATTTCCAAGACTCGTAAGCATTATTTTTTGACTGTATCATATGTGGTCACAAGACCAAGGAAATATTTTACAAGCTCAGCTTGTTTGAATATGCATCCTGGGAAAAATGCTGCTAGGAAATGTGAAACTATCTAGGAATCAATGCATTAATATTGTGTGAAGTACTGACGTGTCTTCTAGCATGAACTATGAGGATTGAAGGCTGCATGTCAAGAATTTTCTAAGCACAAGGAAAAAATAATGTTTTGCATTTGTGTGATCCCTTCCCCTCACCACAAAGCGATCAGTGAGCCTATTTGCTACAATCTGGCTCCCTCTTGTGGACATTATTGGTGGTGCCATAAGACAGCTGCCTTGAATGGCCTTAATGTAGTCCTGACACTGTAGAAGAGGTGTGTAACCGTCTAAGCTACACAGAGTCTCCATTTGCTAGTTAACGATGTGCAGACACCCTCCCGTACCAATAGGGACCCTCACACGCACAGTGTCAGTAACAGTGAATAGAGTCATTACCTTCGGGTACTGACCAGGGCACCCTGCCCTCCAGACAGTCTCGCTGCTCCTGGTATTAAGCACAGAATACACAATATCTCATAACCGCTAGAAGCGCACAGAAAAAGAGAGTATGCATATTTTATTGGTTTTACTTGCGTAATGTCTATGCCCAGTTTGCTAAGTAGTCCCATGCTCCCAGGTTAGCCTGATTCTAGACAGTTTGGGCCTGATTGACAAAGGGCCTCCACGCTCGTGGTTGAGGCCCCGCAGTCGTGGGGGAGTCTCCACACTCGTGGTCGAGGCCCCGCAGTCGTGGGGGAGTCTCTGCACTCGTGGCAGAGACCCTGCAGTCGTGGGGGAGTCTCCCCAATCGTGGCCAAGGCCCCGCAGTCGTGGGGGAGTTTCCGTGCTCGTGGTCGAGGCCCCGCAGTCGTGGGGGAGTCTCCGCACTTGTGGCCAAGGCCCCACAGTTGTGGGGGAGTTTCCGTGCTCGTGGTCAAGGCCCCGCAGTCGTGGGGGAGTCTCCGCACTCGTGGCGGAGGCCCCGCAGTCGTGGGGAAGTCCCCGCACTCGTGGTCGAGGCCCCGCAGTCATGGGGGAGTCTCCGCACTTGTGGCCAAGGACCCGCACTCATGGGGGAGTCTCCACACTTGGGGCGGTATCTCCGCATCAGAGTGTGGAGGCCCTTTGTGAATCAGGCCCTTTGAGTTTTGTCAGCTAAGGGGACAGCACAGAGAGACAACACACATTGCTCAGGGGTGCACTGGTCGGTAAAACTGAGAAGCGAGGGTTAAAACTTAGTTCTAATTGACTAAGTAACTAGACCTCATCTCTCCCTGGGGACAAACTGTGCCACATGGAGATTCTTAACCATTTATTCCTCTCCTGGTACTTTTTGCCCAATGGCACTAAAGCTTCTCACAACCACGTCGATGGGTATATGTGGAGATTTTTTCTGTACTATGACAAGATTCTGGGTCTAGAAGGTTAAGGCTCTTGGATGCCAGAGAGGGCAGTTGCTGCCCTGGAGGTGGGCTAATGGATTAATAAAGACCAGCGACTTCGACTCCGCTATGGCGTTGCCCCGCCTCCCCCCAGCAGTAGCTGCAAAACATAATAAATAAAATAACAAACCAGGTTTATTAACATTTTATTTTTCTCTCCCAGGCCGGTCTTGGGAGCGGTTCCATCGCGGGGGCAGTCATGGGTCAAACCCACATGCGTCAGTGCGCATGTGGGTTTGGCCAGCTATTTCAAGACGGCCAAACCAAAATGCACACTGAGGCTGTCTCCAACCCGAGCTGCAGTGCTGGGTTGGGGACAGAAGGCACAGGCTCCCAGTCTCTATGGGAGCACAAATCGAGGGTGCTCAGGCCAATCCTGACATTGCTCTCATGCAGCATGAGAGCAGCATCAGGATTGGCCGCAGGGGATTCTTCGAGCCTGTGTTGAGGAGGAGCAGAAGAGCGGCGATGAGGCAGGTAAGTTATTTTTAATTTGTTTTTTTGCTGTTTTATTGTCATTGCTCGTCCCCCTCGCCCCGCCACTCAGTATAGATACCCGCCGCTATTGATAAAGACATGCTCTTCTCCTACCTCACCATCTTCTTTATGGCATCATTGTCCACTTCGCTGTTTATAAAGTTAAAATCAACAAAATTGGGCAAAAAAGTGCAGCATTTCACATTGTAATGAAACATTTTTCCATATTTACAGATACTAGGAAACGTTTACATTTTTAGTCACAAATGAGATACTTTTGCACATTATTTCTCTTTGTGCAAATTTATGATGACATTTCCTGTCAAAGACAATTTGTAAAACAAGATGACTCGTGTTGAAAGAGGTAGGTATGTTGGTAGGCGTTTGATTAGCTCAGTCTGCTTTATTATGATGATAGTAGACAAGTTGCTCTCTCCAGCATGTCCTTGGATTCTTGAAAGCTGTGAAATTTGATCAGACCATGGTTAGGTTGTGGCTACAGACCGCCTTAGCTGTTGTAGTCACATTTTAATGTTTCCAATAAGTAACATATATTTATAATCGAATTTGGGTCGCCCCTTGCTCATGATTGGATGGAATTGTTGTCCTTCTCAGCTTCCTGCTATTGATTCAGTGGCTTTCCTCTCTTTCTAGGTCTCGGCTAGACAGAAGATGCACTGTCTCTTCGAGACATGTTGCTTAAAGTTAGTGGGCTACAGCACTTCCACGTCGCTCTCATATCCTCCGTTGCAGTTTGCCATGGCATGCAGGCGTCATGCCTCTTCTTGTGTTTGGCCTTCCCCTTAGAGCATGGACCAAGTACTTGTGTCCATCCACTGCTAACGTTTTTGGAGCTACTTTCTAATTGACTTTATGCACTCCGTACACTCCTTTCTCCATTCTTATTGCTTCCTCTTTCCTCATTCTTGATGCTTCTTTTCTGTCTCACCCGGCCGCCCTTTAATTGTGTTTAAGCACTACATAGAAGTGCTTGCTACTTAGATTGCTTTCTAATTTCTTTAACAATAACAAACAAGCAAACACCACTGACTTGGCATTCCATGTTGCTTTCCTAAACCCCCCACACCCTCCTTCTAAATCGCTGTTGCTGTTTCTCCTTCACACTTAGGAGCAGGAGAAGCTGCAATGTTTTGCAGGCAGAATGTGGAAAACCAAACAGAACAGTGTATAAAGCCCTAATCTGAAAAGCTTTCAAAATGAGAGTGATTTTGAAAATAAGGGCACACTGTCCATGTGCCTGCGCTGTCTACTGGGAATGTATGACATTACAACGCGTAGTAATACCACGCGTGCCATTACAACATGGGTATTACTATGCAAATGCCATTACGAGCTACCATTACAACGCAAACTTTTATGTTTATATACACACATTTGTGTATGTATATGTTTATATATATTTTTTTTATTAATATATATATTTTTTACCCCCATATCCCCTTAACCCCTTCGGTGGGTCGGACGGCGGGGGGCCGTCCGACGCACCAGTGCTCATGTGCGTCGGACGGCCCCCGGCCCTCCGATCACATGGCACAGGGAATCCCTCTGGTGCGGGCACCAGAGGGATTCCCTTTCACCCCCAACAGCCTCGGGAGCTGGGGAAGAGCTTCCCCAGCTCCCGAGGCTGTAGCTTTGATTTCCCTGAAATGATGATCACCGTGCACGTCGCGCTGACGTCATTTCAGTGAAACCAAAACTGAAATGAGCCGAGAGGCTCATTTCAGTTTCACTTTCTACGTGCTCACGTAGAGCACGTAGAAAGTCAGGAGAGGTATCGTTGGAAAGGGGAGAATCTCCCCTTTCCAATGGTACACCTCCCTAGTGGATCCCTGCTTGGGGATCACCCCAGGAGGTTGATCCCCAAGCAGAGATCCACCCACTAGCCACCAGGGAGGGGGGAGCAGCCCCTTTGGCAAGGGCCTTTGCTCCCCCCAAATTAAATAGGTACATTCAGTCTTTCTGCAGATGGGGCAGTAGCCCCCAATCTGCCCCCCAGGGGGGGCAGAAAGCCCACTAGATACAAGGGATTCTTTTTGCAATTTGAATTAGGGGTGGGGGCTACCCAAGATGGGCATGCAAATGCCCCCATCCCTCCCCCCACCAAATCCCAGTCTTTCTACCTCCCTCCCCCGGGGGACAGATGGGGGCAGAAAGCCCACTAGATACCAGGGATTTTTTTTTCACTGCAATTAGGGGTGGGGGCTGCCCAAGATGGGCATGCCAATGGCCCCCCCCAAAATCCCACAGTCTTTCTGCCCCCCCGGAGGCAGGTGGGGCAATAGCCTCTGATCTGCCCCCCAAGGGGGCAGAAAGCCCACTAGGCCCCAGGAATTGGTTTTTTTTTTATACGTAGAGGTGGGGGCTGCCCAAAATGGGAATGCCAATGCCTCCACCCCCTCAAAAAAATTGCCAAAGCCTTTCTGCCGCCCCCGGGAGGCAAAAGGGGGCAATAGTCGCTAATCTGCCCCCCCCCTCCCCCGGTGGGCAAAAAGCCCACTAGGAGCCAGGGATTTTGTTGTTTTATTTATGCGTAGGGGCGCTTGGCTGGCGGTGTGTGTGGATAGCACTTGGCTGGCGGTGTGCGTGGATGGCGCTTGGCTGGTGGTGTGTGTGGATGGTTGTGTGCGTGTACTGACTCTTGGCTGGTGGTTTGGCTTGCATGGATCCCCCAGCGTTTTCTTACCCAGAATCCCCTGCAAACCTCAAATTTACTTACAAAGTCTCATTTTTCTCACATTGCTGTGTCGGTAAGTTGTAGGATCACTGTGTAGGCACAAATTTCCTACTACCCAGTATTCCCTTTGGTCTACCGAGAAAAATGATACCTCACTTGTGTGGATGCTCAAAGTAGCGTCAGCCGAAAAACGTATAAACCAACTGCCCTTTTAGACCCGCTTTGGGCCCCCCTAAATTTCGACACGTTTTTGGCCCTTCCATGTCATAGGCACTTGGCCCATCCACACAAGTAAGGTATAATTTTTATCGAGAGACTGAGGGGAATACTGGGTAGTAGGAAATCTGTGCTGTGCGGTGATCCTACAACTTTCCCACGCAGATATTAGAGGAAAATTTGACTTTTTAGGTAAATTTGAGGTTTGCCGCGAATTTTTGGAAGGAAAATGTTAGGGGATCAAGGCAAGCCACACCTCCCTGGACTCCCACGGGTGTCTAGTTTTCAGAAACGTCTGGGTTTTTTAGGTTCCCCATGATGTCTGCAAACCCAGGACCAAAAACACAGGTCCCCACCTATCTATCACAAAACGACTTGGTTTTTCAAGGGGGTCACCTGCGTTTTTGGTCCCGGGCTCAGCGGCCATCTAAGGAAGCCTACCAAACCCACACATTTCTGAAAACTAGACACCCGGGAGTGTCCAGGGAGGTATGGCTTGCGTGGACCCACCAACGTTTTCCTACCCAGAATCCCCTGCAAACCTCAAATATAGCTGAAAAAATCACATTTTTCTAAAATTTCTGCGTGGGATAGTTGTGGGATCAACAGGCTGATACAAATTTCCTAAAGGGTAAAGGAGTTGCTAGGTACAAGTTATACAGTTATTCTTGGTGATTCAATACAGGCTATAAATTCAACAACATAAATGTCTGTGAAAGTGCAAAGCCAAAAATATACACAAACATAACCAAAATTCTTTCTATTTTTCAAAAACTTTTTTTTTATTATTTTTTGTTTATTATTTTATTATTTATATTTTTTTATCTAAATCTGAATGATTCATTTGGTAACTTAATACAATTAAAAAAGTTTTTTATATATGACTGTTGATTTATCTATACCAGGTAATAATGCACAATCATAGAACATACATAGAAAGACATACAGTTTGGATACAAACAATTACATAAAATGTCTAAAAATACATCATTCTGTAAAACAAGACAACATAAGAGATGGAGAAGGTAAATTGTCAAAAAGATTTCCAAGGCAGGCGGTATATAAGAACACTACGCGCGTTTCGGCAGTATTGCCTTCATCAGGGAAAACCGTCTCAACTTTCTCTATAACAAAAACATACAATTAACATGATACAAAAGCATAATTTTATAGCCTGTAAAAAACACTCTTACTTATTGTGAGCAGATCATGCTTCACCAGCAAATAGGCTGTGCAGGTGCGGTAAAGGGACACTATGGCTCAAAGACCAGTGATGTTAGAAAAGCCCAATGATGAGATTTCACTCGCCGCCACCATGATTATTATACAAAATTCCTTATATCCCAAACAAAAAGATGTATTGTGCATACAAAATGGAAAAGGAAAAAGTGAGGACTGTATCCATGGTGAATTGCTAGAGCATTTAATGGTTGAAATATCCCATTAGTGATATCTAACTCGCAGTAGGTACCCTAGGTTTAACCTTAGTGGTAACAATATTATTATACTAAGAAGTTTAACGATTGTACCTGTTGTAAATATGAACGAACGCTCTCTATTTAGTGATGGATGCTCCTGCGTAGACCGAGTGTTACTGGGTAAGTGCAAACATAATAATTAAATGAAGTTAGAAAATTAGGATATGTTTTTCTTATCGGTAGACAGAATGCATATTGGCATTCTTATCCATACAGATACAGGACTATGTACTCAAAGAATTGGAAATGCATACCTATATAGCGAGTGCGTCGGGGAGTATTTGTAATGTATATAAAGATTTAGGATATTTTCCTTCATCGGTGTCTATCCAGAATATAGGGCCATGTGCATATCTGTCAATGAAAAGATGCAGAATTAATTTAGGCCCTTGTAGATGTTTTGCGATAAACACTGGAAACCCTAATAATTAGATACTTACTGCCATTTAATAAATACTCCTATCTGATTTATATTCACAAGGATGTTTTAAAAGCAGCACGGATCACTGTTTGCAGTCTATCTGTAAGCAACAGAGACTACCATTAATATCCATTTTAAAGATATATTTGATTAAATGCCGCTCTTAATTAGGTGACTAGTTATTGTAATATAAATAGAGACTTACTTATGCAATATGTTCAAGATATTCACGTCTTTTCTTCTTATCTGACGTTGCAGTGTTCAATATAAATGGGGAAAAGGATAATGCTGGTCACTGGTACTTAATAAGTGGCGTCTCCTAAAAGGAATTAGAGCAATAATACTATATTAACTGACTGAGCAATTGAGAGTTTATAGCATTATGAACAATGTCGTTGACTAAGTACAAGTATCAATGGATCTATGGTCCTGTTTTTAAAGAACTACGTGCATTGCCGAATGGTATTTTGTCCTTATGTCTTCAAGTATTCAAGCGATATTGGTCCTATTTTATATATCACCGATCTGTCGGTGCTATGGGGACATTCGATATATTTATTTAAATAATCTCCCCTATATATAACGAAAATCCTGCTTTTTATGCCTAAATTGTGGGTCGTAAGTGCCTCATTTTCTCGTTTTTATGGCACATATTCAAAGTGTTCGAGTTCAGAGAGGCTACTTTAAAACATTCAGCAAGGTTTCGGATATATCGAACCAACACTATCTATGCCTAGCGTATATCGTATTATTTGAACACTAGGACGGTACTTACTGGCTTGAATTGCACGTGTCTCGTCCGTCCGCTATAAAAGAGAATCCAGGGAAAGTTGTCCGACTCGCCGCTGCGGTGTTTTATGTGTCCCCCCGCGTGAAGCAAATGGCGTCGTGGTCGACGAGTATGACGTATGCGGATGTCGAATTTTGTGGAAATAGACAAAGGGATAACTTTGTCGGCGCCATATTGTAGTGGAGTTTGGAACTCCAGTGTATCACTATCATGTGTTTTGGAAAAGAAGAGGGGCCCCTGAATATAAGATAAATGCCTCGTCAGGGAAATACAATGAGGGGAAAAGGGAGGAGTGGGCACCTAGGCAAGGTGCATTAACCACATACCTGACACATCAACAACAGATAATCATAAAAGTAGCAACATGTGTTAAACACTGGACACATCAATATTCTTTTATTATTGTTTTTTTATTTTATTTTTACTTAAATTTGATAATATAAATATCTACTTATTTTTGCATGAAAAATGTTATCATTACAATTATAAACACAATTTAAAAACACATTGTTTAGTGTACATGCAGACAACACTGATAATTACATCCACATATCTTGGTTATCTTGTTTCTACCTTTTATTTATATTAGCAAAAAACAAAATTATCGTATGGTGAAATCCTGTCAACAAAAACTATGACCCTACTAGAATCTGAACTGTAAAAACAATTGAGTTCTTGAATTCTGCAACAAATTATACATATAATATACTCAATGCACATCCATCCTTATGATGGCATGAGGAGACTTCGGTTTGAGATCTAACAACTACGCGCGTTTCGGCTTAGGCCTTTGTCAGGACTCCGTCACAGGTTCTTGAAAGGAGAAATAGGCAACAATGTAATATGATGTTAATGTGTCTGTTTGATAGTATTTATTAAAACTAGTTCTACTTTGAACTAAAGATTAGTTACTCATGAGCAACTATTTCTAATTGACACAGTAACATTAAAAAATGAAATGTTATACAATAACCAAAAGTGATGGCCAGAAAGCTGATGGCCAAAGAATAGTGACCTGATACCCAAGTGTATTTGATGTGCTCAGTTTTATTTATAATTACATCCACCCAAGAAACGTGAAACAGTGACAGTGTGAGATATTCAAATGTCATAATCCAAGTACCTTCACCCGACCTCTAATTATATCATGCTCAAAAAATAGTCCTATATTAGATGTACCTTTAGTTCAGGCACAAAAGGGATGTGTCCTGCATCCCAATATTATTGGGGTTATCTGCGGCAGCTCTTTTGTTTGTGCTGTTTAAGAAATAAAAGATTATTATTTTCTAGCCAGTCAGTAATGGGTATTTTTATCTGGCATATTTCTTATTGATCTATAGATTAATATAAATTCTTCTTTATGAATCTCATTGTTATTAATGAAGTTGTGAATCTTTCGTATGGAACTTATAAGGCTAATCCTCCTGCAACCTTGCTGGGGGTCGCGTAACTATAAGTGACTGGATCAACAAAATAAGTGCATTTGTATTAGCTGGATAAAATATATCTAACTTCCACTTAGTCTCTTATTCATGTATTATATTGTATATTCAACGATTCTACCATGTATTAACATTGCTGCTTAAATTAATACTTGGGCGTATTCATAGAACGTACCTGTTCAAGGAATGAGCTTTTCCCTTTCTTACTTTATAATTGGACTGAAGACTTTTAGGGTAACCCCTAGCCAGAAATTTGTTTTTCATGTCTAGTGATTTAGCGTCAAAATCTTTAATATTTGTGCAATTTCTACGCAAGCGTAAAAATTCCCCGAAGGGTATACTGTTCTTTTGTGTCGTCGGGTGATAGCTGTCATAGTGCAACAGCGTATTTCTCGCTGTCGGTTTGATATACAAATCTACCGCTAGGAAGCCCGACTCATTTTTAATCTTGACATCTAAGTATTCCACTTGATTGTTGCTGACATTGTTGGTAAAATGGATATTTTCATCACACAAGTTTAGCCAGTCAAAAAATTATTCTAGTTTGTCTAATGAGTCTATCCAAATGAAAAAAATATCATCTATAAATCTAGCCCATTTGGACACAGATTCAAAAAATGGAGCTATTTCATTATAAATGAATTTCTTCTCGAATAATGACATGTATATATTTGCTACCGTGGGGGCACAAGATGCCCCCATGCTAACACCTTGTTTCTGTTTGAATAATTGGGTGTTAAACTCAAACACATTGTCTTCTAGCACTATTTTTAAACATTCAAGCACAAAGATGGTCGGACATGGAATCTGGTATTTGTTGATGAACCACTTTACAGCTTCTATTGCTCCATTAATGGGAATATTGCTATAAAGAGCTTCTATATCCATTGTTACAAGATGCTGTGTAATGGAGCAAAGATTTTTTGAAAGATAACTATATTGTGAGAGTCAATATCTGTACTAGTGCATAATGCTTTACATTTCATAAGATGGACATATGTATATACATTGTCTGTTAGATAGTATTCATCCTCTATCAATTTAATGATGGTATGTAAAGAATATGAAGCGCCTCACTAGATACATCTTTATATATTTTAAATATATATTGCCTGTTGCTCAACGATGTTTAGCCCTCCACTTGGTGGGTACCAAGTACCCGCGACAAGCAAGGGCCCAAAACATATTGAGGAGACATCAAAATTACCGGCCTGATTTTGCAAGGGGGGTCACCTGGGTTTTTGGCCCCGGGCTCGGCTGCCATCTAGGGAAACCTACCAAACCCACACATTTCTGAAAACTAGACACGTAGGGGAGTCCAGGGAGGTGTGTCTTGCGTGGACCACCCAATGTTTTCCTGTCGTGGGTACTTGGGCCACCCACACGAGTGAGGTGCCATTTTTATCGGGAGACCTGGGGGAACGCTGGGTGGTAGGAAATTTGTGTCAGCCCGGTGATCCCACAACTTTCCCACACAGAATGTTGAGAAAAAAGTGATTTTTTCAGCTAAATTTGAGGTTTGCAGGGGATTCTGGGTAGGAAAACGTTGGGGGGTCCATGCAAGCCATACCTCCCTGGACTCCCCCGGGTGTCTAGTTTTCATAAATGTATGGGTTTTGTAGGTTTCCCAAGATGGCCGCCGAGCCCGGGGCCAAAAACCCAAGGTGACCCTTGTTGCAAAACCAGGTTGTTTTCTGATAGGTAATTTGGATGTCTCCTCAATACGTTTTGGGCCCTTGCCTGTCGCGGGTACTTGGCCCACCCACCCGAGAGAGTTACCATTTTTATCAGAAGACTTTAGGGAATGCGGGGAGTGTGGAATTTTGTGGGTCCACGCAAATTCCAGAACTTTCCATCACAAAAATATGAAGAAAATGTGTTTTGTTTTTACAAAGTTTGAGGTTTGCAGGGGATTCTGGGTAACAGAACCTGGTGAGAGCCACACAAGTCACCCCCTCCTGGATTCCCCTGGGTGTCTAGTTTTCAAAAATGTATAGGTTTGCTAGGTTTCCTTCGGTGCCAGCAGAGCTATGGTTCAAAGTCTACAGCTAAGCACTTTGCCAAAAAAGGGTCAGTTTTCACTGTAAAAATGTGGTGTGTCCACATTGCGTTTTGGGCCGTTTCCTGTTGCGGGCACTAGGCCTACCCACACAAGTGAGGTGCCATTTTTAACGGAAGACTTTGGGAAACGCGGGGTGGGTGGAATTTTGTGGATCCACACAGATTCTAGAACTTTTCATCACAGGAATGTGAGGAAAATGTGTTTTTTTTTTACTAAGTTTGAAGTTTGCAGGGGATTTTGGGTAACAGGACCTGGTGAGAGCAACACAAGTCACCCCCTCCTGGATTCTCCTGAATTCAGAATTTTTTCTACTTTTCAGAAATGTATAGCTTTCCGGGATCCATTATTGCTTTCACACTCATTTCTACCACTAACTTTAAGGAGGTTGAAAACACACAAAGTAGCAAAAATAGGCTATGTCCCAGTAAAATGCCCAAACTGTGTAGAACATTTTGGTTTTCTGACAAAAGTCTGCTTGTCCCTGAAAGCTGGGAAGATGATAATTTCAGCACCACAAACCCTTTTTTGATACCATTTGCAGGGGAAAAACCAGACACTTTCTTCTGCAGCACTTTTTCCCCATTTTTCCCAACAAAAAAACATTTAGCTATATTTTGGATAATTTCTGGGTCCCCTCCAGGGGAATCCACAAACCCTGGGTACCTTTAAAATCCCTATGATGTTAGAAGAAAAGGGCGCAAGTTTGGCGTGGATACCTTTTGTGGTCAAAAAGTTACAGCGGCCTAAGCGCAAACTACCCCAAATAGCCAAAAAAAAAAGGCTTAGCACAGGGGGGAAAGGCCTAGCAGCGAAAGGTTAAAGCCTTAAATTAGCCTTCCCACTCAAAAACCCAAACCCACCCTAAGCCCTAAAATTACCCTTCCCACCCAGAAACCCAAACCCACCCTAAACCCTAAAATTACCCTTCCCACCCAAAAACCAGACCCACCTGAACCCAAAAATGACCTTTCCCACCAAAACCCACCCTAAAATTACCCTTTCCACCCAAAAACCCAAACCCACCCTAAACCCTAAAATTACCCTTCCTACCCAAAAACTCAAACCCACCATGAACTCTAACATTATCCTTCCAACCCTGAAACCCAAACCCACCCTAAACCCTAAAATTACCCTTCCCATCCAAAACCTCAAACCCACCATGAACTCTAAAATTACCCTTCCCACCCAAAATCACAAAACTACCCTAAACCCTAAAATTTCCCTCCCCACCCCCACCCAAATCCCAAACCCACCCTAAACTCTAAAATTACCCTCCCCACCCAAATCCCAAACCCACCCTAAACCCTAAAATTGCCATTCCCACTCAAAAACCCAAACCCACCCTAAACCCTAAAATTACACTATATCCAACCAAATTGCCCTGAAGTAAAGACGCACTCGACAGTGAAAGTTCCATCCGGAGCTTTATTAATAAAAACCAGCACTTGCATTCCAAAGGTTTTCCATGCCTGATGCATATGTATATACATACATACATACATACCTTATCTTATACTTACATGTAAAACACATTTGCCTTTACCATTCATGCCTTTACAACAACATTTGTTGTAAAGACATGCGTGGTAAAGGCATATACATTATAACGTCATGCGTTGTAATGGCAGTGCTTTGCAATGGCACTTATGTTGTGATGGCATGTGTTGTAATAGCATGCGTTGTGATAGTTGCGATGTAATGGCTGTTTTCTGCCTACTGGCAACGTTCAAAGATATTGCTGGTGTGGTTAAAAGACAATTACAAAAGAGGAAGCAGCTTAAATCGGAAATTAGAGCCCATGGCATTATGGCAGTGGCGTAACGAAACTTGACGGGGCCCCCCTGCAAAGCACATGGAGGGGGCCCCTCCCCGGCGGCCCGGCCCACCACCTACCACTTTGCCTTACCACCCAGAACTCTAGTATATTTTGATTTGACTTCAGCATGACATGGCCACGTTTTCTATCATGTTCACCAGTCCACCGCGTAGTGTACCTCGTCATTGGCGTCACTGCTCTCAATAAACATTATCTGATTCAAATAGGAATACCAAACTGAAAGCAGCAGATGCAAAGCAAAAAAACAGGTTCTCTCGAACTCGGAGTTGCTAATGCTGACCGAGGGAGGGGCCAGGCCAGCTACCGTTCCTTACTCTTTGTCGCATTGATCATTTATTTGTAGTTTCATTTAGTGCCTACCAGACCCAGTTGTGACCAAGGCAAGCGCTTTATATAAAGGACAATTATGTGCAAATCTATGTGATGGAATCGGACAAAAGCGTTTTAGTCTTGGAATCCTAGGTTTTCAATAGCACAATTCGTCCTAGGAGATATTGCTGGAACAGTAGGGGGTCTCCGTTCATTTTTGGAAACCTCAAAAGAGGTGTGTGCGTCTGGAGGGAGGAATGTTTCTGTTTCCAGCGTCAAGGCCTCGCCGGGGAATGCATCCGAGCCCCTCTCACCACGAAGTGGTTCATGTTTGTGCCAGGGTGGGTGCACGTCTCTGTACTCGATGCTGGCCGGATCAGACGTCAGCAGAGCCCACAATGACATCACAGGCAATGAACGGACAACGTCCTCACTAGATATTCCCGAAGGTCTCCATTAACAAGGTATAGATTACGTCTGCGAGGTTTACATTTCACTGGTGAGATTGAACCGATGTATTCGTTTTTTGTGGTTTTGCAGAAATATTCCGGACTATGTCCAAAAAATCTCCAGAATGAGTAGATTGGCAGGCTCCTGGCTGAGTGAGTCCCCAGACCCTACACGTGCGCAGTGTCAGTGTTAAGGCTTTGTGACCGGTGCGTCGTGCGTTGTGCCTTTCCCACCCCTTTTCTACCCACTCCCCAAACGTGCGTGGCCCTCTTGGTTCCTTGTTTACACCCTAGTCCACGCCCCCTTAAGTAACTGAAGCCGGGTCTGGTGGCTTAGTGGATTAATACATCCACTGTGGGGGCCTGTGTTCTTGTGGTCACAGGTTCAAATCCCAGCAGGCCTTTTATCCTTCTGAGGTCGATAAAATGAGTTCCATTGAGTTGGGTAACGATAAACATCTGTTATTCAGCGCAAAGATACAATTGGGTGAATGTGTGCTTTTCAAATACACTTTGTTATCTGCACATTCAAGGTTGGACACGCCACTGGCAAATTTTGGATGTCACACTCGCATAACTCCAGCCCCCTCCGGTGGCACCTGCTAGCCCTCCGCGGAGGAGCCTTTGTACGCCTTAAACAGTAAACTTAGGACTACAGAAAACCCACCCACGCAGCTCTGGCTGCGCCTTTGTGCGTTGTGCCCCTATGCTGAGACCCGCCTGAGTCTAAGAGCCGAGTGTGCAAAAAGTGGCACCCGCGGGGTGCATATGTCTGAGTGGTTTATGAACAATGAAAGCATCATCAACTCTCTACATTTAAAGGTAGTCTGAAACTGGCAAGGGAGATTTAACTAGTAACACTACTGGCAGGCAGCTGATCGCACGGCGCGCGCTGCAGCTTACACTAAAAAGCAAATTATTGTTAACACGCGCTGCAGCCTGCAGTGCAGAATCTGACTCAGCTTTCCAGGCCATGAGCTGCGCCGCTGGGTAATTACCGCGGAGGTGGGCTGACCGGGCCTGGTCGCCCGCCTCCTCAGATTCCAGAAGGCCACGACTCTGACCGCACCCTCTTTGTGCCACTCGTAACTGTCGAAGTGTGTTAGTCTCACTGTGGCCCCCCCTTTATGCCAGGTCTGTGACCTCAGACCCCCGTGCCCCCATCTTCAGTCTGCCTAGAGAGTTAGCACCACTGAACTCTGCTCTAGGCCTCACTTTAAGGCCCCTTGGCCCCTCTCTGTTTCCCGAGTGTTTCACTGGCAGTAGACTCAGGGTGCCTGTCTGCGTTCACCTTTTCTCCCTGTCACTCTCTCCTCCCTGTGTGTCGCTGCCCGCGAGACCTCGCTGCAGGCCATCTATCTCCCTCTGCCCCGTGCCCCTCCCTGCAGGACGTGTGTGTCAGTCCTAACGGCCTCTCTGTGCACATCACGTCTCTGCCCCACCCTTGTCCGCTGGAGCTGGTTGACTTGTACTGCACCCTTCTTCTCTAGACCCCTCTCTCTAGACTCTAACCCCTGGCGCTTTCTGCTGCACGAGTGTGCCACAAAGCCCCCACTGTGCGTCAGACCACACATCTCTTTCTCTGCCCCCTCCTGTCCTAGTCTGTCAGCACTAGTCAGCTTATTTTGCAAGCTTCTAGCACCTTTCTATTACCCCCGGGCGCCCTGTGCTCCACACGTGTGTGCTGACAGTGAAATATAGGTGCAAGCCACACCTGGTTTTCTCCCCTCCTCTCTGCCCTCTTCTTCTGTCCGAGTGAGTCCATGCTAGGGAGCTCTCGCTGTGTCTCGGACAACACCTCTGCCCTAATCCTCTCTCATGACCCTTCCCCCCCATCTCTGCCTTGCCCTTCATCAGAAACATGGCTGCACGAAAGCTCCGGCCCTGACGTCGCTGCAGCCCTGCCCCCTACCTATGCAATAGTCAGGAAAGACAGGGGCCAAAAAACTGGGGGAGGCATAGCCATTATATTTAAAAAGCTTTATCAGTGTAAATTTGAGCCTTTGACCTCTATGGACTGTGAGGCGGCCACATTTAAATTAGCCCTTACTTCGAAATTTACCCTCTCTGGCATACTGGTGTATCGTCCCCCCGGGCCTTCGGCCTCTTGGGCTGCTTCCTTTCCCAGTTTAATAAATTCAATAATTATGAGCACTGCCAATTTCTCCATTCTGGGTGACTTGAATCTTCATCTGGATGATCCTACATGCAAAAGCAGTACTAATTTCATCTCCGACTCGGCAGCAATGAACATCCATCTGCACAATTCTGGCCCCACACATAAGGCTGGCCATCTTTTGGACCCCATTTTGTCCAATTTACCCAGTATCTATTGCCCCCCAGCACTCCCCCTCTGCTGGTCTGACCACTTTATTGTCAGGTTTAGTCTGACTTCTTCTGACAATGCTGTCACCACCCCTCCTGTCCTAAAGACATTAACAAGAAATTGGAGGAAATTGGATATAATTGCCCTGAATAATATTCTATGCACTGCCATACCCATCTCCCAACAAAGGGTAACTATGCTTTCTGACACTGTTCAAAAATGGCTTCTCGATGCCATAGATACATGTCTCCCTCTCTCCAAAAAAAGGCCAACTACCATCGCCCGCCTGCGCCATGGTTTAATGACACCCTGAAAGCTGAAAAATCTAAATGTAAAGTATTGGAACGCAGATGGCGTAGAGACTATGCCCCTGAATCAAAAATTAACTTATAAAATGGCAAAAAAAAACTACCATAATCTCTGTAAACTTGCTCGCGCTGAATTTGTCTCAACCACTATTTCTGCTGCATTAAACTGCTCCAAAACACTATTTAACACAGTGAAGGAGCTGGCTGGCTCTGCCACTCTAGACAGCCCCCTCCACTAAATAAACGCAAATGCGAGGAACTCGCCTCTTTCTTCGTCCAAAAAGTCGAGAAAATTCACTCTGATATAGGGTGTAATGGGCGTGATAACCCCCTTTCCTCGCAACCTGCGTATTCCTTCCAATTTGTTTTCACACTGCGCACAATGGACTCTGCTCGTCCTGACCAGGATACGACGCAACATACCCCCTCTTACAACCTGGACATATGGTCCCCTCTTACTTCAATCTCTTTTGAAAAGATCCTCGGAAGTATCAAATCAGGATCACCTAAGGACCCCTTGCCTATCTCAGTGCTCAAGCAGCTAGAGCCACCATCCCTGCTTGCCATCATGGATCTTCTAAATGCCTCCTTAAAAGAGGCTATAGTTCCACATGATTGGAAGCATGCCATGGTGGTCCCACTCCTTAAAAAGGCCAACGCTGACCCTGACTTATCATCCAACTATCGACCTATCTCTTTGCTGCCGGCCTTTTCCAAAATTTTGGAGAAACACATACATTCCCAACTCACTAAATTTGTTGAAGACCAAAAGCTTCTCCACCATTCCCAATCCGGTTTTAGAGCCGGTTTTTCTACCGAGACCACCTTACTAGGAGTAACGGAAAGGCTACGACACCATTTGGATGCTGGCGACACGGTCGCTCTCATCCTGCTTGACCTTAGCGCGGCATTCGACACGGTATGCCACATCACACTAGTAAATACGCTCAGCTCTCTTGGCATTGGCGGCTCGGCCCTGAATTGGCTCATCTCTTTTCTCTCTGACCGCACGTTTCAAATCTTTTCTTCCATTGCCAGCTCTGACTCTCATTCTTTACCTCATGGGGTGCCCCAGGGCTCCATCCTCAGCCCCCTACTTTTTAATTTATATGTTAGACCTTTGGCCAACGTTGCGGACGCAGCTGGGCTGTCCCTGTTCACCTACGCTGACGACTCCCAAATTATCTTTTCTCTCTCCACGAACAAAGCAGCCGGGCCCTCCCAGCTTCAGCTGGGCCTGGGAAATATTGCATCCTGGATGCAGACCAATTACCTTAAATTAAATGGAGAGAAAACAGAGGTTCTGGTCTTGGGCAAAAATAAAGATCTTTGGGGCCCACAACATTGGCCTAGTGTGATGGGTGCTCTTCCCCGCCCCTCTAGTAAAGTCTGTAACCTAGGCGTCATCATTGACGACCAACTCTCTATGCACCATCAGACAGTCAAGGTAGCAGCCACTTGCTTTACCATCTTGAAGTGGCTAAGAAAGATCATCTGGATGCTGCCAGAGTACACGCGGAAAACAGTAGTCCAGGCCCTGATCACCTCGAGACTGGACTACTGTAATGTCCTCTACCTCGGTTCTAACAAGGCGGTGACGCGCAGGCTTCAGCTGGTCCAGAACTCTGCCGCTCGACTACTTTGCAGGGTACCTAGAATGACCTCGGTCTCTGGCCACTTGAGAGACCTGCACTGGCTCAGGGTGGAGAACCGTATTAAGTTCAAAGCCCTGAGCTACATGTTCAAAATTAAAACTGGTGTTGCCCCCAATTATCTTCAAGCAATGGTCAACCCTTACGTGCCCTCTAGGTGCCTCCGCTCATCTACTCAAGGGAACTTTACTGTGCCTAGAATAAAGTTATCCCGGATGGGAGGAAGGTCTTTCTCCTACCTCGACCCCTTGTTATGGAACTCACTTCCTAAATCCATCCGTAACGAAACGGCATACATCCAGTTTCGGAAATCTTTGAAGACTTGGCTCTTCAACCAGTAATTATTTAGCTGCCTTTTGTTCTTCTGTCTCGCTTTGGCGCCGGGAAACCCTTTTTGGGTAGCTGTTGCGCCTTACAAGTTTAATAAATAAATAAATAATAAATAAATCAGCTGTCCATGTGTGTCAGTGCCAGCGACCTGCCGCGTGCTGCTTCTTTAACCCCTCTCTGCCCAAGTGTGCCAGTGTGCTCTCTCTGCCCCAGTCACTTGCACCCCTCTCTCTCCATCACTCGGCAATCTTTTAGTGAGTGCCACACCTCCGTCTCTCCCCACCCCCGACCTCCCCTGCCGCCCTAGCGTGACATTGACACAGATCTGCTGCATGCCTCGGACCCCTCTCTGCCCCCTACCCTGTCCGAGTTTGCCGTGGCCAGTGCGTTTCTTAATGTAGCCTCTCTCTTTCTCTGCCACCAGGCCCTCTCTCTGGCAGTCTCTTCGTGGTTGCAGCGCTTACTTTCTAACTCACCCTCTCCCTGCCACTCCCCGCCTTCTCTGCTGTCCCGGTGTGACAGCACTCAGGATCGGCTTAATGGCGCTCTCTGCTTTTACCCCCCCCCCTCCCTCATGCACGAGTGTGCCAGTGTGCTCTCGCTGCCTGCACCCCTCTAATCTCCCCCTGCACCCCTTCCCCTCTCTCCTGCCTCAACTCTGCTCACGCCCTCGGAGCCCCCCAGCCTGACCGCTCCAGCTATCTGAGGCCTGTCCCGGCTCTAGCACCCGTCTCTCCTCCCTGAGTGTGTCGGTAGGGTGGTCTGTGCTCAGGCCATGTCTCCGGTCTCCCTTCACGCCTCTCTCTCTCCCCCTCCAGTTCCTGATGACCACCAACTTCCTGACCACCTGCTGTGATTCCGGCGGCCGGGGCCTGGCCGGGGCCTCGGCGCAGACCCCAGTCTACTGCCCGGTGTATGAGAGCAGTCTGCTGGCCACGGCGGCCGCCCTGGGGGTCTACGGCAGCCCCTACTCCTCTGCGCAGGGCTACGGCAACTACGTGACCTACGGCGCCAAGGCGCCCGCCTTCTACTCTTTGGGAAGTGTGAGGGGTGCGTGCACGGCTCCGGGCAAGGCCACGGGGTGTGAGGAGGCCAGGCACGTTCGAGAGCGAGCCACACAGTGTCCCAAATCTGAGTCTCCTCCAGTACTGACCTCCGGGGCTGGCAGAGGCTGTGCACATCGCTGCATGCAGACAGGGGCCATCAGATGCCACACTTTCTTTCACTGACCTGCGCCGGGCCGGCGGAGACAACTGCGCGCCATTTAATTATGAAAAGCCTCAGAGGCCCGGCCGGGCCCGGGCGTGCGCATGCGCACCAACCATTTAATAAATGAGGCCGTGGCGTGCGCGCACCATTTAATTTTAAGGGGAGGCCGTGTGCACCATTTAATTCATGAAGACTTGAAGAGGCTTGCTTGCTGGCTCCGCTGAGTGAGGGGGCCCCTGGAGCGCGGGGGCCCCCCGCATTGCGGGGGCTGCGGGGGCATGTGTTACGCCCCTGCATTATGGGCATGCAAATAACCCTGGAACGGCTTTCTCGACATTGCAGTTACGGACTAGTAAGAAATTAAGCTGATGTGCAGTGAAACAGAATTTGTCAATAGTACAGTTGTTCGCCTGGAGCAACACAAATTTTAAATTACACAAAATTAATACGTTTTATTAACAAAATACCCACATTTAAAACAGGTCCCAAGCAGTTGAAACTGGATAGTAGTTTTTTTCTACGTGTTCTTGCAATGGGATAATTGTGTCCTGATAATAGAGAGGAACATGCACTTTATTGTAATAATGCTCCCACTTCCTCATGGCACCTCTGCCCCTCCCTCCTTGTCGCACTGCTTCTCCCCTCTCGTCTACGTGCTAGTGCTCCCCTTCTACATTGCATCGCACTCCACCCCACTGTGCCCCAATCTACCCCATCTACCCTACTCAATCTACACCATCTACCCTACACAATCTACCCCATCTACCCTACTCAATCTACCCCATCTACCCTACTCAATCTACACCATCTACCCTACTCAATCTATCCCCATCTACCCTACTCAATCTATCCCCATCTACCCTACTCAATCTATCCCCATCTACCCTACTCAATCTATCCCCATCTACCCTACTCAATCTATCCCCATCTACCCTACTCAATCTATCCCCATCTACCCTACTCAATCTATCCCCATCTACCCTACTCAATCTATCCCCATCTACCCTACTCAATCTACCCCATCTACCCTACTCAATCTACACCATCTACCCTACTCAATCTATCCCCATCTACCCTACTCAATCTATCCCCATCTACCCTACTCAATCTATCCCCATCTACCCTACACAATCTACCCCATCTACCCCACTCCAATCTACCCCAATCAGCCCCAATATCCCCTACCCCAATCTCCCATCCCAATTTCCCCCACCTCAATCTCTTCCACCCCAATCTACCCCATCTACCCTACTCATCATCATAATATCTTTATTCGGATATAAAAATGTCCATAAAAGCACAAACAAATCTCACAGAATTAGTCATAAAAACTCAATAAAACATCATAGGATTGTCACAAGTACATAAAATTATATATATAACAGCATCGTATAATAAAGTGCAAAGTGCAAATAGTTATAGGGGAAATAGCAGCAGAGGAGATATACTATTGAATATCAAGCAGAAAAACTCCACATATTTGAATATTAGCCAGGATCTAATCAGCATATCTTAGCATATAATACAATCAAGTCCGTTTATCAAGGGTACATAGAAGCACGGGAACGAATAGCCATTTTTAAAAAAGTACAAATACGAAGTGTTAAGTTTTCCCCATTAAGCTGGAGGATAGTCCCGTATGCAACCTTAAAATCAGTTATTCCACTAGCTCTAAAAAACGGGATCAAGAGTTGCTTACTGTACTTCCGATAAAAATTACAAAAGAACAGAAAATGCAGCAAGGTTTGCTTACCTTGATTGCCACAAGGGCAAGACATTTCCTCAATATTAGGCTGAAAGCCTAAGGGGAAACACAACAGGTATTTTAATGTACCAGATCTAAGGCGAAAGAGCAAACTTCGTTCCCAGCGAGTAATATCTCTTAAAAGGTAACTAACTGGTAAATAAGAAGAAGGACCTCCGTCGTCTACCATTGATATATAACGTCTGACGGATACTTTAGAAAGCTCTTGTGCATATCTTATGTCCCCATAATATTTATATATAGCCTCACGGATAATCTTTTATTAATTCCTTGTAATTGATCTGGTTTGTAAAAGATGTGTCCAAGATTTACTCTAGTTAAACTTGCCCTCACTTCTGCAAGCCACGGTATATCTCCACCCTTATCGCATTTTAAACAGTCGACTATAATTTCCCTGGTTAGCGAAGCTGCCGGGTTTTGCCAAACCTTCAACCAAAACAGGGCAGGACGGGACCTAATATAATCTTCTAAATAAAATAATTTTAACTCATTATGGCAAACAAAAGACGAAGAAGAGATAGGTATCCCCAAAACTCTCCTACAAAATCTATTTTCTTCGACCTGGACGCTTTTAGAATTTATAAAGCCCCAGATTTCAGCCCCATATGTTACAGTGGGTACACATTGTGTTCTATAGATTTTGAGTAGGGACAACACTACCTCAACTCTTTTTGGTTGGGGAAGATTTAAAATCGAATTAACTGCCTTTAAGAATTTACTCCGACCATAAGCCAAGTGGGATACCCAAGATCCGTTATCTGAAAATTGTAAACCCAAATATGGAAAAGTGCGTGTGCATAATAAAATTTCAGAACCAGAATTAATAGCATTAATGAGAATTTTTTTGGGACCACAACACATTAAAAAAGATTTCTTAAAATTCGTACAAAGGTTCAGGCCATTCATAAAATCAACAAAACCCCTAACTAGTATTCGCAGTGCATTGGGTGTACGACCCATTAAAACCGCGTCATCCGCATATAAAGAGCGGGCAGTTTATTGCCATTAATCATTGGGACATCTATAGTCAGTTCAGACAACACATTGTGTAATTCATTAATATATAAAATGAACAAGAGTGGGGCTAAGACACACCCTTGTCTTACACCTCTTCCAACCACTATATCCTCTGAGACTGCCCCTTCTGTATTTATTCTCACCCTTGCCTTTAAATCCCTATGTAAATATGCTAAAAAAATGCACTATAGCCTCATCCAACCCGTAATTTAAAAGGCATTTCCAAAGCCGTGATCTATTAACAAAATCAAAGGCCGAGGTAAGGTCCATAAATGCCAGATAGATGGGGCCATTTCGAGCTATGGTGTATTTGCCTATAATCAAATTAAGGTTAAGACACTGTTCCACCGTTCCAAGATTGCTTCTAAAACCTAGCTGGCATCTGTTTAAAATGTTTTCCTCCTCGGCCCAGATTCTAATTTTGTTGAATAATATCCTCCCCAATATCTTAAGGGTATTATCGATTAAAGAAATTGGTCTGTAACAACTCGGGTTGGATCTGTCTCCTTTTTTAAAAATTGGAACAATAACAGATGTGGACCATGTATTAGGGATTTCAGTTATTGATAAATTATTAAAAACATTGAGTAAAAGAGGGGCCCAGAACTCTGGCCTAGATTTTATAAGATCAATAGGGAGCCCATCTGGGCCAGGGGCCTTGTTACCCAAACTTTGATCGATAGCATCCTCAACCTCCGATATTGATATTTGAATTCGGGTGACAATAAAATTATCATCGGTGTCTTTACACTGAGGCGTAGCTGCATATATGTTGGAAAAGTGGGCTACCCAAGCTTCACTCAATATATTACAGCTTAAAGGAGTAAGTGTGATGCCCAATGATCTCAGTGACTTGGCCGCTGTCCAAAAACCATTTGAGTTATTAAATCTTGCAGCACAAGCCAAGTTGTTCCATTCTCCTTTTAGGATCTCGTCTTTCCTCTGCTTAGTCACTCTCTTGTATACAAGCCTCAGTGATCTAATGAGGCTAGCATCTCTAGGGAAGCTGAGAGAGCAGCTCTAAGCTCTCTATTTGCCCGAGAGCAAATGCTGTTAAACCACCTAGGGTTAGAGTTGGATGCGAGTACTGGTCCAGAAATCAGTTTTTAACACCTGCACATAATTGAACAAATGAGGAAACTGCCTCTGGATTAGGATCAACAGGTGAAAGGCAAGTCTCACAGAGTGATCGATGAGTTGTTAACATTTTATGAAACACACTATCATTATTAATGCCTTTCCATTTAACCCTTAAATTATCTGTTGAGGATACTATGTTACCGGCCCCTATCTCTTTTCTAGGTTCAGGCCTGGGAGCAACACTGAATAAAACTGAAATTGGGTTATGATCCCCAAAAGTAGATGGTTTAACCTCGGCTTTAACTAAATAATCTTCTAGTGTGCCCGTTATAAAAACGTAATCTATTGTTGAAGCGCAGCCATGACCTCTATAAGTGGGTATGGGGCTATCCACATTGTTTACAGCTGCGATGTCCATAACACTTAACAAGCTATTATTTATTAAATGGTCCAATAACTCAAGCCCCCTTTTGCATGGGTTGACCAGAGAATGGCAAGGGGAATTTAAAATATTTCCCCCTGCAATCTTTGCATTAAAATCACCACCCAGACAAATCCCAGCAAGTTTTTGATTTCCTGTAAAATTAGATATATCCGATATAAAGTTAAAAAGGTTAGCAAAATTTGGATTTGGTAAAGTTAAAAAATCATTATTATAAAAGTTAATAAAACAAATCGAAGCCCCCCGTGTATATATCAATGCTTGGATGTTAACATTTTTAGTGGGGATTATTTTTACACTGCCACCCGACGCAATGCTCACCCAGATAGATAAACCACCCGAGGGTCTACCTTGTTTAGGCGGGGTGTGGTAATATTAAAGCATTCATATCCTTCAAGATATAACCCTATTGTCGCCCAAGTCTCTTGAAACATTAAAATGTCATATTTATTTACCGTCTTGACCCAATCATCGCTACTTAATTTAGAAGCCAAGCCGGCGACATTCCAATTTAACACATGTAACATTGGGTCATAAGTCTCAGAACCATCATTCTCTGAAATAGCCACAGGCTCAAAGCCATCATTTTCTGAGATAGCCAACATAGATGTCAAAAGGGTAACATCAATGAGTTTTGGTATAATTGACGGTCAATCTAAGCTATCAAGATCAGAGAGGGCGGAGAACCTATTTGATGAAAGAAATGAAGGGGTAATTAAAGGTTGCAGCTCAGAATTTGGTCTATAAAAAAGCCAAGGGGCAATGCCCGAATATTTGTTGGTAAAGGGCAGTTAGTCTCCTTGGCCGTCAAAATTGATTTGACAAGTATTGGTTGTCGAAAGTTAATGACAATACAGTCTCCTTCAATAATTTTTTCTGCTGGTCCAACCCAGCCAACCCTACGTACCATTATAATATCATTTATATTATACCTCCTGTACCCTTTATGTTTAGCCAACCAGTCAATACTTTTATTCCGTAATTGGTCCCAAGACTCAGGTTTGTTCTTCTCTAGTGGGGGAACCTCTGCGAGAATCAGGACATACGGGCAGGCTGCTGGAGGTAAACTTAAAACATCTTTGCTTGACTCAGCATACCCACTGACATTAATATTAACAGTATTAACAGGAGCTATTGGGAGCACTTGATTGAGACTTTGAGTAGGCGAATGGAATATAGAGTTAGAGGCTACGTTTTTGGTGTTAACAGGGTCAGTGCAAGGTTTAAAAGGGATGCAGTCTATAGCTTTACGACAGGTATCACAAGAGACTAGAGGCTGCGTAAAAATTGTAATCCCCTGTTGGTCTTTAGGATCTTTAAAAATTCCATCACTCAAAGTCTGTTTTTTTTTAGTGCTACCCTGTGAAGATAACTGCTTAGATACCATACAGGGCGGATTTAGCTTATTAGTTAAAGATTCTAAACGATCTAAACGCTTCCATAGAGCAGCAAAACTCTTATCTACAAGCACTTTAACTCGTTCGTACATTGTATCAATAATAATATCAGTAGCAGTGTCACCAAGTCTAAGATTAGAAAAAGGTGTCGGTAACGATTCAGTTTGAGTATGTACAGAGTGGTTTAATGTCTCTAAAGGTGTTAAATCATCCAAGGTGCTTGTAGTCACTAAATCGGATGGAACTGACGGACCCTGAATCCATGTAGTTAACGCAGTACACTGGGTCTTCAGACGTGGGGGTTGTTTTCGTTTGGGACAGACCGGCTTAACTGTTTTCTTTTTTCTTTTTGCCCCGGCAACTTCTGAGATCGGGGATACATTCACAATTGCCGATGCCAAGATGTCCCTAGAACACGTCGAAGCTGCAGGGTCCTCCATTACCCCAGTATGTCCGGAGGCCACAGTTCCCTCTGCCCCCAATTCGCTTTCTCGAGTTAGTGAGTGTGAACTATGGTCAGCTTGTATGGGCAACATTGATTGAGAGTCACAGTTATCAATATTCTCAATTTGTAGCGATGAGTGAGGGTTCATTAAGCCCAGGGACAAGCGCCTCTCAGTTAGCTCAATTTCGGTTCTAACAATATCAACTGCTCTCTCCAACATACTATCTATAGATGTAGTATTACGCAATGCTGGAGTGATATTGCGTTTGCCCATGATAGATGTAGACACAAAGTTAATATGAGGCCCCACTCACCATTGCAAGGCGCGGCAGATACAAGATGTCAGAGAGGTGGCCCAGCCCGGCCTCTGACGGCCCCGGACGGGCACAGACGGACCCGCCCTTGGTCCGGGCTTCGTCCGGGCTGCGTTCCCGCGCGCGTCCCGTGCAGCGGTTGGAGAGGCTGCGCTATGAGCGCGTTGGCCCTGCCTCCCACTCACTCGCGGCAGCTGCGGAGAACAGCGGTGCACTCTGGGGGTTGCAGTCCACCCCAGAGTGTGAAGGCTTAGATGGCGTTAACCCTGGGACCCTCGTCCCACCAGGGATCTCCACGTGTGCCAGGTAGCGATGTCAGCAGGGCAGTGGCAGGGAGGCAACACAAAGGCCACAAGCAGCAAAGAAACACCCGCACCGCGGTGGGAGAGGCTGCGCTATGAGCGCGTTGGCCCCGCCTCCCACTCACTCGCGGCAGCTGCGGTGAACAGCGGTGCACTCTGGGGTTGCAGTCCACCCCAGAGTGTGAAGGCTTAGATGGCGTTAACCCTGGGACCCTCGTCCCACCAGGGATCTCCACGTGTGCCAGGTAGCGATGTCAGCAGGGCAGTGGCAGGGAGGCAACACAAAGGCCACAAGCAGCAAAGAAACACCCGCACCGCGGTGGGAGAGGCTGCGCTATGAGCGCGTTGGCCCCGCCTCCCACTCACTCGCGGCAGCTGCGGAGAACAGCGGTGCACTCTGGGGTTGCAGTCCACCCCAGAGTGTGAAGGCTTAGATGGCGTTAACCCTGGGACCCTCGTCCAACCAGGGATCTCCACGTGTGCCAGGTAGCGATGTCAGCAGGGCAGTGGCAGGGAGGCAACACAAAGGCCACAAGCAGCAAAGAAACACCCGCACCGCGGTGGGAGAGGCTGCGCTATGAGCGCGTTGGCCCCGCCTCCCACTCACTCGTGGCAGCTGCGGAGAACAGCGGTGCACTCTGGGGGTTGCAGTCCACCCCAGAGTGTGAAGGCTTAGATGGCGTTAACCCTGGGACCCTCGTCCCACTAGGGATCTCCACGTGTGCCAGGTAGCGATGTCAGCAGGGCAGTGGCAGGGAGGCAACACAAAGGCCACAAGCAGCAAAGAAACACCCCTACTCAATCTATCCCCATCTACCCTACTCAATCTACCCCATCTACCCTACTCAATCTATCCCCATCTACCCTACACAATCTACCCCATCTACCCCACTCCAATCTACCCCAATCAGCCCCAATATCCCCTACCCCAATCTCCCATCCCAATTTCCCCCACCTCAATCTCTTCCACCCCAATCTACCCCAGCCTACCCTAACCCACCTCATCACAATCTGCCCCAATCTACACACACCAATCTACATCAATTTACCCCACCTCACTCCACCCCACTCCACTCACTTTTATCCATGCTGAACTGCAGCCACACTGGTGTACAACATGACAAACACATTGCCAAAGCCAAGAGCTCCTGCAAAGGCGAAACCTATTGGCTTTGCCAATGCATAGTTTGTGTTTGTCCTACCCAGGAGCATTTCGGCCCCACTGTGCTCTGATTGGATGAATTCTATCCTTCCACTGCCTACTTTAGGCGACTATATTCAGGGCCACTGGAATTATGCGATACTGCGGCCACTGCTTTTTTCATATAATTAATGTTTTGCCGAACTTGCCACACAATCCATCATCTGCTGCATAATCTGTAGATTTGAACAAAAAACAATTTTGTTTCTAGCTCAAACTGATGAAAGATGACTAAAAATGCGGTGCTGTGTGTTCGCACGCATTGGAAGACCCTTCACAATGGTTAACTAGTCATGTTTCAGTTGCATATTTATGTATTTGGTTGTTAAATTGGTTCTAATGAGGTGAAATATTTGCCCAGACAGTATTACCATTTTGTAAAAATGACAAATGAAATAATGCTGCAAAAAAGCGCCGCATTATGCAGCATAATTTGCCTTTTCTTGATGCATAATTTAGTCAACCCTGCCGCATAATTTGGTGGTCCCCTGCCACATAATTCCAGATGCCCTGACTCTATTTTGTTTTGTATTCAGCACTCCATGGAGAGCACGGGTGTGCTCTCGCCCCTCGCTTTTTCCTCTGTCTTCAGCTCATATACTCTTTTCAGTCCCTCCCGCCCCCAGACGCTCCCCGCAGTAATACCCATCCTGCTCCCCATCCCGCATCCCGGCTACATATTTTGTTTCCACTTTTTTTATATTTTGATCAACTGTTCAAACATAGCCGGCCGTCATATATTAAAACTGCAAATTAAAATGGAGGCTATCCATTATAATGCATATGCACGGTAAGCAACACATTGCGTGTAACACAACACATGCACGCACGGCGGTGGACACTGGAATGCATTTTATTTAATAGTAACCCCATTGCCAGATTGCTGGTCATGCGTACATTAGGCGTTCATGCATGTGTTTGCATGTCATAAGCAAAAGCACTGGTAAAGCCAGAGGCTTGGCCTTTTCCACCCGAGAGAATTGGATTTACCAGTGCTTGTTCTATATGAAAAAGCTGCTAACTGAGTAAGCAATTCTTGATAGTAACCTGAGACTCACAGATTAGAAACATTTTAATTTCATTTTTAGGAGAAATTTGAAAGTTAATAATGTTTCTTTTCACTCCTTGTAACGTTGGGACATTGCTTTAGTGTCGTGCACCTGAATCATCTGGGAAAGCCCATCTGTCCCATCAGCTGTATGCAAGCTCCCCAGCTCTCTCCCATCAGCTGTTTGCGAGCACCCAAGCTCCCCAGCTCCGTCCCATCAGGAGTATGCATGCTCCCCAGCTCTCTCCCATCAGCTGTTTGCAAGCACCCCAGCTTTGTCCCATCAGCTGTATGCAAGTACCCCAGGTCTGTCCCATCGCTGTATGCAAGCATCCCAGCTCTGTCCCATCAGCTGTATGCAAGCACCGCAGCTCTATCCCATCAGCTGTATGCAAGCACCACAGCTCTGTCCCATCAGCTGCATGCACGCACCGCAGCTCTGTCCCATCAGCTGCATGCACGCACCGCAGCTCTGTCCCATTAGCTGTATCCAAGCTCCTCAGCTCTGTCCCATCAGCTGTATGCAAGCGCCCCAGCTCTGTCCCATCAGCTGTATGCAAGCTCCCCAGCTCTGTCCCATCAGCTGTATGCAAGCACCCTGCTCCGTCCCATCAGCTGTATGCCAACACCCCAGCTCTGTCCCATCAGCTGTATGCAAGCACTGCAGCTCTGTCCCATCAGCTGTATGCAAGCACCCCAGCTCTGTCCCATCAGCTGTTTGCAAGCACCCCCAGCTCTGTCACATCAGCTGTATGCAAGCACCCCAGCTCTGTCCCATCAGCTGTGTGCAAGCTCCCAAGCTCTGTCCCATCAGCTGTGTGCAAGCACCCAAGCTCTGTCCCATTAGCTGTATGCAAGCATCCCAGCTCTGTCCCATCAGCTGTATGCAAGCACCGCAGCTCTGTCCCATCAGCTGTATGCAAGCACCCCAGCTCTGTCCCATGAACTATATGCAAGCTCCTCAGCATTGTCCCATCAGCTGTATGCAAGCACCCAAGCTCTGTCCCATGAACTGTATGCAAGATCCCCAGCTCTGTCCCATCAACTATGTATGCATGCTCTGTCCCATCCGCTGTATGCAAGCACCCTTAGCTCTGTCCCATCAGCAGTATGCAAGCACCGCAGCTCTGTCCCATCAGCTGTATGCAAGCTCCCCAGCTCTGTCCCATCAGCTGTGTGCCAGCATCCCAGCTCTGTCCCATCAGCTGTATGCGAGCACTGCAGCTCTGTCCCATAAGCAGTATGCAAGCACCCCATCTCTTTCCCATCAGCTGTATGCAAGCACCCCAGCTCCGTCCCATGAACTGTATGCAAGCACCCCAGCTCTTTCCCAACAGCTGTATGCAAGCACCCCAGCTCTTTCCCAACAGCTGTATGCAAGCACCCCAGCTCTGTCCCATCAGCTGTGGGCAAGCTCCCCAGCTCTGTCCCATCAGCTATGTGCGCATGCACCCCAGCGCTGTCCCATCAGCTGTATGCAAGCACCCCAGCTCTGTCCCATCAGCTGCATGCGAGCACCCCATCTCTGTCCCGTCAACTGTATGCAAGCCCTCAGCTCTGTCCCATCAGCTGTATGCCAGCACCCCAGCTCTGTCCCATCAGCTGTATGCAAGCACTGCAGCTCTGTCCCATCAGCTGTATGCAAGCACCGCAGCTCTATCCCATCAGCTGTATGCAAGCACCACAGCTCTGTCCCATCAGCTGCATGCACGCACCGCAGCTCTGTCCCATCAGCTGCATGCACGCACCGCAGCTCTGTCCCATTAGCTGTATCCAAGCTCCTCAGCTCTGTCCCATCAGCTGTATGCAAGCGCCACAACTCTGTCACATCAGCTGTATGCAAGCTCCCCAGCTCTGTCCCATCAGCTGTATGCAAGCACCATGCTCCGTCCCATCAGCTGTATGCCAACACCCCAGCTCTGTCCCATCAGCTGTATGCAAGCACTGCAGCTCTGTCCCATCAGCTGTATGCAAGCACCCCAGCTCTGTCCCATCAGCTGTTTGCAAGCACCCCCAGCTCTGTCACATCAGCTGTATGCAAGCACCCCAGCTCTGTCCCATCAGCTGTGTGCAAGCTCCCAAGCTCTGTCCCATCAGCTGTGTGCAAGCACCCAAGCTCTGTCCCATTAGCTGTATGCAAGCATCCCAGCTCTGTCCCATCAGCTGTATGCAAGCACCGCAGCTCTGTCCCATCAGCTGTATGCAAGCACCCCAGCTCTGTCCCATGAACTATATGCAAGCTCCGCAGCTCTGTCTCTTCAGCTGTATGCAAGCTCCCCAGCTCTGTCCCATCAGCTGTATGCAAGATCTGTCCCATCAGCTGTATGCAAGCAACCCCACCTCTGTCCCATCAGCAGTATCCGAGCTCCTCAGGTCTGTCCCATTACGGGTATGTGAGCTCCTCAGCTCTGTCCCATCAGCTGTATGCAAGCTCCCTAGCTCTGTCCCATCAGCTGTATGCCAGCACCCCAGCCTTTTCCCATCAGCTGTATGCAAGCACCCCAACTCTTTCCCATCAGCTGTATGCAAGCACCCCAGCTCCGTCCCATGAACTGTATGCAAGCACCCCAGCTCTGTCCCATCAGCTGTGTGCAAGCTCCCCAGCTCTGTCCCATCAGCTATGTGCGCATGCACCCCAGCGCTGTCCCATCAGCTGTATGCAAGCACCCCAGCTCTGTCCCATCAGCTGCATGCGAGCACCCCATCTCTGTCCCGTCAACTGTATGCAAGCCCTCAGCTCTGTCCCATCAGCTGTATGCCAGCACCCCAGCTCTGTCCCATCAGCTGTATGCAAGCACTGCAGCTCTGTCCCATCAGCTGTATGCAAGCTCCCCAGCTCTGTCCCATCAGCTGTATGCAAGCTCCCCAGCTCTGTCCCATCAGCTGTATGCAAGCTCCCCAGCTCTGTCCCATCAGCTGTATGCAAGCTCTGTCCCATCAGCTGTATGCAAGCAACCCCACCTCTGTCCCATCAGCAGTATCCGAGCGCCTCAGGGCTGTCCCATTAGCTGTATGCGAGCTCCTCAGCTCTGTCCCATCAGCTGTATGCAAGCTCCCTAGCTCTGTCCCATCAGCTGTATGCCAGCACCCCAGCCTTTTCCCATCAGCTGTATGCAAGCACCGCAGCTCAGTCCCATCAGCTGTATGAAAGCTTCCCAGCTATGTCCCATCAGCTGTATGCAATCACCCCTGCTCTGTCCCATCAGCTGTATGCAAGCACCCAGCTCTGTCCCATCAGCTGTATGCAAGCATCGCAGCTCTGTCCCATCAGCTGTATGCAAGCTCCCCAGCTCTGTTCCATCAGTTGTATGAGACCACTCCAGTTCTGTCCCAGCAGCAGTATGCAAGCACCCCATCTCTGTCCCATCAGCCGAGCACCCCAGCTCTGTCCCATCAGCTGTATGCAAGCACCCCAGCTCTGTCCCATCAACTGTATGCGATCAGGCCAGCATGTCCAATCAACAGTATGCGAGCACCCGAGCTCTGTCCAATCAACAGTATGCGAGCACCCGAGCTCTGTCCCATCAGCTGTATGCAAGCACCCCAGCTCTGTCCCATCAGCTGTATGCAAGCACGCCAGCTCTGTCCCATCAGCTGTATGCGAGCACGCCAGCTCTGTCCCATCAACAGTATGCAAGCACCCCAGCTCTGTCCCATCAGCTGTATGCGAGCACGCCAGCTCTGTCCCATCAACAGTATGTGAGCACCCCAGCTCTGTCCCATCAGCTGTATCCGAGCTCCTCAGCTCTGTCCCATCAGCTGTATGCGAGCTCCTCAGCTCTGTCCCATCAGCTGTATGCAAGCACCCAAGCTCTGTCCCATCAGCTGTATGCGAACACCCCAGCTCTGCTCCATCAGCTGTATGTGAGCACCCCAGCCCTGTCCCATCAGCTGAGCACCCTATATCTGTCCCATCAGCCGAGCACCCCAGCTCTGTCCCATCAGCTGTATGCAAGCACCCCAGCTCTGTCCCATCAGCTGTATGCAAGCACCCCAGCTCCGTCCCATCAGCTGTATGCGAGCACGCCAGCTCTGTCCCATCAACAGTATGCAAGCACCCCAGCTCTGTCCCATCAGCTGTATGCGAGCACGCCAGCTCTGTCTCATCAACAGTATGTGAGCACCCAAGCTCTGTCCCATCAGCTGTATCCGAGCTCCTCAGCTCTGTCCCATCAGCTGTATGCAAGCTCCTCAGCTCTGTCCCATCAGCTGTATGCAAGCACCCCAGCTCTGTCCCATGAGCTGTGTATGCAAGCACCACAACTTTGTCCCATCAGCTGTATGCAAGCACCCAAGACTTGTCCCATCAGCTGTATGCGAACACCCCAGCTCTGTCCCGTCAGTTGTATGCGAGCACCCCAGCTCTGTCCCGTCAGCTGTATGCGAGTTCCCCAGCTCTGTCCCATCAGCTGTATGCAAGCACCCCAGCTCTGTCCCATCAGCTGTGTGGAAGCTCCCCAGCTCTGTCCCATCAGCTATGTATGCAAGCACCCCAGCTCTGTCCCATCAGCTGTGTGTGAGCTCCCCAGATCTGTCCCATCAGATATGTATGCAAGCACCACAACTCTGTTCCATCAGCTGTATGCGAGCTCCCTAGCTCTGTCCCATCAGCTGTATGCAAGCACTCCAGCTCTGTCCCATCAGCTGTATGCGAGCACCTCAGGTCTGTCCAATTAGCTGTATGCGAGCACCCCAGCTCTGTCCCATAAGAGTACCAGATGTGTACTCCTGGACAGGACCGCGTACAGTGACAGTGCATACGGTGCTTTGATGCTAGAATTTCTGAAGATGCAGGTGAAATGATATTTAGCTGTTTGTGGCCTCCCTTTCCTCTAGCATCAAATATCTGTGGCATACCGAGACAGTCGTGTGGCCTTTCATGGTGGGCCCATACAGCAGCAGCCTCCAGTGGCCTTACTGCAGCACCGGCCCAGTTTATATAGTACATCATGATGACGTCATGCTGACGTCAGTCCAAAGACCGAAGCCTGACCACTGAGTTAAAGAACCATTCAATGAAGAGAAAAAACAGTTCTCTTTCCCCAGTCCTACGTCGCTAACAATCTGCAGCACTATGCGTTTTAGAATGTTGTTTGTTTGATGACGTACAGTTGGGTTTGAGACTAACTGTGACATCATTAATCGGATTGCCCCATTACATCTTGGCCCCTTTCCTTCATGGATGGCAGATTCATCCCTTTACTTCCTCCTCCGCTTCTGACGTCGGCGTGGAAGCCATCCACACATGGATGTCTGCCCACTCCTGCCCTCCTCCCGCGGCGCCCCGCTGAGCTCGCCTTATAACCCCCTGACTCCAGTCCCAAGACTCATGAATGTTGTCTCCTCTATGCTAACCCCCTCCGCTTCTGACGTCGGCTTGGAGCCATCCAGAGGGGCAGGCTTGAAGGACCACACATGGATGTCTGCCCACTCCTGGCCTCCTCCCGCGGCGCCCCGCTGAGCTCGCCTTATAACCCCCTGGCTCCAGTCCCAAGACTCATGAATGTTGTCTCCTCTATGCTAACCCCCTCCGCTTCTGACGTCGGCTTGGAGCCCTCCAGAGGGGCAGGCTTGAAGGACCACACATGGATGTCTGCCCACTCCTGGCCTCCTCCCGCGGCGCCCCGCTGAGCTCGCCTTATAACCCCCTGGCTCCAGTCCCAAGACTCATGAATGTTGTCTCCTCTATGCTAATGCCCTCCGCCTCCCTGGTTCGTCGTGTCCGCGCCGCCCTCGGGAGCTCGACGTCCTGAAGGCCTCAAGCGTCACTTGAGCAGTTGATGAAATGTGGAAATTTCATTGCAAATATATGAGACGTGGAGCCCGTGAGGGCCTGCAGGCCGCAGGATATGGTGCAAGTAATAATTGACAGCTATTCTCTCTGATCCCCGAGATGAGTTTCTTGGCCGCGGATAGCTCGAGTGGACATGCCGTTCTCCCCACTTCCTTCATCCTTATGCTCCGGGGAGGCGGGGGTGGCATTGGCGTAACGAAACTTGAGGGGGCCTCCCTGCAAGGCACGTGGAGGGGCCCCCTCCGGACTCAATCAGGAGCTCTGCAGCCAGAGTGCTGTGCTGAGCGGGCCCCCTGGAGCTTGCCCCCGCCCCCACCGCCGGGGCTGCGGGGTCCTGTGTTACGCCCCTGGGGTGGTCCTGGACTCAGGCCCAGCCTCATCTGATCTTCTGTCCCGCTCAGTCAGTGCGATTTCAGGGTTTGATTTCAGGTCTTTGTGTAGTGTACGTATTAGTCTGATCACGAGCCTGATCATACACACACATTGTTGTTCTGATGTATGTGTTGAGCGTGATGACGTGCAAAGTTGGGAATAATGCTTGTGCCTGGATCATCCAATCCAGTCAGGGTGTGGGAGAAAGACATAGCTTCTGTACAAAGCCCTGGAGATGATATTCTGTCGGAAATGAGGCACTCTTTCCCGGACGTTTTTTCCAGTCAAATTGGTGTGATTCGCACATTTGAACATAAAATTAAACTTAAGAAAAATGCCATTAACGTATCACATAAGGTCAGATCAGTACCTTTACCGGTGAGATCTGAACTTAAGATTTTACTTGATAAATTAGTCAAAGATCAAAGTGATTGTACAGACTGATCCCTCAGAATGGGTCAGTCCCATCGTCACAGTTTGCAAAAAGGACTGAGACTTAAGATTGTGTGCAGACTGCACTGAATAAGAGTCTGGTGGCTGATTGTCACCCTTTACCCAAAATCAATGATTTGTTTTCCAACATCAGCGGAGCTAAGTTCTTCTCTTTATTAGATCTTCGCTCCGCTTATCATCAAATTTCTCTCGCTGCAAAATCCAAAGCCCTCACAACATTTATCACTCCTCTCGGTGCGTATACATTTTTGAGACTCCCGTTTGGTCTTGCTTCTGCAGCGAGTGTTTTTCAAAAATGAATGGACTCTATACTATCAAACATTCCAGGCACACAAGCGTATCAGGATGACGTCCAAAGTTGGAGCATAGAGATATCTTAAAAAAGGGTATTAGAGGTTTTCAAGGACATAGGCATCACATTCAAACCGGAAAAATACAATTTACTCAGAACTGAATTAGATTACCTAGGACATTGCATATCTGATACTGTTCTACATCCCATATTTTCATTTGTACAAGCCATACAAGGTGTTACTCGTTCAAAGATAAAGATTCATTGAAATCTTTTCTTGGGATGAGTGAATATTATGCAAAGTTCATTCCGGGTTATGCCATGATAGTACAACCACTTAGGAAGTTGTTAAAAAATGTTCAATTCCCGTGGAGGTATAGGCTTATCATCTCACCCCACATTCCACCACTCGTGTGTCTCCTTTTCTGCTATCAAGAAAAAGGAAACCCAAATCGGATGTATGTCCTGATTGGATAAACGACACAACGCCCAAAGACAAAACTTGTCATTGTGGCGTCGCCAAGTTGGTGAAACCAAGAGTGGATGCTGCACAGGTGAAACACAAACGGTATTATGATGTGTTGATTTCAAGGAAAATGACTGGGTACTTCTTAGACAACCGAAATAGAGTAAAAAAGGGAGAATCTGTGTTTTCTGAGCCAGTTCAAATTGAAACAAGCATTTGCAATGCAATAGGTCTCGCATTTACGAGAGTTTGAGCCATTGGCATTGTAAATTATAATGCCTTTTATTTATGTGTTATTTTTAAAACATATAAATAAAAGGCATAGTCATTTACAATGCCAATAGCTTAAACTCGCTGTAAATGCGAGACCTATTGCACATCTGAGCTTAAAAGTGCAGCAGGAGCTCACGCACTGGTGCAAGAGCCATCAGACACTGAGAACGCGATAACCCCTGTCCCCAATCACCACTTACACTATGTAAACCAGGCACTTCTCTATAATCAGGCGTGTGACGCGATGAAATTGCTTACCTTGCATCACCCACCAGTCTGCATCCACCACCACAGCCCCTTTATTTTATCCACACACTCTCTAGTCCATGATTAGGGAATATCACAGTAACTATGTTCCTTCGATATACACAAGAAATTAAGAAAAAGATACTTGGAGGAAAGACAGTCGAGCAGGGAGGGTGCCACAGCAATAAGGGAGGCTTTGCTATGGAAACTGTGCTTTACCCAGTGCTTTAAATGGAAAAAAATAAGTGCAGGTACTCACCAAGTTAGGCTGTGTGCTAGGGGCGGGCCAGGGGGTGTGGCTTGGGGGTGGAGCTAAAGGCAAACATTTGATAGGGTCCAGATTTTCTCAGTGCGCATAATAGAGACATTTTGGTTATCTTTAGAGTATGCTTGTTGCTCTTGCATGTACCAAAGGATACCTTTACTATTTAACATTTATGCAGATTGCCTCTGCACAAATCGTACAAAGAGAATGTAGCTACTATATACAATTATGACTAATGTGGTCAGTTTGATTTTTTTATGAATAATTAAAATTGAAAATATTTCAATTCTGAAATTGTGAGAATGAAATAGACATTAGTAAGGTCTGGAAGGGGTAGTAGTCTTTGGAATGTCAATCAAACCCACCATGCCCTTTTTACAGGTAGACACTTGCACCTTTTTTCTTTCTGAAATCTTCACAGTATCTCTGTCTTCTCAGATGTCTTTACACTGAACTTCTGCATCCTTTTCTTCACCTCCCCTTCACTGTGCTCATTCACACCCACAAACATGCGTAGTCTCTCTCTACTCACCTGTAAACACACCATTATCCTTGTCAATATTTTATCAGCTGCCTACCTCCTTTGCACACTTTATAATCATAATTAAAATTGGCAAATATGGAACTATTGATCTGTGCACTCTGCTGAGAGGCCAAGAATTGGATGTGCACCTTTTTATCCCACTGGCAGGCACAATGAGAAGATCGCACTGCCTTTATCCTAAAGTCCAGAGCTATAAAATGTTACCCGACCATGAACATTAATGCACACCCTCAACCCACCCAGTTCACAAAACCTCATTTGTAAGGCTGGATATATTACACCACCTACTGATGCAGACAGACCCGGTGCCAAGAAGTAATTAGAGGCAACTCAGAGATATCTCAAAAGAACCAAAAAACGAAAGTGATGGAAATGGGTGGGGACAGTCCAATAGGGAATTCACATAAATAGGACATGTACAACTTAATAAACAATGCTTCAAAAAATGTGCATGTTACAGAGGGAGTATTTTTCAAACACGTAGAGGTCTCCTGGCTACTTTTTATTATAAGGCCCAGAATTACCATGAAAAGACACCATTCAGGAGATACAGCAGACAATACTACGTTGGGGGGT
Source organism: Calotriton arnoldi (assembly GCA_963921515.1). Classification (NCBI taxonomy): domain Eukaryota; kingdom Metazoa; phylum Chordata; class Amphibia; order Caudata; family Salamandridae; genus Calotriton; species Calotriton arnoldi. The sequence continues at coordinate 1,638,343 of CAWUFW010001323.1, read as the reverse complement.
TAAATGGGTTATTGGGAGTGAGCGCTTTATCATATGTGCCCCTTCTTGGCATCCCTCAGACACCTTAGGTCTTCTGTTCTAAAGAGAGTGGTGCCACAGAACACCCACACTTTATCCAAAGTATCCCAACCTCCCCACTGAACAACATGGCACACTCCTGCTCAAGAATCTATTGCCAATCAAGTTGGTAAGGCTGACAGTTCTTAATTTAGAGTCCACAAGTATATTTTAATGCCCAGTAATAACAAATGATTCACCATTTAAGCAGTTTGGAGTCTTCTCAGAAAGGAAAGAATGCAAATAAAATCACACACAAACGTGGGTCTACAGAGCAGGAGCCGACTTAAGGTATTGGCAAACTGGAGCCAGGCCCAGAGTGGCTTACTTCAGATGGGTGCACTGGGCTTCCCTATCAAATTGATTTTTTTTAACTATTTTTCGAGATGCCCAAGTCCTGTGCCACACATGGTTTCCACGAACACACAGTACATGCTCGCCACTGTGAGAATGCAAATCTGAGATCAGAGTCCCCAGTCCCTTTCACTTTTTCTGACTGGTTTCGACCCAAAGGCCGGGCTCGTTACTATTCTTAATGTGTAAGATTTACACCCACCTGGATGAGTTACCTTTACATTTCTTTTTAGAACGTGGAGGTCCAGCAAGTATTGCAGGTTCAGCAGATTCTAGCAATGTGCGTGCTGTGCCTTGTTAAACAGATAACCGAGGGATTACCCTAAACCTGCGCAGAGTCCACACTCCATGAGTTTTCCGTGGGATTCAGCGTTAGCTCTCTGCTTAACCAACAGCACCTGTTTTTGTGTTACTCCGTGGCCCTGTGACAAAGGAATGACCTTTCCATTCGCTAAAACAAAATGAGTTATTTTATACCGCTTCCACTAAACTCTTTACATAAAAGAGTATTACATAAAATTCTTAGCACTGATTCAAAATGTATATCTAGTCTATCGACCTTGGAAGGATTAACGGCTGAAACATCTTCACCAGGATTCAAATGTGAGACCTGCACATCACACACTGATCACGGCAGAAACTGCTGACTTTCCTAAGGTGAGCGTCCTGTTGCACCAGGCAGAATAGGACCAGTCTCTTCATTTCACTATACAAGAGAAAAAAAACAGTCACCTGATCTCACTGCACCAGGGAGAATCAGTGCCAGTCTCCTGATCTCACCAGGAGTATTGGAGCCACTCCTAATTTCACTCCACAAGAAAGACAGGAGCCAATCCCATGTGCCAGCGCCAAGGCTGCCACCTGGACGTTTTTTGCTCCATTTTTAGATGCAGGCCTGTAAAAATATTGGGAAAACTAAAGAACCCCGATATTTTTCCCTGCTGAGACATAAACCTAGACCTGCAACTAGATGAAGAAATCAGTTGCAAACGCCTTTGCGGGCTGTGTAAAATGTTTCAGAATGATCAACAAAACAAACTGAGAGAAAGATGTCATGTAATAAAACAGTCTCGACAATTTTACAAGAATTGTTTTTCACCTCCAAGCTCTTGGCTGTTCCAGAACAAGAAGAGGTGAAGACAAACATGGCCAGGGTTTTCTGACTAACAAAGGTGGCGGCTGTAGTCTGCTCCTGTTCCCTTCATTAAGTTTCTCACATTACCCCTTTTTCCCTTTATACACCCGCACCTCACTGCTAGTTTGAGGCAAAGGGTGGCGCTACCGAGCGGCGGCCACCTGCAGAGACCATGACGGCCTCCTCGACAGTTCTAATAAGTATTCTTCCCTGGGTCCTGACTGTAAATTACCGGCGCTCTCTTTTCTGGGAACATGGGCGCTAAGCTAACAGGTTCAGGTGGCAAAGAAGGAAGGGAAAGAGATCATAGAGAACAACTCCCTTTACAGGAATTCCATTCGTTTCTGCCACATTGCAGTGTCGCAGGTGACGCCACGGGTCACATTTAAAGCAGTGGCTGCTCAGTGAAAAATTGTCATTATAGAGTGCGGGTGCACGCTCATGTGACCTTTCTGCCAAAGCCGGATTGGCCAAAGTGAGTACCGGTACTCTCCTCAGGCCTGGAGAAGGTCCGGTACTCACAAGGCAAAAAATTAAAAGTGCCGGTACTCAGTACCGGTGAGTACCGGCCCATTTAAAGCACTGGCTTTACCCCTCCAGGGGTGTCCAGCATCGCTCTAAGAGGGCAGGGTCTGTCCCAGATTTTCAGGGCAATCACTCTGTAAAAGACTCTCATTCAGAGGCTTGTATTGAAGTGTACCCCATGTAGATACCCTAAAGTAGGCATTAACTGAGCCTCCTTCAGAAACACCCTTGCCCTGTGCTGAAACTGACCATGAAGTGGAGACCTTCTGGTGGAGGAGGGCGCTGCGCGAGGGAGATTTTAGCCAATATAGGTGTTGCTTCAGCAGCGATATGTAAAGTGTGCAAGTAGTTTGTTAGCATAGATGTTATTTCTATCGTGCTGTGGTGATGCCTGACGCGTGTTAGGGTTCTAGGATAATGAAAGTGTAGGATTTAAGAGTATGGAAATGAACTGAGGATGTCGTCAATCTGGACACATATAAGAGACATCTTCCTAAACAGGCTGCATCTCACTCAACAGCGTTTAATCCTCATCAGCTACCAGGACGGGTGAGTGGCACAGTTCACGATCTCAAAGGGTGCAGGTGAAGTGTGATTAGGCCACCCAGCTTCCAGCGTAAACCCAGAACTACGAGTCACATAATGCAAATGGTTGGGGGCTTCTGGCCTTTGAGATGGGATAACTTGAGATGTATGGCCAGGTGAGTGTGGGAGTGAGCATGGAGGGCAGCTGGCAGGTGCAGATGCAAAGGCCTGGGATAAGGATATGGAGAGAGGCATAGCTGCCAAGGTTTCAGATTGCTTGTGTGAGATTTTTATAATTTTAGTGTAATTATGAGTGACATTCAAAGACCATGAGTGACACTTTCTCGCTAGCAAAATCAAGCAATGAAGACGAGGGAAACAGATATCAGAAGTTACACTCATCTGAGCAACGAGAAACTACGATCTTACTGCTGCAAAGCACCAGAAATGGAAGGGCTCTGCATGCTCCCCGGTGCATGGGGGCCTCTCATCTCCTAATCCTGAGGTGGAGGAGGGAGGGAGCTTCCGAGTAAGGAATCAAATCAGGACACTCATAAAATTTAGGGTAAACATGGTTTTGCACTTTATGCTTTGTGCAAACAAATATTTTTTATTGGGTAATGTGCAAAACGTAAAATTTTTCAAACGGGAAAAAAACCACAGAACGAAAAAAATAATGTTTTCTTAAAACATAATATGCACTTTGCTTATTTATCTACCACAGTGCTGGGAATGTTTGATACGGTGGGGGGGTCATGAGCTCTCTGTACCCGGCCTGTTTTTCGGCTGCCGCCCTCACATTCACCAAGCTGCGGCCTGGGGTCTCACCTGCAAAAAAGTACAGAATGCATTATACTAACGCAAGATTAGTGGGACTTGGCAGGGCTGCAGAGGGGGTAGCACAACACGCCTAAGCAGACGCTGCCCCCAGAGGGAAAGAGGCACTCCTCATAACCTGAGAGAGAAAAGAAGGCACCCACCCAGTGAGGCACAGATGGTCGCATCCAGAGTGAGCCCGACCCGCTGCACACAGGTGATGCCTGCTCTGAGGATAACCTGCAGACAGTCTCACCTGGTGAGTGCTCTGGGGTCGCTGCGGGGCTGAATCTGGCAGGTGCTGATCGGGAGGGGCCGGGGCTGCACTGGGTGGCAGGAGCTGCTGTTCTGGCTCAGGATCTCCCCCGCTGCTCCGGCCCCTAATATTTGCTGTCTCGGGCTCTCCTCGAACAGCAGCAACACTCCTAGCAAGAAGCACTTGCAAAAAAGCTGGCATTAAGTGCAGCCAATTATATGAAGGGCATTTAAAGCATTCACCAATGGCAGCCATGGAGGAGACTCTCACTGTCTCGTGACGTCAATGCGGCGCAGAAGTGAACAACATCAATACGGGGCGGAACAAGGTGAAACGAGCCTCGACGTCCGCTCGACATCGGTGATTCTGGGCAAATCACTTAATCTCCCTGTGCCTACCAAAAAATAAATGTGTCATTGTGTAACATCACCAGTGCTCATGTAAAGCACTCCAATACCTTCCAGTCGAATTCGCGCTAAATAAAACTGCAAAAAAAAAACAAGATGGGAAGAGAGAAGAGAGGCCATCACACGCTGTACTGTGTGATGGCCAACGAAAATGCTCTCTGAGGGAAATCGCCGGAAAGAGAGCTAAACACACGAAGGAGGGACTTCAACAGAAATGCACCAATAAGAAACCAGCATTTCTGAATGCTGCAGCTAACAGCCAATAGCAATGGGTGGGTTTGCCAAAGCCACACAGAGAGATACAACAGGTCATCGCTGATGCTCGACCTAAAAACGTCCAAAGGGGCAGTGTTGCTCCAAGGGAAGGGTTGGTAGAGTAAAAGAGACTTAGTTAAATTAACACCTGAGCAAGCATGTGATATTGGTAAACACAAAAGACAGGAATCTGAAAGTTGGTTTAACTTGTAAGACAGTAGTTCTTTCGCTGAAATGTATCAGCCACAAAGTACTTCGTCCAATGTGTGCGTAGGCACCACAGGGGGAGTTTCTGCAAATGTGACACATGAGAATGTTTCCTTAGATGTTACTAATGAGCTTGTTAACCATCCGTCTACTGGGCTTGGTAGCAGTGCTTAGATGCAGTCTAGAAGGGCTTGTAAAGTTTCCATGCCCATTAAGTATAAGGACTTTTTTTTTTTTTTTATTATTTTTATTGAGCAGCTTGCAGTAGCAAATACACACAGCCCCAACACGGGACCCAGCAAATGAGATATGTCAGATAATAATACAAGCATTTTACGGTGAAGAGAGAGAAGACAAACGGAAAAAAACATTTCACCCAAGCCAAACACCCCCCCCCACCCCAGAACCCGGCACTAAAAGAATGAGTTGAACCCGTTATCACAGAGAATTAGAAACATGGAACAGCCCTCAATGGCGACCTCCATCCCACCACCCTCAACAAGTAGTACGTCAGTACGACTCCCTACTGCAAATCGGGATTGCCTAGCAGATACCCAGTGAGCGGGGCCCAAAAGTCCTTAGGCCGCGAGGCTTCAGGCAGTTCTTCTGCGTAAATTCCCAACTGGTCCCTGCAATATAACAAGTCTCGGATCCACCTTTTCACTGTCGGAAGAGTTTTAGCCCTCCAGCATTGCTCAACCGCTCGCTTAGCAAACAACGTGGAAATAGCCACCAGCCTCCGATTGCATGGCTTGAGATTCTTTACCCAACCCAGTATGCAGACAGCAGGTGCACACGTCACAGTCTCCAGGACCACCTCCGTAAGCACATTTGTGACCTTAATCCAGAAGGCCTGTATGTCAGCACAGCCCCACGCAAGATGTAGAAAGTCCGCATCATCCTGTCCACACCGCACACAGCAAGCATAGTCCCGTAACCCAAATCTACACAGTTGAACAGGTGTGTAATATAGCTGATGCAAGTATTTGAAGTGTATGATTCGGAGGTTACAGTTCGCCGTTAGGCGACCCGTCAGCGTGCAGCAAAATTTCCAAGCATCCAGGGACAGAGCGTCCTCCAGTGCCATGTTCCATTTGTTGTAAGAGGGATTGTCTAGGGGATCCCGCTCCCTTAGGGAAGCATTATATAATTTAGTTATTAGCCCCTTACGTGAGTCGTTTGTTAACACCACCTGCAATGCCAGAAGCGTTCGCGGCTCAGCTGGATAGTCGGGATATAGCGTACGGACAGCCTGCCGCTCATGCACGTAAGTGAATCCCAGCATCAGGTCATGATCCCGCCCTGCCTGTATGTCTGAAAGTGGTCGGAACTGGCCTTGCCGATAGAGGTCGCCCATCTTCACCATCCCCGCGTTTTTCAGTGTGTGTAGCGCAGCCCGCTCCTGTGCCACAGAGATGTCTGGATGTGCCGCAATCGGTAGCGCTGGGGCATAGAGGTACCCCAACTGCGCCCTTTCTGCCAGTGCCTTCCATGCCCGCGCCGTGCAGAGAACCGGATTAATTTCAGCCCTTGGTCCACCATGTCCGCTCAGCAAGGCGGCCACCACCAGTGGCATCGGCAGTACCGAATCTGCCTCAACTGCTATGCGCGGCTGGAACCGCTGCAGGTAATACCAAAAATGCGCAAACTGCGCTTGAGCACACAGATAATAGAGCCTCATATCAGGGGCTTCAAAGCCACCTCTCTCGTACGGCTGCACCAGTACCTCCCAACGACAACAGGGTTTCTTACCTCCCCACACAAAGGAGAGCAGGGCTGATTGAAGCATGTTAAAAAGGGCAATGTTCAGTCGAATCGGGATATTAATGGACAGATAGAGAAGCTTTGGCAGAATCGTCATTTTGACGACTGCTATTCGATATGCTAAGGAAAGCGGCAGTTTAGCCCATCTCGCCGCCTGGTCCGTGATTTTAGTGATGACACGACCGTAGTTCATGGAAATAACCACCTCAGGGTCCCTGTGCAGCCACACGCCCAGGTAACGAACCGGGTCAGTGGACCACGCAAGGGGAAAGTCCAATTCCACCTCACGGGTGCCGGCCATCAGCGGGCACACCGTCGATTTTGCCCAGTTAATACCCAGGCCCGAATACCGTTCAAACTTCACGTATTCGCGGAGCAGTTCTGATAAATAAATAGCCGGCTCGCGGACATACAGTAGCATATCGTCCGCGTACAACGAAACCACCAACGGACGTTGATGGAATCGCAACGCTGCTTGAGCATGCCTCTGGCGCAATTTACATGCCAAAGGCTCTAGTGCGAGCGCAAAAAGTATGGGTGACAGGGGGCAACCCTGCCGCGTGCCTCTGTTTATCGGAAAGGCTTCAGACACCCAGCCATTCACGCGAACTCGAGCCGTCGGCTCAAAATATAACGGATCCATTTGAGGAAGAAGGGTGGTAGGCCCATGCGCAGCAGTACAGTGAACATGTACTCCCATTGCAGAGAGTCGAATGCCTTTGCGGCGTCAAGTAGGAACGCTACCGCCTGAAAGTCCGACTCAAAATAATGGAGGGTGGCAAAAACAGTGCGTAGGTTGTGCATGGTTGATCTAGCAGGTACAAACCCCGACTGGTCCGGTAGTACCAGGTTGGGGACTAGGGGCTGGAGTCTACTGGCGATCATTTTCGCCAGGATTTTGGCGTCAATATTGATCATGGAGAGGGGCCTGTATGAGTCACAGGCATTGGCCGCTTTATCTGGTTTCAAGAGCATTACTATGAGTGCCTCCCTAAGAGTGGGAGGGAGGGTTCCAGATTCATACTCCTCCGCAAAAACGTCTAATAACCTGGGGGCAAGATCTTCGGCATAGGCCTTGTAGAACTCACTCGGGAGCCCGTCGAGGCCTGCAGCCTTACATGTGGGGAGAGACGTGATGGCAAGTTTGACGTCTTCGACGTCAAAGGGCTTCGTAAGATATTCTCGCTGGTTGACCGACAGCCAACCCAGCGCGACATCATCCAGATAAGAATTGACGTGTGCCGCCGGGGCATGCGACCGCTTTCCATATAGGCCAGAGTAGAATGCTAGCACCACCTTACTTATCTCTGGTGTGGTGAAGTGCACCTCACCCTCTTCATCTAGCATTTCTGTGATGTAGTCTTGACTCCGGGGCGCCGCCAATTTTTGCGCAAGGGAGCGGCTGGGCCTACCCCCTTCCCCGTAATAACGCGCCTTGCTGCGGCGCGATCTATGTGCCATCTCTTGGTCTACAGTTTCATTGTGCTCTGAGACCAGGTCCCGTATCGCGGCCAGTTTTTCTGAGGCAGGATTTCACTCGTAATCATGTTCCAGAGTAGATATGTCCGCAGCCAACTTACTAATTCTGCGGCGTAAGTCTTTTAGAACACCCGCCTGCGCACCAATACACACACCTCGTATCGGGACCTTAAACGCCTCCCAAAGCACGCCTGCACTATCCACTGTGCCCTCATTCTCTTTAAAAACGTTACGGATCGCCTCCCCCACAGTGCATTTGAATACTTGATCAGTCAGCGAGGTCTGCTGCAGCCGCCATGTAAACGGGGGTCTGTCACACTCGGGGACGCGCATTTCGAGCACTACTGGAGAGTGGTCAAACAGTGTCTTAGCCAAATGCCTAACGTCAACCACCCATGTACAGGCGACCTCAGAGGCGAGCCAGTAGTCCAAACGGGACCACGTACCGTGCACCGTAGATATAAAGGTGCTTTCTCGTGTCCCAGGGTGCCGCATCCGCTAGATGTTGTGCATGTTCCCTGCCTCCAACATACCCAGAAAAGCATCTGTCGCTAGCCTATGTCGGGGGGCCCCACTTCCCTCTCTATCCATGGTTACATCCAGACAAGTATTAAAGTCGCGCCCCCATAGGATCTCCGCAGGAGGATAGTTGGAAACACAGCGCCACACATTAGCAAAAAAGGAGTGGTCATCCACATTCGGGCCATACACATTTACCAGCAGCACTCCCATACCGCCAAGCTTGCCATGCTCAAGGGCCAGTCTGCCCTGGTCATCTGTCTCCGAGCTAAGGACAGTGAAGGGAACTCCCTTCTTGATTAAAATTAGCACTCCGCGGGAATAGGAGGAGTAAGAGGAAGCAATTCGGATCCCTGCCCAGCGCGTGCCCACATTCTTCTCAGAGAGTGACGTAAGGTGTGTCTCTTGCAGGAATGCCACCTGGACATCAAGCCTGTCTAAGTAAGCCAATACAGATCGGATTTTCTTGGGGCTATTTAAACCACGCGCGTTCCAGGTGAGGAACTTTATATTACCACCAGTGCCATGCATCGGAAAGGATAGGTATATCAGTATATTGTCGAATTATAGTAGTGTGTCGCCAGGGTTCAATATCAGTGCAATTACAAAGTGCCATCTGTCCCTCCCCCACAACCCCCCCACAACCTCCCCCAACCTCCCACCCACTTCAGCAAACCAAACTTGCCAAAGCCATCTCTTACTAAAATAAACAATCCCCAACAGGAATTTCGAACAGTTCGTAACATGTGGGGTACTCCCAGTTGGGGAACGCTAGAGAGCTACTAGCCTCCCACTGCGTAGGAGGTGGCTGATCAGGTCTAAATACCTGTGCTAGAAAATAAAAGACATAGAGGAAATGTATTGCATCACATATATCTGCCGCAATTTAACCAGCGCCACTTCAACAATTCAACTGTTAGGGACAGTAACACTCCAAAACAGTGAGGGCGACACATATCAGATATGTAGAGCAGCAGGCAAAAAACATAGCTCATAACCACACAATCACTGCTCCTCCTCGTCAAGGTCAGCCGGGGCCTCACGCCGCCGTCGTTTCAGTTTTTTTGCGTGTTCCATCGCTGCCTTAGGCGTAGTAAAAATTTTAAAGTCACCCTCTTGGCCCACACGCAGGCGGGCAGGATACAACATGGCATAAGGAATGCCCTCAGATTGAAGAAATTTCTTTACGGTTCCGAACTCCCGCCTTGCAGATTGGACTGCGGCCATAAAGTCAGGGAAGAAGGATAGGGAGTTACCCTGATGGTCGATGGCGCCCTTTTCTCTGGCCAGCCACAAAATGGCATCACGGTCCCTGTAATTTAATAATCGAGCAATTATGGGGCGAGGCGGAGCACCCAGCACCGGTCTCGCCGCCAGAGAACGATGGGCCCGCTCACCTATAAACATGGTGGATAAGTTCTCAGTGCCGAAGATGTCTTTTAGCAGAGCCTCAACGAAGGTCTCCATCCCCCAGTGTTCGTGGATTCCGGCAGGCCAATTATTTGAATATTATTTTGGCGAGACCGGGCCTCTAAGTCCTCATTTTTTGCCTGGATTAGCATCAACACTTTCTCCATGTTCAGTGCTTTGCCAGCTACCTCACTCAAACCATCCTCGGAGGCAGAGACCCGCTGCTCGATCTACCCCATTCTCGCGTTTTGTTTTTCGAGTTGGGAGGACATATGGTCCAGCCTGTGGTTTATAGCTGACATATTTCCCTGTATGGCCTGGAGGCTTTTCTGCATGGCCATAAGAGTCACTTCCAACGTGGACGGGCCGTCCCCTTGGGCGTCCATCTCTGGATCGGAGGCCGCTTTTTGCTGTGCTCTGCTAGTTTTTCGCGCCTCAAACGTGAGGCGAGGCTGATTTTTATCCGTCTTCCCCATGTTGGATAATAGGCAAGCCAGAGAGGAGTGTCTGAGAAAACAAAGCAGGAACCCTTATGACTCCACCACCACAGCACCTCTGCAATAGCCGAACACCAGTATTCCAGCGGTGCCAGATACAGCAGTCTCGCTATGTCCACAGGAGGGTAGGAGCGCCCCGCGCTCGTCTCTAGAAGCGCCAGCACCACTCCCACGGTGTGCAGAGGGGGTGGCTGCTCTGGCAGGGAATAGTCCACCCGCCTGCAAACACCAAGCGCGGGCCGCCACTGGCAAAGGGGCACTCAACCAAAAAAGAAAAAAGAAAAGCCGGTCTCCACAAGGCAGGCACTTCCCCCACCTATGCGGGCTCACAGTGTGTCCACGTGTGTCAGTCTAGGCCCTGCGGAGTATAATACTGCCAAGCCGTGCCCAAGAATCAAACTCCGCCAGCTCTCGGCCTCGGGCTGGCAGATTAGCAAACACGGTCAATAAGGCTGAGAAGAGGGACAACTCCAGGCCCACCTGAGCAATCCAATACTCTGGGGCGCATGGCCAACAATTTCTGCAATGTACACAGGCCTACCCCGGCCCACCGCGCGCCGTGCACGCAGGCCACAACTCGCAGGCCACAACTCGCAGGCCGCAGCCCAGTGCCTAGGCCCACGCCCACCTCCGCAGCTACAGGTCCAGACAAGGCCGCGTCCCACTCACCACAACCTGCTGCAGGTGGCTCCTGTCTTCAGCGGCAAGCGTGGGCTCTCCCGGGTCTCTCAGTGGCAGCTCGCCGTCGTCCTCCACCACTTATCGGCCAAACCGTGACTGCTCCGGGCAGCGAGACACAGTGTCGCAGGGCAGCAAGACCGAGTTGATCGGTGTTCCCGCCGGGGGCCGCAACTCACCGCGGGCGTCTCCGCCGCCCCTCAGCAGCCCACAGCGTCCCCCCACAGCAGTCAGCTGCCCTCTGCAGGCCTCCGCACTCCACTCCGGGTCCGGCAGCAGCCCCGCAACGACACAGAGGTTGGCGCGCTCGCCTCTCTCCGGCACCTGGCAGTCAGCAGTAAGGTGAGGGGGTGTTGCTTAGCAGGAGTCGCAGTGCACTGGACAGCCGATGCCTCTCTTGCACGTCTTCCCAGTCTGCGAGCCGCTCCGCAGTTCAGAGCCTGGCAATGGCGCCTGCCATTTTAGCGTCTCGCCGGGCAGGTCTCTTCCCTGTAGATTCCAACACGTTCCAGGAGCCCCCAGCAGTCTGCGAGGCCCCCACCTGATACAGGGGTGTCGCGCTGTGCAGGACAACCGTTTTCACAACGGTGATGCAGCGTTTTGATGCGGATATTAGGCGGATAGGAGATCAGCCGGGCAGAGCTACACTAATGTGCGGCCATCTTGCCTGGCGCCCTCTAGCGCCCCCCAAGTATAAGGACTTTTATATGCAGTACATTTTGATGTTGTTGTTCTTTCTATATAAAGGGGAAGATGATGTAGTGCACGTATTAGTGTGATCACGAGTGTGATCACACACGCATTGTTGTACTGACGTATATGTTGAGCATGATCACACGCATTGTTTACTTTTTTACATGTGTATGTTCAAACGGAGCTCATGGCCCGCATTCCTCCTCCATGGTATCCACAACCTTGTTGTCAGATATGGCTTGGATTTCCTGGAGGACGGACCTGCTGGAAAGGGGCTCCTGCTGTAATGAAATAAACTTATGCTGCCCAACTTACCTTTCCGACTTGTAGTGCTCTTTACTTCCCACTGCATATTTAAAATCGGAGAACTTGGAATTTCATATCCATCAATAAGGTGGAAAAGTGAGTACCTCTGTGTACCCCGCAATGTTGTCAACCTCATGGTCGGGATTCTGAGCAGCTTTCCGCCTGAGATGAAACAGTGGGCAAAAAAAGATGGGTTGGCTGGGCCGTAGCTTAATCAGTGAGATGGGGGGTCTCAAATTTCCCAACTGAATGAGCACTGGGCATAGTAGGATGAATGGGTGAGATGACCAGAGTGCGGGATGGACTGTGCCCATGAGAAGCATGGTCAGTACTGGTTTGCAGTAGGTGGGTCTGTGAGGGTGATTTACAGATTACCAGACAGGTACTCGGTGCAACTGTGACAGGAATGGAGCTCAATCCAGTACGCATGGTTTTTGGCGTCTGACCGAACCTAAGTCCCGTTTGCACGAACCGGCCACGAGGAATTTGCCCTGAAGGGTTTGGAAGCCACCTCGAGTGCGTACGCCGAGGGTGAGGTGCCACTAGCTCCCCCGACAAAACAGGGACAATGCTGACCATCTGACCATTTAAATTGATTCAATAATCTACTAGCTTGCTGCATCCTTTGAAACCACCTACCAGATCTGGCATTGTGGTTAAACTCACTTTATTTTTACACTTTACCTGGTCCTGAAGACAGCAACATCACCTCTACAGAGGGCTTCAAGGCTTAAACATGTCAACCATCTATAGACCATGATAGGTTGAATCTTCCTGCCATAGCCCACACTCCTTTTAATCCTGACCCCTGGACGTCCCATTAAAGTTTGTTCTTGACATACCAGGTAGTTAGTTTTAACCTCACTTTCACTTTCCCACACACTCCCTCCACACCCGGCTCATCTGAAGGTTTTAGAATACCTCTCAACTACATTGACAAAACATTCCTGAGCTTCTCCCTCTCAGTGAGGGGTTTGTAGCCCGCACTGCAACTAGGTTCGCAGTGCGAGGAGGTTCCCGATGATGAAGCATGCCACCCATGGGTGGGTGAGGGAAACCGTCCTTTAAAAAGGGACTCCACAGCACTCCCCCTCTTCACTTCAGACCCAGGGGTGCTTGTTTGTGTTGCCATATTTGATACGAGGGAAGTTTCCCCCTGATGGTCTTTAAACCTCCTCAGGCCTCTTTTGTGTGTATTGAATAAAGAAAATTTGGCATGACCTACTTGGGAGAAATGTGGCGCTCACCGGGACATGGGAGGGGAGGGTCCTGAACATTGTCTCGATCTATGTACCGCCAGCCATGCATGCAGACGCACTGTCGGTATTGGGTGCCCTGCTTATTGACCTCCCGCGGGGGATCTTAATATTAGGCGGGGACATGAATGCGACCATGGAACCAGAGAGAGACAGGGAATCAAAAGTAACTAAGGGGAGGGGGATGCAACCGCTGCAGGCGTTTGTGGAGGCCATGGGGCTGACAGACCTATGGCGTCTACACAACCACTGGGAAAGGCAATATACTTATTACTCAGCGGTGCATGTCAGCTACTCCCGCCTAGACCATATCCTGACGCACACAGAGAGTGCTGAGTTGTTTCGGAATGAGAACATCAAAGCACGCGGTATTTCAGATCATTCTCCAGTGGAGGTGGTTCTCCAGGGTCCACCGAGAACGACGGTATTACCACCCAGAATAGATCCCTGGGTTTTCAAGAATAAAGACCTGGTAGACCAACAGCATGCACCTTATGGGAAGCATTTAAATCAGTGATACGTGGGTATGTACAAGCACTGCTTGGGGGCGTAAAAAGGAAAAAAAGATCCAGTGGGACACCTTTGAGAGAGAAGTAGTTAAACTGGAAACAAAAGTATTAGCAGGGGAAAAATCTGGCCCGCCACTCCTGCATCAAATTAGGCTCAAGCGGCAGGAAGTGAGAGACCTAGCGGACGATGCGGCTAGATCCCTAGCATTAGCAACACAAAGGAGGTTATACGACCTCAGAGATAAAGCCAACAAAATGATCGCTTGGCTGGAAAAGAGGGATAGAGAGAGGAACTGTGTGGTGGAAATACGAGACTCCAGGGGGGTAACACGGACGACCGGGGACAGAATAGCGGAGGCCTTTTCTGATTATTATGAGGGAATATATACCTCTAAACCCTTTAGAACAGGAGAAGACTGTTGAGAGTTACTGGTAGACGTCCGGCTCCCTACATTGTCAGATGGGGACAGAGAGGACATGGAAAAAGACATCACAGTTGAGGAAATTGTAGGGGCCATACGAGATTTACAGGCCGGGAAAGCATCGGGGCCTAACGGCCTGCCGGCCGAATTGTATAAGGACACAGCGAGGGTGGTGGCTCCACATTTGGTGAAGATGTTTGAAGATGCAAGGGAAAGGGGATACTTACTAGCAGATCAGCGAACAGCCACGATAGTGGTGATCCCCAAGACGGGCAAACCTCCGGAAGAATGCAGCTCGTACAGACCTATATCCTTGCTAAACTTGGAAGTTAAAATCCTGGCCAAGGTCTTGGTAAATCGCATCTGGGGAGTTGTCACGACTCTGGAACATCCGGATCAGTCGAGCTTTATGCTGCATCGGAGTACTAGACTAAATCTTAGGCATCTGCATGGGGTAATGCACTTGACTAAGTCCCACATGGAAGATGAAGTGGTGCTGCTCTCACTAGACGCACGTATGGTGTTTGACTGCATTGAATGGCACTATTTGTTTGCAGTCTTGGAGAGATTCGGCCCCGTTATCGATCATGGATCAAATTACTCTATACAAAACCAATGGCTAGGGTACGGGTGAATGGCTCAGTTTCCCGCTCTTTTGTCCTACACAGAGGGACAAAGCAGGGGTGCCTACTATCCCCCATCCTATTTGCGTTGGCACTGGAGCCTCTCGTGGCCTGGGTAAGAGGAGACCCATTGATAACGGGGATAAAGGGAGTTGGGAATTGGGAGGAGCGTATATCGTTATAGGCTGATGATATTCTGCTGTACGCCACTAGGGCCCGTTTCACAGTAAACAGGCTGCTGCAAATATTCCGATTATTCGGTGGCTACTCAGAGTACCAAATTAATTGGGACAAGTATCTCCTGTTCATGCTTATGGGAGGGCCAATGCCCTCGCTGACTGGGGAAATCAAACTCAAAATTAAAGTCAAATTCAAGTATTTAGGCATTACTATCGTGAAAAAGGAATCGAAGTTCCTGTAAGAAAACCTAAAGCCCCAATTGGAACGTCTGAAAAGAGACGTGGCGCACTGGAGGACCCTGCCAATCTCTCTGATGGGGAGAGCGGTGCTATTCAAAATGATGACACTCCTGCGCATGCTATATGTCCTACAAAATACCCCATACAAAATATCAGACAAGTTCTTCAGAGAAGTAGATAGTGAACTGAGGAAGCTCATATGGGACGGGGGTGGTGCTAGGATAGCACTATCCAAACTCCAGAGAGGTGTCTACGAGGGAGACCTCGCCATTCCAGATATAAAAAATACTATTGGGCGTCACAGTTGGTAACAATCAATGAGTGGATCTTTGTGGACAGAGATGACCCGGCGTACAGGGTTGACCATTTAGGGATGGGGCAGAGGGGTTACCCAGGTGCACTGTACCGTAAAGCTGCAAACAAACAAATGCTTCTACATACACAAGCAGTGCTGAACACTTGGCGGAGGGCCACTAACTTCCTTGGGTGGGAAAACAGATCAACATAAAGAACCCCACTGTGGGACAGCGACATGCTGCAAGAAGTAGGTAAACTACAGGGATTCAATAAATGGAAGCTGATAGATATAGCTCATCTAGGAGATGTATGGAGAGGCTTGGCAATAATCCCATTCAAAGACCTACAGAAGGAACACCAGTTAGCAGACTCCGAAAGATATAGGTACATGCAGTTGGGGCATGCACTCCGCCGACACATCAGAGAAGGGGAACAGCTCCCAGAGTCTAGCCCCCTGGAGGATCGGCTTTTACTGGACCCGATCCTGGAAAAGGCTACATCCTCAATATATAGGAAGATAATCAACAACGCACCTGATCCACTGAGGGCTTTGCGAGAAGCCCGGGAAGCAGATATCGGGTTATTGGAAGATGAGGATTGGACCGAAGCAATACAAAGCCCGAGGGAGGTAGCAATCAGAGTGAGATTTCGGCTGGTCCAATTAAGGATCCTGCACAGATCTTACTCTACGGGAGTGCTGATGTATAAGTTAGGGCGTACCCCCATAGACCTGTGTGCAAGAGGCTGCAACCAAAAGGAGCACATTTTTCCATATCATTTGGGGATGCCCGGTTATACAGCAATACTGGGGAAAGGTGACACGAGTCATGTCAGATGTCCTGGGGCAAGAAATTCCCACGGAGGCCAGATGGCATATCCTGTGTGTGGTGGGCGACCAGGCCTGGCAAAAATATCAAAAAATTTGGTTAATTGTGGCGTCAATGGTAGGTAAAAGAAATATTGCCAGAGCTGGGGGGGCAAACCTCCCCGGAGAGTAGGGCAATGGAAGTCCGATCTGGACTGGTGTAGGGCAGCTGAAAAGGTTGTCTATGAGAGTAGAGGCTGCCCACGGAAATGGGGAAAAATATGGAACCGCTGGGTGGAATACAGAGGCCTCGGGAACAGGATGGGGAGGGGAGGAGGGGACCAATGGTAACAGGTGAAGTGAGATGAATACCAACTAACAAGTGCCTAACCAGGGTAAGATCTGGAATAAACGCTGAAATATTTGAAAGTAGATTCGAAATGTAATGTTGTTCTGTATGATATCAATGCTCCTGTGAACTGAACACTGTACGTTGCAACTAACAAAGTTTAATAAAAAGATTAAAAAAAGAAAATGAAGTTGCATATTAGTAAAGAGTGTGGGGGCTGGAAGCAAATGGGTAAGAGTAAATTAGGGGCAAGGGTGCTCGGTAGGTGTATGTGGAATGATGGGGTGTACCCCAGTTTAACAAAATACCAATGTCAACTTATTCACTCAAACAAATCACAGTTTAAATCTAAAAACAACATTTAATAATTTTCAAACATCATGGAATTATGCAATAGCAAATTATGCAAATTTTACACACCCCTGACAACTGCCCCCGTCCCCCATAAAAAGTCTTTCTGGGTTATCTTCTTCCCACTGTTTATGCCTCGCTTGACGAACACCCTTGGTGGAATATACCCCAGCTCCGTTGGGCAGTGCCAGTTGGGGGGCTCTTTGCCACACCAAAGGCTGTGGATTCTAGAGGAACCCCAACCAAGGATTCAGTTTCTGGGGTCTCTGCACCTGGTTCTGGTTGTACTGTTTCGGTAGAGTCCACAAGCGATCTGGACTATGCAGTGTATTTTGGCCACTTCATGTCTTACATCGCAGCCCTCAGGTCCGCGGAGACTGCCTCGGATCAATGCCCCTTTGGGGGCAAATGACCAGAGGGTCCATTGCCTCTTCCTGAAGGCGCAGTAGTTGAGGGGCTCCTCGGGGGAGAGCAGCATCTTGTGTGCTCACAGAAGAGGTGGATTGATCTGTGAATATTTCTTGCTGTAGTCAGTGGTACCTGCTTGAGATCATAAAATGTATGATGCAGACAGGATCCCCACTCACGTGGCTGTCTGGGGCAGATTCCAGCACGTGCCCTCACTTCTCCCAGTATGATCTATCATGATCCCTTGCATGTAGATCAGACCTATCAGTCAGTCAGTGGTGAGTGAGTACCTGATGCAAGTCTACAATGTCGATGGACTAAATTAGAAGGTATTTCATTCTGTGAGTGGCCATTGCCCCACACATCTTCCTAATCAGCATCTTCTTAGGGCATGTTCAATGTGTCTCAGGCTGGGCCCTCACAGGACAGATGTCTCAGGGTGGGCCCTCACAGGCCAGATGTCTCAGGCTGGGCCCTCGAGGACAGATGTCTCAGGCTGGGCCCTCACAGGACAGATGTCTTGGGTTGGGCCCTCACAGGACAGATGTCTTGGGTTGGGCCTTCACATGTCGATGGACTAAATTAGAAGGTATTTCATTCTGTGAGTGGCCATTGCCCCACACATCTTCCTAATCAGCATCTTCTTAGGGCATGTTCAATGTGTCTCAGGCTGGGCCTTCACAGGACAGATGTCTCAGGGTGGACCCTCGCAGGACAGATGTCTCAGGGTGGGCCCTTGCAGGACAGATGTCTCAGGGTGGGACCTCACAGGACAGATGTCTCAAGGTGGGCCCTCGCAGGACAGATGTCTCGGGGTGGGCCCTCGCAGGACAGGTGTCTCAGGGTGGGCCCTCGCAGGACAGATGTCTCATGGTGGGCCCTCACAGGACAGATGTCTCAGGGTGAGCCCTCGCAGGACAGGTGTCTAAGGGTGGGCCCTCATAGGACAGATGTCTCAGGGTGGGCCCTCACAGGACAGATGTCTTGGGTTGGACCCTCGCAGGACAGATGTCTCAGGGTGGGCCTTCGCAGGACAGATGTCTCAGGGTGGGCCCTCGCAGGACAGATGTCTCAGGGTGGGCCCTTGCAGGACAGATGTCTCAGGGTGGGCCCTCATAGGACAGATGTCTCAGGGTGGGCCCTTGCAGGACAGATGTCTCAGGGTGGGCCCTTTCAGGACAGATGTCTCAAGGTGGGCCCTCGCAGGACAGATGTCTCGGGGTGGGCCCTCGCAGGACAGGTGTCTCAGGGTGGGCCCTCGCAGGACAGATGTCTCATGGTGGGCCCTCACAGGACAGATGTCTCAGGGTGAGCCCTCGCAGGACAGGTGTCTCAGGGTGGGCCCTCGTAGGACAGATGTCTCAGGGTGGGCCCTCGCAGGACAGATGTCTCAGGGTGAGCCCTCGCAGGACAGGTGTCTCAGGGTGGGCCCTCACAGGACAGATGTCTCAGGGTGGGCCCTCATAGGACAGATGTCTCAGGGTGGGCCCTCACAGGACAGATGTCTCAGGGTGAGCCCTCACAGGACAGATGTCTCAGGGTGAGCCCTCGCAGGACAGGTGTCTCAGGGTGGGCCCTCACAGGACAGATGTCTCAGGGTGGGCCCTCATAGGACAGATGTCTCAGGGTGGGCCCTCACAGGACAGATGTCTCAGGGTGAGCCCTCACAGGACAGATGTCTCAGGGTGGGCCCTCTCAGGACAGATGTCTCAGGGTGGGCCATCACAGGACAGATGTGTGACAGGCCACACGTCATACTCGGCCGAAGCATCCAGGGGTAGCTGGGGTGATTTGGCGATGTCGGTGTTTCTTTTAACTTCTCTTGTGCTAAGGATGTGAACTCAGTGGTGCTCTAAACAGTTGAATTCTTCGTTCCCGGTCACTTATACAGAAGTTGTGCAGCTCGACCCGCTCCATCCGCTGTAGTACAGAATAACATTATCATTATTGACTTTACTACGTGCAGCATTTGTACATAAAGAACCTCTTATGTATGGTTGCCATGACAGCTGCTTAAACACATGCACACAAATAATTATATATAATCACACTACTTTAAGTACAGTATGCACCTTTAACAATTATGGCATAGCAACAAAGAGGATTACAATCATTAACGAACTGATTTTAAAAGATGTGCCTTTTTTGTGTAACTTTCGCATTTAATAAAATATTCTACAGCCAGCCTAAACATTCAAGGCCTCATTCACAAACTCATTTCCATCGGTAAGAATGACTTACATGTATAAATCTCAGGATTTACAAGTGACGTATATTCCCAAACGAGCGGCTGCGTTCATAAATCCCTTTGCTCACATACCTTGTTACCCAGCTGTGATCTAATATTTTGTGTGTGTAAATGTGTTATTGCTCATTCAATAGCAGAAATGAGTAATTTTACAACATCTAAAATTACAAATGTTGTAATATCTATGCACAGGCCAAAACGAGATTTTACAATTCCTTACCCAAAGTACTCCAAGGATACCTGTGACTTGCTTGGTTTTCCTGCTGTGTTTCTAGCACATGTAGTTCATTCCCAAAAGGTAACCAAGATGGCCGCCGAGTAGGAGCTCTTCCCTAGAGCTCCGGGTTAGGGATTACCGCATCGGTAGATACCCCTTTGACAACCTGCCATCCTACCTTAACTTTCACACATTATCATCATTCGACTCCCATCACACGGATTCGGAGCTTGGGATGCCACTTACCGGCTGCGGAATCGCTCTCTCTGGACCTGTAGAGCCTAGACGACTCGCTCTGCCCACCGGATCGCAGACACCCGACCCTTCTCCGTAGAAGGCCCCTCAACTGCAACCAGCACAGCCAGCATGCAACGAACTCGACCTCCAAGGCCTTCAACTAGCTCCTTTGCTCCCGGCACACTCTGCCCTCCGGATCGACGACAGGCGACACTACACTGGGAGGGCCCCACGGAGGTGACAAGTCCGATCGGCCCTGAGTTGGTTCGCCCTCCTTGGCTGCTGCCTAACCTGCCAGACCCTCCACTCCGATCCGCCAGGGCTGCCAACTACCCCGTTGCGCCCGGCACACTCTGCCCTCCGGATCGACGACAGGCGACCCTACACTGGGAGGGCCCCACGGTGGTGACGAGTCCGATCAGCACAGAGTTGGTTCGCCCTCCTTGGATGCTGCCTAACCTGCCAGACCCTCCACTCCGATCCGCCAGGGCTGCCAACTACCCCGTTGCGCCCGGCACACTCTGCCCTCCGGATCGACGACAGGCGACCCTACACTGGGAGGGCCCCACGGTGGTGACGAGTCCGATCAGCACAGAGTTGGTTCGCCCTCCTTGGATGCTTCGTAGCCTGCCTGACCCTCCACACCGATCCGCCGATGGTTTGCCGGCTCTGCTCCACTCCCTGCCTCGTAGGCGGTGGCCATTTGAGAAATAGGATCGGAAGCCACGAAGGTGCGGCTTGCGACCTGCTTGGCCATCGGCGTGGATCACGAGGGTCTGGCCATATGGCCCCGGTCTACCCTCTCGCCACTTTGCTTGAAGATAAGGTACGTCGCCAGCCCTGTTGTGCCCATGAACTCGACGGTCCTCTAGCCACGATCACACTGTGACCGTCCCAGGACCACTGTACCCCTCCTGTGGCTTGCTGGTCCGGCCTGGTGCGACTCTGACCGTTCCGGTGCCGCCTGGCCCGTCGCGGTGCGACGCTGGCACGGTGACCCCACCTCTGACACTGCCTACCTCGAGTGCACCCTCGAACTTAGCTCGCCCGGAAGCTGAGAAGGTTATCGAATAATCCCTGCAGCCCTGATTCAACTGCACCAGTCATCTGCCTCGTTCCCAGACCGGTGGACTGGGTCTGGGTCTGCCTCGGATCTCCTGCCTGCCTTTTGACCCCCATTCCAACACCAAGACTACGCGGCCGACGATCTCCGGACAGCTGATTTATCTGCGGCCTGCCCGCCAAAATCACATTTGATCTTTGCCGCTGCCGCTGCGCTTGCCTTCGCTGTGCTTTGCGTGTGCACTTTGCCACTCTCCCCTCACCTTCAGCAGGCCTCCACCGAAACCGACTTCACCAGGGACATGACTCTGACGATGCGACGATCTCGCTCGTCATCGTCCGGGCCTCCCGCGAGGCTCCGCTCGATCTCTTTGGATCTGTTCGGCTTCTGCTTTGCTTTAGCTCAGTTTTTGCCCAGTTTTTATCTCTGATGTACTCTGTCTTGGATCTGATTTTGCTACGCGGCCCGTTTGTACAACCAGCCGATTAGCAGCAGCGAGCTGCCTGGGGCGAACGGCCACTCCACGAGATTGATGGGGTAAGTGCCAGTTCAGGACATCATCCTCCGCGATCTCGCAACCCCATTTCCTTAAAATGGCCGCCCCGCTCATCTCAGATAGAATCTGCTCCCCTTCCCTGCAACCCCAATCTTCCTAAAATGGCCGCCCTAGATCTTCTTGGAAACATCCGGATCCCTTGTTAGCGCATTATCCCCGGAGTCCTCCCATCCCCCCTAAGCCCCAGCTATGCGCCAACATCATTATTATCATTATTTTTAACTTAACTGCCGGAACACAGGTCACCGTATTTACCTGTAATACCTCAGCTAGCCTAACTGCTGAAATCCATGTCTTCTCTGTACCCTGCATTTTTCCTATTCCATCTCTCTACCCTGCATCTTCTCACCTCTATTGGCCGATACCTCAGCAATTATGAACCCGCAACACCACATCTAACACAACTATTGGAATCCATGTTATCTCCCTTCCCTGCTTTTTCGCCTGTGCGCTCTCTCTACCCTGCTGATACCTCAGTAATTATGAACCTGCAACACCACATCTAACACAACTGCTGGAATCCATGTTATCTCCTTTCCCTGCATTTTCGTCTGTGCTATCACTCTACCCTGCTTTCTCTCTCCATTATTGGCTGAATGCTATGGTCTCCTACTGTCACAAGCCACCACTGACCTTCATAGTTTAATTACTGCAATTTAGAGGCCCTACTATTGCTATTACTGCAGTACCAGTACCATTAGTTTGACCGCAATTTAGAGACCTTCATTGTTTAATAACTGCAATTTAGATGCCCCACTATTGCTATTACTGATAGTATCAATACCATTAGTTTGATCGCATATAAGAGGCAACCGCAAGGCCTACCCTCTCTTCTGCATGCCCCTCCTCGCTCATGCCAAAATGGACCCCAGACTAGAGAAGCTAGGCTCGAATAGCTACACAATTAAATACCCAACTCACCTCTCCAAAAACGCGACTAAATCCTTTAAACATAGGCTACTCAAAGCTAGCCCCGAAATCCTTATATCTGACCCCTATTTCTGCCAAAAAAAGGTGCTATTACTAGCGACCTGATATTTTACACTAAAAGAAGAGCGCAATGGAGAACGGCTCTACACTCTATACTCAAAATCGCCTCGGCAAAGAATTTTCCTCACGGTCTAAGACTCTTGGCCGTGTCGTCACCCACTTATAGAGCAAATGCTACCATATCCATCTATAACAATGGAACTATACTAATTCAGGCCACAGATCGCAACCTGCGCATCTTCGATGACAGTTTCGCCCTCATTAAATAATCGTTAGGCCTAAGCGACACCCCTAGTCACTCTAGAAACGTCCTTCCCCTATCTCCGACTCAGGCCCACCAGGATCCCTATCCAGATGGCCACAACCTCCCGATGACTGACCCACCTTCCAGAACAGAACTACCTCATGCCTGCATTGACGGGGCAATTGTTATACCTAGAACCGACCTCCCCATCCACACCTCCCCCACTCCCACGATCACTAGCTCTATCCAACATAATTCCATCTCCCCTCAGATGACCCGCCCACTCTTCACCTGGACTTCAGCTCCCACTAACACCCCACCCAACACCCAATCTTCGTGCTCTCCCATCCATCAGAGACTGATTTTTACCCCGGCTGTGGGACACAACCTCCCATTGACTGACCCACCTTCCTTGAGCAAAACTCACAGGACCGCCCGGGCTCTACCAAACCCAGGCGCCCCAGACTCACCCGTCGTGACTGACCAACCTTCTTCGAGCAACACTCACAGGGCCGCCCGGGCTCTACCAAACCTAGGTGCCCCAGACTCACCCGCCGTGCCCCGACCAGAACTACCTCATGCCCGCATTGACGGGGCAACTGTTATTCCCAGAACTGACCTCCCCAACCACACCTCCCCCACTCCCACGATCACTAGCTCTAGCCAACATAAATCCATCTCCCACAGATGACTCGCCCACTCTACACCAGGACTTCAGCTCCCACTAACACCCCCCCCCAACACCCAATCAACGTGCTCTCCCATCCATCAGAGATTGATTTCTACCTCTGCTGTTGGCCCCCCTTCCCTGCATCCTCTGGCCTTGAACTCGCCCACTCTCTCCCCAGGGAACAACCCTCCTCCTCCCCTCAAGACCCACTGTCCACATCCGGACCCTGTTGCTAAGCTCTGGGAAATAAACCAGGAACTCCTAAATCTCAAACCCCTCATTCAAAATCTCATTAATTCCACTGAGGAGCTGGCTCTCGATCTCTCCTCCAACAAGACCGCGCACGAGATCCGGCATATGGGCCAACTCCACCTTACTCCCCCACCTCCGTCCACCTGTTTACTGAGTGCCCCAGGGCCAAAACCTCCAGCCCAGACCAGGATTTCCACGCCCTACCCGAATCCCCCTTCTAGACCCGTCAGAGCCAAAAATCAATTATCAGAAGCAGACATTCTCTCCCTCCTCCGAGCTTATAGCACCCCGCCCACACCTACACCAGCCCCTCCTAGAACCTCACTAACCGCCCCTCTAAATGCCCCTGGCTCGGCCCATCCCAAGCAAGGGAACTCGGGAGCCATCCATAGCATCACCTCTAATCCCTATAGAGCACCCAGACTCAACGCCAATGCCCTAAACCTCGATAACCTCACGCATATCCCCACGTCGCAACCCCAGTTCTGTGACAACAAACCACACCTGAAATGCATGTTACTCAACTGTAGATCAGCGGAGAAACATGCCTCAGACCTTGCAGATCTCATCCTCGCTCAAGAACTTGACCTCCTTATCCTTACCGAAACTTGGCTTATTGACTTTTCAGGCCCTATCCTGGATATTCTTGTCCCCCCCAGCCACAACATTATCAGACTCGATCGAGGTAAGAAAACTGGAGGGGGCATAGCTTACATCTACCACAACTCCCTGTCTGCAAAACAATCCACCTCACCCAATCTTTCATCCTGTGAATATTTATGCATTGACATTACTATCACACATAGACCTCTTTGCACCCTGCACATCTTCTACCACCCACCAGGAGACAACCTCCATCTCATTGAACAAACTATGGAGACCATCTCCTCCAACCTGGGCCGTCACTGTCCCCAGATCTTCCTTGGGGACTTCAATCTCCATTGGAATGACCAGCACGATCAGGCGGTTAACACTCTTAAAAACTTCCTAACCGACCTCTCCCTGATTCAATTCTGTGACAGTTCCACCCACAACCTAGGCTCCACCCTTGATCTAATGATCTCCAACCCTAACACCATTCACCTTGAATCTATTCACCCCTGTGACTGGTCGGACCATCACTATATCAACTTCCGCATCCTTGAAAGCTGGAATCCCAAAAGATCACAACCAATAAAACAAAAACAGTGGAAAAGGTCACTCCATAATACAAACGTTAATGAGCTCATTTCGCACTGTAATATCTGCCTACCGCCGCCTAATAACATGACCGACGTCCACGACCTCACTGAACACTATAATAACGCCATGATGTCTGCCCTAAATGCAACTGCCCCCCTCCAACTAAAAAGAATACCCATCAAAGATTCCAAACCATGGTTCAATGACAGCCTAAATGCTGACAGACGCTGCCTGAGACTTGCAGAACGCGCCTGGAGATCCTCACCATCTATGGCCCGCCTAAAATCGCTAAGACTAAAAAGAAGCAGATACAACAAACTCAACAGAACCGCAAAAGAAACCTTCTTCAAAGACCAACTGGGCAAAGCCAAAAATTGCCCGAAACGGCTCTTTCAGCTTATTAAGTCACAATCTATTAACACCTCTATCCAATCTCTGCACGTTTCCTGCCCGCAACCGAACTGTGATGCGGTTGCGGACTTCTTCCTCAGTAAAGCGAGCAAGATCAAATCAGATCTTAAGTCTGCTCTACTTGAACTCACACCCTCCCCTGACCCCTCTTTACCCACGACACCAACCACACCGCCATGTCTCTCCCCCAAAAACAATGCCTCCTGGAATCAATTCACACCCCTCAATAACACAGCCATCCTCAACATACTCTCGACCCTAAAACCTTCTAACCACTTCAATGACCCACTTCCCCCTAACTTCTTCAAAGAAATGTTAGGATCACTGGTCCCGCTTTGGTCCAAAATCATCAACGCCTCTCTTCTTCAAGGTAAAATCCCTGACTGCCTGAAGGCGGGCCTTGTGCTCCCTTTCTCAAGAAACCCACGGCAGACCCCGAAGACCTTAATAACTTCCGACCAATCACAAACATCCCTACCCTTGCAAAACTCCTGGAAAAATGTGTACATGTACAATTGCACAATCACATTGAGCAATTCCAACACCTTGACCAATTCCAATCAGGCTTCCGCACCGGCACAGCACTGAAACAACCATCACCCACATTGTTGATGACGCTCTTACTCTGCTTGACCAGAATGAAACATGCCTGCTAATACTACTTGATCTCTCTTCTGCTTTTGACACTGTCAAACATGACAACCTACTTAACCTACTGGAATGCAGGATGGGGCTCTCAGGCACGGTCCTCAAATGGTTTGCCTCTTTTCTCATCAACAGAACGCAAAGAGTCAAATCCAACCAGTCTTTATCCAAATCCAGCCCCTGCACGCTGGGTGTCCCTCAATGTTCCTCACTCTCCCCCACGCTCTTTAACCTTTTCATTGAACCACTAACTGTAATCCTCAAAAAGCATCCAACATACAATATCACATGTATGCGGATGACACCCAACTGTACATGAAAATATCCTCCCCCGACGACATCAAGTCACTCAACGGAACCCTGCTCAAAACAATCAACTGGCTAACCACTAACCACCTCAAACTAAACGCCCTCAAAACGGAATTCCTACTCATCTCACCCGCTAAGCAAACCCCCACTGTTGTGAAATTTCTAAGTAACCTCACCGCTCTCAACTGTACACCACACATAATTGACTCCACAAAATCACTAGGAGTGGTGCTAGATAAGAACCTTAACATGCAAGACCACATCAGAGCATCTACCAAAGGAGCGAACTTCCAACTGCGCGTCCTCAGAAAACTCAAACCCTACCTTCCACAAGAGGACTTCAAATCGGCGGTGCAAGCACTTGTCATCTCGTGACTAGAATACGGCAGTGCTACTTTATGCGGACTGCCAAAACTCAGCCTAGCCCCCTCAGAGCATCACTCAATGCGGCGACCAGACTCATCACTGGCTCCAAGAAAACCAACCACATCTCTCCTGACCTGAAATCGCTCAACTGGCTTCCTTTTGAAGCAAGGATCCACTTAAAAATTGCTTGTATGACTCATAGAGCCCTACACTTCAATACACCACTCTACCTGAAAAACAAGCTAGAACTCTCCGGCGGCAACCGGCCCTCAAGGAGCACCAGCACACTGCTGCTTAAGCCGAAGAAATTTAAAAAACTAAAAACATACAATCGCACATTCTCTGGCATTGCCCCGAGAATTTGGAATGCCTTACCAGCGGAAACAAGACTGATTCCCACAGCATTTGCCTTCAAAAGAGAAGTTAAGGCCCTCCTAATGACCAATGCGCTGATCTAGAACTTGTTCTCCTCCTGCCTCTGTTCCGGTTTAGCTGCTTTTGCTACGACCTGGCATCTTTTACGACCCGCGGCGCCCTCCAATATGGCATTGTGTTCCTGTTGCGTATTGCTTTTCTTGTTCCTATGTATTTGGTTTTGGTCATTGTGTTCCTGTTGCATATTGCTTTGCTTGTTCCTGTGGCATTTGATTTGACTTTTCCCTCCTCTCGCCCACAGTTATTTGCCTTTGTCTTCCTCAACCCATATGTAAAGCGCTCTGATACCCGTTTGGGTCATGTTCGCGCTATACAAAACTTTTTTTAAATAAATAAAAAAAGTCATACATTTGTACCCAAGGGGTGGTGTGAGCCTGCTTGTGTTGCTTTATGATTTTAAGAATCAGGTCCTCAGGGTTTAGCATGTGGGTGGCACTGTGTAAGGCCTCCCTAAACAACTGCTATCAATTCTGGTACTATGGCTTCCGGAATACAGGGAGTATTGGGCTAAAGACCTCTAACATTTCCAAGCCTTGCCTCTGTGGCTTCCTCCTGGTGGCCATTTCCAATCAGTATGTAATCTGAAAGGTTTGAAAAGTCAGGGTTATGAATGTTTATTATAGATATGTTCTGAGAAAATTTGAAGGCAACCATATTGGTGGCAGAGCCAGAGAGAATGGGAAATAGACACCTGTCTGTGAGCTCCAAGCACAGCCCTTGTTTCTTGACCCGAAGCAGTAAACAAAGGCCGCTGAATGAAGCAGCGGCTGATATCACCACACACTGAGATCTCAGGGAGGCGGAGAATTCAGAGAGGAGATCGCCCCTCCCTGGTGGCTCTTCTTGATGGCACCTGGGGATGTAGTCCAGCTTCGAAGATCTCTGCGCATCTTGTGAGGGGGCGGAGTCTCCAGGGTCCTAGTGCTGGCATATTGCATTTCTTTGGTGGGGCCGAAGGATCCCTTGCACACTCAATAATGTTGATTACACTCAATGTTGGTGTAGCCAGTACCGACGGGCATTGAAGCTGCAGCCCTGGGCTCTCCGGACATGATCCTGAGAGGGGCAGCTGTTGCCTCTTCAGTCACTGCAACCAGAGCGGTTTCGGTCCCATGCATGGGACGGAATCCCGTCTGGGAGGGGTCGAGCAGGTGGTTGATCTCGATGAACTCCGCCAACACTATGTTGGCATGTTTCTCCAAAATCTTGCTCAGCCAGGGCAACAGGGAGATCGGTCGATAGTTACTAGGGTTATCTTGGTCTAGGTTGGGTTTTTTAAGGAACCAATGTACCAACCTTTCATGAAATGCGGGCACTGGTTGTCCAACAAATAGACAGGGAACTTTTTAATTTGTGAACTGCTATTCAGGAAGTTTGAAGACATGAGAACTGATGGGTTTTGAAGTGTCTCATTGAGCCCTGAAGAAGTCCCTTCTGCTTATTGGGACGAAACAGTTGGCTGTATCTCTCATCTTGTTGCGAAATGAAATAAAGGATATTTTTGGAAACATATTGAGTGTTCTGGACTCGTGGCACTTCCGATCTATGTTGCTGAATTTATAAGAATGGACCTCATTATTTTATTACTAATTGGTGGTGTGCCCTTTCCATTAGTTTTTTTATGTATATCATTTGTTCTTAGGGTTTTTGGTACAGTTAACCCAGGAGAGTAGAGCACTCTTGTTTGTGGAACGACTTAGGGGCCGATTCCGATTCGGGCAGGAAATCTCTCCGACCGAGCCGGACCCGGAGAGATTTCCGACCGAATCGGACCCTAGCAGTCCGACCGAACGAGTACGATGCGTTCGCATGCTATCGGACTCAATTCGGTCGGACTCCCATTGAAGTCAATGGGAGCCGGTCGTACAACGCGTACGCGGGCTCCCATTGACTCAATGGGTGCTAGGCGAACAAGGGCGCCCCCTATAGCGGGTACGCGTCGAAGCGGGTCGCGCCATACACGCACAGGTAGGGGGGACCCATGGGTCCCCCCTGTGTGCGACTCGCGCGGCTAGTCATACAGGGGGGTCCGACACGGACCCCCAAAGTGCGGCTCTGACTGCTCTCTCGAGCCGGACGGCGCGAGTCGGTCGGACTGCTTGCGGCGCGCATCGTACTTACCAGGCCGGGGAACGTCTCCATTGCGCGGTGCGAGTCGTGTCTGTGCGAGTCGGTCGGAGCGGTTGGGTCCCGCGAACGAGTCGGTCGGCGATTTCGCGTACGTTCGCATCGTACTCGCTCGCCCGGACGCAGGTCCGACTCAGTCGGAAACAGGGCGTCCGAATCGGATCCGGTAAAGCCGAATCCGATTCGGAGCCCTACCGGCCGAGATCGGAATCGACCCCTTAGTGTTCAGCAACACACATTACAACCATCCACAACAATAGCTCTATGCTTTTCAAAGCTGCTTAATGTGTCATAACTGGCACAAAGTTTAGCAATTTGTTGAGAACCAAGCCAAGCATGGTAGATGGGAGGGGTCTCCTTCATTAGTCCATTCTGAATACCCTAAGCGTTTCTCAAGCCCAACCTGAAATCACACTAAACATGCATGTACGGCACCTATTGTTGGTTCCTGAGGCAGAAAATGCATCGAAATAATATCTGCAACATTTTCCGCTCCTCTTACATGTTCCTTAAATGTCAAGATTTTCTTTTGCCCTCCCATAAAGACATTCTCTTTCAGAACTTTTCTAGGGTTGCTTCTGTCTTCATTACAAGTGGCCCAGTGGGGTGTTGTCAAGCTTTGTCCGGTGATATGGATCCACTCAGAGTCCCAGTTGTCTCCAATTCTCTCTGGAGGTGTCACCAATATAATTATCCCACTAGAGAAAGAAGGGTTAGGAAGAGAGAAGACACAGGAGTGCTTGCTGCTGCTGGTCAGTCCTGGCAAAACCAGAGCTGGAATAACTTCCAAAGGAGATTTCAGGCTTTGAATTATTCTCTGGTAAGTTATGGAATAAAGATAAGTTAGTTAGAGAATGACAGATTTCAACGTGTATGTTATACGGAGCAGCAGTAAATGGTGCAAGCCGTATAATTAACCATACAATTATTAGATCAGTCATCTACCAGGACACCAGTGCTCATCCCCAGAATGACCGTACATTCAGCAGTCGCAGCCCAGCAACAGGACGCAGTCCAACAACAGCGAACAAACAAACAGAACTGTTGTACAACACTATATCAAGAAAAACAAAATCGACATAAGAAAATATCAGCAAACAAATATCGAAAACATAAATATCATGACATTTACTTAAACCGTAAACACACACGTATTGACAAAAATATTGCAGAAAAAATATATAAAATACAATATCGTAAACAAAAAATAAAGAAATAACAAATTTAGCTAATGAAACATAACTTCACAAAAACCAAAATATCGAACAACAGAAAATCATCGTAATTCTATATAGAACACATGATATATTAAATTTATACAGACATAAAAATAACTAAAAATAAAATTGATATACAGTAAATAAATAATGAGACACAAATTAGGGTTTACCATAAATAGTGCAAATAAAAAATAATGTAAACTTATATACAACAAATCAATCGATTTGAAATTAAAACAGTTAACCTTTCTTAACAAAACTCTTTTCCAATTAAGAAACAGCATAAAAAGGGCGTGAAAATGCACAACAAAAGCTTTTTAAAATAGAATTACAGCAGGGCGGTATCACTCATTAATAAATAACTAAAATTATTTTAAGATAATAAATAAAACTATGCTACAGGTTAACGTCTTCAAATTACAGGCGCATGCATCCTCCACTAAAAAGAAAAAAGTGCAAAAAGGAAAATAAAAATACAGACGCCGAACTACTTAAAATAAAAAAAAACTTGAAAATAAGCATAGCAAATAAAACACCAACGTAAAATTAAACAAAAAATTTCACTTGAATAAACTAAAAAAATACAATAAAACGAACCAACCCCCAAGTGAGGTTAAATAGGCTCTACCATTAATGACCTCCTGTGCTTGGCAGTTCACATCCGTGCAGCAGTTAGCAGTCAAGTCTTTCACAATCTCCACTGACCAGCTCCCAGATTCTCTGTTCCTTTCCCTGTTAAGGCTTGTGGTTCATAAATTCAAGCAGGGGGTGACACAGTGATGACAGAACAGGCTACAAAGGGTCTTTGGACTGACTTGCTGACAGGGATACAATAGTTATTGCAGCTGTTAAAATCCGGTTGCCCGGGGATCACTATTTGACAGGCCCTCCCTTTAAAATGAAGTATAACTTGGGGGGGGACAGCAGCGCGCGCGATCCAAGATGGCCGCCGCGCCTTGAGCTCCGTCATTACCTGCGTTTCCGACGAGTCTTTGCCGACGATAGGGGCATAATTACGCTTCGTTTTTGCCCCCCAGCTGCTCCGTTGTGGTTCCTGCAGCGTCTGGTACCTTATCAGAGGTCTGGTGCCTCCGTGAAAAGTGCGGTAGGCGTTTTTCTTTTTACCTCACAGAGGGCTGCTGCTCTCCAGCATTCTTCAACAGCTTCCACACAGAGGAGGCGGACTTAACCCACTGGACACCTCCTCTTTCTAGAAGCCTCAGCCTTTCTTAAAGGGGTTTTCGTCCTGCCTCTTGTTGGCCACAGCTCTGCAGTTTTTGTCCTTTTGCTTTATACTGCAGCCTATTGTCACTGTGTATTAAGTCCCTTTGGAGCTGAATTTTCTGATTACTGTTTTTGGTTTTTAATAACCTGCCAAAGCTCCTCATTACACTGCAGGCTTTTTGTTATTTGTGGTGTAATTAATTTTCCTCTCACTATTGTTTGCTCCCTGCTTACCAGTATGGAGTCTAAAATGGGTCCAAATAAACGCAAGCAAGCTGTCTCACCTCCTCCTGCCAAAGCTATTGACTCCCAAGAGGATTCATTGGCAAAAGTTTTGGAGGAAATTCAAGCTATCCATACCAACACGGACACCATCTCTTCAGATATTAAAAATATACATAGAGATATGGCTTCCTTATCGATGAGAGTTGCTGACAATGAGATTAGGATTCGTGATAATATTGCAGCCATTACAGCTATGGCTCCAATTCCTACTCAGGTTGCTTCTCTCCACCGTTCCCTACTTGACTTGGAAAACAGAAATAGACAGTACAATTTACGCATTTTTAATGTTCCTGAAGGAGTCGAAGGTCAGAGTTGTCGTCTTTTCTTGGAAAATCTTCTCCCTAAACTATTAAATATTAACTTTCCAGAGCGCTTCGAGATTGATAAAGCCCACAGAATACCTTCAATTCGTAAACCCCATCAAGCCAAACCACGACAAATCATTTTTAAAGTTCTGCGGCATCATCATCTCCTTCTTATTCGTAAGGCTGTCCGAGAGATTCCTTATCTCCTAATTGAAGGAAATAAAGTCTTCCTTCATCAGGACTTTGCAAAAGAGACTGTTCAAATACAACGCCAATTTTCAGATTTACGTCCTCGTTTGCGAGAAGCTGGCTACAAATATGGTCTTTTTGACCCTGCGGTCATGCGCATCTGGAAAAACGACATTTTGGATCAACATCATCCTGTTCTCATGGACTCTCAACCTTCTGGTTCTGCTGGCTGATAATAATATATATATATATTTTTCTACCCCCTAATGCAGGTTGTTATTCATTTTCTTTGCAGGTGCATATTAATGGTGGTATTCTTGCTTCGCACCTCCGTCTCCAATGCTCTATTGGTATGAGGTCTTGGTGACTGACCTCGTTTCATGTTGTTTGTCTTGTTTTGTCTTTTTATATGGGCTACTATCTTTCTCTCTTTTTTCTGTCCTGTTATTTTTCTTCCCTTTAGGAAAGTATGTCTAGGCTACAAAAGTTAATTGTTGCTTCATTAAATGTGAAGGGTCTTAGACATCCAGTGAAGAGACGTAAAATTTAAGAATATTTACACAAGTCTAAGGTTGATATCCGTTTTGTTCAAGAAATTCATGTTAATGACAAAATACTGCATACTATGTCTAGAGGTTGGGTAGGGTTCATAGTTTCATCTCCTGCTGCAAAACGTAAAAATGGAGTAGCTATATTTTTCTCACACAAAACTCGTGCACAAATTCTGTCACATCACCATGACGCAGATGGTAGATTTGTTGCTGCTCAAGTTCTTATTGATAAACTTACTTTAAATTTGATTAATATTATGCCCCTACCTCTGATGACCCTGCATTTTGGTCCTATGTCTCTGATGAAGCACTCAAAATTGGCAATGCATCCCTCATAATCGGAGGTGATTTTAATCTTATCAGGGATCCTTTGTTGGACCGGTCTTCTGCTTTTAAGTTCCGGCCTCGCAAGGCTTTTTTTGCTTTGAAATCTTTTCTTTCCGTTACCAAATTGGTAGATTTTTGGAGACTGGAACACCCTATGGACAAAGATTTTACATTTTATTCTAATGCTCACTCTTCTCTTTCTACAATTGATTATTTATTATCCTCACGTAATTTATGTCACATGATTAGTGAATCAGTTGTTCACCCTATCACGATTTCAGACCATGCTTTAATTTCTTTTTCTTTATCTATTTCCGATCCTCCAATTTCTAATAAAAGATGGAGAATGAACTCGGAAATAGTTCTTAACCCCACCAATGCTAGAACAAGCATTGGCATAGCCAATAGGTCTCGCCTTTGGGACCTTATAACTGTTTAGCCAGAGATATTGGCTTTTCCAATGTCTTTAAGCTTTCATAGAGCAGCGTGGCTGCTGTGCAGCATGTTGAAAAGTCATAACAAAAAAGTGTTATAAGCATTTTTGTTACCTTATATATAACCAAGAAAACATTATGTACAGCTGAATGACTAATAAAAAAAGAATTAACATAAAAATCATTTCTTCAAATTTTTTTGTACTTGCAATGTGTGTGAATGTGATCCTAGTGAAAAGGAAGAATGGCATTGCTCACAGGGAAGTTATCCACTGGATGAAGTGGGCTGATCCAATGCCATGTGCTGGAAGTTGTAAGGCGGGGAAGAAAACTATGAATGAGATAACAAAAGACCAATGAATGAAGTGGGCTTGCTTATGCATACATTTAGGAATCAAAAGGTCTTGGCTAACGCCAGGCCAACTAAAGCAATAATAAATGGGCAAAGTCAAAAAGATTATCACACCACTTTTCTTCTCTAAATACTTAAAAGTGCAGGAAGAGATGAATTAGCCAGCAGCTCGTGTGCGGGTCTGCCGTGTGTTTCTGTGCATGTGTTTAGATTGGGCTATTAGTTTTAACATGAAGCACAGGCCCCGTGATCTCCGCAGGGAACAGGCAGCAACTGCCTGCATAAAGACGAGTTTTCGGATCACTGACATCACTCCATGAAAACAAATGCTGTAGAATGCACTTGGTGGTGAATAAATGCATGTGCTGTCACCGACACACGGCTGTATCTGTCCCTGTCTCCTTGGTGGGGTCTCTCTGATCCGGTGACGTGAACACAGCCACTCCTGGCAGGTTTGAGCTATCAGCCTGGCGTCCCTAGATGGCATCGGGGAGGAGGGTGAGATAGGGGACGGGGGTGGGACACAGGGCTGCCAGGTCTAACGGTGCATGCAGCATCCTCAGGAAGGGGCCTGGAGCGCAGTGGGGACAGGTGCCTGCAGCAGCTGCAGCGCACAGAACGGGGGTAACACTGATTCGTGCTGTGGAACTCTAGAACAGAAGCGTGTTAATGCATCCTCAAGCAGCCGGAGTGTGAGCTGGCTGTATTTAGAGGGAGGCGAGGCAGAAGGACGAGTGGCGACAAATTACAGACCAAGCGACTCCCGGCTGGCAAACAGGCCTGATGTGACGGGCAAAATGTGGACACAGCTGCCTTCTCGCGAGTACACTCACGTTAGTAGGTCAAATAATAAAAATTGTATTTTTATGTAGCTGTAATGGCGTAATGATTTATTGGGGGAATATTGCGATGGGAGGGGGAGCCATAACACTGAGAATATCAACGAGTCAAAATGCGACAGATTCAAGTTATATTAATAAGCCCCGGTCGTGACTAGTAGGATATCTCATAATGTATACCAAAGGGAGTCACCGTTCCGGAGTGGAGATGGAGAGGAGGGAAGTAGGGGGTACTCTTGTCTTGTGCTACTCGGCTTGTGGGAGGCAGGGTGTCCTCATCTTGATGCCCTCACACACCCCGAAGGATGTCATGCTTCATCATTGGGCTTTTGCGCCTCGTCGGCCCGGCGCTGCAATGCCCTACGGGTCCCCCAAAGGGTCTCTTTTTCGGAGATCTTTTGATGAAGCCGTATGGGTGCGTGGGTGTAAGTGGCAGTGAAGTCCTAGAAAGTGTATTAAAAAATGGCTGGAGGGAGAGTGATTAATTTTTAATAAAGTGATCCCTCTGTCATTATTAAAACAAAGTGTATGGAGCTGCTTTAAGGGGCATTATGTCCCTTGGTAGCTGGGTGATTATATGTCCCTAGTGGGCATATGTTATGGTCAACATGTTTCGCGCTTCAGTGGTCTCAGGGGGAGATCCAAGACGCTTCGTCAGGACCAAATAAGAAATTTATATCTACAGTGGCCCGAAAATTTCGGTGCCCCCGGATAAATGAAAGGAGTAGAGATTCTGAAACGACAAGAGTCAAAAAACAAAGATACAATTTGCCATTAGGGTATTAATACCAATGGAAATTATGCTCAGGTCTGGGTTCTCCATTGGAGGGCCAGGTGCTTGTAGCTCGTAGCGTGATCATTGCTGTTAATGGTCGCGGTATGTATACGTAAGCTAAAAGGTGCTGTGATCTTTCTAAAAATTGTTAAAAAGGAGGTTATAACTAGTTGACAGACAGACGTATAAGATCAATGATTAGTGCTCAGAGAATGGTGTCAGGGTTGTTCTCTGTATCAGTATTTTTATTTTGTATTTGTGAACATACCCTGGTTATATCGAGTAGGCGTGAATCGTATAAATAGAGTCAAAAATTCAAAAGTGAAAAGGTTCTATTATCCAGTAAGCTCGTGAACCTTTTAAATCTAGGTAAGTAATACCGTTAGGTCCTACCATTGATGGCAAACCTCGAGACGCTGTGTTTTTATGCCTAAGTACTTAGATAATATATCTCACCCCTTAGTAGGTAGGGTAAGATCCCATGAGATCAGGGAGGGTCACTTGAGAGCTATAATGGGAAGGAAGAAACAGAAAACCACATGTGTCATTTTTACAGGGCTTCCTAAGGCTCTAAGTTATAACTCACAGTTGGTTTTTAGAAATTGAAGGGAGAGGATGCCACCATGTGCAGGATCTGTCCTGGACTGATCTTGCCCCTTAGTTACTCACAGTTCTCTCGGTGCATCTGGGCTGTGTCACCTGTGTGCCTCTCGCTGTCTCCGCCGGTGGGGAAGTGAAAATTCTGTCTCCTTTTATAGGAGTGGCCTGCTTCCGGGTGGGGCGTTAATTGTTTAATCACTGCATTGATTGGCAAGTTTTGGTTGTTACTATGCGCTCCTCGATGGTTGTTCCGTGCGTGTCTCTTGGCAGACTTTATGATTTTTTGTGGGTAGTTTCTTTTTTCCAGATTTTTGCTAAGTTCTCCTGCCTGTATTTCATAATCGTGGGTAGTGCTGCAATTTCTCCTCAGCCTGAGGAATTGGCCGAAGGGGAGATTTTGTCTCAAGGCTTTGGTATGGTGGCTGTCGTAGGGCAGTAAGCTGTTGCGATCTGTGGGCTTCCTATATGTCGTGGTCGACAGTTTTCCATCTTTGAAGAGAATTAGTAAGTCCAGGAATGGTATTTCTTCACTTGAGGTTGATAGTGTGAATTTGAGGAAGAGGTCCTGTTGGTTGATCCAGGAGTGGAATTCTTTACATGATCCTCTGTTCCCATCCATAGCATAAGTACATCGTCTATGTACCGTTTCCACTCTTTTATTTCCGAGTGTTAAGGACATCCTTAACACAGACGACGATAATAATGAATGTCTTAGACAACTAACTGACACGAAATACTACCCTCATTGAGCGTTTCCTGCCTCTTAGGCTGACAAAAACTTTTAGCAGAAAAAGACCAAGGGAAAACGCGGTCACGGAGCCCATAATCTAAAGATGTAAACCGGATAAATTACTATATTGGGTCAAAAGGGCTCCCAATAATCAGGAAAAGCGCAGTTGTCTCCGAATGACATTAATAAACAGCCCCTTAGTAAAGAACTTCATATTTGAAACAGGTGTGTAGCAGTCCGTCACCCATGCGGATAGCAGATCAAGTTAATTCTGTTACAATGCGCACATGCCAGAAGGCCAAGAATACCG
This sequence comes from Calotriton arnoldi, assembly GCA_963921515.1. Taxonomy (NCBI): domain Eukaryota; kingdom Metazoa; phylum Chordata; class Amphibia; order Caudata; family Salamandridae; genus Calotriton; species Calotriton arnoldi. Next base: position 1,600,928 of record CAWUFW010001323.1, on the reverse strand, counting down.
CATGTATGTGCAGAAAAAAAAGTAAAAAACAAAACCAACAGAAACAAACGTCCCGGGCATTCACACAAATAATACAGATTGTGTACTGAAAACAGTCACCCCTGCGGATAGACTAGATATTATAAGGCAATACAGCAAGCCTGTCAGAATGGATTTAGCATAGTAGAAACGTAGATGCCGCCGATATCAACAATCGCGCCCTAAAAACCCCTATTAACTAAATAAAGCATCTCTTACAGCAAGTCCGCGGCAAACCGTCACCACGCCCACCAGGTAGAAATCAACTGACCAGTTGGCGCCGAAGAGCTATAAGGGCATACGTGAGCTGAGTAAGACGTGCAGTGATAGGTTAGCGCTATTGCCAATGGTAAACAAACATGGAACGTTGGAGTCCGCCGCGTAGTGAAGTAATGAAGCCATTGTGGAATAGTGAAGGAGGGGAGGAGCGAAGAGAAGAGAAGACAAGCTGTCGCGTCCGTCTCACGCCGTGAGTAAAGCATCCAGTCCCCGCGTGCACATCTTCTGTCCGTCCGCGTGCACATCTGGAATCCGTATTTATTCCAAAAGGCCCTCGCATGGCGAGAGCAGCGCCAGGCGAGACCTAAAAATGGCCTCAGCTATTTCTGATTATTTTTCGAATAATAAGTCCTGTGACACCTCTAAAATCATACATTGGGATGCTTTTAAAGCTTATATCCGTGGAGTTGCAATTTCTATTATGGCACACGAAAATAAATCTTTTTATTCCCACCTCAATGAATTGGAGACACAGATTGCAGCAGTGGAACGACTTTTTATCACATCTAGAGATCCACAATATAAATCCCAACTTCAGAAATACCGCTACGAATATAATGGTATGCTTAGTAAAAGAGCAGGTTTACTTATCTCAAAAGAAAAGTCAAATTTTTATTTTTATTCTAATAAATCGGGTCGTTTGCTAGCTAATTATCTACGTCTCAAACGTGAAAGAGTTCTACACTTACGTATTATTTCTAACCACAATCGTTTTCGCAGGGAGCTAAAAACATGGCTGTTTGACAACTAACTGACTCTCCTCGTCCAAACTAACTCCTGAGACTCCGCAAGCGCCATGAGACTTCCGGGTGATATGTGCGCTAAATAAATACTCCTGATTTGATTTGATTTGAAAGAGTTCAAATTCCAGCCATCAAGACGAATGAAGGTACATTGGTGACGGAGGTTGAGGACATACTGAAAGAGTTTCTTTCATGCTAATCTTCTTTATATCATGAACCTCTTACACCTAATAATAGTGTTATCAGTGAATTCCTTAATTCCTGTCGATTGCCTCAGATTTTTGATAATGATAGAGCTACTTTAGAGAACCCTATTGACATCAAAGAAATTTTTGCAGCAATTAATGCTTTAAATTCCAAAAAAACTCCTGGCCCGGATGGAATTCGGCCGAATTCTATAAATGCTATCAGGACCAATTATCCCCTTTTTACTTTCCCTTTTCACGGAGTTTCAGCATACTTCCATGATGGGGGATCTTTTAATGAAGCCACGATAATTGTTCTCCCCAAACCTAATAAAGATCATACTTTAGTCTCAAATTTTCGGCCCATATCTTTAATCAATCAAGACTGTAAAATAAATGCAAAAGTTTTAGCGAATAGACTATCACCCCTACTATCCAAAATTATACAATCTGATCAAACTGGCTTTATGAAAGGTAGATTATCCGCTCATAATACCCGGTTGCTCTGTCATACCTTATCTCTTGCCAAAGAAGCAAGTGGACCTATTGGTGTAATGGCCTTAGATGCAGAAAAGGCATTTGATTAGGTTAATTGGCAATTTTTATTTAAAACTTTAGAAGCTTTCTGTTTTGGTCCTATTTTTATTAATATGACTAAGGCTTTGTATTCAGCCCCATCAGCCTCTATTTTAGTCAATGGTTTGTGTTCCACTTCATTTCGGTTGTTTAGAGGCACTCGGCAGGGATGTCCTCTCTCTCCTTTACTTTTTCTTATTGCAATAGAACCCCTCCTATGCTCCCTTCGTAATAGTGATACTTATACAGGTGTTGTTTTGAAAGATACTACCATTAAACTTTCGGCCTACGCTGATGATGTATTGTTATATGTTACTGACCCTTCCACCTCTATACCTATTATCCTTGACATTATTCATAAATATGATGAGGTTTCTGGTTACTCCCTGAATACTAATAAGACAGAATTTTTTCCATTAAATGCCTTTTGTAATTCTACAATGTTGGAGAATACTGATATAATTTGGTCTCCAAAAAAACTCAAATATTTAGGGATAATTTTTACCGGTTCGGTTAAAGATACAGTTGATAACAATTGTTCTGTTATTTTAACAAATACCAAAGAGAAACTTGATCGATGGTCTAATCTACATCTAAACTGGTGGGGACGCATTGCAGCAATTAAAATGTCTATAACTCCACAAATTCTATATCTACTGTCTATGTTACCCTTCTCCTTCCCGTCCACTTTTTATACTAAAATATATAAATTATTTACTAGATTCCTCTGGAATAATAAGCCTGCACGCATTAGTCTTAAGACTTTACAATTGCCCAAATGTGATGGTGGGGTTGGTCTTCCAGATCTGAAAAAATATCATTTTGCATTCCTTGTGGCATAATGTTCTTTATGGTTCCACACTGTCCCCCTCTCTAATGCACCTAAATGGCTTCTCCTGGAAAAAAATATTTTGGCTCCATACCCTTTATTTGCTTTTCTCACCATGTCCAATGGCTCTTTTGGTAAGTGTTCCCCTATTCTTGCCATCTCTAAAATTGCCCTTTTATCATTTGATAGTAATTTTTCTACTACTTTGTCTTCCACTAAAAAGTTTCTCTTTGGTTCAATCCTAAACTCCAATATCATAAACATATTTCTTTTTGGAAATTATGGCTTGCTGCTGGTATTTTCTTTGTTGCAGATATTTGCCAAGATGATATGTTTTACACATTTGATGTTATTCAAGCCACTTATAAGCTACCATTGTCTGAGTTGCCTAAATATACATTGTTATGTAATACGATTCTTAATGCGTATCCCCAACTACTTTCTATGTCTCGGTCTTCTGGTATTGAATTTTGTATTTCTGTGTTCAGCCGTTCAGGACATACAGCATCTAAAGTATATAAAAAACTTACCACTTCAAATTCCTCCTTTGCACATTTGAATCAAAAATGGTCCCCGCACTTAAATCTTCATACACTTAGCATATTCTGGAAGGACATTTGGTATTCCAACACGGCTAATTATCTTCCGGCCACCCTTATACAAACTAATATTTACTTACTCTATCAATGCTTTTGGACTCCTGACAAATTATTTAAAGCTAAACTTCTAGATACTCCAAATTGTTGGCACTGTCAATCTGTAACTGGTGACCTACGACACTTATTTTTCAATTGTTCTATCATACATCAGTTTTTATCAGAAATATGTCTTTTTATTACACAGATCCTTAAGATCCAAACAACTTTATCATTTCATGTTCTAATTCTCAAATCCTCTCTCTTTAAATCCATTTTATCCCCTATGGATTGTAAATTATTGGATTTCCTTATTTCTACTGCACTCAAATCTATTGCTTGTAATTGGAAAGACGCTACTTCACGTTCGGTTAATGCATGGTGGGAATGGATTATTTTTCTTAGACGCGGGCAATGTTTTTATCCACACTCTCATAAGGACTCTTCTTCTTCTAAGTCTAGTATGTGGTCTAGTTTAGATTCCTACATTAGTACATGTTCTACAATTTAGGAAACTTATTTCCATTTGTAATAATTAATCTTTGCTTACTGTAGCCCTTTTATGTTTATTTTATTATTTATATCATGTTTGTACTATTATGTAATGTTGGTATCGCTATTCTACTTTTTCTTATATATTGTAGTATGTTTTCTATACTATATGGTTCGGTATTATTTTTTGTATTGTGTTTCATATTTATGAACATTTCTTCAATAAAATATTTTGAACACAAAAAAAAACAAAATGAAGCATAACTTGTGGGTTTTGGTGCTTTGTGCACCAAAATCAGTCATTTATCAAGAACGTTAGTTAGACATCTCACGCTCTCCACACCTATTCTGCAACAGTCAAGGCCTTTGGCCGCACAACAAGCAGGTCAGTCACAAGAAGTGCATCATTCTTACTGCCTAATGTTGCCCAATAAATCTGACTATTGTGGCAGGTCAAACCCTCCTCAATTTATCAGAGGAAAAGGCTCAGAAGAAAAGAAAACCTGGAATTTGATGTGTTAAATACTGATCCTGCATGTTATGGGTCAGTCTCAAGTTTAAAACTTGAAATAGGAGGTATTTACTACAAGTGGTAAGTATCTTACCCTCCTCTCTTCCTCACAACTTGTACTCAGAGACTAAATATTGGAGACAACATTTGGAGTCAGATGATTGCTGTTTGGGCAGGTATTTATACATTGACACTAACTTCTTAAAACATTTTGAAGATCAGTTCGAAAGTGGGAACCATATTGTGAGCAAAATGTCTGTCTGAATAATTTACGCTTGGGTACAATTTAGCACATGAAGCAATACTTAGGATCTCACCCTGAGTGATGACGTTTTACCGTTACTGTATTCTTCTTAAAAACATTTGTTTAAAATGCCTTGCGTAATTCTGAGGCTTTTACCGCATGCAATAAAACCACATACATTAAAAACAAGCATATGACAGAACCAATAGCGTTTGCCTTTTTGACCTATTGGCTTTGGCAATGTTTTTGACACTGCTTCACATTGGGGGGAAAAAGTAAAAAGAAAAAAACCCAATGCACAATGACTTCTGCGGGCTCGCGTACACATCATAATGCTACAGAGAGACAACTTGATGATGCATGCAAGTGCATTCAGCATGACATGGCCGCCATTTTTCTTTTACCATTCCAAGATGGTGGCCGCCACTCTTGGAGCTGTAAATTAAAAGAAAAAACTTCTAAGCGTGCAAAAGTTAATTTGAAAACAGGGGCAGATCGGTGCCAAATTTCAGCTGCCGGGTCATCCTAAAAATTTAAAGATATATATATAAACGCAATGTGAGGGGTGGGGAGCAGTGAAGGCATGTTTCAGTGAAAATTCAACACGGAGATCGGGGGAAGCAACGGGGAGTGGGCAAAGGATAGAGGAGCAGTGGAGGCCTTTGAGGCAAGGAGGAGGGGGAGAATTTTGTTTAAAAAAAAACAAAAGACCAAAGAGAGAAGGGGAAGGAATGGGCGGGCTGGGGATTGGGGGCGAAAAGAAAAACACAGAGCACGAGGGGGAGGTATAGGGGGGCAGCACATGAGGGAGAGAGCAAGTAAAACACATGTAATCTCATGGACCGCTGAAAGAAAAAGAAAAGAATAGCCCCTGAGTGTAAGCAGTGGATGGACACAAGTCATTTAATCAAAAGGATGGTAAAGAAACTATGCTCCTGAGGGGAGACATGCACAAGAAGAGAAAGGAAAGCCAGTGAATAAAAAGCAAGCAAATGAGAATGACAAGAAAGCCAAACCAATGGTAAGCAATGAGCTGGCTCAAAACCCACCGCATGTTAGTCCACAAGAGACCAGACCTAAAAGCCAAGTTCAAACTGAAGGCGCGTGCGTAGATGAGAGGAATTATCTTTCAGTGGATCCTAAACTCACAATTCGGTAGTAAATGATGCAGGTCCCTCAAAAAAGGCCTCGGTAACACTTTCAAAGCTGGAATAATCAGTAGATAATCATTAAATGAAAAGCAACTTCGAAATTAAAGGGGCCTTTCAGTGAATATATCACAATACATCTCAAAACCCAAGCAGACATCATCAAAAAGCAGCTTGCTAGGACGCCTGTCATCGATGACTGTTAGCCACGTGGGACTTGGCAATGACAATTGTTCTTTTTTCTCTACATGCATGATCCCTTTAAATCAAAACAAATTCTCACCTACCACACCAACTCATAGGAGTATCACAAGGGCCACCATAGTGACCACCGGATCACCACAGTGGATCCATCCCACACAATCGTGTGAACAATGAACGCTGTCTAATTTATCAGTCCATACAATCAGTCAAGAGCACCAGCACCGATGTACTGAATGGGGGCGTTTCCTTGCAAGTTGGCAGAATCCAAACCCAATACACCACGCAGCGCTGCTGGAGGAAGAGGACCAGGGTGCACAGCGCCAGAGGGAAGTACCATTCCCGGCCTAGACCAAGACGAGGGCCCTGGACTCCAAGGGCCAGACTCCAATCATTGGACACTTCAGAGCCTTCAATGTCCACAAGTGTTCAGAAGCGGTACATGATGCACCCCAACAAATGCAGAGGTCATCAGATACAACATCATCAGCAATCATTTCTGAACTTACCTACATAACACAAATGATCCTTACCTGGAAATAAAACAAAGCCAAATGTATGGTAAGCTCAAAACTGGCACTGGTGGTCACGGCAGCATTGGCGGCGATGGTGGCAGTAGCAGGACCACTCGGTGCACTGAGAGAGGGTGCAGATAGATGCACACTGGAGAATCCCTCATCCCAATCTGTGGCCTCTGCTTGGTGCGACCTGAAGAGGAATGGGGTGATTAGTGTATGATTCAGGTATAGATGTCTACTCATCGTTAGTCGCGGAGGATGATGTAGAGCTTCCGAAACCCATGGGAAATGCCATCATCTTGCCGTCATGGTCCAACCCTGGGTTAAGTTTTATCCATCACAATGTGGGATGCTGTGAGGGTCACATCTTAATATCTGACAAAACTACAAAATGCCCCACTTTTCTCAATGTTTCCACCAAGGGCATTCCTCTAAGTGATGCCTGGATGTATGTTTGCGGTGACAAGCTGTAGAGAAATCACTGAACTTTGGATGTGGAAAGGTGCTGAAAGACCATTTGTTCACAATTTTGCCATAACTCTCCCACCCACAATAAAGCCCATCATTATATCACACCTGCATGCTGAGTACACCTTCTGTCTTGATCCATGTCCCGTACTTGTGTGTGCCGGTCAGGCACAGGGACACGCTCCTCTAAACTTCAGTGATGCTCCAGTCTTCCTCTGCAGAGGACGTCAGCAATACATCCAGAGCTTAGGTGAACCTTTGCAGCTGCAATGCCTGCACTGTGTGAGATTTGCACGTAAAATCAAGATAAACTACATTTCCCATAATGCCGCCGGACTCTCTTGAGACTAGCAGTGGTGGTGGCCATCTTAAATCCATTGAGTATAAGTTCTGCGTAGTTCAGGCAATCATGATCCTGTGTTGCTGCAGCCGGAACCTTGTTGCCAGGAGACTGGAATTCATTGCAGTTTCATCCAGTGTTGTCATAGAACTTGTTTTCAAAAAATTTCGAAAAATGTAAAGAACTAGGAAGTTATGGGTCATCTATTTCTTGTCTTACTCAGCGCCTAGATGTCTCCAGGTGATTGCTTGTGCTCAATAAATATGTTCATGCATTCATTCATTCATTCAATTATCATGGATAAACATTATTGCCCAAGGATTTAGACTTCAATTTGCACTTTATTATTGTAACGTTCCTTTCAATTATGAACTTTACACCCCAGAGTTATCCTTCCTAGGATGAGTTAATCTGTTGCATCTATTTACAGGAGGAACACGTGAGTCCTCTATATTGTACAGACTTTGTTTACGTCACTTGAATCACACATATTGCCCATGGCGGGGAAGTGAACGTACATTGCCAATAGTAAGAGCACTACACCCATGAGTATTCCTTATGTTACAGAGGATCATCAACGTGAATTGAGAACAATTCAGATCACAGACTTGATTTCTAACGCACTGAAGGTAGTTATAGATTTAAGAACATGTATTACAGTTCTGGTTATTGCATATGATAATTACAAAGGTGATTTATATCTTTCAGCACCAGGAAGTTATAGATTATCAGCAGAGACAGAGAGTGGGCCATACAGAGATGGTGGCAAGGGATATCATATGACACAGTAGAAATAGTGAAATGTAATGTCAGTGACCAAATACAAAAGTAATGACTTCTTGTCGTATTTATTTATTTGTTTTGAAAGTTTTATAGAGCGCGAGTATCAGAGCGCTTTACAGGTAAGTGTCTTAGATGCATAGGTACAAGGTAAAAACATAACGATCCATGCTGATCAATGATAGTGAACACACCCTATAGTGAGTACAAACGTTCTATAAATATCCGGCATAATATAGATATAATAAATTGGATACCTAGGTGGACAGTCAGCACTATAAAGTTCCATGTAGACATAGTGACAGTAGTGCATGCTCAAGTGAATTTAGCCATGAGAAGCGATTTCACTTCTTTTGAAAGATGCAGTAGAGGGATTAAGTCTAGTCTCTGGGGGCAGAGCATTCCAAATTCTGGGCGCCATCCCTGAAAAGGTTCGGTTGTACGTTTTTTTCTTGTTGAATCTTTGTGGTTTCAGTAAGAGGTTTTTCGCACTTCTTGAAGATCTGATCCCACCTGAGGGCGCCAGTTTCTGTGCCAGATAGCTGGGTGCGCTGTGATAAATGGCTTTATGTGTCATACATGCTATTTTCAAATGAATTCTGGCTTCGAAAGGTAGCCAGTTAAGGGATTTTAGGTCCGGGGATATGTGGGAGCTTCTTTTGGAGCCAGTGATAAGTCTCGCTGCGGCGTTGATTGAGGCTCTTAGTGGGGCCGTTGCAGCTCTGGGCAGGCCACAGAGAGAGACACTCCCGTATTCCACTCTTGGGATGACTAGAGCTTGTACTGCCAGCTTGAAGTCCTTTTCAGGTAGGAAAGGTTTCAGTTTTCTCAAAGTATTTATCTGAAAGTTTGCTCCCTTTGTTGCGTTGCTGATGTGTTTCTGCATTTTGAGGTTTGTGTCCAGCGTTATTCCCAGCGATTTCGCGGAGTCAACGATGAGGGGTTGGCAGTTGAGTGCTGTAAGGTGTTTGATCCATTCTTGCATTACTGGTACTTGGGCGGGAGGAGCAAGTAGGAGGAATTCGGTTTTGAGGGCGTTCAATTTTAGATGGTTTTCTGCCAGCCAAGTCTGAGTTTTTCGGAGAGTTGTGTTGAGTAATTTGATGATGTAATTAGATGGCAACACCTCTGAGTACAGGTTGAGTCTGACAGTGAGAACAGGTGGGGTGCAGATATCCGGTGTCTCTGATTCTCTCTGTCTTGTCCCATTCCCCTCTCCCCTGATCTACTGCCAGCCGGCATAGATATTGTTGCATGGTCGTCAGTGGGTTCAGGACAGTGCGCGTACGAGCATCGCTCCTGTTGTATCCAATACTAGGTGTGCAACAGTGACACCTTGGAAGTCTCCAAGCTCAACACTTCCTACATAAGTGCTCTGGGAGTCCTCTGTGATCCTGCACACTTTTCAATGACCTCACCATTGCGAACACCATTTCTGGGTTCGCGCATGTGCAGTAACTGCACAGACACTAAAGTCACAAGCTGCCTCAGTACTTGTGTGTGTGCTAAAACAATTGTATTGTGTGCACTCGTAAAACTGCAACGGTTTTATTGTGTGTGGAACATTCTGCTACCATACAGTGTTTTCACTCATAAATACGTGTGTTATGTTTAGTTTTACCAAAGAGTACAGTTATTTCCCAACACAGAGCTTTATTGCAGTTTTACCTCAATGTAGGAAAAGAAGGTATAAGAGATTTTAGGACAGGGCTGAACAACAAAAGCACCGGACAAAGCGCACACCAGATGTTCAGGACACTGCATCACCATTGAAATGTTTTCATTTAGATTAATTGTGGGTGAAAGTATCATACAAGTCTGGCATGGATCCTGCCCTGAACCTGCTTCGAACGCCCCTGTTTTAGAAATGCTGTTATTCTTGCCCATATCTTCTGAAATGTGGGATCCCTGCTTCTCTTTTCATTCCTTGCAGGTACTTCTGGCCCCGCTCTGTCAGATGCAGAAGGTGGTCCCTGCTCCTTGCTAGCTCATTAGATTCTTGCCGCCTCTTCGAGGTGGTTCGGCTCATTAACCTCCCATTACAGTTGCCCTCCTCCGTCTTTTTCAAGTGGAGTTCATTTTCTTTTCCATTAAAAAGCAGATTAATTCAGGCTGTGGCACCGTGGGCACAGACCCATGGCATCATCCATCATGTTGGGTACCATGGTGCATTCACAGAGGATGCTGTGGGGTAGCGCTGAGTGAGGGCACACCAGGCGCATGTGCTGCTCTGGGACTCCCCCCACTGGACGTAGGACGCCATGACACGTACTCACTGGTCTCATTCCTAAATCTGCTCCCAGGGTCCTAAGACCTCCAAGGCATGCACTCTTACTCAGTTCATGAATTTACAAAACTCCATGCTGAACTTGGAAACATGCGCCAGTCGCAGCTTTCCAGGCATAATCCGGGACAGCTTTGTGAATTTATTTTACACATGCAAGAACGCGCATACGTATTCTCAGATTAAAAACATGTTCAAATGCACTTGCTAACATTTTTCTTTTCCCCCCTCCATTTCCCAGAAATCTTTCCCCCATGTAACCTCACTCACCCCTGTTAAATTTGGCGGTTGTTCAGTTTCCCTTCTGACACTGGAAATAGATTTACACCTACCCTTGAGCGGAGTAAATCTCTAAGCATTTTAAAGGCGTGGACGGGGGCATAAAATGGTTCACACATAACAGCCAAGGTGTAGGTTTGTGGGTGTGCCTTCCTTCCCAGAAACGTGCACTTTACACTCACTGGAGTAGATTTCCTCGTTTGGAGACATCAACAAACGAAGGCTACTTGTGCGTCTAAGTTTGACTTATATTCACAAACAGCTTCACAAATGAGGTCTGTTGTATTTAGTTCCAAGTGGGAGCAAAGATCACCATACATTTGCCACTCATGCTGGTCCAGTTTCCAAACCCGCAGACTTTGGAAATGGCTTCTATAGCAAGGATTGTTCACCAGGATTGTGGCTAGGAATATCGAATCCCGAATATCGAAAAGACACAAGATTGTTACAATATCGAGAGAGGAAATATCGAAAGGCAAGTGCATAAGGAGAGGTACGAATTTACTATTCTTAACTCCACACCTACGTACTTTGAAGATGTATTTAAGGCACATATATGGAGTTAGGAATAGAAGATGAATGAAAACATACCTTTTGAAGTTTTGTCCCACGATATTGTTGTAGCAATATTCTCTTTTGTCGAAACTTTATGATTTGACATTGCCAGCTTGTACCCACACCAGATGGCGAACCCTAGATAGTGAGGTATGATGGTCCCTTGATGTTGGATACGTCATCATCGAGCTCCCACTGAAGATGGGTTACAAGCTCTAGGAGGCCAGGTCGGGTAGCCACGCGCTATACAAAAGCAGCAGAATTAAAAGCATAAGAGCATTTTGAAGCAAGTCCTTGATAAAAGATGAATTATGGTGCCAATGGCATGCACCCATTGTCATGCATCGATCACCTTTTGTTATATCATTGATCCTCTGTAGGTGGTAGATGCTCCCTGTCTGAGATCAGAGTGAGACGTCTCACAAAGGGACACCCTTCAGCCTTAGCAATGCTTGTAAATGTAATAGGCTGCAACCAAGGCTGAGTTTCCCAGAGCAGTTGAAAAAGCAGGCGCTTCTAAAAACATTTACTGTCAGTTTCAAACACTTTTTCTATAAGCTGCAAAGTGAATCCCAGCCTTGGCTGTGTTGCTTTTAAGTGCACTCCAAAGGCTGAGGAGAGGCAACTTCTCTTACTGACAACGTAAAAGAGCAGGAGAGGGAAGCACCAAGGGGAAGGTTATACCATGATTCATTTTAGTCTGATACTGCTGCTGCTGTTGCTGTCTGCTGGGTAGGGGACTCCATCCCTCAGAAACCAAAGCGCCAGGAGGCGCCAACGCGATTTCCCGCGCCGGCAGACGCTCAAAACAGCTTCAGGCTCCCGCAGCGCGGGACGCGCGCAGGTTCGCCCGGGCAAAGCCCAGGCCAAGGGCGGGCCCGTCCGTGCCCGTCAGAGCCCGGAGGAGGCTGGGCTGGGCCACCCCCCTGAAATCTGCATCTTAAGGACTTGGACTGCTTCTCTCTCAAGGTACTGCGCTCCATTGACTCTTCAAGCTGTACTTAGGCCCCTCTAGTTAAATTGCATCTACCTCCCACTGCAGTGTACATTTGTTGTCATGGGGAAAAGGAAAGTGACTGAGGGCAGGTCGGGAGGCGCTGTGAAGAAAAAAACAAAGAAACGGATTCAGAACTCAAGTCCTGCGTCAGGGAGGGTTGGGGAGCGTGGGGTGAATGTGCTGGATCGAATTGATAATATAATTGCAGATTGTGAGGACCTGCTTGCGAACCCCCACCATCTTCTGACACTCCTGCCCTTACCACCATGGCTTCCCAAGCACATATTCCCATTGGGCCCACTAATACAGGGTACAGGAACATACCAAGCCTATTTAAAAAAGTGGTCAGCAAGACCCACCCATTGAAAGCACCAAAAGAGCCCTCCGCCAGCCCATTGAGCGAACCCTGCGCGACTGAATGCGTCACGCTAGCTGATCTCCCCCTGAGTATTCGCTTTGCACCCCTTGCAGAGCAACCCTCCACAAACGATGTACTAATACGCATAATAGACTCGGGACCCACAAGCCTAGCAGCTGACAGGCCAAATACGAGCCCTTGTCAAGGTGGAAGGTCGGTAGTCAGCGAAACACCACCCTCTCATTTAGATCTCCAGAGGGAAATAGTAGCCCTAAAAGAAACTATGAAGACTCTGGCTGCCATAATGTCGAGGCTGCACCTCAGATTAGAAGAATGCAGTAGATTCGAATCCTCCCCACCCGTACCTCTCTCAAGCATTAACATAAACTCATTCTCGAGTTCTATCACCCCCCATAGCATGCAAACAACATGCAACGCTCCTAATACCAATCCCGTATCCTCGTTTGGTACCTCAGGCCACTATGACAGGGTCCCTTGCAATTCAACAACTGCACATGGCAAGTACCAGGAGGGACCTCGGAGGGAACACAGGGCTTTTTTTAGGGGCACAGCAGGACTAGGGACGTCCATAGAGCAAGAACCACCACGTCCGAGCACAGGCTGTAGTATGGTGCCTTCACTCCATCGACTTCACCATTCCACTCACACTGCTTCCCAGTCTACTACTATTTACATGATCAACGTACCTAAGGTTGACTGCAATATCACCAAACACGAGAATGGTGAAGCCTTAAAAAACAAAGTTATACACAGGATTAGGCACACAAGGGGATGTAGATCTATAATAAGGGATGACATCTTGCGAGCAAGAAGACGTGTCTTAAACAACAGCACTGTTGACGCAATAGAGCTTACCCTAGCTAGCTAACATCTAGTGCACAACTTAGTTGCCCTTGAAGCCAGAACCTGCCCACCACCTGCCACAAACATCCAACTGAAGTTGAACATCCCTAGTCTGGCGGAACCTGTTAAGACTGCTCTGTTGCCTCTAAGGGACTCCCCTCTCTCGACCCTGTCCCAGAACGACTGACTGCCCCCAGAATTCCCTCAGGAACCTGTGCGCCTCTTTAACATCGACTCTGACTTTATTTTTTCTATGCTGCATACTCGACAGGAGGGTCTTACCCAAAGCACTGAGTCAATGACACCTAATTCACAGCCTGTCCTAGGCGTAGTCACTACTCAGCAAATGGGAGATTACTTTCAGGCCGGAGACACAAACACATGTATCCACCCAGCAACCCACGCGACTGAAATAGCCATTCCACTCCCCCCTCAGACTCCTCCCTAGATCATAGATATTAGGAAGCTGAAAATAGCGCCATGGAACGTGGCGGGCATAAGGGGGAAGCTTGATCTCCCCCATTGACTTGAGCTCATTAACCGTCACGAGATCTGCATTTTGCAGGAAACTTGGAGCCTGACTCCTATATTCATTCCGGGATTTATGACATTCCCTCAAAACACGGCCGGCCGCTAGGAGGGCTGCTTATTTTGATTAATATCTCACTAAATTGCGACATCGAGGAGCTGCCCATCAATAGCTCAGATATTCTTGGGGTTAGACTAAAAGGTGGCATGGGTAAGAGCATTGGCATCTATAACGTCTACGCCAGGAGCTCTAGAGGAGGTAGTTCCCCAACCCTTCAGGCCTTGGATGAGATATTGGATGCCAAGCAAGATAGCCACCTCCTAATTGTGGGTGGCGACTTCAATGTCACTTACGAGCCACTCGACTGGGTAGACACATATGAGGTTAATGAGGAGGATAAAATGTGGCTGGTACCATCATTGGAGCTCCCTCCTATAAAAAAGTGGTCGCAAGCAGCCCTGCAGTTGAATGCCATAACATAGGCTACGGGCCGCTAATGGTAGAACTTGCTCTGACAAAGGAGGGGGATGACCTTCACCGGGCCAAACGGGTCGAGTCGGATAGATTATATACTCATTGACCTTACATTATGGCCACTAGTACAAGACATGGCTATTATCCCGTCTTGTGAAAGTGACCACAATCTCCTTAGCCTGACTGTTGAGCACCCATGGGGCGAAAAGGTGAGGGCAGCACTCACTACACGTATCACTAAGGAGGTGACCCCTTCAAATGATGAACACCGACTTAAATGGCCCGCAATCATGGCAGACAATTTAAAGCTCAAGACGCTAAAAAGCGATCTAGAAACACATTTGGGGGTATTGCTACCCGCGCCTGACGAACCGATCACAGCGGCAAGTTGTAGTGCCCTACATACAGAGTTCTTCGAACACCTGGCCAGAAACTTTTATGTTCAATCACACAGGGTCAGGCCAAAACAGCAGAGACCACTGGGAACAAATCTGTGGTTCAATAAGGAGTGCAGGGTAAGAAGAAGGAGATTGTCTACAGCCATTAGAAACAGGGATATCCTTCTGAGCTGCAAAATAAGGAGGCACTATAAACTGGCACAAACGAAAGCAAAGAGAGAGTGGGATGAAAGGAGATGGGAAGAACTTGGGGAGTAATCAATCATAGAGGAACGGGGGCTTTTAAGAGACAGGTCCAGCATACATGCCCAAGGACAAGTAGATCAAATAGAAGTATGCAGTTCCTAAAGGGAAAAGGGAAGGTCAGGGAATGGAGGGAAAGGGGGAACCCAGGTGGCAGAAGGATCAGAAAGGGGAGAACACCAATAAGGAGCAAGGGCCCTCACACACAGGTGTCATGCTTCATCATAGGGCAGCTCCTCGTTGGGCTGGCGCTGCAATGCCCAACGGGCCCCTCAGGGGGGCTCTTTGCCGGAGGTCTTTTGATAAACACGCCAGGAGGCCCTATGTGTATGGGTGGAGGGGCGTAGAGTAGTGAGTAGAGTGGGTGTCGTGCGTATGAGTGAAAATAAAAATAGCTATCAGTGCTCCAGGGAACCTTTATTAACTGGACACTGTGCTATGGTTAAAAAAGACTACTGGAGTCTAGGCTGGCAGGAGGAATTCAACCTGTGACAGCTAAATACGTGTAATGACGAGTGAAAGTGGATTTAAAAGGTCGACATGTTTCACGCCTAAATTACTCCAACTGGATGTGTGGCGTTTCTTCAGGACCGGGGGGGTTTTGGGACAAAAGAACCTGATCTACTCTATAGTGTGGGTAGCGGTCATAGGAGTATCCTAAAATGTACCGTCCCAATAGGATGGATTTGAATCAATCCAGAAAAAAGGTGAAACAAATCGTGTTGCGAAGTTCGTCCTTCTAGCGAACCTGGAGGGTGACAAAGGAGAGAAGAGACAATACAAAAAAAGCCATCAAACTATCATTAGAACATTTTGTAATTACTGAGAGCCGCATAGCTCCCCTAGCCATGATGTGTCCATGTGCCTTAACGATGTTCATGTGGAAGACCGAACATGTGGAAAAAACATATGTGAAACAAACACCAGTGTACAGTGGGTCAACAGGTGATGAAGTAAGGAACATGCTAGTTACATACCTATAGACACTATAGGGGAACATATAGCACGCTGGCAGGAGGGTAACTACGGGCGCAGCCCGTGGGGGCAGGCAGAGCCCTACCACCCCAACCGGGGTGAGGCCCAAGAGAAAAGCTAGCTAAGAGGAAGTGCCTCACCTCTGGGGGCATGAGCTGAAGCTTCAGCCAGGATGTCAGCGGACGTCCACAGCAATGGTGGACGCGAGTAACCTGGAGTAAAAGTAGAATCCATGATGGAGATCGTGTTAAAAAAGACATCTAGGCAGTGAAGCAAGGTGAACACTGAGAGCTGCCTCCTGTATGTGGTGCAAAACCAAGAGGGTCAGTTGCTACACGTGTCTCTCGGTCACTCGGTAGGTGTAATTATCTTGAGGATAGTGACCCAACCCCTTGCGGCTAGGGCCAGTACCAGTATGACTAATGTAAATGTAGTCCTGTAGACCTCAGTCAATGAATGGTGTCTGCCTCCGGGATGTATACACGCTGGATGCATGTTGGTTACATGTCCATTGACTCTAATCCCTTTACGGAACCCGTGCTGCATTCAAGGGCATAAAGGTGTGCGCCATGTAAGTAGACTCAGCACACACAGCACCAGGAAAAGGCCCGGCAAGGCCTAATGAACTCTCGGGGTATACCAACCGTAGCGGATTGCAGTGGTAGGCGGTTGTAGTAATGATCATGGGTTGGGAGCCGGGGGTGGTAGTGATGATGGTTCACTCCTATCGGAGAGGAAGGAGGTAATTGATTAATCCGGTTTTGAGGCGTGGGCGGCTGGCAACCCGTATCGTGGTTGTTATGGCTATTACTGTTCTGCTAGCCCAGGTAAACTAGAATATAGGGCTAAAAGCAGAGAGCCGTCAGGGGAATCATCTAGCTTGTGACAGCGTGGAAATTATCTAGCTAGTGACAGTGCGGGAGGAAACTCAGCTGTGCAGGCTGGGGACAGCACTCATGGGTTCCTGCCTCGGGGAAGGGGGGATCCTCTAGCAGGCAGGAGCAGGTTGATGCCGGGCGCAATACCTCACCATCAATTAGATGCTCTCTGGTGTGGGACCTACCCACAAACCGGGATCCTGGGGCGATGTCTCCTTCTCCTGCGAGCGGCGGCTGGATAAACTCTCGCAGTCGTGTGGCAGCAGGAGACAGGGGACTCCAACAAAGTGGTATTAGGCGCCATGTTGGAGAGGTGAAAAAGGTTGACGCCTCTTCACATAGAGGGGGGTCCATTGACTCTAATCCCTTAACAGAACCCGTGCAACATTCAAGGGCATAAAGGTGTGCGCCATGTAAGTAGACTTACATGGCGCACATCTTTATGCCTGCACGGGTTCTTTAAAGGGATTAGAGTCAATGGACATGTAACCAACATACATCCAGCGTGTATACATCCCCGAGGCAGACACCATTCATTGACTGAGGTCTACAGGACTACATTTACATTAGTCATACTGGTACTGGCCCTAGCCGCAAGGGGTTGGGTCACTATCCTCAAGATAATTACACCTACCGAGTGACCGAGAGACACGTGTAGCAACTGACCCTCTTGGTTTTGCACCATATACAGGAGGCAGCTCTCAGTGTTCACCTTGCTTCACTGCCTAGATGTCTTTTTTAACACGATCTCCATCATGGATTCTACTTTTACTACTCCAGGTTACTCACGTCCACCATTGCTGTGGACGTCCGCTGACATCCTGGCTGAAGCTTCAGCTCATGCCCCCAGAGGTGAGGCACTTCCTCTTAGCTAGCTTTTCTCTTGGGCCTCACCCCGGTTGGGGTGGTAGGGCTCTGCCTGCCCCCACGGCTGCACCCGTAGTTACCCTCCTGCCAGTGTGCTATATGTTCCCCTACTTTGTCTATAGGTATGTAACTAGCATGTTCCTTACTTCATCACCTGTTGACCCACTGTACACTGGTGTTTGTTTCACATATGTTTTTTCCACATGTTCGGTCTTCCACATGAACATCGTTAAGGCACATGGACACATCATGGCTAGGGGAGCTATGCGGCTCTCAGTAATTACAAAATGTTCTAATGATAGTTTGATGGCTTTTTTTGTATTGTCTCTTCTCTCCTTTGTCACCCTCCAGGTTCGCTAGAAGGACGAACTTCGCATCACGATTTGTTTCCCCTTTTTTCTGGATTGATTCAAATCCATCCTATTGGGACGGTACTATTTAGGATACTCCTATGACCGCTACCCACACTATAGAGTAGATCAGGTTCTTTTGTCCCAAAACCCCCCCGGTCCTGAAGAAACGCCACACATCCAGTTGGAGTAATTTAGGCATGAAACATGTCGACCTTTTAAATCCACTTTCACTCGTCATTACACGTATTTAGCTGTCACAGGTTGAATTCCTCCTGCCAGCCTAGACTCCAGTAGTCTTTTTTAACCATAGCACAGTGTCCAGTTAATAAAGGTTCCCTGGAGCACTGATAGCTATTTTTATTTTCACTCATACGCACGACACCCACTCTACTCACTACTCTACGCCCCTCCACCCATACACATAGGGCCTCCTGGCGTGTTTATCAAAAGACCTCCGGCAAAGAGCCCCCCTGAGGGGCCCGTTGGGCATTGCAGTGCCGGTCCAATGAGGAGCTGCCCTACGATGAAGCATGACACCTCTCGGGGTGTGAAAGGGCCCTTGCTCCTTATTGGAGCTCTCCCCTTTCTGATCCTTCTCCCACCTGGGTTCCCCCTTTCCCTCCGTTCCCTGACCTTCCCTTTTTCTTCCCTTTTCCCTTTAGGAACTGCATACTTCTATTTGAAGAACTTGGGGAGGCCATTCTGCATCCAGACACTAGGATATTTTGGTCACTCCTGTCCAAGGGCAATTTTGAAAGGTCTCCCCCTCTGGCCAACAACATCCCTGCAAAGGCGTGGCAAAAACATTTTAGCGCTCTGTATTCCATCGCTTGCACCCAAGACAGAGTTCCGATGTTGCTTGACCTATGTCAACCATCATACAGCCTCTTGTTCACTAGAGAGGAAATTTTGGCCTCCCTGGAGGCAATTGCACCAGCTAAAGCCCCGAGTCCGGATAGCATCCCAGGAGACCTTTTCGCTTAGATAGGGAGAACTGGGCAACTTATCTAATGACACTCTCCAATGACATCGCTTGTGGGGAGATGATTCCAGAATCATGGAAAGGGGCCGAAGTGATCCCCATTTGTAAGAAAGGCGACAGGACTAACCCCTCCAACTATCGGCCGATTAGCTTGATCGATTGTGCCCAAAAGGTCTTCTGCCGCTCTCTCCTAGTTAAGATCCAGGATTGGATGGACGAGAATCACATCCTCTCTGCGCTCCAAGCGGGTTTTCCACGGAAGACTGGCACAATCGATCAAGTCTTTTGCCTTGTCATGCTATACTGGAAGGTGGTCCTGCTGGGCAAGGGGAGTCTATATATAGCTTTTATAGACTTAAAAACAGCTTTCGATCTCGTTCCCAGGGACTTACTGTGGCGGGTGCTCAGGGACATGGGCATGCCCTCGGGAATTCTGGCACTCCTAATCAGGTTACACAAAGAGAACTTTGCCCGTGTAAGATGGGGTAGCCAGGGACAAATTACCGATCCCATTAAAATACAGCGGGGGGTCCGACAGGGCTGTGTTTTAGCCCCAACCCTCTTCTCACTTTATATCAACCAAGTAGCAGAGCTCCTATCTTCCATTCCAGTGGATGCTCCCTTGTTAGCAAACCATAAAATAGCCACCTTATTATTTGCAGATGATACCCTTCTCATCTCAAAAACTCCCATGGGCCTGCAAAAACTACTGAACCAATTCAAGGTCTTTTGTGATGGGAGGGGTCTGGAAATCAACACCTCCAAAACTAAGCTAATGCTGCTGAACCCCCACAAGTCCTTCAAGGGAGATCTGTTCTTGGACAATGCTCCTCTTGAGAGAGTCAGCTCCTTCGACTACCTGGGAATCAAGCTGTCGGAGGGTATGACCTGGAAGTTCCATCTTAAGAAGGCCTTCCTCGAATTCTCCCTGGTAACCGGGGCTCTGAGGAAGGAGCATTGTCTCTCCTACACCAAGACAATAGCACCAGCACTGAAACTATATAGGTGCAAGGCTGTGAGAAGTGCCCTATATGGGGCTGAGTTGTGGGGCATGGTAAGTGCAAGTGACCTTTCAACAGCAGAGAACAAGTTTCTTAGAAATGTGGTATCTCTCCCACAAAGCCCCCCTCTTTCTCCACTAAAGCTTGATTTGGGCATCAAGCCTATCAATGACCTAGCAAGGCTTCGCCCCCTCTTATTTTGGCACAGAATGGTCTCCACTCCCGAATTGGCACCTTATGCCGCAGCTTTTAATGAGGTCTGCGCCCTGGATACCACACAAAAAATTGGCTGGATCAAACATGTAAATAGCCTTCTGTCCAGCATTGGTCTGTCAGGGCATAGTACTGGCTGTCCACCAACCCACACGAGAGGTCAGGTTAAAATACTATATTGGGCATGGGTTGAGCAGAACGCATATTCCAAAAGCAACCAGGGCAGACTAACAGAAGAATTCAGAGACTTGAAAGCCTGCCGCTCTTTAGAAAGCTATCTCGATATCATCAAGGTGCCAGCCGATAGGAAGCTTTATATTCAATTCAGGCACGGCAGTCTGCCAATTAATGCTTTTACAAACTCTTGGCTGACTAACAAATCTCAAGCTAAGGGCTGCCCTTGTTGCCCCTGCCCACATGAATCGATAGGCCATGTTCTCTTTGCTTGTACAGCTTATGCGAAACCCATGGGCAAATGGCTAGCCCCAGTGTACAGACAACTTGGGACTCGAAATTCCAAAGTGGCCCTGCGCATACTGAAATCAGCTGCAAGACCTTTATTTGCTTGCGCAACTGCGACATTTCTGGGTCACTCTTGGTCAATTAGAAGGAGGGCGCAGTCAACTCCCTTGCATACTCAGAGAGCCAATGATGTGAAGACTCGCTTACATAAGATCAATTGCTATAGTGGTTACTATTTTTATATTGTAAATAGCTGTTTTCTTATTAATAATTAACAAATTTTTAATTCTGTCCTCGCTGTTTTATCCTGAACGATGGTGCTTTTAATATGCTCTTATGAATTTTGTAGTGTTATGTTTTGGAATGCAAACTCAGGGTCTGACTCTCACAAAACCATTTGAATGCACTTGCACTTTAGACAAGGGTTCTAACCACTCTGCATAGTAACCTCTGACGTGTTTGTGGCACCAAAGCCATGAATTATTTGATAATTGTCTCGTTTACGCATTTCTTGTATGCTGTTATTGCCATGTTAACTCCAGCCAATGTCTTAACTGTATTTTCTTTTAATATCTACTCGAATGTCGACTTTTAAGCCAGAATGTATGAAGCTTGCCTTGAATGGTTGTATCTTTTATGGTTTGTTACCGAAATAAAGAGAGTTTGATTGATTCATTTTATTGTGCTGGTTAAGGTCAGGTGAATAATTCAAGTAAAGTTTCATCTGCCCTCTAATTGACTGTTTGACTCATTCCCATCCCAGAGAATTAAGGCGCTTATACGGACCTGCAACATCATTCAGAGATGTGCCCAACCCTCCCTCCCCAGTGAAATGAGATCAAATGGATGCTCTCACATCCCATTGTTTCAAATTGTAGGACTCTCCTTTCGGAATTTATGTCTGAAAAACATTATGGATCTGTCAGAAACTAGGTCACTAACCATGGTCATTAACCATTTAGTACCTTAATAAACTCACTCTGGTTGTAAGAGAATCTCTGTTCAACTCCAAGTAGCAAAGGCACAAGCAGAAGACGATTCCTAGAGAAGGATGTGTTAAGTTCAAGCAATACCAACAATGTTACTGTAAAGAAATCACTACAATAAAGTTCCCAAACTACTTTAGAACAATAGAGAAAAAACGAATGAGTCAAAAGACATGAAGACAGGGGGCGTGGTTTGACGCCGGGCAAGACGGCGGCGGGCTAACGCTGCTCCGTACGAAGATCCGAGGATTTCTTTGTTAACGGGCGGTGGCAGCGCCCTGTTACTCGTTACAACTTGGGGACTATCTTTGTGAGCATTTCTGGACTCCCGCGGTGGCTCTTTCAAATGCGAGACATGCTGTAACTTTGGACAACTCCTTTCTGGGACCAATTTCTTCATTTCTGCTGCCAGCTACCCTGAAAATGTTTTTTCTTCCTTCCCTGAAGCTACCAACAACATTTTTTAGCGTTGCTTAATGTTTTTTCATATTTCACATAAGACCATTTCTGGAACTATTGTGCAAATCTTACTATCAATATAATTATATGGAACAGGTGTTTTTTTTCTGCAATTTTTGATAATATTCGTTTCTTTTCATTACTGCTTTTCAAGGACAACAGCGCTCTTTGTCTGGCACCACTATTGACTTTAATCAATATTTGCCCCTCTCTTATTGCGACATATACATCGTTTTTTGTGCGAGACCACTGCTGACTTTAACCAATATCTACGCCTCTCTTATTGCGACATAGATATCTACATCGTTCTTTATGTGACATTGCTACTGACTTTAACCAATAGCTACGCCATTCTTATTGTGACATACATGTCTATGGGGAGAATTAAATCTGGTAGAGGCGCGACATCAACATCTGTTCCAGCTTCACATCCTAAACCATCTACAATTCATACTTCAAATCCTTTTTCGGTACTTCAAGACGATATGGAGGAATCAGACCAAGCTGCATCTCCCCATTACATACATGCTACGACTACTTCACCCTCATTTACTACTTCCCCACATCAAATGGGAAAAATATTCCTAAAGCACCTTCATCTTCTGCTTTATCTTCCACCAAGAGAATTAAAAAGGACCCTCCTTCACCAACTATATCTCCACCGCCAGTCTCCTTAGAACTGCTTCTAGATGAGATTCGACAACTTAAACCTTATATGGAAGAGACAAACGTTCGTCTACAAGGCCTAGAGGATAAATGGTCTACTCTAGACAATAAGATTAATCCAATGGAACATCAGATGGAATCGTTACAAATATCCTCTCAACAAATTCATCCCATGAAAGCTGAAATCTTACAACTACCGAAACAAGTAGAAAACCAAAGTAGAAGCAACAATCTACGCATTTACGGTTTGGCTGAAGGATTGGAAGGCTCCAATCCCATCTCTTTTTTTCAATCTTTTTTGCCGCAGATTCTCGAATTTCCAGAATCTCCAACATTAAACATACAACAAGCACACAGGCTTGGTCGTCTCCCTCAAAATGCATCTGCCCATCGTAACCCGAGAGGTGTAATATTGTACTTTCTAGAATACACAGATCTGTTGAAAGTTCTGCAAGCAGTCAAAGCGAAACACCGCATAGCAAGGCAAGGATCCCAGTTATTCTTTTCGCAGGATTATGCGAAAGTCACAGCAGACAAACAGAAAAGTTTCTTAGCCATGCGTCCAGCTCTACGTAACTTGAATGCCAGATTTGGTCTACTTCACCTGTGCCTCTTCAAAGTGACTTATAAGAATAGAACAACAACGTACGAAGATCCAGCTTTGCTTCAGCAGTTCCTTGATAGCTGTAGAGAAGACTCCATGGACTTTGCAGGATCATCTTCTGCTTGATCATTTCTTCTCTCTTACTAAATTATAATGTTGCAATGGTTCTATGATATGTTTGGTTTGACTCATTAATCTCCTCTCCTTATGTTCTCTCCCATTAGATGCCGTTCCACTGATCCACCCATTGTTGTGTAGTCCGTTATTTGAATTGATGCCTTCCTCGTGGTCTTTCCCGGAGTTTCGTGGCTGGTCGTCCGTCTTCCCTTTGTGGCTTCAACACCCTCCATCAATGTTTGAGTCTTTGGTATGTTTTAGTGTCTTTTTTGTCTCTTCTCTTCATCTTTTTCTTTTCTCCTCTATTTTCCTCTTTTTTCTTCCTTTCTTTCTTCCTTTACTTTTCCTTTTTATCTTTTCTATTTTAATATTCCTCATTTCATATCCTATTTTCTTCCTTTTGGAGATCTTGTTTTTCACTTTTTCTAATGTTGCAAATCTTTTATTTACTATATCCTTGCATTGCTGTAATATCTTACAATTTTTTATTTTCCACTATATATAGTTGATTAATGACGTTACGTTTTATTTCCTGGAATGTTAAAGGTTTGGGTACGCCTATTAAATGGCAAAGGGTTCTTACCCATTTATCTAGTCTTAAGTCGGATATTGTGTTTTTACAAGAATCCCACTTAATTGCTTCAGAAGTTCTTAAACTCAAGCGTCAGTGGGTGGGAAATGTTTTTTCCTCTCCGGGTACTAGTAAAAGAAATGGAACTGTGATTCTTTGTCATAAAAAACTTAATATCACCTTTCTTTCTTAGGACTTAGATGATGAAGGACGATGGTTAATTGTTCACCTTAAAGTCAATGCTTACCTATTACTTTGTTTAATGTATATGCCCCTACTACGCCGGATAATAACTTTTGGCCTCACATTTCTACCCTTCTGATGTCTATATCTACACCGTATCTTATTTTTGGTGGGGACTGTAATTTAATTATTGATCCTTATATTGACCGTACATCTAAAACTCCTTTTGTTCCTTCCACAATGCATCAACATTTTACCAACCTTATTCCCCATAGATCTCTTGTTGATTCTTGGAGATTTTGCCATCCACAACTCCGTGAATACACTTTTTTCTCCCCCACTCATCTCTCACAATCACGTATAGATTATTTATTTGTTTCTAAAGCATTAACACAATCTATATTACAAGCAGATATTGGCTCTATATTGATCTCAGACCACGCTCCTGTAATTTTAGAGTTAGAATTACTCCCGATTAATACCAATAGTAGAAGATGGCGTTTTAATACTTCCTTGTTAGCTGATCAAACTTTTACCTCTTCTTTTGAAGACTTCATTACGGATTTCTTTTCACGTAATATATCTTCTGTCTCATCCTTCTCTATTGTTTGGGATACCTTTAAAGCTTCAGCTAGGGACTTTACTATTTCTTATGTTGCCAAAAAGAAACATCAAAACTCCAGTAAACCAAATGAAATTCTTAAAACTATCAAACTACTAGAATCACTTTACACTACAACTAACTCTGTATCAGACCTGAATAATCTAATTAAGGAAAAGTTTAAATATAATAAGTTATCTACGGAAAATGCTTCCGCCTATCTCCTTCGAGGTAGTGCTCGTTACTATGGTGGCCAAAACAAAGCAGGCAAACTCCTCGCTTCATATCTTAAAATTAAGAAAGATCGCACCAATATTGATTATGTATTAAATTCCACCTCTTTCCCTGTAACAAAAAATTTGGAAATTTTGGATGAATTCAAAAAATATTATTCCTCCCTTTATACCCCTGAACATATCCCAGATTCTATGGCCATACAAAATTATCTTGCATCAATACAAAAACAATTTCCTCCAGATATTGATTTTTCATCATTAGAACGGGATATTACTATAAAGGATATTACCCAAGCACTAAAACTTCTTAATACAGGAAAGGCACCTGGCCCAGATGGGTTCCCTGTAGAATTCTATTCCCATTTCTCCAAATCCCTACTTCCCTTACTTCTAATGCCTCCAGTGGTACTTTTCAAGACGCTCTTATCTGCCTAATTCCTAAAGAAGGGAGAGACCCTCACCTATGTAAAAACTATAGACCAATATCACTAGTTAATTCTGATTATAAATTATTTGCCAATATTCTTGCTCTTCGCCTAGAACCTCTTCTACAATCCATTATCTGTAAAGAACAATCTGGCTTTATTAAGGGTCGAAATATCTCAGACAATACCAGGAGCTTCTTTAATATATTACACAAATCTAACAAATACCCTCATTCACTTGCAGCTATTTCT
Organism: Calotriton arnoldi; assembly: GCA_963921515.1. NCBI lineage: Eukaryota > Metazoa > Chordata > Amphibia > Caudata > Salamandridae > Calotriton > Calotriton arnoldi. The sequence continues at coordinate 1,575,149 of CAWUFW010001323.1, read as the reverse complement.
CTAGATGCAGAAAAAGCTTTTGACCGTATGGATTGGTCGTTTATTTTCCATACATTATCCTGGTTTGGCTTCGGACCTAAATGTATTTCTTATATTTCTTTACTATACACCTCCCCCAAAGCCTCTATTTTTACCAATGGTTCCATTTCTAGCTCCTTCACGTTACAGAGAGGTGTTCGTCAAGGATGCCCCCTTTCTCCACTTCTTTTTATACTTGCGCTAGAGCCCTTTCTTGCAAAAATTAAGCAAAATCCCAACATATATGGCTTCCAGCATGATAAACTTCATGTTAAAATGAGTGTCTATGCAGACGATATTCTGTTATATCTCTCTAAGCCAGAACAATCTATCCCAGCTTTCTCTGCAGAAGTCAATGCTTTCTCTTTAATTTGTGGTTATAAATTGAATCATGATAAATGCGAGGTTCTCCCTCTTAATATTTTATGTTTTAAACAAGATTTTGTCTCTACTACTTTCTCATGGAATTCCCAAAAAATTAAATATTTAGGTCTTTGATTTGCCCCCTCTATCAGACAAACTCTTTACCTAAACATGACTTACTTTCTCTCTACATTATCTACATCTATCTCTGAATGGCATCCTTTATATTTGTCGTGGTGGGGCAGACTGGATACCATTAAAATGATGCTTGCTCCTGTCATTTTCTTTATGATTTCGGCTATTCCTCTTAACTTCCCTGCATACTTTTTCAAAAACATTAACTCCATTCTGACGGTCTTTTCATGGAATAAAAAGAAACCGCGTTTATCTCTAATCAAGCTTAAACGTCCTAAATCGCAGGGTGGAGTTAATTTCCTGACTTTCAACTTTACCACAAAGCTTTTCTTCTTAAACAACTTTCTAAATCTTTAAATCCTTGCACCTCCAACTCCTCCCCACTATGGAATGATCTCGAACTTTCTTTTTTATCCCCCTTCTCTCTCAATGAATCTCTTACTTTCACTCATAAGACACATCTCTTATCCTCACCTATACACAACTCTACTCATAAGTTATTCCATTCCCTTTTAATTTCACACCTTTCCAGTAAAGATCAATTTCTTAATTCTTCCATTTGGCACAATCGTCTTCTTAAAATTAAAAACAAACCCATCTTTTGGAAGACGTGGCGAGACAAAGGTCTGCTTTGGAGCCATCAACTTTATTCTAATGATTCTTTTCTTACTTTTTCTGAAGCACAATCACTTTATAACTTACCAAAATCGTTTTCTACCAAATTTAAGTTATTGATCCAAAATATATCTTCCTCTCTTTCGTCATTATCTTCTACTCCGCCTCCTTTATTATCCCATCATAATATTCTACCCATTTTGAGTGCCCAACCTAGTGCCTCATCAATTTACAAATTCCTCAATACACCCCCTGAGAACAGAACTAAAACTAATATAGAACTTCAATGGGAATGTGATTTCCTCATTTCATGGTCTACTGCCTTTTGGGATAAATTATGGTTAAAACTCCGTAAGACTTCAAGATCAGCCAGCACAACTCAAACACTTTTCTTTATATATAATCAACTTTTGTTCACTCCAATGTCCCTACATAAATTTAACTCTACTCTTTCCTCAAATTGCTGGTCCTGAAATACTCCTCATGCTGTTTTTTACCACATGCTTTTTTCTTGTCCTCCCACACACCAATTTTGGTTAAAGGTTTGGTCTCAAATCAATGCTATCTTCCACACTCATTACCCCTTTTCCCCTAAAGACATTTTTCTGGGTACATTATCTGATCATTGGCAATCTCCTTCCTATAACACGGATGTCATGGATCTATTACTTGCTATTGCCTTTCAACAAATAACAAAAACTGGAAACAATCCTTACAACTTTCCGTTCAAGTTTGGTGGTATAGTGTCTGCTATAACCATCGACTTGATCATGCATATGTCTCTCCTATGTCCTTATTACTAAAAAGAGAGCACATATGGTCCCCGGTGACTATCTTTTTGGATACTTCGGCACAAAAATGTACCCAACATCGCCCATCACTGGAAGAAGTCTCCAAACCGCCATGATTGTTTTTTATTGGTATATTACTAATGTATTTGATTATGTATTTAGTCACATAATTTCTGTCTTTTTTCTGTTGTAATTATATTTCTTTTACAGCTATTATTTCTTAAAATAATGATATCTCTTATAGCATATTAAGTTCTCCTACCTTCACAATGTATATTTAATCTTGTCATTATTGCATCTCTTCTTTTTCTTTTTTCCCTCCCTCCTTTTTCGCAGGTATTGTAACCCATTTTTCTATATGCAATCATTCTGACTTTTATTATGTCCTTTTTTCTATAATATGATGTTAACTTACTTATTGTTATTCCATATTTTGATATTTTATTTGAATGTTTGTACTTGGTTGCATTTCTTCCAAAATAAAACTCTCTGTTTAAAACTAAAAAAAAAGACATGAAGACCATTAACATAGGTTAAGGGGAAACGTAGATATGAATTTTTGTAAGTTTTAAGACAAAAGGTGTCTAGAAAAACAGAAAGTGATACTGAGAACCTAATTGCGGATTTTTGGAAACCAAAGCTTCTAACCCTGTCCAGTAAGATGGTACAGTCAATGGTGTCAAAGAGCGCAGAGAGGTCGAGCAGAACAAGCACACCGGCCTCTCCACTGTCCAACATGATGGAGAGATGACCCAAGACTGAGTTCATGGCTGACTCAGTACTATCACCAAACCTAAAACTTGCTTGAAGTGAACAAAGGAGTTCTTCGCTTTCTACAAACATGTTAAGTTAATGAAAAAGCCAATTGTTGCATTACTTTGCCAAAAAAGGTAGTAAAGAAACAGGACAATAGTTCTTTTTTTACATCTGAGGTTTTAAAACAGCTATTTTCCATAGGTTGGGATCTCGTCCTTGCAAAAAAAAAAAACAGATTGTACAGGAAAAACAAGTATGCCAGGAAAACAAGCATTGTCAAAGCCAATAAGTTTCGCCTCTGCAAATTCTATTGGTTTTATCAAGGTTTTGTTGGACATGTTATACAGCAGCATCAGCTGCTGTGCAGCATGGCTTAAAGTAAGAAAAAAGCTCTAAAATGCAGTCAATAATGGCCACGTCATAGTGCTTTTTTAAAACTTGAAGCCATGTTGTACTGCAGCTAGCGCCGCTGTGCAACATGTTTTAAAAATGAAAGTCTCCCTGTATAATGTAAGTGGTGCTCATGTAAAGCACTCCAATACCTTCGGGTCGATTCTGCACTACATAAAAGCACCCAAAAAATTAATTAGATAAAAATTTAAGTCCTGAATAGAAATGAAAAGGACATGAGGGAAGAGGGTGGTGGCCACAAGGGAGTTCGCGGGAGCTGGAAGGAGGATGTGATGGGTTAAAACCGGCAGGTGTTACAAATGCTCCATACAACGGCAGGGGTCGGGGATCGTGTGTTTACACACTGGGGTGGAGAGAAGACGGCTGCAGGTGCACTTTTGGAGTGCTCGTTAAGTGTCCCTGTGAAATGTAAGCGGTGCTCATGTAAAGCACTCCAATACCTTCGGGTCGTGTTTCAGCTGCAGAAAGGCGTACATAAAGGGGGAATATTAAGCGGAGACAGCCGACTGCGGCTAACAATTGAAGACACACAGGATTGGGGGTGGAGCAGCAATGGGGGAAGTTACCGGGGGGCATGGAGAGGCAGCGGGGATGGAGGATTTGCAATAAAGAATGATAGGCTAGGAAAGTGGGTGAGCTTGAGGAAATCGTCAAGAACGAACGGTAGAAAATGGGGCACTCCAAAGGGGTTGTGGTGTGATGACCGTTAATGGGAGAGAAAGGGGTGCAGAAAACATGGACTCGTTCAGTGTCCATGTGAAATGCAAGACGTGCTCATGTAAAGCACTCCAATACCTTCGGGTCGTGTTTCAGCTGCAGAAAGGCATACATAATGGGGGAATATTAAGACAGAGACAGCTGACTGCGGCTAACGAGTGAAGACACACAGGATTGGGGGTGTAGGAGCAGCAATGGGGGAAGTAACTGGTGGGCGTGGAGAGGCAGCTGGGATGGAGGATTTGCAACAAAGAATGATAGGCTAGGAAAGTGAGTGAGCTTGAGGAAATCGTCAAGAAGGTACGGTAGAAAATGGGGCACTCCAAAGGGGTTGTGGTGTGATGACCGTTAATGGGAGAGAAAGGGGTGCAGAAAACACAGACTCGTTAAGTGTCCCTGTGAAATGCAAGTGGTGCTCATGTAAAGCACTATAATACCTTCGGGTCGTGTTTCAGCTGCAGAAATGCATACATAATGGGGGAATATTAAGACAGAGACAGCTGACTGCGGCTAACGAGTGAAGACACACAGGATTGGGGGTGTAGGAGCAGCAATGGGGGAAGTAACTGGTGGGCGTGGAGAGGCAGCTGGGATGGAGGATTTGCAACAAAGAATGATAGGCTAGGAAAGTGAGTGAGCTTGAGGAAATCGTCAAGAAGGTACGGTAGAAAATGGGGCACTCCAAAGGGGTTGTGGTGTGATGACCGTTAATGGGAGAGAAAGGGGTGCAGAAAACACAGACTCGTTAAGTGTCCCTGTGAAATGCAAGTGGTGCTCATGTAAAGCACTATAATACCTTCGGGTCGTGTTTGCGTTACATAAATGCGCCAACAAAATAAATAAAGATAAAAGCCCCTGAATGCCGGTTAAAGTTAAAATGCAGTGTTTTGCAGGAAGATGACAAACACATGCACTCGTAGGCACTGGTAGTTCAGAAATGCTTTTAAAAAAGTACCTTCTGAGTGAGTGGCCAGTGGAAGGACACTGGCCTGTAGCCAGATGCCAGTGACCAGAGACCAGAAGCTGTACTTGGGCCAAGCTCCACGGCATGGATGGCAAAGCAAAGCAGGAAGTGAAACAAGAAGACGTGCAGATGACGTGCTGGCCAATCAGAAGCATGTAAATTAGAGCGACGTTGGAATCAAGGAATGATAAGTTCACATAAGTATTGGCAGGTTCTAAGCGGCTTTTAAGATTTTCTTTTTATACAAGAGATTTTGCAAGCACAGCGCAAGCTCTTAGCAGGCGAAACCTAAAAAGGGCTAACTTCTTCATGAATTTATCCGGACAGGAATCACTAGGTTACCCTGAAGCTCTGGCAGAGGGGCATGTAGAGCCAACTTCTATTTAATGACAGGGAGAAAAGCAATGTGTATTCATTTATCAGGAGAAGAAAGCAATAGCAAAGTATACATAGTCACTTCCTTGCTTATGTGCTTACCTAATAATATTCTTTTTTTTTCATGAAATGTATTTCCATTTTTTTGCTCATAATTTAAGATGAATCGGTAGAGGGGATGTTAGACCTGGGCTGCGTAAGTTTGTTGATAAGAGAGAACTGTTCTCTACAAATATTTTGTGTATTGATGATCTTAGCAGCATTATAGCTTTTCCTGGGAGATCAAATGCTCAACTTGTAATCAGCCATCATCAACTGATACTTCAGTCGAGCTTCTTGTAAGTACCATATTCTTCATTTTCCTTTCTGCTCTTCTTACTTGTAATTTTTGTGCCACTATATCTATTTTATAACAGGGGTTATAAAATCCATTCTGTTAGCTGGGAGAACAGAATTCAGAATTGTATTAAACTTACTATCAAACAAAATCCGGAGAGTATTAATGTCTTACCCCAACCCGGATCAAAGAAAGGACTTTCGAATAGGAAACTGTTCCAGTCACGAAATGTAATGTCATTTATTTCTTTTTAGGGCTGCAGGTTTTACCAAATGGACTGAGAAAGGAATGGTGCGGTGATGGACCCTGTCATTGGTGCACAGTCGCAAGAGGTACTAAGGGAAGGAGGGGAAACAAAGATGGCGCCTAACAGTTATCGCGAGATATGAGTAGATCCCTGGTTTAAGAAAGTAATTGGCTGCCGACTGAGGTTGGTCCAGCCACTAGCTAATATTCCTAAGTACAATATTGGTATTGTCATTTAAGGAGAAGGAGGCAATGTCATTCGTAAGTGCTTCAGAATTTACCTCAGTGGCACCTGGGGGACGATCAATAAGTCGAATATTTACATTGCCAGAGCAAGGTTTCAGAGATCGGGGCAAAGATTCTCCTAAAAAGGATTTAGTAAAGGGATGGAAACTCAATTCAAGTGCTGATCTACACAAAAAAGCAACTGCACCCCTGGCCCTAGCTGTGCTGTCATTTCGAATAATGGAGACGTTAGCTGGGAGGAGCTCATATTGGGACCAATGTCAGGTGTCATCGCCCCAGGTCTCTGTCAAACAGCAAATGTCTAACTTAGGAGAATGCAGAGTTCTGCTCTTTCAACTCTGTATTTGAGAGCTGCTCCTACATTGCATGATAGCCTCTAAAATATCTGCCTACTGAGTGAACAATATGAGAATATTCAGTAGGACTGAGTATGTTAGAAGTCAGGTGGTGGAGAATAGCAGATAGGAGAAGGCTTTTGGCTTCTAAAATGGTGCATAAATCATTATAGAGCAGTTGTGTTTGAATAAACTACAAAGTTCCTAAAAGGAGGATATTCAAGAAGTGTTACCTTCAGTTTCAGTGAGAGGCGTATTTGTGTTGGAAAACTGGGCAGCATGACTGGTAGTAGCCTCGCAGGGACAGACGCAGACAGGCTTTCCTTTGCACTGTGAGCATCAGCTGCACATGTCCACCGCACGCATCCGCTCCACCCACACAAAAGACCCGCACTTAAATAGTGCTCATGTTGTCGATACAGGAAGACCTCGACTGGCTAGTGTGCTAACCAAAAGGTGAGCCACCTGCTCCCTAGGACGGCAACTGAAGTCACTACTAGACATACTACAAAATGCAGTTTGTGAATAGGCCCCATTGACTGCTTTTCCATTGCAAATCGCCCTCTTTTCTTGCTGCTCAGAAGCTAAGTACTCTGTTATGTTCTCGATATGCTGATGTGTTAACTGTGTTACTGTATTTGCTTAAATGGTTGACTTCACTTTTTAGGTCGAGCCTAGGCAGCGCATGTGCTGTCTGGAAGACCTGCTGTAATCAGTATTGGGAGTGTAATCCCGCCTGCTGGTTGCCATTGGCTAACTCCTCCGTTGCTCTAATTTCCTGGCTCCTAACTGGTTCCCCCAACCCATATGTCAGTTCACTTGTGAGCTACTTCACTTTGGGCCGTTTTCGTCTACTTGGGAGAAGTTTACTCTCTTGCAGTACCAGGACTGTTAAGGGGGGGGGGGGGGGTCCTTGTCAGCGGCTGTGTGATGGGACGTGCGGCCTGGGAGGGGCGGCTCCTCATTCCTGGGATATTTTGAGTGCTGATAATCTTGTTGGCGCTGGCGCCAGAGCATTCCCAGGGTGCACAAGGGTCGTGCTTGTGCCCCAATAGCACACAGGCACCTCTTCCACCTCCTATACCACCCGCGGGGTGCATCTTCTGTGGAGCACATTGTAGGCAATCCCAGGTTTTTATTTATTATTTTTTTTAAGTAAGGAGTTTTGACATGAGAGGGGCGATAAGGTTGACTACCTTTTGTGAATGAAATAGTGCACATTCCTTTTTATTACTTTTGGTGGAAAACGTTTTCAGTTTTTCCTTACTGAAAGCAAAGGAGCCCCCTCCTTTCTATTATGGGGACCAAAGCGTGCGCATTCCTTTACGTTGATGACCAGTGGTGTGCGCATTCCTTTACGTTGATGACCAGTGGTGTGCGCATTCCTTTACGTTGCTGACCAGTGGTGTGCGCTTTCCTTTACGTTGCTGACCAGTGGTGTGCGCATTCCTTTACGTTGCTGACCAGTGGTGTGCCCATTCCTTCACGTTGCTACCCAGTGGTGTGCCCATTTCTTTACGTTGCTGACCAGTGGTGTGTGCATTCCTTTACGTTGCTGACCAGTGGTGTGCCCATTCCTTTACGTTGCTGACCAGTGGTGTGCCCATTCCTTTACGTTGCTGACCAGTGGTGTGCGCATTCCTTTACATTGCTGACCAGTGGTGTGCGCATTCCTTTACGTTGCTGACCAGTGGTGTGTGCATTCCTTTATGTTGCTGACCAGTGGTGTGCGCATTCCTTTACGTTGCTGACCAGTGGTGTGCGCATTCCTTTACATTGCTGACCAGTGGTGTGCGCATTCCTTTACGTTCCTGACCAGTGGTGTGCGCATTCCTTTACGTTGCTGACCAGTGGTGTGCGCATTCCTTTACGTTGCTGACCAGTGGTGTGCGCATTCCTTTACATTGCTGACCAGTGGTGTGCGCATTCCTTACGTTCCTGACCAGTGGTGTGCGCATTCCTTTACGTTGCTGACCAGTGGTGTGCGCATTCCTTTACGTTGCTGACCAGTGGTGTGCGCATTCCTTTATGTTGCTGACCAGTGGTGTGTGCATTCCTTTACGTTGATGACCAGTGGTGTGCGCATTCCTTTACGTTGCTCTGAAAACACCTCTGCCACTCTTTATGTTTGACTATGGCGGCCCATGAGGTCCCCCCCACCCCCGCGACACGCTGCTGTTTACGTTTATCTATGGAGAGCCGTGCAGTGCCCTCCCCTCCCGCAGCATGCCACTGTTTATGTTTATCTATGGCGGCCAGTAGTGATTTTAATAGGACAGTCCCAGCACTTTTCATTAGTAGTGTTACATTTTGTATTTAAGTCGCACAGGCACTTCTCAGAACTGCTATCGCAAGAGGGCAGTAAACGTTGGGGCAGTCAGAGCGAATCTGGAGACCGGTAGAGTTGGGCATTTTCTGCAGTAATAGTCTGTATAAATATAAAAAGTGCCTGGACAGGTTCCATGTTCCACTGTCAGGACAGTTTAACAAACAGTAACAACCCAGTGCTGCAGGTTCCAGGGTGGGACAGAGAACCCTCGACGTCCGGGCCAACTGCACCTTCCCTACCAAAACCGGCCCACCCAGTTCGGTACTGCCTTCCCCGTGATCTCCCCTAGCTCACTGGAGGCCAAAGGCACTATCCATAAAAGCAGCGCCGCCCCAGGCACACACCCCAGGGGCAAGGATGGTGAACCCGCCGATGGTGGTAAGATGTTTAGGGCCAAACCCCCCTCACCCTCTCACCCCACTCCAACACGACCCCTAGTCAGACTTCGATTGCAGGGCTGGTGCACAAAGGTGGGCAACATGGGTAATCCCTGGTTGTGAACTCCTATGACAACGTCTGCTGGAAGCCTTCTTGTTTTAAGGCAAACCACTTTGCATTCTGGAACTTGTAGTTGAGGCAAAAGAAGCCAGGTACAGTAGGCTAAACATGGCGAAGCTGTCACAATTTAACATGAGGCCTCTCGGCGACTACAATCATGACTGGGTGTCAATTTACACCTGTTCCTAATGTGTGTTGTTCAGTATGACAGGGAAGTTTATGCGGGAGATTGTGCACACGTCTGGGGTTCGATTCTTGGTGTATCCCTCCTCTCACTGCCTGACGGAGGATGTGACTGCACTTTCTGTACCCACGGTAGCTGTACCAGGCTTTCTGGCCTCACTCTTCTCTATCCCGTGCCCACCGGTGACTGCACGTATTGTGTTTTCTCACCCAAATGCTTCCCTCCGTGAGTGCACCTCATGCCTGTCTAGAGCCCCTTATGAGTACAACAGCAGCTGCCCTGAACCCACATCTATGTCCCAGCAGATTTGCAATTTCAACTACTACTTATCTACCTTTCATGGCTGCCTTCAGCATCTGGCTGCACCCCTTCAGGCCTTTTAAAAAAACATAAGTCAGTGTCATAATGTGTGCATCAAGTGTGTTTACTGTGTCTATGGGTAAAAGACATGGTCATTTACAATGCCAATAGGTCTAACTCAAGCAAATGCGAGACCTATTCCATTTGCAATGCTTGTTGTTATTGTAACAGTTGTGTATATGCACTAATGCATGCAGCGGCGTTTATGGAGCGACTCTGGTACAGAGTCAGATATCACTACAGGACCCGCATTCAGATCGATGCATGCGAGGTGGTTCTGTTTTGTCTACTCGGCCCGTTACTACCATAGTTCATTTCTGTTAATGGCATTGCAGGGGCACCAGGGACAGGTGATCAGACATCTGTGCAGCCCCTTATGCTTTGAAAGTTTGCATCCTCCATCTACACCTGCACTGTTTTTGCTCTATCCATGTGCACTATTTTGTGTGGCATATGGGGAGCAGGTATGCAGGAAGGGCATGGAATTCCTCAGCTTGAGCCTGGGGTTGTAAAATTACATTAGTGTTGGACTTCGCCCGCTCTGCAGGGTCACCCCCAAACCTTTTGACTTTATTCATCCTGTTTTCTAAATTAGTTTTTGTTGACATTAGGACTCTGGGCCGTTTACCACTGGAAATCAGTGCTAAAGTGCTTGTGCTCTCTCCCTAAAACATGGTAAAATTGGCCTACACCCGATTGGCACATTTAATGTACTTATAAGTCTATAGTATATAATATAGTGCTACATGTACCCAGGGCCTGTAAATTAAATGCTACTAGTGGGCCTGCACCACTTATTGTGCCACCCACTGAAGTAGCCCCTTAAAATATGTCTCAGACCTGCCACTGCAGACTGTAGTGCAGTTTTAACTACCAATTCGATCTGGAAAAATAAACCTTTGGCCAGGCCTAAACCTTCCTTTTTAATACATATGTCACACCTAAGGTAGGCACTAAACAACCCATAGGGCTTGGTGCATTGTATTTTAAAAGTAGGACACGAGTTTTCAAGTTTTACTAACTGTAAGGCCTACCTCTTCCGTTGGATAACATCGGGTTACCGTATTACATTTATTAAGTGCTACATTTTGATAGGGAAGAGGTAGAAATGTCATGTGTGGACTCAAATGAATTGTAATTTAAAATCCTCTTTAGTGGTAAAGTCAGATTTTATATTACAATATTGAAAATGCCACTTTTAGAAAGTTGGCATTTTCTGTCCAAAAGCTTCTAAGGCCTTCTAGGAGTTTCCAGCTGCCTTGGCCTGTTACTGGCTCCCCCATTAAGAATGCACATTGGGCCCAGACAGTGAACAATAGGGGACTAGATGTGGGCAGGATAGACCATCCTTCCAGGATGGCTGGGGACGGAGCTGTTCTCTGCCCCATTTACATTTCAAAGGGCTTGTCTTCAACAAACACAAAGAAACCTGACTCTAGTCTTTTGTCACCCTAGTCTTCTTGGAGCTTTGGCAGAGAAAAGAAGGAACTTTCCTGAACTAAATGTGGGGTAGGCCAGGATGTTCCCCCCACTTCAAAGGCTGGCACCAGGTATAAATATTGGACCTCCTGAGCCACTCTTCAGTACACTCCTGGAACTGCGGACATTACAGAAGGACTGCCTTGTACCCTAGAGAACTGCCCTGCTGCTTGAGGTTTGCCCTGTTTTTCAGAGGACTGCCCTGCTGTTTGAGGCCTGGTCTTCTCTCTGCGAAGGATGCCTGTACCTGCTCCCTTCATCCCAGGCTATCTGAGTAACTCCAAGCGTCAGTTGGCTGACCCCTTATTCTGAGCTATAGGGACACAACAACCTCCAGAGGCATCCCTGCAACCCCCCAGCTGACCTGCTGCAACAGGATCTGTCTGGAACTGCAACTGGACCTGCCTGAGCCCTGCTGGTCTCTGCTAGAGTGAGTCCCTGATCCTGAAGCAGTGCCTCCCTTGGCCCTGGACCTTTGGCTGGCATCAGAGTGCACTCCGCTTCAAAAAAAGGAGAAATTCTGAAGTTCTGAACTCTTCTCTCCAGACTTCGAGAAGGTAACTTTTTCAGTGGGACTAACCTGGTCCCTGTATTCGGCCCACGCTCTATTGTGGTCGGCCTGAATTTGTGACTTTCCACCAGTCTAGCATGACCAGATGACTGCAAATGGCGCTTTGTGCTTTTAGGCCCTACACTTAACTAAAACTTTGAAACTGCATATCTCCAGATCCATCCACTGATTGGACTTTTGACATTTTGGTATTATTTTGTTTATTAAAATGTACCCTACTTTTCTAAATTGGTTTGGGATGTTTCTTGTGTTGTGATTTCACTTCATTACTGTTTGGGTACTGCAATAATACTTAACACAGTGCCTCTAAGTTAAGCCTGATTGGTTTGTGCCAAGCTACCAGAGGGTTAAGCACAGATTCATTGAGCGACTTCTGTGGTACAACCTGACAAGGATTGTGGTTGTTGCTTGCAAAGGGGTTTCATACCCCTCAACCAATAACCACAATTTCTTACAATTAGCGTCCAGCCAAAAAGAGAAATACATTTCTGACATCCCCTTTGCTTTATTGAGATGCGACCTGGGGGCATAGGGTTACACAAGTGCAGTGGTGTGAATGTGTGAGTCTGACCACAATTGGCGTATGTTGGCGAACACTGTGTAGATCTTGCAGATAATTCACTGGTTCAGTTTGGATTTTTTGGGTCCCCACATCAATCCAGCTGTCCAAGACCAATTTAGTTTTCTTCAAAAACAGAAAGCCATCATAAATGAAGAAGGTGCCCAATTGTTGAGGAAAGGAGTGATCCGTGAGTCTCACCCCCATCCTTTGGCGTTTCTGAACAATATCTTTTTGGTCAACAAGAAAGGTGGAGGCCAAAAAGTAGTGATGATCCTTAAAGAATTCAAGTCAGACCTATACTGCCATTTTAAGATGGAAGGAATGCATCTACTTAGGAACATTCGGCATCACGGCAATTGGATAGTTTGCCTTGATCTAAAAAATGCCTAAATTACCAATCCTATGTTCAAACCCCATTGCAGATTCCTCCAATGCATTTGTCAGGGCTGGAAATACAAGTTCACATCTTACTGTTTGGTCTGACTCCTTGGTGCTTCACTAAGGTTATGAAGCCTGTGAGTTAATTTATTCACACTAAATAGATTCCGCTTACCATCTACCCAGGTGACATCAATCAATCAATCAATCAATCACAGAATTTGTAAAGCGCACTACTTACCCGCGAGGGTCTCAAGGCGCTGGGGAAAAAAGGGGGAGGGGTGCTGCTACTGGTCGAACAACCAGGTCTTGAGTAGCCTCCTGAAGGTCAGCAGGTCTTGGGTCTGTCGTAGGCTTAGTTGAAGGGTGTTCCAGGTCTTGGCGGCGAGGTGGGAGAAGGATCTGCCGCCGGTGGTGGTTCTTCGAATGCGAGGGACGGTGGCGAGGGAGAGGTCGGCGGAGCGGAGTTTGCGGTTGGGGACGTAGAAGAGGAGTCGTCTGTTGAGGTAGGCTGGGCCAGTCTTGTGGAGTGCCTTGTGTGCGTGGATGAGGAGTTTGAAGGAGATTCTCCTGTCGACGGGGAGCCAGTGCAGGTTCTTCAGGTGGGGGTGATGTGGCTGTGGCGTGGTATATCGAGGATCAGGCGTGCGGAGGCGTTTTGTATGCGTTGCAGTCGCTTGATGAGCTTGGCCGGGGCTCCCGCGTAGAGGGCGTTCCCATAGTCAAGTCTGCTGCTGACGAGGGCCTGGGTGACTGTTCTTCTCGTGTCTGTCGGGATCCACCTGTAGATCTTGCGAAGCATGCGGAGGGTGTTGAAGCAGGAGGATGAGACTGCGTTGACTTGCTTGGCCATGGAGAGTGTTGAGTTGAGGATGACTCCCAGGTTGCGTGCGTGGTCGGTGGGTGTCGGGGCTGCTCCCAGCGTCGTTGGCCACCAGGAGTCATCCCAGGCTGAGGGGTTGGAGCCGAGGATGAGGACCTCTGTCTTCTCCGTGTTCAGTTTTAGTCGGCTGATCTTCATCCAATCGGCGACGGCCTTCATTCCTTCATGGAGGTTGGATTTGGCGGCGAGGGGTCCTTGGTGAGGGAGAGGATCAGTTGAGTGTCGTCGGCGTAGGAGATTATGTTGAGGTCGTGCTGTTTGGCGATGCGTGCGAGCGGGGCCATGTAGATGTTGAACAGTGTTGGGCTGAGGGACGATCCCTGGGGTACGCCGCAGATGATCTCGGAGGCTTCGGATCGGAATGGTGGGAGGCGGACTCTCTGGGTTCTGCCGGCGAGGAAGGAGGTGGCCCATTCCAGGGCCTTGTCTCGGATCCCTGCGTCGTGGAGGCGTGCGCGTAGAGTGCGGTGGCAGACAGTGTCGAAGGCGGCGGAGAGGTCCAGCAGGATGAGGGCTGCGGTCTCACCGTTGTCCAGCAGGATCCTGATGTCGTCGGTGGCGGCGATGAGGGCAGTCTCAGTGCTGTGGTTGCTGCGGAAACCCGATTGGGATGGGTCCAGGATGCTGTTTTCTTCGAGGTATCGGGTTAGCTGTTTGTTGACGATCTTCTCGATGACCTTGGCTGGGAACGGAAGCAGGGAGATGGGCCGGAAGTTCTTGAGGTCTCTCGGGTCCGCCTTGGGTTTTTTGAGTAGGGCGTTGATCTCTGCGTGTTTCCAGCTCTCTGGGAAGGTCGCGGTCTCGAAGGAGAGATTGATGATGTTGCACAGGTGGGGTGCGATGGAGCTGCTGGCTTTGTTGAAGATGTGGTGCGGGAAAGGGTCTGACGGGAAGCCGGAGTGTATTGTGCTCATGGTCTTGATGGTGTCCTCGATGTTCACGCTGGCCCAGGCTGGCAGGGGGTCGTGGTCGATGGTGTGCGGCGGGTCTGGTGCATCGATCTTAGTTGGGGCTGTCTGGGTGTTGAAGCTGTCGTGGATGTCGGCGATCTTGCGGTGGAAGAAGGTGGCGAGGGAATCACACAGGGGTTGCGACGGCGGGATGTCGTCGGTGTTGGAGCTGGGGTTGGAGAGTTCCTTCACGATGTTGAAAAGCTCCTTGCTGTTGTGTGCATTGTTGTCGAGGCGGTCTTTGAAGGAGATTCTCTTGGCAGACTTGATGAGGTGGTGGTGGTTACGGATGGCGTCTTTGTGGGCTGCATGGCTGTCCGGTGTCTTATCACTGTGCCATTTCTTCTCTAGTTTCCGGCAGGTACGCTTGGAAGCTAGGAGTTCCGAGGTGAACCAGCAGGCTCTTTTGGTGGTGTCACTGTAGGTGAGTTTTTTCAGCGGGGCGAGGGTGTTGGCACAGTCGTCCGATGCTGATGTGCAGAATGCGCAGCTTCTGCTGCTGTACCTATCAGTGACGAGTATTAATCTTTTACTTCAGAAGCTAGGCTCTCAGATCAATGTATAGTCAGAACCTCCTCTAAAACAGCATCTGGTCCTCCTGGGTTTCCGGGAGGATTAGATCAGTTTGAGACTTCCTCCTGAGAAAATGCACACAATAAAGATGGAACTACAGAAGGTTCTGGTAAAAGGTCACACTTTGCTGAGGCCTTTGGCGAGGGCTATAGGTCCCCTATCACTGTCCATTCAGGCCATACTCTTCAGCCCCCGCCATTATAGGACTCATCAGAGTATGCTCACATGGAGAAGTAGTTCGTTTGAAGGAGGATACCAAACATGAGTTGTCTGGACTACATAGAAATGTGGACTACCTGGGTGATCTTCGGGTTTCTCCTGGTCTTTGTGATAGCGACGGACACAAACAAGACAGGCTATGATGAGAGGTGCAGTCCCCTCTCCACAGGTGGCAGCCGGTCTGAGATGGAACTGCAGAGGCACATCTCCTGGCAAACTCCATTGTCTGACAAAGTTGAAGAGAGGATGTTGTGTACTATTGAAGCTGTAAGATATTTCAACAAGCTAGGTGGGACAAGGGTGGAACTCCTAGCCAAGTTATCCAAAGAGTTTTGACATGGCAGAGCACTTGCAAGGGAAGTACAACCGGATCATAGATTTGTACTCCAGATTTCTGGTGGAACGTAGCCAGTGGCAGCTGAAATGGGAAGTAATTCTGAGGTTGACAGATTTTTGGTGTCCTTGTTGGTTGTATATGTTTGGCTTTCAATTGAACAGAAGCTTTTGTGGTTCTTCAGTTGGTGGCATCTCACGCACAATATTCACTACCAAATATCCAACAAAGGACAGAAGAGCACTCCTCGGGTTTCAGACACCATTTAATGCATCCAACAGACGCGTTTCAGCGATTAGTAGCTTTCTCAATGTTAATTCAATAAAGGTTTAGTCAATTTCACATCCATTTCCTTTAAGCTCAGTGCTTGGCTCTTATTGAATGATTCATCTGAGGCATTGACGAAGGACTGCAGTATTGCCATGAATCGGACGCTCTCGCTGGTGCCATCTCAGTGTCTATTAACCACTATATTACAACATAGCAATGTTGCACGAACCCATGCGCATTTGTCATTCATTGTTATAGTAACAGTATTTATCCCTCAGTGGGAGCAAATTGCATGTCATTCTGGCTCTTTAGTTCCATTCTGCAGTCATCCTCAATTGTCTCCAATGGAATTGACACTTTAATTTCCAAGTTTGGGTCCCTCGCCCGGCCACACATCCCTCGTATTGTAGCACATACCTGCAACAAAGATTTGAGTAATCAATAATTGTCCATTTTGTAATGTTCCAATTTCGCATCTGCGAGGATTTTGCTTCACGAGGATTATGGTGGTTCTGACGGTCTCTCCTAATCTACCACCAAATGCCACATACCCTGTCGAATACTTTTCAGGGCGGGTGCTCTTTTCGTGAGAGTGGCATCTCACGCACAATATTCACCGTGAAATATCCAACAAAGGACAGAAGAGCACTCCTCGGGTTTCAGACACCATTTATTGCATCCAACAGAAGGGTCTCGGCGATTAGTGCCTTTCTCAATGTTGATTCAATAAAGGTTTAGTCAATTTCACATCCGAGGAGTGCTCTTCTGTCCTTTGTTGGATATTTGGTGGTGAGTATATATATATATATACATTTTTATGTGAAAACATATCCAGATATGTGGATTTCTTTCTCCAAGACTTCGTGATACAGCTTCCATCTTATCTCAGAGACACTGGGGACTTCCTACTCAAGATCAAAGACATTGAATGGTACAATGAACTCATCATGATGTCAATGGGTATAACGTCACTTTACACTAGCATCAATCATGCAGACGGCCTCAGAGCCTGTGAACACTTCCTCAAGGGCCGCCCTATTCATTGCTACAAACATAATGACCTTATTTTGTTTCTGACAAAGTGGTGCCTCAATAACAACTTTTTTCTGTTTGCCAATGATATTTATCAACAGTTGAGAGGGGTCGCGATGGGGGCTTGCTTCTCCCCCAGCTATGCCTGTCTTCATGTAGGCTGGTGGGAGGAGCGGGTCCTCAGGGCAACCCACCACGAAGCTTTTAACAACAATGTAATTACCTGGCTTCGCTATATTGACGATATTTTTGTGATATGGAGGGGCACTGAGGAAAGTGCCTTGGGCTTTGTGTCTGAGATCAACAACAATATGATCTCAACCTCGAATTCAACGCCACCATCAGTGCCACTAACATAGAATTCCTTGATGTAACTGTGTACACTGCCAACAACACCTTGCAAACTAAATTGCATCGCAAAACCACTGCAGGCAATTCAACACTTCACGCTTCTAGCTTTCACCCTAAACACCTAGTGGCTAGCATCCCTTATGGTGAAATGCTCCGCCTACGGAGAATCTGCAGCAATGAGGAGGATTTGACCAGATGCCAACATGATGCCCTTAGGAGACTCAAGGCTCGGGGTATTCTATTCAGACTATCACTAGAGAAATTGAGAGAGCGAACAACACACCTAGAGACCAACTGCTTAGGGGCCACACTGAAGATGCCCAGACCCAAGCAGCTGTAAGTGCCACCCCTATAACTAACACTTGTGGGACAGTAGACACTCGCCTCATCATTACCTACAGTAGAGAGGAGAGAGCCATCAGATCCATCATCAATAGACAATGGCGGATCATCCAAACGGACCCTATCCTTGGTCCACTAGTCCCCACACGTCCCAACATCACTTACCAACGTGCATACTCCATGAGGGATGCCTTAGTCAGAAGTAGTCCAGAAGCCACTACCACATCTAATTGGCTCACTAATGTGAAAGGCTTCTTCAAATGTAATACTTGTAGAGCCTGTCGGTTTGGGATGAACACCACCCAGGTCAGTGCAGCTTTTAGGTCTGAACCCATTGTCATCAGTCATTGATAGGCCTGGAAGACTAAATACGCGGTATACGTTCTCCAGTGTACCTGCAACTTAAGTTATGTTGGGAGCACTAAACTCCAAGTACGCATGAGAATCCTTCAACACCTCAGGGCGATAGTCAATAACGATCACACACATCCGGTGGCGAGACACTTTAAAGAGGTCCATAGCAGCAACCTACAACACCTCAAATACTATGTCATTGACAGTGTACCTGCAACCAGAAGAGGATGTAACCGGGAAAAACTCCTCCGGCAATTAGAGTCACGCTACTTACTTGACCTTAACACCAAGACACCATATGGTCTTAACATTAGTGAGGATCTTTATAACTTCCTGTAATGTCACAACATTATGGTTTCTGTCATGACTTGTACTTAGCACCACGCTGTTTAGTTCGAAGTTGCTTCATTCAGTTTTACCTCTTATCCTTTCATTTCTCATGTCCTCTCGTTGCTCCTTTCGCCCATGTTCCCTCTCCCAACCCCTAACTTCTAGCTTCTACACCCTCTCTCCATCTGCTTTTCCTCCCCTTACCCCACTTAGTTTCCTGTCCTAACTTTGCCAGTGGTCGTGTTTAGATTCCTACACTCGTGGTATATTTAACGTCTCCATTCAAGGAATGAGCGCATGCTCTTTGTATTATGCTGACATATTATTGACTCCAATGTCTATTGCTTATCCTAAGACACACTGTATATATATGCCACTCTCTGCTATCATGTGCGCTATTGTATTTATACATTCACACTTGTACTATGCGGGCTATCTTGTTATCTGTAGGAAGGTGGAATCTGACTATATGGTTGCCCCCACTTTTTTTTTATGGTGTTTTGCTGGTTTATGACTTAGTTGGACTGGGATCCTGCTATTCAGGGCCCCAGTCTATCTGCTTTCTCTGTAAAATGGTTTCCATGTGCCTTAGGCACATCTCTGATTGGAATCTGGAGTGCCCTTATAAGTCCCTAGTATATGGTATACTATGTACTAAGGGCATAGGTACCTCAGAGGCCTGCCAGGGGCTGCAGCATGTATTATGCCACCCCTGGAAGGCCATCCAAACTGACACCACAGGTCTGCTACTGCAGCCTGGGTAAGGTGGTGCATGCACCCTTTACTGTGATATAGGTTACCTATATCACGAAATACATACACACATATAAACCTATAAGTCACTCCTAAGGCAGGCCTTATCAATCCTAAAGGCAGAGTGCGTGGTTCCTATGTGAGAGGGTGCCCCTGCGTGAGCAGGGCCCCTCTGCAGCGTTCGGAGACCATCTCTGATGCTGTTTGTAGTGCAGCCTGACCATATACTCTTAAGCGCATTATATCCTCGCGGTAAAATGCTAACTATGGAATGGCTGCACCTAAACATGTCGTGTTTGGTGTCAAACATCTTGGAATACTACCCCCCGCCAATCCTGGCGGCGGGGGTAGCATTCCACCCTTCGAGAGGGAAAGGCATGTTAACTCTGACGAGTCCGGTAACTTCTTTCCAGAGCCCTGGCATCACAAAATGGATGCTGCTGCCACAGACACGAGTCTGGCCTCCTGCTGCTGGACGAAACTCCGGCAGGGGAGGCCTGGACACAGGTTTCCTGTCCCAGGGAGGTGTGACCACCTCCCCAGACAGGACAATGTGTATTGGGACTGGGCGGGAGCACTTTCGGGTGCTTTGAAGTCCTGCACTGGGGGCACATTTGGTGTCCCTGGCATACCCCAGTTCAAACCGGATCAGGGGCTCGCAGCCCCTGCTTTGGCGTGAACTGGACAAAGGGAAAGGGGTGTAGCCACCCTCTGCCCTGACCCACCCATAGGTGGGGCCACAGAGTAGTCCATCCCCTATTTTTAGAATAAAGGTAGGAACCCAGTCCTTAGGACTTTAGATTATACCTGGACGAAACTCTGACACTGAATCCTGGACCTTCGACGCTCTACGACAAGATTAGAGGACTGAAGAATCTCCCTTGGGGTCAAGGAGTGACTCCCCTGCTTGGCAGGCACCAAAGAAGCATCTGTCCGGTTCGCATCACTGAAGCTCCCGTCGGACGCCGAAGTCATCGCATCACCAGAGGTAGATTCTCAGACTTCCCCGAGGCTACCCTGAGTCCCCAGCAAAGCTGAGGCCCGTGGCTATCGTGGGTGACTTGAGACCGTGACCCCTGGACACCAAGCACACTTGCAAGTGCACCATCTTCTGGGTCTCCCAAGAAGTCGTGCTTTGGGCTCCGAGTAGCCCTAGCCTCCAGCACCACCTGCACCGAAGATCACTGGCCCCCACTCCACGAGTGTCCTGTAAGCCAGCTCCACGTGCGGCGTCATGAGGCTCCTTCGCGGTCGCTAGCCCGTTGGCTAGTAGCCCTTGACGAAGGCCAATCTTTTCTTTACTTGGCATCCTGGTTGCTCCAGGCCTGCCCTCACTTACCCTCACTGGGTGAGTTCCCCAGACCTTGCTGGTCTGCATCATCGACGATCTACATCTTACTCGAGACTTGCCGTTGGCAAGGCTTGTTGGGTCCAATCCGGTCGCCGACACCTCAGCACTCGACAGACATCGAGCACCAGCCCGAATCCTGCTCCTGGTCGCCGACAACGCCTCCCGGACCTCGTGGCTGAAGAGTCAAGACGACCGTCACCGCACCTGAAGCACTCGACATCGGTGGGCATCTGTCCATCGCCTTCCTGGTCACTGGCTAGTGACCCAGACTCTGTCCCCTCTGCTTTCAGGTTCTTCAGAACTCCGATCCACTCTTGGATCCACCCGGACACTTTTCTCCTGGTCGCCAGCAGCACTTTGCAGCAGATCGCCATACGAAACGACGACGAAACCCGACCCCGAAAGGCACCTATGCACCCGGCTTCCCTGGGTGAGGTAACACGAGTACTCCGGTGCTCCCGTGGGTAGAGACTCTTCAAAGTCCTAGATCTCAAAGGGTTTTGTCCTAGTCCTATTTTAAGTGTCCCTTTCCTCTATTTTCCCGATCCCGACTTTCTCCATAGAAGTTAACGGCGTATCGCGGTTGTGTATTTACACTGCACGCGTCTCCCGTGGGTCCCCTGTGTCACTACCTTGGGTGGTTCCTTGTGGTCCAAGCACTTCTAGAGGCTCTAGGCCTAGTGTCTAGTTCAGTCGTGGTTCGCATACCACTTTATTGGTATATGGTTTGGTACGCCCCTAGGGCCCAAACGTGTATTTGTGCTATTACTGTGATTTAAGATCTTATAACCTATGTACTTCGAACTCTAGCCTCATAAAGAGACTAGAGGGGTGTGTTTAGTAATAAATACATATATTTTGAATATATACCTGGTGTGGTGCTCTTTCATTTGGTCACTCAAGAGATTATAGACTGGTAAAACAAGCTGCTTTACATTCCTTCAAGACTTAGCCTGAAGGCTGCTCTCCATAGCTACCACTAGGATAGCTTTCAATAAGGTTGTCTTTAACCTACCTACCATAAGAGTCGATTTGGACTGGTGCAAGGTGCCCACTATAATTAGTGGACAGCATATGCCAGGCCAACTTCTCACATTGGTGTGCAGCGTGTGGGATTCCAGCTTGCTATTGTTTTACCAGATAATCTCAATTGAATTGATCAACTGAAAACCACTAAAGGTACCTAAGGTACATATAATTTAAGCTTAGAATAACAGTAAGTTCTACTGAACTTAGAGTTGTGTGTTAAGGGATAGCACAACCCTTTCTACAACTCAAGAGAGTTTAGTAGGCCACACTAGAGTAGGTAGTGCATACACCACACCACACTAGTAATGTCTTTAAAAGCAGGATCCAAAGATGCCTTGCAGGAAGCCATGGAGCTTCCACCCTCCAAGTATGACACACTCCCATTCTTGGAATTGAGAGCTTTGTGTAACGTGAGGAAATTAAGGACAGGCCAAAGTCCCACCACCCAACACCTCCAGGAGTTGTTGGTGGCTTATGATCTTAGTAAGTCCTCAGAGACTGAAGGGGTAGGAGCAGAGGGTGGGGCAGAAGAAGAGGAGGAGGCCAGGGGTACCAATACCCCCAGCCCCCCCTCTGAGACTGGCCAGGAGGGTGACAATGACCCTGACCTGGATAACCCAATCCCTCCTGTGGAAGATGATGAGGATGATCAGAATGATGCCCTCTTTGTCCCCCCAGGAAGGATTAAGAGTGTGCCCAGAAGGTCTAGGTCTCCTTCTCAGGAGTCTAACCACTCTGGCACCTCTATAGGGAGCTCTGTCTCATCTCATAGGAGAGAATCCTCTCATGAGAGAAGAAAGAGGCTAGTCCAGTATGAGGAAACTCAGCTGGAACTCAGAAAAAGCAATTAGCTTTAGATAGAGAATCCCTAGATCTCCTCAGGGAGAGAAGAAAGTTGGGACTAGAGTCCCATGGTGGCAGAAATATCCCTAGAGATAGGGACAGGTCTTATGACCATAGAAACCTAAACAAGATTGTCCCTCCCTACCAGAGTGGGGATGACATCCACAAATGGATAACTGCACTGGAGAGGGCCTGTAAAGTTCAGAAGGTCCCCCAGAGGCAGTGGGCAGCAATCTTGTGGCTCTCCTTTGCAGACAAAGGTAGAGACAAGCTCCTCACTGTAAGAGAAGAGGATGCTGACAATTACACAGTCTTGAAGAGTGCTCTGATAGATGGGTTTGGCCTAACCACTGAACAGTATAGGTTGAAGTTCAGAGACACCCAAAAAGCTCAGACTCAAGACTGGGTTGATTTTGTAGATTGTGCTACAAAGGCTCTGGAAGGTTGGATACATGGCAACAAAGTGCAGGACTTTTTAGGATTGTACAATTTGATTATGAGGGAGCAGATCCTTAATAATTGTCAAAACCAGCTTTTGCACCAGTATCTGGTGGACTCTGATCTGACCTCTCCCCAAGAATTGGGAAAGAAGGCAGACAAGTGGGTCAGAACCAGAGTAAAAACTAGAAATCAGGGTGGTGACCAGAAGAAAGATTCTACTAAGTCCCAAGAGAAAGGTGGGGATAAATCTAAGGATAAGTCCCCTACAGGGCCCCAAAATTCCTCTTCTGGGGTGGGTCCCAAACTCCTTCCTCTCCTGAAAAGAAACCCTATTGCCATGTCTGTAAAAAGCCTGGGCACTGGAAAACTGATCCCAGTTGCCCCAGGATTGGCAATAAAGAAAATGTTCCTCCCACAACTACTACCACCCCTCCTGGTACTACCAGTAGTAATCCTCCAGTTGGGAGTAGTGCACCCAAAAAGTTAGGTGCTTTTGCAAGAGGAACAGAGGTGGGCCCTAGTTTAGACAGGGACCCCTCAACAGACTCCTCTGACTCTGATGGTGGTATAGGATTTGCCACCTTTACCATGGGTCCCATAGCATTGGGCAGGTACAGATTGGAGCCAATAATTAATGGTCAGAAAGCTGTGGCATTTAGGGACACAGGGGCTAGTGTCACCATGGTGGCAGGGAAACTAGTCCCCCCTCACCAGCTTTTACCTGAGTTTAAATACCAGGTGACCAACATTGATGGTGTCAGAACAGATCACCCCATGGCCATAGTCAATCTCAGCTGGGAGGGGGTCACAGGCCCAAAAGAGTGGCAGTGTCCCCAACCCTACCTGTAGATTGCCTGATGGGCAATGATCTGGAAATTTCAGCCTGGGCTGAAGTGGAACACCAAACCCATCTTAGGATGTTGGGCGTCCCTGTAAAGGTTAGTGGGGCTGTGATGGCCACAGCCCCAGCCCAAGAATTTGGAGAGATGGAGCCTGAAAGAATGGCCCACTCTCCCCCAAAAGAGAGCACAAGGGTTGAAGAAAAGTCTTCTTCCCCCAGACAGTAGGTAAGGGTCAGCCTCCTCAGGGAACTGACCCTACCCCTAGTGAAGGAACTGCCACAGAGGTAGTCAGGCCTGGCCTGGCCACACCCCTGATGGCAGAGGACCCTTCCAAGGTGGTACCCCGTCTGGAGCAGGTAACCTGCCCCTCTCTACCCTGCCTCAGTCAGCCCAGGGCTGCAGAGGTCAGGGAGGTCAGTGGACCCCCAGGGCCCCCTGTCCAGAGGAAGCCCCCATCAGCAGATTAGGGGCACCCAGTCTAGTAGCCCTAGCCAGGTGAAAATTCCTCTACACACTGAGGGATCCCCCATACCTTTATGTAGGGACCTCCCCCAGAAGGACTCTGGTAGGCAAGGGCAAACCTGGGACCAGAAGGTTCCAAACCTGCCATGTCCCTCCAGTAGTCCATCCAAAGGGACCCAACCCCCAGCTGTAGGCAGCCAAAGGTTGACCCTTAGAGCAAAGTGCAACTCAGTCATGGAAAGACAGGCATACATGGTGACCAGTGATCTGAGGAAACTGAGGCCAACATTCCTAGGGCCTCACTTCCCTACTCAGACACCTCACCAGCCTTGTACTTTACCTAAGCACACCACAGGTAGTGATTCCCCATGGTGGAGACCCTCTTATACCCTTAGGGTGAGGAATTGCTTAGTGGACCATAAGACAGGGGGCAACCATGCTAGTGCAGGTGCTTCCTTATATGACCACTTAGTCAATGAAGGCTCAACTGGCCAAGGTTAGCCTTATCTCCTTTCGTTTGGGGGGGTTATGTAGGAAGGTGGAATCTGACTATATGGTTGCCCCCACTTTTTTTTATGGTGTTTTGCTGGTTTATGACTTAGTTGGACTGGGATCCTGCTATTCAGGGCCCCAGTCTATCTGCTTTCTCTGTAAAATGGTTTCCATGTGCCTTAGGCACATCTCTGATTGGAATCTGGAGTGCCCTTATAAGTCCCTAGTATATGGTATACTATGTACCAAGGGCATAGGTACCTCAGAGGACCTGCCAGGGGCTGCAGCATGTATTATGCCACCCCTGGAAGGCCATCCAAACTGACACCACAGGTCTGCTACTGCAGCCTGGGTAAGGTGGTGCATGCACCCCTTACTGTGATATAGGTTACCTATATCACGAAATACATACACACATATAAACCTATAAGTCACTCCTAAGGCAGGCCTTATCAATCCTAAAGGCAGAGTGCGTGGTTCCTATGTGAGAGGGTGCCCCTGCGTGAGCAGGGCCCCTCTGCAGCGTTCGGAGACCATCTCTGATGCTGTTTGTAGTGCAGCCTGACCATATACTCTTAAGCGCATTATATCCTCGCGGTAAAATGCTAACTATGGAATGGCTGCACCTAAACATGTCGTGTTTGGTGTCAAACATCTCGGAATACTACCCCCCCGCCAATCCTGGCGGCGGGGGTAGCATTCCACCCTTCGAGAGGGAAAGGCATGTTAACTCTGACGAGTCCGGTAACTTCTTTCCAGAGCCCTGGCATCACAAAATGGATGCTGCTGCCACAGACACGAGTCTGGCCTCCTGCTGCTGGACGAAACTCCGGCAGGGGAGGCCTGGACAATAGGTTTCCTGTCCCAGGGAGGTGTGACCACCTCCCCAGACAGGACAATGTGTATTGGGGCTGGGCGGGAGCACTTTCGGGTGCTTTGAAGTCCTGCACTGGGGGCACATTTGGTGTCCCTGTGCATACCCCAGTTCAAACCGGATCAGGGGCTCAGGGGTTTAATCCATCATCATTCTTTAGCTCACTCCACCACCCCAGTTCAGACAAGGCCATATGCAAATCAGTCTGACCCTGTGCCTCATGGGAACAGTCCAGCCCGAACTGCTGGACTGTTGCCATGAGGCACAGGGTCAGACTGATTTGCATATGGCCATGTCTGAACTGGGGTGGCGGAGTGAGCTAAAGAATGATGATGGATTAAACCCAGATCAGTTGACTGGGGGTGAGTGTTTGATTGGCTCAAACGTTCCGTCCATCATCCCCTTTTGTATCGCTTTGTTACATTCCTTCAAGACTTAGCCTGAAGGCTGCTCTCCATAGCTACCACTAGGATAGCTTTCAATAAGGTTGTCTTTAACCTACCTACCATAAGAGTCGATTTGGACTGGTGCAAGGTGCCCACTATAATTAGTGGACAGCATATGCCAGGCCAACTTCTCACATTATCCATGCGATATCACTATGGTTATTGATTCTCCCGTAGAGCGCCGTTCTGCACTTAAGCCTCATTTTAATTATGTGTTCCCTGCACCGTGTTTATCCCCCTTCACCCATTAGCCCGCGTGTTTCATCACACTAAGGGCACCACGTGCACAATCCTTGTGTTACGCGTATAGCACCAGCTCAGCGCTTTTGCTCAGCTCACTCACTGCACATCGAGCACCCGCCTATTCCCCTAGGCTGCCCACCTATCCGACTTCCCGTATGCCATCACATTCAACTCAGAGGCACACCGAGTTTGGGTCACTGGCAGGCGGCTTTCTAAACTGATGCGCATCGTCGGCAACACTTTAATCTCACTGCATCGCAGCACAGTGACATTACACTACCGCATTTAGGCGTTTTTAGGTTTAGCTACTGCAGTCGGCTATTACCTTATTCCGTTTGTCTAGTACACCTCACAGACCATGACCCTAACATAATGCATATCACCATGCGCCCAGGGTTAACCCATGCACGTTTTGCCGCACGCACCATGTCAACTATGTTAAGGCAATTACAGACACCTTCCATTTCCATTGCTTATATATGGGATAGCATACAGTCTGTCTATACTGTTCATGACCTACGTGGTCACAAACATGTTCATGCTCGTTTGTACCTAGGGGGCGGAGTTTCGTTGTATTTTCACCTGTAAAATGAAATGAAAATGAAATACCAGCATTTGTAAAGCACACAGCTACCTCCGGAGAGGTGTCCCGGCGCTGGGGGCCCTCGGGAAGATTAAGCGAGCTATTGCCCAGAGTCACATGGTGCTGGGCTAACCTGCCGCCAGCACCAGGGATCGAACCGTGAACCCCGTGGTCCAGAGTCAGGCACCCTGGCCGCTGCACCACACCTCTTCCATGTGCTCGTTTTCACATGTCAATCATGGTCTGGTTACATTTTTTGTATGCTATATATAGCTCGCATTTGTAAGTAGCGCGTTATGTGATCAAGGCCGCAGGACTGCGGCCGAAACGCGTCATATGGACTATGCTATTTGAATAAATACTTGATGTTCTTCACTTATCCTGGTGTCTGTGTCCGGAAAAGGAGTTGGATATATATATATATACGGTGAAGGTGCTTAAAAGCAATGACAGACTTCAATCTTGTCTTGTGATCAAGCCCAGTCTGTGGGCCAAACGCGTCATTAGCCATGCTAAGCGCCAGCAAATAAAGAAGAAAATTTTGCACTTAACCGGTGTCCGTGTCCCGCTTATCAGCCAGCAGCTGTGGGAGTTTTGGTGAAGTACATCAATTTCATCGGGAACAGGCTGTGCCCGAATCACGGACCCCCTCCCCCTCAGAGGGTCTTCCAGTCTTCAGCATACTGCGTACTGTTTTCATTCCGGAAGGAATACTTGCTGGTGACCCCCTGCACCCGGAAGTATTTGGTGAGCTGCCCGGTCGGAGAAACGAAGAGACGTGAGTCGGAGGACCCACGATTCCTCGCTGGAACCACCGGTAAGCCACCTATATACGTGAAAATTGCAGGTGGGGAGGTGTGCAAGACACCCGATATACGGTCAACCGAGGGCGTGACGATAAGGGCAGTCATTGGGGCTCCAGTGCCGGCTACTACGTTTCCCTTCAAATCGGAGGCAAGTTTGGGGTTGTCTTCAACCATACTGCTATAACTAGCTTGAAGCATGGCCGACGAGATAATCAGAGAACGGGAAGAATTATTTACTAACTTGCCAGCTGTTTCGGAAACCGGACGGAATAGAGAGGAAACTGTCAGCTCACCTGAAGGTGAAGTCAGGACACTCTTAAAGAAACTAGAAAAACTAATGAAGTCAGAAATCACTAAATGGTGGGAACAGAAATCATTGGAAATATACGTAGAAGTAAATAGAGTACCACAAGGACTACGTATAATGCTAGCTCCAAGTTTCGATAACCCAAATCCTGATATGCTTAAGGAATGGGCGAGCAGCAACTTAGAAGCATCTATGCGCATGGTGCAAATATTGATAAATATGCCAGAATAGACCGAGAAATCATCCTCAAGGAAATTCAGCAAATAAATGAGGAGCTGGCGAAATCAGAATATAAAGATCTAATAACAAAGACTAAAAACGAAATTCAAATGCGTCTCAAGAAACAGGAAGAAATAATTAAAACAAGAAAGGCATACAAGTATTCACGGGATAAACAAGATTATGAAACAGGTCAAATCTTTACGTTTGCCAAAAAATATGACTTTCTAAAAAAGAAACAGCAACTGTGAGCCAATTCCAGTGGGGAACAAGGAAGAACAAATAAAGAACCAGATTTAGAATCCATGTCTGAGTCCAGCTCAATCGTAAGTGAGATTGATTCTGATGACAGTAGAAGAATAAGACACCAAGGGAGAGAAGACATGGGCACCCTTACCCCGGCAGAAGAACTGGATTTTGTGCAGCGGGCGCGGCGCCAGACGCTCAGACCACGGAAGCCCGCACAGAATCAAGATCGCGACGCAACAAAAGAAGGAAAGCCAGAAGGCAAATCCGGCAACGTAAGAACCAGACAACCTCGCAACAAAAAATGGAACAAGAAGTAACACCTAATACCAACACAGTGGTGAACTTATCTTCTGTCCAATTAGATCAAGCAGAAATCCAACTTCTGGCATTAGGGTTATCATACTGTCCAGAAAGTAGCTTGAACTATGTACAAACTCGAGTGGACATATATAAGTTTATCCGCAAAATGGAATTGAAAAAATACTTTGCCATCAAGAATTCTAAAAACAACAAGACTTCAGAAATATCAGCTAGTACAACAACATCCAGTTCTGATTCTCACTCTATGCTGTTGGTATCTGATATCCCCTTACTACGAACCTTGGGAGACTTATCAGACGAAAACCAGGGGGAAACAACTTCATCCACGCAAGATCTGATCAAAGATATGGGTATGACCACATCAAGGAGTGAAAAATCCCCCTTTAAACCAAAGTCCACTTTTGTCCCTATCATGCCACGAGATGCTATCGACATATATCATGATGTTATTATTGATGAGGTAAAGAAACTTCGCCTATCAATAAAAGGTCGAAAAGGAGGCACCAAATTCAAATACAAAAAATATCAAGACCTGATTAAAAAGCTTTAAGAACACAGCGAAGTTATAATAAAGCAATCGGACAAGGGGGGCAATATAGTCCTATGGCCCAGGAGTGACTATCTAATCGAAAGCTGCCAAACATCTGAACGATGACAAATGTTACAGAAAATCTAATTTTCAGCAACTTTTATCATTGAATGCTTTGTGCTTTAAACACTTGAATAAATGGAGACGAGAAAACCTGCTCACTAACGACGAATTTTCCTACCTTCAGACAGAATTCCCGGTTATCCCCATTATGTATTTCATACCGAAAATACATAAAATGATTACCCCAGTCCCCGGAAGACTTTTCATCAGCGCGAGAGGGGGATTATTAGAAAAAATGTCTGAATATGTGGACTTTTATCTCCAAGATCTAGTCACCACCCTCCCTTCATATATAAGGGACACTAACCATTTTTTGGAAAGAATCAGGGGTATATCATGGTCAGAAGACTATCTGTTGGTCACCTTAGATATATGTGCATTGTACACAAGTATTAATCATGCGGATGGTATAAATGCAGTACAGTTTTTTCAAACAAATAGACCTATAGGACAATATCAACATGGAAAAATGATTTTGGATATATCTTTCTGTTTACACAATAACTATTTCATGTTCAACAAAGACATATATCAACAGATTAGAGGAGTCGCTATGGGAGCCTGCTTCTCCCCCAGCTATGCATGTTTACACGTTGGTTGGTGGGAGGAGCAGGTTCTCAAAGCAAAGTTCAGGGATATATGGGATGAACGCATCATTTGTTGGATGCGTTTCATCGACGATATCTTTTTTTGTTTTGAAAGGCACTAAAGAAATGGCCAATGTATTCATTGAAACCTTAAATGTCAATGATCTCAACCTTCAGTTTACGACCTCAGTTGATAATGCATCAATTGACTTTTTAGATGTACGCGTATATATTGATAACAACAGAATAGAGACTACTCTTCATAGAAAAAGCACGGCTGGAAACTCCACGCTTCATGCGTCGAGTTTCCATCCAGTACATCTAATCAGGAGCATCCCATATGGGGAGTTCCTGAGGTTGCGCAGAATCTGTAGTACTGAAGCAACCTTTGAGAGATGTGTTAAAGATAGCAGCACCAGATTCAAAGCTAGAGGCTACAATGAAAAGATCATTAACCAAGCATTAATGAAAGTAAGAACCAAATCCCGTGAGGAATTGCTCAGGATCAAAGAGACTCCATTGAATAGTGACACTAGTCCCCACTTGAATGTAGAGGAGGCTAATACAGAAATGAGAT
Source organism: Calotriton arnoldi (assembly GCA_963921515.1). Taxonomy (NCBI): domain Eukaryota; kingdom Metazoa; phylum Chordata; class Amphibia; order Caudata; family Salamandridae; genus Calotriton; species Calotriton arnoldi. The sequence goes on along the minus strand of CAWUFW010001323.1, from coordinate 1,544,764 downwards.
TCATAACCACCTTCAACAGCCGGCATAGAAAGATCAGGGCCATAATCAATAAACATTGGCCAATCATACAAACTGATATGGTCTTAAATCAACTGTTCCCTGCTCCACCGACTTTAACTTTTAGAAAACCTAAATCTATGCACAACGCCCTAGTTAGGTCTAGTCCTGAGTTGGTTTCTAATATAGCGAAATCGAGCACTATGTGGTTAACACCACGCAATGGATTTATCAAATGCAATACATGCCGAGCGTGTAAATTTGGGATCGACACATCCCAATACATTACGGTTTATGGCCCCAACACAAGCAAATTGCAGGATAGATTCAACTGTTGCACTGAATATGCTGTCTACGTGTTGAACTGCACATGCGGTTTGCAATACGTGGGCAGCACCAAGTTGCAAGTACATGTGCGTATCTTGCAACACCTTAGAGCCATTGTAAACTCAGATATGACCTATCCGGTGGCTAGACATTTTAAAGCGGTGCATCAAAATAAATTGGATGATTTAAAATATTTTGTCATTGCTGCCGTGCCACCGATGAGAAGGGGTGGAAACAGAGAAAAATTTCTAAGACAGCTAGAGGCCAAATTCATACTTGAGCTTGACACTAGAACCCCGAATGGATTGAACAATGGGGAAGAATTATATAATTATTTATGATTATTTATGAATATTTATAACTATTTATGAGTATTTATGGATTATTTATGATTAATGTGTGAAGTTTTACATCTATTTATGATTCGTTTAAGCTCATTAAGGAATGTTTTTATCCATCATGATCTGGTCTCATGCATAGGTGAATTGTTTCATCAGCATGTTTTTACCACCATACAGGTGTATCATGACTATTCCCATGTGGTTTTCCTGGCATTTGTCAAATTTCATTTTGTGTCCCTATTGTTAGAGGATTCAGTTTTCAGCCCAAGATATGATTATCAAATACCGCTTTTCGTTTTCTCGAAATTGTAACTTTATTCTAGAATTTTGATATCATTTTTTTGTTATAAGCACTGCCACTTTATAGCACTTACTAGCACTTTATTAGGATTCCCACCATGACCTTTCTACTATTCCGGTTGCCCATATTATAATAATGAAGCAGGAGCCTTGAAGAGAAACGATTTAGGACGCAGTCTTCATGATTTTGATCTGTGTATACTGACATCAGTTCTCTCTTTTCTTATGAGGAGCATCTTAGCAATAGACCATGATTTTGAACCTAGTCCAGTTATTGTATCAGAATGTGTTATTGTTATCACAGAATAACAAGATGAAATTGCCGGTACAATATGTGACTATGATTCAAATCGATGTTTTCATTCTATATGAGACCCAGTTTATGGCATTTTGCCTTTAGATATCCGTGGGTTTTTCAATGGATCAGCATTATGCATTTAGAGAGAGAACCTCACGATATTTTGCACAGTGATTATGTATTAGTACTGTTAAATATAAATATGCACTTTGCACTTTAAGTTAAACAATGGATTTAACTTTGAATCGTCTTTTTAATATTCTAGCTGCTGCTTTTATTTGTGTTTGTATTTTATACAATAATCCTTTACACACTATGGACGCCGATGTATAATAAGTCCTAGTGGAGTCTGTTTTTCATTTTCACTTTGCGTCACGTGATACATGCACGGTGAAGGTGCTTAAAAGCAATGACAGACTTCAATCTTGTCATGTGATCAAGCCCAGTCAGTGGGCGAAACGCGTCATTAGCCATGCTAAGCGCCAGCAAATAAAGAAGAAAATTTTGCGCTTAACCGGTGTCCATGTCCCGCTTATCAGCTAGCAGCTGTGGGAGTTTTGGTGAAGTATATATATATGTATATATATATATATGTTTATATTTCCTTGTAAAATACTTACATTTTCATACTAAAGGCATGCATGGTAATGTGTGTGTATATATATGCCACATATCCCGTCGAACACTTTTCAGGGCGGGTGCTCTTTTCGTGAGAGCGGCATCTCACGCACAATATTCACCACCAAATATCCAACAAAGGACAGAAGAGCACTCCTCGGGTTTCAGACACCATTTAATGCATCCAACAGACGCGTTTCGGCGATTAGTATCTTTCTCAATGTTAATTCAATAAAGGTTTAGTCAATTTCACATCCATTTCCTTTAAGCTCAGTGCTTCGCTCTTATTGAATGATTCATCTGAGGCATTGACGAAGGACTGCAGTATTGCCATGAATCGGACGCTCTCACCGGCGGCATCTCAGTGTCTATTAACCACTATATTACAACATAGCAATGTTGCATGAACCCATGCGCATTTGTCATTAATTGTTATAGTAACAGTATTTATCCCTCAGTGGGAGCAAATTGCATGTCATTCTGGCTCTTTAGTTGCATTCTGCAGTCATCCTCAATTGTCTCCAATGGAATTGACACTTTAATTTCCAAGTTTGGGTCCCTCGCCCGGCCACACATCCCTCGTATTGTAGCTCATACCTGCAACAAAGATTTGAGTAATCAATAATTGTCCATTTTGTAATGTTCCAATTTCACATCTGCGAGGATTTTGCTACAAGAGGATTATGGCGGTTCTGACGGTCTCTCCTAATCTACCACCAAATGCCACATATCCTGTCGAATACTTTTCAGGGCGGATGCTCTTTTAATGAGAGTGGCATCTCACGCACAATATTCACCGCGAAATATCCAACAAAGGACAGAAGAGCACTCCTCGGGTTTCAGACACCATTTATTGCATCCAACAGAAGGGTCTCGACGATTAGTGCCTTTCTCAATGTTGATTCAATAAAGGTTTAGTCAATTTCACATCCGAGGAGTGCTCTTCTGTCCTTTGTTGGATATTTGGTGGTGAGTATATATATATATATATATATATCCATATATATATATATATATATATATATATATATCCACAATCACTGCTTGTGTAAGACCCGCCGCCTTGTCTTGAACCGCCAAAATAATTTATTTGACGGCTGTTGTCGGACGCGTTTTGCCTGCACAGCAGGCTTGCTCACCAACAAGTCAATAAAGTTTTCAACCGTTTTAAACACCATTTCATAGCGTGTCACGTGAGAACTACCACAACAATGAAAGTGAAGACAGAATGGTAGTTTCTTTAAGATTAATACAATTCATCATTATCACAGTGATCTAAATTTCATTAACTGTTGCTGAAACGATCTGTTAATAATTATAATTATTTTACTATTACAACCATGTGCGGGTTCATGTAATTCTCTACCCCAATTATTGCATTTCATTACCGATATGAATAATATCTCTTGTTTTACCCCAAATGGGCATTCTAACGCAAGTAAATCGGTTAACTTGAAATTAACACATATCAAGCCCAAGTGGGCAATTTAACATGTACAAAGTCATTGATTGTATTATATACTTCTATGGGAGTTGTGTCCTGCCCCAGTGGGCATAGTTATAGCAAACAGTTTCATATCTTAAAACCAGTTGTCTTCTTAAAGTGCTTGTGCAGAAATAAAACAAAACAAAACAAAAACCAATGTAAAACCAGTTAAAAACACAGAGAGTACTGGGAAGCTTTACGCTTCATGATCTATTTATAGATGTGTATGGAAATCCTCTTCCATATTGAGGCCTTCTGGGATTTTTGTGTTAAGTTCTATAATATAACACGACTCCAACCTTCTCAATTTCTTCTCCCGGTTTCCCCCCTTGTATTTGGTGGGATTGCATCTATTACAAAATATGACAAGTCTTGTACATTTTTGTCATGATATTGCTCAAAATGTCGCGCCACTGGATAGGTCCTATCACCATTCTTTATGGCCCTCAAATGCTGAAGTACTCTTTTGTGCACAGGTAGAATTGTGCTGCCCACGTACTTCAGGCCACATGGGCACTGAAGCACGTAGACTGCAAAGTCAGTTTAGCACGAGAATTGCCCTTTTATTTTCATTTCCCTCTTCGAGAGACTTGATTTATAGACTGAGGTATTTTTGCCATGGGCACACGCTTTGCACTTGGTGCATTTTATGAAGCCATCTTTTCTGCTTAGACATGTTGTTGCTGTACTTTTTGATTTAGATGTAGTTACCATATTGCTCACGAGAGTTTGTTTCAGGGATCTAGCACGTTTAAACGTTATTTGCGGCCTGCACTGCACTATTTTGCCTAGTACATGGTCATTGCATATGACGTGCCAGTGTTTACACAGAATGGACCTCAAGCTGTCTTCCTGTTTATTATAAGTGGTGATCATTCTACACTGATTGATATTCTCACTTTCCAATTTTTCTTTTGCCTTACTTTTGTTGAAAAGGATTTCTTCCCTTGATTTTTTGTTTGCTTTGTACATGGCTGATTTTATGCACCCTTCTGAGTAACCTCTAGCTATAAAGCGTGTTTTTAAGCAGCTCAATTCCTTTTCCAGTTCTTTTTGATTACTGCAGTTTCTCATCGTGCGAAGACACTCTCCATAAGGGATGCTTCTAATCAGATTTTTAGGGTGGAAACTCTTTGCGTGCAGCAGAGTATTGCCTGCTGTGGGTTTGCGGTACAATTTTGTTTCAAGTTTCCCTTCATGTATGTAAACAGTCAGATCAAGGAAATTGACACTAGTTGCACTTATGGTGCTAGTGAACTTAAGGTTAAGATTATTAACCTGAAGTTTTTTTCCAAAATCTTTCTCTCCCTTTTCTGAGCCTTTCCATACGACGAATAAATCGTCGATGAATCGACTCCAATGCATTATATTCTCCTGCCATTCTTTTTGGTATAGCGCCTGGACCACCTGCTCCTCCCACCAGCCCATATGCAAATTAGCATAGCTGGGGGCGAAGCAGGTGCCCATCGCTGTGCCGCACGTTTGATGAAACAGCTCTGCATTGAAAAGAAAATAGTTGTTCTTCAGGCATGTAGATATCATTGTTAACAACATCTGTGTGTGAGACCATAATTTCAATGGACGGCTTGAAATATATATGTAATAATTTTTATATATGTTTTAAATATTTCAAAACACAATGATGTGTGTGGAAAATATATAAAAACATATATACACACATATATATATATATATATATATATATATATATATATATATATATATATATCGGGCAGCTGGAAAGCGTGACAGGCAGCCCAACAGCTTCGAACACCAACCCACATGGGCAAGTTACTTTTTGTTCTAATTTGGCTCAGTGTACAAAGCGGACTCACTTGAAAATACCTTGTGGCACTACGAGACCCAGAAGGCTACGAGAGTGGCCACGCCCACTGGGGCAGGACTTGGATTTGAATCGTGCACAAGAAACGCGGCTTTGACACGAGTTGCCTGACAGCCACTGAGGAAGGGAAGAATTTCCTGAAACGCGTTTGGCATCATGAAGGTTTTTGTTTGCTGTTGGGAGCCTGTTTGCAAGCTGTTTGAATTAAATTGAATTACTGCACTGCCGGTGGTTTCCCTCCATTCAGGGCTAACTTTTGTTGGATTTAATTGCGGCTGGAGCCCAGCCGTCGAGAGATGCCCACCGCCTGTGAGCGGGCCCGTGTTGACGCTCAGCTGGTGTCAACACCTTGGGGGGCAGAGTTGGGACCGGCCTGGTTCCGACATGTGTTCGCATCGGGCAGCTGGAAAGCGTGACAGGCAGCCCAACAGCTTCGAACACCAACCCACATGGGCAAGTTACTTTTTGTTCTAATTTGGCTCAGTGTACAAAGCGGACTCACTTGAAAATACCTTGTGGCACTACGAGACCCAGAAGGCTACGAGAGTGGCCCCGCCCAGTGGGGCAGGACTTGGATTTAAATCGTGCACAAGAAGCGCGGCTTTGACACAAGTTGCCTGACAGCCACTGAGGAAGGGAAGAATTTCCTGAAACGCGTTTGGCATCATGAAGGTTTTCGTTTGCTGTTGGGAGCCTGTTTGCAAGCTGTTTGAATTAAATTGAATTACTGCACTGCCGGTGGTTTCCCTCCTTTCGGGGCTAACTTTTGTTGGATTTAATTGCGGCTGGAGCCCAGCCGTCGAGAGATGCCCACCGCCTGTGAGCGGGCCCGTGTTGACGCTCAGCTGGTGTCAACACCTTGGGAGGCAGAGTTGGGACCGGCCTGGTTCCGACATGTGTTCACATCGGGCAGCTGGAAAGCGTGACAGGCAGCCCAACAGCTTCGAACACCAACACACATGGGCAAGTTACTTTTTGTTCTAATTTGGCTCAGTGTACAAAGCGGACTCACTTGAAAATGCTACACAGCCACACGCTGGACCCTGCGTGCACCTTGTTGTTTGGCTGTCAATGCGGTCACAAGACGGTGAGGCTGTTCTGCTGTAAGGCGGTAAGACTGTTCTGCTCGCTACCCTGCTCGCTTTTCAAAGGCCGGTTATTTGCTGCTCCTCACGTCGTGCATCCATCGATCTCTCTTCACTGCTCATTCTGCGCGATAATAAAGATCTATCCAACTGCATCTGTGCGCTGCTGACTCCAGATTGGATTTGTCTTCACTGTGTTCCTTGTCAAATTTCTCCCTTTAAGTCTGTTTCACGCCGGGAGAAGTGACTCACCCTTTATCGCGCATGCGCACACTTTGGCCTTGTCTGCCAGGCCTGGTCACTTTACGCTTGCACAAGGCTTCGCCTGTTCTGCCTGACGATTGACGTGTCACGTATCACAGCAGCTCTCAGCTCGTGTGTCAGCGCTTAGCAACATAACCAAGCGTTGCTTAGTGACTGCTCTTTTATTGCTACAGCTTCCGTCTGCAGTCAGCTTATGCGAATTTCTAAACCGTAATTCGCACACCAGGTCAATTTTATTTTATTTGTCTCCAGCATACAGTCTAACATTATCTCTCATTACAAAAGCGGATTTACAAACGGTGATCCGCACACCTGTATGTCTTCAGTAATAACTTATTTCACGAATTTGGGCAAGTCATTTATTGCTTGTTTCCACTTAAAGCAACACGGTGACTCACACACTAGTTACTTGTGAGCACTTTCCATTTAAAACAACACGGTGACTCACACACCAGTTACTTGTGAGCACCTCTGCTTGTTTTTTTTTTATTCTATCCTTCATTCGTTTTGTTCTCCATCTACCTTCTTTTTCCCTGTTTCACGCTTCTCTTTCGTATTTTTGTGCTTTCTTTTGCTTTTTCCTTTTGGTTGTCATGCAATCTGTAACTCCTCCACCTTCTTTTCTGGAATCGCCAGGAGAACCTCCTGTTCGTTGGGAGGTTTGGTTTGACGCATTCCAAACATACTTGGGAGCTATTGGTGCTTCTAGGTTTAGCAGCCAACGTAAAAAATGTCTTCTTCTCCACTGTTTGGGATTTGAAGGAAGATCAATCTTCAAGCACCTTCCTGAAATCACTCATCTTCCTGAAGTTGACGTTGATGATTACCAAGACACTATTTCTAAACTTAAAATAAGGTTTGACAAGAAACCAAACTTGATGGTCCAAAGGCACAAATTCTTCAAGAGACAACAAAACGAGAATAAAGACGTGGACACCTATATTTCTACCTTACGTCAACTGGCGTCCACTTGCCTATTCGAGACATTCACTGACCAATTGATCAGGGTTCAATTTGTGTGTCATTGTCGAGACAAACACATCCGTCAGAAACTACTAACGTTAGATAATACCACTCTTGAAGACACAATTAAAATAGCAAAAAGCATCGAAACTTCACAAGCATCGTTAAAAGAACTAGAGGACAAAAATTTAGATACTATCAATGTTGTCTCTAGTAGTTCTGTAAGTAAACCAAATGAATCTCGACAATTTCCTTTTAGGAATTCAACATCAAGAAACAATGTCCCAGGGAAAAGTGCATCTGATTCACGTAATGTCAAACAAATCTGTTATCGGTGTGGCAATTCTCCTCACCAAAAAGGAGCAAAGTGTCCTGGTGCAAATGTTGTTTGTAGTTATTGCAAGAAAATAGGGCACTTTGCGAAGGTTTGTTTTAAGAAAAAATTCAATGTTCAGAAAAGATCTGTTGCTTGTGTTCTGGAGTCAGAAGAATCTGATTCCGAAGTTATTTCTGTAGTCACTGAATCTATTGTTCATGTTTCAAATGTCAATGATTCTTCCGAGTGCGTTGATCCCATTGTCGAAATTGGGATAGGAAGTAAATCACTAAACTTGCTGGTTGACTCAGGTGCCAGAATTACAATGCTGACACAAAAGTTATTTTTCGAAACGTGGGGAGATAGATCTCTCCAACCGCCTGATCGCTCTCCTGTCTCATATGAAGGTCGTAAAATTGATCTTCTGGGGTATTTTGAGGACGATTTAACTTTCAAAGATAGAAAGATTAATGGGAAGATTTATGTTGCGGTCAAAGGCTTGAACATATTAGGTTGGTACCATCAAGGCCTGTTCGGTATGGTTCTCAGGCCTGGATCCTCTGAACAAGTTCTTGTTGTTTCTGATGATCACGATCTGAACAAGTGGCAAGAACACTATCCGTCTGTTTTTTGTGATGGGCTTGGAACCATACGGGGTTTCAAACATAGGATTATAGTTAAAGAGGGAGTCTTCCCAATAAAACATAAGTTACGGGGTGTACCCTTCAGTGTGAGAGATGATCTTGAGACTGAACTCAAGTCCCTATGCAAACAGGGGATTATTGAACCAACCAAGTCCTCCCTTTGGCTTTCGCCTCTGGTGGTCGCGCGCAAAAAATGTGGAAAGTTGCGTGTTTGCGTGGATTTGAGGTCACTCAATAAAGAAATCTGGATCGACTCTCACCCACTGCCTAAAATTTGCGATTTGTTTTCCAGTGTCAGGGGGTCACGCTATTTTTCAAAACTTAATCTTGCCAGCGCATATCATCAAATAGAGCTGGACCCTGAGTCACGCCCCCTCACTGCATTTGTATCACCGTTGGGTACTTTTCAGTATAAACGGATGCCGTTCGGGCTTGCCTCTGCGGCTTCCGTTTTCCAACGAGTGATGCAGGACATGTTAGGTGGTATCAACGGAGTTATTGTTTTTCAGGATGACGTGCTCATTCACACTAAGGATATGCCATCACACAACTCTGTTTTAAAAAAAGTGTTGGAGACTTTTAAAGATCGTGGTGTTGTAGTCAAATCTGAGAAGTGCAAATTCTTCTGTGATGAAATTGAGTATTTGGGTCACCTTATTTCCGGAGAGGGAATTAGACCAAGACAGGGTTTGCTAGATGCCATTACTCATGCACCTGCTCCGTTGGATAAGACTGGTGTTAAGTCCTTACTCGGTCTTCTGGAATATTATTCAAAGTTCATTCCGAATTATGCCTCCTTAGTGCGACCAATTAGTTCTCTTCTTAGGAAAGGTGATGTGTTCTCTTGGTCAGGTCAATGTGCTTCTGCCCTGAATTGTGTTAAAGAGTGTCTTACCAACAGCGGGGCTCTTAAACCATATGATCCAGAGTTACCTTCTTGTATTACGGTTGATGCTAGTCAGGTTGGACTGGGTGGTGTGTTGACCCAAGATTCTCGCGGTGGGGAGAACACAGTGGCTTTTGCCTCTAGAGTCCTGAGGGACGGAGAACTTCAGTATTCAGTTATAGAGAAGGAGCTGTTGTCGTGTCTTTGGGCTGTCGAAAAGTTCCATCCTTATGTCTGGGGCAGGCGGTTTTTATTGAGGACAGATCATAAACCTCTTGTCAATATTCTTGGAAATAACTTGTGGCACTACGAGACCCAGAAGGCTACGAGAGTGGCCACGCCCACTGGGGCAGGACTTGGATTTAAATCGTGCACAAGAAATGCGGCTTTGACACGAGTTGCCTGACAGCCACTGAGGAAGGGAAGAATTTCCTGAAACGCATTTGGCATCATGAAGGTTTTCGTTTGCTGTTGGGAGCCTGTTTGCAAGCTGTTTGAATTAAATTGAATTACTGCACTGCCGGTGGTTTCCCTCCTTTCGGGGCTAACTTTTGTTGGATTTAATTGCGGCTGGAGCCCAGCCGTCGAGAGATGCCCACCGCCTGTGAGCGGGCCCGTGTTGATGCTCAGCTGGTGTCAACACCTTGGGAGGCAGAGTTGGGACCGGCCTGGTTCCGACATGTGTTCGCATCGGGCAGCTGGAAAGCGTGACAGGCAGCCCAACAGCTTCGAACACCAACCCAAATGGGCAAGTTACTTTTTGTTCCAATTTGGCTCAGTGTACAAAGCGGACTCACTTGAAAATACCTTGTGGCACTACGAGACCCAGAAGGCTACGAGAGTGGCCACGCCCACTGGGGCAGGACTTGGATTTAAATCGTGCACAAGAAACGCGGCTTTGACACGAGTTGCCTGACAGCCACTGAGGAAGGGAAGAATTTCCTGAAACGCGTTTGGCATCATGAAGGTTTTCGTTTGCTGTTGGGAGCCTGTTTGCAAGCTGTTTGAATTAAATTGAATTACTGCACTGCCGGTGGTTTCCCTCCTTTCGGGGCTAACTTTTGTTGGATATATGTGTATATATATATATATATATATATATATATATATATATATATATATATATATATATATATATATATATATATATATATAAATCCATATATATATTTCCTTAAAATCCCACAACCCCTCAACCCATACCCACCCTAAAATTACCCTTGCCATCCAAAAAACCCATACCCACCCTAAACCCTAAAATTATCCTTGCCACCCCAAAACCCATACCCACCCTGTTCCCTAAAATTACCCTTGCTACCCCAAAACCCGTACCCACCCTAAACCCTAAAATGGCCCTTGCCACCCCAAAACCCCTACCCACCCTAAACCCTAAAACTACCCTTGCCACCCCAAAACCCCTACCCACCCAAAACCCTAAAATGTCCCTTGCCACCCCAAAACCCCTACCCACCCTAAACCCTAAAACTACCCTTGCCACCCCAAAACCCCTACCCACCCTAAACCCTAAATTACCCTTGCCACCCCAAAACCCATACCCACCCTAAACCCTAAAATTACCTTTGCCACCCTAAAACCCATACCCACCCTAAAATTATCCCTGGCATCCCAAAACCCATACCCACCCTAAACCCTAAAAACCAAACCCATACTTACCTAATACTTACATTTGAAACGCATATCCCTTTACTATTCATACCTTTACAACGAAATTTGTTGTAAAGGCATGCGTTGTAAAGGCATATCCGTGGTAAAAATTTGCGTTGTGATGGTCATGCGTTGTAACAGCATTTGCGTTGTTACAACCGCGTTGTAATGATAACGCGTTGTAATGACCGCGTTGTAATGGTTGTTTCCCTCTGGTAACTTCTCTTTTGGGGGTGACTTTCATACCCTTTATCCTCAGGGGCAGTGTTTGTGGTTAGAGCTGTAAAGGATGCCCTATTCACTGATCTGGCAAGGTCTACTTCAGTTAGTGGTCTGGAAGATTTTCAGGGGCAATAGAAGGTCTTTGGACTTTCGGAGGAGGTTACATGGTCATCTTGGACCTCTTTAGATCTTTTAGATCTGCCTTCTCAGCAGTTCATTTACCTGCCACCCACTCTTCAGTTGGAGGCCTTCCTGGCATAGATTGCTTATAGGATTTATTTTGGGGGTGAGACCAGAACTGTAGTACAGAAGATTGTGGGATGTGAATACTGTCCCAAGGTTTCTGCAGCTCTGGCTTGCAAATGCAGATCTTTTCAGGAATAAATGGTTAACCAAACTAGTTTTGCTTGTATTCTTCATCTTCTACTGTAGGGTGTCTGATGTCAGGGCGATAGGTAGTACGAGAAGAATTTGGTTAGAGAGTACTAGAAGGATTTGGGTAGATAGTACAAGACGGATTTGCTTAGCTAGTACTAGAAGGATTTGCTTAGATAGTACTAGAAGGATTTGCATAGCCAGTACTAGAAGGATTTGCATAGCCAGTACTAGAGGGGTTTGCTTAGATAGTACTAGAAGGATTTGCTTAGCTAGTACTAAAAGGATTTGCTTAGATAGTACAAGAAGGATTTGCTTAGCTAGTACTAGAAGGATTTGGTTAGATAGTACTAGAAGGATTTGGTTAGGTAGTACTAGAAGGATTTGGTTAGGTAGTACTAGAAGGATTTGCTTAGATAGTACTAGAAGGATTTGCTTAGATAGCACTAGAAGGATTTTTACTCCAGAAGTTACCTTCCATGTTTCCAGGAAACCAAACCTTCAACAGAATCATTCCTTAAACAAAACCTTCAACAGAATCATTCCTTAAACAAAACCTTCAACAGAATCATTCCTTAAACAAAACCTTCAACAGAATCATTCCTTAAACAAAACCTTCAACAGAATCATTCCTTAAACAAAACCTTCAACAGAATCATTCCTTATATGAATTTTCTAGGACATCAAAATATTTGTGTACTCTAGTGCTTAAAGGGATATGAAGGTTGTGTATGGATGATTATAAAGCAAGGAATGTGAAGCAGCTTTTGATTTATTTTGGGGTCCTTTTGTTCGATCTTCGGCCCCCACACTGACTGGGTTTGTTAAATGTAGCACGTCAGAAGCTGGCATTGATACTTGACTGTGTGGTGTGTATTCGATGAGAGAAGCTACGGTGTCTAGACCCTTGGTGGCTGGTTTGTGTTTTGGAGAAATAATGAAGTGTGCTGATTGGCCTCCCGAGTGTTTAAGTATTTTTATTTCAAGTTTATTTCAAATGTGTACAAGATGGTAATTGAGAACAAGTAAAACTCTTGCTTCTGGATCCTGACAGAGAATGAAACATTTCCCACTTTCATATCTGAGTGTTTTCAGTTCTGTTAAGGACACTGTGAAGAGGATTATCCCACCAGTTGTTTTATAATCTTCACGTTAACTTTGATAAATAATGTAGTGTTTAAAAGTTGATGAACATTCTGTGCTAGGTTTGAAGTTGTCACACTTTACTGAGGTACAGGACTTCTCTTTGACGCATACCCTTTTGTTTCTTGGAATGATATCAAACAAGAATGAAGATAAAAGAGTGTTCAGTTTTCAGCCGTTTTGCTCTGAAGAAAACAGGGCAATTGGCAGTGAAAGGACTGCCTCTTGTTTATGCTTCATCTTGATTGGACACTGTGGTTATTTTCATTTTGTGGTTCTTTGGTTCAAAACTCATGAGACACCCTTTGTTTTAATATGTTTCTGTTTGATTGTGCTTTGAACTTGGTTGCTGAGCTGAAAAAGAAAACAAAAGGCACAAATTCCTCCCCTCCGTGTCCTTAATAGAATTGAAAACTTTGAGACGTGGAAGCTGGGAAATTCTACACTCTACACGAGGGTACATGAAAGCTCCATGGTGGATGCCATGTAGAGGGTCATGTTTCATCAGCGCGTGTGAAAGAGAAACACTTCACAACACGTGTTGTTACACGCGTCTGAAGTACCCCTGCATGATGGAAGCCTGACATTCCAGACCGCGAAGCAGGATTTCCCTGCTAACAACATGCAGCATGTGGGCTCTCCATGTTTTATTCCTTGCAGCAGCACTCTTGCAAAGAGAAGAGGGTCAGCGGCTCAGGACAGCAGAGAAGGGAGAAGAACCATAGAGTCTAGTGACTCCATGAAAACAAATATGGCAGCCATATTGGATGTACCTAGCATGAAAGCACCAGAAGATTTGAAGGATAGTGTCTACTTACTTGGAATAGGACAAAATTTACCTGTTCCATAGTAAACTATGGTCAAACGATAGAATTGAATTAGTTGCTTGTTTCTAACATACTTTTATTGATAATGACGACTTCTTTAATTTTTTTTCAGAATTAGCGTGTAACAGAGTTTGTGATAGCGGTGGTACTTTCATTATTTTAATCAAATAATGGGAATGTATTTAACAGTGGGTATTTTTCTTATTTTGCCTTAATTAAAACATTTAACCTTTCATTATAACATTTGTTGGTTAGATAAATTAAGGAAACTGCCTGTCATACTATCCCCAGTGATTTTGCAAAGTTCAGGAGAGCCACTAATGAAGTGGGAGGGCTGGAAGGAGGAATTGTAAAGGTATTTGGAGGTTCAGGGAGGAGAGCTGTGTGTGACAAAGAGTAAACTAGCCATATCAAAGCACAGTTTAGGAGTGGTTGGTAGCAGAATTTTAAAACACTTCTTGGTAGCTGAAAAAGATGGAGAGGATGAAGGTGGCATAGGGAACATTAGGATGGCATGGCTTTCAGAGCTCCAGAGGAGATCATGGCACGAAGATGACAAGATGTTTGAAAGGCGCCCATTTTACCGAAAGATGCAGATGGCAGCAGAAAGTGTGGAAGAGCATGTATGTAGCAGTATTATGTGCATCGGTGAGAATCTCTAAACTTATAGACCCACATGAGGAAATAATAATAGATCAACTAACAAACAGAACAAAGAGTCTTTGAATTCAGAAAAAGATATTGGATGTGGAAGAACCTACGCTTGAGAAGGGCATGAGCATTTCCAAGTGAGTAGAGGTGCCTCAGAGTAGGAATTCAAAGCAAAGGATATAAAAAGAATAATGATGAGACAGTGTGGAGAAGTAAGGAAGAAGGAAAGGGTTGATGGGAATATGCAGAACTTGACTAAGAAGAATAGGGTACTGAATGCCAAATTACGTGATCCTGTTCACAAGACCTCCTCTGTTTGCTCTAAAAAATAATCTGTGCATTGGCTCATTCTTTTCCGTCCATTTTGCATCCAAATTGGGAGTACTGCAGATTCCTGTTTGCAGCCAAATCTGGATTACTGCAAACACCTCTCTGGATTACCGCAGACTCCTCCTTACATCCAAATCTGGATTACCTCAGACTTCCCTTTGCATCCAAACCTGGATTACCACAGATTCCTGTTTGGAGCCAAATCTGGATTTCTGCAGACCCCTCTCTGGATTACCGCAGACTCCTCTTTGCATCCAAATCTGAATTTCCGTAGACTCCTGTTTGCACCCAAATCTGGATTCCCGCAGACTCCTGGTTGCATCCAAATCTGGATTACCGCAGATGCCTCTTTGCATCCAAACCTGGATTAATGCAGACTCCTGTTGCAGTCAAATCAGGATTACTGCAGACAACTCTCTGGATTACCGCACACTCCTCTTTGCATCCAAATCTGAATTACCGCAGACTCCTGTTTGCATCCAAATATAGATTAACGCAGACTCCTTTTTGCAGCCAAATCCGGATAACTGCAGACACCCCTCTGGATTACCGCAGACTCCTATTTGCATCCAAATCTGAATTACCACAGATTCCTGTTTGCAGCCAAATCAGGATTACTACACACACCTCTCTGGATTACTTCAGACTCCTCTTTGCATCAAAATTTGCATTACCTCAGACTACTGTTTGCATCCAAACCTGGCTGACGGCAGACACCTCTCTGGATTACTGCAGACTCCTCCTTGCATCCAAATCTGGATACCACAGATTCCTGTTTGCAGCCAAATCAGTATTACTGCAGACACCTCTCTGGATTACCACAGACTCCTCTTTGCATCAAAATCGGTATTACCCTTAGACTCCTGTTTGCATTCAAACCTGGATTACAGCAGACACCTCTCTGGATTACCACAGACTCCTCTTTGCATCAAAATCTGCAGTATCTCGGACTCATGGTTTGCATCCAAACCTGGATTATGGCAGACACTACTCTGGATTACAGCAGACTTCTCTTTGCATCTAAATCTGGATTACTGCAGACTCCTCTTTGCATCCAAATCTGGATTACCGCAAACTCCCCTTTGCATCCAAATCTGGATTACCGCAGATTCCTGTTTGCGGCCAAATCTGGATTACTGCAAACACATCTCTGGATTACCACAGACTCCTCTTTGCATCAAAATCGGTATTACCCTTAAACTCCTGTTTGCATCCAAATCAGGATTACTGCAGACTCCTCTGTATCTAGATTACCTCAGACTCCTGTTTGCACCCAAATCAGGAGTACCGCAGACTCCTTTGTGCATCCAAAACTGGATTACTGCAGACTCCTCTTAGCATCCAAATCCGGATTACAGCAGACTCCTCTTTGCATCCAAATCTGGATTACTGCAGACAACTTTCTGAATTACCGCAGACTCCTATTTGCATCCAAATCGCCATTAAACCGACTCTTGTTTGCATCCAAATCTGGATTACGGCAGACACCTCTCTGGTTTACCTCAGACTACTCTTTGCATCCAAATCAGCATTTCCTCAGACTCCTGTTTGCATCCAAATCAGGATTATGGCAGACACCTCTCTGGATTACTGCAGACTCTTCTTTGCATCCAATTCTGCATTACCTCAGACTCCTCTTTGCATCCAAATCAGGATTACTGAAGACTCCTCGGTGCATCCAAATCTGGATTACCGCAGACTCCTGTTTGCAGCCAAATCTGGATTACCGCAGACTCCTGTTTGCAGCCAAATCTGGATTACCGCAGACTCCTGTTTGCAGCCAAATCTGGATTACCGCAGACTCCTGTTTGCAGCCAAATCTGGATTACCGCAGACTCCTCTTTGCATCCAAATCTGGATTACTGCAGACTCCTCTTTGCATCCAAATCTGGATTACTGCAGACTCCTGTTTGCAGCCAAATCTGGATTACTGAAGTCTCCTCTTTGCGTCCAAATCAGGAGTACCGCAGACTCCTTTGTGTATCCCAATCTGGATTACCGCAGACTCCTCTTTGCATCCAAATCTGGATTACTGAAGCCTCCTCTTTGCGTCCAAATCAGGAGTACCGCAGACTCCTTTGTGCATCCAAATCTGGATTACCGCAGACTCCTCTTTGCATCCAAATCTGGATTACTGCAGACTCCTCTTTGCATCCAAATATGGATTACCGCAGACTTCTGTTTGCAGCCAAATCTGGATTTCTGAAGCCTCTTCTTTGCGTCCAAATCAGGAGTACTGCAGACTCCTTTGTGCATCCAAATCTGGATTACCGCAGACTCCTCTTTGCATCCAAATCAGGTGTACCGCAGACTCATTTGTGCATCCAAATCTGGATTACCGCAGACTCCTCTTTGCATCCAAATCTGGATTACTGCAGACTCCTCTTTGCATCGAAATCTGGATTACCGCAGACTCCTCTTAGTATCCAAATCTGGATTACTGCAGACTCCTCTTTGCATCCAAATCAGGATTACTGCAGACACCTCTCTGGATTGCAGCAGACTCCTCTTTGCATCCAAATTGGTTTTACCTCAGACTCCTCTTTGTATCCAAATCAGGATTACTGCAGACACCTCTCTAGATTGCCGCAGACTCCTCTTTGCATCCAAATTGGCCTTACCTCAGACTCCTCTTTGTATCCAAATCAGGAGCACTGCAGACTCCTCAGTGCAGCCAAATCTGGATTACCGCTGACTCCTCTGCATCCCAATCAGGAGTACCGCAGACTCCTCTGTGTATCCAAATCTGGATTACTACAGACTCATCTTTGCATCCAAACCAGGATTACTGCAGACTCATCTGTCCATCCAAATCTGGATTACCGCAGACTCCTCTGCATCCCAATCAGGAGTACCGCAGACTCCTCTGCATCCCAATCAGGAGTACCGCAGACTCCTCTGCATCCCAATCAGGAGTACCGCAGACTCCTCAGTGCAGCCAAATCTGGATTACCGCAGACTCCTCTGCATCCCAATCAGGGGTACCGCAGACTCCTCAGTGCAGCCAAATCTGGATTACAGCAGACTCCTCTCCATCCCAATCAGGAGTACTGCAGACTCCTCTGTGTATCCAAATCTGAATTACCACAGAGTCCTCATTGCATCCAAATCAGGAGGACTGCAAACTCCCCTTTGCATTTAATCTGGGAATACCGCAGACTCCTGCTTGCATCCAAATCATGATTACCGCAGTCATTTGAATGAGAGCCTACTCGTTTCATTGCAGCAAATTCCCTGTGTTTCCCTGGGCCTAGTCTCTTTCCCACACTGCTGCTATGGCCAGCATCTCTGCATCCCCATCAGACATTTTTGGTGTTTGGACTTAAGTGCCAGAAAACTTCAAACGTTTCCTGGTGGCAGCCACTGCTGGAGAAGCGAGGGGGGTCATCTTCAAGTACCTGCCCCAGACCTGGCACAGTCTGCCCTCTGTCTCCCTCACACACTCATCCAACCCTCCCCAGGAGCTATTGGAGGGCTGTTTATGGTTTGCTCTCATATATCCGCTATTTGAACCCTGTATGTTTGTAAATCAGCTGTTTTGGAAGGTGAGAAGGGTACGTATAGTGAACAACTAGCTTCTTTCACCAACAGCACAGAGAGCTCAAGATTGTGTTGTAGTGAGATTTGGGGCTGTAAGTCCCTCCTTACTGGGGGGATGGCTGAGTGCATGCTGTGACCAGACCACAGGCATGTCATTACCAGGACGCTGCAAGTGGCCGTGTAATTACCAGTCTGGGGAAGGGTTACCAGGTGGCATCCCTGAGCTGCAGCTGTGTGGCCTGGAAATGGCTTGCTTCTCTGTTCATATCATGAATGAGTGATCTGCAGGTGAATGAAGGCCTCTGTCTGGTGAGAGAATATTTTGGTGAATTAGTCAGACTGGTGATGGAGACCCTTCAAAGAGGGGACAGCTTCTTTAGCAGCCTTTGTGCCCTCTGCGGGGTCCCACGCCAGCTGCCATAAAATGCAGACTTACACCATAGCTGGGAAGGTGCACATACATCTACGCTGAGCCACTAGGGGATGTTCCCTGGGAAGACCTTTTCTGCCACTGGAACTGTCTGGACCCCAGGTAGTGTCCTCTAGAAAGGGGCAGCAAGTCACCAGGTACCAGATGGGAGGATCCCAACCCGTATCCAAGAGTACGAATTACGCATGCGCAGCACTCCTGAGCTGTGGTGCTGGCCCTGCGCTAACATGAGAGCAAACATTTGAGGAACAGTATCATGAGCTCAGACCGTCAGACAGTAGCAGTGAAACCATTTGTGTCTGGAAAAATTTGCCTAAATTTGATTGGTTGCTGATTCCTAATATGCAAATTAAAGAAGCAGAGGGTAACCTGCATTCTGTTGTGAATTCTATATTGAAGAAAGGCCCTTGAATATGAATGCACCTGTGTGTATCCTTGTGCTCTGTGTGTCTTTGAGATGATGGTACAGTACCATTTCTACTGTAAGTAACAAGGTTTTCTATATCTGTGGTGTGTGTGAGCTGAAGAGCTTCATATCACCGCAGGGGTGCACTACAGACCCCTGTAGCCCCTGCGGCGTAGAAGGGCCCCTGCTCAGCCTCAAAACTATTTGTATGGTCAACACAAGAGTCTCTGGGGCCCCTCACCACATTCTGCAGAGTGGCCACATCCTCGTGCACTATGCCACTGTGCTAACATAAGACTTTCCTGATCCATTTAAAACCTTTCCCTGAATTATTATTCCAGAACATAAATGTGAATTTTCGAAAGCACTGATACCTCGGCATGCCTGAGACACAGTGGTCAGGAGGGGATGTTTACTGCATTTCAATAGTAGTGCCACAAGATACTACAATTCTGAAACAAAGTCACGGGACAAGTCCACTTCGGCCCCAATGATGACAAATACAGGGGGTCTCGTGTTCACGCACCCGGAAACCCAGATATGAGAACTCAGGGCGGGAAGACCAGGCCTGATCTTACTGGCAGGAAATCTGGTTATCTAGGAATCTCCGTCTGGAATACTTGGAATCAGGAATATAAGGTGGGCACTCGGTGCAAGCTGTCCCCAAGGCAGGCTTTGTTAGGAACCTAAGGAAACCTGGAGATCTCTGGGTGCCAGAAGATGTTTGCAGATTTGGCCTTAGTGGTTTCTAGATGTGACTTTGCCTAAAACTGAGGGAGTCCGAACATCCCGCTGATACACAGTTGGGTACAAAATCTGGATTATGGTATGGAGACTGAAAGAATCCAAGAATACCAAAGAAAAAGACGAATTTGGAACACGTGGGAGGTAGAGAGCCCATATCCTGTATTTTCTAGAATTGTTAAGGAAATGTTGATATAATGGACATTATAGAACGGCTCTGTTAAGAAAACCCTGTGTATTCTATTCCTGGATCACATGTCCTAAAATCCTGGTCATTTTGTTATGTGTATTTCAGAGATTAAAGATGTGGCTACAAACAAGAGAATAAATGATTTCTTTGTTTTCTTTTCTATCTTAAACCTAAATGAAAAATAAAAAAACAATAAAAAGATTTTAAAAACAGATGTGCTTCCATGGGTCATCTCTATAGTTTTAAAAGAAGAAATGTGTTTGAATTTGTTTGGTTTGCTAACAGGAGGGTTTCAGGAAGCTAAATCAAACTGAATGGCTTCTTAGTAAGGTACATAAAATAGGACTAAATAGTTGTTCTCTGCCAAAGTTTAGTCACTATCATTCATTATCTTTCCTGTTGGCAGAGCAGCATTGGGGTTAAAAGTTAGTCTGCAGACTTTATTTACACCTGGGTGTACTTTTACTGCACTCAAATAAATGAGGACTTTTGAAATTGGCTTAGTGCATGAGACATTCTTCTTGTTGTCAAGGAGCTTGTTCTGTGGACTGCAGAATGCATCAGCAATTCACACAGGGTGAAATAACAAGTTTAAATAACCCGGACGACCGTCATAAACCATATCTTGGTAAAAGGAGTATTAAAACAAACGATGTAGAGAGGGTCTGCCATTTAAATGTTATTATTTTATGCAAAACAACAATTCTATGCCCAGTGCATGTCAAACTTTTTACAGTCTGGCCCACTAAAACTAAGTAAAGGAGTCACAGGTGGGACAAAACACTGTGGGCCTCATTACGATGTCGGTCGGAAAGGCTCCGAACGGCATTCGGAGTTTCCTAACCCGTGCTGGAACCCATGTTTCCGACCGACTCAGAAACATTTCCGACCAACCGATTACGATAGAAGGTAACCGTTCGGTCTTTCCGACTCGGTTCCGACTGGCATTCGGGGACTCTGAGTCGGTCGGAGCCGAATCGTACAGGTCTATGGACCGCGTTTCCGACCGACGTATTACGATGTCGGATTCGGGCAGCCTTTCCGAATTGGTCTGTCTGACACGAAACGGCTGTCAGAAACTGATTTTGGGGGCCGGTAGCAGGCCCCCCTTCACCCGGAGGCCTCAGGTTGGGGCCCATGGGGGTACCCATGGGACTCCTCTTTCTAACCATGCACAGTGTGGCAGGCACTATGGGGTGCCTGCGACAGGGTGCCAGTTTTTCCACAACCACCCCTTTTTAGGTCTCGGCCTGCACCAGCGCTGGTCTGGCCGAGAGTTTTAGTAAGCGGGTTTTGGAAGTGCAAACACTGGCTTTCGGCTGGCGACCAGCTTGAGTTCACGATGGCGTGCACGCGCAGCTGGCATCTGGGTTTCCCATCTCTTCCTCATTTCCTCGTCATGGCTCATTAACTCTCTGGACTCTGATGTTTCAATCGCAGCAGCAGCTCACATTACCAACTGAGGGCCCTGGACTTCAGTCACATGAAAAACAACAGCGATTAGCATTGAAATGCAAGCTTTTTTTTGTCTAGTTAGAAATATTGCTTTGGTGGGTTGATTTCACCTTATATCGCTATTTGTTTTATATTGGGAGTCACAGCCTAATTACCAGTATTTTTGTCTCTCACTGTTTTTTTTTTAATATTTATTCGCACAAAGCTATATTTAAGGTTACTTTTTCCGCGTCACTTCTTCACTCTATTTAAACTCCACACCCCCACTCTTATTGTCTCTCTCCTTCTCTCTCTCTCCCCTCTCTAATTCTCTCTCTACTTAATTAACTCTCCCCTCTCTATCTTTTTTAGCCTTTCATTCTCTCTCACCCCTTTATCTGTTTCTCTTTCAAACTCCTTCATTCACTCTCTCTCCCCTTCTTTCTCTCTCTCTATCCCGCTCCACTCTTTATTCTATGTACACCCTTTCTCTCTCTTTCTCTCTCACCACCCTCTCTAATTGGGCATTATATCTTCACTCTATCTCTCACTCGGCAACACCACAGCATCACTCAGCGCAACCACAGCATCAATCAGAGCCAGCACAGCATCACTCAGCACCAACACAACATCTCTCAACGCCATCACAGCATCACTCAACGCCATCACAGCATCACTCAACGCCATCACAGCATCACTCAGTGCAACCACAGCATCGCTCAGCGCCACCACAGCATCGCTCAGCGCCACCACAGCATCGCTCAGCGCCACCACAGCATCGCTCAGCACTGCCACTGCTTCGCTCAGCACCGCCACAGCATCGCTCAGCACCACCACAGAATCGCTCAGCACCGCCACAGCATCGCTCAGCGCCGCCACAGCATCACTCAGCGCCGCCACAGCATCACTCAGCGCCGCCACAGCATCACTCAGCGCCGCCACAGCATCACTCAGCGCCGCCACAGCATCACTCAGCGCCGCCACAGCATCACTCAGCGCCAAGACAATTTCACTCAGCACCACCACAGCATCACTCAGCGCCAAGACAATATCACTCAGCACCACGACAGCATCACTCAGCACCACAGCAGTATCACTCAGCAACACCTGAGTATCATTCAGCATCACCTCAGCATCGTCTCCGCAACAGTCACCACCACCACCACTACCACCTCAGCATCACTCAGCACCACCTCAGCCTGCTCTCGGAATCTGGCATCTGTTGATTCTCCCTAGCGTCTGGCCGCTGCTAGTGTTATAATACAGGTACTAGTTCCCAACCTTCACCCTCCGATTGTTTATGCCCCCTCAAAAAAAAAGCTTTAACAAACAACCATTGTCAGCATTGCAAGAACAAAAGAAAACTGAGGAAATTTTTTATTGTAAATACTTTTTTTAATATGGTCGTTCAGTTTTACATAATGCCTTCTTGGTCATATATAAAGTAACAAAAATGCTTCTGACACTTTTTTATTATAACTTTTCAGCATGCCGCACAGCAGCCACACTTCTCTACAGCACAGCTTGAAGACATTGGCAAAGTCAATAGATCTGGCTAAACACTTATAAGGCCCCAAAGGCGAGACCTATTGGCTATGCCAATGCTTGTTTCAATAGGAGCCTGTGTTGTCGGTCGGAACACAGGCTCCCATTGTAATCAATGGGTGACTTCTCCGAACGGTGTTTGGAACCATAGTAATCGGTCAGTCGGATTCACCGAACGGGAGTTGGTCGAACCGATTCCGACAAGGTGTTGGTCGGAATGCTTTCCCACCGACATCATAATGAGGCCCTGTATCTGCACTTCAACCCTAATTAGAAACTATAATATTTGATTAATACGCCCCTCCATTTTCTTTTTTATTAGGTTATTGGTGAACTGACCCGCCATTTTCTCTTTTATTGGGTTACCCGGTAAAATTACATCATACACTATAGATAGATGTGTTGTTATCCATAAAATACCACATTTGAACTGCAAAAGTTTTGTGTGTTGTTTATATTTTCTTTTAACATGGTGAGGTTGGATTGAGGTTTTTTACATTTTTTGAACTTGACACCGTTAGTCTATAGGAATTGCTTATATAGCTTGTGAAACACTGAAGCAGTTCTCTTGGGGTCATTATTGTTTAAGTACGTGGCCCAGGTTTCCCCAAGCTTACAGAGCAGCCTTGCATTACATAAGCAGGTGAACAAGGGGGTTGGGTTCTGGGTTGTATAACGCAGACTGTCTGACTGCCTGCTGCTGCACTAGTAAGTGCTTTGCTCCTCTTGACTATAAGGCACTCATTACTTCCTGGGGCCATTGATGATGATTTTTAGCGCCTGGGAAATGAATGCCCTCTACTACCTGGGGCTACTGATGATCATTACTTCCTGGGGCCTGTAAGGCTGACTACTGCTGTAATGGTCATTACTGCCCAGGGATATTGAGGCTCAATCCTGCCTGAGGCCTTTGAGGATCATTTCTGCCTAAGGCCATTGAGGCTCATTCCTACCCGAGGCTATTGAAGCTCATTCCTGCCTGAGGCCATTGAGGCTCAATCCTGCCTGAGGCCGTTGAGGATCATTTCTGCCTAAGGCCATTGAGGCTCATTCCTGCCCGAGGCTATTGAAGCTCATTCCTGCCTGAGGCCATTGAGGCTCATTCCTGCCTGAGGCCATTGAGGCTCATTCCTGACTGAGGCCATTGAAGCTCATTTCTGCCTGAGGCCTATGGGGCTCATTAGTGTATGGAGTCACTGAGGTACAAGCCTGCCTGGCGTCATTGCTTATTGGTATATATTAAAGCCTGGGCTGTTGCAGTTTGTGACTCCTGTGCTGCTGAGGCTTGAGAATGCCTGGGGCCATTAGGACCTGTTACTGTTAACACTGAGGAATGACGCTACAGTTGAGGCTAACTCTTGTGTGCATTGGGTGCATTGGCACCTGACAGTCTGCTAGTCTCTCTATGTGGGTGGTTGCTGCTGGGCTTCTCTGTGTGTGTGGGTGTGTGTGTGGATATCTGTGGTTCTACTGCTCTGTTGACATATATACATGAATGGACAGCAAAAGGGTGAAGGTGAATTTATATAATAAAAAGCAGATCTAAGTAAAACATATCAAAGATAAAAGGAATCAACGATCACTTTCCCATAGAGTCTATTAACACAAAGTGCTTACTGGGAGCAGAGGGTCACAAACGAAGAACCCCCAATGTTTACATCTCTGTGAGACGAAACGGCTCCCCAGAGCCAACTTGTCTGTCTTCTATGTCTCCGTTTGTTGTGATTAGGGGGCTCAGTCGTGCTTCTGCCTCCTACAAGTAGTCCTCTTGCTAAATTCTCTTGTCCAATCTCTGAGTAGTATTGCCTCTGACAGAGGCTACTACTGATTATACTGACCATCAGAGGAGACAAGCTTCTACTTTTATGGTCTTTTAGGTTCAAAACTCTTATATCAAACTCCTGCTGTGCTGGCGCCTGCTATGCTTGGACTGGCAGCCTGTAGGTTCTTTTTTCCCAATTGCAATTGCCTTCATCATGAAAAATGACACTTTTCAAGTAATAGAAGGGAACTGGTCTCTTATAAGAAATCTTGTCATCTCATGGCCTCTTCTAATTTGATATGCTTGTGTTATGCCCAGGGGCAGGCCCTCCCTCTATGGACTGAACCATTTGAGTTGCAAAGCACTTACTACTTCTTCTTCTTCTTTCATCTGGGGCTGAATTTCACCATTTCTTTTTTAACAGGAGCCTCAATGTCTGAATTCTAAGGGGTTCCAATGTACAGGGACTACTTAAGATCAAAAGCTTCCCGTCGTGGAGTTCCTTTCAGCCGTCTGATTTTGTTATCATGTCCTATGAGCCGATTCTGTCATTATTCAGTGTTAATGTCCTCAGGCAGTAAGAGGTCCTAGTGGCCCCAGGCATTCGAAAGCCTCAGTGGTCCAGGAATTAGCGAGCACAGGCCCAGGCATCAATGAGCGCCAATGGCCCCAGCCAGTATTGTGCCTCGGTGACTCCAGTCAGTCATCGCAGCCCTTTTTCCAAAGCGTTGTAGTTTGTTCCAGGGAGTCGTCGTTCTTGTAAGCTCTGTTGCAGTTAGCTCTGGGATTCCCACTTCCACAGCCTCTGTCCTGATAATTATCTTGTCTCTTGATAGCAACTGGATAGAAGACAGTTCCTTCCAGTTCTATCTTTGGGTGGTTTGTTCTGCAGGATGGCTTGCCTCATGTCCTAGTAGTGTCCTAGAGGCCTTGTGGTCATGCACATTCCTGGTACAGATATAGGAAATCATCAAAAAAGGAGGAGCAATAAAGGGGTTATAACCAGGTCGCCCTTCACTCACTGAACCATACACAAATGACCTGATTATATAGAACACTATAAACTTTCAATGTAGGGCAGTTTTTGTAACCAATCTCTACCACGGGCAGGCTCCACTAATTGAACAGTACTGCCCAGCTCTAAGTGTTCTGTACTCTAAACTTTAAAAGTTTGTCAACCCACCATACATAGCCTCACATCCTAAACAGAAACAAAAAGGGTGTGAGAGGTCAGAAAGTACCTCACGTAAGCATCACCCAAGGAGCTGCTGGTTGGTACTCACCAGTTTGCTCACATTGTCATCATTGGTAACTTTCATGACTGAAACAAAAGAGGGATAAGTGAAAAATTATTATGCCCAAGTTTTAAAGTTGTGTGAGAAAAGGTGAAGAAAAATCAAAGTGTTGTGTCGATGCTTATATCATCTGTCAACCATCTGGACCCCGTAACGTGAAAAAAGGAAAAATGCTTCTCCAAGCTAAAATGAATTGTGGCTCACTGGCGGTTATACATACTTTATTCTTTGCAGTGACCGCACTCAGATTAAATACGTCATGTTTAGACCATTTTAATTGGAACTCCCGACATGTTTCACTGCCTAGTAGTTTTTGGCAATTCCATCAGGGCTCGGGGACGTAGCTCCACCTTCCTGATGCTTCAAGAACAATCTGTGGTGGTTGACAAACAACATAAAAGAAAGATAGTGCAAAACATGTAAACACATATCAAATAGTGTTTGATGGCAACCTTGCCTAAACATTTTCATAGCAAAATGTGCACAGGTTATGCCATAATTACCCGGTGGTTGCCAACTGGACTCCTACCAGCAACACACTCATAAAGGGGAACAGAAACGAATTTTAGCCACACTTCCCCACCAGGTAAATAGCAGCCACCAGTCGTCAGCCTGTGGATATATACATGTATTTATTCAGCCATCATGAGTTGTGTATAATGCCAATATCTCAATATTTCTCGTGTTCTTCCTAATACCCATTAAATGCCTTCTTCGCATCTTTAGATGTATGCAGATGAGAGATCTATGCATTGTATAGCCCGAAAATTATTCACTCGGTTCCCAAGCTCGCTAAATCCTATTTAGGTCATGCTATTCTCAAACCTATCAGGTTGCGAGTAACAGTATACAGGTGACACCTCCCTTCCCTGCACCTGCATCCTCCCACTCACCCCTTTACCGGTCGTCTGGGCTTCAATCTTCTCCTGGACGCTGAGAGAAATCGTGCGCCCAGTAAAGTACGCGTGCTGTGACCCGGAAGAGGAGCGCGAGACCCGCCCTCTCACCTGGGTCCAAGGCCTGTTCCAGCCAATAGCATGAGCCCGGGAGGCTGTTCGGTGCCCTCCGTCCTTGCAAGTAAGACGGATATAGGAAATGGCTGTGGTAAGAGGAGGACGAGTTTCCAGCCTTGCCTCTGCAGGATTCCTATGTGCTTTGAAATTGATAGTCAATGTCAGAATAAGTAGGCTTGGTCTATGTCGATACACTATGCAAGGGTCAAACCCAGTGGCGGCTCCTCGAGGGAGTGCTGCGGGGTGGTGAGGCGGGCGGGGGAGGGGCAGGGTGGGGGGTAGTAAACTCCGGCAGACGACTGAACGGAGTTGAGTAAATAAATAAATAAAACGAATTACATTGCGCGCGCTGCAACGACAAATCGGCCTTCATTGATTCCCCCCTTTTTGGAGTATGTGCCCACGGCCCCCACTGCCTCAGTGGCTAGGATTGTGCTAACTACCTACCTGTCTATAAGTCTCACTCCCCCCTTGCAACATAAACTGGTTTACTTACTCCTGCAACCCAGACCATCTATGTCAGTGCTGGGATTGGAAAAACTTTACTCTGGGAACCCATGTGTTGGGGGGTCAAGTCGTGTCAACAAAAGGGGGTGGAATCACGAGGGGCTGAGTCAACTTGTACATTTATGTGTTTTAATCTCTGTCACCAAGAAATTGGCAACAAGGAGAAATGTGGCAGCAAATCTGTTCTGGTTTAATCGGTTGCAATGGCTGCATTTCAAAATATTTTAAGGGGTTAAGGCACCTGCTGCAGAGAGCTTTGTGTGTCCAGTAAATCTCAGGGAATCACAAAAATAATAATAAGATAACTGGTTGGTAAAGCACTTGTTGGAGAGATAGGTTTTGTTTAGTCACAGTTTTGACTCATAAAGTAGCATAGAGGGTTAATGTGCCTGCTGCAAAGCACATCGTCTAACATGCAGATGACAGATTTTTATTTGAAACAGATAGGTTAGTGGTTTTGACATAAAGATCACTCCTGTGCGACGCCGACACCAAACTGCTTCGCACATAGGATCATAACACTCACACCTCTGCCAACCACGCACTCCCCCGAGGTGTAAAGTGCGCTTCGAAGCGTCATAATGGACTTTAAAGTGTTATGTAAATGTTGCAATGCCGACACTCTGCTCAAAAAATGGGTGGCAACTTTCTATGAGTGAGGTTAATGTCAACATTGCACTAAAAAATCCAAAGCCTTTTGGGTGTAGAATCCGTTTTCTATTTCCACTGTGACGTCTTAAGGATCCAATGTATGCCTATGTAGTGTTCCAATAAAGAATGTTGGGGGGTTTTGAGCTGTGGGGATTCTAGTGAAAAACAGTTGTTGATGGCTGAGGTGATTAAACGGACCTTTCAGCACTTCGTCCGTCTACTTGTCTTGTTATTTGGTGTGGAGAACACCACATTAATTTGGCGATGAGCGTGGCGGTGTGACTCTCACCTCAACATCCTGTGGAGTACAGAATCAGCGGATTCAGCGTATCTCCCAGTCCCATAACGCAAACTCCTCCAGCGGCTGACTGGCATGGTCAGAGAAGTTCAATCCACTTCTCCAGCGGCTGATGCGGCGATCGATGGTGTGTGCGGAGGAAAAGAAATCCGGTGAGGAGTTGTGTGCGTTGGGGCGGGGAGCTGAAACGCATATGCGTTCCACGAAGGGAGTGGAAGACGGCTGCGATAGAGAGCGTGCAGCGTGAATGAGCGGTTGGTTGCTAGGAGGCAACACGCGAAGAGGAGCAGTGAAACAAAGAAGGGCGCCACTCACTGTGGAGCGTCATCACGTCGGAGCACGTTTTCGGCGGCCATCTTGGACAGTTGGGAAGATCTTCACCAGCCTGTGTGCCTTGTCCGGTGTTGGTGAATGAGAAAGGAGGTTTGGAGTGAAAATTATAGTACAGCAGGCCAACAAAAGAAGACTTGGTGACAATCGTGCAGGAATAGCTGTGTGACGCTGAGGGCACTCTGGTCACAAGACATTAGCAACTGTGACTGATTTGATTTTTGTTGTTTGGAACTTCAAAAAAAAAAAAATATATATATATATATTTTTTTTATTATTACTAATTTTGGCATGGAATTATAAAACTTGGGGTTGGTTGTAAGGTTTGAAGTGTGGGTTCTTGGAAAGAGACAACCAAGCGAAAGGGTAAAGACAAAGGAACTATTAGGGACAATATACAAAGGTGATAGTGATAGCAGGTGAAGTGCACATTATCTAGGAGGTAGAATTAGAGTCAAGCGTATAGCCTTTAAGTGGGAACAGGGGGCTAAGTGAGAAGCATGCAGAATGTAACTCAGCCACCGTTTTTTCTTAACAGTCCAGGGGAGCCCACGATAAAGTGGCAAAAGTGGAAAAACATTTTTTGCAACTATGCACGTGTATGTGGAACAAACTTGAGTGCGGAGAGGAAGCATTCGTTACTTTTGCACTGTCTAGGGGGTGAAGGACAGGATGTATTGGAACATTTGCCAGATCTCAGTCAAAATGACCAAAGATCACTGAATGAATATGAAATATGCATCCTACAATTAGATAGGCACTATCTGCCTCGTTTGAGTACTATAATGGAACGGTACCACTTTGGGTTACGGGAGCAGAAAAAGGATGAGACAATAGAAGAATTCGTCACAGCGTTGAGGAAACTGGCAGCGTCATGTAAATTTGGAGGGGCAGTAGAAGAAAGGATCAGAGATCAGTTCGTGCTGAGATGCGCACACGACAAAATAAGAGAAGAACTGTGGCTCAAAGACGAGCCACCCTTAGATGAGGTACTCGCAATAGCTAAGCGAGTTGAACATATGATGAAGTGTGTTCGCGAATTGAGTGTTACAAGAGAAAAGTCAGGTGTTACGAATTCAAGTGTAGAGGAAGTTGTATGTCTTGTAAAAACAGAGCACCTGTTGTCAGTGAGAGCGACAAACATCCTCGTGCTGGTGAGGGTACTTCGTATACTAGTTCTTATTTGCCTTCTTTTGCTTCCTCAAATGACAACAGATTAATCTGTTTTAGGTGTGGCAGGACTGGTCATAGACCAAATGCTCCGTTCTGTCCTGCTCTTAACATTACTTGTAGTGCGTGCGGGAGAAAAGGTCATTATGCAAAATGGTGTAGGACCAAGAGTAAAAGAAGAGAACAACCTCAAGCACAAATTAGAGATCTTCCGCAGGTAAAAGAGATTATGTATCAGGTAGATGCGGAAAAAGCAAATCATCCCTCACATATGGTCAAGATTCATGGGGTTGGGCTTGAGATGAAGTTCGATTCGTGCTCACATCTTACTGTGATAGATAAAGACACCTTTGATCACTACTTTAAGGGCAAATGCGCACTGTTGAAAGGAGACGTTTCGCCAGTGGGTTATGGTGGTGTTCCAATAGACCTTTTGGGGTACTTCACATCCTACATTGAGCTAGGTGGACGTAATATCTCTGGGAAAGTTTATGTAGCTAAGTGTGGGGATGCACTGTTGGGGTGGACTCATCAACGTTCGCTTGGTGTAATTCTCAATCCCAACACAGAACCTCAAGTCGTCGTTCAGTCTGTAGGAGATTCCTGGTCTACCTTAGCCGAGCGATTTGGAGATGTTTTTGGGGACAAATTAGGTTGCCTTAAAGGTTACAAACATCACATAAGACTGAAAGAGGGTGCCATACCGGTGGTTGCTAGAGTCAGAAGGATTCCTTTGAATGAACAGTCTGGTGTCCAAAAGGAGATCGAGCGGTTGGTTGATCTAGGGATCATTGTGCCCGTGGAGGCGACGGAGTGGTTGGCTCCCATTGTTGTCGCAAAGAAGGCCAGTGGGGAGCTGCGCCTTTGCATTGACTTGCGCTCGCTAAACAAAGAAGTCATTGTTGACAGGTTCCCTTTGCCCAATATAGATGAGTTGGTCAGCACTCTAGGAGGGGCTAAGTTTTTCACAACCCTAGATCTAGCATCCGCATACCATCAGGTGGAGTTGGATGAGGGTTCGCAGGATTTGACAGCATTCGTCACTCCCATGGGAACCTATAAATTTAGAAGGATGCCTTTTGGATTAGTTTCCGCAGCTTCCGTTTTTCAGCGGATCATGTCAAATGTCCTCAAAGGGGTCTCTGGGGTAAAGTGCTATCAGGATGACCTACTGATCTATGGTAGCACTGAAACGGAGCATTATTCTAGAGTGTGTACCGTTTTAGAATGTCTGAGGGAGGCGGGCTTAACAATAAAAAAGGAGAAGTGTAGGTTTGCTGTGGAGGAAGTTAACTACCTAGGGCACTGTATAACAGGTCGAGGTGTTTTTCCAAAGAAGGACTTGGTCAAGTCTATTGAGAACGTCAGTGAACCTTCCAACAAGGAGGAGTTGCTCTCCTTCTTAGGAATGGTTGAGTATTATAGTAAGTTCATTCCTGGATATGCTGATAAGACTCATGCCCTTAGGAGTATAACTGTTAAAAGTGCAGTGTTTGATTGGAGTGCAGAGTGTGCCAACGAGTTTGTTGCTATCAAGCAAGACCTCAAAGAAGCACCTTCTCTTCACTCTTTTGTGCCAGGAGATGAGACTCTGATTTTCACTGATGCCAGTGCCAAGGGTTTGGGTGCGGTGCTTATCCAGAGGAGTGAGGGTGTTGAGAGACTTATCGCATGTGCGTCTAGATGTTTGAGAGGATCAGAACTAAACTATTCGGTAATAGAAAAGGAGTCACTTGCCATTTTTTGGGCATTGAGGAAGTTTAGGAATTTGATTTGGGGAACAAAGGTAAGGGTTTTATCTGATCATAAACCACTCAAAGAGGTGTTTTCTAAGAAGGGTTTGGATTCAATCTCTTCCAGAATCAGGAAGTGGATCATTTCTCTACAAGAGTTTGATTTCTGTGTAGACTATATTCCAGGAGTTATCAACAAGTCGGCTGATTGTCTCTCTAGATTGGTGGATGTTACTCACTCTGATGATAAGGAGGAGGTTATACCGGATGATGTAGTAAACGTGTGTGAAATTACTGTCGGTGCGGTAGATGAGTTAGAGTGGAAAAATGAAGTAGTGCAAGATGAGGAAATATCTAAAGTAATGGAGTTAATAAAGTCAGGCAAAAACAAACATTTGGTAAAGCCGTGGTCCCTGATCTCTGATGAGTTGGCTGTTGTGGATGGATTACTGGTGAGAGGCACTAAGCTGGTTCCCCGGTGGGGGTGCGAGGCAAACTCTTAACTCTGGCTCACTCTGGTCACTTAGGGATTGTAAAGACCAAGGGTTATCTGAGGATGCTCTACTGGTGGCCCGCCATGGATAGAGAGATTGAGAAAATGGTTCGAGACTGTTTGGAGTGTTGCTCCAGTGATAAGATTCTCAAGACCAGACAAATGCCCATGGTGTGCAGGAAACTACCTAAATATCCCTGGGATGAGCTAGCAATAGACATAGTTGGCCCTTTACAAGGGGTATCAGATACTCCTTACTTGGTAGTTCTTCTGGATCTCTACTCAAGATGGATTGAGGTACGCTCGGTTAGAGATATTTCATCTTTGAGTGTAATAAAATTCTTAGAAGAAGTTTTCAAGAAAGAGAGTTATCCCAATTCCTTGCTTTCTGATAATGGGACTCAGTTCTGCTCTTCAGAGTTTCAGGCGTATCTGAGAGGTTGTGGGATTATTCACAAACGCAGTGCTGTGTATCACCCTGAAACCAACGGAGCTATTGAGAGGGTTAACAAAACTCTTAAAGAGAGTATCCAGTTGGCAAGGGCGAGCAATTTAAATTGGAAAGAGGCATTGCAAGATAGGATCTCTGCCTATCGCATGTCTCCCCACTCCACCACTGGCAGGTCCCCCTTTGAGTTGTTTAGAGGTAGAGCTCCCAATTCAAAATTATGCCCTGGGTGGATCAAGTTAAATAAGGGTCTGAAGGACAATTGCATTGGAGGTTGGAGGGATAGAGAGCTACAGAAGCAAGTAGAAAGGAAACGCTACTTTGATGACAAGAAATGTGTACAATACAATAGTTTGTGTGTGGGTGATTTTGTAAAGATAAGGGCGCCAGTGGGTTGTCAACTTTGGTCAAAGTTTTCAAAAATAAGAAAAATTGTGAAGATCTTCAGGAATGCTGTGAAGACTGAAGATGGTAGGATTTGGAATAAGAGTCGTGTGGTCTCTGTTAATTCTCAACCTACTTTGGGTGGGGTACCTACCTGTTCTGTGAACACTCGCAACAATTCTTCTTCATCTAACTCGCACCCTTTACCTGATAGCAATAGAGAGAAGAGTGCGAGAATGTGCAGTCTACCATTTCATATGAAAGACTTTGTCATGTGAGCTGCTCACTGCTCAGTGCATCTTTTCTTCTAGGAATATGTCATGTGATATTCTGCTTCCATCTTTGACTTCTATTTTCTGTTGTTGTTTGTTTATAAGGAGAGAAGATGTGTGACGTCTTAAGGATCCAATGTATGCCTATGTAGTGTTCCAATAAAGAATGTTGGGGGGTTTTGAGCTGTGGGGATTCTAGTGAAAAACAGTTGTTGATGGCTGAGGTGATTAAACGGACCTTTCAGCACTTCGTCCGTCTACTTGTCTTGTTATTTGGTGTGGAGAACACAACATCCACCCAGACCCAATACCTACTAAAGCCGAGGAGAAGGGGCTTGAAGCGCCAAGAGGCCGGAGCTCTTGATCACATTCCGCGCACAGCTGCGCGTGCTCCCTTCAAAGTGCTGTTTGTTGGCGCTGCTTGAGGCGAGATGACGCCCCTAGTGCCGGCCCTTCTCTCGTCGCAGCTTTCATCCTTTGCATAAAAACATCACAGTCTCGCGTTTTAACGCTAGACAGAGTGTTCATGAAGCTCATAAACAGCCGCCCCCGTGCCACCCCTCGCGGCGCCATGGTTACTGCATAATCAGGCCACCGGGTGAGAGTTGAGCGAAAAGTTACCTCTAATTAGCAGGAAACTTGTATTCCAGCAACTCTCGGCCTCTACTGAACGCTGCTGCAGAGACCGTCTTTAGAAGACTCTCTCCCCACCAGCGTCACGGTGAGCGAGCCTTTATGTTACCTGGTGGGAGAGGTATTTGTACAGCCAGGCGGGCAACTAGAGCCAAATTTCGGGGGGGGGGGGCTGAAAAAGATTTCGGGGGGGGGCTAATTCTTCCAGCCATAGGCAGAGTGGCTCTAAGAAGGGGTGAAAACACAACAAAAGCCTCATTAACAAGTAAATGGTCTTTAAAAGACCTGCGAAGTACTCGAGTGCGGCTTCAATTAGAGGTTCGCCAGCCCGCGAAGCTGTCTCGGCCGGGCTGACACACACGTGGGGGGGGGGCTGAAGCCCGGTGAGCCCAATGGTGTTGCGCGCCTGTGTAAGCGCACATTGTGACGGCGGAATGGCCTCGCAGCGCTATCAGATGCTGGGATGAACTCTAGACTTGACTCTGAGGGCTCCGCCCAGTCCGGCTGCTGATGTGACGTCAGCCTTGTGTCTGGGCCAGAGTCTGGACTGAGTCAATGGGGGAGGGGGGAGAGGGCTGAGTGCCAGACTCTGGCAAGGGAGGAGCCAAAAAATAAAATGTTCCCCACTTCCCAGCGAGAGATCCCGGCCATTATCTCCACAGGGTTGCGATAATTGCCACCCGTTCTCTTTCCTTCTGTCACGTGCCTGGCCTATTTGGCGCCCTTTTGAGCCACTCCACAGCTCTGCCATGTACCTTATTTCCTGCAGTATTTATCAGTTCAGATCTTGTGAGCTGCACGCCACTGAGAAAAGACAATAACGGGTGATAAAAGAGAAGCTGTAGTGACCCCCGCTGATGTTACCACTTCCCTGGTGGCCCTCTGTGTACTGATACAAGGACTGGACTGCACCCTCTTGTGTGGGAGGACTGGAACTGACACGTTAAATTCGATGGTAGAAGGAACCTGTTTTCTTCATAAGGTACATCACCCGAGCATGGGTCGCATGCCTCCAGGTGTTACTGCAGCGTAAACAGAGTGAGACACGTCATCACCGCCGCCAACGATGACGTCTGAAGCACCTGACACGTAGCACTCCTCATATCTGTCGACAACGAAACCTCGAACTAATGACATACAAATACGTTTTATGTCTGCAGTTTACTGTGACGCAGTGCTTAATTTGAGTCAGTGGTTTCCGGTGCTCGGTACCGGCACTTATGACAGCAGGTCACATGTTGGCGCTGTTTGTCTAATTTAGAGATAAACACAACAACTGTTATTTATTAATTCTTTATACGTTTACAATGACTTCTACCTGCCACCCAAGCCATTCTTGTAGCTTTGGAGGGCTCGAACACTCTGAACTAACCCACTTGTAGGAGTGTGAGAGTTAGTGGTTGTGTTGGTACTGTCATTGGCAGCGCTGGCGGGGGCAATGGGTGGTGCAAGCTGCAGTGGCCTCCTGACGAGGGTCATGGCACAAATTAAGCACTGCTGTGGCGTCGTTTATTTACACAATGACAACGCAAAGCCAAGGTTGTGGGGGATTTCATATGGGCTCCAGATTTGCCTCACGCACACTTATGCCCCACTAAGGATTGCTAAGATAGCTCAGTAGGTTCATGCATTGCTTAATACATTTTCTCAGGCACTGCATATTGTGTGTGTCAGAAAGGCCTTTGTGGGTGCTTCCCATGCTGTCCCTGATGTGTGTGAGCAGGGGAGCTGGCCCTGTTGCACCGCTGTGCCCTTTGTGTGTCTGTGTGTGTATGCACGTGAAGCTTGCACGTGCGCTGCCCATTCTGTGCTACTTCAGAGTGAAGGACGCGCACATAAACACTGCAGCCGATGCTTCCCTAGTCTGTGTGAGGGAAACTTGCGCTGCAGCAGCACATGCTGTGGTCTGCTCCTTGTGTGATATCAGTGAAGGAAGTGCATCCTGAATGTTACCTGTAACCAGGGCCATTGGAATTATGCGGTAGGGGAGCACCAAATTATGTGGCAGGGTTTACTAAATTCTGCGGCAAGAAGAGCCAAATTATGCGGCATAATGCTCCACATTTTTTTATTACTATTACTTCATTCGTTTGTAGTTTTTACACATGGTAGTACTGACTGGGCAAATATTTCACCTCATGATTATCAGTTTAACAACCAAATACAGAAAAAAGCAACCAAAAGATGACCAGTTAACCTTTGCAAAGGGCCTACCACCACACGAGAACCCACGTCACCACTTTTTAGTAACGTTTAATCTGTTTGAGCTAGATACAGTGATACTCAAAGTACGGCCCTGGGGCCGCTTGCGGCCCTCTTGACCTTTCCATGCGGCCCCCCCGTGAACGGCAGCACGAGCTGCTGTCTAGGTGCTGAGCACTAATATTCAGAAAGAAATGTTAAATAAACAGCCAAGCATTTATTAAACTGCAAATAAATGCATGGCCGTTTATTTAACATTGTTTTAGACCTCCTTGCACAATCCCTGACCCACCCAGACCCACTGCCGCCACCCTGCTGGCATCAGTGCGGACCCCGGACACACCACAGACCGTACTTTGTGGCCCCTGGGCAAATGTTTGAGAGTACACATGAGCTAGAAACATTTTTTTGCAAAATCTGCAGAGTATGCAACAGATGATGGATTATGTGGCAAATGTGGTAAATCCATAATTATGCTAAGAAAGCCACGGCCGCAGAATCGCATAATTCCAGTGGCCTTGCCTGGAACACAGCTTTTCTACATGTGAGTGCAGCTTGCGCCGCTCTTGTGTGTTCTCATCCTCTTCTTTCAGTTGTAATTCTTTATAAGGATTTTACACGTTTCATTGTACATTTCACAACCAACATTCCAAGACATTTAGTAACATTGTCTTGATATGTTAATGTCTAGATTATAATGATAACAACGGGACGGTCAAACACTCAAAAATAGGGGTTTGCAAATTGTGCACTTTTGAAATTGAAATTTATGGAAAGTTATGAGAAATGACTTGATTATGAGAAATGTAAAACACATCTAGTCGCATTTCATGCTAATAGTGTACACACACAAGCACCTCAGAACTGCTGCTCGCCTTCTGGTCGTTTGCATTTTCTGCATGTGCTCCTGCTAAATATTTGCCTGCGCATAATTACCTGACGTGGTGTAATGGCATAATTTGGGGAATTTCGTGTAACAAGTGCAGGTCTGCCTACTCAGATGGTGCCACCGTGTGTCTCACGATTTTGGCCCTCATCACACAGTCACTCGTGAGCAGAGACGTTTTCAGGCACGGGGAAAGTGGGCAATTGCCCAGGGCCCCCACCTTCCAAGGCGCCCCTGGGAAAGTGAACTTTCTCTCTATTTCCCATCCGCCTATTTCTCCATCTCAACCTTTACAATTTTGTTTGGCATCACGGGGCTGGAATAAACTGAAAATCGGCTATAACATACAAAGCTGTTTCCAAACAGGGGACCCTAAAGTATGTTTTGTCCGGGGCCCCCAAAATCCTTAAAATGACACTGCCCGTGAGGAGCCGAAACATCATGGTGGCAGCAACAGGAGCTGCAAACCGCTGAAAAGTGTGGATTTCCGATTCCTCGTTCGAGGCGTCAGCAGCCGATGCCCATTAAGAGGCCCAGGACATGGGGAGCAGCTCCGACAACTTTTGTGTTTTCTTCTTTTCGGAGGGGGAAATGGAGGTCGATGGGGGCAAGGCACGGGAACAGACGGGCCGCACAGGTAGGTCAGCAGAAAGCCTCACCCCCTCCAAAGCCACGCTCCTGTCTCACAGGGCAAATTTTATTTTCAAGTTGGCAGGTCTGCAAGTATAATACAAAATCACTGAAATGATGTGAGATTATGCCAGAGTAATGGAAATTTTGTCTGGGCCTACAAAAAAAGAGAAACAAGCATTGGCATAGCCAATAGGTCTCGCCTTTGGGACCTTATAAGTGTTTAGCCATGCAACAGTTAATGTTGTTGCAGTAAGGATATTGTGCTGCATAACTAAATACTTAAAGTCCCAAAGGCGAGACCTATTGGCTATGCCAATGCTTGTTTTGCTCTGTCTCCCTGTGCGCTTGTAGCTCCCTCTTTATCTTATGGCTTGCCCTATTCCAGTGGACACGCAGCGTATTGCCCCAAAGGTACTAATCTGTCCATCGCTTATTCTTCGAGCAATAGGTGAACAGTGGGCGCTTCCTTGGCCAGGAATGAACACAACACAAAAATGCACAGCAACGTGAAAGCAGCTTCACTTAAATGAAAAAAAATGCCTACACCAAGTAATAAAGAAAAGAGTGTAACGCCGCAAGGATGTTACATTACAGAAGGACACATTCATTCGTTTTTTTAGGCACCGAGATATTAAGTGATTTGCCCAGGATCACAGGATGTTGAGCCGAGACTGGAAGCGGGTTCCCCGGGTCCTCAGGCGGCAGCTCTGCCCATTGTCTGCCCTTGAAGGCTGACGGTGGCGCGGAGGAGCAGAGTGAGCCTCATAGCAGCGCCTCAGACGCGCCTGAAGGCAGTTTTCATCCAACTTTAATTCGGAGCCCTTTCTCCGATAAAGCCTCTTTTGTCGGAAGTCCGCAGCAAGGCGCAGACAAGAACTTTGGCAGCAAAAGCCCAAATGATGAAAAACGTAAAATGTGTCTTAAAAAGTACATCTCTTTTTTTCCCTGAAAATGCAACAGGATTTCATTGAAATATATGATTTGTGGCCCCTAACCTAGCTTTCCAATGTGGCATTTGTTTAAATATCTGTAGAGGCGAGTGGGGTAAGCACCAAACGTTGTACGACATTTGCACCGCAGGTATCCTGCTCATTACGGGTACTCCCTCTGCGTGGATTTAAAGATAGAAATAGCGCCAAGACGCCAGTGTGGCACTAACCTGCGATTAATTTTATAACACAGCCCTATGACTTTTGAGATAGCGCAGTGAAGCGTTATACTGTGTTTTTGTAAAATGCTTTCACTTAACTTGCCCTGTGAGAGCACCATGTCGGGGGCTGCCCTGCGACGTGAAAGAGTTCAAACATGACGTCAGAGGGAGCATGGCTATGGAGGGGAGAGGTGTATTTATTTGTTTTTTATTTATGCAATTATATAGCGCGTCCTGTGCCGGAAAGCATTGGAGCGCGTTACATGCACACCAGTTACATTACAGAAGGACACATTCATTCGTTTTTTTAGGCACCGAGATATTAAGTGATTTGCCCAGGATCACAGGATGTTGAGCCGACGCCGAGACTGGAAGCGGGTTCCCCGGGTCCTCAGGCGGCAGCTCTGCCCATTGTCTGCCCTTGAAGGCTGACGGTGGCGCGGAGGAGCAGAGTGAGCCTCATAGCAGCGCCTCAGACGCGCCTGAAGGCAGTTTTCATCCAACTTTCATTCGGAGCCCTTTCTCCGATAAAGCCTCTTTTGTCGGAAGTCCGCAGTAAGGCGCAGACAAGAACTTTGGCAGCAAAAGCCCAAATGAAGAACAAGCGCGGCCACGCGGTCGCGAAAGGAATGCGAGGTATGCAGCTGGCACCCGGCCACGGTGCTGCTCGCGCAACTTGCCGGCGAGGAGAGAGGCGCGCACAAGAGAGGAAAGCCAGATGGCGCCTGTGCGAGAGGAAAGCTAGATGGCGCCTGTGCGCGTAACTGTGCGCGTAACCGCAAGCTTTAGGGCACAAGCAAAAGCATGTGGTCGGATTTTTGGCGCCCACTTACTAAAAGTCTCGCCCGAGCAGCGCATGCGCTGGCTCAGGCGAGACCTAAAAAGACCCCTCCACCTCCGTCCATTTAAAACGCCCATTGAGAACCGATGTGTTATGGCATTCCAAGGCAGATAGGGCATAGTTGGAAATATGAAAATGGGGTGTACGTTGTATGCGTAGAACTGGACTTGTACAGTTTAGGAATATGAGTAGGGTCGCTGAGGCAAGGTCTTGGGTTTTCAAAATCCCCAGATACTTCAGTATTAATATGGGTATATTTTGCAGTCTTTACTATATGGGTAACATATTTCTGCTTTAGTATATTAAGATATTATCCTCTTTATTAGGAAGACAACCACATGCCATGCAACAAATTCATCTTAACCTGCAATTTGTATATGAATCACTCACTTGAGGCCTTTTTGTACATTTCAATAACCCATCCTTCAGATGTTGGTGGTTGCGGGGAATGCCAGGGCCTCAGTAAACACATTTTCGCTGTGGCTAAGGCAGTCGATAACCATCGCCTTCAATGGGTGGACCCATCAGGTGTGTCGGTTGTATTATGCATCAAAGCTAGTCTTTATACAGTTTTATGGAGGATTCATGTAAGGTGTTCCTGACCGATAACCGACATCCTGCAATATTCAGGCAAAGCCATAAGATATTCAAAAGGTCACATTGGTGTTGTGACATCGCCAGCATTCCAAGACTCCTGGTACACCTGCTGTGTCTACCTTCTGTGGGATCCAACATTAAAATTAAATAGGAAATATATTAGTTAGTGCCATTTAAACTATTGGTGTAAAATACAGACGGATACATCTGACATTCTTACAGTACATGCATATTTCTTACATACGGAGGTTGAGCAAAGTCAAACACCTGCCTCACACTCATAGTTTCACTTAAGTACTTGTGAAGCGATAACAGGCTGTGTGCCTTTGTTTCCATCCATTGCATCAGTAGCTACATGTAGGCCCCAGATAGCTCCAAGCCAGGATGAGACTCCAACAAGTGGAGGGCTGATAGCCCTTTAAGTTAGACCTTTGTGTTTGTCCCCGCCTTGGAGTGAAAATAAGAAACCACCTTCACCCCATGCAGGTTGCTGTTCTGAATAGAATGCAGATAACCATAGCACGTGCAGGTACTGCTGAATGTGTCCTGGTGTTCACAAATAACACAGGGTGAAATTCAGCAAATTTCACAAGGGCCAGCCCGAATCCGGCTCAATAATAGCTGCTGGGTTGAGAACCAAGAAAGACCCCCCTCATTTCCTTTACTGCTTGAAATTCAGCCTCAATTTGGTTTTGAAAAGTTGACGATTATGTTAGCATGATTAACAGTTCCTATTGCACAGAGCTACGGCTCCTCCAACCAGTTCATCTCAAGATAATGTCCAGCAGTCTGCATGCAGTTTCAGTTTCACTCTCTACTCTACAACACTTTTTATATACACCAGAAACACAAAGTGTTGCTGTAAGAAACTATGGTTATTTGTTGGGTAGGGGGGTGGAAGCCCTACTCAGGCAACAATCACAATCACTGTCATGGTGAACCGCAAAAGTCTCTAAATTAGCCTGTGCTTAACCCTATGGTAACTTGACACAAATCAGCCAAGCTTAACTTACAGGCAATGTATAAAGTATTCATGCAGCACATAAATAGGAATAAAGTAAAAACACAACACCAGAAAAATCCCGCACCAATTTAGGAACATCAAGTGTATTTTAATAAATAAAATGACAGCAGAATGACAAAAATTCAATCAGTTGAACCGGAGGTATTCAAGTTTAAAGTATTTAGTGAAAGTAGTGCCTAGGAAGCGCTAGTCCGGGGGAAAGTCAAAAGTTCAGGCCAATGGTGCATGGGCCAGATACATGGACCAGGATAGTTCAGCTGAAAAAGTTACCTTCTAAGTCCGGTGCAAAGAGCTCAATTCGTGGTGGAGGAGGCCGCGGGTAGCAGGGAGAGCATTATGAATGGCTGTCACTGTAGTACGAAGAACAGGCCTGGCATCACAGTTGCTGTGGCTCGCAGAACCAGTCGACGTCACGGATGGTCGTTGCTGGAGCTTCATGTTGACAGTCACTGTGGGCTGTCGTTCCTGTAGCACGAAGTGCGGTTCTTGTTCTCGCGTTGCCGGTCACCGCTGGCTGTCAGTGTAGCACAAAGAGCAGGTCTGTTAGACCTGTCATCCTTACAGTGGTCTTCCCCCAAACTTTTTGCTTTTGACCTCCACGTTGTGCTGTATCTTGTTGTTGGCCTTAGGACAAGCAGCGACTGGTGCAGGTAAGCACGGTGGGGCGGGGCATGGCGAGGGGGATGTCGACAGACGGAATTGGGCAAATTAAATTTGAAAAAACTCCTATTCTGTCATCTGTCGACATCTCCCCGCAACGCCCCACCCCGCTCCACCACCCCACCGCGTTTACCTGCAAAGGCCGCTGCTGCTTAGGACTCTGAGCCCTTTACCACTGCTAATCAGTGCTAAAGTGCATGTACGTCTTCCCTAAACATGTGTGGAATTGACATATTTAATTTACCTGTAAGTCCCTTTTAAAGTGGTATACCATATACACAGGGCCTGTAATCTAAATGCTATTGGTGGGCCGGCAGCACTGATTGTGCCACCCACACCAGTATCCTTTCAAACTTGTCTCAGGCCTGCCACTGAAGTGTCTGTGTGTGCAGTTTACTGCCACTTTGACTTGGCATTTAAAACTACTTGCCAAGCCATAAACTCCCCTTTTATTACATCTAAGTTACCCCTCTAGGTAGCCCTAAGGGCAGGGTGCTATGTAAATAAAAGTTAGGGCACGTACTCTTATGTTTTGAATGTCCTGTAGTGACAAACAGCCTATTTAATTTTTCACTACTGTGAGGTCTACTCCTCTCATAGGTTAACATTGGGAATTCCTTGATACACATTTAAGCTGTAATTCCTGATCAGAGAGAAATATCTTTTTCATGTTTCATATTGTTGAAATGGTAATCATAATCCTCCTGACTGGAGAAATTGGATTTCACCAGTCCTAACATTACTGTTTTAGAAATGCCACTTTTAGAAAGAGGACATTTCTCTGCACTTACTGCTCTGTGTGCCAGACAGCCTGTCTACAATACACGTCTGGGGTGGGTGACAGCTACACTTTGTGCATTCCCTTTAGACAGCCACAACACAGGAAGGA
The DNA here is from genome assembly GCA_963921515.1 of Calotriton arnoldi. NCBI lineage: Eukaryota > Metazoa > Chordata > Amphibia > Caudata > Salamandridae > Calotriton > Calotriton arnoldi. The sequence continues at coordinate 1,502,023 of CAWUFW010001323.1, read as the reverse complement.
TAGGTGTGTCTGAGTACCCATCTACATATATCTGTATTCTGATGGCCTTGTCTGGGCAGACTGGAAGGGAGGGGCTAACACTTCATTTGAATATGTAGTGTCCTGTCCTCACACAAAGGGATGATTTACCCTCACAGATAGCCTGGCAGACATGACTGGGCTAAAAGGGGAACATGTGCACTTCAGAGAGCTGCTTTGAAGTGACCCCCCACATCTAAGGCACTTTTGGGTATAAGTACTGGGTCTCTGGCCCCATCAAATCAGACACTACTGGACTTGTAACTAAGCTCTGCAAGAAGAACTGCTGTGCTGCCTAAAGGACTCAACTGGACTGCTTTTCTGGAAGGACTGCTTTTCTGTATGTTGCCCTGCTGTCTGCTGCTCTCTGACCTTGTTGAAGGAGAGCTGGACTCTGACTTCTTTCCAAGTGATCTCCAAAGGCTTGTTAACTTGCCTCCTGTTTACGAAGTCTCAGGGTCATAAAAGAATTAATTCTCGGCTGCTGGACTATGTCGTATTTGAGCCTGGCAGCCCAGTTCAACCCCAGTCAGTGCTTTGCTCTCTGAGCAGCAGAGGGGCTCAACAACAGTCAGCGCTTTGCTCCTGACCTGCAACCAAGGATCAGCGCCTTTCCCCCCAGATCAGCGCTTTGTTTTTGTCAAGAGCCGCACTGCAATCGACCACGGCAGTGTGGGCCATTTGAGATCACCTCTGCATTCCATTCTCAATGCATTGCCTGGACAACGACTATGTCGCAGCCGCCAAACTGCAGGGAGCAGAAACCAACGCTGTGCTCCCCCGTCAGTTGCTCGCCTGCAACCCCGAGGTGAAGGAGTACGATCGAGGAAAATCGCTGCAGCTGTTCTGTGCGCCCGTTAACTCTGACCACCGAGTCTGTTTCTTCTGGGGTGACCGCGTCGCTGTGACTCTCTGGACCAGGTACTGTTTTATGCGCCCAGGATCCATGAGGTCCCTGACACCGACCTGGGCTCTCACGGGCAGACAAAATTACTTGATTACACTGGTCTCCAGGGACCCGTGAGAAACTTACATGTCAGTGCCTCTTGGGGCACTGTTTTGGCCACAATACAGCGAGGAAACCAAAACATAGCACTCCCTACTTTAATTCATGTTGTTTTTCCCTGGTCTAACGTGACTTGACGATCGTGAGTGCTGCGATAGCATGGTGTTTACCTTGATCCTTTACAAATACATATCTCATGAACCATTGATTGGATTTTTGTCGTTCTGGTCTTGTTTTATTCAGTAAAAAGTATACTATTTTTCTCTACTGGTGTGGAGTCTTTTGTGGTGTTTTCACTTTATTACTGTATCTAAGTGTGCACAAATACTATGCACGTCACCTCATTAGATAAGCCTGACTGCTCTGTGCCAAGCTACCAGAGGATAAGCACAGGTTATCTTTTAGTGTGTATCTAGCTTACCCTGACTAGGCCTGTTGTTCCTGCTTCTCCAGGGTGCATACTCTGCTAACCAGAGAGCCAATTTCTAACATTGGTGATCAGCGGTGAGGATAGAACTTGTATTTGTGCAATACCATATAGTAACTCATTGCCTACAACTCTGCAAAGACCATTTCAAGTCTTTTTCAATTCTCCCTGATGGGCCATTAAAATTCATCTGGAGAAGCAGCACCTGCACCTGAAGTTTTGGAGTTTGATCTGGCCAGGTTAGAGTCTTACACTGTGGCTCAGATGAAGAGTTTTTGCAAAGATTTTCAGGTCTCCACGAGAGGCTTTACCCGGAAGGTGGAGCTGCAGAAAGGCTTGAAGGCTTGAGGGCCTGGGCAGAGTCCAAGGTTGCAGGGGATGTCAATCTAGGTGAGGAGCAGGAAATTCCCGAGGAGGAGTCTGAAATGGCTCTGGAACTGCCTATGGAGGGGACCAACAACTTGCACGGAACTTGCACGGAGCAGTAGTGGTTACCAGACCAGGGAGCACTGTCTCCTCAAAGAGCCTGTCTCCAGAGGAGCTGGCAGGCAGGAGGGAGGAAAGAAAATTAAAGTTAGAGGTTGCCAAGTTGGAGCAGGCTCATGAAGAATAGAGGCTGGCTCTGGAGTAGAGGAAACTTACCCATGAGCTCAGCTCAGCTCAAGGGGTTCTGCCAGGAGAGACGGGTGTTTCATAAGGGAAGTGCCAAGAAGGCAGAGCTTCAGATAGCCTTAAGAGCATGGGCAGCAGCCCTCCCAGATGGAGAGGAGGATGACTAGGAGGGGTCTGAGAGATCAGAGCAGGACCTACTGAGGTACTTGTCATGTTGCCTACAGAGGGAGGAGCAATCTCCTCCCCGGACTGGAAGTCCACTCTAGACCAGGTAGCAGTGTGTCATCTAGGAACTTGTCCCCAGCAGAACTGGAGGACAGACGGGAGGAGAGGAAACTGAAACTTGAGCTTGCAAAATTGAAATTGGATAAGGAGGAAGCCCCTGCCAAGCTGGAGAAAAATCAGGCCCTTGCCTGATTAGAGAAGGAGCAAGCTCTTGAGCTGAGGAAGCTGGCCATGGAGGAGAGGAAGATGGCTCATGAGCTGAGCCACAGAGAGCTGGATATTAGACCCTTCTAAGTGGGGTCCAGCAACAACAATGTTGGTGGCAGCATACCTGCAGCGTCTTCACATGAGTCATGATTTCACATCTCGAAAGATGTGGTGCCCAGTTATAATGTGGGGGATGACATAGATAGATGATTGGCAGCCTATGAGGTGACTTTGGAAGTGCATAGGGTCCCAGAAGAGTTCTGGGGGGGTTAGTCTCTGGCGGCACATGCCCACAGTGGGGAGGGACACACTCCTTACATTAGAGGTGGGGACCAGACCAACTACACTGCGATGAAGGCCATTTTAGTCAATACGTTTGGGCTGACCCCTGAGAAGTACAGGCAACAGTTTAGGGCCAGTCACAAACTCTCTACAGAAACATGGGTGGATTTCTTGGATTATGCTGGTAAGGCACTGAAGGGCTGGGTGAGGGGCAGCAAAGTAGATGATTATCAAGGGTTGTAGAACCTGTTTCTAAAGGAGTACTTTCTTGATACTTGTTTCCCAGGGCTGCGCCAACTCCTGGTTGATAGCAAGCTTGCTGAACCCAGGAAGCTTGCTGAGGAGGAAGATATCTGGGTCAACCCAGAGTGTCCAAAAAGTATCTGAGGGGAACTCCCAAAAGTGTGGTCAGGGCTTCCACCAGAGGAAGGAGGGGCAGAGAAAAAGAATGAGTTCTCTTCAGGCCCCCAAATCAACTCATGGGGGAAAGGGTCTGATTCTCATTCCCAATCTGGCCACCAGAAGAAACCTACCCTGACAAAAGTCAGCAGCCCAGAACTCCCAAGTTCTACGACTGCGGTGAGTATGGGCATAAAAACGGCATCATCAGAAGAGCAAAACCATCGGCCCCATGGTACTCAGAAGAGCTCATATGCCTTAGGCGGGAGTGCCGCAGACAAGAACGCAAATGGTGCGCAGACCCCTGCCCAAGGGAAAAAGACAAGCAGAAATCTTTGCTGCGGAAATACAAACATGCCATCTTCCATGCCAAATCCTGCTTCCTAACCGAAAAGATCCTGAGGGCAGATAATCCCTCCAGCATGCTATTCAAGGTCATCAAGGAAATCTCCGAGCCTCCAGGGACACTGCTGCTGACCTCCTCCCAAGATCTCTGTGATAGAATAGCTACCTATTTTCAGGATAAGGTCCTCAAGATCTTTCAGGAGTTTAGTCCTATGGAAGGCGAGGAACTTGAACCTGATGTTGAGGAACCTGATGTGGAGGAGCTCACCCAGGACCCCGGGAAGGATGCCTTTAGCTCCTTCCCGCACTTTACCGTTGAGCAAACTAAAGAACTCCTACTGGGCCTTAAATCCGGCGCACCGTTGGATCCTTGCATGCCCTCCTTACTCAAACTGGCTCCTGACCCTGTAGTTAACTTCCTATGTAAGGTGTTTAACAGCATGCTTTTATCTGGTAGCTATCTGACCACCTGGAATGAAGCTAACGTCTCACTACTCCTTAAAAAACCTACGGCTGACCCATCAGAGTTGAAATTTTTTAGACCTATCTCTCTTCTCCCTGCCCCTGCTAAAATCCTGGACAAATTCATCAACATTAAACTGATGAAATACGTTGAATCCCAGGAGATCTTAGACCGCTCGCAGAACGGGTTCCGCGCCGGTCACAGCACCGAGTCTGCTCTTATCGCGGCCACTGACCAGATTCGCACACAGGTGGATCAGGGTGGATCGGCGGTGCTGATCTTGCATGACCTATCGGCGGCATTTGACACCGTCTCCCTGGTGTGCATGATTCAGTGTTTGCAGGAAGTGGAAGTCACTGGTAAGGCTTTGCAGCTCCTCCACTCTTTCATGTTAGAGAGAACGAACACTGTCAGCTGCAGAGGCTTCAGAGCAAGGGCCATTAGCCTTCCTTGTGGGGTCCCCCAGGGCTCTTCCTTGAGCCCCACCCTCTTTAATCTTTATGTGACCCCTTTGGCCGAGCTGGTGAGATCATTTGGGTTCCAGGTGCTTTCCTATGCGGACGACATGCAAATCATTGTTCCCATCTCAAATGATTTGCAATTGGTCGCAGAAAAATTCAACCGGTGCATGGCCAGCATTATCTGTTGGATGAAGGGCAACTCACTAAAGATCAATGCTGACAAGACCGAGGACTGGTATTTGGCTCGCAGAATTCCATCTGGTCAAATCGATGGCCTACAGACTGTGGTCCCCTCCCTGTCCCGGTTAGGACAGTTAAAAATCTGGGGGTCACTTTCGACGAGGGTCTGATCTTTGATGCTCAGGTCAGCTGCACTGTCAGCACGTGTTTTTATATCTTAAGAACTCTCAGAATGGTGCTGCCGTATATTCCACCTGAACTGCATCGGTCCACCATCACTGCACTCATCACCTCCCGGCTGGACTACTGCAACGCTCTGTGCCTCAACATCAATGCCACGTCCCTGGACAAGTTTCAGGTTGTACAGAACGCAGCGGCTAGGGTGATCCTTAACATCCCGAAGAGCACCAATCAGCCAGGGAGGAGATTCATTCTTTGCATTGCCTCCCCATTAGGAAGCGAATTTCCTTCAAGGTCCTGAGCATGGTCTATGTGAGAAGTTGGCCTGGTATATGCTGTCCACTAATTATAGTGGGCACCTTGCACCAGTCCAAACAACCCCTTATTGGACATAGGTTAAAGACAACCTTTATTGAAAGCTATCCTAGTGGTAGCTATGGAGAGCAGCCTTCAGGCTAAGTCTTGAAGGAATGTAAAGCAGCTTGTTTTACCAGTCTATAATCTCTTGAGTGACCAAATGAAAGAGGACCACACCAGGTATATATTCAAAATATATGTATTTATTGCTAAACACACCCCTCTAGTCTCTTTATGAGGCTAGAGTTCGAAGTACATAAGTTATAAGTTAGTTATCAACAGTAATAGCACAAATACACGTCTGAGCCCTAGGGGCGTACCAAACCATATACCAATAAAGTGGTATAAGAACCACGACTGAGCTAGACACAAGGCCTAGAGCCTGTAGAAGTGCTTGGACCACAAGGAACCACCCAAGGTAGTGACACAGGGGACCCACGGGGACGCGTGCAGTGTGAGAACACAGCCGCGAATCGCCGTTGACTTCCATGGGGAAAGTCGCGGTTGGAATTTTAAAGAAAAGGGACACTTAGAGGAGGACTTGGAGCAAACCCCTTTAGAACTGGGTTGTTCTAGAGTCTATACCCACGGGAGCACCGGAGTACTCGAGTTACCTCACCCAGGGAAGCCGGGTGCATAGGTGTCTTTCGGGGTCGGGTTTCATCGTCGTTTTCAATGGCGATCTGCTGCAAATTGCTGCTGGCGGCCAAGTCGAAAGTGTTCGGGTGGATCCAAAGGTGGATCGAAGATCTGAAGAACCTGAAAGCAGAGGGGACAGAGTCTGGGTCACTAGCCAGTGACCAGGAAGGCGATGAGCGGATGCCCACCGATGTCTTCAGGTAGGTTGACAGTCATCTTGACTCTTCAGCCACGAGGTCCAGGAGGCGTCGACGACGACCAAGAGCTGGATTCGAGCTGTCCCACAACGTCTGTCGATTGCAGGGGTGTTGGCGACCGGATTGGACCCAACAAGCCTTGGCAACGGCAAGTCTCGTGGAAATAGAAGAAGGACGGTGGTGTAGACCAGCAAGGTCTGAGGGACTCACCCACCGAGGGTAAGTCAGGGCACGCCTGGAGCAACCAGGGAAGTCCAAGCAGAAGAAGATTGGCCTTCGGGAGGGCCTACTAGCCAACGGACTAGCGACCGCGAAGGAGCCTCGAGTGGACGCACTTAGAGCTGGCTCACGGGACACTCGTGGAGTGGAGGCCAGTGATCTTTGGTGCAGTCGGTGCTGGAGGCGGGGGCTACTCGGAGCCCAAAGCACAACTTCGTGGAAGACCAGGAATAGGATGCACTTGCAAATGCGCTCGGTGTCCAGGGGTCATGGTTCCACGTTACCCACGACAGCTATGGGCCTCAGCTTTGCTGGGGACTCAGGGAAGCCTCGGGGAAGTCTGGAAATCCACCTCTGGTGATGCAAAGACTTCGGCGTCCGGCGGGAGCTTCAGCGATGCAGACCGGACAATTGCTTTGTTGGTGCCTGCCAAGCAGGGGAGTCACTCCTTGACCCCAAGGGAGATTCTTCAGTCCGCTAATCTTAAAGTAGAGCGTCGAAGGTCCAGGATTATGGAGTTTCGTCCAGTTAAATCTAAAGTCCTAAGGACTGGGGTCCCATACTTATACTAAGTTAGGGGGTTGGACATACTCTGGGGACCCACCTATGGGAGGGTCAGGGAAGAGGGGTGGTTACACCCATTCCCTTTGTCCAGTTTCGCGCCAGAGCAGGGGCTGGAAGCCCCTGAACCAGTTTGAACTGGGGTATGCACAGGGACACCAAGTGTGCCCCCAGTGCAGGACTTCAAAGCACCAGAGAGTGCTCCCGCCCAGCCCCAATACACATTATCCTGTCTGGGGAGGTGGTTACACCTCCCTGGGACAGGAAACCTATTGTCCAGGCCTCCCCTGCCGGAGCTTCAGTCAGCAGCAGGAGGCCAGACCCGTGTCTGTGGCAGGGGCATCCATTTTGTGATGCCAGGGCTTGGAAAGAAGTTACCGGGCAGGCCGGTGTGTACATGTCTCTCCCTCTAGAAGGGTGGAATGCTACCCCCGCCGCCAGAACTGGCGGGGGGGTAGTATTCCAAGATGTTTGACACCAAACACGACATGTTTCCGTGCAGCCATCCCAAAGTTAGCATTTAACGCGAGGTTATAATGCGCTTAAGAGTATATGGTCAGGCTGCACTACAAACAGCATCAGAGAAGGGTCTCTGAACGCTGCAGAGGGGCTCTGCTCATGCAGGGGCACCCTCTCACATAGGAACCAAGCACTCTGCCTTCAGGATTGACAAGGCCTGCCATATGTGTGTATGTATGTAGTGATATAGGTAACCTATATCACTGTAAGGGGTGCATGCACCACCTTACCCAGGCTGCAGTAGCAGACCTGTGGTGTCCTTTTGGTTGGCCTTCCAGGGTGGCACAATACATGCTTCAGCCCCTGGCAGGCCTCTGAGGTACCTATGCCCTGGGTACATAGTATACCATATACTAGGGACTTACAAGGGCACTCCAGATTCCAATCAGAGATGTGCCTAAGGCACATGGAAACCATTTTAGAGAGGAAGCAGCTAGGCTGGGGTTCTGATTAGCAGGGCCCCAGCCAGACTAAAGTCGAAAAACAGTGAAGCATCAGCAAAAAGTGGGGGTACCCATGTGAAGCAGATCCTACTCTCCTACACAACCCCCCCCAAACGTAGGGACATTAAACTAACCTTGCCCAGTTAAGTCTTCATGTTCTAAGTGGAAGTACCTAGAGAGTCCATCTGCATTGGCATGGTTACTCCCAGGTCTATGTTCCACTGTGTACCGCAAGGATCAGTTCTCTCTCCGCAACTCTTTAACATCTATATGGAACCCCTCACCTCCATCCTCAAAAAAACAAACATCCCCTTCCACCTATACGCAGACGACACCCAGATCTATCTCGAAACCTCCTCTATGGAAGACATTCATAGACTAAACCACACTCTAAGGGAAGTACAGCACTGGCTAACACTCAATCACCTGAAACTGAACCAGGACAAGACAGAAATCCTGCTCATTTCCAATAAGGAGCACAACCCCCAAGTCACAGAATGGATAAAAGCAATCAATGCCCTCAACTGCAACCTCACCCTGACCGACTCAGTCAAATCACTGGGAATCCCTCTGGATCCAAAATTGAACATGACCAAACACATTAAGAACTCCGCCAAGAGCGCATTCCTCAACCTTAAACTGCTCAACAAAATAAAACCATTCATCCCTCACAGCGATCTCAAACAAGCCACTCAGTCCCTGGTGCTTTCCAGACTGGACTATGGGAACGCAACCCTCACAGGAACAGCAAAATCCCACTTAGCCCCTCTTAGAGCAACCCTAAATGCAGCAGCTAGAATGGTCACCGGAGTGAAGAAATTTGAACACATTTCACCGGCACTCAGTGATTTAAAATGGCTCCCAATTGAATTGCGTGCCAACTTCAGAACTGCCTGCCTCACGCACAAAGCCCTGCACACTGGGAAGCCCACCTACCTGGCCACCAAACTCAAGAAAGCCGGCCAGACAAGGACCCTCAGGAGCTCAAACACCTTACTCTTCATCCCCCCGAAAACGCGCAAACAAAAAGCCTCTTCTCGATTCTTCTCTGGAAATGCTCCAAGAATCTGGAACTCCATCCCAGTACATATCAGGACTAACCCCTCCTTTGTAAAATTCAAAAGGCAGCTCAAAGATCTCTTACTCAATCGCTCCTTGCTGAATGGATAGCTGCCGCTTGAATGCGGACTCTTGCCCACCACACCATCCAGTCACCCTAAGTTTAAGAACTCTACCTCACCCACCTACCAACTTAGTCCTGTCTCACCCCTGTGTATATCACCCCTTTATTTTGTAACTTTTTGGATATTAAGGCTGCATTCTGTTCTGAGACTCTCGACTCGCAGCGAATCAATATGTATACCATTGTTACGTTCTGTATTGATTTCCCACCACCTTTGTTGTAAAGCGCTCCGATACCCTCGGGTCTGGCTAGCGCTATATAAAACTCCTAAATAAATAAATAAATAAAGTCCATCCCCTGTAGGGAAATGGACCACCTAAGCAGTTTGGGGTTTTCACCCTTCATTTGTTTTAGCCATAAGAGGGGCTTATGGTCTGTTTGAACAAGGAAGTGAGTACCAAACAAGTATGGCCTCAACTTCTTCAGAGCCCAGACCACAGCAAAGGCCTCCCTCTCTATGGCTGACCAACGTTTCTCTCTAGGGGTCAGCCTTCTGCTAATAAAAGCTACTGGCTGATCCTGACCTTCATCATTCAATTGTGACAGTACAGCCCCTACCCCCAATTCAGATGCATCTGTTTGGACAATTAACTTCTTGGAGTAATCAGGACTCTGTAGAATGGGAGCAGTGCACATTGCCTGCTTTAGGTCATCAAATGCCTTTTGACAGCTAACTGTCCACTGAACCTTTTTGGGCATTTTCTTGGAAGTTAAGTCATTCAGGGGTGTCACTATTGATCCATACCCCTTGACAAATCTCCTATAGTACCCAGTCAGGCCTTAAAAGGCTCTCACCTGAGTCTGGGTAGTTGGAGCAGTCCAGTCCATGATGGTCTGGGTCTTGCCCTGCAGTGGTTGAACCTGGCCTACACCCACAAGGTGGCCCAGGTACACAACCTGACTCTGCCCTATCTGGCACTTGGTGGCCTTGATAGTCAGGCCTGCTTTCTGCAGGGCCTGCAAAACATTTCTGAGGTGGACCAGGTGATCCTCCCAGGTGGAGCTAAAGACAGCAATATCATCTAGATATGCTGCACTATAGGCTTCCAGACCTGTAAGGACTGTATTCACCAACCACTGAAAAGTGGCAGATGCATTCTTCAGACCAAAGGGCATCACCACAAATTGATAATGCCCACTAGGGGTTGAGAATGCTGTCTTTGGCTTTGCATCATCAGCTAGTCTGATCTGCCAGTAGCCAGCTGTCAGGTCAAATGTGCTTAGATACTTGGCTGAGGCCAAAGTGTCTATTAGCTCATCTGCCCTAGGTATTGGATGGGCATCAGTCCTAGTGACTGCATTGAGACCCCTGTAGTCCACACAAAACCTCATCTCTCTTTTCCCACCATTGGTGTGAGGTTTTGGCACAAGGACCACTGGACTAGCCCAAGGGCTATCTGAGGGTTCAATAACTCCCAAATCCAACATCTTCTGGACTTCTGTCCTGATACAGTCCCTGACATGGTCAGGTTGCCTATAAATCTTATTTTTAATAGGCAGACTGTCCCCAGTGTCCACTTCATGAGTGCGCCAGGTGGTCTGACTGGGTGTCAGTGAGAATATGTGCCTGAACTGATTGAGCACCTGTCTGCAATCAGTTTGCTGCTGGGCAGTGAGGCTGCCTGCCAAGGCTACACCATCCACTGACCCATCATCAGGGTTCTGTGAGAGCAGGTCAGGGAGTGGGTCACTCTCTTCCTCCTGTCCCTCATCAGTAGCCATGAGCAAGCCCATGTCTGCCCTGTCCACATATGGTTTTAATCTGTTGACATGGAGAACCCTGTGGGGACTCCTGGGTGTTCCTAGGTCTACTAAGTAGGTAACCTCACCCTTCTGTTCAACAATGGTATGGGGTCCACTCCATTTGTCTTGGAGAACTGCTGGGGCCACTGGCTCCAACACCCACACCTTCTGTCCTGGCTGGTAAACAGTCAGTACAGCCTTTTGGTCATGCCAGGCTTTTTGAAGTTCCTGGCTAGCCTCAAGGTTTTTAGTTGCCTTTTTCATGTACTCAGCCATCCTGGAGCGAAGACCAAGTACATAGTCCACTATGTCTTGCTTTGGGGGCTTGAGAGGTAACTCCAATCCTTCCTTCACCAAGCACAATGGGCCCCTGACAGGGTGACCAAACAAAAGTTCAAAAGGGCTGTACCCAACCCCCTTTTGAGGCACCTCCCTGTATGCAAATAAAAGGCAGGGCAAGAGTATGTCCCATCTTCGCCTAAGCTTCTCTGGGAGCCCTTTAATCATGCCCTTCAAGGTTTTGTTGAATCTCTCAACTAAACCATTGCATTGTGGGTGATAGGGTGTGGTGAACTTGTAAGTCACTCCACACTCCTTCCACATTGCTTTCAAGTATCCAGACATAAAGTTAGCACCCCTGTCTGATACAACCTCCTTAGGGAAGCCCACTCTTGAGAAAATTCCCAGGAGGGCTCTTGCCACCACAGGTGCTGTAGTGGTCCTAAGGGGAATAGCCTCTGGGTACCTGGTGGCATGATCCACTACCACCAGGATAAACCTGTGCCCAGATGCTGTTTGGGGATCCATGGGACCAACAATGTCAATCCCCACCCTTTCAAAGGGAACCCCCACCACAGGTAGTGGTATAAGGGGGGCCTTTGTGGTGCCACCTGCCTTGCCACTGGCCTGGCAGGTTACACAGGAGCGACAAAACTCCTTGGTGTCTTCAGACATGTGGGGCCAGTGAAAGTGAGGGACAATTCTGTCCCAAGTCTTATTCTGGCCCAGGTGACCTGCTAAGGGAATGTCATGGGCTAGGGTCAGTAGGAAGCCCCTGAACTTCAGAGGTATAACCAACCTCCTGGTGGCACCAGGCTTGGGGTCTCTACACTCTGAGTACAAGAGTCCATCATCCCAATACACTGTATGGGGACCACTAGCTTTCCCAGCAGCCTCAGTAGCAGCTTGCTGTCTGAGGGGTTCAAGAGAGAGGCAGCTCTGCTGCTCCTTGCTCAGATCTGCCCTGGAAGGGCCCCCTGTCCCCAAGAACTCAACCTGGTCAGGTTCAAGCTCCTCTGGGACAGTTCCTTCCTCAGGACTGAGATCATCCCCCTCAAGAGACTGATCTTCCTTCTGAGCCAAGGGGGAAGGCACTGCCTTTACCCTACTACTCCTCTTCTTGGAGGGCACTTGGTCCATTATTCCAGAATCCAAGGCCTGTTCAGTGTTAGACATTTTGGCTTGTGACCTGGTCACAGCAAACACATCTGCAGGGATGCCCAGCATTTCTGCATGGGTCCTGAGCTCCACTTCTGCCCAAGCTGAAGTTTCTAGATCATTGCCAAGCAAGCATTCAACTGGTAGGTCTGCACTTACCACAACCTTCTTAAGGCCAGTTACCCCTCCCCAGGAGAAGTTAACAACTGCCAGAGTATGGTCTGTTCTGACATTGCTAGCATTGGTCACTTGGTACATTTCACCAAGTATAATCTGCCCAGGATCCACAAGGTCTTGTGTCACCATGGTGACACTTGCCCCTGTGTCCCTAAATGCCAAAGCCTCTTTTCCATTGATTAAGGGCTGTTGCCTGTACTTGCCCAGATTACTGGGACTCACAGAGGAGGTCACATCCATGCCTCCATCACAGACTAGGACAGCCTGAGTGAGTTCTCTGACTAGGTCAGAGCTCATCTCCTTACCCAGGGTCAACCCTACTAAACCCTTGGCTTGTGTAGTCCCACCACCAACTGTAACTGCACTAGGGGAGCAGGTGCCTTAGGGGCATTGGTGGGGGCTGGAGTAGAGTCTTTGGACTTGGTGCAATCACTGGTCCAGTGGGTCTTTTGCTTACAGACCTTGCACCATGGTTTCTTTTGGCCTTTCCCTTTGTTAGACTGTGAATCCCCACCTGAAGAAGATTTTTGGGGGCCTTGTGAAGACTTCTGGTCTTTACCCTTCTCCCCACCCTTATCAGAGTTCTTAGAATCTTGCTTCTTTGTGTCACCACCTTGGTTCTGTACCTTCTGCCTCACCCTGGTTCTGACCCATTTGTCTGCCTTCTTTCCCAATTCTTGGGGAGAGGTCAGATCAGAGTCCACCAGGTACTGATGCAACAGCTGATTTTGACAGTTATTAAGAATCTGCTCCCTCATGATAAGATTGTACAATCCTGTGAAGTCACATACCTTACTGCCCATCAACCAACCTTCCAGAGCCTTAGCAGAACAATCCACATAGTCTACCCAGTCTTGAGTCTGTGCTTTTGGGTATCTCTGAACTTTAACCTGTATTGTTCAGTTGTTAGGCCAAACCCATCAATCAGAGCACTCTTCAAGACTTTGTAATTGTCAGCATCCTCTTCTCTTACAGTGAGGAGCTTGTCTCTACCTTTGTCTGCAAAGGAGAGCCACAAGATTGCTGCCCACTGCTCCTGAGGGACCCTCTGTACTTTACAGGCCCTCTCCAGTGCAGTTATCCATTTGTGGATGTCATCCCCACTCTGGTAGGGAGGGACAATCTTGCTCAGGTTTCTATGGTCATAAGACCTTTCCCTATCTCTGGGGAAATTGCTGCCACCATGGGACTCTAGTCCTAACTTTTTCTCTCTCTATAGAGATCTAGGGACTCCCTGTCTATAGCCAATTGCTGTTTTCTGAGTTCAAGCTGGGCTTGCTCATACTGAATCAGTCTCTTCCTCCTCTCATGAGAGGATTCCCTTCCATGAGAGGAGACAGAGGTCCCTACTGAGGTGTCAGAGTGGTTAGACTCCTGAGAAGGAGATCTAGTCCTTCTGGGCACACTCGCAACTCTTCCTGGGGGTCAAAGGGGAGGTCATTCTGATCCTCCTCCTCCTCCACAGGAGGAATTGGGTTTTCCAGGTCAAGGTCATTTTCACCTTCCTGGCCAGTTTCAGAGGGGGGCCCTGGGTTTCTTCACCCCTGACCCCTTCCTCATTTTCTGCCCCACCCTCTCTGCCTACCCCTTCAGACCCTAGGGGCCTGCTGAGATCATCAGCCAGTAGCACCTCTCTGAGGTGTTGGGTGCTGGCACTTTTGCCTGCCTTCAGCTTCCTAGTATTGCACAATGCTCTCAATTCCAAGAATGGGAGATTATCATACTTGGAGGGAAGAAGTCCACTAGCTTCTGCCAAGGACTCACTGGGTCCTGGCTTTGAAGACATTACTAGTGAGGTGTGGTGTATGCACTACCTACTCTAGTGTGGCCTACTAACTCTCGTGAGTTGTAGAAAGGGTGTGCTATCCCTTAACACACAACTCTAAGTTCAGTAGAACTTACTGTATACTAAGCTTGATTTATATGTACCTAAGGTACCCTTAGTGGTTTTCAGTTGATCAATTCAATTGAGATTATCTGGTAAAACAATAGCAAGCTGGAATCCCACACACTGCACACCAATGTGAGAAGTTGGCCTGGTATATGCTGTCCACTAATTATAATGGGCACCTTGCACCAGTCCAAACAACCCCTTCTTGGAGATAGGTTAAAGACAACCTTTATTGAAAGCTATCCTAGTGGTAGCTATGGAGAGCAGCCTTCAGGCTAAGTCTTGAAGGAATGTAAAGCAGCTTGTTTTACCAGTCTATAATCTCTTGAGTGACCAAATGAAAGAGGACCACACCAGGTATATATTCAAAATATATGTATTTATTGCTAAACACACCCCTCTAGTCTCTTTATGAGGCTAGATTTCGAAGTACATAAGTTATAAGTTAGTTATCAACAGTAATAGCACAAATACACGTTTGAGCCCTAGGGGCGTACCAAACCATATACCAATAAAGTGGTATAAGAACCACGACTGAGCTAGACACAAGGCCTAGAGCCTGTAGAAGTGCTTGGACCACAAGGAACCACCCAAGGTAGTGACACAGGGGACCCACGGGGGACGCGTGCAGTGTGAGAACACAGCCGCGAATCGCCGTTGACTTCTATGGGGAAAGTCGCAGTTGGAATTTTAAAGAAAAGGGACACTTAGAGGAGGACTTGGAGCAAACCCCTTTAGAACTGGGTTGTTCTAGAGTCTATACCCATGGGAGCACCGGAGTACTCGAGTTACCTCACCCAGGGAAGCCGGGTGCATAGGTGTCTTTCGGGGTCGGGTTTCGTCGTCGTTTTCAATGGCGATCTGCTGCAAATTGCTGCTGGCGGCCAAGTCGAAAGTGTTCGGGTGGATCCAAAGGTGGATCAAAGATCTGAAGAACCTGAAAGCAGAGGGGACAGAGTCTGGGTCACTAGCCAGTGACCAGGAAGGCGATGAGCGGATGCCCACCGATGTCGAGTGCTTCAGGTAGGTTGACGGTCGTCTTGACTCTTCAGCCACGAGGTCCAGGAGGCGTCGACGACAACCAGGAGCTGGATTCGAGCTGTCCCACAACGTCTGTTGATTGCAGGGGTGTTGGCGACCAGATTGAACCCAACAAGCCTTGGCAACGGCAAGTCTCGTGGAAATAGAAGAAGGACGGTGGTGTAGACCAGCAAGGTCTGAGGGACTCACCCAGCAAGGATAAGTCAGGGCATGCCTGGAGCAACCAGGGAAGCCCAAGCAGAAGAAGATTGGCCTTCGGGAGGGCCTACTAGCCAATGGACTAACAACTGCGAAGGAGCCTCGAGTGGACACACGTAGAGCTGGCTCACGGGACACTCGTGGAGTGGAGGCCAGTGATCTTCAGTGCAGTTGGTGCTGGAGGCGGGGGCTACTCGGAGCCCAAAGCACAACTTCGTGGAAGACCAGGAAGAGGATGCACTTGCAAATGCGCTCGGTGTCCAGGGGTCACGGTTCCACGTTACCCATGACAGCTACGGGCCTCAGCTTTGCTGGGGACTCAGGGCAGCCTCGGGGAAGTCTGGAAATCCACCTCTGGTGATGCAAAGACTTCGGCGTCCGGCGGTAGCTTCAGCGATGCAGACTGGACAATTGCTTCATTGGTGCCTGCCAAGCAGGGGAGTCACTCCTTGACCCCAAGGGGGATTCTTCAGTCCTCTAAACTTAAAGTAGAGCGTCGAAGGTCCAGGATTCTGTATCAGAGTTTCATCCAGGTAAATCTAAAGTCCTAAGGACTGGGGTCCCATACTTATACTAAGTTAGGGGGTTGGACATACTCTGGTGACCCACCTATGGGAGGGTCAGGGAAGAGGGGTGGTTACACCCATTCCCTTTGTCCAGTTTCGCACCAGAGCAGGGGCTGGAAGCCCCTGAACCAGTTTGAACTGGGGTATGCACAGGGACACCAAGTGTGCCCCCAGTGCAGGACTTCAAAGCACCAGAGAGTGCTCCCGCCCAGCCCCAATACACATTATCCTGTCTGGGGAGGTGGTTACACCTCCCTGGGACAGGAAACCTATTGTCCAGGCCTCCCCTGCCGGAGTTTCAGTCAGCAGCAGGAGGCCAGACCCGTGTCTGTGGCAGCGGCATCCATTTTGTGATGCCAGGGCTTGGAAAGAAGTTACCGGGCAGGCCGGTGTGTACATGTCTCTCCCTCTAGAAGGGTGGAATGCTACCCCCGCCGCCAGAACTGGCGGGGGGGTAGTATTCCAAGATGTTTGACACCAAACACGAAATGTTTCCGTGCAGCCATCCCAAAGTTAGCATTTAACGCGAGGTTAGAATGCGCTTAAGAGTATATGGTCAGGCTGCACTACAAACAGCATCAGAGAAGGGTCTCTGAACGCTGCAGAGGGGCTCTGCTCATGCAGGGGCACCCTCTCACATAGGAACCAAGCACTCTGCCTTCAGGATTGACAAGGCCTGCCATAGGAGTGACTTATAGGTTTATATGTGTGTATGTATGTAGTGATATAGGTAACCTATATCACTGTAAGGGGTGCATGCACCACCTTACCCAGGCTGCAGTAGCATACCTGTGGTGTCCTTTTGGTTGGCCTTCCAGGGGTGGCACAATACATGCTTCAGCCCATGGCAGGCCTCTGAGGTACCTATGCCCTGGGTACATAGTATACCATATACTAGGGACTTACAAGGGCACTCCAGATTCCAATCAGAGATGTGCCTAAGGCACATGGAAACCATTTTAGAGAGGAAGCAGCTAGGCTGGGGTTCTGATTAGCAGGGCCCCAGCCAGACTAAAGTCGAAAAACAGTGAAGCATCAGCAAAACGTGGGGGTACCCATGTGAAGCAGATCCTACTCTCCTACAGTCTATAAGGCCCTACACAGTTAAGGCTCATCACAGTTGAAAATCATGTTCTAATGGTATATCCCCGGGAGGACCTTGAGATCCTCCACTCAGAAAAAACTGCTCTCTCCGAGATTTTGCACGGCCAAATGGGGCGGTCGCTCCTTCTGGGTAGCGGCCGCCAAACTCTGGAACTCCCTGCCTTTCTTTATCTCCAACGCAGAATCTCTTCCGGCTTTCAAAAAATTGCTGAAAACATGGCTATTTTCATCCTAGTTGGCGGCTCCGTGCTTCTTTTTTCTCCTCCGGCTGCCCAGCGCCGTGACACCCTCGGGTATAAGCGCGCTCTACAAATTGTATCCTATCCTATCCTACAAGGGGGATCCCAAGTGACCAAAAAGAGCACAACCTCCCACTGGAGGAAAGATTCCAGGGGTGGCTAGTATAGCACTGGTGGAGGAGTTTGTCCCAGTTAATGAGGGGGGTTTGGAGAGGTTACCCTAGTATCCCCGGGTGACATTGAAATGGTTCCTAAGATCCTATTGCCCTCAAATACTACAAAGTATAGGCAATAGGTCACCACCAAAGAGCAAGGTGTGGAGGCTCTGAGGGACACAGGTGCCAGCATGACTATGGTAAGAAGTCAGCTGGTGTCCTCAGAGCAAGTGATACCCAATGCATACCACCAGGTTGTGGTGACTGACAACAGAGACAGTCACTATCCAGTGGCCTTTGTTCCATTTGAATGAGCGGGCGTTCAGGTCTTCTGACAGTTGCTGTGAGCCCTGCCATGCTTGTGGAATATTTGTTGGGTAATCACCTTGAGCACACTACCTGGAAGGAAGTGGAGTTCAAGGCTCATATGGAGATGGTAGGATTACCTGATTGGATCTGTGCTACGACAAGGTCCATGGCTGCCCAGGATGGGAGTCAAAAAGGGCAGGAGTCTGGAACAATGGCCCAGCCAGCTGCAAAAAAAAGGGGAAAGACAGGGGGCGTGGGAAACCAGCCCCTGAATGTCTTCCCAGTGAGATAGATGGGACCCCTTCGGTGGCCGCCCCGGAGCCCACTTCGGAGGGTATTGCTCCCCTTGGTGACCTCTCTGTCATTGCTGGATGGCATGTGGAAGGAGGACCCACCAAGGAGGAGTTGTATAGGGCACAAAGAGAGTGACTAACTCTTGAAGGACTGAGGCAACAGGCTGAAGCCCAGCAGCAGGTGATGCCTCTGGTAGCCACCATATTTACTGGAAGAACAGCCTCCTTTATTGTAAGACTAAGGTTCCTGTGCATGGGACAACAAGGGACCTGGTGGTACCCCAATGCTACAGGGCCTTCCTACTGGAGCTGACTCACAAATTTCCCCTTGTAGGACAACTGGTCCAAGACAAGACCTTTGCAAGGCTTGTCCCACACTTTTATTCGCCCAGGATTAAGACTTTCTCAGATACGTTCTGTAGGACTTGTGTGACCTGCTAGGCTGGTGGGAAGACAGGGCAAAGGCTTAAAGTCCCCCTTAACCACTGACAGTCGTTGGCACATCCTTTGAGAGGGTAGGCATCAACATTGTAGGGCCCATGTATCCCCAGACTACTTCAGACAACAGGTTCATCCTGGTTCTGGTGGATCATGCCACTAGGTACCCAGAACTATTAAACCAGAGGGCAGCCTTTAATCAATGTAATCAGGAACACACAGCTTGTGTCCTCAGTATAGAGGTGTGTGCATCCCCCGATAAATCTTCTTGTTTGTTTCACTTTAAGCAATGAAATCACACAATTAGATTTTTAGTTTTTGTAAGGGATTTCTCACATCAGAGCAGCAGCAGCTGGTTTGCTCATGTTACCTCTTCTTGTTTTAGTCTTGAGGAAGACCTGGTATTTTGCATAGTTACTAACACATGATCATAAGGTCGAAATGTCGATGACATTGGTTTATGTCCTACGTCAGTTATCCTATGATATAAAACGAAGATATGAGGATATCCTAAACTTGAATCTTTGGACATTAGACATTATATGTTTTCATTGTCTCAAGTTTTGTGTGTGAACACTGGGATCATTTTATTTTCACCATGTGTATGTTTGTGTGATTCATTGTATTTATTTTATGTGTTATGGGCAGTTGATCATTGACAAAAAAACAGAAAAAGTAAAGAAAAAATGTTAGATATATGACAATGTATATATTGAATTAGAAACTGCTTTTTGTGTTGTGATTGTGGTTTTTCTTCCTTTTTGAATATTTGTTTGATTTATCTCTCAAAAAAAGTCGCTATTCTTTTTGGAAGGGATCATTTCTGAACCCTTTGCTATCAATTTTGAATGGTCAACATTTTTCACAATTCTTGGTGAAGAATTTTGTCACCCGACATACCTCTTTGTAGTTTGTAACTAGGTATCCAGAGGCAACCCTTCTGAGGACTACCAACTGCACCCACAGTGGCAAAGGTCCTGATGGGGATTTTTACCTGAGTGAGTTTCCGCAAGGAAGTTGTGTCTGACAGGGGTGCAAACCTCATCTCTTCATATATACAGTCAATGTGGAAGGAGTGTGAAGCTACTTACAAGTGCTCCATCCCATACCACCCACAAACCAATGGGCTTGTTGAAAGGTTCAACAAGACCCTGAATGGCAAGATTAGAGGCTTGCCTGAGGCCTTGAGAAAAACGTGGCATATCCTTTTGTCATGTCTGCTGTTTGCCCACAAGGAGGTACTGCACTTTAAATTATGTTTGAGCACCCTGGTATTATAGGACCCCTGAGTTTGGTCAAGGAAGGCTGGGAGCAATCTTCCAGGAAATCTACCTAGGATGTAGTGAGCTACATGCTGGCCTTCAGGAGCCAAATGGCTAAGTTGTGGAAGTTAGCTTCCAACAACCTGGAAGCCAGCTAAGCTCTCGTGAAGGAGTTGTATGACAAAAATTCTACCACTCTGGATTTGCAGCCTGGTCAGAAAGTGTGGGTGATGGAGTCAGTGGAGCCCAGAGCTCTCCAGGACCACTGACTGGCCCATATGGTGTGATTGAGAAAAAGGGTAAGTCCACCCCCCATGTGGATCTCAAGACCCCTAGGCAGCCCAACAGGCTGCTACATGTCAGTCGCCTCAAGCCCCACTTTGAGAGGTCTGAGCTCACCAGGCTGCTGGTGACAGATGGCGAGGAGGAGGAAGAGAGTGAACCTCTCCTTGACCTCTTAGCCCGTAAGGAGAAAGATGGGTATGTGGAGAGGGTAGTGCTTTCCCCCACTCTAACTCCTAAAAAACAGAGAGACTGGCACCAAGTCTTGGGGCAGTACGCCTCTCTGTTCTCTCTTACCCCTGGGACTACCCACCTGTGTACCCATGATGTGGACACCAGTGACAACCTCCCTGTTAAGAATACATTTTACAGATTGTCAGATAAGGCGAAGTCCAGCATCAAGGCTGAACTGTCCAAAACGGTTGAGTTGAGGGTCATAGAACCCTCCAGTAGCCCCTGGTCCAGTCCTGTGGTTCTGGTACCAAATGCTGCCACTCCGGGAACCACACCTAAACTGAGGTTCTGTGCGGATTTTAGAGGGCAAAATTCTGTGACTAAGATTGATGCCCAACCCATTCCACGGGCTGATGAGCTGATTGACCGGTTAGGGGCTGCCCGGTATCTCAGTACCTTTGATCTCACATCAGGGTACTGGCAGATTGCCCTAACAGAGGGAGCAAAGGAGAGGTCAGTCTTCTCCACTCCAGAGGACCACTATCAGTTTAGGGTGATGCCCTTTGGATTAAAGAATGCCCCTGCCACCTTCCAGAATCTGGTGAATGAGGTCCTAGCTGGTATGAAGGCCTCTGCTACCTATCTGGATGACATAGCTGTCTTCAGTGGCATCTGGAAGGATCACCTTTTTCACCTCCAGCAAGTGATTCAGGTTCTGCAACAGGCAGGCCTGACTATTAAGGCAAGTAAGTGCCAGATAGGGCAAGGGTCAGTGGTGTACTTGGGAAACCTAGTGGGCAAGGGGAAAGTGCAACATCTTCAGGCCTAAATAGAAACCATCATGGCCTGGCTGCCTCTCAAAGCCCAGACTGAGGTTAGAGCATTTTTGGGCCTCACTGGGTATTCTGGAAGATTTTTCAAGGGCTATGGCACCAGTGTGGCCCCCTTGGCTGAGCTGACTTCAAGAAGCAGCCCAGGAATGTAAATTGGACAGAGGCATGCCAAGTTGAATTTGATTCCCTGAAGCAAGACATGCACAGCTCCTGTGCTCAGGGCCCCTGACTATCGTTCAGATAGATGCCTCCGAGCATGGGATAGGGGCAGTACTATCTCAACTTAATGAGGAGGGCCTAGACCAACCTGTAGCCTTCATCTCCAGGATGTTACTCGTCAGGGAACAAAGGTGGAGTGCTATTGAAAGAGAAGCTTTTGCTGTGGTGTGGGCACTGAAGCAGCTGAGGCCATGCCTGTTTGGGACTCATTTCCTAATTCAGACTGCTTCCAGCTACAGCCTGGCCAATTCCTACAATATACTAAGATATCGTTCTTGGCCCGCAAGGTCTGGGTTGGTTTCCCGGCAGAACCGGAGAAGTCACAGACATTACAGCTAATGCTAGACCTGGGCTCTAGCAGAGGGATGATCTCCCATATATACAAAGCCCTGAACGCCGACTGTAGGATGGACATGACGGGGTGGCACTCCCAAACGGTGAATGACAATGAGCATTCGCACAGGTCCACGAGGTTACCAGCAACGCCCGCTTCAAGCTTATGCAGTTCCACTACCTGCACTGTACCTACTTGACGCCTCAGCGAGTACATAGATTTGATGTAGTGCAATCTCCTGCCTACCCCCGCTGTGGAGTGGAGCCGGCAACATTCCTCCACATGACCTGGGACTGCGCTAGACTGCGGGCTTACTGGTATGGGATCCTGCAGGAACTGCAGGAGGTCATGCGGGCCCAGATCGAGACCTCGGTCAAGCACTGCTTGTCGGGAGAGCTGCTGACCCCAAAAAAGGGAACGCGGATGAAACTTAGGTTTGCCATGTTAGGACTGCTGCTGGCCAAGCGTTGCGTCGTGGTCCACTGGACCCGCCCCCCCCCCACACTGGACAAATGGAGGGCAGACTTGCGCAAACGGGGTGTGGTGGAGGAGCGACGACTAAGGATGGTCCACACGGACAATGATGCGGAGAGGAATCTGGAGTTCTGGGATGACATGTTGGAAAGTCTGATGGCTGAGGAGTCACAGCGAACTATACCCTCTGGGTACTTACCGGTCGCGGGCTCGGCTGTATCCCTAGAGACCACGCAGACTGGTTCTCTGGATTCCTGAATGACGTGTTAAGAATGTTAGTGTGTGATTGGTGTGGTTGTGTGAGCATGTGAGCGGGTGCATGTGTGAGGGAATGAGTGTGTGTGGGCGTGTATATGCCCATGAGCAGGGAGTGAATGAGGGTATGTGTATTCCTACATCTTCTATCGCCCCTGCGAGCGAGATGGAGCAAGATAATTCTCATGGGGCTGGGCTCGAAATTTTCCTGGACCGTCTACTTTCAGCCCCCACGACCGACCCCCCCCTCTTCACATGAGGGGTGATCTGTAACCCTCCTCCCGACCCCTCTGATTCACTGTCCCTGCCCCCACCCCACCCCTCCTCGTGGACGGCCGAACATGCGCTGGTTAGCTCCTGCAGCTATTGCTAGATGTTGACTTGTTGAGTTTTACATGTTTAATACAATGATTGCTTTTTACTCTGCTTCTGCAACATACTCTCGCATCACAACATGCCTGCGTATCCACATGCCGTAGCTCTGACACACATGGTTGGAAATTCCGTCAGGGCTACCCGATGTAGAGGGCCATTGCCTCAATTTTTGGATTACTGTATTGTGTGTTCCCATTCTACCAATGGCTGTAGTGGAATGTGTTGCTGTGTCTTCTGTGATGCCGGAATGTATGCCATCCTGCTATATTGCATCTTGTGTGATTGTTGAATAAAAAACAAGTTTAGAAAAAACAGGATTGCCATGCCTGTATGCTGTGCTAACTTCCCTCCCTGTGGTAGCACAGTAAATCCTAATATGTGTAAAACACACATGCCTTGCTCACACTTGGCCAACTTACGTGTGCCCACCTTATTCTTAATGCGCTGCTGATATTGTCACAATGGGTATTCATAGATACGTTGCACGTTTGGGTAACAGATGGGTCCATTGGCATCACTGAGAATCATAGTTTGTGTTTGGTTTCTGTGCATCATGTGCTTCTACAGCCAGCATTTTCCAAAAGTGGGCTCCATTTCAGGCCTATGGGTAGGACCAAACGTATAAAAATCAAAATTACTTTATGGGAGCAGCAAGATAGGTTTTCCATATTATGCCAAAGAGTATAGCTTCAGCATTCTGTGCATCATAGCGCCTAGACACGAGGCATCATCCTTCCTAGCAGGAAGAGTATTGTCTCTTAAACCAACATCACACATTGTATATTTCATAAAAGTATTGTCATCTGCAACATGCAGTAAAACAGTAAGTAAAGAAATATGCTTAAACTGCACCATTTTCCACATTTTTCCAAATGTTTTTGGGGACTAAGAGAAGAAGGTACTGAAATAGGCCTATTAGGTGGAGACCAATGCTGCCAGCCTTCTGTGTTTTAGAGTAAACAAGTTGTTACTGATTATCTAAGAACTTAGGGGCCGATTATGATGACGGTGGGACCGCCACCGAAAGTCCGTCGGTGGCGTTCCCACTGCCATCGGAATCCTGATATCCGCCCGCCATATTACCATGGCGGGAGGATAGTTGGCAGTCGGAAAGACCGACCGCCATGCATCCGACGGGCTCTTTGAGCCTGCCGGCACATCGGAGGGGACTCATATTCCTACAACGGTGGCGGGGATTATGATGTTCCTTTCCACCCCCCCTTTTCATGGTGCATGAAAAGGCAGGCAGAAAGGGACTTTGGTGGCCCGTAGCGGGCCCCCCATTCCCCCTGGCCCTAAGCCGTGGGTTGTGGGGGGCACCTATGGTGCCCCCTACATATCCCTGCACCATGTGTGCATGGATATGTCAGGTGTCCCCATTTTGCATTGTGGCGGGTGCTGCATCCAGCAGCACCCGCCGCAATGCAAAGTATAGGCATTGCGACCGCCGTGGTGGCGGTCGCATCATAATGCCTCTGTCGGGACCACCGACAGCCTGTTGGGCAGTCCCGTTTTCCAAAAGAGTGGCGGGCGGACTCCCTCTTTCTGCCATAGATCTGCCCTGTGTTTGTGTGTGTGTGTGTGTGTCTGCTTGTGCCTGCATATGTGTGGTGTGGTTTGTAGGTGTGTGCTTATGCCTGTGTGTGTGTGTGTCTGCGTGTGCCTGCCCATGTGTGTGGGTGGCTAGTCAGTTTGTGCTTATGCGTGTGTGTGTGTGTATGTGTGCACACACATGAGTGCATGAATGCTCTGCCCTATGCAGAACAAATATGGAAAGGAAGTCTGACATCTGGAAGCTGCAAATATCACAAAACCAGAAATTTCACTATATCACATCTGGCCTTCATTGTTTTGTAGAAAATTAAACTGTTTATGTTTAAATTAATATATATGCATCATGTGTTTTAATATGCTCTGCAACTGCTGTAGCAGACCTCATTGATTTTGCTGTCCAACTCTCTTTCACCCGATGCCAGGGCAACAGCCCAATAGCTCTAGTCGTGCTTTGGCCAGACAGGTTTGGCTGCATTCAAAGTTAAGAGGCTCTTTCCTTCTGGTTTAGTCCTCTCCATTGCAGGTCTTCAGACAGAATATCACGTTTTAATTATCGACAGACCAGAATATTGAGTCAGAAATATTGTGACATGGAAATATTGACTGCAAAAATATCGATTTTTAGGTAAGTAATATTGTTTGCAAAAATATAGTTCTTTAAACTATCGTTTTTTTAAATTATTGTTATGTATTTTAGTATATATTTTAAATGTATATGATGTAATTTTTTTGCATAATAATTGTTTATGTTTTTTAATATATTTGTTACATTTTTCGTAGTTATTAAATTGTACTTTATTTACTGTTGTTTAGTTCTATAGCGGGTTGTGTTTTTTTTTAGGGGTACAGGGTGGGAAGGAATTCAATTATAATACATTTATGATTATTTTTTATTTAAAGTTATTTATTTTACTGATTTTTAATCATGTTAATTGTGTTATTATTTTTTAGTAAATTTTATGTGCGGGTTTTGGGGTTTATAGGGGTGATGGGTGGGTAGTAATTTATTCTTAATTAATTAATAATTAATTGTTGATTAATATGAATTAATTGAAAATTAAATATGTTAATTGTTTAATTTTTGGGGGGTGTACTGTGGGGTTATGGGGTAAAGTGTCGGAAGTAATTTATTTTTAATTGATTAATAATTATTTAATTCATATTAATTCATTAATTGATAATTATGTTAATTGCTTAATTATTTTTTGGGGGTTGCGGACTGTGGGCTTATAGGGGTAAAGGGTGGGAAGTAATTTATTTTTAATTATTGAATAATTATTCGTTAATTAACATAAATTAATTAATTGATAATTAATTATGTTAATGTTAAGGGTGGGAAGTAATTTATTTGTAATCAATTAATAATTATTTGTTAATGAATACTAATTTATTAATTGATAATTAATTATGTTAATTGTTTAATCAAATGTTTTTAGGTGAGGGATGTGGGGTTTAAAGGGGTAGAGGGTGGGGAGTAAAACAATTGTAATGAATTAATAATTAATTGTTAAATACTATTAATTATTGAATTAACAATTAATGATTTTAATTGTATAATACATTTTTTTACTTTGATTTTAGGTGTGGGTTATGGGATTTATAGGGGTAAAGGGTGGGAAGTTAATTAAGTTTAATGAACTAATATTTCGTTTTTAATAAATAATATTTGTTTAATTGATAGTTAATTTTGTTAATTGTGTTAATAATTTTTTTGTTTTAGATTTTATATGTGGGTTGTGGGCTTTGTGGGGTTTTGGGGTGGGAAGTAAATTAATTTAAAGTAATTAATCATAATTTTTTGAATTATTTTATTAATAATTTGGTAATTAATTATTTTGTGTAAATAATTTCTGTTAAATCTTATGAGTGTGTCGTGTGTTTTGTGGGGGTATATTGTGGGAAGTACATTAGTTATAATTAATTAATAAATAATATTTAATTAATGATAATTGGTTTGTTGATACATATTTATATTAATAGTGTAAATTTTTTTGTTTTAAAGTGAATTTTTTGTTGCAGGTTGAGAGTTTTGTGGGGTTATAGGTTGGGAAGTAACTAAATTAAATTTATGTTATAATTAATGTTTTGTTAAACACGAATTTTTAAGTGAAAAAGTACATTTGTATGAAAATTATTTTAATTTTTCTTATAATAATAATATTTGTAGATATTTGTATTATGTATTTAACATTGTAATATGTTTTTATTTTTTTAAATGTTTAATAGTAAATATATTTGTATATTTTTTCAACATATTTATATTTTTTAATTCAATTTGTTTTTGAAGAAATTTTATTTTGTTCAAGATATTTTGGTGCATTTTATTGTTGCACTGATTGGAGTAGGAATTTCACTTCAGATGTGGGTCTCTCCCTCTATGTATATTTCCCAACAAATGGGCAGGCACCTCTTTTTTAGGGTATCCATCCTGCAGCAATGCTGAGGAAACCGAACTCCATGTATTCTTTTTCTGTCCAGGTTATAAAAAAGCTAGATCTAGATGGCTGATCCAGGTGTGTAGAAATATGGGGTCCAAGCACTGTGTAGAAGCATTTAGGATCCTGAAATATAACATCCAACAGCCGATTGTATTTGTTGTCTCTCGCTTTTTATTTTCCATGTGGTGTACGCGCAAGTCTTTCTTGGGCTCCTAGATGCAAGACAACCTGCTATTCATCTATGGGCAAGACTCATTCAAACATATTAAACTTAATAGATCTATAATATAAGTAGGATTTTAACCTATTTTATACCTGAGGGAGCATTGAATACTAGCTTTAATCAGATTTTAATGGGAGATATCCTAACATATAGGCTTTTTTCGGGTACTTGATGATGCGAAGGTCTGGGGAAATAGCACATGTAAACAAGGACTTCCCTGGGATATTTGCATGTGTATATATTTTATTATAATGACTTTTTTAATGTATTGTATGATTTTATCGCACTGCACTTTTATGGTCTATTGACCAAAATAAAGTATTCGAATCGGAGTGGGGATAGTAAATTTTACCCCACCGCTATTCAACACTTTCCCTACTGTTGTATTGTCTAAAGTGGGAATAGTAAATTTTATCCCTACGCTATACAACACTTTCCCTACTGTTGGACTTAATGAACTGGGAATAGTACATTTTACCCCTTCGCTATCCAACACTTTCCCTACCGTTGAAGTTAATGGTGTTGGAATAGTAAATTTTACCCCTCGCTATCCAACACTTTCCCTACTGTTGAAGTTATTGGAGTTGGAATAGTAAATTTTACCCCTCCGCAATCCAACACTTTCCATACTGTTGCACTCATTGGAGTGGGAATAGTAAATTTGACCCCTCTGCTATCCAACACTTTCCCTACTGTTGCACTTATTGGAGTAGGAATAATACATTTTACCCCTCCGCAATGCAACACTTTCCCTACTGTTGTATTGACTGGAGAGGGAATAGTGAATGTTGCCCCTCCGCAGCAATCCAACACTTTCCCTACTGTTGTACTGACTGGAGTGTGAATAGCAAATTTAACCCCTCCACAATCCAGCACTTTCTCTACTGTTGTACTGGCTGAAGTGGGAATAGTATATTTTACCTCTCCGCTATCCAAGACTTTCCCTACTGTTAAACTTATTGGAGTGGGAATAGTTCTTATTACCCCTTTGGAATCCCAGTTTTAAATATATTTATTATAATAGTTTGTGTTGTTTTGAATAAATTGTAGTTGGAGTAGTATATGTATTACATTTTATAAAAAAATTATATTGTTTTTAATTTATATTATTATGATTTTGTTTGTTTAAAATTATAATATTTTTAATTATTTATGTTTTTATGTGTAGAATATTTTATACTAAATTTTAAGAATTTTAAGTTGTTTAGGGGCCCATTACGATACCCGGCGTAAAAAAATCCGCCAGGCATGGAAGCGGCAAAAATCCGCCCGCACACACCGTCTGAACACCGACCACGCCATTACGATTACACAAACCGAAAACCGCCATCTGCGGAAAAATCACACAAGATACCGCCCGCCATCGTCCGAGTCGGAGTCAAACCGCCCGCCACGGACGGAAACACGCACGACAACACAAAACCGCCCGCCCTCACGGCCGACACACCGCACGTGAAATTACGATCGCACCGCCATGAGCGCGGGAAAACTACAAATATACCGCCCGCCAGCGCAAACAACGCCGATGAGAATCGACACGGCAGAAGCCATGGCGCCCACGTCCCTGCACAGAAACCATCCGCTCACAAAACCAATAGCACACAACATGGCCAACAAGTCCACACAGCAAGGCACGCACAAATACACAAGCACAGTACACATCCCGAAAACACCCCCCGGACAAACAAAAACTACAAAGGCCAGAACCCCAGACACAACACACCTGAAAACAACAGACCATGAGGACACACCCACATAGGTAAGTACAAAAGCAGCACTCCCACAGACCACAACCCCTTGCAACATTGCAAACCAGAGAGGAGAGGAGAGGACTCAGTGACACAGCAAGGACAGCAGCACACCACAGAAACGCACACATCACAACCACCACCACCACCACCACCACCACCAAACACCGGCACCACAAACCCCCTGCACATTACACAACACACACCGCACCAGCACCACAAACACCATGGCACCACAAAGAATGCCCAAGTTCACGCCCATTGAGCTGACGGTCATGGTCGACGAGATCATCAAGGTGCACCCACAAATCTATGGGAACATGGTCCAGCACACACCACTAGCCACCAGAAACAGAATGTGGAACCGGATCGTAGACCAGGTCAATGCAGTCGGGACCCTGCCCAGGAACAGAGGAGAAATAAACAAACGGTGGAATGACGTCAAGAGCCTGGTCAAGAAGAAGGAGGGCAAAAACAGAGAGCTGGCTGCCGTCACTGGCGGAGGGAATCCCGCGCTCTTCAAGACCTTCAAAGCGTGGGAGGAGAAGGTGCGAGTCATAATACATCCGGAGATCCTCGCCGGATTAGCAGGGGAGTGGAGGCTGGTAAGTACAAACTAATGTATACCAGCACACCGCTATGTACTCACATGCACTACCACCATGCCACAGCTCCCAGGGACAAACACCCCCATGTCCAGCACACAATACACAACACACACATGCAACAGACACCACCACACACAGCCCAAACAGAACAACTGTAAGATGCGTGGGGACATGTGTACACTCAGCCAGCCACGTAACCACCAACAGGTCCCCAAATATGCCAGAAGCGCCACAACGAGCACCCACCACACCCATGTGTCCGCCACAGCTGCACTAACCGACAAGTAACAGGTAAGTGGCAGGAACACAAAGTGCAGTGGGTGGGACGGTGGACAGCCCAAGTACAACACACACCAGGCCCCTAGTCCCACAGCACAGCAAGGAGGAGCATCCCCCACACCCCACAGCCACGTGTCAGCCACCGCAGTGCACAACGACAGCCGAAAGGCAGACATCACGGTCCACAGCAATCGGTGTCAGTGGGTGTCCAGCCACCCCCACGACCCACAACACCCCCCACCCCCACAGACCTGCAACATGGAGCACCCCCGCTTAGAGCCATGTGGCATCCAGTACAGTGCACGCACGAACAACCTGCAGGTGGGAAACTGGACAGGGCTGGATTACTGGAGGCATGAGGACCGGAACACGACCAACACATGGGACATGTCACGTAGCAGACGAACACGCAGCACCGCCCACCGTCACGAACAAGTGAACAATGTGCACACGGACATGAACAACAGACTCACACCCCACATGACCCATCACAGACATAGCAACACCCAAGGAGCCACGTCTGCATGCACAAGCCACACTGAATATAGTACCACACGGCAGCCACTGTGCAACTCATCACACACAACCGAAACACCATTGAAGTCCTGTCCATGTAGCCCCTACTGCCTGTCAACCACACACCCCACAACTACGCCTATGTAAGACAAACAACACTAGACGCAACAGAGCGGAACAACATAAATGCACACGAACACCACTGAACCCATCAAACACACAGACACACCATGCACATACAACATACCATCCATCCCATCCGTCAGCCCCAGTCTCATGAAAGGCATGTCATCCGCACAGCTGCCACACATACAGCAGTCACGCTAAGATACATGCCCATGACCAACCATGTGCCAGAAGTCAATGAAGCGCACGACACACTGTGAGCAACAACACACAACATGGGCCACACCCCCCGAGCACTGCAGTGATGCACATGGCACAGGGCAGCATGCACACCAAGGAGATGGGACAACTGCAATACGTTGGCTGGCACACAACCATCACTCACTCATAACGATGCGTCCAATGCCATGTCCAGTAATCACAACAGACAGCAAATATGCAGGCCATGTCAAGCATGCACACACCTCAAACCATGCACTGTCATGCTGCCACAACACATGTCACGTTCGGCACCCATGGCTCACAGCATGTACCCCAAAAGCATATTCCCTCCCAAATGCGAATCTGGGGCATGGCCCCCATGTTCCCATATGCGTTCCTAAGCGTTCCATTTGAACCCCAAAAGCATATTCCCTCCCAAATGCGAATCTGGGGCATGGCCCCCATGTTGCCATATGCGTTCCTAAGCGTTCCATTTGAACCCCAAAAGCATATTCCCTCCCAAATGCGAATCTGGGGCATGGCCCCCATGTTGCCATATGCGTTCCTAAGCGTTCCATTTGAACCCCAAAAGCATATTCCCTCCCAAATGCGAATCTGGGGCATGGCCCCCATGTTGCCATATGCGTTCCTAAGCGTTCCATTTGAACCCCAAAAGCATATTCCCTCCCAAATGCGAATCTGGGGCATGGCCCCCATGTTGCCATATGCGTTCCTAAGCGTTCCATTTGAACCCCAAAAGCATATTCCCTCCCAAATGCGAATCTGGGGCATGGCCCCCATGTTGCCATATGCGTTCCTAAGCGTCCCATCTGAACACCAAAAGCAAAGTACAAACCAGACCCAGGATGGGCCAGGAGCCCGCATACACCAGAGTCACAATAAGTAGGGGCACAGCAACACACCCATCGGCATGGCCAATCCGTCCCATGCCACATGTGCACAGCACACAGTCCCATTGCCAAGCACACACAACTACAAATGCTACAGCCACACACACGCCTCCGGGAAACCCATGTACGAGATTGCACGAACTGTTAATGTCAGACGACAAATACATACTTCGCCAGGTGCAACACAATAACAAATCTCATTCTCTCCACAGGTGACGAACTGCTGGATGCTGGGGATGGAGCCAGCAGCCAGCACAGCCAGCCTACAAGCCCCCAACGAGGACACACGGATGTGGAGGATCTGTCCTCCTCTTCGGACACGGACCACCAAGCAGGCCCATCTGGTGTGGCAGGGCCCAGCCGCTCCCCAGGACCCCTCCTACCCACCAACCCATCATCCAGGGCTGCTGAACATTCCCAGCCCCCTGCTGCCACTGTCGTTGCGGCCACACCCACGGTCATTGCGGCCACTACCACTGCCGCAACCGCCACCATCGCCGCACCGACCACCACCGCCGCCACCACCACCACGTCTTCGCTGGCACCAGCCCCAGCGCAGGTGGTGGCCCCGCCGACTGGATCCACCCTGGGAGCTACAGCAAGGACCGTGGTGAGCAATGTGGCTAGTGGGCAGGCCGGTGGCAGCAGGACTGGTAGGAGGAGCAGGGTCAGGGAAACGCCAGCCTCCCCTGGGAGCCATGCCCTGCCTCAAATGGCCAGAGTCCTTGGGGCCTATGAAGAGGCCCAAGGACAATGGGCCAGGTCAGCTACAGACACGCGTGAGGTGCTGGGGGTGCTGAGGTCCATGGACGCCCGTATGGGCCAACTCGTGGACCTCATGGGCCAGCTGGTGGTGGCGGTGAGGTCACAGCCAGGGACAGCAGCTCCCCTCCGCCACCACCTGCCGGGGCGCAGGGTCGAGCAGCAGTGTCCAGTTCCCCTGCATCCACAGCCAGTGAGCACACCTCAACCACCAGCATGTCGCAAGCAGGCACCCCCTCGCAAACGTGGAAGGGGCCGTCCGAAGTGGAAACAGATCTCCCGGGAGGACTTCGCACGCTCCAAACGCAAGTGAGGCAGCCAGCCAGCCTTCCTTGACCACCCACTGCATTGACTTGGACTACGATCCCACTCCACACAGCCATCTGGATGGCATGTGTGTGTTGGACTATGGACATAGAACCAGTGGGTACACCCTGAGCATCACGCAGCCATGACCGACAGCTCATTGTCACTGCACGCACCACTTTTGTCATCACCTTACACACAATCACATGTCACAGTTTGAAATAAATGCACCTCTTACACTAACTGCTGTTTGTGCCCTGTGTTTTATTTGTACGGAATACAACGGCCACCTTGGGCGGAAAGGCACCTGATGCGTGGCATGGCAATGGAATCCGGAGGGACCTGTAGGGACCTAGGGGTGGGAGACAGAACAGGAGCACATTCAATGAGTGTGTCACACACCCATCACACAGTACATGTCAACAACTACAAGCAATGTACACACATCGCACAGAGCAATAGGGCACAATGCCACAGCCACCAACAGTGGCATACTACCCTGGCCATGGAGCGTTGACACACAGCACGCAGTGAACAAACGGCCACCCTGACACAGCACACACACACCTGCACAGATACAGCCACATCAGCCGTCGTACATGGACACTCACCGTCAAGTGAAGTAGCGGGCGATGAGCTGCTGCCGCACATTACCAGCTTCCTCCTCTCCGCTGTCCTCCTCACTCGAGCTGTCCTGGTCTGCGGGCTGGGGCCCTGGTTGATCTCCGTCATCCACGATGAGGGGGATCTGCTTCCGAATGGCCAGATTGTGCAGCATGCAGCACGCCACCACTATCTGGCACACCTTCTGTGGGGAGTACGCCAGCGCACCCTCGGTGCGGTCCAGGCACCTGAACCTGGACTTGAGGACGCCAAAGGTACGCTCGACCACACGTCTGGTCCTCCCATGTGCCTCATTGTAGCGATCGTCTGCTGGGGTGCGAGGATTCCTCAATGGACTGAGCAGCCATGCCCCATTCGGGTACGCAGAGTCACCTGGGTGTGAGGGACACAGAGAACCGTTGCTATTCCAACTGGACAGGGGACAGCATCGCACAACCAGCACGCTACACCACTCCACATACTCACCGACAATACAGCCACGATCCTGTTGCATATTGGACATCAGTCGTGGCAAGATGCTGTTGCGCATTATGTGTGCGTCATGGGCCGAGCCTGGGAACTTTGCACACACGTGGGTGATCACCATGTCCGCAAGGCACACCACTTGCACATTCAGGGAGTGCGTGTGCTTCCTGTTGCGGCACAGGTGCTCAGTGGCCTGTGGTGGAACAAGGCCAACATGTGTGCAGTCAATGGCTCCAACGACGTGTGGGATTCTGCCAAGGGCATAGAATGCACCCTTCACTGCCGCCAATTCACGAGCCCTGGGGAAGCGGATGTACCTGTTTCGGCACAGCAACATGGCTGCCAGTACATCCCTCAGCACCTTGCTGAACATGGGCTGGGACATCCCTCCTCCAATGCCCACTGTGTGCTGGAATGACCCAGTGGCGAAGAAATGCATGGCGGCCATCACCTTAGCTGTGGGGGTGACAGCAGTCGGATACACCCTGCGGGGACGGAGATGGGGTTCTAACATGGCACACAGTCGATGCAGGGTTGGCCTGTCCAGCCGAAACTTCCTAATAACCTCTGTATCGTCCATGTCCGCCAGCAATTGGTATGGGCGGTCAATGTTCGGTCTCCGCCTAGGGACAATGGCAGAGGACACATGTCAAAGCAACACAACACATAGCAATTTCACATACACATCACTGACATGACTGAGCAAGCACATGAGCCACAGCCCAGCTGTCAAGCTGGGACGGCACGGCCACAATACACTTACACAGGTCTCCCAACAATGGCAATGGCTAGTGATACAAACCACTGCCATGTGCATGCACATGGGGATCTAGGCCCCAATGACTTGCGGGCGTGCTGATGGGGACTGACTGCATATCCGTCAAGCGGCAACGCCACGGCAACATGAATGTCTGCTGAGCATGGAACTGCTTCCGCGGCTGGATGAGTATGGCACACGACTGACGACGATGTGGGCACAGGCTGAGCGGCCAAAACAAGTGGGACCTGTGGCACGAGGGGACATGAGACAGTAGTAGGTGTCAGCACTGCACCCTATGTACAGCACTGTACGGATCACACCTCCCGAAACATTGACAGGTGTCCACATTGACAGCCCCATGCCAAGACGGCTGTGTGCTTGCAGTCACATGTCACAGGTGAGAGGTTACATTGCACGTGCCAGGTGGCAGACGTACATAGTGGGAGCTGGCATGTGTGTGCATGTGTCTCCTGTTCAGGATCCACGAGATGGGCGCTGACTCTGTACTGACCATTGGACACAGCATGTTCCGTGGAAGGCTTGTGTGTGTGGGATGGTGGCACTGGATGTGCCTCCGTTGGGTGGGGGCCATGCACAGGGCGGGTACGTCGATGATTGCGCATTGTTGGTCACGGTGGGTGCACCAACTAAGATGTGTTGCCCTGTGTTCAATTCCTATGTCCGCATGATGATGGACTGTAGATGTGGGCAGACTACACATTGGTCGATGTGCTGTCTATATGCATGTGCCTTCACACCAGGCACAGCTGCCCCTGCACATGTGACCCCTGCTGGACTCGCTGCTGGGTCTGTGGAGCTGATGCACCTTCTGTTCGTGGGGCGGACAGCTCTCCTCACTTCCCTCATTGCGCATGTCATGACTTTGCCGCAGGTGACATGGATCATGGAGGGCCCACATGTACGCGTGGGTAGGCTACACATGATTGTTCACTGGTCGCCACCCCCAGTCAGTGTTTCGAATGGGAAGGTTGTCGTGCTGGTGGTATGTTCGATGTGGCGGATGGGCGGGCCTAGGTGCGGGCTTACATTCCGGACATGGGGGTAGTTGGATTGGCGACTAGTTGCAGTACACACGGGACACGTCTCTTCCTTTCCACATCTGGGTCATCCCTTGTACTAACTGACAGTGATACAGTCATCTTTGCCCCAGCCCTCATGTCCTCCCCTCGCTCCCCCAATATGCATGCTCACCTGCGAGGCTAGCGCTTGCACAGGTAGCCCCAAGCTCGCACCAGAGAGGGCAAGGAGTGTATGTGTGGGTCCAGTTGCACGAGTGGGCTGTCTCAGGGTATGATGTGTGGCGGGACGCCGTCCACCTGCGTGGTGCCCCAAATGGAGACCCGGCCTGCATGGACTATGCATCACAGTCTTCGCCTTCCGGATCCGCCACCTGCGACACCCAGTGGCTGTGGCTGCCCTTGCGGCCAGGCCGCGTCCGTCTGTGACTGATGGCCCACACATTCACTCTTTGGCCTCTCTGGGGAGGGCTCGGGGTGGTGGCGCACGCGCTTGCACTTAGTCGCAATGGCATGTGGCGTGGTTGGTATAATGGGCAATGGATGGGATGGTGCGAGCCACCTCCCGTGACGTCAGTGCTGCTCGTGCTGTGGTGCGTCCCCCTACACTTCCATTTGACTTGTGCCATGCTAGACGTTGAGGTTCTATTGCCTGCGTGATATGACCAGGAGGAGCGCGAGGAGACCTCTCACACACCATGCTCCACTGCCATCCCGTGCCCTGTATCGCCTGTGCGGATTGACTATGTTGGGGTTACACCTGGTCGACTGGGGCTGTGTGTGCCTTGTCAAGGGGCATGGCGGGCGCACAACAGGATCCAGCTTGTCCACAGAGGGTGGGCTGAGGTGCGCCTGGTACCGCTTTGTACGTGTGCCCGGCTGCTGTGCACACACGTGTTCACTCCCCCCGACAGGTGTCCTCTCACAATGCCCAGGTAAGCGGTGGTGTACTGTTCATGACCCCTCCCGACACGGCGTGCTCCAACTTGGCATGTGCGCATCTACCCGTCACACCCACCCACCTGAGCACTGCGTCCATACGACTTCACACGACACATGTGTGTCTTCCACAGTTGTGCTACTCATTTGCGTTGACATCCAATACCAGTGGACTACATGGTCATGTCACGACTGCCGTGTACTTCACATACTCTCATCCTCTCTCATTCGTACTTGTGAAATGAGTCAGCGGAGACAGTTTTGGTTTCAAACATTATATTGAGTCTTCTGTCCTCTGTGATGCAGTATAGTGGACACTACTGGCAGCGGAATACATGTTGAGGATATACTGAGCATGATTGCAAATGGGATAGGGTGTGGGGTTACATGTGATTGGCTGTTGCATGTGGGATGTGGGCTTCAGAGTGACATCTGCTTGGCCAAGGCTGTGCTAATGTACATTTAGGTATAGCTGCGGAGCTGCGGACTTTGACACAGACGGTATACATGTAGCCTACCAGACCGCTTGGCATCATGGGCACAGTCCATCTCAGTTCCATGTGACAGGTTTGCTGCGGTTGTTCCTCATGCACGCGTGCATGTGAGATGACATCAGGGCATGTGCTTGCGTAGCATGCAGCGGCGTGCCACTTGTTGTTGCACTGTGGTGGTTACTGGACATGTCACAGTCACTGGGGTCGTGTTGTTGTTGTATGCACTTGTCGTCCATGCAAAGGTCCTGGTATGGGATTCCCGGGCGGGGGTGGGAGGGGTGCAGCACCCACAGACTCCAGGCGACCTATTCATGTCCACTGAGCGGTGTGTGTGTCCATGTGCGCTGGATCCATGTTGTGTCCTGGTTGTTCGTACAGTTCCGTCCATGTGGGTGCGATACACAGAGCCCATGCCACTGCCTCCCACGATGCATGCGGTGTTCCTGGATGTGATGGGGAACAGTGTGCATGTCCCGGTCATATCCGATGTCATGGCGATGTCGTTGATGGTGTGGTTACAGTTGCCGGTCGTTTGGTATGGCTGTTGTGGTGGTGACTGGCCAGATCCGTGCGGAAGCTAAGCATGGGTGCGGGGTTGGACATCATAGGTCAATCGGGAACCTGCGTTGTGGTCCGACGAATTTACAGGTTGTCAGGTATGCGATGCCGTCCAGCAGGGCTTCCATGTCATTGGTGGTGTACATGTTTGCCAGCCAATGTAGCGGATGGTGGCTGTCAAGGTGAGGTTCGTAAGTTGTCCCTTGGAGGACCATGATGGGGCATGCTGGGTGACATTCGATGTAGCTGTTCTCGATGATCCGTCGTGTGGAGGCACAGTGGTCCCATTTCAGTGCGGGTGCGATGTTGGCCACATACGCCATGCCCCCATAGGCAGAGCAGGCCCTGTCGTGTGCGTCCAGAGGGAGGAGTAGTGGTAGCAGGTCCGCCTTCAGACATGCCGGGTTGGAGAGGCATATCTCCACGGGATGCTGGTAGGGACACCTCCGACAGTAGAAGACGGGCATGACGCAGCTGAACAATGTGATGCGGTAAGTCAGTCGGTAACTTACGTTCAGCAGGGACAGGAGATCGCATCCCAATATATGAAACAGGTTGGTTTTGTACAGCTTGAGCTGTTCGGCGTAGTTGGGTAGGTGTGTTGCGGTTGCCATTTCGCAGCGGTGCGTTGTGGTGGCGTGCTCCGGCTGTGTGTGCAGTCTGCAATGTGCACGCTCCGAGGTTGCTGTGAGCTCTGTGTAGTCGTAGGGAGACAGGACTTGTGTTCTGTTGGCTTGTTTGGAGGACACGGGCCCTCATCCCACATGCTTCTCAGACAGTTCAAGGTCAGTGATGTGTGACTCCTTCCAATTAACTTGCATGTGGCCGACATGGGGGAGTGTTTTCTTCTTTCTTCCCCGTCCGTTGTGTGCTTCTGTGATATGCGCTATCTACCCTGTGGTCGGTCCCTCGGCATGCCTGTGTTGGTCTATTCTTGGACAATGGCTGTATTCACCGGCTTCTGTCGTAGGGCTGTGGTTTCGGAGTTGGAATGGAAGGTCATTCAGTGCTGTCTGCTCTCCCTTCTGTGGGCGGCAGGCTGCCTTTCCGCTCTGCGTTGGGCCTTGTGTGTGAATGTTATTCTTGGGCCACCTGTTGTCGGTCCCCGGGCTCTTTGGTGTTCCGTTTTATATGTCTTCTTCATATGTGCAGGGTGGTATGGGTGTTTCAGTGTGGTACTGGCGTTCCTCTTCCCGAAGGGGCCCTGCTTCTCCTAGTTGGTGTTGCCGCCGCTGTGTGCTACGCCATGTTTGTTACACTGGGGTGTGTCCTGCTGTTGCGTGACTTCACTGACATGTGTGCGTCGGTTGTGTGGCGTTGGGTGTTGTCCGTGAATTGGGCGTTGGGGACATGTCTGTGGCAGGCCTGTCACGTGTCATGTGCGTTCGGGGTGGGGCTGATGTGTGTGCTGCTTGGTTGTGTCCCTGTGTCTGTGTGCGACGCATGCATGGCGCTGCGGTTGGCCTCTGCGTTGTGCGCATGTGTGGCGGCGTCATCGCCGCTTTGGGGCCGTGACGGGGTTGTTGGTTCCTAGTCCCAGGTGGTGTGTACACATGTGTTACGTGATGTTACGATTTGGCCTGTGTGTCATATGTGGATGCAATGGTGGATGTGTAGTGTACACGCGCTGGTGGGGGTTGTCCGCTTTTTCCGCCCTTGCACTGTGTGCGCTGTTTGCGTGCACTTGTTGTGTGTGTGCCTACCTGCGTCTCCGCGGTACGTTGCGTCCTTGGTGGTGCATCAGCAGGAGCATGGGGAGGGCCTGCAGTGCTGGATTCATGCTCGGGGAGCCGCTTCTTCGTTGTCCGTGCTCGGCGTCCGTGTTACCGCTTCGGTTTGTCGTACGGTATCTCTTGGCCGTGGGAGCCGTTTGTTTGCGGCATCGTAATTTATACGCCGGGCGGGACGTGTTTCGTCGGACGGTGTGTGTCAGTTGGGCTGCGCCGCTACGTGTGCGGACGCACTTTGATGGCGGACGGTGTTGCTGGCTTGCCGGCGGTGTTTGGCCTACTTTTCGCATCGTAATTGGGCGGGCGTGTGGACTGCTGCGTGCCGGCGGTAACTGGTGGTTTTTGCATCCGCCAGCACGGCGGTTGTGCTTCCGCCCGCCATCGTAATGAGCCCCTTAGTTTTTTAATTTAATGAGAATGGTTTGTTTTTTAAAGATTTTATTTTATTAGTATGTGTATATGTATATATATATATATATATGTATATATATATATATATATATTCACTGAAAAAACCATAGGTTTCAGGCACGTTATAGTTAGAAATGAGCATTTAAAAAACCTTAGAAATTGACTGAAAAAACCATAGGTTTTAGGGACGTTATAGTTAGTTGGACATTTCACTCGTACAAAACCAGAGAAATTCGACCGTTATAGTTAGTAGAGATAACTATAACTCGCGCCCCTGTAATGCACTGCTGATGACATCACATATTACATCATTCATGACATGGTCAGTGACATAACTGGTGACATCACTGATGACATCTCAAATGACATCACTGATGACATCATCCAAGTGATAATCTGATGCACCTCCTCACACCCTAATATAACCTTTTATACACCCACTCTAAAATACAGACTACCATGTTCGAAACCATAGACACACCAATAGCAGTTAGTACATACCCGCTCAGTGATTCCTAGGTCTACACACACACATCCACTCATTCACCCATACAGTAACTCATACATGCAGTCACTCATCAATACAGCACTATCATATGCACTCATACACCTATACATACACTCATACACCACCACTCCTCCATAGACTTACTCACACACCTACTCAGTCATGCAAAGAATCAATCACACCCATTTACTCACCTATACAGTTATACACAGACCACCTCACTTATTTATACAAATACTAACACATACTTACTCTCTTTTACAATCACTGATACAAGCACACACTCATCCATACAGCCACTCTCACAATCACTCACTCTCAGGTATAGTCATTTATATACTCCAACACTCACATATACTGCCTTTCACATATGTAGTTACTCACACATATACCACTGAGACATCCATTCACTCACCAACACACCCATACACACACTCACCCACCCATACAGCCCTTCACAGATGCACTCTTCAACCCATACACCCAGTGAATCACCCACTCACACATCTAGGCACAGAGTCACCCACCCCCCACCTACTCACACAGACACTCAGGCACCCATACAGATACTCAGACAACCAATCAATAACCCATATACACAGTCATGTAGCTACTCACCAAGCCATGCAACCACTTACATACCAACAGACAGACTGTTACAGACATTTACACAGTTTACTCACTAACCCATGCATTCAGTAAGATACGCTTAATCAGTCACTTATACAATCAGTCACGCACCTACTAAATCATCCATTCAGACACTTATACACCCACTCATTCTTCAATACACCTTGGCATATATATATATATAAAACATATTTAAACTTTACAGAAACACACAGTCACTGGATGATGTCATCAGTGATGTCATCAGTGATGTCATTTGAGATGTCATCAGTGATGTCATCAGTGATGTCACTGACCATGTCATGAATGATGTAATATGTGACGTCATCAGCAGTGCATTGCGGGGCGCGAGTTATAGTTATCTCTACTAACTATAACGGTCGAATTTCTCTGGTTTTGTATCAGTGAAATGTCCAACTAACTATAACGTCCCTAAAACCTATGGTTTTTTCAGTGAATTTCTAAGGTTTTTTTAAATGCTAATTTCTAACTATAACGTGCCTGAAACCTATGGTTTTTTCAGTGAATTTCGATGGTTTTTTAAATGCTAATTTGTAACTATAACGTCCCTATTAAGTCCCCTTGAATCCTGAGGGTCCCTGGGGGCCAACTTGCCCACCAGGTACCGCCAGTAAGGCCACAGAGCTGCATTGCAAACAGGTGGTCCGAGGCCACGCCCCTTTATAACCACTCTGCAAACCCGGCTTCTGGCGCACTGCTGCTCGGAGGATGAAGTCCAATTGTGTCCTGAGGTCCTCAGGACACAAGAGGACCTCATCACCCCACCAGCAGTGCGCCAGAAGCTGCATTTGCAGAGTGGTGCAAAAAGGGGCGTGGCCTCAGACCACCTCTCTGCAACGCAGCTCTGTGGCGCTTACTGGAGGTACCTGGTGGGCTAGTTGGCCCCCAGGGACCCTCAGAATTGAAGGGGACTTAATCCCCAAAGTTAGAAGGCACCAGGGGGTGCATTTGCACACTTGCCATATTAGGCCCCACCCCCTCCCTGCACCACTGTGCAAACGCTCCCCCTGGCGCGTTGTAACTTGGAAGATTAAGTCCCCTTGAATCCTGGGGGTCCATGGGGGCCAACTAGCCCACCAGGTACCTCCAGTAAGCGCCACAGAGCTGCGTTGCAGAGAGGTGTAAAAAGGGGCGTGGCCTCGGACCACCTCTCTGCAATGCAGCTCTGTGGCGCGTACTGGAGGTACCTGGTGGGCTAGTTGGCCCCAGGGACCCTCAGGATTGAAGGGGACTTAATCCCCTAGTTACAACATGCCAGAGGGTGCGTTTGCACACTTGCCATATGAAGCCCCGCCCCCTCCCTGCACCACTGTGCAAACGGGCCCCCTGCGGGTTTTAAGTTGGGGGATTCATTCCCCTTCAATCCTGAGGGTCCCTGGGGGCCAACTAGCCCACTAGGTACCTCCAGTAAGCGCCACAGAGCTGCGTTGCAGAGAGGTGTAAAAAGGGGCGTGGCCTCAGACCACCTCTCTGCAACGCAGCTCTGCGGCGCATACTGGAGGTACCTGGTGGGCTAGTTGGCCCCCAGGGACCCCCAGTATTCAAGGGGAATTAATTCCCCAACTTACAACGCGCCACAGGGCGCGTTTGCAGAGTGCTGCAGGGAGGGGCGGGCCTCCGGCGCGATGCCGGCTTCTTTTTTTTTTTCCAGAAGGGGGGCTGTGTGGCACCCCTTCTTTTCACACTTTTGGGGCCCTGGGGACCCCATACCCCAGGGCCTGACCCCTATTGTTTAAAAAAATAAAAAAAATAAACGGGAAGGGGACCGCGTGGCCCCCCTCCCTGAGGCCAATTTCTGCCCCGGGGACCCCATCACCCGGGGCATGGCCATATATAAATCATTTTTTAAAAAATATTTTCAAAGGAGGGGGGCTGCGCGGCCCCCCTCCTGAGGCCTCTGTTAGCCCCGGGGACCCCATCCCCC
This sequence comes from Calotriton arnoldi, assembly GCA_963921515.1. Taxonomy (NCBI): domain Eukaryota; kingdom Metazoa; phylum Chordata; class Amphibia; order Caudata; family Salamandridae; genus Calotriton; species Calotriton arnoldi. The sequence goes on along the minus strand of CAWUFW010001323.1, from coordinate 1,459,528 downwards.
AGGGCTCTGCCTCGTTTTTATTCTTTTTTTGGTTTTTATTTTATTGGGGAGGGGGCCGCGTGGCCCCCCTCTCGGGCCACTTCTAGCCCCGGGACCCCATCCCCCGGGGCCTGGCCACTTAGTTGGGGACCGTGGGGGGAGCCCCAATTCCCCCACGGTCCCACCAGCTCCCCGCCTCCTGCGGGAGCCGGCATTGCTTTTCCACACGGGGAGCTGCTGACATGCAGCTCCCTGTGTGGAAAAGCAATCTGCTTTGGATTTTGGAAGCGAGAGCAGGAAACCTGCTCTCGCTTTCAAAATCCAAAGCAGAGTTTGCTATGACAGGGCGGGAGCCGCACGGCTCCCGCCCTGCCATAGCAAACAGCAGTGTCCCGGGGGTGAGCACCCCGGGACACTGCAGGAGCCTGCCCTGGGTGGCGGTGGTCCCCAGGGCCATCAAGGGCTCCAGGAGGGGGGCCGTGCAGCCCCCCTCCCTTTATTTACATAGCCCCGGGGAGGTGGTGGTCCCCGGGGCTCGGGGGTCCGTAAAGGACCCCCGCATTTGCATTTTAGTGCCCCGGGTTGGTGGCTGTCCCTGGGGCGTGTGGGGGGGCTCGAGCTCCCCCACACACGTTTAATTTGTTTTAAAAAAACAAGCCCAGGGGGGTGGCGGTCCCCGGGGCAGCGGGGGGGCCGTGTGCCCCCGCGAATATTTAAGAAAAGCCCCGGGAGTGGCAGGCTCCGGGGTTTGGGGGGGCCTTGGAGACCCCCCACAAATTAATAAAAAAGATGCCCCGGGGAGGTGGCGGTCCCCGTGGCTGCGGGAGGGCCGTGTGCCCTCCTGCATATTATTAACATAGTCCCGGGGAGGTGGCGGTCCCCGGGCTGCGGGGGCCCCCATGGGCCCCCGCAATTATAAATGATAAATTAGGCAATGCCCCCCGGGACCTGGCCCACTCGGGGGCCTCATTTAAATGAAGCGCGGGAGCCCGCGCTTCATTTTTTAAAATAATTTCGCCAGGATTCGCGACCCCAGCGCGAATTCTGCCAAAATTATTTTTAAAAAATGCTTTTTTTGGCCCTGGGGGGGGTCAGGGTGTTTCTACCCTGTGCCCTTTTCTTGTTTTTCAGGCTTGTTTCACTGTTTTCTTGTGACTCGGTTCTACCGAGTCACAAGATGGCTGCCAACACTTCCTGGTTTGGAGTGATGGCAGCCAATCACAGTGAAGCTCGTGGTCGGGAGGGTTCGCGAATCCACCGCGTCCCTAGATATCGAAACTTTTATTTTTTGAATTTCTCAGCAACTACCTTTTTGCCAAATTTGGTGTAATTCCGTTCGGCAGTTCGGGCTGTAGCCGTGTCTAAAGTTTCCTATGGGAAATTGATTTTCCGACCTCTATTTTTTAAATTTCTCAGGAACTACTGAAAGGATTTACACCATTTAACAAAAAGGACTCTTTCTGAACCAAGGGCTACCTTTTTGCCAAATTTGGTATAATTCCGTTCAGCAGTTCGGGCTGTAGCCGTGTCTAAAGTTTCCTATGAAAAATAACATGGGGAAAACACATTTTGGGACCCCTTTTTCTCGGCCCCCGCTCGCAAATCACCCCGAAACTTTCAAGACAGGAGCTGACCGGAGCGCCCCACTAGTTTTGAAAATTTCGCAAAGATTCGTCAAACGACGCCAAAGTTATTAGGAAAACAAAAAATGCTTTTCCTATGGAAAATAGGTCCTAACTATAACTACCTACTGGCGACCACCAGTAGGTAATATATATATATATATGTTTTTTTATTTGTTATATTATATTATTAAATAATTTTGAAATTATACTATAAATGAAAATGTTTTTGAAGTAGATATATGTAAATATATATTAATTATTATCTATGTTTAAATTTTATTTAAATTAAGTTAATTTGTTATAGTTGTTAAAATATATAATAAATCAATTTCATTTTTAAATTAATGTTATTATTTAATATATTTGATATTTATTAATTTATGTTATATATATTTAAAAAACGATATTTAGTACAACGATAATAATGACAGATATTTTTTGATATTTTTATACGTACCATTATAAGTATATCATGATGATATTTTAGTCATCGATATTTTCGTCGCAATACTTTTGCATTGCGTTATTTTGGTGGTCGATATTCTATTAGTGAACCCTTTACACCCCTCTTTGTTAACCTAAAGGTAAAAGCCTTTTCCATAGCTGCCAAGGTTTCAGATTGCTATGTGTGACATTCATAATTTCAGTGTAATTATGAGTGACATTTCAACGACTATGAGTGATGCTTTCTCGCTAGTAAAATGAAGCAAAGAACACGAGGGAAACATATACATATGAACCCTAATAAAAATCATTAACCCAGAGCGGTCCGCCCCCGTCGGCGCCACACACCGCTACCTGCCCAGCCCCACAACCAGTGGCACAGATGAGCTGCCTAAGTAATTAAGAGTCAACACACAGTCAGCTGACTCGCGGACTCGACATCTGCTGCAGACAGAAGTGAGCACCGGGCATTGATTAGGATAGTCTCAGCTGAGGCACACATAGGTCACAGCCAGCCAGGGTACTAAACATATTTAAAAAACTACTCCTAACTCAAGTCTCAACCCTAGTAAAAATCATTACCCCGAGCTGTCCCCCCCGGTCTGCATGCCACTACCTGCTCAACACCACAGCCAGCAGCACATATCACACCAACTGGCTGTCACAGATCTACACCAGGCTCTGCTGACTTCAGTGATGCTGGTGGCGCTGAAAGTAATAGGACAGGCACTGCACCACAGAGTCAGTCTGACAGTAGCTCACCCTGACTGGCCCAGTGCAGGTAGCTAAAGATGACTGCGCGCTAAGCGATAGCAAGTACAATTATAATTTATAAAGGACCACATTTTTAGTGAGTGAGAGATACCTCACTCCAGCCGACCTGACTCTCACTTAGGGCCCGATTATGATCTCGTTAGGAAAGCCCTCCGAACGACTCGGTTCCGGAGAGCTTTCCGAACAACTCGCGCTCCGTGAGTCCGAACGACCGATTTTGATGTGTCCGTATAGTGACGGACTCGGTTCGGTGGGACGCCCATTGAACTCAATGGGAGCCTGTGTACCAAACGCGTACACAGGCTGCCATTGCAAAAAAGGGTGAGTGGGGAAAAGCGTGCACCACACGGTGCCCGCCCCACTGTGCATGCATGGAAAGGGGGGACCCATGGCTACCCCCCTGTGACCGATTCGGAGGGCCCCGGGTGAAGGGGGGCCTGCTACGGCCCCCGAAGTCCGATTCCCACAGCTGTTTCACCTCATTAAAACTGAGTCGGTACGGCTGTCAGAATCAGGCATCGTACTCGCTCGTTCAGAAGCCGGCCCCATTGAGCTGAACAAATCGGCTCAGAGCGAGTCGGACTGACTGATGCGGGTTCGGAACTGATTCGGTCGGCGCGGACGGCTTCCTCGCATCGTACTTGGTCATTCGGAACAGGGAACGATTCGGTCAGAAACATACGCTCCGAATCGGATTTGCTTCTTCTGAATCCTGTTTGGAGTCCTTCAGAACAACATCGTAATCGACCCCTTAGTTTGAAAGGCCAGCGGCAATTCGGTAAGTGGCCGACCACCTCGTGGCATCAACCACTCCCATGGCAAGTGCCGTCCAAGCATGATTCAGGATCAGCAGCAGAGCTGTACAGTGGTGTGCTCTGGGCTCCAGTGGCCGCCGTGGTCTGTGCGGTAGGGTCGGTCCGGTTATGGGGATCACATTTTCAAAAATAATTTACAGCAGTGCGAGTAGCACTTATTGCCACTGCAGCCTCCCACAAACTTCATGAACTGCAGCCACCCGCTCTCGCCGCCGGCAGCAGAACGTCTCACAGGCCGCCTATTACAGTCTGATTCACAAAACTCATGTCCTGACCAGCCACCTGGCTGATGTCTCTGTAGTAGCCATTGGGCACTGCCTCTCCTGACGTCAGTTATGTGTAATCAATCAGTAATGCCGCGCGGTGTCAGGAATGAAATGATTGTTACATTTTAGCAGCAAGAGTAGCTCAGCCAGCCCCCAAGCCAGCCGAGAGCAGTGAGCACAGAGCGCTGTCATTCAAGCTTTAGTTTAGCATTCGATTGGTGCATGAATAGCAGCGCTAGTACTGCTTGACAGCCAAGGAGGTGCTATGCCTATTATGGGTGACTTTTCATTTCAGTGTGGTGATCCAGACCACCACACTGAAATGCATTAGTCTAATACCTGATGTGTGGTACTTGGCACAGCTGCTTTTCTATGTCACCCTCTATAGAAGAGCTGGCCCCTGAGAGACACCTCTTCACACCTGTTGGAATGAAAATGTTTTAACTGAATTACCGATTCATTGTATGTTTTATGTTAGCATTCGCAGCACCATTTTAGGTTCGGCCGCCATTTTGGGCCATGATTGAAATTAACTTCTGTCCCTCTCTCTCTGCCTCAGCTGGAAGCAGCTGCGATATTTTTCGTTTCCCCAAGGTTGAGCGTCGCTGTACTAATGAATACAATGTATTTGTCAGTATATACCTTTCCCTCTAGATAGGCCTGCTCCCACCCTTAGAGCGGTGAGTGCAGGCAAAGTGAACTTGACGCTGAGATAGCATGTGCCCGGTCTCAGGACTGAAACCCATCCTTCTGTATCTCCTTTGTTCACCAGCTACTAACTGGAAATTTGTTGGTTCTGAGTTGTACATATCTGTATTGTCATGCTTGCTGAAGTCAGTCCCTCTGCAGCAATCTAAGGAGGCTGGTCAGAACGGACTCCACTCGAGTGTACCCTGAATAAAACATACTTGGTTTGTATTCTCTACTGTCTGACCGACTCTTCATTTGTATGGAAGGCTGAGAGGTGGTCGCGAGTGACCCGGGTGGCCCTAATCGGGTCACTTCCTTCAGTTGGCACCCGAACAGGGACTCCATCGGGTGACCCATCTTCGCCTGCGGATGGGTGAGGAGGTCGGGGCCATGTCGGGTCGGACGGGCGGACCAGGGATCCCTGCACGAGAGAGTCTTGAACTCGCAGCTGCCCCGTCTGTCTGACCGGGCGGTGCCTCGCCCAGCGATCATCCCGACTGGGGTCCTGAACAGCGAAACCCTTGGATCTGACCGTTTGGTCTGAAGAATCGGCAGTGGAGAATAAATTTGTTTGACATGTGTGCACTAGGTGAGTTTGCTTTGGTTCTTTGTGGATATGGTACCTTTTTGGTTTGTCTTTGGTGTGGTCTGAAGACCGATTTTGATTGCATTTGGTATGGTCTGAGGACCGATTTTGGTATGCATTTGGAATAGTCTGAGGACCGATTTGGATACGAAGTCGTTTCTTGGTTTCTTGTTATTGTTGTTGTTCTGCTGATGCTCGACTGGTAGAAAGTCAGCCAGCGCCTCCGGAAGGCATCCCTAATTTTCACATGTATGTAAAACATGGCATTGGCCCTATTATGTTTAGTACGTTATGGCACAAATATACGAGGGACAATGCCGAGTTGCAGTGGCCGTTGACGTGCACTTTCAATGAACAAAAAATTAGTTTCTTGCAGGAGAAGTTGTTTGCGAAAAAAAGTAGGCAGTCTATGTTTGATTCCCTCAGAACATGGCAAAAAGAGGCTAAACAGAGGCGAATGAAAGCAGAATGAAACCAGAGAAAGAGGCTCGGAAGGGGAGGACGTAAACATTGATTCAGAAAGCTGTAGCGCATGATAGAGAGAAAAAGGAGATAGGAATTGAATGTGAAGAAAGGAGGTTTCGACTGAATGTTGATAAGTCTTATGTAGTTCGAGAGGAAAATGACGCTTTTGTAGAAGAATTGCTGGATGCTCGACCCCCACCTCCATATGCCCCACAGAGGGTATATCCTGCTCTTCCCCAACAGGCTCAGCTACCTGGTTCTTCTGCCTCTGCTGTCTCTGCTTCTGTTACTGTCAATCAAACTACCTTGGCCACGGCACCTCCTGTCCTTTCTTTGCCTTCGCCGTCTGTGGCAACTGTGAGTGTTAGTACTACTGCAACGCCTATTACTTCGGCGTCCTTTTCTCCAGCTCTTATACCAACGACGCAGCCGACAGTGACATTAGTGCCTGCTCCCTCTGTTGTCACCCCCACTGTGTTCCTCCATTCCCCGACATCAGTGAGACACTGATGCGTGGCCCCGAGGATAGGGAGTGGACGAAATTTAAAGAGCGCATGGGGCGGTCATTGGTCTGATCTGATATGGGAGATGCAGAGAAGAAGGAGGTGGCTAATCAAGCAGCACAGTGGGCTCGTAACTAACCCTGGGCAAAGCACTACGCTACGCTCGCGTAGTTTGCGCTACTTCGCACAACGCGAATTGCACGTAGCACAGTGCAAACACGCGCAGCGGTCATTTTTTGCTTGCTCGCGGTCCTCAACGTCAAGTTGGCGACCGCAAGCAAGCAAAATGACATCCCGGCGAGACTTTTTCCTCGTTCGCGATCAGCAACATCAAGTTGCCGATCGCGAGCGTGGAAAATAAACCTCCTGGCGAGATTCTCAACGCGGGGAGGTCAGGTTTCTCATTGCGAGTGGTCGCGTATGCTCGCGACCGCTCGCGATGAGAAACTACCAGTCCGCGTTGAGAAAGCTGCAGCTCGAGTAAAAATCTACTCGAGCGGCAGTAAAAGACAGCTCGCACTGTGCAAGATGCCGTTTTCAATGATTGCACAGTGCGGTCAAGCATCCGGCACTGTGCAATCATTGCGAACAGTGCACTACGCAGTTCGCGTAGTGCTACGCGTAGCTCGCGTAGTGCGAACTGCACTTTGCGTAGCTTCGCGTAGCGCTACTTCGCGAACTACGCCCAGGCTTACTCGTAACCCCATTTACAGTGTGGAAGTTGTGTGGAGTGTGATGAAAGATTATGAGCCTTTCGTACAGCAACATGCCCTTAAGCACATGTCGGCTACTCTGATCGGTCTTTGGGAGCAGCATTTCAAGGGTGCAGTACCGCAGATTATATACGATATTAGGGATCATGTGTATGTTACTGACATGGAGCCTGCTCATGTTTTTGGTAACGTTGCAACCTTGGTTGCTTACCGAGGAAGGCTGCTGGAGAAGAGCCCCACCCCGGTGTCTCAGTTCCCGATGAGGGAGGTGCATCCTATATATCATCCTGAGATACCAGAGATACGGGGTCAGCATGATCATGTGACAAGGCCCAGGGTAGAGGCCCGTTTCCAGGAACAGTGGGTTTACACTCCGTGGAAAAGGAGTGAAGTCTTGTCCCTTAAAACTCAGTTGCCTGACCCTAGGAAAAATCCTACTGCATACCATAAAGAATTGACTGAGGCAGCTTCATCAACGGTAATGACGCTTGCGGATATCAAAATGTTCTTTTGTTTGTTGGTACCCGTTGATATTTGGAGGCAGGTACGTACACAGGATCACGTCGCCGAACTGGGTGGTACCTGGGATCAAATTAAGGTATGGGACCAGGAAAGGAAGCCTGGTGAGAAGCCTAAAGCAGAGATACTTGCTCTGCCTGGCTGTAATATCACTTTTATGCATTCCCTTATCCCACCCGGAAAGATTGATTGGGACAAGCTGTCGGCCTGTCGTCAGAAGAAAGATGAGAGTGTGTCTGATTTTTTTCACCAGGTTTGAAAGTGTGTTTTTGGACTATAGTGGACAGGACTTGTCACTTGAGGGTGGTCTGCGTTTGTTAGTAGATTTGTTTCAAATTTGCTCTCCGAGATCGCGACTCGATTAGGCTTCTGAAAGCACCTGGTCCACATCCTCTCCTTCTGTTATGTTGAATATGGCACAGTATTATGAGCACAGGGAAAATGAGGATAAGGAGAAGATGGAGAAAAAGCATAAGTATTTGAAGACGAAGGTGTTGTTACAGAAGGCTTCTCGAGGGAATGGTAGAGGATGTGGTGGTCCGGCTCGGCAGCTTCCTTGTACTAGCAGGAATACTGCGCCGGTAGGGCCGAATCAGTGTGCATACTGTAAGGAGGAGGGACACTGGCGCAGCGAGTGTCTGGTGCTTTTGCAGAAGGTGGCGGTCCCTAGAGGACATGGTTCTCGTGGACGGGGTCGTGGAGATGGTGGTCAGGAGAGGGCTCAGGCGGTTGAGACATCGCAGGGTCGTACTGATCAGAAATACTTTGCCGACCCTCGGGGCGAACAGTACTACCATGACAACTATGATACGGATGAGGTGACAGGGATGTCTTACAGCTAGGACAGCCAGGGACAGGGTGAGGGACCAGTCTTGATACCTGTAGACCAAAGAGGTCCGTACGTTAGTGTGGACGTACATGGTTCGACTAAGGAGTTTTTGGTGGATACAGGTGCGAAGAACAGCTCTATTTCTAGTTCCTTGGTCCCTGGGGCGGCTCTGTCTGGCCATAATAATGTTTTGGTAGGATTTTCTGGTGTACCGGTTGTGAGCCCCATTTTCAAACCTCTTGCATTGACTATTGGTCCTTTTACTGTGGATTCACCATTTCTGTTGACTTCTAATTGTGGAGAAAATGTAATGGGTCTGGATCTGTTAAAGAAATTGCATGCCACAATATATTGCTCCCCGGAGGGTGTCTACATGACAGTGGGTCCGAATGTAGTGTGCGCTACGCAGTGTCTGTCCACAGATGCACCCCTCCCTGCTGAATTTAAAGATGTGCCACCCACACTGTGGGCAACACAGATGTGGGTTTGTTGCAGATATCGCCTGTTTCGATTCATGTCAAGGAAGGTGCTATTTTACCCCGCATTCCTCAGTATAAGATACTGCAGGCAGGTGAGCGTGCTTTGATTCAGATTGTGCAAGACTTGATTGAGAAAGGAGTAGTTGAGGAGACGACTACTAATGTTTGTAACAGCCCCATTCTTCCGATCCTCAAACGGACGCCTTCGGGTCCCTCTGAGTATCATGAAGATGTTTACTGCTTTGTGATTGATTTGCGTGAAGTTAACAAGATAGTGATTCCCCAGTTTCCAGTGGTCCCTGACATTATGACTCTCTTGACTATGATTCCTTCTTCTGCTAAATTCTTTTCTGTTATTGACTTGAAAAATGCCTTCTTCAGCATCCCCATTCATCCTGACAGCAGGTATCTGTTCGAGTTCACCCTAGCTGGTAGAAGTTTTAGGTTCTGTCGCGCTCCTCAAGGCTATACAGAGAGTCCGAGCATTTATAGTCAGGCATTGAAAAGTCAACTAGATTCCTTGTCGCTACCCACAGGTAATGTATTACTCCAATATGTTGACGATCTGCTCATTGCCTCAGACACAGAACAAGGTTGTAGAGATAGCACGGTTAAATCGCTGCTCCATCTAGCTGACCATGGTCATAAGGTATCCCTCTCCAAATTCCAGTATTGTCGACAGGAGGTCACCTATTTAGGTCACCTACTGTCGAAGGAGGGTAGGAGATTGACCCCTGAGTGCATCAGTACCCTTGTGAAAATGCCTGTTCCCCAAACTCAGAAAGATGTGCACGCTTTCATAGGTATCACTTCCTATTGCAGGCAGTGGATACCTGGATATTAATTGCTTGTGAAGCCTCTACTGGCACTAACACTAAAAGATGTGCATGAGCCCCTGCCTTGGACACCAGAGTGTCAGCAGTCTTTTGAGCAAATGAAAACTGTGCTTTGCTCGGCTCCAGTGCTTGGTACCCCTAACTATAAAAAATGCTTTGTGTTGTACGTCCATGAGCTGGGTGGTTGTGCGCTTTCTGTTTTAACACAAAAATTTGGGGATCAGCAACGGACGTGTGCTTATTTCTCTGCTATACTTGACCCGGTCGCCCGAGCACTCCCGAGCTGTCTAAGAGCGGTCGTGGCTGTGGCCGTATCAATAAGACAATCGGCTGGGCTCGTACTTGATACCAACCTCACAGTCATGGTATCCCATGCTGTGGATACACTTTTGAATAAGACAAGGACGCAGCACCTCACCAGTGCACGTCTGACCGGTTACGAGCTAACACTCTTCCAAAAGCACATCACGATCAAACGCTGTGCCACTCTGAATCCAGCCACGTTACTACCCCTCCCTTCTGAAAATGAGGAGATTGATACACATGATTGCATTTTTCAGACGGACGGGTTCGCCCATAAGTTTGGGCAGGTCTGGGCAGAGAGAGGGTTCCTTACTTCCCATGGGACACGCATTCAGCATGGTCCTCTCATACATAGGCTTTTGTCCGCTTTGACACTCCCTAAGAAATTGGCGATTGTGAAGTGCAGCGCTCATCGGAAGGTCACTGACAAGGTGGGTGAGGGGAACGCTTTTGCAGATCAGACAGCTAAGGAGACAGCCCGTACTAAGATGAAAAGAATGTTTGTAGCAGGTCCAGCTAGGTGGGTGCCCGAGTTCTCCATGTTTGAGAATGTGAAGGAGATTCAGCGTGAGGCCACGGAGGGGGAATTAGAAGTGTGGCAAGAGAGTGCAGCAACTTTGAATGATGAGGGATATTGGATTGATAAGTCAGGGAAGCAGAGATGGATGCTGCCAGATGCATACGTTTTCCCTGTAGTGACAATGGCCCATGGCCCAGCTCACATCAGTGCTAAGGGTATTTGCAAGCTGTTAGACCCCGTATGGCAGAATGACAACATCTCCAAGACAGCTACCCATTTACTAAAATATTGCATGGTGTGTATGATGCACAATCCTGGCAAGGGCACCCCTACACCACCCGGTAATTTTGCACCTCCCACTTTCCTGTTTGAAGTCCTCCAGATGGACTTCATCGAAATGGATAGGGTCAATAATTTGAAGTATGTATTGGTGGTTGTTTGTGCGTTCAGTAAATGGGTTGAGGCTTACTCCACTAAGGAAAATACAGCCATTGCGACTGCAAAGATACTCCTGAAGGAGTTCTTTCCTCGTTTCGGCTTGCCCCGCTTGATCTGGAGTGAAAACGGAAGTCATTTCAATGCCAAGGTCATCCAGATAGTTTGTGAAGGACTGCACATCAGACAGAAGTTTCATGCTGCAAATCACCCCCAGTCAGCAGGTTTGGTTGAAAAGTACAATGGTACTCTCAACTGAAATTGGCAAAGATTCAGGCGACCACAGGGTTACAGTGGCCAGATGCTTTACGATTAGCCCTTTTGTCCACCAGAACAACTGCACATTCTAGGACAGGATTGTCACCTTACGAGGTCGTGTTTGGGCGCCCAGCGAATGTCTGGGGCGTCCACTACCTCGTAAGTTTTCTGAGATTGAGTATTCTTTACTAGTTGATTATCTGTACCAGTTAACTGAAAATCTGCGTTCTAGTCACCAACAGATCAGGGACACACTTCCTGCAGTACCTGAGGGGCCTGGACACGATATTCGGCCTGGGGATTGGGTCCTCATCAAGAATTTCCAGCGGAAAAGGAGCCTGGAGCCTAGGTGGAGGGGGCCGGAACTGGTCCTCCTCTCAACAAGCACCGCAGTGAAGGTCTCTGGCCGAAAGAACTGGATCCATTCCTCCCACTGCCGTAGGGTGCCCCTGCCTTTGCCCTACAACCAGTGGGTGAGGGATGGTATCGGGGACTCGGAGTGCGAGAGAGTTCCACGATTTGTCCCTTTTTCCGATGCCAAGCTCACGTGGACCCAAACAGATGCCAAAAACAACGAAGTACTAAATGCGGCAACACCCCCGGAGATCAAAGCAATTGAGGAGCCCCTTTCCATTGACCCCTTTGTGCCTTAGCCCCTTTTCCATGACCCTTCTGTGCCTGGAGTCACTAGGTACAATTTGACCCCCCGACGGAGGAACAGTGCACCAAAGGAGAAGTCAGATTAGTTAGGGATGGACTATGCAAGTCAGGGTGTGCTTTGTCAATAGTACCAACGGTGATAGTTTAGGGTAAGGCGAGATTGGTGCATTGTTCTGATATTGGACAGGATAAATCGAATGTGCCCCCCTGGAGGGGGGTGCAGTATCCTGGACGATGTGGGATTCACCGTAAGCTAGGACTGAGCAGCTCCACCGCCGGTGCTCAAGAGCGCCAACGTTGATGAACAATGGGAGTCTACCAGTGAGGCTCAGACGGACACTGGGAACACTTGCCCCTTGCCATTAGTTTTATTGTATTCCCTTTCCTTGCTTTACAATGTACACGTTTGGTCGGCCCGTTACTGAGGAAGAACAGCCATTTGCACCTCCGTGTCCAGTGCGGGGTTGGTCCACCAAAAGTAAAATAGTCTTTGTGTCAATTGTTGCGATTGTACTAATAATTGTATTGGGAATATCCTGGTTCCTGGATGAGAAGTATCCTGTACATCCTTTGGTTGGTACAACACCGATTCCTCCTGAACACATTTTTGTCACTTTGGCCCCTCACAAAAGAGAGCATCGAAGGTCTTATAAGGATAATGTATTTGTACAAATGCTGCATCAGGCTCATAAGATGTCGAATACAACATAATGGTGGGTTTGTGGATTACTTCCCTCAGTGACTCATAAAAGTGATAACTTGTTGTCCATGCCACTGTCATACATCAGTAGTTGTAAGGGTTGGTTTGCACTGCTCAGTATGGTGCGTCCCCATCCCCAATTCAATACACTGGCTAGGACACCTGCTGATTCTCGCACTATGGTACAGAATGTTCATTTCCATCACAGGGCTTCTCCCGGCGGTTTGACAGGCCAAGAGCCGTTTGGTAGATTGTTTTTAAGGACATGCATGAATGCATACAAAGGTGTAAAGAACGGGACATGGTCTCAAATGGAAATAGCTGACTTCCAGGGGTTCAACACGTCCGAGTACTTTCAGTCTTTCCAGGCCTGTAATGTTACTGAGGACAAGCCAATACTCGTGTCAGTGATTAACACAACAGCTAGTTTTTGTGTCCAGGGGACTGGGAGGATAAAAGTAGGAGAGAGCAGATGCAATTCCATATATAAGTTGAGAGCGTCCGATATTAACAATGCACGCATTTGTGCAATATGTTATCTGTCTCTAGATAGTACTAAAATGGGTTGGCGAATGCTAAAAGAAGGGTCTGTTGGAATGAAAATGTTTTAGCTGAATTACCGATTCATTGTATGTTTTATGTTAGCATTCGCTGCACCATTTTAGGTTCGGCCGCCATTTTGGGCCATGATTGAAATTAACTTCTGTCCCTCTCGCTCTCCCTCACCTGGAAGCAGCTGCGATATTTTTTGTTTCCCCAAGGTTAAGCTTCACTGTACTAATGAATACAATGTCTTTGTCAGTACATACCTTTCCCTCTAGATAGGCCTGCTCCCACCCTTAGAGCGGCGGGCACAGGCAGAGTGGCCTTGGCCCTGAGATAGCATGTGCCCGGTCTCAGGACTGAAACCTATCCTTCTGTATCTCCTTTGTTCACCAGCTACCAACTGGAAATTTCCAGTTGGGGCGTGCCTTTGTTGGTTCTGAGTTGTACATATCTGTATTGTCATGCTTGCTGAAGTCAGTCCCTCTGCAGCAATCTAAGGAGGCTGGTCAGACCGGACTCCACTCGAGTGTACCCTTAATAAAACATCCTTGGTTTGTATTCTCTACTGTCTGACCGACTCTTCATTTATATGAAAGGCTGAGAGGTGGTTGCGAGTGACCCGGGTGGCCCTAATTGGGTCACTTCCTTAACACCTTATTCACAGTGTGCAGCTACATCCAGTACGGATGTCACAGGGAGCTTTGGCCCACTATGGCTGAGTGCCTCCAAATTTAGCAACCAGAGATGAGCTTTCAGCTACTTCTCTGATAAAATCTTACAGTCAAAGAATTAGACTAAAGAACTATCCGCCGTGGTTAAAAGTCTGTCAAAAGCCCCGGAACCCACTTCAAACAACTTGTAGTCTTGACTTCTGAAATTCGATATCTACGTTTTTCCAGTCCAAAGTGGAAGAAGTCTACAACACGTTCAATATCAGCAAGCAAAACATCACAGAGGTTTCTGCAATCACAGAAACGTCCTCTACCAACAGTCTGCTGGAGACTTTTTCTCCTCTAGACATGGAAAAGGTACTAAAACTAGTACTTGCAACCAAATCAGGCTCATCTCTCTATCCTTCTCTTTCTGTAGGATTGTGCACCTCGCACCAGAAATTGTTGTTGAGTCACTGACTGAGATATTGAATGAAATCCTTAGGACGGGACTCTTACCTGTTGAGTGGAAGAGGGCATAAATTTTGCCATCAATAAAAAAATCAAATCTGGACCCACTGGAACCCAGTAGCTATAGGCCTTTCTCCAGATTGCCATTCCCATCGAAAGTCCTGAAAGGACACTAAATATTGAACTTACTTCCTTCATTAATTCTAACAAACTCCTGGATCTGACTCAATTTAGCTTCAGGGGAGCTCATAGCACTGAGGCTGCCTTGATTGCAGCAACTGAAGACTTGAGATCAATCCTGGACGAGGGAGGGAAGGCAGCCCTGATCCTATTGGACATCTCGGCGGCCTTCGATACGGTCAACCATCACACACTAACTAACCGGCTCTCTATGCTTGGAATTAAAGGTGCCACTCTCAAAGTCCTAAATCTTTCCTATCAGATAGGGATCAACACATGGCACTAGGTGAATTCACCTCTGTCAGTTTTAAGCTACCATATGGGGTTCCGCAGGGATCCTCATTGATCCCAAACCTGTTCAACCTGCACGTAACCCCACTGGCAAGGCTCATCAGATCTTACGGCTTTTCAACCGTGTCCTATGATGATGACACTCAGATCATTATCTCAGTGTCTAACAACCTTCAGGAAACGGCTGAACGCATTAACATCTGTATGACTCTGATCAACAATTGGATGAGGCTTAATTGCCGAGAGTTAAACTCCGGTAAGACAGAGGTTCTACTCCTAGGAAATTACCCTTCTTTCTGGTCATCCATCTGGTGGCTCACGGACATGGGTATTCTTCCATCACCAGAAAATAAGGTACGAAATTCAGGATTGATCGTTGACAACAGGCTGACCTTTAAAGATCAGATCAATGCCTTAGTCTCATCAGTCTTTTTTATACTAAAGATGATTGGAAGGATTCGTTTTTTCATTCCATCCGGCCCTCAGAAGACAGTTGTGACCGCTCTGGCCTTATCTACACTTCATTACGGAAATGCCTTATTCCTTAATGTTAGAAATGAAGGTCTCTAGTTGGCAGAGGTAGGTACCTTTGTCCAAATAGGGACCCTTGCTTCTAGTCAGGGTAAGGGGGATACACTCCTAAAATAACCCCTGCTCACCCCCTTGGTAGCTTGGCACGAGCAGACAGGCTTATCTCAGAGGCAGTGTGTAAAGCATTAGTGAACACATACAGTAACACAGTGAAAACACTACAAATGGACACCACACCAGTTCAGAAAAATAAGTAATCTTTATCTAAACCAAAACAAGACCAAACAACAAAAATCCACAATACAGTAAAAGAAATATGACTTTCAGATGGTAGAAATAGTTCAGTTCAAAGCAAATTGCAGATGCAACACTTTTCACACAAAGTACCTGGGATGCGTCACGCAAACAAACAAAACGGGCCGCAGGGAAGGTGATGCGCCGGTTCCTTACACTCAGGGAAGGTGATGCGTCGGTTCCTTGTTCCGGGGGAAGTGATGCATCGGTTCCTTACTGCTGCGCAGGGGAGGTGAAGCGTCGGTTCCTTACCGGAAAGGAGGTGATGCGCCAGTTTCTTACTGCGTGGGGAGGTGATGCGTTGGTTTCTTACTGCGTCCCCCAACGATGCGACAAACTTGGCGCCGCAATGCGACGATCCGGGACGATGCGTGGATTCTTCCAGCTCCCAGCGGAAAACAATCTCTAGAGGTCCAAAACAACAGCAGGTACCTCTTTGCAGGTCAGAACTCCCAGCAAGGAAGTTCAGGGGAGCTGGTGGTGAAGTCTTTGTGCCCCTGAGACTTCAGAACAGGAGGCAAGCTCAGTTTCAAGCCCTTGGAGATCTTCCTCAAGCAGGGTACACAGCAAACAGCAAAGTCCTTTTCTCCTTTCCTTGGCAGCAAGTAGCCACTGCAGGCCAACCCCAGACAGCAAACAGCACAGGGGCAGTATTCCTCCTCAGCTTCTCTGGCTCTTCTCCTTGGCAAAGGTTCCTCTTGATTTCCAGAAATGATCTCAAAGTCGGGGGTCTGGGGTCTGGGCCCCTCTTTTTATACCCAAAAATCCTTTGTTCTCTGAAGGCAGAGAGTGTCTGTACCCAGCCAAAACCAGTTCTGTGGGGCACTTTGCAAGTGCACAACAACCTCCATTGTCAGTGTGAGCCCTGGCTCCAGACACACCACAGGGGGGCGGAGCCGTCATTGTGGAAGGCAGGCACAGCCCTATTCAGGTACAGTGCTACTCCTCCCACCACTCCAAATGCAGACAAGGCCTATTCAGCCCAGCCCTGACTCATCAGGCTCTCTGGAGCCACTGCCCCTCTCCAGCCCCTGTCATCCAAAAGCCAGACATGCAATACACAAACCTAGCAGAGGCACACTGGGTTGTTAGGCAAGAAAATACCTACTTTCTAAAAGTGGTATTTTCAAACACAGAATGTAAAAATCACCCTCACTAAAAGATGCACTTTAACATTCTGAGTTCAGGCATATTAAACTTTATTTTCCTACTTTGTTCCCAGGGTCAGTTATGTTTATAAGGGTAAACAGACATAATATCGAAACAAAAATATCGAATGGACACAATATCGAGTCTAAAATATAGAATGGACATAATATCGAATGGACATAATATACAGGCACATGCATCATCCGAAAATCGGGTCGCAAACGGGCAGATTCGCAGAATCTGCCCCTTTGCGACCTGTATTTTTGCATTTGGGATGCATCATCCCAAATGCAAAATCGCAATTTAAGGAATCGCACAATTGCGACTACTTAAATTATGATTGCATTTAAGGAATCACAAATTGAGATTCCTTAAATGCAATGCAACAAAGTTAAAAAATTAGCGATTTCGCTACTAGGGCGCAATTTACCATGAAGTTGAACTTCATGGTAAATTGCAAAACTTTAAAAAATGCACTAAAATCCATTTTTTAAAGTTTTAGGTTACACACACACATGCCCTTGGGGCATGTGTGTGCGCAACATGGGTGCACATCATAATTTCAGGGTGCAACACGGTGTCATTTTGACACCCTTGCACTCTTGAAATTGCATGAGCAATTTACGAGTACCTACTGGTACTCGCAAATTGCTCATGCACTTCCAATTCATTCCTATGGGCCTGTAGGCCCATAGGAATGAATGGGACGGCATTCTTAATTGCGACTCGCAATTTATGAGTCGCAATTAAGGAATGTTTAGGAATCGCTATTTTTATAGTGATTCCTACATGCATAGGCTTTTGCGATTCCTTCATTGCGATTCCTTAATAATCGCAATTAAGGAATCGCAAAAGCCTACCTTGATGCATGTGCCAGATAGTCGTTAAAAATATCGAAATTAAGGTAAGTAATATCGATAGTTAAAATATCGAAGTACATAATATAGGCATTAAAAAATATCGAATTTTGAATAATATCGAATTTTTTCTAAGTGTATTGTATGTTAGTATATGTGTTAAAAGTGTATATTAGTTGTTGTAATGTATGTTTAATTTTTTAAAAGCAATGAATTTTATGTTATTTAATTTTTGCGTAATTTAATTCCGTAGCGGGTAGTGGGTTTATAGGGGAATAGGGTGGGAAGTAATTTAATTAAAATTAAGTACATATTAATAAATATTAATTGGTATTGATAATTAATTTATTGTTAATTAATTATTAATTGGTAATTAAATTTTATTAATTGGAATTTTTTTAATTGATTAAATGGTAATTATGTTAATTCAATTAATTAAATAGTTGTAGCGGGATGTGGGTTTATAGGGGAATAGGGTGGGAAGTAATTTAATTAAAATTAAGTACATATTAATAAATATTAATTGGTATTGATAATTAATTTATTGTTAATTAATTATTAATTGGTAATTAAATTTTATTAATTGGTAAAAAAAATTTATTGATTAAATGGTAATTATGTTAATTCTATTAATTAAATAGTTGTAGCGGGATGTGGGTTTATAGGGGAATAGGGTGGGAAGTAATTTAATTGAAATTAAGTACATATTAATAAATATTAATTGGTATTGATAATTACTTCATTGTTAATTAATTATTAATTGGTAATTACATTTTGATAATTGGTAATTCTTTTTTTAAATTCATTAATTGGTAATTAGTGTTATTAATAATATTTATTAGTATTGATAATTAATTATTTTTTAGTAAAATATTAAAGTATTACTTTCCCTACTGTTGCACTCTCTGGAGTGGGAATAGTAATTATTACCCCTACGCTATCCAACGCTTCCCTACTGTTGCACTCACTGGAGTGGGAATAGTAATTTTTACCCCTACGCTATCCAACTCTTTCCCTACTGTTGCACTCTCTGGAGTTGGAATAGTAATTATTACCCCTACGCTATCCAACGCTTTCCCTACTGTTGCACTCACTGGAGTGGGAATAGTAATTTTTACCCCTACGCTATCCAACACTTTCCCTACTGTTGCACTCACTGGAGTGGGAATAGTAATTTTACCCCTACGCTATCCAACTCTTTCCCTACTGTTGCACTCTCTGGAGTTGGAATAGTAATTATTACCCCTACGCTATCCAACGCTTCCCTACTGTTGCACTCACTGGAGTGGGAATAGTAATTTTACCCCTACGCTATCCAACTCTTTCCCTACTGTTGCACTCTCTGGAGTTGGAATAGTAATTATTACCCCTACGCTATCCAACGCTTTCCCTACTGTTGCACTCACTGGAGTGGGAATAGTAATTTTTACCCCTACGCTATCCAACACTTTCTCTACTGTTGCACTCTTTGGAGTGGGAATAGTAATTTTTACCCTCCCGCTATCCAACGCTTTCCCTACTGTTGCACTCTCTGGAGTTGGAATAGTAATTATTACCCCTACGCTATCCAACGCTTTCCCTACTGTTGCACTCACTGTAGTGGGAATAGTAATTTTTACCCCTACGCTATCCAACTCTTTCCCTACTGTTGCACTCTCTGGAGTGGGAATAGTAATTATTACCCCTACGCTATCCAACGATTTCCCTACTGTTGCACTGACTGAAGTGGTAATAGTAAATTTTACCGTCCCGCTTATCCTACGCTAAAAATATTGAATATTTTTATAAATATTACGTTAATATATTTATGTATTAAAAAAATAAAATGTATGTTTATTTTTTTAAGTTACATTAATTATTTATTAATTTTAAAGTTATTTAAGTATTTTTAAGTATGTTTTAGTTAATTATATATATTATTTCATTAATTTTACATTACTTTTCATACATTTTAAAAATTCGATATTTTGACTGACTATATTTTTTACAACTATATTTTGGAGTCGATATTTTTGTACTTACCTGTTTGTAGATAGGGAGTCGATATTTTGGCATTCGATATTTTTACTTCGATATTGTTGTAGGTCGATATTCTTGTTATCGATATTCTGTCAGTGATCCGTTTATAAGATGTTATAAACAAACTCCCCATTCTGTCCTATGGGAACAGGTAGCCTTGCAATAGTGAAAAACGAAATTGGCAGTATTTCACTATCAGGACATGCCACACACATCAGGGCATGTCCTACCTTTCACATACAATGCACCCTGCCCACAGGGGTACCTTGGGCCTACCTTAGGGGTGACTAATATGTAGAAAAGGGAAGGTTTAGGGACTGGGAAGTGTGTGCACTTGCCAAGTCGAATTGGCAGTCCCAGACTGCACACAGGCTCTGCGATAGCAGGCCAGAGTTACATTTTACAGGCTGCTTCTGTGGGTGGCACAATCAGTGCTGCAGCCCACTAGCAGCATTTGATTTACAGGCCCTGGGCACACACAGTGCACTATACTAGGGTCTGACAAGTAAATCAAATATGCCAATTATGGAATCACTAATCCATAACAACAATTTACAAAGGGAGCACTTGCACTTTGGCACTGGACAGCAGTGGCAAAGTGCCCAAAGCATCTAGACCAGCAAAGCGGAGTACAACACACAGCAAAAACACAGGAGGCAAGGGCAAAAAAATGCAGGGGAGACCCACGCCAATGGTGCCAGGTCTAACACTTAGGGGCTGTTGGACTTGGCCCTGCTGGCAAGGTCATCCCTAAACTTTTTGGCCTTCCCCCTAGTCTTTTTCCTGACATAAGGTTGGTGGTTTCAGGATTCTGGGCACTTTAGCGCTGGTTAGCAGTGCAAAGTGCGTGTGCTTTCTGCCTTCCATAGGCTTACATTAGAACCCCCCCCTTATGGGATATCTCCCCCATGGTAGAAAATATGTATGCCATGTTTGGTATGTGTGAGATGGAAATATTAAATGCTGCGCAATGGTGTGCACAGATTTATTTTCACCATTGTGGAAATGCCACTTTTAAACCTTGGCATTTTGGTGTGCAGTGTGCCTGCCTTGTGTAAGGCTGGCTCCGCCCCCTGGGGTGTGTCTGTCTCCCAGACCCCAGCTCAGGAAGGGAGGAGGGAAGTCTGGCAGACAGGGTGATCTACACCTCCCCCAAAACCAGTTGGGACTGGTTTCCCCAGAGACCCTTCCAGAAGCTTCTGGCACTTTCTAGTAGGTGGGGTGAGGGGTGTATATATAGAGGAGCTGAGACTCCATGTGCGTGTGCTTGGACTTTGACTTGAAGGGGACACTCTGCCAGGAGGTACCGCCGCAAGGGCCTGCGTGCTGGCCCCTGTGCCCATCTGTACCCCTCTGCTGTCCACAGGACCAGTGAGAGACCTTTGCTGGAGTGAAGACTGCTGTGCCAGGAGGAGTGCCACACTATGGGGGTTGACTGTTCCAAGGAACTGCTGTCCTGTTCTGATGAGCTGCCCACTGCCTGCTGATCTTGCCCAACATTGCCTGTCTGCTCCCCCTGGCCCCTAGTGCCTCGTGGGCGCTACTTTATTGTGTGGGACCCTGAATCTTTGCCAGCTACCTAGCGCCTCGTGAGCGCTGCATCTAAAAGCTGCCCAGGGGGAAGAGGAAGGAGCTGGAGTCCTGCAGCGCGCTGCTGAGTAATCGACCGCCCCGAGGGAATCCCCGGCGTGTGGGATTCCCCCCCCTGCATATTTCAACAGCGGGAGCCCACCCCGTGTTTGCCTGAAGAGAGCGGGTGCCCACCCCGCTTTATACTTCAACATAACGGGAGCCTACCCCGTACTGCCATCCTTCGCGGGTGCCCACCCCGCGTTATTACCGCAACCGGTATTCATTTTAAGAGCGGGAGCCCACCCCGCTCTTATGTTATATCCGGCGGGAGCCCACCCCGCACTCTGAAATCGCTGAGGAAATCACCGCCGCGGCCCGGGGAGAAGAAGCGCCGCAGACGCGACGAGGAAGCCGGGCAGCCTGCCTGGAGGTGGGCATGGCCTGCCGAGACAGAACCTCGCGGGCTCCATTTCCGCCTCCCCCGGCCTTGGGGGAAGCCGTCCGGAGCCTCGTGGGCTCCCCATCAAAGTCCCGGGTCCCAGGAGGGGGCCCGGGTGAAGTCAGGAGAGGCGCTGCTGTTGGCGGGGCTCTCGTGAGCTGAGGAGAGCCCCGCGTGTTGCCAAGCCTGCGCAGGAGGAGACCAGAGGAGGCGGAGGACACCCAGAAGAGCCTGGTGAGTGGGGCTTGTGGCGAGCCTAGGGGGGGGTTGGTCGAGGCACGTTGTCGGTGTCTTCTCCCCGGTGCTCCCAAGCCCCAAGAAGGAGTGAGGGTCTCCAGGTGCCCAGGGGACTACACAGCGACGCTGCTGTTGCGGGTCGCTGCAACCTTTGCGTCCCTTTTCTTTGAAGTCCCAGAGAAGGGGCTCCCCCGGCGCAGGGCCGCCAGAAGCTGATCTGCAACGTTGTGGGTGACATTCCTTTTAGAGTCCCTGAAAGAGGGGCTCCCCAGGCACGGCAGTGCCAGTACTTGTCCATACAGCTGTCCCACCAGAGCGCGGCGGCTGCAGCCAGGGGCATGTTTGTTTTGCTTGCCGAGGAGGACCCTCCAGCAGAATGACAGTAAACTGTGTGCACTACTGACTATGGTATGCCCCATGCTAATAGGGGTTGGTATGGTATACTTTTATGCCTAAAGATGTTGCATTCATGCTCCTGTGATCTCTCCTAAAGGTCCGGCTATGATGCTTGCATTCCATGCCCCATGATCGTGGTATAAAGTATTTTGACGCCCGCTGAGGACGATGCCTAACGTAGGTAGAGAGTGTACATGGGGTTACGGCGATTCACTAGGGCTATAATGTTTAGGCCTCATTATGTATGCATAATGTATTTAGGCTGATGCTTGCCAAATGTGTTTTATGCCCCATTCTAATATGGTTATGCAGAATGTATTTTCATTCCTAATGATATGGTGCACTGTTACTAATTAGGACTTTTTGCCTAATAAGGGTATGCTAGGGGTACCTGTACCAGTGATTACTGGTTGTTTCCCCCAAATGTAAGATATAAGGTGGTTTATGCCTAAGGATGATTTATGTATAATGCACCCTGTCAGCACTACGGGGGTGCCCTGCTGATTTCTGGTAGGATGTATTAATGAGATGCCCAATGTACTTATGTTGGTGCGGTGCATAATGTGTTTCTATGCCTGACCTGATGTTTTCATTCTAGGCCTACTGCAAACGTGATTTATGCTAATGAGGTATGCCTAATGTTATGCCTAAGGGGTTGCTCATGCTTTTATGCTAATGATGATGCCTTTATGTTCAAATGTTTATGCCTAATGCTAATGTGGTTTATGCTAATATAATGATGCTAAGTTCATGATCTTGCCAGTAGTCACTGGCTGTTTTGCATTTGTTGGTGGTATATGGTAATGGTTCTGGCAGCGACCCGATTGGCGCTGCCTTGTACATAATCCCCTGTAAATTGCTACCTAGTGCCAGTTGGCACAGTATATACATACCTGTGATTATTGTTCTCTGATGTGTTTTACACAATACAAACGTTATTTTTACATAACCTTGTGTAGAGTCTCTTTGTAGTGTGCCTAGTGTGTCATCGTGTGTGGGTGCTGCGCAGACGCTTTACACATTGCCTCCTGAGTTTAGCCTACCCGATCCGCGCCAAGCTACCCCTTTTCTAACAGGGGCCGATTCCGATCTCGCTCGGAAGGGCTCCGAACGCGATCCGGGCGAAAAAAGTACGAGCCGTACGCGTGTTTTCCGACCGACGCGTACAGCTGTACGAGCGAGCAAGTACGATGCGAGAAACGCGAAATCGCCGACCGAGTCATTTCCGGGTCCGAACCACTCCGTACGTCTCGTCCGTAAGCAAACCGTGCCATGCAATGGAGGCGATTTCCGACCGAGCCAGTACGATGCACGATTCGGACAGCCGGATCGAGTCGGAGCCTCCGACACAACGCTCCGGGAAGCGGACTTCGGGGTTCCGCGGCGGGCCCCCCTTCACCCGTAGCCTTACGAGTTGATCACAGGGGGTGACCCAAGGGTCCCCCCTACACATGCATGTACGGTGCGGGTGGCACAGACGCGTCCCCACTACAGGGGGCGCCCTTGTGCGCAACGTACCTTTTTCGTCAATGGGAGCCTATGTACGCGTCGTACAACAGGCTCCCATTGACTTCAATGGGGCTCCGAACGACCCGTGTCCGTCAGCGCTTGTTCGCATCGTACTCGGGCGGTCGGAGCCCCGGAGCACGAGTCGGTCGGGAAGCTCTACGGGCGCCAGTCGGCCGTAGGGCTTTCCCAGCGAGATCAGAATCGGCCCCTTAATATTCAAACCTGGATCAGGGGTGACCCCCTCATCAGAGGCCTTAACTGGACGACAGAGTGGGAGGACAGAATCTCCCTCTATGCCGATGATATTTTGCTTTATTTGGCCAGACCCTACTTCTCCATACATCGGACGCTACACATATTCACTCTTTTTCAAAAGTACTCAGGATATACCATTAACTGGGACAATGCGCTGGTATATGTCCTGTGTGGGAGCTGCCCCACCCTGCCTAGAGGCTGTGCGGCCAGAATCATTACTGATGGATTCCGATACTTGGGGATATATATCACGGCTGACCCTACTGCATTTTATGAACACAATTTGGCTCCCCCCTGCGTCGTTTCCGGGAAGACGTGCACCATTGGAAGACCTTGCCCCTCACGCTGTTGGGTAGGGCCGCCTTATATAAAGTGATGGCACTTCCCCGCTTTGTTTATGCTTTGCAGAACACACCTTACTTGGTTCCAGCTCATTATTCCCACTCAATTGAGTCAGAAGTGCGCTCATTACTTTGGAACAGCGGTACCCCTCGTATAGCAGTGACTAAACTAATGAAGAGCTGGTATAATGGAGGAATAGCCCTGCCAGCAATTAAAAGTTACTATTGTACATCTCAACTGGTGATCACCAATCACTGGGT
Source organism: Calotriton arnoldi (assembly GCA_963921515.1). Lineage (NCBI taxonomy): Eukaryota > Metazoa > Chordata > Amphibia > Caudata > Salamandridae > Calotriton > Calotriton arnoldi. The sequence continues at coordinate 1,435,131 of CAWUFW010001323.1, read as the reverse complement.
ACATTGGCCCGTAACGTATCCAGCTTATAGGATGGACAGGTACAATATGACTCCGGGCGATAACCGTAGAGCAATTTATGGAGGTACGAAGAACGCACCACAATACATTCCAACCTCCACTACCATCACTTTATGGCATAAGGCCACGACGGCTCTGGGGTGGAAAAACAGGATCACCCAAGTCACCCCTTTGCTGGAAACAGACTGACTGGGGATGTTGGCACAACACCCAGGGTTTGACAAGTGGGACCTGATAGGACTTTCCACAGTCGGAGATGTGTGGGTAGGGGGGAAGGTGACACCTTTTTGCGACCTCCAACGGGACTACGAATTGAATACTGGGGAGACCTTTAGATACCTTCAGGCCCAAAATGCACTACATAGGGCGATACCCAGGGGCACCGACCTACCCGTCTCCTCACCCTTAAAGGACAGACTTCTCGACGACTACCTCCATGACAAGGCGATTTCCCTGACGTACAGAAAAATACTTAACAACACTCCAGACACAATGGGGAAAACACGAGCAAAATGGGTAGAGGATATGGGGGATATCAGTGACGAGGATTGGCAGGAGGCATTAGCGTCACCCCGAGAGGTGGCGATCCGATCCCGATTTAAGTTTATCCAACTCAAACTCCTACATAGAGCATATTATACAAGTTCAGCGTTGGCTAAAATGGGTGCCCTGGATTCCACGGCGTGTCCCAGGGGGTGTGGGCAGACAGGAACGTACATGCACCAGTGGTGGGACTGCCCGCTTCTCCAGACATATTGGGGGAAGGTAACATCGGCACTGTTGTTAACATGTCAGAAAAAAATGGAGGTCTCACCCCGATTGTGCCTTCTTAACATGTGGGATGCAACGAACCTATCAAGAGCTGAGAGAATATGGGTCTCCCATGGGTGTATGGTAGCAAAACGCAACACAGCGAGATCTTGGAAGGGAATTACTAGGCTCAAATTCAGAGATTGGGAGACAGACATGGACTGGTGCATGCAGGCGGAGAGGGTGATATACGAGGGAAGAGGATGCCCACAAAAATGGACCAGAATCTGGGGAGCATGGAACGAAAGTCGAGGGATGATTTGTACACCATTTAGTGACACTTCCCCGCAGGTAGGGGACCACTTGGGTGAATAGAATCCATAAGGCGAAGAATGTAATTAGTTGCGATGTAATGGGATTGGTCTCATGTAGCGTATTGATTGACACTGTACCAATGCACTGTGCTTGTTTGAAGACAATGATACTGCACTGTAATTTGTTTTTGTTTTTTTGTTTTTCTTTTGTTTATTCAATAAAAAGATTCTTAAAAAAAAAACTTTTAATATTCAAAACAAACTTTTGCAGAAATTACAAATGCTGCAAAATGCTTCGGCACACCTGCTTTGGGCATTCCTGAACATCAATCTGTCTCTAAGGGTCTGGTCAAACTACACTGGCTCCCAACTGACAAAAGGATTAAGTTGAAGTCATTTTGCATTGCTTTTAAAGAGCTGCACATTGTTGGTCCACACTACTTAAAACATCGCTTTACCTGGTACACTCAATCCAGGAATCTGAGATCAACTACTACCAAGCTCTTTGTGATCCCCAGAATTAAAAGAGCTCACTGGGGTGGAAAAAGATTAATTGCAGGAACAGCTACATTGTGGAACTCACTCCCCATCATGCAAAAGGACAGTCCTAATCTATGGTCCTTCAGGAAAGCACTAAAAACCTGGCTTTTCAGCAACTAACACTGTTCCTTTTAAACCCCGCCTACTCTCACTTTTCAGAAGCAGCGCTGAGGTGCCTTAAGGTTAACCAAGCGTTTTATAAAATTAAAATCAAATCAATAATTTAATAACAAACTCAATATTATGTTTAAAACAAATACTCATAAAATCAATAAATCTGGCATTCAAACTGTGAGAAACTTTTCTGTCCTGAGGATAAACATGCCTCTTCAACTGATGCACAGATAACTTAATTTATCACACTGTGGGTGCTTGGTATACACTGATGGTCTTAAATCTTCCAAGTTCATATATTTTGTCTGTAAAGTCATTGCCAGGAGATGGGCAGAGGCATTAAGGCCCTGATTACGATGTCGGTTGGAGCTGACTCCAAACGATATTGCTGCGATGGGGAACCGACCGACCTCAGGTCGGTGGTTCTGACACTGCAATTAGGATGCGACCGCACATGGTGCAGTCGCAAACTTCCATTTTCCAATAGGAGCTTGTGCGGTGGGGCAAAATCGCCTGCAGCACAAGCTTCCATTGAAAAATTGAAGTTTTTACACATCTCTGCACCGTGTGGCAGGCACCTCAGGGCCACATGAGGAGGGCCAGAGGGGAAGGGGGGCCCCCAAGACACTTTCCGACAACAGTTCCATGTCGGAAAGGCCGACATGGAACTGCTGTCAGAAAGTGCCCTCATAATCTCAACAGTGGAAACGCCATCCGTTAGGGATTATGAGGCCTTTTCGACTGGCCGACGGGCTCCTTGAGCCAGTCAGAACCGAGTCAGAATCCCTGGCCGGTTTAGACTCAGGCCGCCGTCATTGTAATATGGCAGTCGGAGTGTAAACCTACAATGTTGGTCAGAAAGCCTCCGACCAGAGGTAATTAGGCCCTAAGTATGATAACTCTCTCAATAAGGGTTAACACTAAAAGAGCTAAGGCCTTCTGTATAGAGACAAAAGTCATTTACATAATCAAACTGACACTGCTTGAGGGTCTGGTACACATTTAAAGAGACTGTAGGGTCACTTCCCTGTACATAATATTTATACAAGCGTATATCAATACACAGAGCTGACCCAGTCCATCTAAATACACAGTGGTGGGCCAAGATCACATGGTGCTAGGCCCAATATGGAACAGCGCAGACCCAACATGACAGTGTTCATCCAATATACAACACTGGCCCAGCTTCACACATCACTCACCCAAGGCCCACAGAGCTGGGATCACAAAATGCTGTCCTACAACGCGGTGTGGTACTAACATTGATGCCCAACGTGCACAATTCTTAACCTGTGACATTTGTTCAGAGGATCTTTTGACATGGTCCAAGGGGATCAGTCCATATAATTCAACCAACTGAATGAATATGCCCATTGCATGTAACAGAAAAAGAGGATGGGATTCTTTAAATGAGAATCAATTGACAACTGTGCTGCTGAAGGGGATGGATGGTGCCCAGGGATGCATGGATATTGATTGGCGATACCTGATCAAAAATGATCATTTGGGAAACCAGAACTGTGGGAGAGAGCATGTTAAGGTGTTTGTGCATGAGCTGACCCCCTCACTCTCCTTCAGTGGTAGTAAGGGTAGAAGTCCATTGCATAAATGCTAACATATTGGGAACACTTAAGAGTTGGTTTTAGAGGCAGCCATTTCAATGATATTCTTTCCCCCATTAGCTTTCATAAGATGGTAAGCATGGGGGAAATAGAATATCATCATTTTAAGCTAAAAGTCTCCTGTCTACATTCTGAGCTTGGCATGCATGTCATTAGGAGGTTTGTCCTGCCCCTCATGGGCTCACCCTGATCTTTTCATGTTTTATGTCCTCTGTGGGGGACACACATGGGGCCAAGATCACACAGGGCTGAGCCAAGAGCCCACAGATTGGAAAAGGTAATACATTTGTGGCCCAGTATCATACAGTGTTAGCCTAAATCACTGGAGCGGCTCAAGATCACACAATGCTGGTTTAAGATCACACAGTTTTGAGTTGCAGCCATATGTTACTGGCCAAAGACACCACACACCATGGGCCAAGGTCACACAGCGCTGGACGACTATCAGCTAAACTCACACATCACCGGTCCAAGATCACACAGCACTAGGGGCCAGATGTACTAACGTTTTTTGCAGGCGCAAATGGGTATTAGACCGTTTGTGACCACAAAAAACCTGTGGCCCATGTATTAATCCTATTTTGCGAGTCGCAAATCAATTTGCGACTCGCAAAATAGGATTAGCGACTCGCTATTAGGAAGGGACGTTCCAAGGGCATACCTTCCTAATAGCCACTCCTGAAGCTATGTTGGACTGTTTTGCGACCGCAATTGCGGTTGCAAAACAGTCGCAGTTTACCATTCTTCACAGAAGGGTGGTAAACCACTCGCAAACGCGAAGGGGGTCCCTATGTGAGTAGCTCTAAAAATAAGAAAAGTTTCATTTTTATTTTTTAAGTGCATCCCGTTTTCCTTTAAGGAAAACTGGCTGCATTTTTTTTAAAAACTGCTTTATTTAAAAGCAGTCCCAGACATGGTGGTCTGCTGACCCCAGCAGGCCACCATCCCTGGGAGCCAGCCATTCCCAATAGGGTCACAAATTGCGACAGCCTCATTAATATGCATGAGGCATGCAATTTGCGACCCCATTGGGAATCGCAAACAGTGTCTCAGACACTGTTGTGCATCCCAATTTGCGAGTCGCAAATTGGTGGGTCGTAGATCTAGCCCTAAAGATCAAACATTTCTTTGTCAATATGCATACATTTTGACCCATCAAATTTGAACTTTAGATCAAGGAACTTGGAAATAAAGGCCCACCGTAACCTGAAAATCTAAAGGCAAGGGACAGTGAAAATATCTTAGAGGAGCTCAGTTGACAACTGCTTATTAATCATCTAGGCGCTTGTCCAAGATCACACAATCCCAGATCAACGTTATACAGAGAGTAGCCAAGATCGCACAATTGTGAGTCAATACCAGTCAAAATCATGCATTGCTGAGTCAAGGTCACACAGTGCTGAACCAAGACAAAGCAATGCTGACCCAGTATTGCCTGGTGCTGACCCAATATTAATTGGTACCAGGCCCGGTTCTAGCGGGGGGACGGGTGGGCCAGGCCCACCCAAACATGAGCCTTGGCCCTCGCATTGACGGCGCAAAGGCCAATACAAAATGGCATCTTTAATTTAAAAAGTTACTCCTAACGTTGTTTTCCTTCCTGTTCTGGGAGTTGAGTGATTTGGCCTGGGCTCTTTCTCACAGCCATCCCCAATAACCCAACTTCTTTTAGAAAGGTGGGCTGTGTCGTGCAGGAAAAATAGGGGCATGGAGAAGGGGACAAATTCTTTATTTGGAACCGAGTAACTTTTGCCTACCGTCCTGCTGCGTGGATATTTCATTTTCTGTTCAGTGCTGGAGATAATACGTTTGTTTATTCCTATTCACCTTTCCTGACACCTGCAGCTACATATCAGATCAGGCTGTGATACAAAGTTTGACTAATGGAGTCGGTAAGAGAACGTGTTACTATTTGTTTTTATTTTTTAAATCTGCACAGGCCCAGCAAGGCCCATACTTTGTGTATGCTTCATTTAAATTGTTTTTATCATTATCATGGCCTGGATGCAAGACAATAAAAATATCCAGATAACTGGTGATTAATGATTCTGCTGGAGAGTAATCCTTTGTCTGTTGGTAGTTTTGAAATGCAGATAAGCTGTATTTTATGTGGATAGCTCAGTGGGTTACTGCCTTTGTCACAGAGATTCTTGTGTTACTTGCAGTTCAGAAGTTACAATCCTAACATAGGACAATGACCTATGAACTGTCATCAAAGAGCTGCATACAAACCTGAATGGTATAGTTAGAACTTCACTTTTTTTGTGTTACTATATAGTTAGAACTTCCCCAGTCTTTCATTATTTTAATGTTGCTAAAAAGAGTTTGGGCCGATATACATTTTTATTAGTAAAGCCAACCACTGGGGTATGCTTTAAATCCTGAGTTTGTGCTTCCCCAGCCCAAACCCTCTTAAAATATACTGCCCACCAGTATGGATGACATGTGATTCCTACACCTTGTAATCCTCATTGGCTTATGTGGCATTCCCTATAGACTGATTTACATACGTGTATGATTCATTGTCTCTGTATAATGTGTGCGTGGTGTAAAGTACTGACACCCTACACTGATATGAGTAGCGCTATACAACAAATGAAATGCATATGAGAGAGTGGCTACGCAGAGGTGAAGGGCACTGTTGGAGGGTGGTAGTAATGATATCTGCAGAGAAAGAGGTCATTGGTGGGGCGCCAAAAAAGACTTTCGCACTAGCGCTAAAGCCGGCCCAATTATGGCCTTTCTGTTTTTATTTAATTAGCAGTCAGGTCATTAGGGCAACTGTGGAACATATTAAAGTGCCTGCTAATTATATTTACTGCTATATTCAATGGTTTAAGTTTGAAGGTGATTTTACTAATGTTTTCTCTGGAATAATGAAAGTGGAGCTGGATGGTGGCTGATATGGGGCTGGGGCCCAAGGTCAGCTGTGAGATAAGGTGCACAGGAGAGGGATGGTAGAAAAGTGGATAATCGGGCCTGGAAGTACTTGTTTTGAAGCCTGGCCTGTTGGAATTTGAGGGTTTGCACTTAGGTCCAGACATTGCTCTTACCTTCAAAAACCTCTCCACATGCTCTGTATACACACAGAATCGATCCGTTGTATCATGGTGACTGTTTGCAAGTATATATGATGTAATTTAGGGCTTGTAGGCTACCACAAGAAGTGACAAATTGGGCCCGCAGTGGCTCATCCAAATGCACCCTTGGCCCACCCAAAAAAAAAATCCTGGAGCCGGGCCTGATCGGTATCAGTGCAAAATCACTCAAAATTGGCTTAATTGCAAAATCACACGAAACTGGCTTAAAATCGCTCAGTGCTTGCACAGAATCAAAACTGCTGGCCCAGGATCAAAGGGTGAGGCCCCAAAATCAAACAGGATTTGTCCAAGGTTGGTGCAAGTGTGATGTCCCACTGTGCTGTCCCACTGTGCATAATTCTGAACCTAGCTTACTTGTACTGAGAAAGCTGTGGCCCAAACGCAATAGTACAACAAATCCCCCCAGAGAGCTTTGAGACCATCACGGGTAAGTAGTCGCGCTACACAAGTACCTGATTGATTGATTGATTAAACGTAACCTTCGCCTTTTAAATGCTATGGGCTGCAAATATATTTCAGAGGTCCCAGCAGCAGCGTGGCTGCTAATTGACTATACATGTCCTGTGTCACACGTACAGTGGGAATCCGCACACAAGAGGAATGTGAGACCATTACCAAGGACACAATGAATACTAGACAAATGGCAAACATGCCTTTGTTTCTTCATGGCCCACCCCTAACCCTACCTCTAGCCGTGCCTCCCTTGCCCACCCCTAGCTCCTTTTTGTGGGTACCAGCACTTACTCTTAGGTCTGGCTTGCCAGCACTGCTGTCGCCTAACTTCATGTGATCAACAGCAAAAGAGCCTCAGAAGTGTTCCTGAGAGAGGGGCTTTTCTCTGCCCCCTGTCGATGTCCTTGAGAACAGGGTGTGAGGGGAGAGGGGGTGCGCTCCACTGAAAACTGTGATTGTATCGGACTTTTTGCCTTGTGAGAAAGCGTGTGCTCAATGCAGAAGGACTGGATTGGATATGATGGCAAGCCAAGGATCAAGACGATAGGCCTGGTCTGTTTATTAAGAAATATTACGATAAAGGCAGTAGGCCTGATGTATTCGTTGTTGAAAGCACATATTGGAGTTAATAGGCATTTAAAGGTGTACAGTGTGTGGCAGGGCTTTTCTGGTAACACATACATGTTACAATCGAGCTAGGCCTGCTTGTATGCCAATATGAACAGACTAATTCCTTAAAGTGTGCATGTAGCAGGCTTAGAGCCTAGAAAGCAAACTGCTTCGATGGTGATGCTAATAAATGTGTTCTCGGTCACTATGCTTTATTGTCAGCCTTACGAAGCAGAAACATCAGAGCTGTGCAGGAGTGCCCCCACCTCTCATGAGAGATGAAGGTATAAAAGATGCCTCAATTAGGGCTTGGTGACACATACAGACTTGACAGGGTGAACCACAGAAGTCTCTAAATTAACCCATGCTTAAGCCTCTGGTAGCTTGACACAAAGGCAGTCAGGCTTAACTTAGAGATAAACTGTAAAGGATTCCTGCAGCACTCAAACAGTAATAAAGTGAAATCAGAACCCAGTAAAATTCCCAATCCAATTTAGTAAACTTAATAAATAAAATGACACCAAAACGAACAAAATCCAACCAGTAGTTCCAGAGATATGATTATTTAACATTTTAAGTGAAAATTGCACAAAATAGAACAAAGTGCCACTCACGGTTATCGGGTACCACCATACTGCGGGAAAGTCAAAGTCACTAGTTCTTGCCGACCGTGATGAAGCGCGGGTCGGGTACAGGGACCAGGTTAGCCCCGCTTAAGAGTTACCTTCCTAATTCCAGTGCAAAGAGTCCCCTTCTCATTGGAGAGGGCTGAGGGGAGCAGGTCGAGCGATTTGGATGGCCGTCGCTGTAGCGGGAAGAGATGGTCTGTCGCTGCAGGCGGGGATCTCTGTAGCAGGAAGAGGTGGACGGACGTCATGGACGGACACAGCTGTAGCTTTGCCTTGGTGGTCACAGCGGGCTGTCGTCGCTGTAGTGCGACGAGCAGCTCTAGTGCTGCTGGTCGTTGCTGGTGGTCACTGTTGATGCGAAGAACAGGCCTCTCTGGAGCTTCACGTTGGCAATGCAGAGTTTTGGTGCGAATGGGCCCGTTTGCGAAGAGCCCAAACTTTAGTATTGTCACCTTTTCTTCCAGGAGGAGTACACTCTGATTCCAACCAAGAGTTCAGGACCTGGGGGCACCTGTTGGGGATTAGAACTCACTCCAGGCAGAGGCCAACAGCAGGGCTCAGGCAGGTCCAGTTGGTGCGGACCAGCTGGATGTGAGAAGTTGACCTGGTATATGCTGTCCACTAATTAAAGTGGGCACCTTGCAACAGTCCAAACGACCCTTATGATGTATGAGGTCAAAGATAACCTTTAGAAAGCTATCCTAGCTGTGGAGAGCAGCCTTCAGGCTTAATCTTGACAGAATGTAAAGCAGCTTGTTTTACCAGAACATCACCTCCTGAATGACTAAATGAAAGGAGAACCACACAAGTGTTATGTAAAAATATGTATTTATTACTAGGGATGGGCAGAATTTGCGTAGTCGCGCTACGCAAAGCTCCGCGAAACGGTAAAAAATCTCCGCGAGCACGCAACAGTTCCGCGAACACCCGGAATTGCTTGTTCTGCCCGTTCGCGATGCTTTTTTCCTGTTCGCGAACGCTGTTTGCGTGCTCGGGGAGAAATATCTCGCGAACACGCATTTTGAAAGAGCGAACAAGCAAAAAACTCCGCGAAGCCGCGGAATTTTTGGCAATTTCGCGTTCTCCGTGGAACGCGAAATTACCCAAATTCCGCGAGCGGAACGGAATTTACCGCCCAGGCCTATTTATTACTAAAACACTCTCTACTAACCTCTACATGAGATTAGAACACAAAGCACACAATACTTAATCAATAGAACATACGTAAGTAGCAAAATGTACAACGGGCTCCAGGGGGAGACCGAACCATATACTAAAAAAATGGTATAACAACAACGACTTCAATAGACACAGGGCCTAGAGCACGTAGAATCGCTGGGACCCCAAGGAACGACCCAAAGCAGTGACACAGGGCGCCTACGGAGGACGGGTGCAGTGAGGAAACACGACTGCGTGCTCCGTGCAACTCTATGGGAAAGTCGCGGTTGGAAAATTACAGTTTTAGGACACTTCTAGGAGGACTTCAAGCAAACCCTTTGGAACATAAGAGGTTCTAAGGCCAGCACCCTTGTGAGTACCGAGGTACCCGTGTTACCTATCCCAGAGGAGCCGGGTGCATAGGGGTCAAGTGGTGTCGGAAACCTCCGTCGTTTTAAATGGAGAGCTGCCAGAAAGTACTGCTGCCAGGAAGGCGAAGAGTGTCTGGTGGAATCCAAGCCTGGATCCGTGGTGAGAAGAAGCTGAAAGCAGAGGGGACAGAGTCTGGGTCACTTCAGGTGACCAGGGGCTCGGTAGTAGAATGCCCACCGATGTCGGGTGCTTCAGGTGAAGAGAAAGGATGTTTGTCTCTGCAGCCACGGGGAACAGGAGACGTCGACGATGACCAGGGTCCGAAGGTGAGCTGTCCCAAGCAGGATGTCGAGAGCTGAGGGGTCAGTGTCCGGCTGGAACACCAACAAGCCTTGGCAGCGGCAACCCACGCAGGCAAAGGAAACAGGTTACGGTGTGGACCAGCAAGGTCCAGGGGACTCTCCAAGCAATGGAGAGTCAGGGCACGTCTGGAGCAACCAGGGAAGCCCAAGAACAACCGAGATGACCCTCGTCAGGACCCACAGGCCAACGGACCAGGGATCGCGAGGAGACCTAGAGTGAATTTACAAAGCACCAGCCCACAGAGCACTCGTGGAGTGGAGGCCGGATATCTTCGGTGCAAATGGTGCACGGAGTCAGGACTGCACGTAGTCCAATGTACAAGCTCAGGGATTGCCAACAAGCATATGCACTTGCAAATAGACGCTGTGCACAGGGGTACGGGTTGCACGGCCCCCACGAGGGATACTGGTCTCAGAATCGCTGAGAGGTCAGATCCACCTCGGGGACCTTCGGGAACCCACCTCCTGTGTTGCAGAAATCTTCGGAGTCCGCAGGAGCTCTGGAGATGCAAGCCGGTCAGATGCGCTTAGGTGCCTGCTGCTGCAGGGGAGTAACTCCTTTACTTCAAGGGAGATTCTTCTGTCATCCAGCGAAGTGTAGACCTTCGAAGTACTTGGTTTCTTTGCAGAGTCTTGTCCAGGTATAATCTAAAGTCCTGTGATCAGGTTTCCCACTTTATACCCAGGGGAGGGGCAGGACAGAGGGGTGGCTACACCCATGTCCTTTGTCCAGTTTCACGCCAGAGCAGGAGCCAAGTGGCTCCCAGAACTGGTTTGAGCTGGACTATGCACGGGGACACCAAATGTGCCCCCAGTGCAGACTTTCTGGCACTCTAAGAGTGCACCCACCCAGCCCCAATACACTAAACCCTGTCTGAGAGGTGGTCACACCTCCCTGTGACAGGAAACCTATTGTCAGGCTTTCCCCTGCTCGAGCTTGGCTCAGCAGCAGGAGGGCAGACTTGTGTCTGTGGTTGGCAGCATCCATTTTGTGCTGCCCAGGTCGATAAAGCTGGTATTGGGCAGACCGGTGACCCATAGTAGTGGTTCTACAAGGGAGGAATCATACCTCCCACACCAGTTACTGGTGTGGAGGTATGATTCCAAGGTGTTTGACACCAAACACGACATGTTTCTAAGCAGCCGTTTTAAAGTTAGTTTTACCGCGAGGTTATAATGCACTTAAGTATATATGGTTTGGCTGCATCACAGACAACCCCGGGGAATGGATTCCGAAGGCTGCAGAGGGGCCCTACTCATGCAGGGGTACCCTCTCACATAAAACCCAGCACCCTGCCTTCAGGATTGATAAGGCCTGCCATAGGGGTGACTGATAGGTTTATATGTGTAGTGATTTAGAAGGGATATAGTGAACCTATATCTCCAGTAAGGGATGCATGCACCACCTTACACAGGCTGCAGTAGCAGACCTGTTGTGTCATTTTGAATGGCCTCTCAGCGGTGGCATAATACATGCTTCAGCCCATGGGAGGCCTCTGGGGTACCTATGCCCAGGGTACATGGTGTACCATATACTAGAGACTGATAAGGGTACCCCAGTATCCAATCTGGAGTGTACCTAAAGTACATGTATGCAATTTATAGGAAAAAGCAGATAGACTGGGGTCCTGAATAGCAGGATCCCAGTCAGACTAGACCAAGAACAGAGAGACATCAGCAAAAAGTGGGGGTAACTATAAGAAGCAGATCCTACTCTCCTACACAACCCCCCCAAACGTAAGGACATTAAACTATCCTTGACCAGTTGAGTCTTCATGTTCTAAGTGGAAATATCTGGAGAGTCCATCTGCATTGGCATGGTTACTCCCAGGTCTATGTTCCACTGTATAGTCCATCCCCTGTAGGGAAATGGACCACCTCAAAAGTTTGGGGTTTTCACCCTTCATCTGTTTTAGCTCTAAGAGGGGCTTATGGTCTGTCTGAACAATAAAGTGAGTGCCAAACAAGTATGGCCTCAGCTTCTTCAAGGCCCAAACCACAGCAAAGGCTTCCCTCTCAATAGCTGACCAACGTTTCTCTCTGGGGGTCAGCCTTCTGCTTATGAAAGCTACTGGCTGATCCTGACCTTCTTCATTCAATGTGATAACACAGCCCCTACCCCCAATTCAGATGCATCAGTTTGAACAATGAATTGTTTGGAATAATCAGGACTTTGCAGAATGGGAGCAGTGCACATGGCCTGCTTCAGGTCATCAAATGCCTTTTGACAGCTAACTGTCCACTGAACTTTCTTAGGCATTCTTTTGGAAGTTAAGTCATTTAAAGGGGTCACTATGGATCCATATCCTTCGACAAACCTCCTGTAGTACCCAGTCAGGCCCAAGAAAGCTCTGACCTGAGTCTGGGTGGTTGGAGCAACCCAGTCCATGATGGTCTGGATTTTGCTCTGCAATGGTTGAACCTGACCTCTACCCACAAGGTGGCCTAGGTACACAACCTTACTCTGCCCTATCTGGCACTTGGTGGCCTTGATAGTGAGGCCTGCTTTTTGCAGGGCCTCTAAAACATTTCTCAGGTGGACCAGGTGATCCTCCCAGGTGGAGCTAAAGACAGCAATATCATCTAGATAAGCTGCACTATAGGCTTCCAGACCTGTAAGGACTTTGTTCACCAACCTTTGAAAAGTGGCAGGTGCATTCTTCAAGCCAAAGGGCATCGCCACAAATTGGTAGTGCCCACTATGGGTCGAAAATGCTGTTTTTGGTTTTGCATCCTCGGCTAATCTGATTTGCCAGTAACCAGCTGTCAGGTCGAATGTACTCAGAAACTTGGCAGAGGCCAAAGTATCTATAAGTTCATCTGCCCTGGGTATTGGAAGGGCATCAGTCCTAGTGACTGCATTGATACCCCTGTAGTCCACACAGAACCTCATCTCTCTCTTACCACCCTGGGTGTGAGGTTTTGGTACAAGGACTACTGGACTAGCCCAAGGGCTATCTGAGGGTTCAATTACTCCCAGTTCCAACATTTTCTGGACTTCAGTCCTGAGACAGTCCCTGACATGGTCAGGTTGCCTGTAAATCTTATTTTTAACAGGCAGACTGTCACCTGTGTCCACCTCATGTGTACACCAGGTAGTCTGACTTGGAGTCAGTGAAAACATGTGTCTATACTGATTGAGGACTTTCCTACAATCAGTTTGCTGCTGGTCAGTGAGGCTGCCTGCCAAGGCTACACCATCAACTGAACCATCATCAGGGTTCTGTGAGAGCAGGTCAGGGAGTGGATCACTCTCTTCCTCCTGTCCCCCATCAGTAGCCATGAGCAAGCCCATGTCTGCCCTGTCCACATATGGCTTGAGTCTGTTCACATGGAGCACCCTGTGGGGGCTCCTGGGAGTTCCAAGGTCCACCAGGTAGGTAACCTCTCCCTTCTGCTCAAGTATAGTATGGGGCCCACTCCACTTGTCCTGGAGAGCTGCTGGGGCCACAGGCTCCAACACCCATACTTTCTGTCCTGGCTGATACACAGTCAAAACAGCCTTTTGGTCATGCCAGGCCTTTTGCAATTCCTGGCTATCCTCAAGGTTTTTGGAAGCCTTCTTCATGTACTCAGCCATTCTGAAGCGGAGACCAAGTACATAGTCCACAATATCCTGTTTAGGGGGTTTGAGAGGTAACTCCCATTCCTCCTTCACTAGACATAAAGGACCCCTAACTGGATGTCCAAACAGAAGTTCAAAAGGGCTGTAACCAACCCCCCTTCTGAGGAACCTCTCTGTAGGCAAAGAGAAGGCAGGGCAAAAGGATGTCCCATCTGCGCCTAAGCTTTTCAGGGAGACCTTTTATCATGCCCTTGAGGGTTTTGTTGAATCTCTCAACTAACCCATTGCATTGTGGGTGATAAGGGGTGGTGAATTTGTAATTCACCCCACACTCCTTCCACATTGCAGTCAAGTACCCAGACATAAAGTTTTCAACTCTGTCTGATACTACCTCCTTAGGGAAACCCACTCTGGAAAAGATTCCCAGCAGGGCTCTAGCCACAACAGGAGCTGTGGTAGTCCTTAGGGGGATTGCTTCTGGATACCTAGTGGCATGGTCCACCACCACTAGTATAAATCTGTGCCCAGATGCAGTTTGAGGATCCATGGGACCAACTATGTCAATCCCAACCCTCTTAAAGGGAACCCCCACCACAGGTAGTGGTATCAGGGGGGCCTTTGTAGTACCACCTGCCTTACCACTGGCTTGGCAAGTGATACAGGAGCGACAAAACTCCTTTGTGTCCTCAGACATGTGAGGCCAATGAAAGTGAGGGACAAGTCTGTCCCAGGTATTGTTTTGGCCTAAGTGTCCTGCTAATGGGATATCATGTGCCAGTGTCAATAGGAAGCCTCTAAACTTCAGAGGTATAACCAACCTCCTGGTGGCACCAGGCTTGGGGTCTCTACCCTCTGAGTATAAAAGTCCATCATCCCAGTAGATCCTATGGGACCCACTGGCACTCCCAGCAGCCTCAGCACCAGCTTGCTGTCTGAGGGCTTCAAGAGAGGGGCAGTTCAGCTGCTCCTGACTCAGATCTGCCCTGGAAGGGCCCCCTGTCCCCAAGAACTCAACCAGGTCAGGTTCAAGTTCCTCTGGGACAGTTCCTTCTTCAGGACTAAGATCAGCTCCCTCAAGAGTCTGATCCTCACTCTGAGGCAGTGGGGAAGACACTGCCTTACCCCTACTGCTCCTTCTCTTGGAAGGCACCTGGTCCATTATTCCAGGATCCAGGGCCTGTTCAGTGGAAGACATTTTTGCCTGTGACCTAGTCATGGCAAACACATCTGCAGGGAGCCCAGCATTTCTGCATGTGTCCTGAGTTCCACTTCAGCCCAAGCTGAAGTTTCCAAATCATTTCCCAATAAGCATTCTACAGGGAGGTTTCAACTTACCACAATCTTCTTAGGGTCAGTTACCCCTCCCCAGGTGAAATTCACAACTGCCAAGGAATGGTCTGTCCTGACATTGCTTGCATTGGTCACTTGGTACATGTCACCAAGTATGATCTGGTCAGGGCCCACAAGTTCTTTTCTCACCATTGTGACACTTGCACCTGTGTCCCTATTTGCCATGGTCTCCTTACCATTGATCAAAGGCTGTTGTCTGTACTTGCCCAAGTTACTGGGACTGACAAATAAGGAGGCAATATCCATGCCTCCATCACAGACTAACACAGCCTGAGTTGGAATTCTGACTAGGCCAGAATCCATCTCAGATCCCAAGGTTAACCCTACTAAACCCTTGTTCTGTGTACCACCACTTGGAACTGAGCTAGGGGGAACAGTTGCCTTAGGGGCAGTGGTGGTAGGAGTAGAATCCTTGGCCCTTGGACAAGTGGCATCCTTTGTCCAATGGGTCTTCTCTTTACAGATATGACACCAAGGTTTCTTTTTGCCTTTACCCTTGTTTGATTGTGACTCCCCCCCAGATGCAGGTTTTTGGGGCCCTGGTGAAGACTTCTGGTCTTTACCCTTCTCCCCACCCTCATCTGAGGTCTTAGCATCTTGCTTCTTAGAGTCACCACCTTGGTTCTGAGCTTTCTGCTTCACCCTGGTTCTGACCCATTTGTCTGCCTTCTTTCCCAATTCTTGGGGAGAGGTCAGATCAGAGTCCACCAGGTACTGATGCAACAACTGATTTTGGCAAGTATTAAGGATCTGCTCCCTCATAATTAAATTGTACAATCCTTTAAAATCATTCACTTTACTGCCAAGTAACCAGCCTTCCAGAGCCTTAGTAGCACAATCTACAAAGTCTACCCAGTCCTGAGTCTGTGCCTTCTGGGTGTCTCTGAACTTAATCCTGTATTGCTCAGTGGTTAAGCCAAACCCATCAATGAGAGCACTCTTCAAGACTGAGTAATTATCAGCATCCTCTTCTCTAACAGTGAGGAGCTTGTCCCTACCTTTGTCAGCAAAGGATAGCCACAAGATAGCTGCCCACTGCTCATGAGGGACCCTCTGTACCTTACAGGCCCTCTCTAGTGCAGTTATCTATTTGTGGATGTCATCCCCACTCTGGTAGGGAGGGACTATCTTGTTCAGGTTCCTATGTTCATGAGTATACTCCCTACTTATAGGAACACTGTTGCTGCCACCATGGAACTCTAGTCCCAATCTTTTTGTAGCTCTTTGGAGCTCTAGGGATCCCCTGTCTAGGGCCAACTGCTCCTTCTTGAGCCTAAGCTTGATTTTCTCAAGCTCCAGAAGTTGGCACTGCCTAGCATAAGAGGATTCCCCCTTATTTGATACAGACGTCCCTACAGAAGAACCTGAATGATTAGACTCCACAGATGGAGTTCTGGATCTTCTAGGCAAACTCTTTACTCTTCCTGGTGGAGTAAAGAGAGGCCACTGGGGCCTTCTCCCCCACCTGAAGGAAGAGTTGGATTTTCCAGGTTAGAATCATTTTGATCCTCCTGGCCAGGGTTTGAGTCCAGATCAAAGAAGTGTTCCCTTCCTGCTCTTTCCTCTTCTCCTGTCCCACCCACTCTTTCTACTTCATCAGACCCTAGGGTCATCTAAGAGCAACATCTCTATTAGACGTTGGGTGCTTGCACTTCTCCCTGTCCTCAGCTTCCTAGATGTACACATATTTCTCAAATCTTGGAATGAGAGATGGTCATACCTAGTTGGCAGAGAACCACTGGCTTCTCCTCTAGAAGACATACTAGTGATGTGGTGTAGGCACCTACCTAACCTAGTGGAGACTAAACACTCTTGAGTTGGAGAAAGGGTGTGCTAGATCCTTGACTTACACAACTCCAAGTTCAGTAGAACTTACTTATTCAATCTTGAAGTATTATATGTGCCTATTATTCAGTGGTTTTCAGTTAATCACTCAATGAGATTTATCTGGTAAAACAATAGCAAGCTTGAATCCCAACCGCTGCACACCAATGTGAGAAGCTTGCCTGATATATGCTGTCCACTAATTAAAGTGGGCACCTTGCACCAGTCCAAATGACCCTTATGATGTATGAGGTCAAAGATAACCTTTAGAAAGCTATCCTAGTGGTAGCTGTGGAGAGCAGCCTTCAGGCTTAATCTTGAAGGAATGTAAAACAGCTTGTTTTACCAGAATATCACCTCCTCAATGACTAAATGAAAGGAGAACCACACAAGTGTTAAGTAAAAATATGTATTTATTACTAAAACACTCTACTAACCTCTACACGAGATTAGAACACAAAGCACACAATACTTAATCAATAGAACATATGTAAGTAGCAAAATGTACAACAGGCTCCAGGGGGAGACCGAACCATATACTAAAAAAATGGTATAACAACAACGACTTCAATAGACACAGGGCCTAGAGCACGTAGAATCGCTGGGACCCCAAGGAACAACCCAAGGCAGTGACACAGGGCGCCCACGGAGGACGGGTGCAGTGAGGAAACACGACCACATGCTCCGTCAACTCTATGGGAAAGTCGCGGTTGGAAAATTACAGTTTAAGGACACTTCTAGGAGGACTTCAAGCAAACCCTTTGGAACATAAGAGGTTCTAAGGTCAGCACCCTTGTGAGTACCGAGGTACCCGTGTTACCTATCCCAGAGGAGCCGGGTGCATAGGGGTCAAGTGGTGTCGGAAACCTCTGTCGTTTTCAACGGAGAGCTGCCAGAAAGTACTGCTGCCAGGAAGGTGAAGAGTGTCCTGTGGAATCCAAGCCTGGATCCGTGGTGAGAAGGAACTGAAAGCAGAGGGGACAGAGTCTGGGTCACTTCAGGTGCCCAGGGGCTCGGTAGTCGAATGCCCACCGATGTCGGGTGCTTCAGGTGAAGAGAAAGGATGTTTGTCTCTGCAGCCACGAGGACCAGGAGACGTCGACGACGACCAGGGTCCGGAGGTGAGCTGTCCCTCAAAGGATGTCGAGAGCTGAGGGGTCAGTGTCCGGCTGGAGCACCAACAAGCCTTGGCAGCGGCAACCCACGCAGGCAGAGGAAACAGGTTACGGTGTGGACCAGCAAGGTCCAGGGGACTCTCCAAGCAATGGAGAGTCAGGGCACGTCTGGAGCAACCAGGGAAGCCCAAGAACAACCGAGATGACCCTCGCCAGGACCCACAGGCCAACGGACCAGGGATCGCGAGGAGACCTCGAGCAAATTTACAAAGCACCAGCCCACACAGCACTCGTGGAGTGGAGGCCGGATATCTTCAGTGCAAATGGTGCTCGGAGTCAGGACTACACGTAGTCCAATGCACAAGCTCAGGGATCGCCAACAAGCATATGCACTTGGAAATAGACGCGGTGCACAGGGGTATGGGTTGCACGGCCCCCACAAGGGATACTGGTCTCAGAATCGCTGGGAGGTCAGATCTACCTCGGTGACCTTCGGGAAACCACCTCCTGTGTTGTAGAAATCTTCGGCGTCCGCAGGAGCTCTAGAGATGCAAGCCGGTCAGATGCGCTTAGGTGCCTGCTGCTGCAGGGGAGTAACTCCTTTACTCCAAGGGAGATTCTTCTGTCGTCCAGCGAAGTGTAGACCGTCGAAGTACTTGGTTTCTTTGCAGAGTCTTGTCCAGGTATAATCTAAAGTCCTGTGATCAGGTTTCCCACTTAATACACAGGGAAGGGGTTGGACTGACTCTGGGGACCCTCCAAGGGGAGGGGCAGGACAGAGGGGTGGGTACACCCATGTCCTTTGTCCAGTTTTGCGCCAGAGCAGGAGCCAAGTGGCTCCCAGAACTGGTTTGAGCTGGACTATGCACGGGGACACCAAATGTGCCCCCAGTGCAGACTTTCTGGCACTCTAAGAGTGCACCCACCCAGCCCCAATACACTAAACCCTGTCTGGGAGGTGGTCACACCTCCCTGTGACAGGAAACCTATTGTCAGGCCTTCCCCTGCTCGAGCTTGGCTCAGCAGCAGGAGGGCCGACTCGTGTCTGTGGCTGGCAGCATCCATTTTGTGCTGCCCAGGTCGAGAAAGCTGGTACCGGGTAGACCGGTGACCCATAGTAGTGGTTCTACAAGGGAGGAATCATACCGCCCACACCAGTTACTGGTGTGGAGGTATGATTCCAAGGTGTTTGACACCAAACACAACATGTTTCTTATCAGCCGTTTTAAAGTTAGCATTTACCGCGAGGTTATAATGCACTTAAGTATATATGGTTTGGCTGCATCACAGACAACCCCGGGGAATGGATTCCGAAGGCTGCAGAGGGGCCCTACTCATGCAGGGGCACCCTCTCACATAAAACCCAGCACCCTGCCTTCAGGATTGATAAGGCCTGCCATAGGGGTGACTGATAGGATTATATGTGTAGTGATTTAGAAGGGATATAGTGAACCTATATCTCCAGTAAGGGATGCATGCACCACCTTACACAGGTTGCAGTAGCAGACCTGTGGTGTCATTTTGAATGGCCTCTCAGGGGTGGCATAATACATGCTGCAGCCCCTGGGAGGCCTCTGGGGTACCTAGGCCCTGGGTACATGGTGTACCATATACTAGAGACTGATAAGGGTACCCCAGTATCCAATATGGAGTGTACCTAAAGTACATGTATGCAATTTATAGGAGAAAGCAGATAGACTGGGGTCCTGAATAGCAGGATCCCAGTCAGACTAGGCCAAAAACAGTGAGACATCAGCAAAAAGTGGGAGTAACTATAAGAAGCAGATCCTACTCTCCTACACTGGACACTTACAGGGAAGTGTCTGGAAGCTTGTTGTGTCCCTGTAGCTCACACAGGAGGCCAGCCAGCTAGCCCTTGGAGTCACTCTGGTGGCCCAGGGTTCGAGGCAGCAGGTCCAATCTTCTGCCTGGAAGACAGCCCTTCTTCTGAATCTACCACAGGTTCAGGAGTGGTCTGAGGGTGCCTTTTTTATCTCCAGTGACAGCTAGTGGGTGGGGTGTGCCCCCTTTGTCTAAAATTCTCCCTTTCTTGGGTTTAGCTCCAAACTAGATACAGTAACAAAAGGCAGGTCTAAGTGTGAGCTGTATTGTTAATGGCAGGGCAGGCTGCCCTTAGAAGTCAGAAAAGGGTGGGCAAGCCCTGAGGCTGCCCCTTTTGAAACTCAGGAATGCTGAGTACAACCCAAACGACATCCTGCTCAGGGAAGCAACAACCAGCCCCACCCCAAGGCCCTTTTGTTCTATGCCTGGGAGGAATGCACAAAACCCCACAGGAGAGCCAGTCAAGGTCATATGACTCAGGACACTGACAAAAAGGGATATATTCGGTTTATTCAGGAAAATATACATTTTCTAAAAATTGCATTTTTAGGATAGTGATTTGAAATCTGACTTTACCATTAAAGATGATTTTAAATTACAATTCATTTGAGAGTTAACAGTATTTTTCTATCTGCTCCCAAACTGAAATTGGCACTTATTGAATGTTATAAGGCAACTCAGTGTTAGTCTACGGGGGAGATAGGCCTTGAAACTGTGAAAAACAACTTTAGGAGTTTTTCACTGCCAGGACATGTCAAACATAAACCTACAAGTCCAAATCTTTAGATACTAAGCACCCTGCTCTAAGAGCTGTTAGGGCCCCCCCTTTATGGTGATATATATGTTTTAAAAAAGGAAGGGTTTGGCATGGCAAAAGGTTTATTTTGCCAGGTTGAAATGGCAGTGTAAAACTGAACACAGGCTCCAATGGCAGGCTTAAGATATGTTTGAAGGGCTACTTAAGTGGGTGGCACAATGAGTGCTGCAGGCCCACTAGTAGCATTTCATTCACGCATGTTGGGTGTATGTAGTACCATGTACTAGGGGCATGTAAGTAAATTAAATATACCAATTAGGTGTACTCCAATTTTACCAAGTTTTAAGGAGACTGCACGAGCACCGGTTAGTAGTGGTAAAGTGCACAGAGTCCTACAGCCAACAAAAATAAGTTCAGAAAAACAGGAGGAGAAGCAAAATATTTGGGTGGAAGACCACACCAAGGATGTCAGGTCTAACAGGAATTGTGGAGAATAAATAAATCATCATTGTAAAATACCAACTGCTGTTTGTGTTATCTGTTTCCGGGAACCAGGGTGGGACTTTACCTAAGATACTCCCTGCGGACGAGAGAGTCAATGACAGGTTTTGATAGACTCGTAACACTCCCTATCTAGGAGAGCATAACTCATTGGAGACAGAAGTGAGAGACACCCGCTGTTCTCTTTTTCTCCATCTTAAGCTGCTCGAACACAACAGGGGGATTATTATAACTATAGTATTAAAGCCCACAGGCAAGTGTTTTGTTACAGGGGAATCTCACAGATCACCATAGTAGGCAAGGATTTTGGTGTCGGCGACCCCTCTGACAAACTGTGGAGATAGAAATGTTGCACTGTGCGAATTCATGTAAGGCCTCTTTGTAAATATTTTAAATTTTATGACTGTACGCCTGTCGATTGCCTTGTGGGATAGCTTACTCTCCATACAGTTGTCCTGAGTTGGTTATGGTGACAAGCCACAGATAAAGGTTATATGTCTGATTGGTTCCCTGGGGGGAAAAAATCATGTCACATGCCGAAGATATGATCTCTTTATTATGCTTGTGCTCAACTCAGTAGGCCTGATTTGATTGTGGTGAGAAGCCAATGATACAGGCTACAGGCCTAATTGGTTTATTGGGAAAAGTTATGTCAGATGCCATAGACCTGATCTATTGATTATGAAAAGTTACAACAAAGGCTGTAGAATTGCTTTATTTATTATGAAACACATACATTAAACCTAATAGGTCTTTAACCCTTTGCTGCTGAGGCTTCCCCAACCCACCCCCTTCCCAGACTTTTTTTGGGTTTGGTGCTCACTGCGCTTAAGCCATCATAAAACAAAATTCTTCTGAGTTTTATATAGTGCAGTTATCAGAGTGCTTTACATGAGCACCAGATGCATTACAGATGGACACATTCATTTTGTTAGGCACAGGGAGATTAAGGGCCTAATTACGATGTGAGTCGGAAAGCAACCGCAGGTTGGAGGCATTACAATGCCGGTGGTCGAAAGTGAAACCGGCCGGTCATTCCGGCTGGATTCCCACTGGCTCAAGGAGCCCGTCAGCCAATCGGAGGCTCCACCGTAATCCCTAAGGACGGCGTTACCGTCGTCGGGATTACGATGCCGGTTTCCGACAGGCTTCCCATGGTGGGCTTTCCGACATGGAAAGCCTGTCGGAAAGCAACTTTGGTGGCCCATAGCAGGGCCCCCATTCCTCCACGGCCTCCAGTTGGGGGCCGAGGGGGCACCTATGGTGCCTCCCTGTTAATCCCTACACCGCATGGCAGACACCTTGAGGTGCCTACTAAGCAGTTCAGGGATTAACAGAATTTCCCATTTCTCTATGGGAGTTTGTGCTACAGCCCGCTTACGGGCGCAGCACAAGTTTCCATAGAGAAATGGGAGTATGCGACCGCACTATGTGCGGTCGAATTGTAATACTGTGGTCTGGACCGCTGACGGAGGTCGGTCGGTCCAGAATCCATGATGATGTCGGTCGGAGGCAGCTCCGCCCAACCTCATAATCAGGGCCTAAGTGATTTGCCCAGAATAACAGGATGTTAAGCGTCACTGCCGAGACTTGAACCCGGTTCCCCAGCTTCGAGGTTGACTGCCCTAAACATTTCTTCCACAAAAGTTATCCAGAACAAATTTTCTCTTTGATTACCCACATACTGCTTTTGCCACTTACCATCTCTCTTTTTGCCCCTCTTTTTTACTTCTGTCCCTATTTTTGTGCCTTTTAATCTTTTTGCTCACTTTTTTCAAATTTTTCCTGCTTTTTTCCCCTTCTCCTCTTGCATGCCCTCCTCCGATTTCCGGGCCCATTCCTTTCCTGCCTTTTCCTAGCCCCGCATACCTTCTTAATGGCGACTGCAGCGAGGATGTGCGCATTACGTGTGCGCTGCTGGCGCACCAAAAGCAAGCCATCTGCACTAGTCTGCATCTATCTACACCTCAACTGCACCCAGCACCAGAACCCCTGGCTCCCCAGCCACCCAGCACGGCCTGAAATGCTACTCAGCAGAAACCCTCCACGTCCTCAACCCCGGACACCTGTCCCTGCACTGTATCCAGGCCTCCCCACATGGACAGGAGGTGCGTTCTCCTTCCCCACCTGCAGCTTCTCCTCCCCTACCCATGGCCCCACTCATCACCTCTCCTAACACAACACGATGCACATGAACAGCACCAAGCCAATGCCACTGCGCACAACACACACCCTTCCCTTACCTGCCTCTCCTCAACACCCCCTCTTATATTTCTGGACCCTCCTGTGTGACCTCTCTCTGAATCTTCCATTTCTCACTGGAACCTGGCTTAACCCAGCATCCTCTCCAGACATAGCAGTGGCCACAGCCCCTGTACAAAATCACAAAACAAGACAAAAGCAACAAACGCAGAGGTGGACTCGCGATTATCAGCTGCGAGGAAATCAACTGCTCCATCACCTCAGTGCACATCCACAACTGGCTAGAACACATGGCCTTTAAAATAAGCATGTCAAGCACCACAACCCTTGGAGGATTTCCACTCTACTGCCTCCAGGACCCAGATCCAATTTCAGCTCCACTCTCTCAGACCTCGTCCAACCTCTGGCCCTCACTTCCAACTACTTTATTCTGCTCGGCGACCTCAACTTTCACCTGGAGGATCAGACAAACCCCAACTCCATCTCTGTCCTGGAAGACCTTAGCCTCTTAGGACTCATCTCCATGGCCTGATACTTTCTCCACCCCGTTTTCAACAATTTCCCCAACATCATTATAGACAAGCCCACCCTGCTCACCTGGACGAACTACTCCTCATTCTCTTCAGCTTGAGCCTGCTCAACCAGCCGAGAACCACCTACACCCTGACCGCCCAACATCAGTGAAACAAAATCAACGAGGACATCTGGATCTCCAAGCTCCAGTCTCGATGCCTCCCCACCTCAATGACCTAGAGTGATCTATTACGAACCTCAACATGTGAATCACCTCCTGCTCCTCTGAGAACTACCCTTACACCTCAATCCATTCCACAAGCCAGCTGGTACATGAGGACCTCCGGCTCATGAAACATTACTGCAAGCAGCTGGTACTACAGTAATGCTGCTCCCATGGCAACACAGACAGAGACTCCTACAAATCGGCCCTCCTAATCTACCACCAGTGCCTCAAAACCACCAAGCGCCTAGTTCTCACTGAATGGATCCAAAACAGCTCCAACACCACCAAATAAATCTTCTCCATTAAGGAGGAATTCACATTTCCATCCATCAGCTCCATGGCCATCACCCCATCCTAATAACTCTGCACTCAAGAACTGGAGAACTGTTTCATGAGGTGTTGTCTGTTTTCAGGAGCGGAACAAAAGTAGGAGTGAGTTGATCTTGCTCTGAAGACGCTTCGTGGTGATCAGATGGACCTTGTTTTTAAACAGAAAAGTTTTGTTTGGATGTGGAGTGCCTTCAAGTTAACTTCACAGTCCCTGTGGCTCCATTGGTATTACCTTGGTTCTACTGATCTTGTTGACTTTGGGTTAATTCTTAAAGAAATAGGCAGTCAAGATAATGTATCTCAGTTTTGGGGATTCTGGCAGGATATGGTTGTTGGACTGTGGGGGTGTGGTAGAAGGATTCATGGGATGTGTAGTTTACATATGTTTTTCTAATGTTTTCATTGGCTGCTGTTTGGAGCTAGTAAAGAGACAGAAGCATATTCCTCAACTCTTTGCCCTTAATAAAATTGAAAAATCTTGTTGTGAATGTTAGAAAAAAAGATTTCCCCACACATCTACTTAAAAATGAGTGTGCTTCAGTGCCAGGACTGCTGGACTAGTCCTTTTGCTCCTTTGATCTCATTCTATTTCCTTCCCTGCTTTTTATTTCCGTTTTTTAGAGTGGGGGAGAAGATGTGGCCTGACTTAACATCCTGTGATTCTGGGCAAATCACATAGGACCTAATTTGGATGTCGGTCGGAGACATCCCTGCTGTTTCAAGACCGACCGACCGACCTCAGTTAGGCGGTCCAAAACCGCAATTACAAAACGACCGCACATGGGGCCTCATTACGATGTCGGTCGGAAAGCATTCCAACTGTTTCCTTGTCGGAATCGTTTCTGACCGACTCAGGTTTGGGGATTCCGACCGACCGATTCCGATGTTTCCGAACACCGTTGGTCGGACTCCCATTGACTTCAATGGGAGCTTGTGTTCCGACCGACAACACAGGCTCCCATTGAAAAAACGGGTGGTTGCGGAAAACCTTGCACTCTGTGGCGGTCACCCCATGGTGCCTGCCACACTGTGCATGGTTGTAAAGAGGGGTCTCATGAGTACCCCCACGGGCCCCAACCAGAGGCTTCCGGGTGAAGGGGGGCCTGCTACGCGTCCCCAAAGTCAGTTTCTGACAGCCGTTTCGTGTCGGACGGACTGATTTTGAAAGGCTGTCCGAATCCGACATCATAATACGTCGGTCGGAAACGCGGTCCATAGACCTGTATGATTCGGCTCCGACC
The DNA here is from genome assembly GCA_963921515.1 of Calotriton arnoldi. NCBI lineage: Eukaryota > Metazoa > Chordata > Amphibia > Caudata > Salamandridae > Calotriton > Calotriton arnoldi. Next base: position 1,409,622 of record CAWUFW010001323.1, on the reverse strand, counting down.
GACTTGGAGTCTCCAAATGCTTTTACCTTTCCATCGTAATTGGTCGGCCGGAAATGTTTCCGAGTTGGTCGGAAACATAAGTTCCAAAACTGGTTAGGAAAATCCGAATGCCGTTCGGAGCCTTTTGGACCGACATCGTAATCAGCCCCATGGTGCGGTCACAGACTCCCATTTCCCTATGGGAGCTTGTGAGGTGGTCGGAAACTGTCCCCAGCACAAGCTCTAATAGAGCTTGTGCTTGTGTGGTAGGCACCTCATGGTGCCTGCCACATGGTGCAGGAATTTACAGTGGGGCACCATTGGTGCCCCCTCGGCCCCCGACCGGAGGCTGCTGAAGGGGGCCCCTACTAGGGGCCCCCAAAGTCGCTTTACAATGGACTTTCCATGTCGGAAAGCCCAAAATGGAAAGCCTGTCGGAAATTGACATCATAATCCCGACGGCGTCTGTATGGGATTATGTTGGCAGTTCTGACTGGCCACTGGGCTCATCGGTTTGAATTTCGACCACCGTAATCGTAATACGGTGGTCGGAATTTAAACCAGGGATGTCGGTCGGTAAGCCTCCGACGAGGGGTCAGAGGCTTACCGACCAATATCCTAATAAAGGCCTTAATGTCCCTGTGCCTTAAAAAATGCGTAACCTAATCTGGTTCTGTTATAAAGCACTTTAATGCCATATGGTTAATTGTGTGATCTATCTATCGATTTTATTTATTTATTTGCGCAGTTTTATAAAGCGCGAACCCGATCATTCCGGGTATTAGAGTGCTGTACATATAGCAGTCAGGACATACATAACAGGTAAGGTGCAAGGAAGGAAAATGTAGGGAGCAATGCAAGACACAAAAATAGATACCAGATGTAGGAAAGTAGGATCTACTTTTATGGTTACCCCACTTTTTGCCTGGTGCTATGCTGTTTCTGACTAGTCTGACTGGAATCCTGCTAATCAGGACCCCAGGCTCTGTGCTTTCTCCCCTAAATAGTTATGGTAAGTACTTAGGTACATCCCAGCTTGGACACTGGTGTACCCTTATCAGTCCCTACTATATGGTACTGAGTTACCCAGTGCATAGGTACACCAGGAGTCCCCCATGGGCTGAAGCATGCATTATGCCAGCAATGAGGCACCACTCAAACTGTAACTACGGGCCTCCATTGCAGCCTGTATAAGCTGGTGCTTTGATTTGATTTGATTTGTAATTTGTAGAGCGCAATAATTACCCCAAGGCATCAAGGCGCTAGAGACCAGCCGTCCAAAAACAGGATGGGAAGGGAAAAAGAAAGTCCAGATAAATGCTAGACCGAGAAAAGCCAGGTCTTAAGAGCCTTTCTGAAAGGGAGCAGAAGAGGAATAGACCTAAGGGCAAGGGGAAGGGAGTTCCAAAGTTTGCTCGCTGCCACCGAGAATGCTCTATCCCCCCACTTCTTCTTTTTGGTTCTTGGTACAACCAGTTGCATTTGGAGCGAAGAACGCAAGGGTCTACTGGGGGAATGCCAATTGAACATAGTCTTTAATCTTGATGGGTAGGGAGCATGCAGTGATTTATGAACCATACAGAGTGATTTAAAACTAATGCGTTTTTCAATAGGGAGCCAGTGCAGGAATTCTTGTCCCTTCCTGGCGGATTGTTTCCGAGGAATGTCCAGAACGAGTCTTGCCAGTGCATTCTGTAGCACCTGGAGTTTATACTGCAACTCTTATTGACGACCAGATATAATGCATTGCAGTTGTCGAGTCTGGCTAGCACCACTTACGAAATATGTAGGTTTTCCTATATCTAGGGTCACTGCACTTAAAACCTATAAGTCACCCCTAAAGCAGGCCTTTCAATTCTGAAGGCAGGGTGCTCGGTTCTAAGTGTGAGGGTGTTCCTCCATGAGCAGGACACCCCTACAGCCTTCAGAGTCAATTCTCCCAGGCTGTAAGTGCATCAGCCATTACGATACATAGAGTAGCCATGTGTCTTTACGCAATGACCATCTCTAAACTGGCTGTAACGAACCCTGTCATGTTAGGTAGCAAACATGTTGGACTCATACCTCCCACAACATAACCGGTGTGGGAGGTATGATTCCATGCACTGAAAAGCTCCTGTGAGAAGTTGGCCTGGCATATGCTGTCCACTAGTTATAGTGGGCACCTTGCACCAGTACAAACGACCCTTATTGATGATAGGTTTAAAGACAACCTTTATTGAAAGCTATCCTAGTGGTAGCTATGGAGAGCAGCCTTCAGGCTAAGTCTTGAAGGAGTGTAAAGCAGCTTGGTTTACCAGATTATAACCTCTTGAATAACTAAATGAAAGGAGAACCACACAAGATATATATAAAATATATGTATTTATTTCTAAACACTAACTACTAATCTCTTTATGAGATTAGAGCTCAAGATACACAGTATCACAGTATTAAAACGACAGTAAATAGCACAATACACAGTGGGCTCCAGGGGAGACCAAACCATATACTAAGAAAGTGGTATAAGAACCACGACTTGACTAGACACAGTGCCTAGAGCACGTAGAATCGCTGGGACCCCAAGGAACCACCCAAGGTAGTGACACAGGAGACCCACGGGGACGTGTGCAGTGTGAGAACACAGCCGCGAGCGCCGTAGGATTCAATGCGGAAAGTCGCGGCTGGAATTTTAAAGTTAAAGGACACTTAGGAGAGGACTTTGAGCAAACCCCTTTAGACTTAAGGGGTTCTAGGGCCAACATCCACGTGAGCACCGGAGTACTCGAGTTACCTCACCCAGGGAAGCCGGGTGCATAGGTGTCAAAGGGTGTCGGGTCGCTTCGTCGTTTTCAATGGCAATCTGCTGCAAAGTGCTGCTGCCGTGAAGGAGAAAAGTGTCCGGTGTGATCCATGCCTGGATCGAAGATGTGAGGAACCTGAAAGCAGAGGGGACAGAGTCTGGGTCACTAGCCAGTGACCAGGAGCGGAGCAATCGAATGCCCACCGATGTCGGGTGCTTCAGGTGCGAAGAGGTGAAGCTTGACTCTGCAGCCACGGGGTCCTGGAGACGTCGACGACAACCAGGAGCCGGATTCGAGCTGTCCCACAAAGGATGTCAAGTGCTGGGGTGCCAACCGGTCAGTTGCATTAAAGGTGCCTGCCTTGCAGGGGAGTAACTCCTTTACTCCAAGGGAGATTCTTCAGTTGTCCAGCGTCGTGCAGATCCTCAAAGTACTTGGTTTCTGGGATCAGAGTTTAGTCCAGGTGTAATCTGAAGTCCTGTAGTCAGGGTTTCCTACTTTATACCCAAGGAAGGGGTTGGACAAACTCTGGGGACCCTCCTATGGGAGGGTCAGGAAAGAGGGGTGGCTACACCCATTTCCTTTGTCCAGTTTCGTGCCAGAGCAGGGGCTGTGTGCCCCTGCAACCGGTTTGAGCTGGACTATGCACAGGGACACCAAATGTGCCCCCAGTGCAGACTTCAAAGCACTCTGAGAGTGCACCCACCCAGCCTCAATACACTAAAGCCTGTCTGGGAGGTGGTCACACCTCCCTGTGACAGGAAACCTATTGTCCAAGCCTCCCCTGCCGGAGTTTCGTCCAGCAGCAGGAGGGCAGACTCGTGTCTGTGGCTGCAGCATCCATTTTGTGATGCCAGGGCTCTGTTAGCTGGTACCGGGTATACCGGTGCTGCCATGTCTCTCCCTCTAGAAGGGTGGGATCATACTCCCACACCAGTTACTAGTGTGGGGGTAGGATTCCAAGGTGTTTGACACCAAACACGACAGTTTTCCATGCAGCCACTCCAAAGTTACCATTTACCGTTTGGTTATAATGCACTTAAGAGTATATGGTCTGGCTGCATCACAAACAACCCCGGAATGAAGATTCCGAAAGCTGCAGAGGGGCTCTGCTCATGCATGGGCACCCTCTCACATGAAACCCAGCACCCTGCCTTCAGGATTGTTAAGGCCTGCCATAGGGGTGACTGATAGGTTTACCTGTGCAGTGATATGGAGAGATATAGGGAACCTATATCTCAGTAAGGGGGGCATATACCACCTTACACAGGCTGCTGTAGCAGACCTGTTGTGTCATTTTGGATGGCCTCTCAGGGGTGGCATAATACATGCTGCTGCCCCTGGGAGGCCTCTGGGGTACCTATGCCCTGGGTACATAGTATACCATATACTAGGGACTCATAAGGGTACCCCAGAATCCAATCTGGAGTGTACCTAAAGTACATGCAATCAATTTAAGGGGATAGCAGATAGGCTGGGGTCCTGAATAGCAGGATCCCAGCCAAGCTAAGTCGAAAACCAGCAAAACACCAGGAAAAAAAGTGGGGGCAACCATGCAGTCAGATTCCACCTTCCTACATAACCCCCCGCAAACGAAAGGAGATAAGGCTAACCTTGGCCAGTTGAGCCTTTATTGACTAAGTGGCCATATAAGGAAGAACCTGCACTAGCATGGTTACCCCCTGTCTTATGGTCCACTAAGCAATTCCTAACCCCAGGGGTTTTGGATGATCTCCACCATTTGGAATTACTACCTGTGGTGTGTTTTGGCAAAGTAAAAGGCTGGTGGGGTGTCTGTGTATAGAAGTGAGGCCCTAATAATGTTGACCTCAGCTTCCTCAGATCACTGGTCACCATGGAGGCCTTTCTTTCCATGACTGAGTTGTATCTGCCCCTAAGGGTCAACCTCTGGCTGCCTACAGCTGGGGGCTGGGTCCCTTTGGCTGGAACACTGGAGGGACATGGTAGGTTTGGAACCACTTGGTCCCAGGTTTGCCTTTGCCCAACAGAATCCATCTGGGGGAGGTCCCTATCCAATGGTAAGAGGGTTCCCTCAGTCTGCTGAGGAATTTTCACCTTGCTAGGGCTACTAGACTGGGTGCCCCTAATCTGTGGATGAGGGGGTTCCTCTGGACAGGGAGCCCTTAGGGGTCCACTGACCTCCCTGACCTCTGCAGCCCTGGGCTGACAGAGGGAGGGTAGAGAGGGGCAGGTTACCTGCTCCAGACTGGGTACCACCTTGGAAGGGTCCCCTGCCATCAGGGGTGTTGCCAGGCCAGGCCTGACCACCTCTGGGGCAGTTCCTACACTAGGGGTAGGATCAGTTCCCCGAAGAAGCTGACCCTTACCTATTGTCTGGGGGAAAGAAGACTTTTCTTCAACCCTTCTGCTCTCTGGGGGAGTAGAGTGGGCCATTCTTTCAGGCTCCACTTCTCCAAAATTTCCCTGGGATGGGGCTGAGGCCCTAACAGCCCCACCAACCTTCTCAGAGAGGCCCAACATTTTTAAGTGGGCCTGGTATTAAACTTCAACCCAGGCTGAAACCTCCAGATCATTGCCCAACAGGCAATCTACAGGCAAGTTTGGGGACACTGCCACTCTCTTTGGGCCAGTGACCCCTCCCCAGCTGAGATTGACTATGGCCATGGGATGATCTGTTCTGATACCATCAATGTTGGTCACCTGGTACTTGAACTCAGGTAAAAGCTGTTGAGGGGGGACTAGTTTCCCTGTCACCATGGTGACACTAGCCCCTGTGTCCCTGAAGGCCACAGCTTTCTGACCATTAATTAGGGGCTCCTGTCTGTACGTGCCCAAAGTATTGGGACTCATAGTAAAAGTGCTAAATCCCATGCCACCATCACAGACTAAGGAGGCCTGTGAGGAGGACCTTGATAAACTGGGGTCCACCTCAGTTCCCCACGAAAATTCACCTAACTTTTTGGGTGCATTACTACCCCCTGCGGGATTACTACTTGTAGTACCAGGAGGAGTGGTAGTATTGCTGGGAGGAACATTTTCCTTCTTGCCAGCCTCGGAGCAACTGGGGTCATTTTTCCAGTGGCCAGGCTTCTTACAGTTATGGCAATAGGGCTTCTTTTCAGGGGAGGAAGGAGTTTGGGACCCACCCCCAGGAGAGGACTTTTGGGGCCCTGTAGTGGATTTATCCTTGGATTTATCCCCACCTTTCTCATGGGACTTGGTAGAATCTTTCTTCTGGTCACCACCCTGATTCTTGGGCTTTACTCTGGTTCTGACCCATTTGTCTGCCTTCTTTCCCAATTCTTGGGGAGAGGTTAGATCAGAGTCCACCAGGTACTGGTGTAAAAGCTGGTTTTGACAATTATTAAGGATCTGCTCCCTCATACTCAAATTGTACAATCCTAAAAAGTCATGCCCCTTGCTGCCATGTATCCAACCTTCCAGAGCCTTAGTAGCACAATCTACAAAGTCAACCCAGTCCTGAGTCTGTGCCTTTTGGGTGTCTCTGAACTTTAACCTGTATTGGTCAGTGGTTAGGCCAAACCCATCAATCAGAGCACTCTTCAGGACTTTATAATTATCAGCATCCTCTTCTCTTACAGTGAGGAGCTTGTCTCTACCTTTGTCTGCAAAGGAGAGCCACAAGATTGCTGCCCACTGCTCCTGAGGGACCCTCTGTACTTTACAGGCCCTCTCCAGTGCAGTTATCCATTTGTGGATGTCATCCCCACTCTGGTAGGGAGGGACAATCTTGTTCAGGTTCCTATGGGGATGAGTCTCTTCTCTACTCCTAGGGACACTGTTGCTGCCACCATGGGGCTCTAGCCCCAACTTTTGAGAAGCTTTCTGAAGCTCCAGGGATGCCCTGTCTAAGGCCAATTGCTCTCTCTTGATTCTGAGCTTAGCTCTCTCAAACTCAAGCAGTTGGCAATTCTTCTCATAAGAGGATGCCCTTTTATGAGAAGCAGAGGACCCTATAGAAGTACCAGAATGATTAGACTCCTGAGAAGGAGATCTTGATCTTCTTGGTAGACTATTAACCCTTCCTGGGGGAGTGAAGAGGGGGCGGGGCCACTGAGGCCTTCCTCTCCTTCAGGAAGAATTAGATTTTCCAGGGGGGAATCATGTTGATCCCCCTGGCCAGCATCAGAGTCTGGGTCATAGTAGTTTTCACTACCTGGCCTTTCCTCTTCTACTGCCCCACCCAACTTGCCTGCCTCATCAGACCCTGGTGTCTTTCTGAGGTCATCTAACAGCAAAGCCTCTATGAGGCGTTGAGTGCTTGCATGTCTCCCTGATTTCAGTCTCCTAGAGGTACACATGTTTCTCAATTCCTGGAATGAGAGATTGTCATATCTAGTGGGCAAGGAGTCACTTACTTCAGGCCTTGCAGACATTCTAGTGTGGTGTATGCACCTACCTACTCTAGTGGATACTGAAACTCTTGAATTGTAGAAAGGGTGTGCTAAACCCTTGACACACAACTCTAAGTTCAGTAGAACTTACTGTATTCTAAACTTGATTTATATGTACCTATGTACCTATAGTGGTTTTCAGTTAGTCATTTCAAAGAGATTATCTTGGAAAGCAATAGCAAGCTTGAATCCAACCGCTGCACACCAATGTGAGAAGTTGGCCTGGCATATGCTGTCCACTAGTTATAGTGGGCGCCTTGCACCAGTCCAAACGACCCTTATTGATGATAGGTTTAAAGACAACCTTTATTGAAAGCTATCCTAGTGGTAGCTATGGAGAGCAGCCTTCATGCTAAGTCTTGAAGGAGTGTAAAGCAGCTTGGTTTACCAGATTATAACCTCTTGAATAACTAAATGAAAGGAGAACCACACAAGATATATATAAAATATATGTATTTATTTCTAAACACTAACTACTAATCTCTTTATGAGATTAGAGCTCAAGATACACAGTATCACAGTATTAAAACAACAGTAAATAGCACAATACACAGTGGGCTCCAGGGGGAGACCAAACCATATACTAAGAAAGTGGTATAAGAACCACGACTTGACTAGACATAGTGCCTAGAGCACGTAGAATCGCTGGGACCCCAAGGAACCACCCAAGGTAGTGACACAGGAGACCCACGGGGGACGTGTGCAGTGTGAGAACACAGCCGCGAGCGCCGTAGGATTCAATGCGGAAAGTCGTGGTTGGAATTTTAAAGTTAAAGGACACTTAGGAGAGGACTTTGAGCAAACCCCTTTAGACTTAAGGGGTTCTAGGGCCAACACCCACGTGAGCACCGGAGTACTCTAGTTACCTCACCCAGGGAAGCCGGGTGCATAGGTGTCAAAAGGTGTCGGGAATCATCGTCGTTTTCAATGGCGATCTGCTGCAAAGTGCTGCTGCCGTGAAGGAGAAAAGTGTCCGGTGTGATCCAAGCCTGGATCGAAGATGTGAGGAACCTGAAAGCAGAGGGGACAGAGTCTGGGTCACTAGCCAGTGACCAGGAGCGGAGCAATCGAATGCCCACCGATGTCGAGTGCTTCAGGTGCGAAGAGGTGATGCTTGACTCTGCAGCCACAGGGTCCTGGAGACATCGACGACAACCATGAGCTGGATTCGAGCTGTCCCACAAAGGATGTTGAGTGCTGGGGTGTCGGTGATCGGATTGACCACAACAAGCCTTGGCAACAGCAACCCACGCTGGAAGAAAAAAGATGCTTCTGTGCGGACCAGCAAGGTCCTGGCGACTCACCAAGTGATGGAGAGTCAGGGCACATCTGGAGCAACCAGGAAAGCCCAATAAAAGTTAGAGTTGCTTTCTTGGGGACCCACAGGTCAACGGACCAGGGATCGCAAAGGGACCTCGAGAGGAATCACAAAATGGCGGCCCACGGAACACTCGTTGAGTGTAGGCCAACAATCTTCGGTGCAATTACTGCTCGCGGTCAGGGCTACAAGTAACCCAAAGCTCAGCTTCAGGGGTTGCCGGAAAGCTGATGCTTCTGCAAATGGTTGCGGTGTCCAGGGGTTCGGGTTGCACGGTCTCCACGAGGGATACGGGCCTCAGACTTGCTGTGGGCACAGATCGACCTCAGAGACCTAGGAAAACCCACCTCCTGTGTGGCAATATTCTTCGGAGTCCGTCGGAGCTCGGAGATGCCAACCGGTCAGTTGCGTTAAAGGTGCCTGCCTTGCAGGGGAGTAACTCCTTTACTCCAAGGGAGATTCTTCAGTTGTCCAGCGTCGTGCAGATCATCGAAGTACTTGGTTTCTGGGATCAGAGTTTAGTCCAGGTATAATCTAAAGTCCAGTAGTCCGGGTTTCCTACTTTATACCCAAGGAAGGGGTTGGACAAACTCTGGGGACCCACCTATGGGAGGGTCAGGAAAGAGGGGTGGCTACACCCATTTCCTTTGTCAAGTTTCGCGCCAGAGCAGGGGCTGTGTGCCCCTGCAACCGGTTTGAGCTGGACTATGCACAGGGACACCAAATGTGCCCCCAGTGCAGACTTCAAAGCACTCTGAGAGTGCACCCACCCAGCCCCAATACACTAAAGCCTGTCTGGGAGATGGTCACACCTCCCTGTGACAGGAAACCTATTGTCCAAGCCTCCCCTGCCGGAGTTTCGTCCAGCAGCAGGAGGGCAGACTTGTGTCTGTGGCTGCAGCATCCATTTTGTGATGCCAGGGCTCTGTTAGCTGGTACCGGGTATATCGGTACTGCCATGTCTCTCCCTCTATAAGGGTGGGATCATACTCCCACACCAGTTACTGGTGTGGGGGTATGATTCCAAGGTGGTTGACACCAAACACGACAGTTTTCCATGCAGCCACTCCAAAGTTAGCATTTACCGTTTGGTTATAATGCACTTAAGAGTATATGGTCTGGCTGCATCACAAACAACCCCGGAACGAAGATTCCGAAAGCTGCAGAGGGGCTCTGCTCATGCATGGGCACCCTCTCACATGAAATCCTTCAGGATTGTTAAGGCCTGCCATAGGGGTGACTGATAGGTTTACATGTGCAGTGATATGGAGAGATGTAGGGAACCTATATCTCAGTAAGGGGTGGATACACCACCTTACACAGGCTGCTGTAGCAGACCTGTTGTGTCATTTTGGATGGCCTCTCAGGAATGGCATAATACATGCTGCAGCCCCTGGGAGGCCTCTGGGGTACCTATGCCCTGGGTACATAGTATATCATATACTAGGGACTCATAAGGGTACCCCAGAATCCAATCTGGAGTGTACCTAAAGTACATGCAATCAATTTAAGGGGATAGCAGATAGGCTGGGGTCCTGAATAGCAGGATCCCAGCCAAACTAAGTCGAAAACCAGCAAAACACCAGGAAAAAAAGTGGGGGCAACCATGCAGTCAGATTCCACCTTCCTACAGCTCCTCCGGGAGGTCCTCAGTGCTCCCGGTACCAGTCTTCTAGACCTGGATAGCACAACATGGCTGCTTCCGACCAGAGACGATTCTGCAGGGGAAGGCAGAACAATAGGTATCCTGTCACAGGGAGGTGTGACCACCTCCCAGAGAGTGTTTAGTGTATTGGGGCGGGGTGGGAGCGCTTGCCAGTGCCACTCAGTCTGCTTGAAGGGCACATTTGGTTCCCTCCTTGCATAGTTCAGTTCAAACCAGCTCAGGAAACCGTTGGCTTCCGGTCTGGTGCGAAACTTGGCAAAGGACATGGGAGTATCCTCCCCACTGTCCAACCCCTCCCCTGGTAGGGAACCCTAAATCGTCCCAACGCTTTCCTTAGGGTACTCAAGGGCTTACCTTATGGTGGGTCCCGAGATTCGTCGTGGGACAAGATTCATTTCAAGACGCCACTTCTTCTTCGACCATCTGGGCACCCTGGACTTCGCTGGACTTCGCTCTGGGCATCAAGGCTTCAACTGGGAAGACTCCTGCTGCTCCTGATCTCATCGCCCTGCTCGTCTGCTGCAACGTCTGTGCCTGTGCTCCATACAGGAACCTTCCAAGGCCTGTGGGCATCCTAGATACCTTAAGGAATCTCCCTTGAAGTGAAGGAGTCACTGGCACCACAACTAAGCTGACCGGTCTGCTGATCCTGGGCTCCCACGGACTCTGAAAGGCTCAGCAACACAGGTGGTATTTCTTTACATCTCTCGAGGCCTGCCCTGTCCTCTCACCAAGTTTGAGGCCAGTATCCGTCGTCGGAGCCGCAGGAACCGAACCCCTGAGTTCCGTGTCAACTTGCAGTTGCAAAGGCTTGTTGACTTTCTTCCACCAAGATCTTCGGGCTCCAAGTAGCCCCCATCTCAAGCATCTCCTGTGACCAAGATCTTCATCCTCACTGCATCACTTGCATCGTGGGTCTGCATCTTTGGTGAGCTGCTCGAGGTCCTCTTGCGACTCCAGTGCCTCCGGCCTGTGGGTCCTCCTGAGGGTCTCCTTTGATTTCTGCAGGCTCCCCTGATTGCTTGGGGCCTGCCCTGACTCCCCTGCTTGTGGTGAGTCACCTGGTCTTTGCTGGTCCCGACACTGTACCTTCTTCACTTTCCACGTTGGTTGCAGTTGCAAAGGCTTTTTTCCTGCTTCTGACGGACACCGACCCCTCAACTCTCGACATCTGACATGGGACAGCTCATGCATGGCTCCTGGTCTTCCACACTCTTGCCTGGTCCGCACAGCTACAGTTTCAAGGTCATCGTCAGCTCTCCTGCAACGCTCAACATCGGTGGGCATTCGTCTTCCGGGCCTCCCGGTCACTTCCAAGTGGCATTGACTCTGTCCCCTCTGCTTGCAGGAACTTTTCATCCTGAATCCACCTTTGGGTTCCACCGCATACTTTCACCTTCTACAGCAGCGGCATCTTCCTGAAGTCCTCCATTGAGTTCGACGGCGGTTTCCGATGCCACTTCACACCTATGCACCCGGCTTCCCTGGTGTAGGTATTTTGGTTCCTAGGGTATCCACGGGTGGGTTGGCTCTCCAACCTTCTGTCTTCCTCAGGGTTTCTTCAGGGTCCACTGGGAAGGGTCCTTCTTCTTCAAATTTGCAACCGTGACTTACACATTGACTTGTATTGAGCCCACGGTTGTGTGCCCACTCTGCACACATCCTCCGAGGGGTTCCTAGTTACTTACCTTGGGTGGTTACTTGGGTCCCCAACACTTCTACGTCTTCTGTGTATAGTCTTGACTTGAGTCGTGGTTTGCATACCACTATTTTAGTATATGGTTTGGTCTCCTCCTGGCGACCACTGTGTATTTGTGCTACTTACCTGTTTCGATTGCAAAGTATTGTGTGCATTGTGTATATCTCCAGCTAGGAGATATGTCTGTGTTAGTGAGTGTCTTATAATAAATACATATTTTTATAAATACACTGTATGGTTCTTTTTCACTTAATCTATACCAATAAGATTATGCTCTGGGAAAACAAGCTGCTTTACACTCCTTCTGGACTAAGCCTGAAGGCTCCTCTCCACAGCTACCACTTAGAGAGCTTTCTAAGGTTGTCTAAGACCACTAAAATCACCATAAGGGTTGTCTGGATTGGTGCAGGGTGCAACACTTACATCAGTGTGCACCATATACCAAGCCAGCTTCTCACACCATATAACACAATGGCTTAGTGGATCCAGTTAAGTCCACATAAAATTGATTGAGCTAAGTGCCTAAAGAAAATAGGAGGAATCCATTGAATGGAAGCTTACTTACTTCTTTTTGAAGAAGATAGAGGAGGGGTTTGTCCTAATTTCTGGGAGCAATGTGTTCCATATTCTTGGTGCTAGACCCGAGAAGGAGCGGTTGTAAGTCTTCTTTTTGTTGAACTTCTGTGGCGTCAGCAGCAGGGAGTTAGAACCTCTTGAGGACCCACTGCCACCCCATAGTTCACTTTTTTCAGCCAGGTAGACAGGTGTGTTGTGGTGGATGGCCTTATGAGTCATGCAAGCTATCTTCAACTGGATTCTAGCTTCAAACGGGAGCCATTTTAGATGGTTGAAGTCAGGGGTAATGTGGTCGAATCTTTTGGATCCTGTGATGAGCCTAGCAGCTGAATTCAGTGAGGCCCGTAGTGGGGCCAGCCTTACTTTGGGTAGGCCTGCCATTGCAGCATTCCTGTAGTCTAAATGAGAGATGACCAGGGATTTAACAGCTAGTTAGAAGTCAGCAGGGGGCAAGAAAGGTTTGATTTTCCTCAGTATATTTAGTTGGTAATTGGCTCCCCTGGTGGTACTGATGTGACCTTACATATTCAGGTATTTGTCTATCGTTATACCTAGAGATCTAGTGAAAACGATCACATGTAGGACACAGCTGAGAGCAGTGAATTGTTTGAACCATTCTTCTATGGGGGCAGAGTGATTGCACGGGGTGATGAGTAGGAATTCCATTTTTAGAGTGTCGAGCATGAGGTCATTGAGGGTCAGCCATTGTTGTGTTTTCAGTAGGGAACAGTTGAACAGTTTGATATCTTCAGGTAAGGAAAGTTTCAGATACAATTGTGTGTCATCGGCGTACATGTGGTAGTGAATGTTTGCGAGCTTCAGAAGTTCAATAAGAGGTTCCATAAGTAAGTTGAATAAGGTGGGTGAAAGTGTGGATCCTTGAGGCACTCCAATTGTGACTGGTGTGGTATCAGACAGGGTTGGATTGACTTTGATTCTTTGTGCTCTATTTTGAAGGAACGAGGCAAACCAGTTTAAGACAGTACCAGATAGCCCCATCCTCTTCTCCAGAAGGTCAATCATATTTTCATGTTTGACCGTGTCAAAAGCCGAGACGAGATCAAGTACTATAAGTAGGCAGGGCTCGTTCTGGTGTGACATTCTTAGAGCGTCATTGACAATCTGTGTTAGAGCCATTTCAGTGCTATGATTGGTTCTGAATCCATATTGATGATGATCAAGGAGTTTAAATTGTTTAACGTGGTCGCAGAGACGTAGGTGTATGTATTTCTCTAATAGCTTTGCTACAGTCGGGATGTTGGTGATTGGGCGGTAATTATTGAGGTCAGACAGGTCCGCATTCATTTTTTTGGGACTAGGCGTGACCTCACCTATCTTTAAGCAGTCGGGATACAATCCCTGAAAGAGAGATGCATTGACAATCTTTGTCCAGATAGGAAGTATGGAGGGGCTCAGCTGGTTGATGAACTTGGTGGGTAGAGGATCATTGAAATGGTTGGAGGGTTTTATTGTCGTTAATATTTTAAGTAAAGCTGCTTCATCTGGGATATCGAGGACACTCCAGGTGGCATTGTTTTTAGTAGTATAGCCAAAAGGAGGGGAACTGACCTGGTGCTGTTCAGGTAGGAGCCTCGGCTGGGCCTGGGTTGGAAGAAACTGTGCAGCGCTATGAAAATCAGATTCAATCCTTCTTGTCTTTCCAGTGAAGTGGGCGGAGAACTACCCGCTGCTTGCCAAGGATCCGGTGTCAGTCGAGTGTTGGTTAGGGTTGCATACTGTTTGTTGTTTGATGATTTTGAATAGTTCCTGGGTCTGTTTTTGGCATTGTCTAGTTGTGCCCTGAAGTTTTCTGTATTGGAACTTCAGATATGTTTATTGTTGGAGCTTCTTGTCAGCCTCAGGTGCTTAGGGTGTGTGATGGAGGGAGAGCTTCTCCATGTTCTTTCAGCAAGTCTTTAATTATGTCTTACCTCATTAAGGCTGCCATTGGAGTGTCGGCTCGGTATTCTTTTTAGCTGTTTAGGAGCAATCGTATCCAGTATGTCTGTCATGGATTATATGTAGTGTTCAGCAAAATCATTAACATTCTTCAAGTTTGAGGGAGGCGGAAGGGTGTTGTTGATAGTAGAGGTTAGATTGTATGGATTAATGTTTCTTAAGTTTCTGGACCTTTGTCTGGGTTTAAGAGGTTGGCTCTTTCTAATTAACATCTTCTCCAGGATGAGGAATGAGGTTAGGTAGTGGTCTGACCAATCACAGGGGATTAAGGATTCAAGTTAAATGGTATTATTCTTAGATATAATTAGATTTAAAGTGGGGCCTCTATTGTGTGTTGGGCCACTACATGACTGGGTAAGGTTGAGGTCCTTGAGGAAGGCCTTGAAAGTGTTCAGTATGGGGTCGTTAGAGTCATTCCAACGTATGTTGAAATCCCAGAGGAAGATATGGTTGGAGTGTGTAGTATCTGTGCATTTCAATGTGGTATTTATTGTATCTTAATGTTCTGTGTTTCCCTTTAATATTGTATGGGTCTGTATTCTAGAATGTATGGTCACTTAGCAACTTGTGTATTGAGTGACCAGGTTTGTTGGACCTGTTGATGGAGCCAGTCCTGCCTGACTCCACTGTCCATGTAGCCAATAAATAACCAGTTTTAAACCTACTCTTTGTGGCTGGTTACTACAAAATATTGGCGCCGATCTTTTGGCTACATGGAGGAGCCCACGTTAGGCTTCATAGGGATGTGAGCTTGTTTCTACTCTTCCCCAGTGAGTCTCAACTTCTGCTTTATGACTGATCGAAAATTGACCGCTGTGCTGGACTTATATCCATGAGGTAGGATTTTTTTTTCTGCCTTTGGACACTCCTGGCCCCTATCAAAAACTTTGGTGTTTACCTTCCGTTGGGCCGAGCGGTTTGAATCTGTCCCGCGCTGCTCCTCGTGCCACTTTGTTCTGCTCCTCGATCCTGTCTCCAGCGTTCCTTTCATGCCACTGGCCATTCCTGTCTGCTGTTCATATATCATCACGTCACACGCACGCATTTCAACGTTGCGGCCATTTTGGAGAGTTGGGAAGCTTTTCTGAGGACTCCACGTCATGCTCGTCACGTACGTCGCGGCCATCTTAGGTCGTTGGGAAAACTCGCTTCATCTCTATGAAGTTCATGTGGTTTTAAAAGCCTCGCATTCACTGAAATTGACATCTGTTATTATCAGCGTTTCGTACATCGCTGCAACATTTTTACTTGCTTGTGCTATCCGGAATGTTTACGGTGATGCACACATCTTTACTCATCATTTGGAAAGATTGTTTCAACTATTTTGTCAGCTACAATGTTTTCTTATTCATCATTCTTTGTGCATTCACGGTGATGCACACACCATTATAACAACGATTTTATCAGCTGCTACGATTTGGTGCTTTCATTCCTTGTGCATTCACGGTGATGCACACACCATTATAAACAGCAAATTTGTCCGCTACTACAATTTATTTTTTATCTTTGGTGCATTCACAGTGATGCACACACCATTCATGCGGAATTAGGCTTTTTAAGCTGGAACGTTGTTTTACAGTGACGTACACTCTTCACCAATTTGATGTTTTCTCACCTATTTCTTTTACAACGTGTGTACTCATTCGCCTTATAGTATACGGTGATGTGCACACCTATTTTACGTACCTCCTTACAAACCAACATATGTACACTGTGAACGTATTTAAAGTTATATATTTTTTGGGGTCTTTCCATCTTCTTCTTACTTGCATTTCACTTTTACATAGTTTCTTTTAGGTATGTGCAACATGCAAGTGGTCAATCCTCCATCTGCTTTTTTAGACTCTCCTGGTGAACCTTCAGTCAGGTGGGAAATCTGGCATGATGCATTTGAAACCTATTTGGGTGCTACTGGCACTTTAAGATTTAGTGCGGAAAGGAAAAAGTGTCTTCTTCTACATTCTCTAGGATTTGAAGGAAGGTCTTTTCTCAAGCATCTACCTCCGCTAACTCAAGAACAATTGCAAGGTATTGATGAATATCAAGAAACGGTCTTCAAATTAAAATCCAGGTTCGATAAGCAACCCAGCCTTATGGTTTTGAGGCATACATTTTTCAAAAGGAAACAAACTGAATCTGAAGATGTGAACTCTTATATTTCGGTTTTACGCAGGCTTGCTGTTGATTGCAAATTTGAAAATTTTATGGATCAACTCATTAGGGACTAGGTCTAAAAAAAAACTCCCTTTGGGTTGTTAATTCAACATTTACATCAAACTCTCATACCACAAACATATAATTATCACCAGATACCAAAATTTCCAAAATATTTATTACTTAGGTTGGTTAAAAAAAGGATGCATTCATGTTTTCCAATAATACAAATCTACAATTAAAATGCATTAAAAAACATCACTACTATAAGATTAAAATCACATATATAACACAAATGTCTCAATATTCATATGAAAACATAATCATATTACAATCCAGTAGTGTCTCATCTCATAATTTCTTCACAAATATTACACATTAGCCCATGAGCTTTTTAAAAAAAAAAACTTTATCCACAAGTAGACCAAAAAGCGACGCGTTTCGGAGGCATACACAGGTCCAACCTCCTTCAGGCTTGCTACTAATCTGTTCCAATAGTGTTATCTACATGAAAACATACATAAAAACAATTCAATATTACAATGTCGATGCATACCTAATTAAAACCAACCCCAAAGACAATCAATATTAATAGCCACATTCTAAAATCTTCGAATCACATTCTAAAATCTGCGAGTCATGTGTTGCAATACTATATTAAATTAATGGCACTGTAAAACTGGTGATAATAAACACAAAAACACAAAACACTCATACATACATACACAGGCATATTGTCAATGCTATGTCTGATTGACTTCTAAATATACTTCACCAGGCTTTATACTATATGCCTGAATATCCATAAATTATCCGGATATATGGAAACAAACCCCATAAACTATTCTGCAACAAGGTCTTTTAAAACAATCCTCCTAAATATATATGCGCAGGGATCACAAGGAATTTCGCTCTTTCTATATTTGTTTCCTTATTAAATATAATATAAGGATACATTTCAACTGAATTATCCCCAGTTGAAACAATAAAGGGAGTCAAAAACCTCCTCAAACTCATATTGTTGATAATGACACTATGTACCCACCAAGATGTATACAGGTCAGTATTCCATAGTAGGAAATCTCCTTTTCTGATCACAAAGGGATGTCAACACCACCTGCAATTCTAGTGACGTAACGAGGGACACGTCTCCACTCTTTTAGGCACTCTGAAATGTAAAGCCCGGTGCACCTGTCATCAAAACAGCTACCTTATATTCAAGTCTCTTTAATCAAAATGCAGTGAAACCCTTTTTTTAAAAAAATTCTTTAAAACCTACCATAATCTTCCTGGCACACAGACCAGTATTTGGTTGTTTGCTGAATTATATTTATTAAATTGTCTTTCCAATTGCTGTTGTTCGAATGTCCTATAAAAAAATCAGATCAAATCAGAAACTCCCCACCGTCTAACATAGAGATCGTGCGCCACCTAATGAATATGACCGTGACTGGGCTGCCACTCAACATATGAGAAAATCATTCACAGTCAAATTTACCTTAATGAATAAAACCATCAACTTGAACTTGAAATCGACATGTACTTCTCATCATTGGCTGTAATTCTGTTAATACGCCACTCGAATAACCTAAAAATAAAAATGTATATAACTCTAATTAGGCAATAACTATGATCGCCAATATAGGTAGACCAAACTAATCCCCCAAATGCTCGCTTCATCCCAATGCGGCCTCTATTATATAGGACTCCCTGCCACATCGCCAAGCATAAATGTGTCGCACTTTGAACTCACCATCTATAGATATCATGCCTTAAAGGCCACACACGTTCCCTGCCCCCAAAAAAAAGAACGCTGCTCATCTAGAAGTGCTGGGTTCTCACAGTTCTGTCTCTACCCCCACAATACTGTTACTTCAATGCCATCAATCTTCATAGACTTAATCTAATAATACATCGATACCAACATACTATACTTTACCGTCCACATACGAATCGGTACATTTAAAAACCACGCAATTTATTTACCTAATGTAAGACGCGCTGCTCATATGGAGATACCGGGTTCTTAAAAATCTATCAGTTCCTAAAGACAACTTATTGCCATGAAACCACCTCTCTCAATGGACTCTAACCACTAATGATGCTCACATCCTGAACTCTTCAAACTACTTGCAGAGACCGTTATTGCACTTACCGGGATTGAAAAAATCTCCTGGGCATACTCCGGACGCAACCTCACTCCCTGCTCTGGCGCTGCCTTTTATACGCCCTACCTAATTAGCGAAATACTCGCGCCAAAAAATGCCCGTATTTTAAACATAAAAAACGGACTGTCCAAATCGTTCCATGTCCGCCATCTTGGAATGGATAAAAAACACGAAAACCGCATAGCCTCCACTTATTGACTACACTAAATCTGTAACCAACCTATAAGCAGGACTAAACGATGTATGGCTGCTATTATGTTCACTCAAAAGATTGCCAATCATAATAATCCTAATTATTTACAGAACATTCAGACCCTTCGAGATCATGCCAATTATAATACTCTTCTTACTGTGCCACAGAAAGCACGAAAACCACCTAATATGCTTCATAAATTCCACATCAATGTCGAACTTCGACATCGAGGTGGGACTGAACGGTATCACCCCACTAACATATTCAATCCCTAAGATCACAATCATCATTCTCCTGATAATCATAACAATAATGAAACACTTCAAAAAAACATTATTACTCATAATGCTCAACTGCTACAAAGACACCCCAAAAAAATGTTTTACCAATTAAACTTCCCTAAATCTATATAGAAAATATAATACAATTTATTATTCTAAATCCAATTTAAAAGTGGATTTATACCACTTTAAATCCTGTACGACAAGGCCTGAACTCAAGAGAGGAATGGGATAAATTGATTAGATGATCGGGTTTATTAGACATGCTGATATGATAGTGTCCATTTATAGTGGACGGGGTTTTTGTTAGTGGAATAATTTCGAGTTAACAGTGACCTTAGAAGATTCAATGTAACAGGCACTTTTAAATTGGATTTAGAATAATAAATTGTTAGTGGGGTGATACTGTCTCAGTCTCACCTCGATGTCGAAGTTCGACATTGATGTGGAATTTATGAAGCATATTAGGTGGTTTTCGTGCTTTCTGTGGCACAGTAAGAAGAGTATTATAATTGGCATGATCTCGAAGGGTCTGAATGTTCTGTAAATAATTAGGATTATTATGATTGGCAATCTTTGAGTGAACATAATAGCAGGCATACATCGTTTAGTCCTGCTTATAGGTTGGTTACAGATTTAGTGTAGTCAATAAGTGGAGGCTATGCGGTTTTCGTGTTTTTATCCATTCCAAGATGGCGGACATGGAACGATTTGGACAGTCCGTTTTTTATGTTTAAAATACGGGCATTTTTTGGCGCGAGTATTTCGCTAATTAGGTAGGGCGTATAAAAGGCAGCGCCAGAGCAGGGAGTGAGGTTGCGTCCGGAGTATGCCCAGGAGATTTTTTCAATCCCGGTAAGTGCAATAACGGTCTCTGCAAGTAGTTTGAAGAGTTCAGGATGTGAGCATCATTAGTGGTTAGAGTCCATTGAGAGAGGTGGTTTCATGGCAATAAGTTGTCTTTAGGAACTGATAGATTTTTTAAGAACCCGGTATCTCCATATGAGCAGCGCGTCTTACATTAGGTAAATAAATTGCGTGGTTTTTAAATGTACCGATTCGTATGTGGACGGTAAAGTATAGTATGTTGGTATCGATGTATTATTAGATTAAGTCTATGAAGATTGATGGCATTGAAGTAACAGTATTGTGGGGGTAGAGACAGAACTGTGAGAACCCAGCACTTCTAGATGAGCAGCGTTCTCTTTTTTTGGGGGCAGGGAACGTGTGTGGCCTTTAAGGCATGATATCTATAGATGGTGAGTTCAAAGTGCGACACATTTACGCTTGGCGATGTGGCAGGGAGTCCTATATAATAGAGGCCGCATTGGGATGAAGCGAGCATTTGGGGGATTAGTTTGGTCTACCTATATTGGCGATCATAGTTATTGCCTAATTAGAGTTATATACATTTTTATTTTTAGGTTATTCGAGTGGCGTATTAACAGAATTACAGCCAATGATGAGAAGTACATGTCGATTTCAAGTTCAAGTTGATGGTTTTATTCATTAAGGTAAATTTGACTGTGAATGATTTTCTCATATGTTGAGTGGCAGCACAGTCACGGTCATATTCATTAGGTGGCGCACGATCTCTATGTTAGACGGTGGGGAGTTTCTGATTTGATGTTCTGATTTTTTATAGGACATTCGAACAACAGCAATTGGAAAGACAATTTAATAAATATAATTCAGCAAACAACCAAATACTGGTCTGTGTGCCAGGAAGATTATGGTAGGTTTTAAAGAATTTTTTTTTTAAAAAAGGGTTTCACTGCATTTTGATTAAAGAGACTTGAATATAAGGTAGCTGTTTTGATGACAGGTGCACCGGGCTTTACATTTCAGAGTGCCTAAAAAGAGTGGAGACGTGTCCCCTCGTTACGTCACTAGAATTGCAGGTGGTGTTGACATCCCTTTGTGATCAGAAAAGGAGATTTCCGACTATGGAATACTGACCTGTATACATCTTGGTGGGTACATAGTGTCATTATCAACAATATGAGTTTGAGGAGGTTTTTGACTCCTTTATTGTTTCAACTGGGGATAATTCAGTTGAAATGTATCCTTATATTATATTTAATAAGGAAACAAATATAGAAAGAGCGAAATTCCTTGTGATCCCTGCGCATATATATTTAGGAGGATTGTTTTAAAAGACCTTGTTGCAGAATAGTTTATGGGGTTTGTTTCCATATATCCGGATAATTTATGGATATTCAGGCATATAGTATAAAGCCTGGTGAAGTATATTTAGAAGTCAATCAGACATAGCATTGACAATATGCCTGTGTATGTATGTATGAGTGTTTTGTGTTTTTGTGTTTATTATCACCAGTTTTACAGTGCCATTAATTTAATATAGTATTGCAACACATGACTCGCAGATTTTAGAATGTGATTCAAGATTTTAGAATGTGGCTATTAATATTGATTGTCTTTGGGGTTGGTTTTAATTAGGTATGCATCGACATTGTAATATTGAATTGTTTTTATGTATGTTTTCATGTAGATAACACTATTGGAACAGATTAGTAGCAAGCCTGAAGAAGGAGGTTGGACCTGTGTATGCCTCCGAAACGCGTCGCTTTTGGTCTACTTGTGGATAAAGTTTTTTTAAAAAAGCTCATGGGCTAATGTGTAATATTTGTGAAGAAATTATGAGATGAGACACTACTGGATTGTAATATGATTATGTTTTCATATGAATATTGAGACATTTGTGTTATATATGTGATTTTAATCTTATAGTAGTGATGTTTTTTTAATGCATTTTAATTGTAGATTTGTATTATTGGAAAACATGAATGCATCCTTTTTTTAACCAACCTAAGTAATAAATATTTTGCCAATAAATTGGAAATTTTGGTATCTGGTGATAATTATATGTTGTTTGTGGTATGAGAGTTTGATGTAAATGTTGAATTAACAACCCAAAGGGAGTTTTTTTTAGACCTAGGGGCCGATTCCGATCTCGGTCGTAGGCTCACCCAATACCATTCGGTCGGGGAAAAAGCCATGTGAAAGCCTGTTTCCCGACCGATCCGTACAGCACACCGAACGAGTAAGTACGATGCGCACAACAGCACAGAATCCGGCCGAGCCGTACTCACCCAAACCAGGTCCTGTTCCCCGACCGAGGCAAATCCGGAAACGCCGAATCGAGTCGCACGGAAGGAAAAATGCAGCTCCGTCCGGCCGAACGAGTACGATGCGCTTCCGTACGCGCCGAACCCGTCGCTATGCACGGCACGTCAAAGCATCCGGGAGAGGCGCACATAAGCTCCGATTCGCGCCACAACACGATCCACGGCTACGAGACGAACACGCCAGCGACGAGGACGAGGCGAAGCGACGAGGACGACGCGAAGCGACGAGGACAACGAGAAGGACGAACGACACGAACCAACCATGAATCCCTTCGTCCCGATCATACCAATATTCTACATTTACTACCGGAACAGGCACGGACGCATACGGCGCAGAAGGTAAGTCAGACACCAACCACAAAACACATACAACACGTACACGACACATCACACACACACAGAGGGATGCAGAATATACTTACACCAGCAACAGCAGCACCATAGGGGCGGGATGCCCATCACCAATGCCACATATGCACACAGGGGCCTGAATGCGCACCACCACCCCTACCCGGGGGGGCAGGATGCCTACCACCACCCTGAGCCAGGGGGGGCTGGATGCCCACCACTACTACCACCCTCACCCAGGGGGGCTGGATGCCTACCACTACTACCACCCTCACCCAGGGGGCTGGATGCCTACCACTACTACCACCCTCAGCCAGGGGGGCTGGATGCCTACCACCACCCTTAGCCAGGGGGGCTGGATGCCTACCACTACTACCACCCTCACCCAGGGGGCTGGATGCCTACCACCACTACCACCCTCACCCAGGGGGGCTGGATGCCTACCACCACCCTTAGCCAGGAGGGCTGGATGCCTACCACTACTACCACCCTCACCCAGGGGGGATGGATGCCTACCACTACTACCACCCTCACCCAGGGGGCTGGATGCCTACCACTACTACCACCCTCACCCAGGGGGCTGGATGCCAACCACCACCCTTAGCCAGGGGGCTGGATGCCTACCACTACTACCACCCTCACCCAGGGGGGGCTGGATGCCAACCACCACCCTTAGCCAGGGGGGCTGGATGCCTACCACTACTACCACCCTCAGCCAGGGGGGCTGGATGCCTACCACCACCCTTAGCCAGGGGGCTGGATGCCTACCACTACTACCACCCTCACCCAGGGGGGCTGGATGCCTACCACCACTACCACCCTCACCCAGGGGGCTGGATGCCTACCACCACCCTTAGCCAGGGGGGCTGGATGCCTACCACTACTACCACCCTCACCCAGGGGGGCTGGATGCCTACCACCACTACCACCCTCACCCAGGGGGGCTGGATGCCTACCACCACCCTTAGCCAGGGGGCTGGATGCCTACCACTACTACCACCCTCACCCAGGGGGCTGGATGCCTACCACTACTACCACCCTCACCCAGGGGGCTGGATGCCAACCACCACCCTTAGCCAGGGGGCTGGATGCCTACCACTACTACCACCCTCAGCCAGGGGGGCTGGATGCCTACCACCACCCTTAGCCAGGGGGGCTGGATGCCTACCACTACTACCACCCTCACCCAGGGGGGCTGGATGCCTACCACTACTACCACCCTCACCCAGGGGGGCTGGATGCCTACCACCACCCTTAGCCAGGGGGCTGGATGCCTACCACTACTACCACCCTCACCCAGGGGGCTGGATGCCTACCACCACCCTTAGCCAGGGGGGCTGGATGCCTACCACTACTACCACCCTCACCCAGGGGGTTGGATGCCAACCACCACCCTTAGCCAGGGGGCTGGATGCCTACCACTACTACCACCCTCACCCAGGGGGCTGGATGCCTACCACCACCCTTAGCCAGGGGGCTGGATGCCTACCACTACTACCACCCTCATCCAGGGGGGCTGGATGCCTACCACTACTACCACCCTCAACCAGGGGGCTGGATGCCTACCACCACTACCACCCTCAGCCAGGGGGCTGGATGCCTACCACTACTACCACCCTCAGCCAAGGGGGCTGGATGCCTACCACCACCCTTAGCCAGGGGGGCTGGATGCCTACCACTACTACTACCCTCACCCAGGGGAGCTGGATGCCTACCACCACTACCACCCTCACCCAGGGGGCTGGATGCCTACCACCACCCTTAGCCAGGGGGCTGGATGCCTACCACTACTACCACCCTCACCCAGGGGGCTGGATGCCTACCACCACTACCACCCTCACCCAGGGGGGCTGGATGCCTACCACTACTACCACCCTCACCCAGGGGGGCTGGATGCCTACCACTACTACCACCCTCACCCAGGGGGGCTGGATGCCTACCACCACCCTTAGCCAGGGGGCTGGATGCCTACCACTACTACCACCCTCACCCAGGGGGCTGGATGCCTACCACTACTACCACCCTCACCCAGGGGGGCTGGATGCCTACCACCACCCTTAGCCAGGGGGGCTGGATGCCTACCACTACTACCACCCTCACCCAGGGGGCTGGATGCCTACCACCACCCTTAGCCAGGGGGCTGGATGCCTACCACTACTACCACCCTCACCCAGGGGGCTGGATGCCTACCACTACTACCACCCTCACCCAGGGGGCCTGGATGCCTACCACTACTACCACCCTCACCCAGGGGGGCTGGATGCCTACCACCACTACCACCCTCACCCAGGGGGCTGGATGCCTACCACCACCCTTAGCCAGGGGGCTGGATGCCCACCACTTCTACCACCCTCACCCAGGGGGGCTGGATGCCTACCACTACTACCACCCTCAGCCAGGGGGGCTGGATGCCTACCACCACCCTTAGCCAGGGGGGCTGGATGCCTACCACTACTACCACCCTCAGCCAGGGGGGGCTGGATGCCTACCACTACTACCACCCACACCCAGGGGGGGCTGGATGCCAACCACTACTACCACCCCCACTCATAGGATGGACAATGCATGACACAACCAGCACACCACAACCTAGGGAATGCAAGAAGAAGACATCCCCCAACACCATGACAAGCGTGTGTAGACTGTGTCAAATGCCTACAACACCGAACATGACTTTGAACATACAATGTGACCCCTAGCACATGTGCCACACATATATGTGTGTGGCACCCACAATGCAAGCAGGCCATGACCATTGTGGCAATGGGGTCCAAACCCCCATCATCACAGTGACCAAAATGTAAGTGTGGGGTCCATAGCTGAAGCACATTTTGAACATTGTGGCAATGGGGTCCAAACCCCCATCATCACAGTGACCAATATGTAAGTGTGGGGTCCATAGCTGAAGCACATTTTGAACATTGTGGCAATGGGGTCTAAACCCCCATCACCACAGTGACCAAAAGGTAAGTGTGGGGTCCATAGCTGAAGCACATTTTGAACATTGTGGCAATGGGGTCCAAACCCCCATCATCACAGTGACCAATATGTAAGTGTGGGGTCCATAGCTGAAGCACATTTTGAACATTGTGGCAATGGGGTCTAAACCCCCATCATCACAGTGATCAAAATGTAAGTGTGGGGTCCATAGCTGAAGCACATTTTGAACATTGTGGCAATGGGGTCTAAACCCCCATCATCACAGTGATCAAAATGTAAGTGTGGGGTCCATAGCTGAAGCACATTTTGAACATTGTGGCAATGGGGTCTAAACCCCCATCACCACAGTGACCAAAAGGTAAGTGTGGGGTCCATAGCTGAAGCACATTTTGAACATTGTGGCAATGGGGTCTAAACCCCCATCATCACAGTGACCAAAAGGTAAGTGTTTACAAAGAAAGAGGTGCAACTGCCAAACTGCATGGATGATTCCTGGTCACAGAACAACAAACACATCAGTGGCAAAGTAGTGTATGTGTCCCATTGCAACATAAATTGGGGGAGCAAAATACTGCAGTGCAAATAAGACATACCTTTGGCCATGTGCAGACAAACAACACCCATGGGGGCTGACACCGTCAACAATCATCAATGACACAATGACAGAAGTGACCATCAGAATGCAGACCCACATATTTGCACCAATGGGCACACAAATGCAGATACCCTGTGGAGACTGCAGATGTGAGGTGAACAGATACCATACCATGGCAGCAATGGGACACACAAACCATGATCATTGTGCTGACCGATGACCTAGGAGTCCCAGGGACAGCAGGGGAAACCCACCAAACTACATACAGCCAATGGCACACCCAAGATATGCCAATGCAGTGGTGCAGATGCACAAACACAAACAGGCAGACCCACACTGCACATCATACACAACAGGTGAGGGGGTGCCAGTGTCCCCAGGCAACCACACAACACATGAGGAGACCTGAATACCAATCATACAGATGTGCATACAGTGCCACACAAAGGTAACTCATGGATCCAAATCCCCTATGTGGGCAAGCAGGCATTGTCAGATGAGAGGGAGCACAAATCACACATGTCACACAGGCACGTAGGGACAGCAACTGACACACCACAGCACCACCCCCAGGGCCCCCACAATGTGGTGACCCTGGGCTGCATTACAATCTCACTGTGATGACAAAGCTAAATGTGGTTCACACTGTGAACCACAGTCATGTGTCCTGAGCAACTAACTACCATCACACCTACACAAGCACAAATCAAACAGCATGGCCAGTAAGCCAAGGCCAACATGGAGGCAGGGGCCTAGCCGGGCAACAACTCTCATCTGCACACACTCAACACCACACCCTCGACCTCCAACAATGTGCAGCAGTGAAGCACACATGCACTGGTGACATTGCACATGCACCCATGACTATTCCAGGGTGGTGGGTGGGAACCAAGGTGCAGAAACACATCACACATGGCCACTCAACAAGACTCCTGAATGTCTGACACACTGCACACTACGCTGTACATGGACATGACGGCAATACCACACCAACCAATGGGATCCCAGCCACAGTCACACACCAATGAAGAAGCCAAGGTCACCCACAAAGAACACACATAGACAACAACCAACATTGCAGCCCGGACCCTGAGGAGTGCCAGCAGTCACACACACAACGTGTCACAATCACTGAAAGATAACACAAACTGGAAATCACATGACAGGGGCAAACAACAAGTGCCAAGGGGAAACCTGACTGTGACCCATCTGCGTCTGCACACAAACTCAGCCCTGACAGCAAACACACCTATGGGTGACACCCTGATGACCAGTAATGTGCCATGCACCCACATCACAGAGAACCCAGGGCGAAGACTTTGGGTGAACATAGGTCAACTCAGCTAGCATCACAAACAGGTACAACACTAGGGATCACAGCATGCACAGCTAAACGGAAGTGAACACACAGACATGCACATACAACACACACCTTGGGCGCAGGCAATGTCACAGGAGTACACACTGCCATGAGGGGACTCCACTCCTGTGTGAGGAAAGCTGTGCCATATGTTGCCTCAGTAGGGCCCCATCATGTCAGCTGAGCACTTGGTCACACAATCAACAATTAGCACCAAATGAGGGCTCCCGTAACATCAGCCTGGTCATGGAAGTGCCAACGGAATCATCAGCACAGATCCAACACACTTGTATAGCAATGTTGCACTGACAACACAGATGAGTCCTTCCCCATTGATGCCCAAACCTGCATGTCCACTGGAGATGGCCACACGGTCAGGGAAGTAGACGAATTGAACAATGGCAGGCACAACAGATGTGCAGGGGTGGAAGCCACAGATGTGAAATGGGCAATCTAAGTAGGAAATCCCATTGCCAAATACTGAACACATGACACCCTCAGATGCTGCTATGGATGACATGGATACACCACAGGATAGGACACATTCCCCCTGGACCACATGGGTTCCTGCACAGTAACACTTCATTATCATGAGACCAAAGATCACCATCACTGCAGCAAGGGCATGGTTAGCATCATCAACATCATGTACATCAGAAGCAAAAGCACTAGAGAACAGAAAGTTGCTTTATTCAGCATATGTGGCATTAAAAGTAGAAGTCCGGTAGAAAATAAACAAAGGCCAATGGCCAGTCCATCAACAAAGTCACAAGTGGGTGACAGTGGCAGATGCCACCCTACACATGCCTGCACAAAACCAGGGACAATCCACTAGGAGGGGCAACCGGGGGTAGGCCAGGCACCGCAGGGACAGGATCAGGGCTCACCAGGAGGAAGCAGGGAAGGGGTGGTGGGTGCTGGAGAGCCACTGACAACTGCAGTGGAGGTGTCTGACATGGTGTGTGCCGGCACAACTGGGGGCATGGCTCAGATGTTGTGGGTGCCGGCACGACTGCAGTGGACCCTGCAGATGGAGTGGACAGGTCCGCCACTGCAGTGCCCAAGTCAGACAGGGTGGTAGTGGACTCCACTGCAGTGCCTACCACCAGGGGAGGAGAATGGGGAACAGGCAAGGTGGGCTGGACAGAGGGGAGGACACCCTCACCACATCAGTGGCACAGACAAGCGCAGCGGGGGTGTGGTGCCGGGAGAGCAAGTGGCAGGGGGAGAAGGCCGGATCCTCTTGGGGATGGTATATCTGTGGGTGGGGGAACCTGGGGCAGGGTGTGGTGGGGGCACCTGTGGAGTAGGGGCCTGAGGGATGGAGGAAGGAGACCTGGTGCTTGAGCTGCAGGGCGGCGGCGGGGTCTTGCTCTTACCACTCCGGGGGACTTGCGGGTGGGGGCCTCAGTCTGTCTGCGCCTGGGGGAGGGTGTCCGGGGGCGAGGGGCACTCTGCTCCGTGTGGGGGCTTCCTCTTCCCCTGGATGCTGGAGCAGCTGGATCGGAGGGGAAGAGGCCGAGGTCACTGAGGAAGAGGCGCTGGGTCTTTGGGGTTGCAGGTGAGGCAAGGGAGGCAAGGGAGGGTGCTTTGGAGGGAGAGGCAACTGAGGACTGCGCAGTGCCCGTGGATGCGTGGGTGTGTACCAGGGCCCCATCCCCTGTGAGTCTGGTTTCAGTCCCCTGACTGTGCGTGCGTGTGCGTTTTGTTTGTGGCGTGTGTGTCTGTGTGCTGGACGTGTGTGTGCTGGTGTGTGCCTGTGCCGGTGTGTGTGTGCTTGGGACGGGTAAGGTGCTGGGGAGTGTGGATGGAGCAGAGGCAGGAGGGGTGAGGGACTGTCTGAGGAGGGACACTGCTGCCGTCAGGGAGGAGTCCATGGACCTATTGCCCCTCTGTAGGTCAGACATGCCCGTTGAGATGCCCTCCATGAACGACACCAGCTGAGTCAACAGAGCGGTGTGCGCATGGAGGACACTCAGCATGGCTGTCTGCCCTACATGGAGCTGGCGAAGGAGGTACACAGACTCCTCATTCAGGGCAGCAGGGGACACAGGGGCAGGGGGTGCGGTGCCTGGCCCAAAGGAGACACGCTCCCGAACATGGGAGCCTCCACGGACCTGGGGAATGGGAGCCGATGGGAGGGCGGTGGTGGTGCTGGTGGTGGCGGGGACAGCAACACTAGCTGGGGTGTGGTGGCTGCTGACACCCGCCTCCATAAGGGAGTCATCCTCCGAGTTGCTCTGGTCCTCAGCTGAGGTGGATGGTGCTGAGGACTCCTCGGTGTGGCTCCCTCGCCCTCCGTGCCACTGGGTCCCTCCGACCACTCCTCGGCTGCTGACCCAGTCTGGCTCTCTGGCTCCTCCTGGTCCGTGGAGCTGTCCCCTTCCGTGGCCGTGGATGTATCTGCAAACAATGGGGAAACAGACAGACATCAGTCACCTGCACCAAACGCACACACCACTGTGAGCACAGCACATTACAGAGCAAGCCCTGGCATCATTAGTTGTACATTGCTAAAAGTGCCCTAACTGAACAGGAGAAGCCAATTGTCAGTCTGATGCCAAGCATGGCACTCACATCCCACATGGCCTTGCACCCATCTGTCTGGTGTCTGTTGGATTGCAACACCCCAGTGTGGACACATGCACCAAGTACACAGTAGTTGGACAGTGCAGAGGACACGGTGTGGCATGTGGACATGCACACATCACAGCTCTTGCCACTGAGTCAGTACAGGTTTCCGGATGAAAGGGATGCCCAGAGTCAAATAGGAAATGCATGTGATGCATACCAGCGACAGACACCATGATGCACCCATGTCCTGATAGCCATCGCCACAATGGTGTGCATTTAGCAATTGTCACTCCCCTGCAGGACCACCAATAAGTTGACACATGCCATGGCAGAGGCATGACTGCTAAGTCATACATCACTGTCTCAGTGATGTATGACTTGGCAGCCAGACAACAACACTATGCACTGTGTCACAATAGTAGGTCATGGGGAATGCAAGTCCTGGAGCTGCACAAGTGCACATGTACATCCCCCACACAACACATCATCTTAACCCTCATCTGTCCAGGTCATACCTATTGGACATATGGGAGACCTGTGACACTACCCTCTGAACCTGAGCCCCTCACAATCTGCTGTGAATGGGGAACAGCTGCCTGAACTTCACATTCGCATACCCCAGTCTGCACGGGCAGCTGATCAAACACCTATGTGACACACAAGTATCGTCTCCTATGGTCACATCTCCAGGGGCATGCTGAGCCCCTACCAAGAAACACCCCAGCAGTCCTGGCAAGTAATCCACAGCACACTGACACAGAGGCAGACACCTGAGGGGTCAAATCACTGCGCACAATGTGTCAGCTGATACACGGGAGTGGGAGTACAGAGTGCATTGCATGGCCTGGAGTAGGCATGACTGTCCTGCTCCACATGAATGAGGGATGAGCCCTGGACAGTGGATAGCTGGCTATGTATGTGTGACACACATAATCTGCACACTCCTGGGGCCCAAACATTGTTCCCACCCGCTGCATAGGCGTGTGCCACATACCCCAGGCACATGTGGTGGCTCAGCTCAGCAAGTGGACCGCATATCAAAGCAACACGCAGATTACATGTCCGAACACAGGCGTTGTGTGAACAATGGACCCACCCATGATGCCCACAACAGAGTTAGGGAAACAGATGCTGTCCCCCACCTTTAGTGAAGCAAACTGCAAGGACACAGTCCCAAGTGACACAATTCCCTGAATGTAAGGGCCACACCTGGGTATCAGATGAGCAGTGGGCAGTGCACAATAGAGGGACATGGCTCCTGGACAACATGACTGCTGCACTGTGGCAGTTGAACCAGGCCAGAGGAGGGCACAAAGCATGTAATACAGAGTTCACAGTGCAGTCTTTGACTCACCCCTCCTTGCTGCTGTCTGGCCTTCAGCTGCCCATCCAGGTCTGGAAACACCACTGCCAGGATCTGGAGCATGTGGGGGTCAGGGTCCGTGTTCCGCCCCTCCTGCGA
Organism: Calotriton arnoldi; assembly: GCA_963921515.1. Taxonomy (NCBI): domain Eukaryota; kingdom Metazoa; phylum Chordata; class Amphibia; order Caudata; family Salamandridae; genus Calotriton; species Calotriton arnoldi. Next base: position 1,378,021 of record CAWUFW010001323.1, on the reverse strand, counting down.
GGAGGCGACAGCTTCAGCTGGACCCGTGCAATCCTCCGGGTCCAGCCCCGAAGGTCCTGCCACCTCTTCTGGCAGTTGCGGATCCGGCGCTTGTAGACCCCCACGGACCGGACAGCCCGGACGATGTCCTTCCAGATCTCCTGCTTCCGATGGGCATTAACCTGTCAGGATGACAAAGTGAAAAGGCCATTACTACACATGCAACATATCCGTGCATGACACAGTTGTATATACATGTCTCAATCACAGGGGCACATGATGTACACAGGCAGTGCAAAGCTGCCCATGGACAGTTTGCCAGACGTCACTACATGGTATCATTGCATGGGAAGTAAAACCTTGTTCAAATGCACTGTCACTGCACCATACCTGTCCAGTGCATGTCACTACACACTATGGGGGTGACAACTACTCAGTGAGCCTGCTAGCCAGTAGCGTGCAGACTTTCAGCCTTGCTAGTCAGACAATATGCACATTCAGAAAGGCAGTTCACAGAACACTCACCTGCTCCCCTGGTGTCCCATACAGCTTGCTGTACTGTGGAAGTAGGCTGTCCAGCAGGGCCTGGTTCTCCTCAAGGCTGAAGGCTGGGGCTCTCTCCACAGTACGTGCCATTGCAGGGTCCAGAGGGGCAGAGACAGCAGCAGTGCAGTGGCAGATGTCGTCCTGGAGCATGTAGTGCAGGCAAGTGAGCTCTCAGGGGAACAGCCAGCAATATATATGTGCTGGAGAGGCAGATACTGTCCCTTGTGTCCAAAGTGATAGGTCCAAGTCGTTAGCATCTTCTGAATCTGGCCAATCCATGGAATAGCAGCACCAAAACACGCCCACAGCATCCTTCAAATTTTCAACTTCATGACATACATGATTTTGCAACATTGTTGTGGGTGACCAACTGATTTTCCAACAACCGACTCGTTCGAAATTCGAAAACGCGTCCGTTGCCAGGCAAGGCCATTGTCAATGGGTGCGCACCGATCGGTCCATTGCGGTACAACGCGTACAGGGGTACAACGCATACCCGCACACATTGAATGCAATGGGCCGGCCGGGGGCACCGATCGGTCCATTGCAGTTCAACGCGTACAGGGGTACAACGCGTACCCGCACACATTGAATGCAATGGGCCGGCCGGGGCACCGATCGGTCCATTGCGGTACAACGCGTACAGGGTACAACGCGTACCACGACACATTGAATGCAATGGGCCGGCCGGGGCACCGATCGGTCCATTGCGGTACAACGCGTACAGGGGTACAACGCGTACCCGCACACATTGAATGCAATGGGCCGGCTGGGGGCACCGATCGGTCCATTGCAGTTCAACGCGTACAGGGGTACAACGCGTACCCGCACACATTGAATGCAATGGGCCGGCCCGGGGCACCGATCGGTCCATTGCGGTACAACGCGTACAGGGGTACAACGCGTACCCGCACACATTGAATGCAATGGGCCGGCCGGGGCACCGATCGGTCCATTGCGGTACAACGCGTACAGGGGTACAACGCGTACCCGCACACATTGAATGCAATGGGCCGGCCGGGGCACCGATCGGTCCATTGCAGTTCAACGCGTACAGGGGTACAACGCTGCACTCGCACACATTGAATGCAATGGGCCGGCCGGGGCACCGATCGGTCCATTGCAGTTCAACGCGTACAGGGGTACAACGCGCACCCACACACATTGAATGCAATGGGCCGGCCGGGGCACCGATCGGTCCATTGCGGTACAACGCGTACAGGGGTACAACGCGTACCCGCACACATTGAATGCAATGGGCCGGCCGGGGCACCGATCGGTCCATTGCAGTTCAACGCTGCATAGGGGTACAACTCGTACCCGCACACATTGAATGCAATGGGCCGGCCGGGGCACCGATCGGTCCATTGCAGTTCAACCCGTACAGGGGTACAACGCGTACCCGACACATTGAATGCAATGGGCCGGCCGGGGGCACCGATCGGTCCATTGCAGTACAACGCTACAGGGGTACAACGCTGCACCGCACACATTGAATGCAATGGGCCGGCCGGGGCACCGATCGGTCCATTGCGGTACAACGCGTACAGGGGTACAACGTGTACCCGCACACATTGAATGCAATGGGCCGGCCGGGGGCACCGATCGGTCCATTGCAGTTCAACGCGTACAGGGGTACAACGCGTACCCGCACACATTGAATGCAATGGGCCGGCCGGGGCACCATTCGGTCCATTGCAGTTCAACGTGTACAGGGGTACAACGCGTACCCGCACACATTGAATGCAATGGGCCGGCCGGGGGCAACGATCGGTCCATTGCGGTACAACGCGTACAGGGGTACAACGCGTACCCGCACACATTGAATGCAATGGGCCAGCCGGGGGCACCGATCGGTCCATTGCAGTTCAACGCGTACAGGGGTACAACGCGTACCCGCACACATTGAATGCAATGGGCCGGCCGGGGGCACCGATCGGTCCATTGCAGTTCAACGCGTACAAGGGTACAACGCGTACCCGCACACATTGAATGCAATGGGCCGGCCGGGGGCACCGATCGGTCCATTGCTGTTCAACGCATCACTGTACATGTGACTGGCATATGTCAGCATGCCTGTCTCAGATGGACATATGCCAGCCACAGATAGCTCCCAGGGACTGAGGGGCACACCTACATCACGACAGCCTGTCCAAACTTTATCATAAGGCATGTAAGGCTGCATTTCCTATTGTGTGTATGTTGGTGTACATGTTGTCCTGTGGGTGTCACCTGTGGGCAGCCACCCCCAGGCTGTGCACGTGTTCATGGGGACAGGATCCTGGGTGTTACGTGTACATGACCACTGTGATGTGCAACTGTTCATATCTTTGCATGTGCCATGGTCACATTTCACGGTGGTGTATGTGTATGTCATGTCACATACCCCGTGAGTCCCATGTGGGACGGTATGTTTGAGCCAGGGTGTCCCAGTGGCACAATAGTGATGGTCCTCCACAGTCTTTGTGCATGTAGTGTTTACAATGTCTCTGATTTCATGTGCACAATGGGAGACAGTCTCCACATCCACGTTGTGTGTGCATGGACTTTGATGTTGTGCGTGTGTGTGTCACAGACGTCCATGTCTGTCCTGCCGTGGCAAGTGGGACCACTACCTGTGGGGGTCATGGTTGTTTTGCTGTGGTGTATACATGATACTCCATGTAATGCCAGTGTCCATGTGGCAATACAGGGTCCCTGGGAATGTACCTGTCGTTGAGCTGTGGTGCCTGGGGCACATCTGTCCTCACATGTCACTGTGGGGGTGATTGTGACACGGCAGCAGGAGATGGGAACTGTGACACGGCCTCATGATATCCAATGGGCCAACCTGGGACTAATTGATGCCACTTGTTGGACCGTGTTGACAGATGTTGGCCATGTGTGTACCATACATGTCCTTACGGAACTGCACACTTCATGTAGTTGTGCCTCATAATGATGTATGTTGGGATATTGAGTGTGTTCAATGCCGCATATGTGGGGTGACTGACAATCTTGCTTACTTCTCCTCTGCACTGCAGGGCTCCTGCTGTCCATCGACCATTCCCAGACCTGGCAACGATGGTGGAACGGGACAGCATCCGACGGTACCGCTTCACCAGGCAGCTGATTGAGGATTTGGCAGTGCAGTTGTCCCCACATTTGCAGCCTGGCCGGCCGTATCCTACAGCGCTGACCCCCAAGGTGAAGGTGATGGCAGCCCTACACTTCTTTGCCACCGGTACCTTCCAACATACTGTGGCGACTGCTGGTGGGATGTCACAGACCATGTTGAGCCGTGTGCTCCGCGATGTTTTGGCGGCAATGTTGCTATTCCTGAACCGGTACATCTATTTCCCTAGACTGCGATGACTCACTGACGTGAAGAGTGACTTTTATGCCCTGGGGAGGATGCTGCATGTCATTGGCTCCATTGATGGGACACATGTGGCTTTGGTACCACCACAGGCCCAGGAGCAGGCTCTACAGGAACCGCAAGCACTACCACTCGGTCAATGCACTGGTGGTGTGTCTTGCAGACATGACCATCACACACGTGTGTGCCCGTTTCCCTGGTTCAGCACACGATGCCTTTGTGATGAGGAGTAGTCGCATCCCCAGGATGATTGCAGAACCAGCGTGCCAGGCTTGTCGGTGTGTACTGACTTTGTGCCATTGTGTGTGATCTGATCTGTAGTATTCCGCCCACTTTTCCAAGTCAGCTAATGTGCACTTGTCTGTCCGTAGGTGACTCGGGATACCCCAACATGCCGTGGTTGCTGACACCCCTCAGGAACCCTGTGACACCAGCCCAGATGCGCTACAATGAGGCACATGGTCGGACCAGGAGAGTGATTGAGCGGACATTTGGTCTCCTGAAGAGCCGCTTCCGCTGCCTGGACAAGACCGGAGGGTCCCTCCCATATGCCCCTGCGAAAGTGTGCAAGATTATCATCGTCTGCTGCATGCTCCACAACCTGGCAGTGCGGAAGGAGTTGCCTCTCATCCAGGATGACAATGACCAACATCCGCCACCTATGGAGGATCCTGGCCTGGACCACGATGCCAGTGACGATGATGATGATGATGATGAGGGTGATGTCCGCACACAGCTCATCACCAACTTCTTTAGCTGAATGTGAGTATCCTGAGGTGTCATGTCAATGATGTGAGTTGGCATGATGTGTAGGTGGTGCTCTGGTGCTGTTGGAGTGTGTCCATGGGCTACTTGACTGGATGTGTGTTGCGATGTGTGCTTACAGGTGGTCTGTACTCCCCAACAGTGTTGACATGCTAACTTGGTTCTGGGTGGGTATCTTGTAACATGTATTGTGCATGAGTTTTGCTGTTCTGTCCTGTACTCCATTGCTTTTGACTGTGTGTCATTTCTGTCCTTCACAGGGTACTTTCAGATTCGTTTGGTCAACTGTGTCCACCGACGACGTGATTGCACTTCCAGGGTGGTAGCTGTTGTGTCCCTACAGGTGATGTGCGCCACACCCATGGACTTCCTTCCGTCTACAGTTGTTGACTGTGTGCCCGCTGCCAGGTGGGATTACCTTGCATCTGTAGTGGTTACGACATGTTGCAACTGTGTAATAAACCTGTGCTTCACTTTGTGATGTGCGTTGTCTGTGGTCACACATTTGACTGCCATTTGCTTACTGCACCTGTGGGCTACTTGACTACAACTGGGAATGGGTGTGGTGTCTGTGCATTGCACCGTCTTCCCTGGCAACATCAGTGTAGGCAATGAGTCAGATGGCCTAGGTGTGTATGTGTTGTGTAGCCCTGGTGGTGTGTCTCCCTCATATGTGTCACGTTGCCTTTACTCACATGCCTGTGTTGTCCTTGCTGTTGCAGTTCGCATACACAGTGTAATTTTGCAGTTCATCATCCCCATAACAGCACCCACGTTGGAATCACAACAGAGGCAAGTATGGTGTATTAGTGTGTTTATTGTGATACATTTGTGTGAATAGTGCATAGGATGGGTAGTGCTGTACATAAATCTTGCAATCCGAAGTTCCTAGGTGAATTGAAAGTCCTGGTAGACAGAATCCCCAGTATCGGGGCCACAGTTGTCTGACACATTGGTCCAACTTGTACTCCCCATGCAATGTGTGGGAGTAGTGTTGCCGTCAACAGGGTGAACAGTCTGTGCACAAAGGTGAACATCCAGAACAGGTTCAGGCTTCCTGGGAGTTGCGCTTTGCCATCGGCCTCTCACTTGCCCCTCCTCGGACGACCCCTCTTCTTGGGGGGGGGGGGCCCTCAAGTACAGGCTGCTGCGGTGCAGGGGACTCTCCACCAGAGTCATCCTCCCTCCCTGTGGCAGTTGCAGTTTGTTCGGCACCAGATGTTGTTGGCACACAGGGAGGTGTGGACTGGTTGCTGTTCATCTGGCGGAGGCATTGTAAAATGTCCCTGTGCACCGCCGTCATCTCATGCAGTGCATCCCACTTGGACTCCACGCGGACATGTGTGAGTCCACGCGGGACATGTGTGACTCCACGTGGGACATGTGAGAGTCCAAGCGGGCATGATGGGCAGCCTGCTGCTGTTTCATGTCTCTGAGGAGCCCCACTACCTGGCTGAGGTCTCGGTGCTGGACTGGTACGCATCAGCTATGCGTACCAGTTGTGGGTCATCATGCACACCAGCAACCTCTGCAAGCAGCGACCTCTGTCTCCCACCACTCCCACCACCCCTGCTGACATGTGCAGTGCGTGCAGTGGCACGCACAGATGACCCTGGTCCGCCTTGGGGGTTGGTGGTGGTGGTGGTGTCCATGGCCCCAGGTTGGTCCAGGGTCCCTGTGCTGGTGTTGCTCCTTGTTCTGTCCATGTCGGCAGGGATGGTATTTGTGGTGTCAGTCGTTGGAGGGGTGGGTGCAGGGGGTGCAGCTGGTGGTCCTGCTGGTGCTGAAGCTGGTGGTCCTGCTGGTGCTGCATGTAGACTTGCACCGGATGTGCCAGGTTGGTTTTCTTCGTCCGAGGAGGGCAGAGGCTGTACGACGCCAGTGAGCTCCGCATCCTCTTGAGCCTGGGACTGGGACTCCTCAGCGTCTGCTGCTCTGTCCCCATCATCACCTGTTTTTGGGAGACACACACAATGTATGTTATGTTTCTGCAGGCATCAATGGTTGACACACATGACAGTTGTGACTGTGCCTCTGGGTGCGGGCCTGTACATTGCATTGTCCTAAGTCGTCACAGTCAGGGGTTGATATTGGTGTGGCACATTGTCCTGCATTATTTGGGCATTTCTATGTATTTTTTGGGGTGTGAACATGGTCTGCATTGGTTGTGTTTGGTTGACAGCCGGCCCTCCTTCCCACCCACCCAGCCAGTCAGTTATCCCACCATGGACTGTGCTTGCATTGCAGGGAGTGGAAGTTGTCTCTCAGGATGTCAGTCAGTGGTGTCCTGCTGTTTGTTGGTGCACAGTTGCCAGCAGGGCCTTGTGCTCCCCACAGCAGTAGCCAGTGTCAGCCATCTTGTGAGTCCTTCTCCACTCCCTGTGATGTGAGCATGGTTCAGGGTGGTGTTGATGGGACAGTTGTGGGGGTGAGCTATGTCTGTGACTACGACTCCCATCATGCTATTGCCTCCACCCCACTTCCCAGCATTCCCATACTTACTTGCTTTTGTGGGGAGTTCAGTGTGTGTGGGTGTGAGAGCAATGGCAAGATGGCTGACAGTGGTGTCCTGCTGTTGGTTGGTGTGCAGTTCCCAGCATGCCCTTGTGCTCCCCACGACACAGCAACAGTGTCAGACATCTTTGATGGGCCTTTCCACTCTCTGTGGGATGTGCATGCGTGAGTGTGAGCTTGCTGGGCCATGTGGTGGGGGATGTAGAGCTGTGACTACGACTCCCATCATGCTATTGCCTCCACCCCCTTCCCAGCATGCCCATGCTTCCTTCCTTTTGACTCTGCTTCCCTGTGGGGTGGGCTGGCTGTGCTGACAGGATGGCTGGGAGTGTTGTCCTGGCAGTTGTTTGGCTAAAAGTCCCAAGAGTGTCCCTGTGCTTCACACAACATAACCCAGGGTGGTGGTTCTTTGTGGGATCTTGTGTTAGGATGGGGGCATTGCATTCTACCAGGTGGGTTCTGTGGAGTTTGTGTTGGGGGGGTGTGAGGGGAGGTGCTTGTGACTATGGTCAGTGCTGCAAGTCCTCCTTCCCACCCACCCAGCCAGCCAGTTATCCCACCATGGAACGTGCTTGCATTGCAGGGAGTGGAAGTTGTCTCTCAGGATGTCAGTCAGTGGTGTCCTGCTGTTTGTTGGTGCACAGTTGCCAGCAGGGCCTTGTGCTCCCCACAGCAGTTGCCAGTGTCAGCCATCTTGTGAGTCCTTCTCCACTCCCTGTGATGTGCGCATGGTTCATGGTGGTGTTGATGGGACAGTTGTGGGGGGCAATATGTGTGACTGCGACTCCCATGATGCTATTGGCTACACTGTCTTGGCCAGCATACACAGAATTCCTTCCTTTGAGTGGTCTTCACTGTGTGTTGGTGTTGTTGTGGTGGCTACATGTCTGGATGTGTTTGTTAGTTCTATTTGTGCCACTGTCTAGCTGTAGTTGTAGTTGTGTTTGTACATGTGATGGCACAGTTGGATGTGACTTTTTTGATGGCATGTGTTGTGTTTATCTGACTGACATACACATTTTGGGATGATTCTGTTCTGGTTGCTGTGTAATTGCTATGAGTGCATGGTTTGACTCTCCCCTTGACAGTGATGTGTGTGTGTTTTGTGGCAGTATATTGTGTACATTTGTTGTGTACTCACCAGGCTCTGGGATGTCCTCTAGTCCATATACGCTCACTGGCGGAAGGATGGCCCGCACCTTCTCCTCCCAGGGCCTGAGGTATATTGGCTTGGCAGGAGGGCCACTGCCGGTGTATTGGCTGTTGATGTAGTCTTTCTTGAGCAGGTCCCGTACCCTCCTGCGCACGTCATACCACCTGTTCTGGATGTCGCTCTTTGTGCGCCGACATGGTGATTGTGCGTTCACCCTGTTGATGATCCTCTCCCACATCTTGGTTTTCTGGGAGATGGGGGTCTGTTGGACCAGTGTGCCAAACAGCTGTGGCTCTACCCTGAGGATCTCGTCTACCATGACTTCCAATTCACAATCTAGGAACTTGGGATTCTTCTTGGGGGGCATGGTGATGGGTGGTGATGGTGAGTGATGTGTGTGTTGGTGTGCAGGTGAGGGTGTGTGAGTGTGTGTTTTGCTGGGTGTATGTGAGGTAGGTATTTGTTGGTGTGCTGATGGTGTGTGGCTTGTGTGAGGGATGAGCTGTGGGTGTGTGGTTGCTTTCTCTTGGGTGCTGGCAGTGGAATGGCATTTGCAAAGGATCATGGTTGTGATTTGTGTCCTTTATATGGGTGGAGTTGTGGGTATGTCTTTGTTCTCTGTCCCCACCCCCCAGTATTTATTGGCTTAGTAATTGCTTGTTTGGCCTTTTTTTGTGTGATTTTTCCTTTGTACTGTCTGTGTATGTTGGAAACGTTCTTGTGACCGAGTCGGACCCTGCATTTGTCTCGTACGGTGTTCTCCGTTTCGTTCACGCTGTGTTTGTGCAGTTTTCTATGCTGCGTACGCGTCGGTCGCGGTGTTTTGGGTTGCTTCGGCTCGGTTTTGTATGCGTGTCGGTCGTACGGCATGGCCTCCGTCCGACTCGCTCGTGGTTTTCGCGCCTTGCATCGTACTTTGCGGTTTGGAGTTCGCGTGTACGTTTCGGTCGGATTTGTTCCGGGTGCGTGTCGGTCGGTTGGATTCGCGTGTTTTTCCGACCGGATTGCTGTTTTCCGTGCGGCTCGGTCAGTCGACTTGGGTTCGGTACGTGTCGGTCGGATTTTGCACGCCTTGCATCGTACTTGGCGTGTCGGGCGCCACAGGTACGTGTCGGTCGGTATAATTTCCGGATCCGAGTCGGTCGGTGCTTTTTCCGGCCCGAATCGGAATCGACCCCCTAGTGTCTGACTGGTGTCCTGTCCCTTTGGTGTGTTGGACCCCTCTCTCTTTTTTAGAGATTTCAACTCATTAGGGACCAATTCGTTTGCCAGTGTAAAGATAAAAACGTCAGGCAAAAATTATTGAGCTTAGGAGACCCTTCTTTGGATGAGACCATCAAAATTGCTAAAAGTATTGAAATATCCAAGGTCTCGTTGAAGGAATTGGATGACAAACCTTCTGATACCGTTAATGTTATTAATGTTAACAACTCTACCAAACATCGTGGTAAGTCATCTCAAAACATTGTTGTTTCCTCTTCCAAGTCCAAACATGATAATGCATATGCTAATAAAGCGTTTAGTGGTAACATGTGTCTCAGATGTGGTAACCCTCCACATCTCAAGGGAGCCAGGTGCCCTGGGATTAATGTTATGTGCAATTACTGTAAGAAAATGGGTCACTTTGCAAAGGTTTGTCTAAAGAAAAGAGGTTTCAAGAAACCCACTGTCTGCGCAATTGAATCTGATGAAGATTCTGATCCTGAAGTAATCTCTGTAGTCACTACTGCAAGCGATGGAGATGTTAATTCCAAGCATGATGTTGTTGTGGTGGGCGATCCGTCCTCATGTATTGACCCTATTGTTGACATTGATGTAGGTTGTCACACTATTAAGTTGTTGGTGGATTCTGGGGCAAAGATCACGATGATCACTCAGAAACTTTTTGAAGAAACTTGGAAAGGTTCACAACCTCTTTCTCCACCAGATCATTCGCCGGTTTCATACGGTTACAGGCTGTTTTTCTTTCTAACTTTTTCTTTTTAGGTTGTGTTTTTTTTTAGGCTTGTTTTTTTTATTTTTAGAAGAAGGGAAGATATGTAGTATCTGTGCATTTCAATGTGGTATTTATTGTATCTTAATGTGCTGAGTTTCCCTTTAATATTGTATTCTAGAATGTATGGTCACTTAGCAACTTGTGTATTGAGTGACCAGGTTTGTTGGAGCTGTTGATGGAGCCAGTCCTGCCTGACTCCACTGTCCATGTAGCCAATAAATAACCAGTTTTAAACCTACTCTTTGTGGCTGGTTAATACAGAGTGTTTATCCGAGTTTTAGGAAATGGTCTCCATTATTTGGTCAATGAAAAGTAGGTTGTTCCTGCGGGTGGTAAATCGTGTGGAGTTTGCATACCATCTTATTATTGCTCCAAATTTGAACACCTAAATATTCACAGGTGGGCATTGGCACAGTTTGTGAGTGTTTCAGGGTGAGCATGGAGAAGTAAATATATGCTAAGCCCCTCTTCCCCCCGCAGCTCTACCAGTTCTATCCAGTCTGATGATATCATAGTCCAGTGGGACTAGAATGCCCAGGATAAGTGCGGAGGTCTCATTGAGCCCTGTTTCCGTTAATATGAGGAGGTCAAGGTCTGTGTGAGAATGAGATCTGTGATATCAGCTGCATGTTTTACCGTCGACCTGCAGTTGAGAAGCATAGACCTGAGATGAGAATTGGTTTCTAGAGGGCCATATTATCAAGAACGGCGATAAGGGGCTTGATAATATGCCCTACAGAATTCCAATAGAAGCCCAAGTTTGATGTCCTTCACACCAGAACCTGGGCTTCTATTGAAATTCGATAGGGCATATTATCAAGCCCCTTATCGCCGCTTTAGCTGCAGTTTCCTGCCGCTAAAGCGGCGATAATGTTATCGCCGTTCTTGATAATATGGCCCAAAGTGTTATATTCTTATGCTTGCTCTTTTAGACAAGTTTCTCCATGTTGCATCTTTCAATTACTTTGGTTGCTTAGGACATTAGAATGTTAGGCTCTTTGAAGCTCTAGTGATTCAGTTTATCTCTGGAGGCTGATGATGGGAGTCGCTTGTGTGGGTCCTTGGTGCTGTACTCCACTTATGGAATAAACCTGTTCTCTAAACTCTACATTTGGACTGGATCATCTTATTTAAGCATATAACATAAATTGGCGACGAGGATGGGATGTGATATTACTCTGCAACCTCAACAAATTATTTGCTGCTTTGAGAACATTTTAACTGCCTACAGTTTCTTCATTATTTTGACATTCCGTTGTCCAGACCGTCGTGATTACCGCCTTGGCTGGCTACTTCATCTGGTGAGCGTTTGGCTGGCTACTTCATCTGGTGAGCGTTTGTGCTGTCACAACATCTCCGTTTGTTTACTCGGAGACATTTGTCAGTTTTGATTTAATTTACTTGAAAGTGGACTTTTCGCAAATTTTTTGAGGATTTCCCTTCAGCATCATTTGAATATATTCCGCATTCTATTTGGGACGTTGAGTTTCATTCATGTCAACTCTATTTAGCATTTTTCAAACCAACTCCACGTTCTGTGTGACATCTTACCGTCTTTGCTGGAACTTGGAGGCCCACGTTCCAAGCGACGAGGCCTTCTCCATTCCTGGGTTCTCCTTCTCGATTTTCTCCAGCGCTCCTCCATGACGCCGCACTTTACCTATGCTTTTCACGTCATCTGGACGTGCAACAATTCATGCAGCCTAGCAATGCTTCCCAGTGACGCTGCATGTCACCTACGATCTTCACGTCATCTTCTGGACGTGCAATGTTTCACGTAGCCTAGCAACGCAACGACTCCTTCAAGTCAAGCCTCGATCTTGTCTACATTTTGTCTTTCATACAACTTAAAGCACGGTGACGCATACACCTCATTTCTACATTTAAGCTTTTTACAAGTACTTCAGCACTGTGACGACAAGTACTTCAGCGCGGTGACGCGCACACCTCTTTGCCTACTTATATTGTAAGTACTATCAGCGCGGTGATGCGCACACCTCTCTGCTTACATTTAAATACACTACAAGTACTCTGAGCGCAGTGACGCGCACACTTTATTTTATGCAATTATTTCTTCTTTAGTACCCTGATTGCGGTGGTGCATACAACTTATTCTTCTCTACACTAATCTTTAAATTAACTATTCAGCACAGTTTTCTCAGAATTTTAATGCTGTATTGTGCACATTTGTTTGAGATTTGTTGTGCATACTCTTGATTTACATTATTGTTATCCTCATTTCTTCTTGTTTACTCTTGCTTCAGATATGGCTCTTCAAACAGCCATTCTTCCTGTTCCGTTTCTCCCTGAGCCTGGAATTCCAAAAATCAAATAGAGTCAATGGTCTAAGTCCTTTAATAGTTATCTTATAGCTATTGATGGTGTAAAATTTTCAGCTGTCAGGAAAAATGCTATGTTATACAATTGCTTGGGATCTGAGGGCCAAAGAATTTTTGATCATCAACACCCTATTATTCGCCCTCCTTCCGATGATTGGAATGAATTTACTGAAGCAATCAGCAGGTTAGAAAAACATTTTAAGGATGAGCCCAGCATTATTGTAGAAAGACATACATTTTACACTCGCAAACAACATGAACACGAAAATATTGATAATTCTGTAGCCAAACTAAGAGTGTTAGCTTCTACTTGTGAATTTGTGGGACCTTTAAAACAATATTTAAGAGATCAAATTGTGGTAAACTGTCATGATTATAAAGTTCAAGAAAGAATTTTGTGTTGTAGAAATCCATCATTAGCAGAAACCTTAGAAATAGCTAGAGGTATTGAACGTTCTGTTTTTGCTTCTAAAGAGTTAGACAAGAGTAAAAATATTACCACTGAAGCAGTAAACAAAATTTCAAAAAAATCTACTTCAAATCCTTCTCAGTCAAATAAACCGTTCTACAATAAGTCAGATGTAAAAAAAAACAGACAGAAACACTCAGGGGCATATTCTCAAGGACTTATCGCCGATTTATCAGCACTTTAGCGCCGCAAAAGTGGCGATAGATTTATCGCCCTATTCTCAAGCTGGTGCAAACTGCTGATATCGCCAGTTTTCCAGCGATAGCTGCCGCAAGAAACATCGCCACGGATGAGTGCGACAACTAACGCTAATGATATGCAGAGTAGGCGTTCCCGTGCAAAAACACACGAAAACACCACTTCGCGATATTCTCAACGACCAGCCAGACTTGCGATGCGAACCAAGAACAGGCGATAAGGCTCGTTAGCAGCAGGGATTTAACACCTGCCTTTTGCTGGTGTTAAGCAGGATGACTACCTGAAGTATGAAAGGTAGCCCAGCCCAGAGCCACATCTGAAGACCAACAGATGCCATGGAGCCAATGATCATGCAGCTCGGAGAACCAAGAGGGCCACAACACCCACCGCCACCACTCCCAGCCCCACCCCCCCAGACCACCCCCCCCTGGATTACCACCTAGGCAGTTCAGGACAGCGGACGACCCTAAAACGCACCAGCCCCAGAGACTCAACGCCAGAGGAAGCCATTGGCCAACACAGGCTCAAAAGGACAACCATCCACTGCATCCTGACCCACATTGCCCACAGGCTGACGGTGCCAACACAGCGGACAACCTACATCCCCCCGCAGACAAAGCTGCTGGCTGTGCTGCACCTGTTGGCCCCTGGTACCTTCCAACCAACAACTGCCGGAGTCGGAGGAGTCACACAGCCAGCCCCATCAAACTCCCTCACATATGTCATGGATGCATGTCCACAAAAGCAACGGCGGGCCCCTGTATCCGCACCACACGATAGTTCCAATTCGTAGTGTACCTGCGCAACCAACCCCAACGCCAGCCATGCTAGACGCCTCCGTGCCCCAGACCCAAGATCGTAGTAACCGAAATGTGGGTGCGCCAGGTCATGAAGTCCAGTAGTCAACAGTAGTGTAAAAACAGAACTTTATTACAAATACACAAACAAACAAAACGAAAAGCTCAGCCAACGCATTCCATTCCCAACGGGGAACTTCAACAGGGCAACGTGTCTTCAGAAACCTGTGGGAGAAATGGTGACAATGGTCAAACTTCTGTATAGTCACATGCCTAATCTGGTACAGTGTACTGCACTTGGACAAATCAAAATGCTCACAGGCATGACAAACCATGCATGAGAAGACCGTAACAGAAGTTCGTGTGGCCGTAACCGTCGTAGGAATGAAGAGGAAGGTAACGACCACACGAACTGCTGTTACGGGCACATCATGCAGGACTCATCATACCTGAAAGCCTCACGGTGTGTGTCAGCTCGATACCCCTGCCCCTCACTCCCCCCACACTGCGCAGGAACATCTTGAGACCACGCAAGGGAACTACGCCATAGCTGGCGTCACGCACGGGTTGGGGGCAATTCACAGCACACGTGTATGACTTGTGACCCTGCTGACACTGCACACAATCACCGCAACAGCAACCACACGCATGCCATCACTGTGCATACAAAAGTGGACCACCGTGGCCTGTCCACTAATGTCGTCGCAAACTCCCCAGGCAGTGTGCATGATTCCCACATGTCCGCAAGTCCGCCACCAACCAGCACTTTGAGGATGGCCCCCATGGAAATGCACTGCCCATCGGCAAGTACCAACTGAACACACCACACACCTCAACTCCACAATCCCCCAACTCACAACTGTGGGAATGCACACGTCACAAATCCACCACCAAAGTGATTACTGCGTGTGTCTCAGTCTCCGCCACAACCTGTCCATAGGCCTGCACACACGTGGCCGACCACCTTCAACGGGCACATTCACACTGGAGACGAGGTGGCTACGTCCCAAGCCAACCAGCGCACATCACGATCATCGCATGCAGGGTCGTGTCAGCAAGGGCGGCGCCCCCCACCCAGCCACGAGTCCGCCGCCGTCACAGGTGGTGCCTGCGCGATCCTGTGCGCCTGCTGCACCCCAGCCCTGGTCCCCAGACCGGTCCGCCGCCCAGCGATGACTGGCCGCCCCTGCGCACCCAGGCCTCAATGCTCACCTGCCGCCACCGGCGTGTCTCCAAGAGGGCCCTCCACGTGCCGGTGCAACCTCCTCAGCCGGTCGCTCGTTTCCGCGCCACAGGCCGCCAGCGCACCCTGCGGCACCGCACCGTGGAGTCATGTGTGTGCTGACTGCTGCCTGCGCCTACCCTGCGGTCCAGCAGGGCACACTGTTCAATTTGACTCTTGATTCGCTGGACGCCGCATCGAGGCCAACGCATCATCGCAGACTGCACACCTGCTCAGCTCTTCAGGTGCAACTAACCCTGTGCAACGCAAGTCATTGTCACGTGGCGGTGGGCCCGTGCCGGCCGCAGTGCATCGGGTGCCACTAACCCAGTGCGCCACAAGTCATGGACCCTTTATGATTGGGTCTCGTGGTGCGGACGCCATCATGTAATCTCCGGCAGTGGGGAATGTGATGTGCTAGGCCCCTTTTATTGGCAGGGTTACATGTCCTGTGACGCCTGTGCTGGATGGGTGTGGTGTGGGTGTTAACCAGCCCTCAGGGAGTGGCTGTGGCATGCTGACAACTAGACCAGTGATCAGCAGATCACTACAGGGAAGACCTGGGACATGTAACTTTGTCGTCCCCCCCTCTGAGCGTAAGCGGAGTGGACTGGCCTGGCGTATGGCAGGCCAGCGTAGGGGTCGGAACAATGAGCCCGGGGCTCTGGGCGTGCTTCAGTTCTGGGCTTGACAAGGAAGTAACTAATGCTTGTGTCTCTGTTGTAGTGTCTACGCCACCCGGACCGCAATCGGCAATGTTGCACCCTGTGACTCAAGTCCCACGACATGAGCAACATGGACGTAAGGGGGAATCACTGACCCTACATTCATCCATACTCTCATACTTGAATGATCAAAGACATGAAACATCTGTGCGATTCTGAATGTTTAATTCACATTCAGTGGAGTGTTGCAGCTGGAGCAGTACAGGGCCATGCAAACCCCACCTCACATTATTGGCCCGTGGAGGGCCAGCCAGAGTCCTCCAGGGAATGACAAGTACATCGGAAGAGGAAGAGTTCAGTCCGCAGTCTGATCGCTGTGTCATTGGTAACCAAACAGTAAATGGCAGTCCATGTCGAGGTTCAAGGTGAGTGTCGTAGAGTGTATCGGGGGACAGTGGAAGGTGATGATGCAAAGGGCAGAACCAAGCAGAAACAGGCCATATGGCGGAGATGAATGCTACTGCCTCCTCCTTACCAGTAAGGTTGATTCACCCGCATCTTCGTCCTCTGATGTCACATGTGCCTCACACGTGGGTGGTGGTGGAATGTTGGCCGCACTGTGTGCCACTGACACATCGGGGGCCGGAGGTGGATTGGCTGCCGCACTGTGAGGCACTGACACATCAGGTGGCGGAGATGTGGATGTAGAAGCAGCAGCAGCATTCATCTGCGCAAGGCCTTGAGGCAGCAATGCCATGACGATGTGCTGCAGGGCATGGTAGGTCCCAGCCACATCTCGCTGGTGTGCAGCCGTGGCAGCCATTCTTTCCGCCGTCATCCGCTCCATGTTCTCCATGAGCCCCCGCATCTGTCCCAACTCCCGGCTGACATCGCTGGAGCCACTCTGACTGGACAGTTGTTCTTGTCTCAGTATCATGACTCCAGTGATGTCAGCCATGGATCGTTGGAGAGCATGGAGCGGACTGTGGGTGTCCGTTAGGGACTGTAAGTGGTCCCTGATGGGAATCAGACACCCATGTATGGCATCAAGTTTGGCTGCCATGAGGTCGAACCCCACCCGCACCTGATCAGCCATCTTCTCCTGGACCTCTAACACACGGCGTTGGAAGGCCATGTGTTGTTCGTGGGGGTCCTGGGAGACAGCCGGGGTGGTAGGTGCTTCCTGCTGTGTGGTCTGTGCAGGGGGTGGGGTCTCCTCAATGCAGCTGGGCTGCCCTTCTCCTGGAGGTGGGGTGTCGAAGCTGTCAATGAGGATTTGGAGGGCTTCGGTGTCGATGTTGGGGATGTCCGCATCGTCATCAGTGAAGAGGTGTTGGGGCTGCTCTGCAGGAGGTGTTGATGCTCCCCCTGCAATGTGAAGGGGAGATGCAGTGTTACATAGTGTTCACATGTATGTTGACGCATTGTACAAGTTCACATGCAGACTGCATGACAATGTACATTGTGACTGTTTAGGAGGAGCTGCCTATTTGATGCGGGACAGTGGACATTTCGTCAACAACACGGATATGTGTTTGTACTTGTACATTGACATCTCACATTTCCCTGCTATGCCAAATGTGCTTGGCCAGTTTCTACACACAAGCGGCACCTGTTGTGTCCTCTGTCCTGTTGTAAACGTGTTGCAGTTTGTACCACATTGTTGTCGATGCTGATGTGCTCTGAATGTCATGTGTGTGTGCTGCATTTTGGGAGAGTCGCCCCTGCAGCTCTGATTTTGCTGCCCCATGTCCCTTTCAGGCGGTGTGCCTTTGACTTCTGTGCCCATACAGTACTGAGATGTTGCAGACTTGGGTGAATTTGGGTCTTGGTGGGAGTTGGGACTCTGGGGCATGGTTTGTCCGCAGATGTGTTGTTGTTGTCAGGGGTTGTTTGTGCAGGTGGATGTGTCAGAGTGTGACCTGCTCCTTTACGGATGAGGCCCACACTCAGCCACCTCAGTGTGGTGGCGCGCACCATGTCATGATGATCGGACTGCAGCCATGCTAATCGTCATGCAGTGTCACTTGCATTGTCAGTGTGGCTCACAGACACGCCGCTTTGCTGGGTTTGGCACATGTGCATGGGTTGGTTGTGAGGTTTGTGATGTGTGGGAAGGGCCCCCTCTGTGCACATAGTCGACAGGGGCCTACTTGCTGTTTCTAGGTGTGCTGCAGTGTGCCAAGGGGATCAGGGACATGATCCAGAGTCATTGTGGGTGTGCACTGTGCTGTACTTAATTGTGCATGTGTGCCATTGTGCCCATCTCCCCCCGTTCCCCCAGTCCCTGGTCGTTACTCACCCTGTTGCTGTTGTGTCAGGTCATGTTGAGCAGTGTCCGGTCCCCCAACTCCTGCTACCGTCTCCCCACTGATGAGTGTGGACACCATTTCCACCATCTCATCCAGCTCCTCTTGTGGCGCTGGACTCCCACCGCCAGTCTGCATTGCTGCCTTCTGGTTGTTGGCGAGTTTCTGCTTGGTCTTGCGCTTCACATCATTCCAGCGCCTCTTGAGCTCTTCCATTGTCCTCCTCAGCACTCCGACTGCATTCACCTTGTCCAGGATGGACTGCTATGTTGCATTTTTTGTTGCCAATGACACAGTAGACGTGACGAACAGTTGTTGATGGTGTTCTATCACCTCCGTGATCAGGATCCTGTTTTCCTGCGGACTGAACCGCGTCTTCCTCTTCTTCTTGTCCTTGCCCTTCCCTGTCCCCGAGGTCCCAGGCTGCTCCTACGGGGGGCTTGTGTGGTTCTGACCGTCCTCTGTACCTGCTCCGGCTGCCTCTATTGTGCTTCGCTGTAGTTTGGTTTTTGTTTGTGATTTTTTTTTTCTGCTTTTGTAGTGATTTTTCCCGCCTGACGTGTGTGGTTTGCAGGCCTGGCGCTGCTTTTCGCTGATTGTCTTATCGCGGTTGGGCCCATCGCAACTTTTTTCGCGTTCGGGTTTGGATTTTCTTCGCCGTCCCGGTAATGTTATCGCGGACATTTGACGCGTTATCGGGAGACTATCGCATGTTACCGCCGTGTTGAAAATACGACGTTAACACGGAGTTATTTTCCCGCGATAGACGGCGATATGAAAACTTGCGTTAACCTATTTTGGCGATGATTATCGCACGTTCTTGAGAATATCCCCCTCAGTGTTTTAGATGTGGTTCTAAATTTCATTTAGCCAATGCACCTAATTGTCCAGCTATTGGAAAAATGTGTACAAATTGCAAAAAAACTGGTAATTTCACTAAAGTTGCAAAAGAAACAATTGATGGACGGAATGCTGGACAATGCAAACATTCACCCCCAGTCACAAGGATCTGGGTTAAGTCCATCATTCTTTTGTTCACCACACCACCCCAGTTTGGACCCAGCCATATGCAAATCAGTCTTGACCCTGTTCCTCGTGGGAACAGTCCAGCTCGAACTGCCAGCCAGGTCCTCCCTGGACCGGAAACAGCATCCTGGGACCAGTTTCAGGGTGCACCTTCATCAGCCAGGCTAGCTTGAATCCAGTGGTGTAGTGAGCATGGGACCCACGTCTGGGCATACCTTCCATTTAGGGCGACAAATGCAAAGAAACAATTGATGGACGGAATGCTGGACAATGTAAACATTCACTCAGTCACGGATCTGGGTTAAATCCATCATTCTTTTGTTCACCACACCACCCCAGGGTGATGCCCTGAAACCGGTCCCAGGATGCTTGTTTCCAGTCCAGGGAGGACCTGGCTTGGCAGTTCAGGCTGGACTGTTCCCACAAGGAACAGGGTCAAGACTGATTTGCATATGGCTGGGTCCAAACTGGGGTGGTGTGGTGAGCAAAAGAATGATGGATTTAACCCAGATCCTTGTGACTGGGGGTGAATGTTTGCATTGTCCAGCATTCCGTCCATCAATTGTTTCTTTTGCAATTGTCGCCCTAAGTGGGAAGGGTATCCCCAGACGTGGGTCCCGTGCTCACTACACCACTGGATTCAAGCTAGCCTGGCTGATGAAGGGTAATGCCCTGAAACGGGTCCCAGGATGCTTGTTTCTGGTCCAGGGAGGACCTGGCTTGGCAGTTCGGGCTGGACTGTTCCCACAAGGAACAGGGTCAAGACTGATTTGCATATGGCTGGGTCCAAACTGGGGTGGTGTGGTGAGCAAAATAATGATGGATTTAACCCAGATCCTTGTGACTGGGGGTGAATGTTTGCATTGTCCAGCATTCTGTCCATCAATTGTTTCTTTGGCAATTGTCGCCCTCAGTGGGAAGGGTATCCCCAGACGTGGGTCCCGTGCTCACTACACCACTGGATTCAAGCTAGCGTGGCTGATGAAGGATGATGCCCTGAAACCGGTCCCAGGATGCTTGTTTCTGGTCCAGGGAGGGCCTGGCTTGGCAGTTCGGGCTGGACTGTTCCCACAAGGAACAGGGTCAAGACTGATTTGCATATGGCTGAGTCCAAACTGGGGTGGTGTGGTGAGCAAAAGAATGCTGGATTTAACCCAGATCCTTGTGACTGGGGGTGAATGTTTGCATTGTCCAGCATTCCGTCCATCAATTCTTTCTTTTGCAATTGTCGGCCTAAGTGGGAAGGGTATCCCCAGACGTGGGTCCCGTGCTCACTACACCACTGGATTCAAGCTAGCCTGGCTGATGAAGGGTGATGCCCTGAAACCGGTCCCAGGATGCTTGTTTGCGGTCCAGGGAGGACTGGCTTGGCAGTTCGGGCTGGACTGTTCCCACAAGGGACAGGGTCAAGACTGATTTGCATATGGCTGGGTCCAAACTGGGGTGGTGTGGTGAGCAAAATAATGATGGATTTAACCCAGATCCTTGTGACTGGGGGTGAATATTTGCATTGTCCAGCATTCCGTCCAATTGTTTCTTTTGCAATTGTCGCCCTAAGTGGGAAGGGTATCCCCAGACGTGTGTCCCGTGCTCACTACACCACTGGATTCAAGCTAGCCTTGGTGATGCCCTGAAACCGGTCCCAGGATGCTTGTTTCCAGTCCAGGGAGGACCTGGCTTGGCAGTTCGGGCTGGACTGTTCCCACAAGGAACAGGCTAAAAGACTGATTTGCATATGGCTGGGTCCAAACTGGGGTGGTGTGGTGAGCAAAAGAATGATGGATTTAACCCAGATCCTTGTGACTGGGGGTGAATGTTTGCATTGTCCAGCATTCCGTCCATCAATTGTTTTTTTTTGCAATTGTCGCCCTAAGTGGGAAGGGTATCCCCAGACGTGGGTCCCGTGCTCACTACACCACTGGATTCAAGCTAGCCTGGCTGATGAAGGGTGATGCCCTGAAACCGGTCCCAGGATGCTTGTTTCCGGTCCAGGGAGGACCTGGCTTGGCAGTTCGGGCTGGACTGTTCCCACAAGGAACAGGGTCAAGACTGATTTGCATATGGCTGGGTCCAAACTGGGGTGGTGTGGTGAGCAAACGAATGATGGATTTAACCCAGATCCTTGTGAGTGGGAGTGAATGTTTGCATTGTCCAGCATTCCGTCCATCAGTTTTTTCTTTTGCATTTCACTAAAGTTTGCAAAAAAAAGTCTAAAGTTATGAGTTTGGATACTCAAGATTTGAATGTTTCTCCGGTTGTACGTACTGATAATCTTCAGAATAACAAAGTTCTTTTGTCTGTAGATATGATACATTCCTCTACACATTCGGAGAAAGGTGATCCAGTTTGTGATATCAAAATTGGTAACGTTTCCACCAGAGTTACAGTTGACTCTGGTTCTCCAATTACTATCATTTCTGATATATTTTTCTTAAAAGAATGGGAAGGCATAAAATTACTCCCTCCTGACATCGGCACAGTAGCATTTGGAGGTCAGGAGATTGACATGATGGGTTATTTTTCTGATGATCTTATATTCAAAGACAGAGTAATTCATTCAAAAGTTTATGTAGCCAAGAAAGGATACAATATTTTAGGTTGAGAGATCAAGGGAAATTTGGAATGGTTCTGAGACCTCGTACAGATGTTCCCATTTCCTTAGTTGAAGCTGTGCATGTTCCTATCACTTCTTTAGACCAATTTGTTCATAAACACCAATCTATTTTCCAAGATAAACTTGGTTCAGTTATAGGATTTGAACATAAAATTGTTCTTAAGCCTGATGCCGCTTCCAGTAATACACAAGGTGAGACATGTCCCGTTAAGCATCAGAGAAAGGTTGAAAGATTACCTTCAGAAATTGTGTTCTGATGGGGTCATTGAACCTATTGATTCTTCCTCATGGATTTCTCCCATTGTGGTAGCTTTAAAAAAAAATTGTGATGAACTCAGGCTTTGCATTGACTTGAGATCTTTAAATAAGAATATTCAAGTTGATTGTTTTCCTTTACCACGTATCCAAGATATGTTGGCCCAACTAAATGGTACTAAAGTTTTCTCTACTATTGACATGAGGGCGGCATATCATCAGATAGAGCTACACAAAGACTCTAGAGACCTTACTGCCTTTAATACTCCATTTTGTGCTTTTCGGTTCCTCAGAATGCCTTTTGGACTTGCGTCCGCTGCATCAGTTTTCCAAAAACTCATGTTTCAACTACTAGGTAACATCAAAGGTAAATAGACATAATATCGAAAAAAAAATATCGAATGGACAAAATATCGAGTCCAAAATATAGAATGGACATAATATCGAATGGACATAATATAGTCGTTAAAAATATCGAAATTAAGGTAAGTAATATCGATTGTTAAAATATCGAAGTACATAATATAGGCATTAAAAAATATTGAATTTTTAATAATATCGAATTTTTTTCTAAGTGTATTGTATGTTAATATATGTGTTAAAAGTGTATATTAGTTGTAATGTATGTTTAATTTTTTAAAAGCAATGAATTTTATGTTATTTAATTTTTGCGTAATTTAATTCCGTAGCGGGTAGTGGGTTTATAGGGGAATAGGGTGGGAAGTAATTTAATTGAAATTAAGTACATATTAATAAATATTAATTGGTATTGATAATTAATTTATTGTTAATTAATTATTAATTGGTAATTAAATTTTATTAATTGGTAAAAAAAAATTAATTGATTAATTGGTAATTATGTTAATTCTATTAATTAAATAGTTGTAGCGGGATGTGGGTTTATAGGGGAATAGGGTGGAAGTAATTTAATTGAAATTAAGTACATATTAATTAATATTAATTGGTATTGATAATTAATTTATTGTTAATTAATTATTAATTGGTAAATAAATTTTATTAATTGGTAATTAATTTTTTTATTGATTTATTGGTAATTATGTTATTTCTATTAATTAAATAGTTGTAGTGGGATGTGGGTTTATAGGGGAATGTGGGGAAGTAATTTAATTGTAATTAGTTAATTATAGAATTTTTTTTTGTATTGATACTTAATTTACTGGTAATTAAATATTAATTGGTATTTATTTAAATATTTATACAAATCTGGTAATGATTATTAATTGGTTGTTAATGATTTATTAATAGGTAATTAATTTTTAATAAATAATATGTATTGTATTTATAATAAATTAATTATTAAAGATTTTGTAATTGGTAATTAGTGTTATTAATAATATTTATTAGTAATGATAATTAATTATTTTTTAGTAAAATATTAAAATATTACTTTCCCTACTGTTGCACTCACTGGAGTGGGAATAGTAATTTTAACCCTCCTGCTATCCTACCCTGTCCCTACTGTTGCACTCTCTGGAGGGGAAATAGTCATTATTACCCCTACGCTATCCAACGCTTTCCCTACTGTTGCACTATTTGGAGTGGGAATAGTAATTTTTACCCCTACGCTATCCAACACTTTCCCTACTGTTGCCCTCACTGGAGTGGGAATAGTAATTTTAACGCTCCCGCTATCCAACCATTTCCCTACTGTTGCACTCTCTGGAGTGGGAATAGTAATTTTTACTCCTACGCTATCCAACGCTTTCCCTACTGTTGCACTCACTGGAGTGGGAATAGTAATTTTTACCCTCCCGCTATCCAACACTTTCCCTACTGTTGCACTCTCTGGAGTGGGAATAGTAATTTTTACCCCTACGCTATCCAACGCTTTCCCTACTGTTGCACTCTCTGGAGTGGGAATAGTAATTTTTACCCCTACGCTATCCAACGCTTTCCCTAATGTTGCACTCACTGGAGTGGGAATAGTAATTTTTACCCCCACCCTATCTAACGCTTTACCTACTGTTGCACTCACTGGAGTGTGAATAGTAATTTTTACCCTCCCGCTATCCAACGCTTTCCCTACTGTTGCACTCACTGGAGTGGGAATAGTAATTTTTACCCTCCCGCTATCCAACGCATTCCCTACTGTTGCACTCTCTGGAGTGGGAATAGTAATTTTTACACCTACACTATCCAACGCTTTCCCTACTGTTGCACTCACTGGAGTGGGAATAGTAATTTTTACCCCCACCCTATCTAACGCTTTACCTACTGTTGCACTCACTGGAGTGTGAATAGTAATTTTTACCCTCCCGCTATCCAACGCTTTCCCTACTGTTGCACTCACTGGAGTGGGAATAGTAATTTTTACCCTCCCGCTATCCAACGCATTCCCTACTGTTGCACTCTGGAGTGGGAATAGTAATTTTTACCTCTACGCTATCCAACGCTTTCCTACTGTCGCACTCTTTGGAGTGGGAATAGTAAATTTTACCCTCCCGTTATCCTACGCTAAAAGTAGTGATTATTATTTTATATTATTACGTTAATATATGTATGTATTAAAAAATAAAAATATATGTAGATTTTTTTACTTAAAATAATTATTTATTAATTTTAAAGTAATTTAACTAATTTTAAGTATGTTTTACTTTATTTTATTTATTATTTCATTAATTTTACATTACTTTTAACAGATTTATAAAATTCGATATTTTGACTAACTATATTTTTAACGACTGATATTTTGGATTCGATATTTTTGTACTTACCTGTTTGGAGATAGGGAGTCGATATTTTGACAGTCGATATTTTGTCCACGATATTTTGTCTGCTCGATATTTGTGCGATCGATATTTTGTCAGTGATCCACATCAAAGAAGTACTTGCTTATCAAGATGATATATTGATTTCTTCTAACGGTGTTCAAGAGCATCTTGTTAAATTGGACCAAGTCCTTGGGATTTTGGAAAAACATGGATTGACGGTAAAGAAACAAAAATGCAAATTTTTATTGCGTGAGGTTGAATATCTAGGACATGTAATTTCCTCCACTGGCATTAGACCCAAACAAGACCTTTTAAAAGCGATTCGTGATTGTGCTCAACCGTCTGATAAAGATCAATTGAGGTCCTTTTTGGGCCTAAGTGAGTACTACCCTCGCTTTGTACAAAATTTTGCTCTTGTAAGTGAACCATTGAGGAAATTAATCAGAAGTAATGTAAAATTCATGTGGGGGGATGAACAACAAGAATCTTTCAAGAATTTGAAAGATTTAATCATCAATGCACCTGCTCTTAAACCTTATGCAGACAATGATATGTCTTATGTCACAGTTGATGCCAGCAATTTAGTTCTTGGCGCTATTCTCAGTCAAATGGTGGGTGGTGTTGAGAACACTGTCGCATTTGCTTCGCGAAGACTTTCCACAGCTGAAAAGAATTACAGCACTATCGAGAAAGAGGCACTGGCATGCGTGTGGGGTGTTAAGCATTTTGCAACTTATTTGTGGGGGAGAGAGTTTGTTGTGGTTACTGATCACAAACCCTTAGTTTTCATTTGGAATGATAAAGGGCTAAGAAATGCCAGTCCTAGGCTTATACGTCTATTTTCCAAGTTGTATGATTATAATTTCACTATGAGGCATATTCCAGGAGGAAAACATTTTAAAGCAGATTTTCTTTCAAGATGCCCTTCCAATTTTGCTAGTGATGAACTTATTTCAGAAGAAAAAGAAGTTGTTGTGGGCTTATTGGATGGTTTGGTTTTAGCCAAAGATGTTATTTCTTGCATTGAGTGGGAACAAGCATCTACCTCTGACACTTGTCAACAGTCTCTTAAGAAATTCATTTGCAGTGGATGGCCCAGAGAAGGTCAAGTTGGGGAGGAATTCATTTCTTATTTTAAAGTGAAGGATGAGTTAAGTGTGGAAGGCAATTTCGTTATGAGAGGATCTTTGCTCATTCCCCCAGCTAATTTAAGGAACAAATTAGTTGGTTTGGCCCATAAAGGACATATAGGCATCACAGGACAAAGAAAAGATTACGGGGTATATTCACAAGAACGTGTGATAATTACCGCAAGAGTAGCGCAACGCAACTTTCAGCATCGCAGCCTATCGCGGGAAAACAACCCTGTGACAACGTGGAATTCACAACACGGCGGTAGCATGCGATAGTTGGCCGACACCACGGCCAATGCTCGCGATACAACCACCTCGACGAAGATAAAAACACAAACCACAACGCGAAAAAAGCTGCGATGGGCCAAAGCGCGATAAGAAAACAGTGACAATCAGCGCGAGGGCAGCAATACTCACGCGCAATGCGGGAAAAAGCACAAGAACAGCATACGGAAAATGCCACAGAACAAAACACATCAACAGCGGAGTACCACGGATGCACCCTGGCCAACTGCAGAGGACAACATGCACACCACAACATCCAAGCACCGTGGAAGAACACAACCTACAGGCACACCTCATGAAAGAGACCAGTGGCAGACAAATCAGAGCCGCAGGAGCGACACACCCACCTTGCAGCATACGCACATAGGCAGAAGTGCACCCCGACATTGACAACATCCCGGTACAAACAGCAACACCCCCACAACTGAACACAGGACATAACTGGTTCGGAAAATGTGCACAACCTGGCAACTCACATCTGAAACCCCAGGGATATGTAACATGACAATGTACAAATCCAACCTGTAACCTGCAAATATGTTTTATTCACACATGCAGTGCAATTGGACATCTACTACTGTCCCATGAATGCCACGGACGGTCACAATGTGACGTGCTCATGAGAAGTAAGTGGCAATGATGGAGTCCCTACGGGCCATTCCTGCCGCAGCTGCAGTGGGTTGTGGGCCACCTGCCCCACCACCACCACCATCATCGTCGGGTACCACTGGAACTGGGATCCATGGGGCCCTGGTGCAAACACAGATGTTGTGCAACACACAACATGCAACGATCATCTTGAACACGACGTCCGGGCTGTACAGGAGCTTCCCACCAGTGCCGTCCAGGCACCTGAAACGTGACTTCAATACGCCAAATGTGCGTTCAGCGATGCCCCCGGTGCGTATGTGGGCCGCATTGTACTGTCTCTGGGTGGTGTGTTCGGGTCCCGGTGGGGTGTCATCATCCAAGGGCAGAGTGCATATCCTTGATCACCTGTGACAGTGCAGGGAGAAAAGAGTCAATACTTGGTTCGGCAGGATGTGATGGCAGGCCCACCAATTCAGTGACGCATGTGCTGGCTGTGTGTGGGGTGAATGTAAGCCAGCCCTCAGGGAGTAGCTGGTGCTGGCAACTACACTAACAGTCATCAGGCACACAGACATGCAATGTCAGAAGTAAAGGGGGGATGACTCGAGTCGCACAGGGCCAGTCGCCCCGGATGCACAGCGGCCGACACGGGCCCACCGCCACGGGACGCTGACCTGCGGGAGACTGGGGTAGGGTCATGAGGGCAGAGCAGTGCCTCACATGTGTCATGGCTGCATACCGCATCCCCACTCGTTTAGCTGTTGTGTGGCTGTGGTGCCACGTGAAGTCTGTATTGGGTGCAGGGGTAGCCCAGGATGACCATGGAGTGGTGTAGTCGTGTCTGGTAGGTGGTCGTGTAGTTTGACATGTCCAATGTGGTTAGGTCACGTGTGCATCCCCACAGTTGTGCTTTGTGCGTTGGTGGCTGTGGGATGTGTGGTGTGTTGATTTGGTACTTAACAAATAGGCAGTCCTATTCCATATGTGCCATCCTGGAAGTGCTGGTTGATGATGGACTGTCGGAAGATGAAGGAATCATGCACACTGCCTGGGTAGTTGGCGACGACGACATTGGTGAAGAGTCCCCGGTGGTCGACTATTGCCTGCACATTGATGGAATGCGTCTGCTTCCTGTTGCGGTAGTGGTGTGCAGTATCCGCAGGGGGCACAAGTGGGACATGTGTGCAGTCGATTGCCCCCAAAACAGCCGGGAATCCGGCTATGGCGTAGAAGCCTTGCTTAGTCTCCAGCTGTTCCTGCGCAGTGTTGGGGAAGTGAAGGTACTGGGGTATGAAGCTGATGATGGCATCCACAACAGGTGTGATGAACTTTGATAGGGCTGGCTGTGAGACCCCTCCGACTCTGGCAGTTGTTGGTTGGAAGGTCCCAGAGGCCAACAGGTGCAGCACTGCCAGCAGCTTTGTCTGCGGAGGGATGTTTGTTCTCCGCTGTGTTGGGACCGTCAGCCTGTGGGCGATGTGGGTCAGGATGCGGAGGATCGTTGTCCTTTTGACTTCCGCGGGCGTTAGGTCTGTGAGAGTGGTGCGTTTTCGGTAGGTCCGCTGTCTTACTCTAGGCTGCCTCAGTGGTGGTCCGGGGGGGAGGTGCGGGTCCGGGTCCTGGGGTTGGTGGCGGTGGGTGTTGTGGCCCTGTTGGGGCTCCGAGCTGCATGTAGAGTAGCTCCATGGCATCGTTTGTTCTTCGGGTATGGCTGTGTGCGGGGCTCCGTTGCCTACTGCAGGTAGACGTCTGTCTTTACACCTGCTTGAGGCAGGTGTTAAATACCTGCGGCTAGCGCGGCTTATCGCCTGTTTTTGGTTCACTTCGCAGTTCTGTCAGTTCGTTGTGAAAGTGGTGTTGTTGTTTTTTCATGTGTTTTTGCACGGGAACGCCTACTCTGCATCTCATTAGGGTTAGTTGGTGGTGTCCGCCGTGGTGTTAGATTTTGGGGCAGTTATCGCGGGAATACTGGCGTTGTCTGCAGTTTGCACCAGCTTGTGAATGGGGTGTTAAATCTATCTCCACTTTTGTTGCGTTAAGGTGGCGATAAATCGGAGTTGAATCCTTGTGAATATGCCCCTACGTCTTTATTACTGGTGGCCTGGTATGGACATTTTGGTTGAAACTATTTTGAGTAAGTGCAGAGAGTGTGGAAATGCAGAGAAGTCTCTTCGCACTCATAACTCTCCTTTATGTCAAGTCAGTCTTCCTCAGAGACCTTGGGAGAAATTAGGACTTGATTTTGTTGGTCCCATTGCTGGATTGAATGGTGGGTACAGATACATTTTGACGGTGGTTGATTATTTCTCTAAGTGGGTCTCATTTAAATTTTTTAGAGAATCTAACACTGAAAATGTGATTGATTTTTTAATACAATTGTTTCATTCAGAAGGCATTCCTGCATTTCTGGTGTCAGATAACGGAGTCCAGTTTGTTTCAAACAACATGAGAAGTTTTTTAAATAATATTGGGGTCAAGCATCTTACTACTGCTCTCTATAGTCCACAAGGTAATGGTTTAGTGGAGAGGGTAAATCGTATTTTGAAAGACTCCATTCAACTAGCATGTTCTTCTGGGCTACAGTTACAAAATGCAGTGAATGATAGAATTTGGTCTTACAACAATACCCCTCACTCCACTACAGGTGTCACACCCTTTGCTCTGTTGAGAGGCAGACAATCTTTTAATGAGTTGTCTCCTGAATGAGTCATTGCCAACTCTGGTGTTCATGATCATACCCCTGATCATGATCAGGTGAGAATACGAGTGGATGAGAGTCAAGCTAAAGCTAAAGCTAGGTATGATGTTGCCAAGCGAGTTAAGGAGGCATGTTTTGTTGTGGGTGAACGTGTCAGGGTCAGAAGATTGTTTAAAAAAAGAGGTTCCAAGTTTTATCCTGAAACTGAAATTGTTAAAATTAGCAAGCATGCAGTGATGGTTACTGGTTGGAAGTGGTGGAGCAAAAGGAATGTGGCGAAACTTAAGGATGGTCTTGTTAAATCCACTGAGTTTTTTCATAATGTTGAATCCACAGACGGGGGGAAGGGGAAGGTAAATTTTCCCTTTGAAGTGAATACATCTGTAGAACCTGAGCATGCAGGAAATGAAGATCACTTAGAAGAGAATCTTCAAGATAACTGTGAAATCTTTGACTTTTTGGGTGACGCTCCTGCTTTGTCTGAGCAGGTGAAGGTGAAGGAAAGTAAAGGGCAAGAAAGTAATGTAGAGTCAGGGTTGGCAGAAGAATCCACAACTCTGTTTAAAGAATCTTCTGTACCTGATGCATCTAATCTCATGGAGATGTCATGTACGAGACTTAGGTCCAAGCCGAAGTATCTTGAAGACTATGTTATTTAATTTTTGCATGACATCTTCTTTATCATCTTTGTCTGTTATGCTCTATTCTAGGTCAATGTTTTACTGTCTAATGCTTATTGCTGTTTTTATTTTTTGTTTGAAGGGGGAAGGTGTGTTATATCCTTATGCTTGCTCTTTTAGGCAAGCTTCTCCATGTTGCATCTTTCAATTACTTTGGTTGCTTAGGACATTAGAATGTTAGGCTCTTTGAAGCTCTAGTGATTCAGTTTATCTCTGGAGGCTGATGATGGGAGTCGCTTGTGTGGGTCCTTGGTGCTGTACTACACTTATGGAATAAACCTGTTCTCTAAACTCTACATTTGGACTGGATCATCTTATTTAAGCATATAACATAAAGCTTAGCAGTTGGTTGTAGGAACTTGTAGTAGGTTGTACTCAGTCAAGGTTCTGTAGTTATGACTAGGTTTTCTAAGTGGGTTGGATGGAATAGTCTGGATAGTGACTGGCGCAGGAGATGAATCCCTATTATTAGTGGTATAATATAGCTGAAGGGAGTGAATGTTAGCATCAGATAGGTGGTCTTTAATCCTATGGGGTCTGGATATGGGATTTAGATGAGGTTAAGCTTTCCAGTTCAAGTTAGGAGAATTTTTGATGTACGATGTCCCATGCCCGGGATAGTTTGGCCATCCGGTAGGGAATGAGTAATGATGTCTGGTGAGTGGGGTTCAGTTAGCACAATAGGTCAGGTTGAGTACCAGGAGCTTCGAGTTTGTGTGAATAAGGTTCTGAAGATTGGCTTTAACTAGTTGAAAGTCTTGACTGAGATCAGAGATTTTGTTCTCCAAGAAAGGGGGGTAATCAATACCTAAGGGAATGTCCTGTGGCCTAGGGACAGAAGGTATGTGTGCTCCTTTCGGTATGGCAGAAGTGGTCCGCTGACCAGCAGTATCAAAGGGTGTGAAGGGTGTGATAGGGAAAGTGATAGGAAGATGAAGGTTGTGAGAGGGACTGCTAGGGGTGGTGATAAGGCGAGGTTGTTCAGCAGAAGTGGGCATAAGACGTTTCTTACGAGCGCTAGCAGCGGGCAGCACGTAGTATTGGGGGGTCGCTGTTGACAGGTTGGAGACCGGAATGAGAGATAAGGTCTCCCTTTTGGTAGCAGATGAGGAAGGGGAGGGCGCGCCATTGATCGAGGGAGGCAGGATAATGTCCATGAGTATCCCCTGGCTAAGGCTGTAGCTGGTTCTAGCACTGTGGGTATTAGTTCTTAAATGAGCAGATGTCGGGGCAGGTCAGATAGATGGATTACATGGGAAGGGAAGATTCCTCTCTTGGAGTGGGTGATCTGGAGCCTTCAGCGACGGTTCCCGTGTTGGATTAGAGAGAGTGGTCATGGGATGACGTGGTAGATGTGGGTCTGAGAGATGCCTGAGTTTCCATCGCGAAGCAGGAAGGTAGACGTAGGGTTTTGGAGGAGTTGGGGGACATAACTCGAGATCATTTTTTTTATCCTAATGAATTACTATCTATCTATCTATCTATCTATCTATATATCTATATATCTATCTACTATAGCCTTCCTCCATGCCTCCTGTAGTGACCAGAGCAAGAGGGCACTAGAACCCTCCACCCGAATGTTGGGAGGGACAGGAACCGGACACCACTTCCGGTCAGGGAGTGGGGAGGGGATTCCTGGGCAGCCAGGGCACGGGCTAGGACGTGCATGTAAGCGCAGCAGCGAGACATGGAAATAAAGCATCTAGAACAAGAACAAAAACCTGTCTCTGCGTGACTCTGTGGAAGAACACGACAACTGGCGACTAGAAGGTGGGATCAGGAGGCACCACCAGAAGCGCGTGCCCCGCCTACGACATCCAAACGGAGCCAGGAGCCCACCCTGGTCCGCTGACCACCGAGAAGTAAAACCGCGACGTTGGGAGTTCACCCGACTACAGGAGACTAAACCAGGAGCCTACCCTGGTCCGTCGGGCCCCAAAGAAAGAAGACGCGAAATCGGGAGCCCACCCCGATCGCGAGACAAGCGGAGCCAGGAGCCCACCCTGGTCCGCAGTCGCGGTCCGTGTAGGAGTGCCGGCCGGGCGGTGACGTGGGGCGGGGGAGGGGCAGGGTGGGGGTAGCAAAGTACGGATTACGGACCTATACAGGTAAGTAAACATTTAAATCAATGAAACGAATTTCGTTGCGCGCACTGCATCGCCAAATGCGATGCAGTGCGCGCAACGAAATTCGTTTCATTGATTTAAATGTTTACTTACCTGTATAGGTCCGTAATCCGTACTTTGCTACCCCCACCCTGCCCCTCCCCGCCCCACGTCACCGCCCGGCCGGCACTCCTACACGGACCGCGACTGCTGGTCCGCGTGCAAGCGCCTGCAGCGACATCGGGAGCCCACCCCGGCCGCATCAAGAGAGGTGAGGTGAGGGGAAAGCAGAAGGGCACCCGACCGTGAAGAAAGCTGACCGCCGACTGCAAAGAGAGCCCTGAGCTTCCCGCGTGTAGATTTTGAGCTGAAATCTCGTGAGAACTCGGCCATCTTGGAGTCAGGCGGGACAGCCAATGAAAGGCTGAAGAAGACCCGGCGGCCATTTTAAAGTCAGGCCATACAACAAATAGCAAATCTCGCCCTACAGAAGTCCCGGCGGCCATTTTGGAGTCAGGCGGGACAGCCAATGAGAGGCTAGAGAAGCCAGGCGGCCATTTTAAAGTCAGGCAACGACTAAAATACATAGAAAAGAAGAAAAAGGGTGGAAATAAAAAGAAATTACAACACAAAGAAGAAATAAAGAACAAAAAGACAGCAAGATAAGACGGATACAAAGAAAGGAGGGAACAACAACAAAATGACCGACGCAAGTGACAAGAATAACACACAGGCAATATTCCGCAGACCACTACCATTCAGCCTATCGGAACCACAGACAGGCATCAGATGGGAAAGATGGATTAGGCAATTCGAACGATACATGTGCGCCACAGATATCGCAGAAGCAAAACAGGTGGATCTGTTTCTAAATTTCGTCGGGGATGAAGTGGAGGACCTGCTAATAACATTTCCCGCAGATCAAAGAGCAACATACAAGGGACTGATAAAGTGCCTCACAGACAAATTTGACCCGCAAAGAAATATAGACTTCGAAAGGTACACATTCAATACCGCGTGTCAACGAGCAGAGGAGTCCCTCAACGACTTGTTTGCGAGTTCGACAAGTTTGACAACGAACAAGCGATACGACTGCCCATCATTGAAGGCTGTCAGTCAGTGGAGTTCCGCGCACGAATTCTGAAAGAGCCGTCCTCGCTCGAGAAAATACTGACCATGGCGAGAGCGGAAGCCAGAGTAACAACACATGCTAGACAGATGGAACTAGGAAAAAAAAGAAGAGCGGAGCAAGCGAACCGTTTAACTGGAAACGGCAAGAGGAGAGAGGCTACACCGCCACCGCCAAGAAGGAAGCATGAAAAAACGTGCTATGGGTGCGGACTCGAGTTTCCACATGTCGGCGCGTGCCCGTCAATGGGCCACAAATGCAGGAAATGCAACAGAGACAACCATTTTGCAAGCGCCTGCATGAGTGGTCAATTTAAAAGTGAGAGAGGACGACCGGCAAGACCACGGACGGCGCCAAGCAGGTACGCAAGGCACATGGAAGCAACGAATCGCAGTTCCTCAGCTGAATCAGAAGGAGCAGCCGCGCCAGAGGTGGTGGAACGGCTATATCTGATGTCGGATGCCCCAGCGGAAGACCAAATGCCAGAACACATTAATCTCGTAGAGAAACATCAGATCAAGAAAACAGCGACAGTGGACATTGAAGTAGGAAGACACAGTACACGTTTCGTGCTAGATAGTGGGGCTACATGCAACATCATGTGCATGTCAAAGTATGAGAAGATGAAAGTGAAGCCGCCTTTATCACCTTCCACTGTTGATGTATTCACCTGGGGCTCGAGGAAACCAGTAGTAAACATGGGGAAGTTTACAGAGACATTAACTTACAAAGAAAGGTCAAGTACAGAGGAAATACATGTACTACGGGGAGACATTCCAGCACCCTGTCTGCTAAGCAACGTCACAGCACAGGTGATGGGTCTCCTAGCAATGACATACAGCATGTCAGAAAGACGGAACATTCTGCGAGAACATCCGGCCATACTACAAGGGCTAGGAAAACTAAAAGAAAGACAAATAACACTGCACATCAATGAGGCGATCAAACCTGTGGTTCAACATCACCGACGAGTGCCCACCCATTTGCAACCACAGTTGGAGGAAGAAATACAAAGCCTGCTGGCCCAGGACATCATAGAGCCAGCGGACGGGCCGACCCCCTGGGTGTCTCCAATAGTAGCTGTACCAAAAAAGAACACCTCAAAGATTCGCATATGTGTGGACATGAGGGTACCCAACACAGCAATTGAGAGGGAAAGACATCCTGGACCTCACCTAAATGACATGATTAGCTGTCTCACTGGCGCATGCCGATTTTCAAAATTAGACCTGTGCAAAGGATATCATCAGCTGGAGCTCGACCCGCAATCACGGTACATCACCACTTTCTCCACGCACATGGGCCTGTTTCGCTACAAACAACTCAGTTTTGGCATATCATCGGCAGCGGAGATATTTCAAGAAATCATAAGGCAAGTAATAAGGCCGGTGAAAAATAGTTTGAACTACAGTGACGACATCCTAGTATTCGGTCGTTCGGATGACGAACACGACAAGGCCTTACGTGAGGTCTGCATGCAGCTGGAACAAGCAGGACTAACTGTAAATGAAGACAAGTGCGAACTGGGGAGGAATGAACTGGTATTTTTCGGGCACATCTTCTCAAAGAATGGAATGAGGCAGGACCCCAGCAAGGTGGAGACACTGGAAAAGGCAAGTCCTCCAACAGACGTCGCAGAAGTGAGGTCATTTCTGGGTCTTGCCAGCTACTGTGCTCGCTACATAAAAGACTTTGCCACAGTGAGCACACCGCTGAGGGACCTAACAAAGCAGGGTCAAAAATGTATC
Source organism: Calotriton arnoldi (assembly GCA_963921515.1). Taxonomy (NCBI): domain Eukaryota; kingdom Metazoa; phylum Chordata; class Amphibia; order Caudata; family Salamandridae; genus Calotriton; species Calotriton arnoldi. The sequence continues at coordinate 1,342,715 of CAWUFW010001323.1, read as the reverse complement.
TGGACACAGGAATGCAATCGGGCATTTGAGGCCGTCAGACATGCTGTGATGGCTGTGGATCATCTTGCTACTTCGACCCACTGCTATGCACCGAGCTGACCGTGGACGCCAGCCCGGTAGGATTAGGAGCAAATCCTAGCACAACACATGCCGGGAAGGGATTCGCCCAGAAAAATTGTCTCATATGCGAGCAAAAGCTTGTCTGACATCGAAAGGGCATACTCCCAGCCAGAGAAAGAAAGTCTAGCAGTGGTATGGGCGTGTGAACACTACCACATGTTCATCTACGGGAAACCATTTACCATCATAACAGATCATCAGGCCCTAGTGACAATATATGGCAATCCGAACGCAAAGATACCGCCCGCATTGAGCGATGGGGTATAAGACTGATAGATTATGATTTCAAGATCGTGCACAAGCCGGGGAAGTAACACAACCCAGCTGATTACATGTCACGGCACCCCTTACCGCAGGCACAAGAAAGCGCATCAATGGCCGAGGAATACCTCAATTTTGTGCTAAGACAGAACACTCCGGCACCAATAACACTAGCCGAGCTAGAGCAAGAGACAGCAAGGGATGCCACAATGCAAGCAGTCAAAATGACGACACGACAGCAAAGATGGAGACATATCAACAACAACAGCACCATGGGAGAAGGAGTCAACAAGGAAGAAATGCTGGCATTCAAAAAGATACATGAAGAACTATCAGAGACTGAAAAAGGAATCATAATGAGGGGAACAAGGATAGTCATGCCAAATGCACTACGTCGGCAGACTGTAAACTTGGCACATGAATCCCACAGAGGCATGGTAGCAACAAAAAAGATGCTACGGGAGAAAGTATGGTTCCCTGGCTTAGATAGACTGGTGGAGAACACCATCATAAATTGTCACAAATGCCAAATAACAGGACGACCAGCAAACCCTGAACAGCTACAGATGTCGGAGCTTCCAGAGGCAGCGTGGACAACGTTGGCAGCAGACTTCTATGGGCCATTGGACACGGGCAATTACTTGCTTGTGGTCATTGATGAATACTCCTGATTTCCAATAGTACGACACCGCTCGTCAACATCAGTGACCGTGACATTGCCAATACTTGATGACATATTTGCGGCCTGGGGTTCCCCACAGACCTTAAAGACAGACAACGGCCCTCCCTTCTCAGGGGAGGAATTTCGCAAGTTCATGGACTACCTAGGCATTCACCACCAGAAAGTAACGCCTCTGTGGCCACAAGCAAATGGCATGGTGGAGAGGTTCATGGGGAACATAAAGAAGGCAGTCCAAAGAGCAAAGTTAACGCAGATTTCCATAGGACAAACACTCTGTCAAATACTAAGAGACTATCGCAACACTCCCCACAGCTCCACGGGACGATGTCCAGCCGAACTAGTGCTGGCAAGGACAAGTAGGACGAGACTACCACAACTCGAAGCAAAGGTGCCACCTGAGCACAACAGCATTGCTGTCAGAGACCAGGAGGCGAAAGACAAGATGAAAGCATACGCAGACGCCAGGAGACATGCCACTCCGTTGCACCTTAAGCAAGGGGACTCAGTGGTGGTGCGTCAGCGGCAAGTGAGAAAATCAGATAGTCCATTTTCAAGTGAACAGCTAACAATAACTAGCGTCAATGGGTCAATAATAACAGCTGCGTCGGGCCCCTACCGGATCACCGGGAATAGGTCTCACTTCAAGGGACTAAAGACCATGGATGAAGGCGGAGAGGACACAGCAACAGAGAACAGTGACACACGTGAAAGAGAGGAAGTTTTTTATTTTAAGTTATGGACAAGAACGGAAGAAGGACACACAACTTTGAGAGACAAGAAGAGGGATCACAGAAGGGAACGGAAGGAACATGTCCAAAAAGAGTGAGCAAAAGGCCAACAAGACTGATTGAAGAAATGTAATGATGGGGATAGGGAAATCTCTCTCTCTCTCGTTTCCTCTCGTTGTCATTTTCTTTCGACAAAGGGGGAGATGTAGTGACCAGGGTCAGAGGGCACTAGGACCCTGTGTGAGAAGTTGGCCTGGCATATGCTGTCCACTAATTATAGTGGGCACCTTGCACCAGTCCAAACAACCCCTTATTGGAGATAGGTTAAAGACAACCTTATTGAAAGCTATCCTAGTGGTAGCTATGGAGAGCAGCCTTCAGGCTAAGTCTTGAAGGAATGTAAAGCAGCTTGTTTTACCAGTCTATAATCTCTTGAGTGATCAAATGAAAGAGCACCACACCAGGTATATATTCAAAATATATGTATTTATTGCTAAACACACCCCTCTAGTCTCTTTATGAGGCTAGAGTTCGAAGTACATGAGTTAGAAGTTATTTAAACACAGTAATAGCACAAATAGACGTTTGGGCCCTAGGGGCGTACCAAACCATATACCAATAAAGTGGTATAAGAACCACGACTGAACTAGACACTAGGCCTAGAGCCTCTAGAAGTGCTTGGACCACAAGGAACCACCCAAGGTAGTGACACAGGGGACCCACGGGAGACGCGTGCAGTGTAAATACACAACCGCGATACGCCGTTGACTTCTATGGAGAAAGTCGTGATCGGGAAATTAGAGAAAAGGGACACTTAAAAGAGGACTTGGACCAAACCCTTTGAGATCTAGGACTTTGAAGAGTCTCTACCCACGGGAGCACCGGAGTACTCGTGTTACCTCACCCAGGGAAGCCGGGTGCATAGGTGCCTTTCGGGGTCGGGTTTCGTCGTCGATTTGAATGGCGATCTGCTGCAAAGTGCTGCTGGCGACCAAGTGAAAAGTGTCCGGGTGGATCCAAGAGTGGATCGGAGTTCTGAAGAACCTGAAAGCAGAGGGGACAGAGTCTGGGTCACTAGCCAGTGACCAGGAAGGCGATGGACAGATGCCCACCGATGTCGAGTGCTTCAGGTGCGTTGACGGTCGTCTTGACTCTTCAGCCACGAGGTCCAGGAGGCGTTGTCGGCAACCAGGAGCAGGATTCGGGCTGGTACACGATGTCTGTCGAGTGCTGAGGTGTCGGCGACCGGATTGGACCCAACAAGCCTTGGCAACGGCAAGTCTCGATGTAGAGGAAGATCGTCGATGGTGCAGACCAGCAAGGTCTGGGGAACTCACCCAGCGAGGGTAAGTGAGGGCAGGCCTGGAGCAACCAGGATGCCAAGTTAGGAAAAGATTGGCCTTCGTTAAGGGCTACTAGCCAACGGGCTAGCGACCTCGAAGGAGCCTCGTGACGCCGCACGTGGATCTGGCTTACAGGACACTCGTGGAGTGGGGGCCAGTGATCTTCGGTGCAGGTGGTGCTGGAGGCTAGGGCTACTCGGAGCCCAAAGCACGACTTCTTGGGAGACCCAGAAGAGGATGCACTTGCAAATGTGCTCGGTGTCCAGGGGTCACGGTCTCAAGTCACCCACGATAGCCACGGGCCTCAGCTTTGCTGGGGACTCAGGGTAGCCTCGGGGAAGTCTGAGAATCCACCTCTGGTGATGCGATGACTTCGGCGTCCGGCGGGAGCTTCAGAAATGCGAACCGGACAGATGCTTCTTTGGTGCCTGCCAAGCAGGGGAGTCACTCCTTGACCCCAAGGGAGATTCTTCTGTCCTCTAATCGTGAGTAGAGCGTCGAAGGTCCAGGATTCAGTTTCAGAGTTTCGTCCAGGGATAATCTAAAGTCCTAAGGACTGGGTTCCTATACTTATACTAAGGATAGGGGTTGGACTACTCTGTGGCCCCACCTATGGGTGGGTCAGGGCAGAGGGGTGGCTACACCCCTTTCCCTTTGTCCAGTTCGTGCCAAAGCAGGGGCTGGAAGCCCCTGATCCGGTTTGAACTGGGGTATGCACAGGGACACCAAATGTGCCCCCAGTGCAGGACTTCAAAGCACACAGATGGTGCTCCCGCCCAGCCCCAATACACATTATCCTGTCTGGGGAGGTGGTCACACCTCCCTGGGACAGGAAACCTATTGTCCAGGCCTCCCCTGCCGGAGTTTCGTCCAGCAGCAGGAGGCCAGACTCGTGTCTGTGGCAGCAGCATCCATTTTGTGATGCCAGGGCTTTGGAAAGAAGTTACCGGGCTAGTTAGAGTTAACATGTCTTTCCTCTAGAAGGGTGGAATGCTACCCCGCCGCCAGAATTGGAGGGGGTAGTATTCCAAGATGTTTGACACCAAACACGACATGTTTAGGTGCAGCCATTCCAAAGTTAGCATTTTACCGCGAGGTTATAATGCGCTTAAGAGTATATGGTCAGGCTGCACTACAAACAGCATCAGAGATGGTCTCCGAACGCTGCAGAGGGGCCCTGCTCATGCAGGGGCACCCTCTCACATAGGAACCATGCACTCTGCCTTTAGGATTGATAAGGCCTGCCTTAGGAGTGACTTATAGGTTTATATGTGTGTATGTATTTAGTGATATAGGTAACCTATATCACAGTAAGGGGTGCATGCACCACCTTACCCAGGCTGCAGTAGCAGACCTGTGGTGTCAGTTTGGATGGCCTTCCAGGGGTGGCATAATACATGCTGCAGCCCCTGGCAGGCCTCTGAGGTACCTATGCCCTTGGTACATAGTATACCATATACTAGGGACTTATAAGGGCACTCCAGATCCCAATCAGTGATGTGCCTAAGGCACATGGAAACCATTTTAGAGAGGAAGCAGCTAGGCTGGGGTTCTGATTAGCAGGGCCCCAGCCAGACTAATGTCGAAAAACAGTGAAGCATCAGCAAAAAGTGGGGGTACCCATGTGAAGCAGATCCTACTTTCCTACACAACCCCCCAAACGTAGGGACATTAAACTAACCTTGCCCAGTTGAGTCTTCATGTTCTAAGTGGAAGTACCTAGAGAGTCCATCTGCATTGGCATGGTTACTCCCAGGTCTATGTTCCACTGTAAAGTCCATCCCCTGTAGGGAAATGGACCACCTAAGCAGTTTGGGGTTTTCACCCTTCATTTGTTTTAGCCATAAGAGGGGCTTATGGTCTGTCTGAACCAGGAAGTGTGTACCAAACAAGTATGGCCTCAACTTCTTCAGAGCCCAGACCACAGCAAAGGCCTCCCTCTCTATGGCTGACCAACGTTTCTAGGGGTCAGCCTTCTGCTAAGGAAAGCTACTGGCTGATCCTGACCTTCTTCATTCAATTGTGACAGTACAGCCCCTACCCCCAATTCAGATGCATCAGTTTGAACAATGAACTTCTTGGAGTAATCAGGACTCTGTAGAATGGGAGCAGTGCACATGGCCTGCTTCAGGTCATCAAATGCCTTTTGACAGCTAACTGTCCACTGAACCTTTTTGGGCATTTTCTTAGAAGTTAAGTCATTCAGGGGTGTCACTATTGATCCATACCCCTTGACAAATCTCCTATAGTACCCAGTCAGGCCTAAGAAGGCTCTCACCTGAGTCTGGGTAATGGGAGCAGTCCAGTCCATGATAGTCTGGATCTTGCTCTGCAAAGGTTGAACCTGGCCTCCACCCACAAGGTGGCCCAGGTACACAACCTGACTCTGCCCTATCTGGCACTTAGTGGCCTTGATAGTCAGGCCTGCCTTTTGCAGGGCCTGTAAAACATTCCTGAGGTGGACCAGGTGATCCTCCCAGGTGGAGCTAAAGACAGCAATATCATCTAGATATGCTGCACTATAGGCTTCCAGACCTGTGAGAACTGTATTCACCAACCTCTGGAAAGTGGCAGGTGCATTCTTCAGACCAAAGGGCATCACCACAAATTGATAATGCCCACTAGGGGTTGAGAATGCTGTTTTGGGCTTTGCAGTATCAGCTAGTCTGATCTGCCAGTAGCCAGCTGTTAGGTCAAATGTGCTGAGATATTTGGCAGAGGCCAAAGTATCTATGAGCTCATCTGCCCTGGGTATTGGATGGGCATCAGTCCTAGTGACTGCATTGAGACCCCTGTAGTCCACACAAAACCTCATCTCTCTTTTTCCACCACTGGTGTGAGGTTTTGGTACAAGGACCACTGGACTAGCCCAAGGGCTATCTGAGGGTTCAATAACTCCCAATTCCAACATTTTCTGGACTTCAGTCCTGATACAGTCCCTGACATGGTCAGGTTGCCTATAAATCTTATTTTTAATAGGCAGACTGTCCCCAGTGTCCACTTTATGAGTGCACCAGGTGGTCTGACTGGGTGTCAGTGAAAACATATGTCTAAACTGATTGAGAACTTGCCTGCAATCAGTTTGTTGCTGGGTAGTGAGGCTGCCTGCCAAGGCTACACCATCAACTGACCCATCGTCAGGGTTCTGTGAGAGCAGGTCAGGGAGTGGGTCACTCTCTTCCTCCTGCCCTTCATCAGTAGCCATGAGCAAGCCCATGTCTGCCCTGTCCACATATGGTTTTAACCTGTTGACATGGAGAACCCTGTGGGGACTCCTGGGTGTTCCTAGGTCTACTAAGTAAGTGACCTCACCCTTCTGCTCAACAATAGTGTGGGGTCCACTCCATTTGTCTTGGAGAGCTGCTGGGGCCACTGGCTCCAACACCCACACCTTCTGTCCTGGCTGGTAAACAGTCAGAACAGCCTTTGGTCATGCCAGGCCTTTTGAAGTTCCTGGCTAGCCTCAAGGTTTTTGGTTGCCTTTTTCATGTACTCAGCCATCCTGGAGCGGAGACCAAGTACATAGTCCACTATCTCTTGCTTTGGGGGCTTGAGAGGTAACTCCCATCCTTCCTTCACCAAGCACAGTGGACCCCTCACAGGGTGGCCAAACAGAAGTTCAAAAGGGCTGTAACCAACCCCCTTCTGAGGCACCTCCCTATATGCGAATAAAAGGCAGGGCAAGAGTATGTCCCATCTACGCCTAAGCTTTTCTGGGAGCCCTTTAATCATGCCCTTCAAGGTTTTGTTGAATCTCTCAACTAAACCATTGCATTGTGGGTGATAGGGTGTGGTGAACTTATAAGTCACTCCACACTCCTTCCACATTGCTTTTAAGTACCCAGACATGAAGTTAGCACCCCTGTCTGAGACTACCTCCTTAGGAAAGCCCACTCTTGAGAAGATTCCCAGGAGGGCCCTTGCCACCACAGGTGCTGTAGTGGTCCTGAGGGGAATAGCTTCTGGGTACCTGGTGGCATGATCCACTACCACCAGGATAAACCTGTGCCCAGAGGCTGTTTGGGGATCCATGGGACCAACAATGTCAATCCCTACCCTTTCAAAGGGCACCCCCACCACAGGTAGTGGTATCAGGGGGCCTTTGTAGTGCCACCTGCCTTGCCACTGGCTTGGCAGGTTACACAGGAGCGACAAAACTCCTTGCTGTCTTCAGACATGTGGGGCCCGTGAAAGTGAGGGACAATTCTGTCCCAAGTCTTGTTCTGGCCCAGGTGACCTGCTAAGGGAATATCATGGGCTAGGGTCAATAGGAAGCCCCTGAACTTCAGAGGTATAACCAACCTCCTGGTAGCACCAGGCTTGGGGTCTCTACTCTCTGAGTACAGGAGTCCATCATCCCAATACACTGTACGGGGACCACTAGCTTTCCCAGCAGCCTCAGCAGCAGCTTGCTGTCTGAGGGGTTCAAGGGAGGGGCAGCTCTGCTGCTCCTGGCTCAGATCTGCCCTAGAAGGTCCCCCTGTCCCCAAGAACTCAACCTGGTCAGGTTCAAGTTCCTCTGGGACAGTTCCTTCTTCAGGGCTGAGATCATCCCCCTCAAAGGACTGATCTTCCTCCTGAGCCAAGGGGGAAGGCACTGCCTTAACCCTACTACTCCTCCTCTCGGAAGGCACTTGGTCCATTCTTCCAGAATCCAAGGCCTGTTCAGTGCTAGACATTTTGGCTTGTGACCTGGTCACAGCAAACACATCTGCAGGGATCCCCAGCATTTCTGCATGGGTCCTGAGCTCCACTTCTGCCCAAGCAGAAGTCTCTAAGTCATTGCCAAGCAAGCATTCGACTGGTAGGTTTGCACTTACCACAACCTTCTTAAGGCCAGTTACCCCTCCCCAGGAGAAGTTAACAACTGCCAGAGTATGGTCTGTTCTGACATTGCTAGCATTGGTCACTTGGTACATCTCACCAAGTATAACTTGCCCAGGATTCACAAGGTCTTGTGTCACCATTGTGACACTTGCCCCTGTGTCCCTAAATGCCAAAGCCTCACGTCCATTGATTAAAGGCTGTTGTCTGTACTTGCCCAGATTACTGGGACTCACAGTGGAGGTCACATCCATGCCTCCATCACAGACTAACACAGCCTGAGTCAGTTCTCTGACTAGGTCAGAGCCCAACTCAGTACCCAGGGTGAACCCTACTAAACCCTTGGCTGGAGCACTCCCACCAACTGTACTAGGGGGAACAGGTGCCTTAGGGGCATTGGTGGGTGCTGGACTGGAGTCTTTGGACTTGGTGCAATCACTGGTCCAGTGGGTCTTTTGCTTACAGACCTTGCACCATGGTTTTCTTTGGCCTTTCCCTTTGGTAGACTGTGAATCCCCACCAGAAGAAGATTTTTGGGGGCCTGATGAAGACTTTTGATCTTTACCCTTCTCCCCACCCTTGTCAGAGTTCTTAGCATCTTGCTTCTTGGTTTCCCCATCTTGGTTCTGTACCTTCTGCTTCACCCTGGTTCTGACCCATTTGTCTGCCTTCTTTCCCAATTCTTGGGGAGAGGTCAGATCAGAGTCTACCAGGTATTGATGCAACAGCTGATTTTGACAGTTATTAAGAATCTGCTCCCTCATTATCAGATTGTACAATCCTGAGAAGTCACACACCTTACTGCCCATCAACCAGCCTTCCAGAGCCTTGGCAGAACAATCCACATAGTCTACCCAGTCTTGAGTCTGTGCTTTTTGGGTATCTCTGAACTTCAACCTGTACTGTTCAGTGGTTAGGCCAAACCCATCAATAAGAGCACTCTTCAAGACCTTGTAATTATCAGCATCCTCCTCTCTAACAGTGAGGAGCTTATCTCTACCTTTGTCAGCAAAGGAGAGCCACAAGATTGCTGCCCACTGCTCCTGAGGGACCTTCTGTACCTTACAGGCCCTCTCTAGAGCAGTTATCCACTTGTGGATGTCATCCCCATTCTGATAGGGAGGGACAATCTTGCTCAGGTTCCTATGGTCATAGGACCTTTCCCTATCTCTAGGGATATGGCTGCCACCATGGGACTCTAGTCCCAACTTTCTTCTCTCTCTAAAGAGATCTAGGGACTCCCTGTCTATGGCTAGTTGCTTCTTTTTGAGTTCAAGCTGAGCTTCCTCATATAGAACCAGCCTCTTTCTTCTCTCATGAGAGGATTCCCTCCTATGAGATGAGACAGAGCTCCCTATTGAGGTGCCAGAGTGGTTAGACTCCTGAGAAGAAGATCTAGACCTTCTGGGCACACTCACAATCCTTCCTGGGGGGACAAAGGGGGCATCATTCTGATCCTCCTCTTCATCTTCATCAGGAGGGGTTGGATTATCCAGGTCAGGGCCATTGTCGCCCTCCTGGCCAGTTTCAGAGGGGGCTGGGGGTACTGGTACCCCTGGTCCCATCCTCATCATCTGCCCCACCCTCAGCTCCTACCCCTTCAGTCCCCAAGGGCTTACTAAGGTCATAAGCCACCAACAACTCCTTGAGGTGTTGGGTGGTGGGGCTTTGGCCTGTCCTTATTTTTCTCAACTTGCATAAAGCTCTCAATTCCAAGAATGGGAGTGTATCATACTTGGAGGGTGGAAGCTCAATGGCTTCCTGCAAGGATTCTTTAGATCCTACCCTTAAAGACATTACTAGTGTGGTGTGGTGTATGCACTACCTACTCTAGTGTGGCCTACTAAACTCTCTTGAGTTGTAGAAAGGGTTGTGCTATCCCTTAACACACAACTCTAAGTTCAGTAGAACTTACTGTATTCTAAGCTTAAATTATATGTACCTTAGGTACCTTTAGTGGTTTTCAGTTGATCAATTCAATTGAGATTATCTGGTAAAACAATAGCAAGCTGGAATCCCACACGCTGCACACCAATGTGAGAAGTTGGCCTGGCATATGCTGTCCACTAATTATAGTGGGCACCTTGCACCAGTCCAAACAACCCCTTATTGGAGATAGGTTAAAGACAACCTTATTGAAAGCTATCCTAGTGGTAGCTATGGAGAGCAGCCTTCAGGCTAAGTCTTGAAGGAATGTAAAGCAGCTTGTTTTACCAGTCTATAATCTCTTGAGTGATCAAATGAAAGAGCACCACACCAGGTATATATTCAAAATATATGTATTTATTGCTAAACACACCCCTCTAGTCTCTTTATGAGGCTAGAGTTCGAAGTACATAAGTTAGAAGTTATTTAAACACAGTAATAGCACAAATAGACGTTTGGGCCCTAGGGGCGTACCAAACCATATACCAATAAAGTGGTATAAGAACCACGACTGAACTAGACACTAGGCCTAGAGCCTCTAGAAGTGCTTGGACCACAAGGAACCACCCAAGGTAGTGACACAGGGGACCCACGGGAGACGCGTGCAGTGTAAATACACAACCGCGATACGCCGTTGACTTCTATGGAGAAAGTCGTGATCGGGAAATTAGAGAAAAGGGACACTTAAAAGAGGACTTGGACCAAACCCTTTGAGATCTAGGACTTTGAAGAGTCTCTACCCACGGGAGCACCGGAGTACTCGTGTTACCTCACCCAGGAAGCCGGGTGCATAGGTGCCTTTCGGGGTCGGGTTTCGTCGTCGATTTGAATGGCGATCTGCTGCAAAGTGCTGCTGGCGACCAAGTGAAAAGTGTCCGGGTGGATCCAAGAGTGGATCGGAGTTCTGAAGAACCTGAAAGCAGAGGGGACAGAGTCTGGGTCACTAGCCAGTGACCAGGAAGGCGATGGACAGATGCCCACCGATGTCGAGTGCTTCAGGTGCGTTGACGGTCGTCTTGACTCTTCAGCCACGAGGTCCAGAAGGCGTTGTCGGCGACCAGGAGCAGGATTCGGGCTGGTACACGATGTCTGTCGAGTGCTGAGGTGTCGGCGACCGGATTGGACCCAACAAGCCTTGGCAACGGCAAGTCTCGATGTAGAGGAAGATCGTCGATGGTGCAGACCAGCAAGGTCTGGGGAACTCACCCAGCGAGGGTAAGTGAGGGCAGGCCTGGAGCAACCAGGATGCCAAGTTAGGAAAAGATTGGCCTTCGTTAAGGGCTACTAGCCAACGGGCTAGCGACCTCGAAGGAGCCTCATGACGCCGCACGTGGATCTGGCTTACAGGACACTCGTGGAGTGGGGGCCAGTGATCTTCGGTGCAGGTGGTGCTGGAGGCTAGGGCTACTCGGAGCCCAAAGCACGACTTCTTGGGAGACCCAGAAGAGGATGCACTTGCAAATGTGCTCGGTGTCCAGGGGTCACGGTCTCAAGTCACCCACGATAGCCACGGGCCTCAGCTTTGCTGGGGACTCAGGGTAGCCTCGGGGAAGTCTGAGAATCCACCTCTGGTGATGCGATGACTTCGGCGTCCGGCGGGAGCTTCAGAAATGCGAACCGGACAGATGCTTCTTTGGTGCCTGCCAAGCAGGGGAGTCACTCCTTGACCCCAAGGGAGATTCTTCTGTCCTCTAATCGTGAGTAGAGCGTCGAAGGTCCAGGATTCAGTTTCAAAGTTTCGTCCAGGGATAATCTAAAGTCCTAAGGACTGGGTTCCTGTACTTATACTAAGGATAGGGGTTGGACTACTCTGTGGCCCCACCTATGGGTGGGTCAGGGCAGAGGGGTGGCTACACCCCTTTCCCTTTGTCCAGTTCGCGCCAAAGCAGGGGCTGGAAGCCCCTGATCCGGTTTGAACTGGGGTATGCACAGGGACACCAAATGTGCCCCCAGTGCAGGACTTCAAAGCACACAGATGGTGCTCCCGCCCAGCCCCAATACACATTATCCTGTCTGGGGAGGTGGTCACACCTCCCTGGGACAGGAAACCTATTGTCCAGGCCTCCCATGCCGGAGTTTCGTCCAGCAGCAGGAGGCCAGACTCGTGTCTGTGGCAGCAGCATCCATTTTGTGATGCCAGGGCTTTGGAAAGAAGTTACCGGGCTAGTTAGAGTTAACATGTCTTTCCCTCTAGAAGGGTGGAATGCTACCCCCGCCACCAGAATTGGCGGGGGGGTAGTATTCCAAGATGTTTGACACCAAACACGACATGTTTAGGTGCAGCCATTCCAAAGTTAGCATTTTACCGCGAGGTTATAATGCGCTTAAGAGTATATGGTCAGGCTGCACTACAAACAGCATCAGAGATGGTCTCCGAACGCTGCAGAGGGGCCCTGCTCATGCAGGGGCACCCTCTCACATAGGAACCATGCACTCTGCCTTTAGGATTGATAAGGCCTGCCTTAGGAGTGACTTATAGGTTTATATGTGTGTATGTATTTAGTGATATAGGTAACCTATATCACAGTAAGGGGTGCATGCACCACCTTACCCAGGCTGCAGTAGCAGACCTGTGGTGTCAGTTTGGATGGCCTTCCAGGGGTGGCATAATACATGCTGCAGCCCCTGGCAGGCCTCTGAGGTACCTATGCCCTTGGTACATAGTATACCATATACTAGGGACTTATAAGGGCACTCCAGATCCCAATCAGTGATGTGCCTAAGGCACATGGAAACCATTTTAGAGAGGAAGCAGCTAGGCTGGGGTTCTGATTAGCAGGGCCCCAGCCAGACTAATGTCGAAAAACAGTGAAGCATCAGCAAAAAGTGGGGGTACCCATGTGAAGCAGATCCTACTCTCCTACACCCTGCACCCGAATGTTGGGAGGGACAGGAACCGGACACCACTTCCGGTCAGGGAGTGGGGAGGGGATTCCTGGGCAGCGAGGGCACGGGCGAGGACGTGCATGTAAGCGCAGCAGCGAGACATGGAAATAAAGCATCTTGAACAAGAACACTAACCTGTCTCTGCGTGACTCTGTGGAAGAACACGACATCTCCTAGATAGTGCTAACAGGCTGCTAGTTTGCAGCTCATTTCATGTTCAGCGTGCCACAGCTACTGCCTCTAAAATATGTGACAATTATGGAATGTATTGTCCATAGTATCATTGTTTTACTATTCCATGATACCCAACACAAAGTTTCTAGACGTACCAGACAAACACAAATACACTACGTAGAATGCTATATATTGCAAGCATACACCGCTATGCTTAGGCGGCAGCTTGTTTTTTTCTACTTTTAGTCTTTTAATTTATCTTGCACATGTTGCAGTTTGTATGTACATTTTAATGTGGTTGTGGAAGTGATTGGAGGCAAGAATGAGTCAGTGGTGAATGGATAGATGATGAAGTGCAAGGATGGGGGAAAGAGCGCGTGTATGATGATTGAATGAATACCTAAAACCACTTATAACTGAAGAGGCACTACATTCATAAGCCAAACGAATTGGCATTGCCAGTGCTTGTTTTCCAATTTGAAGTACTGACTATAGACAACCAAAAACTGTTTCAAATTAGAAACGAAGATCTTAAATGCAGTAACAGATCACAGTGCAATGAAAACCACGTTTTGCTCATTTATTGCCGCCTGCGCTACGTTAGATATGTTTTAAATGCCACAACTTCGTTATAAAGAAAAGGGGGTGAAAGTCACCGCTCTAGTTCTATGTTAGAACGGTGACAGTGTACTAACGGCGTCCATGACTGGCGGAGGCAAAAGGATTACGCATTTTTTTATTAGCTTTAGAGAGAGTGACGTCTTGCCTGACTCTGGAATGGCAGTTTATGCGCATGCGCATCTTCGGGTTTTAAATAGGTGTTCGAGAGAAGGCCTTAATCGGCACTTTCAAAATAATGTTTAACAAAGGCTAGAAACATTTATATTTTCTCGAGCTGTAACATAAATTAAGCTGATGATTTCAGCAGATGACTTTGCTTCGTTGGTTGCTTCAGTTGGCTTGAACAGATTGACGAATCTGCGGTACATGGAGCCGTGTCATCTCGGAAGTGGCTGATGGGCCATTTTGTTTCCGGGAAACGGGTCTGAAACCAAAATGGCCGAAGAGTGACTTCCGGCGACAACTTCCGGCGGTGGACTGTGCAGTTCTTGGGTGACAGCTGCGGCGGGCCGGGCCCTTCTTTCATCCAGGCGGCGGAATGTACATAGCAGGGCCAAAGAAGAGCGCTATGAAGCAGCCGGCGGTGGCGCCGGCTGCTGCACCCGAGCCCGTGGCTCCCGCGCCCCTCGGGCCTAAGGCCGACCTACTGGTCTTCGGATACGCCTGCAAGATCTTCCGCGACGACGAGATGGCGCGATACCAGGAGCGTGGCCGACACCTCATCCCCTGGATGGGCGACCCAAACACCCTGATCGATAGGTCGGTTACCCGCGCCGGGCCCGCTCTCTACTGGGGAAGGGGGGCGGGGTGTGGTGGTGCTGGGGCTCTGCTTGTGTGTCCTGGAGGGGCCTACTAGTGCAGCCTCCCGTGGAGAGTACTTCGAGCCTTTTCACATGCTCTCACCGCATCCATGGAGTGTCCCACCGTGCACGGAGCAAGCCGCACACCTCCCGGGGCCATGCAGGCTCCACTGCCCCCTTGCATCTCGAGTCTGCCCCACGTGTGGCTGTAAGAGCTTTGCTCGTCCACTGGGCGTACACCGGACCCCTATGGTCCTCCAGGATGTCTCCACTGACAATCCTGCCCCACAGTTAGATGTACAAAGGCCGCCCCGCTTGACCACCCGGCAGAAAGGTCTCAAATCACACCATGTCCACTACCCGGCAGAAAGGTCTCAAATCACACCATGTCCACTACCCTTTAATATATCTTATAAATTGTGCCAATTTGTTCTCACTAGCCACTTCTCTTTTTCTCATTTGACACTTCACATTTGACCTGTTTCCATCCGATGGCCACGTGGACCGTCCACCCTGTTGTTGCATCCCTGTCATCTCACTGTCATCACAATTACAACTCTATTGCGTTTTTGTTAATGTCAGCCCGCTTGGGCTCTCTTTCCACGTTGAGTGTCAGTTTGGAGGACGAACCACGGCAGGATGACAATGGCAAACATGCGGCCGAGTGGCAATTATGATTTGACACACAGCATCCGCAATTCCTTTTTGCAACGTTTGTTTATGTAATTAACTACAAACAGCAGAATCAACATGCGACAATGGTTAAAAACATTGTGAATAGACTGAAGATGAGTTCTCTGTCGCTTAATAAGTATGTCAATAACATCTGCAGAGATGATCCTAGCGATAGATATACCTGAATAGAATATATAGTCCAAAATGCCAGTCAGGTCCTCTGCCCAAGATGCTTATGATGATGAGATATGAGGAAACACGGGAGAGCATCTCTCATTCCTCCTAATATCTAAGATTGTCTCGTTAGCTGATAGTCTGCCTGCAACCCACCATTGCACACCATACTGTCATACCACATGTATGGGCACCTCTCTTCTGGACACAGCTTTTCACTTGGGTGATTCTTTCATAATTCAATATTGTCAGGTGTGTTTTCCCAATTGGTTCACTCACATGTAACCTGGATAATGGCCCAATACATTGAGGCGCCTGGGAACTCTGACAAAATCCCTTTTTACAACTCTGTTGGAACTGAACATGCTCTCTCCCCCTCTTTTGGAGCTTCTGTTTGGTTGGGACCCCAGTGTGTAGTCTCATCTGCCCCGTTCGTACTTCAGAGTCTTTTCTTACCATGCAGTTTTTTTGTAGACATGTCATGCATCCTGTGCCATCTCGCACTGACCCAATTGCTACTCAATCGAAGTCTTGGTCCATTGGCCTTACAGTGACCCCTCCTCCCCCATGCACATCCCTCATATACTACCGCAACTGTGCTATATGTCCACTTTTGCCCATGCTCTCTCTCTTGGCTCAGCAACATTAGTGCCCCAGACGACTCTGCTTCACTTTAGCGGCCTCTGAAATTTGATCCCCGGATTCAAAACTTCTCTTCCTTTGATAACTGCTTGGAAAGTACACAACCACGTTCTTAATTATTTGATAACCATAAAAATCCATTATTAGTGGTCTCAAACTTGGCCGCAGCGTAAGTCTTCACTTGTTAGCATTTATTAAATAACGTCTACTCCAAAATAGAGTTAAATGTTGTCCTGTAGTTCGAAGTCCCTGTAATTGCCCCTTCACTTTACTCACAGTATAATCACGGCTGCTTGGTTTATCCCTCTGCCATCAGTTCATAGACAACATGGCACATAAAAACAAAAGTTGTTACTGCGGAGCGATTTTTATATTGTGCCTCCTGCCCAGAGTGTACCCGTAGCGCATGACTATCAGATTTTCATCTCATGAAGTTTGATAAGGAAATCAATTTTTAAAATAACTAATACTGAGATGACAGAAACTCTCATAAATCCACTGTCTAAAATTGTGTACCAGTAAAAGTTAATTGATTTCAGTCATCATTGACTGCCATTTTTCAGCGGAGTAACAAATTGAAAGAATAATTTTGAGAACAACTTTGCAAATGGTGAAGCTGAGAAAACTATCCCCCTTGCACAAATGTTAACTGTTTTTGACCTATAACTCCTCTTTTAATGTTGATATTAAAAAATGTGTTTGTGGTTCATGACTGAGTTCGAATACAGACCCTGAAGCAATTAAGAGCGAGTGCATTACATGTTATTTAACTAAGACTAGCAGGACCGGACAACAACCTTGTCTTTTTTAACATGTTGACTCAGAACTTCTAAATCACTGACATCTTGCGTTCTCGCTGTATTTCTGTAGCAGCAGTTTACTTAATATTTAGCATACATGCAAAATGTAGTTTGATTGGCAACCGTAAATTCATTTTCTCTAAAGCACATGTTAAGTAACCATCACCAATTCTTTCAGGTGTTTTTTTCCTTTTTATTATTATTTTTTTTTTTGCAGTTCTCCTTAAACTGCACAGGTTGCTGCTGTTCCGATACTTGTATCTGTCTCTCTCTGTCTGTCACATAACCTAGAACTTGCTTCCTCAGCAGCATGGCTTAGGGTCGAGCCTAGCCATGATTTATTCTCCGGAGGATGCAGCTTTCTGTGGCGAACATCTGTCCTGAGAGGTGAGACTTGCAGAAAGAAGCAATGAAACTTCCAGCATTTGGTTCTTGCGGATAGGTATTTATGCTCGGGTTTGTGTTAATGTAAACTAGTTAATTCTTCCAGAAACAATATTTCTTTTCCAATGTTTAGTGGAACGATTTAGGGTAAGATCGATATTGAAACAGGTCCAATTTAAAACTGTAAGAATAATTTACTCAAAATAGTTTTATTGCACCATTTTTATAGAGCTTTTTTCCTTTCAAAAATCATCTTTTCTAGCTCTTAAGCAGTGTCTACATGTCTTAAATGCAGGTTTTTGAGTCTATGTAAGTGGCAGTGTTTAAATAGATATTTTACTTAAAAGTAAAAAGCGAATGGTAACAGGTAAGTTTTGTCGTGTCGCAGAACGAGAAAGGCAAATCTACTAAGTTGACCAGCGGTTTCATATTGCAGGTATGACGGGCGTGGTCACCTGCATGACCTTTCTGATTATGATGCTGAACATACTTCTTGGAATCGTAACTACCACCTGTCTGAAGAGGAGGCAAGAATCGAGACCCTCTGTGACGAAGAGAGGTATTTAGCCTTGCATACGGACTTGCTTGAGGAGGAGGCAAGGCAAGGTACTGATCACGAAAAAAATTCTGAAGTACACAGTGTATTTGAATGTACTGAATAAAGTAATAATATACTTCTGCACATATACTCACTCTTTCTGATATTATCTGTTTGACAGTATCCAGTGGACTGGAAAAGCAGGAGACTTTGCGTATCAGAGAGGACCTCAGCATAGTTTATTTGTAGACCCTCACAGAATCTGCCCAACTTTTGATGGCAGGCTGGAATTTGAAACCAAATACCCTTTAATTATTCTTCACAGGACTGTAAATGAAAGCCCGTATTTGTGTGTACTACTGTCTCCTTTTCAATGTCTTGCCTGAATTTTGAATTGTAAGAAATTTTCAGGAAAATTGCGTGCCCTTCCATTTTCCTGCCCAAAGTTGACATAAAGAGTTTGGAGCTATGCCCCGCTGTGGTGTTGAAGGTGGGGGCTAGTGGTGAGAGCATGTGGAAGTTTTAAGTACCGGACATTTGACCAATCAGATCACATTGCCCCTCCAAGGTCTTAGTTAAAATGCTTCTATATCGTTTTAAATAGCAAAAAAGTGATTTTTTTTTGCTACCTTTGGAACCCTTGTCACGGTGACCCACTAAGCGTGCAATATTCAATTGAGATGATTTTGTGCACAGTTATCAAATAAGTTTGTAAACTGCAAAGCATTCAATCTGAGGTACTTTCAACATCCAGGCTTATTTTATTACCTGTTGTTTTTCTAGCCACTTTTCAAACGCTTTAGGCCCATGTGCAACTTTAATTCTATTGTGCTAATTAAAATGTGTTTTCCTTCAAGAGGAAGAATACAAGCGCTTGAGTGAAGCCCTCGCAGAAGATGATGCTTATAACTCAGTGGGTTTCTGCTATAATAGTGATTACTATGACCCATCACAGCCCACAGAGGAAGAGGAAAACCAAAAAGAAAAAGGTACAGAAGCCCGTCTATATTTTTGGAATATGATGTTGCAGTTGTCTGTTATATTGCCTTTATGTAGTGGACCTGTAGTCATTTTGATATCTGAGCACCCTTTACAGTCTGCTTGTGTCAGTTCATGAACATTGTATTTGGCTGTATTTCATAAGGCTTGGAGGTGAATCACATTGATTAGCGGCTGGCGGGGTGAGACCAATATATTTGTAGTAGATGAGATTGCTAATGTTTAGATCTTAAGTAAATTACTGTTAATCTGTATGGCAATAATTGTAAGGCTAGCATAGCCCCTGTTTTTCTGTCGCAGGTCAACTTGCCACCTAATAGCTCATAGTAGAGAGATCATCTAGCATACATTCAAAGCTTCCCTGAGTTGCCCAACCAAATA
This sequence comes from Calotriton arnoldi, assembly GCA_963921515.1. Classification (NCBI taxonomy): domain Eukaryota; kingdom Metazoa; phylum Chordata; class Amphibia; order Caudata; family Salamandridae; genus Calotriton; species Calotriton arnoldi. Next base: position 1,323,757 of record CAWUFW010001323.1, on the reverse strand, counting down.
CCTTGGCATCTGTCTACTAGACTCCAGTGATGGCGATCTCCCCTTACCTACCCATCAATCAAAATGTTTTCTATCGACCCTATTCGAACAGTAACTTATCATCCTCGCTGTGGCAACCATTTTGCTCAGCCTGTGAACATTACAAATCCAGAATTTCGCAGTTCCAAAAGTCAAACTTGTCAACGAACTCTAAAATGTGCCTGGGAAAAGTTCAAATTGTCCACCTTAGAAACACTAAACCACAGCAGACCCTTCTCCAGAAAATATTAAGGTACAATGCATCAGCCATTCCAACTTTAAATAAATGACTGTCAAAAGCTTTTAGCGCCATTATTGCATGGGAACAATATTGTGCTTTCCTCGCACCAGTTAATCAGAATGGTTTACCAAGGAACTCTCCATACTCCAATCCAGTAGCAAAGCACTTAAACAAAAATGGCTGAAAACCCTAGATCAGGACAGTGGAAACCTATAGACTCGCCAATTCTACAGCTGCAGAGCAACTATTAGAGAGAGAGAAAATAAATATTTCTCGTCTTGCCTTTGCATCATGGCCCACATAAGTCTTGAATATTCGCTACATTTAAAGACACCACAGCTTTCTCCACTGAACCATGTCCTCTGATATTCTGGCTGCTGGTTTAGTAGAAAAAAAGAGGCTACCTACTCTGCTAATCTCAAAGAGACCAGCAAACTACTCCCACTCGCCCATAGCAGAAGCACATATCGAAACTACTGAAGGAAGCCTAAGTACATTTAGTATCAGTCACTAGAGTCACATCTCACTACATTTTGATCCCTAGCTGATCCATCCCCCCGGTTGCCTTTCAGAAAATCCCATTCATCAAACCTGTAGCAGAATGAATGATTACTAGCACCTCACTTATTATGGGCACCGTGGCACAAGAGCTCAAATGCTCATCGCACAAACCCCTCATAAAGCAAAAAAGTCACTGGATGCAATCGGCTCTGCAATCTACAGACCTGAAGAAAATGAATGTTTCCTGGCAAAACTAATTGAAAAGACAACCTACACCCAAATCCTGGAATTCATTGAAAAAAGGCATTCTTTCTGATTCGCAGGCAGGACCTCATTCTCCCAGAGGAATCAAATATATTGTTGTCTACATGTTGGATAAAATAAGAATGTGGATGCTGAAAGTGTGGCTTCCTTTATCCCAGCAAACCTTCCCTGCGTTCTGTGCAGTCATCCAACCAACACTTCTGACCAGACAATTGAATGTGCACATCCAAAGGAAAGCCTAGGGTTGGATCCCCTCCTTCCTTTTCAGCAGCAGTCCTGCCACTTGTATATCTGCGTTTCCCGAGCACAGCAGTATCTCAACCACAGCCCTTTCGACATTACCATGGGCTATTGTTGAATCAATCCTTCAATCTGTCTTATTACAACTGCAATGACAACACTGTTCATTTTCGAGATCTCCATGGCGCCACATCCAGATTAGCAGAATGCTTGATCACGGATGACTGCTAACTATCCGACAATCAAAATCCTTAGCTGTGCAACTGGCTAGTGATGCAAGAAATCCCGGCCTGATTTGCAAACCTAGAATAAGCACCTTACTGGACAAGTACAACAGAAAGCGGAGGCGTCCTGCTACATGCAGAACTTACCCTGTTACTACAAGTAGATCCTGAGTGAAACACTCTACAAATATTCTCAGAATCTTAAGACTAATTTTTCCCTGAGTAGGCTTCTCCCTAAGAATCCAAGCAACAGCTGCTTTTGAGCTTTCACTCCTGGACTATGTAAACTATATATAGGAGCCATGAAATCTCTCGTTAATAAAGTACGACCGGTGCAACACTCGACTGCCAGTCTGCTAAACATGAAACCCTGGGACCACGACATGCCTGTCCTTATGGCCTTGCACTGGCTCTGTGACTTGCCAGATCATGTTCAAAGCACTGTGTAAAACACCTTGAGCACTAGTTGAAGTCTCCAATGCTACTCACTCCTAACGCTGAGAGTGCCACTATTCAACAGGACACGTCTCGGAAGGCATTCTTTCTCAGTCCATCCCAAATCACAGAGATTTTCGGAAGGCAGTAAAATATTGTCCTTCAGTTTAATGCCTCTGGGCAATAAAACCTCTCAAAGAAAGCACCCAACAACCACAATAAAAGTGAGCCACGTACCCTTTAAACATGAGCATGCTTCCGAGCAGCACCACATTGGCCACAGCACGTCCACGCATTGGGACCAGTCTACATCCCCACACTTCTGCAGCCAAACATACTGCTAGATCCTTTGTAGTTGCTGCGGATGGATTGAGTGCCGTGATACCTCATTAACAGCAGTTGTATGCTATGCAAGTGCCATATAACATAACGGTACACAGTAGGCATGCTTCCGTTCTTCCCGGCCCTCCTCTGTATGCCAGTCACCAGCACAGCATGACACCAAAGACTATAGTTGTTTAGGTTTTTACACTATAACAGCATAGCCATATTAAGCTATAGTCGTACTTTATTTTACACACTATAGGCAGCTCCTGGCACAGTCACATGCACTACACAGCCCCAGGCCAAATGGTCACTTAGGTCATTCAGTCTCTGCATGACATCCAGGCCAAGTTGTGTTCTTACAGGGCCTCCTCACGCAAAGCTTTTGGGGCACCTGAGTGCTAATTGCCTTTACAGTATTCAAGAATTAGGGCCACCCCATAACCCAGACGAAAAGGTACAGATAAGCGAAATAAAACTGGGATTATCAGTGGTAATAATATTTTATCAAAGTCAATAATATGACATTATTACGGTAAGGAGAAGAATCGTTTTGGGTGACTTGGCCAATGCCCAACACAGTCAATCGTTGGAGTTGAGAGTTATCATGACGCAATGAGGGGGCTGGTGAACTAAGTGACTGACTGTTGAACCGAACACACAAAATTGCAAGTTTTGTTAAATCCAAAGTGTCGTAACTAAATTATGCAATCAAATTTACTAAAACAAAGAAAGGAGCATGAGAGACTGCCTGAGTCTGGAGAAAAAAATCTTTTTGTCGCAAACAAATATGCAAATGTGTTGTGGGAAACTGGCACCTTGTTAATTGGCTGTGAGTGAACATCTCTCATGTCCCCGAATATCATGAGAAGTGCATTAGTGCTACGTGACTGTTGGACAGTGTAGTTCAGTGTGTTTTACTTCCAAACTGACTAGAGGTGGTGGAATCCTCATCTGTGCTTTGCAGAGAAGATGCAAAAGCCAGTCTGGCTTCTGAAACCGGAGACAAAGCTTCATGATTCACGCTGCTGGTGAGGTTTGAATAAACGCTAGGGAGGGAGAGGCAAAAAGAACCATTCATCCTGTCTTTGCTATCTGAAAAGGTGCACATGCAAGTATCTTAAAGTGAGTCGGTACGGGTCCTAAAGCATGCAGTGAGGTTTCTGCAAGGTTAAGCAATGTTTGAGCCGGTTATATTTACAGGAAAGGCACAGAGGAGAAATCTTCATATCCATGGAGTGTGCAATAAACAGTTTATTTTTCTTAGGTGAACTCTGCCAAACAAAAGCCATTCATTGTTATCAGAAGCTTGTTTCTACGGATTGCAATGTTTTTAGACAAGCCAAACATGAGGTAGATAGTCAGGACTGATAGTGAGCCAAGAAGCGGGGGCTATACAGATTCAAATGCTGCACACATTTCTATATTTAAAGCGTCCTAGATTGGCTGACAGTTCTCAAGCTTGTGTATGGCCAGTAAAGGTTCCAGGTATGTATGGACTGCCGGTTCAGAGTTGTTTTTTTTGTTGCTATTTTAAAAGCAAGTAGTACTTTATCCGACTGCAATTTACTATTATAGAGCAAATTCCTACTGTTTTTAAATGTTTTTTTGTAAAGTTTATTGCTTGGTTTTGAAGAAAACTGTCTCCCGTTTTAGTTGAGCCTGTAACATGTTTATTATATCAATTAACACTCTGAATCCCAGTTTGTCAAGGGGATTCCCGCATACATCACAGACTACCTGAGGAAAAGAAAGACCGAAATATGTACTCTCTACACACACTGTTGTTAGCATCTAGCACTTGACTAAATTCTCACCAAGAGAACTAGCAGCTGCGTAGCTGGATTCTTGAGAATTAATAGCTGGCCTCAGGAGTAACACCGACGTAAAACGCTTTGGTAAAGCCTACTACTTACCAATTTTTACGTCTTTGTGCCAGAGCTCAACACGTCTCAGGCATGGGCATATCCGTTAGGTTAACATGTGATTGAAATATGCCTGCACTAGATTAGTTACATTAAACCTGAATGTATCTAAACTCTTCCCGCATCCAGATAGCCGCTAGATTAATTTAGGTTCATTAATCCAAAATCCAGAGCCACAGAATTGGGATTTTTTTTTAATTTTTTTATACAAACGTAAATTTCATTTATTCAAATCAGAAAGGTCCACCTATTTCATTAACTTGTCCTCATGTTTGTGTTAGACGAAGAGGAGAAAGGGAGTTTTTCATGGCAGATGGTTGTTGCAGAACCCTTTACATTCTTCCAAAGTTGTACCTTTATTGGTGTTCACAAAAGTTTGAAACGGTGTTTCCTGCCCTTGATCCATACCTAGACTGAAGCAAATTGCCCGGATAATTGTATTTTCCCTACTGGGATATGTACTGTTGCACATTCTGGTGTAACATTGCATGTGAGTGCTTTGGAAGTGTACATTTTCACTTAGTGAATACAAATCTGAAGTGACACTGAGAATTGGGCTGCAGGGACTCTTATTGAGCCTCCAGGAACAAAACATCTAAGAAGAATGTGCTGTGTTGTAGCTGTTTGAATAAATGTTCTTCAGGTATGGATCTCTTATATTGTTTATTATTATTTTTTTAGTAGAATCAGTGGTAATTGAAGAGAGCGAGGAACCCTTTATAGCTCCCCTGGGAGCGAATGTGCCCTCAGATGTGGAATTGGTATGTATGCTTTCAATGAGGAATTTTGCTGTAAATGAAAAAAATCAGTGTTATATGACCTGTGTACATTTTGTATATATTTGTAATAGCATGCAGAGGATGACATTGAAGTCTGTGCCTTAATGTGAGAAGGTGATAAAGCATTGGTTGTTCCCATGTCAATATGCTAGTCTATTAGACCATCACAAATTGCGTGTTTTGAACAGGCAGTCACCAGAAGCATGTAGCTCATACTGTTTGTCCCTGTGCTACAATGCCATGTTACCAGAAGCGTTTAGCCGGTACAATTTGCCCCGGTGCTACAGTGCGTATGTCACCAGAAGCTTGGAGCTGGTACTGTTTGCCCCTGTGTTGCAGTGCATATCACCAGAACCTGTAGCTGGTACTGTTTGCCCAGTGCTACAGTGCACGTTAACAGAAGCTTGCAGCGGATGGCATTTGCCCATGTTTGAAAGTGCACAATTCACCATAAGCTTGTAGCTGGTAGTATGTGTTGTGGTGCTACAGTATGCATGGTAAATAACACACTTTGTTCAACCTACTCCCTGTTCATTTGCACTCTGCACGTGCTGTCTTCTGCTCTTTTTGCAAGAGTGTCAATGAGCATGTGCCCATTGGTTATGCTTCAGAGCCAGATGTTTTCTGTACTGTTTGTGGGGGAAACATTTAGTTTTGCCTATGACTTATTAGAAATACTTCTACCACTTGTCTATTGGGTGAGCCAATACAGGGGCCTAGTTTTTGATTACACCCAGAGCCACCACTTTTTGCCTACAAGGACGTGAGCTCTATGCTTGCTTTTTCGGTATTACTGTTCTTCTGCCTGGTAGAATGCATTGTGAGGGATACTTCTAACTGCGGATTCCTCAGCTGTAAGACATACCACAGGCATCAGACTGGATCCAGAAACTTCAAAGCAACAAGGTCGCCGGTGGAGGGTGCTGGACTCAATTGGCACCAGAAGTGACACCAGATGACGCCACTGAGGGCATAAGGCACCCATCCTGGCGCACCGACATCTGCTACCTTTTTTTCCGCGCCTTCGGCGCTGACTAGGAGCTTCACTTGTTTAGGAATTTTCCTTACACAATTACAAAAAACTGTAACAATGTTTCGGCCTAAAAATTGGACTTTGAACCAATGGGGACTGATGTCCATTACGGAATTCCACACGATTTGCCTGTGGTGCCTGGGGTTTGACCATGATGCCAAGGCCTGCTCTTCTTGCCTTAGCATCAACCCCAAGGCCATCAAGGAGCGGGAGGCAAAAATCTTTATGCCCTGGGCGAAGGAATACTGGTGCCGAAAATGTTCTCAACACCGTTCCGGCCATCCATCTTCATCCTCAGGTAAAAAGAAGAAACACAGGAAGGAGGGGAAGCATTCTAGAGGTAAGTCACCTCGCTGGTCCCCTTCTCCCACAGGACAATCGTCCTTTGATCTGGGGTTTGTCCCGGTCTCTCCATGCTCCACCTGTGGGCTTGGCCCCCGGACAGACTTCCATTATTGCAGCCATCCTTTTCATTGTTCGATCTTCCCGTGCTGGAACCGACCTTTCCTGCTTTTCTAACACCAGGGAATGATCCAGCTGTGTTCTTGAGAGTTATGTGTGTTATCTTTGTAATGACTTTGACGCCATCAGTCACCTTTTCTGTTGTCACCACCAAGGCTTCTTAACTTCAGGCCTTTTCAACCAACGCCCTTTGGCAACGTACCTTAGTACTAGACGCTGGAGCCACCTTGCTTTTGTCTGGCTTTGTGTTTTGAGGTATCGCAGCCGATACCATGGACAGGGCCATTACCGCCTCCACCACCATTGCCGCCCCTGGTTCCAGAGGCAACGCTGCCGACGTCGAGCCTCAGATGCATTCCTGTATACTAATGGGACTACTGGAAGAGGAGGCATACCAAATACTCCTCCATTAAATATTTGGCATAGATTCTGACCCAGTGGAGTATTCCTTCTAAGGGATAACCACTTCAAGAATCCCTGGACTTTCAAGGCCTGTCTTCAGTCAGTGGCTTGGACACCTCAATTTAACTGGTTATGGACTACCCCACGGGCCCATCAACACCAGAGGTTGTGTCCTTATATAAGCCTACAGAGGTGTTAAACTTGCAGTTGCCAACCATTTACTCGTAGACCAATGTCCTTACTGAGGTTCTTTTGCCCTCTTCCACCTCTTCTGAACCCCATCTCCTCTTCAATGAGGTCTGGTTGGAACCTATCATGACGGCATGGGCGAAACCTTCATCGACTCTGGCAGTCCAGCAGTCTGGTAGCCTTGCGTTACTGCTCCTAGTCTGGCGATTCAGCCTTCCTTCTTTTCTATGCACTATTTGCCAGAGTGTGTCGTCTTTCGGGCCGTTTGCTCAGGGTCCCAGTTGGGAGGTGCCTTCTGTTCAACCCCCACGGACAGGATGTCGAAGCGCTTGTAAGCCTGTGGCAAGAATGCTTTTTCTCTGGGTAGTATGGCAACCACGCTTTATGGCACATGACTCAGATGGTGCTTCTGCATGTTCCTGCAGGTATTAAAGAACACTTCCAGGAGCTTATCGTGGATGGGCAGAATGCCTCTAGAAACATCATTAACTCCGGACTGGACTCCGCAGACTGTTGCTAGAGCCATTTGAACTAATATGATGGTACAACCCCATGCCTGGTTCTGGTTGTCTAATTTTTCATCGGCTGTACAGACCAATCTGATGGACCGCCCTTTTGAGTGCATCTGTCAGAGGTCAAGGCAAATTCCGTACTGGAGCGTTTTTTAAAGCCTCCGAAGCCACAACCAGGTATTTGTGTCTTCAGTTCCCGACTCCAGTCAAGGAATTTCACGACTTTGTACGAGGATTCTCCTTTCGCTCTTGCCAATACACGCTGACACTTCAGCAACCACAGAATCCGCTCGTCTGTCAATACAGGGGCCAGGATAGAAGTAATGGACTAGGAACTGCCTTACAACCCTAATTCTCTTACTTCCCTGTGCCACAAGGAAAGCAAACCTAGTTTGCTTTCCCAATCCCACACAGAACCTGTGGGAGCACAGGTGTCCTATTTTCTTGCAGCCTGGAAGGCCTTTATTTTTGGACTAATAGGACCTTCAAAATTGTGTAAAACGGCTACACTTTCCCCTTTCTTCAGGTTCTGCCGCCGATTCCCCGCCTCTCCACCTCCCGACTGTTTGGCCATTCTGCAACAGGTGGTGGCAGCTCTCCTCTGTGGAGTTAGTGCCAGACATACAACCGTGACAGGGTTGTTACACAGGTTACCTTCTGGTGCCCAAGAAAGACAGTGGTCTGCATTCGATCCTGGATCTCAGGAGCCTGAAATTCTTCCTTAAAAATGAAAAGTTGAAGATACTTATGCTAGCTCAAGTGTTACTGGCATTGGAGCTTGGAGACTGGATGGTGTCCCTAAACCTGTAGGATGTATACTCTAAATCCCTATCCTGCGGTCTCATCAGAAGTACTTGCAATTTGTGGTGGGTTCTACACACTGTCAGTTTGCGGTACTTCCTTTTGGGATCGACTTCAGTGCCTCGAGTCTTCACATAGGTGATGGCGGTGGTTGCAGCTCATCCCAGATGGTCAGGAAACCCTATTTTTGTACCTCGATGACTGGCTCCTCAAGCTAGTTATCCGGAGTTGGTGTAGTGCCATCTGCAGTTGATGTCATCCCTGCTGTTTGACCTGGGCTTTTCGTTCACCCCCCCCAACCAGTTCAGATCATAGGGTCAGTACTGGGCACCACCCTACTCCACGCCTTTCCTCCGACGCATAGCATCAGAAAAATTCACTTTCCATCTTTCTAATAAGACGTAAAAGTCCCAGTCCAGTGAGTTCTGTGATAACTAGATCCGCTGGCCTTTTGCATCCTTCTAGTTACGCACACACTTAAGCACATTTAGGGCCCTGCAGTGGTTACAGTATTGGGGAATACCTGTCTGGGCTCCACCCTGATCTCCCCTAGCACTGCGGCGGAAGTGCTTGGTGGGGGAAATTAGGCTCACTGTGGGACTTGACTCACAGGATAGCCTTCACTCCTCCTCCTGGCCTTGACTACAGTAGTGACGGATGCAACCACTCAAGGGTGAGGAGCTCATCTGGAGATCAGGGGCCTCTGGTCTCCGGAGAAGCAAGTGCTTCACATCAACCTGCTAGAACTGCGGGCCTTTTGACTGGTGCTCAAGGCCTTCCTTCCTTCTATTGTAGACCGGTCCGTCCAGTTCTTGACGGACAACATTACTGCGGTGTGGTGCGTCAACACGTAAAGGGGGAGAAGGGTCTCCCCTCCTGTGCCTGCAAGCATTGAGAATGTGGTCGTAGGCACATCCCCATGGGATCTGGCTCACCCAATCACCTAGCAGGATCTCTGGATGTCAGAGCCGATAGCCTGAGCTGGCGTTATCTTGCTGATCACAATTGGACTCTTCTGTCTGAGATATTCCAGGATATCTTTGCCTAGTGGGCACTCTTCATGTGAACATATTGCCTCCTTGGAAAATGCTCAGTGGCAGCAGTTTTGCACCCACCCGTATCCATTGAGGGGAGTCTTTCGGGGACGCTTTTCAGCTGAGGTGGAACTTTCAACTGCACTACACATTTCTCCCTCATACCCTTGATTCTTCGGGTTCTGAGGAAGATTCGCCAAGACCGGGCCCAAGTAATTCTCATTGCTCCAGATCGGCTGAGACGGGTGTGGTACACGGACCTTCTGTGCTTCTCCATGTGTCCCCTGCTTTGCCTTCCAATCAGGGCGGGCCTTCTCTCCCAGTCAGAGGGACAGGTCCTTCCCCCCCCCCCCCAAAACTCTGAGGCCTCCACCTACATGCGTGGAGATTGGGCGGAGACAACTGAGCTCTTTTCAGCTGCCATCACAGGTGGTAGAAGTCCTCTTATCTACTCCTCGCCCCTCCACTAAGTTGGCTTATTCTGGCAGCTGTAGCAACTTTGCTGCATGGTTTGTGGGCAATAGTGTCGATCCCTTGCAGGCCAAACTGTCTCGAGTGCTGCAATATGCGGTTTCCCTTGCTCAGAAGAGGATGTGCTGCTGGCACTGTAAAGGGTTATTTAGCCGCCTTGTCTGCATTCCTCTGTCTGTTGGATCATCTGTCCCTGTTTAAGTCTCCTAATTGTCATATGTTTTCTTAAGGCCTGACTAATCTTTTTCCTCCCACTTCCTTGGTGATTCCTCAATAGGACCTGAATCTAGTTCTTACGTTTTTGATGGGGACTCAGTTTGAACTTCTTCACAGTTGTACCCTTCGTGTGTTGACCCTCAAGACTGTTTTTGGTTGCATAGGGAGCCCTTAGCTGTTGCCCTCCCTTTTCACTACTTTCTTTCCAGACCAGTTGGTGTTACGAACTAAGGCTGCTTTTTTCCTAAGGTGGTCATTCCCTTCCACCTTGCTCAATTCATCACTTTTCCGACTTTCTATCTTCCCCCTCATTCCACAAAAGAGGAGGAATGGTTGCTTCGGTTGGACATCAGGCGGGCAGTTAACTACTACCTGGACCCCACCAATGAATACTGGTTGAATGACCACCGCTTTGTTGGCTACTGTGGTGCCAAAAGGGGTACAGTAAAGTACTCTAATGTGATGGTTCATCCTCTGCATTAAGACCTGCTACACCTTGTCCAAGAAGAAGCTGCTGGAGGGGCATCTGTGCCAATTTCACCTGGAGCCAAGTCTACCACTTCCGTGCTTTGTGCTCACATGAGGCGTCCAAATGCAGAAAACTGTAATGTGACGAAGTGGACTTTCTTACACACTTTTGCAAAACACCACTGTCTAGAATCAGAGGTGCTTAGGGATGAACACTTTGCCAGGTCTGTCTTGCAAGATTTCCTGGTTTAATCATCCATCAACTGTCCTTATGGGCTGGCTATTGCTGTGACATTTGAACTACAAGTGAGGAATCTGCAGTAGAAGTATCTATCAGAAGAAAAAGTTACTGGTCTGTGTTAACTATATATCTGGTGGATTCTCTTATGTACCTGCAGATTCCTCACCGACCCTCCCGCCTCCCCTTGTGATGGAGGATTCATAGGGAAAGGTAATGAGATCTCATCATACATTGTTTTGTTACTGCAGTCTTTAATCTGTCAATCTACTCTCGTCTTGAAGGCTTAGAGATAATAGAGGGTAACTGACGTTGGTGCGCCGGGTTAGGCGCTTTATGACCTCGGTGCTGTCTAATGTCGCTTCAGGCGCCAACTGAGTCAATCGCCCTCCACTGGAGACGTCATTGCTTTGAAGTTTCTGGATCTAGTCTGACGCCTAGGGTATGTTCTACAGGTGAGGAATCTGCAGGTAGATGGTGTTCTCCAGAAAGTAAGTTTTTCTTATGGCTGCTAAATGATCAGACTTATTAATTACCGCATAAAGAGGGGTTTAAATATGCAATATATCTGCTGCCAATTTCTCATTATGCATCCTTCTACCTCTGCCAGCACCCTGCATTGCATGATGTCGGGCGATGTGGCAGACATTCAAAGCATTCTTAAACAAAACAGAACCAGCTAGAGATGATATGTTTTGTGCACAAATCTTACACCAGTGAAGATGAACCTCACTTTCCAATGGTAAAAAAAAGTAGCAAAGGCACCATTTGGTTGGCTTATATTTGGCAGTTGCACGTCCAATAACGGATTTTTAAGCGGAGCCACTGATTTTTTTGGGCAGTTTTATTTTTGCAGTAGGGACAGTCGGATGTCAATCAGCGTATGTCTTCTATGTTGTTTTCTCTGGAATTGCTGTAGAGAAAGTTTCTCAACCCTTTTTTTTCTACCAGCATACCTCTCTCCATTTTTTTTCTTGAGGTGCGCCCAGCATGACAATATATGAACATGACATTTGATGGTTGCAATAGTTGCATGGTAGTGGAATACAGCAATGTGTTTATGTATTGTGAAAATCATGTCTGTTTGATAGTCTATTCACATTTTGTCTTGTTCTTCTGTAGCCACCAACAGCAAAAATGCATGCCATCATTGAACGGACTGCAAAATTTGTTTGCATGCAAGGAGCGCAATTTGAAATCATGCTGAAAACCAAGCAAGCACGGAATTCTCAATTTGATTTTCTCCGATTTGACCACTACCTTTATCCGTATTATAAGCATATTGTAAAAGCAATGAAGGAAGGACGCTACACTTCGTACTTGGAAAAAAAAGAGGAAGAGAAAAAAAGTAAGGCTTGTTCCAGAGTTTTATTCCGGTTACAGTACACCTGCTTCTTTCTGTTTTATGTCCTGGGAGATGTCACATATCTGTATTTTTAGTGCTGTGGTTAAATCTTGGCCTACCCCATTTTAGAAAGCATTTCTCGATTTAGAATATGTAAAAATGAACCTCCGATCACATAATTTGAAACAGACTACTGGTTGTGATTGGTGTCGGTGGTCTAATGGCAGAACCACTGTGGGGCACTTGTGTCTGAGCTCATACGGGCGCTTTACCATGTGTGGTGTCTAACTGGGTGGGCCGAAGGATTTGGCTGCTTGGTTTTTCGTTCCCTATGGGTGACAGTTGCCCGTTGCCCAGTGGGTTCTCTTGTGATGAATTTCTTTGTCACCCGTATGACTTTGGTGCTGTGTAGTGTCACAAAGACAAGGTGCATGCTGTGTAATGCATCTTCTTGGATCTATGAGTGTTCATTGTGTAAAGAGTGGCATGTTCTCTTGCCTAGTCTCGCATTGCCAGCTTTATGGCTTTGGTGTTGTGCTGAGTTCTTGAGAGTGTAGAATGGTCTGGCTAATGCCTCTGCTGTAGCTAGTGATTTTGGGTTCTGCTGCGGCTTTGATTTTTCTGTATGATATTTTAACGTTTCTGCAGGTTGACATATTACCTTAGATATTTTAAAGTTGGAGAGCATTGAAGTATCTTAAGCAGACTGGATACCAGGGTTGTCAGTGAACAGCACTTCCTAGCAAACACATAGTTTTATTTATTTTTATTTCAAGATGTCCTGTTTTGCAGCAGGAGTGACTTTAACATTTTAGTGTGGGTGTCAGCTATTGGCCAACAGTGGGGAAAGTGCCCCTCATGGCACACCTCAGCCCCCCCATAGCTCTACCCCCCTCTCCCCCGAGCACTAATTCTCACAGGAGAGGTGTAGTTGGAAATGGGAGACTCCCCTTTCCAAAGGTACCTCTGCCCAGTGGTGCCCCTCTTGTGTGGGTGGACCTAGTGCCTGCAACAGGAATGGATCAAACCAAGGTCAATGGGAGCCCTTGCATGGGGACTAGTGCTCTGAACATAACTTACTGGCTGGAATCTGCAAAGTCCTTTTACGCTGACCACTGCATGCTTGTTGTTCTTCTTGCATTGTGGTCTAAAGGTGTATGGCACTGTTGTCTTTACCTCCCATGGATTGCTAACCTGTTTGTAACCAGCTAGGCCTTGCCATGTGGAAGTTCATGCAGATGCTCTTAATTTGTCCAGTGATATTTGGGGTGTGGAGACTCCTTCAAATGTGGTTTATTTCACTAGAAATGTTCTGCTTTTTCTACAGAGCACCTAGATCCTGCACTGCATGCTTTGCATGTTTATCTGAGGAGGTGGTGATCCAATGAGATTCCCAGTTGATGATTCCGCTCTTATCAAAATTGGAATGGCTATTCGCTATAAAATGTGTTATTATACAGTTCCTCCTGTCTCTGGTAATCAGTGTACAATACTGACATCCTAGAAGCCCAAATCCTTGAAATTACATTCATTTTCAAAATTGCCCCTTTTTTTCTGTCTGTCTCCAGGTGCGCATTCATTCTGCTTTTAGAAAAAAAAGCCTTTCATCGTACTCTTTGTACTATTATATTTAGCAGCATCTTGCCTTTCAGAAATATTTCTCATTGTGTTCAGTTTTACTGGATTTGTATGGTACGTCTTGGCGTGAGAAAAATCAAACTGGGACTTTGTGATATTCTGTCAGAAATGTTCTACTTCCAGTTTGTAGGAGTTGATTTAACAATATTAGACACTGTAATGGGCGATATAGCAACTGGGGATTTTTGCTTTACTTTCCCGTTAGTATCGACCTCTTAAAATTGGCACATTGGTAGCAATCTTCCCAGAGCAGCCACCTTTTCATTTTGGGCTCCGTGCAGCAATTTCCCCTGTTGTTTAACATTGGTGCAGCGTTAGTTGCCGTTTGCACAGAGCAGCCCTATATTCCTGGCGTGTGCAAGTAACCCAGGCTCATTTAACATTGGTGAAGTGCTGGTAGCAATCTTCCCAGAGCAGGCCCTCTCATGTTGTGTACCAATATCCACAGTCATGTTGGTTTACATGGGCGTCCTCACTCCACCCATTGCTGCTCCCAGAACTAACCTCCTACTGTAAACCCTCGCTCCCGAACCCTAAACCTGAACTCCGCTGACAGCTGCTCCTTCCTAGGCCTGGGCGGTAAATTCCGTTCCGCTCGCGGAATTTGGGTAATTTCGCGTTCCGCGGAGAACACGGAATTGCCAAAAATTCTGCGATTTGCGGCTTCGTGGAATTTTTTGCTTGTTCGCGCTTTCAAAATGCGTGTTCGCGAGATATTTCTCCCCGAGCACGCAAACAGCGTTCGCGAACAGGCAAAAAGCATCACGAACATGCGGATCAAGCAATTCCGCGTGTTCACGGAACTTTTGCGTGCTCGCGGAGATTTTTTACCGTTTCGCAGAGCTTTGCGTAGCGCGACTACGCAAATTCCGCCCACCCCTTCCCCCGACCATTAGTTCCTCTTCCCTTCAGTCTAGTGTCAGTTTGTCTGGCGATTCATATTCTATGGGTTCTTATTGCCCCCTTGCAAAACCCCTTTTGTTGCTTCTGTTTGGATTTATGAATGCTCATTGTTGGTGACCTGAAAAAAAGTTTGTAATATTTGAAACGTGTGTGTGATCCATTAAATTGCAGTAAGCAGCATGGGCAACCTTCTTAGCAAAGAGAAGTTAAAAGTACAGAATACTCATCTTGAAGTGTTTTCGTTCTGGTGACAACCTCATTATTTCTGATTTGCAAAACTGTTCAGTTTCTCTACTCATCAGATTCTTAGCCCCTTATGAAAATCTGTAAGGCAGCAGCGTTAAGCATGTTATAAAAACTGGGCATTTGTTTACTGCTGGTTTTTAGACTTTTGTCCACAAGTGGTAAGATTTTGAGGAAGGTTGTCACTCCAAGGCAGGAGATGGCTAAGTGTTCTCCCATATTAAGGCAATACACGGTGCAGCTTAGACCTGTGCTTAAGCAGTCTAACATGGTGGCCATCAGTTTGTGGCTACTATTTGAGATCTTTACCCCGAAAGTCAGAATTCAGATTTTGGATCATGGTCCATTACATGAGGTATCTACAATTGTCATTGTTTGTTTCAGTAGTCAGGTTTTCAGATATAACTTTCCAGAACCTCAGTTGACTTCCAAACACCACTGAACTGAGGGGGTGGTGGTTTTTGGTGTGGTTTGCACTCACCAGCGTCACAAATTAAATCGTTTCCTGGACATCTGTTGAGAAAGTAGCCCCTGCAAACATTTTTTCAAGACCGAAGTTGCGAGGATGCAGTTTGTCCCGGGCAGCGCTCACAATTAAGCTTCATCATTGTGAGCAAAAGCTTAATGTTTTTGAAATGAGAAAGCAGCGTTACTTCAAAGCAGACTTTGTCAGCCAAGACAAACACCTGTCAAAAACCTGGTTAGGTGTGTAAAATTGATGGCAAAAAGTCTCATTGAAGTGGCGCTGCCCTGGGTAATTTGTTTTCTAAGCTAAAGCTCGGAATTCTGAAGCTGGAAAGTAGGTTATCCTCTGAGCATGTATCCATGCTGCTTCCGCTAGTAGAAAGTTTGAGCACTTCTTGCAGGATTGAAAGGGAGAACATCCTGCTGGTGAACTTGATTTTGAGTACTACTTTTGGGACTGTCTTATAGACAGAGGGAAACTTTTGTTATAAATCTCCTAATCGAATTGAGAAAGAGGACATTCATGGTTTCTGTGCACTTTAGGAATGGTTGAAAACAGTGTGTGTGCGCCTATATTTCAAATATATTATTTTGTTCCCTAGGACCGGTGTTCAAAGGAGAAGTGGATGAGGATGAAGATGACGAGGAATATGATGATTATCTTCACCCTAGCCTTTCTGGATCGAAGAAGTGCAGCAGGCTTGAAGAACTTATAAAGGTACTCTAGATATCTCTCCGGATAGCCCCTTGTGAGGCCTTCACTTTGTGGTGATGCCACATGGAGTCCTAGTCCAGCTCGGGTGTACCTAGGTATTGGTCAATGGTTGCGGTTATTTGTAGACCATCTGGGTCACACTGCTGCTTCTTGTGTGGGTCTGCGGTGGAGTTGTAGAAAACTGAGTGGCATCAAGCATAGAATTTTACAGTAGAGATCTAAGAGGTTTCATGTAGAACTTGAGGAGAGTTTGAGATAGTACGGAGCCTTAAGAGACTCCTTGGAGGGGCAGTTATTTGAGAAGGGGATTTGGGGTTTCTATTTATTGGCATACATTGTCCAGGTACAAAGTGAACTAGTTTATGACTGTTCAAATAACACAAATTTACCTAGGCACTCTTCAAGTTTATAAAACACTACAGTCGAATAGTGTAACCAGTCTGTATAGAAATCTATATATCAATTCACAGGCCAATAATCCAACAAGTCAATTTTGAGCAGTAAAAATGTTTTTTAATCTACTGATAATATTTCATTGCTAATTGTGGTGATCTCATATTTTACAACATAAGTAATAAAAAAATAAAAAATTAATCAACAGTTACAGGTGTTATTTTCTATTTATGATTTCCCAGAGGTCCTGTTCATATAGCCTTTACTTCGTTGTCTTAGATGGAAACAGCCGACACGTGTTTCGTTACGTTAGTAACTTTTTCAAGGCTGTAAAATGATATGAACAACAGTACAAAACTTTTATACAAAGAACTAATAAGAAAAATGAACAATAATATTGAAACCATTAAGTGATTTCTTCTTTGTGATCCTACTATTTTAATAGGAACAAACAGGGAAAAAATATAGGAAGAACCAAAACAAACCATCACCACGATGTAGTCAAACATATAAATAGATCAGAAAAAGCCAGAATAGAAGTCCCATGTGCAGAAAGTAAGCCCTATCCCTAATGGATGTGAAATAGATAAGCCAAAGTTTAGATGAAGCAAATACACTTAAGTGCAAGAAACGGACTAATATTTGATCAAAGAAGGGAAACACGAATAATTATAAAATTAAGAAAAAAGGTAAAAGACCTCATATTAAAAGATGCGAAACACAGTCACTTATGATAGATGACTGAATCTACCTTCAAAAATCCACAAACGACAGTCCAAATAGTAAGTAATCCAATTTTGTCTTGGAGAATTTTTAGTAGATAAGGATGTTAGTAGTCCATGGTGCATCAAAGGTGCCATGTGCACCAATACAAGAACAAGCATTGGCATAGCCAATAGGTCTCGCCTTTGGGACCTTATAAGTGTTTAGTTATACAGCACAATATCCTTGGTGCAACAACATCAACTGATGCATGGCTAAACACTTATAAGGTCCCAAAGGCGAGACCTATTGGCTATGCCAATGCTTGTTTTTTAAACGTGACTCACTTGAATTTAGAAATATATCTGTGTACCCGCTCTAACGTCAATGCTATTTATTAGTCAGTTGTCATATATCAGAGAAGTTTCAGGACATAGGCAAAGTGGGCTCTGGTCTGACACCCCTGCCTTTCAGGGGGCCCCCTGATAGACAGCTCTGTTCTGCAGAGCCTTGCCCTGATGACCTCGAATAATTCTTTAACAGATTGTTTGAAATACAACAGAATTGTTTGAAATACTATTTTCCTTTAACTTATGTTTAATGTGGGTGATGCATGAGAGTTTATTGTAGACATTTTGTAAAGAAATGTTGGGTTTGTGTTTCATGCAACATCCATGTAAAAAAAGTTTATTTTAGATCCAAACAGGATTTCACATATGAGAAATGAGAAGGTGTCACAGAGATAATTTGCAGTAATATTAGTGAGCTGTTGCTGTTTACAATATTGAAAACACATATCATTATCTATGAATATTAGACGTTAACACATTTAGAATTTGCACGAGTCCATCTGTGAAGTCAGTGACCTGGTCAAAGAGGGCATGAAAGAGTTGAAATTGAATCATAAATTCAAAACTGTTCCAAGAAGGGCCCCCAAAATATGTTTGGCCCAAGGACCTAAATGTCCTTAAGATGTCCCTGCCATATATGTGGCCCAGTTCTTATGATACATGAAGCAACATTAACATGAATCAACGTTATTTTTTATTACATCAAAAATAACGTCTTTTTACAGAGCATTTTCTCCTGAACTTGTGTATTTTAAGGTGCACTCGTATATAATAACGAAGAAAAGGGAGGCTTGGTGTAGTAAAATATTTGCCTAGGATCGCACATTTTGGTCAAGCGGGGAAGTTCTAATTGGTCCCAAGATTTCTGATTTTACATTGTGCAGTTCAGACCTGAGGACCGTGTGGCTGCCTCGCTTATGCCATGAAAGTTGGAAAGAACTTTTACGTCACACCACTTTCAAAAACCACCAGCCCCTACTGAATATTACTTGCGTTTAGTCAGCCATTTTGTAATAGAAGCTCTGAATGAACAGTATTTTAATGCATTTGAATGTAACTGTTAAACCAAAATCTTCCTTTATAAAAGAAAAGTTAAAAATATTTCAGATTATTTGCATGTATTTAAAATCAATTCTTGTGGGTACAAAGCTTGCACGCTAGCGAATATCTGTGCGCATCTATATATCCCAGCTGCTCAATGTAAGCTATAAGATGATACCTGCTTTTCCTACCTATACCACGCTTAGAAAAAGTCAGCAGAATACTGTTTTGATAGCTGAGGCAGAGCTAGCAAAGCCTGTGCTTGCACACAGCCCCCTCCTTGAAGCCAAGAGCTTTCAAGTCGGTGGCTCTTGAAGTCTCTCCTTGTAACTTCCCCCACCCGCTCTGCAGGAAGAGGCAGACCACGTTCTCACTCGAATAGGCTCCCAGCAAAATGCCCATCTGCCAGCAAGAGTCTCAGCGAGGGCCCAGGCAGCCACAGGACCCTCCCCACAACACATCCAGCCAAACTGTGAACACTTATTTATAGCAGTGTTCGACAAAACTCGGCTCTGAGTTAGAAGAGTGGTAGGCGCATGCGGCTGACGGACTCTTCATCATTCCAGCGCCCTGAAGGCTATAGAGCCGAGATCTGAGCTACAAACTCTGAGCTGAGGCTGAGTTGCAGCTGCAGAGTAAAAAGTCTGACTCTGATGGTTTACTGTGATGTTTCCTGTTGCAGCGAAATACCCCTCCAAATAAATTATATTTTTTAAATGATTGAAGTGGGACGCAATGAACAGGTGCTATGAAAGATGCCAAGGGGGATATTTTAAAGGGAGCTCATAGAGAAGGCACCAACCCCATTGGGAACTGTTTGGAATGCGATCATCAAGTGGTCAGAACTGAGCCTTTTCTGACTCAAAGCCGTAAGTTGTGTAATTGTAGCGTCTGGTAGTGAAAAACAACCGATAGAAGGAAGAAAGAGCTTTCCTTAAATGCACTCCAATTTCCACAACATAGGAATTGTATGTGTGTGTATGTGTGGTGGTGGTGGAGGGGGGGGGGGTGCTATGGACACAGTGAAAGCTGCAGATGCGATACTCACACATGTCCACACACTACATTTTCACTGCAACCCCTTCTAAAACATGCTTCTCCTCCCACGAGCAATCGTTAAAGAGCGCCCAGCCCGGAACCAACATCCCAGCTCCTAAAAGGTAAGGCATAGAAGATCTACACACCATTGCTCTTGCCGATCATCTCTCTGTGCCTCTAAATTAAAAGAGCTTCAATTAAATTGTGGTGCGTGTGCAGCATCTAGGATGGGGTTGTTTTATTATTGTTTTGAAAAGTTAGGAGAAGAAGGGAGAAGAAAGCACAAACAACGGACAGCAGGAGGTGGGGAAGAAATAACAGACAACTCGTGGCGAGGATGTGGAGACCGTTTGGATGAATGAAGCAATGAAGAGGAGGCGCTTGGTGGATTAAAAACAATGAGGGTGGGGTGAGTTAAAAAGAACGGTGGAGAGCCGGTGAGAGGTGGGTTAATAACAGCCTGCTGAGAGTACAGGAACCTAGCAGCTGCGCCCAGGCGGCATTTAAATACAGACCAGACAGACTGCAGGCAAATGCACTCTTTACGAGTGTAAGTCTCAAGTTAAATGAGTGCCCAAGCTGGTAAGAGTCTGTGGGAGGAGCGGCACAGGAGGTCAAGCTGCTGTCCTGGATATGAGGTCCGGGGGAGGATAAATGCTTGGATGGAAGAGTTAAGCTAACTCTTCTGGGGATGATCGGACTCACTTCCTTCACTTGCTTGGTGCAGTCAGAGCTTAGTTCAAAGTGTGAGGTTGTTACTTTTCTGGCGACTCCCTTGTGTATGGGTACACTGCCATTGCGAAAATCTGGGAGGGGGTGGGGGAAGGGGTCAGGCTTGCCTAGATGGCCCACGCGCCGCCGGAGGAATGCCATCAATGCCCACGTGACCCACTGAGATTATGAAGCGCCATTGAGTAAGCCACCCTCAACAGTCCTCCACAGCAGCCCAGACACTTCAGAGCGCCCAGCGGCTTCGCATACACCCAGAGCTATTGTGCTGGGGGTCAGCCCTTCTCACCAGTGCACGTGGGATCTCTGATGTGCCAACTAATAGCTTGTTTTCGTCAAGGAGAAAAGTGCGGAGTGACCATCCCCCTCTGTGGCTTTCGAACGCCCGGCGATGCCATTAAGATTAGTTAGTGCTCACTCGCGGGCGGCTTCGCAGTGAATTGGCGGCTCTGACAGTAGCTCCCTTAGAGGGCGGCCATTCTTCGGATAAGCAGCGCCCGGGACCCGTGCCAGCTATTTAGCAACGCGTCTTTGTGTGGGATACATCGGGCGCGGGAACAAGATTCTTAATCTGCATATTTGTCTGCCGAGCACCGACATCTTTGCTAGAGTCTGGCATGAAGAGGAGACAAACAAGCATTGTCCGCGCGCTGTGGTGGGGGAGGGGAGGAGCGGGAGAGCAAGTGACGCGCGGCCGTGAAAGTGACACGGCTGCGCGGCTGCTAGACGCGCTCTGTGGTGGGGGAGGGGGAGGAGGGTTGGAAAGGAAAGACAGATGGCCTGGAGCATGCGAGGAATGCGCGCGTTACTGTGCGCGTACTCGCATGCTCTAGGCCAGGACAAAAAAAAGTGGTCGCATTTCTGAAGGCCACTACTAAATGTCTCGCCAGACCAGCGCATGCGCTGGCTCAGGCGAGACCTAAAAATGGTGCTCTGACCACTGGTCCGGCCGAGAAATAGAGCAATTATCATGACTCAGTGGGGTCCTGAGGCCTCCGGGCACTTTTGCCATTGAATTTGTTGCATCATTTTTAGCTACTCCCTTGCAAACTGTTAAATGCTGCCAAAATGCCCAGGAGGATGAGAAGGCAAGCATAGCCTTGGTCTAATATGCATAATACATTGTCTGCAATTTGAAGCATTACATTGTCTGCTTCATTCCGGCCTGAAGTCAGGAATGGTAAGTTAGGCACAGGACAGAATTTATTTATGTCTTTGTGTTTTTTTTCGAGCAGGCGAGCGACAATTTCCTTTATTTTTAACCTTCCTTTTATGTCTCACCTAGGCAGCACTTGCGCTGTCTCTTTGAGAAATGCTGCATTCAGGATATGGACATGAAGCTCAGCCAATTTCCCCCATCTTTTTAATTGGCTTCTGTTACTGCCCTTTGTAAATGGTGGCTTTTCATTGGTCAATAGGCTTAGTAGTCCCACCTTAATACTGACTTTTCTCATGTTGTAACCTCCCAGGAGAATTGCCCCTCTTACATGTGTTGTTACTCCGCATGTTTTATTTACAATCTGTGAGCACTATTTTCTTAAAAGACTTTCTCCGGCTGTTTTAAGCACGACACGGTTTCCCGCAACGCAATAAAAATTTTTTTTTTGCAATACAGTACCCCATGCTCGCCCAACTCTATTTTTGAAACATTGCTTTTTTTTTCCTCCCTTCGCGTCAACGCTAATGGCGGCCGCATGTTCTTTTTAAAATGTGCAGCTCGCCCGACTTGCGCCTCTCATGAAACTTATTAATTTGCCAACAAAATATGTCTTTTTTTTTCTTGCAGCGCGTTAGCTTTAAGAATAACGTCCGCGCACCTTGCTTTTGTTCGGTGTAAGCAGGGTAGTGTGACCAATCCCTCGCCACAGCTTGAGGAGGAGTCCTTCAAACACACTAGGAAGTCGCTCCCCGCTCTCCTCCAGGGCAGCCGACGCTGCCTCACAGCCCCGCTAGCGCCGTAGTTGCTTGGCAAGGCATCATGCATCCTGGCTGGGTCTGCCTGTTTAATTAAAAGGTAGGCAAGCCTATCCTCTTTCTCCACCTTGTTTTGAAAGCATCGGGAACGCCGCTCTTTAGTTTCAACAATGGTGTGGCGCCCGCTTTCATACTATCAACAAGGGCACTACCCAGCGCCCTCTTTCATATTATCAACTCAGGCACCACGCTTTATGCTGCAGCACAGCGCCTGTTTTGATATTATCAATATGGGCGCCACAAGGCGCCCACGTTCATATTATCAACACAGGCTTCGCGCTTTACCTTCAACAGTGGCGTGGTGCCCGCTTTCATATGATCAGCATAAGTGGAGTTTGGCTAACCACGTAACCTCTGTTGGATCAGCTGTTCTCTCAAGCGAGGCCACAGAACTCAATGCGATCTCAGTGTCTCATGATCGGGGTATGAGATGGAGCCCAGCCTCAAATATGGCCTTCAGTGCTGCTCAATAATATTCTTTCCTTGTCGAAGCTGGGGTAATCATTTGACACATGCTCGCCCAATGCCTGTTCGTTGCTGACGCCAAGTGGCTGATGTCATGTATGACCCCTTCAGCCAATCCTACCATTTTAACCTGTACAGCACATCAATTGTAGTTTTAATTTTTACTTTGACTTATGGGATGACATATGCAAATAAATGGAAAAAACGGGGGTCACTGTTCCAAAAAGAGGAAGGAGAAAGAGAACCATCTAGGACCAGAGTTTGCCCCTATTTAGGGTGCACAAACCAGACGACTAGGATACATTACTACCCCTTATTTTATTTGAAAAGTTTTATAAAGCGCAAACAAGACCCATACGGGTATCAGAGCGCTGTACAGATGTGGCGAAAGCACGAATAAACTCAAGCACAATGTTACAAATGGTGTAGTTAAGTCCAGGCAACGTCAATCAAAGTGGGGAAGCAATCAAGGTCCGGGGTTGGAGAGATGGCCCGATCTGAACATTATCAGAATTGCCCTAGAGCAAGATACTCATTTAACAGACAAGCATACAATAAATCGAAACAACGGTTTAAAATAAGACTCTAATTTGTAGACGGAGCATGAGAACAAGTTGATGCTGTTAATGTTCACTCAAGAATAGCCGTTTGACCTGTTTCTTGAAAGATGCTGTGGAAGGATTGGATATGATCTCAGGAGGTACAGCGTTCCAAATTATTTGAGCAAGACCGGTGAAGGCCCGATTGTAAGATCTTTTCTTATTGAATTTGGGAGGTTTCAAAAGTAGGGTGGACGTACTTCTTAAGTTCCGACAAGAGCCCGATAGTTCAAGCTTATTTGCCAAGTATACTGGGGTGTTGTAATGTATGGCTTTATGCGTCAAGCAAGCTATCTTGAAACGTATCCTGGCTTCGATAGCCAATTTAATTGCAAAAGGTCGGGGGAGATGTGGTCATGTTTTCTAGAGCCAGTGATGTGCCTGGCTGATGCGTTTAGAGTAGCTCTGAGTGGGGCCAAGCTAGCTTTGGGAAGCCCAGCAAGGGTCACCAAACCATATTCCAGACGAGAGAGAACCATGGATTGTACAGCAGGTCTGATGTATTCGGGAGGCAGGAAAGGCTTGATTTTCTTAAGGGTGTTGAGTTGAAAGTTGGCTCCCCTGATGTGCGCTTGAATATTTAGGTATTTGTCCAAGGTGATGCCTAACGATTTAGCAGGGTCAACCACATGAGGGGTGCAGTTAAGAGCAGTGAGTTGTTTAAGCCAGACCAGGGTAGGTTCAGAGTGGTTGGGTGGAGCAATCGGAAGGAATTCAGTTTTGAGAGTATTTAACAGAAAATTGTTCTGGGCTAACCATTGTTGAGTTTGTGAGAGAGCATCATTTAGCGTTTTTATGTCTTCTTGAGAGGAGATCTTCAAGTACAGTTGCGTGTCATCCGCATACATGTGATACTGAATGTTATAGTGGTTCAGAATGACGGTAAGTGGTTCCATAAAAGGTTGAAAAGAGTGGATGAGAATGCGGATCCTTGTGGAACTCCAATCGTAACAGGGGTACTGGTTGCAAGGGTGTGGTTAACTTTGATCCTTTGTGAACGGTTATGGAACTTAGTAGCACTAATCTATGAAGTTTTTTAATCTGACTGGGGAATCCAGGTATTAAAGGTTTAGGTGATATCCCTAATGAGTTTTAACTTGCACCACAGCACACACACCACCCCACTTAGATACTACTTGTACTCGTCAAATGGCAAAAAGACAAAAGATCTCTGCTAAAGTGACCCTTCGGGGAACCCGTAGGGCATTGCAGCGCCGGCCCGACGAGGAGCAATTGCCCTATGATGAAGCATGACATCCCTCGTGATGTGTGAGGACAACACAAAACAGTCTTGCTGACTGTCCCTCACTGTCTGTCCAACTTCTTGATAGTTCTCTTTCTCCTTCCTCTTTTCTGAACAGTGACCCCCATTTTTGCATTTATCCCAGAGAACTTGCACTGGACCTTTTGAAGCTCCTAGCCCCCCCCCCTCTCCTTTTCTCTGTTTTGATAGATATGGGCTGACAAATCCACACCGCCATGCAAAGCGTTGTTGCACTGTCCGGTGTTGCTTCATAATGCATGAGGTCGTTTCTCTTTCTGGCAATACCTCCATGGCCATCAGACTATCTGCAAGCAACACCACAAAGCATGCAAATATAAAAACCAAAAAAAACATTGTCATTTTTTACATCAACAACTCTAACAAATGCGAGACCTATTGCATTGCAAATGCTTGTTTCCAGCTTCCTTACCTTCCGTTTCTCTCCTATTGCCACTCTATAAGAACTTCTCATTGCCCGAGCTCTTCTCACTCTTGCACTCTGTTATGCTCATGTATTTCTGAATTATCCTGCCTTAAATAAACTATTGTCTGTACAAGATGCTGCTTTGTGGCTCCCTCCAGGTGTTGGCCCAACATGAACAACTCTAGATTGCCAGCTCGGGCACTGCCAGCACTAGGAATTCACTTTTCATAGGTACTTGCATAGCTTTAAAGAGCTGAGCAGAGATACAGGAGTTGCTAGGGCTTAGAATCTCACAAATGGCTCCAATCTAGCTCTAGGTATGGACCACAAAATTGTGGATATACAGAGTTTTCCATGAGCAACACCTTCTACACTCCATAAAAAAAGCAGTTGACAAATTTCCTGCGAACATGCCTGGACTTCTGTGTGCATGACAACTCCTCGCGTTTGGTTTTTAAGATGGCTGAAGATGCAGCAACAGTGCCTCCACACCCGTTTTAACCAGCATATTTCGAGCCTTAATCTCAACTTCCTATTGGATCTCTTCTTGTTTCTGCATGAATCTTGTTTGTATAGCAACTTACAAGGTGTACATTCGAGCACTGCACACTGTCTCAGCCACAGCCTGGCAAACTGGTGGATCAAGATTTATTCCTCAGGCCTTTACATGCTCTGTGCAAAAAAGTGATGTCCAGTTATGTGGAGAGGGACATTAGACTAGGTGTGGGGGAATTTCACTGATGTGACACTTGCTACATGCTGTTCCTACATTCAGGCACAGGAAGTGACTTCTGGATTGATTTTAAACACTGAAATTGTTTTTGAGGGAGTGGAGCATCTGGTAGGGGAATGTGCCTCCCGACCTCGTACCTGGTGTACCTGAGACTGCCCTGAGTAAAGTGCATACCAAGTTAGACCTTGCAGTTCAGACCTGGAGTGCACTGCAAAATAGTTTGGTGAACACAGATGGGCTAAGCTGTTTAAACAAAATACACATTAATCATGATCAGTTAGCATGACCATGTGCAGATTTGTGCATAGCTTGCATTGCTCCCTGAATTTCCTTGAATAAAAAGGATCCTGCTTTTTCGGTCTTTCCTTCTCTTTTTTTCCTTTTGTCTCAAGCTCTGCTTCTCTTTATCAGCTGGTCATGTTTTTTGCATAAATGTGTGCAGAAAATTTGTCAACTGCTTTTTTTTTTTTTTAATTGAGTCAACCACTTTTTTTATGGAGTGTAGAAGGTGTTGCTTGTGGAAAACTCTGTTTAACCACAATTTTGTGTCAGCTTTGTTGTAGGCTCTCCAACTTTGCTTTCCGACCTTCTTGAAGCCAGGATTGGTCAGAAATCACTGTACTTGGACTGACCATCAGGACAGATGCCAAGTCAGATGAACACACAGATGTTAAATGCTTCTTTGTTAGAGGTTGACTAAAATAATTTTCTGCAGCGAAAATACGCAAAACGCTCTAAAAATGTTGCTTTCATTCTGGGTTATACATATCGTCAGTTTTTTTTTTTGCTTTGTAAGTTCAAGAAGCTGATTCTTCTGTAATTGGTGAAGCATATTTACCTACCATCCTGCCGCACTAGGTACCCCTCCCAACCACGCAAGCAACCTCCGCATCATACTGGACTCCTTGCTCTCAATGAACCGCCAAATCAACGCAATATCCTCATCCTGTTTCCACATGCTCAGCCTGCTTTGAAAGACATTCAGATGGCTCCCCACAGAATCCAGAAAGACGATCATGCACGCACTCATCACCCGCAGACTTGACTACGGCAACGCACTCTACGCTGGCATCACCCAGAAACAGCTCAGGAAACTACAGAACGTCCATAACGCCACAGCCAGACTGGTCCTCGACATCCCCCGCCGCAGCCACATGACACAACACCTCCAACAACTCCACCGGCTCCCAATCAACAAGAGAGTGCCCTTCAAGCTCCTCACACACGCATACAGGGCTCTACATGACGTAGGACCAGAGTATCTGAACCACCGCCTCGCTTTCCACACACCGGCCAGACAACTCCGCTCCGCCCAACTCGCCCATCACTGAACACCTCCACAAACTCAACTGGCTCCCGGCAGACAAAAGAATAACCTTTTAAACTCCTCACCCACGCTTACAAGGCCCTCCACAACGCCGGACCAGCATACCTAAACAGCTGCCTCTCCTTCCACGCCCCCAAAAGATACCTCCGCTCGCTCTGGCCACCGTCGCACGGATCCACAAGACCAGAATCGGAGGACGATCCTTCTCCTACCTCGCTGCCAAAACCTGGAACACCCTGCCTCTCCACCTCAGGCAATCCACGTCGTTGATCTAATTCAGGAAGGACCTCAAGACCTGGCTCTTCGACTGAACCTCCACACCCAGACGGAGCAGCACCCCCCCCCCCAGCTCTTTGAGACCCTCACAGGTGAGTAGCCGTGCTTTAAAAATCCCTGATTGATTGTTTTATGACGCTATCTCTTTTTAGTATACAAAGTTCA
Organism: Calotriton arnoldi; assembly: GCA_963921515.1. Classification (NCBI taxonomy): domain Eukaryota; kingdom Metazoa; phylum Chordata; class Amphibia; order Caudata; family Salamandridae; genus Calotriton; species Calotriton arnoldi. The sequence continues at coordinate 1,296,191 of CAWUFW010001323.1, read as the reverse complement.
GTTTGTCCGATTTAGAAGCGTATAGATGAGTTATTTTTGAGAAAATACAATGCTAAATTGTGTGATTGTGTTTTTTTACACTCTTGGATATAAATTTTTTTAGATAACTTCCTTACAAATAATTTACAGCTCACAGCCCTCCTTATTTCAGCTTCCACGTAGAAAATGGGGTTACCGCTATTAAAGGCTTTAGGGGGGCGTTTGCAAAGCAAAACATACCTGAAATAATGACCTTTTTTTTAGGTGGAAATTAATTTTGAGCATCAGAATAACTTCCCCAAATCATTCATAAGAACTATCATGTTTTTGGCTTGTTCAGTCTAGTCACTTTGAATCTATAATACCCTAAATATTTAAACATTGCATAGGCCACCTGCGTGTTTATCATCACATTGTTTAGAAATGGTGCTGCAAAGTGAGTTTGTGTTTCCCACCTTCCCCCATTCTTTCATTTGAGCAGTGGCCTTAATGGAATGCTGTGTGGATTCTGGTGGCTTGTTGGTAATGGGTTGCTTGACTTATTCTGCTGCCTTCCTGCCAACCGATTTTCATTGTGTGGTTTGTGAAATTTTTCCTGGTATGGCCAGAGAGCTCTTGGTGTATGCTTGTTTCTCTTCTTCTTCCCAAAGAGCCTTATTTGGATATTTATATGTGCACAATCCAAAACTACTATTATGTAGGGCCTCTGAGCTTTTATATATATATATTTGCTTCTATTACATTCTGTGCTTGATTTGGTTTCTAGGAAGTAAATGTAGACAATTATTCTTCCATGAAGTTAATGCAAGGATGGAGATTAGCATCAATATGAAATTGTTGGAGCGAGTTGTCACATCTGACCCAGTAAGGATAGGCATGTGTTAAACTGAGGCAGGCCAGTGCTGTTTTGTTTAGTTGCTGGTTTAGGGCATTTTCTTCAATGGTAGTCGTAAAGTTTTCATAGTGTGGTGCCATTTGTGTGCCCATTACATACCTGCCACCTGTTGGTAATGTGTGCCAATAAGTGAGTTTGTGAATTTCGTCTGACAAATTATGGCGTTTATTGAATCAAGGTTCTGCAGGCTGGCAGACTACTTTTTCAGTTTTGGATAAAAACATATATTACATGACCATGGGTGACCACCGCTTCTGTTCTGCACTGTGAGATGGCTCCCAACGCAAGTGTGTGACACTGTAAATTACAAATAGGTTTTTTTCAGCATAAAGTAAAAAAATGTGTGTATATGCAGATATATATACAGGTGTGTGTGTGTGTGTGTGTGTATATATACAGGTGTGTGTGTGTGTGTATATATACAGGTGTGTGCATATATTTAAATGCGCTTAGTGGTCAGCTGCCACGTATAGCTGCAAAAGTTGAGACATGTTAGAAAAGCTATCGTTTTAGGTGCCATTGAGCAATATTGCCTCAATTGACGGTGTTGTTTTGTTGTCCGACCCTGAACACTATACTTGCATGCGAGTCACTTTAACTTGTGTTTCTTCCAGCCTTTAAATGTAATGGATCCAGATCATCCTTTAGCAGCCCTTGTTCGCAAAGCTCAGTCTGAGAGGAATAATGCGGCTCAGCTGTTGGCCGACAATGCTGCAGCGCAACAAGCGGCGGATAAGGCTGAAGCCCAACAAGTGGCGGATAAGGCTGAAGCCCAACAAGTGGCGGATAAGGCTGAAGCCCAGCAGCTGGCCGACAGTACTGCACCTGAGCAGCAGGCCGACTGTGAAGCAGCAGAAGCGGAGGCTGTGAAGTTTTCTGCAGAGAGTAAGTGCACTGATTATTTTAAGATCTTTCTTGTTACCAGAAAGTGTTGGTTGCTAGTGGAATATCGATCTTATTATCATAACTTGTGAATGGAATTTAGACTTCCTGAAACTCACTCTTTGTTGTTGAAAATTGATGATGTTATGATGAATGATGGTCGCGTTTTGGTGTGTGCATCTGCACTATGGTTTACATGCTATGTGCCATTTAATGTGAAGAAATGTTTTGATATGTTTAAAATGTATGTTCAATGAATTCATACTTGGTTGGGTATCTGTCCTCTTTGGGTGTTTTATATGCAATGTGCAACTGTTGTGATTCAGTTTTTAGATGCTTTGACTAGTTTATCTTGTGCTTCTGTGCATGACTGCAGTATTTTTCTTAGCTTTGTAGAGACTTGTGCGAGTGAGCTGTGTGGCTTTTCGTTTTTGTTTGTAGGGCTGCTTGGCTAACCAGAGTTTGGTTATGGTATCAGGACTTGTCAACCTAATTTACCCAGAGAGCTTTGCAGCGCTTTACACATGCCAAGCAGTGCTCTCAGGTATTCAGTGACTTTGGAGGGGATGTAGAATTCATTATGTTGCCTTCCCCTTTTCATGTGGCTTGTCTTCCATCATTCCATGTTTCCCATTGTGATTTGGTACTTCTGTTGAGTGGGAAAGGGTCCTCAATGAGGAGAACTGGAATTTCTCTTGTGTATTGAAGTTGGCAGTTTGAAGCCAGCATGAGACCCTGTAATGATGTGAACGGTCCCTAACCTTGAATCAAACGGAACAAGCCTTTCAGTTAAAGTGCTCCTGGGCTTTCAGGCCAACCCATTCCTTTATTGATTTCTTCTGTTAGCTTTTCTTTTAAAATTCTACAAAAACAGCCTCAATACAGATTGAAGGACTGAAGGACAATGTTTGATAACATTTCCTTTTTCTTGTATCCAAGGTTTCTACCGCTTAATGCCCCTGGACACTTTTTTGTTTGGAGTTAATTGTGGAAATGCTTACCCGTCACTTATGTTTGTCCTAACTCAGTTTGTTCATAAAACAAGGCATTGTTTTTCAGTGGACTTCAACATCAATGGCTAAGGTTTGTGTGCATATTTGGTACCATTGTCTGGGTTTTCTGGCCAGTATTGAGGCTTTTCCTTTAGTTACAAAATGGAAAGTTAACAATTGAAATGCTCTTAGGATGGAGTTAATGTCTTCCATCTTTATTGGGGCAGTACTTCCTTTGCTGACACAGGACGTCTTAGTCTCCCAAGCTGGGCACTAATACTAAAGTATATGAAGAGACGGTTCTTCAGGCCGAAGCACTGAACATGGTATGCGTGTATTTTTAGTACAGTATCCGTCTTCCAGATGTACATGTGGCGCTTTAAGAAAGATTATATATAAATTACCTACTGGTGGTTGCCAGTAGGTAGTTCCAGTTGGGACAGAGTTTTTTCCATAGGTAGAGCTCTTTTTTGTTTTGCCAATAACTTTGGCGCCGTTCGACAAATCCCTCGCAAAATTTAAAAAACTAGTATGATGCTCACTTCAGCTGCTGTCTTGATCCGTCAAACGGGGGCTGAGAAAGGGGGGGGGTCACAAAACTCAGGGGGGCTGCGGGGGGGGGGATACCAGGGGGGACACCTGACAGGGCAAAGAAAAGAAAAGAAATAAAGAAAAAATTTCGGCGGGACCAGCACTGGAGTCGCTGCTCCCGCCGAAAAAAGAAAAAAAGCGTGGGCTCACGCGCTTTTTACTAATAGGCCCCCTGGGTGGGCCAGGTCCCGGGGGCATGCGGAAATTAAAGGAGGGGGTGCACAGGCCCCCCTCCTGGGCCACGCAGCCCCTCCCACCCCCCCACCCCTATTAGAATTTTTTTTTTAAAGGCTGGGGGTTGGGGTCTTGCCCTGGGGAGGGGTCCCGCATGGCCCCCCACCCTAATAAAAATACATTAAAAAAAAAAAAAAGCCGTGCCCGGAGGCCAAAATCGCCCCAGAGAGATTTTAATAAAAATAAATAAGAAAAAAGAGGCCGGCCCAGGGGAAGTCGACGGAGGCCCTGCCCCCTTTCTCAGCCACTCTTACAGGGGCCTCCTGGCACACAACTGGTTGAGGATGAAGTCCCCTTAGCTGCTGAGGGTCTTTGGGGGCCAACAACCCCACCTGTTACCTCCAGTAAGCCCCACACAGCGGGATTGCTGAGAGCTCATCCAAGGCCTCGCCCCCTTTCTCCACCACTCTCCAAATGCACCTCCTGGTGCACTACTGCAGGCCTCAAAAAATCCTAAACATTTTACTAGACCTGCAGGTCTAGTGACTTATAATAATCTACTCAACCTTATTATAATGCTCTTGACCTATAAACTGGTTTCAAATTATGTGATCCTGGGCAAGTATTTTAATTCACTGAGACCACATTTTCTTCTGTATCACATATGAGAGCACCTTTAAATAAACAAGTTAAGCGCGTCTGCTGTACAGAAAATTGTTTTGTTTGATTTAATAAACTATACATGAACTCCATATAGAATAAAAATCTAGCTTCATAAAGGATACACATGACCGGTGACTTGCCTCTTAGTTCATTAACTGCATTGTCACCATGCCGGGGGCAGGAATGCTTCTCAAATCATGTTTTAAAACGATCACTTTTAATAAATACATAACTAAAGCATAAAGTAGCAGCACACTGTCATTTGCATTCAGCAGATTTTACAATGAAATGGCCACAGACTTAGTCACTGACATGTGGTTTTAAAACTATATAGTGTACAATGTTTGGAAATAGTGTCTGCAAATATTTGTCATTTGCACATCACCAAGTAAAGTATTCTGATTTACTTTGCTCCTATTTAAATCTTTGTTTGCATCACGCTTCTGAATTACAAAAAAAAGTTTTCATAATTCCAGTTATATTTTGAAATACTTGTGCTAATCATTTACAAGCAGTTTAAATGTTGGAGGAATAAAAACTGGCATTTTACATCCTTTTTGTCAGTTCACTTGACAAAAACCATTAATTGTGACAACTAAGTGAAAGAAAAGTTAAAACCATTTGCCAGGAACAGATAGGCAACAATTAGTAAAAAGTCAAACTGACATTTGACCTTTGTCCTTGAGCAGTCAGCAAATATGGCAAGATAAAAACATGATTTAAAGGCATCTTAATTGCTCATTCACTTTATGAATGAACAGAACACCTGTTTCTTACAGCGTTTACTCGCCAGCAAGGTCGAGTAAGTGCTAAAAATAGCTCAACCTGATAAAATCTCACTCGCAATTGCGAGTGGATTTTTCGAGGCCTGTACTGGTTGGGGGATGAAGTCTCCTTGGCTACTGAGGGTCCTTGGGGGGGCCCTGAACCCCTCCTGTTACCTCCAGTAAGTCCCACACATTGGGTTGCTGAGAGCTTGTGGGAGGCCACGCCCCCTTTCTCCACTGGTTATGAAATGGAATTTTAAAAAAACCTTAAATTCACTGAAAAAACCAAAGGTACGTGGACGTTAGATTTCACTCTTACAAAACCATAGAAATTCAGCAGTTCTAGTTACCTGAGCTACCTATAACTTACGCCCTTGCAGTGCACTGCTTATGACTGATGTAATATGTGAGGTCATGACATGGTCAGTGACATCACTGATGACATCTCAAATGACATCATCCACAGAACCACACAATCACTCAGACAGCCAGTCACTCGCCCATACAGCAATCCAACAGACCTATTGACACACCCATGCAACTACTTACACACCCACTCACATACTCACAACCACTTGCATACCCATTCACTCATCCCTACAAGCCCTGAGACGACCACTCACCCATACAGCCACTCAAAAACCCACTCACACCTAGGCAGCCACTTACACAGCCACTAGCTCGCCATACAGCCACTCGCACCCAATCACTCTCCAATACAGCCACTCACCCACCCACCCATACAGCTACTCACATACTCACTAGCATGTCCATACAACCACTCACACACCCTCTCATTCACCCATACAGCCACTCAGACAGCCACTCACACACTGATACAGACAGCCACTCAGATGGGATATGTTAGAAATAGTACAGCTAATTACTAGTACAGAAAGATTAGTAATTTAACTTTTGCTGTAGCTTAGTATATATCTTTAAGTGTCAGAAATATTTACGAAACAGTGTGACGGGGTGATGTCATCAATGATGTCATTTGAGATGACATGAGTGATGTAATATGTGAGTTCATAAGCAGTGCATTGTGGAGCGTAAGTTATAGTTAGCTCGGGTAACTAGAACTGCTTAATTCCTCTGGTTTTGTATGAGTGAAATGTGAGCCTAACTATAATGTCCCTTTAACCTATGATTTTTTTTTCCTGTGAATTTCTACTTTTTAGGTCAAGCCCAAGTCAGCGCTCATGCGCTGCTCAGCGATACTGCTGTAGTGGAGTATGGAAGAGAAGCCCGGCCCACTCTCTGCCCATGTTTGTCATTGGCTTGTTCGTGTCCTTCCTAAATGCTGGCGTCTGATTCGTAAAGAGGCTTGTCAGTCCCTCCTTACTACCGCCTTGTCCTCATCTGTAACCTCCCATGTCCACTTTACTTCGGTGTAAGGAAGTGGGTTTCTGTTGCAGTAACCCCCCCCCCCCCCCCCCCCCCCCTTTTTGCCAGACCACTGATGCACTTTGACTTGATGTGCCCTGGGTCCCTGCCAATCAGGTTCCCAGGGCCTGTGTTCTTTCCCCAAAACTGTACCCAATTGGCATCTCTGGTCACAGGTACCCAGGGCACTGTGACCAGGGAAGACCTCTAAGGGCTGCAGCACTTATTGTGCCACCCTTAGAGGCCCTGTACACACACACACACACACACACACACGTACACACACACAAGTACACACACACACGTACACACACACACGTACACACACACACACACACACACACCTTTTTATTTTCCTTTTTTTTGCAGGCTGCGTGTTTTGGTGCAGAACAAAGTGAAGAGTCGGCATGGCACACACCTCTGTGGGCCATGCCTACAACCCACTGCCCTGGCATAGGTCAGTCACCCCTCTAGCTGGGTGCACTATACCAGTGGTGAGGGTACAGGTGCATGAGTCCTGTACCCCTACAGTGTCTAAGTCCATTCTTAGACCTTGTGAGTGCAGAGACCATTAAGAGTATATGGTGCTGGGTGTTTGTCATTGCGAACTACACAGCACCATAATGGCTACACTGAAAACTGAGAAGTTCGGTATCAAACTTCTCAGCACATTAAACACACACTGATGCCAGTGTGGGATTTAATGAAAAATGCACACAGAGGGCATCTTTGAGATGCCCCCTGAAAAACTACCAGCCTCTGGTGGGTTCCCTGACTGGTACACACCAGCCTGCCACCACGAGACATGTTTCTGGACCCCTAGGGTGGGAGCCTACGCTCCCTGAGCCCAGAAACAAAGCCTTTCCTGGGCGGAGGTGTACACACCTCCCCCAGACCAGGAAGAGCCATCTGTGGCAGGGGAGCTTCAAAGGCCTGGCAGCCTTTGTAATGCAACCCCCCCCCCCAGCCTCTCCTGCTATCAGGAGCAGGCCCCCTTCCTGTTTCCCCTCCCTTTCGGCGGGAAGACAGGTGGGAAAAACTAGCCAGCCCAGGAGGTGTGCCCACCTCTGCCAACTCCACCCCTCAGGTGGGGGAGGCGAGGTGAAGCCCACTCTCCAGTGCTCGCCCTCTTGCAGATGGCAGGCACTCCCCAATCAGGATTAGGGATTGTGCTCACTCCCCCACGTGGGGTGAGTACACCAAGGGTGTAGTCACCCTAAGGTCAATAGCCCATTGGCTACTGACCTCAAGACCCCTAAAACGCCCCCTAAATACAGTATTTAGGGGGCAGCCCTGAACCAGGAAGGCAGATCCAGAAACGACAAGAAGAAAAGGAGGACCGAACTGCCGTGCAGCCTGCTAACAAGAGGAAGACAACAACTGACTTGGCCCCAGCCCTACCGGCCTGTCTGCCCTCGAACCTGCTTCCTGCGAAAACCCGGTGTGTCCTGCAGCCAGCAACCTCAAGAACCCCGGAGGACCTGCCTGCCTTCATTTCTGAAGCCTGCTTCTCCAGTGAACACCGGATTTGTTCAAACACAGCAACCTCTGGCAGCAGCCGAAACCGCGAATCCAGCCCACTCTGCACCCGCCGACCCCGGCCCAAGCTAGAGTGGGAAAACACCAAGAAGAGGCCCCCCTGGCGATCCTGACCCGAGATCCGGCGACTCCTGACCTGACTCAAGCCTCCAGACGACGCCTGCAGCCTAAATCCAGAGGCCCCCCCCCTACCGCGACCAGAGCGGTAAGAAAATCCGACCCTAAAAGGCACCCCTGCATCCGGCGCCCCACGGCCCTGTGTGCCCCAACCAACGGTGCCTAACTAACCCTTACCTACCCAACTTGCCTCTCAAAGTGGTGGTCGCATCCAGGAGGTCCTCGTCCAAGAGCCTGCAGTGTGTTTCCAAACCGGAGGTTCCCCATAGACTACAACAGGGCTTCCGACGCCAAAACTGCACCCAGCCGCCCGAGTGCCGCTGAGGGTGCCCTTTTGATACCTACTTGTTTCCCCATTTGCCCTGAGTCTACAACCAGGAGCTTTGCTCCCACAACCCAGTGGCCTGCTTGCCAGCAGCCACCTCCGGAGACCCCCTATCCTCCATAGGATAACAATGGGCCTCAACACTCTGCACCCGGCCGCCCTAGTGCCGCTGAGGGTGCAACAACAGTGCATCACTGACCCTGGGAGACCCCTGAGTCTAACCCCAGAACCCTAACTCCAAAGACAGAATACTTACCTCGAAACCGATAACCTGTTTTTCCTCATAGGATAACATTGACACTTTTTTTCTCCCAAAAAGTTTCTAAGTGTCGACTTTTGAAAACTAAGAATATTCCTTAAATTCGCACAAATAACCTAAACGAATTTTCTCAACTATTTGCAGGAAAGGTCCCAGTGCTGAATCTAGGTATCCAGCACGGAGTAGGAAAAGTAACGTAAAAGTAACTTACCTGTGAATTGAATTTCCTTCCATAGAAACTTTTTCACATAGAACCACCAATGTTATCCTAAGTGTCAACTTTTGAAATACAAGAATATTCTTTAAAAATCGTACATCTAACTAAAACGCATTTTCTCAACTGTTTTCAGGAAATGTCCCAGTGCTGAATCTAGGATCCAGCACTGTTAGAAAAAGTAATCCGAAAAGTAACTTACCTGCAATTTACAGGAAAAGCCTATGTATTTCAATGTACTGGTCCAAAAAATTTCTAAGTGTGGACTTCTGAAATCTGAAAATATTCTCTAAAAATCGTACAAACTACAAAAACGTAATTACTTACCTGTTTTAAGTAAATGTCCCAGTGCTGAATCTAGGAGTTCAGCACTGGATTACAAAAGTAACGCAAAAGTAATTTTACCTGCATTTACCTTAAAAAGCCATTCATTTCAATGTACTGCATTTACTAAGTATTGCAACCTACTGCATCCCCTGTAAATCAAATCAAGTACAATCTTCATCGCTTTTTAAAACTGTACAACAAGTAACTTATTACTGAAAAGAATTGAATGCTTACCTGTATCAGGCTTGCTTGGTTCTAAAATAAAATAACAGTATATTTTTTTATACAAAAACAATTTGCCTAGAGTTCAGTTCTTGAGTGTGTGAATTCATTTGCTGACTGAGTGTGTACATCAAATGCTTAACCTTGTCCTCTGATACTGCCTTACTGCTCGACCAAGCTACCACTATTAGAGAGTAAGGTTCTATCTAACTTTAACCTCTGCCTACCTTTGGGGACTCTTGGACTCTTTACACACTGTACCTCACTTTGGTGCAGTATATATAGAGCCAGTTTCTTACATTGGAGGATCAGCGGTGGGATATACAACTTGCATTTGTTGGACTACTTGGTTACCACCTGATCACACAACAGAACTCTAAAAATTGCCTTTAGAATTCTGATTTTTTCAAATTGGCATTTTTTTCCAAACTACTAAAAGTCTTGTTAGGGCCTTGCTTAAGTCCCTTTTAGAATTTTAGAAAATAAAAAGTCACTATAGTCCAGGGTAGAGGGGTTAGAACTTTTTGTTAGAATGTCTCAAGAAAAGAACCCAGCTATTAGTGAAGATAATGACATGCAGGACATGGTTGAGGAGCTCGACCTCACCCCTTACCTTCACTTGTCTTTCAAGGAAGTAAGGTCCTTGTGTAAACTCAAAAACATAGCAATGGTCCCTCATCCAACCAAACAAAAGCTCCAGGAGCTATTGGCTGAGTATTCAAAGGCCCACCCCTCTGAAAATGGTGATGACCAGTCAGAGGAGGAAAGGAGTGAGGAGGATGGAGATAGGAACCCACCTCCACCACTTCCTAGGGAAGACAGGGTCCCTGCACCCTTATTTCCAAGAGTTAACCTCTGGGGACCTAGAGGCCACACAGGTGGCTCAGGCTCTGGTGGGGACATTGAGGACCGCCTCAATGAGGAGGACAACCTTTTAGCAAGGTTGGCCATAAGACTGGATCTAGAGTCCAGACTCCTGGCTCTAGAGAAAGAAAGAAAGGAGATTGGTTTAGCACCCATCAACGGTGGCAGCAATCAAAATAATAAGGATGAAGAGCAATCTTATGATCCTAAAATCCCCAAAGGGATTGTCCCTAAATATGAGGAGGGTGATGATATCACCAAGTGGTTCACAGCCTTTGAGAGGGCTTGTGAAGCCAGAAGGGTGAAGAAGACTTTCTGGGGGGCACTCCTTTGGGAACTGTTCTCTGGTAACTGCAGAGACAGACTACTGACCCTCTCTGGGCCGGATGCTGGGTCTTATGACCTCATGAAGAGAACTCTGATTGAGGGATTTGGACTCACCACTGAGGAGTACAGAATTAGATTCAGGGGGGCTCACAAAACCCCAAACCAATCCTGGATTGATTTTGTAGACTACTCAGTAAAAACACTAGAGGGCTGGTTAACTGGAAACAATGTGCATGACTTTAATGGAATTTACAACCTGTTTATGAAGGAACACATATTAAGTAATTGCATTGATGAAAAGTTGCATCAGTACCTGGTAGACCTAGGTCCACTTTCTCCCCAAGAATTGGGAAAGAAGGCAGACCACTGGGTCAAAACAAGGGTCACTAGGACGTCCACTGGGGGTGACCAAAAGAAAGGGGTCAAAGCCTCCCCAGAAGAAAGACAGTGAACCCCTTAAAGATAAAAGTAAGGAGTCCCAGGTAGCCCCCCAAAAACCTGTCCAGGAGGGTGGGCCCAAAGACACCTCACAAACTAAGACAGGATACCAAGGTAAGAATTGGGATCCCAACAGAGTATGGTGTCACACCTGCCAAAAGGTAGGACACCACACCAAGGACCCTAGCTGTCCTAAAAACAAAGTCCCTAGCACAGCTCCAGGGGTGACTAGTGTAGCGCCAGGGGTTGCCAGTGTAGCTTTGGAGGAAGGGTCCTCAGATGAGGAAGCCCTCATAGCCTTCAACTGGAAAATGGGGCCACAAGGTAAGCTGGGGATTCCAGAGGGGAGTAGACTCTTCCACCACCTACTGGTGAATGGAATCCCAGCCCTTGCCCTGAGAGATACCTGTGCCAGTCACACTGTGGTGCATGACAGGTTGGTTCTCTCAAACCAGTATGTCCCAGGGGAAATAAAAAGAGTAAGGACTGTCCCAGGGGGTGTCACTGTTAGGCCTGTGGCTGTAGTGCCACTAGACGTAGCTGGTTCCCTTAGATGGAGAAAGGTGGTAGTCAATAAAGACCTCCCCCTTGATTGTCTCCTTGGGAATGACCACCCAGAGGTTGGTCTGAGCCAAAGAGGTACTGGTCCAATGCCAGACCTCACCCAAGAAACCTGGGGGGGCTCAACCTGCAGCTAGTGCAGCTATGCCCCAAAAGAAAAAGAAGAAACAGTGTAGGAAAGGTGGGCAACTGTTAGCCACAGTTCCAGTGGGCCAGGGAGATTCCATCCCAGTAAGGGAGAACTCCAAAATTGGCACTGGTGAAGTCCCCCCCCCCCCCTAGCCAACAAAAAGCCCTGACTAGTCAGGCAACTGTCCAGCCTGAGTTGGTGGCTCCTCAGCTGGCAGAACAGAGGGGGGAAGAAGGGTGTTCCCTACCAAGTGTAGTGACCCTCCACCCTAAAACAGCAGGCAGGCAACCTGAATCCAAAGAAGCCTGTAAGGTAGCCCCTTCACCTACCAGTGAGGAGCTAAAGGTGTGGTTCTGGGCACTGACCGCTGTCAGTAGCCTCTGCTGGGTGTTAGCCTTCATGGCAGCACTGTCCGTGGCATGGTGGCCTAGCCCCCTGCCAAATAGAAAGTTAGGCCCCCTGACCTTATTGGTCATGGTGGGGTTGCTCAAGCTGTGGGTAACCTCTGTGGGTAAGCTGGGCTTTGCCCTAGCTAAGTTAGAAATTGCAGAGGTAGGCACCTCTGAACCCAAACTAAAAAGATGGGGTGAAGGCACTAAAGAGATGGGAAAGGAGCATTGGGAATTAGGTCCTGAAACTGTTGAGATAGGCCAGCTCCCTAAAGGGGCTGACCTGGACAGAAGGATGTAAGGCAGAGTAGGCCCTGCAACTCCCAAACCACTTCCTCTGCTCTTCCTCGCCTGAAAGACTAGGAAGACTCTCCCAGCTTAGGCTGAGTCTCCTGGCCTTTGGGCTGGGGGGGCTTGTGTAAGGAAGTGGGTTTCTGTTGCAGTAACCCCCCACTTTTGCCAGACCACTGATGCACTTTGACTTGATGTGCCCTGGGTCCCTGCCAAACAGGTTCCCAGGGCCTGTGTTCTTTCCCCAAAACTGTACCCAATTGGCATCTCTGGTCACAGGTCAGACCCTAGTAAATGGTACCACAGGTACCCAGGGCACTGTGACCAGGGAAGACCTCTTAAGGGCTGCAGCACTTATTGTGCCACCCTTAGAGGCCCTGTACCTTTAAACACACACACTGCCTTTGCAGGCTGCGTGTTTTGGTGCAGAACAAAGTGAAGAGTCGACATGGCACACACCTGTGGGCCGTGCCTACAACCCACTGCCCTGGCATAGGTCAGTCACCCCTCTAGCTGGGTGCACTATACCAGTGGTGAGGGTACAGGTGCATGAGTCCTGTACCCCTACAGTGTCTAAGTCCATTCTTAGACATTGTAAGTGCAGTGCTGCCATTAAGAGTATATGGTGCTGGGAGTTTGTCATTACGAACTCCACAGCACCATAATGGCTGCACTGAAAACTGAGAAGTTTGGTATCAAACTTTCAGCACATTAAACCCACACTGATGCCAGTGTGGGATTTAATGAAAAATACACACAGAGGGCATCTTTGAGATGCCCCCTGAAAACGACCAGCCTCTGGTGGGTTCCCTGACTGGTACACACCAGCCTGCCACCACGAGACATGTTTCTGGACCCCTAGGGTGGGAGCCTACGCTCCCTGAGCCCAGAAACAAAGCCTTTCCTGGGCGGAGGTGTACACACCTCCCCCAGGCCAGGAAGAGCCATCTGTGGCAGGGGAGCTTCAAAGGCCTGGCAGCCTTTGTAATGCGACCCCCCCCCTCCCAGCCTCTCCTGCTATCAGGAGCAGGCCCCCTCCCTGTCTCCCCTCCCTTTCGGCGGGAAGACTGGCGGGGAAAAACTAGCCAGCCCAGAAGGTGTGCCCACCTCTGCCAACTCCACCCCTCAGGTGGGGGAGGCGAGGTGAAGCCCACTCTCCAGTGCTCGCCATCTTGCAGATGGCAGGCACTCCCCAATCAGGACTAGGGATTGTGCTCACTCCCCCACGTGGGGTGAGCACACCAAGGGTGTAGTCACCCTAAGGTCAGTAGCCCATTGGCTACTGACCTCAAGACCCCTAAAACGCCCCCTAAATACAGTATTTAGGGGGCAGCCCTGAACCAGGAAGGCAGATCCAGAAACGACAAGAAGAAAAGAAGAAGGACCGAACTGCCGTGCAGCCTGCTAACAAGAGGAAGACAACAACTGACTTGGCCCCAGCCCTACCGTCCTGTCTGCCCTCGAACCTGCTTCCTGCTTCCTGCGACAACCCGGTGTGTCCTGCAGCCAGCAACCTCAAGAACCCCGGAGGACCTGCCTGCCTTCACTTCTGAAGCCTGCTTCTCCCGTGAACACCGGATTTGTTCAAACACAGCAACCTCTGGCAGCAGCCGGAAACTGTGAATCCAGCCCACTCTGCACCCGCCGGCCCGAGCTCGAGTGGGAAAACACCAAGAGGAGGTCCCCTCCCGGCGATCCTGACCCGAGATCCGGCGACTCCTGACCTGCCTCAAGCCTCCAGACGACGCCTGCAGCCTAAATCCAGAGGGCCCCCCCCTACCGCGACCAGAGCGGGTAAGAAAATCCGACCCTAAAAGGCACCCCTGCACCCGGCGCCCCACGGCCCTGTGTGCCCCAACCAACGGTGCCTAACCAACCCTTACCTACCCAACTTACCTCTCAAAGTGGTGGTCGCATCCAGGAGGTCCTCGTCCAAGAGCCTGTAGTGTGTTTCCAAACCGGAGGTTCCCCATAGACTACAACAGGGCTTCCGACGCCAAAACAGCACCCTGCACCCAGCCGCCCGAGTGTCGCTGAGGGTGCCCTTTTGATACCTACTTGTTTCCCCATTTGCCCTGAGTCTACAACCAGGAGCTTTGCTCCCACAACCCAGTGGCCTGCTTGCCAGCAGCCACCAACCGGGGACCCCCTATCCTCCATAGGATAACATTGGGCCTCAACACTCTGCACCCGGCCTCCCTAGTGCCGCTGAGGGTGCAACAACAGTGCATCACTGACCCTGGGAGACCCCCGAGTCTAACCCCAGAACCCTAACTCCAAAGACCGAATACTTACCTCGAAACCGATAACCTGTTTTTCCTCGTAGGATAACATTGACACTTTTTTCTCCCAAAAAGTTTCTAAGTGTCGACTTTTGAAAACTAAGAATATTCCTTAAAAATCCACAAATAACCTAAACGAATTTTCTCAACTATTTGCAGGAAAGGTCCCAGTGCTGAATCTAGGTATCCAGCACTGAGTAGGAAAAGTAACGTAAAAGTAACTTACCTGTGAATTGAATTTCCTTCCATAGGATAACATTGGTGGTTCTATGTGAAAAAGTTTCTAAGTGTCAACTTTTGAAATACAAGGGCTGCGGAGCTCCCGTCATGCTCCGCGAGTGAAGGCGAGGCGGGTTGGGCGGCTGACGGCAGTCTGCTCTTTGCTGGCTTGGAAGGAGGAACGGATCTGATTTCTCTCCCCTGCGGTATCTCGTTACACCTCGTTAAGCTCTGCGAGTGAAAGAGAGGCGAGGAAAGGTGGATTGGGCGGCTTATGGCATTCCGCTCTTTGCTGGTTTGAAAGGAGGAGCGGGATTGACTTCTTTTCCCCGCGGCGTCTCGATGCACGGCAAGTTTGTGGGGAATGCTACAATATTGCAGCGCACTAATTAGAGGCTGGCATTAAAAGGAAAACAGGTCTTTCCCTCGTGCTGGACTTACGTGGCGCTTGAGATAAGGACGGATTTGTGGTGGTGTTTCATTGCTACATAGTTGCAGTATACTTGCTCCTAGCCTCTGGGAGAGGGCTTGGACTGAGGTCTTGCTTTCGAAAGAAGTCTGCAGCTGGAACGGCAGGAGGCAGGAAATAGAACGGGACGATCACTATTCAGTGAACTGCTGCTTCTTGCACTATAGTTCTGCTTTACTGGCTTCCCTGGGAATAGCAGTTGGCAATTCCTCTCGCACGGCAATATTGCTGATCAGGAGATTCGGAGAATTTTTCAGGCACCCCAGGTATTTTTTTTTTTTTTTTCTCAGCCTTGACTTTATTTCCCGGTCTCCCTTTTTTTCAAGACTTTCTAAATTTAAATCTAATTGGTTCACTGCTATTGTGAAAGTAATATATGGGGGATAGCCGTTAGGGCAGTGGACGCGGAGATAGCATAGCTAGGCTCTGGCTCATCCCTCCCCTGAGGCTGTCCACTTCCAGTGTTTCAACAAAAAGTCATGAAAAGAATCTCTCGAGAGAGTACTATTAAACCCCGACTAGTGGCCAATTCTACACGGGCCGCAAAGAACCGCAGTAGAACTACATCCATAAAAGAGATGGACTCCGGATTGTCAAACGGGAAATCTAAATATGTCTCGCCCCAAGAGAACTTGTTCTCCAAGAAACCCGGTGAGCAGGAGGCTCACAATTTAGCAGTGTCCTGGAGTCTTACAGCTACTAAAAGCCTTTTTGATCCTCCACTTGTAGCAGATCAGGACTCTCCTCCAAGTCTAGAAGCCAGCTCATCGGCATTAAATGTCATACCTGTAATGAAATTGCCCCCAAGAGAGATGCAACAGGGAACTTATTCGTTATTTGCAGGTATTGGCATGAAGACTCATTCAAACATTGCCAACTCTACAGTGTCGAAACAAGGTCTTACTCTCGACAATCATGCAGCAGGCTTCTAGGGGAGGAATCAATAGTTGAGCTCCCCAGTACTTCTCCTTTCACTACTGCTATTGAAGCTCCAGGTGAAACCCCAACAGAGGAGATTTCCTTAAGTCCAGCGACTGTTCAATCTATGACGCTGGAAAATCCAGGAGCAGTGGAGGCTACGTCACAGGTTTTACTGCAGCAGATATTGACAGAACTTCAGAATATGCAAATTTCTCAAGGGGAAGCACAAAAGAAAATCGAATCTCAGCTGGGGTCGATACATTCTGACATCCAGCAACTAGCATCACGTACCACCGATATAGAACAACGGGTGTCAGATCTTGAAGATAATATGCCTGAACAGACAAGTCAGATCTCAAAATTGCAATCCGAACTTATCAGCCTCCAAATTAAAGTGGATGACGCAGAAAATCGATCACGAAGATGTAATCTTCGCTTTCTAGGAGTCCCTGAGGGCAGTGAAAATGGCCGACCTGTGGTGGAAGTTGTTTTGGATCTTATCTCTAAATATATCTGTCCTGAAATGGCAACTGAAGGGACCGATTTTACTATCACCAGAGCTCACCGTGTCCCGGCGGTTCAGTATCCTAACGCTAAATACCCAAGAACTATCATTGCAAATTTTGGTGACTTCAGAATTAAAGACAAGATTCTGGCGCGTGCCATTCAAGAGAAAGGATTTCAGACCTCTGATAACTTTTCATTCAAAATTTTTTCAGATATGTCAGCCTTCTCAGCACGGAGAAGAAAAGAGCTTAGAGGCATGATTAATTCCTTTCAACAGTTAGGGGCCCCGGCGGGTATAATCCAGCAATCTAAACTGAAAGTTTTAAATAAAGGGCGTGTCAGGATTTTCCAATCGGTTGAAACAGTTCCTACGGTCCCTACAACATGTAGGGGATGAAAATAAGGGCTAGTGCTTTTTGTTTTCAGTCTTTTCTGCTTTTTCTCTCCTCTCTGATCTATAGATGGTTATAGACAGTAGTGGATCTAGACATGCAGGGGAAGTGAATAAGAGTTAATGTTAATGTTTTCTACTTCTTGTTTTCTCGAGCTATAGATAGCTTTCGACAGGAGTAGATTTAAATAGGCTTTCTCTTCTTTCCTTTTCTTTTTTTTTTTTTTTTTTTCTCTCTCTCCTCTTTTTTTCCCCTTCCCTTTTTTTTTTTTTTTTTTGAAGAATGTTAGCCGTCCGCCCAATCGCCTTGGGTGCCATGTCATTGCACCCCAACTTAGGGAGAAGAAGGGGTGGATAGGGTCACGGAGGGAGGGGGAGGAGGATCACTTATGAAGGGAGGGGGCACCCAGGGATCCCTAGACGGGCAGGGGTTCCAAGGTCAAGGGGGCCTGAGGGTTGGTGGGGTGGGGGGGTCACTTCACTGGGTTGGGAGGGTGGTAGGGTCACGGGAAAGAAAAGAAAATGTAGCATTTGTATAAAAGCTCAAAAGACCAATGAAACATTTTCTGTTGCTTCTTGCTTTACTATTAGACAGCCTTTTATTGTACAAGGTGGAAAGGAAGGGAAGAGGAAGAAAAATGAAAAAAAAAAAAAAGAGAATGTTTTTTAAAAGGTTATATGTTGTGTCCTGCAATGTTAACGACTTTAAGCAACATTTGTATAGAAGCTCAAAGACCAATGAAAAATTATTTGTTGTTTTTTGTTCTACTATTAGACAGTTCTCATTGAAAAAGGGAAAAAAAGGAAAAAAGAATGTTTACTAAAAAGTTACATGTTGTGTCCTGCAATGTTAACGGCTTCAATAACAAAATTAAAAGACGATCTATGATGGCTTGGTTCAGAGCTATACAGGCCGATATAATGCTCATTCAAGAGACACACTATAAGGAGGGCTTCCCTATAGATAGACCACCTGGTTATATTCAATATGAATTCTATGCTTCCTATAATGCAGCTGTTAGAGGGGTGGCTATTTTAGTAACCAAGAATCTCCAGTGAGAGATACAGATGGTTCATAAAGATCATAATGCCAGGTGGCTCTGGGTACTGATGAAGATCTCAGACCAACTTTTTAACTTTGTGAGCTACTATGGCCCCATTGAGGACTCCCCAGCATCCTTGCAGTCCCTGTATGATTTTGCAACTAATCAGTCCGGGTATTTGGTACTGGGGGTGATTTCAATCTACTGATTAATCCAGCTATAGATTGTTCTCGGGCTAATAAAACACAAACCAAGCCTAAGTCTAAAAGGCTATATCAAGATCTTTTAAGGGACTTTGCACTAGTAGATTGCTGGAGAAATGAATACCCAGATAAAAGGCAGTATACTTGCCATTCAGGAAGATTTCATTCCTCTTCTCGGATTGACTTCTTTTTGATTTCACATACTCTTTTAAAAACTGAATCTGAGATTTATGAAAATCCTTTTTCGGATCATGCCTTGATTACTGTGAAATTTGAAGTTAAAATTCAATCAAAAATCAGGCATAGATGGGTATTTGATAAGTCCCTCCTTGTTGATGAACATTGGGTTTCATACATGCGCGTGTCGCTTGAGGAGTTTCTGAAACTAAACATTAACACCGCCTCTACGTTTAATGTCTGGAATTCCTTAAAAGCTTTCTTTTGAGGTGAGGTGATTGCATACTTGGCCTTCAAAAGGAAAAAAGAAAATATTCAAAGACTCCAATTGGAGAAGGAGCTAAGTAGTGCAACAGCAGAATATCTTGCTACGCATCACAAGTAGGTAAAACTAAACTTGCTGGTGCCAAGTCCAATCTACAAGAATTTTTTGTAGCTAAAGAAATTCTGCATCATGATTCAGTACTACAGAAAAGATACGAGGAGAGCGATCACATAGGTAGATTCTTAGCTTGGTCCACTAAAAAGAGATCAAATACTAATTACATAAAAAAATAGTAGACCCGATTACTTTGTCCTTCGTCTCTCCCCTCGGAAATCTCTGAAGTTTTTTTTAATCATTATAAAGACCTTTATATTGAAACACATAATACTACCTCTGAGGTTGCTTTAGCTTGGCTAGATAAGATAAACATCCCTATATTATCGCCCGAGTTTCAAGAGCTTTTGAGCTCCGCTATCTCTCTGGATGAAGTCATACAGGTAATAAACTCATCTCCTGCAGCCAAGGCCTGTGGCCCAGATGGAATCCCTTCCGAGATTTATAAGATCTTTTCACCCCAACTGTCTGTTTTTTTAAAAACGGTATTTAATGGAATTTTTGAAGGGGATCCAATTCCAGATAACTTTACTCAAGCTACAGTAATAAGTTTCGTTAAAAAAGGAAACCAGAAGATGAGACTAATTCGTATAGGCCTATTAGTTTATTAAATTCCGACTACAAAATTTTTACTAAAATTCTTGCAAATCGACTTGCGCAGGCTGCCCCTTCACTTATCCATCATGATCAGAATGGCTTTCTTAAAAAGAGATTTTTGGCTTCCAACACTCATTATTTGGTGCAGGCAATTGATTACTTATGTGCTAATAAAATCAAGGCGGCTATAATAATGCTCGATGCCGAAAAAGCATTCGACAGAGTACAATGGCAGGTCTTATTTACAATCTTAAACAAATTTGCGATCCCTAGTGTATTGTCAGGTGGTGAAAAATCTATATCACAATGCTAAAGCGTCCATAATTATCAATGGGAACAACGCAGGCACAATCTCCATCAGTCGGGGGACCCGTCAAGGCTGCCCCCTCTCCCCTGTTTTGCTCTCTTTATTTATCGAGCCTTTAGCATGTGCTATTCGGCAGGATCAAACTATCACCGCTCCCCTACCGGGCTCGGCAAAACTTAAATTATTCGCCGACGATATGGCACTTTATTTAACAGCTGATAGGGATAATATATTGAGGACCTTAGATAAAATTAAGGAGTTTACTAATATCGGAGGATATAAAATAAATCATGCCAAATCAGAGGTGCTTCTTTTTAATAGTTCCGTGGATATTTTGCCCTCGCTATGCGGGACCATTATATAGCCACCAAGCCTATAAGATACTTAGGGATCTTTGTGACTACTAGATTGGAGGACCTTTATCCATTAAATTTCATCTCTACTTTAAATAAAACACGTAACCTCTTGAAACAATGGGAACATTTTCCCATCTCAATTATGGGGCGGGTAGCTCTCATTAAGATGAACATCCTTCCATTATTTTTATTTCTTTTTCTAATTTAATGATTAAAATTCCTAAATCCTTTTTTGATTCCGTTCAGTCAGAATTTAGACGTTTTATTTGGTCTGCACAAAAACCGAGGCTAAAACTGCAAATTCCACAATTAGAAGCAGAGGAGGGAGGATTAGCCTTGCCGGATTTGCAGCTATATTATTACGCCTCAATTCTTAATTGGCTAAACTATAATAACTCAGAGGAACTGATCGATGCCAATTTTTTTCTCACAACCATGCTCAAGGAATTAGAGGTAGATCTTGCTCCTTTTTTACGTTTACCCAAACTCCCCAAAAAAACGCACTAAGATCCCTAGGACGATTATTTTGCTTTCTCAGAGAATATGGGAAATATATGATATCCCATGGCTTCATCCCCAGATGAAATTAAAAGAATGCATCTCCCAGGGGCTGCAATGGTCTCATCAGAACTGCGCTCAGTGGGGAACACTGGGGTTTCTTACCCTTCAAGACTTTTATAGAAATGAAAGATTTCTCACCTGGCAACAAGTACTAAACCTTAATAGTAGTATAAGCAGTCTCCTGGTGTTCAGCTTTGCACGGGTTAAGCAGTTCTGCGTAGGTCTAACCTTCAAGGAAGACTGTCCTGGCGTTACTTTGGGGAAGGCTCATTTTGTTTCTAAAATTAAGGGGATGGGCAACTGGTATAAATTATTTAAGTCAGTGGAGAATAAACAGGCAATCTTCAATCATCTAGAGAAGATTGGCTCAACTACTGGTTGCATTTTCAATTTGCAACAATGGCAGAGCTATAACAAAATGAGCTACAAAGCAGTTAGGGCGGCCAATCTAAGAAGAATTGCATGGTTTAGCAAATGGATGATTTACTACACTCCTGATCGACTTCACAAAATGTTCCCCACGGTTGATCCTAGCTGCTTTAGATGCGGATTTACAACTGGGGATTGGCTTCACGTGGGGTTTACATGTAGCTACTTAAAACATTTTTGGCAAGATATTTTCTCTGAAATTAGTAAAAAATTGGAAATCGATCTTCCTCCTAGTCCTCTATCTGCCCTCTTTGGTGGATCAGAGATGAGCAAAGACCTGACTTTTGGCCAACGTCAATTTATCTTTATCGCAACACTAATTGCAAGATCTCTTATCCTTGCAAATTGGAAATCCCAAGTAGTTCCAACGGTCCATCAATGGATTATAAAAATGCAAAGAGTTTTTAAACGAGAGACATTATATGCTAAAAGACTGGGTTCTTTTGCTAAACTCGATAGAATTTGGCGATTTTGGAATGAAAGCACTTCTGTAATTAATTTATAATTATGTGCTATTCTATTATAATTTTACTTTAAAATTATTATAAGTTTTATAAATATAATTTGGAACTATTTACATTTAACAGGTTTTGTGCTTCTTGGTATATTACAAATTCTTGAATTGTTTTTTCTCTTTCTTGTGTCTGGGGAATTGTGTAAATATAAATGTTTGTAACATTTTGAATGACGTTTTTTTTTTTTTTTAAAGTTAAAATGGCTTATTTTGTAAAGTATACTTTTGCTACAAATAAAAAAAGAAAAAAAAAAACTTTTGAAATACAAGAATATTCTTTAAAAATCGTACATCTAACTAAAACGCATTTTCTCAACTGTTTTCAGGAAATGTCCCAGTGCTGAATCTAGGATCCAGCACTGTTAGAAAAAGTAATCCGAAAAGTAACTTGCCTGCAATTTACAGGAAAAGCCTATGTATTTCAATGTACTGGTCCAAAAAGTTTCTAAGTGTGGACCTTTGAAATCTGAAAATATTCTCTAAAAATCGTACAAACTACAAAAACGTAATTACTTACCTGTTTTAAGTAAATGTCCCAGTGCTGAATCTAGGAGTCCAGCCCTGGATTACAAAAGTAACGCAAAAGTAATTTTACCTGCATTTACCTTAAAAAACCATTCATTTCAATGTACTGCTTCTACTAAGTATTGCAACCTACTGCATCCCCTGTAAATCAAATCAAGTACAATCTTCGTTGCTTTTTAAAACTGTGTACAACAAGTAACTTATTACTGAAAAGAATTGAATGCTTACCTGTATCAGGCTTGCTTGGTTCTAAAATAAAATAACAGTATATTTTTTTATACAAAAACAATTTGCCTAGAGTTCAGTTCTTGAGTGTGTGAATTCATTTGCTGACAGTGTGTACATCAAATGCTTAACACTGTCCTCTGATACTGCCTTACTGCTCGACCAAGCTACCACTATTAGAGAGTAAGGTTCTATCTAACTTTAACCTCTGCCTACCTTTGGGGACTCTTGGACTCTATACACACTGTACCTCACTTTGGTGCAGTATATATAGAGCCAGTTTCTTACATTCGGTTGTTACACAGTATGTGTTCATAAGTGCGTAAGCACCATTTTCTTAAGTTTCTCTTGCTGCAGGCACGGCGTGATTTACTTAAGTTCAGCGCGCCATGCCAGCTTTCTCTTTTGAAACTGCAGGGACAATGGCGACCGATCTTTAAAATGCAATAGGGCTCGCATTTAAACGCGAGACCTGCTGTCACGTGGCTTTTGTACAGTTTTGTGTTCTTTGTCTAACAGGGGTTGTCTGCGGTTCTAAGAAGTGTCTGTAACATGCTGTGGTTTTCTTTACTAGAAGTCCACTTTTCTGGTTGCACTTTTCTCCTAGAACCTTTTGAGCATACTAACTTGGACATCACTCGTATCTCTCGTGTATTGCATATGCTGTGTCAGGGGACTCTGTAAAGTGTTATACTTCTGATTCTTTGTGTCTTTTTTTGCAATGGGTAACCTTAATGTAGCATGATGTATGAGACGTGTGTACAAACATAACCAGACGTTGGTAACAGTATGAGTGTGGCTTTAGTGACTTTCCTATGCCCGCCCCGGACAAAAGAGCAAACCTAGTGGGCAAAAAAGCTACTGAAAGCATGACATCGACTTGGTGTTTGCCACACCCCTGCAGAACGTAGTCAGTAGGCTGCTTGGACTTGAAACAACACAGTCTCTCTCTGGACAAGCCTTCACAGGTGCCCCAAGAGTAGTGCTGTCATAACTATTCTCGTATGAGCTCCCACAAGCTAAACCTATTTGGGACTGGTTCTTTTGTATGTAGTGAACATACGCTGAGAAAAGGAAGAGGACGGGGAAAACTGGCACTGCGAGTGTCAGACGCCTTGACAAACATGACTTCTGTGTAATTCTAGTGCTTTTGGCAAGGTGCCCAAAAGTGATGGTGTCTGGAGAGTAGGGCTTGGAACGATTCATGCCTAAGGTGGACGCTGGTCCTGAAGGTGACTGTGGACGTCTGGTGCTGTTGGCTAGGGCCCTATCATTGTTGGTGGCTGGTGAGTAGGGCCTGGAATGGTTTGTGTCCTAGCTGGACACTGTTCTGATGGTGGCAGTGGAGGGGCCCAGGCACTGATACTGTCTGGAGGAAAGTACGACTTGGAGTGGTGTATGTCCTAGGTGGATGCTAATCCTTATAGAAATGCGCCCAGCCACTGTCAGTGTTTGGAGGAGACCCCAACACTAATGATAACATGAGGAGAGTAGGTTTTGGAATAGTTTGTGTTCTACATGGAAGCTAGTGTTGAAGGTGGCTACGGAGCGCTAGTGGTGTTGGTAGAGGGCCCAGACACTGACTCTGATGGTATCCTGAGGAGAGTACGGCTTGGCATGGTTAGTGCCAGAGGTAGACGCTAGTCATGAAGGTGGTTGCAGAGCACTAATGCTGTTGGTAGGGGTTCCAGAGACTGACGCCGATGGTGTCCGGAGAAGAGTGCCTGGTTGGCACGGTTAGTGCCAGAGGTGGACGGTAGTCATGAAGGTGGCTGCAGAGCACTGGTGCTGTTGTCATGTGCCCAGACACTTACACTAATGGTGTCTGGAGGAGAGTGCAGCTTGGCACAGTTGGTGCCATAGGTAGACTCTAGTCCTGAAGGTGGCTACGGAGTACTAGTGCTGTTGGCAAGGGGCTCAGACAATGATGGTGTCTGGAAACATGGTAGGGCTTGGAGTGGTTTGTGTTCTAGATGGAAGCTGGTCTTGAGGTGGCTGCGGAGCACTAGTGCTTTCGTCAGGGGGCCCAGACACTGACCCCAATGGTGTCTGGAGGAGAGTGCGGCTTGGCACGCATAGTGCCAGAGGCAGACGCTAGTCTTGAAGGTAGCTGCGGAGCACTAGTGCTGTCGTCAGGGAGCCCAGACACTGACACCAATGGCGTCTGGTGGAGAGTGCGCCTCGGCCATTTAGTGCGCCTCGGCCGGTTAGTGCCAGAGGCGGACGCTAGTCTTGAAGGTGGCTGCGGAGCACTAGTACTGTCGTCAGGGGGCCCAGACACTGACACTGATGGTGTCTGGAGGAGAGTGCGGCTTGGCACGGTTGGTGCCATAGGTAGACTCTAGTCCTGAAGGTGGCTACGGAGTACTAGTGCTGTTGGCAAGGGGCTCAGACAATGATGGTGTCTGGAAACATGGTAGGGCTTGGAGTGGTTTGTGTTCTAGATGGAAGTTGGTCTTGAGGTGGCTGCAGAGCACTAGTGCTTTCGTCAGGGGGCCCAGACACTGACCCCAATGGTGTCTGGAGGAGAGTGCGGCTTGGCACGCATAGTGCCAGAGGCAGACGCTAGTCTTGAAGGTAGCTGCGGAGCACTAGTGCTGTCGTCTGGGAGCCCAGACACTGACACCAATGGAGTCTGGTGGAGAGTGCGCCTCGGCCGGTTAGTGCCAGAGGCGGACGCTAGTCTTGAAGGTGGCTGCGGAGCACTAGTGCTGTCGTCAGGGGGCCCAGACACTGACACTGATGGTGTCTGGAGGAGAGTGCGGCTTGGCACGGTTGGTGCCAGCGGTGGACTCTAGACCTGAAGGTGGCTGCGGAGCACTGGTGCTGTTGGTAGGGGGCCCAGACACTGACACATTGGTGTCTGGAGGAGAGTGTGGCTTGGCACGGTTAGTCCCTGAGGTGGACACTAGTCCTGAAGGTGGCTGCGGAGCACTAGTGCTGTTGACATGTGCCCAAACACTGATAGCGTCAGTTGGAGAGTGGAGCTTGCAAAATGTTCTTGAGGTAGACGCTTGTCCTGATCTTAGCTGCAGCCATTGGCATGGATATTACCGCAGCTGATTTGATGCTAAGAGCATGCCTTAGATATGGCTTACGACATGAACATGATGATATTATAGTCTTCTATATTAACATAAAGGGTATACTTTTGGAAACCCGAGCATCGCCAGTGGTTTCTCTTCGTCTGTTGGCGAACGACTTGTATACGAGTTGTAGTGTTTCCAAAACAGTATTTCCTTCTGATCGTGCACATTAGCAATGCTCTCTGAGTGAACTGGAACATAAAATTGTCGGCTTTCACTTACAGCGAGAACCATTCATTTTGCAGTAATTGGAAAGAAACCTCCCACATTAATCGTTCATGTTGGCATTGAGCTTTCAATTGATTAATTTACCACAATCCATGGATAGTCATGAGTTTTTATTCTTGGAAGTCTGAGGGGATTAAGTGTTTGTGTACAAAGGTGGTTCCTTACTTTAGTCCTGCAGCGTCCCTAATTCTGCCCTTCATCATTAGGGGTGGATGATTGAGTAGGAAGCGTTTTTTATTTTTTCGTGGCCATGTTTTATTCTTTATATAATCTGCTATCATGCAGGGTTTACAAGGGTTCTTATTTCTTTAAAGGGCTTTTGTGCTGCGAGCGGGCATGCTGTAGCGGCAGGAGATGGATTAAATGCAATTCTCCAGATTTCGTTTTCAAAGCTTTTACAGCGGTTTATTTCACTGTTCCCTGTAGCCTTTTGCTGATGCTGTTTCAGCAAAAACTGTGAGAAAAAAGGGGGGTATGCAGTTCCTAGATGTGAGGGAGGATTCAGGTCTTTCTAAAAGTGCCCTCACACACCCCGAAGGATGTCATGCTTCATCATTGGGCCTGTATTCGAAAAATTAATTATTATACTCTAGCACTACCGCAATGCTGGTTCGAGGATTCGTGTGATGTGATGGTAACCAGCTTTGCAGTTGGGAAACCTGGTCCAATTTGGCCCAGTAATCTGAGACCTGAAAAAGAGGGGAGGGGAAAATAAAATAAAAACAACCATAGATCTAGTTAAGGACATTCTTATACAAAGGTCATAATGATGTAATTACATTCTAAGTAATTGGGAGTGTGTTTCGCCAAGGTGAGCAAGACAGCGAGTGTCTAGTTATCAAAGTGACCTGATGAATTGCCACCAGACCCGTTAGGGGCTACTACTGGCATGAAACATGTCGACCATATGCACCGTACAAGCCCTGTAGGATCATTACATCCAGCCGGGGCTAACTTCTTTTAGTTAGGCTAGTGTCCCCTAGGAATAAAAGTATCAAAGGGTTGCTCTAGACCTATTTTAAACTTCACACTCACCGCACTACCCAGCCCACACACCCGCACTCACCATATGGCCTCATCAACAAAAGATCTCCGCCAAAGAGCCCCTTCGTGGGTGCCCGTCGGGGCATTGCAGCGCCGGCCCGACGAGGAGCAGGCCCAATGACATCCTTCGGGGTGTGTGAGGGCACTTTTTAGAAAGACCTGAATCCTCCCTCGCATCTAGGAACTGCCTACCCCCCTTTTTTCTCATATATTACTTAGGAGTCTGTATGCAGGACCTGTTTAAAAAGCTCCTGGTTCCTCTTGTTTTAAAAAGTAAGCAAAAACTGTCTAATTTATGAATATGTCTTAAGGGAATTATAGCGATTGTATAGCTGAAACATCTTGCTCAATTTTGTATTCATGTGCTGCATTGGTACATTCTGTGTATTTGTCTGTGGGAGTGTAGTAATTATAGTAACCCTGTGTGTGTCTAGTGGAGCTGTGCCCAAGCCTGCCCTCTGTGGGAGGTGAGGCTATGAAATTTGGAAGCATGCCTGTAAAAGGGACCAGGTTAAGAATTAATAGGAGGGTAGGTAGAAGTATTAGGGGTGCAACCACTCTACTTCCAGCAATAACACCAAAACTCAAGAGGAAGTGGGGGAGGGGAGCCCCTCAAACACATTTTCTAACCAGGAATCCCTAAGGGTTTTTAAAGAGACCCTCATTCACTAGAATTCAGCAGTGGCATGCTTCATTAGGTCAACACTTGAGACACCTGGGGCCGTATTACAGATGGTGCCCCGGGGGCGCAATGGCTGTTTGCGCCTGCTTTGCGCGCCACTTTGGTATTCTAGAAGCAGCACAGACGCTTGTGCGTCCCCTTCTATAATACTGATAGCGCTGGCACACTTAATGCGCCTGCTCTACCTTCAGAGGGTGTTCCCTCATTTGCATAGGGGCGTGCCCTATGCAAATGAGAGGATTTCTTTGACTCTGCGCCTACGTCATATTACAGACAGAGGCGCAGAGTCAAAGAAGCCAGCAGGAGGCGCACTGACAGTGTGCCATTTAAAAGGTGGCGCACTGTCCGTGGGCCCCCTGAGAGCAGCCCTCTGCATGGGGTAAAGGGGGTCCCATGGACCCCCCAGACATCCCCTTGCAGGCGGGTGCGGTCACTGACCGCACCCGCCTGCAAGGGGATCTCTAAACCCCTTTGAAAGTGCAGGCGGGTGCCACCTGCACAGTGAAAACACGGAGCAGCTGCTCCGTGTTTTCACATGAATGCGCTGCCCCCAGGGACATACAAACATACAATTGATGGACGGAATGTAGAACAAATCAAAACATTCACCCCCTGTCAAGAGATCTGGGTTAAATCCATCATTCTTTTGCTTACCATGCCACCCCAGTTTAGACCTGGCCATATTCAAATCAGTCTTGACCCTGTGCCTCATGGGAACAGTCCAGCCCGAACTGCAAAGCCAAGTCCTTCCTGGACCGGAAACGAGCATCCTAGGACCGGTTTCGGGTTTCACCCCTCATCAGCCAGGATAGCTTGAATCCAGTGGCACAGTGAGCCCGGGACACATGTCTGGGCATTCCTGG
Organism: Calotriton arnoldi; assembly: GCA_963921515.1. Lineage (NCBI taxonomy): Eukaryota > Metazoa > Chordata > Amphibia > Caudata > Salamandridae > Calotriton > Calotriton arnoldi. Next base: position 1,267,851 of record CAWUFW010001323.1, on the reverse strand, counting down.
CGCACGTAGGGTGAGAAAGCAAAAGACATACAATTGATGGACGGAATGCAGAACAAATCAAAACATTCACCCCCTGTCAAGAGATCTGGGTTAAATCCATCATTCTTTTGCTCACCATGCCACTCCAGTTTAGACCTGGCCATATGCAAATCAGTCCTGACCCTGTGCGTCATGGGAACAGTCCAGCGCAAACTGCCAAGCCAGGTCCTACCTGGACCGGAAACAAGCATCCTAGGACCGGTTTCGGGGGTTTCACCACTCATCAGCCAGGATAGCTTGAATCCAGGGGCAGCGCACTTACCATAATAGGGCGCATTATCATTGTTTGCGTCCTGCACACCTTTTGAAAGATACGCTGGGCACAAACAATGATAATGTGTAATACGGCCCCTAATGTGACTGAGTGGGTTCAGCCTCCCTATTGGCGGGAGCACTTCTAGGTGGAATTATCAATGGGATCTGTGTGGTGTATGTAACATTACCTCAAATGTCCCAATGTAATTTATTCAGTTTATGTGAATTTGGGGAAGATTTAAAACGGGGATATTAAATGGGGACATGTCAGTGATCCCCCTACATCTTCAAATAATACCAGTCTATATGTTTCAGCCACGTAGTCCCAGGCCAGGTCTCGTGGCTATCGTCAGGACCTCTCTATGGCAGATCCCTGTACTCTTATGTATGGGGACAGTATTCTATACTCGGTGTGTCAGTGGTCACCAATTGTGATGTAGTAGTGAAAATTGTGGTACATAAAATTAGTCAGTTCGTTCATGCAAGTCACTGACTTACACAGTCGCTGGGTACATTGGCCTGGAACAACAATACAGGGCTTACTAGGGTCCCATAGGGCAAAGTAGAGGCGCCCGGACCAGGTCAAAGGTGCCAGCCTGTCAGTTTTACCTACTGCAACCCCTACATCCTGCAACCTACTGCCTGATGACGAAGTTGCCACTGGGAAATTCTAGTGGGTGAGTGTTAGAAATGGGGGTCTCTAGTTGGCAATGGCTGGCCACTGTCCAAGTAGGGACCCTTCTTCCTAAGTCAGAGTGAGAGGGCTACCCTCTTTAATACCCCTGCTCAACCCTGTGGTAACGTAGCACGAGCAGGTAGGCTTATCTCAGAGGCAGGGTGTGAAGCATTTATGATCATACACAGTAACACAGTGAGGAACACTACAAAGGGACACCACACAAGTAGTTATTATAAAAAATAAGTATCTTTATATAAAGGCCGATTTATCACAAGACCAATAACTGTAAAAGCCACAGTACTGTCAAAAATAGGATAGCTGTTGAAGGGCTGTCAAAAATAGTTCAAAGGTTGCAAAAATAAGGTTCAAGTTCAAAGCAGTGGTCTCTGCGACCCTTTCTTTCACAAAGTACCTGGGTTTAGTAGCAAAACCAACAAAGTGTCGCAAATAAGCTGTAGCGATGATTCTCGGCACGCGAGGCCGGCGATGCGTTGAAATCCTTGCCGCAAGGGAGGATGATGCGCCGATCTGCGGGATGCGTGCGGAGACGATGCAACAAACTTCTGCACGCTGGACCGCCGATGCGATGACTTTCTTGCCGCGTGGGAGAAGTCTATGCGGTGATCCTGTTGCGCTGTGCGATCGTGTTGCGATGCAAAGACCAGACGCTCTGCGAGGGAGCGACGAAATTCGGTGCGATGCGATCAAAGTGGCGAACGCACGGCGTCCGCACTGCGATGTCTCGAAGCGATGATTTCTTTAAGGGTTGCGAGTGCGCATCGACAGCAGCGCGATGATCTTTCCAGCGCGTCTCGGCTGCAGCGGCTCGCAAAGGGGCGTCAGCGATGGTTTCGGGTTGCGGGCCCTCGGCGGCAGTAGCGCGATGATTTTCCCAGCGCTCTCGACTGCAGCGGCCCGCAAAGATGCGTTAGCGTCGATTTGTTACCCTCGTTTCTCTGATGCAAACTAGAGGCCCTGGAACTCACAGGAGCCTCCTCAGCAGATAGCAGTCCTCGCAGGGAGGAAGCAGGAGGTTGGTGGTGGAGTCTGATGTGCCTGAGACTCCAGCAGTAGGCTAGCTCTTTTCCTAGCCCTTGGGTGATTGCTGTACAAAAATAAAAGTTCTCTCAAGAGTTCCTTTTCCTCTTCTTCAAGGTCCAGTGGTCACTGCTGCAGGCCAGTGCAAGAAACAACACACAGCACAGGGACAGTCACTTCCTGCAGATTCCTCCAGTGGCACGGACAGAGTTTCCTCTCCAGATCCAAAAGCAATACAAAAGTAGGGGTTTGAGCACAGATATTTATACCCCAAAAGCCTTTGATCCTGGAAGCTACCAGTCCCTGAACCTAGCCAGAACCAGTTCTGCTCAGGCCTGGAGCACTTTGTTTACCAGGCTGCATCCTTCCTTTCAGAAAGAGGGGGTCTGCTAGCAGACACACAGTGGGAGGTGGAGCCAGCATTCACCTTGCCAGGCACAGCCCTATTCAGATCATAGAGCCACCCCTCCCCACATTCTAAATGCAGATCTCTCTATTCAACCCAGGTCTGACTCAGCCTGTCCTGCCCCTCTAAAACCAGACAGCCAATACACATAACGGCAGAGCACACTGGAAGGCTTAGGCAAGAAAATACCTACTTTCTAAAAGTGGTATTTTCAAACACAGAATATAAAAATAAACTTCACTAAAAGGTGTATTTTAATATTCTGAGCTCAGGCATACTAAATTCGTTTTTCTACCATGTTCCTGGGGTCAGTTAGGACTATAGCATGTAATAGTCAAACTGCCCATTCTAGCCTATGAGGAACAGATAGCCTTACAGTAGTGAAAAAACGAAATGGTGCATAATTCACTACCAGGACATGCTACACACACCAAGGCATGTCCTGCCTTACACATACAAGGCACCCTACCATAGGGGTGACTTACAGGATGCTAAGGGAAGGTTCAGGGGCTGGGAAGTGAGTGCACTTCACAGCCAAGATGGCAGTTCTGGACTGCACACAGACACTGCAGTGGCAGGTCTGAGACACACTTTACAAGCTGCTTCTGTGGGTGGCACACATCAGTGCTGCAGGCCCACCAGCAGCATTTGGTTTACCAGCCCTGGGCACACATAGGCCACACTACTAGGGACTAACAGGTAAACCAAATAAGCCAATCAGGGATATACCAATTCACATAGACATATTTATACAGGGAGCATTCACGCTGTGACACTGAATGGCAGTGGCACAGCGCCCAGAGCATCTAACACCAGTAAAACAGAGGAAACAACAGCGAAAAATGGAAGGGAGACCCACGCCAATGGTGCCAGGTCTAACAGTGAGGGTCTCTTTAAAAACCCTAAGGGATTTCTGGTTAGGAAAGGTGTTATAGTGGCTACACTACCTCTTGATTTTTCGTGTACAGGGACCGTACCTCCTTCGGAAGCGGGGCTTCATGACTAGTGTTCACCTCTGGCACTAACCGTGCCAAACCGCCCTCTCCTCCGGACACCGTCGGTGTCTGGGCCCTCTGCCAACAGCACTAGTGCTCCGTACCAATGGCTAACACAAATTAGGGGTTGATGCTCTGGTAGTCACTACCTTCTAAAACAGTGACATTTTAGCCAGTGGTGGCTCGTAATGTGTGACAGGGGACGGGGTGGTGTCACACAAGCACATTGTCCTTCATAAAAGCACACAACACTCCTACCCATCCACATGCACACTCACTGGCCTGAATGCCCCTCCCACTGCGGAGCTAATATACGTACAGACTGGGGTGACACGCTAGCGGGGAGGCCCCCGCGGTGAATGTATGCCACAGACTAACGAAGCCAGGAGGAGGCGCGATGAGTCCCCCGGGACGGAGGCTGTGCAGCACTTCTGGGCCCAGAGGCAGAATGGCCACAGCCTTTCGCCCTGTATCTCCCAAGATACCGCCAGACAACGAGCTCACGGGGGAGTGGAAGACTGATTTGGTACGGGCCAGAATTAAAGAAATCTCCTGCATTTTTGACTGCTAATCTAGATCTGTACAGAGACTACTGAGTACACTTACAATATTATTCAGCAGACGCCAAGAACCACATTTGTATTTGATCCTAATTGAGGTAACTTCTGATCACGTATGTCCTTATAGCAGTTGTCCGTTTCTCCCTATCGAATATTCCCATGGGGGAGTCCCTGCAAAGCAGGAAGAGCGCCCACACGCCTATAATTATTGTTGAGGCCTCTCTGGGTAGCTGCACACTGGAGCTGGCTGTGGGCATTAAGAAGAACTGGACATTAGGCCAGAGGGTGGGCACGAATTGACCTAATGACTTCCCCCTATTTGGCGTAGGAGGCTGGAAGTGCGGTGGCTGGTGTGGCAGGGTCACCTGTCTGGACGAGAGGGTGCCTGGCTTTCTGAATTAGACTGGACTCAAGTGATTAACCTACCAACCCTCTGCTGACTCTCTGGTGCACTGGCCCATCACCAGGGCCGGACTGGCCGTAGGGGACACCTGGCGTTTCCCCTGTAGGCTGTCAGGGTGGGGGCCGGTTTTGGGCCCCTGGGGGCCGTTTTTGTTACCGGGGTCGGCAATATCGGCCCCCTGTAACAAAATCGGCCGAAACCAGCCCTCGCAAACAGCTCGGCTGCACCCCCTCCCAGCCCCCAGGGGGGGGGGGTCGGCCGAGCAGTTTGCCAGGTCCGGTTTCGGTTTACAGTCCGGCCCTGCCCATCACCATTGTCACTGCCCACTTACAACACAGTGCACTTGCTTGGCTGTTTTAATACTGAAGGAACCCGCCCCAAGACGGTCTTACCTTCATTGTGTTGGGGCTGCTGGTGGGACGCATCGCTGTGCGCTGACGAGACCACCCAGGGGGCACAAACTGCTCATTGTGAGTGAGGTCCGCGCTCGCGTTTGCTGCTGGCCATTGCAGTTTGGGTTGTTAACAGCTGTAGGGAGGGGGGGTTTCCCCCGCCCCTTTTTTTTTTTTTTTTTAGCATGCCAAGATGGGCAAGACTGACCAGTCCCAACCAAAATTGCAGTTTGATCTCCGAAAAACCCAAAAGGCCGCAAGGGGAGCACGTTTGCGCCGGGACCAAGTGGCGTAGGCTTTGGAGAGTGAGGTAGACGCAGGCTTGAAAACAATCCTAGCAGCCATGCAACACAGCCTGCAAAAATTGATGGTAAAATTTACGCATTGTCTTTCCGTCTGGATCGAGTGTCGGAGAGGCTAGACAAACATGCAGAATGTCTAGACACGGTGGGCCAGCTCATCTCGGAAGTCAAAGATGAACAGGCTATACTACCTCCACAGCAAATAAGAAGATGGACAAGCTCCTGCTTACACTGCAAGCTAAGACAGAAGATTTGGAGGCCCGCTCACGAACAACCTGAGAATAGTGGGCATAGTGAAAACTACCAATATAGACGATATGGAACGTTATATTGAACGCCTTATTATTGACTTGCTGCGACTTGATGTCTTTTCGGAGATCTTTGTCGTGGAGCGTGCCAACCGCTCTCTTGCTCCACGTCAGGGGGCTAACCCATGCCCCATAATAGTGAGACTGTTGAATTACAGAGATTGCGATACCGCGCTGCGAGAAGCACGTGATCTAAAAATTCTGTGGCATGAGGGCGCTGAGATATCACTGTATCCAGACTTCACGCAGCACGTGCAGGAAGCTAGACACATTTTCAATCCAGCAAAGAAAGTTATGCAAGCTGCAGATAGACTGCAGTATGTTATACCCTGCAATGCTGCGGATCCAGGTGGATAGTAAGGCATTATTTTTTCATTAATCCCAAGCAACTGCAACAGTTCCTCAAGCGGAGAGAGCCGACGAGGACCCGATGCCGTTCCCCCGAGAAGGATATTGAAGAGGAGGGAGGGACTCCGGATATGGGGAAATGAGACTGCCTACTCATAGTTGGACACATCGTTTGCTGCTTGCGGGGTCTGTCGTGGTGGCACTGCACTGAGAGTGCCCTCCCCACTGGAACTTTCCGAACTGTTCTGAGGACTGGCCCGCTCGTTGCCTGGGGACAGTTATGGCTGTGGCGGCGGCCCAACCGCGAGCCTCTGTCAATGCAGCAAGACTCAAACTTTGGTGAGAATGTTCCAATAGCAGCACAGCAATAGTTTGATAAATTGTCGTGTTGAATGTTATGTCCTGCCACACGCTGAACTGCATTATTTCCAGGACTATGACTGGGATCATCAAGCTAAAGTTGGTTTCTCTGTATTCTCTTAGCCACATATCGTACTTGGTACCCCTTGTGTGCACCACCTGGTCTTATTTAGATTTCATTAAGGAGGGTTTGGGGCGGGATTGGAAGGGATGATGTGCTGATGTGTAAGTAGTGGGTATTGATAGCGTGGGTGAGGGGTTGGAATCTAGTTTGTTATAGCTGTTCTTTTGCAATGGATTCAAGTGTTTTGTGCTCACTGGCAAGCTGTGGCAGTGTGTGTGTCCCGGATGGCGGATGAAATGAGGCATACAGCGACTGGTCCTCCGGGACGATTGCTGATACGCTTTATTTCCTGGAATGTCAGAGGTCTGACAGGAATATTTGGAAGCTGATAGCCTACTTTAAGAGACATAGAATAGATGTTGCGATACTCTTAAGAAATTCACCTTGCACCCGGTAGTGGTGTGCTAACACAGCGTAGAATTCAAGCCTTTGTTGCACGGCAGTGTTTGCTACGCATGCTAGAGGAATTTTGATTTGTGCACGTAGGGGGATCAGGAGTCTGTTTGCAGTAAGTGCGTAGACCCGGAGGGGGAGGGCAGATTTGTGGTGGCCTCTTGCTTCAAAGATGACCTGTCAGTCTTACTGATCAGGGTATTTGGGTCAAACTGTGATGACTCCTAGTTCTATCATTCCCTCGGCATGCGCTTGATGCAATGGAGTGACCTGTCGCAGATTTAGGGCGGTGACTTGAATTGCATGCTTTGCCCGGAGCGTGATCGCTCTAGAGGCTCTCCGATAAGACCCTCTGCGGCGGCTTGGGCCCTCATGGAGATAGTTGGTCAGGAGGGCTTGCTAGACATTTGGTGATACAGGTCTTTACAGGATACACGCCTTTACAGGATACACGCACTATTCCTCTGAACATGATTTACATACACGCATAGACTTTTGTCGAAGTGGCTGGCTTCCCGGTTACAGCGTTGCGATCCGTTACCGCAGACATACTCTGATCACTCACCGGTGCTGTTGGGGGTGGAGCTGCTTGCTCCGCTGCCGCCGGTTCTCCTGGCGCTTCCCCCCCATATTCTTTATTAGACACTGTGTTCCGCGAGGAACTCTTGCAGGCGACCGAAGTGTACTTCTGTAACAATGTGGGAACAGTGGAAAAGTTTGTGACCGAGTGGGAAGCATGCAAGGTTTACATCCGGTGATTAACGATATCCAAGCATGCTGAGGTCCTTAAGTCGTTGCAAGGTCGACTGGCTAGACTCGAGTCCGCGATAGTGGATCTAGAGCAGCAACACCGAGACACGTGTGGGCGATGTCAGGGCTAAGATGGATGACTTCCATGAAACGGCCCAGAGTGAGGTACGCAGTGGTACACACATACAGAGATAGTGAACACCCTGGTGCGACTTCAGCAGCGCTATTATGTCCCTGCCAAGAGGCGGTTGTGATTCTGGAAGTCCAAGACGAACAGGGTCTGCCTCTTAGCACCGCTGAGCAGGTATCTGACGGATTTCGTAGATGTTATGCTGATTTTATACAAGTCTCGGCTCACACATGACTGCACCACTGCCACGGACTATCTTGCACATAGCCATGACCTGGCTTACAACAGAGCACAGGGAACATCTTATGGCACTATTGCACCCAGGAGAGATACGCGCCACTCTAAGGACATGCCGTCGGGAAAGGCACCGGGCTCACTGTGGCCTTTTATAAAGCCCATCAGGACCAGCTTATCCCACACATAGTCACACTGTACGAGGAGATTGTTGAAACCGGTCACATGCCCACCTCAATGCGTGAGGCATTGCTAGTAAAACTCCTGAAGCCGGGTAAGCCATCAGACCAATGCTCATCTTATAGGCCATTGTCACTGCTGAATGTCGACACCGATTTACATAAAGGTCTTGGGCAGTCGACTTGCCCCACAAACTGCCGGGGGTGGTGGGCCCGCAGCAGGCCTGCTTAGTTCCAGGGCGTAGCTTAACATTTAATCTCCGAATGTTGTTTGGTTCAATTCAACATCTAGACCCGGAGGTGCGGGCAGTAGCTGTGTTCCTTGACGCTGAAAAAGCGTTCCACTTTGTCTAATGGGGATTCATGCTTGCACTTCTGAGACAGGGGCGGGAGAAATATTTCTGCACTTTGTTGCAGTGCTTTACATGCTGCCAGCTTCTCGTGTGTGCTACAGGAGTACCACGGACAACCGGGCCTGCAATTCCCAGGCTATAACTTGATCATTTTGGCGCATGCGGATGATACATTGGTCTATAAACTCAATCCTTAACACAACCTCACCCCAGTGTTGTGTAAGGTGGTATGGTTCGGGGGGCGGGGTAGGATGATACTATGCATTGCAAAGGAACTGGGGTAAGTCCATAATTTTCCCGCTCACCCCAACTATGACGCCAATATTATTAGAATACCTACTGCAGTGATCGACTGACTTGGTGCGCTACCTCGGGATGTAGGTGCACAAGGACCTGGGAATGGTAATGCTTGACAATTACGGTAATGCACCACACAGATTCTTGGAGGCTATAGACAAATCGATAAAAGTGCTGCTGTCACTCCTCAGACGTATAGCCATTATGAAGATGCTAGTGTTACCTAGATTCTTACGTATAGCCATTATGAAGATGCTAGTGTTACCTAGATTCTTATTTCTGTTTCAAAATATCCCGATGTGACTGCCTCGAGCAATGCTCAAAAACCTTCAGATCCTACTAGTTCGTTTAGCCTCGGCGGGAAAGCAGCCACGGGTACGTTGAGAAACCCTGACTTTATCATGCTATATAGGAGGGCTCAGTGCACTGGATCTAGAAACTTATTATAGAGCGGCGCAGAGTATGTTCACTCATTTTTGGGTTCATGGCCCCGGAGGACTTACTGTATCAATGGCTCAAGCGTGATAATGCGGATCCTCACACATTACCCCAGACATTATCTTGAGACCCAGTGTGGCGGCATGGTGCTTTTGACTCTCTGAATGCCATGCTGCACTTCAGACGGAACCTCCTGGCGAGACAGGCTGGCTCGTTACTGTAATCTCCACACATACCTCTGGCCTGGTGCTCATGGTTCCCACGGGATCAGGAGTGGGGGGGGGGGGCGGTTGCATTGGGAAAGCTTGGCGTGTGTCCCATGGGGGATTTTTTTCAGGATGGTGTGATGTGCACTTGGGAGGTGCTCAGGATCGAAGTGATAAGCCCACCGCTTTTACCCAATTCTTTTACTACAGAGCGAAACGCACATTGCGAACCCATTGGGCGATGACATTCGGTAACCCTCCGAGTTGCTGATGTAATCCTCACTCCTGCATCCTCACTCCTGGTGGTGAGACTTTATGATTCTGCACAGGAGGCGCGTAGGCCCAGAGCTTCTCAAGCTAGACTTGATTGGCAGAGGGACCTGGAAATTATCAGTGATAAGCAGTGGCAATATTGCTGTTAGCTAATTAAGACTATCTCACTAAACAGAATAAACAAACTTCTGCACTATAAGTACATCAAAAGGGTGTACTAATACGCCGGTCTAGAATGTGGTGTTCCGGGAGCTAGAGGTCATAATTGGCGTCACCCTGGAACCTACTCCTCTACTGGCGATGCTGGCTTACAACAAGGAGGTTCAGGGGAGCGTTAGACGATTTGGTTGCACTTGGTCTCCTGCTCGCGAGACTACGTTTGTCCATGAGCTGGGCTCGTGGCCCTCTCCAGATACTGAAAGACTGGCATGCTGATATGGCATTTTGTAACAGGCAATCTGATACATATAGTGAATTGCTCCCGCCTACCTGACCAGCGTTGCGACAGGTGACCCAATGGGGATTCCGTTGCTATCTAAGGGGACGAGTAATAGATTTAAGTGTGCTCTCTGCGTGCACTATTGGAACTGGCGTGCAAAAGTGTAGCAGCATGTGACTGTGTTGGCGCCTCGATCCGGCTGGCAATGATTCATGTACATATTCAAGTATGGTATGCTGATTGTCAACAACCTGACTACTTTGACTGTAAATGTCGCAACCCTATTGTCTCCACCAAACCTTTGTAATACTGCTTAGAGCCATGATTATGTTGCTTTGTTATACTAAGCTGTATGCAGCCCTACTATGGTAGTCTCGCAACAGCAGCCACATTGCTGTCCAAAACACAAACGCCATAAAGCTCGTATTACAATTACTTTGTAATTCCTAACGTTTCTTGAAATTGCCCATTATGTAATTTTGAGTAACTTTTTTAAGCAAGTGTGCACATCGCATATAAATACTTGCAAGGTGGCAACAGGAGACTAGTTTGCACAGGTTATGGCTCACTCAGACATTTCCTGCTTGAACCAGCCCTGGTATCTTACCACTTTTTGGGAGAGGTGTGCTGAAAGAGTTACTTGCGATACTAGCAAACAACATTTTCTCTGAAAAACACACACCCATCCCTAAACACACGCCCATCCCTAAACACACGCCCATCCCTAAACACACGCCCATCCCTAAACACACGCCCATCCCTAAACACACGCCCATCCCTAAACACACGCCCATCCCTAAACACACGCCCATCCCTAAACACACGCCCATCCCTAAACACACGCCCATCCCTAAACACACGCCCATCCCTAAACACACGCCCATCCCTAAACACACGCCCATCCCTAAACACACGCCCATCCCTAAACACACGCCCATCCCTAAACACAAGCCCACCCTTAAACACACGCCCATCCCTAAACACACGCCCATCCCTAAACACACGCCCATCCCTAAACACACGCCCATCCCTAAACACACGCCCATCTCTAAACACACACCCATCTCTAAACACACACCCATCTCTAAACACACACCCATCTCTAAACACACACCCATCTCTAAACACACATACACACACACACACACACATACATACACACACACACACACATACATATACACACACACACACACACACCCCCCCCCCCACCCCCCGGAACATCATACGGTCAACTTCACTTTTGAAAGGTATGAATACACTTGTTTAATAACGGTCTGGACACATTACTATGCACAAGTTCACTTACTGTGCAGTACTTGACTGCTAAAACGAACTTAAAAACTACTGTATGAGTTTCAAGTAAAGGTATGACCAATGTTCACCACATCATCTCAACAGTATTTTACTGAGAACATTGAACGCTCACGCACCAGAATGCCTGAGGAGGCTGGCAGCTGTATCATATGAGAACTGCTGCCAGAGTCAGAAACTCCGTTGTTGTGCTTTTTCAATGGAAAGGGATCATTAGTCTTAACAGCAGTTTAAAATCCACACAAAAGTGGCATTATATTTGACAGTCAGTTTTCCCATACGGTGATGTGGCTATAGTTCATACTGTACAGGTAGATTTTCATTTCACATGCATGTCTTAGCTAGATTTTCTTATTTTCACCCTGTGTTTTAAAATAAAATAATCTCTGGAGTTTTGCTGATTTGATAACTATAAAACTGATGTCTGTTTCCAGGTTTTATGATTTATAGCAAATTTGCTATAGATCAGGTGTTGAAATGAGTGTCCGTTGCAATTTGTTTCCTTGACTAGGTTTCTGGTAATTAAGGAACTCATTTGGATGACTGGGGAGAATGCTATCCAGGGATAATGGGATTGTGTTGGGTGCAAGCTCCATTTCCACTCATTCTGTAGGACACGGGAAAGTGTAGTCGGTAACACTCGCCAGACCCCAATAGGACAGGTCCCCTCAGAAGGAGGCTAGATAGGCGAGTCCTGCTTGTGACCCAGACTAGTAGCCCAAGAGACTGATCCAAATGCATTGAGCCACATAAGAGTACATTTAGAATGTATGTGCAAAGCTTCATATTGGGTCTGTCTTTAATTGGGGACCAGTGTTGAGGCAAAATCCTTAATAAGAAATATTTTGCCTTGTATGCCAGTCAGTACTACTATACAGAAATCAATTTTAGCATTCCAATTTTTTTTTGCATATAGCTGAATGGGTAACATGAAAGGAAGCCCGGGAGGAAAAGCTTGAAAGTTATTTAGAAGGAAACCCTTTATAGGAGATCAGATTGATGGTTTCTTCAGAGACCTTGAGTTCCGGTTGAAGCAAAAAACCTTGTGGTGCTACATGAGCTGGAGAAATCTGAGGTTTTGCCCAAGAGTTGGGATGTGAATTCATATAGGATGACCATTAAAGAAGTTAGCTACTGTCTGAGATGGGTGAACATTGAGCTGCTGCTGAAGAAATCTTGAGGTGCCTCCTGAAGAGGGAGAACGTGGGTTTCTGTGAGAGAGAACGTGAAGATTCCGGTTAGAGAGCAGTGTTCATAGATACTTGTTAAGATGCAAAACCCAGACTTGATTCTGGATCAAGAGTGCCTCGCGATTGGAATAAGGTTAAGAAAGCTAAGGTGGAAATTAAAATTTGCTGATTCTGGGTCTTCCTGAGCTGGTTTTGAAAAATTTCAGTAGGCCTACGTCAGCCCTGGTGATCCGAATACAAGGCACCAGTCCAAAACCATGTTTTTGTAATGATTGGATCCTTCACTAGACTGATTATTTTGGTGGCACTGGAAAGGCATGTACCAGCCTAAACTAATGTAGCTCCCGATAAGAAGAGCATGAATCAGAAGTGGTATGCTGAACAGTTTTTGTGCCACCTCCAGGAAAGCTGCTAATTCTTTTGTCTTGTTCAGCAGATGAGAATAGGCTCTGTAAAAGATTTTGCTGAAACTCGGAAGACCTACCTAAAGACCAGAGTAAGTGATCAGGGAACAATGCCTCTTCTCAAAGATTATAGTGTTGTAGCAGATCTCTCTGACCTTCCAGCTCAAGGCTGTACTCAAGGGGTGACTCTTCGAAAAACATACTTGCTTCTGTTAACTGGTTTTAAATTGGTTGGGCAGTGCCAGATTTTTTAACTTTTATTACATGGCTGCAAGCTCTCTAGTGCTTCTGTAGATGAGCTCTCTAAAAATGAATATGGAGCCCAAGACATAAGTTTGCAGACTAGAAAGAGGAGCAAAACATGATTGGGAGACTAACTTGGCCAAGAACAAATGGTTCAGTTCCTCTTTTGGAAGAGTCAACAGCAGCAGCCATATCAGTCAATACTGTACAGTCAGAGGGGACAACGTGGCTAAAGGGGCTTGCAGGCCTCCGCTGATATGGCAGGTTAGGTCATATTATGTATGGACGATTTTATATATAGCATAAAATTGTAAGTGGGCAAAAGTGAAAAAAGCAAATGTTTTTCACTACAGGATCTAGAGTACAAACATACACCATTCGAGCTTTGCTCTCTCATTGGCTGTTTGATGTCAGTCTGAACCTCTGGAAAACATCTACGTCCTTCACTGCTAATCATTTGTAATTCTATATGTTAGCAATAATCAGTGTGTGCCCAGATATGTCTTTTAGTGGAGCATTAAGTTCCAGATGTGCAGTCCGTACGCCATTCCTAAGAACTGCTTGTACTCCAGGTTCATCATGTACTCGTCCAACATTCTTTCCTTTTCCAATCCCGATCAAGAAGTGGTTGCATCGAAAAGGCAGTCTGATGCATTAGTGTCTCCCTTCTCGCTGCCATCGGCTTCTTATCATGCTTGCTGTTAAATCGCTTGGCATGCTTTCATTGCTGATATTTTGTATCTCGTAGTCTTCTGATCCAGATGTACACACGATTTCACACAGCTTGTCGTCCCACTCCCTCCCTGGTCTGAAAGCTGCGGGTCTTTAGATACGGTTGCTCCTGTCACTTCGCATGGATTTCTGTTGGATAAATAAACTCCATAGCAAATGGAAGAGCCGCATTAACAAAACACTCTGGTAGACTCCAGGCACATAATGAATTCATTTTATGCTGCTGCTCATAAGCTGTTTGTTCCACTTAGCCAAAGACTTCATCAAATGCGACAGTTAAATTAAACGGATCTCAACATAAATAATGAAAAAAGCTTTCAGGTCTAGATGTTTGTAAACGTATAAATCGTTCATTCGCAGCCCTGCTGCCTTCTTCTGGTGCCCGTTTAACAGTGGCACTTTTGCATGTTGGCCACAGTGTAGTAGTGTACTGCACTCCAGTGCTCTGCGCTGCTACAGCATGCAGATGATGGTTTTCTGGTGCACAGGTCCTAATCTGACAGAGTAGCTTTACTTCCTGAATGATGAATGTCCTAGTGTTTGCCTTTGGTGGTCTTCGTTTCAATTGGTCAGGCTGAATGAAGCAAGGGTGTCTTCCTCCACAGTTTAGATGTTTAGCGAGTTTGTTTGCTGTAAGAGCACCTAGAACCAATCTGGCTCTCTCAGCTCATTATTGACATCAGTATGCAGACTTTAAACCACCAACTAGCCTGTGCATCTTCTTCATGCAAAGGCCCAGTGTCCTTTGCTGCTGAAGGCATACACAGATATTAGCTGTGCTTACTAATGTGTCCAGTTACATGGCTGTAAAAGAATGGGTGCTTAGGAAAAACGCATACCTTCTTTAAAGAAAACAAAAAGAATGATAAAACTAGCAACATGGGATAAGCTGTGCTAACCATTGTTGTTGGATTTTGATGCACCCTTTTTAGGTCGAGCCTCGAGTAGCACGCAAGCGCTGCTCTGCGAGACTTTAAGTTAGGGGTTTCGAAAGCTGACCAGACGCTCGTGCGTCATGGCCTTTTTCCTGCGGTTACGCGCACGGCAGACATCTGTTTCCAATTATCGTGCCCAGACGCGGGCGCGATAGTTGGAAACACATGCCGGCCGTGCGGGTAATCGCAGGGAAAGGCCATGACGCACGGCGTCTGGTCAGCTCAAAAGCCCAGGCTGCCGCGCTCGCTCGCCCCGCTCCTCTCTTGTTTAGTTGTTGCTTTCAGCACTCTGTACCATCGCTACGCACAGATTTGCATCCATCCCATTTCTCCTTTTCTTTACAGAACGCAACGTGGCACAATTATCCGTGTGCACGCGTTTTTATTTGTGCGCATGCGCTTTTCATTATAACTCGAAACGCCACGAAATGAAGTCGCAGCTGTGTATTTTAGTGGGTGGTGAACGCGTTGTGTTTCATGTGCCACCCAGAAGTGTGTTTATAAGGCGTACGCTGCCTTCCAGGTGCTGAACTGAAACCTTAGAAGGTATCACACACTTCCATAAACACAGGTGTGCCGGGTGCAAGCACACTGAAGGGCCGTCAAACGTGAATCCGTAACTTGCAAACTTCACAGGGCTTATCGCTTATCCTTTCATTGGACCCGGTTACTGAAGTTGTGGAGAAAATCAGTTTCCCAGTAGATCGTTAGCACTGAGCGCGGAAGAGTAACGGCAAGGAAGGTAAGAGATAAGTGGAGGGACGTGGCATTTTAACTTATGTATTCTGTCCCTTTCATAGTAATAACTGGCCGTATTACGTCGTCGCTGCAATCCTCGACCCCACATGAAATACCCAACGAACAATGAGTGCCCTCGGTGTATGTAATTCCTTGTTGTATGTAGCGCTTGCAGTCCCACATATTCCCTTCTTGGCGCTGTAAATTATAGATCGGGTCAATGCCCAACTCACCGGTTCTCATGTTACGTACACGAGAAGAGTGGACAGAGTTTGCCCCACGGGGAGTCCAGGCAGTGACTTGCAGCTTGCATGTAGGTCTTCGCTACAGGCGCACGTTAGCCCACTGAGGTATCATAAATTGGTGTTGGGAAAATATTTAATTATTTCATCTAGCAAGACAGCGACATCTCGTGAGTAAATTATTGTGAGGCTGGTGAGGGACAAACCCAAACTCTGAACATCATCAACGCTGTGAAATGGGCAGAAGTCCTCCTGACACCCCAGCTCCTGCCTCCTATTGCCCTAACAGTGGTTTGTGGGGTAAAAGCGCCCCCGCGAGCAGCTAGATTTATGTATGCAGGGGTTCTACACTAACTCTGATATAGAGTGCCTCCTAAGTTCTGTCCTCTCCCTGGAAGGGCAGAATATCCCCAAAATATCTGCTGAATCACTGAATGCGTAGGCTGGATAATATGCCGAGTCTTGATAAAATGTACAGCCTTTCATCCTTCTGCGATAAAACAAGTGCCACTGTTTGTAATAGGAGCACCGTGTCATTTACAGAGCGAATAGAACAAATTAGTTATTTTATTTATTGTATCTTTAAGTCCCGGGATGGGACCAAAAAGTAGGGGCACATTTAGGGGGACTAAATACATTAGTTAAAAAAAAAAAACTCTCCGCCCCCTTTACAGCACAGCTTCTGGAACGGCGGGAGACGGTGATAGACCAGATGAGAGAGAGGCAGAGTGAGTGAGTGAGAGATTGTAAAAGGTTTAACGTTAATGCAGGTTGCAGAGCTAGAATTTCTGCATAGATGAATCTCAGACAAAAATAAAAATGTCTAATGGGAACCTGCATTCTAAAAATTCAGGCAGCAGCATCATACAATGGGCAACGTTCAGGACTGGTCCCAAATTGCTGCAGATGCATGAAGTAATTCTGAGACATTCAGACCTATTTTTACCAATTCTTTAAGATATACATGCAGCAGCGCTTAATTTGTAAAAAAAAAAAAAAAAAAAAGTGCCACGGTTCTCGTCAGGAGGCCACTGACACTTCTACCACACATTGCCCTGCTATGCTGCCAGTGATAGTAACAACACAAGTACTAACCATCATACCCCTACAAGTGTGACTGTTCGGACTATTCCAGGCCCCCACAGCTATTACAAGCATTGGCATAGCCAATAGGTCTCGCCTTTGGGACCTTATAAGTGTTTAACCATGCAACAGTTAATGTTGTTGCCCCAAGGATATTGTGCTGCATAACTAAATACTTATAAGGTCCCAAAAGCGAGACCTATTGGCTATGCCAATGCTTGTTTATTAACGTATCTGACTGAGAGCCAGAATGCTATTGGACAGATGTATCTAGGTGTAGTGAGTGGACCCTTATGCATAGACTAAATTAAGCCAAAAGGGTGCGAGAGGGGAAAATGTGTTGGCGGGAGAAACGAGCCGATTTAAACACATTTCTGGAAGTTTTAAAGCTTAGGCCACTGATAGATTTTCAGGAACATGCAGAAGAACCAGGTTCAATATTTCCTACAGAAACATGGGAGCGAATGGTGCTTGTTTCTATAGAGCATGAACTTTGAACATGAGGCATGCTGTTTTGAAATTGATCCTCCTCTTCAAGAGGTAAGCAATACAGTTCCCTTATTACAGATGGGTGGTGGTGCTTTTCTTGTCCCAGATGATGAAGCTATTCAGTACCTTTTGATCCAGCCATGCTGGCTCAAGCTTTAAATTATGAGAAGAAAATCTCTCTTCCAGGCTGAACTTGAGAAATTGTGTGGACTTCCAAGTGTGCTACTACTCGCTAAGCCTGAACACAGATGGAGAATGTCCTTAATTGATGATGTTCTGAGGTATAGGTAGTTGTCATCTGCATACTAATGACTCCAGACTACTTACTACTTCAGTTTTCTCAACAACTTCAGTAGTGCATGAACTGCGTGAACATTAGAATAGAATCCAGAGGGACTACTTCGGCAAGCTCTGAATTGGATATCCAGTACTGCCCTGTTGTCTGCTGTTCAGGAAAGATTAAATAATTTCAGCATGCTGCCTCTACAATCCTTCAAAGATTCCAGTGTTTGAATTAATTTTCATTGGTCCATTGTGTCAATAGCAGCACAGGAATCAAAGAGAATGAGCAATCATGTTTGTACAGTGTATAGGTGTAGTGGTCTCTGCTGGAACCTGGGTGGATATCTCTTAACTAGTTGGTGACAAGGCATCCATTTCCAATCAAAATGGACAGCTGCATAATGTGTTTTTAAATGGTTTTGCCTAGCAGTATTTTTTTTCTTGGCTACATGGTAATGGGCAGTGATATCAGTATCCAGCTTTGAGATCTTGAGTACATGCGGCCTTGATAATCTGTTTTACGAGAGGAACCAAGTCACGCTAAATGTTTTATCTGATGTGAAATCACTGTATTTGGCAGTGGGATTGAGTTACATTCCTCAGAGGTGATCTGATTAAATAGACTAGTGTTTGTTGATGGTTAAGATCATCATTTTGGTCATGACCTGATTTTATCTGTGATGGTACAGATAGCCAAAAATGCAGTTTTTATTTTCCTCTGTCACACTGACAGTCAAAATAGTTTTTGTCTTGAGACTATAGTAAATGGTCCACTGTTTTTCAATTTTTTTCTAGGTGTATTTTTCAAAGACTAGGGCTGTCATGATTTTCGTTTTAATTATTTATTTGAATGCTGCTTAATACCTACTGCTTGTTTAATAATTAGTTGCAAGGGCTGCTCAATGAATTGATATGGTATTGTGCTGTCTGCTGAGGGACAACATAATGATTTCTGATAGTATCTCTGGGGTCAGATCCTACCCTGTTGTAACTGATCTTCAACAGCTGGATTCAGCCAGAGACTCTGGCTATAATACTTTGTTCTTGAATTGGCCCAGTCTTTATTGACGTTTGCAAGGTAGATTCTGTCATTTGATTAACTGTGAGATGTTGTGTGTTCAATGTAATTCTTCATTTTAGGGGTGAGAAAATACGACTTGGATGTAGATTCTTTTCAAAGGTGGCATCCCTGATGCTTGCTTGAGTGTTGTAAACAAGATACTTTTATTGCAGTCAAATTTGCTTCTATGAATTAAAGTGAATCTACCGCTACCAGAATGTGCATAATAAAGTGGATTGATTGAAACTGAGGTAATAAACAAGGTCCACATTCCTTTAGTAGTTGAATAGTTTGTGTGTGAATTTTGACTTTTCTTCCAGAGCGTCCACTCCTCTTTGCAGCTGCATCGGAATATTAGCACAGGAATAGCTGAGGGGAAATACAGCAAACAAAAAGAAGTCCGGCGATTTAAATGGCAGCATTTTCCTAAGTTACCAATATCTAATTTGCTGGGTTGATTTGAGATTAATTGCAAAAGATCCATTGTCCAGAATCTGTTTATGGGTAATGCTTCAACTTAATCGAGAAAATGTATGATTATAGGGGTAAACAGGAATGTGATTTTGGAGTACCTAATTTAGATTTGTTTTGCAAACCAGTTTATGTTCATTTATGGGGCTTTTACCCTGAGGTGTGCAAGTGCACTATAACCTGGTACAAGTTGATGGGGAGGGAGGCGTGTCCAAGATGGTGATAGAGGCGGACGTGAGACAAAGAGCACTGCGCCCGGCCTGTAATTAATCCTGATGATACTGCCGTCCCCTGCGGCTCCAACTGCAGGCAAGCTGCTCCGGGGCACTAGAACACCGCCGCGCCACCAAAGGGAACCTGCTTTTGGCTCCACATCGTCTGACCCGGCACTGCTACTGCGGTCTCAGCTAAACCGCACGGCCCCACTGCAGTGCAGCCGCATCGGCCGTAGGGCCATGCATTGCTCCCCTCCGTGCCACGTCGGATGTCATTGTAGATGGGCCTCGATTTACTGGAGCCAGCTGGCCATGCAGAAGGTAGAGGCTAAAAAGTCAGTTTTGGAGCACCAGAACATTCCTCCCTCCTCCCGTTCTAGGAGCAGAGGGAACCTGCACTCGATACTACTCTGGAAGCGGTCAGCGACCCCGAACCAGCACCGTTCCCGCGATCTCATCTGTGACGTATGGCCCAACAAAGGAGAAGCCACACCGGCTACTAAGTCGACCGCGGCCCCACCGTGACACGACAGATGACCCTGCTGGACAACATAGACATACAAGAATCGACTGCCCACACAGACGACTGAGGCTTCCAACCGGAAGGCCTCCAGAGACTTTGAATCCTCCTGAGACGCTGAGGCCAATGGGGATTACCTTGCTAGCATTCCTCACCCCCCCCCCCCTCCCCAAAAGAAGGCGACAAAGGCATGATCGGGTGATCAGACACGGGCACAGGCCTGATATTGAGACTGCATGGAACCCGGCGGGAAAGTGGAAGAGCCCTGGCCCCTCCTATTGAATATTAGAAGCACAGGCAGCAGACGGGGGCATGTGTAGAAGAGGCAATACTCACACAGACTCCTGCACGCCTGCCCTCCAAGGTACATCACGCAAAGCGATCTCCCTACATTCAGAAACATTGCCACACAAGAGAACACAAGCCTCGCTAACTGTCCCACCGCAAGTTGTATGTGCATCGGACCTGCGCCATGCAATTGACGGTCACCCATGCATACTAGAGTGTTGCACAGAGCTGAGCTGATTAATCCCGCTAGACCTGGGACCCCCCCTACCAGTAGCTGACCGCCATAGCGCTTCCCGTAACCTGCGAGACCGAACACAGAGCTGCCAACGTCTGGATCCCCCTAGTTTTTGGGACTGGGACCATAGTAGGTTCCTGGGCTGCTCCCCATTGATCCATTCTGCCTCACTCCGCCAAGATGAGAAAGACAAGACCAGAGAAAACCTCAGCCCCTAATAGTAACGAACAGGGGTCAACTGAACGCCGGTGGAGGCTACTCATGCTGATAAATTACTGTCAGAAATACTGGCAGATCACTCTTGTCGATTTGACGAACTGCTCTCAGCCGTTCTAGACATTAAATCCACACTGGAACCTAAAATAGACTCACTGAGCATAGAGGTGGGCTATCTACTGGAAGACCACAAAACATTGAAGGATACGGTTGAAAACTCCGAGTCCACCCTCGCCACTCTTAGACTCTCAGTCTTGGACACAACAAACGCCTCAAAGCACTACAAGACTAAGTGAAATTCCTGCAACCTCGGGCTGAAGATCAAGACGGGTGATTGCGGCGAAATAATGTTTGCATAGTGGGTCTACCCGAGAAGACGGAGGGCCAAAGCATGAAACTTTTTATTTGGAAGAATGGCTTGTTCGCACTATCCTCCAAGGGAAGCAGTCCACCTTCTTTTACATGGAGAGGTCACACAGGGTGCCCGGGGGCCCTCCACCCTGCCCGGTGGTAGCATGCCTATTCAACTACCGTGATAGAGACCACATATTCCAGGCAACAAGGGCTCTGGGCCCGTGGACAGTCGACAACAAGCCGGTGCACATTTACCCGGACTACACATTAGAAGTGCAGCATCATAGGTTTTCCTTCCTGGAAATAAAGAAAACCCTGCGAGAACACAACGTAAAGTATGCCTTAGAGTTCCCTGCCACACTCCGTATACAATACGAGGGCACCACCATTTTCTGCACGACCCCAGAGGAGGCACGGAACTGGCTAGAACAATGAGGACTTTCCACTTTACATTCAGCCACGAAAGAATGCATCCCTCCATGGCAACAGCAGAAGCGCTGCAGATCCCTTAACAAGCGTGGACCACAGGGCCCCTCTAAGGAACAGGCGGCAAAAGAACGTGCGAAAGCTGTGAAAGATGTAGAGATGCACGCTAGGTCTTGCTCTCCTTCGGCCTCGGAGGCGGAGAGCCGACCACATGGAGTACCAACATTGACAGACTTGCAATTGGCTGAGATGCTGTGAGAAGGCCCCTCCGTCACTCCACAGACGTCCGAAGAACTGATGTGATGAACGAACGTCAGCAGGTTTGGAGGGGGCTCCCACATAGTACACATGAATCTCACAGGGGTGGGCAGGTAATGCCGTAATAACACTGAATATTTAAGACTGAACACAGGGGATGATATAAATCGTACAGGCCACATATGACTCTAGACATTGCTTGGGACCCCTTACCCTCCCCCCCGCTACCTTATCTCACCGATAAAGACTTTGGTTTGCTTTTGATTGGGGTTTACTCGTTACAGCATATAAGTGCAACTCTCAGGTATTGGTGGGTGGGGATTTTAATTGTACGTTTGAGCCACTTGCCCCAATCCCCCCCAAACCTGACTGATGAATGGAATAGGGAATGGCAGGTCCCTCAGTTAGACCTGCCTTTAGTAAGGTGGAGTAAGAGAGGAGCGCAGTTGCTGGCACTAACAATGCAGCATAATTTGAGAGCGACCAACTGAAGGACATTATCTGACCCCAACGGGGAACCTACGTTCAATAGGCTAGCTCAGGAAAGTAGAATTGATTACTGCTTAGTATCCCTAGACTATTGGCACTCAGTCATTGATATGGAAGTGGTAAAAAGGGTTGACAGCGATCACAACGCTCTTGCCCTTACTTTTACTAACCTGGCGCCTGTGGGGCCTGCTAATATAGGCGGCCCAGACCTAGGAATTCTTACAGTAACAAATAATCAAAGGAGAATTAAATGGGACTGGGTGGAGGCCCACCCGGAGGCGCTGGGCGTAGTGAAGAGGAAGGTCTCAACGTTACTTGAGAAAGCTGCTAGCTCCACTGTTGAGTACATTGATGAGACAATAGGCCCTAGCCACGAACTATTATATAAAGAGATAAGGGATCTGCTAGGCCGCCAGGGAAATCCCCAAAAGAAAGAAAGATCCAGTCCACAACAGAGACCAGACCAACAGGGTGCATGGTACACCAAGGACTGCAGGCTCAGTAAGGAGGCACTACTAAGGGCTGTAAAGCAAAAATCTCGTACAGAGATAGTGATCTGTAGAGTTAAGTATAAACAGGAAATTGAGTCTGCTAAAAAGGAGTGGGAGGGTTCCCTATGGTCATCTCTGCAGAAAGCACTATTAGACCGAGACTCTAAATGTTTCTGGAGCAAGGCAGCGTATTGGCTCAAGGGGAATAGGAGAACCCTAGAATTCTCAGTACAGCCAGAGGACTGGGAAACGCATTTTGGCACCCTGTACGAATCTAGGGACGAGACAATTGAGGGCTTTGACGAAGGCCCGGTCGAAGAGGGAGTAGGGGGTGAACCCCTTCATTTTGCCATAGAAGAGACCCAAGTAGCAATTGCTTCTTGTACTCTGGCCCGTGCCCCCGGTCCCGATCGAATCCCGAATGACCTCTATAAGGAGGATGTAGCAGTCTGGGGTTCTTATATAAATTTATTATCTAATTCAATCCTCAGAGGTAGCCCTATTCCCTCCTTGTGGAAAAATGCTGAGATTGTCCCCATCTATAAGAAAGGGGACAGAGTGAAGCCATCCAGCTATAGGCCAATTAGAAAATTAGAAAAAGATTTTCTGTAAGCAGATTTTAGTTCGGTTGCAGGACTGGATCAGAGAGTCAAATGTCCTGAGTGATTTCCAGGCATGCTTCCGAGCAAAAACTAGCACCCTGGACCAAACCTTCCGTTGTTGTGCATATATTGGAAGGAAGTACATGTAAAAGCAGGAGAGCTCTGTGGCTTTCGTAGACCTACGGTCTGCATTTGATCTAGTCCCGCGCGCTAACCTTTGGAGGGTCCTCAAGAAGCAGGGTATGCCACAGAACCTTCTAGATGTTTTAATTAGACTTCACACATCGAACACAGCACAGGTGAGATGGGGTGGGAGCAATCAACTTACCGACCCTTTTTTGGTCCAGTGTGAAGTAAGGCAGGGTTGTGTTCTTGCCCCCACTCTTTTTATTAATGATGTTATCAACTTTTTAGATAGAGACTGGTGCGATGCCCCGAAAGTCAGCAACAAGAGAGTCCCTGCCTTCCTCTTTGCCGATGATACTCTCTTAATTTCAAAGACACCGCAGGGACTTCAGCAGCTCCTCAATGATTTCATCAAGTTCTGTGATGAGCGAGGCCTGGTCTTGAATGAAACCAAAACTAAATAAATGATTTTTAGGAAAGGTAAGGTCAAATCCAATAAAAGACCTGTGCTTGTTGGTAATAGCAATCTGGAACGGGTTGATGCTTTCGATTACCTGGGCATCCGCCTGACCCCCACAATTAATTGAGAGGCACACATTGTAAAGGTGAAGATGCAACTTGCACACCAGAACGCAAACTTTAGTAAAATACATAAACACACTTTCAAGGCAGCTTGCACCAGCCCTTAAAATTTATAACACAAAAATCTTAGGGGGCGCTCTTTATGGGGCTGAATTTTGGGGCACAGGCTCGATAAACCTTCTGTCATCTATCGAAAATCGGTTTCTTAGATCTTTGACAGATCTACCTGCAAGTACCCCACTTGTGCCTCCTGGATCTAGCGCAAAGGCAGCTGGTACACAAAATAAGTTATAAACTCCTGATGTTTTGGCACAGATTGTGTACCGTGGATGAACTTTGTTCATACCGGGAGCCTCTTTTAAAGCTACTAAAGCTTGCCTCGACTAGCTCAATTCCTTGGTTTAGAGCATTGAAAGTGCTGTTAGGGAGGCTTGGAATGATGGGGTTTTGGCTAGACCCGGGTAACATGTCCTCTGTATCCAGGCAGAAGCTGAAGGAAATGTTTTGGGAAACAACCCTATTGCAAGCTTCGCTTAAGGTTAAGGGTAACGGGACTATCAATTTCCTCAATTTTAAATGTGCCCCCTGTTTTGAGGATTCAATGGATGAAGTTGCCCCTCCCCTGGCTCGGAAGTTATTCTTTCAGTTTTGGTACAAAACAATACCCACTAAATCTTTTTGTAAAAAATGGAGCAAGGATCCAGCTGATGATGACCAATGCCCTGCTTGTAATGTGAGTCCCGAATCCATTGTTCATCTGTTATTTTTTTGCCCAAGTTATAAATCTCTTAGGGAAAAATGGATAATTCCTCTTTGCAAAATTTTTGGTCCTGGCCATTACTTGGAGGTGCTTAGAACTTTGAGCACGAATACTAGCAGAGTTGTAGTCTTTGGGTTATCGAGATATTGGCACGCACTGTGGCTGAAAAGGTCCAAATGTATATTATGATGGTCTTTGATCAGCTTTGAAAATACTGATATGCATTATAGATCCAGTGTCTAGCAAGCACCTTAGGTCTACCTTATCATGAAAGCATGTGTACTCTTTTTCAATGTTATGTGACATGAATTGCTTTTATCTATGTTTTTAACTTGGTCCTTTGTATTGTAAATTTTCTGTGCTGTGTACTTTTATGACCTTATGGTCGAAATAAAGTAAGTAAGTAAGCAAATGGCCAGAGGCCCGTTGGTGTGCTGGCTCGGGAAAGGAAGTTGGTTATTGTTACCACTGATTATTCACTGCTTGTGCTATAGAAGAGAATTTGTCCTTCAATGTTGACCAAATGTGTGGGTTTGACTAGTGGGCAGAGATTACATGGGCGGCATGCACTAGGACGAATCTGTATATACCCACATGGCCTCGATAACCCAGACCTCCAACATAATACTTTTGACTTGGAATGTCTGAGGTTTAGCAGGCTACACTAAACATTATCGAGTCTACCAATATCTGCAGAGGCGAAAGATTACTATACCATTACTACAAGAAACACACCTCACATCCCAGGCACTGGAATCCATGTGCAAACACTGGAGGGGGAACACTAGTAGGAACTACTTACTCTGGCTACCCATAGAGGTAAATTGATTTGGGTAGCACCCGACACACCGCTAGAAATTTTGCACACCCGCGTTGACCCAGAGGGACGGTATGCAATACTTGATAGGGCGCCTCGATGGGCTCCCGATATCGGTGATCTCACTGTACGCACCTAATTCAGGCCAATCAACCTACCTACAGTCCCTGACATCTGCCTTACTACACAACCAGCTGGCTCCGACATACTGGGGTGGGGACTTTAATTGTACCCCTGATTTAGATAACGACCGCTCATCCCCACTACTGCAGGGCGCCCACTCGATTAAACTCACCCAACACCTGCGGACATGGGCAGATAACCTTAATATACAAGAGGCATGGCACAACCTTCATCCAACCCTCAGGGAATACTCGCACTACTCTGTACTACATGATCTCCACACCAGAATAGATCTCATATATTGCATGCAAGAAGCTATTGCCAAAGTTTCACGTACGGAATACCTTGGCCGCACTGTATCAGACCACTGCCCCCTACAATTACAGCTGACGTGGGGGAGAAGTAAACCTCGTATCCCCACGTGGTGCTTGCCACTGGAAGTGCTTCGAGATACCCCACTTCACTCCTCAACGATTTTTTTCAAGACAAAGATGATACTGCATCCGGGAATGGAATAGAATGGGATGTATTCCAAGTAGTATTATGGGGACATATGATAAAGGCAGTATTTGGAACTCGAATGACCCTTTGCAAAAAATTGACCACCCTGGAATCGGAGATCCGCCAGTGCGAGCGAACGCAGCCCATTGACCAGGCATCCGCGGCCACCTTAGCACAGACTAGATTGAAACACAAAACAACACTTAGGAGCTTTCGACCACAGAGAATGTTATGTTGTATAGCTTATAGAGCGCACAGCTGCTCCAGCAAAGGGGCGTCCCAGCGCTAATAACAGTCAGAAGGAGAGGGCCACCAAAAGGCATAGGAACCAACAGTGACGGGAAAAGATGGGTCTTGGTGGTCTTACGGAATGACAAATTTGTTTAGGCTGCGAATGGACAGTGGGAGAGGGTTCCAAAGTTTGGTCAGGAAACATGTAGAAGGAGACAAAGCTGGCCACCTATTGGCATGGCTCCTCAAGTGCAATTCACCCAAATCTCCAATTACAGCCATATACAATAAGGAGGGAAACATAGTCAACACGCAAGATGAAATTAATACAGCATTCTACTCCTATTATGCCTCTATACAAGGCCCCCCTGCAAATGACCCAACAGAAATACAGCTTTTCTTGGAGAATATAAACCTCCCTCGCATTACACTAGAACACTTTACTGAGCTATAATCCTCGATCTCAGGAACCAAAATTGTAGATGCAATCTGGCAGATGGCGAATGGCAAGACTCCAGGGGCAGATGGTTGCCCGATAGAATTCTACACAGCCTTCCACATGCAATTAGCTCCTCAATTGCTGCGGGTATACACTGAAGCCTTTGAGACAGGCATACTGCCCTCCTCACTTCGTGAGGCCATCTTAGTGGGTTTACCAAAACCAGGGAGAGATCCACTGTTGCTTAGCTCCTACTGCCTACTATCTCTCTTGAATTCGGATTACAAGATATTGGGCAAAATTCTGGCCAATCGTCTAATAGCAGTAACCCAATTGACATTGCTGTACAACTCGTCCACAGCACGAGTCAAGACGGGCACAGTAGTCTCGGACTCGTTTGACTTAGGGCGTGGCACCCGGCAGGGCTGCCCACTATCGCCTATCCTCTGCACTGGTGATGGAGGCGCTAGCGTGCGCATTACGCCGACGTGCCAGGTAATTGGGTATTAAGGCATACGATCAATGGCATGTGATCTCCCTATATGCAGACGATGCTATAATCTACTTGCGCGGTAACCCGGCTGTGATCAATGAGTTGATGCCACTGCTGGAATGGTTTGTGCAGATATCGGGTCTAAGGGTTAACTGGGACAAATCAATGCTATTTCCTATGACACCTCTAAGCCTCAAACAACAAAGGAGCCTACCCCAGTCTCCACTCCCATGATCTTGTAACACTTTTAAACACCTAGGGGTCCAAATATATCATGCACCAACGGACCTTTTAGCAGAGAACATAGGCAGGGTACTTACTAACGCTCGGTCCTCCCTAACGTTCTGGACGAAACTACCACTTCCCCCCCGCCCCTCCATGGGGCGCCTAGCCATAGCTAAAATGTTACTCCTGTCCAGATTGTTATACTTTTGCTGCCCTTCCCTTCATTCTGCCGCAAAAAGTCTTTTGAGATATCCTCTCATTGTTGGCATCACTAATATGGGGGGCAAAAACAGGGTTCGAGTTTCTCTTACAGAACTTTATGCACTACTGTCTGAAGGAGGATTGGGTGCCCCCACTTGCGAGAAGTATTATGCGGCAGCCCAACTACAATGGCCGATGCAATGGTTTGCTGGCCACAACCTGGTTGAGTTAGGGCACTGGGCAGCAAGATTACCCCACCACACGGTACTGGAATGGTGGTTGGGCTCAGAGACCTCCATCCCAAAAAGGGAAATGGGAAATATTTTAATGAACACAGCCCGCTTTTGTTGGGCTCGCTATTTGCGGAAGAGGCGGACCTTCCCACCGTATGCCCCAGACCTCTTGGTGCTACCTGGTCAAATGAGAATGGCGTCTCGACCGAAAATGGCAGACTGGGATGGGGCAGGCATCACCACATGGGGCAACCTGTTCACTGATGCAATTGTTTGTATGTTTGAGGGCTTGGTAGATGATTACGGGATATCTGCTAGTTCCTTTTTATTATATGCATCCCTCGCACACCAACTACACAATACATGGGACAGAAAACACGAGGAACCTGAGACATCCGAATTACTCCAAACGTTGCTCACCCATGGTTCTGGTTGCCCGGCCATCACAATGTTCTACAGTTCTATGAGACAAGACACCACAATCCCATTGACTTCGCTCTGTACTTAATGGGAAACGGCGCTCTCAGTATCATTATCAGACAAACAATGGGAACAGTGCCTGGAAGTTGCTAAGATAATCTCGACAAACGCTATGCTCAAGTACACTCAATTTAACTATCTTCATCACAAGTATCTCACCCCCCACAGACTTGCACGGATGTACCCGAACTCAACAGATATCTGTCCCCGTTCCTTTAGTGAGGGAGCCACCTTCGTGCATATGGCATGGGACTGTCCAGGGCTGGTGGGATACTGGACGATGATAGCAGACATGCTTACTGAGGCAACAACGGGTAGGGTGGTAGCATTAGACTCCATACATTGTCTCCTAGGTATCGCCTTACACTCTGCCAAACGCAAAACCTTAAATTCCTAGATCTCTCATTAGGATTAGCTAAACAAAGACTAGCCATGTCCTGTAAGTCCTACATGGCCCCTTCCACTCCAGTGTGGCTAACTGACCTACGCAAGGCCCTGATATCCGAGCTCGAGATATCCCGTGGCAATATACCCGGTCACCCGTTGACACCTAACCCTCCCGACTGGCAAACTTACCTCACGGTAGTTGAGGCAAACCTGTCTAGAGCACCCGCAGGACTGCAAAACACCTTGGAACCAAACAGCAGATAAAACAGCCCATGATGCGATATAGACCACATCGCACCTTTCCTAGACGTACTACAACACACGCCCTGCCCTTTGCAACAGAAACCCCCTCCATACACTGCCAAGGACGAAACACAACACACACACAATAAGCAGTAACCTGAATACTTGTATGCAAAAAGGATAACTTCACCATACGAATTGTGCCTCTAGTTTTTCTTTGTTAATCAAGTATCTCTTGAAATGTATCGTAACTCTTGGCAAGTTGAATCTCTCACTGTAAGGATATGGAGTATAATGTATTACCCCAACCTATGATTTGTTACTGTATTCACACCCTCCTATCCACTGCTCTGTGTAACCATTGTATTGTGTACATTCAAGGTGTAAATGTATAATTCCTCCTGGTTTTGGAGATCGGTTCTACCTATTAGAAAATGTGTATATATATATATATATATATATCTCCAACAAACACGATCGCTTAAGCTCCTGCCTCTTTACGTGAGGAGTGTCCAGCGGGGTAGCGAGCCCCAAACATCAGAATCTGTAACCTCGCTCAGGAACCACAACTCCAGGTCAGAAATCACAGCGCTGGCACTCTTAGTGATGTAAACGTATGTTTTATTCACACACGGCAGCAATTAATGTCCCAAAGCGTTTCCGAGTTCAATCACTCCTTGATCACGGGTTAGGCGTCAACGTGCCTTATTTAAAGAGACAGATAATGTATTGTTCAAACAACATAGAAAAGATACTTTGTTCCATATTCAAATTGTTGCACGAGTCTTCTAAGAGGCATTCGTGGCATTTAAATAGATGAAACATTTTCCATTTGTAATTATTGGATAACATATGACCTTTATGCATATTAGATTGTTGCACAGTTATACAATCAAAACAGTGTTTAAACAAATAAACACCTAATAAACAACGTTGCGATAACCCATAAATGGGCGATTGCCTGAAACGGTTTCTAAAACATATTTCAAACCAATACAATCATGGTAAATAATTGTGACAATGGATATATTTCAAGCCCCAGTGGGCATATTTAGGAGAAGGTATAGCACTTAAATATATCTACAGTGGCTTTGACTGTTGCTGTTAAATATAACCTTCAGTAAGGTCATTCATAACCCAATTCTGCCCAAGTGGGCGAAATTAACCAGAATTGGGTTATGAATGACCTTACTGAAGGTTATATTTAACAGCAACAGTTTGCCCCACTGAAGCGACGCCTACGCGAGCAAAACATGGACTACGCCATGCTCTATCCGGCCAGACTTGGAGTCATCATGAACGGCAAATCAAGGATCTTCTTAGACCCGAAATTTCTACAGAAAGCCCTAAATGAATACTCTAAGGCGGAAGAGCGGAATAAAGAGGCGGAGAGACTGGACGAGGCGGCTGGTGGAGGTATGGAGGAGCAAGACTGAGGAGGGCTTCGATCGGCGGCTTACCAGTGAGACTCATGCCCATTATGAGCCCTCAAAACTGGGCTCTGACTGGCTGCTGAACTCAGACAGACTTTTGGTGGCCGCTCCTGAGGGGAAGATGAGGCTTGCCTTCTGCAAGTACTGTTAATATTAATCTGACAAATTGGGAGGGAGGGTCACATTGTAGGTTAAAATTGGATACTCTGATTTTGGGAATACTTTCACAGGCATATGCGAGGCGGGATCCCTACTGCCCTTAGTGAAAGTAAGGTGTTATAACTGCTTTACACGGATGCACCATATACGATTTGATGGCATGGTTACGTTTCTGTTTTAGTGGTGCACTTTGCGGTGTTGTGGTAACATCCGCCCCTATGTGTTACTCACTCCATGGCTTTTTGCCTTTTGATTTCTAGGAGGGGGGGAGGGGGATTTTCGACTATGCTAAGTTGGGGTCTGCATGGCGTGGGAGGCGGGGGGAAATTTCGGTTCGGGTGAATTTCTTTTTTTGTCTTGTTATGGTCACAGTGTGTGCAATGTGTTCAATAACCCTGTCAGGGGTGACCAGAGTCAGGAAAAACATTTGGGGTGCTTATCTGGGTCGACATTGGGGAGGCACCAATAGGAATTTTACCCTTTTCTCAGAACCTGGGCGATAGGCTGCGATTGCTGACCTGGAACGTCGGAGGCCTAAATGACTTCCGGAAAACTAGGAAAGTTATTGCTTATCTCAACAGGCATAATATAGACATAGCCCTCTTATAGGAGACCCATCTGCCCATAGACAGCCCGATGCTAACTCGTTGACTATTGCATGGAATATTCCATGCTGCTGGCTTCTCTACGCATGCGCGAGGGGTGCTCACATGGATTAACCCTAGAGCTGGTTTTTCCATTGACGCTCTCGAGACAGACAAGGAGGGTAGATACGCCATCACCAAATGTAAGGGGAAAGGAATGGAGTTCATCATTGTAAACGTATATGGCCCTAATTTCGACCACCCACAACTTTATCGAGAGCTTCTTGATCGCTCACGACAGCCCCCGCACCCACAGATATGGGGTGGCGATTTTAATTGTGTTCTTAATCCGGCTCTTGACCGATCGGGGGGTCCTGCTCGGCGTCAGTCATTAGCTGCTAGGGCAATAGAGATTGCAATAGCTGCACTGGGCATGGTAGATGTCTTGCACTCGAGATCTGGAGGGGGCTTCACACACTATTCTGCCCCACATGACCTGTACACTAGGATCGATTATTGGTTCACCTCTAGTTCCTTGAGCCCCGTGATACGCGGCTGCAAGTAGCACTCGCGCTCATATTCTGACCACTCACCTATACAATTAGACCTCGACAGCCCGCAGAAAAGGCCTGCCCCATTTACTTGGAGGTTCCCACCCTATGCTCTCTTAGATAATGTATTCAAGACTGAGATGACAGAAGCTATCGAGACCTTCTTTGACACTAATATTGGGTCCGTATCGCAGTTTGCTACGATTTGGGAGACCTTCAAAGTTTATAGTAGAGGGATAGCTATGGTCAAACACTCGGGGGTACTCCGATCAATTAGGGGGCAATTAGAAATATTGGAAAAGAACTTGGCTGCTTTAGAGCGGGAGGCCTTGGAGGGAGGGAATGAGCAGGTCACTGAGGAGCTAAAAATAACATTAGAGGAGTATCACGAGGAAGCCGACAGAGGTTAAGCTCTTAGGGAAGTATGCCATAGCAAAAACATACGGAGAGGGGGAGTGCCTAGGCGCGACATTAGCGGCCATATTGAGAGGCAGATGGGAGTCTGCTGGCGTCACAGAACTCCGCGCAGCAACAGGTGAGATGATACGAGACCCTGATGCTATAGCCGACAGCTTTAGGAGTTATTATTCAGACCTATATCGAAGCAGTTCGGCTGGCGTAGGCGCCGCAGTCCTGGATTATTTGGAACACATCAAACTACCATGGCTAGCTGATGAGCATAGAGGCTACCATATGAGGCCCCTCGAGGCCTGGGAGGTCCTAGAAGCGTTAAAATCCATGCATGCAGGTAGTGCCCTGGGACAGGACGGCTTAACCGTGGCTTTCTACAAGGAGTTCAAAGAGCTTCTAGTCCCCCCCACTTGATTACCCTGTTCAAAGAGATGGGAGAGAGTGGTGCTATACCTCCAACCATGCGAGAGGCTATGCTAGTCACGCTCCTGAAGCCGGGCAAGCCTCCACATGAATGCTCATCATATAGGCCGTTGTCATTGCTAAATGTTGATACTAAACTATTCGCCAAAGTCCTGGCGAACCGTTTGGCCCCACTTGTACCGACATTGGTTAGTCCCGAACAGGCAGGGTTCGTCCCCGGGCGCACCCTAACACATAACCTGCGCACAGTATTTGGAGCTATCCAACATACTAAGCCAGAGACTAAGGCTGCTGCAATTTTCTTACACGCCGAAAAGGCTTTTGATTCTGTTGAATGGAAGTTTATGATGCTGGTGTTAAGACGGATGGGTGTTGGGGACCTCTTCACTCAGTTGGTGGCAGTCTTGTATAACTCCCCAACCGCCAGAGTAAGGGTGGGCAATCTGGTACCCTCCCCCATCACAATCTCCAGGGGCACTCGTCTGGGGTCGTCTGGCTTCCTGGACCTTCATGGTAAAGTCCTGATACAGGGATATCGTGGAGCCCTCGTATTGCAAGTCTCTTTTTTTCTCTACCTTGTTTCAGGGCCGCATCCCTGTCCCTATAATATAACAGTTTAGCAATCACAGGGCGCGGAGGAGCACCCGGGGAGGCTTGGGGCCAAGCGAGCGATGACCGCGCTCCACCACGAACATTTCCGAGAAGGTTTCTCGACCCAGTAGTGCGACGAGAAGTTTCTCTATAAACACTTCCATGTTGCCCATCGCAGTGGATTCCGGAAGGCCTGTGATACGTATATTACTCCTCCTGGATCTAGCCTCCAAGTCCTCAGCCTTGTCTTGCAGCGCAACAAGGGCTTTCGGAAGCTATTTTTAGACTGAGTCGGCCTCCGATTGCGCCTCCTCTACTTCCGACACTCTCCTTTCAGTCATATCAATACGCTCCGCGTGCTTATCGAGGCGCTCCGACATTCTGTCCATGCGATATGCTAACGTGTCAATTTTCCCATCTATAGTTGATAGGCTCTTCTGCATCACTGCAAGTATCTGTCTGATATCACCAGCCGCTTCATCTGGCGGGTCGGTTTGCTCATCAGAAGACCGGGCCCCCTCAGCCTCCCTATTTCTTGATTTCCTCTGTTCGAACAGTAGCTTGGTTTGAGTCTTATCCACCTTGCCCATACTGGAACCAGGGAGTCGCAGATTCCTCTCACCTCCGAATTCTGATTGCCCCAAGCTTCATACGTAGGATCAGGGATATAGCAGCCCCCACACAGCGTCAGCACAAGCCTGATGTCGGGACAGCAGATGTAGGTAAGCCAGTCTCCCAGTGGTGGGGATCCACTAACCATCCACCAAGAGGACCTCTGTAGGGCACAGGTAGTGGTTGCACAGTCACAGCTCCTATCGATTCGCCCTTGGGTTCTTTGTGATAGTGCGCTCCGAATGCAGTCCGGGTCTCGAGGGTCTCCTGTAAGCGCAGTCAGGACTTCTTCAGGCAGCTATTTTGGCCCCACCGTGTGCGTCCTCTCTTGTGATGGTCTCCGGGCACCAGACTCCTCACACATCAATTTGCCTCCCTTAGGCCCCACGTCGCCAGTATATTGACCTCTGTAGGGCTGTGTGGGAGAGATTGCTTCGCCCCCGCGGGCCGCAGCTGTCCTCAGCGTCGCGTCAGGCCACGAACAGGCCTAGCTGGGGCTTGAAGCCTTGGGTCCTGTTTCGGGGCAGTCGCGTTGGAAGATGCCCCGCAAGCCAGAACCAGGCAGTCCGGGAATGGCCGCGGGTGAGGGCAGTGCAGGCGCGTCACAAATAGCAGGCAGGGCGCCCTCTCACAATCGCCGTGGAGTCTTGTGTTTTCACTCACAGGCCCAAAGTGATGATGGCGTGGGTGAGTACACGCTCCGCGCCCGGCAGCGCCGCCTTCATTCAATAATCCGCCCATGCGCCCGGCCCGTTCAGATCCAATGTTTGGGCCCGCGGGGGACCTCCCCAGGTACCCGTCCTAATTGGGCTGCTTGCCTCTAGGCCCTAAGGACCGGCGCGTACCTGCAAAGTTCTTGCCCTTCTCACTTGCCCGGTCCAATACCGGGGGGCACTCGTTTCCACAGTAGTCGCGCGCCGGCTAAATAGACTTCCGAAGCCCTCACAGCCACCAAGTCCGGCCCCCCGCAGAGAGATCTCAGCCGCGATTACTCCGGGTCGGTGCGTAGGCCGGGGGAGTAGGCCGCGTCTGCCTCTGATCCGCTGTGCGCCCAGATCCTGACAACGGGCACACCGATCAGAAGCGCAGCTCCAGCGCTTTCTTTCCCCTAGGTTAAGGGAAGTAGGAATCACACGGATGCATGGATAATTAATTAATTATGCCGATGGCTCGTGGAGCTCTCAACGCGTGGCCATCTTGAGCCTCAGCAAACTCCGCCCCGCACATTTATTTATTTAATGTATTTATTCACCAACCCTGGATGCATTTTACTATGCATATTTTCTATATAATCTGCCAGCCTTTTGGAATATAGTGTGGGTTATTATAACTTCTATTTTTTTAAAGATCAGTGTTGGCACCAAGCCAAGTTGTGGATTTAGGAGTTCTTCTAGCAACCATGTCTCATTCCTGGACCACCAGTTTTTGCACCTGCTTTACTGAAATCCACTGGGTCTGTTCGAAGCGCCTCTGAATGGAGATGGGCGTTCCCGCAAGATTACTACTCAAATACAGTTGAGCTGAGTGTTTACTCTCCTTTGCGATGCACTGCCTCCACCACCCTCTTTGTTCACCCCGGTACTTTGGCGGTGGTCCAGCACCGACAAGACTGTGGTTTGCCTTAATCATCGTCATGGTTGGCCCCCACATTAGGATCCACTGATGCAAGGCATTTAAATCCCCCAGGTCTCAATAGAACCCATTTTAATGACCCACCACTACCTAACACTAAACCAGGAGATGGCTTAATTGTATACACCGCCGTAAGTCACTTTCCTTAACACTGAGGCACAGTCTCTTTTCTTTGCTAGTTGCTAAATGACTGCTCTGCTAGTTGCCATAGTTTGCTTTGATTCAGCTTGTTTCGATGTTGACGAACGCTAGGACTGCATGTTACTAAGTATGGGTTTTGGCAGGACTATTGCGATCCTACATTTTTGAGTGTTCTCATTGCGATATTACTAACATTGTTGTCATTCCACCTGTTTCGAGACAGCATTGCTGTTTCAAATTTCAGGGTTGTGAAGGTGTTGTTGAGGTTTTAGTGAACACAAATAGAGTATAATGTTGATTATCAGAACACCCAGTTTTTCTGCTGTATTTCTTAGCATTGCATTACATTATATTTTTATTTTATACTAATTACTTTTTGTACTCTATTTATATTCATATATTTTGACATACAAAAATATTATGTTCCCACAACTCTGGGCTGCATTCATACCTTTATTGCTCTGCAATGATTTTGTACTGCACTGTGATTCAACACAAGCTACCTCTTTTGAGCTAGGCTATGATTGCTCGTCCACATTCACCTGGAGAGTCGCTGAGGTTTAGGAGGCCTGATCAAGTACCTAAAGTCCTAGTTAGTGGGGTACACTAGCACTTTCCCTTTTTTATAGTGCTTGGTTGTCCCTGCGAATGCAAGTGCTTGGGGGGTGGGGGGGGAAGCCTCAGTGTCAAGACTCAGATGAACGACTTTTCTGTGCACTGATGGTCATCAACCAGGCTTGATTGTGCAGGAGAGCGAGAAGCAGGAGGTATTTTAAGACTGATCAGCTTTCAATGCATGCTGTAGCTCCTTTTGAATGTCTGGGCAGGAGCTCTCTGTACCTCTTTCTGGGGAAAGATCAGACCAAAAGAAGGTATATGGGTTTTTAGACTCCAGGGTGTTTCCAGCTTCCCAGAGTTTGTCTTGAATAGGAGCTTGAATATTAAATAATATTTGATTTAAACCGAGACGTCTGTTTCAGTTTTTTTCTTTGTAAGACTGCACCCGCAGTTGGTATCGGTGCCCGAAGTGAGGCACGGCTGATAGTGAAATTAGCTGAGCCGGGGTGGCGGGGCATTGTAAGTAGAAGCAGCTATTTTAGGGTGGTAGTAGGTCCACCTCTCACATCTGTATTGTCAAAGATTTAGTGGTGACCTTAGTTCTGTGCTCTGAAACCTGTCACCTGCCTTAAAGCCCCGTTCTACCTCGCTCGTACTTCACATTGAAAGAAATCTGTTTCTAATTGATGCTGAATGGAGCAGGCCTCGAAAAAGCTGCAAAAATGTTACTAGACCTGCAGGTCAAGTGACTCAATTCTACTCGACCTGACTGTAATGTGCTTGCCCCTTAAACTCTTCCAAAATTCTCAAATAGGCAAATATTATATTTCACAGTCGCCTTTTATCTGCAAAAGCATCTTCAAATTTGTGCATGTCTGCTGTAAAATAAACTCTCGTTTGATTTAATAGACTAAACTTTTGCTCTAATTATAATAAAAATCTAGCCCACATATAATGGCACACATGATCCCTGACTTGCCTCTTAGTTTACTAATAGCATTATCATCAGGGCGGTGGCAGGAATGTATTTCAGTTCATATTTAAAAGCTCACTTTTGATAAATGCATTACTAAGCACGATATAGTGGGGTACTGTCTTTTACAGACATTCTCAATTGAAATGGCCACAAACTTAAGTATGCTGATTTTTTTTCGATCCTATTAAAATCTTTGTTTCCATCTCACTTCAGAGTTACAAAATCTGCGGAAATATATTTTGAAATACTTGTACAGTTATTTTACAAGCAATTTCAATGTTGTGTGCCCAGGTTGTCAGACAGTTCACTTTACAAGACTCTAACTTTGCAGTCAGAGAAAGAAAAGTAAACTTCAACCGTCCGGAAAAAATAATCAGAGGACGTAGGCAGACATTTGGCCTCTGTCTCAGAACGCACATCAAATGTGACGAGATAAAAACAAGATTTATTTGCCAGCGCAAACTCTCGCCTAGAACTCACCCAGGTAATTTCTGACTCACCATAGCGAGTGGACGAGTAGATCTGTTGAGGCCCGAGATCCCTGGTAGCTTGGTGAGGGCAGCTTTTGCCTCCTGCGTTCATCATTTGTGGTTCCTCCTGTAGACTTTACCATCTTACGGTGGAAGCTGCATCCCAGCAATCGCTGCTGGCCCATTGGTTTCCACCATGACTATGAACATGCCCGGTGTTTGGCCTCCCTCTGCCCCCCCAAACCTGACCCTGGACTGCAGGTGCGGTATGAACATTTATTCATCTTCTGTTTTTACACTGATAGCCCATTGACCCTTTCACTGCTCTTTGAGTCCTGTGTACTGTGCATGATCGTGCCCCACGGTCTGAAAGACAAATTAGTGCAGTCCAGCTCATGGGGAGTAGTGGCTTAGTCTTACTCAGCCTCCCCGACACCAGCTGTAGGAAGGTGGCTGATCTTTTACGTTCTAGCGGAATCCCTAGTTT
This sequence comes from Calotriton arnoldi, assembly GCA_963921515.1. Lineage (NCBI taxonomy): Eukaryota > Metazoa > Chordata > Amphibia > Caudata > Salamandridae > Calotriton > Calotriton arnoldi. The sequence continues at coordinate 1,229,804 of CAWUFW010001323.1, read as the reverse complement.
TGGATTTATTTAAAGGCTGATTATCTTTGAAGGCAGCCTACAATTGGCCTGTTTCTGTGTCTGTTATAGCATGGGCAGCCAAGAATCCTTCTATTGCACTTGCGCTTAACAAATGAAGAACACCTTGGCTCGTTTTCGGCATGTGACTGTTCACAACATCAATATCCTTCAATTTATCTCATAAAAATGAGCGTATCACAAGTTCATTCTTGCTCAGTTTTCAGTTCTTTGGGTTTACTCTTTAATTACTTCCTGTTCATCACAAATATCCGCCCACTCATGCTGAACTAATAAGGAGTCCTGGTTGGCTGACACAGTAAGATGATTGGCGTGAAGTTGTGCAGTCTCTTAATGCAGGTCTGTGAAGCCATTGAAGCACTACTTTTGTGATGCGCCTGAAGCACTCTGACCGGATTCTTGTCGGTTCAATTGAAGTGTCAGCAATGTATAATGTATCATGATTTTTTCGCCTCTGCCAGGAGCTGTATTATGGCGAATTGATAGGGCTCGACGACAGTATATCAGTCTGCAGAAGCCACTTTAAATCCTTCAGCTGTATGTAGCTTTAAGGTGTGATGATTTAATATTGACTGCTTTGGAGGCCCAGCAGACTGATACTGCAAGAAACCTGTTCGTACTGCACATGAATACCAGCTCTCGCGTCATCAGTTGCCCTAAAGCACCAAATGGGTTTAAGAAACCCCTGTAATTGGAATGTTCATAGTTCATCTGGTTATTGTGAAATGAACATGTGCAGCCCATTGAAAGGAATACCTTCAGTGTGAACGTGGAGGACGTGTAGTAGATGCATGTTTACTTAACAGAACTTTGTGAAATGGATGATTCTTAGAATTCAAGGTAGTCTCACTATAAGTGGAGAGGATATGGTTACTGCGTATGGAATTTACTCCTAATCCCATCATCAAGCTGTTGGCCCAAGTATGCTAGAGCTGGAGTTCGAACAGTAATTTAATCGAGCCCTGCAACTGGATGGGAAAAGTGAGTTAGACTGGATATCAGATTTGTAATAGGTTGAATTGCACATTGGTTGATATGATTACTTGTTCCTACTCATTGTAGGCTGCAGTAGGGAGTCTTGCTTTTGAAATCCTTGTTTCCAGTTGGAACCCTTGCAACATCATGGGATAGGCTTAGCAGTGGTCTCATTTCGCCTTTTAGATGGATTTTAAGTTAATGACTCAAAGGAAATGAAAGGCATTAATAAAATGAACAGGCTCGCGTAATAAAGTATGATTTGATGGTGTTGTGCCTAGTAGTATAGTGTAATTTGAACTTCTAATTCTGCTATCTAAAAGGCATCCTGGCGCTAGGAGACACTAAACATAGTCAGATTTTGAACGTAACTCAGATGACTGGGAATATACCAGGTTTTGACGCCTTCCTTAAAAGGCAGTGATGGTTACAGGAATGCAGTAGTGGTAGATTGTCCCAAGGTTTTGCCACCAACATTAAACAAGCATTTGCAATGCAATCGGTCTCGCCTTTGGTACCTTATATGTATTTAGCTATGCAGCACATTAGCCTGGGTGCTGAAACATCTACAGTTCTTTAACATGGAGGGAAAGTGAGCACCAAACTGCTTGACACGCCAGGTATAGGAACACATGGAGAGAAAAATATTGCCTTTCAGCGGGAAATGGTATAGTCCAAAGCTCTGTTTTTAATATAAAATCAGGGCCTTCGTGGTCATATCACTGAAAATACAAGATTTGAAAAAAATATTATTGTCTACGGGTGCTCGTGGAAGACCATTTCTATGAACTGGAATCTAGAGCATGCTAAAGTGATTCTGGTATTTTACTGACCTCTGCTGGTTGTTTTCTATCAAAGTTAAATGGAGGCAGTTGCCAGAAATATAAAACAAGCATTTGCAATGCAACCAGTCTCGCCTTTGGGAACTTATATGTATTTAGCTATGAAGCACATTAGCCTGGGTGCTGAAACATCTACTGTTCTTTAACATGGAGGGAAAGTGAGCACCAAACTGCGTGACACGCCAGGTATAGGAACACATGGAGAGAAAAATATTGCCTTTCAGCGGGAAATGGTATAGTCCAAAGCTCTGTTTTTAATATAAAATCGGTGGCCATGTCACTGAAAATAGAAGATTTGAAAAAAATATTATTGTCTACGGTTGCTCGTGGAAGACCATTTCTATGGACTGGAATCTAGAGAATGCTAAAGCGATTCTGGTATTTTACTGACCTCTGCTGGTCGTTTTCTATGAAGAAAGATAAATAGAGGCAGTTGCCAGAAAAATTAAAAAAAAGAAAGTCTCTCAGCAGAAAGCAATTCTGGTATTTTACTGACCTCTGCTGGTCGTTTTCTATTTAGACAGTTAAATAGAGGCCGTTGAACAGAAAAAAAAGTCCCCAAGCGGAAGCAGACCAGTCCTAGGGCTGATCTCCAGAGCCCACAAAGTACATACACATATAACTATATAAGTATATTCTAAAGAATATACAAGAGGTCTCGAATGCTCGACCTAAAAAAGGAAAGTCCTTCAGCAGAAAGCAATTCTGGTATTTTACTGACCTCTGCTGGTCGTTTTTCATAAAGACAGTTCAATAGAGGCAGTTGAACAGAAAAAAAAGTCCCTAAGCGGAAGCAGACAAGTCCTAGGCTGATCTCCAGAGCCAACAAAGTACATACACATATAAGTATATAAGTATATACTAAAGTATATAAGTATATACTAAAGTATATACAAGAGGTCTCGAATGCTCAACCTAAAAAGTGCAACCACCCAGTTTAAAGCAGATCGAGCTAGGGACCACCTAGATTGGGTATAGAAGATTTACGTTGGCGAGTGGGAAAATGTTTGATGAAATTCTGTTGACGGTCAATAGGTCATACAGGGGAAAAGCTGGAACACGTGACCAAGTGCTTTAAAGGCAATTTGCCTGGACCTTAGCAACCAGTGCAGTGTGTCCAGGGCCAACACGGCTGACAAATGATGTGGTTACTGAACGGCAAGCATTGCTGCATCATTTTGAATGTGCCGCTGCCAGGTTAATAAGCCAGACGTAGAATCCAAGAAGAGGGTTACAGTATTCAAGGTGATTCACCAAGGGGGCTAGTCTGAGGGTCCGAAGAGTTTTATGTAGATCCCTCATCAGTTGAAAAGCAGTAGGTGGCCGAGGATTAACATGGCTGTTTAAAGTGCCCTCTGCGTTAACTTTGTGATTCACGCACAATGTTTGTTTGCCTTCCAGTTCCTGCACTAGGAATGGGCACAATAGTAACTGGTAGGGGTGTGTACATACTTGGATGGCAGCTAAGAGTGGGTGCTTTGACAGTGAATGGGCAGGGGCTAGCTCCCTCATAGTAAGTGAGGTCAAGTGTGCTAGTAGTGTGTATGGAGAGCTATTTGACTTGCAGAGTGAGGGTATATGATGGGGAAAAATAGATACAACTTCACCATTCTCCCTGTAGGGTCTAATAATCCATTGTATTTAACATAAAACAGACTTGGCTCTAAAGAGCAGCTGATCACTTGACATGCAGTATTTGTTTAGCGTATTAGCTGCTCTATGTAGTAACATACAATATAACGTAGTTTTTACAATTTCATATTACTCGTATTTAAATGTTGGGTCACAAGCAGATTCTGATTTGACTAAATCCAGTTGATCAATCCTTTGGATAAGTACCAAAGTTGGAAATCTGGTCCCCAGGTTCTAAAGTTTTCAATTAAACGAATGGTTGCGGTTCTGTGTAGCAAGTCATTTACAGAACAATCTATGTACATTTTTCTAAAACATTACCTGTGAAATGCATGGTGAACCAAGATGTAAATTGCAATATAGCAAATTCTCTAGAAATCTTTGATTTACTAAGACAATACACCTTTCCCTGTAGAGCGGTTATGTGACTCGCTAATTATGAGTTCACATGCTGAAATGTGGCCCTTTTGCATGACTTAAGAAGAAAGCATGCATAATTGATTTGATCAGATTTTGAGTTACACGATCGACCAAAATGTTTGCATGATCAATGTTGGAAACGGGGGTCTCTAGTTGGCAATGGCTGGTGCCACTGTCCAAATAGGGACCCTTCTCCCCAAGTCAGGGCAAGTGGGCTTCCCCCTTTGATAACCCCTGCTCAACCCTGTGGTAACGTAGCACGAGCAGCTAGGCCTATCTCAGAGGCAGTGTGTGAAGCATTTATGACCATGCACAATAAGGCAGTAACGACACCACAAAAGGACACAACTCAAGTAGGTATAGAAAAAAAAGTATCTTTATCTAAGGTTCGGTACGAGACTCTCAAAAGCGTTTTAACCAGTAATCGGGCATGTAAATCATTAGGGACTTAAAAAGGCAATACAGGTTCACCAGAACGTGGCGCTGACTGAGTTCAAGGCCTGGGTCTACGCGACCCGTTGAGCACCAGATACCTGCCGTTGGACGGGGACCCAGCACGTAGCTTCTCGAAGAAGCGGAGACGGTGACAGGCGGACTCCCAGCGACCACAGTTCTCGATGGCAGTGGTCCGCAAAGTGCACTCGCAACGATTCGGGCACTCCGGGACAGGCGGGCCCTCAGCAGCAGCACGTGGCGGCCCGGGCTGGTGGTGGCGATGACTCTCGTCGTGCAGCTCTGTGGTGGGCTCGCGGCGGCCCACAGGACGATTCACGATGGTGCAAGGTTGACAAAGACGTGGGCACTCAGCGGCAGCAGCTCTCTTAGCTGCGGCGGCCCACAGGACAAATCCCAATGATGCAAAGTTAGCAAGGGTGCGAGCACTCAGCGGCGGCAGCTCTTAGCTGCGGCAGCTCACAGGGCAAATCACAAGGATGCAAAGTTAGCAAGGGTGCGAGCACTCAGCGGCGGCAGCTCTCTTAGCTGCGGCGGCTCACAGGTCAAATCATGATGATGCACAGTTAGCAAGGGTGCGAGCACTCCGCGGCAGCAACTCTCTCTTAGCTGCGGCGGCTCACAGGACAATCCACGATGTTGCACAATTAACACGAGTGCGGGCATCCAGCGGCGGCAGCTCTCTTAGCTGTGGCGGCCCGCAAGGTTGCAGCGAAGGGTCTGAGGATTCAAAATCAGGCGGGCACTCAGCGGCGGCAGCTCTCTTAGCTGCGGCGGCCCACACAGTTTCAGCGAAGGTTCTAAGGATTCAAATTAAGGCGGGCACTCGGCGGGCACTCAGTGGCAGCTCTCTCTTAGCTGCGGCGGCCCACACAGTTTCAGCGAAGGTTCTAAGGATTCAAATTAAGGCGGGCACTCAGCGGCGGCAGCTCTCTTAGTTGCGGCGGCCCACACAGTTTCAGCGAAGGTTCTAAAAATTCAAATTAAGGTGGGCACTCAGCGGCGGCAGCTCTCTTAGCTGCGGCGGCCCACACAGTTTCAGCGAAGGTTCTAAAGATTCAAATTAAGGCGGGCACTCAGCGGCGGCAGCTCTTAGCTGCGGCGGCCCACACACAGAGTTCACAAAGGTTACCAGTCGGCGTTCCTCACAGTAGAACTAGAGGTTCCGGATTACTCGACGGAGGCCTCACCTGCAAGTAGAATTCCTAGCGAAGGAATTCGGGCGGCTGATGGGGTGAAGTCTAATGTCCCTGAGACTTCAGCAGGAGGCGCTCTCAATTCAGGCCCTTGGGTAGTTTCTTCAGCAAGCTTGGTGAAAGTTTCAAAGTCCTTTCCTCTGTCCGCTCGGACAGAGTTTCGTCTTGAAATCCAGAAGGAACACACTTGAAACAGGATTCAGCGCAGCGCTTTATACCTAAAAAGTCTTTGTTCTCTGCAGTCACAAATCACTGCATCCAGTCAGAACCAGTTCGGTGGGGTCCGGAAGCACTTTGTTTACGAGGCGACATCCTGCCCTTTGGGAATCTGGGGGTCTGCTATCAGACGCCCAGTGGGAGATGGAGCCATCATTCACCTTGCCAGGCACGGCCCTGCTCGGATCAAAGAGTCACCCCTCCCCATACTCTAAATGCCGACCTCTCTCTCCAGCCAGGTCTGACCCAGCTGGCCCTGCTGCTCCAAAACCAGACGGCCAATACACACGCTAGCAAAAGCCTACAGGAAAGCTTCAGACCAGAAAATACCTCGTTTCTAGTAGAGGCATTTTCGAACACGGGCTACGCTAATAATCCTTACTAGAAGATGCATCTCCATGTTCTGAGTTTAAACATATCAAATTCGACGTTCCTATCAGGTTCCTGGGGGCATGGAGGATTACGGCTTGCAATACTCAGCCTGCACATTCTGGCCTATGAGAACGGGTGGCCTCGCAATAGTAAACAGTGAAATGGAGGGTAACTCGCTATTAGAACAGGCTACACAGACATACTTTCAAAGCTGCTTCGGTGGGTAGCGCAAATCAGCGCTGCTGGCCCACCAGCAGTATTTGGTCTACCAGCCCTGGGCACACGCAGTGCACTGATACTAGGGACTGACAGGTAAACCAAACGAGCCCATTATGATTATTCCAATTCATAGTTATCTTTACACAGGCAGCATTCGCGCTGTGTCACTGATTGGCAGTGGCACAGCGCCCAGAGCATCTAAATCCAGCCAATATAACAGGTCCGAAGAGAAAAGAGGAAGGGAGACCCGCGCCAATGATGCCAGGTCTAACCATCAACAAACTTGAACATCTACTTGCTTACAATGTACTTGTTGTAATAGTTTAATTGAGAGATTACAACGGACTCCTCTGCAATCTGCTTTGCGCAAATTGAGAAGTTCTTGAGCAGACTAAACAATCGTTTATGCCCTGAGGCCTATTTGAAATGTTTTGAGTTGGGTAAATAAGGCCTCAAATTAAACCAAACATTAAGGAACATGATTTTAAAAATATAGCGTGGTACAACATTATGATCAGGTGAGAAACTATTGCAATTCAAGTTTCAGGTTTGTGAAGATGTGACTGTTCTGCTAAATGATAACATCCAATGAAAATCGGAACAGAGAAGTAGGATTGATTTATTTCTTGGATACTGTTAAGTGAAAGAGAATGAACAAATGTCAGAATTTGATCGCTATGAAATTCGTGACCCAATAAAATGTACGACTAATTAGGAAATGATGTAATGCATTACCTTTCCTGATCTCGTTTCTCACTTGAACGAGACGCAGGATGCCACTGACTGCACCGTGTATGTTTGAGAGGATGAATGCAAAGAGCATGCACACATGATCGCAGGGAAATTTAATGCAGTTGGTTTAAGTGCTCTGAATAGACTTGACTAATGCGTTTAGTAAACAAAGTAAAACGTTCTGCTTTTATGGAATGCATATCGCTCATGATGAAGGGAATAAAGATCCCAAACCTTGCTGAACAAGGAATATATTGAAAGTCAAATGAAGAATGTATTAAGTGTGAATCTTGTAAGTCAATTTGACATTATTAAATTTCGTATTTAAACCTAATCTGTTTTGTGGCGTCTTTAATTGGAGCAGTGGCTCTAAACACAAGGAGCTTTGCACTGCCCTCAGCCTGCGCTGCTGGTGCAGTCATAGCCTTGTGAGGTCAAATGCTGATAATTGGCTAAAGTGAGCACTGCTCTCAGTACTGGCTGTACCTCCACTGGTCTTCCCTTTGCTTTGTAATGATCTGTGGCAGCCTGAGAGAAAGGTGACTGACTGTCTTTAGCCACAACCAGCAAGGCATGAGCTTTGTTGCCCAGACCTGTCACCCTTGCTATAGGAGGCAGCAAAGTCGGAACAGCCCGGCTTTGTAAGGGGCCAGCTGATTCCAATCCATGCTCCATAGCCAAGTGAGAAGGAGGATGGTGGGGATTTACAGAAGTGAAGGTTACCTTGAGCATCAGTGAGGCCTAAAGTAGGAAACTTTACAACTGTATGAAAAACATAATTTCATTTTCTGCTCTGAGTTTTGACAGTGCAGGTTTGAAACAGGCCTTTTGCTAACAATATACAGGAGGGGTTTGAGGTCTCCATCCCTTTCAATCACTGGCTTACTTCAACCAACCTCTTAGGCATTGGCTTACGACTTAGTCAGTCACATCTTGGCTCAACTCAGTGGAGTATCCATTATCCACCTTCTGCTACTGGCTGTTTGTATATATCGTTCTTGTTAGAAATGGGGGTCTCTAGTTGGCAATGGCGGGCCACTGTCCAAGTAGGGACCCTTCTTCCTAAGTCAGAGTGAGAGGGCTACCCTCTTTAATACCCCTGCTCAACCCTGTGGTAACGTAGCACGAGCAGGTAGGCTTATCTCAGAGGCAGGGTGTGAAGCATTTATGATCATACACAGTAACACAATGAGGAACACTACAAAGGGACACCACACAAGTAGTTATTATAAAAATAAGTATCTTTATATAAAGGCAGATTTATCACAAGACCAATAACTGTAAAAGCCACAATACTGTCAAAAATAGGATAGCTGTTGAAGGGCTGTCAAAAATAGTTCAAAGGTTGCAAAAATAAGGTTCAAGTTCAAAGCAGTGGTCTCTGCGACCCTTTCTTTCACAAAGTACCTGGGTTTAGTTGCAAAACCAACAAAGTGTCGCAAAGAAGCTGTAGCGATGATTCTCGGCACGCGAGGCCGGCGATGCGTTGAAATCCTTGCCGCAAGGGAGGATGATGCGCCGATCTGCGGGATGCGTGCGGAGACGATGCGACAAACTTCTGCACGCTGGACCGCCGATGCGATGACTTTCTTGCCGCGTGGGAGAAGTCGATGCGGTGATCCTGTTGCGCTGTGCGATCGTGTTGCGATGCGAGGACAAGAGCGCTCCGCGAGGGAGCGACGAAATTCGGTGTGATGCGATCAAAGTGGCGAACGCACGGCGTCCGCACTGCGATGTCTCGAAGCGATGATTTCTGTCCGGGTTGCGAGTGCGCGGCGACAGCAGCGCGATGATCTTTCCAGCGCGTCTCGGCTGCAGCGGCCCGCAAAGATGCGTTAGCGTCGATTTCTTACCCTCTTCTCTCTGATGCAAACTAGAGGCCCTGGAACTCACAGGAGCCTCCTCAGCAGATAGCAGTCCTCGCAGGGAGGAAGCAGGAGGTTGGTGGTGGAGTCTGTTGTGCCTGAGACTCCAGCAGGAGGCTAGCTCTTTTCCTAGCCCTTGGGTGATTGCTGTACAAAAATAAAAGTTCTCTCAATAGTTCCTTTTCCTCTTCTTCAAGGTCCAGTGGTCACTGCTGCAGGCCAGTGCAAGAAACAACACACAAGCACAAGGACAGTCACTTCCTGCAGATTCCTCCAGTGGCACGGACAGAGTTTCCTCTCCAGATCCCAAAAGCAATACAAAAAATAGGGGGTTTGAGCACAGATATTTATACCCCAAAAGCCTTTGATCCTTGAAGCTACCAGTCCCTGAACCTAGCCAGAACCAGTTCTGCTCAGGCCTGGAGCACTTTGTTTACCAGGCTGCATCCTTCCTTTCAGAAAGAGGGGTCTGCTAGCAGACACACAGTGGGAGGTGGAGCCAGCATTCACCTTGCCAGGCACAGCCCTATTCAGATCAAAGAGCCACCCTTCCCCACACTCTAAATGCAGATCTCTCTATTCCACCAAGGTCTGACTCAGCCTGTCCTGCCCCTCTAAAACCAGACAGCCAATACACAACGGCAGAGCACACTGGAAGGCTTAGGCAAGAAAATACCTACTTTCTAAAAGTGGTATTTTCAAACACAGAATATAAAAATAAACTTCACTAAAAGGTGTATTTTAATATTCTGAGCTCAGGCATACTAAATTCGTTTTTCTACCATGTCCCTGGGGTCAGTTAGGACTATAGCATGTAATAGTCAAACTGCCCCTCCTAGCCTATGAGGAACAGGTAGCCTTACAGTAGTGAAAAACGAAATGGTGCATAATTCACTACCAGGACATGCTACACACACCAAGGCATGTCCTACCTTACACATACAATGCACCCTACCCGAGGGGCGACTTACAGGATGCCAAGGGAAGGTTCAGGGGCTGGGAAGTGGTTGCACTTCACAGCCAAGATGGCAGTTCTGGACTGCACACAGACACTGCAGTGGCAGGCCTGAGACACACTTTACAAGCTGCTTCTGTGGGTGGCACACATCAGTGCTGCAGGCCCACCAGCAGCATTTGGTTTACCAGCCCTGGGCACACATAGGCCACACTACTAGGGACTAACAGGTAAACCAAATAAGCCAATCAGGGATATACCAATTCACCTAGACATATTTATACAGGGAGCATTCGCGCTGTGACACTGAATGGCAGTGGCACAGCGCCCAGAGCATCTAACACCAGTAAAACAGAGGAGACAACAGCGAAAAATGGAAGGGAGACCCACGCCAATGGTGCCAGGTCTAACAGTTCTGTTTCCACTTGAGTGCTCACATTGAATTGCAGGAGGGACTACTTTACAACTGTAGCACTGTGTCCGCTCCTGCTCACTCCCTACTGTGCTCCTCCCTCTGATGGGCTAATGCTGCATGTTAACACATTAAATGCAGACCTAGTGGCTTTGCCAATGCTGGTTTCAGAATAAATTAAGGTTTCCTAATGTTTTCCACAATATTTTTTTTAAAGGTTTCATTTTCAGACTGTTTCCTCCGGTTTGTTGGTGATTCATAGTCTCTCTTTATGCCTTAACTAAAATCGAAACCTAAAGTTCGATAGCAGACCACGGCTGCTAGGCCTACTCATCTGTTTCCGACTGAGACCAGACAATGGATCCACTGGGGCTGCCTGAGATGTTTCATCAGTCGCTATATTCATCAGCAGAATGTTGTTTCAAGCGTTCCTCGCTATTTCTATAAAACCTAATTTCTGCGTGTGACCCCGATGGCCCCATCATCACTTACTCCCTTCTTTATAGGGATTTCTACTTATGACAGTAATTTTGCACTTGAAAGGCCATTTGTTTGCTACTAAGTCATTCCACTTCATAAAGGAAAAAGCAGTACATTCACTGCATTCCTCTGAGAGGACGATCGTTCATTAAATAATTCTAAGACTTGTGATTAGAGCTATGCACTTTTTTCATCCTCTGTGTCTGTGCTTTCTCTGATCTGGTTTCAGTTAGAGATGATGTATTTGACCAATACTCTGCTTGTGGTCTAAGGTTCAGGATGTGTGATCAGGACACAGTCTTGGCCAGAAATGCCCAGACATGGGTCCTGTGCACGGTGTGCTGTTGACTGAAGCTGCACCTCACTAACGAGACCCAAAATAACTAAACCAGTTTGGGGTTTTTAGGTCCCCTAAAACCATTACAAATGTGTTAAAACCCATTGAAAACGTAGTCGATCATTAGCTCTTCTCTTGGTCTGAGGTGCTCAGATGTGGGTCCTGCGCTTGCTGTGCAATTGGGCCGAAGCCGTAAACCAGTGATGAGACCAAAAAGACCAGAACTACTCATGTTTAAAATGGCCCTGACCTACTGGTTCTGGCTGGACTGTTTCTATTGGAGCAAGAGAAATATTGATATGAAGGTGCTGGGTCACTCTTTAGACTGCCACGGTAAGCAGAGGATGGACTCAAATATGTCCTTGGTAATTACCAGTATTTGTGATTAATTTAAACATTCCACCCGTCACTTTTTGTGTTGTCTCAGGCAGGCCATTTGTGCTAGGCGCAGCGGATAACCTGCAGATGTTAATAATTATTTCTTCTGCCTTCAATGCCTGAAATTCCTTTCCTGACACTAAATTCCACAGATGACCTGGGTTATCTGTTTCATAGAACACCACAATGTATTCTGTCCATGCCAATGGAACCATATCATTGATTTGTACGTTGAGACTCTCCTGGAAATTTTTGTGATATGTCGACAATTTACACCAGGGGTCCTTTTCCTTGAAAGATATCCATAAACTCCGTCCACAGTCTATTCTTACCTGCTTGTTCTCTTTTTGCAACCCTTTTTGCTGTTTTGTAAGATTATTCTTTAAGCTTTTGTTCTTGTTCCATCCATTACGTTCTGATGATTATTTAATAACACCCAAATTAATTCTCAGTGCATTAAGTTTCTCCGTTTAATTGCTGAGGTAAACCATATTTTGTGTGTATTTAGATATTTTGTATTGACATTTTGCGATCTAGGCTTTTGCGCTGGCTACTGTCGGAGAGCTAAGGGCCTCGCTGCAACTTCTATATTCTGTGTTAAAGAAATTAATCAGTTTCTTTACCGCCTATTTTAACCACACTGGCTTAATCTGTGCCTCATGGTCAGCTAAGCTTCTATGTGTGGCAGAAAATGGAAATCTGAACCCACTTTACCCTGTTCGGTTGCTCATATGTTTCCACTACTTTTATTAATGTAGACTAAGGACCCTTTTCACATTTGGATGACTTCTTTCCAGCCAACCCCCACTGCTCCCCGTTACTACTTTGTTTTGGGAACGCTCATCCTACCGGAATAAGGGGTTGACACTGCCATTTGTTATATCTCCAAAACTGTGCTGCCAGCATGTGCCACCAATTGTGTAATCTTCTACAGCAATGCGAGCTGGTTTAGTTTGGCATTGTTGGTGTATTTTAGTCTTCTCAGTATCGCCCTGAGGAACATCTTGGTGCTCTATCTCCATCCACTGGCCAGCTCTAGAAGCCTTTTCTCCAGTTAGTTTAATTCAACTGTGAGGTGTTTCTTAAATGCTGGAAATATTTAATTTGAGTGTCTATTTTACAGTACTATGTGACTTTGAGAAACCATCTTAATTATTTTTCTTTTTCTAACCACACTGGCTTAAACTGTCCCTCATGACCAACCAAGCATCTCATCTGTGGCGGCACATCTTAAAAGTTGAGTCTTCACGTATAGCCTCCCTGTCTTCGATTTTGTTTTTAGGAGCTCGTGGACCATTCTCCTTAGGCTAGGTCGTTGAGAATGAAGGTGGCTGTATTACTAGAGAGGCCCCTCTTATAGCCATCCCTGGCTTGTGTATCATAACAGACTTGAGCATGGCCTGGACTTGGCTTTGTTTGCAGCAGTGCTCTCTACTATCCAATAATTTTCACAAGAATATTCACATAGAACAGTATTATTCTAGTCTACTTGTAATACCCCTTATTCAGCAGTCCTAGTCTAGGTAGCATCGATTTTATTTATTTATTTTTTAAATTTATAAAGCGCAAAACTGTCACCCTACGGGTATCCTGGCGCTATGACTTGCCCAGATGACATTGTGCATAAAGAAGTCTGTACAATATGCTTGTAACACTAATTCTTAGGGAAAAGCCACGTTTTTAGGCTTTTTCTAAATGGAAGCAGAGATTTCAGTTGCCTAATATTCAAAGGAAGGTCATTCCAAAGTCTGGAGGCTGCTACCCCAAAGGCTCTGCCACCTGTCCTAGTCTTCTTAAATCTGGTGGTGGTTACCAAATACATGCCTGATGATCGTAAATTTCTCCCTGGAGTATACCAGGTAAATCTTTCCTGCATAGATATTGGACCTAAGTCATGTAATGCTTTGAACACTATACATAGAGATTTAAAATGAATTCTCTCATTTATGGGCAGCCAATGGAGATCTCTTAGAGCTAGAGATGTAGAAGACCTGCGCTGCCTATTTAACGCCAATTTAGCTGCTATAGACTGAATCCTCTGTAGTTTCCGCAATGCTGATTGTGGTGCTCCCAAATACAGGGAGTTACAGTAATCCAACCTACTCAATATTAGACTCCTCAACACTAAGGGTCTGGAGGTAGCAGGCAGGAGCGGGAGGATCTGGCGCAGTGCTCTTAACACAGAGAAGCAAGTACTGACTGTTTTGTTAATCTGTGATTCCAGTTGGAGATTGTCATCCATTAAAACCCCCAGGTTACGTACTGTACTGGCAGGAATCAATGGTTTATCCATAGGGGTAAGTCTAAATTCGGCAGGATAAGGCCGAGCTATTTTGGCCGCAGAGCAGTATACTATCTCGGTTTTTTCTCCATTAAATTGTAAGGAGTTTTTCCTGAGCCAGCTGGAGGTCTTAAGCATGCACTCCTGAAATTTCTCAATAGATACTGCCTGGTTTCCTTCTAGAGAGAACACCAGTTGCGTATCATCAGCATAATTAACTAGGTCGATGCCAAAGGACTTAATGATTGGGTTTAAAGGGCGCAGATAGATATTAAATAGAATAGGGCTTATTGGTGAGCCCTGTGGCACCCCGTGTCGCACGGGGGTTTTAGGAGAGGCAAACGGTGGGATAGTTACCACCTGTTGCCTGTCCGTCAGATACCATTGCAGCCACTTTAAAGCCTGTCCTTTCACTCCGATATTCTCTAATCTTCTCAGCAGGATCCTGTGATTTACCGTGTCGAATGCGGCCGACATGTCCAGTAGTACCAATACGGATATTACCATTGTCGGCTCGCATTCTTAGGTTATCCAGGACCGTTGCTAAAGCTGTTTCCGTTCCGTCCCCTGGTTTGGAAGCCATATTGATCCTTGTCCAATAATTTATTTTCTTCCAGATGGAGGGACAGAGTCTTACTGACTACACGTTCCAGAATTTTTACTGGATACGGGAGGAGAGATATCGGTCTAAAGCTCGATGGACACTTGGGGTCGAGTGACGGCTTTTTGAGCAGCGGGGTTACCACTGCCTGCTTCCAACCTTCCGGGACTGTTCCCTTTTCTAGTGACTGACAGCAGATCTGCCATAACCATGGAAATAGTTCCAGCTGGAACTCTTTCCAAATTGCCTGCGGAAGAGGGTCCAGAGGGGACCCGGAAGAGACGCTTTGAGCTAAGCTGTTAAATATATCCACAGTGGGAATTTCAAAGCGCTCTAAAGCAGGTGGCGGATAGTCCTTGAGTACCTCTTTCTGTTGCTCTGTTGCTGATCTTATAAGAGGTTCCTCATTAAGGGTACTGTCATTGTTGGAATTTAGACCGCTGACTATCTTATTGATTTTTTTCGTCAAAGTGGGTGGCGATATTGTTGCAAAGTTCTTGTGTCGCAGTTACTTTATTGCCCGTACACGTTGGGTTTGATAGATCTTTTATGATGGTGAAGAGCATTTTTGTGCTATTAGGTGCCTGCAGAATTGTTTTGGCATAATATCCTGCTTTGGCCCTTACAATTGTTTCCTTGTATATGGCCTGTAATGACTTCAGCTTAACTTTGTCTGCTTCCTCATATGCCCTTCTCCACATCCTTTCGGCTTGTTTACATTTTTTCCTCAATAGTTTTAGCTCTTCGTTATACCAAGGAGCTGAGGGTTTTTTCCTATTCTTTTTCTGGGGCAATCTCGTCTAGTGTACCCTTTATGTGGTCACAGTAAGTCTGGTAGTTTTCATCTACTGATTTGCTGGGCAAAAATAAATTGTGTTCTGGAAATGTTGGATGTTTCCTGTCTTTTAATAACTTAGCCCATTCTCTTCCCTTCCGGAAGGTTACTGGCTGATTTGAATTATTAGCCAGACTGGGCAGCCTGATCCTAAAATGGATTAGGGAGTGATCAGTCCAGCATTGAGGCAACACTTCGATTACTTCTGTCTCATTCTGATTTGCAAATAGGAGGTCTAGGATATGCCCTCCTTGATGAGTTGACTGATGTACTAGTTGGTGCAGATTAAGGCTTTCACAGGCTTGCTCCAGATCTCTCAATGAGGGACCAAGGGTCCCATTATCCCAGAGATTGAAATCGCCCAGAATAATCATTCTTTAGTGTGTCAGAGTCATATTGACCAAGGTGTCAATTAGATCTTGGTATTGGGTGTGTTGTCCGGGGGGCCTGTAGCATACTATTCCTGTCAGCACTTTCCCTCTTGCCTCTTGTAGTGAGAAACCTAGAAGTTCAATACCCTCGACATCATCAATGTGTAAAGGGGAAAACTCCCATTTATCTTTATAGATCACTCCTACCCCCCCGCCTCTCCCCACCAGTCTAGGCTTGTGAAACATTTTATATCCCTCAGGGCATGCGAATCCTAGCTCTACCACAGAGTCGGTGCTGGTCCATGTTTCAGTTAAAAACAACACATCTAAATTAAAACATTCCAACATATTTGCCACCTCCTGATAATGTTTAACTAGGGATCTACTATTTATCAGGCCACAGTTCAAACTGCCTTGAGGCTGGTCAGTTATAACAAACTTATCTTTATTAGCCGCTTTCTGTGTCCCCTCAGTATCCCTCTCACCTATATATATGAGTTGCTCCCTTGAATAGCATAGTCGGTCATGCCCTGGTGCACAACTGACAGCGTGGCTGGCGCTGGGCGCGGGCGAGGCACGGACGGGCGCAGACGGGCTTGCCTCTGGCACGCCTCCGGCGCGCCTTCGGCGCGCCCGCTGCGCGCTTGCATCACCCTTCCTAAATAGGGAGACGTGTGATGATCAGGGAAACAACTAGCGCGCTAACCAAGATGGCGTCGTTTCGGTGGCCCGCTCTTACATGCGGAGCACACCAGCACACCTCGGTTAGTGAAGCGCGAATACAGATGCCGGTGGAGCGATGGTGCACAGAAGTTAAATCAACACAGCGTGCCCGGTCCCGTTCCCCTTCTAAAATAGCATCCAAATTCCCAAGTGATTTTAAAATACAATTTTCTAAAAACAGTACTGGTAAAACAGTTCTAAAAAACAGTGCTGACATACGAGTGCAGGCTTGTTCAGCAGAATTGCATAGCGTTATGCTGGCAGTCTAACGATGTTCTAAGATGAGCGCGCTTGCATCACCCTTCCTAAATAGGGAGACGTGTGATGATCAGGGAAACAACTAGCGCGCTAACCAAGATGGCGTCGTTTCGGTGGCCTGCTCTTACATGCGGAGCACACCAGCACACCTCGGTTAGTGAAGCGCGAATACAGATGCCGGTGGAGCGATGGTGCACAGAAGGTAAATCAACACAGCGTGCCCGTTCCCCTTCTAAAATAGCATCCAAATTCCCAAGTGATTTTAAAATACAATTTTCTAAAAACAGTACTGGTAAAACAGTTCTAAAAAACAGCGCTGACATACGAGTGCAGGCTTGTTCAGCAGAATTGCATAGCGTTATGCTGGCAGTCTAACGATGTTCTAAGATGAGCGCGCTTGCATCACCCTTCCTAAATAGGGAGACGTGTGATGATCAGGGAAACAACTAGCGCGCTAACCAAGATGGCGTCGTTTCGGTGGCCCGCTCTTACATGCGGAGCACACCAGCACACCTCGGTTAGTGAAGCGCGAATACAGATGCCGGTGGAGCGATGGTGCACAGAAGGTAAATCAATACAGCGTGCCCGGTCCCGTTCCCCTTCTAAAATAGCATCCAAATTCCCAAGTGATTTTAAAATACAATTTTCTAAAAACAGTACTGGTAAAACAGTTCTAAAAAACAGTGCTGACATACGAGTGCAGGCTTGTTCAGCAGAATTGCATAGCGTTATGCTGGCAGTCTAACGATGTTCTAAAGTTACCTTTATGCTTCTTGAATGAGGTGTGTTTATGCGTTCTTATTTTTAGAATAAAGGGATGCACTAAGTCTTTTCACACACAAAGGTATTGTCATAGCGAAGCATCCTAAAACATCTGAGTAGATTGCTACTCCTTTCTCCATTGCATCCAAGCCCTCCAAATCTTTTTTTTGGGTTGAACAGATACTGGTGTTGCTTGAGACACTAATTACCTATTTGTAGCACTTTCTTAGTTGTGTAAAATTAATAAAGGGGCTGAGAAAACTGGCATGCTATTAATAAGCTGGAAATGTTTGAAGTGCTGCTGAAATGAGAAGCTGGGATTTCATCCTGATGTACTGAACGCATTTTTATTCATGACAAGTGTTGTACACAGTCTAATCTTCTGTACTAGGTGTAACGCTAAGCAGTGGTACTCAGGTGTGCTGTAGAAAAGCATGTGGCTCTTAATTTAAAGTATACTGTGCCTTGTCTTGTGGCAACGTCGGATCCCGATCCAGTTTTGCTTTGTAAAGCGGAGCCGTGCACAGTGGGATACCACATCCGGTTGTGCATGTAATGCGGAGCAGAGAACAGGTGTTGTCATCTCAGATTGTTCTTGATGTATAGTTGAGGAGTACTGAGGAGATTTATTCTGGAGGAGCGTTGAAGTGATGTACCCCGGAGGAGCGCGGAGGCGCTGTACCACGGAGGAGCGCGGAGGCAATGCTGCAGGAAGGGTGCTTACTGTGAAGCAGTGTATTACAAGAAACAGTGGTCCCTACCAAAAGAACATAAAGTAATGGACACAGAACTACCTTTAGAACTGTGTTGGTATACATCCAAATGGAAAACAATGTGTTTATTGAACAACCAATAAAAAAAAGCAGGAACACAGTATAAACAAAGTACAGTGGGTAAAAAAAGGGGGTTGGAAATCAACAGATTTCCAAACCTCAGGCATTTGCATCCAAGGTGACTTTCAAGGCTTGATACATATTTACAACAGTCACAATGTAAAGAACATCTTGTGCTCCACACAAATCCTAATGAGCCAATTGGAGTCAAGGTGTGGGTGTTGACGACGTTTCGATCCCAACTAAGGTAAGGGGATCATCATCATCATCATCAGGACAGAGATGTATATGCCTGAGAGAGAGCCTGTATAAGGCAAAGAATTATGCAAAGGTGGGGGACAAGGGGGAGGAGGGGGGAGAAAGGAGATGAGAAGAAAAAAAAGAGAAGAGAACAAGTTAAAAGGGGGCGGGAGGGTAATGAACAATATAACCAGGAAAGTAGTGCATAAACTTCTGAGATTCAAAAAGGGATTTATCTAGTCTGCAGTGGAATTCCAGCCAATTGAATTGTATTCCCGTGAAAATAAAACGAGTCTACTGTACGCAGTGCGAAACAGGCCAGGTGCAATCGGCGGTAAAGTGAGCAGTGAAAGCACTGGACAGTTGGTGTGAACAAACTGTATTTTGAGTCCATGCAGAGTGAGCGGGTGGTGCGCATCTCTGGGCTACATGTGGTAAATAGTGGCAAGGTCTCTGTCCTAATGGTTGAAATAGTGGGAGATTGAGAGCTAACCTGAGAGTTACACAGTGGGGGGTTGGGGGAGAGCGTGTAAGAAGGACTTCCGTGTAGTTTTCAATCTGCAAAAAATAGGGAGTCATAAGCAAGTGCCGTAGAGGTGGAGTGTGAGAATACTGCAATTAGTACTTACAATCATCAATTAACGCCGAGCATGGAAGAATGCAGAAGGGCCGAGTAACTATGTACTGCCCATCATCCCCTGGAGAACCCAAGGTTCAGTACCAGATGAAGTGAATGGAAACAGTGGTACAAAGCAGATGCCATGTTCAACTGTGCTCGATGTGAAGTGTAGAGTGCACAACGATGCAAGGTCCAGTTGATGTGGAGCAGTGCACATGTGATGCCAGGATTGATTGTGGTTGATGTGAAAGGGAGCATTGCTCATATGAATGCAGGACTGATTGTGGTTGATGGGAAAGGGAGCAGGGCATATGTGATGGCAGGTCTGATTGTGGTTGATGTGAAAGGGAGCAGGGCATATGTGATGGCAGGTCTGATTTTGCAGCATGAATCCTTTTCTGGATTCACATGCTGTGCATCATTCCGCCATATAGTGGTTGGGTCCTGAATAGTCTGTTTTTTTTGTTTTTTTTGTGCTTTGGCCGTAGTCGACCACCATTTGGTGCCATGTCCGTCTCCTGCGTAACGTCGGCGCCCCGGAGGTTGTTGTGCGTACTAGCCATCTTCAGATTCTTTTTTCAGCCTTTGGGTCTGGAAGCAAGAGGGGAAGCTCCGAAGAATATCTGAAAATTCCCGAAAGAACTCTAGATTTGAACAAAAGGTTACATTGGACATCGACTACGCGACCGAAGAACACAACAGGCCTCCGGAGACGAGGTCTTCGATACTGAACACCTCCATGACGCGACTATGCATACTTCGACAAATGGCGAGATAGGGGCAATGGAAAATACCCCCTTCAAATTCTGCCCCAAGTGCCACCACAAATTCGCCCAACGCGATCCACCCGACGTGTGCAACTTCTGTCTACCCAAGGATCACAAGGATTGCGTTGCCTGCGCGTTGTTCCTGTCTAAGACTCTCACGGCACGCCGAAAGCAAGGAGAGGGCCACTACGCAAAAATGTCCCAAGGACAGAAGAAACCTTCTTCCTTGGGTCTCTCCAGCGACAATGAGGACTAAGGGGCCCCAGCAAAGTCGAAGCACGAAGGATCGGACGTCAAAATTCTCGGAGACACCAAGAATGATCGCACAAAGAAAAGGATGGTAAAAGACTCTGAGAAAAAGACGGACAAGGTAAGACACTCACAACTGTCGGAACTGAAGGGCCACAAGAAAAAGACACAGCCTAAGGCAGCCCGGACGCCGAAGGAAGAAGCGAGCGAAGGTCAGCTGCGATTCAAAGAACCCCACGGAACCTTGCCGAAGGACTCAGCCGAGGGAAGATCACATAAGGCGTCTAAACCGAGGGTCGAGCACAAACCTGCGAAGGGAACTACGCCGACCTCAAAAACTGAGTCTACCACTCCAAAGAAGAGAATCTCCGGTCACCAACGCCGATAGAGCCCTCTAGTTCGAAAGAAAGAAAAAATGCCTCGAGGCAGAAATGGCGTCCCTCCTCCAAAAGAAGGAGTTCGAAGCGCTCAAGGGATTCCGTATCCCCGCGGTTCCCACAGCCGAAACCGAAAATGTTGACGCCGCAGTCACAGAGGACGCCGAAGAGGAAGAAGAAATCCTCGAATCTCAACAAACCCCCGAACCACGCGCCGAGGACGTTGAAGAATACATCGACACCCCAGAGGACGAAGACGCCTCTGAGACTTTCGAGGATCAATGGAACGACCTCGACACGGAAAGCCCAGAAGAGGAGGTATGCTGCCTGTCCCTTGGAAGGCATCGCCTCCAGATGACATCGCCTTCTATAACAGCCTAGTGAAGAGAGCAGCTGATTGTTTCGGGGTCGTCCTCGAAGAGAAGGATGAAACATGCTTCCTCTTAGAGAGATTAGACCCTGCCAACAAGGGCACACAGTATCTTCCCATGCTACCAAGCTTCCTGGACCAAGGCAAGGAGGCCTTCAAGGAGCCAGCCTCAGTCAAAGGTGTGACACCAAGGGTTGAGAAGAAGTATAAACCCTCCTCCAAAGACCCTAAGTATATACAGGGAAATGCTGTGCCAGATTCTATTATTGTCATCACAGCAAGGAAGAGGGGAAACTCCCTCTCCAACACTGGCCCACCTCCAGAAAAGGAGAGCAAAAGAGTGGACATGGTAGGCAGGAAAATAGAGAAGGAGGCAGCGACACAATGGCGCTTCGCAAATTCAGACGCCCTGTTAAACAGATATGGTCACCAGCAATGGGAAGAAATCGAGGAACTCGCCAACAAATTCCCAGAAGAGGACACGAAAAGGGCAAAATCAATTGTCCAGGAAGGCAAAAATATTGCAAATACATGCCTAAAGTCAGCACTCGACGCAGCAGACACGGCCAGCAGACGAATGTGCACAGGTACCACACTAAGGAGACATGCTTGGCTATGAATATCCAGTTTTAAACAGGCGGTGGAGACCTCCATTATTGACAGACCATTTACAGGGGACGCCCTGTTTGGGAAAGAAGTCGACGAATCCCTCTGACAAATAAAGGACAACGAAACTGCAAGAAGAGCTATGGGCACCCTGCAACAAAGAGGCGCTTTCAAATGAGGAGGGTTTAGCGGAAGGAAACCCACAGGAAGAGGAACCTTCTTGCAAGGGCAACAAATGCCTCATCCACAACAAAAGACAGCTTGGCAGTTCGGGCTGGACTGTTCCCATGAGGCACAGGGTCAAGACTGATTTGCAGATGGCTGGGTTCAAACTGGAATGGCATGGTGAGCAAAAAAACGATGGATTTAGGCCCAGATCTCTGTACTGGGGTGAATGTATGACATTGTTCTGCATTCTGTCCATCAACTGTTGTTTTTGCATCATCCACAACAAGGCCAAGGACACGGGCAACAGTCAAGCCAGCAAACAGGATATCAAAACTGGCAACAGCCAAAGCAGTCCTTTCGAGGAAGGGGAAGAGGCAGAGGCCAGCCCTCCAGAGGAAGAGGAGCTGGATCAAATTGACTCCTGCACAAAAAAGGACCCACACACAACACCAGTGGGGGGCAGGATAGCACAATACCTGCGACATTGGCAAAATATCACTACAGACAATTGGATATTAAATTTGATAAAATAAGAGTATTGCATAGAGCTGACAGACACCTCCAGCAAACCCTCCAAAAACAAAAAAGTACCTCAAATCAGAAATCGCACAATTGAGATCAGGAATCTAAGAGCTCCTTCAAAAGCAAGCGATAAAAACCGTACCAAAGGAAGGCCATTTCAAGGGCAACTACTCACCATACTTCCTAGTTCCCAAGCAAGACCTTACACTAATGCCTATCCTAGACCTAAGGTTCATAAACAAGTTCATTCTGACACAACGTTTCAAAATGACTACACTTCAAGAAATAAGACCGCAAATCCAAAAAGGAGATTACATGGCAACATAGACCTCAAAAATGCCTGTTTGCACATCCCCATGAACAAAAGCCACAGAAAGTATCTCGGATTCCTACACGAAGGAACACACTACCAGTTCAAGGTAGTACCTTTCGTAATAAAATAAGCGCCACGTGTCTTCACCAAGTGCCTAGCCGCAGTTGCAGCACACCTACGAAAGGAGGGAATACACGTCTACCCGTATCTAGACGACTGGCTGATAAGAGCAAATACAAAACAAAAATGTCGCAGCCATGTTCGAACAGTAATCCTCTCACTCCAAAAACTAGGATTCTCAAATCACAAGAAGTCATCCACAACCCCAGAACAAGAAAAAACCTTCTTGGGTGGAAGACTCAACTCGGAACTCGCATGAGCTTATCCAACGCAAAACAGGATATAAGCCATCAGACAGGAAACTTCACTTTACCAGAGGGGTCAATCTCTGACAGTGAAGGGAGTCATGAAACTCATGGGCATGATGGCATCGTGCATCCCACTCATTCCTCATGCCCGCCTCCATATGCGACCCTTTCAGGAATGGGTTTCCAACAGTTGGCCACAGGGAGTTGGGAGGATCTAGTGGTTATTACGCAGAAACTGCAAGCAGAAATACAATGGTGGGCATCCAGGAACATAGCACTAGGCAGACCTTTCAAAAGCCCAGCTCCCTCTACAACAATCACAACAGACGCTTCCAACAACGGGTGGGGGAGCGCACCTCGGCCAACTGAAAATACGAGGCCAGTGGAACGACCTCGACTCCATAAAACACATCAATTACCTGGAGATGAAAACAGTCCTCCTAGCACTGAAGGCGTTCCAGAAGCACATTGGCAAGAAGACTGTCTTGATTCAAACAGACCCTACCACCACAATGTTCTACCTCAACAAGCAGGGAGATACGAAGTCATTCCCACTCAGCAAGCTAGCACAACAGATGTGGAGATGGGCAATTTCACAAGGAATCAATCTGCAGACAATACACCCACCAGGAATATACAACACAACAGCAGATCAACTGAGCAGGCAGAACAACTGTTCCCACGAGTTGGAATTGAAACACAAGACAATACAATACATCTTCAAACTCTGGGGAACCCCAGAGATAGACCTGTTTGCGACAATACAGAACAAGAAATGCCAGTTAATAGCCTCCAGGTTTCATCACCACCTGTCAAAAGGGAATGCCTTGTCACTACATTGGTCAATGACATTTGCATACGCTTTTCCACCGATACCCCTAATCCAAAGAGTCCTAGAAAAAGCAAGACAACCAGGGAAAAACCTAATTCTCATTGCTCTACAATAGGCCAGACAAACATGGTACTCAAGTCTGCTAGAACTGTCCAAGGGACAAATAATCAGACTCAAAACGGACAAGGACCTACTAACAATGCAACAGGGCCAAATCTTCCACCCGGAGCCAGAGACACTACGCCTAGCAGCCTCGCACCTGAATACGTAGAGTTTGGTCACCTAAACTTGCCTCAGCGAACAATGGAAATTCTAAGAGAGGCAAGAAAACAAACCACAAGGCGATGCTATGCTGCAAAATGGAAGCGGTACACTACTTGGTGCTTAACAAACAACCTGATGGACTCAATCTCCACACAAGAAACGATGATCATATACCTAACACACATCCTAGACAGTCACATCAACTACTCGAGCCTGAAAGTACACCTAGCAGCTATCGTAGCCTACACCAGGGGAAAATCATGCAAAAGCTTCTTCAGAAGACCTGTCATAAAGAGATTCCTAGAGGGATCTAAAAGAATTGCACCCCCAAGGACATCTCCAGCCCCCATGTGGAGTCTAAATAGAGTCCTCACGCAACTTATGACAGAACCATTTGAGCCCAGGCACAAAGTAGTCCTCAAACGCATCATGTTAAAAACAGCTTTTCTAATAGCTGTTACTTCCTTACGAAGAGTAAGTGAGCTACAAGCATTAACCATAGAAGAACCATACATTCATATCCATAAAGACAAAGTTATCTTGAGAACGAATCCTCAATTCTTACCAAAGGTTGTGTCCGAGTATCACTTGAATCAAAGCATTCTCCTGCCAGTCTTCTTGAAAGACCTGCAAAAAAAAATGGGAAAAGAGCCTCCATACCCTGCATGTAAGGAGGGCTTTACTGTACTAGCTTCAGAAAACCGAACAAGCTCGCAAACAGCTGTTTGTTGCTTATTCGTATACCAAGTCAGGGCGTCCTGTCACAAAGGCAACAATTGGACGATGGATAGTCCAGACCATCCAACTATGCTATGCCACTGCAGAAAAAACCCTAAGCCTACGGCCAAAAGCTCACTCAACTAGGAAGAAAGGAGCAACTCTAGCATTCATAGCTAATGTGCCTAGAGACACTATAAGTGCTGCAGCAACATGTTCATCCCCACACACTTTCACTAAGCATTACTGTGTGGACATACAAATGAATAAGGAAGCACAAGTAGGACAAAAGGTACTTCAACACCTGTTCGCAAAGTCTTCCTCTTACCACAGCCTCCCCAAGAAAGGAGAAACTGCTACATAATCTGATGCACAGCATGTGAATCCAGAAAAGGATTCACGCTGCAAAACGAAATGGTTACTTACCAGTAGGAGTAGTTTTGCAGCTGGAAGAGTTTTCTGGATTCATATGCGACCCACCCGGCCTCCCCTACAAGGAATACGAGCAGGTGGGGAACTAGAACTAACCATTTCACTAAAGTACCATCAAAAAGACTATAAGACTGCAACACAGAAAAAAGAATCTGAAGATGGCTACTACGCACAACAACCTCTGAGGCGCATTCTGATGTCACACAGGGGACGGACCTGGCACCAAATGGTGGTCGACGCCCAAAACACAAAAAGAAAACCAAGACTATTCCGGACCTAACCACTAGATGGTGGAATGATGCACAGCATGTGAATCCAGACAACTCTTCAAGCTGCAAAACTACTCCTACTGGTAAGTAACCATTTCGTTGTGGTTGATGTGAAAGGGAGCAGGGCATATGTTATGTTGGAGAGATTTGTAAAGCGCAACGGTTACCCTAGGGTGTCCTGGCGCTAGCTACAGTCCTCCCAGTGATTTATAAATCAAACAGCCACGTTTTAGGGCCTTCCTGAAAGCTAATAGATCAGTAGCATTCCTCGGATGAAAAGGGAGGTTATTCCAAGCCTTTGCCGCAAAAGCAACAAAACTTCTGCCTGTCTATGTGATGGCAGGTCCGATTGTGGTTGATGTGCAAGGAAGCAGGGCATATGTGATGTCAGCTCCGATTGTGATTGATGTGAACGGGAGCAGGGCATATGTGATGGCAGGTCTGATTGTGGTTGATGTGAAAGGGAGCAGGTCATATGTGATGGAAGGTCTGATTAGGGTTTATGTGAAAGGGAGCAGGGCATATGTGATGGGCAGATCTGATTGTGGTTGATGTGAAAGGGAGCAGGGCATATGTGATGGGCAGGTCTGATTGTGGTTGATGTGAAAGGGAGCAGGGCATATGTGATGGCAGGTCCCATTGTGGTTATTGTGAAAGGGAGCAGGGAATATGTTACGTCCGTTCCGATTGTGGTTGATGTGCAGTGGAGCCGCCCGGAGGTAATGTCAGGTGAGATTATGCTCTGAAATCGAGCGGTGGACAGGTGGTGTCGGGTCTGATTGTGCTCTATGTGAAGTGGAGCAGTGCACATGTTATGTGTATTTGTATAGTGCACAATTCACCTGGGAGGGTGACCTGGCTCTGAAGCAGGATCAGTATGGGCTGAGCCAGGGTCGGGCTAGGTAAAGAGCCAGACCTTAAGTTTCTTGCAGAATTCAACAACTTATGAGGTGGCTGATCGTTCCAGGCTTCAGGAGTTGGGTAGGAGAAAACACGCCCACTGGCTCTGGTTTTGTGTAAGGGGGTAGAGGGAGCGAGTCGGAGTCCAGCTGGGCAGAGGTGTTTGTGGAAGTTTAGGCCGAGGTTGAGGTATGTGGGACCAAGTCTGGTTGTGATCGATGTGAAATGGAGCGGTGCCCAGGTGATGCCAGGCACCATTGTTGTTGATGTGAAAGGGAGCGGTGCACAGGTGAAGCTAGGCCAGATTATGCTTTGTAATGGAGCAGTGCACATGTGATGCCAGGTCTGATTGTGACTGAGAAAGGGAGCGGTGCTCACGTGGTGGCAGGTCCGATTGTGTTTGATGTTCAAGGGAGTGGTGTACAGTTGATGTTAGAGGGAGTGATATACACATGAAGGTAGGTCTGATGGTGGTTGATGTTTAGAGGGAGGGCTCACACGTGGTGACAGGCCTGATTGTGGTTCATGTTAGAGGGAGCGGTGCGCACATGGTGGCAGATCCAATTGTAGTTATTGGAGGGAGTGTTGCACTGGTGATGTTTGAGGGAAACTTCACACTTGGTGGCAGGTCGGATTGTGTTTGATGCTAGAGGGAGTGGTGCACAGTTGATGTTGGGGAGGGCAGTCACACATGGTGGTAGGTCAGATTGTGGTTAATGTTGGAGGTAGCGGTGCACACATGGTGGCAGGTCCAATTGTAGTTGATGTTGGAGGGGGTGGTGCACAGTTCATGTTAGAGGGAGTGATGCACACGTGAAGGCAGGTCTGATTGTGGTTGATAGAGGGAGCAATGCACACATGGTGGCAGGTTCAATCGTAGTTTTTGTTAGAGGGAGCGGTGTACAGTTGATAGAGGGAGCAGTCGCACGTGGTGGATGTCCTATTGTGGTTGATGTTAGCGGGAACATTTTACACTTGACAGGTTCGATTGTGGTTGATGTTAGAGGGAGTTGTGCACATGTGGTAGCAGGTCCAATTGTAGTTTATTAGAGGGAGCAGTGCACAGTTGACGTTGGAAGGAGTGATGCACACGTGAAGGCAGGTATGATTCTGGTTTGTTAGAATGAGTGATGCACATGTGATGGCCGGTCCGATTATGGTTCATGTTGGAAGGAGCAGTGCACAGTTGATGTTGGCGAGAGCAATCGCACATGGTGGCAGGTCCGATTGTGGTTGATATTAGAGTGAGCGTTGCACAGTTTAAGGCAGGTCTGAATGTGGTTCATGTTAGAGGAAGCGGTCACACGTGGTGACAGGCCTGATTGTGGTTCCTGTTAGAGGGAGTGGTGGCAGGCCCAGTTGTAGTTGATAGAGAGTGGTGCACAGTTGATGTTAAAAGGAGCAGTCGCACATGGTGGCGGGTCCGATTGTGGTAGATGTTAGCGGGAACAGTGCACATGTGGTGACCGGTCCGATTGTGGTTGATGTTAGCGGGAGCATTGCACACTTGACAGGTCTGATTGTGGTTCATGTTAGAGGAAGCGGTCGCACGTCGTGGCAGGTCTGATTGTGGTCGATGTTAAAGGGAGTGGTGCACAGTTGATGTTAGAGGGAGCAGTCCCACATGGTGGCAGTTCCGATTGTGGCTGCTGTTAGAAAGAGCGGTGCACAAGTGGTGGCAGATCCAATTTTGGCTCGTTAGAGGGAGCGATGCACATTTGGTAGCAGGTCCAATTGTGCTTGTTGTTAGAGGGAGTGGTGCACAGTTGATGTTGGAGAGAACAGTTTCACATGGGTAGTAGGTCTGATTGTGATTGATGTTAGAGGGAGTGGTGCACACGTGAAGGTAGGTCTGATTGTGGTTCGTTAGCAGAAGCGGTCACACGTGGTGGCAGGCCTGATTGTGGTTCAATCAGGGTTGGGTTAGTAAAGCGCAACTACTCACCCTTGAGGGTCTCAAGGCGCTGGGGGGGAGGGCTTATCCTTCCTGAACTGGGGCAATGTGAGAGATTGGTGGAGGGGTAGTGTGTTCCAGGCTTTGGCTGCAAGGTAGGAGAAGGACTTTCCTCCGTTCTAGTCTTGCTGATACGTGGGGCAGTGGCCAGTGAGAGCTGGGCTGATAGGTGTCTTTTGGGTGCGTGGAAGGAGAGGCGGCTATTCAGGTATGCGGGGTCCGGTATTGTGAAGGGCCTTGTATCTGTCGGTGAGGAGTGTTAAGGTTATTCTTCTTTCGACTGGAAGCCAGTGGAGTTCACGGAGTTTCAGGCAGCTGTTTTTTATCCAGGTGGTGACTGCTTTCATCCTTTCTTGGAATTTGTCTGGTGATGTTGGGTTCGTTGGTGAGGGAGAGGATCAGCCTTGGGTCATCGGTGTATGAGATGATGTTGAGCCCATGGATCCTGACTGTCGTTGCAGGTGGGTGGGGGGGAATGTAGACGTTGAAGAGGGTGGGGCTGAGGGAGGAGCCCTGGGACACTCCACAGTTAGTCTCTGTTGGTTCCGAGAGGTAGGGAGGGAGTCTGACCCGCTGAGTCCTGTCTGTGAGGAAGGAGCAGATCCAGTCAAGGGCCTTTCCGCGGATGCAGGCGTCATGGAGTCTGGTGGCTAGGGTGCGGTGGGAGATTGTGTTGAATACAGCTGAGAGGTCCAGAAGGATAAGGGCTGCTGTTTCGCCCTGGTCGCGGAGTAAGCGGATGTCGCCGATGGCGGCGAATAGGGCGGTCTCGGTGCTGTGATTGCTGCGGAATCTGGATTGGGAGACGTTCAGGACGTTGTTGGCTTTGATGAAGTTTGCTAGCTAGGTGTTGACTACCTTTTCGATGACCTTGGCTGCGAAGGGAAGCAGGGAGATAGGCCTGAAGTTCTTGAGATGCGTCGTGTCCGCAGAGGGTTTCTTTAGGAGGGGGTTGACTTTGGTGGGTTTCCAGCCTTTGGGGAAGGTGGCAGTCTCGAAGGAGTAGTTGATCGTCCGATGTAGTTCTGGTGCAATGGACGAGGCGGCTCTGTGGAAGATGTGGTGTGGGTGTGGGTAGGGGTCTGAGGGTGCTCTGGAGTGGATGCTTTTCATGATCTTCAAGGTGCTTTCTGTTGTGAGCGGGATTTATTTGAGACGGGCCTGTTGGGTGGCAGCGCATGAGGGGGGAGCTGGAGCAGTGAGGTCGTCTTGGTTGTCGAAGTTGTCGATCATCTTGATCTTGTGGTGGGAGAAGGTGCTCAGTCTGTTGCAGAGGTCTTGGGAGGGTGGGACATCTGTTTCGCTGCAGGGTTTGGCGAATTCCTTGATGATGAAGAGTTTTTTGGTGTTGTGTGCGTCGGTGAAGATTTTGTCTTGGAGGCATTTCTTCCTCTTGGATTTGATGAGTTGGTGGTGTGCGGTGGTGGCTGCTTGTAGGCGGCGCATGTTTCCGGGATTATTTTGTGCTTCCATGTCTTTTCGAGTCGTCTGCAGGAGTGTCTGGATTCTTGGAGTGCAAGGGTGAGCCAGCTTGCTTTCTTGATGTCTTTCGGTGGCTTTCTTGAGGGAGGCGAGTGTGTCAGTGCAGTCTGTGATCCAGCGGTGGAGGTTGCGTGCTGCAGTGTTTGCGTCTGACTTAGTCTGTGGTGGGGTGCTGACGAGGGCGAGGTGAGCTGGTCTTCGGTGACTTTGTTTCAGCTTCTGCCTGGGAGATGGTGGGTGTGCTTGTGTACGGTGGGTTTTTTGATGGAGAAGTGGATGCAGTGGTGGTCTGTCCAGAGGAGTTCCGTGGTGTGCTGTAGGAGATGCTGTTTCCTCCGGTGAAGACTGGGTTGAGTGTGTGTCCTGCTGTGTGCGTGTGGGCGGTGACTAGTTGTTTCAGTTCTATGTTGGCGAGGTTCTCTGTGAGGGGGGAGTCGTGGTTATTCAGCTGGAAGTTTAGGTCTCCGAGAAGGATGTAGTCTATGGATGCAAGGGCGTGGTGTGCGATTAAGTCGATGATGGCGTCGGTAAAGGTAGCGTGGGGCGTTGGAGCCCTGTAGATGAGGGATCCGTGGAGAGTCTTTTTGGGTTTTGCCTAGATCTGGAAGTGGAGGTGCTCAATGAGGGTTGTTTGTCGTCCAGGAGGATTGTCATGCGGAGGGTGCTTTTGTGAAGGACTGCGATGCCTCCTCCTGGACAGATGTGGCGGTCCTTGCGCAAGATCTTGTATCTGTCGGGAATGGCAGTGGCGATGTCTGGTGCAGAGTTGCCGATGGTCCAGGTTTCCGTGAGGAAGGCAACGTCGCGCGAGTAGGTGTTGAGGAGGACCCAGATTTCTCTGGCGTGCTTGTGTAGGGAACGTACGTTG
This sequence comes from Calotriton arnoldi, assembly GCA_963921515.1. Lineage (NCBI taxonomy): Eukaryota > Metazoa > Chordata > Amphibia > Caudata > Salamandridae > Calotriton > Calotriton arnoldi. The sequence goes on along the minus strand of CAWUFW010001323.1, from coordinate 1,199,321 downwards.
AGGAGGATGAAGTTGAGTGGTTGGGGAGCGGTGATGTTCGGTAGGTTGGGAGATGCTGCTGGGGTACGGAGGTGGGTGAAGGTGCGGCGGCAGTGTAGACAGGAGAGAGACCATGGGTGGTGTTTGGCGTCGTGAGCTGGCAGTTGCATCCGGGGTTGAGATCGAGTAGGGTGCTGGAGGTGTGGCGGGTCAGAGGACCAGGGTCCCAAGCGCTAGTCGCGGTCGGGGCGCAGACGGGCTTGCCTTTGGCGCGGCTGCCCTTCAGTAGGGATCGGGGAGGGTGAGTCAGCTGGGAGGCGGGAAGGACACACTGGAGGGGCCACGGGGGCAGCAGTTTCCCGCCTGAGTCGGGTCTATGGGAACATTAAAGGCCGATGCTTCCCCCGGTCCTCTCGCTGAAGGCTGGCTGTCTTTACATCCTCAGATGGCGTGAAGCCTCAGGCCTTTCTTCAGAGGCTGGGCGCCCTCTGCCACGTGTCACCTCTGCAGATGGAGTTGTTGGAGGCTGATTTAGAGTAAGTGCAGTGTGTTACCATGCGGCGCATGATTCTCTGAAACCGCTCCTCCCAAAGAGATGAACTCTGCCCTTTGCCACACCTCTCTTTTGCCAGGCATGTTGCTCATAGAGGCCATTTCTGCTAATTGAGCATATTTAATTTTGCAAGTGTTACAGATTCGCTGATCGGAATCAGATGAACGTCCGGTTCATTCTCTAGAAGGGTTTGCGCCAGTTCATGTAAAGTAGTTTGTGTGTTAATTTGGCATTGCTCCAGGGTAAACTAAATAAAAAGATTGCAATGTTCACTGTGACGGCAGTGCTCGGAGAACCTTCCCGGTGGGGCCCGGTGTCCTTTTATATGTGTGTTTTCTTGTTCCCTGTTCATTCTCGTCCCCACACCCCCAAAAACATGCTCCTGGAAACACTGCTCCTAAACTATTTGTCGCTCTCTGTTCGCCTGGACTGTTTGGGTAATGCATGGTGTAGTGGTAGAGCAGTGCACGGAGACCCAGGAGGTAGATTTTGTGGAGGCCGGGCATTGTGGGAGTGAGAGCAGCTTAGGGCTTCAGCCCTGCCTTTACTCCCAACCCTCCTGTCTCTGGGCGTAGATGTCTGCATTTACCCGCTAACCTCTTGGGTACAAGTCCGGTCAAGCAGCACTTCTGATCCCGTATGACCTTGGTTCGACCTTGGAACAGCTTGAAGTTTCTTTTGGATCCCAAACTGTTTGCTGCCAGAGACGACCTTAGTCACAGAAGTGCTTCAAGCTGTGGTCGAGATGGCACGCGAGACGCACACGCTCATTTGTTTTCTGTAGAGGTGCACCTTATAAACTCCTTTTAGTATCTCAGAGCTGGAGTCTAGACTCATTTTATTGTATGCTTGTAAATGACCTAATATTCCCTCATTTTCAGCATACGTTTTTGATATTTTTCCACATTTTTAAACTGTTTGTGGAATCTTGAATGTTCTCCCATATACTTGAGTTGGCGAGGCATTCTGATTCCTCCTTCGAAGTCCCAGGTCTGAAATAGATGCGAGTGTTCTATTTTAGGATTGCCAGCATAGCTAGGGCATACCTGTTCCTTGCTTGTCTGTGGTTGGAGAATATTTCCATTTTAAAGACGCACCTATGCCACGCAGGAGATGAAAAAAATGTAGTAAGTAAGAACGAGCAGGTGCTCCAGCACAAGCCGGTGCAGTTCAATCCAGGAAGACATAAGGCCTACTTCACTAATTCTGCAAGGATGCAGATGGTGCTTGTTTGCCAAGGAAGGGCCAGCAGTGCTCCTTCCACTGATTACGTTTGTAATATTGGATCCCGTTTGGATACCATGGAAAATTGGCATGTATCTGGTCCTATGTTGGACACCCCGATTTAAACACGACCATAGCACTTCAGGCTTTGGGACTGGCACGATTACCAGCTATCACATGCCCTAAACATTTCAGGTTTTGGGATTGGAGGATTGCCGGATATTACATACCACAAACATTTCAGGTTTTAGGATTGGAACTATTACCAGCTATCACATGCCCTAAACCGTGCAGGTTTTGGGATTGGAACTTTTTCCCAGAATACCAGTAGGAACACCAGTGACTTTGAAAGCAGCTTGGTGAGCAGCGAGTATTGCTCTCCTTTGTTCACTCTGTCTGGCCCTAAAATCTATACTCAGTCCTAACACCAGTGGCGGCTGGTATTAAGGGGCGTAGGGGGCGTTGCCCTACCTACCAGCATCGGGGAAAACTAAAGGGAGAGAATGAACACCATGGAGCAGTTTTAGAAGTGCTCACTGCTTGGTGCTCCCCCGTGAAACTATGTAAAATGAAAATCTTTTTTTTGTGCTCGTCCCGAAGAGTCTTCCTGCGCATGTGCAAAGCTTGGCGAGGACTATTCCTCGCCCTCGAGGCACAAGCGAGGAGGCGGGTGAGTGGTGACATCAGCCTTGTGGGAGTGGCCGCATAAAGCGGCAGTAAATGGATTTCAAATGGGGCGCTAAGGAATTGGCCCAGGGCGCGGTCAGTGGAGCGCCATTCAGGATAATGGGAAGGGGCAGGGCTGGCGCACAGTGCAGGGGGTGGTAACAATTGCAGCACTCCTTTCGCCTCCGTGAATTAGGCTTCCTAATTGGGTAAGGCCGATGCGACCTTAGGGGAGTGGCTATGCAAGTTTGGCAGCTCCTATTTCCGGGACACAGTTGCTGGAAAAGAAAGGCGCCTGCAGCCGTGGTTTCAAACGAGCGCGCAGCAGGTTGGTTTACTTTTATCAAGTTACCGAGAGCTGAATTGGGGCTCGGGGGCTGCCATTAATGATAACAAATGTACGGTGGAGTCTTCCTGCTTGATTATTTGTGGTGACCTTTAGCACAGCCGATATCACAAGCCGGGGCTAGTTTGCAAGACACAAGAAGGAATAAAAAAAAAGGTTGTTGCGCAAGCGATCAGAATAATGCCTTTGTTTCCCTCAGTAATGAGGCTACAGCCTTCGCGCCCCCTCCTTTAACGTCCCACATTTACCCCAATAGTGAATCTTTACAGCTCCCACTGGATGCTGCATTATGTTTTAATCTTCCACCTCCCCAACCCGAGCTAGGTGTTCTGGAACCCAGCACGACTTGCCTCCCTCCCCGAGCTGGATATTTTATTTTCTATGCCCCTGGTGAAACATTAGCCGTAAGAAGACGAGGGCCAGGGCGAGGTGGCGGCCTGACTATAATTCATTAAATTGGATAGATACATGGAGGCCCAGAACTGCAAAACACAAGGACGCATCCAAAACCTCTTTTCTTGTATTATTATGCACGTAGACACACTTTGGAAAGTATCCTGAGTTATTCGTAGCTAAACTAGCGGAAAATAAGAGGTTGGCCAATTTATTTATTGATATGTTTGCTGCACCGGCGGTATTGCATTCTTTGATTAGAAGGAGTCATATGAGAACATTTGTGTGCAGAAGGTGTAGGGACGGGAGGTGCAGGGGCGAAACTCACTCAGGGGAAAAATAGGGAAAACGGAGACAGTGACCGTAACGGAATCTTAAGCACCAGAACACGGATTGTGGGGAGGGATACATCTGATACACTCATCCAACACCTCCCCTGCTGCGTGTCTCTAAACTTTTAATTCCCTCCCACCGTAGGAACGGATGCTACTTCCTGTGCACTTTTCCACTTAGGACTGCCCACACTGCACTGGTCAGGACTGGATGTGTAGGGAGAGAGGAGGGTGGAGGAAGATGTAGGAGCAGTTGATTGTTCTGAGTATATTTTAAAAAGGACAGATAGACTACTATTGTGATACTATATATACGCACATCCTGCACCTCACTTGCTGCATGTCTGCAAACCTTGCCCTGACCTGTATCCTGTGGACTCCCTGCACCACCCTCGTCAGAACTGGGCATATTTGGAGATGGTTGCCAGTGGGCCCCACTGGCAATTATTTTAGGGTACCGGGACTCTTTAGGAACCTCCTATGTGCGATAGGCCCCTTGTCTTCATGATGGATTGCGCACTTGTCACTCTCTTCCAGACACCCTCATATTGTTGTCTAACACTAAAACAATAGCAGATTTTCCGTCAATCGTGACATCAGCGGGGGGAGACAGTTGCCAGCCGCTCTGCTTGGAAAGAAAACAAGCTTTGTTTTTTTTTTTGCCACCACCACGAGCCTTAATTACCAATTTTAGTCTGAAACAGCAGCTTTCCCAGCAAGGCAATCTGATTAGCGTCCACTCACTCAGCACTGGCCGGGCTGTGGGCTGGGTCCTAAGTGGATAATGCCTGGGCACAGCCTGTTCGCCCCGGACCGGGGGAGCGCTGCCGGGCATAGCACTCCTGCCTGGGCGGTGTGCTGCACGTCCCGGTCTTTTGTGCCCGAGGCGCATGTAGGAAGCGTGCGCCGTCAGCCGAGGCAGAGAGAGCTGGTGTGCCATAGTACCGTCGGCGCAGAAGGGCCGTGCACTCTCTGCTGCACGCAGGGGCCGTGTGCGCCCCTGCTCCTGCAGTGCACACAGATGGGCACTGGTGTCCGCTGCTCCTGGAGGCACAGGGAGATAGTGCCCGCTTCTTCCGATGCGTCGTTCCGTCGCGTGATGCACCTCTGAGAAGCATACACACTGAGTGCCAGCACTGGGCCTAGCTTCAAAAACATAACGATAGAAATGTTTCTGACGCTAGGCCCTGCTGGCACACAGCGTGTATATTGCTCAGAGGTGCATGGCACTGGCAGGGCCTAGCTTCAGAAACATTTCTATCTACATGTTATGACATCCCTTTATTAATGTAATAACTGCACTTTCACAATTGCTTTATTAACCTTCTTGCTTCTCAAATTTGCTTGAAAATGCACCATTTACCCACCCTACCCCCCCCCCCACCCCCCCCCCCCGAACCCCGCTTATGGTGTTCGGGCTCGCTGCGCTCGCTCGCCGCGGTGCACTTCGACAAAGTTTACGCCTCACCACTTTCAAATGTCACCAGCCACCACTGCCTAACAAATGAGCAGATCCTAACACTTCTGTCAGGTACATCTAATACTGCAAGGGGCTGAATAGTGTCTCTTCCGTAACCAAGGATGATTGTTTCCCCCCCCCCCACCTCTAAAATTCGGTCTGCTGGTGACAGTCGTGTCCGAGTTGACTGTTGGAAGCATTTAGAAATAAACAGGCGCATACCCTTCATTCAATGATGGAAGTTGCACTGTCGCAATGAGCCCTAGTCCTGGGTGAAAATCCCAGTGTTGGGAACACTTCCCTTCATTTCTATTTGAGCGCAGATGCTACCTCTATCTGAACATTGTTAATCTGGAGATTTGCACATGTATAATTGATAAAACTGCTCATTAGCAGCTTTGAATGCCTGTTTTTTTGTGCTTGCCTCTGGAGGAAAAGATGCATTTATGCCAACTGCAGACATAAATTATGCAGTCGCTTCAAGAATAGGTCGCTTTCCTACTTTTCTATTAGTGTTGTCATTGCTATGTAAAGTGCCACAGCTGCAGCAAAATACAGCTTGATCCAAATCGGAAACATGCGTGCGCAGCTCTTTACAGGAATCTGGTGCCTAAACACAGATGTACAGAAGTCAGCAAGATGATCACAGGCAACCATTGCGCATGTTAAGTGCCAGAGCTCCTGCAGTCCTCCCTTTGGAGCCCTCTCCAGTCCTTGATGGTCCTTTCATGCCATTAAACCCTGAATCCACCCCTCTCCTTCATAGGCCATTTACTGCTGGCATTTCAGAGTGGGGAAATCGCCTCTCCGCTGAGCCTTAGGAACAGGAGACTAAGCCAGTGTTCTCGGGAAGATCTGACTTCCTGCTTTAATTACCAGGAAGATTAGTCGTTACAGAGAGGCTTTTTGGAGGCTGCTGGAAGATTGAACAATGTTGCCTTCTGGCTATGAGCAAACTTGCGCTTCTCCCAGCGAGACCATGTTCTCCATCTCGCCGAATAATGACAGCGTGTAGGCTCGCATAGCTAATTTCGTTGCTGAAATGAGATTATCATTTACACACTTCATTTCCATTCCGTAGTAGTGTGCCACGTGAGATTACAAACCGAAGACATTGTCCGAGTCTTCTAAAATCTGCCAGTGCTCTGAGCTGCGCTGTTCATGGCATTCCTCCTGACCCAGAAGTTCGCACTCCTTCAACCCTCAGGTCTACACTTTGCATTTGAAAAACTTTTTCAATTTTCCCTTTATTTTCTTACAGAGCAGTTTGTGGGTGAAGTTCTTCATCTGTTCAAAGGTAGTTGAAGTATGATGTGGCCAAACGTTGCCCTTGATGCGTGTAAAGTTGTGTTGCGTCCTGACCTCATAGTGTTTTTAGGGGTGACTGAACTCTTCTTTTTCCCAGCAGTCCTCCCCCCAATGCCAGGCTTACCTGATAAGGTGTACACCTTAGTCTATCCAAAGCATGTTGTGAAAAAGGAGTGGTTCAATCCTTTCTGTGCTTTTCTTGTGTATCTCCCCCATTCTTTACAGTCTCTATTACTGTTTTCGTCTTTACTTTTGTGCCACACGCATCCTCCAAAGGCATGAAACCTCTCTTCTAATAGATTGACATTTTAAGCTACTTTTGTCCTGACAATTATGCTGTTTTCGTGCAGCTGAGTATTCTCCTCTTAGTTAGTCCTTTAGGTCCCTGAGGAGGCTGAGGTCTGGAATTGTACATTTTCACAAGCGGAAGTTTTCTTTAAGGTAGTTGAGGGAGTATTTGTTGCAATTATAAGTGTTTCTGCTTGCCCAAGAGTATAGCTGACATTCTGTGTAAGATACGGTGGCGCTTGTGGAAACACAGCCCAAGCATCCTTCCAGCCTAACCCCTAGTTTTCTCTGTGCAGTGAGGTCCATGAAGGTTATGGTTTGCCACCCTCTCGCATTCTTCTGTCAGTAGTTTTTGTTTTTGTTTATGAGAATCACAGCTGACAGGCTTTATGTGCGACCTAATTGAGCGCCCATGAGGCCTAAACAGTCCACCTTCCAGTGTTAACCTAGTTGCTGTAAGGAATCCTTCACTCACCCTTGGTAACTTAGTTTGGACTTAGCATCAAAGCATCCCCAGTAAACAATATGCGATATGTATCTGACATCTAGTTAAGCAACAATAGAGTTCAAATATTAAAGGTCTGAGACTTGGGCCTTATCCTCCTCATAGTATTTCAGTGGCAAAAAGTTGGGAGTTTCCATCCATTAACAAGCATCATCAGTTTTTGTTGAATTCAATTTGTTAGATGGTGTACATCGTGTTTTCATGGAGTGTAGGCTTGACTTGTATGCCAGTGGTGGAGGACACGTTGAGGCAGAGCCTGGATGTTGGTGAACATGCTTCAGCATACTGCATTCCTACGATTACCATGTATAAAGTGAAAATTATTGGGAATAGGACATTGGATTAAGGACTCAGAATCTAAATGTAAGTATGGGTGATTTGAAATATCCATTTGGGCATGGTGTTGTCTGCTAGAGAGAAGTGAGGCAAACCTATTTAGGAGGGTGCCGGAGGTACTGATGCCAGTACTCTGCGGTCACCTGAGGTTAAGCAGGGCCTTATTGTTGACAATTTTAAAGGCTGCTGACCGGTTGATGACAAGCAGACGCTAGGTGTCATCTTTGTCTGTGATTCAGATTCCATTAGCCATAACATGTATGATTGCAGTCTCTCTGCTTCAGTGTAGAGGGAAGCCTTACGGGTGATTGTAGTAGTTTGTGACCGTCAATGTAGTTTTGGAGTCTTACTGCAATCACTTTTTCTTGTACCTTGCCCAAGAATTAGAGGTGGGTTTCTTTAGCAGCAGAGGTATTTTGCTGATTTTTAGGGTGAATGGGGAGTTCCATCATGCAGTGTCGTGTTCATGATGTCAAGAAAAGGAAGCTGGCCGCAGGGGAAGGGCTTTGATGGTGCATGGGCATTATGATCTGGGATGTCGAAGTGAGTAGCTCTAAAATGTAGAAGTCTCAAGGTTTTAGTGGCTTGCGTGTTGGGGAAGTTGAAGCCACCTAAGTAGGTGGCGATTGAGGCCGAGGTGATACAGATGGAGAGCTGTTAGTGAGCTGTTGGTTAGATGGGGCGAATGGCATGTCTGCTTTAGTTATTTGAAGGTGTGTGTGTTAATGTGATGTGGCGAATCGCTGTGGTGATTGATTGTGTGGATGACAGCCGTATATGTGAGGGTGGAAGGAGGGTCAGAATGGGATGTGAAGAGTTTTGTGCCAGCCGTGTATCACTGATAAAAAAAGAGTGTGAAGTTTCAACGTGCTGAGTCTGAGGTTAGGAGCATGGGATTGTGGCTTTGCTGGGGCAGGGGGTGTGGATTAAATTGAATAGTGACTATCTGCATATGTTGAGGGGAGATAATTCGAAAAGAGACCGGTTGTGCGGTATAGCAAGGCTCTGGAAGAGCCCTTTTTGAGGCTGTGCGTGTTTCTTTACATTTCGTTAGTGCTGTACTTGGAGCTAAATTAATTCTATTGTGATGTTACTGTGGAGGGAGGGATTAGATGCAGTACATGCAACTGCATGTTTGCGGGTAGCAAACTTCATATTGTGGTAGCATTATCAGGGAGTGAGTGATCAAATACATTTCACTCATTTGCACATTTGTAAAGACTGATTCATTCAGTGGTAGTATTACTAGGGAGTAAACTATCGGGTTCCGCAAATCAAAATATTGCAGGGAATATTAAAATAAGCACTGTTTATTTGGTGGTAGTTTTTTTTTCCTTTTCTGCTGAACAACTGAATAGACACTATATTTCACAAGTTCGGTAGTCTTGTGTCCTGGCACATTGGTTGCACTTTGTATTGCATCATTTGTGTAGCGCTTCCTTCCCCACGCCCTGTTGCTCCTCTAAAGTGCTCTAATTTGCATTGTTTCTTGGGCGCCCTTTCGAGTGTGTGGATGGACGGACTTTGTGTCGTAATTCTTTGAGTATTCAAACATATGAACGGAGATAGTTTAATACATACATAATAATAGGTTACATTCACCTGGGCGTTGCCACCAACCCACAGCGGTGGGAGAATCTACAGAAGATTGATATCTAATTCCTATGAACAGCAAATAATACTAACTTAATGTGGGGTGGGGGGGAGAAGGACAAAAGGGAAGGGTTAATAGGGTGGGGGTACTAGTAAGCCTGTGGGGCTATGTACAGGATTCTATTGTACCCGTCATGTAGCATTGTGTGGGTCCAGCTCCCTTGGATTTAATCCCGGCAGGCGGGGGGCATGCATCAATGTCTTTGGATGCTTTCTGGCGCCTATAAGGTCATGGCTTCAAATCTGACGGAGGGATCATGCTTGCCCCATCCGGACCGGTGGTGTCCCGTTGGGGTCCGGGAAAGGAGAGGGGTGGTGTCCCATAATGGGCGAGGATGGGAGAGCGGGAGGACCTGCTGGTGCTCAGTAACCGCCACAAATGAGGTTGTGCCCAGGTCTATAGTTTGGCTAACCCAAATGGAAAGGTTTAGGCGTCCCAGTATTGAATTGGGCCAGGCTTTGTCTATAGATATGAAGATAATCTGGGACAAGATGGGGGCTGGGGGGGGGAGAGGGCGTGACCTCTGTCTCTACCATTGGGCCCCTGTCGTCCCTAGGTGTGCATGTCTATCGCAACGCCACAGTAAGCACCCTTCTCCCTACAGTCTCCCCTGGCTGTATGACGACAAATGGAAGTCTTGAGGTTCCTGTTCAAAATAAGAAAACTGTTCGTGGAGGAGGGACAAGGGCACATGAGGCCCTGACAGTAGATCGGTGATGGTGTGCTGGGGGGGGGGGATGGGAGAGGCAGAAAAAATAAAGACGAAAGGATTGAGGGTTGGGGAGGGGCAGGGGAGGTGGGAATGGGTAGAGGGGAGAGGAAAGGGGGAAGGGAGGATGAGAGAGAAATGGGGAGATGATATCTGATATTAGTGTTAAGTTATTTCACCCTATGCTGCAGGTTGTTGTGTGGCGAAGGTATTGAGGCTAGTTGAAGGGAGGTGCAGGGTCGATAATCGTGAAGGGTGAGAGATGTGCACCGAGATGGGGACCACATGTCCACACCTATGCTGAGGTGTTATGATGTTGTAGTTTAGCATGTGGGGGTAGCACAGGGGGCAGATGAACTGTAACTGGAAAGGGTGCGAAGACAGTTGAGGCATCACCGGTACTGCATTGCCAGCAGTGACTATAGAAAATGGCTACAGTGCAGTTCCTTGAGTGGGGGCAGGCTGTGTTCCCCCCGTTTGGTGGGAAGGGTCTGTATCCGTCGCCTCCGTGCGCAAGAAAGGAGTCCACGTCTGCAGGAATATGTCAGATTGGTCCTGCAAATTATAAATGCCCCTTTCGTAGGAGGCAGTTTGAATCATAGCTACCAGCCATGACTCCTGTGTTGGAGGAGTCGGGGCCCTCCATTGACGCAGTATGCAAAGTTTGGCCATGGCCATTGCTGTATGAAAGAGGCGGCGTTGGGGTCTCGATAAGTCTGGTGACCGTTGCAGGTCATGCAGGAGGATCTCGGGGGGCGGTGGGGAGGAGTGGGAGAGGAAGTGTAAGCAGCAGGCGTAGAGGCATGGAGGTGCTTAGAGTCCGACCCACATACTCACAGAAGGACTGCACTGAGGGACATTCACATATGATATGTGTTGTCACAGCGTGAGTTTGTGCATCTCCAGCAGTTGGCGTGCGGAAGAAGACCTGCTCTGTGGAGCTTCATGGGTGTCCAGTACCAGTCCTGTAGGACTTTGAAAAGGCAAAATTTCATCCGCACCTCTCTTGTGCCCTTGACCAGGGCTTCTAAAATGTCCGCCCATTCTTCTTCCTCGTATGTGACCGAAAACCGTGCTTGCCATCTGGTTCGTAGTGTCTGTGACAGGAGATTCGAGAAGAGATGTGACGAGAGTACCACGTACCGGCCAGACATTACCCCTTTGTATCTCCCCCACGTGAGAAGAAATGTTCCCACTGGCGATGTGGACAAGGACCACGGGTGGGGCTCCAGACATTGCCTCAGGCAATGTTGCAGTTGGATGTGTTTCCAGTACTGCGTCGCAGGGAGACCAAACTCCTCTCCCAAATGTGCCAGCGTTTTCAGGGAGCCATTGCTGAGAAGCTGATCAAGTGTATGAATGCCCGCCACCTGCCATACGGGCCACAGCAGACCCTTCCCACCTATGTGTATAGCGACATTCCCCCACAGGGGAGCTTTCTCGTGTAGTCGAGGGTGCGAGCCCAGTAGTCTGTGCTCTCGGTACCAGGCCTTGCGCATAGCAAATATCTGGTGATTGGTGCATCGTGTCTGGGGTCCTGTCACGTATAAGGCGGATAGCCCTGTCTCCGCTGAGAGCAAGTGGCACTCCAATGGCACCCATGGCACCCATTGTGGCATGTCCGAGGACTCTGGCAAAAAGCATGCTAGCTGAGAAAGATGTAGGGCCAGGGCATAGAGTTATACCGAGGGATGACTTAGGCCCCCGGTGGTGCGGCGAGCCCTCAATTTGGACTCGGCTATGCGGGGTTTCGAGGAACCCCATACAAATAATCTGATCTTGGAGTCTATCTGTCGCGTGGTGGTGAGGGGTACCTGTATAGGGAGCATCCCCAGTGTATAGTTATAACGCGGGAGCGTTACCATGCGGACTGTCTGCACTCTACCCCACATAGACAATGTCCTCCATTTCTCGAAGTCTCGTTGCATCTGAGTAATCAATGGGTTGAGGTTATCCTGAACCATGCCTGCTAGGCCTTTATTCACACGGATGCCCAGATATTTGAGGCGTGATTGTTGCCAGTGGAATGTGAAACCATGGATAGCCGCTTTCGTGGTCTCATCCGAGATGGGAAGTGCTTCACTCTTGCCCCAGTTGATTTTATACCCAGAGAGAGGAAAAATCATCAATGATCTGAAGCAGAGATGGTAGAGAACGGTGCAGGTCTGTGAGGGTGAGCAGAATATCGTCCCCGTAGAGGTACAATTTGGATTCGCCGACCGGAAGGCGTATCCCTGTGACGTTAGCTGAGTTTCGCATGGTGGCAGCCAGGGGCTCCATGGCCAAGAGAAAGAGGAGTGGCGAGAGGGGGCAACCGTGGCACGTTCCTCTGCGAATTGGAAAGGGATCGGACAGAAACCCCCTGCAGTTCACCTGTGCCGTGGGATACCCGTATAATAGGCGTACCTTGGCTATAAATTGGTTCCAGAGGCCAAAGTGTCCCATCACTCTGAAAAGATAGTCCCACTCGACGGGGTCGAACGCCTTTTCCATGTCAAGCCTAAGGGCGAGGGCGTCCGAAAGGAGTTCTTCAGCCGCCCAGAGTGTGTGTGCGAGAGTACGTTAGTGGTTCCTAGAGCATCGGCCCGGTACACAACCCACTTGCGAGGCATGCACCAGCGATGGGATAACTTTGCGGAGGCGGTCTGCCAAGATGCTGGCCAGTATTTTTATGTTGCAATTTAATAGCGAGATAGAACTGTAGCTTCCGCACTCCAAGGGGTCTTTCCCGGGTTTGGGCAGAACGGCTATTACAGCGTTATTGGAGAGGAGGCCGAGGGAGGCAGTCTGTTCTGCCTCGCAGAAGGCCGCTTGCAGCGTAGTGACCACTTCATCCCCTGCCCAACGATAGAATTCTACTGGGAAGCCATCCTCGCCGGTGTCTTTATGATAGGGTAGTTTCGCTATTGCTGAAGCTATTTCTTCTTTGCTGAACTCCCCTTCTAACAGCTCTCTACCCTTATCGGAGAGACAGGGGAGTTTCACCTCCTGCTGGAAAGAGTCCAGTCTATCCCCCTCTGCCGGCTGCCCTGGGGTATACAAGGCCTTGTAAAAGAAAGCAAATTCGTTCGTAATGTCCTGGGGGTGGGTGGGGGTTTCTCCTGACGCCGACTTTATGGCCGGAATGGCCATGGCTGCTTCACGCTGGCGAAGTTGTGCTGCTAGCAGCCTCCTTGCCTTTTCCCCCTGCTCACAGTGTCTCCCCTTCATCCTCTGCAAGGCATACTCCCTCTTGGTTGTGAAGAGACTATTCAAAGCCATCTTGGCCTGCTCAAGGGATTTGCCGTGTTGTGGGGAGGGGCGTGCGGAGTATAGACGAGTATACGTCCTAATGTCAGCTTCTAACTGTTTTTGCTTAGCTATGTTTTGCTTGTTAGCTTGTGCCATGTCTCTCATGAGTTGGCCCCGCAAAGTAGCCTTTGCGGCTGCCCACAGGGTTCGATTAGATTCAACAGAGCCACGATTATCGGAGAGGTATTCATTAATATGCGTCTGCAGATGGGATTTGCCGGTAGGGGCCCTGTAACGCTGGATGTTCATCCGCCAGGGCTTGCGACCAGGACTGGTCAGCCCTAGTTCAAGGGAGAGAAGGACAGGCGAGTGATCCGAGAGGGCCGCCTCTTGAATTTGGGATTCCTGAGTAAGCTGCACCACCCTGTGGAAGATGAGAAGATAATCCAACCGGGAGAGCGTGCCGTGTCAGGGAGACAAAGGTGTAATCGGTATCCATAGGGTGGCACAGGCGCCTATGGTCCACCAGACCGTTGTCTTGCATCACATCCTCCATCAGTGCCCTGTCTGCCGCGTTATTCCTGTCCAGTGGTCCCATCCTGTCCAGAACTGGATCTTTTGCTATGTTCCAGTGCCCACCTTTGAGGAATTGTGAGGCTCCTATTTCCGTCAGAACCCTATTGAGCTGCAATAACGACTTTTTCGCTCCCGTCGGGGCATATACCGACCCCACGCATATATGGTGGTCACCTATTTTTAGTTTTGCGAAAACATACCGTCCGTCGGGGTCCGTCCAGGTTTTCGTCACTGTTGCCGGGAGAGATTTCCGGAGGAGGATCGGTACTCCACATTTACGTGTAGGTCCCTCAACCCCAGTTCCCCCAGACTGCATGCTGCAATGTATCACCCTTCCCACCCAGTCTCTGCGCAGCTTGTCCGATTCCATTGCATCAAGGTGTGTTTCCTGCAGTAGTGCCACATCTGCACGTTTAGATTGCAAATAGGCCAAGGTTTTCTTCCCTTTTATGTAGTGTGTGAGGCCATGAACGTTCCATGTTACAGCGCGCAGTGGGTGCGAAGGGGTCATGATGTGATCGCAGGTAATGAGGCACAGGGGTCCGATGGTATAAAGCGATTGCCCTTGCGAGAAAAGGATGTAGTGGTGAGGACCAAAGGGGGAAACCCCAATCTTAAAAAGGGATTGCAAAGCTGGCTATGTCAGGGCCGGTGGTAAGGATGTGTGAAAGAGAGGATAAGCTATCCTGATGGAAGAGGTGTGGGGGTCCACGGGGATAAAGGAGAAGAAAGGGAAATATAGAACCTAAGCCGAGAGAGGAGGTATGGGAAGGAGGGAGGGGGGAGGGGGGGGAAGTGGAAGATACTGAGGTCAGGTAGGGGGAAATAGGTGCGGGTTCTGGTCAGGAGAATATAGGGGGGGAGAAAAGGGGGGGGCAAGCTACTGGGAGCCCCCTGGCACTGCTCAGATGGGGTAGAGTTCTACCAGGTCAGTGGGGCCTCTGGCGGATAATAATAATAATAATACAGACACTTGTAAAGCGCGACAGCTACCTCAAATGAGACCGTGCGACGGAGAGGGTGCTGTGAGACCAAATCGGGCGGTGGGAAGGGACGGGGAGAGGGAGCTGGATCGTCACAGTGAAAATGCGCGGTGGCCGAGTAAAATAAGTTGTGTGGGGATTAGGGGGGAATGGAAGGATCAATGGGTCACGGGATGTGGGGAGAGGCTTCCAGGCGCTTAGTAGCGTGGGAAACGCTAAGCTTTCTACTGCGGGTCTAAACTCAGCGGGTCACTGCTCCGAGGGGGTTCTAGCCTGCCGCAGCAGGGAGGGCTGGCGTCGCATAAGATGACAATAGCAGGTGAGGGGAGAGAGGGGGTAAGGCGGCCTAGAGAGGGAGGGTTAGACGTCGGCATACGGGGGGACATTGCATGATGCCTATATGCGAAGACGCATGGCCACGCAAAACGCTTCCGGGGCTTGTATGCACATGGGGACTCACGGTGCGTCTTCCAGTATAAGAGTGTTGGCATCAGGAGCAGATCTGGTAGTTCTATCGGAGCATGGGAGGGGGTCTGAGGGAGGGGAGGAGGAGGAGCAGGTATACATGAGTATGACAACAAATCCCAACTATCGGGCAAGCAATGCAACTGATAACATTTTAGGAGCAATATAAATAACATCAGTAAGCGAAGTATACAGCACGTCTAAGTTAGAAGTTATAGAACACTCTAATAAGCAGTACACAATACAATACAGTGTAGAAAATACTCCGCTGCCTGTCGTCCAATCGATGTCCCTCTGTTCGCGTGGGCACATGTCTAATTTTAGGGGGCCATCAGCCGGAGCCGTCCACTCCAGACCCCCTTCGTCCCTGTTCAGGCCCTGTTGTAGGCTTCAGGGGTGAGCGGGTTTTGTCCCTCTGCTGGTCTTGTGCGAATGCGGCTGCAGCTTGGAGGGCTGAGACTTTGTCGTCGTGGGTACAGGTTGTTCTGTCCATGTCTCTGCCCCATTGCCAGGCCCCGCCGGAGGTCCGTCTCCTGCTCTCTGGCGACTGAGAGAGTCAGGGCGGGTGGGAAAGTTCAGGGTTGCCTGGTTGGGCGTCCATTTTCTGCTGTGCTATGTTTTACAAGAACCGGTGCAGGTCCTCTGGGTCGTAAAAGTCCCTGGAGTTGCCGTCCTTGATTATGCGGAGCCTTGCAGGTTCAAAGAGACAGTATTTGATGTTTAGTTGACGGAGCCTGGGCCTGAGGGAGAGGAAGGCCTTACGGCGCTCATTAGTCTCTTTCGAAAAGTCTGCGGCCATCCGGATGCTGTGGCCATCATGGTTGAACGACCCATGAGAGCGTGCTGCAGCCAGGATTTGCCTTGTTCATGGCGTAGAAAGCAGGCAATGAGTGGGCGTGTGTTAGAATCCTTACGTGGGGGGCCTATACGGTGAGCACGCTGTATTTCCAGAGAGGGTTCGAAGGTGGCCCCAATGAGCTTCGGGAGGGTGTTTCTCAGGAAAGTGTCGGCGCTGGGGCCCTCGAGGGAATCCGAAAATAACTGATATTGTCCCTGCGGCTGCGGTCCTCCAAGTCGACAAGTTTGCTGCGAAGGAAGAGGAGTTCCTGATCCCTATTGTGCACTGCGTTCAGTCAGTCCTCCACCACCGTCAGCCTCTGATGCAGCCCCTCCGTTCGAGCATGGAACCCGGCTAAATCCGCCCAAATTGATTTGGCTTCTTCCGCCAGCTTCGAGATGTGGGAGTCCATCCCCTCCAGTCTTCGACTGACTGAGGATATTTCTTGGAGTATGCGGTCCATGGTCACGCCTGATGCAGGGGCTGTTAAGGATGCTGGGGGGCCGCTCGCCAAGGGATCATCGGCCTTCGTGGCCATGGCGCGTGGTTGGTTGAGCGCCTCTGTGAAGAGAAGCTGCCTGGAGGACTCACACCCAGGTTTTGCCGTGGACATTCGCGCCGTGTTGCTGTGCTGGACTCAGTGCTGTCACTTAGATTTGCACACTGACCGGGATATAGGACAAAGGGCGGTTCAGCACACAGTAGAGGGGGGGAGGGGAGTATCCCTTGAGGTTAGGAGGAGGAGCAATGTGTATGTGGCACTTCCTATGGGGCTCGCCAATTGTCAGTGGGCCCTTTCACAGCCTCCAGAGTTCGAAGGAGGAGAGAGTAGGATAGCAGTTTCCCTGACTCTGTCACCCTTACAGTGGTAGTCGCTGCCTGTCCTTCAGGGGAGGGGCTCAGTGGTGATGGTGCTACGCTCTCTCACATCCTCAGTGATGGTGTCTCACACCGTGCTCCGCATCCAGGGTCTGTCCCGGGTCTGTGTCCTGTCGGCCGGGGGATTAGCGCAGGCGGCCTATGATCACTGGGTATCTGGGGGGGTGCACACCCCAGTCCTCCGCTACAATGCCTGGATATTAGTGCCCGGCGGCTGTGGGGGGGCTCCATCTTCGGCAATCCGCAACCCCGTAGCAATGGGGGGTCAAGGCACCGCGCCGTCTGTGCGTGTGTTTTCCATGATGGGCCCCCAACAAGGGGGGGGGGATGACCCATTCGGTGCCCGTCTCGGGCGTGTAAGAGGTGCCCAGCGGGATGCGGATGCCAAGGGCAATACAGAGGGCCTTGGCTCAGCAGTAGTGTTTGAGGCTGAGCTGGGCAGGTCCGGGTAGCAACTCGAGGTCGGAGCTTCTATGATGTCGCTAGGCCCAGCTGTCGTACCTCCGCTAATCCTCTCCACCCGTCTGTCGTCAGCCCTGTCATGCAGGCAGTGACTCGTGTTTGTGCTCCCTCGTTGGTAAGCGGTCCGTCATTGCTCCCAGGATTCCGCGGTCCCCTCTTGAAGGCTCCCCCCGGTCCCGTGTCAATCAGGGGCCGGGTACTGTGACACGCTGGTGCGAGCGTCTCGCAATGAGTCTCCGAAAGGGAGGGGGGGCACTTACTGCTGTGTCCAGGGAGCTGTCCTCGGGGTGCGACCAGCGCTCATCAGGGCACAGAGAGCAGGGTCGGCCCGGTGAGGCTTCAGATCCGTATCAGAGGGCGGGGCCGAGCAGCTAAGCGAGGTCGAGGCTTCCGTTACGCCTCCAGGCCCAGCGTCTGCTCATCGGATGATCTCCCCCATATGGCAGTCCACGGCTGCAATTGCTGAACCGGAGCCTCCCGGTGGTCCCCCTCGCCTAGGACCGCCGTAGTACTGGTCCTTTGCTGCAGCAATCCCCGCTCGGAAACTCCCTTGGAGCGGAGCTCTCCGTCTAGGCGGCCATCTTTCATCGTGGCCAGACCACGCCCCTGATGGACAGGCTTTGGATGAAGTTTGTCCTACATGGGGATGTTGGATAAGTTTTAAAGACCTACTTCAACTGTGGTGCAGGGTAGATTGCTGCCCATAAGTTTAAAGTGTTGAGGAGCTTGTTAGAGCAGACACACACCTGATTACAAATTTGAATGCATCATAGAGGATCTTATGATTATTGATGGGAAGACCAATGTTTTTAGTGCTCTCTGCATATTGAGGTACTTGTCAATTTCTCATTTGTGTATGATCTTGTTCCTAATTTTTGCTGTTTGGGTGGAAAGAAAACTTCCATCACTTGCACGCCTACGGAGGGAAGTTAACTTTATTTTGTATTGTCATGGCCATTACTAGGCCTGGGCGGTGAACTTCGCTCCGTTCGCGGAGTTTGCAGCACTCCGCAGAGCTCGCGGAGTGCAGAAAACTCCGCTTGCGATCGCGAACGGTAAGTTCGCGAACGGTAAGTTCGCGAGCTGCCGCTCGGGTAGAATTTCTACCCGAGCGGCAGGAATACCAGCACAAACTGCAGTTCACACTGCACTCCGCCACTCGCAGAACTTCGCGGAGTTTTTTTGTAACTTCGTGGAGTTCCGAGTAGCAAAACTCGGCGAACTACGCCCAGGCCTGGCCATTACATCCCACCCTTTCACACCTATGGGTTTCCTTAGTCACTTTTGTCCAGACATGAAGAAATCGCCTGCTGCTTCAGCTCATTTCATCATCTCTGTTTACCGTCCTTGGAGTTGAGATGGGTTCTAGGAGAGCTAGCTGTCTGTTGTAAAACCAGCAATCTGCCCAGATCTATAAAACCTGGATTCCATTTTAGCTTTTTTTTTTTATGACTGCACCCAAATCCCAGAATGTATCTCTTTGACTGCAGCAACCCAGTTCTCTCTGTAATTTTGGACCAAATGTCTGGATTCTCTTGTCAGAGGGAATTCAGTTCCACACATTCCCAAAACATGCAGCATGTCAGCGTTTGTATTCTGCACCTGGAACATAACCTCCTTTACCTCTGGCTATATCTTTTTTTTTTTTTTTGAGTTTTATATAGCGTGAATTTGACCGGAAGGTATCAGGTTTCTGAGTGCTTTACAGGATCACCACTTGCGTTACATAAGGACACATTCATTATTATTGTTAGGCACTGGGAAATTAAGTGATTTTTTCCAGAATCGCAGGATATTGAGCGTTGTTGCTGAGCCTCAAACCCTGTTCCCCAGATTTGAGGTCGACCGCCCTAGCTGTTAGGCCACATCCTCTCCCCTATCTTAATGTGGAAACTTTCAGCACTTAGTCTTACTTGAGATATAAGAAATAGACTCCCGTCGATATTCACCTCTATGCTACTCTTTTCAGATGAGTGGTATGGAGGCGATCCTCCTTCTGAGGAAACATAATAGAATCTCTCAGAGCACGGTGTTTAGTTTGAGGTGGTTGGCTAATATCCAGTGGTCATTTGATACACAGGCATTATTCAGTGATCTAGGAGTCGAGTCAATAGAATTATAAGGCTGATGATTTGAGTGTCATCCATATAGTTGTAACATTGAGGTGAAATGAGAAGACAAGGCCATCTTGTTGACTAAGGGAGACTTTGAAAAGGAGGAAAGCAGTGGTTGAACCGCGTGTTGCACCAGCTGTGGAGTTTAGTGGTTGAGCGGAGAAGTAGAGAGACTCATTGAGATCAGCGATCTGCCAGGGAAGTAGAAGATAATTCATTGTTTTATGAATTTGGATGTCCTTAAGCCTATGTGGACGTGTGGCGTGGTGAACCATATTAAAGGCCGAGAAGAGATCAAGTTAGAGTACCACTATTGATCACATACAGCTATCGATACTTCAGTGCCACAGCCAGGACACAATCCATTTTGATAGTCTGAGAGTAGGTTATTTATTACCTTCAGTGAATGCTGATATTTGATTGAACGCTTATTTTTTTCATGAGTTGACTTAAAATTGGACTTGATATCTGTCGTTCGTTAATATGGTTGGTAAGAGCAATGCCAGCTTTTATTAGATGAGGTTTTATGTGAGACATATTTAATTCGCTTGGAGAGGTTCTGGTCTCTAAAGAATGATTGATTAGGGCTCTGGTTGAGATGGCAGCAGAGCTAATAAAGAGGTTGTCCTGGAATACATAAACCAAGCAAGGGTTACCTGGTTATTAGTTCATCCACAGGCGGTTGTGATGCTGCTGAAGTCTTGAGCTTTGCAGGATAAAAAAGAGCTTCTGTGGGCCATGGTTGATTTGAGAGAGGAAAGGCTATTCTTTTTGAAGATGCTACCAGAGGTTTGGGCCAGTGGTCCTGAGCCAGAGGCCCTGAGCCTCTACCCTTATATGCCCAGTGTGAGGGTTGGGCATGGCTCCTTTGTCCCTTCGATGCCTGGGAACGAGTTCTTCAGGAGCGCAAAGTTTTAGGGGGTGGGGACTTGTTTCTCTTATTGTATATTGCGAAAGTCCAGTCTTGTAAGCGAAGATGATGGCCCGTCTGAGTTAGTGGTGGGGCGCCAGGATGGTGGATCCGCAGATATCTGGGCGTGTTATCCTCTTCGGAGCACCTCATGAGCAGAGAGGGCCACACTAGAGCTATTAAGTAATGTGTAAAGTGATGGACCTCTTTTGCTATATTATAATCCACTTATGTGATTACTATAGGGTTTGTCACATACTACAGGGCTTACCTAGTCTCAATATTTTCTGCAAGGATAGTTCAGGCACGAGGCCTTTCGTGAGATCATGCAGCGTCATTAAGCGTCTTCTCCGGGACACGTAGTCTGATGAAATTGGGCATTTTTTTATCAAGACCACAGAATGCTAGACGTGTTGTTGCTGACGACCCTCATTAGCTGCCGCAGTAAAAGTCCCCCCTCCAGCTCTCCGAAGGCAAAACCAAAGGGAAAAATGCTTACAAAAAAAGAAAATCCGTTGCCAAGGTCGACAGGACCTGCATAAAGGCACTTGGCATTTAGCAATAAACTATGCTACCAACTCAAGTAACAAAATAAACAAGAACTATGTGGCAGGGCTGTCTCGTGCAAGCGGGATACAACTTAACTAATCTGAAAGAAACAGTTAGTTATAGATTCCTTACCTTAGAATTACCACCAGGCGTCAGACTGTATCCGGAGAATTTTTAATCGGCAGTACCCCTGCGCGTAGAAAGTTGGCGGCCGGCTCCGCGTTCGTCATTGGCGTCATGGTCGCCGGGATGACGTTGCGGTAGCTTAGACGCTGCCCTCGCGCGCTGACGTCAGTTCTTTATTTTTCTGCGCCAGCGCAGATCCGGAGAGAGCGGTACCTCCAGTCACTTTTTGACTGACTTTTTGTCGACTTTTGTCGACACCGTTTTTGAGTCTTCGACTCCTGGTGCATGTCAGGGATGCCCAGCTTCAAGGCTTGCGGTTCCTGTAGCCAACTGATGTCGGTGACGGATCCGCACCGCATGTGCCTCTTCTGCCTGGAGCGCGACCACGACTCCAAGTCGTGCTCAGACTGCCGGACCATGAATCTGAAGTCTTTACGGGAGCGGTCCCACAAGCTTCTCGAGGCCCGGCAGTCGGCTCCACGCCACTCTAGGTCCCGGTCGTGGAGCCACCATCATTCTTCTTCCAAGTCTTCGCACTCAGGGTCAGGTAAGTCGAAACACAAGAAGAAGTCGAAGAAGCATCGTCGCTCTTCGACTTCTCCCCGTCCGCCAGCCGACGCGACGAGGGATGCGCGTGGTGCCCCTCCTGCGGCTCCGCCTGCGGAGCCCGAAGGGTCGACTCCGGGTTTTCCTCCTTTTCTGGGACCTGGAGCGACCCCTGCCCAGCTTCGTCAGGTTTACGAAGCGATGCACGCCTTTTTTGGGCAGCCCGACTCTGCCGGCGTGCCTTACTGTCCCGCGGACTCGGCTGGGGGCCCTAAGCCTTCGACGGCGGCTCTGGCCTCGGCACCGCAGGGTCCCCTTGGATCCAGGATTGGATCCGGATAGGCGCCGGTCGACCTAGTTACACCTCCCCCGGCGCCGCTTCCACCGGCACCATGTCCGCAGCCGACCCCGGCCTCCATCCCGATGTAGACACGGAGCCGGACCGGCATCGCCTGACACCGGGTCCGGCGCCGACAGGTACTTTTGTGCCCTTGTTCTACCCTGGCTCTTTTAGACCGGATTGGCAGCCAAAGGAGGGTGAGGAGGACTGGGAGGGGTCTGGAGACCCTTTAACTGACCAGTTAGGCTATGAACTGGACTGGAGAGAGGAACTAGGGGAAGCCAGTGGTCTGGATACCTCACCAGACCATGGCATGTTGTCTCCTCCTACCGTGGCTACGGAGGAGGGAGCGTCCTTTGCAGTGGTGTTGCGTAGGGCGGCCGAGGCTCTCAACCTCGAGCTACCTACGGTGGCAGTCAGGACTTACCTCCTGACAGAGGTGCTTCAACCGGCAGCGAGCTCTTCGGAGCCCCTGCTGCCATTTAATGAAGCCCTGACCGACATCCTTTTGGGCACCTGGTCCAGGCCCAACACAGGGGCTCCTGTATATAGGATGGTTGCCCGACGCCACCGCCCAGCCCCAGCCGACCCAACTTTCCTCTCCCAACACCCCACCCCTGAGAGCTTGGTGGTCCAAGCCTCCACCTCCAGAGGCGCATTGCCTAACGCCCCACCTTCTAGGGAATCCAAAAAGCTGGACCATCTTGGGAAGATGTTTTCTTCTTCCATCTTGGGACTGCGGTCGGTAAACACTGCATGTCTGTTGGGCCGTTACACCCACTCCGTGTGGGATACGGTGGCGCAAGTGCTGCCTCAGTGCCCGGAGGAGACCCGGGCTGTACTCTCCCGTGCAGTTGCCGTAGGGAGAGACGCAGCAAAGTTTGCCATCCGCTGTGGGCTGGATACCGCCGACTCACTAGGCAGGACGATTTCCACGTCGGTAGCCCTTCGACGCTACGCCTGGTTGAGGTCGACTGGTTTTTCAGGGGATGTCCAATCCACCCTTATGGACATGCCCTTTGATGGCCGTCGCCTATTCGGCGACAAGGCAGACAACGCGCTGGAGCGCTTTAAGGACTCTCGAGCTACGGCCAGGTCCTTGGGCCTCTCCACCTCCCGCCCTGCGCAGTCTGCTTTTCGCCCCTTTAGTGGCTACGGAAGGAGTGCCCCGCCATGTCCCGCCCAGAGCCACCAGCGCAAGCTGTTCAGCCCCAGCGCAGCCGGGGACGTGGGAACCACCGCTGTGGTTCTGGGGGCCAGCGGGCGGGCCAATCCTCCACAGCCCCCCTGCAGCAGCCTCCAAACCCTCCTAGTCCGACCTTTCAGGGCCACCAAACGCCAGTGGGCGGCAGGATTCGCCATCACCTCCCCCACTGGCGCACCATCACGTCGGACAGGTGGGTTTTACAAATAGTCCGAAGGGGCTACTCCCTCCCCTTCGAGACTACCCCTCCATCCATGCCACCTCAGCACCCATCACATGTCGGAGGATCATCTGGCCCTTCTTCACAGGAAGTTTCGGCACTCTTGGCCAAGGGGGCCATCTAGCGAGTTCCTGTCCCAGAAGTAGGTCGTGGTTGCTATTCCCACTACTTTCTGGTGCCCAGGAAGGACAAAAGCCTGCGTCCTATCTTGGATCTCAGGAACGTCAACCGCTTCCTCCGGAAGGAGAAGTTCAAAATGTTGATGCTAGCTCAGGCCCTGTCTGCCCTCGATCCTGGAGACTGGATGGTAGCGTTGGACTTGCAGGACGCTTATTTTCACATCCCCGTCCTACCGGCCCACCGGCGTTACCTGCGGTTCACGGTAGGCAACGAGCACTTTCAGTATACCGTGCTCCCCTTTGGCCGTACCAGCGCCCCTCGGGTGTTCACAAAAGTGATGGCGGTGGTCGCAGCTCATCTGCGCAGATCAGGGGTTCCAGTCTTCCCCCTATCTCGACGACTGGCTGTTGAAGGCAGGCTCGCCCCAGGCTGTCGTCTCCCACCTCCAGACTACGGCCGACCTCCTGCATTCGCTGGGGTTCTCCAACGTGCCGAAGTCACACCTGACTCCCTCTCAGAAGCTCCTCTTCATCGGAGCGGTTCTGGACCCGACGCAGTTTTGGGTTTATCCTCCCGAACAGCGAGTCCGGGATATTCGGGCTATGATTCCGATCTTTCAGCATCTATCCCGGGTTTCGGTCAGAATGACCCTCAGGCTACTGGGACTGATGTCTTCCTGCATCCTGCTGGTGGACCATGCCAGATGGCATATGCGGGCTCTGCAGTGGGACCTGAAGTTCCAGTGGGCACAACATCAGGGGAACCTGTCCGATTGCGTCCAGATCTCGGAGGGCACTGCACACCAATTGCAGTGGTGGCTAACGAACCAGGATTGGGTCGACGGCAGATCCCTCTCCTTTCCCCAACTAGAGTTCACAGTGGTGACCGATGCATCACTACTGGACTACTGGGATGGGGCGGGCACATGGGGGCGGCGGAGATCAGAGGCCTCTGGTCTCCGGCGGAGTCCGGGCTCCACATCAACCTTCTGGAGCTTCGGGCGATTTGTCTTGCACTCAAAGCATTCCTTCCCTCTGTCCGGGAAAGAGTAGTGCAGGTGTTCACGGACACCACCACCGCCGTGTGGTACTGCAACAAACAAGGCGGGGTGGGGTCGTGGACCCTATGTCAACAGGCCCTCCGCCTCTGGACATATCTGGTACATCAGGGCATATCCCTGGTGGTTCAACACCTGGCATGTTCACTGAACGCCAGGGCGGGCGAACTCAGCCGCAGGTGCATGATGGATCACGAATGGCGTCTTCACTCGGAGGTGGTGCAAGGTCTCTTTCGACAGTGAGGAGAGCCTTGGTTAGATCTATTCGCCACCGAAGAGAACGCGCAATGTCAGCAATTCTGCGCGTTGGAATTTCCAAGGCGGCACTCGCTAGGCGACGCTTTTCGTCGCGAGTGGAGTTGCGGTCTTCTATATGCCTTTCCGCTTATACCACTTCTGCCCAGAGTGCTAAAGAAGATCAAGCGCAACTGGGCCCAAGTCATTCTTTTGGCTCTGGATTGGGCACGAAGAGTCTGGTATCCCGAGATGCTACACATAGCCATCGATCCTCCGATCAGACTGCCTCTTCGGGAGGATCTTCTGTCGCAGCAACAGGGGACGATCCTCCACCCGAACCTGTCCAGCCTCCACCTCCTTGCATGGAGATTGAGCGGCGGCAGTTGACGTCGTTTGACCTGCCTCCCGAAGACTGTGATGTTATCTTGGCAGCCAGGCGTCCCTCCACTAAGACTGTATACGCCTGTAGATGGAACGTATTTGTGGCATGGTGCGCAGTAAAGGCTGTGGATCCCCTTTCTGCCCCTCTTTCTGAAGTTCTCTTGTTCCTTCTTTCTTTGGCCCAGCAGGGCTCTGCTCTGAGCACTCTTAAGGGCTACCTCTCGGCCATTTCAGCCTTTCTAAAGGGCATTACTCATCTTTTTTCTCCTATTCCCTTGTTAATGCCTCAGTGGGACTTGGTTCTGATTTACCTTATGTGCGCTCCCTTTGAGCCACTTCATAACTGTCCTCTTCGTCTTCTCGCCTTAAAGACTGCTTTTCTGGTTGCCATCACCTCTGCTCGCAGGGTGAGTGAGCTCCGGGCTCTTTCTTCAAAACCTCCTTTCCTGGCTGTTCAACCGGACAAGGTTGTACTAAGAACCAGACCTTCCTTTCTTCCCAAGGTGGTTACTTCTTTCCACATTGGCCAAACCATCACTTTGCCCACCTTCTTTCCGCCTCCGCTTCTTTCAAAAAGAAGAGGCTCCACCGTCTGGATTAAAACGGGCGCTTTCCTTTTATTTGGATCACAACAAACCATTCCGAGTGGATGATCAGCTCTTTGTGGGCTACGTGGGCGCTAAGAAAGGTTGGGCCGTGTACAAACTGACCATCTCTAGGTGGGTAGTTTTGTGCATTAAGGCTTTTTATTCCTTGGCTGCGCGCCCAATCCACAACGGCAGCTACTACTGCTTTGGGACGAGGAGTCCCCCTTAATGACATCTGTCAGGCAGCTACGTGGGCCTCTCTGCACACGTTCACTAGACACTACTCCCTGGACAGCCAAGTCTGTAGAGACGGCTTCTTTGGCCGTTCTGTTCTCCAGGACTTTCTGGTGTGAACTTGGTTCGCAGACCCACCTCCGTGGTTGGTATTGCTGGGGTATCTATTCTAAGGTAAGGAATCTATAACTAACTGTTTCTTTCAGATGAACAAGTTACTTACCTTCGGTAACGATATATCTGTAAGAAACATAGGTTAGTTATAGACTCCTTACCACCCCACCCATCCTCCCCGTTCTGCTAACTGACTTCTAGGGTCAGGGAATCCCTTTCAGGGCCCTAGTTTTGTGCACCAGTGGTCAGTGTCTTGCATGGCTCTGCGCTTCTGGCGTAGAATGTCGTGTAAAAGAACTGACGTCAGCGCGTGAGGGCGGCGTGTAAGTAGCTACCGCGACGTCATTCCGGCGACCACGATGCCAACGACTAACGCAGAGCCGACCGACGCCACCTTTCGACGCGCAAGTCTGACACAAAATTCTCCGGATCCAGTCTGTCGCCTGGGGGTAATTCTAAGGTAAGGAATCTATAACTAACCTATCTTTCTTACAGATATATAGTTACCGAAGGTAAGTAACTTGTTCTTTAATGCCAAAACTGATTACAGCAAAGTTGACTTTAGTGATCTGTAAATGGCTGTACATTCGCACTGATGAAATGAAGACGCTTTTCACTGTTGTGGTTTACTCGTGACATGAGTCTGTTCCCACACCCTGCAAGAAGGAAGGAGGAGGATCTTTCAAGAAGACTAATTATATTTCGACCTGTTCACGAGGCAGCAGTGGACATGGTAGAGGTTCGAAATCGAAGGGGGCATAAGAGGTAAACTAAAGAGGCTTAAGCTCCCAGACTCATTTGCTAGCCCAGAAACCCTTAACTTTATAAATATCACCTGAAAGACGCAGGTAGAAGGAATACTCATCTCTTTTCTAACCAGGCTGAGGGAGACAGAGACAAGCTCAGTATGAAAACACAGCACCCAAAGGAGATGCCCATGTACCCAGCATCTGTCTCTGCCAGAGAAGACCCAACCCCACCAGTTGCGTAGTGGTCAGAGCCCAACTCCCTACTCTGGCCTGGCTTTCCATAGCAGGTGAACATCCAGAAATGGGTACGGTTGTGTGCTGCTCTTGCTTGAATTATGAGGACACTACTTCTGTCGGTTCTTCACTTGACAGACTGGTGGAAATGGATTTTCTGAAAGGTACATACTAAAGACTTCTGCAAAGAGCACATTATTAGGTTGAGCCTGGGCAGCGCGAGGCCTGCTGTATTGGAGTATGGACGGATGGAGGATGCACTCTAGTTACACCCTCGTTACACCCTCAGCGGCACTAGGGCGGCCGGGTGCAGAGTGCTGAGGCCCAATGTTATCCAGTGAGGGATAGGGGGCCTCCGGTTGGTGGCTGCTGACGAGCAGGCCATTGGGTTGTGGGAGCAAAGCTCCTGGACTTAAGCTCAGGGCAAATGGGGGTTTAGGCCAGCACAAAAGGTGCACCCTCAGCGGCACTGAAGCGGCCGGGTGCAGAGTGCTGTTTTGGCATCGGAAGCCCTGTAGCTTTCAATGGGGAGTCTCCGGTTTGCAAAAGCATTACAGGCTCGGGGACGAAGGTTTTCTGGGTGCGACCACCACTTCGAGAGGTAAGTTGGGAAGTTAGGGGTTGGTTAGGCACCGTCTGTTTGGGTACACAAGGCCGTGGGGCGTTGGGTGCAGGGTTACCTTTTGGGGTCGGATCTTCTTACCAGCTCCTGGTCGCGGTTGGGGGGACCTTCTGAATTTAGGCTGCAGGCGTTGGCTGGAGGCTTGAGGCAGGTCAGGGGTCGCCGGATCTCGGGTCAGGATCGCCGGATCTCGGGTCAGGATCGCCGGGGGGACCTCCTCGTGGTGTTTGCCCACTCGAGCTCGGGCCGTGGACGGCGGGTACAGAGTATTGCGGATTCGCGGTTTCCGGCCGGGACCAGAGGTTGCAGATGAACAAATCCGGTGTTCACGGGAGACAGTCTTTGGGGTTCAAGGCAGGCAGGTCCTCCGGGGTTTTCGAGGTTGCTGGCAGCAGGACACACCAGGATTTCGCAGGAGCAAGTTCGAGGTCGAGACAGGCCGGTAGGGCTGGGGCCAAGTCAGTGGGTGTCTTCCTCTGGTTAGCTTCTGCACGGCTGTTCGGTCCTTCTTCTTCTTCTAGTTTCTTCTTGTCTGAGGAAGCAAGGTTCAGGGGTGCCCCTAAATACTAGATTTAGGCGCGTTACAGGTAGGTAAAAGGCAGGGACCAATGGGTCCCTTCCCTGGGGTGGGTACACCCCCTATTATGTCACCCTCCAGTGGGAGGGGGGCATGAGCCTGTCCCTGGTTGGCTGAGTCCCCCATCTGCAAGATGGCGGGGGCTGAGAGTTGTGCTTCACCTCGCCTCCCCCACCTGAGGGGTGGAGTTGGCAGAGGTGGGCACACCTCTCTTCCTCACTTGTTTTTCCCGCCGGTACTCCCGCCCAAAGTGGGGGTCGGAACCAGTGGGGACCAGTTGCTGAAAGCAGCAAGTGGCCTGGGGAAGCGCTTCCCCTTCGTGAACACTGCCCATCCAGGGGAGGAGGCTTGGCACCTTGTCCCAGGATGTGCATTGTTTCAGGCCCCAGAGAGCAGCAGGCTCTCGGCCCAGGGATCCAGAAACCTGTCTGGTGGTGGCAGCTGGAAGCAGCCACTCAGCCTGGACACTAGTGGTAGGTTAGTTTTCAGCGGGCATCTCTAAGATGCCCTCTGTGTGCATTTTTCATTAAATCCCACACTGGCATCAGTGTGGGTTTAATGTGCTGAGAAGTTTGATACCAAACTTCTCAGTTTTCAGTGTAGCCATTATGGTGCTGTGGAGTTCGCAATGACAAACACCCAGCACCATATACTCTTAATGGCAGCACTGCACTTACAATGTCTAAGAATGGACTTAGACACTGTAGGGGTACAGGGCTCATGCACCTGTACCCTCACCACTGGTATAGTGCACCCAGCTAGAGGGGTGACTGATCTATGCCAGGGCACTGGGTTGTAGGCATGGCACACAGAGGTATGTGCCATGTCGACTCTTCACTTTGTTCTGCTCCAAAACACGCAGCATGCAAAGTGTGTGTGTGTGTGTGTCTCCCCCTGTCTGTCTCTGTCTGTCCCTGTCTGTCTGTCTGTCCCTGTCTGTCCCTGTCTGTCTGTCCCTGTCTGTCTGTCCCTGTCTGTCTGTCCCTGTCTGTCCCTGTCTGTCCCTGTCTGTCTGTGTCTGTCCCTGTCTGTGTCTGTCTGTGTCTGTCCCTGTCCCTGTCTGTCCCTGTCTGTCCCTGTCTGTCCCTGTCTGTCCCTGTCTGTCCCTGTCTGTCTGTCCTCTAAGGGTGGCACAATAAGTGCTGCAGCCCTTAGAGGTCTTCCCTGGTCACAGTGCCCTGGGTAACTGTGGTACCATTTACCAGGAGCTGACCTGTGGCCAGAGATGCCAATTGGGATAGCTTTGTGGGAAAGAACACAGGGCCTGGGAACCTGATTGGCAGGGACCCAGGGCACATCAAGTGAAAGTGCATCCGTAGTCTGGCAAAAAGTGGGGGGTTACTGCAACAGAAACCCACTTTCCTACAGAGGCGTCTATGTGCTTTTCGGTGAGTACTACGCTACTCAGGAACCCAAAGGGATTAGTGGTGGATTAGTATAGGGAGATAGGATTATAGTATTAGTTAGGTAGTTACGAGGTAATTTGAGCAGAGGACATGCAAGTCTTTTAGTTGGATTGAATAGAGTAATGGAGGGATAGAAGAGGGAAGAAAACCAGAAGTGTTAATTGGGAGATCATAGTAGTAAGGTGAGGTCTGGTATGAGTAAAGGAAAGATGGAGGGAAGAGCCTGTAGAAGAGGATTAGGGAGCAAAAGAATCGGAGTAGGAAAATGAGGTTTGGGATGAGTCAAAGGAGACTTTAGTAGGGTTGTTTGGGAGATCATAGCGGTAAACTGATGTTTGAGGTGAGCCAGGAGGTGTAGAGGAGGGAACAGTCTAGGAAGGGTTATTTTGGAGATCACAGTAGTAGAAAGGGTTTGGGATGAGAGAGAGTGAAGATAGAGGATAAATTCTTAGAGGTGTAGGGTGATGGTAGGACAGAGTAAAGCTTTGAAGAGTGATATTTTTTCTTGTCCAATAGGGCTAAAATGATAAATATATATATATATATACATGATTACATAGTAAGGGAATATGTGTAAGGAATATAATATATTGAGATTTGTGTGTTTTGTTTTTGTGGATTAGTGAGAGGACATATAGTTGTAGTGGTTTTCTGTGAAAGACTGCTGGTTAGTGGTATTTGAATAGTACAGGGGTGGTGATGTGTTTTGGAGAAGAGTATATGGTGTGTAAGAGTATATGGTGTGTAAGATGGGATGGACGAGTTATGAGTGTTACATTTGAGTGGCGTGTAAGAATTATATGGTTGTGTGTAAATTGGTAAAAAGTGGAGGCGGGTGTTGGCGAATGGTGTGATGGAAAACTGAGTATAGGTTTTGCCATGATAAAAGGGGATCGGTTAGGAGCAAGTAGAGGATAGAGCTGGCGTTTTGTTTGAACTGGGAGTATGTGTCTGGATTAATGTAGCAGTCTGTTTCTCACCTTTGATCAGTCAGCGGTATGTGCTTCAGAACCTGTGAAGTCAGGCAGCAGTCTATGCTTTGTACTCCTGTGCAATAATGTAGAAGTCTGTGCTTCACACCCTTGATCAGTCAGCTGTATGTGCTTCCGAACCTGTGCATTCGGGAAGCAGTCTATGCTTTGGACTGTGCAGTCTGTGTTTCTGAACTCTGTTTAGCCGGCTAGCAATCTTGAGCTTCAGGCCCTAGGCTTTTGAGCACTTAAGACCCCCCTGCTATTAGCTAGCAGTCTGTGCTTCAGACCCGCTACAACTAGGTAGCACTGTTTCAGACTCCCATGCATTCAGATAGCACAGGGCTCTGATGCAGACTGCTATCAGGTAGCACTCGGTACCTCAAACCCCAATCTGGTCAGACAGCAGTTTGTACTCCAGACACCATGTAGTTATGGATGTCTGCTTCACAGCGCGGTGCAAACAGCCGTCTGTAGTAAAGAGCCCTGTGCAGTCAGATATCAAATCTTTGCTGCAGACTCAAGCCTCAGTGTGTTCTTCAGTCCTCCATGCACTAAGATGCAGTCTGTTTGATAACTTTAGAATTCAGTATACTTTTGGATACTGCAAACTGTAGATTTCTCACCTTGGAATATCCCCCATGGGCCAGACTGGATGCATAGAGTTTTTATAGCAGTGTTCCCATGTGCCCCTTGGTTGTGTTATGTGACTCTTTGTGACTCCATCCCACGCCGGAATTGACGGAGCAGAGTTGCATATAAGCTCCACCCCAGTGCGCGAATGTCAATTCCCGTCTTTCTTCCTCTTCCAATGTGAATGTGGAGATCTGCTTCCAGCTTTGTCAGTTTGTTTCCACAGTGCTAGGGAGCAATATCTGCACTAAAGCAGCAAGATTAAAATTGTACTGTGACTGCAGGAAACGGATTGATTATACTTTTATAAAGCATTCCTGAAGGTGTTTGTAAACTGGGAGGCAAAGCCTTATGTCGCTGAATACAAGAAAAAAGTTGCGGCTTTCGCTTATATCCACCCCAGGTCATTGGCCCAGTTTCGATCCCAGTCACAGAGCTTTTTTCCCACGTCTGTTATACTTCTTGCTCAAAGTCCTCTAGTAAATCGAAGTCCAAACGGAAGCCAATATGACTCCAAAGAGAAGACACAAAGGCGTCAAGTTGTCTCCTCAGTTAGTCCTGCCGCACCCAAAGTTTCCCAGCCCGTCGACCCAGCAGCAGATTGAGGCCTTCAAAAAGGCCATGCTGCCAATTTTCAGTGCGTTTCTGGCTCCAATCAATCAATCAGGCGTTTGTTGAGCACGACTACTCACCCGTAAGGGTCTCAAGGCGCTGGGGGTGGAGGTGGGTGCAGGTTCCAGTACATCAAGGAATGGGTCTGTCGAAGAGCCAGGTTTTGAGGTTTCTTGCGAAGATGGGGAGCGATGTTGTCTGTCTGAGGTGGAGCGCTCCTTCTGGTACACCTTGGGGCCCACAGAACAGCAAGAGCTTCCAATCGGGTTACCATCGGTGGGTCCATCGCCGACTCAGATACAGACTTCCTACCCGGCTCTGAGATCTATGCCAGTTCTTGCCACCCTGACGCAGACTCCATCGGTGCTAGTGGATAATCAGACACCCATGTCGCATTCCGTATTGATATTTATTTGACCAATGTCTCACTACAGGATTCCAAAAATGCAGGGTGTTATCATGCACCTCTCTGGGTCTGCCAAGTCACAGCCACCATCAGGGACTCCTTTCTGTTTTTGGATCGTTTCTGACCTTGTGCCAGACCAGGGTGTATCCCAAGATGTTTGAGTCACCACAATAGAAGAAAGCCACTTTGTTTTCAGTGGTGATTTGGAGAGCGCCTGAGGTACTAGAGCTACAGCTTCTCTCCATTGAGACTAAAATGTTTTGACACCCATTTTGTAGCATGGGCTGGCAACATCTGAGCCCTTGCTTCCATTTAGTGATGCCCTCAGACGTTCTGATCGCTACCTGTTCAAAACCATATTCTTGCTTGTTAGCAGGCAGGTGGTCAAATATCATAAACACCTACTGACTGGGATTTTCTCATCAAGCACCCCCACTCCAGTGAGCATTATTGCAGAGGCCGTGACCACCAACTCATTTCCAGCCAATCCTATGAACAGAGACTAGAGGATTGATGCCTTTTGGCAAACATGTTTTCCTCTTGGCATTGCAATCCATAAACTAGGTCTGTCTATCTGGGCAGGCACAAACATGCCCTTTAGAACATGGCCATCATGATCTTGCCACCAGTCCCAGAGGACCTGTAGGGCTTTCTGGCCCAGACGATATATAACGGACAGGACCTAGCCAAGTGTATATTATCCACGCCGCTTTAGATACTAGGGACTGTATTTGCTTGGCTGGGTGGTCATTACCTGTGTTATCATTCACAGATCTGTAATCACAAAAAAAGTATGGCAGCTCGTGAAGAGAACAAACAAAGACTGTTTCCCAAGTTGAGACAACAGGTCGCAGGTCCAGAATCTGGAGGTAACAGTACTCCTGCCAAGCTTAGAGGGAAAGCCATCCTTTATGGAAGAGGAAGCCTCACACGCATAATAGTGTCATGCTTCATCATTGGCATTCTCTCACCACCCTGGTAGGACTGTGCCACAAGGGTGGACTCAACCTCCTCGAAGACTTAAAAGTAGGAGGGAGTTCTTGGGTAAAAACTACTAGGCAAGGCAGGGTCCAGATGAACTAAAATTTCCTTGATTCCTCTGTATTTCACCTTTATTAGTGATCATACGCTATGGTATGCTGATATGCACGTACGTACCGTTGGGTCGTGAACACCACTTGGTGTTTTGCCATATACACAAGCGGCTACTGGGTCGCACTCCTCGGGCACAGTACATGGGCACAGTTAGCCCCCAGAATAAGTAAGAGGGGAGCTGTTTGCGCTCCTCCCTTTATGAATACCTGTTTTATGCCACGAACCATCAAACTAACCCCTCATTACCCTGTGTTAGTGTGTGACTACAAAGGACATCACCCCCTCCTTGACCAGGAAGCAGGTATCCCCTATACTCTAGGGTAAGGAAAAGTCTAGTTTTTTAACATTTTTGTTGGGATCATATGTTATTATTGCATGTGCGTCTGAGGCGTCTACGCCTCTCACCTAACACGTGTGATATTTTGCAGTGGCATTTCACTTGCATGCCCACGTTACGGATATAAGTAATAAGAGCCGGCTGATGTAGGAAAGCCTTTCTAATTTGATGTATGTTTTGTTAATCCTTTCTAAATAGGTTAATATACTTTTATATATATCCAGACTCGGGTAGGATTCACCTAAGCTATTGGTAAAAATTATTTTGCTATGGCGATTAGAGCCTCCTATGTTAGTTAAGGGATCCAAAGCCCTGAAGAATGCGCAGACCTTAAGGGCTAGAATCAGTGGGCAGAAACATGTTGGCTGATAAGATGCTGGTCTGAGCCATTGCCCTCAGCGTACCCTCTCGTCTTTGTCTTTAGATATACCTGGGGTCCTCACTAATAAAGGTTAAATTCCAAGGAACCTCAAGGAATTTTTAGTTTATCTGGATCCCGCCTTGTCCAGTCGTTTTTATCCAAGAACTCCCTCCTACTTTTAATGCTTCAAGGAGGTCGAGTCCGCCCTTGTCGCACTGTCCTACCAGAGTTGGGAGAGGATGCAGATGATGAAGAATGATACTATTATGTAGCCTCGGCAGTAGTCCTGCAACGTCCAGATTCTGGACCTGTGCTCTCAACTTGGGAAACAGTCTTTCTGTTCTTTCTCATTTTCTCTTCACGAGCCGACGTACTCTTTTTGGGTTTATATTGCAACTTCGGGAGGGTGGGAGGGGGCGTACAGTGACCTACCCTCCACCTCTCTACTTTTGTGTTAAAGATCATTAATAGACATGCCTGAATGAGATTCACAGAGTTCTCTGGCGATGTACAGACCTCATTAATGAACGCGCCCTTTGAATGGTAGGTGGACTCAGCTTTTGTACGCTTTAAGGATAGCAGAGTCACAACACATTCTTTGGGGCTGCTGACCACTGCCAAAAAAATTTGCCGAGCACTTATGGGAAAATGAGGGTTTATTCCAGAGGACTTGGTGTATAGACTGAGAGAGTCTCCCACCTAGTGATGTAGCAGACAGCCTAGTTCTGGATGAAGATCCGGCATGAAAGCCCCAGCAGTGAAAGCCCAGGCAAGAAGGGGCACCAGTATTTGAAGTCCTCTTCCCCTGCTACAGTGGCAAAGAAACCGCTTCAGTTTGCCTTTAGGAGCAAGCAGTGGGGGGCAGGATCCAGGACTACCTCCCGGATGCGTGAGCCAACATTGCACATTGTTCAAACGGGCTATGTGCTTGCTACCTTTTCTCTCCTCGCTACTCACTAGTCCTCCCACACCAGAACAAAATTCATCAGAGCGTCTGTCCATCCTGCTACAGGAGAGCTCACTTGTTACTTGCCATGTGTGCCATAGAGAAGGGCGTGAGTAATAACTACCACTATTTTCACAACCAGAAAAAGGATGATGGGTCTCCGGTCTATATTGGATCTCTGACCCCTGAACGACTTCTTGCGGAAGGACAAATTCAAAATGCTCACATTGGAACAGATCCTATCTGCTCTGGACTCTGGAGACTTCATGGTGTCCTTCGACTTGCAGGATGTACATTTTTAAATCCCGCCCTGCTGTCTTGCAATCTCGTCGGCGTTACCTGTGTTTCAAAGGAACCCAGGAAAATGTTTAATATACTGTGCTCCCCTTCAGCCTCACCAGCATTCCTTGGGTATTCATGAAAGGGGTGGCATTGGTCACTGCCTATCTTTAGAGATCTGGAGTTCCTTACCTCATGGCCCGATGCTGAAAGCTACAGCTACTGTTTTAATATGTCCTTATAGGCTTTATTATTATTCTTTGTTATGGGTTGCTCCTGGAAAAAACACTTTAAGAGGATCAGAATATTGACGGTTTTTGCTTGGTCACAAATTAATTGTCTGACCTTATAACAGCTTTTGTTCTCAGTGTGTTAAATGAAACCTAGCTGTGACCAATGCGTCTGGCTCTGTGCCCCTATCACCTTTTCACTTTTCACTTGCACTTCACTAAAAGTGCCTGCTGTCAAGCCGTATTGCTTACTTTCTGAATCTTGTCATGCCCTAGATATGTAATTTTGTTACCAGTCTTTTTGTTTTTCTTTTTTTTAAATGAAAAGTGGCTGTAGTACTTGACTAGGTCCTGTAATTATTATTATGTAAATTAATCAGAAGGATCACAATTTTCTGATATGATATAATTACACCGGTTCTTAGGAATATTGGGTTGCCCTCTGTTTGTATTCTGTCAATTAATGGGCGGCTGCTTTAGCTTCTGACGGACAACACCACTGCCGTACGATACTGCAACAAGCAGGAAGGAGTGAGGTTATGAATTCTGTGCCAGGAGGCTTTGCTCCTCTGGAGGTGGCTAGAGCACCAGGGCATCTTTCTGGCACCCAGCATGGTTTCTCAATGCCTGAGTAGACGAACTGAGCAGAAGTCTGGGAGATCAAGAGTGGTGTCTATATCCTGGGGTAGCACAGAACATCTTCCGCCAGTGGGGGTGCAAACATGACTAGATCTTTTTGCCGCCATTGAACACATGGAATTTCTGCAATAAAACACTCACTAGAAGACATTTTCTGGCTAGAATGGAACAAGAGGCTCTTGTAGGTCTTCCCACCACTAACTCTGCCGTCCAGAGATCTGAAGAAGAGCAAGAAAGACCAGGCCCATATCATCCAGGTAGCTTTAAATTGGACTAGGAGTGTGGTTCTCTAAGCTGAGCGTGAGTAGTTGTCGTCCGGTCAGGCTTAACTTCAGGAGGACTTCTGTTTCAGCAGCAGGGCAGAATCCTCCATCTGGGTCTGCACAACTTTCCTCCATGTGTGGATATTGAGCGGCAGCTTTCCATCTGCTACCAGAGATGGAAGATGTCATCTGCGCTGCTAGACCTCCTTCCACAAAATCCATCTACATTGGGTCGAGTTGGTGTGGGGCCTGGAACAGTCAACCATTACAAGCGAAAACTGATGGACATTGTTTTGTTTGTTTTGCTCTTAACCCAGCAGTGTCTTGCAGTGGGCACTGCAAAAAGTTTTCTGCCCTTTTGGCATTTCTCAGTTTGTTGAGCCAACCCTCCTTGATCAGATCACCTGTTGTGATTAGATTTATTAAAAGTTTGATGCATATGTTCGCTCCTAAACATTTTGTGATGCCAAAGAATGGCCTTAACTTGGTCTTGATATTCCTCATGTGTATGGCTGTTGAGCCAATGCATGCTTTGTGTCTCCTGACCTTGAAGACTGTGTTTATCATTGTGGTTATGCCAGCTTGTTGCAGGAGTTAAATGCAGGCACTGTCAACGCAGCAGCCCTACACCCCATTTTTTTCTGACATATTGGGGCTGAGAACTCGTGACTCCCTTCCGCGTTTGGTAGTTTCTCACTTTGCTAGTGTTCTTGGTTCTCCTTTGCTCCTCGAAAGAGGAGTAGAGGCTCCATCTGTTGGACCCCTAAAGGTCTTTAAGCCTTTGTATAGATCATACCAAGGGCCATCGAGTGGATGATCAACTTCATGTGGGCTTCTCCGGTGCAAAGAAAGGTAAGGCTGTGTAGAACAGGACCTTGTCGAGGTGGATGGAGCTGTGCTTTAAGATCTCCAGTACAGTGAGCAGAAGCAGCTCCTGGGAGGTCTGAGGGCCATTCTACCTGGGCTAACACCACTAGCACTGCGTTGGCCTGGGGGGTGCCTGTCTCTGGTATTTGCCAGCGGGGAACTAGAACATCCGTGCATTCGTTCACGAAGCACTACTGCCTTGACAGCCAGGTCCATCTGGAAGGACACTTTGCTCGCTCAGTTAGGCAATACTTTTTGATCAGATTCCACTTCACAGACCCTCAGCCTGGTGGAGCACTGCTTTCATATGTATTGTAAGCTGAGGAATCTGCAGCTAGAAGTATCCATCAGAAGAGCAAGTTACCTACATTTCGTAACACTCTTTCTGGTCGATACTGTAACTGCAGTTCCTTACCCTTATTCTGCCCTCCTACCACCAAGCTGTGTGGAGTGACTTCTTTTCAACATATAAAATTGTTCCACATTAGTGGCCAGCATACTTAACGATCGCTTATGATCCCATCTCAGGGTGCGGAAAGGAAAATTACAAACAGAAGTTGGTACGCAGGGGTAGTGCCTACATAGGTCTCTGCTCGCCATTTCTGGCATGGAGTCAGAGCAGAGCCGCACAATGCTTCCTTGCGGCAGACGGGAGCACTGCTATAAAACATACGCCATATCCAGTCTGGCACCCGGGTTGTATTCGGAGGTGACTAGTCTGCAGTTAGGTTCAGTATCCACCAGAAAGATAATTACCAAAGTTAATTTGTTTTTCTGTGTCAGACCCTACCCTGCAGGCGGCAGTTTGTACGTCAAACCACCCTCAGACAGCAGTCTGTGGATCTGAAAGAGACCCGTTAGTGACAGATTCCTTACCTTAAAATATCCCCAGGCGTTAGGCTGGATCCAGAAAGTTTTTGCGTAGCAGTACCCTTAAGCGTCGGTGTGCGGCTCTGCGTCCGTCGTCGTGATCGCCGGGATGACGTCGCGGGCAGTACTTAGACGCCGCCCCTGCGCGCTGACGTCAGTTCTTCCTTTTTCCGCGCCAGTAAGCGCAGATCCGGGAAGAGCAGTGCCCTAGTCAATTTTTGACTATATTTTTGGTGATTTTTTCACTGTTTCTTTTCGAGTTATCTCGACTTCTAGGTGTCGGTAGGGATGCCCGGCTTCAAGCCATGCGACGTCTGTGGTCGAATGATGTCGATCACAGACCCGCACTTAGAGTGTCTCTACTGTCTCGGCCGAGACCACGACACGAAGTCGTGCCCTGACTGCCGGGCCTTACACCCGAAGGCTTTGCGAGAGCGGTCTCGAAAGCTCCTCGAGGTCCGGCAGTCGGCTCCGCGCCGCACCAAGCCCCGGTCCCGTGAGAGGTCGAGGGGCCGGTCGCGGAGCCCCGCCGGTCGTCTGAGTCCAAGTCTTCGCACTCCTCGGGTAAGTCGAAGCACAAAAAGTCTAAGAAGCATCATCGCTCTAAGACTTCGCCTCGCCGGTCTCGCGACTCGGCTGAGGCCCCTGTCGGCACCGTCCCGGCCCCCGCGGCCCCGGACGTGCCTGTGGAGCCGCCCCCATTACCCGTCCTTTCCGGGTTCGGGGGCGACTCCGGCCCAAATACAGGAATTCTTGTCGGCCATGGCCCGCCTCTTCGGGCCTCAAGGTCACTCCGGTGCGCCTTCGGGCCCCGCGGGCCCTGATGGGGTTGCTCCGGCATCGCCGACGACTCCGGTCCCGGCGTCGCCCGTTCCGCCAGCCTTGATCCCGGCCTCTGCTCCGGCCCCGGCCTGGATCCCGGCTCCGGTGGTACCGCAACCCCGATCGACGCCGGTTGACCTAACCACACCTCCGGCGGCGCCGATGTCCCCGGTGCCGTTCCTGACGCCGCCCGGGGCTCCGGGCGGCGTCGTTCCCCGGTTCTCTCCGGTTCCGGACATGGAGCCGGACCGACGTCGCTCGACGCCGGCCCCGGCGCCGATGAGACCTTGGGTCCCAGATGTCCCTCCTCCTCCATATTTTGAGCCAGAGGAGGACCAGGAGAGCTGGGAGGGGTCGGAAGACCCTCTCACACAGCAGTGTGAGTATGATCAGGACTGGGCAGAGGAACTTGGGGATGCCAGTGGTCTGGACACTTCTCCTGACTCTGGCATGCTGTCTCCTCCTTCCGTGGCTACGGAGGAGGGAGCAAATTTCGCAACTGTGTTGCGTAGAGCAGCTGGAGCCTTGCACCTCCAATTGCCTACTGTGGCTGTCAGGACTAACCTCCTGACGGAAGTGCTTCAGCCGGCAGCTACCTCCTCGGAGCCATTGCTGCCGTTTAATGATGCAATGTCTGACGTTCTTTTGGGCACCTGGTCCAAGCCCACCACAGGGGCTCCTGTGGATAGGAACGTGGCCCGACGCCATCGCCCTGCTCCGGGCGACCCCTTGTTTCTCTCTCAACATCCCACCCCGAGAGCTTGGTTGTCCAAGCCTCTGCCTCCCAAACCGCCTTCCCTACCGCCCCTCCGGATAGGGAATCCAAACGCCTGGACCAATTTGGGAAGAAGGCCTTTTCTTCCTCCAGTGCTGGCTTGCGGTCCGTCAACACCGCTTGCCTTTTGGGCCGATATTCCCACTCTGTGGGATTCGGTGGCGGCCGTTTTGCCCCAGTGTTCTGAGGAGGTCCAGACACTGCTTACCCGCACCATTGCGGAAGGTAGGGATGCGGCAAAGTACACCATACGTTGTGGCCTTGATACCGCCGACTCGCTGGGCAGATCGCTTGCAACGACGGTGGCGCGGCGTCGCCACGCCTGGCTGAGAACAACTGGTTTCTCGGGTGATGTCCAGAATACACTCATGGATATGCCCTTTGATGGAGTCGGTCTTTTTGGTTCCAAAGCAGACCATGCGCTGGAGCGTTTTAAGGACTCACGGGCTACTGCCAAGTCCCTGGACCTTTCTGTTGTGCGCCCTCCGCTAACCTCTGCTTTTCGGCCCTTTCGTTGCCACGGAAGGGGCGCCCAGTCACGTCCGCTGCCCAGCCACCGGCCCGCGCAGCAAGCGTCTTCGCGTGGCCGAGGACGTGGCTACCGCCGTGGCGGGTCGGGCAACCAGCTTGCGGATCAGGCCACCAACTCTGCCCCGTCCGCGGCCTCCAAGCCCTCCTAGTCCTTCCTTTCAGGTGCACAGCACGCCAGTAGGGGGCAGGGTCCGCCATCACCTTCACCACTGGCGTGCCATCACCTCGGACAGGTGGGTCTTGGACATTGTCCGAAGGAGCTACTCCCTCCCCTTCGAGACCACCCCCCACCTCCATTCCACCGCATGTCAGGGGATCACTTGGTGCTTCTGCAGAAGGAAGTCACGGCCCTCTTGGCCAAGAGGGCCATCGAACATGTTCCGACCCCAGAAGTAGGACGTGGTTGCTAGTCCCACTACTTTCTGGTGCCCAAAAAGGACAAGGAGGACATGCGTCCTATCTTAGACCTCCGGAACGTCAATCGCTTCCTCCGGAAGGAGAAGTTCAAGATGCTCACCCTAGCTCAGGTCTTGACTGCCCTCGACCCTGGAGACTGGTTGGTAGCGTTGGACTTGCAGGACGCTTATTTTCACATCCCCGTCCTGCCGGCCCACCGGCGTTACCTGCGGTTCACGGTAGGCCTCGAGCATTTTCAGTTCACCGTGCTCCCCTTTGGCCTTACAAGTGCCCCTCGGGTGTTCACGAAAGTGATGGCGGTGGTCGCAGCTCATCTGCGCTGGGCAGGGGTTCCAGTCTTCCCCTACCTCGACGACTGGCTGCTGAAGGCGGGCTCGTCCCAGGCAGTCGTCTCCCACCTCCAGACTACGGCCGAACTCCTGCACTCGCTGGGGTTCTCCATCAATGTGCCGAAGTCGCATCTGATTCCTTCTCCACAGCTCCTTTTCATCGGAGCAGTTCTGGACACGACGCAGTTTCGGGCCTATCTCCCGAACGGCGAGTCCGGGATATTCAGGCTATGATTCCGATCTTTCAGCCTTTATCCTGGGTTTCGGTACGGATGACCCTGAGGCTGCTGGGCCTCATGGCCTCCTGCATCCTGCTGGTCGATCATGCCAGATGGCATATGCGGGCTCTGCAGTGGGACCTGAAGTTCCAGTGGGCGCAGCACCAGGACAACCTGTCCGATCACGTCCAGATCTCGGAGGGGACTGCAAAACAGTTGCAGTGGTGGCTCTCGAACCGGCAATGGGTCATGGGCAGATCCCTCTCCCTTCCCCAGCCAGAGCACACAGTTGTGACGCACGCGTCCCTTCTGGGATGGGGCGGTCACATGGGAGAGGCGGAGATCAGAGGCCTCTGGTCTCCGGCGCAGTCCCGGCTCCATATCAACATTCTGGAGCTCCGGGCGATCCGACTTGCACTCAAGGCATTCCTTCCCTCTGTCAAAGGGAAGGTAGTGCAGGTGTTCACAGACAACACCACCGCCATGTGGTACTGCAACAAACAAGGCGGGGTGGGGTCGTGGACCCTCTGTCAGGAGGCTCTGCGCCTCTGGCCATGGCTGGAACATCAGGGCATGTTCCTGATGGTTCAACACCTGGCAGGTTCCCTGAACGCCAGGGCGGACGAACTCAGCCGCAGGTGCATGATGGATCACGAATGGCGTCTTCACTCGGAAGTGGCGCAAGGACTCTTTCTGCAGTGGGGAGAGCCTTGGTTAGATCTATTCGCCACCGAAGAGAACGCGCAATGTCATCAGTTCTGCGCGTTGGAATTTCCAAGGCGGCACTCGCTCGGCGACGCTTTTCGTCGCGAGTGGAGTTGCGGTCTGTTGTACGCCTTTCCGCCTATACCACTTCTACCCAGAGTGTTGAAGAAGATTCGGCGCGACCGGGCCCAAGTCATCCTTGTGGCTCCGGACTGGGCTCGAAGAGTTTGGTATCCCGAGCTACTCAGTATGAGCGTCGA
This sequence comes from Calotriton arnoldi, assembly GCA_963921515.1. Lineage (NCBI taxonomy): Eukaryota > Metazoa > Chordata > Amphibia > Caudata > Salamandridae > Calotriton > Calotriton arnoldi. Next base: position 1,157,242 of record CAWUFW010001323.1, on the reverse strand, counting down.
TCCCCGATCCGTCTGCCTCTTCGGGAGGATCTTCTGTCGCAGCAGCAGGGGACGGTCCTCCACCCGAACCTGTCCAGCCTCCACCTGCTTGCGTGGAGATTGAGCGGCGGCAGTTGATTCCTTTCGACTTGCCTCCCGAAGTTTGTGATGTAATTCTGGCAGCCAGGCGTCCCTCCACTAAGGTGGTATACGCCTGCAGGTGGAACAAGTTTGTGGCATGGTGCACAGCAAAGGCTGTGAACCCCCTTTCTGCCCCTCTTTCTGAGGTTCTTCTGTTCCTTCTTTCCCTGGCCCAACAGGGTTCTGCCCTGGGTACCATCAAGGGCTATCTTTGTGCCATCTCGGCCTTCCTCAGGCTTCCTGATCAGCCCTCCCTTTTCAAGTCCCCTGTTGTTAACAGGTTCCTAAAAGGCATTACACACCTCTTCCCTCCTGTTCCGTTTGTGATGCCTCAGTGGGACTTGAACTTGGTTCTTACTTTTCTCATGTGCGCTCCCTTTGAGCCTCTGAAGACAGCCTTTCTGGTGGCCATCACATCCGCTCGGCGGGTGAGTGAGCTCCAGGCTCTATCATGCAAACCTCCCTTTCTGTCTGTCCATCCAGACAAGGTTGTTCTTGGGACGCGTCCGTCCTTCTTGCCAAAGGTGGTTACTGCCTTCCACATTGGGCAGACCATCACTTTGCCCACCTTCTTTCCGCATCCTTCCAGAGAGGAAGAGAAGCTCCACCGTCTGGACCCAAAACGCGCGCTTTCCTTTTATATCAACCGCACACACCACTTCCGGGTGGATGACCAGCTCTTTGTCGGCTACGTGGGCGCCAAAAAATGTCGGGCGGTGCACAAGAGAACCATCTCCCGCTGGGTAACCTCGTGTATCAAAGCCTGCTATTATTTGGCTAAGAAGGAGCCTCCTGTTGGGCTGCGTGCCCATTCCACCAGGGCAACGGCTGCTACCACGGCTTTAGGCCACGGTGTTCCGCTGCAAGATATCTGTCAGGCAGCTACGTGGGCCTCGCTGCACACATTTACAAAGCATTACTGCTTTGACAGTCGTGTCCGGAGGGACGGCTTCTTTGGCCGTTCTGTCCTCCGGGACTTCCTTGTCTGATCTTTGTTCGCAGACCCACCACCGGGGTTGGTATTGCTGGGGTATCTATTCTAAGGTAAGGAATCTGTCACTAACGTGTCTCTTTCAGATGCACAGGTTACTAACTTGTGTAACGATATATCTGTAAGAGACAGTTAGTGACAGATTCCTTACCGCCCAACCCATCCTCCCCGTTCTGCGAACTGATTTCTAGGGTTAAGGACATCCCTTTCAGGGCCCTAGTATTTTTCAGACACCTATGTCAGCTTCTTGCATGGCTCTGCGTTCCTGGCGCGGAAAGTCGTGTACAGAACTGACGTCAGCTAGCAGGGGCGGCGTCTAAGTACTGCCCGCGACGTCATCCCGGCGATCACGACGCCGACAACGGACGCGGAGCCGCACGACGCCACCTACCGACGCGCAAGGGTACTGCTACGCAAAAACTTTCCGGATCCAGCCTGATGCCTGGGGATATTCTAAGGTAAGGAATCTGTCACTAACTACTGTCTCTTACAGATATATCGTTACACAAGTTAGTAACTTGTGCTTCAGGCCTCCTCTCCTGCAATCAGCAGTCTTACTTTCAATCTCTACAATCCACAGTCTGTGACAGAAACCAGCCTCTGGGGAACAAGGTACTTTGAATTTAAGGCATTACCTCTCAAGTGGTAGCAAGTGCTTCGCAAATCTCTGCGTTAAGTAGCTGTCGGTGGAGCAGACACGTCACTCGAAATCTTACAAACTCTGATTCTGTTTGTTTGTAATCTGTGGGTCACAGGGCTCAGCTTTATGAGATGTCAGGAGTGATATCATGTCACAAGTGATGTAATATGTGAGCTTCTGAGGAGTGTGTTTTTGGGGCGAAAGTTATAGTTCGCCCAGTAAACAAAAGTGATGAATGTTAGTTTTTTTGTTTTTTCAATGTTAGCCATTAGCTGTTCTCATTTCAACATCTAAGTAGGACAAGACTTTAACCTTTGTTTGTTTTCAGTGAATTTCTAGTTTTTTTTTTTTTAACAGTAAACGAACATCTTATTACCGTATCGAACTATTATGTCACTTTAACCTTTGTTTTTCAGTGAATTTCTAGTTTTTTCTTTTTAATCTAAGATTTTATGACCATACCTAACTAGAACTTCACGTAAACAGTTTTTTTCCACCAGTGATTTTTTTTTTTTTTTTATGGTATTCAGCCAACTATCGCCCTGGGCACAGCCTTTGGAACTCTTGCAGGACCAACCATAATGATATGCCTTTTTTTTAATCCATTCAAGACCATCCGAGCACCGTTTTAAATGCAGATTTCTATAGCAGCTGAACTGCTTTACAGCAAATCACAGAAAGCACGCTTTCTGAGTAAAGTTCGAACAGTTGTAACATTTTGTTTAGCTTTTCTGTACCTGCGACTGAAGTTTCCTGTGCAAATTAACATGGAAAATTAACGTTTTGGCCCCGAGTAGCAGGAACAGCCCATCCACATGCGGGTGCAGGAGAAACCCGATACGTGTCACAAGCGGATCCATAGCCACCCTGAAACTTGTCGATCCTTGCTCGCCCGCCACCTAAGGCCAAGGACTCTGTTCCGCTAAAGCGAAATTCACATTTGAGGAAGCCCTCGTCCTGCAACCAGAGCCGGTGCCTAAGATGATGAAGAAGAAAGTGACAAGGCTACAAGCCCACCACCTTTACTTTTCCTCTTTCTCCGCCGCCTCCTTCTGTCCCTACCCTTCTTCCCACCTTTACCGCCTCTTGGCCCTCTGCCTCTCTCATCACAGGGGCCACCTCATTCTGGGTTTGGGGACACAGCCCAGGCTCCACTCAGGACCCTTATGACCAACACTGACCAACAGCCACAAGATGACCCTTGGGCTGATTACGACACTGAACCCCAGGAGATGCAGACCCTGATCTGTATCCTGCACGACCATCAACACCTGATGACGCCACTTCTTATTGTGAGGTGCTCAACAGGGCAGCCACCTACCATAAATTAGAAATGCACATGTTCCCAGATGAAGAGGATTTCCTCATGGAGACACTCTTGGCCACTTAACGCTCCATGCAGTATCTCCCCATGCTCAAAGGCATTCTGAAGCCTGCTCCAGATATTTTTGAGGAGCTGTCAAGGCCAAGGTTATCACCCCGATAATAGATAGGAAATACAAGGCGTCCCCCTCGGAACTTGCGCACATTAGGATATGGTTACCACCGGATTCCGTTGTGGGCCATACCGCTTGCAAGCATGCAGGCGCTCAGGGCACGGGCGACACACCTTCACCGGACAAGGAACAGGAATATCAACGCAACTGGTAAGTGCGTCACTGCACAATCTTTCACGCACTGACGCATCTCCAACTCGGTCGGCTTCCTCTCCCAATACAACAGGGCGCACTGTGATGAAATGGAGAAACTACTCCAAAACTTTCCTGACCAATACCGTAAGCGAGGTCAGGACCTCGTTTCGGAGTTCAAGCTCATCTCCAACATCACCATCCGGTGTGTCCCTGATGTTGCTGACACCACAGGCATGTAGCATCAACTCCAGTGTCCTCATGCGTTGGCACGCCTGGCTCAATTTCTCTGGCTTAAAAAAAAGTGCATCTGCTGAGCCTGCCCTCTTTGGACCGAAAGTTGATGAGACGCTGGAGAAAATAAAAAAGGACACAGATACCACAAAGACCGTGGGAGCTTTACAGACACTATCTGCCTGTGGCTGATTTCGGAGATCTCAGTACCGCGTAGGCTCCAAGACACCCTCTCCGGAGGCCTCCACATCTTTTCAGAGGCATCAACCTCAGCAAACCTCTCCCTGCGACTACTTCTGAGGATCTTACAGGGGTAGGTCAAGGGTGGCACCACCGAAGGAGCTGCCACAGCTAAACAATGACTTGCTTGTGTCCCACCCCCCCACAACCACATCACACCTGTCAGGGGGTGTCTCCATGGTTTTTTCCCATGGTGGATGGAAATCACCTCAGACCAGTAGGTACTCAACATCATGCACAAGGGTTGTTTGGGGCTCACTGCTACTTCCCCATTCATCTCATTCCACAGGCACACCCTCTCCCTTCAACACCAGTGCCTCCTTCAAGGCAAAGTAGACCCTCTCCTATGAAAGGGAACTTTAGAGGCCATGCTGTTACACCAGCAAGGACTGCTTATACTTCCTCATTCCCAAGAAGGATGGGCCCCTCAACCCTATACTTTACGTCAGGCCTCTCAGCAAGTACATTCTGGCAGAATACTTTCACGTGGTCATACTTAATGATGCCATCCCACTGCAGCAAGGCGACTTCATGATCGTCCTAGACTTAAGACTCCTCATTTCATATTCCGATTCACCCAGCTCACCGCCGGTTCATGGCAAGTGGTTAGCATTATCCGTTCAAAGTCCTGCCTTTTGCGATCTCCACCTCCTCCAAATGTCTTGCTGTCATGGGCACGCACCTCAGTCGCACTAGCATCCATGTCTTTGCTTACCTCGATGACTGGCTTATCAAGAGCGCATCCCAGCACCAGTGCTCGGCTCACATCCAGGCCACCATAGACCTGTTCACATCAATGCCACAAAATCCCATCTCCAGCCACTACAGATTAAACCATACTTAGGGAGGTCCTCATCTCTGTAGTAGGGAAAGCCTTCCCCAGTCCAGCAAGAGTTCAAGCCTTCCAGGCGTTTCTCCCTCTTTCAGCGCGATAGTCCTGTAACAGTCATGCGCCTTGGCATGATTGCGTCTTGCATTGCCATAGTCCCCATGGGTCACTGGTAGGATCTAGTGTTGATCTCTGGCTGCACTTGCTGCTCGCTGCAGTTGTTCGTCGCTCTATGCAGTGGCTAAACACCAGCAACCTGTTGCAGAAATAGCTCCTTCTTGACCCAATTCCACAAGTATCCATCACAACAGACGCTTCCCTCTCTGGTTGGGGGGGTGAGGGGGTGCACTTGCACAAGCTCACTGTCCAAAGTCTGTAGGCACCCCATCAAGCTCTCCACATCAACTACCTCAAGCTGTTTGCCATCCAGCTAGCATTCAAGGCTTTCCTCTCTCATTCGCACCAGCAATATGACTGCCCATGTCCTAGCTTCAGAAACAAGTCTAAACATACTCACCACGGTTGCCAATGCTGGCTCAGGAACAAAGAATAATAAATGAACATCAGGAGCACCGGCATGGGCGCCCCCATAATGCCCTGGTTAGATTTGTTTTGGTCATATTTTTTTATTCTGGTGCTGCCCCTGGAAGGGATGGGGGCACCACGAAGCATTTTTTTAAACATTAAAAAAAAAACACAGTAAGTCTCCTGGGTCATTAAATCCATGACCCCAGGAGAGCTTAGAATATTTTATTAAAGCACTTCAAACTGGAGCTGAATGCTCTTCCACTGGAGTGCATGTTCCCCTAGCGGTTGGTTCTGTGCCTGCATTTTATAAGCTGAAAAATGTTTTTAAAAGTCTCAAAGACCGGTTTAATGTTTTTTTAATGCTTTATTGAAACGTACTGTGACAATCACTATTACTAAAAATCACAATTCTTTGAATTTATAATCTATACATTTGATATTAGTTGGTGGCAAAGCCAATATGTCTCCTTTTTATATGTTGTGCTGACCCCATTGATAAAGCCAATAGGCCCCCTGATTTCTGTTTCTTGGTGTTTTGACCGTTTGACAAAGCCAGTAGACCTGGTTCACTTGAAATGACACTCTTCATATTGTTTCATGATATAGCTGCGCGAGTCCACAAGTCGTTCGGGTAGGGCCTGGCCACAAGTCATGAGTGGCGGGGGGGTTCGCTGCCCGCTGGGGTTGGGCCACCGTCCTGGCCGCGGATCAAGCCCTGCACCCAAACCCACGCCACAGATTGCCAAAGACCATGCAAGGCTGGGGGTTGGGTGCTGAAAGAAATGAAGGTTAAAGTGTTGTTGTTGTTAGGAAGTGTAATGTTATCTTACTAGTCAATATAAGAAAAAATGAAAAACATCATAGAAATTTGCTCCAAAAACCAAAGGTTAAAGGAGGGTTATAGTTGGGTAAAAATGTCAGGTAAAACACTGAAATTCACCAGTTAGTTTTCTCAAATAACTAACTCTTTCCGTAAAGTAACTATAACTCGCACCCTCGCTATGCACTGCTAATTACCTCACATATGACATCAATGATGTCATAGAAGATGTCAAGAGTGATAACATGACTGCAACATCATATATTACATCATTGATGACAACAGTATGCATGGCGTGGTGCTGAGTATAGTTACTTTAGTGTGCTTGTTGAAGAAGAGTGTTTTGAATGAGTATGTGCACGGCAGAAAGCTGAAGAGAAATGTGGGGTATTACAAAGGGTCAGTTGGCTAGTGACATTCCATTTCAGGTGCCTTGCAGCAGTTCAGGATGTTTTTAGAGCTTCTTGATGTTCAAAATGGTGTCATTCCTGACATTTATCTGTTTTTATGGACTTCATAGGTTGGTTATGCTCACGAGAAAGTGTCACTCATTTAGTCGTTAAATGTCACGCGTAAGTGCACTGAAACTGTAAAAATGTCACACAAGTTATCTGAAAACTTGGCAGTTATGTTCTGGTGCTCTCTCCCAGCGACTATTCAAGCCCTTACAAACCAGCGATAGCCTGGTGTTTGTACTGCCGGAAAATGTATAGGAGATCCAGATTTCTCCCATTTCTGCACCTAGATTATATATATATCTATATATCCAAAAGAAATCCTGATGATGGCAAACCTCAAAAGAAGCGGGCACGGACTCCGTATGATGCGGTGCAACAAATGATGAATTTATTATATATAAAATTAGTTATCCATGACGCTTTTCGGCCACACCAAAATGGCCTTGATCACGTGAATGCGCTGCGCCATATCCAGTTACTTAAAGCAATCCCAGGAAACCACGTGACATACAAAAATGCACTAGATGAGGGACACTGACAACCGGCTGGTAATTAATATAGTACAAAAGACATACAATGCACAGCACCCATAAAATTTCAATTATAGTTTTCATACTGTAGACCATATTAAAATGAATTTAAGGTGCAACCTGCATACGATATTAAACTGAACTAAAACATCATGTCATACTAATGAACAAACATTGGTCAAGTGTAATTCGATGCATCTATGTGTATGGCCATATGATAGACATATCATAGAAACTCCTCAATGTATGTTTATAATCTATCCTGCAAATTGCCTGTTCTACTTAACGATTACTCTTTCTTTTAATGATCATGTTAAAAATAACATGGTTTGAGTTAAATGCTTTTAACAAACTAAAAGTGTGCTTTTCCTCATTTTACAGCCAGTGCACCACCGGTATACTACAGCTACTACGTGCTCCCAGACGGAACGTACTGCCTGGCGCCCCCACCCACGGGTGTGGATGCGGCTTCCTACTACAGCCATGTTCCTGCTGGTGTGGCAGTGCCGACTACGACTGGCGTCACGGCCCCCTCTGCTCCCGGTGTGTCTACGCCCCCTCCCGCCACCAGTCCTGCCACCACTCTGGCCGCCACCGTAACACCCGCCAGGTAGGGTTATACTTTCTGTGTTTACTTAAAATGTTAGTCTATATTCAGCCTTCATTTCTCCCAGATGGTTTAATGTATATGAATACCACCTGTTAAATGCTTATTGTGAAGTCAGGACTGCACTGCTTTCCATAATTAAAATCACATTTACATTTTTCTTTGCAGTAATCAGATGCTTTTTTAGGTAGAGCCTAGCGCAGCGCGCATGCGCTGCTCTAGGAGCGGTTCTCTTGGAATCACTCTGGACTTTTCACAAAATCGTGCGTGTGGCTTTTTTTACAGCATTATTTCTATTGGGCTTTGCGTGCGTTTTTAAAAAAAAGACAGCACGCAATTGGGTAAAGGCGGGTGCATGTCCCACCTTACCCAGTAAATGTATCCGCCCACGGCCTACAGCTTGCGGGAGCGAGCAGCGGCGCCATCTGTTTGTGATTATGTTTCCAATTAGCGCGTTTGCGGTCGCCGCGCTGCCCCGCTTGTTTAAGGTAGGCTTTTCTGTGGTTTGCTGGCAGAAATGGCAGCGATGTTGTCCTTCGGCTGAAAATGCAAGTTTACTGATAGTTGCCAATTTATCGCAAATATTGTGTCTGATTTTCTGCTCACCGCGAATATGCCTTTGAGATGGAATCTTACAATGAAAGACTGGTTGGCAGATGCTCTTGTGCATAAACGTGAATCGTCCGTAATCCATAGATTTGTAATAGTGCTTGATTTGTGAAGTGTGTAGGCTTTTGTATGATTTCATTGTACAACTAACTCGTGAGTATTGTTGACTTGTTTAAAATATTCTCGATTGTTTCGGTTTTATGATTAACGATGAATGCAGACTTTATTATTGCCAAATTCAAATTCAGTTCGCTCGATGATTTGAAATGAATACATTTGCGAAGTGTTTTACTGCTGCACAAAGATGAATTACAGTGCAAGTTACAATTATATTTCAGTTGAATTTTCACCAAAAGATAGTCGTGTGGTAGTGAAATATGAATTCATTATTACGAATCGTGTGATACAGACTCTAGTAGACCGTCTGTTGCTCTTATTGTTTCTCTCTACAGGCCAATAGCGATTGTATGTGATAGATAACTTAGGGGGGAAAAGATGCTTAAAACCTATGTTAGGCTGCTGAACAAGGGGTTTAGGTCCCTGCACTAACAATATGTAGTGATATTTTCCAATTGTATGGTGTAAATGTTTGTGCCAACTATTGCACGCTTTGTTGATCACAAGTAATTCATGGGAAGAAAGCTGTAGACTGCACCAGAGTTGGTGCTGTGGTTTACGTCCAGGGGGTCAGTTCCTTGCTACATTTTCAGGATATACACGAGGTACATTTGCATACAGTGAATCTAAATAGGACATTTTGCATACTCCGTGGTTACCATGGCAATGGGAAGATACTGCAACCTTTATGGATCAATGTTGGATAACATTGCCATAAAACGATATAGACTATAGCACTCTGACGTGCATTTATTAAGGGAATGGTGGCAGGCAGTGTGTGGCTTTTGGTTGCGAGAGCCGATGTCGCCAATGCATTCAAAAAATAAATGTAAAGTAGTAGATATGGTGGGCTTTGGGTCAGCCTTTGTTATATGGCCGTTAGGGTCATTGTCGACATTGCTAAGTTAGCACGAGTTCGGCTGCCATGATGCTGCTTTTGCGCACGTTACTACATGACTTTATTTTGCAATACTCTGTTTGTGCCTTTCACATGAGAACTGTCTGCTTTCTGCATTCTCGGCCTGTTCCTGGAGTTTAGTCTGAACACGATGTACAAGGTCGATAAACAATGCCCCTTGTTGTTCTGTTCTGGTCAGTCCCTAGCATCTAGACAAAACATGCTAACACAGCTGCGCTACTGGAAACTCGTGCTTTGATATTACGTGTAGTAAACTTAAAGTGTGCTATAACGTATTTGGGTCTCATGAGGTTCTTTATAAATTCCATATACTAGGAATTAATTCTGCAGTGGAAACTTCCAAAATGAGACTTTTTACTGTTAATAAACTGTGCTGCATTTGTGTCTGGGTTCTCTTTCAGTTTTCTAGATACTAAATAAACTCATAATTAGCTCTTCAGTTTGTGTTGCCATAGAAATGGAATCTTTGCAAAAGGGCAGATGCCAGCAAGGGCCCGCCTCCCAAAACTGTGAGTTAATATGTAATGAACTGCTATTTGTACGTTTTTAGCAGAGCACTGGTTTTAATGCATAGTATTGATGTTCCAGTTTGACATTTCTTGTGTGCTGATCTGTCATCCAGCCCAAGCAGAGCTTTAGTGCTGGAGTCCTGCTGCAGAGCATCAATCAGTCGCACTGGGCTCCAAGTGTGAACACTCAGATATAGGTGACCCTCAATGTGCAGCAGGCCAGTGTGGCTTAAAAACGTTAATACAGTCTCTGATTCTAAACAAATCTGTTTCTTTCAGAGGAGAGCTACACCAATCAAGGTTTGCTCTTCCTAACTTTGTCAGGGGGTTAGGCATGAAAGTTGTTTTTTAGTGAAGATTTGATTTAGAGAGGCATTGCATGGCCATTTGGCCTGAATTTTTGTGTCGATAAGGCTAGACAGAGAAAATGCCTGTGTGTGGGGAGTATATATAGGCGCACACAATATATTTTAGAACATTGGTTCATATAACAGCTGGTCATGATAACACAGTTAAATTATTACATTTTCATTAAGGCAATAGACATTCTTTTTAGGTCGACATTATTTCCACCCTTCCCACACATTACACAACATAGGTGAAGCTGGAAAACATCCAGCAGTGCTTTCTTTTGAGCTTGCCTTGCGGTGCTTAAATGATGCATTGTGTAATTTATACAATCTCTTAAATATACCCTACAGCGCAACATCACCTCCAGAAACAAACAAGCATCTCCTCAAAACAACACCAGTTAAATAGAACTCAGCACCACCTTCACGCCACCGCAACACCACCATCTCACCATGCCTCACTACCACCACAGCATCACTAAGCACCACTATAGAATCACTCAACACCACCTCAACATCACTAAGCACCACCTCAACTTTAGAACAGCCAGGAAGAAGTCGCTAACATTGCAACGACAAAAAACTACAAGACATTTTTTATGGTAATACTTTTTTTAATTGGGTCATTCAGTTGTGCATAATATCGTCTTGGTTATATACAAGGTAACAAAAATACTTATAATACTTTTTTATTATAACTTTTCAACATGCTGCACAGGAGCCATAATGCTCTATAACATAGCTCAAAAACATTGGCAAAGCCGAGAGCACTGCCTGAACACTTATAAGGACCCAAAGGCGAGACCTATTGGCTATGCCAATGCTTTTCTTTGAGTAGTTCTGAGATTTTAAAACCAGTCTTGTTCCATGCTGTAGCAATTACCAAAAAAAAGTGCTTTTTTTGCTTAAGATTCCTCTGCAAATTCTCATGTATATTTATAACATGCTTGTAGTTTTTTTTAGGTCTTGCTTCAGGTGGCGTTGGCTTTTGGTTGCGAGAGCCGATGTCGCCAATGCATTCAAAAAATAAATGTAAAGTAGTAGATATGGTGGGCTTTGGGTCAGCCTTTGTTATATGGCCGTTAGGGTCATTGTCGATATTGCTAAGTTAGCACGAGTTCGGCTGCCATGATGCTGCTTTTGCGCACGTTACTACATGACTTTATTTTGCAAGACTCTGTTTGTGCCTTTCACATGAGAACTGTCTGCTTTCTGCATTCTCGGCCTGTTCCTGGAGTTTAGTCTGAACACGATGTACAAGGTCGATAAACAATGCCCCTTGTTGTTCTGTTCTGGTCAGTCCCTAGCATCTAGACAAAACATGCTAACACAGCTGCGCTACTGGAAACTCGTGCTTTGATATTACGGGGATGCATGTTGTTCTGATACACACTTGGAGAGGGACCTTTCCAGGGAGAAGAGCTATGCTGTTCCTATGATGTAAAACTTCCATCTAGGCACTAAGGTATGGGGTCTGTCAAAGCCAAGAGATCTTCCTTTATATAATAAACTTCACCTTATCAAGGGGAGGGTGGTTAGGCCTTATTGTTCTTTTTCCACTGTCTGTATATGATGACATCCCCCTTTATATTCTATGGAATTGTAACAATGCTAATTGTTTTAGGTTTATGCATTTCGCTGCTGGTAGTGGCTCGTATACTGCATTATAGAGCACGATAGTTAAAATAAACATTTCAAACTATAACAGTGACTCTGACCATTCTTATTGTGGACAAGTACGAGTGAGCGAAAGGGTATGTCTTGCTACCGCGATTCCTGAGAGGGTTGGGAGTGTTGTGTCCTGGGTTGTCTAATCATTTGTAGCTTCATGATTATGTAGGAGAGTGAATGAGACACTATAGCTAGTCGGTTTGGGGATTTTGGGTACTAAGGTGGTAGAAAGGTTCAGCCCCTATACACTGAGGTCCTGTTTTCCTGCGCATAGTTGTGTGTATGTGCAGAATCCCCGCAAAACCTTCTTCAGACTTGGTTTTTCCTATGTTTTCTTTTTTTTAAATGGATTGACATTGCTTGGATGGGCTGTCCGTCAATGCCATGGCATTTTGAGAATGGTTACATAAAGTAGTCCTTTTCTCAAAACTTAAACTGCAAATACTACTACATTGTCTGTGTTCGTTCATATATTTACTTTGCTGGCACAGCAATATTTTTTTTGCTGGTTTACGGTTTTACTGCTTGCTGTTTCGATACCTAAGCTTGTCAAAACGAAGTCCCAGCGCCATTCAGTGATTGCGTTTGCGCTTTCCTGTCTTCATTTGCTAGTATGATCGCATGCTGGATTTGTAGCTACCTTTTGGTTCATGAAGTGTCCGTGTGCAGGCACACACGGAGGGTTTCTTGAAGAGGAATAAACGTGTTGCCCCTTTGTCAAAAATATCTCCCGTGCTATATGTTGCTTTGGATTCACCTCATACAAGCAGCACAAACTTAATGTTGGGTCTGTGTCATACCGCTCTTGTGCCATACTCTGCTAATGGAATCGTTTTAGCAACTTGACTCTTTTTAAATCATCCGTGTGATTGAATAAGAAGATTATTGTTTAGGAAACACGAATACTTGCTCATAAACCACTCTTCCACCAGCAACAAAGCGTGCTTTATTAAAGAGTTTGAGATTCTCATTAACAGTGATACTATTTGTATGCAAGAAGTCTAGACACTAATGCAGGAGGGCAGGCATTCAACTATTGGGCAAAAGTATTATTTTATGATTAACCATACCAGTCAGCTGCATCTACCATATCTTCTCACCTCCCCGTACCAACCTGACATACCCGTCTACTGTATCTACCTAAGATGGCTAGCTTTTCATACCTGCCTTCAATATCTCCCTTCCATACCCAACCTATGATACCGTAACTACCGTATCTAACCTATCATACTTACCAAACCTGCCTACCAATCTTAACCTGCGTTACTTAATCTAAAGCACCTACCATAGCTAGCCAAACATACCTTCCATACCTAATCTACCTCCCACACCCAACCTACGATACCGTAACTACAGTATCTAACCTATCATACTTACCAAACCTGCCTACCATACTTAACCTGCGTTACTTAATCTAAAGCACCTACCATAGCTAGCCAAACATACCTTCCATACCTAATCTACCTCCCACACCCAACCTATGATACCGTAACTACCGTATCTAACCCATCATACTTACCAAACCTGCCTACCATACTTAACCTGCGTTACTTAATCTAAAGCACCTACCATAGCTAGCCAAACATACCTTCCATACCTACCTACCATGCCCAATCTAGAATGCCTAACCTATCTCCTTTGTCTAACCTTCCTCTCAAACTTACCATCTGTATCTTACTAGCATACTTACATAACATGACTATCAGACATGCACACTAGGCTCACTCCTCTACCATCATTTATCTGCCTACTTTACATAGCCTACATTACCTCAATATCCTCCTTCGGCTTCCTACCATACCTAATATTGCATACCTAATATTGCATACCTAACCAACCTAGCTAGCCTACCCCATCAACCAGGCCTACCTAACTTTACAACCCTACCCTACATAGCCGACTATACCGTACTTAACAAGCATACATACACATTCATACCTACCAAAAGTGGGATACCTTGCCTACTAAACCTACCTATCATACCTGGGCGTCCTACCATTCCTAACCAACCTAGTATATCCCTTCATTCAAGCATACCTAACCTTCCATACCTAGTCTACTTCACCTCTTCAGGGCCTGTATCTTGCGCCAGTCCTGAGGGGATGCCTAAGCCTCTGGCATCTCTAGCAAGAGCTCAGGACACTATTCTAACTCTAGGGACCTCTAGTAATCACCTTAGCTACTGCAGCCTGCATTGAAAAAGTGCCAAGTGCATCTTTTCAAGTGCATGAAACCGTGATTTCCAATGTCCTTTCACCTGAACTGGTGGCTTAGTGGGGTAATGCGTCCACTGTAGGGGCCCGTGTTTGACTTCATGATCACAGGTTCAAATCCTGGCTGGTCCACTCAGCCTTTCATCCTTCTGAGGTTGATAAAATGAGTACCATTGAGATGGGCAAAAATAAACATCTGTTATTCGGCGCCTACAGGTGAACGTGCACTTTACAAATACACGTTATGTTCTTTAAAAATAGCAAGACCTTTGGCAATGCTTGTTCATGTTTGGCTCCCATTTGAAGTAGCTGTAAGCGATTATGACTTTCTCCTGAACAGTTTTATTTGAGAGAAATTTGAGGTGATTTTCCCTGTGCAGCATAATTCAGGGTCATAATGACCTGGCTCTCCTGATGCAGGTGTATGCTGGAGCGAATATATGAACTTAAAGTGGTCTGAGCGCATGAGCAGTGTGCAGTGTGCAGTATGCCAGAGAATACGGCCCCTCTCGCATGTCTGTGTGGGGGACGAGGTCTGTCATCCGCTAGGTAGGTACTAGGGCGCAAGGTGCCAATTTGTTCTGTCTTTTTCCATGCAGTGGACAACTGCCCACTAATAAGTGTTAAGATCTCGGGGACTTTCCTCACAGACAAGCATGGGCTGTGTAACGAGGTCGATTTTTACTCATGACGTGGGTTTGGGTCCACAGTCTGCAGCAAGGTGAGTGACTCTCCCAGAAAGATTGCTTTTTCAGTTAGTCCTTTGAGTGTCTAACATACAGTTGTCTGAGTATTCTCTTGGTGCCTTCATCTTGTGTCTTTTTGTACTACTTTGAAAGTGCGGATCTCCTCATTCGCTGCAGTATGAGGAGACTTTATTAGATCTAAGGAATAACTCTTACTTACCAGTGACAAGCCAGAAGAAGGTGTTAGGCGTTGTTGGGACAGGAAGTCTTCTGCATGTCTCTGGGGAGAGTGCTTCCCTGCCTTATGCTGATCTCCAAGAAAGTCACTTAAAAGTTACTGTATGGTTTCTAGACTCCTACCTCCGTGAACATGACAATCGTACATATCTACTGAGGGTTTACCTGTTTACATGGATTGAGACCCTAGAGCTTGGCTCTGAGGTCGAGGGGAGACATGCATAGTGCACCCCTATTTTACATATAGAGTGGCTACTGCCCTCTCTACACAGGCCTTGATAGACTGACAGCGGTGGCATCAATAAATCTATAGTCCGAGATGCCTGTATCCCTGTATTCTAACAAGGGTGGACGACTAGCCAGCCTTCTGATCAAGTCTGTGCAGTCTTCCATGCCTGTGATCCTGTTGCCTTTGTCTACCTGACGTGCGTTTGAGAGCCCTTGGGTGTACTGGGAAAGGATGGTGAGTTGAGCCATTGTGTGTAATGTGAGTTGTTCTGATGGCCATTCCAGCTCCAGCGTGCCCCTTCCTAATCCTTGGAGAAACCTGGTGAGCTGGAGGTAGACACTCACTCTTATCTGTGTTAAGCTGCACTAACTATGCTAGGAGGGACCCTTTCTGTTGGGTGATGGTCAGGCCCCCCGGTCTGGAGGTAAGTAACATTCCCCTCTGGGGAATAGCCCGGGCTGGCACTAAGAGCCTGTCTTGGGAAGACAGTAAGTCATCCTTTGCATTCTTTGACCATGCAGTGAACATGCCATAAAGGTGCCTCGGGGTTGGAGGGACATCCATGATTCAAAAGTAGAAGACCCTCTGATTGGATCAACCTACCAATCACAGGTGATAAAAGTCTAACCTTAGTGGTCAGTTATTGTTCAAGACTGGTCTATGATCCTATCAAGGCTGCCCACACCCATCCATCCAAGGAGGCTAACTATGACCCATAGTGTGAAGGCAAGAGAAGAAGCTTGCTCACTGCGTCTCTGAAAACCCTTTGATAAGGGTTGAAGGACGTTTTCTCTGTAATTGGTGGATTATGCTGCAGAGGAGTTTGCTACTTTGACAAGGAACAACGACATCTGTCAGCAGCGTCAGTCAGAAAATCATCTGTTCCTGTGAGACTTGTAGAGCAGGCACTTTGAGCAAGGAAATTGCAGACAGCTGCTCAAGATTAGGAAGCTTGCAGCACATCAACGGAGGCAGAGGGAGACTGGGAAGCTTGATCCCAGTCTTTGAAGGCGAGATCACTTTGCCCAGTCCCCTCCGCTGTGCTGGGGGTGCCTGTGTGATACTTCCAGTTACAATCGGTAACTGGTGAAAGAGTGTCTAGTGGTATAGGCCCCTACCTTTCTTTTTGTGACAACTGGGAGTATCAGGGTGTGCTTGCACTCTTACCATCCACTACCCTACTACAGCTAGTCTGTGGCTACTGTACTAGTGGGACTCCAGTAAACTGTGCCAAGACATCAGGTACCTGTGATCAGATCGTTGACGCCACTGGAGCGGTATACTCGCTCAGGACGGGAGGGCCCTTCTGTTTCTTTTTAGGTGGTGGGTTATGGGGCTGATCAATAACATTTGACTTCTCATCAAATGCTGACACTACCTCATTTCAATTCAAGGATGGGTATCATGGCTCCTACGAATGAGAGCAACCCTGTACAACATGGTCTGTAAAATGCAATGTTAATTGTGTTTCTACATGTTAAGTGTGTTTTTATAGTGCTTAGCGTCTAGGCACTATGATATTGTGTGGGGTCAGAACCCTGGCCCAAAGGGTTGTAGAGCCATCTGTTTTTCACTATTTATCTTAGTTATATTTGTAGTATATTACTCTTGTGTGTATTAAAGTACTTTTCTTTTATAAAAGTAAAGCACTAACTGGACTTTGCTTTTATCAGCTGGTAATACGGTGTGCACTGTATTCTGAATGTCTAACCCCACCTCACCTCCTTGAGTAAGACTTGGACTGCTCGGTCTCGCTACCCTGAGAGAGTCAAGTGCTGGAGAGGAGTACTTGGTTATCCAGTTTTGGGTCCACTAGTAATGAGGCCCCAAGACACCAGTGAGGAGCACTCCACTTGATGTGATTGGATCACTAGACTACAGGCTCAGAGGACATTGAGGTCTGTTGATATGTCTAGCAGATACCCATAAACTATATGTAAAATGGCAGATCACTTTGGAGAGGAATTTGAACTGCAGAACTTGACCATAGAGAAATTTAAGCAAATGTGTGCTAACAGGGAGTGGAAGATCCCAAGGTCTAATAACAGGGAACAGTTGATTAGCCAAATGACAAAATGCTTTGAGGAAGAGGTCACAGTAGTGCTGGAGGTGGGGAGCACTGTTGTCAGTCTGTAAGTCCGTGCAGGCTTCCCCGACACTGCCCTCTAGGCGTTTGTCGTGTGTTTCTTGCATGGTTCATTGCAGTTTCCCCTATGTTAGCCTAACTATGCACGTTGTAGGCCTCATTTTGCTTTGCACATTTTATTATATAATCACGTTTGCTTTTGTGCCACATTGTACTTTCACACGGAACCTGCATATGTTCTCGCATTCTGTTCATTTTTGGGGATTTAGTCTGAACACCATAGACCAGGTCAAACAACAATGTCCCTTGTTAATCTTTCTGGCCAGGCACTAGCACCTAGACACAACACAAGAACGCAGGTGTTTTGTTATGTGCACACGTCCTATCATATAGATGAGCACATCAGCAAAAACACATATGGAACGAGAGTTCTGAATCTGCTGAGATGTAGAACACCCATCTGTGTATGTTAACGTACAGGGTCTGCCAGTATTCCCAGAGATCTTTGATATATAATAATTTAGCTTCATTAGCAAAGGGGGGTTTAGGTTACACTGTCCTATAAAATGACAGAGCTTTTCATGATATGGATTATTAACCTTGCTAACAGTATTTTTAGTATGTATTTGTTTTCTAATTGTGATTAGAATACTGCATTTCAGATCTCGATAGTTTAAATAAATATTCTAAACTTCTTTCATGTCTTCTGGTTATTTTATTGTGGAAGAGTGTGTCCTGTTACCACGATCCCTGAGAGGGTCGGGAGTGTTGTGTTCTGGCGTGCCAATTCACTTGTTTCTCTGGTAAGGTTAGGAGGGCAAGTGAGGCACTATAGCTAGTAGGACTCAGAATCATAGACACTGAGGTGGTATGGTGACTCAGTCCCTACAATACCGATGTTCTGTGGTTCCAAACATAGTTTTGTTCCAGAGCAGAATCCCTGCAACACTTTCCCCTAGATTTTCACCTCCCCCCTATCTCTAGAGCTAGCTGCCCCGGGATTCGCCTCCCTAGCAGGACTGACCTAGCAGAGACCCTGAAGCTCCAGGAAGGCAAGGATTTAACAAAGGAGAAAGTAAGGGATTTTGAGAGGGAGAAGCTAAGGCTGGCCCGCCAGGCAGAAGGGGAGCAGCGAAGTGGCAGACAGGAAGAGTGGGCTTGGAAGGAGAGGGAGAGGCAGGTGTAAGAGAAGGAGAGGGAATTGGAGAAAGAGCAGATAGCCTTAGAGAGAGAAGCTCAAGTCGGCATCGGATAGAGAGATTAGCTCTGTGGATGATGTCAGCTTCAGAGTCCCAGGGCAAGGAAAACACCACCAAGGTGCCAAAGGATTTGATACACCTGTATGTCCCAGGCACTGATATTTTCAGCTGGATGAGTGCCTTTGATCTTGAATGTAACGCTCAATGTCTGAATGGTCAGTCTAAAGCAGCAACTTTACTGAGTCGCCTCCCTCGGAAAGGGACTGAAGTCATTGAAAGGATGCCTGAGAAAGACAGTCTGACATATGAGTGCATGAAGGATGCTTTGATTAGGTGGTTTGGGTTGAAACCAGCCCAGTACTTGCAGAGGTTCCGTGAGAACAAGAAGGCAGATGGAGTTCCTTTTGATAATTGGGCTGATAACCTAATTAGAGACTGGAATGAGTGGGTGAGAGGAATGGAAGCAAATTATTACCTGTCCCTAAATCGGGTGATAGCGGAGCATCTCCGGAAGGAGTGCGCTAACGCACTCAGACAGTATTTGTCTGACCTTCCTGAGAGGGATCCTGAAAAACTTGCAGTGTTGGCAGATACGTGACTTGCCAACAGAGTGAACAGGGGACAGACAGCATGTTCCAAGCCCAAGGGGGAGAAGAACTCCCAGCAGGCTGGCCCTAAACCAGAGGGGAAGGGCCAGAACAGTTCCTAAGGCTCTCCGCCTGGACAGGATTCTAAGGGGAACTGGGCCTCTAGTCCACATCAGAAGGGGAAAGGAGGGAAGGGTCCTTTCACTCCCAAGGTGATTAATGGCTATACGTGTCACAGAGAAGGACAGTTAAAGCCAGACTACCCAGTCAAGGACGCGCTGCCAGTGGCACCCGTGTTAGCAAGTGTGCTTTCAGTGGGGACAGACATGAAGGGAGGCTCAACTGATTTTAACTTCGTCACCAGGGACATCTGGGAACTCGACCCAGAAGCTCTTAAGCATATTCACCCTAACTCAAGGGGGATTATGAGTGTGGCAAGTATCAATGGAAGGAAGGTTCCTGTCATGAGGAATACTGGTGCTCACAGAACTGTGGTTGAACAGAAATACCTCAAACCAGAGGAGACCATCCCTGGTTCCAAGGTTATGGACTTGTAGCTAACAGTGATGACATGGAGTACCCTCTTGCCAGAGTGGAGGTAGAGGTGAATGGCAAGAAGGCCATGGTCTACTTGGGGGTTCGAGAGAAGCAGGGTGCTGAGTGCTTTCTGGAGAATGATCTGGTTTGAACCAGGTTAGTACCAGGACCTGAGGCCTATATGGCCTGGATTTTATCGGCTGTGCTCACTAGGGCACAGACTGAGAAACCACTTCCTAGTGAGGTGGGGAACACTCTAGTGAAAGAGAGACTAGACGGGAATAGGCCCCAACAAGAACCAAGGGCAGATATTGAGTAGGCACCTGTCCTTGTGTCTGCACCTTCTGCTCTGGAGGGAGAGAAGGGTGAGCATCTAGAGGGGGATAAGCTGTTGGAGTTTGGGCTCCTGCCTGAGCTGCAGGACCTGCTTGTGGCATGACTGTGAGGAGTTTTGTAAGGCACAGGCTGAGTATCCTACACTTGTTGGCCTGCTGAAGACTGCTCAGGAACAGGTCTCTACTGGAGTAGTCAGAAAGCACAGGTTGGCTTGGGAAGATGGACTCTTGTACAGTGAGCCTACTGACCCAGAGCCAGGAGCCAGCAAAAGGTTGGTGGTTCCTCAGGTGCACAGGAATTTTCTGTTGCAGCTAACCCATGAAGTACCCTTAGCTGGTCACTTAGGATTCAAAAAGACAAAGGACAGGTTAGCACCTCTGCTTTACTGGCCAGGAGTCGGTCAGGATATGGAGAAGTTTTGCTGTACCTGTCTGGTTTGTCAGGCCAGCTGCATGTCTGGTGGCCAGACGAAGGCACCCTTGGTGCCCCTACCTGTTGTGGGGGTACCCTTGGAGAGGGGGATGGGTCTTCGCAAGGATGATTTGTGGATGCTAACCTCTGATTCAGAGGTGCATATCCCCTGTGCACTCGATGAATAATGTACGTCAAAATAAACAATTTTACATAATAGTTTTTTGAGTAATCTTCAAAATTTAATCAGTACGATTCTTCTTTTACGTCATTGCAATAAGTTGACTGTTATTACTTCATAACAACATTTTCATGGGATAACTGTTTGTTTCATGCCCAATGCATTTCGGGCGCATTGGGCATGAAGGAATACTTGTTTACCCAGTTTTGTGTCCACTAGTACTGAGGCCCCAGGACACCAGCATGGAACACTCCACTGGATGAGATTGGAGCACAGTAACTCCGGAGTGCCCTCGTGCCCAGGAAGCCCGGTCTAACAGACGTTGATTCTGAAACCTTAGTTTTTCTGTTTGTATTCATACAGGTCTTTCCATAATTCCAGCACATGTCCATTTTCAGGTTTGTTTATGGATAGACATGTGGACTTGACTATAGATAGTCACTGTTTAAATGTGTAAACCCACTTCAAGTTCGTCTTGCGTTTTTGAAGGTTTACTTAATGTTAATTTATGTACTTGACACTCGCGTACGAAATCAGTTCTGCTTTTATTGTAAAACTGGGTTATCCTAACATCAGTTCAGGTGATCCTTGTTCATGTAACGCGTATATAATAGTATATGTTGGTATTTTTATAACCCGCTTCTTCCACATGATGAAGTTGGCTATCTAAACCGTCAAATCTGGGGGTTGAGCCAGACTGTTGTGTTTTTACTAGAAATGCTGTCCGATTCTCTGTTGATTTGCTGCACTTTTGGGTCTTCACTTACTTTTCAGATTTCGATTAATGCTGTATTTAAGTTGAACTCTAAAAGCCTTCATGGCATTGGATTTCTTTGTCCTTTCACTGATTAGTGGAGACTGCTGTTGCATTTTTATTATTTCTGATTTGCACTTTAATATTGTAATAAACCTTCATAGCTTTTTTCTAAATGATGGATCTTGATCTCATTTTTTGAGTCTGTCTTTATAATTCACTATATTTTGAAGTGCTGTTAGAATCTGGTCTTTAGGGACACATTGTCTCGTCTATTCTTGAGGAAAGCACCGCCCCGACCCCGTGCCAGGCACTATGGGTGTTATGTCTATCTTGCAGATTATCTTAGAGATAGTGCCCACAGTACTAGTTAATTTTTCAGCTCTTTGCAGAAAGTAGAATTACTCCAGTATTGGAGCTTTCATAGATTCACATGCCTGAATCATTCCCCGTCGTCGAGATGGGAGTCCCCGGTATATAAAAAAGCAATGCTTAGATAAGTACAAACCAGAAAAAAAGGCCTAGGCCCATTTCCATTTTGCAACCCATAACTCTCGTTATGTAAAAGAGACCAAAATTGTCCCTGAACCAATCGGAACCTCTCACCCTTAGAACACTCCTGAGAGAACCTTTTGCCCATCTGATTTTCTACTGCACGTTGCTAGGGAGTCTCCTTTGAGCTCTGCTCAAACTTTCTCTTGCTACTTAAGATTTGGAGTTTTTTCCAGTGAATTTCATCTGCTGATATCATCTCATTGCTGACTACTAATTCATTCTACCTGAGAATGTCTGGAAAAGAGAAAAAGGGTTCGTTTAGAGCCTGTGCCACTTGTTCCAAGAAGAGGCTCTACACTGATGACCCTCATTCTGATTGCATCTACTGTCTTTACCCGGACCATCAAGCGAAAGACTGTAAGGTATGTCGTACCTTTTCGAGTAAAACCCTAAGGGACCGTGAAGGACGCCTTTTAATATGGCTTCAAAAGCTTAATGCCAGAAAGGAGGTTATCTCCAGTGATAGCGATGAGGCATCCTCTTCTTCATCTAGGAGGTCTCAAAAGAGGAAGAAATCACCTCATACCTCAGAAGAGCGTCCTGAGAAGGCCCTCAAAAAGACCACTCATGGGTCTTCTGGGCGCAGTCCCTCAAAATCTCCTCAACATAGAGAAAAGGAGAGTAGGGGACACGCTTCGAGGAATAGGACTGTAAAAAAGACGGGTTCTGAGCCGTCTAAATCACCCCCTCAGGTCAAACAATCCTTCAAGAAACCTTCCTCATTGCCTCCTGAGGTAAAATCAACGATTTCTGCATCGTCGACGACGAAGATTGAGGTAGTTAGTCCCAAAGAAGCCTTCACTACCTGTGAGTGACTCTCCGTCGACGAGGTCACTATCGACGACTGTTTCGACACCGGTATCGTCGTCGACGACCGCGACTGCTCCGACGACTGGATCGTCGACGGTGACTACGTCGTCGACGACAGATAAGACACTGCCGTTGATGACGGCGGCATCGACGATGGCATTGACGACGGTGTCGTCAACGGGCTCGTCGTCGAGGGGAAAAACACCAGAGAAATTGGAAGTGGCCAGGAAGAGAAGAATTACACCGGAAATCACCTCACCGAGTAAGATTACGGCTCTTGTACCATCACACCTGCTGGAGGAGCAGGATTCAGAGGAGGAGGATGAAGGCCCTTTTGGCTATGCGAGTAGCCCTTCACATTTACATGTGAAATGTCAGGACGATGACTTTGAGGAGGAATACGGGGAGTATCAATACCCTTCCCAACAACAACAATATCGTCGGGTTACCAGGAAGAGATGGTTGGCATGCCGTCTTCCTTACTGATGGACCTACAGTTTATGTTGGCGGATTATAGAAAGAGGTTTCCACCAACTCCAGAATCTCAGGAGGTACCATTAGCTGTTCCGCGCCCACGCTCCAGTCCAGCTACTCCTGTTAAAAATAGAGTTACTGCCAGAGCCCTTGCCAAGATCACCTCAACCAATGCCTCAACAGGATCCAGTCACCACGGATGATGACCAAGAGGAGGGAGAGATAACGGACCCTAACAAGGAATGGGATGATTACCTTATTCCTTCGCCTTCTTCTCCCTCTCCAGTGCCGATTGACTCACCGCCTGAGGACATCGGCGGATCCCATAATTTGATGGAAAGGGCGGCGAAGAGATTTGAACTTCCAATGTCAACTACCCAAAGTGTTTCTTGTATGATTTCAAGGAGCCGTACCGGAAATCAGTTCGTGCTATCCCGATCGTTAGCCATGTTTGGGAGGAAGGCCTTAAGGTCCTGAAGACACAGGCGACGATCACACCGGTGCTCGCCAGACTGGTGAAGAAGTATAAAGCTCCTATGGACGCTGCAGCTTGTCTAGTGGGCCATCCCAAACCGGACTCTGTCATATCCCAGGCTGCTCAGCAGAAGTCCCAAAACCTGTTCGCTCCTATTACAACGCCTCCTGACAGAGAGGGTAGACGCTTGGATAATGCAGGGAAAAGGTTTTCTTCCATGTCTGCTCTTCTGGTCAAAGCTGCGAATGCCCTTGCCATTCTGGGCAGATATGATAGGCAGATGTGGTGTGACCTGATGCCTTACATAGACCTGATTCCTAAGGATAGTAGACAGGAGGTCAGGAAGATCCTTCAGGAGGGAGAAAGGGCTTCGGCTGAAGTAATTGATTGCGCGATGGACATCGCGACCACGGCTTTCAGATCGCTTGGAGGGGCGGCGGTGTTGCGCCGTCAAGGATGGCTGAGAGCAACAGCTTTTAGACCAGAGGTCCAAAATAAGATCTTGGATCTTCCCTTCGATGGGGAAGCCTTGTTTGGGAAACATGTTGATGATGCGCTACAAAGTATCAAGAAGGATACAGATACCGCAAAGGCACTGGGGACACTGCAGTACCGGAAGGTGCCCTTTCGAGGAGCTAGAGGAAGAGGCCAAACATCATATAGAGGGGATACCAACAGAACAGATACCCCTCCTGCTCTACCATCTTCTCAGCCGTACCGACAACCGTACGGTCAACGACAGGCAGGGGGCTATACAAAATCTGCCCCATAGAGGGAGAGGAGGTCGTCAAGTAAAGGACAATTCGCGAAGACAATGACAACCTTCAGGATCCGGCTACATTTAACCCCCCCCCCACAAGTTCCCCTGGGTGGAAGAATTTCCTATCATCTTCATCATTGGCAAAAAATAACTACGGACCGATGGGTCCTCAATCTAATACAATTTGGACATACTCTAGAGTTCCTTCAAATCCCCCCTTTTACTCCTCCGACACGTCAAGAGGTCAAGCATCTACATCCGATGCGCTTGGAGATTCAGACAATGCTCCAAAAGGGAGCAATAGAACCAGTGCCAATCTCCCAGAGAGGAAGGGGATTTTATTCCCGTTTTTCTAGTCCGAAAGAATGTTCTTCAATGGCGTCTATTCTGGACCTGAGAACTCTAAATACTTATCTCAAAAAGCAATCATTCCGGATGGTTTCCCTCCAAGACATTCTGTTACTCTTAAACCCAGGGAATCATATGACGACCTTAGACCTGCAGGATGCGTATTTCCACATCCCATTCATCCTTCCCACAGGCAGTATCTTCGGTTTGCTGTAGCCGGAGACCATTACCAGTTCAAGGTACTGCCGTTCGAGCCTCAAATCAGCCCCAAGAATTTTCACAAAATGTCTGGCTCCAGTGGCGGCTTTTCTAGGAAACAAAGACACCAGGTGTTTCCTTACCTGGACGACTGGTTAATCAAAGCGCCCTCCACGAGCATCGGCTCAGTCGTCAACAGTGGCATGTGTAGAATTGTTTGCCGAGCTGGGCCTGATTCTGAACACGGAGAAGTCATCCCTCCATCCTGCAAGGAACATCATGTTCTTGGGGGCGATTCTGGACACCACAGTAAACAAAGCGTTTCCTTCCATGGAGAGACAACAGAGGCTAATCTCTCTATCCCAGGCATTTCCAAAAGAAAGTGTCTTTCAGTACGCCGTTACAAGTCACTACTAGGAGCGATGTCCTCTTGCATCCCCTCGTTGCTTTCTGCCGATTGAGAATGCGTCTGTTGCAGGAACAACTGGATCGGCAATGGCGTCAAGCAGAGGGATCCTTCGACATTGTAAAAGTCACACCGGCCATGGTTCAAGCAGTAGCGTGGTGGACCCAACAACAAAATATCTGTCGGCCTTTCCTTCCTTACCGAACCAGCTCCGCTGGTTATTACCACCGATGCATCCCTAGAAGGTTGGGGGGCTTTTCTTCAAGACCTCCAGGTCAGTGGTCGTTGGAAGTTAAAGGAACAGCAACTTCACATCAATTTACTAGAGCTCAGTGCAGTGGGATTAGCATTGCTGGCTTTCCTGACGAGAATACAAGGATCGGCTGTACTAATCAGGACAGTCAACACAACAGCAATCCATTATCTCAACAAACAGGGCGTTACAAGGTCACTCTCCCTGTCTCAGGAAGCCCAGAGGATATGGTAATGGGCTGTTCAAAATGGAATATTCCTAAAAGCGGAACATCTTCCAGGGGATCAAAATGTCAAGGCGGACACTCTGAGCAGGCTCAAATCAACCTGCCACGAGTGGGAGATCAATCAGGATATCCTAGAAGGCATCTTCCTTAAATGGGGAGAACCCACAGTGGACCTCTTCGCGACAGCTCAGAACAAAAAATGCTGGTTCTTCGCAAGTTGTCTTCACCAACGGGGAACTTGGGGGAATGCGTTTTTGATGGCATGGTCAGGCGTCTTTGCCTACTCCTTTCCTCCGATTCCCCTCCTGCCACGCATTCTTACAAAGATCAAGAGGGACTGTGCAAAATGATCCTGATAGCCCCATGGTGGCCCAGACAACACTGGTTCACGGAGCTTCTTCTTCTGTCGGAGGCTCACCCGATTCGCCTTCAACCGATACCTTCGCTCTTGACGATGTCCCAGGGACAAGTACTTCATCCAGATCCAAAATCACTACGTTTAGCGGCTTGGCTCCTGAACACTGTGAATTTCAACATTTAAATATTTCATCGGAATGCAAAGATATCTTGTCAAAGGCCAGAGCAGAGAGTACAAACAAAACATACAGGATGAAATGGAAAAGGTTCTGTCGATGGTGCCAGGAAGCTAATATTCATCCTCTGAGGTCGGCAGCTCATGAGATTATCCCATATATTCTGCTCTTGGCAAAATCTGGTTTAGCTCATGCATCTATTAAAGTGCATCTAGCCGCTATATCACGTTACAGAAGAACTTCCTCGGGACCATCATTGTGGTCTGAAAGAATCATCAAACAATTCATGAAGGGGTTATTTCGAACCTTTCCTCCAATAAAGCCTCCACCACCTCTCTGGCAGCTGAACATTGTGTTATCTCAATTAATGACGCAGCCCTTCGAACCCATTCATAGGGCGGATCTCAAATACCTATTGTGGAAGTCAGCTCTCCTCATAGCACTCACTTCGGCCAGGAGAGTTGGGGAGATACAGGCTCTCACTATACAGGAACCTTTCTTGCAGTTTAAGGAGGACCGGATTGTACTCAGAACTAATCCGAAATTCATACCCAAGGTGCCATCAGACTTTCATTTGAATGAGCCGCTAATTCTTAAAAGATTTTTCCTGAACCGACTACGGCGGCAGAAAGAGCTCTCCACTCACTAGATGTCAACGCTGTCTCAAGTTCTATTTACAAAAAACAAAACCTTTCCATGAAGTCTTCACAACTTTTTGTATCTTTTAGTGCACCCAGGAAGGGTTTTCCTCTGTCCAAAGGGAGTTGCCCGATGGATTTCCAGTGCAATACAATATTGTCATCAGGCTGCTGGGAAGCCGTTGAATGCACTGGTTCGTGCTCATTCTACGAGAGCAGTGTCCACTTCCACTGCTTTGTTTGCTGGAGTACCTGTCCAGGATATCTGCAGGGCGGCTACCTGGAAGAGTACGCACACCTTCACCAGACATTACTGTCTGGATGCAGCCGCTGAGAAGGATGTGGCAGTGGGACAAGCGGTGCTGAGAAACCTTTTCCAGTAGCGGTGAGCCCTCTTTCTCATCCCTCCTTCCTTTATTTATTACATATTCACATTTATTGTTATGCTTTATCATGTCTTATGTTAAGAGTGGTATACTTTATTATTTTGATATCGAAAGTTATCTCAATACTGTGTGATATCTGCAAGTTTGAAAATTCAACATATATGTATATAAAGTGCAGTTTTCAGTCCATATGCTGGCTGAGGTCAGGTTTATGCACAATAAAATGTGCTGTTTTACTGCTCGCTATTCTGATTCAGGCATGTGAATCTATGAAAGCTCAATACTGGAGTAAGAAAACAAGTTCCTTACCTGTAACTGTAGTTCTCCAGTATTGGAAGCTTTCATAGATTCACATGCTGACCCTCCCTCCCCTGAGAGGCTCACATTTGGATTTTTGGCACAAAAGTTATCTTAGCACAAGTGCTCGAAAATCTGAGGGCAAAGGTTCTCTCAGGAGTGTTCTAGAGGGTGAGAGGTTCTGATTGGTTCAGGGACAATTTTGGTCTCTTTTACATAACGAGAGTTATGGGTTGCAAAATGGAAATGGGCCTAGGCCTTTTTCTGTTTTGTACTTATCTAAGCATTGCTTTTATATACCGGGGACTCCCATCTCGACGACGAGGGAATGATTCAGGCATGTGAATCTATGAAAGCTTCCAATACTGGAGAACTACAGTTACAGGTCAGTAACTTGTTTTCTTCTTGGGTTTCCTTTCCTTAATTTATTAATTGTGCATATATTAGAGTGGTCACTTGCCGGTGGTTTTTCCTGCCCCCATCAGATAATCACTCTTGGCCTGTTACCAGTGGTATGTGGGTGACACCACGGAAGTTTGTGCTGTGACAGGAATTGTTACAGAGGTCGGGATTCCCTCACACTGTCCCCGGGGCTGCAGCAATCCCCCCCAGGGCAAGGGGCCACCAATGCCACACAGTGCTTAGTGTCACGTATGTGTAGGTTTCACAGTCGACCAAATGCAACCTGTTGACCTTGTTTTACTGCAACCCCCCCAATACAACAAAGCCTGATTTGAGTTGTCTTTTTAGGGTGCAGCCTGCGAGAGCATGCGCTACCGCATGCGTCTCGTTTGCGAGACACTTTTGTATACAGAAATGGGCTTGGAGCCCACCCATTACTTTCCATTTGTTGACTTGCGTGGCACTCTTCTTTACAGCCTAGTAATTCGTCAAGGCAGGTCTAACATTTCCGTTCGTCTCTGTGGAGCAGGGACCAAGCACTGATTGATTCAACTTAATCTGTGCCGGTCCTCTGCTCCCGACGTTATTGAGGTACTATTTGCTTCTTTAGGTCTTGCCAGAGCCAGCGCGCATGCGCTGCGAGGCTTTAGTAAGGGCTTTAAAACTGAACACCCGCTCATGCGTGTCCTGCTTTTTTTTTTTTATCTCCCCCTATTGGCCTTTGCATGCGTCTTTCTAAGAAAGACAGCATGCAATTAACCAAGCGAGTGCATGTCCCGCCTTCTCTGGTCCTTGGCCTAGGGTCCTCGGGAAGCGAGCAGCAGCGCCATCTGTTTCCAATTATCGCGTTCGCGTTAATTGGAAGCGGATGCCTCCTTTACAAGCGTGCTTGTTTTGTTTTGTTTCTGCTTAATGCCCCACATGCAAGTCTTACTGGTTATCGCTTTCTGCCTCTCTCTTGCTAGTGATTACTTCCTACCCCCCTTTGCCTCTCTTTAAACCCAGTGGTTTACCGCATACTGGTTAGCGTAACCTTTGCCCATCATTTCTGTTTGTGGTGATAAGTAGTAAAGCAAGACACGTACCCCGGCGCTGTGCCTGCAGTTTGTACGTAACAGATTTTGAGGGTTCTGCTAAAAGTACGCTACCTCTTCAACCTGTCCCCCACCGCCCGACACGCCCCCCTCAGTTTTTCCTGGGCCAACACGGCGTTGGAACTTCTATCACGCCCGCGCACCACACAAGCACGCACGCACCGGGCACACACGCAGCCTCTTCGCCAGTGCGCAGCCCTGGGCCATCTCCCGCCGGGTCTGTTTGTTATTAAAACATCATTATGGAGATGCGGCGGATCCGCGCGCAGCCGGTGATCCCTATAAATTACGGACGCCTCTGTTCAAGATTGCGCCCGGGCCCGAACACGAGGTCCCGCTCTTTCAGGGAGCTCGAATATTAAGTAAGTAGGGTGTTCAGGGGCGCTGGCGCATCTGACACCCCAGGAAGCCGAGATAAAACACATGCACGCTTCAGACTGCGGAGATCTGACGGGGTCAGGGAGGCAGGGAGGGGCTGTATACAGTATTTCACTCTTGGGCGCCTAGAATGTATTCAATGAGCATTTGGCACTAGTTCGTTTCAATATGTTAATTTCTTAGAAACAACTCAAACACGGGTGGGTTGACAACTTAGTGGGCTGAGCACCAGTTGTAGAGGCTGTGTGTAACCTACAAGTTACATATCCTGTACGAGTTGCTTCCGCGTTTCATCCGCCAGTGGTTGATAAGCACGCGCACCATTTGAGGTGGGTTAAAATAGTACCTAATATTTCAGTGTCATTTCCTTGCACGTGACGGTTCCCGCTCGTTACTAGTGCCGGAGCCTTCCTACAGTTAACTTTCGCTAAACAATGCCGTTTGCATGGTATGGGTGCACGTTTTCCACACTCCATACATTGAACAAATTCCAATTTCCCAAACTCCCGGCAAAAAATATTTCTTTCGCTGTTTTCTCAAATTCAAGTGCCAGGAAACTTCGCTCAGTAAATAAAATGTTAGAAGCCGTACTCCTCCTGACCACTCCCCCTTCGGCTTGTGGAATCTCGGGTGTGTGGATCACAGACACTCTACTGAATGCAACATACACTCCACACAATACCACTCAGTGCCACATAATTATTTGCTACATAATTACACTGCACTCAATGCAACATACACTCCAAATAATACCAATCAGTGCCACATAATTACACGCCACATAATTACTCTACTGAATGCAACATAAATACACTCCACATAATACCACTCAGTACCACATAATCACACGTCACAATTACACTCTATTCAATGCAACATAAATACACCCCACATACCACTCAGTACCACATAATTACAAGCCACATAATTACTCTACTCAATGCAACTTAAATACACTCCACATATTACCACTCAGTGCCACATAATTACACGCCACATAATTACTCTACTCAATGCAACATAAATACACTCCATATAATACCACACAGTGCCACAAAATCACACGCCACATATTTACTCTACTCAATG
Organism: Calotriton arnoldi; assembly: GCA_963921515.1. Lineage (NCBI taxonomy): Eukaryota > Metazoa > Chordata > Amphibia > Caudata > Salamandridae > Calotriton > Calotriton arnoldi. The sequence goes on along the minus strand of CAWUFW010001323.1, from coordinate 1,126,664 downwards.
CAACATAAATACACTCAACATAATACCACTCAGTACCACATAATTACACGTCACATAATTACACTCAATTCAATGCAACTTAAATGCACTCCACATATTACCACTCAGTGCCATATAATTACACGCCACATACTTACACGCTACTCAATACAACATAAATACACTACACAATACCACACAGTGCTACACAATTATATGCTACATAATTACTGCACTCAATACAACATACACTCCAAATACCACTCAGTGCCACATAATTACACACCACATAATTACTCTACTGAATGCAACATACACTCCAAATAATACCACTCAGTGCCACATAATTACACGCCACATAATTACACTCTACTGAATGCAACATACACTCTACAGAATACCACTCAGTGCCACATAATTATATGCTACATAATTACACTGCACTCAATGCAACATACACTCCAAATAATACCACTCAGTGCCACATAATTACTCTACTGAATACAACATACACTCCCCATAATACCAATCAGTGCCACATAATTACACGCCACATAATTACACTCCACTCAATGCAACATAAATACACTCCACTTAATACCACTCAGTAACACATAATCACACGTCACAATTACTCTATTCAATGCAACATAAATACACTCCACATAATACCGCTCAGTGCCACATAATTACACACCACATAATTACACTCTACTCAATGCAACATAGATACACTCCACATAATACCACTCAGTGCCATATAATTACACGCCACATTCTACTCAATGCAACATAAATACACTCCACATACCACACAGTGCCACATAATTACAGGCCACATAATTACACTCTACTGAATACAACATACACACCACACAATACCACTCAGTGCCACATAATTATATGCTACATAATTACACTGCACTCAATGCAACATACACTCCAAATAATACCACTCAGTACCACATAATTACACATCACATAATTACACTCAATTCAATGCAACATAAATACACTCCACATATTACCACTCAGTGCCATATAATTACACGCCACATACTTACACTCTAGTCAATGCAACATAAATACACTCCACATAATACCACAGTGCCACAAAATTATATGCTACATAATTACACTGCACTCAATGCAACATACACTCCAAATACCACTCCGTGCCACATAATTACACACCACATAATTACACTCTACTCATTACAACATAAATACACTCCACATAATACCACTCAGTACCACATAATCACACGTCACAATTACACACTATTCAATGCAACATAAATACACTCCACATAATACCACTCAGTGCCACATAATTACACGCCACATAATTACTCTACTCAATGCAACATAAGTACACTCCACATACCACTCAGTACCACATAATTACAAACCACATAATTACACTACTCAATGCAACGTAAATACACTCCACATATTACCACTCAGTGCCACATAATTACACGCCACATACTTACACTCTAGTCAATGCAACATAAATACACTCCACATAATACCACAGTGCCACAAAATTATATGCTACATAATTACACTGCACTCAATGCAACATACACTCCAAATACCACTCCGTGCCACATAATTACACACCACATAATTACACTCTACTCATTACAACATAAATACACTCCACATAATACCACTCAGTACCACATAATCACACGTCACAATTACACACTATTCAATGCAACATAAATACACTCCACATAATACCACTCAGTGCCACATAATTACACGCCACATAATTACGCTCTACTCAATGCAACGTAAATACACTCCACATATTACCACTCAGTGCCACATAATTACACGCCACATACACACTCTACTCAATGCAACATGAATAGACTCAACATACCACTCAGTACCACATAATTACACGTCACATAATTACACTATTCAATGCAACATAAATACACTCCACATAATACCACGGTGGCACATAATTAGACGCCACATAATTACACTCTACTCAATGCAACATAAACACACTCCACAAAATACCACTCAGTACCATATAATTACACGACACATAATTACTCTACTCAATGCAACATAAATACACTCCACATAATACCACTCGGGCCACATAATTACACGCCACATAATTGCACTCTACTCAATGCAACATAAATACACTCCACATAAATGCACTCTATACCACATACCACCAATCAACATAAATGCACTCCACACCATGACACAATTTCACTAAGCATAATTTCACTCAACACCACAGTTCCAGGCCACACAATTCAACTCCATACATTTCCAATACACACCGCATATTTACACACCAAACAACATATTTCAACTCCACAATCCACAACGTACCTCCAATCCACAGCATATAGTGTCATCACCTGAGCACCAAACATCATTCACCACCACCATTTTGCATCAGCGCACCCCCTAAGCATCACGTCAGTCTGCCCTTGGAATCTGGCATCTGTTGATTCTCCCCTAGTGTCCGTCCGCTGCTCGTGTTCTAATTAAATTACTGTTTTCCAAACTCCACTCCCCCGTTATTTATGTCCTGCTCCCCCATAACAAAAAAAATTATAACAAACCAGCATGAGAACAGGCAGGAAGAAGTTGCCAGCAGTGCAAGTACAAAAAAACTAGAAGACATTTTTTATGTTAAAATCTTTTATTAATCAGGTTTTTCAGTTGTATATAATGTCTTCATTTGTATAAAGGTAACAAAAATGCTTAACACTTTTTATTATAACTTTTCAACATAATGCACAGCAGCCACAATGCTCTACAACATAGCCAAAAGTTCTGGCTAAACACATAAGGTCCCAAAGGTGAGACCTATTGGCTATGCCAATGCTTGTTTTAACTTGTAGTGCCCTGCAAATTGAAGGCATGTGACTGGCAGAAACGTGCACAGCAGGACAAACAAAATCGCAGAGATTTATTTTATGCAGTTAACTTTCTTTTATTTTGCCAAGTCTTCTTTTCTAACTTTGCACTCGTATTTTCTTTTGTTTTTGATTGTGGTTGCTGTTCTCAAAAGATGAGGATTGTTATTGGAAAGCGACATTATTTCTTTCTTATGTGTAATATCTGAAATGATGCTTTAACAAATAATCGTGCAGTACACCGCAATTCACCCCACTCCAATCCTCCCTACTCCAATCCATGCCAATCCACCCCACACCAATCCACCCCCTCAATCCAATCCACCCCAGACCAATCCAATCTACCCCACTCAGTCCAATCCATCACATCCCAGTCCTCCCAACACACCCCACTACAATCTGCCCCGCTCAATCCAATCTGCCCCACTCCAGTTCAAAACAATCTGCCCTCATCCTCTTGGACCTCTCCGCGGCGTTCGACACCGTCTGCCACCGCACCCTAGTGAAGCGCCTCAGCAACATCGGAATCCGAGAGAAAGCACTGGAATGGATCATCTCGTTCCTCGCCGGAAGAACCCAGAGAGTCCGCCTCCCCCCGTTCAGATCCGAAGCCACCGAAGTCATCTGCGGCGTTCCACAAGGATCTTCACTCAGCCCAACCCTCTTCAACGTCTACATGAGCCCCCTCGCAGCCATCGCACGCCAACACAACCTCAACATCATCTCCTACGCCGACGACACCCAGCTGATCCTCTCCCTCACCAACGACCCCACCACCGCCAGAGCCAACCTACACGACGGGATGAGAGAGCGTCGCCGACTGGATGAGGAACAGCCGCCTTAAACTGAACTCAGACAAGACGGAAGTCCTCATCCTGGGCTCATCACCCTCCGCCTGGGACGACTCCTGGTGGCCCCCGGCCCTGGGCACCGCGCCCAAGCCAACGGACCACGCACGCAACCTGGGCTTCATCCTGGACTCCTCCCTGTCGATGACCAGACAAGTCAACGCCGTCTCATCTTCATGCTTCAACACCCTGCGCATGCTCACAAGATCTTCAGATGGATCCCCACTGAAACCAGGAAGACCGTCACCCAGGCACTCGTCACCAGCCGACTGGACTATGGGAACACCCTCTACGCCGGAACCACAGCCAAACTTCAAAAAGACTCCAGCGCATCCAGAACGCCTCCGCCACGACTCATCCTGGACATCCCCGACACAGCCACATCACCGGACACCTGAAAGACCTGCACTGGCTCCCCGTCAGCAAGAGAATCACGTTCAGACTCCTCACCCACGCACACAAAGCCCTCCACGACCTGGGCCCAAAGTACCTCAACGACCGCGTGACCTTCTACACGCCCACACGCCAGCTACGATCAACCAGCCACGCCCTCGCCACCGTACCACGCATCCGCAGAACCACCGCCGGAGAAGATCCTTCTCCTACCTGGCAGCCAAGACCTGGAACTCCCTCCCCACTCACCTTCGGCGAACCCAGGACCATCTCTCCTTCAGGAAGCAGCTCAAGACCTGGCTGTTCGAGCAGTAACTTATCCCCCAGCGCCTTGAGACCCTCCCGGGTGAGTAGCGCGCTCTATAAATGCCGTGATTGATTGATTGATTGACTCCGGTCTGCCTACTCCTGTACACCTCACTTCAGTCCACCCACTCTATCCAAATTCACCCCACTCTAATCCACCACAATCCACCCTACTCCAGTTCACCTCACCTCAATCCAATCCACCCCTGTCCAATTCACCTCACCTCAATCCAATCCACCCCAATCCACCACAGTCTACCCCACTCCAGTCCAAAGCAATCTGCCCCACTCCAGTACAATCTGCCCCACTCCAATCCAAAAAGAAACAATCTGCCTCACTCCATTTGGCCCCACTGCAATCCAAAACCATCTGCCCCAGTCCAATCCAATACACCTCATCCCAAAACAATCCATCTCGCCCCAATCCACCACACTCCAATCCACCACACTCCAATCCACCACACTCCAATCCACCACACTCCAATTTACCACACTCCAATCCACCACACTCCAATCCACCACACTCCAATCCACCACACTCCAATCCACCACACTCCAATCCACCACACTCCAATCCACCACACTCCAATCCACCACACTCCAATCCACCCCACTCCAATCCACCCCACTCCAATCCACCCCACTCCAATCCACCCCTCTCCAATCCACCCCTCTCCAATCCACCCCTCTCCAATCCACCCTTCTCCAATCCACCCTTCTCCAATCCACCCTTCTCCAATCCACCCTTCTCCAATCCACCCTTCTCCAATCCACCCTTCTCCAATCCACCCTTCTCCAATCCACCCTTCTCCAATCCACCCTTCTCCAATCCACCCTTCTCCAATCCACCCTTCTCCAATCCACCCTTCTCCAATCCACCCTTCTCCAATCCACCCTTCTCCAATCCACCCTTCTCCAATCCACCCTTCTCCAATCCACCCTTCTCCAATCCACCCTTCTCCAATCCAATCCACCCCACCCCAAACCAATCTAATCCACCTCAATCCAGCCCACCTCACTCCAGTCCACTCTACTCTATTACACTGCACTCTGACACTCTTTGCCGCTGAACCACAGAACTCTACTCCAGTCTACTCAACTTGACGACTCTCTAACCCCTACGACACTCTACTCTAACAAATCCAGGCTGACACTCTACTCCCCCCCCCCCACTCCAGGACACTTCACACCACTCACTTTTATCCATGCCGAACAGCAGCCACAGTGGTGTAGAACGTGGCAAAACCACATTGCTAAAGCCAATATCTCTTGTATAGGCGAGACCTATTAGCTTTGCCATTGTTTTAAGTTTCATCCTGTCATTCTAAAGATTGTGCGGATGTCTGTGCTCTGTGGAGGCTTTCGCTTCCCGGGTGTTTAGAGCTATGTGCACTCAGCCTGCTGGGGTTGTCAGTTCTGTAGGAGGCAGTGTCGGTGCTACTTGTGTGTTATACCTTTGATCACACGAAGGAAGTTTGCTGGTGTCTCTTTAAACGTGCACTTTGTCTCTCCTCCTCTGCAGCGCCCTAGCCCCGGTGGTCGCCATCATCCCCCCTCCTCCGGACATTCAGCCTGTGATCGACAAGCTGGCGCAGTACGTCTCTCGAAACGGGATCAAGTTTGAGACCAGTGTCCGTGCCAAGAATGACCCCAGGTGAGGCGGAGGCTGTCTCTGTATGTGAGAGAGAGCGAGTTGTCTCTGGTGCAGTCTAGTACAGCTATCCGTCACTTGATGCACACACACACACACACACGTGTGTGTGTGTGTGTGTGTGTGTGTGTGTGTGTGTGTGTGTGTGTGTGTGTGTGTGTGTGTGTGTGTGTGTGTGTGTGTGTGTGTGTGTGTGTGTGTGTGTGTGTGTGTGTGTGTGTGTGTGTGTGTGTGTGTGTGTGTGTGGTCTCAGGCACAGTATATGGCTCGCAATGGGATCAGGTTTGAGACCAGCGTCCGTGCCGGGTGGGGGGGCGGCTGTCTCTTGATGCGTCACGTGATGTACTGTGTGAGAGAGCTGTCTCTGGCGCAGTCTAGAGTACAGCGATCTGTCACGTGATGTACTGTGTGTGTGTGAGGGCCGTCTCTGGCCCAGTCTAGAGTACAGCTGTCTGTGACGTCATATACTGGGCGAGAGAGAGAGGGGTCGGTCGGTCTCTGGTGCAGTATAGAGTGGTGACGTCATATACTGTGTGAGGGAGAGAGAGGTCAGTCTGTGGTGCAGTCCAGAGTACAGCTGTCCGTCACGTCATATACTGTGTGAGGGAGAGAGGTCGGTCTATGGTGCAGTCCAGAGTACAGCTGTCCGTCACGTGATGTACTGTGTGTGAGACCTGTCTCTGGCCCAGTCTAGAGTACAGTTGTCCATGACGTAGACTGTGAGGGAGAGGTCGGTCGTTCTCTGGTGCAGTCTACAGTACAGCTGTCCGTCTCATGGTGTACTGTGTGTCTGTGAGAGGGAGAGCGCGGTCTCTGGCCCAGTCTAGAGTTCAGCTGGCCATCACGTGATGTACTGTGTGTGTGTGTGTGAGAGAGCTGTCTCTGGCGCATTCTAGAGTACAGCGGTCTGTCACGTGATGTACTGTGTGTGCTGTCTCTTGCGCAGTCTAGAGTACAGCTGTCCGTGACGTCATATACTGCGTGAGAGAGAGAGAGAGAGAGAGAGAGAGGTCGGTCTCTGGTGCAGTCTACAGTACAGCTGTCCGTCACGTTATGTACTGTGTGAGAGAGAGAGAGAGAGAATGGTCCCTGGTGGAGTCTAGAGTACAGCTGTCCGTCACGCCATGTAGTGTGAGAGCGCGCTGTCTCTGGCGCAGTCTTGAGTACAGCTGTTCGTGACGTGATGTACTGTGAGAGAGAGCTGTATCTAGCGCCTTTCTAGAGTACATCTGTCCGTGGCGTGATGTACTGTGAGAGAGAGAGAGGTCGGTTTCTGGTGCAGTCTACAGTACAGCTGTCCGTCACATGATGTAGTGTGTGTGTGTGTGTGGTGTGTGTGGTGTGTGTGGTGTGTGTGGTGTGTGTGGTGTGTGTGGTGTGTGTGGTGTGTTTCGGTGCAGTCTAGAGTGCAGCTGTCCGTGACGTCAAATACTGAGAGAGAGGTCGGTCGGTCTCTGGTGCAGGCTAGAGTACAAATGTAAGTCACAAGATGTACTCTGTGTGTGAGATCTGTCTCTGGCGCAGTCTAGAGTGCAGCTGTCAGTCAAGTGATGTACTGTGAGAGCTGTCTCTGGCGCAGTGTAGAGTACAGCTGTCCGTGACGTCATCTACTGAGAGAGGTCGGTCTCTGGTGCAGGCTAGAGTACAAATGTAAGTCACGTGATGTACTCTGTGTGTGTGAGAGCTGTCTCTGGCGCAGTCTAGAAAACAGCTGTCCGTCAAGTGATGTACTGTGTGTGAGAGCTGTCTCTGGCGCAGTCTAGAGTACAGCTGCCCGTCACGTGATGTACTGTGTGCGTGTGAGAGAGAGAGGGGTCTCTGGTGCAGTCTAGAGTACAGCTGACCGTCACCTCATGTACTGTTTGTGTGTGTGGAAGTGGTCTCGGGTGCAGTCTAGAGTACAGCGGTCCGTGACGTCATCTACTGAGAGAGGTCGGTCTCTGGTGCAGGCTAGAGTACAAATGTAAGTCACGTGATGTACTCTGTGTGTGTGAGAGCTGTCTCTGGCGCAGTCTAGAAAACAGCTGTCCGTCAAGTGATGTACTGTGTGTGAGAGCTGTCTCTGGCGCAGTCTAGAGTACAGCTGCCCGTCACGTGATGTACTGTGTGCGTGTGAGAGAGAGAGGGGTCTCTGGTGCAGTCTAGAGTACAGCTGACCGTCACCTCATGTACTGTTTGTGTGTGTGGAAGTGGTCTCGGGTGCAGTCTAGAGTACAGCGGTCCGTGACGATGTACTCTGTGTGTGTGTGTGTGTGTGTGTGTGTGTGTGAGAGCTGTCTCTGGTGCAGTCTAGAGTACAACAGTCGGTCACGCCATGTACTGAAGGGGAGAGAGAGAGTGGTCTCTGGCGCAGTCTAGAAAACAGCTGACCGTCAAGTGATGTACTGTGAGAGCTGTCTCTAGCGCAGTGTAGAGTACAGCTGTCCGTGACGTCATCTACTGAGAGAGAGAGGTCGGTCTCTGGTGCAGGCTAGAGTACAAATGTAAGTCACGTGATGTACTCTGTGTGTGAGAGCGGTCTCTGGCGCAGTCTAGAGTACAGCTGCCCGTCACGTGATGTACTGTGTGCGTGTGAGAGAGAGAGCTGTCTCTGGCGCAGTCTAGAGTACAACAGTCGGTCACGCCATGTACTGAAGGGGCGAGAGAGAGAGTGGTCTCTGGCGCTGTCTAGAGTACAACAGTCGGTCACGCCATGTACTGAATGGGCGAGAGAGATAGAGTGGTCTCTGGCGCTGTCTAGAGTACAGCTGTCCGTCACGTCAGTGTGTGTGTGTGTGATGTCTGGCCCAACACGGTATGTGTAATTCAGCTCTTCAGACCCCAGAGTGCTCCGTAGCTCGCTACAGCCCACGTTAGTCGAGAGTACCTCTCGGCATCGCTAAATCCCATTTTGTGTATTTTTACCCTTCATTATGATTGGAGTGTACACACTACGAAGTTATTTTGCTTCGGGACCTTAGAATATAGGTTTCATAATTCCCCACGCGTTGAATCGACTTTGGTAAGATAAAAGTCTGAGACCTGAGGGTCTCTGTGGGTACGCAGCCCACTGGGCCTTCCTTCCATCTTCTAGCACATGGTGCAAAAAGGTTCCCTTGATCCTTAAATATGTGTTTAAAGCATCCAGTCGTCGGCCAGTTTATCGAGGCATCCAGGGGTGGCTGGTGACATTTGAAAGTGGTGGGGCGTAAAAATATTGGCATACTGCACCGCAGCGAGTTGGCGTAGCGAGCGAGCCTGAACAACCTAAGGGGGGTTCGGGGGGGTTCTCCCCCCGAGAAAATTTGAAAAAGAGTGGACAAATGGTGCATTTTCAAGCAAATTTGAGAATGCAGGAAGGTTAATAAAGCAATTGTGAAAGTGCAGTTATTACATTAATAAAGAGATGTCATATAACATAGGTAGCTGCTTATTCAAGCTTTCTTTCACCCCATAGTCCAGCAGGGTCTTGATACAAGACAGATAAGAGAAAAAGCAGTGTGGTCCTCGCCCAGGAAGACACTCATATTTCGTTGGTAAGAAGTCAAAGGATTGGTCAAATTGAAAACCTGAAATGCAATATGCAATCAAACAATTTGCAAGTACATCTCATCTATGTTCAACAAGCCATGTTTTACCCATGATTGGAATTGTGAATCACCAAATAAACTGAGCCACTGCAATCAAAAGCAGAGGGCCTCCTCAAAAAGTATGCCCTTAAGAGAGTTCTCATCTCCTCTCTATATTTTCTCTGGAAGTTGAAAGCTCATCACATTCTACTGCACAAACCTGAACCCTTCTGCATATTCCAACACCAGAACTCATTCTTGGCCATTTAGTTTGGAGCCATTCATACCAGGAATACAGAAAATACCTTTAAATAGAGTAGAAGGGATTCCAAAACAAGGACCAGCAATCACGGGTAACTATCCGGAGTCTTTGGTGAGTCTTTGGTGGGAGATTTAATAGATTTGTGTCCGTGGTCTCGTGAGTTGAACCTACTATGAGTTGCTAAATTTCCAATTTAAAAGTTATTCAATGCTTTTACTTTTTGCTTATAGTCAGCAAAATAGTCTTCATCCAAACGTACATTCCAGTATGCCTCCCTTACCGTCTCTCTCCCCCGTTTCCTCAGGGCCTGATTCTATCTATGTCTGTATTTCAGTAAACACAAGGGATCTTAGGGAACTCGGGCATGTCTATTTGGATACCAGTTATAGCCTTGGTTTTGGCACCTTCAACTCCCAGGAAAATTACTGCTGTCTGGATTTCCTATGGTGGATGCGAATACTCATGGCATACCTCCATGAGTGCCTGAATACAAGCACTTAGCAATTGTACATATATACTATGAATGAGAGCCAAAGGAAACTCAAAAAAGGAATAAAGAAGGGAGCAACACTCAAACACAACTCATGCTCCGGAACGCCATAAAATTCTCTATGTGGCAAGTTCATCACCTATAGCAGAACACAGTACATTTAATGTCTCCCTCAGTTTAGCATATTAAACAATAGCAAGTGGTAATTCTTGTGATATGTACTCATCACTGTAGACTATTGTAGACTAGAGGTGGAGCTTTACTCTCAACATGAGTACTTGAGTAATGAAGCAAAGGACATTTGGCGGTAATGAATCAGCAGGACTTCTTAAACTTGTCGATGAGGAATGAGGTTGTAGAGGGGAAAGGCAAGAAGCAAGGTCACTGAGAGCATCCAAACACAACAAACATGTGCATGGCGGGAAGCTGAGTGCCAACTGGTATGTTAGCAAAGGAGCCCAACAAGATGCATGATTTCCAGGTAAGGAGGAGCTGGCTTGAACTGATTATATACTGTCTCTGCTGGGGCTTAAACCGAAAGTAATGTGTCAAATGCCTCCACCATCATGGATAGGGAAAATCTCCAAACCGTGAAGAACACCAATTATATATAGGTTTTAATAAAGAGTGAGGATGGATTCCATAGTCTCACGGTATTTGATTCATGCCACGTGTACTTAAGGCTAAAATATTTTTGGGTGATTATTGGTGTCATGAATTCTAGCACAGCGGTGTGGGTGATCTCCAAGACTGGCAATAGGGTTAAAGTCACAGCATTGTCTGCAGTTAGGCCCAGGCTACGGTAACTCGTAAGTTACTACACAGACCTTCATCTGAACCAAGAGCATATAACGCTTACAAGGTTGGGTAACTAAGCTTTTTATTAGCAAACATTGCAATTACCCAGCCACAGGACATTTTTTTAACCACCTCAGAGCCTGGCCACTGCGCAGTACACAAGTCTCGTCAGTGGGTGCATCGACCCACGGAGTTGTCTTACTGGTTGGAATCTGTGACATGTGCACAATACGCTAAACTCTGCACCACACCTGGGTGTTACTTCCTCCTTTTTTGCCTCTCTAGAATCTAAAAAGAACATTGCAAAATAGAAAATAAGCAGGTCTAGAGGTCTGTAAAAGAAAAAGAAGACCTGAGCAGTTACAGCCTCCCATGCGGTTGGACGAAGGGCTCACGGATGCTTTGAAAGTAAAAATACAAACTGTGTCCACTTACGGAAGGCGTGTGCGTCGTGGCATTAGAACAGCAGGTCATGGCAGTGGTCAATAAGTTCTATTTCCGAAGTCATATATTTGGAGAAGGTCACTGCTGTTGCTTAAACCATCTTGGAGGAGGAGGCAAAGTTAAGAATGAACTACGAAAAAATGTCTCGCATAATTCAAAAGAGTAAACTTGCTTCCGGAAAAAAGTTAAAGCACCTTCTTTTAAATATCACTCATTCGATCAACAGCGAGCGCGAAATCCACTAAGCTTCCTTACTGATACTGTCACTCGCACTCATCCCACACCCATCCAACACAGGCGTCACAAGTGACATGACGCCTGCTAATTAAAGGGGCCGGGCGCACGCGCCTAGGCCAGTTTAGTACTCTTCAGCAGTGCGTGCGTTGCCCTTTATTTCTCTTGTGGGCCTAGGGCCCAGAACTTTACAATATCCACAGTTACAACTGCTCTTCCATCCAAAATTATCTTGTGAACAAAATCTGCCACTCCACAATCTAAACAGCTATTTATTTTGAACAGAGCTGCGTGAGGTGCGCTCCACCGGATCCCAGGAGGCATTCTCCCTTTAAAAAAGATCTTTATGTGCAATGATCCTCGAAATTGACATTTCAAGGTCTGTGACACGCTTTACAGTTAAATGAAAGTAAACATGATTGTCTAGGTTTGCAAGATCCTACATGACAGTGCAAGACCCTCTACATGAAAGTCAAATGTGACGTTACCAGAAGCAATACGCCACCACCTACTCCACTAGTACAATGTGGTAACTCAGCAAATGAACACGGTTAATCATCACTAGAGAAAATCGGTAAATTGCAGAAGCAGACACATTAACCCAGAATAACGGCACATTATGCAAGAAGGCAGTAATCGCCACCAAATTGTCAATTCAGTCACCGCCAACTAAACAAACACACGGGCAGAACTCTAAAATCCTCTTACCTGCTGCCCCTCAGTTTAGACACGTGACAAGCTTGCTCTATTTCCTATACCCCAGTCGCGGCTCGGGGGGGGGGTGGGGGGAGCCGGGAGATTTTTTAAATAAAAAAGGAAATCCTACCTGAGTGAGCAGGTCCGCCGTCCGCGCCGCCTCGGGTCCGTCTCAGTTTGCGCCTGCCCTATAGCCCCTCTCAGCCAATCCTGGCGCTGCTGGCAGCGCCAGGATTGGCTTAGGGCACGGTTACCTCTCGCCCGCCTGCCCATTAGGAGACCGAGGTTTGAGCCTTTGCTCAACCCTCGCTCTCCTAATGGGCATGCGCAAGCCAGTGCAAACACAAGTGCGCATGACTGGGCACGGCGCGAAAATTCAGTGCCCTTCCCCACTCATGCGCACTTGTGCTGCCTGCTGCCCCTGGTCCCTCTGACAATCATGTCAGTCAACATGACGCAGGACCGCCCACCCCCTTCAGACTCTGAAGGGGGTGGGCGGTCCGACGTCATGCTGACTGACATGATTGTCAGTTCTCCCTCGGCGTCTTTGAACCTTAGGTTCAAAGACGCCGAGGGAGCTGCGGGCGGGGGGGCTACGCCCCAATGGACGCACCGCCCCTGGAGGCATCCTTTTTAGCGCCGGTGCTTCTAGCTGCGTCGTAGCGCTTTGAACATGAGGCTTTCACACAGGAGGACGGCCCAGAGAGCGTGCAGGTCAGGGTTGAGGGCGCCATGGATGTCAGTGTCTTGACTCTGAATCCGCTCATGTCCCGGTCTTCATGAGACGCCTGCTGTCTGATTCGAAGCGTGGGATTGTGGGATGTATGCAAAATCTGGAACTGCCTTTATTTTTGCTAAAGCGTGACTCGACCTAAAGATAAGCATTCGGTCTTTGTGGGCTTCTGGGTACTGAAGCTATGGAGGGCTTCATGCGAGAGGGCCTGTTGGGGACCATGGGGCTGCCTCAGAGGCTCTCGGACCCGTGGAGCACGGGAACCACTATAGCGCCTCGCAAGCCGCAGCACTTCCTTTCTCGAGTGAATTGGCGAATAATAAGACGTTTTCACGCTTTCTTTTTCTTCTCTCTGTAGGTTTGACTTTCTCCAGCCATGGCATGAGTACAATCCTTATTATGAATTTAAGAAACAGTTTTTTTTGCAAAAAGAAGGCGGCAGCATTTCTCAGGTATTGCAGCTTTCCAATTATTTTAGAGCACAGCGGTTCAAAAGTTCACTTATAAATGACTTCTTTTTCTTTTAGCTTTTTCATCTATGCAGTAAAAAAACCTCAGTCTTGAAAGAAATTGGAATTCTAAAGTGCAGTATTTGCATAGAAATGTTTTTTTTCATATATATTTTTATGCCTTTTTGCAGTTGCTCCTTCCTAGACATATGTTTACTGAAAATTAGTGATGAAATGTAGAGCTCGAATGTTGTCAGCAATTGAATCTTGCCTAGTAACCATTTCATTTGCTAGGTCTTGTATTGCAGAACTGTGTGTATTGCATCGTTTGTGGTACGAGCAGACATATGTCAGTTTTTTCATTATTTGTATGCAAAATACTCAGCCTGCAGAACTAGCTGTTTAGATGGAGCCGATGCGAGGTCTGGTTTCTGAGGTGCACCGAGTCATTTGGGGGCTGACCTCTTTGCATGTTTAATGGCGTGCACAACTTGTCTACAACATCCAGCACGTTTCTCGCGCTTTTTAATTTGTGGTTGTGTAAACTACACACTCTGTGTTAAATTATTGTGTTTCCCTCTGTTGCCTTGGAGAGCTGTATGTGGCTGTCTAATAAATGGCATTTGGAGCGCATTGTCCGTTTACCTCTGGGGCCCTATCATGTATAGGGCGCACTTTCCCTGTTTGCCCCCGGCACACCTAAAACAGGTGCGCCAGGTGCAAACGGAGAAAGTGCACCCTATCACTGTGAATGCGCTGCCCCCAGGGCAGACGCAAACTCGTGCTGCCCTGGGGCAGCACTCTCAGTTGTAAAACAGAGCAGCTTTGAAGCAGTCGCTCCGTTCTAGAAAGTGCAGGCGGTAACCCGCCTGCACTTTTAAGAGGGATTTGAGTTCCCCTTGGATGCAGGTGCAGTGAGTGATTGCACCCAACTGTAAGGGGATGCTTCCCCCACCCCCTTAGGGCTGCCATCAGGTGGCACACTGTCAGTGTTCCTCCTGACGGCTTCTTTGCCTCTGCATCTATAATGCGACTGGGGCGCAGAGGCAAAGGGGGTTCCTTTGTTTGCATGGGGTCACACCCCCATTCAAATCATGGAATGCCTTCTTGAGAAAGCGCTGGTGCCGGCGCAGTGTGTGTTTCAGTATTACAGAAGGGACAGCACAAGTGTCTGCGGCCACTTCTGTAATACCAAATTGCCCTGGGGGTGCACAATGCAGGTGCAAATGCTCTTTGCGCCCCGAGGTACGTTCTGTAATAAGGCCTGGTGTTCAGTTGGCAGATGAGCTGCGCACTTGACAGGACGTGAGTAGAGGGTGGTCGTGTGCTCACGTGCACTGGTTGAACTTTAAAAGCTGTTTTATGGCACTGACCCCTGTGCAGTGACGCCCATGGCCTTCGCCAAAAACAAGGAAATGGCGGTTTCTTGAACACCTGAGCGCCGCCCTCCGCAGAGCCCGGGCCGTGTGGAGTGCCCGTAGGTGTCATACCGTGTGGCCCTCCGCAGGGCCCAGGCCGTTTGAAGGAGTCCCTGCAGATGAAGTACCGTGCACTACGGCGGTATCTCCAACGTCTCGCGTGAAGGAGTGTTCGTAGGTGATGTACCATGCACTACGGAGGTATCTCTAATGTCTGAGCCCGACCCTCTGCAGGACCCAGGCCATGTGAAGGAATTCTCGTAGGTGAAGTACCGTGCACTACAGCGGTATTGCTAACTCCCGAGCCTGGCCCTCTGCAGTACCCGGACTGTGTGAAGGAGTGTCCTTAGGTGAAGTACTATGCGGCCCGCTGCAGTGCCCGGGCCATGTGAAGAAGTGCCCTTAGATGAAGTACCATGCACTACAGCGGTATCTTTAACGCCTGAGCCCAGTCCTCTGCAGGACCCGGGCCATGCGAAGGAGTGTCCGTAAGTGAAGTACTCTGCAGGCCCTCTGCAAGGCCCGGGCCGTGTGAAGGAGTGCCTTAGGTGAAGTACTGTGCGGCGCTCAGTTTGAAGGAGTGCCCGTAGGTGAAATACCATGCACTACGGTGATACCTCTGATGTCTGAGCCCGACCCTCTGCAGGGCCCTGGCCGTGTGAAGGAGTGCCCATAGGTGAAGTACCATGCACCACGGCGGTATCCCTAATGCCTGAGCCCGGCCTTCCGCAGGGCCTGGGCTGTGTGAAGGAGTGTCCTTGGGTGAAGTACCATGTGGCCCTCCGCAGGTCCCAGGCCTTGTGAAGGAGTGCCCATAGGTGAAGTACCATGCACAACGGTGATACCTGTCTGAGCCCGACCCTCTGCAGGGCCCTGGCCGTGTGAAGGAGTGCCCATAAATGAAGTACCATGCACCACGGTGATACCTCTAATGTCTGAGCCCGACCCTCTGCAGGGCCTGGGCTGTGTGAAGGAGTGCCCATAGGTGAAGTACCATGCACCACGGCCGTATCCCTAACGCCTGAGCCCGGCCTTCCGCAGGGCCTGGGCTGTGTGAAGGAGTGTCCTTGGGTGAAGTACCATGTGGCCCTCCGCAGGTCCCGGGCAGTGTGAAGGAGTGCCCATAGGTGAAGTACCATGCGCAACGGTGATACCTCTAATGTCTGAGCACGACCCTCTGCAGGGCCCTGGCCGTGTGTAGGAGTGCCCATAGGTGAAGTTCCATGCACCACGGCGGTATCGCGAACGCCTGAGCCCGGCCTTCTGCAGGGCCTGGGCTGTGTGAAGGAGTGCTCATGCACTAGCGCCAGGCGTCTGCATACAAACGCACAGATGCCAGCTCTGGCTCCATGGGGAAAGGTTTTGCACAGAATGTTGGTTCTCGTTGTGATTTGGGCACTAGAGGAGCAGCTGGCGAGGACAGGTGGTGTGTGACCCCCCCATGAGTTCTCTGTTGATGGCACCTCTCTAGGGCACAGCTATTTACGTGGGGTTCCTTCACCCAAGAAAGCGCACAAAAGAAATCAGAGCTAGGATTTTATATACGAGTAAAAGAGCAGACCGTATATGACCCCATACGAGTAGAAGAGCAGACCATATGACCCCATACGAGTAGAAGAGCAGACCATATGACCCCATACGAGTAGAAGAGCAGACCATATGACCCCATACGAGTAGAAGAGCAGACCATATGACGCCATATGAGTAGAAGAGCAGACCGCATATGACGCAATGAGTAGAAGAGCAGACCATATGACACAATATGGGTAGAAGAGCAGACCATATATGACGCAATATGAGTAGAAGATCAGACCATATGACGCAATATGAGTAGAAGAGCAGACCGTATATGACGCAATATGGGTAGAAGAGCAGACCATATATGACACAATATGAGTAGAAGAGCAGACCGTATATGACTCAATACGAGTAGAAGAGCAGACCATATATGAAACCATACGAGTAGAAGAGCAGACTGCATATGATGCAATAAGAGTAGAAGAGCAGACCGTATATGACGCAATATGGGTAGAAGAGCAGACCATATATGACGCAATATGGGTAGAAGAGCAGACCGCATATGACGCAATATGAATAGAATAGCAGACCGTATGACACAATATGAGTAGAAGAGCAGAGCATATATGACGCAATATGAATAGAATAGCAGACCGTATACGACACAATACGAGTAGAAGAGCAGACCGTATGACGCAATACGAGTAGAAGAGCAGACCGTATATGACTCAATATGAGTAGAAGAGCAGACCATATATGACGCAATATGAGTAGAAGAGCAGACCGCATATGACACAATACGAGTAGAAGAGCAGACCTCATATGACGCAATCTGAGTAGAAGAGCAGACAGTGTATGACCGAATACGAGAAGAGCAGACTGAATATGACACAATGAGTAGAAGAGCAGACCGTATATGAGACCATACGAGTAGAAGAGCAGACCGTATGAGATATGAGTAGCAGAGCAGACCATATATGGCACAATAAGAGTAGAAAAGCAGACCGCGTATGACGCAATATGAGTAGAAGAGCCAACCATATATGACGATATGAGTAGAAGAGCAGACTGTATATGACGCAATAAGAGTAGAAGAGCAGACCGTATATGAGACCATACGAGTAGCAGAGCAGACAGTATATGGCACAATACGAGTAGAAAAGCAGACCGCGTATGACGCAATACGAGTAGAAGAGCAGACCGTATGACGCAATAGGAGTAGAAGAGCAGACCGTATGACACTGAGTTGAAGAGCAAGACCGCTCATGACGCGCGACGAGCAGGCGAGTGAGCGCATGACGCGCGACAAGCAGGAGAGCGAGAGCGCGCAGGAGAGCGCGCATGACGCGCGACGGTCAGGAGAGCGCGCATGATGCGCGACGAGCAGGAGAGCGAGAGCGCGCATGACACGAGTAGAAAAGCAAACCGTATATGACACAATACGAGTACAAGAACAGAAGTACATATATGGCATAATACCAGTAGAAGGGCAGACCACATATGACACAATATGAATTCCTTTAATGAGTCTTGGCTGTTAATCATAAGCACTGAAAGATCTGCCATTGTGAGAGGAGCCAAGATAAGGTTTCACAGGGTTTGATACTGGCATCGTGAGAGGTGCTAAGACGCAGGTTTCAAATGGTTTGATACTGCCATCATGAGAGGTGCTAAGACACTCGTTTCACGTGGATTGTCACCGCCATCGTGAGAAGTGCTAAGACATAGGTTTCACAGGGATTGTCACCACCATCGTGAGAGGTGCTAATACACAGGTTTCACAGGGATTGATGCTGCCATCGTGAGAGGTGCTAAGACAAAGGTTTCACAGGGTTTGACATTGCTATTGTGGGAGGTGTTCAGACACAGGTTTCACAGAGATTGATGCTGCCATCGTGAGAGGTGCTAAGACACAGGTTTCACAGGGATTGTCACCGCCATCGTGAGAGGTGCTAAGACACAGGTTTAACAAGGATTGTCACCGCCACCGTGAGAGGTTCTCTTCCAGGGGATCCTCATCAATAGTCATAAGCACTGAATATTCCTGCCCATGCGCGGGGACCCCGGATAACTATAAAACATTACATATATGAAAACATATATATATATATATATACACACATAATTTTTCCTCACATCAATGCAGCCTCCAATAAGACAAAAAGGCTAATCAATGCACTGACAAACACTGTTTTTGCCACCATATAATATAGACAACAGGAGGAAAAGTATCACTTGAACTCTCTTCAATGAGTAGAATCCAAAAAACTCCATCTGCAAAACAGCAGTCATTATTAGCCTATAGGCTGCATTGAAAAAACACCATCATAGAAAATAAAAGCAACTGTAAACATAGGAACTGTCACCGTTCCTTTAAGGCAGCCATGACCCCCAGCTTCCCATCATGCCTCAGGGGTGACAGTTAGGTCAGTTGTTCTTTCCGGCTCCTTCAGTCAGGACCCTTTAGTCTGCAGCTCTGACTAATTTTGACTTTTTGTCAAGCTTCACTTTTATTAGTGACTTCACCTTTCACTCGACGTTTTTTACCTTGTAGAGTGAGGTACTATCACTTTTCTGACAGAAGCTTGTTATTTTTCTGTCACAACATGCCTTCTCTTTTTGACCCTTGTCCCTCCTGTGGCAAGAAAAAGGCCAAGATTGACACACACTCAGCCAAGATTGACACACACTCAGTGTGTATACTCTGCCTACCTGAATCCCACTCCTCTGAAGCTTGCCAACACTGAAAAAAGCTGTCTAGGCGTACTCTCAAGGAGAGGGAGAGAATTCGTCTCTATGGCCTCTCAGAGCAGCAAAAATCGACTTCCAGAGGAAGATCTCCGGTGAGGCAGAAGAAGAGGTCCATATCGACGCCGAGAAGTAAGGTCCCGATCTGTTCTCCATCGGCATCGGGATAGGCGTAGAATAGACCTCCAGCGGCGACGAAACGGGTTTCTCCGTCGTCGAGACCTCCACCGTCGACTGTATCGGTGCACCACACGACGACGAAGAGCAGGCCGAAAACGTTGAGTTCAGCGTCGAGCCATCAACGTCACTCACAGGTATCAGATCAGCCTCCTCCGTTGATGTCAACTTGGCGGCGTTCAACGTCAAGGAATAGGTCTCCGACGTTGGCCCAACGTTCGCCGTCGAGGCACAGGACTCTGTCGGCGTCATCACATAGACGTTCGACGTTGAGGCACTCCCCTCCTTCGACGTCAACCCGGCGACGATCGGCGTAGAGGCCCAGATCCACACCGAGTCGACGTCCGTCAACTTCCAGTTGACGTTCGCCTTCGGCAACGCATCGCTCGGCGTCGAGACACCGGTCTCTGTCGGTATCTGTACGATCGACGTCAAGGCATTCACCGTCGAGATCGACGTCGAAGGCTAAAACGCAGCCAGTGCACCACTCTCCGTTGGTTACTTCTCTCCCAACATTGAGAGTTCCATCGCCATTGGTAATCTAAGAGACACTGACTCCACGTTCGATGTCAAGACACTCACACCTGTCTACGTCGACCCATCATACACATTCTGGCCGATCAAGGTCAAGACGCATGGTGTCGTCAGCCTCGAGGTCACCGGAAGTTATCCTTTCGACGTCTAGCAGCTCAGCTTCCTCTCCTGAACGTCCCCGTCCACAGGAGACAGAGGCCCCTACACAAGAGGAGACAAGGAGGCAAATATCACCCTCTGTACATCTCTCTCCTAGGTGGATGTTACCACTGCATCACTGGCAGAAATCCACAGCGGGACAGGTACGAGAACCATAGGACTACTCCAGTCCCCTACACAGGTCACCACTGGCTCGTCTGGTTCAGGCAGTAGATCTCTCGCCTACCACTCCTTCGAGGGGTCGAGATCATGCTCGTACAGTGACAACTTCCTCAAGGAGGAAGTCTACATCTCGTGGGCATCGGAGAAGGCGCAGATCAACAACACCTTCTTTGACTCAGTCTTCGAAAAGGGACTATTCTCCGACCCGAACAGACAGCCCACTTTTGAGGGTCTCTCCAGTGGATGATGTCAGTACCTTCCAAGATGTATTGGCCAGGGAGCAACAAAATCGAGCATTGATATGCCTACCCCCCCCAAACTTCATCCTCTGTGATTTTTGAAACCTTACATCAAAGATCAGCGGCCAGGCCTTTGTTGCCTCTGGTACTGTGGCTTCTGCAGCCTGTTATGGACGTGTTCCTCACACCAGCAACTATCTAGACCGCACCAGCAAGGATCTTGAAAAATACAGGCCTCCAGAAGAGGATCCACTATTCCGTAGAGCCGATCCACCTCCAGACCCTGTGATCATCGGTGGCAAAAAAGACACCTGCAGTGGCCTCCTCCTCAACAGTGCCTCCCTATAAGGAAAGCAGAGCACAGGACTCTTGGGGAAGAAAAGTCTGTGGCACTTCGGCCTCCATGCTGAAGGTTTCCAGCGCTTCAGCTCTCTTGGGGCGCTATGATAGAGCGTTGTGGGACTCTTCAGAAAAGTTTAAGGACAAACTTCCCAAGGAGGATCGCAGTGATTTCAAGGAGGTGTTGCAAGAAGGAGGTTTGGTGGTTAACCAAATTATTAGTGCTGCAGCTGATGGAGCAACCCTATCTGCTCATTCTTATGCACACGGGATCTGTGCCAGACGTTCATCCTGGCTTCGGCTTACTGCACTAAAGCCCGAGGCTCAGCAACGGATCCTAAATCTCCCCTTTTCAGGATCTTCCTTATTCGGCACGCACACGGATGACGAGATGTCAAGGATGAAGTCTGAGCTAGCCACCTTGAAAGCAATAGGTCTTGAGAAGAAAGAGGAGTTCAGGCCCAGATAGAGGCCATACAACCCCCGGCCTTTCCTTCAGAGGGTTCAAACCCCTCAGTGGCAGAGGCACCAACAGCACCAAGCCAGAACCCAGTATCAGGGGTGTCGCACCCCCAGAGGGAGAGGGGCATCACATCAATCTGCTACCTCAGCAAAAGCCCCATCAAAACAATGAACAATCTCTTCCCCCATCGCAGTTTCCCACTCCAGTGGTAGGAAGTATAGCCAACCACCTGGAAGAGTGGCGCAGCATCACAAACGATCAATGGGTATCGAGTACGTTGCAGAATGGGTATTCTACGTTTCCGTCATCAACCTCCGGAGATTGGCCCAGTGAAGAACGCGTGCTACCAGCTGCAAGTACTGCAGCAGGAAGTATCCACCCACCTACGAAAATCAGCCATCGAGGAAGTTCCTATCGACCAACGAGGTCAAAGAATATACTCAAGGTATTTTCTAGTGAGAAAGAAAGGTCAAAAGTCAGAATTCAGACCTATCCTTGATCTGCGCGCTCTCAACAAATCTATCCGGAAGGAAAAGTTTTGCATGTTTGCTCTCCATTAAATATATCCTCGTCTCCAATAAGGGGACTGGATGTTAGATAGATCTGCAAGATGCATACTTTAACGTCCCAGTCAACCGACGTCATCGGAAGTTCCTGCGTTTTCTGGTGGGAGGCAAGCATGATCAGTTCGGAGTTTTACCATTCGGGTTAAAGTCAGCTCCCCGAGTGTTTACCAAATGCATGGCAGTAGTAGCAGCTGCTCTAAGGCGCCAAGGAATGTTTGTTTACCCTTACCTCAATGACTGGCTTCTGAAGGCATCATCTCCCCAGTGTGTGAGGACTCGCTACCAACGATGTCGAGCCGTTTGCCAAAGGCTGGGCCTTCATGTTAATTTTGAAAAATCAGTTCAACATCCTACTCAAAGGATACACTATCTGGGTGCAACATTAGACTCCGCAATAGGAAAAGTGTTTCCTTCGGAGGAGAGACTATTCTCTATCACTCTGAAGTGCAAGCAAATCCTTCGCACTACCTTTCCTTCGATCCGACAGGTTGCCTCTCTCCTAGAGTCGATGGCATCCTGCATTTTTCTCGTCCCCTTCACCAGGCTGAGGATGCGTCCTTTACAGCAGGATCTGGAGGACAAGAGAGATCAACAGACTGCTCGATCGGACGACAAGATCCATCTGTCGAGAGCAGCCAGATCATATATCCATGGTGAATGCAACAGGAAAACCTCTTGATGGGAGTTCCCTTCCATCAGCCTCCTCCGACACAATCATTAATCACAGATGCCTTCCTCCTGGGGTGGGGAGCACACATGGCGTCCCTCCAGACTCCAGGTCGGTGGTCGTCCAAAGAACAATCGTACCACATCAATCTGCTGGGGGTAAGGGCTGTGCATCTAGCCCTCAAGGCTTTTTTACCCTCTATTCAGACCAGCTCCATACTAGTCCAGACGGACAATACGACCACCATGTACTATCTAAACAAACAGGGAGGGATTCGATCGCGTTCTCTGTCCCTGGAGGCTCAAGCGCTCTGGCATTGGCTCCTAGGAAGGAAACGGTCGATCACAGAAATACATCTACCAAGAGAGCAAAGCTCTCAAGCAGATTCCCTCAGTCGTCACTTCGACGATCAGCAAGACTAGGTTCTACACGACCAAGTGGTGGAAGGAATTTTTCGAGAATGGGGTCGTCCAAGCATCGATCTTTTCGCGGACGAGACGAACAAAAAATGCTGCGACTTCGCGTCAAGGTTCTACTGGCCAGGGTCGAGAGGGAATGTCCTTTTGATCAACTGTTCAGGGGGCTTTGTCTACGCTTTTACCCCTCTCCCCCCGAAGGTCGTAACCAAGCTCTCCCACTCCAAGGCGAGAATGATTCTGATCGCTGCAGACTGGCCACGACAGTGGTGGTACCCATACCTCCTACACCTATCGGAATGTCCACACGAGCGGCTGCTGTGCAGACCGGACTTGTTGTCCAAGATGAACGGGAGCATTCATCACACCAACCTTCTCTCGCTGAACTTGGCAGCATGGCTCCTGAGGTCCTCCAGTGTGGGCACTTAGGACTTCCTCAGGACTGCATGGGCATTTTGAAAGAAGTGAGAAGGACTTCTACAAGACACTCTTATGCATTTAAATGGGAGTGTTTCTATTTGTGGTGTGTACAGAATGGCTTCCAACCTACCAAGGGGCAAGAGGAGGTAATGTTGCCTTATCTCCTCCACTTAGCCAGGTCAGGCCTAAAATTCTCTTCCATAAAGGTACACCTGGCGGCCATTACGGTATACAGGCGTCCCCTTCTCAACCTTCTTTCTTTCAATTGCAAGTGGTGAATGATTTCTTGCAAGGGTTAAAGAAGGTTTACCCTCCTATCTGAACTCCTTCACCTCCATGGGAGCTAAATCTGGTTCTGTCCAAACCTATGGCTCCCCCTTTTGAGCCTATTCACAAAGCATCCCTCCAACACCTTACATGGAAGGCCGGTGGTTTTTTGGTAGCAATCACTTCTGCCCGCAGGGTGAGCGAGATACAAGCGCTCTGTTCTAAGGAACCGTACACGTTTTTTCACCACAACAGAGTTGTTCTGAGGACCCACCCCTCCTTCCTTCCGAAGGTGGTGTCGACTTCCAAGTTAACCAATCCATCTTGCTGCCTACCTTTTTTCCTAATCCCTCTACACCAGATAAGGTCGCTTTATTCTCTAGACCTGAAAAGGGTTTTGAAATTCTACTTGGACTAGTCTAAAGCTATTAGGAAATCTGATCAACTGTTTGTAAACTATGGTCCCATCAGAACAGGTTTCCCAGCCTCTAAGCGTGCCATCTCCAGATGGATAGTGTCCTGTATCAAGCTGTCTTATCAGTTGGCACAGAAACCGCCTGGTTCTATTCCCAAGGCTCATTCCACTAGAGGAAAGGCAGCTACTGTAGCTTTTCTGAACAATGTACCGATTGCTGAAATCTGCAAAACATCCACTCGGAAATTGATGCATACATTTACGAGGCACTATTGTCTCGACTCGGATAACAGAGCAGACACTCAAATAGGCCATGCCTCCTTGAGAAATTTGTTTCGATGCTAAAATCAGCTATGATAGTTTGGTTGGGTCGCATCTCATTTGTCTCATTCAGTGCTTATGACTATTGATGAGGATCCCCTGGAAGAGAAGGATAAGTTGCTTACCTGTAAACCCTAGTCCTCTTCCAGGGGAATCCTCATCAAAGTCATAAGCAACCAACCCGCCTCCCCAGGCAAATGAGATTTCTGTAAACCATATCTTTGTTCCCTGCCCCTCTGGTCTCAGCAAAGAACAACTGACACCCCTGAGGCATGATGGGAAGCTGGGGGTCATGGCTGCCTTAAAGGCACAGTGCCAATTGTTATGTTTACAGTTGCTTTCATTTTCTATGCTAGTGTATTTTCAATGCAGTCTATAGGCTAATAATGACTGCTGTTTTGCAGATGGAGGTTTTTGGATTCTACTCATTGAAGAGAGTTCAAGTGATACTTTTCCTCCTGTTGTCTATATTCTATATTATATGGTGACAAAAACAGTGTTTGTCTGTGCATTGATTAGCCTTTTTGTCTTATTGGAGGCTGCATTGATGTGTGGAAAATTATATGTATATGTATATGTATATGTGTATATATATATGTGTATATATGTGTATATATATGTTTTCATGTATAATTTTTTATAGTTTTCTTGGGTCCCCGCGCGTGGGCGGGAATATTCAGTGCTTATGACTTTGATGAGAATACCCCTGGAAGAGAACTAGGATTACAGGTAAGTAACTTATCCTTTCACAGGGTTTGATACTGCCATTGTGAGAGGTGCGAAGACAGGTTTCACAGGGATTGATTCTGCCATTGTGAGAGGTGCGAAGACAGGTTTCACAGGGATTGATGCTGCCATTGTGAGGGGCTAAGGCACAGGTTTCACAGGGATTGATGCTGCTATGGTGAGAGGTGCTAAGACGCAGGTTTCACAGGGTTTGATGCTGCTATGGTGAGAGGTGCTAATACGCAGGTTTCACAGGGTTTGATGCTGCTATGGTGAGAGGTGCTAATACGCAGGTTTCACAGGGTTTGACATTGCTATTGTGGGAGGTGCTCAGACACAGGTTTCACAGAGATTGATGCTGCCATCGTGAGAGGTGCTAAGACACAGGTTTCACAGGGATTGATGCTGCCATTGTGGAAGGTGCTAAGACACAGGTTTCACAGGGATTGATGCTTCCATCGTGAGGTGCTAAGACACAGGTTTCACAGTGATTGATCCTGCTATCGTGAGAGGTGCTAAGACACAGGTTTCACAGGGATTGATGCCATCGTGAGAGGTGCTAAGACACAGGTTTCACAGGGTATGATACTTCCATCGTGAGAGGTGCTCAGACACAGGTTTCACAGGCATTGATACTGATATCGTGAGAGGTGCTAAGACACAGGTTTCACAGGGATTGATGCTGCCATCGTGAGAGGTGCTAAGACACAGGTTTCACAGTGATTGATGCTGCCATTGTGGAAGGTGCTAAGACACAGGTTTCACAGTGATTGATACTGCTATCGTGAGAGGTGCTAAGACACAGGTTTCACAGTGATTGATACTGCTATCGTGAGAGGTGCGAAGACAGGTTTCACAGGGATTGATGCCATCGTGAGAGGTGCTAAGACACAGGTTTCACAGGGATTGATACTGCTATCGTGAGAGGTGCTAAGTCACAGGTTTCACAGGGATTGATGCCATCGTGAGAGGTGCTAAGACACAGGTTTCACAGGGAATGATACTGCCATCGTGAGAGGTGCTCAGACACAGGTTTCACAGGGATTGATGCTTCCATCGTGAGGTGCTAAGACACAGGTTTCACAGGGATTTATACTGCCATCGTGAGAGGTGCTAAGACACAGGTTTCACAGGGAATGATACTTCCATCGTGAGAGGTGCTGAGACACAGGTTTCACAGGGATTGATGCTGCCATCGTGAGAGGTGCTAAGACACAGGTTTCACAGGGAATGATACTTCCATCGTGAGAGGTGCTGAGACACAGGTTTCACAGGGATTGATACTGCTATCGTGAGAGGTGCTAAGACACAGGCTTCACAAGGATTGATGCCATCGTGAGAGGTGCTAAGACACAGGTTGCACAGGGTTTGATACTGCAATCGTGAGAGGTCTTAGCACCTCTCATGATGGCAGTATCAAACCCTGTGAAGCCTGTGTCTTAGCACCTCTCACGATGGCAGCATCAATCCCTGTGAAACCTGTGTCTTAGCACCTCTCACGATTGCAGCCTTGTGAGTTTGATACTGCCATCGTGAGAAAATGTCCCCATGATTAATTAAAATGACCGAAAACTCCTAGATGGCCTTCTACCTACCATTTTGACTTGTGAGCCAATTAGTTTTGTTTTAAACACGTGTTCCATGATTATATGCATATGTAAACTAAAGGCACACTGTCAGATGTGAGAATACACACAACATACGATAATAAACCTAAATGGAGAAAAATGTTCAACAATTGAAAATAAGAAACCCGGAGGAGGCCTGTAAGTCTTCGAGGAATGGTGGTTGGGTTGATGAGACAGGCTGCTCCAAGTGGACACGCCGTCTCCCTCCCACCCCAGTGCTGGGCAGCATTTTAGTGTTGTGGTGGGTGAAAGACACAGAGAGAGGACTCCCTGGAACATTACAAGCAGGTTCTTGTCTTAGTCCAGGCGGTGTATCTATTGCCCCTGTTCACTCCTGTTTCCTTTTGGAAGTGAAGATGCGATGGGACACATTTTATTTATGTGGTTTAGCAGACGCTGAGATCACCTGGATGTGATATTTTTGCTGTGACATGGACCTGTGTGGGAAACCATTTTGGAGATATTGGCCGTACTCCACCTCCGCCCGTTCCCAATAAAGATTGTGATTCAAATCTTTGAGCGACAGTGGCAGAAACATGTTACTTCTCAGGTATACTTTCTTAGCTTGTGAAAGTATATCTCTGTATAGATCCTATTTGCCTAGTAAATGGGAAAACGCCTGAATCTCTAAAACAAGCGCCCTAGTGACTTTTTTTGGGTAGGTTTCTTACCAGAAATCCATTCTGTGGGTGTTAATACTACTTGGAGCCTTCCGCCGGCTGCTCGTACTCTCCACACCTCTTTGGATGTCCCTGGTAGATCTAGCTTAGCTGCAGCACTTTTCTAAGCCTGTAAATGTAGCGGGCTTCCGCCGAGGCTAGAATTGACGCCTTTTGGGAGTCCCCCCTCATTCACTAGCCCTTTTCTTGCCATGTGTTTTGAGGGCAGTGCGGGTTGCAACTGTGACCAGTGAAAAGAGGAGGTTGATCTCCAGTGCCATATGGTGTCTACATGCTGTGCGCTCTGCTCCTGCGTGCTTTTGCTGTTCTAGCTGCATGATGCCCACTTGCTGCTTATGTTAGAGGGTTACGAGGTATCCAGCATTTTTGTACAGAACACCTTCTACCCTTCTAGAAGAGGACCTTATTGCCTCCGACATGCCTGCATTGCCTTGCAATTGACGGAGCATAAAACGGGATGTGGCTGTTAAAAGACCAGGATAGATCTAGTGATCCAGATCAGACGGGAAGTCTGGCTCAAGTCCTAAGTACGCCCATTAGCATTTGGAAAAAGAAACAAAGATTGCAGTGGAGCAAACTAAAATACGACCGAGCTCGAGAGAAAGTCCATTATGGAACGGCAGAATAACCAGCCCCATAGAATGGGAACTCGTCTTCCAGAGCCCACAACAGCCCAACATAGGACCATGCCATGCGGCTGAGAGGAAGTGGAAATGCGATGGGTGGAGACCAGTATGCTCAAAGATACTCCAACTCTGCCTCACCCCCAGAGGCCAATTAACAAAGCATGATACTCCAGCATTTCACCAGGAATGGGAAAAGATTGCAACATACTCATGGGACCTTGAGATCCTGTCAGGCCGGCTTCATATTACAGTTCCAAGCTGTGGCATGTCTTAAGGACACAAATATACAGAAATCCTGTAACGAGGTGCAACCTGTTTATTGGAATCCTGTCACTAGGGTGTCCATGTCTAGTTGTATTGTCACACCATTATAATTCGTAGGCCATTCATTCAGTGTACAAACCGTACGCTGTGTGTGTTGTTAATGTAGTAGTAGTTATATGCCTGTCGCTCAGCGGCTGCACTTCCACCTACAGTTGTTGAGCTGATCTGAGGTCTTAGGAGTCTCCCAGGATTGGCATGCTTGGGTGCTCTTGGTTGCCCACTGTTGGGTCCTGTCCTCCGTCATTAGCTGCTGTTCCTTTCGGGGGCCTTCATGGTCAGTCGTGCCAGTCTCATAGCTCTAGTCTTCAGCTGTTTCCAGTGAGTCCAGATGTAAAGGTTACTGCTCCTGTGTCAATAAAGAGAGACATTCAAGGCTTGGGAGCTCACTTGGAGAGGCAGGATGCCCACCTCCGTGGGTGGTCAGCATCCAGTTATTGGCCTCTGAAAAGGACAAACCTCAGTAGTGAGCGAGATCACTAGTATTAGAGCAACTCTCTCATTAGGCCATGGCCTCGGCAGAGCCCAAGCTAGAGAAGTTACTCGCCTTCTCTTCGGTCGCACTTACCGGAGAGCTGCAGAGGAGCGCCAGGGACTGAGAACCTACCAGACAGGAGGCAGCAGCGCTCTGCTCTTAAACTCTGCAGCGTCCCCAAGCAGAAGAGAGTGTAATACCCCTAAAGCCAGGGTCACGCACTTGGTGGGGGGAGGGAAGGGGGGGAATATTAGCTCAAATTCAACTCCAAATACCCAATACTAGCTTAAACAAAATAGCTACACTGCTTAAAACAATTATGTATTAATAACTTGATCTAAGCTCCAAAATATGCCTACTTTTGTTGGGCAGCCACTTTTAAATAAGTCCTGATCTAGGATATTGTGTGCTAGTTTGCAGTTCCCGCCATTGTTTAGTGAAGCTGCCCCTCCTGGATGAAGACCTTTCCTGTGGTGTCAAGTGTGGGGGTCCTTTTGTGCACTGTTCCTTGCGCCCCTCTCTGTATGGCTTTGCGAGGATTGTGTCTGGTGAGGTCCTGATCTTTATTCATGTTCTGGCATAAAGCGACCAGGTGATCATGTCTCGTCTCACAGCATCGGTACAGGTGGATTCTTGTTTGGCAGTAATTCGACTGATGATTGACGCACAGTGCTCACCTTTATTAATAGGTTGTAAAATATATTAATATTTAAACCATGGTTTAGGTTGAGAAACCCATGTCTGAAAGGAAGATGTGGAATTGCATCTTTTACTGCTGCTTAGAAGGATTTAGTTATTGCGTAAGACGATTCAGTTTGCAGAACGTATTCATTATTTATTTAATCTGCACAGTGGGTCATCTTTCAGTAGAAGATGCAGGCTGTGGTGATCCTACGTTGTGTGCGCTCTAAGGACTTGTGTAGAACACGTTGGTGCTGTAGGATGACCCTGAGGACTCGATGCACTGAAGATTCCATCACATGCATGGAGCAGCTCTTGACTCTGCTTGCTGTGGCTGCTGGGGAGTGGTAGACCCCACCCCTGTCAAGAGTGGGTGGGCTGCGGTTAAACTCACAATTACCACAGCCCCTTGACCTCTCCCAGTTACAGGTGACCCCATTGGGTGTCTGGTGCATGTGTGGGTCTCTTCTCTGTGTTGTGCTCCCTCCTTGGAAGGCATCCTTCATTCACACAGCTTTGCCCCATCCTGCTCGAATGTCTCCGAAATAACCAACCTAAGCTGTGTGCTGCGGGCAGAAGGCATCTCGCTAATAGCTCGTTATACAACAAACGCTTAATTTATCCTAAAGAGCATAAGCACCTCTGAAAATAGACTGGTATGTTTGGGGGATAGTAGAACGACACTCAACAGATCAAAATAGTTTCCTGCAGCCATTAATCTTTGTGTCAGCTGCGTTACAATTTTTTTTTCTCAGAACCTTCTTGTCAGGCTTTTTGCTGTACGATTGTCAGAAAAATAGATTTAATCAGAGCAATTTAATTGGATATGAAATTCTCTAAGAAAAGCCTCTTCAGGAACCGGGCGTAGAATCCATGAAGCTTATAAGATAGAAAACACGGCTCGTGGCTTTATTCTGTTTTTCTGATAGTTTTGATAGAGGTTGCATAGAGTGACTCCGCCCCATTCCCACCACCACCATCTTTATCCCCCACCACCATCTTTATCCAAAACTGCTTAAATGTCGGGCGTGTTGTAATCGGGTCCTCTTACACCAGACTTCAACTTCTAAAATTATGAATTGCTAGGTGGTCCAGGCTCCACAAGCATTGGCAAAACCAATATTTTTGATGTGTACATCTAAGTGCCACTTGCTTGCCTTTTGAACTTCCCCGGCGTTAGACTAGTTCCAGATTTTATTTCAGCCTCTACGGCAGCCGCACACTTCCTGTAGAAGTAATGGCATGGAGCTGCATGTAGGTACTAGCCTGGCACACTTATGTCCATTCCTTTTTTTCCCACACCTTTTGAACGCAGATCCCGACTGCTGCTCCCAACCTCTGTCAATTTTGCAGACACTGAATTTTTCAGGAATACAGCGGTGTGCCAGGGTAAATATCTCCACCCAAGGCCACAGGTTTTAAACCATGCCTTAAGGGCAGGAAGCGTATGTCGTTCGCAGATCCACACAATGTTTCCCTGTGGCTTCTAGGTTCTGTTCATGGCTCACTCATGCAATAAATGGTTCTTGATGGACCCAAAAGTAATCCGGTAGCAGGGCAGATCACACTTAAACAGACCTACTCCGAGTCACAGGATCACTCCCACTCCAATTCCTGGTCGCGTTCCAAGTCTTCCGATAAGTCTAAGTCGCGCAAGAGGGCCAAGTGGGACTTGCTTCCACCCAGCCACTCCTGCACACGGTAGAAGCTGCACAGCCAACACTCCAAAGATCGGACTTTAGAGGCCTTCAAAGATGCCATGCTGCACATTTTCAAAGCAATACTGGACCCCATTGAGCCGCGGGGATCCCCAGTCCAGGCAGGTCCTTTCCTAGTGCGACTGGCCCATTTGGGCCTTTTCCTGACTTGTTACTGGTTCCGGCCTCATGCCTCCACTCTAGTCCCTGAGGCCACACCAGTCCTGACCTCTCCAGTGCCGACCCAGAGTCCAGTGGCACCTGATAAAGTTCCCATGCACATTTCCATCTAGGGCAGATGTCTGACCACCCCAGACCCATGTCTCACTATGAGATATCCAAGGCACAACCTCTGAGCTTGGATGAGCCCCAAGCCTCTTTCTCGATGCAGTACTAAGTGAGTCATACTTGGCTCAGATTGAGGCGCAATACAAGGGCTAAAATGTTCCACAGGATAAGGACGAAAAGGAGGTGGACAGCTTTCTCTCCCTCGTTATACTGATGCTGGACTATACCTAGACTTACAAAATGCTAGTGGTGTAGATAGCACCTCTAAAACAGACTTTAATCTCTACCAGAATGCCTACTAAGGAATGTCTCTCTTGTTGTTGTTGACTGCAGAGCAGCAGAAGTAAATTTACATCCGTCTGTAGAACCTATATCTTGCAGCCTGGGTGTGCTACATCTAAGCCCTTACTACCTAACAGACACCCTGATGTTACATGGACGAAGCTGTGCTTTGCTTCCCTAGGTAATCACCTGGTAGCTAGGCAGCATAGGCCTGCTCCTGGAGATCTCGCCTTTCTAACTCAACATCCAGCACCTGAAAAGCTTGGTGGTCCAAGCTTCCACAAGTAAAGTCAACTCTAATGCGCTCCTTTCTTCACTGACCGAGAGGAAGTCAAAATGCATTGGTGCACTTCCAAAAGCATTCTCTTCCTCCCACTTGGCCCATAGGTCCCTAAATGCTGTTTTTCCCCTTGGCCGATACACACGCGCGCCCATTGGGCAGCGGTGAGCTGCGGAAGTATTGAATTTATTGTTGTGTGTGGACGTCCTACTGCTAAATCTGTTTTAAGGGTTTTTTTGGCAAAATTTGTGGCCTGGTGTGAAGTCGGTCAATTTGATCCTCTACAAGTTACCTAATACTTTGTTGTACGTCCTATCTATGGCCTAGCAAAGCTTTACAGTGGGCACAATTAGAGGATATTTGTCACCCCTTTAGGTCTTTTTGTATTTGCCTGATCAACCTTCATTATTCAAATTGTCAGCTGTGATGAGATTTCTCAAAGGAGTGATGTACATGTTCCCACTTGGGCCTTTGTTGATGTCTGAATGGAATCTTAACTTGGTCTTTAAGTTTCTAATCTGCATGCCGACAAGCCCATGCATAACTGTTTTCAGTGACTGCTCACTAGCAAGACGGTGCTTCATATTGCAGTTACGTTGCCGTCACAACAGTGAGCTGCTGGCACTGTCAATGTCATTACCTTCTTCTCTGTCAACTTGGTGCTGAAGAGTTTTGCTTCAATTCTGCCTACAGTGGTATCGCTTTTACACACGTGTCAGTCAATTATCCTACCTGCATTTTCTCTGTGCCATACCCCACTAAGGAGGAATAGGGGCATTTTTGGCTAGAAACAATTCTCTTTCTACATTGATCATATCAGAGAGTATTAAGTTGATGACTGCTTTTGTGGGGTTTGCCAGTGCTAAGAAGGAGTACGTCTGTGCATAAAAATCCCTGTCCAAGTGGATCATCCTGTGAATAAAGACATGTAAAACCCTAACCAAATAGGAGCCTGCTAACACCTAAGGGCCTAAAGGCTCATTCCACCAGAGCCAAAGCTGCTTCGATGGTGCTGCAGGTGGTGCGCCAGTATAGGACATCTACCAGGCAGCTGCATGCATGTCTACATATGTTCATCAGTTACTAATGTCTCGGCACACAAGTCCACAGAGAATGCTGTTTAGCCCACTCGGTACTGCAGGACTTCTAGGTGAGCGTTCACTCCTCCGAGCTTCCACCTTTTTGGGGAGTTCTGTTTAGGTATCTCTTCCAAAGGTGA
Organism: Calotriton arnoldi; assembly: GCA_963921515.1. Taxonomy (NCBI): domain Eukaryota; kingdom Metazoa; phylum Chordata; class Amphibia; order Caudata; family Salamandridae; genus Calotriton; species Calotriton arnoldi. The sequence goes on along the minus strand of CAWUFW010001323.1, from coordinate 1,093,198 downwards.
GGAATCTGCGGTTAGAAGTGATTCCTTACTGTCCTCACTGTTCAGTGGAGTGGGCTCCTGTGATTATAAAAAGGCCCCAAATAAGATTTGGCATACTTTCCTCTTCAATCTCCATCTGAGGGCGTGGGAGAATTGAAGTTGAACTGACGTCCGTTTGCAAGGGCGGAGTCTATATGTAGCTCTGATTCGTCACTTTTGGATTGGAGGCGGTGAGAGGCCATTGTCAAACCTGATGGCGCCACCTACCAGTGTGTGGGAACAATTTCTTGAAAAAGCAATCCAGATGCAGTCTGGCATCTAGTGATCTTCTATAGGTGAAGAATCTGCAGTTCGAGTATGCACCAGAATGAAAGTTATCGAACGCAAGTTAAGCGGACCTTAGCAATATAGTTTTCATTTTTTATTGTAAACATGTGCCAGAAAAATGTTACTGTATACATTTTGGCGGTCATTTGCTTGAAATAAAATGTTTTAAATAAAAAAAAACATTTTAAAAGAACCGAATGAGTGCTTCCTAACAGGCAGGTCTACTTACAACAGGTAGTCCCTTTTTAATTTTTACACACATCACAGGAAAATATGATTTTTATTCACACAAAGAAAAGGAACTATTGGCTTTGAATAACAGTAAACTGAAAACAGTTTAAACACCCATATATGAGTAAAAAAATGTTAAAGAATGGGAAGAAAAACCATTGTAAGTATTGATTTACCAGCCCTGGCACAGAAGTGTACTTTGCCAACCAATTAGCTTCCTTTTTACTTTGTAGTCCTATGGGTCTAAGAGGTTGAAAGCACCAAGAGAACAAAGCATTAGTAGGCAATGTAATAACTGATACAATAACACTAAGCTATTTCGAAAACGAGGTTTGGCGTTTGAGCAGCTATGATGCAAAGTTTTGCTGCAAGGTTCCATGTTTTTGCTTATATCTGCTTTACTTAACAAAGCAAGAAACTGCCAGCAGGGGTAACAAACTTCTTAATCTCCAGACACTCCTTCAGCAGCCACCAGGCTGCTTTGGTGTACATATATTACACGTAGTTGTGCCCAATCACCCAATGGGAGGAACAATCACTAATTTCCTCCACGGGTGACGAGCAATAACTCCTAACATAGTCAAAATAGGATACGCCTGACCATTCCTTTCTGTACCGCCACCCATATCATCTACAATCAGAGTAGCTGTCCAAGGAACATATGTAAATTTTTCTCCAGCAAGTCCAGGCTTTTTTGGATAAGGGAGCAATAGAGAGGGTCCTGGCTTTGGAAATCAGAATTGAGTGTTACTCAAGCTATTTCCTAGTTCCGAAGAAGGGCGGATGCCTCCGCCCTATTTTAAATCTCCAACCTCTCAACTTCTTCCGGCGGAAGGGCAAATTCAAGATGCTCTCTGCCCTGGATCAAGGAGACTGGATTGTGGTGTTAGACATTTAGGACACCTATTTCAATTTCCCCATCCTGGAGGCACAAAGACGCTACCTGTTCTTCAAGGTAGACCACTAATATGTTCAGCTCGCCGTGCTCTCTTTTGGCCTCACCTGTGCCCCATAGGTTTTCTTGAAGGTGATGGTTGCAGCATTTCTTCAGAGGTTGGAGTCCCAGTTCCCCTGCTTTTGCGACTGGCTGCTGAAGGTGGGCTTGCCACAGTCAGTCGTAGACAACCTCCAGGAGATGGCAAACCTCCTTATATCTTTGGGGTTCACAATCAATATGCCAAAGTCACAGCTGGCTCATTTGCAGAGGCTTTCTTTCATCTGAGCCACCTGGTGCATTTTCGCTTTTGAGCCTTGTTAGAAATGGGGGTTTCTAGTTGGCAATGCTTTGCACCTTTATCCAAGTAGGGACCCTTCTTCCTAGTCAGGGTAAGGGAGTTTCACTCCTAAAATGACCCCTGCTCACCACCTTGGTAGCTTGGCACGAGCAGTCAGGCTTATCTCAGAGGCAGTGTGTAAAGCATTTGCACATAACCAACAGTAATACAGTGAAAACACCACAACAGTTTAGAAAAATATCCAATATTTTTATATATCCAAAACGAGACCAAAACGATAAGAATCCAACATACAGTACTTAAAAATATATACTTTGCAAGATATCCTTAAAATTGCAGAAATATCTCAAAAACAGAGTTCTTCCGAGTCCGCAAATCTGCCCGCGGCTACTGCGATGCTGAAAACAGAGTCTAACAGTTCCAGCCAACCGCGTCGGTATGGGCAAGCTACAGCGTGGACACTCAAGAACTGTACCTTTCTCGTTGCGGCCAATACGTTGGTGACAGTCGATCGCGGCAACCATTGCGGTTGCCTTGCAAAATGGAAGTGGTGCATGTTGCGGTGCCCTCACGATCCCGTGCAGGCAGCGGCTCAGTGACGATCGTCCAGACGGCGTCGGTGAGACCAAGGCGTACGGGGCGAGGCGGTGCTCGATGCGGTGCTGGCAGATTGCGGTGCAGGCGACAGTCGGTTAGCGGGAGCTGGCGTCGGTCAGCCTAGACTGCTGTGTGGTACGAGGCGGTGCGTCGTGACACGAGCGGTGCCGCCAGCCATGATGCGGTCACAGGTGTCGAAGTCAGCAGGCAGCGACAGCGTCTGTGAGACCAGGGCGGCAAAGTGAAGTGAAGGGAAGCCAGGCAGTGTGGAGTGCGGTGTCCACAGGTCACAGTGCAAGCAGCGGCTCGGTGATGTTGGTAGTCGTTGTCGGTGAGACCAGGGTTGCGGTGCGAGATAAGGCAGTGCCTTCTGCAGTGCCTTCAGGACATGGAGCCGGCGACGGAGTTGGTTGCTTTTCCCTTCTCTGTGGCAACTGAAACAGCGGTTCCAGAAGCGGTACCCAGAGGTTGGTGAAGTCTTTGCTGTCCCTGAGACTTCAGAACAGGAGGTAAGCTCTACTTCAAGCCCCTGGAGATACTCAGCACAAGCAAAGAAAGTTCAGTCCAGTCCTTTCACTGCCCATGGCAGAAGCAGCAACTGCAGGCCAACAAAGCAACAACACAGCAAAGGGGCAGTACTCCTCCTGGCAGCTCTTCCAGCTCTTCTTCTTGGCAGGTTCCTTGATTCCAGTGAGTTCTAAAGTTCTGGGGGCTGGGCCCCAATATTTATACTCAAAATTCCTTTGTTCTCTCAGGCAGAGAGTGTCTGTGCTTAGTCCAAACCAGTTCTGTCCTCTGGCCCAGCTTCCTGGCAGGAGGTGGAGATAGCATTGTTCAAGGAAGACCAGGGCCATTCAGGTGCAAGGAAATCTCTTCCCACTACTCTAAATGCAGCCCAGGTCTATTCAGCCCACCTCCACCCCCAACCAACCTGTGGCTGTCTGAAGAGAATGCACATCCCCAGCCCCTGTCACTCCAAAGCCAGACCGTCAATCCACAAACCCAGCACAGGCAGACAAAATGGCTAAGCAAGAAAATACCTACTTTGTAAAAGTGGTATTTTCAAACACAGAACATAAAAATCATCTTTACTAAAAGATGCATTTTTACATTGAGTCCAGGCATACTAAACTCCATTTCCCTATCTTGTCCGAATGGGAAGTTATGCTTATATGATGTTATAAGTAAAACTTCCATTTTACCCTATGGGACAGATAGTCTTTCTATAGTGAAAAACGAAATGCACTGTAATTCACTACCAGGACATGCCACACACATCATTACATGTCCTACCTTTAACATACACAGCACCCTGCCCCCAGGGGTACCTTGGGCCTACCTTAGAGGTGACTTATATGTAAGAAAAAGGGAAGATTAGGGCCTAGCAAGTGGGTGCACTTGCCAGGTCGACATGGCATTTACAAACTGCGCGCAGACCCTGCAATGGCAGGTCTGAGAAACCCTTTCAGGGCTACTCATGTGGGTGGCACAATCAGTGCTGCAGGCCCACTAGTAGCATTTGATTTACATGCACTGGCACACTCAGTCCAACTTACTAGGGGCTTACAAGTAAATCAAATATGCCAATCATGGAAACACCAATCCATAATAACAATTTACAACAGGAGCACTTGCACTTTAGCACTTAATAGCAGTGAGAAAGTGCGCAGAGACACTAAACCAGCAAAAACAGTGTCAAAACCTGGAGGCCAGAAAGCAAAAAGATAGGGGAAACACGCCAAAAGATGCCAGGTCTAACAAGCCTTCTCGATGGAACGAGGAGTCCAGGGCATTCGGGCTATGATCCTGATATTTCAGCCTCAGTCCTTGTTCTTAGTGAGGATGACTCTGAGGGTTCTGGGACTTTCGTCCTCCTGCATCCTGACAGTCTGTCATGGCACATGTGAACTCTGTAATGAGGTCTAAAGTGTACGTGGGCCTAGAATGGGGGGAACATTTCGAATTCTATCCAGGTTTCTGAGAAGACAGCAAAAGATCAGTGGTTGCTGCTCGACTGCCATTAGACTAGCGGCAGACCTCTCTTCCTACCCCACACATAGCTGACAGTGGTGACAAATGTGAAACTACTGGGTTGTGGAGAGGTTAATGGGAGAGTTGGCGATCAGAGGACTTTTGTCTCTTATGGAGGGCACTTTCTCATCAACATGCTGGAGTTGCGGGCAATTCACACAGTCATCCTTCCATCTATCAAGGGGAGGCTAGTTCATGTCCTCACAACACCACCACTGTCATATGGAATTGCAACAAACAGGACACAGTGGGGTCTTGGACTGGGCCTAGTGTCCCTACACCACCTGGCTTGGCTGAATCATCAGAGCACCTCACCTGGTAGGATATTTAGATGACAGGGTGGACAAACTCATCTGACGATGCCTAGTGGATCACTGATGGCAACCGCATCCGGAGGTGGTACAGGACGTCTTCCACCAGTGAGAAAAGCCCTAGGTCAGTCCCTTCACTGTCACCTAGAACGTGCAGAGTCAACATTTTTGCATGTGGAGTTCCCATGAAGGCTTTCTCTCAGAGACTTATTCTGCCTTGAATGGAGCATGGGACTCCTGTATGCCTTCCCACCCCTACCTTTCCTGCCTCAAGTTCTAAACACGATCATGAACAACCGGGCCCAGATCATCCCAGAGGCTCTGGATTGGGCCAGGAATGTATGGTATCTGTAACTTCTGGGCATGAGAAGCTGTCCTTGGATCAGGCTGCAAAATCAGCATGATCTTCTGTAGCAGTAGCATTGCAGGGTCCACCTGGGCCTGTGCAGTTACCATCTACATCTGTGGAGCGTGAGGTGCGGCACTTGAACGCATTTGATCTACCTCCTGAAGTAGTGAATGTCATCCTGGCGGCCTGGCACCCTCCTACTAGATCCATTTCTGCAGGACACTGGAAAATAGGTTGTGGTTTGGTGTAGCACTCGTAGTACAGTTCCATTTGAAGCCACATTGTTGGATGTGTTGCTGTTTTGTTTTTGGCCCAACTATGGCTTGCAGTGGGCACTGTTAAAGGTTACTGGTCTGCCCTTTCTACCTTTTTGCATTTGCCGGAACAACTGTCCTTGTTCAAATTACCTGTTGTATGATTTCTCAAAGTCTTGGTCCTCACGTTATCCCCTAAACCTTTTCCGATGCTATATTGGAACCTTAAAGTGGTCATTAGCTTTCTTATGTGTACTCTTTTTGAGTCACTACACAGCTGTCCCTTATGTCTGCTGACCCTGAAGACCGTTTTCCTCAAAGCGATAACGTCAGTGTGTCCCTTGAGCGAGCTTCATGCTCCGTCAGTTCAGCCACCTACATCACCTTCTTTCCGGACAAGCTGGTGCAGAGGACCAGAGTGGAGTTTCTTTTAAAGGTTGTGACCTTTTTTCATGGCAGCCAATCCATCACTCTTCTGGCGTTCTTTGCCCCACCTCTTGCTTTGAAAGAGGAGGAGAGACTCTGTTTGGAACCCAAAAGAGTGCTCAGTTTTTACATTTATTGCACCAATAGACTGTCTGGTGAACAATTAGTTCTTTGTTGGGTTCTCTGGAACAATTAAACAGAGTGGTGCAGAAGCAAATTTTGTCCAGATGGATTGTCTGCTGCATTAAGATCTGCTTCGAAATAGTGAAGAAGCAGCCTCCAGAGTTGTAGAGGGCCCATTCCACTCGGGCCATGGATGCTACCACCACTTTGGAACGCAGAGAGCCTATCCTGGCTGTCAGGCCGCACTTTTTGGTTTGAGCCATTGCACAGACCCACCACCTTGAGAGGTACTGCCATGGTGTGTATTCTAAAGGTGAAAAATCTTCAGTTAGAAGTAGCTATCAGAAAAACAAGTTACTTACTTTTGGTAATGCTCTTTCTGGTAGATACTGTATCTAACTGCAGATTAGTCACTATTCTCCTACCTTCCTGTTTTGTGGAATTGGCTCTTTCATCTAAATAGGTCTCAATTTTAGAGATCTGCACATTTGGCACAATTGATTACTGTTTGGCTCTGCGGGCGCAGGCGATCCTGAGAGGCACTTAAATACTGTTCCAGTCATCAGTTCTAGGCCGGATCGGAGCTGTCGTGGACACGCATGACGCCACCTATTAGTACGCAGGAGCTATGCTGAACAATCTTCCAGACCCAGTCTGGCGCTTGGAGCTTTCTAAAGGTGGGGAATTTGCGGATAGGTAGAATATCCACTAGAAAGAGTGTTACGGAAAGAAAATAACGTGTGCTTTTGGCTATTAGTTGGCAGTGTTACGGAATTTTGATAACCTTCCTACAGGCCGTTTGCGTTGAAAGTGTGCAGAGCTGTGATGCCAGGAGGAGACTCCTCCAGTCTATGAAACTGGTCAGAAACACTTTCCACTATGCTGTCTGTGCCCATAGAAGTTGCTGCTGGGTTTGACTTCACGTTTAGCAGCAACAGGAGTTACATTAAGGCTTTTATACGCCTTCTGTAGCCAGAAAAGCATTAGATCCCAGCTCATCAGAAGCTCATTAGGCAGGCCTGGCAGGGTTGCAGGCCATTTAGAGCCGACCTGCCCTTGGTTCCCTCTTGAACATGTTGCAGACAGTGTGAGGTCACAATCGGCTGTGTTACAGTGACTGAGATCAGATGCATTTGAATTTGTTTTTGTAAATATGCATTCAGAGACAGATGCTTTGCAATTCATTCAAATTTGCATAAATGGCGTTTCACATTCCTGGTCGAGGCAGCTGCACTGTAAATGCACCAGTCCTCAAGCCCAGATACTTGTGTGCTCACTGAAATGAGCAGAATGATCTACACACCCCTAGGCTAGAAGCTGCGTTGTTAATATTTTCGCTTTTGGGTACACAGTGATGGTTAATGTCTAAAAACAGTGATGGCTAATGTCTAGAAAGTGCAAGTTCTGTCCGAAATAATCGCACCTTGAAGACATCAAGCTTTTTATTTTATGCATTGTCTGTATCTGAGGAACTATATACTCTGTTCTAGAAACGCTGTGACTCAGTACATAAGGACGTGATCAGCTGGGTGCTACATAAAGCTGTGTGGTTGACAGTAATGAAAATGATGATTAATGGGCATTCTGACAAGCCGGTGCATATGATATTTTACATATGTTACATGTTCAGGTTTGGGCAGTGGCTGTGAAGGAAAGAGTATTGAGTTGAGAGTATCATGGTGGGTAAGATTTACAGCTGAGGAGGTGAAGTGTGGGTTGTATTTTAATGCTAGATATGGGGGATAGATTTGAGGTCGTGTAATGCAAAGCGACAAGGGAGGAAGGTGGGATGGCTAGTGTATGCACAGCACAGATGGCTTTGGGATCTGTCGAGCGGTAAAGATGGTCAGAAAACAGAGGTTGAGAAAGTGAATGATGAGTAATTGTTTGGGTAAGGGGAGGTACTGACCATGGATTGACTGCAAAACAAGGCTACTCAGCTTTAACTGACTCCTGCTGTAGGTAGAAAGCCAACTGGCCTGTTACTAAGGGGAGGAGGCCTGGTATCAAAATGATCAAAGATCAGAATGGAGCCGAGATGTGAAATAAGATTTGTGTTTGTCATGCATGGCGATGACACGATAAGCCGATGGAGGAGGTAATGTTCCCAGGTTTAGAGTGAAAAGAGTAGAGGGCTTGAACCTGAGCCTTAGGGTGCACTCTCTGCAAGAGGGGAAGTCAAGTAATGGTCTTACCACCAGGAGATAAGACGGCAAACTCAACCGAAAGGTCACAGAAGATAGTAGGGCTGATTGATAGATTTGTTGCACTTTGATAAAGCACTTTGAAGTATGGTTGAGTCGAGAGCTAAAAAGTCAGATTGGAAAGGATCAAGTATGTTTTGAGTGGATAGGTACGGATTATGTCGGTTAGATGCAAGATAAACCAGGACGTTTGAGTCAAATGGGTTTTAGGAATGAGGAGAAGAGGATGCAGTGTGTTTTTTTTTTTTTTATTATAACATTTCTGGTTCTATGACAGTGGGTGTGAAGACTAGATGCCATTGGGAAAGACTAGAGACATACTGACTAAGAAAGAGAGGTGAGAACATGTGAAGGGGGGCAAAGCTTGGTTGATTTAGGGCAAAATGAGTCTGCATCGGTGCAAGAGGGTTGACCGATTCGAGTAAAAAGATTTAATTCGGTGACCTGATAATGAGAAGGGTAGGGGGTAGGCATTTATTGTAGTAGGAAGGGGAGGAGGGACTGTGAGCATGGCATAGGTGGTAGTTCTAGTAACTGTTTCTCTTGCAATTGAACTATTTAGCAAAGACCTGGGCTGAGAAATGAGTGTAATGGGAGGAGATAGTCAATAAATTGTTTGAAATTTTTTATGGTTGTGTAGAGGTTATTTCTCAAGGGATGTCTAAAGATCGCTGAGTTGATTTTTTTTTTTTTTTTTAATCTCTTGATCTGTCTGAGGCTAACTTTTGTCTGTGTATAGGAATAATTATCTTTGTTAAGGGATCTGATCTGTGGGGAATCCATGGATGCATGCAATGTCTCTGTGGAGGTAAAGAAAGGAAAGTGGGCAAGTAGAGCAGTGTAAAGGATGCAGTTGATGTCCACAAATAAGTTGATGCTTTGTCATAAGGCAATGCCATCTATGAGTTTCTGTCAAGCAGAATCCATGGCAATGGGTCTTGTATCACGGGAAAACAAACTTGTGTCCTCGTTGTGGGTGCAGAGAAAACTCCATCCTTCAGTTTGTCTCCTTTAAAGAGCAGAGACTCGACCTTCACCTGAAGTTTCAAGCTTTCTAATAGCTGCACTGTAATCATAACATATTAATCAATTTGTTTTTCTCTTAATTGCTGCCATATTTTTACCTTGCTTAAGACCCTCCTATACTAAATATACACAAAACATTGAACAGAAAAAGGGAGGGAGGTTTCTTTATTGGTGGCTTAGTCTCTTTCATCGTGATGTGTAGTTCTTATATTAACTCCTACCATTGGCCATTGTGTAGACTAGCTTGACCGTTGTGTAGACTGGCTCATTCTAAATTCCAGTGTGCAGATGATGGGAGTGCTTAGAAGCAGGCTTAACACAACACAAAACATTATAAAAAACGCGGCTTTATAAGCATATCATTTAATGTTTGGTTATGGTAGTGGCTCGTCAGCATCCTATATAAATCTCAAATATTTTCTTCCCTCACTGCCATTCTCTCCTCCCTCTGTTATCTTTCCTCTGCTTGCTTACTTCTAAATGGATAGTTTGTAACTTCAAATATATTTTTGTTCATCTTATTCATGTGGGAGTTCTTGACAATTCTTTGTGTTACCCAGATATGCACACCAGTCATAATGGTTGTAAGCTAATTTTTAGTGTGGTGTTCACCAATCCCATGTTCTTAAATAGTTTGCATTGTTTGTGTGGTATGTGTTTTAACGTTGTTTTTCAATTCTTGTTGTATTTTGAGATTTTTGAACAGCTCAGGCTGTAGTTGTGAATTATTCGGTAAGAAAACGACATGATCATAGAGAAACATGCTGTTAAATAGTGCTCATGGCCCGGAGGAACGGGTAGGGACGTGGGGACTGTGTAAAAAAAATGAAATCATTGCATACCTACACTGTTGTAATCCAAAATAGACTGCACTTTATAGCTGCACACAGACGCATGCAGTAGCATTTGAAGATGAATAGAAGCAGAATCCCCACCAGGAATAGGGAGAGACACCCTACCCAGCACAGATCTTCAACAGCTCTGCAGTTGTCACACCAGGGTGGCAGAACAATGCCACCCCATTGTCTCCCTCTCCACTATCACATCCTTCTCAAACAAGCAGGGTTTCAGGGGCTAGTCTGAGCATCCACATCACACTAAAGGAGGTTACACGATACAACACTACTTCTTCCTTTACACTTACACAAAGTGCACACCCAAAATACTAGACTTCTCTCTTCTATTTAGCAAGGTACACATATCCCCACAATATCTTGCACTACACCTCCCTTTCACTCTTGTCCATGCCACAGATTACTCCTTATCTGTTAAGTGTCCTTTTGTTCATGCTTCTTTTTAAACCAGCCAAGCAGTCTGTACTGTCTGCTATTTGGCTTGTGTAAGCTGGAGTAGAACATTGCACCTCCCTTCGCCATTCCGTGGATGCAAGCGCTTCCCTCGGGAGAGCAAAGACTGACTATACAAGACTCTTCATAAAGGTGAATTTCTCCGATTGAGCTTACTCATACATCTGCTGAGGGGTGAGGTTGAAATGCTAAACCCTTTTTTATAAGTTATAACTATACTTAATGTGCATTTATTTAACATTTAGACTGACACATGTGGAGCATACGTGGATGAATTTCAACTCCATATTTTTTTCTTTTTTTTCTTTCATTTCGGTAGGCACCAAACATCGACATCTTTTTTTGAGGAAGGTCAGGTTCAAAAGGCTCTTTGGCTCAGATGGTGTCCGCTGTGGAACCAGGTGACTGGATGGTGTCCTTCAACTCACAGGACACCTAGTTCCATATACCATTATTGCAGTCCCACAGTTACCTCTGGTTAGAGTTGATCCAGGAACACTTACCTCGCTTCTTCAGGTGTTCATGAAAACAATGGTGGTGGTTACTTGACAGTTGGCTCCCAAAGCCGCTCTCAGTTGCAGGCAGTTATTGAACACATCTGGACGACGACCGAACTTCTGACATCTCCAAGTCCCATGTGAGTTCCATGCAGAGACTTCCATTAGTTGGGACAATTCACAGAGTAGTATTCAAGACATTTTCTCTGCTACAGTGTGTCAGGACATTGAGAATATTAATTCGAAAATATTCTTGAGCAAGACAGTTTTCATATGAGTCTGCGGGTATGTAGATATCAAATTAACATATCACGATTCATACTAGTCAAAAGTGAACAATGGAACACAGATTTTTCTTTGCAAAAATGACATATATGATTTTTATTTATACAATATTAGAAAAAACACTAAAATGAAAAGTGGTAAAAGATTTGTTAAGCAGCAATTTAAAAAGTTGTCCTTAATGAATTAATACAGAAAAATAGCACATGATAAAGCCATTTTGATGATATATCTTCAAGCCTTCCACAATATGATTCATGCCCCTGTTGAAATATGGAATGTGTAATGAAGGCTTCCTGCCTTTAGCTACATATCACAAATGTTATCGTTAATTGGAGATAACGTCCTTTCTGTTGCATTTTCATCAAAATGGCTTTATCATGTGCTATTTTTCTGTATTAATTCATTGTTAAGGACACCTTTTTAAATTGCTGCGTAAATCTTTTATCACTTTTCATTTGTGTTTTTTTCTAATGTATAAATAATAAAAATCATGTCATGTTTTGTGGAACAAATCAGACCTTCACCCCCAGTCAAGAGATCTGGGTTAAATCCATTGTTCTTTTGCTCACCATGCTACCCAGTTTAGACACAGCCATATGTAAATCAGTCTTGACCCTGCTCCACATGAGAACAGTCCATCCAGAACTGCCAAGCCAAGTCCTCCCTGGACCAGTAACAAGCATCCTTGGGCCGGTTTCGGGGTATCATCCCTTATCAGCCAGGCTAGCTTGAATCTAGTGGCACAGTTCGATGGAGGCATGACACAGGTCCTCACGGACCACGTAACTGCCATGTGCTACTGCAACAAGTAGGGCAGAATGAGATCAGGATCCTGTATCAGAAGGCTCTGTCCCTTTACAAGTGGTTGGACCAGCAGAACATCTTCCTGGTCGCCAATCAATTGTCTGGATGCCTGAGAGGAAAAACTGAGCAGGCATCATTTATGGGACCACAAGTGGCATCTTCATTCTGAGATGATGCAAATAGTCTTTGAGTAGTGGGGTACAACATGGCTGGATCTATTCATTACTGACAAATGTTTAGTGTCCACAATTTTACATGCTGGAGTTTCCACCATTACACTTGTTAGGAGATCCATTTCGGCTGGTATTTAAAAGAGGCCTTTGGTATGCATTTCCACTGATGACTCCCCTGCCTCGCTTTCTGAGCAAAACTGACTGATCCAAGTAATTCGTTTTGGACTGGGCCAGGTGGGTGTGGTACCCAGAGCAGTTAGGCCTGAGCACCTGCCCTCTTATAAGGCTTCCACTTTGGGAGGGCTACCTGTTTCAGCAATAGGCAGGATCCTGCATCAGAATCTCCACAACCTACAGCTCAATGTGTGAAGATAAAGCAGCAGCAGGTTGAGTTTGACTAGCTGGACTAGGTGGTGAATGTCATCCTTCTTGCCATATGCTCTTGCGTGAAATCGATCTAAGCTGGAACAAATTTGTTGGTTTGTTTAGTTCCAGAAACACTGACACTTTGCATGCTGTTCTTACTGATTTTCTTTCGTTAGCCCAGCAAGGCCTTGCATTGGGTACAGTGAAAGGCATTTGTCAGTCCTTTCGGCCTTTGTGTTTATCTGATCAACTATTTTCAAGTCACAGCTGTGATGGGTATAATAGAAGGTTTGAAAGGGATGTTTCTCTCCCCAAACTTCAGGATTTTCAACCCATATAACCCATGAGTTTATAGACTACGTGCACCAGAGAATGCAGTTGGGGCAGGATCTGTATAGAGTATGCTCCATGCCCATGTCCAGGGTTTGTAACTTGTGCCTGCTTATTGCTAAGCAGATGGACAGCTGTGATGCCTGCATGGAATTCCAGCCAACAACACTCAAGACTAGGGAAAAACAGAGGTAGGAACTGTACTCCATGGCACAGGCACGAAACACACCCCCAAGGAGGAGACAGAGGCCTACTGTGATGATACTAAGATAACGTAGAGGCAAGAGTCTGGCTCTGACGTCGAAAGGGAGTTGTTGAAAAATTCAACATTGAGAGATGTCGAAGACCACAAACTCCGGGTAACAACCCAAAGGCAGCAAGAGGTGGGGCGGAGATCCTCTGTATCCAAGCAACCCAAAAATTGCACCAACTGCAAAATCCACAGTGGTGGAGGCAAAACCCAAGCACAACTAGTCCCTTGGACTCAGACGCTGGGATACCGCTGGCAGCAAACCCCCCTGAACCAGCTTTGACTAATAAGGGCGATCAAGAGCACAGGATGGATAAAGAATACCACAAACCAGAGCCTTTGGCACTGAAAGGTATATCTCCATGATTGATATTGAACAGAGGTCACTCAATGTTGAAAAAAAGACATCTCGAGGCTGAAATGAAAGCTTTGATCAAAAGGAAAAAAAAGAATCCAACTCCATCAAGAGGTACAAGATTCCTCTCCAAAAGTCGAAGGAAAAGCTGGCTGAGGTTGAAGAACTGGAGCTGCCGACGATGCCAGAACCTGCAGAAGAGCACGAAGAGGAGATCTTAGAGTACGAGGAGGAATTTGATGGAGGCCCCAATCAGCAGGGAACGTTTGAAGGAGATACCTCTGGGGAAGTATGGGAGGACATCGACGCTAACTCACCCATTGGAGGGAGCCCTCATATATCCCTCGTGACCCTCACTGTCTTATGACATTGGTGCTTACAGTGCAGTCGTAAAGCGGGCTGTTGACGCGTACAACATCAGACTTGACTTGGAGAAGAGCAGGCAGAATCCTATATTCCAATGACAACACTGCTGTTCTCTCAGAGAAAGCAATTTCTGTCCGTTCCGGCCAGTGTATTAGAACAGGGAAGAGAAGCATTCAGAAACCTGCCCACAGCCAAGTCAGTTACCTCTAGAATAGAAAAAAGTACAGACATCTACTCAAGACTCTGCATACATCCGGAGCAATGTCAGCGGCGACTCAAAAATAGTCTCCATTACACAGAAGAGTGGGTCCCACTCTAAGAAAGAGCACCTACAAGAGGAGGTTCAACACTGTTTGCTCCTCACACTCATTTCACGCCACAGTTATCAAGCCAGGGTACCCAACACCGTGTCGGTACCCCAGAACGCCAAGGCAGCGCTTTTGAGGGAAGGCCCGGGAAAGAGGAATAGCACTAAGGGGTACTGGACTTAACAGCAAGTGACTCATATCCAGGGATCCCCCTACACACAATACCTGCAGGGGCAGAGAAATCGGAGGATACCCCTGAGAATAGAACAGTATCACCTCCCACAAGAGGATACTCAACATTATCCAGCACACATACTGTATGGAACTGCCCAACAACCGGCCAAAGCAAAGAACACACAGCAAAGTAAATTACTGTAAATTACTGTACTTCAGACAAGAAGGGGCAGATTTGCTACAGTTAAAGGCAATAGAAATGGTTCCAGAAAGAGAAAGGTGACAAGTAGTCTCCTCATTCTGCATTTGGGTCCCAAAGCCAGACAAGTCCCTTCGACCGTGGGCTCCTCAACAGGTTCATTAGAATGTAAATGTTTCTGATGACAACTTTGTAGTAGGCTATCCTGCATCTACAAATAGGGGGTTATATGGCTAAAATAGACTTCAAGGATGTGTATCTGCACATGCCAATGAACGCTGGCCTCAAGATGTCCTTGGGATTGGTCAGAGACAGGGTACATTACCAATTCACTGGTACCTTTTGGGATAAAATCAGACCCATGGATGTTCACAAAATGCATAGCTGCAGTAGTGGCATATCCAACGTGAAAAGAAACCCATGTTTATCCTTACCTTTTGTCGAGAAGAGAATCTGATCATCAAGCAAGCTCGCCTTTTACCAGAAGGGGTCAACATCTGATACTGAGGCCAGTGGGGAAGCTGATGGGCATGATGGCATCATTCATATCACCTGAACCAAATGCCAGTCGCAAGCATGAGTCTACCACAGAAGTGGCTACAGAGACATTGGTCACAGGCAGTGCAGCAAGGAGTTGAGAAGATCTAGTGGTTGTCACAGACTGAGCACAGAAGGAGATACAATGGTGGATTGCAAGGAAGATCATGAGGCAGAACGTTCAAACAACCTACTCCTTCTGTCACTATGACCAGGATCCCACATGAGATGGGGAGCACATATAGAGGGTATTTGAAGGTCAGGGGCCTTTGGAGTCCAGAAGAGATAGTAAAACTCACAAATGTGTTGGAACTCAAGATGTTTTCCCTAGCCTTCAAGGCTTTTAAGTGACAGATGAAGGTTAAGGTAGTGCAGGTACCAGATGGACCACACTACCACCATGTTCTACCTCAGCAAAAAAAAGGGGGCAAGATCTCACATGCTTTCCAAGCTAGCACAGGACATATGGACATGGCCATACAGAGACGCATAAATATAGTAGCAATCCACCTACCAGGGATACCGAGCACAGAAGCATCAGGAGAGCACTGGTTTAAAAAGGAACTATTGCACGATAGATAGTACAAGAAATGCAACAAAAGTGTCCCTTGGCAGCAAGAGTGACACTGGAAAAGGGACACAGAGCACATGCCACGAGAAAGGAGCAGCACTCACCTTCATAACTAACATATCTATCAATAACATCTGCATGGCAGCTACGTGGTCATGCATAGCTTCACCAAATACTTCTGCATAGATATTCAGGGTAACAAAGAAGTACAAGTGGGATGGAAAGTACTCAAACACCTGTTCACAAATGCAAAGTCTTTTTCTTCTCAACCTCCCACATACCAACGTGATACTGCTATATAATCTAAGCACAGCATGTGAATCCAGAAAGAGTCACACTACAGAACGAAATGGCTAATTCCCTGTAGGTGTAGTTCTGCAGCTTGAAGACTTCCTTCATTCACATGTGACCCTCCTGACTCTGCCAGTAAAGAAAATTTGCAACCCCGGAGGGAGGATTAAAATCCAAACAAAGGAAACCGCAACCCAGGAATATTGCCTGACAAAGACTCTGAAGATGGTGACGATGCAGTGGGACTTGCAGAGCATACATCTGACAACAGTATAGGAGGGGCATACGCCAAATGGTCAAAGACAGACACATGCACACGCACACACTCACCCAGTCCCAGTCACTAGACGGTGGAATAGTGCACTGCATGTGAATCCAGAAAGGCTTCAACATTACTTCTACAAGTAAATACATATTTTGTTATGCCCCAGTGGGATCTGAACTCGGTCTAAACGTTTTTCATGTGCATGCTCTTCGAGCCTTTCTATAGCTGTTCTTTGAGGTTCTTAACCCTTAAGACCATCTTCCTGATTGCCATTATGTCAGCACATCATGTGAGTTAATTGCAGGCACTTTTGGTCCGTTTGCCTTGCACCACCTTCTTTTGAGGCAACTAGTGCTGTGAACTAAGGCGGTCTAAGAAGTTTTGTGACTTTCTTCTTGCTGACTTGTGGCTCAGAAGACGGAGGTTGTAAGTTAAATACTTACGTTTTTAACCGCAGTATTGT
The DNA here is from genome assembly GCA_963921515.1 of Calotriton arnoldi. Taxonomy (NCBI): domain Eukaryota; kingdom Metazoa; phylum Chordata; class Amphibia; order Caudata; family Salamandridae; genus Calotriton; species Calotriton arnoldi. Next base: position 1,076,564 of record CAWUFW010001323.1, on the reverse strand, counting down.
TTTCCCCATAGGATAACATTGGACTGTGTGAAAAAGTTTCTCAGTGTTGATTTTTCAACCTGAAAAGTATTTTTTAATTAAAAACGTACTTACCTTATTGCGAAGACCGGAGTCTTAAAACAAAGTACAAAGAAAGTATAATTTTCTAAAATTGGTCTGGATCTCCTTGAGTTGTGTGTCCATTATAGATCACTGTTGTGCAGTAAATGTCTTCTACTCCGCTGAGGCTGCTCTCCCACACTACCACCAATGGAGCACTTTTGGTTTTACATTGAGCCCTGTACACCTTTGGGTAACCCCTGGACTCTGTGCACGGTATTACCACCTAGTGGCAATATCATATACAGAGCCAGCTTCCTACACCTCGGTTCTATCACAAAGAGCAAAAAACCTTTAACATCTGTGTGGCATTAGTGGGTTGAAGCCGTCCTGAGAAGACGGGTCCAATAAAGAAGGCTGCAGGACTAAATGTCCACGCAAAACCTGCCACCTTACTAGGCAGCAGCCAGGGACTTGGGTTCTGTTGAAGCATACCTAATAAACAAGCCCTCAAGTGACAGAACATGCATGCTGGGTCGAGACTCTGAAGTGCAGCGATCATAGATCTGACATCAGAATCAAACTACCTGCACTGGATGCTTCTGGTAACGAAGTGTTCAGGCTGGCCATCGAACAATAATCTGTAGTGATTAGGGCATTGAATGTAGTTGAGTTCACGCTGCCAACAAGGTTTTCCCTGTGTACTTTTCTGCAAAGCTAAGTTTCCTGCAGTGGCCGGAAGGAGACATGCAGCTTGTTACAAAAGTCTTAAAGAAATAAGACCATCCTATGTGCTTTGTCCTTAGAAGGCTGCTCAGCCGTCCATGCAGGTTGGGGTTCTTAAGCTGTGATTTCTTCTTTACGCAGGGCTTTAGAAAAAGATGAAAATATGACATTTTTTGCCTGGGATCCAAGGCCAGGCACAGCAGGTTTAAGACAGTTTCTGCCTCATTTGGTTTCATACGTGGTTTCAAATCCCCTACTAACAGCACTGCTTGAGTGTGTAATCATTTTGCTTGCCCTTGAGCGATGTGTTCCCTCACCTGAGTCTCAGAGGATAGATGTTGGAAGCATAGCACATGCTGCTTGTACCTCCTTGCTTAGCTGGGTTTACGGTGCTGCCACCATACTTGGTTCTAATTACAGTGCCGGCCCTTCAAGCCGGAGGCTGATCTGCACAAGCTCTGCTTGTTTATTTGCAAGGTACTGTTCTATTTGGGCAATTTCGGCTCTGGCAGTTGTGATCATCTCTTTCTGTGGCTCTCTGTGCAGAAGAACTGATGGTAGATGGTTTCTTCAGTCACTCTTACATCAACTATAAGTAAATATTTCACTTACGCCTACTCCCTTTGGCGAGGGGTGCTCTTCCCCAGTGTGATGTCAGTCTGTCCGTCTCTCTGTTCATATGCCTCAATTCACGCACTTCCATGAAAAGTCACTATGCTGCTCATTATCACTTCAGCAAAGAACTTTATACTTCAGCGGCTGTATCCATGGTTCACCTATACATATGGGTACTAGGTGGCACATTTATTTTACAGAGACATTCCTCAACCCAAGAATATTGCGGCATGGATTAGTACATTTTGTTTCAACGAAAAGCTGAAAATTTGCATCTCTCAGTTGTGGTTTGTTTGCAGTTTTTTTGCTGCTCCTTTTTTTTCTGCCTCTACCCCTCCTTTCAAAAATGAGTCATACCTGATTTTTCTAGTCATTCCTATCACAAAACAAGCCTTGGCAATGCCAATATGTCTGGTTTATGAATGCAAGTGCCTTTTGTGTCATTGATGGGTTAAGCCATTCAGTAAATCATCATATACGACCTGTCACTCATCTTTGCACTCGTGCATCTATTGACTAATTCCTGCATTTCACCCTCTGATACAACCGCAGTAAAACGTACACAAGCTCAACAGTATGTGAAAAGTGAATTAAAGTACATAAGTAGAGAAAAAGAACATGATGGTGTCTAAACATGTCCGGCGTATGCTTTCAGTGACGAAACTAAACATAGCAGCGAGTGTCCATCTTACAGATTGTAAATAGGCTATTGTTCTAAAGCTCTTGCATGGCTGCCACATTTAGAACCAACATGTTGGCCTTCTTAGAATGTTAAACAATGGTACACTATGGAGAGCAGCTTTCCATAATGGTCTCCTGGCTTACAGGAAGTGGCTGCATGGAATGCCACTCATTGCCCTTGAAATGAGCGGCAAGCAAGTGGCCCTTCAGCACTGCCTGGACAGCAATAGTGTCCTCTTAAGGAACATTTAAATAAAAAGGAGAAGTAAAGAAATGAGGTGGAAGCTATAAAAGGAGAAAATTGAAAACTAAAGCACTAGCCAACCAGCCCTGGCACTGATGCACACTTTTGTTCAGGTGGATATACATATGTGATCAGAAACTGCTGTTATGTACAGGGCAAGATAGCCAGTGACTGCTGTAGTATGCATCTCTGTACTCTTGCAGCTTACTGGTAATCTGCAAGACTCCATGTAACAAAATGTCTGCCTGCAGGCTTTAGCACAGTGTAATAAAAATCCACCATTAAAAACCTATTGCTTTCAACACATGCTCTTCACAATAAGTAAGGCCTACCAGCTTTGTCAAAATGTTTCATTATAAACAGATCAAACCTAAGGAATCTGACGCACCTTTTCAGAGTGAACCAATAAGGCTTCTAGCCTTTCCAATGGATTGACACTATACAGCACAGGTCTACTGAAGTGTGTATAAACTGGCAAACATCAAGTCCACATTTATGAAATTGCAAATATGTAAAGAATTACAGTTGGCAAAACAATGTACGGCCTCTCTCAATAGGGCCTGGCAATAATTATCCCATTCAAATTCTATGCCCAGGGTTTGCAGAGTGGGTGACCAGCACCAAGCCTCTTGCCTCCTATAGTAATCTGTGAGATTACATGTAACCAATTATCTTTCTACAGCTTGTGACATAATGTGATAACAATCCTCTGTTCGAGGCTGATTGGCTTTGCCCTATGATGTTCACAATAAGTAGCCCAGGCCTACTGTCTTAGTAATAACTGTTCCATAATAAACAGCCCAGACCTATGGCATCTAGCATACCATTTCCCTGCACACCAACCAAGCCTACAGCTGTTATCATTGGCTGGTCGCCATAACCAATTTGGGTATACTGTACTTAAGCGTAAACTTTCCCAGCAGGCACACGGTCCTAAAATTGCTAATGTATACAAAATTTCAGTTGGCAAAGTAAAATACTATTCTCTCTTAACAGGGTTTAACCAGGATTCTGACTGTGCTAATCTTCTATCCCTGTGACTGGTCAGAGGGGAGTAACCAATACCAAACCCTTTCCTACTATGGTAACCTGCGAGATTCCATGGAATTAAAAACCTATCTTTATGCTTTAATTCGGAGTAATAACAATCCAGCCTTAAAGGCCTGTCTATTTTCAACAAATTCATTTCACAATCAATGTGCCAGGCCTGCTGCCTTTATCATAATGTTTTATAACAAATAATCCGGCCTATAGCCTTTATCAGTGGCTTGTCACCATAACCAACTCAAGACTGCTGTATTGAGAACAACCTTCCCACAAGGCAACCATGCAGCACACAGTCATAAAAGTACAAATGTACACAATTACAGTTGGCAAAGTAAAATACTATCTCTCTTAAGAGAACCTGAAAAGTTACTCAAAAGAAAAAAAAGCGATCAAGTCATTTTGCTGGCACTGACATGCATGGTGTGTGTGCCTACAAAACGACGCAGCCAGTAATTGTTTAGCTGTGTGGCACAGCATCGGGATGCTGAGCTGCATGACTAAAACTATTGCCAAGGCCAATGGGTTCCAAAAGCGAGACCTATTGGGTTTCACAATGCTTGATACTTGGAGTGGGAGCAATCTATGTAAGCAGGTAGCTCATACTCTCTTCCTTTGAGCAGGTCCTGTTTTAGTTCATGCTTAGGTGGTATTGTTTGAGTCACACTAGCATCCCTTTGGCACAGACTAATTGCTGTCTGTTCTGAGGAGCACTTTTGGAAGTATTAATGTGATGGATGTGTACTCAGTCACATGTGCAGCTCTTAACCTTGATGCACATTGCCTTCTCCTCGTCACCGCTTGTTCCATCCTACTGTCGTATGATGCTTAGTGGTATGGAAGGGCACTCATGCTAATTACATACGTCAGCAGTTTAAAAAAAGCTTCCTGCCCTGTCATAAGGTGGCCCATCTTACCAGGTGTCATTGTTATATAAAAACATAAACATTATCTGTTTCCGGGGTCACAGGACAGTGCTACAAACGTGGGTGCAGGATAAATTATTTTATTTCCTGCCTGTGGTTCACTGAGAACCTAGGCGGCGGACTCCAAACTATTACGATCAAAAGCCTTTCTTTGCAGCCTGTGAGATTAATATTGTGAGCAGTGCAGGCCCTTCTCGCCTCTAGGTTTATAGGTTGATAATAGCCCCTGAGGGCATTGTAGACTGCCAAATACACATGCTTTTAGAGAAATGTGTAAGTGTTTTTCTAAGCTGTCTGGGTCCTTCTACATCTCTGTTGGCTGATTGGTTGGGAGCAGGAGCTGTGTATTGCACACTTCCCGCCCCAGCTGCCTATTAATGCACCGAATTACATATAGTAGACATACATTCTCCAGTATTGGATCTTTCATAGATTCACATGCTTGAATCATTCCCCATCATCGAGGCAGGAGTCCCACGGTACCACAAAATGCAAAAGTCAATGCCATGCATAGCAGTTAATGTTAAAAACATGAACTTCAATAGCTTATCCTCATTTAAAAAGAACCAAAGTTCAGCCAATCAGGTGACCGCACTCTGTAGAACAATCAGTCAGTCAGTACTTATAGAGCGCGGCTAATCACCCTTGAGGGTATCCATGCGCTGAGGTGTCGCTGGTCTCAGTTGGAAAGCCAGGCCTAGAGTCCCTTCCTGAAATCCGTGAAAGATAGCGATGTTTGCAGGTTCGGGGTAGTACGTTCCAGGACTTGGCGGCAAGGTTGGAGAAGGAACAACTTCCACTATAGCTTTGTTGAATGTGAGGGTTGTGTGAAAGGGAGGCGGAGCGCAGTTGTGTGGAGGGAAGTTCATGCAGTGGTTGTTGTAAGCTGGACCCAGGTCGTGAAGGACTTTGTAGGCATGCAATAGTATCTTGAACTGGCATCTCTTCTTGGTGGGGACCAGTGGAGGTTCCTGAGGTGGAGGGTGATGTCTGTTCGTTTGGGGAGGTTGAGTCCGGCTGCTGCATTCTGTATAGTCTGCAGTCTCTTGATGAGTTGGGTGGTGATTCTGGCATAGAGCGTGTTTCTGTAGTCCAGCCGGTTGGTAACGAAGGCTTGTGTGATGGTTTTCCTGGAACCCTCTTCACAGAGGCTTCAATCCCTCAGATTTTCTACCGCATGTCGTGTGATGGGAGTGTTCCCAAGCTCTGCTCAATTTACCTCAGTTTTCTCTAATTTGAAGAATTCACTTCAGTACAAGACTAACATCTACTTGAACATATTCTGACTACACAACCATGTCAGAATCAGCAAAGAAAGAACAGTTCTGGGCATGTGGAAAAAGAGGTGGCTCTCAGAGAATCCACACAAGGAGTGCATCTATTGTATACATCCTGAAGTCAAGGTAAAGGATTGTAAGATGTGCCACACTTTTACTCAAAGACTTTGAAGGACAGACAGAGTAGATTACTGATTTGGCTTCAAAAATTTAAATTCAAGGAAAATCCTCTATCTGAGGAGGACAGTGGTGATTCCCCACATACTGAAAAATCCCGTAAGGGGGATAGCTCTCATGAGAGAGTGCCTCCAGTGTCACCTAAAAAGGCAATGAAGACGACCCACCATGGGTCATCAATGCACTCAAAAAGATCAGAGGAATATTTACATTCATCAAAAAAGAAAAAAATCCCCTCAGAAAAGGTTCAATCTGAACCTACTACTCCTTCACTAAAGGATACACATTTGGAAAAAAAAATCATCCACGACAAAACATCTTAAAGTGGTTTTCACATCATACTTTGAGTTCTCGTCAACGACACCTTCAACGACCTCCTGGTCGACGATATCAACGGTCACCACCACTACAATAACGTTGACCTTTATATCTGCAGCATCCCCAATGATCATCTTGTCACCAATATCTTCAACGACTATAATAACTGCGAGAATCCTCTCGGCAACAGCACAGTCGACCACAAAGACAATGACGAATGTACCGTCGAAGACACAGTTGACAACAGCCCTGTCGATGAGAGCTCTATTGACGACAACGCAGATGAGAGCCCCGTTGACAACGCAGACGAGAGACCCCTAGGCGACAACACCAACAATTAAAACCCTGTCAAACGGTACCAAATACGGCGACATATACGTAAACACCATTTATGCCATTATCAATCATTTCAGTGAGAGAAAAATCACGTACAGAGACAATATTGCCTACTCGCACTTCACCAAGTAAGGTTTCACCTTTTCCACCGGCACATCTGCTTGATGACGATGAATCAGAGGACAAAGGTCCTTTTGGGGCAGCACATAGTCCCTCCGAGCTACATGAGAAGTGTCAAAAAGACGACAAACAATATTTTGGGGAGCAATATGATCTCAGCGTAACAACCTGAACAATACGAAGATTAATATTCTGCTTTTGGTTTCTAAGAGCAGCAGGAAGAGTCAGTACAAATGCTACTGACTTTAGTCCATAATCTTCAACACATACTCTAAGGTTAATATCGTCGATTTCCAGATCCTGCAACAGCTGCTCTTCCAGCACAACCAACAAGACCAATGCAGTCACCACAGTTCCATACACCTGTCACCCTCACAGTGCAGATCTTAACCACACCGGTGACACTATTGCCTACACTGGCTAGTACATTACCTGAACCACTAGCTTATGACGCACCTTCCACAGATGACGACAGGGAAGAAGGGGAGATTAGAGAAACTTCATCAGTCCCCAATGGATGGGACGACTGTCTGATCCCAGCACCATTCCCACCAGAGCCAACACCAGTGGATTCCCCACCAGATGACATTGGTGACTTCCACAACCTTATGGACAGGATATCTAAAGGGTTTCATCTCTCTGACAACCTAGCAGTCGGATTACTTCCTCTATGACTTTAAAGAGCCTGTGAAGAAATCCATGAGGGCCATACCTGTTAATTTTATCTGGGAGGAAGGCATTAAAGCTATGAAAAATCCAGCTACAGAGTCGGCAGTGCTGCCTAAACTGTTTAAGGATTATAAAGCACCAGACGATTCACCAGCTTGTTTAATTGGCCATCCTCAGCCGGATTCGGTAATAACACAAGCAGCCCATCGTCGCTCAAAGAATCAGTCTACCCCCCATTACCACACCACCGGATATAGACGGGCGTAGGCTAGTTAATTTTGGGAAACGCTTCTCTTCCATGGCAGCCTCAACGGTCAGAGCAGCTAATTCTTGAGCGATACTGGGACGTTACGACAGGCAGATGTGGTTGGACATCACTGTATACATTGACCTCTTGTCAGTGGATGGAAAAGGTGAAGCCAGAAAAATTCTGCATAAAGGAGAGCGAATCTCTGCTGAAATTGACTATGCGATCGACTGGCTTTAGACAGCTGGCAAGTGCAGCTGTCCTTAGGAGGCAGGGATGGCTGAAAGCAACATCTTTCAGGCCAGAAATGCAGAGCCATATGGCGGTGAGGCTATATTCGGCAATCATGTAGATGATGCTCTTCAAACCAGATAAACTGAGAATGATATGGCCAAATCCTTGGGAACACTATAAATGAAAAGACGGAGGCAGAGGGTCATTCTCCGTAGGAGGTTACCAACCCTACAGGCAACAATGCCAGCCCTTTCAGAGCCAGTATCTGTCTCAATATCCCCAGCAACAATACAGATGGCCACCAACAGCGGTGTACAAGCAGGCACTTTGACGCAAACAACCCTCCGAGGGGAGAGACACTGCCAGAAAGTTGTGACCTTTCAGAGGTACCAGTTATCCCCCACAATTCGCTGAGACAACTTGGTGGTCGAATATCACACTATTTCCCTCACTGATCCCTCATAACGGCAGACAGATGGATGCTGGATGTCACCACTCGTGGGCGCACGTTGGAATTCATCCCGAAACCACCAAATACTCCCCAAGGGGCACCTCCTCCCCATCTAAAGCTACTTCTGCAAGATATATAAACCATGATCAGAAAGGGGCAATAGAAGAGGTTCCAAATACTCGGAGTGGAATTGGTTTCTACTCCTGTTTCTTCCTGATAAAGAAAGTCAGGAGACTGGCACCTCATCTTAGACCTTTGGAAACGCCACAGATATTTAAGGAAAACAATCCCTTTGCATGGTTACACTCCAAGATATTCTCCTTCTCAATCATGGGGCTCACATGACCGCACTAGATCTCTATGATGCATACTTCCATGTCCCAGTTCACCCAAAGCATCGCAAATTCCTACGATTCAAGGTAGCCAGCGCCCACTATCAATTTAAAGTTCTTCCTTTTGGACTGAAATCGGTACCCCGTATCTTCACCAAATGTCTTGCACCGGTGGCAGCTCACTTGAGGCAAAAAGGGGTGCAGGTATTCCCATACCTTGACGACTGGTTGTTAAAGGCACTCTCATCTTGACAAGCAACAAGAGATACAAAAACCCGTCTCAAACTCTTCAATTACCTGGGCCTCACGGTCAACAAGCGAAAATCCTCACTCACACCGTCAACAATGTTGACTTTCTTGGGAGCGGTTCTGGATAAGAACCAGGACCAGGCATTCGCCTAACAAGAAAGACCGATAAGGATTCAGCAGTTAGCACGAAAATCTGAAAGAAACACGTAGTGATAGATTCCTTACCTTAGAATATCCCCAGGCGTCAGTCTGGATCCGGAACGTTTTCGTCAACAGTACCCCTGCGCGTCGGAAGGTGGCGTCGTGCGGCTCCGCGTCCGTCGTAGGCGTTGTGATCGCCGGGATGACGTCGCGGCAGCTACTGTCGCCCTCACGCGCTGACGTCAGTTCTTTCTTTTTTCGCGCCCGAAGCGCAGTTCCGGAGAGAGCGGTACCCCCAATCTTTTTTGACTGAGTTTTTTGAGATTTTTGTCTCGGCTTTTTTGAGTCGATCGACTCCTGGTGCAGTCAGGGATGCCCGGGTTTAAATCTTGCGAGGACTGTCATCGCATGATGTCGGTGACGGACCCGCACCGCGTGTGTCTCTTCTGCCTGGGGCGCGACCACGACCCCAAGTCGTGCCCCGACTGCTGGGCCATGGCGCCGAAGACTTTGCGGGAGTGGTCCCGAAAGCTGCTTGAAGCCCCGCAGTCGGCTCCGTGCCGTCAGAGGTCCCGGTCCAGAGGGAGGTCGAGGGACCGGCCGCAGAGCCGCCCACATCGGAAGTCGTCCGCATCCAAGTCTTCGCACTCGGGGTCAGATAAGGCGAAGCACAAAAAGAAGTCGAAGAAACGTCCTCGTTCTTCGACTTCTCCTACCCTGTCGCCATGCTGAGGGTGTGGGTGGTGCCACCCCCTCGGCTCCGGCGGAGCCTGCGCAGTCGTCGGTGACCTATCTGCCTTTCCCGGGTTCATCGGCGACTCCGGCCCAGGAACAGGAATTCCTGTCCGCTATGGCTCGCCTATTTAAGCCGTCGGGCCCCTCCGGTGCGCCTTCGGGCCCCGCGGGCCCGACTGGGAGTCCTCGCCCTTTGAAGCCGGTGGCTCTGGCCCCGGGGTCGCCGTCGGCTCCAGCCGAAGGCGCCGCAGGACTCCCATGGATTTCGTCGTGGATCCCGGTCGACGCCGGTTGACCTCGTCACACCTCCACCGACCCCACCGGCACCACGTTGGACGTCGCCCGGCGCGCCGGACGACGTCTTCCCTGGTTTCAGCCCCGACGTGGATACGGTGCCGGAACGGTGTCGACCGACGCCGATTCCGACGCCGTTTGGGAATCTGTTTCCCTATATCCATCCTCCTCCTTTTCGTCCTGTACAACAGCAAGAGGAGGAAGGGGAGGACTGGGAGGGGTCTGAAGACCCTCTCACAGCTCTATGTGAGTATGACCCGGACTGGGCTGAGGAGCTGGGGGACGCCAGTGGTCTGGACACCTCTCCAGACCTTGGCATGATGTCTCCTCCTACCGTGGCTACGGAGGAGGGCGCTAGTTTTTCTGTGGTGTTGCGTAGGGCTGCTGACGCCATCGCCCGGCCCCGGGCAACCCCCTTTTCCTCTCTCAACACCCCACCCCTGAGAGCTTGGTTGTCCAAGCCTCTGCTTCCCCAAGCGCATTCCCTTCCGCACCCCCGGATAGGGAATCCAAGAGGCTGGAACAGTACGGAAAGAAGATTTTTTTTCCGCCAGCCTAGGGCTTCGGTCGGTGAACACCGCATGCCTCTCGGGCCGTTATTCGCACTCCTTGTGGGATATGGTAGCGCAGGTGCTGCCTAGCTGTCCGGAGGAGGCCCGGACGGCACTCACCCAGGCTGTTGCTGAGGGGAGCGATGCAGCCAAGTTCACAATCCGTTGTGGCCTTGACACCGCCGACTCGCTAGGCAGGGCGATTTCCACAACAGTGGCGCGCCGCCGCCAGGTCTGGCTGAGGACAACTGGCTTTTCGGGGGATGTCCAAAACACTTTAATGGACATGCTCTTCGATGGCATTTGCCTCTTTGGCAACAAGGCAGACAGTGCTTTGGAGCGCTTTAAGGACTCACGGGCTACGGCTAAGTCCTTGGGCCTTTCGGCCACCCGCCCTCCTCAGCCTTCTGCCTTTCGCTCCTTTCGTGCTCGCGAAAGGGGCAACCCACCACGTTCGCAACAGAGCCAAAGGCCGGCGCAACAGTCCACGCGCGGCCGCGGATGTGGAAACCGCCGCGGCGGTTCAGGGGGCCAGCGGCCGGGTCAGTCCACCTCCACCCCCGCCACCACTGCCTCCAAACCTTCCTAGTCCGATCTTTCAGGCCCATCAAACACCAGTGGGTGGCAGGCTTCGCCATCACCTCCCCCACTGGCGCACCATCACGTCGGACAGGTGGGTTTTGCAAATAGTCCGAAGGGGCTACTCCCTCCCCTTTGAGACTACCCCTCCAGCCATGCCACCTCAGTACCACCGCGTGTCGGGGGATCGCTTGGCACTTCTCCAGTAGGAAGTTGCGGCCCTCTTGGCCAAGGGGGCCATAGAGCACGTTCCGACGCCAGAAGTAGGTCGTGGTTGTTGTTCCCACTACTTTCTGATTCCAAAGAAGGGCAAGGGCCTGCGTCCTATCTTGGACCTTCGGGACGTCAATCTCTTCCTCCGGAAGGAGAAGTTCAAGATGCTCACACTTGCTCAGGTCTTGTCTGCCCTAGACCCACAAGACTGGCTGGTAGCGTTGGACTTGCAGGACGCTTACTTTCATATTCCCATCCTGCCGGCCTACCGGCGTTACCTACGGTTCACGGTAGGCCACGAGCATTTTCAGTTCACCGTGCTCACTTTTGGCCTTACCTGCGCCCCTCGGGTGTTCACGAAAGTGATGGCGGTGGTCGCAGCTCATCTGCGCAGATCAGGGGTTTGTCTTCCCCTATCTCGACGACTGGTTGTTGAAGGCGGGCTCGCCCCAGGCAGTCGTCTCCCACCTCCAGACTACGACCGACCTCCTGCATTTGCTGGGGTTCTCCATCAACGTGCCGAAGTCGCACCTGATTCCCTCTCAGAAGCTCTTCTTCATTGGAGCAGTTCTGGACACAGCGCAGTTTCGGGTCTATCCTCCCGAACAGCGAGTCCGGGATATTCTGGCTATGATTCCAATCTTTCAGCCCTTATCCTGGGTTTCGGTCAGGATGACCTTGAGGCTGCTGGGCCTCATGGCCTCCTGCTGATCAATCATGCCAGATGGCATATGCGGGCTCTGCAGTGGTACCTGAAGTTCCAGTGGGCGCAGCATCAGGGGAATCTGTCCGACTACGTCCAGATCTCGGAGGGCACTGCAAGACAGTTGCAGTGGTGGCTCACGAACCAGCATTGGGTCAGCGGCAGATCCCTCTCCCTTCCCCAACCGGAGCACACCGTGGTGACTGATGCGCCCCTCCTGGGATGGGGCGGCCACATGGGAGAGGCCGAGATCAGAGGCCTCTGGTCTCCGGTGGAGTCGAAGCTCCATATCAACATTCTGGAGCTCCGGGCGATCCTACTTGCACTCCAAGCATTCCTTCCCTCTGTCAAGGGGAGAGTAGTGCAGGTGTTCACAGACAACACCACCGCCATGTGGTACTGCAACAAACAGGGCGGGGTGGGGTTGTGGACCCTATGTCAGGAGGCTCTGCGCCTCTGGACATGGCTGGAACATCAGGGCATTTCCCTGGTGGTTCAACACCTGGTGGGTTCACTGAACGCCAGGGCGGACGAACTCAGCCGCAGGTGCATGATGGATCACGAATGGCGTCTTCACTCTGACGTGGCGCAAGGTCTTTCAACAGTGGGGAGAGCCTTGGTTAGATCTATTCGCCACCGAAGAGAACGCGCAATGTCAGCAGTTCTGCGCGTTGGAATTTCCAAGGCGGCACTCGCTCGGCGACGCTTTTTGTCGTGAGTGGAGTTGCGGTCTCTTGTACGCCTTTCCGCCTATACCACTTCTACCCAGAGTGCTGAAGAAAATCAGACTCGACCGGGCCCAAGTTATTCTTGTGGCTCCGGACTAGGCTCGAAGAGTTTGGTATCCCGAGTTACTCAGTATGAGCATGGATCCCCTGATCCGACTGCCTCTTCGGGAGGATCTTCTGTATCAGCAGGTTCTCCACCCGAACCTGTCCAGCCTCCACCTCCTTGCGTGGAGATTGAGCGGCGACAGCTGATTCCATTTGACTTGCCTCCTGAAGTCTGTGATGTCATTCTGGCAGCCAGGCGTCCCTCCACTAAATCTGTATACGCCTGCAGGTGGAACAAATTTGTGGCATGGTGCACAGCAAAGGCTGTGGATCCCCTTTCTGCCCCTCTTTCTGAGGTCCTAGTGTTCCTTCTTTCTTTGGCCTAGCAGGGCTCTGCTCTGGGCACTATCAAGGGCTACCTTTCTGCAATTTCGGCCTTTCTCAGGCTACCTGATCAGCCCTCTCTTTTCAAGTCCCCTGTCGTGAATAGATTCCTCAAAGGCATTACTCACCTTTTCCCTCCTATTCCGTTTGTGATGCCACAGTGGGACTTGAACCTGGTTCTTACTTTATTTGATGTGCGCTCCCTTTGAGCCGCTTCACAACTGTCCTCTTCGTCTCTTGACTTTGAAGACTGCTTTCCTGGTTGCCATCACCTCCGCTAGGCGCGTAAGAGAGCTCCAGGCTCTTTCCTGTAAACCTCCTTTTCTATCTGTTCATCCGGACAAGGTTGTGCTACGCGCACGTCCATCCTTCTTGCCAAAGGTTGTCACTGCCTTCCATATTGGGGAATCTATCAGCTTGCCCACTTTCTTTCCGCCTCCGCACCCTTAGAGAGAGGAAGAGAGGCTCCACCGTCTGGACCCAAAACGTGCGATCTCATTTTACCTCAACCGCACACAACAGTTCCGGGTGAATGACCAGCTCTTTGTTGGCTACGTAGGTGCCAAGAAAGGCCGGGCTGTACACAAGAGGACTATCTCCCGCTGGGTCGTCTTGTGTATAAAATCCTGCTAATCTCTGGCTAAGAAGGAGCCTCCGGTTGGGCTGCGCGCCCATTCTTCCAGGGCAACAGCGGCTACTACTGCATTGGGATGTCCCCCTGCAAGACATCTGTCAGGCAGCCACGTGGGCTTCGCTGCACACTTTTTCTAAGCATTATTGCCTTGACAGCCAAGTGCGGAGAGACGGCTTCTTTGGCCGTTCTGTTCTCCGTGACTTTCTGGTGTGATCTTGGTTCGCAGACCCACCACCGGGGTTGGTATTGCTGGGGTATCTATTCTAAGGTAAGGAATCTATCACTACGTGTTTCTTTTAGATGAACAAGTTACTTACCTTCGGTAACGATCTATCTGTAAGAAACAGTAGTGATAGATTCCTTACCGCCCCACCCATCCTCCCCGTTCTGCGAACTGATTTCTAGGGTTAAGGTCATCCCTTTCAGGGCCCTAGTTTCAATGCACCAGTGGTCAGTATCTTGCATGGCTCTGCGTTCCTGGCGAGGAAAGTCGTGTACAGAACTGACGTCCGCGCGCGAGGGCGGCGTCTAAGTAGCTGCCGCGACGTCATCCCGGCGATTACGACGGACGCGGAGCCGCACGACGCCACCTTCCGACGCGCAGGGGTACTGTGGACGAAAACTTTCCGGATCCAGACTGACGCCTGGGGATATTCGAAGGTAAGGAATCTATCACTACTAATGTTTCTTACAGATATATCGTTACCGAAGGTAAGTAACTTGTTCGTTAAGTAGAAAAAAGTCTGTTTCAGTTTGACTGTACAAATCACTCCTCGGAGTGATATCATCTTGTATTCCACTAATTCCAAATTGTCACCTTCAAATGAAACTATTGCAAGAGGAGTTAGACAAACAATGGCTACAGATCCAAGGGCTGTTCAACGACGTAATTCAGATTACTCCAACCATGATGTGTGTGCGCAATGGTTGGCACATAGTGTAAACCAGTCTAAGGGACTATCATTCCTTAGACAGATCTCAGATTTTGTAGTAACCACAGACGCGCCCCTGGAGGAATGGGGCGCTTCTCTGCAGGATTTAACAATCAGCAGAAAGTGGAACCACATCCTGAAGAAAATGCACATAAACTTGCTGGAACTCAGAGCATTGGCCCTTTTCTTTTTCCTTCCCAGAATAGCAAAGTCATCAGTGCTAATTTGCACGGACAACACCAGCATGCATTATATAAACAGACTGGGAGGCACAAGGTCTTCAGCCCTGTCACAGCAAGCAAAGGAAATTTGGAAATGGGCTCTGCAACACCAAATAACACTAAAGGCAGAAAATGTGCTAGGAGCAACCAATGACCTAGCAGTCACGTTGAGCAGGACATACGCCAGCTGTCACGAATGGGAGCTCAACCAACAGATTCTGTAAGGCTTTCTCAATCATTGGGGCAAACCAAACCTAGACCTGTTTGCGACAAGGGAGAATCGGAAATGTCAATTCTAAGCAAGCTGGCACCCACAGGGAGGGATCGTGGGTGAATGGATTTTCGATCAGATGGTCAGGGATCTTTGCGTACAGTTTCCCCCCGATCCAGTTAATCCTGAGGTTCCTCAAGAAACTGAAGAGAACCCTGCTGAGTAATCCTGATTGCCCCCAGATGGCCCAGACAATTCTGGTTCACTGAACTCCTGCTCCTTTCAGAACAGACCCACATTCAGTTGAAGCCATATCAACATTACTGACGATGAACCACGGTCGAGTACTTCATTCGAATTCAGCATCACTACACTTGTCGGCCTGACTCCTGAATTCAATGAATTTGCAACACTGAATATTCCTACAGACTGTAGAGAGATCCTTGCAAAGGCCAGGGCTGATACTACCAATAAAACATTCAAACTTAAATTGAAGCGTTTGTTTGTGGTGTCAGTAAGCTAATGTTCATTCTATCTCATCACCACCGGAACAACTCCTCTCGTATCTGCTCCAGTTGGCAAAATCTGGCTTAGCCCACTCTTCTATTAAAGTACACCTGGCAGTGCTCTCAAGATTTAGAAGGTGGGATAAATTACATTTGCTGTGGTCTAGCAGAGTAATCAAACAATTCCTCAAAGGCCTTTTCAGAGTATTTGTTCCGGTAAGGATACCTCATCCTTTTGGCACCTTAATATAGTGCTGGGGCAATTAATGAAGGCCCCATTTGAGCCCATTCACAAAACCGTTCTAAAATGCCTGACTTGGAAAACAGCTCTTATAGCACTTACATCAGCAAGAAGGGTCCGTGATATTCAAGCATTCACAATTAAAGAGCCATATCTGTAATTCAAACAAGACCGTGTGGTGCTGAGGACCAATCCTAAATTTATACCAAAGGTTTCTTTGAATTTCTATTTGAATGAATCCATAATACTGAGAACATTCTTTGCCAATCCCCAAACTATGGCAGAAAAATCTTTACATACATTGAACATCAAAAGATGTCAAAATCTACTTGAACAGAACTCAACAATTCTGCAAAACTGATCAGTTGTTTGTCGTTTATGGAAACCTCCGTAAGGGCTTCCCAGTTACCAAACAAAGTATAGTTCGATTGGTGCAGCTTTCCCTTTCTGTCACAGGCAGGCTAGGAAACTGTTGGCAAGCAAAGTCAAAGCTCATTCTGTGGGGCTGTCTCTACTACCACAGCTCCCTTAGCAGGTGTGTGCGTCCAACAAATGCGTTGAGCGGCAACATGGACCAGCAGGCACACCTTTGCACCACATTATTGCTTAGATTCCTTTGACACAAGTCACGCGGCCGTGGGATAAGCAGTGTTACGCCATCTATTCCAATAAGGTGAGCCATATCTAAATGTATTTTCCACCGTCCGCTATATTCCAATAATGTTATTAATTACAAGTGTTTTGACTGCTAACTATTCTGATTCAAGCATGTGAATCTATGAAAGATCCCATACTGGAGAAGAAATTAAGTTACTTACCTTTAACTGTAGTTGTCCAGTATTGGTATCTTTCATAGATTCACATGTGATCGACATTCCTCCCCATAGAGGCTCCTCTTATGTGAGTGACTATGTCCCACTTGTGGTAGAAAATCTGAGGGATTGAAGCCTCTGTGGAGTGTTCTAGACGCTGCTGTCGCCTAATTGGCTGAACTTTGGTTCATTTTAAATAATTAGGCTAGGCTGTTGAAGGGAATGTTTTTAACATTAATTGCTATGTATGTCATTTACTACTGCTTTCTGTGGTACCGTGGGACTCCCACTTCGATGGGAAATGATTAAAGCATGTGAATCTATGAATGATGGCAATACTGAACGACAACAGTTGCAGGTAAGTAACTTAGCACTGGCGGCTAGAAACGAGTATCTCGCACGAACATGAGCTGCATAATGCACAGCTACCTATGAATACATCTAATGATGTTTATTAGACATACATTCTCTAGCACTGGCGGCCAGAAACTAGCATCTCCCACGATAAGGAGTTGCTTATTACATACATTCATTCATGTCCTAGGTGCATACAAATGGACCTAATAATGTATAGTACAGTAGAAGATGAAGGACCGCAAGAAAACAGCCAGCTTGGGCAAAATTCAGATCCCCAAGGATACAATAAGTCCCAAAGAAATCTAATATCCAAGAAAGAAGTGACTGAAACAGATGAACTCATCGAATAACTAAAATAAATTTCCACTACAACGTTTCGGCTTCCTCCTTCCCCAGCTGTAGTACAAGATTGTTTACTCAGTGGCTGCGCAGCTGCAATACATTCCGATATACATTCTTTAGCACTGTGCCGCGTGTTTGCAGTCTCATAAGTGACCATCCAGATTCCAGACTTGTGATTGGGAGGTTCTCCCCCAGATCTCAGCAGTGAACGTGTAACTCTCCGCTATACAGAAGAGAGTATCTCTCATGAGTGATCTCTTCTGCAAAGGGCTGAGTTCCATCTGAGGTACATCTTGTATAGGCTTTATCTAGGCCATTGTACACCGAAGCAAGAGCAACGAGTGGAGCTTTCAAATCTCAAGTAGCACTTTGGAGACCTACAAGTGGAGAAATGTTAAAACAATAACGCAAGTAGTAGTAGTTCTAGGAAGTGTTGAAGGCGCTGGGAGCATAAGCGTCTGCTGTGGTCCGAAACAATACTTTGAGGGAAGGGCAGTCTTAGAATCGTTGGCCTGGCGCTCTTAGAATCGTTGGCCTGGCGCTCTTGGGAAACTGAAAGCATGCCCTTTGACTGACGAGGACAGCCGGCACTTTACTGTAACTGCATAAAAACGTGTTATCTGCTTACATCGTGGTCCTGCCTTTGAGCATCTCACTGAGCCAGGCAATGGTAGGACGAGGACCTCTGAGGACTGGTGCAGTGGCTGTTGGCACAACAGCTGACTTGGTTTAACAATCTCCACAAAATCCATCAACGTTGAATATGTGGTGAGAAATGGCAGAGATGTGTCCAAAGAAGATTGGTGATTCTCGCTTTAACGCACTTTGTCAGCAATTAAAAAAATATCTGTTGGCGCTGTAAGTAAGATGCTTAGAGAAGGCTCTTCTTCAAAGCTGTAGTACGCACTCCGCTACAGCCACACAGTACGTGAAATACATCTCAGCATAACCTGTTGCTCAGAACAAGAGCACCAGGAACTGAAGTATTGTGTGAGTAAATGAGTCTGCCATGTTTAAATACTTTTAGTGTGTATTTAATGTTACAAATATTAAAATAAACACACTTTGTTTAGACGCCCTGTGTGTTTTTGAAGCTTATGGATGGAAGATCTTTCTAATTTGACATTTTCTTTGCTTTTTTATGCTGCATACATGGCTTTATTTCCGCATTTACTGCAGCTTTTAGAATTCTGCATAAGAAAACTCACTCCGTTTGCAAATAAAGGTGCGTTTGAGGATGCAACTTTTATAATTCTGCAAGGGGAAACCCACTCTGTTTGCAAGTAAAGGTGCGTTCGAGGATGCAAGACCGGCAAACGATGCAGACTCAAATCAAGTTCAAGTCCTTTATTATTTGTGATAGTGTGTAACTCACAAACCAAACAGAAGTGCTCTGTCTTCACACTTACACACACGCCAAACATCAGTACAACACACAACCACCCAGAGTGCACACACTCCTTCACCCACACTATAACAAACACATCCCACACACCAGTAGTGCTCCAACTTCACATGCACTGAAACCAAATATGTATACAACACACAACCATCCAGAGGACACGCATCCCCATCCATATTCTAACAAATGTGCACATTTTGATATCAAGACTAGGTGTGGTTTACTGAAGCACATCCACAAAGAAAGACCCCTGCCTCTTGTACTAGCTCAAACACACTCTCCCCCCCCCCCCGCCCTTCCGTCAAGCTTATATTTCCGAAGGCTGAGTAACTTTAAAAAATTGCTTTTTTAAGGAGGAAGCAGCTGCAAAGTGCTGCATGACCACTCCCTACCGTTCTTGCATTTCATATGCATTTTTTTAACTTCTTAATTCACCATTAGGAACATTAAACGAGAAATGGCTCCATAAAGCGTGCACACTCGTGTGTTGTAACACTTGCATACATGCTTAACGATGCATGAGTCACTACTGCTTTCTGAAATCGGTAGCATACTTTACTTTTAAACAGATGCTCAAGCAGTCTTAAGTGCCAGAACTATAATACATATTTGAGTGCTTGTGTAGAACCAATAGAGATTATATCGAATGGCTGTAATTCACCTGGAGGAGGAAAAATACTTAGCCGATTTTTATTGCAGGCTTTTTCCGAGAAGCTATTACATGTAAATTATATATTTACCCCATGCTTGACATGTGCTAATTTTCATTTGGAAATGTCATGCAAGAAAGAATGTGATTTTCTAACATTAACAGTAATAACAAAACACGTTGATTAAATGGTGGGAAAGTGCACCCCATTAAAAAGAAAAAAAACAGTCTAGGTAAAGATTAGATACCTCTGGGGATTACTTTTCCTTCCATTTGGATTGCAAAACGTTCACTGAAATTGGGGTAGAAACCAAAAACTGCAAATATGACACCTAGAGAAGAAAGATCCCCTTCCCTCACACTCCTAACCTCTTAGTGGACTCTTAATAGAGTTTTGAATATTTTTAAACAAAACTGAGTCCCTGGTAAGGTGCCTTTATGACCCCCCATCTGACAGGCATTGAGATTGTCTGCCTGGTGTTCCTTACATGTCGTCAGATGGCGAGATTCATCACTGTAGGAGTGCACAACTAGATTTTAATTTTCTTTTCTTTCGCATAAAGAAGCTGGACCCAGGTTGAAAGTTAGGACTGAACCCTTGTTTTTCCAAGACTGCATACATAAATGGCCGCTCTGTCCCACGCGGAGGACAACGGTCCTTGTCCCCGCAAAGGGCAGCATTACAGTCACCTCCCAGCAATAGTTCTCCCTCCAGGAGTCGTAGAATAAGGGACCCCAAGTCTGCGAACGCCAAATTATGAAGTTTCGGGGGTATATAAAATGAGATAATATTGAGCCTTCGTCACTCCCAGTGACCTGTGAGTGTCACAAAACGGCCATGGCGTTCATGGATGACGTGCTGTATAGTGAAAGGAAGGAGGTATATCAATCAATCAGTGTTTTGTTAAAGCGCGACTACTCACCCGTAAGGGTCTCAAGGCGCTAGGGGTAGGTGGGGGGGGGGTGCAGGTTCCATTCCATCAAGGAGGGGGTCTGTCGAAGAGCCAGGTTTTGAGGTTTCTTGCGAAGATGGGGAGCGATGTTGTCTGTCTGAGGTGGAGCGGAAGGGCGTTCCATGCTTTGGCCGCGAGGAAGGAGAAGGAGCGGCCTCCCGATCTGGTCTTTCTGGTGCGGGGGACCACGGCGTAGGAGAGCTGGGCTGATCGTAGGGTCCTTTGGGGTGCGTGGAATTTGAGTCGGCTGTTCAGGTATGCTGGTCCAGTGCCGTGGCGGGCCTTGTGTGCGTGGGTGAGCATCTTAAAGGTGATTCTCGCCTCGACGGGGAGCCAGTGGAGTGTGCGCAGGTGCTGGGAGATGTGGCAGTGTTTTGGCAGGTTGAGGACCAGTCTTGCGGCGGCGTTCTGGATGTTCTGTAGCTTGCGGGTGAGGTTTTTGTTTATTCCGGCATAGAGTGCGTTGCCGTAGTCGAGTCTGCTGGTGACCAGGGCGTGAGTGACGGTCTTTCGGTGTTCGAGGGGATCCATTTGAAGGTCTTACGAAGGAGGCGGGGGTGTGGAAGCAGGTAGACGAGACAGAGTTGATCTGGCGGTCCATTTTGAGCTCTGAGTCCAGGATGATTCCCAGGTTGCGTGCGTGGTCTGTGGGGGTTGGCGGGTTTCCGAGGGCGGGGGGCCACCAGGTGTCGCTCCAGCCGTCGGGGTTTGGGCCCATGATGAGTACTTCTGTTTTGTTGGTAAGGATGCCCACACCTTTGGTACCTCGTGTGTAACCCACATGTGCCACCATCCTGTAGCCCCACCTATTTAATGCACAGTAGCTGGTCCCCTGGAGGTGTTTCCTGTAGGAGGATCACATCAGGGGCATGCCGTTTCAAATACTGCAGGACTACCTCCATTTTATCTTGTCCCCTAGCTTCCCGTTAACATGCCAGGAGAGAAGTTTAAAGTTATATGGAGGTTTCGGGTTAGCCATCGGGGACGTGTAAATGGTGTGTCGGAACTGATGCCAGGGTCTCAGCTATGTGGGCTCCTCTCCGTGTGTCCATCTCAAGGATGACGGCTAGATTTTGTTGTGTCGCCATGCAATATAATAAGATTTGGGGCAAACCGCTTGTCTGAGTGGAACTCCCCTTCCTTGAGAGGCCGCCATCACTGCTACCAATATTCACTCCAAAAACATACAAACACTGTAAACAAGTAATACACCCCCCGCACAGTGGATTCAGAACTGCCCTCCCTCCCAGCTTTGTAGAGGGCCTGTCAACCCAAACCGCATAATCTATTGTAGAGGAACGTAGGCCCACCAAGGAGCCAGCTCACTTCCAATCCCCCCTTAAGGACTGATTGTTACCTCTCTGTTGTGGGCCAGTCCCACAGAATCGTTCTGGACAGCTGGATCCGAGAATCACCCCCACTCCAGCATCTGGCGGGGACACCCTCCATCCACCCCAGCCCTCCAGCAAAGTCCACTCAGCACAAGAGTCAATCATGCCCTACCCCTGAGCTCTACCCAGAGTAGGACATACAAATAAGACCTAAGCTGTCGCAGTCCAGGGTCCTCTCCAAGTGCTTTATCATTCATCGCGTGTGGGTGCTGGCTCTAGCTCATGGTTTCTCCCATTCTGAGGTCGTCGAGAGCGGGGTCTCTTATCTTTGACTGGTCTCCAGCCATCAAGCCAGTTCCATGCCTCCTCAGAGGGTCTCAAAGAACCAAGGTTTACCCTCCGCCTCCACACAAAGTTTAGCCGGAAAGATCATCGCATATTAGAGTTCGCGATCACACATGTTTTTTTTTTTTTTTACTTCAAGGAAAGAGCGCCGCAGTTTCTGGACTTGGATGGCAAAGTCCAGAAAAAACATGATCGTGGCATTTTCCAGTTTAACGGGGGAGCAGCCCGTGCTGTTTGCAGTATAACATCTCTGTCTCTATAATTGAAGATGCACGCCACGAGTGGACGTGGAGGAGCCCCTGGCCGATCCCCCCGTGACCCGATGCGTCCACTCCACCGAAAAGTAGTTGGAGAGTCCGCAGGGCTGCACGTGCTTCAATATTAGGTCCTCCACAAATTGGTCCATTTACAGGTCATCTGCCGACTCCGGCCCTCCCACGGTGCGGATATTGTTTCGGCGTGACCGACCCTCAGAATGTTCCACTTTGGCTTTCTACACTTTTGTACTAGCCTGGAGTTCAGTAACTTGGGCCCTGAGCAATTTGGTTTCGGTCTGTAAAGCACTTATGGAGTCCTATACAAGTTTGACTCTGGAACCCAAATTTCGCAAGTCAGCATGCATCAGGGTGACCACATCAATATTAGCATCCAGGGCTGGATGAACGCCCTGAATCGCCGCCATGATGTCCTGCAGCATTAAGTTCCCTTCTATTGCAGGCGACGACTGTCGTGGCTCCACCTCAAGCATGGTCGGCACATCGGATTTGCCCTGGGCATATATGTCCATCTTAGTTTGATGGGTCCCTCGGGATCCCTTGCCTCCTGACATTTTGCTTTTCCAGTATGTCGCAGACTCACGGTTGAATGGCACCGCTACCGTCTCCAGGGGTGGGGGTGTCTGATCGAAGGGCAGGAGAGGGAAGAAGGGAGGCCCAAGACTCCCCGCCGCCTACCAGAGGGCAGCAATGACCCCTCTGCGGGCTTTCGGGTGTCTTTCCTCCCCTCCACCAATGAGTAGCAGATCCTTCCTGCTGCGTTTCACCCAGTGAGTAGGTGCAGTTGGGCCAGTCATTAATCCAAGGTTGACCACCCTACCATATGTTACAGGGTCCACATTATAGAGAAGAGTGGCGTGGGGGGGAGAAAGTAGTGCAGGCAGTGGGGCCCCACCCCATCACTGTCCACTCGCAAATGCCTTTCAAGGATTAATGGCTTTTTTTTCATTGCCGCAGGGACTCCCCAATCATGGCCCACTCCGTCCTGGGCTCAAACTATCGCCAGTTGGGTCTCTCCTTGCACACTGACAGAAGCCTCCCGTTGTCTGGATTTTGCACCACGCGGGGCCACACAGATCCCCAGGGCCACCATCAATCGCCACCGACGCAGGCTCCGCACCGGACGAGCCCTGAGGGACCCCACAAGGAAGAGAGAAGGCGGTGAGGTAAATTCACCGAGAGAGACCATCTGGATACGTTCAGCTAAAAAGGTGATAAACTGAAGTGCAGTGTCCTTGATCCCAATTGATTCGAGGCGATCGACAAGAACAGCGTGGTTAACCGTATCGAATGTGGCAGAAAGATCCAAAAGGATCAGAGCCGCATTTCCACCGCCATCTACCATCTGCCTAATTTCTTCTGTGGCTGTGACCAACGCCAGTTTGGTACTATGATGACCACGGAATCCAAATTGTGTAGGATCAAGACTCTATGTATTGTCTAAAAAAGTAGTCAATTCTTGATTAACGATTATTTCGACCAATTTGGCGGGAAACAGTAGTTATTGGGCGATAATTACTAGGGTCAGTGGCATCCAGGTTTTTTAATTTTTTTATTTTAACAGTGGGAGAATGGACCCTTTCTTCCAGTCTATGGGAAAATATCCAGCAACGAATAAGTTGTTGAACATGGCTGTGAGATATGTGGCTATCACTTCTGGGGCTAGGTGAATTATTCCGGCTGGACATGGGTCCTCAGGAGAGCCTGATTTAATCTGCATCAATATCCTTTGTGTCTGATCCACCGTCAGAGGCCCAAAGTGTGATACAATGCTGACGCGGGTGCTCTTCAGCGATCTATAGCTTTGATCGGCATTTGGATTAGTATCTAAGAAGGAATCCTAGACCAATTTGACTTTGTCTTGGAAATGTGATGCTAGTTTGTTGCAGAATTGTTGATTAATATTGGGGTTCTTACGGTCTGGTAGTTTTGATAGTTTCTTTACTGTTGCAAATAGTCCCTTAGAGTAGTTCAGAGCTCCTATTTTTGTCACAAAGTACTTCTTTTTCTCAGTTAAAATCATTCTTTTATAGGTCTTTAAATTAGCTTTGTATACCTCTTTGTCTTCTGGTTTATGGTCGAGTCTTCATTTACGCTCTGATCTCCTACATTCCTGCTTTTTCCATCTAAGATCCTCGCTGAACCAGGGTTCAGAGGGGTTGGTCTTAAGGCTGTTTGAGTTTTTTACTGGAGCTAGCTGGGTTAATGGTTCATCTAACCATTGATGGTAGTTACGAGCAGCAGTATCTAAATCAGGGCAGACCAGTGGGGTTGATTCCATAAGAGATGCATTAAACTGACTAGCATCTATGATGTTCCATAGATGCTAGTCTGTGGGTTGGGAATTTCTGCTTTAAATGGGCCATTTATCTCAAACATAATTGCCTTATGGTCAGACCATGCCAAAGGGAGGGAGGATACCCAATGGAGCTGGGGTTATCTGTAAAATTGCCATCAAGCAAATGACTGGCTGTGTGTAAGGGGCCCTGGACAGTTTGTGTAAGACCAACACTAGCCGTTTGATCCAGTAAATTCATGGAGTCTGGATCTAGCAGGTTGTCCATATGGTAATTAAAGTCGCCAAGGATAGTAAAATCTGTTGCGCCAACTTTAAGTTCAATCAGGCTGCCAATGGATTGAGAAAAAGCTGTTCTAGAACCTGGTGGTCGATAAATGAGAAGTCCATTGAAAGAATGGCGGCTGGTGAGTTCTATTTTAAACAATAAGGCTTCGCAGCGAAACTCGTTAGGAAGAACATTAAAAATAGTTATGAAATGATCTCTGAATATAATTGCAAGGCCTCTGCCCTTTTTTAACGGGCGGTCGTGTCTTACTATCCTGAAGCCTGCATGTAGAGCCAATAGTAAATCTGGCTCAGACGGCGGATCTGCCCAGGTTTCGGTGATAAAAGCCAGATCAATATTTTTATTTTCCATAAAGATCACGCAGTCCAGTGCATGTTTTATAAGTGATCTGGCATTAACAGCTACATTTCATTTTAGACTGTTTAGGGGGTACCACTAGTAATTTTGTAGCCTTAGGAGATATATAATGGATGTTTGTAAGGGAAAAATCACATAGCGAACATACCAAGCCATCATTGCACAGGTACGGGTCTAACTGAGAACCCCCACATTGCTTTCTTGAATAATTAATTAAAAGCAGAGTTTCCATAGAATAGGTAGTGGAGCCTTACCTTCTGGGGTCAAACTTGCAGGGGGGACTGGTGCTGAGCGGGGTCTGAGCGCGGACGGGCACAGACGGGCTTACCAGCGGCGCGCTCACTGCGCACGTCCACTGCGCGCTCGGGTTTGCATGTGTTTAGCCCCAAAAGGCGGAAGTAGGAAAACGCTGGACCGTCAATTGCACAAGATGGCGGCCAGCTGAGGGGCAAGAGAAAGAGAAGAAGGAACTCTCTCCGCATAAACGGGTGACCCGCGGCGGACCAGAGAGTTCGAAAGTAGAAGGCAAGAGGTAATGAGTTACCTAGTTTCAGCAGGAGTGCATCGTATTGAATTACACTTAGCCCCGGGAGGAAATTTAAAATGCAGGTA
Organism: Calotriton arnoldi; assembly: GCA_963921515.1. NCBI lineage: Eukaryota > Metazoa > Chordata > Amphibia > Caudata > Salamandridae > Calotriton > Calotriton arnoldi. The sequence goes on along the minus strand of CAWUFW010001323.1, from coordinate 1,050,741 downwards.
AAAGTCAAGTATCAAAGTACAAAAGTTAAAAATGTTTAAACTGCGCCGAAGTAGCTGTAGGCCTAGAGTATATTTTTTTGAAAAACGAGATCGCGACTTACTGGTGTAAGTATCCCCTTACTGGTGTTTCAATCATTTGCAAGTCATTTCCGTCAAATGCCGGGTCAAACTTTGCCCACTATCACTTTTTCTGCCCTTGCAAATATTTTTTTTTTTTGATAAACAAATTTTTGTTTATTGATTAATAAAATAAAGAGAAAAAAGAACAAACAAAACACCAGCCTTACAGTCCAACACCATAAATGTCCAGGACCTGGAAAGGAAAGCAGCACCACAAAGTTTACAGACAATGATAAAAACAAATACATAGGGGTGTAAAATTGGGCGTTCCCTCGGACTACTCCACCTCCCCCAACCATTTCCCCCAAACCCTACGGTACTTCTTAGGGCACCCGCGAGCCTCGTACATAACTTTCTCCTGCGTGGCACACCAGTCCACTCCAGTCCTCCAGCGTCCAGCGCACGGAGGTTCGGAGAGCTTCCAGGAGGCCGCAATGTCTCTTAGCAACCACCATTGCCGTACTGTAAAACAGTTTTTCGTTCCGTGACCCATCCAGCCCATCAGTGATACCTAGGAGTGCGTGCCTTGGGTCATGGGGGACCTCCCAGCCCAAAACCTCAGTGAGTTCCTCCTCAATCCCCTCCCAGAACCGCTCCAAGCGGACATACCCATACCATATGGAAAAAATCTGCGGGGTCGTGACCGCACCTGGCACAAGCAGAAGTTGGGCTAAGTCCGGCCCGGTGAAGGCGCATTGGGGTAAGATATGCAGCATGTAAGTAGTATAATTGCACTAAGCGCAATCTGGCTGAGGCCGTGACCGTCCTAGGAGCCATAAGGGCGTCGCGCCCGTCCTCCTCGTCTAAGGTGCCTACCCAACCCTCCCATTGAGCCCGATGTCGGTCTAAGGAAGTGGGGGCATTGTTGATCAGTGTGCGGTAGATGCGGGAGATGCCGCCTCTCCCCAGGTCACCAAACATTATCTGGGCTTCAGGCGGACTGTGGTCTTGAAGGCGCGTGCCAGTCGTTAGGTGGGTGTGAAGGGCGTGGCGTAACTGCAAATACCTATAGAATTGTGACTGGTGTAAGGAATACCTGCTTTGAAGATCGTCGAAGGACCGCATGTGGTCCCCCACCCACACATCGCCTAGCTGCGAAATGCCCATCAAATCCCATGCTCTAAACCCCTGTAGTGCGTTGACTTCTTTGAGCCAGGTCCCTTGCCACAAGGGTGTGCATTGGGTTAACGTACGTGTCCATTTGGTATGTCGCAATGCAGCTCGCCAGGCCAACAGCACGGAGCGTGTCACCTCTGGCAAGCGGGAGGGAATAGGGGCCCCATATAGCATAGCCTGGATCTTGGCGAAACCCAATTCTCCGACCTCGAGCCTGTACGCCGGGTCCGACCAACCCCCATTGAACCAATCCTGTATGGAGAGGAGCCGCGTGGCCAAATAATATAAATAGAGGTGGGTCATCCCCAATCCCCTGTCGAATGAGGGTATCCTACACACTGTGAGTGCCAACCGGGCCCTACCTTTTCCCCATAAAAACTTACTAGCAATGCTATCGAGTTCACGAAACCAGGCTCTGGGAAAGCCGATGGGGGTGTTTTGCAGTACATAGAGGAACCGGGGGAGCACCATCATTTTAAATAGGGCGACCCTCCCCATGGGATTCAGGGGCAATGACTGCCACTTCTGGAGGTCTGCCTTAACCCGCTTCACCAGTGGGGCCACGTTGAGGGCCCAGCTGAGCTCAGGGAGCAAGGTCATCCATATCCCCAAGTATTTGAAGGATTGACGGCGAAGAGGAATGTTGGATTGCCAGTCAAAACATTCGCGGGACAGGTGTAGGGGAACCAAGGCTGACTTATCCGGGTTAAGCCGGAGGCCCGAAGCCCGCTTGAAGAGGTGTAGGATGCGGAGGCAAAGGGGGCCAGATCTGGCGGGATCTGCCAAATAGATGAGGACGTCATCTGCATAGAGTGCGATTTTGTCTGGTTCGGTGTTGGGCCACTCCCATCCCCGCATACCCCCGCACGACCGCATCATGGACGCCAGGGGCTCCATCACCAAGGCGAACAGCAGCGGGGATGGGGGACAACCCTGTCTTGTTCCCCTACGAACCGGGAAGGGCTCCGACAGAACCCCGTTCACCAAGACACGGGCGCGGGGGGAAGCATAAAGAACTTTTACCATGGCACAAAAACGGGGACCGAGTCCCATCCTAGCAAGGACGTCCGCTAAGAACCCCCAGTCCACCGAATCGAAGGCCTTTTCAAAGTCCACCAGAAGGATCGCGAGATAGGGAGTAAGAAGATGACGGTGTTCCAGGGCGACGTGCAGTCTACGAAGACAATGCCTAGTGCCACGTGAGGGCATAAATCCGCATTGGTCGGGGTGGACCAGCGTGGACAAGTGGGGTTTGAGTCGTTGGGCAAGGATCGTGGCGAACAGTTTAATCTCAGTATTGATGAGGGAGATGGGACGGTAGTCCGCACACCTTGGCGAGGGTGGTTGAGACTTGGGAAGAACCACGATGGTGGCCAGATCCACCTCCTGGGGAAAGGAGCCTTTTTCAACAGCTTCCCGAAACAGCCCCCGCCAAATGCGGAGTGAGACTGTCCCGATAATGCATATAATACTCTTGAGGGAAGCCGTCTGGGCCCGGCGTCTTACCGGAGGAAACGAGGGCAATTGCTCCCTCTATCTCCTCACGTGTGATGGGGCGCTCAAGGTCTTTCTGGCTAATGGGATCTAGGCTGGGGAGGGGGCCACCCTCGACCTCCAACATACCAGCGAGTGAAAGGGGTGGGGATCTGGCCATGTATAATTGCTGATAGTAGGACGCAAAGGCACGGGCCATCCCGTCTGGGGACCGACATAACGAGCCATCCTGCGCTATGACCTCTGGAATTATGCGATTTGCCCTAGGGTATGTGGCAAGGCGATGGAGGAGCGAACCGTTCTTGTCGCCCCAGCCATACACCCTGGCCATGGATGAACGCCAAAGGAGTTTGGCCGCCTCCAGCGACAACTGCTTGATTTCCGACCGGAGCCGGGCAAGGAGTCTCGCTTCAGGGGTGTCTGGAGACTGAGCAGAGGTCTGTTCGAGGCGTAAGGCTTGCGCCTCACGACTGGTAATTTGTTCTGCCTGGGACTGTCGCTGACGCTTGAGCTGGCCCTTAGCGAACCCCCTAATCGTGGCCTTGCCCGCCTCCCACAGAACACCCGGGGAGGAGACGAATCCGTCGTTGGAGAGGAAATAATGCTTAAGTTCCTGACCCACCGCCTTCCGGAACTCCCTGTCTTGGAGAAACCAGGCATTAAATCTCCATGTCTGCCGCATGCAGGTGGGAGGAGGGCCCGTGCGAATCACCACCGGGGAGTGGTCCGAGATACCACGCGGGAGGATGGCGACGTCCTGGACCGTGAGACAATCTGTTGCCGGGACGAAAATGGCGTCAATACGCGCTTGCGTATGGTGCGCTGCCGAAGTGTGTGTGAACTGCTTAGAATGCGGGTGCCATGTACGCCAGGCATCACACAAGCCCAGGCACTCAGACCAGGTCTTCAATTGCTTTGCCTGAGCAATTCTACTGGAGGAAGGGGGGCCAGACGTGTCAAGGTCTGGTGAGAAGACCGCGTTGAAATCCCCCCCGAGATAAGTGGAGCCCAATGGTAAGGACGCCAGGAGATCTGTAGCTTTAGCTAATGTCGCCGCCAGCATTGAAGGAGGAGAATAGAGCGATACAAGGTTAAAGGGACTCCCATGTAACTTACCGCTGATGGCCACAAATGTACCCTGGGAATCGAGGGCTGTCTGCACAATGACAAGGGGAAGAGAGCGCTTCACCAGGATCGCCACCCCTCGGGATCCCCGAGTGAACCCCTAGTGCCACGCCCTATCATATCCATAGCGCGCTAGGAAGGGGCAATGGTTACCCAGCAAATGCGTCTCTTGCAGTAGTAATATGTCCACCCCTAGGCGGTGCGCGTAGCGCAGGGCAGCCATCCGCTTGAAACGGTCCAGGAGGCCATTAACGTTCCAAGATAAGATGCATAGAGAAGTGCTCAGTGGAGGTACATCTGGCATGGTGGGATGGCATGACAATTGGGTCCCAGAAGGGGGGCCCACATCAAAACGGAGCGCGTGAGGGTGTAGTGTAGTGTCCAAAGGGAAGTCTATGTACGCCACCGGATGCAAGTCCGGGCATGATATGAGTACTGGTGAAATGCAGAGAAGTGCCCCGCAGGGGTGTGTCAGGCATAGTGGTGTATAAAACATTGTGATTGTGGGTTCTGCGGGGGATAAGGCTTCCCAGCTGGATATCAGCAGGACCATCAAGATATCTGAAAGGAGGTCTGCATGTCTCTTGAGGTACAAATTAGGGTGTCGTGTGAGGACTGGTGCAGCGGAACTAAAAAATAAAACAGCCAAAAGTAAAATCAAAACATGGGACAACGGTCCCACCCCCCAACCCCTCTCCCAAGCCCCACACCCCTCTCCCACCCCCACCCTACACTTCGGGAACGGAAGCATCTGTCGCCCTAACAATAAACCAGTGAGTAAACAACCAAACTAAAACGCTTGGGAATGGGGAAGCGTGGAGGACCCCTCCTCATGTCCGGATGTGTGTTTACGAGTCCATCGGGAAGAAAAGAAATGTTCAGAGCTAAAGCCCGTCTCCGGCCGCGGAGCCAGGCCCGGCGGGCAGAGACTAGTTCAAGCAGGGTCTTTCAGAAGTATTGGGCTACGGGAGAGGTCTGATTCTGGGAGGTCAATCGCCGCGGGCCCGGGCATAGCACCACCGCCATCCAAACGGCCGGAGGAGCCAGAGCGCCTCCCGGTCAAGGGTCCCTCGGAGAGCGATATTGGTTGTCGTGAGTGGCCCGGTGGGGAATCCGAGCGGGCCCTCCTCCGCCCACGGCGCCTGCGGGAGCGGTTACGCTGAGGTTGAGGAGCGAAGGGGGCGAGGCGGCCAGGTCCGCTCTCCGCTCCCTCCAAGCCCAGGGCCCGGCCGTCGGCCTGCAGAGGGCGCTCCTCCGTTGCCCAGGCCCAGGCCTCCGTCGGGTTGTCGAAGAACAGCGTCTTGTTTGCGAACACCACTCGCAGGCGAGCTGGGAAGAGGAGCCGATACTGAATGTTGAGTGCCCTCAGCTTTTGCTTGACCTCCCCAAAGGAGCGGCGCTGGCCCTGGACCTCGCGGGTGTAATCTGGGAAGATCATGATTGCCCCGTTTTCGTAGCGTAGTCGCTGTTGTTTGCGAGCTTCAGACAGGATGATGTCGCGGTCTTTAAAGTTGAGGACCCGCATTATGAATGGTCGAGGAGGCGCACCCGGCGCCGGCCTGGGGGCCAAGGACCGGTGGGCCCGCTCAATCGCGAACCAGGGAGAGAGCCCTCCGGGATCCACGACCTCAGCCACCTCTCCAGGAAGTCCACCGCTCTGCCCTGCTCCGCTCCCTCCGGAAAGCCCACCAGGCGGAGGTTATTGCGTCAGGATCTATTTTCGGCATCCTCCGCCCGACGGTGCAATTCCTGAGTGTGCGTCTGGAGACGGGCCACCTGCCCCTTAAGTTGCTGGACGTCATCCTCCACAGTGGAGATACGGGTCTCAGTCTCTGTAATCCGAGCAGTGGCGTTTCGGAGGTCCTGTCGAATGAGAGTCATGTCTACTCGCACTTCTGCAATCTTGCCCTCCACCGAGGTTTGTGAGGCATGGATAGCCTGGAGGATGGTGGTCAAATCCGCAGCCGGAGGAGCCTCCTGTTCAGACACACCCCCGGTAGCCCCCACCTCCAAGGTGGTGAAGCGGTCCATTTTCGTCTGGGTGGCAGGGGTCTTCGCTGACCGGTCCGTTCTGCCCATGGCGACCCGAGGAAATCACGGGCTCAAAGTCCCCACAAATAGACCCCACAGTGGGAAGTTGACAGGCAACACTGGTGGCCGAGGGTCAGCGGGGGCAAGCAGCAAACGTTAAGACTCGGTGCGAATCATCCTGCCGCCGCCCGAAATGTGCGGCCGAAGTAGAGGGAGAAGGAGCCGCGCACAGGCTCCCCCACCCCAGGGCCACCAGGCACTCCGCCGGGGCGGCAACACAGAGTATCTATAGAGGTCCGGGGCACTGCGGATCCAGGGCTGAAGGGCCGGTGCAGGCAGGTGATCCCAGGAATGCGGTAGTGACCAGTGACCCAGGACAAGCCCAGGAAGAGGATTAGGAGGCCTCACAAGCGCCACCACATGGGGCTATGACTGGGGCCCCCAGGGAGCCATCAGACCACCATGCCCAGTTCAGGGATGCCCTATAGGGGTCACCGCCGCCCAAAGTGGCGGCCGAGCAATTCCGTCCACCCCCCAGGCCCAGAGAGGGGAGGCCCAGCAGGCCGCGCCGCCAAGACCACCTCACGGGATGGGTTCACCTCCGCCGCAAGTCACCGGGGGGGCACATCAGGAGTGGGGGGGGGAGGAGGGAGGGGGAGGAGGGAGGGGGAGGAGGAGCCGTGGTGACCAAGGGCCCCCCCCGCACCTCGCCTGCTGCCCGGTCGACAGCCGAATCCTCACCCAAACCCAGATGCCACCGCACCCCCACTCCTTACCTCCAGGTCAGCTCGCCAGATCGCTCCGTCCGCCGCAGACCGCCCACCGCAGTAGCGGCTCAGACCTCGGGCTCAGCCGGAGTGTTCAGGTCGTGTGCAGGCACCTCCAACGTAGATACCACAGGCTCTCCACTCCCAGTGGACCTCAGTGCCGACGAAGGCCCGTGGATGCAGTGGCAGCCCACGACACCGGCGATGTCCGCCCAGGCCCCAGGGGTGACGCAGGATCACAGCTCCGGCTACTCACGCAGCTAGCAGAGGCCCATGGCGCCGATGGTGTCCGTCCAGGCCCTCCGGGGGCAATGACGCGGCGCCGCTCCCAACAGCACAGCAGGCCCACAGCACCTGCACCGCCAATCCAGGCCCCGGGCCGATCAGAGAGCCCCGCAGCAGCAGGCCGCGCCAGCGATCGGACCTTGGGGGGCAGCAGGGGGGGGGGGGTCTCGCCCACAGACGCGCACACCGCCACTGGGGGCCCACGGCGCCGGCCGCGCCGACCCGAGCCTCAGGGAGCAACCCTGGATCTCCGTCCCCAGTGGACTGTGCCGGGGACACAGGACCACCGCGCCGGCGAAGTCAGGCCTCGGTGGTTGCAGAGAAGGCTCCGACGTCCCACAGGTCCGACAGGATCACTGCAAGCGGCCGGCGGGCACAGGGGCACCCCGCCGAGCCGCGTCGCTGAGCGGGCCCCGGAAGGGGCAGGCAAGCCGCGGACAAAGGCGCCAAGCACCACAACTCCTCCACAACTCACTCCGCGGCCGACGCCGTCGCTCAGGAGGGGAGACCGGCCGGGTCCAGCGATACGGGGGGGCACCAGCCACAACAGGAGCCCCCTCGCTCAGTCGAGTGTCGCCGATGATGGGCAGCGGGCCGACGGCGGGACCGGGATCATCGCGACAGCAGCCGCCATTTTGAGGGGTGCCGCGCTGCGGGTCCAGGAGACCAGGACAGCCAACACGGTCCCAGGTCGGCACCCAGTGCCCCACACGGAGCTCCGGAGGTCCCCCGGCGGCCAGGTACGTGGCGCCAGGTGTTGGGCGATCCCGATGGCAATGGGTGGCAGAGCGGATGACGAAGGGGTCCGGAGCACACCTAAGGTGCGACCGCCATCTTGACGCTCGTAGCCACGCCTCCGCCCTTGCAAATAATTTACTGGTGATACCAGAGAGTATTGGCAGATATATTTTGGCATATGTGTGTTTTAACATGATATTCATATTAGTTTTTCTTCGTGTATGGCTTTTTGTGAAGTTTTAAACTTTGCCAACATGTATTATCTGTTGACTTGGCTTGTTGGTACCAGCTACATGTACTCCATTCTGTGTAATTTTCACCTTTTCCTCATCTCCAAGAAAAGATTCAAATATCTCTGAAAGAAAGACCTTACATGTCTTCTAATTTTTAATGGTTAAGATACTGTAAAGACCTTCATATTTAGCTATGGGTGCCCATGTCTGGCCTGCTGTGTTCAACTCTAGCTTTCAGTAATTTAAAATTTCTATTCCTTGGACTCTCCACTCAATGCTCCTTTGCCCTGGTGAATCGGAATCTTTTCTGACCTTCGTTAAGCTGCGAGTCTGTTATTTATGCTGTGTGGGTCACCTTTGTAATATCCACTTATTTCAGATCTTAACTTTGCCAAAGCAGTCTCTTCCAATTGTTGGTCTTGTTTCTCTTCCAAGTAGAAAGGTTTTCGTGATTGTGCCTCCACTGTATTTGTTCTTTGGCTTTTGGTTGCCCGCTGTAAAAGTGTCTGTTTTATTTAGATACATTTTCTTTCATAAAATATTAAACCTATATTCCAGAACCCTGACTTTGCAAAACTCTCTCGGGCATCGCACTTTCTGAATTGAATGCTACTGGGCACTTTTAAGGGTCTCCTGCACCTTAGGCTTATTTCTTCTGTAGGTAAGGAAGAAGCTTCTCTTGTGCACTGAATAGTTAAATCTTCACATATTCTGCCTCCTTCACTAGATTTCATTGCCATTTGAATCCAAGTTGGTGCTGGTGTGCCTTTTTAGCTGTACTCCTAGGAATGTACAGAATGTAATTCCCCGTCAAGCCTCTGCACACAATTTTCCACCACTTTTCAGCACGAGGTTTGGAAAACAGCTTGTTCTGCACTTAGTCCATTATCCTCACAATGGGAAAGCACACTGCTGCCCGACCTACTTAAGCGCGCTCTCTCCCTCTCTCTCCCTCCCTCTCTCTCTCCCTCCCTCTCTCTCCCTCCCTCTCTCTCCCTCCCTCTCTCCCTCCCTCTCTCCTTCCCTCTCTCTCCCTCCCTCCCTCCCTCTCTCCCTCCCTCCCTCTCTCCCTCCCCCCCTCTCCCTCCCCCTCTCTCTCTCCCTCTCTCTCCCTCCGTCTCTCTCCTTCCCTCTCTCTCCCTCCTTCTCTCTCTGCCCCCCCACCCCTACATGCCCCTGAATGTTGGCTCTTGCTCCCCCTGCAGCTGTTTCTCAACCTGTAAACGGCGAGTGTGGGAGTCACTGGCCAGTCCTGGAGGGTGGAGAGGTCTTTTCACCTAGTGTCATGACTCGTGACTTGATGGAGTGCTTGCCCGAACTAGACTCCGCATCAATAGGCGTGGGAAAGGAAAACAATTTTCTTTAAATTACCCTCACACACACGTCATGCTTAATCATTGGGATCACCCTGACTCCTAAAGGTCAGTATGGGCTCAACCCTGTTCCAGGGAGCTCTTATAAGAAAGGAACTGGGCGCCTAACTAAAGATTAAAAATCCCTCAACCGTTCCAAGGTATCTTTATTCAGGGATTGGTTGGGGACAATAAAACTGAATAACAATTTGGGGCATATGGGATTCAGTGATCCTCTGACCCGTCCTTAACCTGCCCTCTACCTCTAAAGCACCCTGGCTCCAAGTTGCCTCTCCGGCTAACCTTTATGGCAGCCTGACACCAGGTAGGACAAGTTTTTCCTTCTGCCCAAGTTCCTCTGGTGTTTCAAGATTGAAGCGATGCTCAGATTGAGAGTCACTTAAACATTGGTCGGGGAAACGGATGTCACCAAAACAATGGTTTACGCCATTTGTAGTGGTGAAAATCTGAGTCCACGCTGTAGGCCCTAAGAATCCCTGAGTACTGTAATTTGCATGGCAAATGCCCATACTTCGTACCATTGAAAATATTACTTCTCCACCATAATGACTTTGTTGCCGTACTTAACCATATTGTGGTCATTATCTGGTGCCACTTCTGCTTTATATATCTGTAACTAGCTGCTATATAATATAGTTTGGTGGCATGTGTGGCTGTAGATACACATGCTTAGCATAAGTCCGCCATCTAGTGTTGGGCTCGGAATTGTGCAAGTTTTTCTTGGAAGAAGTACTTCGCGACACAAGTTATAGTGAATTCTCTTGCATGCGCATGGTCATCGGCTCCATTGTTAGATTGTTTTTTTCTGCCTTCGGGTTCGGTCATGTGTTCCTCAGCTCCGGGGTCGACACGTCAATAACATCCTTTTCTATCACCGTCAGTATTGTTATTGATCGGGATTCATTATATTATTCATCTAAAATCGTCTGAGAAGGGATTCGATTCCAGCCTTTCAGCCCTTTGCCTTTTGGGGCTGAAATTCTCTTGATTGTTTTTTCTTACACAGAAAATGCTAAAGGGTATGGAACGGAGACCTTTTAAATTCTGCCCTTCCTGTCATTCAATATTCCCTCATACCGATTCACACAAAGTGTGTAATTCCTGCCTCCCACCGGATCATCAAGAACAGAACTGCGAGGCCTGTAAATCTTCCAGGTCAAACAAGACTCTTCGAGACCGCAGAGCAAAAAGAATGCAAATGTCTCGACGCAGCATTGATGATTCTCTGGACATTTTCGGTTTGGAAGAATTGGAAACAGAAATGGAGGCGCATCCGTCGGCTGCAGATGAGGGTACTTTCCCCCAAGAACAAAGCTCCGACTCCGATGCAGAAACCCCTACACCTGGGCAACAAACTGTGAGTAAACTGCCCCAAAAAGTTACTTCCAAGGTACAAAATTCTGCTGTTGGGCCTCCACTGCCTTCGCTCTATGGTCTGCACCGAACGACTAATCACGGAAAGTCTGGACTTGGCTCAACTCCGAAAAGACAGTCAAAGACTATTGATCCGAAACAGCCCACCTCTGAATTGAAAACAACTTCAGAGCCAAAAACATCCAAAGCAGACGCAACCACACCTTCGGTACCGAAACATTTGGATCCGAAAAAACATTTGAACTCTAGCTCTAAATCTAAAGCCTCGGATCCGAAACACTCGTCACCCAGGTATACAGGAGACAAAATAGAGTTTAAAAAACGTACCATTGATTCTTCAGAGGAGGTTCAACCAGTTTTTTAAAAATTGCAACAGCAATTGGACGGTAAACAAAAACATCTAGTAATTCATCCAGATACAGGAAGAATACTTACTAGACCTCTTCAAGAATATGTAATTCCTGTAAAGAAAAGAAAACCGGAGGATAAAGCCAACAGTCCACTTAGGATTACTCCTCCTCCAATTCAACATACACCTTCACCTCAAAAGTCTCCAGACAATGAGGATATACACTCAGAAGGGTCAATACACTCTTTTACAGGAGATGGGGGTGGAGATGATGATCAGCACACACTACCCCCACGAGGTGATTTGGATACATTTGACACAGATCCAGACCTTTATCCCTCTAAACCCTCTCCACCAGATAATACCACTACTTATTATGATCTTATAAATAGAGCAGCACATTTTCATAAGGTACCTTTCCAACTGAGGAAATGGAGGATGACTTTTTATTTGAAACTTTCCTCCACATAAAAATCAACCCAATAATTACCAATGTTAAAGGGTATGCTTAGACATACTACTGATATTTTTAAAGAGCCCTTAAAATCTAGAAATATTACTCCAAGAGTGTACAAAAAATATAAACCTTCTCCAACAGACCCTACCTACATTAGGACTCGGCTTACACCTGATTCCTTAGTAGTTGCAACAGCACGTAAAGGAGTAAACTCTCAAGCAACTGGTGATGCTCCACCACCAGATAAAGAGAGCAAACGTATAGACACAGCAGGGAAAAGGGTTTCAGCACAATCTTCTAATCACTGGAGAATTGCTAGCTCTACATGTCTGTCATCAAGGTATGACAAGTCACACTGGAACAAGGTGGAAGACATTTTACAACCTCTGGCAGAACAATACAAACAATACAAAAAACGAGCATGCCAAATTACATCAGAGGGTAAACTCGTATCAAATACAAACATAAGGTGCGCTCTTGATGCAGCTGATACATCAGCTAGGGGAATAAATACCAGCCTTATGCTAAGAAGACAGGCATGGCTAAGGGTATCTGGTTTTAAACCAGAAGTGCAACAAAATATTATATGTCTTCCTTTTGATGGTGAACACCTTTTTGTTCTACAAGTGGTTACTTTACTAGAAAAAATAAAAAAAGAGAATGAGACTGCAAAGTCAATAGGAGTACTAAAAGCACAGTCTCAAAGAGGCACTTTTCGCCGCTCTACATATTGCGGAGGATCAAAAACAACCTCCACAGACACATCCACTCCTTTTAACAAAACTCAAACTAGTCCCCAAAGAGGATATAATAGAGGATCCTACAGAGGGAATAATAATAGGGGTCGAGGTAGAGGAGGTTTTAACAGAAACACTTCCTCTCCTACAACCAAACAGCGACTCAACTGCCATTCTCCCGATCAAATAACTGCTGTCGGGGGAAGACTACAACAGTTTTTTTCTAGAATGGGTAAACATCAGATCAATGGGTGTTGGATGTTATTCAACATGGTTATTGTGTGGAGCTAACCTCAACTCCTCCAAACATACCACCTCGTTTTCACCATGTCTACACAACATCAGAACCTGTTAAAAGAAGAAATTCGGGCTCTATTAGCAATAGAATCAGTGCCAATACAACTACAGGGAAAAGGGGTTTACTCCCTTAACTTTCTAATTCCCAAAAAAGACGGAACTCCAAGACACGTATTAGATCTCAGACTTCTAAACAAATGTCCTATCAGAACATTTTCATATGGTCACTCTTCAGGATATAATCCCACTTCTCTAAAAAGGAGAATCTGAAAGAGACTATTCGTTATAGATTCCTTACCTTAGAATTACCCACAGGCGTCAGACTGGATCTGGAGAATTTTTATTCAGCAATACCCCTGCGCGTCGGTAGGTGACGTCTGTCGACTCCGTGTCTGTTGTTGGAGTCGTGGTCGCCAGGATGACTTCGCAGTGCCTACTTAGACGCCGCCCCTGTGGGCTGACGTCGGTTCTTTCTTTTTCTGCGCCAGCCTAGCGCAGATCCTTAGAGAGCGTGCCCTTTAGTCATTTTTTGACTAAACTTTTTCGACTTTTTTCGAGTCTTTGTCTCCTGGTACGCGAGGGATGTCACCTTCTCCCCGTCGGTCGGCTGACGCGGGAACCGCAGCGTCACGCTTTAAGGCTCCGTCTCCGATGCCTGATTCAGGGACGACTCCGCGCCTCCCCCCATTTCCGGGAGCCGGGGCGTCCCCTGCCCAGCTTTGTACGTTCTATGAAGCCCTCCACCCCATCTTTGGGCAGCCCGACTCCGCTGGCGTGCCTTCGGGCCCCGTGGAGCCGGTTGGGGGCTCTGGACCTTTGATGCCGGTGGCTCCAGCCCCGGCGCCGCAGGGTCCCCATAGATCCAGGCCTGGATCCGGATCCTTACTCGACCTTCCCTGGCGCCCATCACTTCCCGGGCCGACACCATCCTCATCCCCGAGATGGACCTGGAGCCGGATTGACGTCGCACGACGTCGAATCTGATGCCGGAGGGTACTTTTGCTCCCTTGTTCATCCCAGGTGTTCCCTATCGCCCTGAGGGTGGTGATGAGGACTGGGAGGGGTTGCTGGACCTTTAACAGACCAGCTGGAAGAACCGGACTGGAGAGAGGAATTGGATGACGCTAGTGGTCTGGATACCTCCCCAGACCTTGTCATGCTTTCTCCCCCTACCGTGGCTACGGAGTAGGGAGCGTCCTATGCAGTGGTGGTGCATAGGGCAGTCGTGACTTTGGGGCTGGAGCTCCCTACAGTGGCAGTCAGGACTAACCTCCTGACAGAGGTGCTTCAACCAGTGGCCACTTCGTCTGAACCCCTCTTGCCCTTCAATGAAGCCCTCACAGACGTCCTTCTGGGCACTTGGTCCAAGCCCAGCACAGGGAATCCGGTGGAACGGACGATTGCCCGCCGCCACTGCCGGCTCTGGGCGATGCCATTTTCCTTTCCTAACACCCTTCCCCCGAGAGCTTGGTGGTCCAAGCTTCTTCCTCCAAGGGCACATTCCCTTTCGCACCCCCGGATAGGGAATCCAAGAAGCTGGAACATCTTGGGAAGCGTATGTTCTGTTCCTCCAGCTTGGCGCTGCGGTCCGTGAATACCGCATGACTCTTGGGCTGCTATACCCATACAGTCTGGGATACGGTTGTGCAAGTGCTGCCTCAGTGCCCAGAGGAGGCTCGTGCCGTTCTCTCCCAGGCAGTGGCGGATACGAGAGACGCAGCAAAATTCAAAATCCACTGTGGACTGGATACCGCCGACTCTCTGGGCAGAACGATTGCCAGGTTGGTAGCCATGCGGCGCTACGCCTGGTTGAGGATGTCTGGTTTTTCGGGGGATGTTCAAGCAACCTTGCTGGACATGCCCTTTGATGGCCGTCACATTTTTGGCGACAAGGTGGACTCCACGCTCGAGCGTTTTAAGGATTCTCGGGCTACGGCCAGATCCTCAGGCCTTGATGCGTCTTCCCGTCCCCCACAGTCCGCCTTTCGGTCCTTTCGTGGCTACGGAAGGGGCACCCCACCACGTCCGACCCAGTCCAGCCACCGGCCTGTGCAAGCTGCCCAGCCTCTGCGTGGCCGCGAACGTGGGACCCAGCGACGCGGATTCGTTATCACGTCCCCCACTGGCAATCCATCACGTCAGACTGGTGGGTTCTGCAGATAATCCGAAGGGGCTACTCCCTCCCCTTCGAGACTACCCTTCCCTCCATGCCACCGTCTTTCGATCGCATGTCGGAGAATCATTTGGCGCTTCTCTGCCAGGAAGTCTCAGCTCTCTTGGCCTAGGGAGCTATTGAGAGGGTACCTGCGCCAGAAGTAGGTCGTGGTTGCTATTCCCGCTACTTTCTGGTGCCCAAGAAGGGCAAAGGCCTGCGTCCTATCCTAGACCTCAGGGCCCTCAACCGCTTCCTCCGGAAGGAGAAGTTAAAAATGCTGACATTTGCTCAGGTCCTGTCTGCCCTCAACCCCGGAGACTGGATGGTGGCGTTGGACATCCCCGTCCTGCCAGCCCACAGGCGTTACCTATGGTTCACGGTAGGCCACGAGCATTTTCAGTTCACCGTGCTCCCCTTCGGCCTTACCAGTGCCCCTTGGATGTTCACGAAAGTGATGGCGGTGGTCGCAGCTCATCTGCGCAGATCAGGGATTCCAGTCTTCCCCTATCTCGACGACTGGCTGTTGAAGGCAGGCTCGCCCCAGGCTGTCTCCCACCTCCAGACTACGGCGGACGTCCTGCATTCGCTGGAGTTCAGTATCAACGTGCCGAAGTCGCACCTGACTCCCTCTCACACACTCCCTTTCATCGGAGCTGCTCTGGATACAGTGCAGTTTCGGGCCTATCCTCCTGAGCAGCGAGTCTGGGTTATTCGGGCTATGATACCGATGTTTCAGCCTCTATCCCGGATTTCGGTGAGAATGACCCTGAGGCTGCTGGGCCTCATGGCCTCCTGCATCCTGCTGGTGGATCATGCCAGGTGGCATATGCTGGCTCTGCAGTGGGACCTGAAGTTCCAGTGGGCGCAGCATCAGGGGAATCTTTCCGACTACGTCCAGATCTCGGAGGGGACTGCGCAATAACTGCAGTGGTGGTTGACGAACCATGATTGGGTCAGGCAGATCCCTCTCCCTTCCCCAACCAGACCTCACAGTGGTGACCGATGCATCACTTCTGGGATGGGGCGGCCACCTGGGAGAGGCAGAGATCAGAGGAGTCTGGTCTCTGGCAGAGTCCGGTCTCCATATCAACCTGTTGGAGCTCTGGGCGAATCGCTTGGCACTGAAGGCATTCCCTCCCTCAAGGGGAAGGCAGTGCAGGTGTTCACGGACAACACCACCGCCATTTGGTACTGCAACAAGCAAGGCGGGGTGGGGTCGTGGACCCTATGTCAAGAGGCTCTTCGCCTTTGGACATGGCTGGAACATCAGGGCATTACCCTGGTGGTTCAACACCTGGCAGGTTCTCTGAAATCCAGGGCGGACTAACTCAGCCGCCGGTGCCTAGTGGATCACGAAAGGGGTCTTCACTGGGAGGTGGTATAAGGTCTCTTTCAGCAGTTGGGAGAGCCTTGGTTGGATCTGTTCGCCACCGAAGAGAACGTGCAATGTCAGCTGTTCTGCGCGTTGGAGTTTCCAAGACGGCACTCACTCAGCGACTTTTTTCGTCTTGAGTGGAGCTGGGGCCTCCTGTACGCCTTTCCGCCTGTACCACTTCTGCCCCGAGTGCTGAAGAAGATCAAGCGCGACCGGGCCCAAGTCATTCTTGTGGCTCCGGACTGGGCACGGAGAGTCTGGTACCCTGAGCTCCTTGAGCATGGCCATCGATCCTCCGATCAAACTGCCCCTTCGGGAAGATTTTCTGTCGCAGCAGCAGGGGACGGACCTCTACCCGAACCTGTCCAGCCTCCACCTCATTGCGTGGAGATTGAGCGGCGACAGTTGACAGCTTTCGACCTCCCTCCCGAAGTCTGTAATGTCATCTTGGCAGCCAGGCGTCCCTCCACTAAGACTGTATACGCCGGTCGATGGAACAGGTTTGTAGCATGGTGCACAGCAAAGCCTGTGGATCCCCTTTCTGCCCCTCTTTGAGATTCTTCCTTCTTTCTTTGTCCCAGCAGGCCTCTGCTCTTGGCTCTCTTAAGGGCTACCTGGCAGCCATTTCTGCTTTTCTTCGCCTACCAAATCAGCCCTCTTTGTTCAAGTCCCCTATTGTAAGTGGGTTCTTTAAAGGCATTATTCATCTCTTTCCTCCATCTCCTTTCATAATGCCTCAGTGGGACTTGAACCTTGTTTTGACACCTTATGTGTGCTCCCTTCGAGCCTCTTCACAACTGTCCTCTTAGGCTCCTCACTTTTAAGACTGCCTTTCTTGTTGCCATCACCTCTGCTCGCAGAGTGAGTGAGCGAGCAAGCTTCAGGCTCTTTCTTCAAAGCCCCCTTTCTTCTCGGTCCATCCGGACAAAGTGGTGCTTCGAACGAAGCCCTCGTTCCTGCCTGAAGTTGTCACTCCTTTTCACATCGGACAGACTATTACTCCGCCCACCTTTTTCCCGCCTCTGCACCCTTCCAAGGAAGATGAGACTCCACCGTCTGGACCCGAAACGTGTGATGTCTTTCTACCTTGACCGTACAAAGGATTTCCGGGTGGACGATCAACTCTTTGTTGGCTATGTGGGTGTCAAAAAAGGTCGGGCTGTGCGAAAGCGTACCATCTCTCGATGGGTAGTCTTTTGTATCAAGATTTGTTACGCTTTGGCTTAAAAGGAACCTCAAGTGGGGTTGCGAGCTCATTCTACTAGAGGTACGGCAGCAACCACTGCTTCCTCGCGTGGAGTTCCACTCATCGATATCTGCCAGACGGCCACGTGAGCCTCTATGCACACGTTCACCAGACATTATTGCCTGGATAGTCAAGTCCGGAGGGACGGCTACTTTGCCCGTTCTGTCCTCCAGGATTTTCTGGTGTGAACTTTGTTCGCAGACCCTCCTCTGGGGATGGTATTGCTGGGGTATCTAGTCTAAGGTAAGGAATCTATAACTAATAGTCTCTTTCAGATGAACTTACCTTCAGTAACGATGTATCTGTAAGAGACATATATTAGTTATAGATTCCTTACCGCCCCACCCATCCTCCCCGCTCTGTGAACTGATTTCTAGGGATAGGGTCTCCCTTACAATGCCCGAGTTGTGGCGCACCAGTGGTCAGTGTCTTTCATGGCTCTGCGCTTGTGGCATGGAAAGTCGTGTCCGAACTGGCATCAGCGTGCAGGGGCGGCGTCTAAGCAGGCACCGCGACGTCATCCCGGCGACCACAACAACGGACGCGGAGTGGACCGACGCCACCTACCGACGTGCAGAGGTATTGCTGGAGAAAAATTCTCCGGATCCAGTCTGACGCCTGGGGGTAATTCTAAGGTAAGGAACCTATAACTAATATATGTCTCTTACAGATACATCATTACCGAAGGTAAATAACTTGTTCTTTCATGACAGCACTGGATCTTAAGGATGCATATTACCACATTCCAGTTCATCCAGCACACAGGCAATATCTCAGATTTGCCTTCAACGGACAGCACTTTCAGTTCAAAGTGCTACCGTTGGGGGTCACCACAACCCCCAGAGTATTTACCAAATGCCTGGCAGTAGCAGCAGCCCATTTAAGAAGACAAAATATACACGTATTTCAAGATCTAGACGATTTGCTTATCAAAAGCAACACAAATCACACAAAGCACTCAGACAACAATCAATTTACTGCACAAACTAAGTTTCACAGTAAATGCAGTAAAATCACACCTACAACCACTACAAATACAACCTTACTTGGGACCAATCCTAAATTGCCAAACAGGAGTAGCTTACCCAAATGCAGCCACAATTCAAACTTTCACAAATCTGGTGCCTCGATTTCAGCCTCAAAAACAAATATCCTTGAGAACAGTTATGCGTCTCCTTGGAACTATGGCCTCATGCATAGCCATATTACTTCCTGCCAGACTAAATATGCGTCCTACAACAATGCCTGGCGCAATAATGGTCTCAAGCGGAGGGTCATTTAGACAATCTATTGTTGATCAGCCGTCACGTTTGCCAATCTCTGCAATGTTGGAACTCCCACAAACTAGTTCAGGGACGGCCTTTTATAGACCCAATTCCGCTAACCATTACAACGGACGCATCAATGACAGGTTGGGGAGCACATTTACAGGACATAACTGTGCAAGGGCACTAGACACAAAGTCAGTCTCTTCTACACATAATCAACTAGAACTCTTAGCACTTCATCTGGCGATCAAAGGATTCCTTCCTCACCTAAAAGGCAAGGTAGTTTTGATCAAAACAGAAGCCCATGTATTATCTGCTAAAACAAGGCGGGACAAAATATCCACAATTGTCTCTGTTAGCAAAAAAGATCTGGAAGTTTGCTCTACAGCACAACATTGTTACTCGTAGAGTACATACCAGGAGTAGACAATCATCTGGCGGATCTTCTCAGCAGAACACGCCAACAGGCCCACAAGTGGGAAATAAATGTACAAGTCCTACACCCATTCTTGCAACAATGGGGACAACCGGACATAGATCCATTTGCAACACCACAAAACGCAAAATGCCAAAACTTCACCTCCAGATTCCAACATCTGCAATCCAGGGGCAATGCACTATGGATCAACTGGTCAGGGATTTTTGCTTACGCTTTTCCACCTCTCCCCCTGCTTCCATTTGTCATTCGCAAACTGAAACAGGCATCCCTCACACTGATGTTTATTGCTCAAACATGGGCCAGACAACCATGGTACACAACACTGCTGGAGATGTCGGTAGTACCACATCAAATATTACCCAAATGACAAGATCTTCTCACACAGAACAAAGGAGCAATACTGCATCCAAATCCCAGATCGCTCTATCTTGTGATTTGGCTCCTGAAGTCTTAGAATTTGAATACCTAAGCTTACCAAAAGAATGTATGGATATCCTAAAAGAGGCAAGAAGACCCACGACAAGCGCATGCTATGCAGCAAAGTGGAAACGTTTTGTTTATTACGGTCATTCAAAAGACATTAATCCTATACAAGCATCACCTCAAAACATTATAGATTACATGCTTCACTTACAAAATGCAGGTTTGGCTTTCACTTCTATCAAAATGCATCTTACAGTACTAGCTGCATATCTTCAGAATAGAGAATAAACTTCTCCATGTAGTATTCCTGTAATTAAAGCCTTTTTACAAGTACTTAAGAGGTATTCCCCCTCGAGCACCACCTACACCAATGTGGAATTTAAATATTATACTAACAAGGTTAATGGGTCCACCATTTGAACCATTACATACATGCCAATTGCAGTTTCTATCATGGAAACTCGCTTTTCTAATTGCAATTACCTCACTTAGAAGAGTATGGGAAATTCAAGCATTGACTTTAGAAGAACTATTCTTTCAAGTGCATAGAGACAAAATGGTTTTAAGAAATTACCCTAAATTCTTACCTAAAGTGCGATCACATTTTCACATGGCACAATCCATAGAGTTACCTGTATTCTTCCCTCAACCAGAATCAGTAGCTGAAAGAGCGTTACAAACGTGTCAAAAGAGCACTAATGTTTTTAATGTTTCGTAAAACACAACTGTTTGTGTCATTTTCAAAATCACAAGGGTAAAGCAATTTCTAAATCAGGTATTACATGTTGGATAGTTAAATGTATCCAAACATGTTATGCTAAAGCACAGAGAACACTAACTATTCCACCAAGAGCCCATTCTACTTGCAAAAAAGGGGCTTCTATGGCATTTATAGGAAATATTCTCGTAGCTGACATATATAGTTCAGCTACATGGACTACTCCACATATATTTACTAAATACTGTGTAGATGTTACAGCAAGACAGCAAGCAAATGTTGGTCAAGCAGTATTACGTACTTTTTTTTTATTTTTGTGTTGTACTTTTATTTCAAACAAATGCACCAGCACAAGTTAATCACCGCTTACAGGGAGAACTGCCTTTTAGTCTATGCTAAGCATGTGAATTTACAGCAACACATGCCATCAAACGGTGAATATTACTTACCCAGTAGCATCTGTTTGTGGCTGTAGTGCTGTAGATTTACATGCGCCCACCCTCCTCCCCAGTGACTTGTGCTCTTTGCATTTATATACATATATCATCCATTCACTACATGGTCATCTCTATAGCATACGCTATCCTTTCACTCCATCCTCACCCGCCAAACTGAAAGCTATCTAACAATGGAGTTGATGACCATGCGCAATGCAAGCATGAGGAGGATTCTCTGTAGCTCGAAGAGCTGCTTCCAAAAAAAACAACTTCTGAGCCAAATGCTAAACATGTGAATCTACAGCACTACATGCCACAAACAGATGCTTACTGGGTAAGTAAAATTCACTATATATATATATATATATATATATATATATATATATATATATATATATATATATATATATATATATAGCAATTGCTGATCAGTTTTTACCCCGCCCCAAAGGGGACACATCAGCCCAAACTACTAGGTCAGGTCCAGAACACAGCAAGATATTTACAGGCCTTTCCCCTTCTAAACTCTGTACGTTGCTTAGGATGATAGCCCATCTCTAAAGGGAGTGCTTTCCTTTCTATTTGTTCTTCTGTAGCTAACCCTTTCATCGTTGATCTGTTGACTACACTACCCTTGATTTAAGATATTAGCTTAAACTAAATTAAATTAAACCAATTAAAACCTTTAAACTGATCGGATGAAAGTTAAAAGAAATATGGTTATGCTGGAGGACTATACTGATTACACGTGCGATGTTCAGCACTCAGACAGCTATATTACTATTTACTGGTATCAAAAGCTATTTCTTGATGGCAAATCCTCGAATTGTGAACCTTGTGTATACAGACTAGGGTGGTGGCTGCAAGGCTTCCCATAAACACCTCATTGTAGCATGATTGAGTTCATGAAACTCAGGTGGTTTCTGAGAATATGGTACTTAAAGGGTAACGTACTGCATTTTTATTATTTTGCCATCTTAACCAAAAGCAAGACAAAAGTAATTCCCTCCACAATCTACAGACACTAAAATTACTAGCAGCAAATAGGCTTTAGCTTTGCGTTACCACACCACTGATAATTGTGCATCTGACAACTCCTGCTTTCATCTGATCGGCTGTAAAATC
This sequence comes from Calotriton arnoldi, assembly GCA_963921515.1. NCBI lineage: Eukaryota > Metazoa > Chordata > Amphibia > Caudata > Salamandridae > Calotriton > Calotriton arnoldi. The sequence continues at coordinate 1,029,059 of CAWUFW010001323.1, read as the reverse complement.
ATAATGTGGTATTTGCTAAAATCTGCATGCCATGTTTATAAAGCGGAGATATCCTTCGCAGGGGGTTGCCGTGTACTGAGTTGTATATGGAAAGGTTATAGTGCACTGGGAGAGATGTGGTGGAAAGCTTGTGTTGTCTGTTTATATCAACTCAGATTGTAACTTACGTTATTATCTTGTGTTTGTTTTATTGTTCAATGACTTATGAACATATTTGTATTGCATACATGTGCTACAGAGACTTATGTCCTGCATGTTGGGGTTACAGGCATTTGCTCGCTGTCAGTTTATACATGAAAGTGTTGTTAAAATGTCTAATTTTTGGGACCTTCACTTTAGAAGCAGTGCTCCACAAGATACCGTACCTATTTAGATATAAACTCTAGATAATTTATTCAACTACTTTAATAGGAATGTTTATTTTCTGTTTTCTGACAGAAAAATATATTTTTCCTTCACAGCATTCCATGACTTTTTGTGAAGTGTCCTTCATGTGGAAGAAAAACAACATAGACATACCATCATGCAGTCTATATTGTTTTACTCCTTGAATCAAGGCAGACTGTGCACTCTGTGGAAAAGTGTCCAGCCGGCCATTAAAACAGCAAAAAACAAAACTGTTTTCATGACCTGTATGAAGACACAATAAGCTTCAGGGCCCCCTTTAAATATATATGAGATGCATAGGACCGGGGGGGGGGGGGACAAAACAAAGTATTCAGAAAGAGGGGTCCTACCTACCTGTATTACTTTCACAAGGCAATAAATTCAGCAGAACCAGACCACACTATGTTTTTATGACGGCATGTTGCTTTGCCATATCTTAGTTTATTACTTTTTTTATTCCTTACAAAAATTCATTATTCAATATTTATTACAAAAACAGATGTATTTTAGTGTCTTCATTGCATTCCCTGAATTGTACATTTTTCAATTTTGACATTTTACAAATTCATCAATTTTTTTTTCTTTCAAATACTCAAACTACAAAACACTCCACCTCCTATGTGACACGCTCTACTAGCATTCCACTCGCACTGCAAAACATTCACTCATCATACTCCAGTCCATAAAAACAAACAAAACAACCTAAAGTACACCAGCGGGATTTCTATAATTCTCTCTTCCGGGTTTAATGGCACCGTACTGGACACATTAATAGTCTACGCACGTTTCGGCGGTATTTAAGATTTTATAACCACCTTCTTCAGGACTGAATAGTGATTGGATATATGTACAACACAACAGGAGGACAAAGGTAGTAATCTAAAAAAGAAGTGGCAAAACAGACTATCTTTAATTTGATTACATGTGTGGTCCTAGACTGTTATGCAATTTTATAAACAATGAGCATAGCTTCCAAAGTGCTTTGATCAACCACCATATCTGGACTATCCCAACACTAGAGAAATGGTCTTAAGTAGTACCGTGCTGCCAGACTTCCATCGCTGTAATAGGTTCTGTAGACCGCAACCCATGCTTACCCTCATTCCTGTTGCAGTCTACAGACACATATAATAGTGTATGATAGGGAGCCATATGGAAGAACACCAACAAGTGTAACCTCTAAATAAACATGCAAAGTAGTGAATGTCAACCAAAAATAATCTTGTTGTAGCACCCCTCAGTGCACCTTATAAAAACCTGAAAAAGTGCCAATAAACTATAGACAGAAAAGTAAAAGTCCCCTAAAACCCTTAGGAAAATGTTTATACACACGGAAAAAACATTTTTTTTATATACACGGGGAAACATTTTTGGACAATTCTTTTTTCTTACTATCACCTGTATCGCGTCAAAAAGTGATGCCCTGTTACTTGTAGCAATGCTGAAGAAAAATTATTTAATTATTCCAGAGGTCTTCTAAGAATAAGACAAAAAAACATTAGGGAAAGAGGCCCAAAGGCCTGCAGAAGAAGCAGCCTTTTGCCTTCTACATACTCAGTGGAGAAAGTCCACAAACCTTAGAATAGCTGTAAGAGGAATCCTTCACTAAAGCGTTTCACTGTGGTATTGCGCCAGCTGGGGGTAATGGTTCTTTCTTGGTATTCAGCTCACGTGCAGCAAGAATGTGTGCTTCACTATAAAAAACACTCCTCTTCACTAAGAGCATAAACGCACAGATTCACCATTGATTCACCATAGATCAATGTAAAATACACCACAAGCCACCAATAAGAATAACTAGAACAATCAAAAACTGGGTGTATTTGCATACATAGAAGCCCAGTAGAACACAATATTTCAGTTATTCAGAAACGTCTGTCAACAAACCATTTTAATTAGTCTCTCATACCCTGTGAATTGACTTTGACCCCTGTCTCAGAGAGGTCTCTTGACCATTTCTGTTAGGCCTATCTCATTATGTTAGTTACTGATTACGTCCTTCAGACCTTCTCTTATTGGTACCAACAGAAGGGATGAAGAGGATGTGGGGAAGAATATATATGTCTAACAGACCGTAGGATGCTACTCCTAGAGGTAAATGTGTAGAGATTCCAAAAAGCGTCTCTATTTGGCCATAGGGTCACAGTATGCTATATGGTGCAAAATAATTAAATATGGTCGAAAAAGGAAAATTGCTCTTCAAAGTAAGAGGAACCTGTAGGAAAGTAACCTCTAAATCGGCATTACCTTTACTCGAGGTTCTCCACCTAAGATGGCATGTGTTTTGGCCGCTATTAGTTACTGTTTGGCATATAGGTTTTAAGGTTGCATCAAACTTTGCTAGAACCAGAAAAGAATACGGGTGTTTTTTAATAAAATTTGAATATTCGTTATAAAAATACCCTAATTCCTAGCGAGCTAAGTGTGTTAATCCTAACGAGTATATCTCCATCTATCTCGTAGGAAGAAAAGGGCAGGGGGAGAAAAGCCAGGCAGAGCGCACTCAATCTGTAGTGCCTATTATCTAGCATACGAACAAGTCATGACTAGCACAGACAGTGTTAAACTATGTCTCTCACAATGTCCGTCGGGCTAACTATCCTTATTATATTACTACTCTGTACCGAACTCTTAGTGGCTGTCAATGATACTTTTCATACCCTTAAAGCAAACACAAGGAGATGATGGACGGAGACCTGAAGCTTTTCAGACACTCACCCCCAGTCACTTTTAGATCGGGTTGAATCCATCATCGTTCTTTAGCTCACTTTGCCACCCCAGTTCAGACCCAGCCATATGCAAATCAGTCTTGACCTTGTTCCTCATGGGAACAGTCCAGCCCGAACTGCCAAGCCAGGTCTTCGTGGACCGGAAACAAGCATCCTGGGACCGGTTTTGGGGTAACACCCCATATCAGCCAGACTAGCTTGAATCCAGTGGCAAAGTGAGCAAGGGACCCACGGCTGGGCACTGCGACCTTTTATGACTGGATTTTCGCAACATAGTTGAGCAACTCCCACGGGAACGACTTCTTGACCGGTCCCGGGCAGGAACCTTAGAGTGGGAAGATTACCGACCGTCGCTTGGACTCCGAAGACTAGGAGAAAGGCGCCGTCAGACGCTTCATCCTCCTCTCCTGCAAGGCGTTTGGCTTCAATCATTTACAGGCATTGCGCTTCTCGGAGTCGTGGTGCTGCCTCAGGCACCACATGCAGATGGAATGGGGGTCTGTAGCCGACATCTGTTGAGCACAGGACTCGCACGTTTTAAAACCTGAAAATGTAGGCACACTGTCCCCTGATCCCAAAAGGGTGTCTCAGAAGGCCCAAAAGCGGCCTGAGGAACCGCTATTTGGATCCGCGTTGCAGCGTGGAAAAGAAGGAACTGACGTCACGCGCGCCGGAAGGGACTTCTATGACTCCACTGACGTCACAAAATTTCTGTATCCAGTAGGGCGCATACGACGCTTCATGGCTGGTAGTTGTAAGGTGGCGTAGGCCTTCCTTTTGGGAAGATCCTTCCTGTCAATATCTATTCATGTTTAGCATTGTTGGTCTCACTATTGATAGAACGATTTTGAAGTGTCTTTTGCTTTTCCTTTCATATAGCCACGGTCGTGGATCTTTAGTTTAGGCTAATGACTTAATTCCTGCCTCTACTATTGTTGCACTTTGTGGTGTTGAAGTATTAAGCACTACTTCTTCCTCACTGTGGAATGTTTGCATCTGGATTTACCTATTTTGCTCTCCAGATTCTTTCCGGCTTCATAGCTATTTTTGGTTCTGCTTGTTACTCTATAAATATGTTTGTGTATTCTTTTATTTTACTCTGATAAGGAGCTTAGTCTCGAGTTTATACCTTTTTGGTATGCGTCTCACTCTACTTGGAGTATTTGTTTGCTATTGTATAGCTTTTTCTGCGTTCCACTTACGTGGGCTATTTGGTTACTAGTGTATAGTTACCGGAGTACCCTGCCTGTGTGGGCGTCACTCTGCTATACAGCCTAGTCCTTCTTGGAGTCTGTTATGTGCTCTTTAAGGGCAATTGTTGTGGGCTCATGGCCGTACTTTTCCTTTGTGGTACCCTTTTTGGGGTCCTGTTGCCTTTCACACCCCCCTTAGGGTGATTATGTTACTGTAATGATACGCTGTGCTGTTTTTGCCTCTGTACGGGGCTGCCTTCCTTGAGATGTCTCGCTCTTCTGAGAGATGCTACATATGGCAGTTTCAAGCTATATTGTCTTCTCTGGATATTTATTTTTTTAACGTTTTTTTTTCTTCTATTTCTGGAGGTTCTGTGGCCTGCTGTCATTATTAGGATATGGCTGTGCTACGTGCACTGCTTGTGATGTAGTCTGGAAGGCAGTGTCCGATTATTGAACCCGAGGGAGTTGGTGTTTACGGTCATGCCTAGCATTTTCTGGAGGGATATCTCTTCTTTTCTTACGACGGATGTTCACTTTTATGGATCTTCTCTTCCTTTAGAACATCCCGAGGTTTTTTCTTTCCATATCCTCTAATATGCAAGTGTTGTGTGTGTGTGTATATATATATATATATTTCTGTAGGAAGCAGGATGTTATCTATCTTTTTCAGGGCATCATTCTCTGTACGGCAATTGCCCCTTTTGGTGCCTTACAGTCCCTTTGGAATATAGATATATAGATTAGATATATATTTTGAATTACGGCAAAGTTTGGTTCTGTCTGGCATTCCTTATGTTCCTATATTACAACTGTGTATCTCTCCCTTGGGACTACCATGGGTTGGACTGTACTTCATTTGTCTTACCGGACCAAGTGTAAATCTATTGAAAGCTTTGTTCTCCTCCGGGATGAAAGCCATAACAACTTGGAGGTTGGAAAATAGACTTCAGCTGAACCCCTCTAAAACAGAAATCCTGTTATTCGGACAAGCCCAACTTCTTTGGGCTCCTGACTGGTGGCCATCAGAGCTGGCCCTTGTCCCCAAACTGGTGGTAAAAAACCTGTGAGTCTGACTGGACCAATCCCTCTCTATGACCGAACACACCTCAGCCATTACTGGCTCTTGTTTTCATACGTTACGTCTGCTGAGAAGAGTTTTCCCTTTATTACCACTCTCCTCCAGAAAAACCCTTGTCCAAGCCCTGATTATTAGTCGTCTGGATTACAGCAACTTGCTTTTGGCCTCTATAAATTAGAATCCGCTCTCTAAACTTCAGGTTGTCCAGTACACCGCCGCACGTCTCGTATGCAACCTCCCTCTGGGCACGGCGACAGCCCCTCTTCTTCAGTCTCTACATTGGCTACTGGTGAGAAAGAGAATGATTTTTAAACTATGCTGTCTAAGCCACTGCGCTCGCCATGGCCAAGGTCCCACATACTTCTGCTCTACTCTCCTGCGAGACTTCTAAGATCATGTGATGAGGCCGTGCTCAAAGTCCCTAGGTTTAAGAAGGCCAGAGCAGGCTGTAGATCTTTCTCTTCCCTTGCCCCTCATCTCTGCAACAACTTGCCTACGCAATCACGCTTCTGTGAAAAGCGCTTGAGATCCACCTATTTTGAGTCCGCAGTGCATCCCAGGGGCGCAAGTTATAGTTAGTGCTGCTAACTAGAACTGCTGGATTTCTGTGTTTTATTTTACTTCAAAATGTTCACCTAACTATAACGTTACTTTAACCTTTGGTTGTGTGTGCGTGTTAAAATAGAACTCTTTCACAATGAATCGCCGCACCTGACAAAGCGCAGCCTTGATACAACCATCTACCAATGAACCCTCCCAGTGTGTGAGAATAAACATCATAAATAAAGAATCCTCTCCGCCAAAAGTTTCACTCTTCCACATTGCACTTTATTGTATTTCTTGATAAAGTTCTTGTTAGACCTACTCTATTGTGTCAATGTCCTTCAAAAGAAAAGCATGTTTTAGAATCTGTCTAATTTATATACAATACAAATGTTACTTCTAATACACATTGTTGCATTAAACACATTTTAAATATTCGCATGTTACTATCAACAAATACACACATTTTTCAATACATTAGACGCCTCTGAGGAAAATGATGAATGCTCTTTTTAAAGAGTTTTGAAATCATGTAATATTAAAATGTAATAACAAGTAATGTGTAATATAGTCCTAAGTTGCCACCCAGTGACAATCCGCAATTTCTGGTTTATAAATGTCACCAGAACTTCAGTTGCAATATAGACCCATATTACACAGTTGCGTGCGTGCGCGTGTTGTGCACGCGCGCGCGCGCGTGTGTGTGTGTGTGTGTGTGTGTTTGTGTGTGTGTAATTTGAATGGTTTTGTTGTCAGTGAGGTATGGGGGGGTGCTCCAAATGTGTTTAGAGGACATGCTGTTTGCCTTAAGTATGGAGTCTAGCAAAGAGGTTTACAAACTTCAAGGAAGTAGCTACTCTGTTGTGCTTAGTAAGTGCTTAGCAAGAGCTAATATGATCTAAAAGCTGCCCATCCTCGCTCATTGTCCTTCGTTGCTTCGGATGCACAAAAGTTCCATTTCTAACTCAAAACTGATGTGTGCGCTTTGGAGCCCTGTCCATCTATCTTGAATTATCAAACATAACCGGAATGTTTAATTGCATGATTGTAAGATACAGATGTTTGTTTCGAAGGAGGTGACCACATCCGAAGTGCCCCCATCCGAGAGTGCAGGAGGAGAAGCGCCTCCAGAGGGCGCCGATGTGGAGGAGACGGTGTCTCAGGAGGAAGAGCATGTCGAGGAGACAGATGCCGGCCCAGAAGAAGCAGCAGCTGCTGAGGCCGAAGCAGAGGACCCCCTGACAAAGGCCTGCAATGACGGCAAGATGAAAGGTACGTGGCACAGGTGTGGACAGAGCGCGCCTGGGCTTCAGGCACCTTAACGCACCGTGTCCTCGCAGAGGGGGGACATTGTGTTTGGAAAGAAAGGGTGTGGCACATGAGATGAGGTACCTTTAATCACTCGTCACTGATTTTAGGTCGATTAAAGCCAGCAGGTTGTGGCAGCGCAGCCCTGCAGCGCCCTGTTCAAGAGGTCGGTATTGAATTGTGAATGAGTACATCACCCCATTTGCATCACAACTATTAGTTGACGTGCTCCCTTAATGCTGTGTGAAGGCAACTGTTTATTAATCGTACACAAGGTTTGTGATTTTAGCATTCGGCTTCAGTGGTCACTGTCTGGGACCGGAAGCTCTTGGGTGTTCAGTTCCTTCCATGCAGCGCTCTGTAGGAGTCTTTCAAATGGCGACGCCTTTATTCACCATGTTGCTCATTTATTTGCACGTTTGCTTTCAAACCTAAAGTTCATTTTAAATAAAATTAATTAGCAGGCAGATTTTGTTTTTACAGAAGCTGTAATCGGTGGTTCTATTTCCCCAAATCATAAAGTATCTGAGGAAATGTTTTTTTTATATATTTGCAATCGGCAGTCCACCTCTAATCCAGCATTGATCACTCCTATGTTTTTCCGGATCCCATTTGAGCGCAGAGCAGATTTTAAGATTGCAGAACAGGCTGCTGCCGAGTGCATGGCACTTGTTAAAGCCCCTTTAGCATATCTTGAGAGAAAGGTGGCTTTAACAGCTGATCTATCCTGAGGCAGAAGGGCTATAAAGCTGTTAGGATATTCCACCCGGAGGTAGGTGCTGACTGGAGTGTTGTCGCAGGACTCCTCTCCATTCGGGCCAGTCACTGCTTGGACGTGCCCTCCCCTACGGATATTATCGCTTCTGTACATCATTTCTAAGTTTTGGAGTGAAATTCAAATTCATGATACTATTTAGTTGAACGGTTACATTAACCATACTTGTTGGATTTTTTTTTTTTTTTTTTTTACTATAATGCACCTCCATTTTGGTTCGATTGAAGTGAATGCCTGGTTATGAAGGGCATAAAAAGGTACATGTTTCAAGGATGATGACAGATTTTAGCCGCAATATAAATAATTGTCACTGGTGTTGTACTGATTTTCAGAACTGAGCACTAGGTGCTGGTCTAGCTCTGGAATTTGACAAACCATCTTTGAAAGAAAACATGATTCTCTTATTAAAATTATAGTTAGTGATCTAGAAGCTAAAATTTGGACACCTTTCCTGTTAATTCACAATTATCTTCCTCATCCTTGTAAGAGAAAAGTCTTACACGCTGACAAACACCCCCAGCAGCAGTATGTCAGTTAATTTCCCAGTTTTCTACTTCAGCACAGCGTTCTAATGAACAAAGAGTGCTGACACTACATTTATTATGACAGAAGGGAGGTACACCTGAATTCCATGTTGCAGAAATAAGAACCGGTTGAAAGCAATTCTTATGCAGTCGGCTGCAAATTAACAAAATGAGGGTTTTCATTTTGTCATGGCAATTATAGTTAGTACTCATGACAGCTAAAACGCAACATGTGTTCTGTAAAGTGTCAAATATCTTCCTCATCCATGTGACCCAAGTGTAACATGCTTCCACCAGCAGCAGCCAGTCAGCTGCTTTCTGTGTTCTACTCTGGCTTTAGCAAAGTCTTCTAATGAACAACTAGAATGTCCATGGCAAGTAAGGCCTTCCTGGACACTTGCTTTCTCAAATAGAAGAAGTTAACTTTTACATTTTTCCTGGGGAGTCAGCTGAAGTAAATGACCATTGAAAAATTAAGTACATTTTTTTTTAAGTGTGGGAAGCGATTTGTAGACAGCATATACAGATTAATAGATTGATGCTCCTGTGGGTAGTCAGTACCTCTGAATGAGTAGCTGTTTGAAGATTTCATTTTACTTCTCCCACTTACTTTTGTCAATAGTTATATCCATGCATGAATATGTACTTGCTATAAAACCTTTTTATTGACAGTTAAATATATAGAAATGGTAAAACACCATACACCTTCAAAAATATATTTGTGTATAAAAATGTGTCTGTACTCTATAAACACAGTTTTTTGAAAATTAAAATTGCAGGGGTACGGATTTTTTTAATCTACTTGTCTAAAGGACAAAATTCGGCAAAAAAAGTCTTGTCTTGTGTAGACATTTACTTGCACCACCTACTTGCTAAATGTATTCTATTTATTAGCTCACAAACGTGCTTACACTTGTTTTAAAAACAAACCTACTTTCCAGCAATGTTAGAGTAAACCTTTTTCGTAATGGGCATTATCCTTGTTTTCCCAAAATGTTCTAAGACAGAAAATGATATGTAATAACTAATTCCTAGCGCCTTTTCCACAGAGCAGGTTGCAGCCAGTTTGCTTGGACAGACTGCTCTAAAGATCATTGCAGTGAGCATGTAGGTCAGTCAACAGACTCTTAACCCTAGTGAAAGAGGGTTGTGGTGCTTGGAGTCAAATGTTCTCTGGCGGCATTGGTCCAGTGTATCTATGCTGCACTCAGTGCACCACTCTGCGTGCACTTACAGGTGCGCATGGCCAAATGAAGCCGCCCTCGTATCCACATTGGTTGCGCTGCTCCTTGCACAGCGTGTGTATGAAGCTTTTGTCTCTTCCTGTCCGGTTAAATGTACAGTAGTAGTAGCTAGAGGCAGAGTCCTCCTTAAGCATTGCTGGCACCCAACTCTCAGCATCGTGGAGTGTATTGTGCAGTCTTTGGAAGGGGGTGAATAGCAAAGAAAGGTATCCTGGGACCAGATGATGGCTGTAGTGCTGACAGTGTTCTGTTCTAACAGTGCTCACATATGTTCTTGTGCCAGACATGTCTTGGACAGGGGGCAGTTGAGATTGTCTTGGGTGAGATGTTGGTACATTTTAGAAGGTTTTTTTTGTGCTAGGACTCTACTGACTTAGAGCTCCGACTGCCAGTATGCCAGAGTTCATACTGGCAGGCACGTTTTCACTAGAATTGGAGTCTGTGAAATAAAAGGGTGCAAATAGATCTCACTGCAATAACCCACTTTTCTACGACTAGAGTTGGTGCTTGTGACCAATTCTTTACATAGACATCTGTGTAATGTGTATTAACCCGCTGAAATTTCTCCCTGGATTAAAACATTTGACCAACAGGATGTGTACAGTTTTCTGCAGCTGGTGCATTTATTTCACAGCACAGACTTGCGTACACGACCACAAACAGTGGCACGGACACATTCACACGTGATGATGCCAGACCGTCACTCGAGAAACAAGCATTTGCAATGCAATAGGTCTAGAGATTTTGAGCTAATGGCATTGTAAAAGGCAATGCCTTTGCTTTATGTTCTTAAAAAACTTGCAATAATAAAAGGCCTTGTCGTTTACAATACCATTAGATCAAAGTTTCGAAAATGCGAGACCTATTGCATTGCAAATGCTTGTTTATGAAACAACCGCGAAACTGGAGGTGTTTGGTGTGAGAGTATTTTTTAGAAGGGCTGGTAGGATTGGGTTACAGCAGGTTATTTGTTAAATGCATACTAGGGAAATATGTTAAAATATTTGTGTAATGCATAGTAGCAAAGTTAATTAAATCTCCTTTAAAAAAAATATATAGGAGCTATACGTTATGGTTTACGGAAAATTAATTAAATGCGTGATAAAAGTTAATAGCACGTTAACCGGAACGGTAAACACAGTACCAAACATGTGTTTTTATTTTAAAAGGCTAATACAGTTTGGTCAGAGTCAGTTACTTATTAAATAGTTAAGCACATGTAAAGTCTAAAGCAAATAAATATTTGTTGGAAAGCAAATAATATTGGGAGAGAGTCCGGGAGGCGGCAAACAATGTCTTTTGAAATGGCTGGTAGGGTTGGGACATTGTAAGTTACTTGTAGCAACTATTTAGTAACAACAGAACAACCATTTACGGAAAACAAAGAAGCTGTAAAACATCGTCTGAATAATTTGATATTTTATCTTTGTCTTTGAACGGGGTGGGGAGATTAAGTGACCGGCGCCAAAGCTGAAACACTTTAAGCGTTGGCGGCGCGCGGCCAAAATGTAAGTCACTGTGGTGCACAGACCAACAAGCACATTTCCGTACAGTAAAGTGGAGGAAAATAAAACAAATCTTGTACATATATGAAAGATCCATGTGCGAATGCGGTGCCCCTAGGTGGTATGTGTAGAGGCATGAAAGAATTACAATGCTTACATACCCAAAAACAGTGGCAGGAGAGAGGTCAAGTGGTGGAGGGTCACCCCAATGTTTGCCCTTCTGTAAGAGTACGATGAAACCTTGCCGGAGTACAGTGAACATAGGGCTGCGAGTGTTTATGTATGAAGGTGTGTGCAGAAGGCACTTCTGGTGATGCGCTGCTGCACGCGAACTTTGAAAGTTTGACTGGCCAGAGTAATGCGCGCAAACACAAACCGATGCGGAACAGCTGTGAGCTGCGGGGTACGAAAAACAATGACAAATATGTGAAATCACCCATGCGGGCTGCTCAAACATTTTGATTGCGATTTGCACGTGCGTAGTTTACAGGTGAAGAGCTGCGTTTTAAGTGGTTCAAGAGGATGACGAAATTGTGTGAATCATGCCGTAAGAATGAGGAGTGGAGTTTAGACCATGCATGTGAGAGGTGTGGCACGCTCCATGCATACATGGCAACGTTTTTAGAAGCGCGAAGACGCGATTTTAACAAACATTTACAATGCAATAGGTCTTGCATTTAGGCGAGACCTATTTCATTGTAAATGGTTGGCATCACGGACAACGGGAGAGAGGGCGGGGGGAGAAGGCATGGACAACGGGAGGGAGGGAGGGGTGGGGAGAGAAGACACGGACAACGGGCGGAAGGGCGGGGGTAGTTTGAAGGCACGGATAACAGGAGGGGGGGAGGGGGTTAAAGAAGGCACCAAAGCATGTCGTGCCTGAGGAGGAGAACCTCCTTAAAGAAAATAGTGCTCACAGTCTAAAATATCACGTACCGTATAACAAACGAAGTAAGGGGGCCAGTCGCCATAGGAGGTGACAAATGAAGAGGCGGCGGTACTAAGGAGGGACTAACAAGCGGATTGACGAATCAGAAGCCAGCATCTAGGACAGACAATGACACAGGCCAATGGCAAACATGGGCAGAGAGTGGGCGAGGCTTCTATTCGCTACTCGTTAAGTGAGCGTATACAAGATGTCTCGCAGAGCAGCGCATGCACGCTGGCTCACGCTCGACCTAACAAACATGGGCAGAGAGTGGGCGGGGCTTCTATTCGCTACTCGTTAAGTGAGCGTATACAAGAAGTCTCGCAGAGCAGCACATGCGCGCTGGCTCACGCTCGACCTAAAAAACGTAATGATAAACCCTGGGAAATGATTTCCATTTTGTCAGATTTAAGCCCTGTCTAATAAGACATGCTTATGTTTTAAAACAACTTTGCAGTAAAAATGCTGATATGGGAAATGTGGAAGGCAAGCAGAGGTTTCTGCTTCTGTCCAGTCTTCTTGGACGCAACTCACGGTAGGTGAATTTTCACTTTTCAGAATATAAGATAAGACTCCAGTGTTTGCGAATGGTGACTGATTGAGGTCACTGGACCTTGTAGCCCGCCTCCCCCCAGAGCGTACATTCCTCTCGTCTTGTACATCAGTGCACTAAAACCTCACCAGATAAGCAAGGGGATGGATAGATTGGGGGGGGGGGGGGCTAGACTTCCTTCTCGTTCAGTTCTTGGCCTCCAAGAACAGGTTACCAGCAAAAAGGACAGATTTGCAACAACTGTTGAATGTGTGAATAGGCTCATGAGAGGTAAGATACAGGCCAAGCGAAAGAAAAACAATGCAACACATTGCAGACATGCGCAACAAATAAAGCGTGCAGGGACACGTATGCTGTAACACTCAATCACCAACACACTGCCCACAAAGAGTGACAGCACGAACTAGAATGTAAATACTAAATGATACACACAGACAGATGCACCCAATAGATGCACAGACCCAACTGGAGTACATTCACCCTTAGGACACACATGCCCTACCCTACTGATGTGCACACACAGAAGTGTTGCAAACACGCATGTTCTGCACAGTAGGTCACCCAAAGACTGTTCACAAAGCACGGCAGATGCCCAAATGGGTATGTACATAATAAAATAATGTACACACACCCTGCAGACAGTGTCGGCCTTTGCTCTTTGCAGTGTGCACACACTTCCACGGCACACCCGCTGCCCCAGTTGTAGAGGCTACTCTTGAGAGAGGAGTGTGTGCCAAGCAGAGTGACGAACTAGAAAGAGAACAGGTTACTGCCGGTGAGGGCATTCAAGAAGACGTCCAGAAGGCACAAAAAACTGTGTGTCGTCCACACACACACACACACACTGCAGACACATTCTTCAAAGTCACTCACCCCTTCACAAATCAGAGACCCTTTTAGCAGACAGTGAGTCTACACATATCTGCACATGCTGTAGACATCCTACTGCACAGAAGCGCACCTGCCTGTGCAAACGCACATGATTCTGCACATTCATGGTCAAGGGTCCATGAGGGGAACGGACAAGCTGAGCAGCGGCAGAATAGACCAGCATCAGAGGTCCAGGGAGCAAAGAGCTAGAGACTGGTCCATGAGGGGAACGGACAAGCCGAGCAGCAGCAGGATAGACCAGCATCAGAGATCAAGGGAACATGAGGGGAACGGACAAGCTGAGCAGCGGCAGGATAGACCAGCATCAGAGGTCAAGGGTCCATGAGGGGAACAGACCAGCCGAGCAGCGGCAGGATAGACCAGCATCAGAGGTCAAGGGTCCATGAGGGGGACGGACAGGCTCAGCAGCAGAAGGATAGACCAGCATCAGAGGTCAAGGGTCCATGACGGGAATGGACAAGCCGAGCAGTGGCGGGATAGACCAGCATTAGAGGTCAAGGGTCATTGAGGGGAACGGACAAGCCGAGCAGCGGCAGCATAGATGAGCATCAGAGGTCCAGAGAGCAAAGGGCTAGAGAGAGGTCCATGAGGGGGATGGACCAGCTGAGCAGTGGGAGAATAGACCAGGATCAGCGGCCAAGGGAGCAAAGACTTAGAGACAGGTCCATGAGGGGAATGGACAGGCTAAGCAGCGGCAGGATAGACCAGCATCAGAGGTCAAGGGTCCATAAGGGGAACGGACAAGCTGAGCAGAGGCAGGATAGACCAGCATCAGAGGTCCAGAGAGCAAAGGGCTAGAGACAGGTCCATGAGGGGGACGGACAGGCTGAGCAGCGGCATCAGAGGTCCAGAGAGCCAAGGGTTAGAGATATCTCCATGAGGGGGACGGACAGGCTGAGAAGTGACAGGGCAGACCAGCATCAGAGATCCAGGGAGCAAAGAGCTAGAGACAGGTCCACGAGTGGAACGGACAAGCCGGGGAGCAGCAGAATAGACCATCATCAGAGGTCAAGGGTCCATGTGGGGGAGCGGACAAGCTGTACAGCAGGAAAATACATAGCTGCAAGGTATCAGATTGCTTATGTGTGACATTTTCATGATTTCAGTGTAATTATAAGTGATATTCAATGACTGAGTGACAGTTTCTCGTGAGCAAAATCAAGCAATGAAGACAAGGGATACACACAAATATCAGAAATGACACCCATTTTAGCAACGAGAAACTCTAAGAAGATCTTAAAACTGCTGCAAAGCACCAGAAATGGAAGGGCACTTGCCTAGTAAAAAGCAGTAACTCACAGCTAATTCTCAGAGAATACAGATTTATGAAAATGCATGGTTCATGTTCTTTTGTGAAAACTGTCACTAGACAAAACCCTGCTCTTGCTCCAGCACTCCATTATTCACTAGTTATCATGCCATTTTTATTGTTGCAGAAACTCCAGGACACACAGAATTTAGCCTCACTGCCAGTTGTTTTTAAAACATTATACTGAAACAAAGCACCCTCCACTCCTCATGTGGGTGCCAAGTGCAGTGTGCGACAGAAGTTCCACAAGTAAGCAAAACTGATCTCATCTGTGTGAGACAAGCAGTAATTGAAAGCTATCCTCATGAAATGCACAATTTTGCGAACCACTGATCTCACAAGGAACTTGTATATTCACTGAGTTATCTTGACATTTTAATTTTGTGAACCAGGTTACCCGCCATGCGGCTGAAGTTAGTTGCACCAGTAAAGAAAAGCAGGGTTTGTGAGAATTTACATGCGGTAATTCACAGCGCTCACTCATCAGTTTTGGGAATATGCATTGGTACATTGATGGTCTTTCTACAGGAATATTAGCCCCTCTCTTCGCTAGAACATGCAGAGTGAACTGCCATTAGCTGGCATATTTAAATCACAGCGGTAGCGTTCATTTAATGACTTAAAATTAGGAAGGCGAACAATCAAGATCTGGCAGTGACTCAGTGACACTTATTGTGTGTCTTCTAGCGAGCGTCATGGTCCAGCCGCAGCGACTGAGTGCACGGGCAGCGTACACACTGGTCCAGGACTCGAGGTATGGCTGCGCTGGAGTCTGCAGTGCACCCTGCAGGCTCGCAGCTGCGGACTCGGGCGCCACCACTCCAGCCATGGGCCGGGTAAGAATTATTATAACGCCGCTCAGCACAACGTGGGGCGAGCAGCGGCAGGCAGCTCTGCCGAACGTACTGTGTGCAGTGCCGAGCCCGCCCGTGCTGTGCACGGGCCACCTATGTGTGTGACACATGAGGGTCTCTGTCCTGACTGTGGCGGCAGTAGCCATTGGGCAAGACTGGCTTGTGACGTCAGTGAATCTATGCTGCGGTGTTGGATGATTGTCAACGTTACATTGTAGCCGCAGAGAGCGATCAGAGCCAATCCACTCCACAAGCCTGCCACAAGCAGCGCGGATGGGACCATGCACTGCCAGCTTAGTTTGCTCAGTCACAGTGGTGCTAGAGTGCTCTGGCTTGACAACTGAGGAGGCGCTATAAATGCGTGATTTCGCATTTCAGTGCGGTGATGGGGACCACCACACTGAAATGTTAGTTTAACTCCAGGCGTGTGGTACTTGGCAGGGCTGAGAATAGACCAGCATCAAAGGCCAAGGGAGCAGAGAGCTAGCTACAGATACAGCTCCATGAGGGGGACGGACAAGCTGAGCAGTGGTAGAATAGACCTGGATCAGCGGCCAAGGGCACATGAGGGGGGCGTACGAGCTGAGCAGTGGAAGAATAGACCAGGATCAGCGGTCAAGGGAGCAAATACCTAGAAACAGGTCCATGAGGGGGACAGACAAGCTGAGAAGTGGGAGAATAGACCAGGATCAGTGGCCAAGGGAGCAAATACCTAGAGATGGGTCCATGAGGGGGACGGACAAGCTGAGCAGTGGGAGAATAGACCAGGATCAGCGGCCAAGGGAGCAAATACCTATAGACGGGTCCATGAGGGGGACGGACAAGCTGAGCAGTGGGACAATAGACCAGGATCAGTGGCCAAGGGAGCAAATACCTAGAGACGGTCCATGAGGAAGACGGACAAGCTGAGCAGTGGGAAAATAGACCAGGATCAGCGGCGAAGGATACATGGGGGGCGTACGAGCTGAGCAGCGGGAGAATAGACCGGGATCAGCGGCCAAGGGAGCAAAGACCTAGAGACCGCTCCATGAGGGGGACGGACGAGCTGAGCAGCGACAGGATAGACCAGCATCAGAGGTCCAGAGAGCAAAGGGTTAGAGATATCTCCATGAAGGGGACGGACAGGCTGAGAAGTGACAGGGCAGACCAGCATCAGAGATCCAGGGAGCAAAGAGCTAGAGACAGGTCCACGAGTGGAACGGACAAGCCGGGGAGCAGCAGAATAGACCATCATCAGAGGTCAAGGGTCCATGTGGGGGAGCGGACAAGCTGTACAGCAGGAAAATACATAGCTGCAAGGTATCAGATTGCTTATGTGTGACATTTTCATGATTTCAGTGTAATTATAAGTGATATTCAATGACTGAGTGACAGTTTCTCGTGAGCAAAATCAAGCAATGAAGACAAGGGATACACACAAATATCAGAAATGACACCCATTTTAGCAACGAGAAACGCTAAGAAGATCTTAAAACTGCTGCAAAGCACCAGAAATGGAAGGGCACTTGCCTAGTAAAAAGCAGTAACTCACAGCTAATTCTCAGAGAATACAGTTTTATGAAAATGCATGGTTCATGTTCTTTTGTGAAAACTGTCACTAGACAAAACCCTGCTCTTGCTCCAGCACTCCATTATTCACGAGTTATCATGCCATTTTTATTGTTGCATAAACTCCAGGACACACACAATTTAGCCTCACTGCCAGTTGTTTTTAAAACATTATACTGAAACAAAGCACCCTCCACTCCTCATGTGGGTGCCAAGTGCAGTGTGCGACAGAAGTTCCACAAGTAAGCAAAACTGATCTCATCTGTGTGAGACAAGCAGTAATTGAAAGCTATCCTCATGAAATGCACAATTTTGCGAACCACTGATCTCACAAGGAACTTGTATATTCACTGAGTTATCTTGACATTTTAATTTTGTGAACCAGGTTACCCGCCATGCGGCTGAAGTTAGTTGCACCAGTAAACAAAAAGCAGGGTTTGTGAGAATTTACATGCGGTAATTCACAGCGCTCACTCATCAGTTTTGGGAATATGCATTGGTACATTGATGGTCTTTCTACAGGAATATTAGCCCCTCTCTTCGCTAGAACATGCAGAGTGAACTGCCATTAGCTGGCATATTTAAATCACAGCGGTAGCGTTCATTTAATGACTTAAAATTAGGAAGGCGAACAATCAAGATCTGGCAGTGACTCAGTGACACTTATTGTGTGTCTTCTAGCGAGCGTCATGGTCCAGCCGCAGCGACTATGAGTGCACGGGCAGCGTACACACTGGTCCAGGACTCGAGGTATGGCTGCGCTGGAGTCTGCAGTGCACCCTGCAGGCTCGCAGCTGCGGACTCGGGCGCCACCACTCCAGCCATGGGCCGGGTCCGATTATTATAACGCCGCTCAGCACAACGTGGGGCGAGCAGCGGCAGGCAGCTCTGCCGAACGTACTGTGTGCAGTGCCGAGCCCGCCCGTGCTGTGCACGGGCCACCTATGTGTGTGACACATGAGGGTCTCTGTCCTGACTGTGGCGGCAGTAGCCATTGGGCAAGACTGGCTTGTGACGTCAGTGAATCTATGCTGCGGTGTTGGATGATTGTCAACGTTACATTGTAGCCGCAGAGAGCGATCAGAGCCAATCCACTCCACAAGCCTGCCACAAGCAGCGCGGATGGGACCACGCACTGCCAGCTTAGTTTGCTCAGTCACAGTGGTGCTAGAGTGCTCTGGCTTGACAACTGAGGAGGCGCTATAAATGCGTGATTTCGCATTTCAGTGCGGTGATGGGGACCACCACACTGAAATGTTAGTTTAACTCCAGGCGTGTGGTACTTGGCAGGGCTGAGAATAGACCAGCATCAAAGGCCAAGGGAGCAGAGAGCTAGCTACAGATACAGCTCCATGAGGGGGACGGACAAGCTGAGCAGTGGTAGAATAGACCTGGATCAGCGGCCAAGGGCACATGAGGGGGGCGTACAAGCTGAGCAGTGGAAGAATAGACCAGGATCAGCAGTCAAGGGAGCAAATACCTAGAAACAGGTCCATGAGGGGGACAGACAAGCTGAGAAGTGGGAGAATAGACCAGGATCAGTGGCCAAGGGAGCAAATACCTAGAGATGGGTCCATGAGGGGGACGGACAAGCTGAGCAGTGGGAGAATAGACCAGGATCAGCGGCCAAGGGAGCAAATACCTATAGACTGGTCCATGAGGGGGACGGACAAGCTGAGCAGTGGGAAAATAGACCAGGATCAGCGGCGAAGGATACATGGGGGGCGTACGAGCTGAGCAGCGGGAGAATAGACCGGGATCAGCGGCCAAGGGAGCAAAGACCTAGAGACCGCTCCATGAGGGGGACGGACGAGCTGAGCAGCGATAGGATAGACAAGCATCAGAGGTCAAGGGTCCATGAGGGGAACGGACAAGCTGAGCAGTGGGAGAATAGACCAGGATCACCGGCTAAGGGTACATGAGGGGGGTGTACGAGCTGAGCAGCGGGAGAATAGACCGGGATCAGCGGCCAAGGGAGCAAAGACCTAGAGACCGCTCCATGAGGGGGACGGACGAGCTGATCAGTGGGAGAATAGACCAGGATCAGCGGCCAAGGGAGCAAAGACCTAGAGACCGCTCCATGAGGGGGACGGACGAGCTGAGCAGCGGGAGACTAGACCCGGATCAGCAGCCAAGGGGGCAAAGACCTAGAGACCGCTCCATGAGGGGGACGGACGAGCTGAGCAGTGGGAGAATAGACCAGGATCCGTGGCCAAGGGTACATGAGGGGGGCGTACGAGCTGAGCAGCGGGAGAATGGACCAGGATCAGCGGTCAAGGGAGCAAATACCTATAGACAGCTCCATGAGGGGGACGGAGAGGCTGAGCAGTGGGAGAATAGACCAGGATCAGCGGCCAAGGGTTCATGAGGGGGGGGACAAGCTGAGCAGCGGGAGAATAGACCAGGATCAGCGGCCAAGGGTGCAAAGACCTAGAGACAGCTCCATGAAGGGGACGGACGAGCTGAGCAGCGGGAGAATAGACCAGGATCAGCGGCCAAGGGTACTTGAGGGGGGCGTATGAGCTGAGCAGCGGGAGAATAGACCAGGATCAGCAGCCAAGGGAGCAAATACCAATAGAGAGCTCCATGAGGGGGACGGACGAGCTGAGCAGCGACAGGATAGACCAGCATCAGAGGTAAAGGGTCCATGAGGGGAACGGACCAGCTGAGCAGTGGGAGAATAGACCAGGATCACCGGCTAAGGGTACATGAGGGGGGTGTACGAGCGGAGCAGCGGGAGAATAAACCGGGATCAGCGGCCAAGGGAGCAAAGACCTAGAGACCGCTCCATGAGGGGGACGGACGAGCTGATCAGTGGGAGAATAGACAGGATCAGCGGCCAAGGGAGCAAAGACCTAGAGACCGCTCCATGAGGGGGACGGACGAGCTGAGCAGCGGGAGACTAGACCCGGATCAGCAGCCAAGGGGGCAAAGAACTAGATACAGCTCCATGAGGGGGACGGACGAGCTGAGCAGTGGGAGAATAGACCAGGATTCGTGGCCAAGGGTACATGAGGGGGACGTACGAGCTGAGCAGCGGGAGAATAGACCAGGATCAGCGGTCAAGGGAGCAAATACCTAGAAACAGGTCCATGAGGGGGACAGACAAGCTGAGCAGCGGGAGAATAGACCAGGATCAGCGGTCAAGGGAGCAAATTCCTATAGACAGCTCCATGAGGGGGACGGAGAGGCTGAGCAGTGGGAGAATAGACCAGGATCAGCGGCCAAGGGTTCACGGGGGGGGGCCGAGCTGAGCAGCGGGAGAATAGACCAGGATCAGCGGCCAAGGGTGCAAAGACCTAGAGACAGCTCCATGAAGGGGACGGACGAGCTGAGCAGCGGGAGAATAGACCAGGATCAGCGGCCAAGGGTACTTGAGGGGGGCGTATGAGCTGAGCAGCGGGAGAATAGACCAGGATCAGCGGCCAAGGGTACATGAGGGGGGCGTACGAGCTGAGCAGCGGGAGAATAGACCAGGATCAGAGGCCAAGGGAGCAAAGACCTAGAGATAGGTCCATGAGGGGGACGGACAAGCTGAGCAGTGGGAGAATAGACCAGGATCAGCGGCCAAGGGTACATGAGGGGGGCGTACGAGCTGAGCAGCGGGAGAATAGACCAGGATTAGCGGTCAAGGGAGCAAATACCTAGAAACCGGTCCATGAGGGGGACAGACAAGCTGAGCAGTGGGAGAACAGACCAGGATCAGCGGCCAAGGGTTCATGGGGGGGGGGGAGGGGTATGAGCTGAGCAGCGGGAGAATAGACCGGGATCTGAAAGAGACACGTTAGTGACAGATTCCTTACCTTAGAATATCCCCAGGCGTCAGGCTGGATCCGGAAAGTTTTGCGTAGCAGTACCCTTGCGTGTCGGTAGGCGGCGTCGTGCGGCTCCGCGTCCGTCGTCGGCGTCGGGATCGCCGGGATGACGTCGCGGGCAGTACTTAGACGCCGCCCCTGCCCGCTGACGTCAGTTCTTCTTTTTCCGCGCCAGTAAGCGCAGATCCGGGAAGAGCAGTGCCCTAGTCATTTTTTAACTAAGTGTTCGAGGCATGTGAGCTGCAGAGCTCACACTTTGCATTAGATCGCCATCTGGTGTTGGGCTCGGATGCTTGCACTTTGTTGTTGTCTTCGAAGAAGTCTTTTGTAGTCATGTGATAGGTGACTCCTCCTTTGGACAATAGTGCGAATGGGCATCGACTCCATCCTCAGATTGTTTTTTTCCGCCATTGGGTTCGGATGCAACTTTCGACGCTCCGGTTCGAAACTTTACTTCAACCGTTTTTTCATCATCAAAACGTCTATCGACATCGAAATCTCGACGCGCCTCTTCTTCGATTCCCTATCCAGCCGTCGACGCGGGCCGTTGGGCCCATCGACGCCATGAGGCCTACAGCTAATGGAAAGGACGCCCTTCCGGAAATGCCCCCAGTGTGGAGCAAAGTTCCCCCACAGTGACCATCACAAGGTCTGTAATCTGTGCCTCTCGCCCGACCACTACGAGGCTACCTGCCCAGCTTGCGCCTCCTTCCGCTCGAAGAAAACCATTCGGGATCGTCGAGCTCGAAGACACGTCATGGCGCAAAGGTCCGCTCCAGAACCTGTCGACATCTTCAACGAGGGCCCCGATGTCCCGGAGGAAGATTCCGAAGAACTACTGATTGTGTCGGAGGCAGAGGACTCAGACGGTTCCATCACTCCTGGGCAACGAGTGAGTACTACTGCCCCTGCCCCAACCCCCCCACCAAAACAGAAGGCACCGGTCAAGACTTTGCCTGCTGGCCCCAGTCGCGACCGAAAACATGCTTCGGACGCCCCGCCTTCCGGCTCGGCACCGAACAAAAGACTCAAGCCTTCCAGTTCCTCGGCACCGACAGAGCCGCATGTTTTAGTTCCACCGGCACCTTCGGCGCCGAAGCCAAAGGAACACTCTGCTCCGAAATCCACCTCCGTTCCAAAACCCGCCTCCAAGCATGGGGATAAGTCGGCGTCGAAACCAAGACTCCACGACACAGCCCCTAAGCCGAAGCTTTCGGAGCCGATTTCCAAAACTAAACACTCTTCCACGCCTTCTAAGGCCAAAGAGCACACAAAACAGCCATCACCTCGATCGGAACCGAAAAAGTCAGCACCGAAGGCAAATCTCCCGGAGGAGGAGCTTTTTCGTCCGGATCCTGTCGATCCTAAACAAGCTAAACTCCACATCTGAAAGAGACACGTTAGTGACAGATTCCTTACCTTAGAATATCCCCAGGCGTCAGGCTGGATCCGGAAAGTTTTTTGCGTAGCAGTACCCTTGCGCGTCGGTAGGCGGCGTCGTGCGGCTCCGCGTCCGTCGTCGGCATCGTAATCGCCGGGATGACGTCGCGGGCAGTACTTAGGCGCCGCCCCTGCGCGCTGACGTCAGTTCTTCTTTTTCCGCGCCAGTAAGCGCAGATCCGGGAAGAGCAGTGCCCTAGTCACTTTTTGACTATCTTTTTTGTGAAATTTTTCACTGTTCTCTTCAACGAGTCTTCATGACTCCTAAGGTGTCGTAGGGATGCCCGGCTTTAAGCCCTGCGAGGAATGTGGTCGTATGATGTCCATCACGGACCCCCACCTCGAGTGTCTCTTCTGTCTCGGCCGAGGCCACGACACGAAGTCGTGCCCTGACTGCCGGAAACTTCATCCGAAGGCTTTGCGAGAGCGGTCTCGAAAGCTCCTTGAAGTCCGGCAGTCGGCTCCGCGCCGCAGCAAGCCCCGGTCCCGGGAGAGGTCGAGGGGCCGGACGCGGAGTCCCCGCCGTTCGTCGGAATCCAAGTCTTCGCGCTCCTCCGGTAAGTCGAAGCACAAGAAGTCTAAGCGGCGTCATCGCTCTAAGACTTCGCCTCGCCGGTCGCGCGACTCGGCTGAGGTCCCTGTCGGCACCGTCCCCGCGGCCCCGGACGTGCCTGTCGAGTTGCCCCCGCATTACCCGTCCTACCCGGGTTCGGGGGCGACTCCGGCCGAACTACAGAAATTCCTGTCGGCCATGGCCCGCCTCTTCGGGCCTCAAGGTCCCTCCGGTGCGCCTTCGGGCCCCGCGGGCCCTGATGGGGTTGCTCCGGCGTCGCCGTCGACTCCGGTCCCGGCGTCGCCTGTCCCACCAGCCTTCGTCCCGGCCTCGGCTCCGGCCCCGGCCTCGACCCCGGTTCCGGTGGTGCCGCAACCCCCATCGACGCCGGTTGACCTAACCACGCCTCCGCCGATGTCCCCGGTGCCGTTTCCGACGCCGTCCGGGGCTCCGGGCGGCGTCGTTCCCGGTTCTCCCCGGGTCCGGACATGGAGCCGGACCGGCGTCGCCCGGCGCCGGTTCCGGCGCCGATGAGGCCTTGGGTCCCTTATGTCCCTCCTCCTCCATCTTTTCAACCTGAGGAGGACCAGGAGAGCTGGGAGGGGTCTGACGACCCTCTCACACAACAGTGCGAGTTTGACCCGGACTGGGTTGAGGAACTTGGGGATGCCAGTGGGCTGGATACCTCCCCCGACTCTGGCATGCTGTCTCCTCCCGTGGCAACGGAGGAGGGGGCTAATTTTGCAACGGTGTTGCGTAGAGCTGCTGGAGCCTTAAATCTCCAGTTGCCTACAGTGGCCGTCAGGACTAACCTCCTGACTGAAGTGCTTCAGCCGGCGGCCTCCTCTTCGGAGCCTGTGCTGCCGTTCAACGATGCACTCACTGACGTTCTTTTGGGTGCCTGGTCCAAACCCACCACAGGGGCTCCTGTGGATAGGAACGTGGCCCGACGCCATCGCCCGGCTCCGGGCGACCCCCTGTTTCTCTCCCAACACCCCACCCCTGAGAGCTTGGTTGTCCAAGCCTCTGCCTCCCAAACAGCCTTCCCTACCGCCCCTCCGGATAGGGAATCCAAGCGCCTGGATCACTTTGGGAAGAAGGCTTTCTCTTCCTCCAGTGCTGGCTTGCGGTCTGTTAATACCGCTTGCCTCTTGGGCCGATACACCCACTCCCTGTGGGATTCGGTGGCTGATGTTTTGCCGCAGTGTTCTGAGGAGGTCCAGACACTGCTTACCCGCGCTATTGCGGAAGGGCGTGATGCGGCTAAATATACCATCCGCTGTGGCCTTGATACCGCCGACTCGCTGGGCAGATCGCTTGCAACGACGGTGGCGCTGCGTCGCCACGCCTGGCTGAGAACCACTGGTTTTTCAGGGGATGTCCAGAATACTCTCATGGACATGCCCTTTGATGGAGTCGGTCTTTTTGGTTCGAAGGCAGACCATGCGCTGGAGCGTTTCAAGGACTCACGGGCTACTGCTAAGTCCCTGGGCCTTGCTGTTGTGCGCCCTCCGCAAACGTCTGCTTTTCGCCCCTTTCGTGGCCACGGAAGGGGCGCCCAGTCACGTCCACAGCCCGGCCAACGGCCCACGCAGCAAGCGCCTTCGCGTGGCCGAGGACGTGGATACCGCCGTGGCGGTTCGGGCAACCAGCGTGCGGGTCAGGCCACCACCTCCAACCCGTCCGCGGCCTCCAAGCCCTCCTAGTCCCTCCTTTCAGGTGCACAGCACGCCAGTCGAGGGCAGGGTCCGCCATCACCTTCACCACTGGCGTCCCATCACCTCGGACAAGTGGGTCTTGGACATTGTCCGAAGGGGCTACTCCCTCCCCTTCGAGACCACCCCCCAGCCATGCCACCTCAATTCCACCGCATGTCAGGGGATCACTTGGTGCTTCTACAGAAGGAAGTCACGGCCCTCTTGGCCAAGAGGGCCATCGAGCATGTTCCAACCCCAGAAGTAGGGCGTGGTTGCTACTCCCACTACTTACTGGTGCCCAAAAAGGACAAGGAGGACATGCGTCCTATCTTGGACCTCCGGAACGTCAATCGCTTCCTCCGGAAGGAGAAGTTCAAGATGCTCACCCTAGCTCAGGTCTTGACTGCCCTCGACCCCGGAGACTGGTTGGTAGCGTTGGACTTGCAGGACGCCTATTTCCACATCCCCGTCCTGCCGGCCCACCGGCGTTACCTTCGGTTCACGGTAGGCCTCGAGCATTTTCAGTTCACCGTGCTCCCCTTTGGCCTTACCAGTGCCCCTCGGGTGTTCACGAAAGTGATGGCGGTGGTCGCAGCTCATCTCCGCCGGGCAGGGGTTTCAGTCTTCCCCTACCTCGACGACTGGCTGCTGAAGGCGGGCTCGTCCCAGGCAGTTGTCTCCCACCTCCAGACTACGGCCGAACTCCTGCACTCGCTGGGGTTCTCCATCAATGTGCCAAAGTCGCATCTGATTCCTTCTCCACAGCTCCTTTTCATCGGAGCAGTTCTGGACACGACGCAGTTTCGGGCCTATCCTCCCGAACGGCGAGTCCGGGATATTCAGGCTATGATTCCGATCTTTCAGCCCTTATCCTGGGTTTCGGTACGGATGACCCTGAGGCTGCTGGGCCTCATGGCCTCCTGCATCCTGCTGGTCACTCATGCCAGATGGCATATGCGGGCTCTGCAGTGGGACCTGAAGTTCCAGTGGGCGCAGCACCAGGGCGACCTGTCCGATCACGTCCAGATCTCGGAGGGGACTGCAAAACAGTTGCAGTGGTGGCTCTTGAACCGGCAATGGGTCATGGGCAGATCCCTCTCCCTTCCCCAGCCAGAGCACACAGTTGTGACGGACGCGTCCCTTCTGGGATGGGGCGGTCACATGGGAGAGGCGGAGATCAGAGGCCTCTGGTCTCCGGCGGAGTCCCGGCTCCATATCAACCTTCTGGAGCTCCGGGCGATCCGACTTGCACTCAAGGCATTCCTTCCCTCTGTCAAAGGGAAGGTAGTGCAGGTGTTCACAGACAACACCACCGCCATGTGGTACTGCAACAAACAAGGCGGGGTGGGGTCGTGGACCCTTTGTCAGGAGGCTCTGCGCCTCTGGACATGGCTGGAACATCAGGGCATGTTCCTGGTGGTTCAACACCTGGCAGGTTCCCTGAACGCCAGGGCGGACGAACTCAGCCGCAGGTGCATGATGGATCACGAATGGCGTCTTCACTCGGAAGTGGCGCAAGGACTCTTTCTACAGTGGGGAGAGCCTTGGTTAGATCTATTCGCCACCGAAGAGAACGCGCAATGTCATCAGTTCTGCGCGTTGGAATTTCCAAGGCGGCACTCGCTCGGCGACGCTTTCGTCACGAGTGGAGTTGCGGTCTATTGTACGCCTTTCCGCCTATACCACTTCTACCCCGAGTGTTGAAGAAGATTCGGCACGACCGGGCCCAAGTCATTCTTGTGGCTCCGGACTGGGCTCGAAGAGTTTGGTATCCCGAGCTACTCAATATGAGCGTAGATCCCCCGATCCGTCTGCCTCTTCGGGAGGATCTTCTGTCGCAGCAGCAGGGGACGGTCCTCCACCCGAACCTGTCCAGTCTACACCTGCTTGCGTGGAGATTGAGCGGCGGCAGTTGATTCCTTTCGACTTGCCTCCCGAAGTTTGTGATGTGATTCTGGCATCCAGGCGTCCCTCCACTAAGGTGGTATACGCCTGCAGGTGGAACAAATTTGTGGCATGGTGCACAGCAAAGGCTGTGAATCCCCTTTCTGCCCCTCTTTCTGAGGTCCTTCTGTTCCTTCTCTCTTTGGCCCAACAGGGTTCTGCCCTGGGTACCATCAAGGGTTATCTTTGTGCTATCTCGGCCTTCCTCAGGCTCCCTGATCAGCCCTCCCTTTTCAAGTCCCCTGTTGTTAACAGGTTCTTAAAAGGCATTACTCACCTCTTCCCTCCTGTTCCGTTTGTGATGCCTCAGTGGGACTTGAACTTGGTTCTTACTTTTTTAATGTGCGCTCCCTTTGAGCCTCTACATAACTGTCCTCTTCGTCTTCTGACTCTGAAGACAGCCTTTCTGGTGGCCATCACCTCCGCTCGGCGGGTGAGTGAGCTCCAGGCTCTATCTTGCAAACCTCCCTTTCTGTCTGTTCATCCAGACAAGGTTGTTCTTCGGACGCGTCCGTCCTTCTTGCCAAAGGTGGTTACTGCTTTCCACATTGGGCAGACCATCACTTTGCCCACCTTCTTTCCGCCTCCGCATCCTTCCAGAGAGGAAGAGAGGCTCCACCGTCTGGACCCAAAACGTGCGCTCTCTTTCTATATTGACCGCACAAAACACTTCCGGGTGGATGACCAGCTCTTTGTTGGCTACGTGGGCGCCAAAAAGGTCGGGCGGTGCACAAGAGGACCATCTCCCGCTGGGTTACTTTGTGCATCAAGACCTGCTATTCTTTGGCTAAGAAGGAGCCTCCTGTTGGGCTGCGTGCCCATTCCACCAGGGCAACGGCTGCTACCACGGCCTTGGGCCGCGGTGTTCCGCTGCCGGTTATCTGTCAGGCAGCTACGTGGGCCTCGCTGCACACGTTTACAAAGCATTACTGCCTTGACAGTCAGGTCCGGAGGGACGGCTTCTTTGGCCGTTCTGTCCTCCAGGACTTCCTTGTCTGATCTTTGTTCGCAGACCCACCACCGGGGTTGGTATTGCTGGGGTATCTATTCCAAGGTAAGGAATCTGTCACTAACGTGTCTCTTTCAGATGCACAAGTTACTAACTTGTGTAACGATATATCTGTAAGAGACAGTAGTTAGTGACAGATTCCTACCGCCCCACCCATCCTCCCCGTTCTGCGAACTGATTTCTAGGGTTAAGGACATCCCTTTCAGGGCCCTAGTATTTTTCAGACACCTATGTCAGCTTCTTGCATGGCTCTGCGTTCCTGGCGCGGAAAGTCGTGTACAGAACTGACGTCAGCGCGCAGGGGCGGCGCCTAAGTACTGCCCGCGACGTCATCCCGGCGATCACGACGCCGACGACGGACGCGGAGCCGCACGACGCCGCCTACCGACGCGCGAAGGGTACTGCTACGCAAAAAACTTTCCGGATCCAGCCTGACGCCTGGGGATATTCTAAGGTAAGGAATCTGTCACTAACTACTGTCTCTTACAGATATATTGTTACACAAGTTAGTAACTTGTGCATTAACCCCAAAACTGGACATATCACTACTGTGCCACGCCACAAGCCCGTCCCTGTAGAAAAGGACTGTGCTACTTCACCTATGCCTCCTTCTCCTCCTCTCCTTCCCCCTAACACCCCTCCTCTCTACATCCCTGTTACACCGCCTCAGCCTGTAACATCTCCACCACATCACTATCAGGACGACATTGGGGACGGTGGTGACCCTGATGACGCATTCACTGACCCAGATGACCCACCACAGGACGATTGGGGCTACAACCATCCCATAGATCTTCCACACCTCCCCAGCCCTCCACCATATCCAACAAAACCATCTCCCCCAGATGATAACATTGGTTTTGGGCAACTCATTCACAGGGCTGCTGTTTTTCATGGGGTACATATACACACCAACCCACCAGAGGAAGATTTCCTCTTAGATACCTTCGAACAGTCTCAAAGAACTGTACAGACGTTGCCCATGATTAAAGGAGTCATCAAGCATGCTCCTGAAATATTTAAAGATCCTGTACGGGCCAGAATTCTTAACCCTAGGATCGACAAAATATATAGACCTGCCCCTGATGACCCTGCCTACATCAAAGGCCAACTCCCTCTTGACTCCTTAGTCGTATCCAATGCTCGTAAACGGGCTAATTCTCAGACTTCAGGGGACGCTCCGCCCCCTGATAAGGAGTCAAAATTGCTGGATGCATCTGGCAAACGAGTGGCTGCGCAGGCCACCAATCACTGGCGCATAGCCAACACCCAGGCACTGCTGGCCAGAACAATAGGGCTCACTATGACCAGCAAGAAACCCTATTGCAACATCTACCTGACCAGTATAAGACGCAGGCAAATGATCTCATTCAGGAGGGCAAACTCATCTCCAATGCGTCCATTAAATGTGCCCTTGATGCAGCCCACACCGCCGCTAGGTCTGTCGACACCAGCGTACTCATTAGAAGGCATGCATGGTTACGCATTTCAGGCTTCAAACCAGAGGTTCAGACCACCATTTTAAACCAGCCGTTTAATCAGAACCAACTCTTTGGTCCGGCTGTAGACACAGCACTTGAGAAAATGAAGGACACTGACACTGCCAAATCAATGGGAGCATTGCAGTCTCCACAACAACGTGGCTCCTTTCGTCGCTCCTTCTACAGAGGAGCCTCTAGAAACACCAACGCAGACAGTTCCTCTTCTTACAGAAATACCACCCAAACATCCCCCAATAGGGGATACTTTAGAGGTGGTTACCGAGGCAACAACAGTAAGGGGAGAGGCCGAGGTAGTACAAACACCCGTACCTCTCCCACTCCTAAACAGTGCCTTCCCTCCACTTCCCCCCCGACCATTCCCCTCCTGTCGGGGGACGACTAGCACAGTTCCTACCTGTCTGGAACTCCATTACAACCGACAGGTGGGTGAGACAAATTATCCAACATGGTTACTGCCTAGAACTTACAGCTGTCCCCCCAAACATACCACCCAAGCAGCGTCCAATGTCCGCAGACCATCTCATACTTTTAAAGCAAGAAGTTCTTTCCCTGCTTCAAAAGCACGCCATAGAGCCAGTCCCTCTACTACATCAGGGCACAGGGGTTTACTCCCTGTACTTCCTAAACCCCAAAAAGGATGGGACTCTAAGGCCTATTCTAGACCTCAGACCCCTCAATCAGTATATACATTCGGATCATTTTCACATGATCACTCTCCAACAAGTGCTTCCCTTCCTACAACAACAAGACTTCCTTGCCACACTAGACCTCAAGGACGCCTACTTCCACATGCCCATACATCCTGCTCACAGGAAGTATCTAAGGTTCGTACTCGGACAGCACTACCAGTTCAAAGTACTTCCATTCGGAGTCACCACTGCTCCAAGAGTGTTTACCAAATGCCTTGCAGTAGTAGCAGCACACCTACGAAGACAGCAAATACATGTCTTCCCATACCTGGACGACTGGCTCATCAAAGCCAGATCATTCAACCAGTGTGTCCAACACACTCATCAGACTATACAAACACTACACAACTTGGGGTTCACAATCAACTACACCAAGTCGCACCTCCAACCCTCCCATATACATCAATATCTAGGAGCCACAATAAACACTTCCACAGCTCTAGCTTATCCCAGCCCAGCCAGGATAGCCAGTATACAAACCCTCATCACCAGGTTTCAAATATAACACTCTCTCCCAGCCAGAGTGTTCATGCAACTAATCGGCATGATGGCATCTTGCATTTTCATCGTCCCTCATGCAAAACTTCAAATGCGTCCCCTACAGGAGTGTCTAGCGCACCAATGGAACCAGGCTCACGGACAACTTACAGATCTGGTGTTGGTGGACAGCCGCACACATCGCTCTCTGCAGTGGTGGAACACAAAAAATGTGTCCATAGGGCGGCCGTTCCTAGAGCCTGTTCCACAAATAATACTGACAACAGACGCATCACTCACAGGATGGGGAGCACACCTGTTAGATCATACAACACAAGGCAAGTGGACCACTCAACAAAAGCTGCTCCACATCAATCATCTAGAGTTACTAGCTATATTCCTAGCTCTCAAATCCTTTCAGCTCCACGTACAAAACAAGGCTGTCCTGATCCGAACAGACAACATCACAGCCATGTACTACATACAAAAACAGGGGGGGGACACACTCTCCACAACTGTCCCAACTGGCACAGAACATTTGGAGGTGGGCCATTCCACAAAACATATACCTTCTAGCCGAACACCTACCAGGAGTTCACAATCAGATTGCCGATCTGTTAAGTCGACAGACACAGCAGATTCACGAATGGGAACTACATCCACAAGTTCTTCTACCTTTTTTCCAGATGTGGGGCCAGCCAAACATAGATCTGTTCGCCACACACCAAAACGCCCATCCTTCGCCGCCAGGTTTCCACACCCGCAGTCCAAGGGCAATGCAATATGGATGAATTGGTCCGGCAGATTTGCGTACGCTTTTCCACCACTACCACTCATTCCACTTGTGGTACGCAAGCTCCGACAACAGTCTCTAAAAATGATCCTAGTAGCTCCCACATGGGCACGCCAACCGTGGTTCACCACACTGCTGGAACTATCAGTAGTCCCATATCAAAAACTACACCTCTCCCCATCAATGCTAACGCAGAGCCATGGAGAGATAAGGCACCCAGATCCATCTCAACTGAACCTTGCGATCTGGCTCCTGAAATCCTAGAATTTGGTTATCTTAACCTACCGCCAGACTGTATGAACATTATTAAAGAGGCTAGACGCTCTACTACCAGAGCTTGCTATGCAGCAAAATGGAAAAGATTCGCTATTTACTGCACTAACAATAATATCCAGCCATTACAGGCCTCCACGCAAAACATCATTTGCTACTTACTACATTTGCAAAGATGTAATCTTGCATACTCATCCATACGTCTGCATCTAGCAGCCCTTGCTGCTTACTTACAAAACAGGCAACACTTATCACTCTTTAGAGTCCCCTCCATTAAAGCCTTTATGGAAGGCCTTAAACGGATCATACCTCCCAGATTACCACCTTCCCCAGTGTGGAATCTTAACATAGTACTTACCAGGCTCATGGGACTACCATTTGAACCCCTGCATAAATGTGAACTTCAATTCCTTACATGGAAAGTCGCGTTCCTAATTGCAATCACCTCTCTCAGGAGAGTCAGTGAGATCCAGGCTTTAACTATACAAGAGCCCTTCTTACAAATACATCATAACAAAATAGTTCTCAGGACAAACCCGAAATTCCTTCCTAAAGTCATTTCGCCTTTCCACCTTAACCAATCTGTAGAACTACCCGTGTTTTTCCAAAACCCAGACTCTGTAGCAGAAAGAGCTCTCCACACCCTCAATGTCAAAAGAGCCCTAATGTATTACATTGACAGAACCAAGTCATTTCGCAAAACCAAACAATTGTTTGTAGCTTTCTCTCCACCACATAAGGGTAATCCCATCTCAAAAGCTGGGATTGCAAGGTGGATCGTTAAATGTATTCAAATATGCTACCAAAAAGCCAAACGCACATTATCAATTCCCCCTAGAGCGCACTCAACACGCAAACTAGGGGCTTCCATGGCATTCTTAAGGAACATTCCCCTAGAAGACATATGTAAGGCAGCCACATGGTCTACAACACACACCTTCAGTAAACACTATTGTGTTGATGTGCAAGCCAAGCAACAAGCTGCTGTGGGCCAAGCTGTCCTTAGAACACTTTTTCAAACTACTGCAACACGTACAGGTGACCACCGCTAGGGGAGATACTGCTGTACAGTCTATGCAAAGTGTGAGCTCTGCAGCTCACATGCCTCGAACGGAAAATGCTACTTACCAGTATGCATCTGTTCTTGGCATGTAGAGCTGCAGATCCTCACGCCCACCCACCTCCCCGGGACCTGTATGTGTTCCAGTCCTATCTTATTTAGATATACACACATGGACATCCTTTTCCTTTTCTACTAACTCCATCACTCCCCATTATGGCGAAAAACAATCTGAGGATGGAGTCGATGCCCATGCGCACTATTGTCCAGAGGAGGAGTCACCTATCACATGACTACAAAAGACTTCTTCGAAGACAACAACAAAGTGCAAGCATCCGAGCCCAACACCAGATGGCGATCTAATGCAAAGTGTGAGGATCTGCAACTCTACATGCCAAGAACAGATGCATACTGGTAAGTAGCATTTTCCTTTTTGGTGATTTTTCACTGTTTTTTCTCACCGAGTCTCTCGACTCCGAAGGTGTCGGTAGGGATGCCCGGCTTCAAGCCATGCGACGCCTGTGGTCGGATGATGTCGATCAGACTCGCATCAGGAATGTCTCTACTGCCTCGGCCGCGACCACGACACGAAGTCGTGCCCCGACTGCCGGGCCTTGCATCCGAAGGCTTTGCGAGAGCGGTCTCGAAAGCTCCTCGAGGTCCGGCAGTCGGCTCCGCGCCACACCAAGCCCCAGTCACGTGAGAGGTCGAGGGGCCGGTCGTGGAGTCCTCATCGGTCGTCGGGGTCCAAGTCTTCGCACTCCTCCGGTAAGTCGAAGCATAAGAAGTCGAAGAAGCGTCATCGCTCGACGACTTCCCCTCGCCGGTCTCGCGACTCGGCTGAGGGTCCTGTCGGCACCGTCCCCGCGGCTCCGGGAGTGCCTGTGGGGCCGCCGCCGCATTACCCCCCTTTCCGGGTTCGGCGGCGACTCCGGCCGAGATACAGGAGTTCCTGTCGGCCATGGCCAACCTCTTCGGGCCTCAAGGTCCCACCGGTGCGCCTTCGGGCCCCGCGGGCCCTGATGGGGTTTCTCCGGCGCCGCCGGCGACTCCGGTCCCGGCGCCGCCTGTCACACCAGCCTCGGTCCCGGCTCCGGCCTCGGCCCCGGCTCCGGTGCTGCCACAACCCCGATCGACGCCGGTTGACCTGACGACACCTCCACCGGCGCCGATCTCTCCGGTGCCGTTCCCGACGCCGTCCGGGGCTCGCGATACCAAACTCTTCGAGCCCAGTCCGGAGCCACAAGAATGACTTTGGCCCGGTCGTGCCGAATCTTCTTCAACACTCTGGGTAGAAGTGGTATAGGCGGAAAGGCGTACAACAGACCGCAACTCCACTCGTGACGAAAAGCGTCGCCGAGCGAGTGCCGCCTTGGAAATTCCAACGCGCAGAACTGATGACATTGCGCGTTCTCTTCGGTGGCGAATAGATCTAACCAAGGCTCTCCCCACTGTAGAAAGAGACCTTGCGCCACTTCCGAGTGAAGACGCCATTCGTGATCCATCATGCACCTGCGGCTGAGTTCGTCCGCCCTGGCATTCAGCGAACCTGCCAGGTGTTGAACCATCAGGAACATGCCCTGATGTTCCAGCCATGTCCAGAGGCGCAGAGCCTCCTGACAAAGGGTCCACGACCCCACCCCGCCTTGTTTGTTGCAGTACCACATGGCGGTGGTGTTGCCTTCTGTCAAAGGGAAGGTAGTGCAGGTGTTCACAGACAACACCACCGCCATGTGGTACTGCAACAAACAGGGCGGGGTGGGATCGTGGACCCTATGTCAGGAGGCTCTGCGCCTCTGGACATGGCTGGAACATCAGGGCATTTTCCTGATGGTTCAACACCTGGCAGGTTCCCAGAACGCCAGGGCGGACGAACTCAGCCGCAGGTGCATGATGGATCACGAATGGCGTCTTCACTCGGAGGTGGCGCACGGTCTCTTTCAGCAGTGGGGAGAGCCTTGGTTAGATCTGTTCGCCACCGAAGAGAACGCGCAATGTCAGCAGTTCTGTGCGTTGGAATTTCCAAGGCGGCACTCGCTCGGCTACCCTTTTCGTCGCGAGTGGAGTTGCGGTCTATTGTACGCCTTTCCGCCTATACCACTTCTACCCAGAGTGTTGAAGAAAATTCGGTGCGACCGGGCCCAAGTCATCCTTGTGGCTCCGGACTGGGCTCGAAGAGTTTGGTATCCTGAGCTACTCAGTATGAGCGTCGATCCCCCGATCCGTCTGCCTCTTCGGGAGGATCTTCTGTCACAGCAGCAGGGGACGGTCCTCCACCCGAACCTGTCCAGTCTACACCTGCTTGCGTGGAGATTGAGCGGCGGCAGTTGATTCCTTTCGACTTGCCTCCCGAAGTTTGTGATGTGATTCTGGCAGCCAGGCGTCCCTCCACTAAGTGGTATACGCCTGCAGGTGGAACAAGTTTGTGGCATGGTGCACAGCAAAGGCTGTGAATCCACTCTCTGCTCCTCCTTCTGAGGTTCTTTTGTTCCTTCTTTCTCTGGCCCAACAAGGTTCTGCCCTGGGTACCATCAAGGGCTATCTTTGTGCAATCTCGGCCTTTCTCAGGCTTCCTGATCAGCCCTCTCTTTTTAAGTCCCCTGTTGTTAACAGGTTTCTTAAAGGCATTACACACCTCTTTCCTCCTGTTCCGTTTATAATGCCTCAGTGGGACTTAAATTTGGTTCTTACCTTCTTAATGTGCGCTCCTTTTGAGCCTCTACATAACTGTCCTCTTCGTCTTCTGACTCTGAAGACAGCCTTTCTGGTGGCCATCACCTCCGCTCGGCATGTGAGTGAGCTCCAGGCTCTTTCATGCAAACCCCCCTTTCTGTCTGTTCATCCAGACAAGGTTGTTCTTCGGACGCGTCCGTCGTTCTTGCCAAAGGTGGTTACTGCCTTCCACATTGGGCAGACCATCACTTTGCCCACCTTCTTTCCGCCTCCGCATCCTTCCAGAGAGGAAGAGAGGCTCCACCGTCTGGACCCAAAACGTGCTCTTGCCTTTTACATCAACCGCACACAACACTTCCGGGTGGATGACAAGCTCTTTGTTGGCTACGTGGGCGCCAAAAAAGGTAGGGCGGTACACAAGAGGACCATCTCCCGCTGGGTCATCTTGTGTATCAAAGCCTGCTATTCTTTGGCTAAGAAGGAGCCTCCTGTTGGGCTGCGTGCCCATTCCACCAGGGCAACGGCTGCTACCACGGCCTTAGGCTGCGGTGTTCCGCTGCAGGATATCTGTCAGGCAGCTACGTGGGCCTCGCTGCACACGTTTGCCAAACATTACTGCCTTGACAGCCAGGTCCGGAGGGACGGCTTCTTTGGCCGTTCTGTCCTCCGGGACTTCCTTGTCTGAATCGGTTCGCAGACCCACCACCGGGGTTGGTATTGCTGGGGTATCTATTCTAAGGTAAGGAATCTGTCACTAACGTGTCTCTTTCAGATGCACAAGTTACTAACTTGTGTAACGATATATCTGTAAGAGACAGTAGTTAGTGACAGATTCCTACCGCCCGCCCATCCTCCCCGTTCTGCGAACTGATTTCTAGGGTTAAGGACATCCCTTTCAGGGCCCTAGTATTTTTCAGACACCTATGTCAGCTTCTTGCATGGCTCTGCGTTCCTGGCGCGGAAAGTCGTGTACAGAACTGACGTCAGCGCGCAGGGGCGGCGTCTAAGTACTGCCCGCGACGTCATCCCGGCGATCCCGACGCCGATGACGGACGCGGAGCCGCACAACGCAGCCTACCGACGCGCAAGGGTACTGCTACGCAAAACTTTCCGGATCCAGCCTGACGCCTGGGGATATTCTAAGGTAAGGAATCTGTCACTAACTACTGTCTCTTACAGATATATCGTTACACAAGTTAGTAACTTGTGCATCAGCGGCCAAGGGTGCAAAGACCTAGAGACAGCTCCATGAGGGGGACGGACGAGCTGAGCAGCGGGAGAATAGACCAGGATCAACGGCCAAGGGTACTTGAGGGGGGCGTACGAGCAGAGCAGCGGGAGAATAGACCAGGATCAGCGGCCAAGGGAGCAAATACCTAGAGACAGGTCCATGAGGGGGACAGACAGGGTGAGCAGTGGGAGAATAGACCAGGATCTGCGGCCAAGGGTACATGAAGGGGGCGTACGAGCTGAGCAGCGGGAGAATAGACCAGGATCAGCGGTCAAGGGAGCAAGTACCTAGAGACAGGTCCATGAGGGGGATGGATGAGCTGAGCAGCGGGAGAATAGACCAGGATCAGTGGCCAAGGGAGCAAATACCTAGAGACCGGTCCATGAGGGGGACGGACGAGCTGAGCAGCGGGAGAATAGACAAGGATCAGCGGTCAAGGGAGCAAATACCTATAGACAGCTCCATGAGGGGGACGGAGAGGCTGAGCAGTGGGAGAATAGACCAGGATCAGCGGCCAAGGGTTCATGGGGGGGGGGCGGAGGGGGCGACCTGAGCAGCGGGAGAATAGACCAGGATCAGTGGCCACGGGTGCAAAGACCTAGAGACAGCTCTATGAAGGGGACGGACGAGCTGAGCAGCAAGAGAATAGACCAGGATCAGCGGCCAAGGGTACTTGAGGGGGGCGTACGAGCTGAGCAGCGGGAGAATAGACCAGGATCAGCGGCCAAGGGTACATGAGGGGGCGTACAAGCTGAGCAGCGGGAGAATAGACCAGGATTAGCGGTCAAGGGAGCAAGTACCTAGAGACAGGTCCATGAGGGGGACGGACAAGCTGAGCAGTGGGAGAATAGACCAGGATCAGTGGCCAAGGGAGCAAATACCTAGAGACCGGTCCATGAGGGGGACGGACAAGCTGAGCAGTGGGAGAATAGACCAGGATCAGTGGCCAAGGGTACATGAGGGGGGCGTACGAGCTGAGCAGCGGGAGAATAGACCAGGATCAGCGGTCAAGGGAGCAAATACCTAGAGACAGGTCCATGAGGGGGACGGATGAGGTGAGCACTGGGAGAGTAGACCAGAGACCGCTCCATGAGGGGGACGGACAGGCTGAGCAGCGGCAGGATAGACCAGCATCAGAGGTCAAGGGTCCAAGAGGGGAACAGACAAGCCGAGCAGCGTCTGAATAAACCAGCATCAGAGATCCAGGCAGCAAAGAGCTAGCGACAGGTCCATGATGGGGAGCGGACAAGCCGAGCAGTGGCAGGATAGACTAGCATCGGACGTCCAGGGAGCAAAGACCTAGAGACAGGTCCATGAAAGGGACGGACAAGCTGAGCAGCGGCAGGATAGAGCAGCATCAGAGGCCAAGGGTCCATGAGGGGAACTGACAAGCTGAGCAGCAGCAGAATAGACCAGCATCAGCGGCCAAGGTAGCAAAGAGCTAGAGACTGCTCCATGAGGGGGACGGACAAGCCGAGCAGCGGCAGGATAGACCAGCAACAGAGATCCAGGGAGCAAAGAGCCATAGACAGGTCCATGAGGGTAACGGACAAGCCGAGCAGCAGCAGGATAGACCAGCATCAGAGATCAAGGGTCCATGAGGGGAACGGACAATCCGAGCAGCGGCAGGATAGACCAGCATCAGAGGTCCAGAGAGCAAAGGGCTAGAGACAGCTCCATGAGGGGGATGGAAAAGCTGAGCAGTGGGAAAATAGACCAGGATCAGCTGCCAAGGGAGCAAAGACCTAGAGACAGGTCCATGAGGGGAGCGGACAGGCTAAGCAGCGGCAGGATAGACCAGCATCAGAGGTCAAGGGTCCATGAGGGGAACGGACAAGCCGAGCAGAGGCAGGATAGACCAGCATCAGAGGTCCAGAGAGCAAAGAGCTAGAGACTGCTCCATGAGGGGGACGGACAAGCCGAGCAGCGGCAGGATAGACCAGCAACAGAGATCCAGGGAGCAAAGAGCCATAGACAGGTCCATGAGGGTAACGGACAAGCCGAGCAGCAGCAGGATAGACCAGCATCAGAGGCCAAGAGTCCATGAGGGGAACGGACAAGCCTATCAACGGCAGGATAGACCAGCATCAGAGGTCCAGAGAGCAAAGGGCTAGAGACAGCTCCATGAGGGGGACGGACAAGCTTAGCAGGTGGGGAATAGACCAGGATCAGCGGCCAAGGGTGCAAAGACCTAGAGACAGGTCGATGAGGGGAGCGGACAGGCTGAGCTGCGGCTGGATAGACCAGCATCAGAGGTCCAGAGAGCAAAGGGCTAGAGAGATCTCCATGAGGGGGACGGACAAGCTGAGCAGTGAGAGAATAGAGCAGCATCAGAGCTCCAGTGAGCAAAGACCTAGAGACAGGTACATGAGGGGAGTGGAAAAGCTGAGCAGCGACAGGATAGACCAGCATCAGAGGTGGAGGGTCCATGAGGGGAACGGACAAGCTGAGCAGCAGCAGGATAGACCAGCACCAGAGGTCCAGAGAGCAAAGGGCTAGAGAGATCTCCAGGAGGGGGACGGACAAGTTGAGCAGTGGGAGAATAGACCAGGATCAGCGGCCAAGGGTGCAAAGACCTAGAGACAGGTCCATGAGGGGAGCGGATAGGCTGAGCAGCGGCAGGATAGACCAG
Organism: Calotriton arnoldi; assembly: GCA_963921515.1. Taxonomy (NCBI): domain Eukaryota; kingdom Metazoa; phylum Chordata; class Amphibia; order Caudata; family Salamandridae; genus Calotriton; species Calotriton arnoldi. Next base: position 989,899 of record CAWUFW010001323.1, on the reverse strand, counting down.
CATCGGAGGTCAAGGGTCCGTGAGGGGAAAGGACAAGCCGAGCAGCGGCAGGATAGACCAGCATCAGAGGTCCAGAGAGCAAAGGGCTAGAGAGATCTCCATGAGGGGGATGGACAAGCTGAGCAGTGGGAGAATAGACCAGCATCAGAGGTCAAGGGTCCATGAGGGAAACGGACAAGGCGAGCAGCATCAGGATAGACCAGCAGCAGAGGCCAAGGGTCCATGAGGTGGACGGACAAGCCGTGCAGAATAGACCAGCATCAGAGGTCCAGGGAGCAAAGACCTAGAGACGGATCCATGAGGGGATCGGACAAGCTAAGCAGCGTCAGGATAGACCAGCATCAGAGGTCAAGGGTCCATGAGGGGAACGGACAAGCCGAGCAGCGGCTGGATAGACCAGCATCAGAGGTCAAGGGTCCATGAGGGGAACGGACATGCCGAGCAGCGGCAGGATAGACCAGCATCAGAGGTCAAGGGTCCATGAGGGGAACGGACAAGCCGAGCAGCGGCTGGATAGACCAGCATCAGAGGTCAAGGGTCCATGAGGGGAACGGACAAGCCGAGCAGCGGCTGTATAGAAGGGCATCAGAGGTCCAGAGAGCAAAGGGCTAGAGACAGGTTCATGAGGGGAACGCTAGGTCTAAAAAAAAAAAAACTCCCTTTGGGTTAATTCAACATTTACATCAAACTCTCATACCACAAACAACATATAATTATCACCAGATACCAAAATTTCCAATTTATTGGCAAAATATTTATTACTTAGGTTGGTTAAAAAGGGGAACGGACAAGCCGAGCAGCAGCTGGATAGACCAGCATCAGAGGTCCAGAGAGCAAAGGGCTTGAGACAGATCCATGAGGGGGACGGACAGGCTGAGCAGCGCCAGAATAGACCCCAATTATAACCAGAAGGAAAGACATTTAGGGCCCGGATTGAGTAGAGGCAAGAATGAAGAGTACCAGAGACCCATATAGACACAGGAAAGGCCCAAGGGCCAGTCACTAGAGCACAGGGGCGAACACACCACTTAGACCAGGAATCCAAGCGGCTGGCATGAGAAGTCACCCTTCAGACCCGCCATCTTACAGTTATGTAGGAGGTGTGCTCTCGTCCCTCGTGCTGTCCGCTCACCTCTCGGGCGTCCAGTAGGCTTCGACCTTGAGGGGAGATGCGAGGAAAGGCTGCTGTTTCAGCATGCACACTCCCACGGTTAATGGCTTCACAGTGCCTGCCTTTGGAAGAAACGCTTTACATAAAGTGGGCTCGGGATTCCTCCACTCCTAGTCTAGACTCCCAAGTAAGGGCTTCGAGTTTTCAGCCGGACCACATAAACATTAAGCTTCTTGTCCTCAACAGAAAACTACATGTTTTGGGTGTCTGGAGATGCAAATTCTCATTCCATAAATTAAATTTAATAAAAAAATTTAAATGAGGAACGTTGTAAATCTGACTACTATTTGTATATAAAAAAGGTGAATTGTCATGAAATGGGAATTCTTCCAATAATGAATTTGTCGCAGCTGAGACCAGCACCTTGTTCAGGTATGTATTCAACCTTCTGCACAGGAAATGGATTCCGGCAGTGCATCGCAGCGCATCCACATTTGTGAGTCAGTCGCACACCCTAGTTTGAATTTGAATATGCATTTATAAAGCGCGACCGTCACCTCGAAAGGAGCATCCTGGCGCTAAGCGGGAGATAGTCAAGGTAGACACAAGCGGCCACTATATGAATGATGAGCAAAGTTAATCTGAGGATCCAAAGATCCAGGTCTTCAAGGCTTTTCTGGACTGGGTTTCCGTTTTGAGCAGCCTTAAGTGCGTAGGCATAAGATTCCAGGCTCTGGTGCCCAAATCTGCTACGGATTTTCCTCCTTTGGTTTTGCACCTGAAGCAGAGAGGCTTGAGCAGATTTGCAGATGAGAATCTGAGTATCCTGGCAGTAGTATAGGGGGTAAATCTGGCCGAGAGATATGTAGGTCTGAGATTCTTGGATGCTCTAAAGCTGATTAGAAGTACCTTAAAGAGGATTCTCTTGTGCAAGGGTAGCCAATGAAGGGTTTTGAGGGCTGCTGAGGCGGAAGATCTACGTGGTAGTTTTAGCACTAAACGAGCAGCAGCATGCTGTACCACTTGTAATCTCTTGAGCACCTGTTTATTAGCTCCTGTGAGTAGGCTGTTGCAGTAGTCTAGTCGTGATAGAATAAGCGCCACCGTGACTGTCTTCCTCGCGGGAAGTGGAATAAAGTCAAATCATTTTTTAAGTGTTTTGATTATGTTGAAACATGTCCCTGCCACCGTTAGGGCATGTGGTCCAAAGGAGAGTGATCTGTCGAATTTCACTGCCAGGTTTTTTGCTACTTCCACTGTTTGGGGGTGCTGGTGCGTCTCTCGGCCACCACACACTCGGCTTGAAGTGGTTGTCCTTTCCTATCAGTAGGATCTCAGTTTTGTCTGTATTACATTTCAGGTGGTTAAGCTTCATCCACTGGATGACCTCTGTTAGGCATAATTTAAAATTAAGTTCTGCCCTTGTGGAATCTTTGTCCGGGGATAAGATCAATTGCGTATCATCCGCGTATGATGTTACCTCAATATCAAAAGAGGATATCAAGGAGATGAGAGGGGCCATGTATATGTTAAATAACAGAGGGCTGAGGGGGGAGCCCTGTGGGACACCTGATGTAATGGGACGTTCAGAGGAAAGGAACATTCCTAGGGCCACTGATTGTCTACAGTTAGTGAGGAAGGATCTAATCCAGGCTAATGCTGTTTTTGAAATGCCGCTATTCTTTAACCGTTTGAGGAGGATATCGTGGGAGATGGTGTCAAATGTGGCTGCCAGATCGAGTAAAATCAGAACCGCCTTCCTGCCTTTATCTAAAGTAGATTTTAATGTCAACTTTTTCCAGTAGCGCAGATTCCGTTGAGTGTTTGGGACGGAAACCCGATTGACGGGGATGTAGGATTTTAGTGGCTTCAAGAAAGTTGGATAGTTCTCTGTTGACCAGTCTTTGTGATTTTACTCAAAGCGGGTAGTAGCGATATTGTTCGAAGGTTTGAGACAATTGATGAATCAATATTGGGTTTTTTCCAATGGTTTAACTATGGCCAGTTTCCATTCATCTGGGACTGTGCCTGTGGCTAACGAGGAGTTGACTATCTGGTTAATCACAGGATTAACGATGTCTATAATTTGGTGAAGGACCGCGGGTAGGCAAGCGTCAAGAGGGGAATCCTATTTGCAGGCAGTTATTGCTACGCGAGTTTGCTCGAGTGAAAAAGTTCCAAAGGCCTGAAATGAAGGACCAGTGTGAGCAGGGTCAGGACCTAAATCAGAGTTCTGCGTAGGGGTAGTAGTAAAATCCTTTTGTATATTATGGATTTTTTCTTCAAAGAAGACAGAGATCTGGTCACATAAGGTCTGTGATGGGGGAATTTCCCTACTCAGTGTTTTAGGGTCGGTGAAGGACTTTATAATTGAAAAAATGGTTTTCTGAACGTGGTGCGCCTCAAATTTTGTTCGAGTAGTACTCTTTTTTTTTGCTAATTTAATGTGAGTGGTATTTTTTCCTGCTTAATTTAAAGGAGTTTTGGTATGCCGAGTCATAGGCTCTTCATTTACGTTCCAGTTGTTTACACTGGAGATGTAGTTGAGCTAAGGTGGGCGTGTACCAATGGGCTTGGTGGGTTTTGGGTTTGCGCTTATTGTTGGGTTGTTCAAGTGGGGCTAGTTTGTTGCTTATTGATGTCATCCACTTATGGAAGAGTTGCGTATCTTCCAGAGTGTCTCCAGTTAGGATGGGAACGGATGCATAGGCAAGAGAAGCAGCTTTGGATTAGAAACTAGTTTAGCCCATTTGTGGGGGGTGTGGGGGGGTTTATTTGCTTAGGGGGGTTTTTAACAACTGGCATCTTAATGCTGAGAGGAATAAATTTGTGAGCTGACCATATTTGAGAAATGGGGTGTCGACCATTAGTGAGGTGGTGTTAGAGCAAACTCCATCTAGCGTATGGCCTGCCTGATGTGTAGAGGTTACAACGCTTGGTGCATTCCAAGCGATTCTGTGATTTCGAGAAAATTGTCCACTCCTGGCTCGTTCCTGCATTCTAAGTGGAGATTAAAGTCTCCTAGGAGGGTGAAATTGGCGTACCTGAGCAGAAATTGGCTTAGGGTGTCACCCAGTGATTCTAAGAACTCAGAACTGGGGCCATGCGGACGGTAGATTAGGCCTCCTGTGAAGGAGAGGGAGGCATTGAGTTTGAAGCAGAAACCTAGGCTTTCTGCTCCCTTCAAGGCGTAGAGGTCAAAATGTGTGCATTGTAAGAAGTCGCGAAAAATGATGGCCAGCCCCCCTCCTCGAGCCAAGTTTCGGTCTGTAATCAGCTTACTAATATCATGGGAATGTTTATAGAGTGAGCGTGCATTAATCAGTCCTCCTTTAAGTAGAGAGCTGCTGAGTGTTAATGCTTTAGTATCCATGGATTTGGGGCACATGTCTGTGAATATAAGCACAGTTCTGCATTTGCGGCATGAAAGGGGACCTTTGACTTTGTCCGGCAGAAATCGGCAGTCACGTTTTTTACTGGTATCGTAACTTTTTAACAGACTTGGCGAAAACACAGTCCCTGGGCTAATTTGGGCAGTATGGCTGGCTCTGGCCGCGTTGCGTTCACGGACAGGCGCAGACTGGCTTGCCTTTGGCGCGCCGGCGGCACGCCCCCTGCGCGCGTCTGCGTTGGCAGGCTCATTAAGTACTAGAGCCTGCCAACCACTAGAGCGCAACTAACCCAAAATGGCGGCTCCAAGATGGGCCTTTCTCCTCCCAGGAGGGGAGGAGAGGAAAGTGCAAGTGAAACAACGTCCGAGAGTGCGGACTGCGTGTGAGGTGCCGGGATCACAGATTCAAATTCAAAGTTACAATCTAATTCGGTATCAGGTAAGCAATAGTCCCATTTATGTTAAAATTACAAATTCCCACCACAATTAAAAGTTATTAAAAACGAATCAGTCTTTCTCTAAAATAAGTACATATGAGACATGTGAAGCGTAAAAGAAAAGCAGTATCAAAAGCGGGGCAGAGATAATCGGTCTAACCTTTTCTGACTGCATCTGTGACTCTTCCCAGGCACCTCTTAGAAAGGCGCAGTGATATGCAGCTAAATACCGTGAAGAGGCTTTTCTTCGGTATTAGCTATTCATCTCCTGGGTAGAACTCGACCTGCAAAGGGAGCATTGTGAGGCCGGCGGCTTCTTCCTCCGCCTGTGAGCCTTATTCACGTGGGCAGCACCCCACTGGCGGCTCACCCCTGCTCTGAAGGTGAAGTAACTCCTGCCGGTCGATTCTGATGCCACTCTCCTTTTCTCTCTGTCAGCCCCTCACCTCGTAAACCCCAGCAACCTTACAAAAAAACGTTTCTGTTCTCTTTTGTGCCATTTGGGCTTTCATCCCCCCTTTGGCAAAGAATTGGAGGGACAGGTTTGGAGTGCCAGTCTTCAAACATACTTTTCAGGTTTTGAAACTGTACCTTCATTTCCCTTTATTAGAGCGGTGTATGGTGCAGTGCAGGAACAGCAAATAAGCAGAAGTACGTTTTTGCAGGTTCTGTGTTCAGTGAGCGGGAGCCTATGCCGGTGGTGGCATACATAACCTAGGGTGCATTGATGTGCTGTGCGTTCTAGCACAGCTTATTTATTTATTTAGGCGTTTTGTATAGCGCTGGCCAGACCCGAAGGTATTGGAGCGCTTTACAACATTAGCGGCAAAGAGATTACACGATATGGCAGTAATACAAGTAATGATTTGTGACGAATCAAAAGTATCGGGGCGCTCTACAGAATTAATAGCAAAGAAATCACACAATATAACAGTCGTATATACATTGACTCGTGACGAGGTCCGTTTGGGGAGGGGGCGACCAGGGAACGAGTTGGGGGTGGGCGGGGTGGAAGTCTTAGTGAAAAAGTGGCGGTGTGCTGCAGTGGGCAAGATTCAGCAATTGGGCGGCAGCTATCCCTTCGGAAGGGATCGGTTGAGCTAGAGGTCTTTGAGCTGCCTTTTGAATTTTAAAAAGGCGGGGCTAGTCCTGATATGGACTGGGATGGAGTTCCAGATTCTCGGCACATTTCAGAGAAGGATCGAGATAGGGTTTTTTGCTTGTGAGTTTTCGGAGGAATGAGAAGAAGAGTGTTAGTACTCCTAAGGTTCCTTGTCTGGCCTGCCTTCTTGAGTTTGGAGGCCAGGTATGCAGGTTTCCCAGTGTGCAGGGCTTTGTGCGTGAGGCAGGCAGTTCTGAAATTGGCGCGCATTTCGATCGGGAGCCATTTTAGCGCTCTCAGAGCGGGCGATATGTGTTCATATTTCTTTACTCCGGTGAGCATTCTGGCTGCTGCATTAAGAGTTGATCTGAGGGGAGCTGGGTGAGATTTAGCTGTTCCTGTGAGTGTTGCGTTCCCGTAGTCTAGTCTGGACAGAACTAGGGATTGAGTAGCTAGTTTGAGGTCGTTGGGTGCGATGAAGGGTTTTATTTTATTGAGTAGTTTTAGGTTTAAGAAGGCGCTCTTTGCGGTGTTCTTGATGTTTGGCCATGTCTAATTTTGGGTCCAGAGTAATTCCTAGCGATTTTACGGAATCGGCCAAGGTGAGATTGCAGTTGAGAGCATCAATAGCTTTTAGCCATTCTGTAATTTGGGGGTTCTGCTCTTTGTTGGAGATGAGGAGGATTTCTGTTTTATCTTGGTTGAGTTTCAGGTGATTGAGGGATAGCCAGTGTTGGACTTCTTTTAGAGTGTCGTTTAGTCTCTGAATGTCATCAATGGAGGAGGTTTCTAGATAGATCTGTGTATTGTCCGCATAGAGGTGGAAGGGGCTGTTGGCTTTTTTGAGTAAGCAGGTGAGGGGTTCCATGTAGATGTTGAAGAGTTGTGGGGAGAGAACTGATCCTTGGGGGGGCCCCCTGCTGATGGGGAGTAAGTCAGACGTGAGGTTTTTGATTTTTATTCGTTGGGTGCGGTTCTGCAGGAAGGAGGTGAACCACTGTAAGACCACCTCTTCCGCTCCGACTCTTTCTTGGAGTACCTTGGTGAGTAGTTTGTGGTCAACCGTGTCGAAGGCTGCCGATAGGTCCAGGAGTATGAGTAGACCGCAACGGTCCGTATCGAGTGATTTGTGGACATCGTCTATCATATTCAGGATCGCTGTCTCTGTGCTGCACCCTTTTCTGAAACCCGATTGGTGGGGGTCAAGGAGATTGGTGTTGTCCAAGTGTTGGGTGAGTTGAAGGAGAACACATCTTTCCAGGGTTTTAGCTAGGAATGGGAGATTGGAGACGGGTCTGAAGTTATTCATGTCATTTGTGTCAGAACCCGGTTTTTTAGGTCGAGCCTAGCGCAGCGCGCATGCGCTGCTCTAGGAAAACGACCTCTTGGAATCACTCAGGACTTTTCACACGCTCGTGGGTGTGTTTTTTTTAAAGGTTTTTTTCTATTGGACTTTGCGTGCGTCTTTCTAAAAAAGACAGCACGCAATTGGGCAAAGGCGGGTGCATGTCCCACCTTTCCCAGGAAATGTATCCGCCCACGGCCTATGGCTTGCGGTTACGAGCAGGGGCGCCATCTGTTTTTAATTAGCGCGTTCGCCGCGCTTGTTCCTTCCGCTCTCACCCCAGGCGCCATCTGTTTTTAATTAGTGCGTTCGCCACGCTTGTTTGGAAATGTTTACTCCCAAGTGGCCGCACCCGCGCTTGTTATCAGATTGTAATTCCTAACGAAATCGTGAGGCATGCGGAGACGGTATTTTGGGGACGAACCTGACATTCTTGTTAATGAGCTGGGTAAAAGATCAGGCCGAGCTGCTGAGTCTGGAAGTTGTAACGGGTAGTGCTCCGCCGCCTTCAAAGGAATGTGTGCGCTCTGCCCCCTCCCTCCGGAAACAGGACTTTTGCGACACTCCTGAAAGTGAAAAACACAGGCCACGTGTATGTCACACATGCAGAGAGTTACAGCGCCGGATCATTCTAGCCCATCCATAATGATAAACACCCTTCTCGGGCGGAAGTCCTATATTATTGTGTACGGCTTGTCCATACATTAGCAGGCATTCCCAGCGTCGCTTAAAAAGTAATGCAGGCCGTGCACGCAGGTCACCAGTCACACCTTAACTCACTCCTACAGAGTGCTTTGTAAATAAGCTGTGAGTCCAGCGCTTTAATTCATACCGCATTCATTTCTAGGCGCCTCGCACAGCTGCCGCGAGCCCCGGAGCATGCAGGAGTCGTTGGGCGCGCCGGGATTTGCCAGTGAAAGGTACAGTGTTTGAAGGCGCTTGCAGGTCTGGTCGCCGAAACAAAGCTCCGGTGACACCCGAGACAGCAGGCACATTTTTGAATGAAAGAGAACGGAAAGAATCCAGGGCGCAGGCGCAGCGCCAGGAAGGGCCCGGGCCTTGTGAAAGCACTAGCCTCAGATTTGTGGACTGCTTCCACGACCTCTGCTTTATATAAATGAAGTGAGTGGACTTTTAAAGGCAGCGGCTCCTTAATCTCCTCGAGTAAGCACTGCATGTTAAAGACACGTCTGACTTAATGCGGGGTGCAGCCGAATTAAATATTAAAAGGGGAGGGAGGAAGGCGCTTGAATAATTAATCGTCGTAATACGAATCGACGTTATGAATGGGCTTTGCCTTTCATAGAACAGATCTGTGTGTTGATATTGCACAGTCGCCCATAAATGTCTTTCCAGCTAGCCTTTTTATGGTGTGCATTGTGTGGAGAACTTGCATTTTTATTGCTCAACTTGTTCGTCCACTTTCCTACTCTGTAGGAGCGTGTCAAACAACTGCCAAATAGACCATTCCCCCGCGTGTGTGTACACACACACACACACACACACACACACACACACACACACACACACACACACACACACACACACACACACACACACACACACACCCCCCCCCCGGGTGTGTGTAGCCAGCAATCTGAAAAACACGTAGTGATAGATTCCTTACCTTAGAATATCCCCAGGCGTCAGTCTGGATCCGGAAAGTTTTCATCAGCAGTACCCCTGCGTGTCTGAAGGTGGCGTCGTGCGGCTCTTTGTCCGTTGTAGGTGTCGTGATCGCCGGGATGACGTCGCGGCAGCTACTTAAACGCCGCCCTCGCGCGCTGACGTCAGTTCTTTCTTTTTCCGCGCCAGCAAGTGCAGATCCGGAGAGAGCGGTACCCCCAGTCTTTTTTTACTAAGTTTTTGGAGATTTTTTGTCTCAGCTTTTTGAGTCGATCGACTCCTGGTGCAGTTAGGGATGCCCGGGTTTAAGTCTTGCGAGGACTGTCATCGGATGATGTTGGTGACGGACCCGCACCGCGTGTCTCTTCTGCCTGGGGCGCGACCACGACCCCAAGTCGTGCCCCGACTGCCGGTCCATGGCACCGAAGCCTTTGCAGGAGCGGTCCCGAAAGCTGCTTGATGCCCGGCAGTCTGCTCCGCGCCGTGAAAGGTCCCGGTCCAGAGGGAGGTCGAGGGACCGGTCGCGGAGCCACCACCATCGGAAGTCGTCCGAATCAAAGTCTTCGCACTCTGGGTCAGGTAAGGCAAAGCACCAAAAGAAGTCGAAGAAACGTCATCTTTCCCCGACTTCCCCTCCCCAGTCAGCGACTTGGCTGAGGGTGCGGGTGGTGCCACCCCCGCGGCTCCGGCGGAGCCTACGCAGTCGCCGGTGACCTACCTGCCCTTCCCAGGTTCATCGGCGACTCCGGCCCAGGTGCAGGAATTCCTGTCAGCTATGGCTCGCCTATTTGGGCCATCGGGCCCCTCTGGGGGCCTTCGTGCCCCGTGGGCCCGACTGGGAGTCCTCGCCCTTTCACGCCGGCGGCTCCGGCCCCGGCGTCGCCTCCGGCCTCTGCACCGCAGGACTCCCGTGGATCCCGGTCGACGCCGGTTGACCTCGTGACACCTCCACCGACCCCACCGGCACCACGTTTCGCGTCGCCCGGTGCGCCGGACGACGACGTCCCCGGTTTCAACCCCGAAGTGGAGACGGTGCCGGAACGGTGTCGACCGACGCAGATTCCGACGCCGTTTGGGAATCTGTTTCCCTATCTCCATCCTCCTCCTTTTCTACCTGTACAACAGCATGAGGAGGAAGGGGAGGACTGGGAGGGGTCTGAGGACCCTCTCGCTGCTCAATGCGAGTATGACCCGGACTGGGCAGAGGAGTTGGGGGATGCCAGTGGTCTGGACACCTCTCCAGGCCTTGGCATGCTGTCTCCTCCTACCGTGGCTACGGAGGAGGGTGCTTCTTTTTCTGTGGTGTTGCGTAGGGCAGCCGGGGCTCTCCACCTCGAGCTACCTACTGTGGTTGTCAGGACTAACCTCCTGACGGAAGTGCTTCAGCCAGCAGTGACCTTTGCGGAACCACTGCTGCCCTTTAATGACGCACTTTCGGACGTTCTTTTGTGCTCTTGGTCCAGGCCCAACACAGGGGCTCCTGTGGACAGGAACGTGGCCCGACACCATCGCCCGGCCCCGGTCGACCCCATCTTCCTCTCCCAACACCCCACCCCTGAGAGCTTGGTTGTCCAAGCCTCCGCTTCCCCAAGCGCATTCCCTACCGCACCCCCGGACAGGGAATCCAAGAGACTGGAACAATTTGGGAAGAAGGTTTTTTCTTCCGCCAGTCTAGGGCTGCGGTCGGTGAACACCGCAGGCCTCTTGGGCCGTTATTCTCACTCTCTGTGGGATACAGTGGCGCAGGTGCTGCCTCAGTGTCAGGAGGAGGCTCGGACACTACTCTCCCAGGCTATTGCTGAGGGGAGAGATGCAGCCAAGTTCACAATCCGTTGTGGCCTTGACACCGCCGACTTGCTGGGCAGGGCGATTTCCACGACGGTGGCGTTCCGCCGCCACGCCTGGCTTCTCGGGGGATGTCCAAAACACTTTGATGGACATGCCCTTTGATGGCATTCGCCTCTTTGGCAACAAGGCAGACTGTGCTTTGGAGAGATTTAAGGACTCACGGGCTACGGCCAAGTCTTTGGGCCTTTCGGCCACACGGCCTCCTCAGTCTTCTGCCTTTCGCTCCTTTCGTGCTCGCGGAAGGGGCAATCCACCACGTTCGCCACAGAGCCACAGGCTGGTGCAACAGTCCACGCGCGGCAGCGGACTTGGGAACCGCCGCCGCAGTTCAGGGGGCCAGCGGACGGGTCAGTCCACCACCACCCTAGCCACCACTGCCTCCAAACCTTCCTAGTCTGACCTTTCAGGCCCACCAAACGCCAGTGGGTGGCAGGCTTCGCCATCACCTCCCCCACTGGCGCACCATCACGTCGGACAGGTGGGTTTTACAGATAGTTCGAAGGGGCTACTCCCTCCCCTTCGAGACTACCCCTCCAGCCATGCCACCTCAATACCACCGCATGTCGGGGGATCACTTGGCACTTCTCCAGCAGGAAGTTGTGGCCCTCTTGGCCAAGGGGGCCATAGAGCGCGTTCCAACGCCAGAAGTAGGTCGTGGTTGTTATTCCCACTACTTTATGATTCCAAAAAAGGACAAGGGCCTGCGTCCTATCTTGGACCTTCGGAACGTCAATCTCTTCCTCCGGAAGGAGAAGTTCAAGATGCTCACACTTGCTCAGGTCTTGTCTGCCCTAGACCCACAAGACTGGATGGTAGCGTTGGACTTGCAGGACGCTTACTTTCATATCCCCGTCCTGCCGGCCCACCGGCGTTACTTGCGGTTCACGGTAGGCCGCGAGCATTTTCAGCGCACCGTGCTCCCTTTTGGCCTTACCAGCTCCCCTCGGGTGTTCACGAAAGTGATGGCGGTGGTCGCAGCTCATCTGCGCAGATCAGGGGTTTCAGTCATCCCCTATCTCAACGACTGGTTGTTGAAGGCGGGCTCGCCCCAGGCAGTCGTCTCCCACCTCCATACTACGGCCGACCTCCTGCATTTGCTGGGGTTCTCCATCAACGTGCCGAAGTCGCACCCGATTCCCTCTCAGAAGCTCCTCTTCATCGGAGCAGTTCTGGACACAGTGCAATTTCGGGTCTATCCTCCCGAACAGCGAGTCCGGGATATTCGGGCTATGATTCCAATCTTTCAGCCCTTATCCTGGGTTTCGGTGAGGATGACCTTGAGGCTGCTGGGCCTCATGGCCTCCTGCATGCTGCTGATCAATCATGCCAGATGGCATATGCGGGCTCTGCAGTGGGACCTGAAGTTCTAGTGGGCGCAGCATCAGGGGAATCTGTCAGACTACATCCAGATCTCGGAGGGCACTGCAAGACAGTTGCAGTGGTGGCTCACGAACCTGCATTGGGTCAGCGGCAGATCCCTCTCCCTTCCCCAACCGGAGCGCACAGTGGTGACGGACGCGTCCCTCCTGGGATGGGACGGCCACATGGGAGAGGCGGAGATCAGAGGCCTCTGGTCTCCGGCGGAGTCCAAGCTCCATATCAACATTCTGGAGCTCCGGGCGATCCTACTTGCACTCAAAGCATACCTCCCCTCTGTCAAGGGGAGAGTAGTGCAGGTGTTCACAGACAACACCACCGCCATGTGGTACTGCAACAAACAGGGCGGGGAGGGGTCGTGGACCCTATGTCAGGAGGCTCTGCGCCTCTGGACATGGCTGGAACATCAGGGCATTTCCCTGGTGGTTCAACACTTGGCATGTTCACTGAACGCCAGGGCGGACGAACTCAGCCGCAGGTGCATGATGGATCACGAATGGAGTCTTCACTCTGACGTGGCGCAAGGTCTCTTTCAACAGTGGTGAGAGCCTTGGTTAGATCTATTCGCCACGTCAGCAGTTCTGCGCGTTGGAATTTCCAAGGCGGCACTCGCTCGGCGACGCTTTTCGTCGCGAGTGGAGTTGCGGTCTATTGTACGCCTTTCCGCCTATACCACTTCTACCCAGAGTGCTGAAGAAGATCAGACGCGACCGGGCCCAAGTCATTCTTGTGGCTCCGGACTGGGCTCGAAGAGTTTGGTATCCCGAGCTACTCAGTATGAGCGTGGATCCCCCGATCCGACTGCCTCTTCGGGAGGATCTTCTGTCGCAGCAGCAGGGGACGGTCCTCCACCCGAACCTGTCCAGCCTCCACCTCCTTGCGTGGAGTTTGAGCGGCGACAGTTGATTCCATTTCACTTGCCTCCCGAAGTCTGTGATGTCATTCTGGCAGCCAGGCGTCCCTCCACTAAATCGGTATACGCCTGCAGGTGGAACAAATTTGTGGCATGGTGCACAACAAAGGCTGTGGATCCACTTTCTGCCCCTTTCTGAGGTCCTCCTGTTCCTTCTTTCTTTAGCCCAGCAGGGCTCTGCTCTGGGCACTATCAAGGGCTACCTTTCTGCAATTTTGGCCTTTCTCAGGCTACCTGATCAGCCCTCTCTTTTCAAGTCCCCTATTGTAAATAGATTTCTCAAAGGCATTACTCCCCTTTTCCCTCCTATTCCGTTTGTGATGCCACAGTGGGACTTGAATCTGGTTCTTACTTATTTGATGTGCGCTCCCTTTGAGCCGCTTCACAACTGTCCTCTTCGTTTATTAACCTTGAAGACTGCTTTCCTGGTTGCCATCACCTCCGCTAGGCGCGTGAGTGAGCTCCAGGCTCTTTCATGTAAACCTCCTTTTCTGTCTGTTCATCCGGACATGGTTGTGCTGCGCACAAGTCCATCCTTTTTGCCAAAGGTTGTTACTGCCTTCCATATCGGGCAAACTATCACCTTGCCCACTTTCTTTCCGCCTCCGCACCCTTCCAGAGAGGAAGAGAGGCTCCACCGCCTGGACCCAAAACGTGCGATCTCACTTTACCTCAACCGCACACAACAGTTCCGGGTGGATGACCAGCTTTGTTGGCTACGTAGGCGCCAAGAAAGGCTGGGCAGTACACAAAGAGGACGATCTCCTGCTCTGTTGTCTTGTGTATAAAAGCCTGCTATTCTCTGGCTAAAAAGTAGCCTCCGGTGGGGCTGCGCGCCCATTCTACCAGGGCAACAGCAGCTACTACTGCATTGGGACGTGGTGTCCCCCTGCGAGACATCTGTCAGGCAGCCACGTGGGCCTCGCTGCACACTTTTACTAAGCATTATTGCCTTGACAGCCAAGTCCGGAGAGACGGCTTCTTTGGCCGTTCTGTACTCCGTGACTTTCTGGTGTGATCTTGGTTCGCAGACCCACCACCGGGGTTGGTATTGCTGGGGTATCTATTCTAAGGTAAGGAATCTATCACTACGTGTTTCTTTCAGATGAACAAGTTACTTACCTTTGGTAAAGATATATCTGTAAGAAACATTAGTAGTGATAGATTCCTTACCGCCCCACCCATCCTCCCCGTTCTGCGAACTCATTTCTAGGGTTAAGGTCATCCCTTTCAGGGCCCTAGTTTCAATGCACCAGTGGTCAGTATCTTGCATGGCTCTGCGTTCCTGGTGCGGAAAGTCGTGTACAGAACTGACGTCCGCGCGCGAGGGCTTCGTCTAAGTAGCTGCCGCGACGTCATCCAGGCGATCATGACTCCTACGACGGACGCGGAGCCGCATGACGCCACCTTCCGACGCGCAGGGGCACTGCTGACAAACTTTCCGGATCCAGACTGACGCCTGGGGATATTCTAAGGTAAGGAATCTATCACTACTAATGTTTCTTACAGATATATCATTACCGAAGGTAAGTAACTTGTTCTTAACTTTTAATACCACGTGCAGCTCGCCGCCCGGCCACGTTCTAAGAGCTAAAGCCGAGACATTGTTTGCACAGGGGTCAGTTTTACCACATCCTCCGCTTGTGGGGGCAGTATGAATGCCTGCCCGGGGAAGAGAGCTGGGTCTGTCTTTACAGCTAGATGTATGTGTGTGTGCCTATTCGTGTCTGGGCTGTGTGTTTGTGTTTGGTGTGTGTGCCTCTTTATTTGTGTGTGTTTGCCAGAGTGTGTGCGTTGTTTGTGTGTGGGCACTAATCTATACATATTAGTGTTTGTACGGATGTGTGTGTATGTGTTCGTGCCTATTCATGTCTGAGTGCGTATGTGTGGTGTGTGCGCCTTTTCACTCGCGTATGCGTGTTTGTGTGGTGTGTGTGCCTCTTTATTCGTGTGTGCGCCTCTTCATTCGTGTGTTTGCATTGTGTTTCTGTGTGGGCACTCATCTATACATATTAGTGTGTTTGTACGGATGTGTGTGTATGTGTTTGTGCCTATTCATGTCTGTGTGCGTATGTGTGGTGTGTGTGCGCCTTTTCACTCGCAGGTGCGTGTTTGTGTGTGGTGTGTGTGCCTCTTCATTTGTATGTGTTTCCCGAGTGTGTGCATTGTTTGTGTGGGCACTCATCTATGCATATTAGTATGTTTGTAAGGATGTGTGTATATGTGTCTTTGCCTATTCGTGTGCGTGTGTGTTTGTGTGTGGTGTATGTGCCTATTCACACACGGGTGTGTATTTGTCTGTGCCTATTCATTTGTGTGTGTTTGCCCGAGTGAATGCGTTGTTTATTTGTATGCGCGCCGCACTCATCAATGCATATTAGTGTGTTTGAAAGGATGTTTGTGTGTGTGTGTGTGTGTGTTTATTTTCTATATGTGTGTAGTTACCTATATGTGTGCCTGCGTTTGCACGGCCTAAATGCATTTTTGTTTGTGTCTGCGCTCGTCTTTATATACGAGTGTGCTTTTAAGGGGTCGCGTGAATAAATGTGTCTCTTTTCAGCGCCTGTGTGTGTATATGTGTAAGATTGTGTATTTGTTACGGCTACACTGTGAAATAAACATGTATGGAACTTGGCGACAATGAAAAATAAAAACAATAAGACACTTGTTCCAGGTCCTCCCCAAGCCTTGTTTACTCTTAATGTTCCTTTCAACAGTGTCATTTCGTGCCTACAGATACCCACTTCGACGTGTTCCTGCCACGCATGGCATTCAGACTTTGTATGTGTAGTAAGCCTGTTCGTATTTACCCCTCCCCTGCTGCACGTCAGCGTAGAGTGAAACTTCCCCGCGGTCGCAGATCACCATTTTGGCCCACTGACAGCCACTGCGAGAAACTCTCATTGCTTTCAGCCTCAACTCTGGATCTCTTAATTGTTGCTGTTATAAACACCTGGAGGCGACTTATTTCAAAGCATGCACTATGCAAGAGTAAAAAGCTGAACAAAAAATAAAAATACTCAAAAACAGAACATCCTGGGAAAACTTAACACTCTGAGTGCAAGATTCAGTAAAACGTGAAATATAAACTGGTACGAAATCACTAACCTGGATTACCTGGACATATCTCTAGCAAATCACTTAACTGATCCCAAAGGCGGGACCTATTGGCTATGCCAATGCTTGTTTAGTAATGGAGTGACTTGTCAGATTTTGAGACAATCCGGCATGACACCGGTTCTCGGGGAGCTATTAATCTTGGTCCAGAGCAGGGCTAGGGTGAGTTTGAACTTTTTGGCCAGTTGGGCAGGAATGGGGTCCGAAAGGTGTGATGACGGTTTGGAGCTGGAGATCATTTTGAAGATCTCTGCTTTGGAGATGGGGTTGAAGGATTTCCAGCTGTTTGCGGGGTGCTCGAGTGTGGTATCATCTGTCCCCGGGAGCGAGCTTCTGTTGGGACTGCTGTGACCGTCCAGGGAGAGCTCAATGTTGGCGATTTTATCATTAAAGAAATTGGCAAAGTTGTTACAAAGGTCTTTGGAGGGCTGCATTGAGGATGCAGGGGGCTTGGAAGTTTGTTACCTGATGAGATTGAAGAGTTCTTTGGGCCTGTTTTTAGCATTGTCTAGGGCATCACAGAAGAAGGAGGTTTTTACTTTTTAGATGTGTTTTTTTATATTTCCTGCGTTCTGATTTGAGTCGATCAAGGAGGATTGTGGACGGGTTGTTTTGCCAAAGTCTTTCTGCAGCTCTTAGATGTCTTCTTTCGGAGTTTAGGTCACTGTTGAACCAAGATCTAGATGGAATGTTCGAGGCTCTTTTTTGTTTTAGGGGAGCTATTTGGTCCAGAATGGAGGTCATTGTTGTGTTGTAGTGTGAGGTGAGTTCTGTTGTAGACATGTCGTCTGTGGGGGTGGGAAGGAGTGAAGTTAGCCTTTTTTCCAGGTCTGCAAGGGGAATCTTTCTTAGATTCCTCGTCCAGTGCGGGGGTTCCTGAGTATTAGGTAGGCGAAGGATCGTTTGGTTGATGTGGAAAAGAATGATATGGTTGTCTGACCAGTCAACAGGCAGGGTGTGGTCGATGGTGACTGCATCTACTTGAGCAATGATGGCGACTGCATCTACTTGAGCAATGATGGCATCTAGGATTGAGCCTCTGTTATGGGTTTGCTCTGTGCAGTGTTGGGTAAGGTTGTTGTTGTGTAGAAGTTCGGTCAGGGTTTGGATCAACGGGTTGTTTTCCTCATTCCAGTGTAGATTGAGGTCACCTAGTATGATGATGTTGGAGTCTCGGAGTGAGCAGTGAGTTATCAAGTCGGTAAGGTGTTCTCCGAATGAGGTGGTGTTGCCTGGCGGGTGGTAGAGGAGATGGCAGTATATTGATTTGTTATCCCTCGTCTTAATGGTGGCTGTTATGTATTCTAACGTGTTGTATTTGAAGGAGTCCGTTTCCGTTATGGAGATGTTGCTCTTGTGTATGATAGCGATGCCCCCTCCTCGCTGTTTTTTTCTGTCTTTGTGGATGATTGAGAAGCCCGGGGGCACAAGCATGTCAATGGTTGGGGAAGAGTACTCATTCAGCCATGTTTCAGTGATGAACGCAATGTCTATGTCATGGGTAAGGATGGTTTCTGCCAGTTCTGTTGCATGTTTTGGTGGCCGATCTGCAATTTATAAGCATGCAGTTGATCGTCCCGTTGTTATTGAGTTTCTTTTCTAGCGGGGCCCTGGGGATATTGGTGAGGAAGGCCGGGGGTCTTGATGTTCTAGGAGGGGAGCGGTCTCTTCCTAATCCAGTGATAACCTGCATCTTGGAGCTTGGGGTGACAATAGAGACTGTGTCATAAGAGACGGCAAGATCAATCGCCTCTTCCATGGACATTGCTGCTCTTGTTCTTTTGGGTCTCTGTGGCTGGTTCAAGAGGTGGGGTCGTGTTCCAGCTGTGGCATTGACCCTTGGGAGGAATTGAGTGTTTAGTGTTGGTAAATGTGGGTGTAGAGTGTGGGCGTTGGATAGACGCCAGGGGTGCAGTGAGTTTCTTTAGGATTTTGTTGAGGCCCAGTATTACCGTTTCTAGCTCGCTTTCAGTCAGATCTCTCCGAGTCGTCTCCAAAGAGGAGGGGGTGGGGGAGTCTGGGTTCGGGCTGTCCTGAGCGAGGTAGTCCCGGGAAGGGGAGAGTTTGTCGTTGGGAGATTGGCTTTTGGTGTTAGTGTTGTCAATGTTGTCCCTGTGGGTAGCCATGGACAAGAGGTGTGGGAAAGCACGTCGTGATTCAGGCGGCCGCCTATTGCGTGCTGGTAAAGGGAGGGGGTTCTGAGTCCTTGACCGAGGGTCCGTTTCCCTAGTTGTTTGTTAGGAATAGTGTTTAGGGGAGGTGGGGGGAGGGGTCGGTCGGCAGTGGGTTGGAGAGTCTCATCTGAGACGTATCTTCGATTAGTTATGGGAGGGAGGTAGGTATTGTGCGCATCAAGGGAGGGGTAGAGGGAGGAGAGGTCGGTGTTCTGGGGGGAGACGTTGGCGTTTTTGGCATATGTCTTGGGATTATTATGTGAGTTCTCCAGGGGGATCAGTCTATCTGGGGATAGGGAGTTGCTCGGGTGGGAGTGGTGTGGGTGAGTGAGGGCGTTTCGCAGCGAGGGGAAGAGGGAGTCAAATGTATCTAGGTTGTCGTTGTTGGCTTGGATCATGACTGTGCCGTTGGTGTTGCCATTACGCGTAGGGTGGTTTGGGATTGAGACCGTCAGTTTGCAGCTGAAGGGAGTGCTAGTTGTTTTAGATATGTGAAGGTGCGTTCTAAAAATGGTGTTCCATTTCGTGGGGCTATCTGTATGGAAAATGAGATCCATTTTCAACTGGCCTTTTGAGGAGCAGTGGTATGTCAGCGAATAGGGTTTCTGGGTGTTGTCTGATCAGTCTGTTTGAAGTTTATTTTCGCTTTTAGTGAGAGGTTGGGGGGGGGGGGAGATGATGGAGAAGGAGTTAGGGCCATGTGGTTTTGTGTAATTTGGTGGAGAGGCGCAGAGGGAGGTTGAGGTGGCAGGTGTCATTTTGTCTCAGTTGGAAGGGTAGACCCCGAGCTCTACTCAGTCTATTGATCTTAGAGGGGTAGGGCTGGGAGGTGTTAGGTGTAGGTCTACCTCTCAGTGGCTTAGTGACAGTAGGAGATTAACTCTTTCTCTATCTGAGAATATAAGCTCAGCATTCGAGTCTCCGGGGCGAGATATTTGGGTTTAGTGGTGTAGTAATTACCTCTCTGACCCTCTGGTGCAGGACAGTTCAGGCTCCACTCCACCCTAGGATGGAACCACAGGAACGCTTACAGTAACACACCAGCACAACCATTGTGTAGATGAAATAAGGGTACAGCGAGTAACCGCATATTGACGGCTGGCACCTACATTTAGCAGTATTGTCTGCCAAATGCATTACTGGTCTTAGTGAACGGTCCTTTGAGAGTCCTTCGTGAACACGGACATACAGACATCTGGACCGGTTCACAGGCCGAACTGTCCAGGAAATATGGAAGATGAGCTCTTTGAAGCCCATCTTTTTGTAAAATCAATATTGTAACCTACTGAAAAATGTAAACAAAACCAAAAAAAGAGTTTATTACGTTATGTCTTCCATGTAGGTTTAGTGGTGTAACTCTGTTCAGTAGGTTTGCTGTGGCTGAAAGCTACAGCAAATTGGAATGAATGGTGGTTTTGGATCAGCCGAAATAACTTTGCATTCTTTACAATCTCTGTGAGATTTGATACGAAGTATCTGAAGTGTCCACAGACTGATGAAGACGCACCTTTTTGCCTCGGGCGATGTTTTCAGTTACTGAAAATAATGTGCGTTTTTTGTTCTAAATTAGATGGTATCAGAGTTCCAGCCGCGACCAAAGTTGTCATACTGCAATGAAAGATTTAATTCTGCCCAACTTCATATGACTTGTATATTTGGTCAGAAAGTTGATGAGGTGTTAAGAGGTGGTTTGCACAATGATATGTATTGCAGTGTTAGTGATCAGTTTTTTATTTATCGAGACGAGTGACAGCGTAAGTCAAATTGATGCCAGCTAAGCAGATGTTAGGAAGACAACTAGCAAGTAATCCACTTTACCGTAGAAAAAATAAATAAATTACAAGCACCACAAATGTTCCCTGGAAAACACTTTATGGTATTTAAGACCATTCTTGTAGATATTGAGTCCCTGTCTAATTTTGCGTCGTCCTTTTCGGCTAAGGCCGAAAACGAGAGAACCACTGAGCTCAAAAGATCATTGCAGAGGAAGACGACGTCTCCGATTTTGGATTTGATGTGCTTGACTTCCCCCCCCCCCCAAATCTTTGGAAGATACTTAAGTTGATGTAGTTTAAAGAGCGCCCACGTGTGGGTTTATGGCTGATGGCCCTTGAGGCAAGGTCTTACCTCTTAAATCGTAAATTCGAGTTGTATAATGGTAGCCGTCCTCTTTCACTGTTTAATTCAAAACCTTATTTAAAAAAAAAAAAAAAAAGAATGCTTGCATTCTGATAACCCTGTTGTGGTAACTCTCTTCTATTACTGCTATGTGTTACTGTATTGTATGTGGTATTTGTATAGTGTGCTTCCACTTTTGTGCCCCTAGCCCTTCTGTTTTGGCACCCGGTGCAGCTTACTTGCATGGTTGGTACAGAGCCTGGTTCTTGTGTGGCCAAGCAGGGTGCATTAAGTGGGGCGCGTGAGGATTCTCAGTGGCACTTCTATCTGAAAGAGACTATTAGTTATAGACTCCTTACCTTAGAATTACCCTCCGGCGTCAGACTGGATCCGGAGAATTTTTTCTCAGCAGTACCCTTGCGCGTCGGTAGTTGGCGTCAGTCGACTCCGCGTTCGGCGCCGGGATGACGTCCTCTTGGTTCATGCACCGCCTGAAGGGTTCACACCAGGAACAGATTATCAGCTCAGTGTAAGAAAGCTCTGCCCCTTTGCGCTGGGGATTCTTTTGCTGGATTGTTCAGTCTCCTGTATTATCCAGAACAGGCCCAGGCCCTAGTGGCAGCTGTAATCCATCACTCCTTGCTAAAAAAAAGGTGTCACTGGCCTTTCTTCATTGTTCCATAGGCCACAATTTCCAGTTCCAAGCCATTTGCCTGGAGTTCCGTATTCCAGGGGGTGCACAATATGCATTGTATGGTAGTGTTTATATATCACTTAGTACCCTTTTGTGGGACGCTAAAGCACTTACTCTTTTTCATGTTATGCTGGATGACCACCGATGTCCTGTTATTGTGTTATGGGACCCGTGGCGATGTGATGTGAGACACACACTAATTATAATTTTAATAGGCTCTAAATCTTATGTGCAGCCGTACAGCATTCACCTAGCCATAGGGGCAGCAGCATGCTGTGTGCACGTACACCAAAATGGGTTGGGGGGGGGGGGGGAATTAGAGAAGGCTCCGGCCCCAAGCCTCTCAAGCTCCCAAAGTGAACGAGCAGAATTAGGGTGAGCCCTCGTCGAGTCATCGCTCAGACCGTAGGCAGACTGGTACCCTACACTAGCGCAGGTGCGAGACAAAGCGCGTGGTAGGTTAGTGCCCACACAGCGCTAGAGCGAATCAGCCTGTCTCATGTTACCTTGCTGTCCTCACCCTTCCATGTGAGCCTACTACTTTTTTTAGAACCCAGAAACCTGTCAATTCTAGTTTTCATAAGGAGGCTTTCAGTGGATGGACTGATTTGCTGCATTGTGTGCTTTTTGATAACCAAAAATATTTTTGCCTTTAGCCAGTTTTTTAAATTAATATTGGTGAGAGTCCGGCAGCTCCAGCAATAAACGTTAAAAATAAATTAAAAAAACAGAGCAAAATAGGATGGATATTGACAAAACCAAAAAGCTGGGAGTCAGAACCAGACCTATTGGTTTTGCCAAACATTGTTTTTTCTTTGATTTGGATTAGTACCTGCAAAAAGCATTCACCCCCAAAAGGTCGGGTAACGTGATTGACTGGTGAGACCTATACTCCTTGCCAGTGCTTGTTTTATTTCTGCAGTCTATATACTTCCGGGTCTCTGTATCCCATCGGTCTTCTTTCCCCTCTTGTAACCGCATCAGCCTATGTTGAAAACTAGGGTCAGTGCAGCAGAAAGGGATCTGGAAGGTACCCATCATTCCCTGATCTACAGGATCTGGCCTCTCTTCTCCCTATTTGTTTGACCGCTGCCACCAAACCTGATAGTGACTTCTTCACTAGTGTGCTTGCTAGTCACTCCACCTCTTTTTATCAAATCAGTGCTTGGCTTTTCGTGCACTTGATCCCTCCTCTCTCTGCTCCATCTTGGCTTCCCTTTTAGCGACTTGTCACTTATTAAATTGATATGCTTCTGCCCTCCTTTTCTCTAGACTCCTACTCTCTTGTTAGAATTAGCTATTTCTACCTGAACCTTTACTGCTATTTCATGAACTACATTTCCTTCCCCTTGGTCAAAGTCTACCATTATTCCACTTAATCATGAATCCAGTTTGTCAATTTCCTGACAGAATGCACCTTTCAATGTGGCTGTGAATCATGAAAACGTGCCACCAATTTACAAGTGCTAGAAAAACCCTGTTGCCTCTCCTCGCCTGTTAATGTTTATCCTGAATTGCCCGCTCCTTCCCTCTACTGGACCTTTCATGCTTCTAAAACACCAGGCTCTATTTTCATCTGTCAGTTATGTTCCCACTCTCCTAGCTTCCCTGTCCATCTTCTGCTGACCCGCCAGTCTGTCGTGATCTGCTTTGACTTCAGATCTAGCATACAGCCATCTCTCTGGTTTCTCTGAATTGGTTACTTGACCTTTCTAGGCTCTAGCAGTGATTCCCTTGTTTCTTAAATCCCTTCTTTGGTTCAGTTGGGCAGTGCCCCTTGTAATCCCTCCCTGACACCTAGGGTCCGCTGGCCTCCATTTGTTCGCACTTGTACATTTCACCTAGCCGTTTGTTTCATTTCCTCAACATATAGGTCAACTCTAATTCATAGGTTGCAGACAACAGGACTCGAAACCATAGGGCAGTAATTGGCTCGGTTTCCACCTTCTGCTGTCAGCAAAACATGCACATGATACAACATGATGCACAACATAGAGAACCGAGTGCTAACTTGAGATCCTTGAATAAGGATAACTTACTTCAGGTAGTCACTTCGCACCTAGTGGAAGCAACTACAGATTCTCATATCAAATCGATGCTTCTCAACTGCAGATCAGCAGTGAAGCACACAGCAGATATCTCCGAACTAATCTTATCACAAGAATTAGACCTCTTGATTCTTACGGGAACGTGGCTCAATGACTCTTCCTCCCCAACACTTGACATTTTAATTCCTCCTGGCTATGACATTGTCAGATGTGATAGGGCTATTAAAGCGGGGGGGGGGAATTGCCTGCATCCATCGGTCAAGCCTCGTTTTGAAGCAGACTCATAAGGACTTGATGTCCTCCTGTGAGCTACTTGTCGCTGAAATTTGGAACAACTGCAAGATTGTCTGTGTGCTTCACTCGGTCTACCATCCTCCTGGGGACAACAACTTACTCTTCGTAGAACAATTAATGGAATCCATCTCTGACAGCTCAGCCCTCCATCCTAATCACATCTTCCTCGGTGACTTCAACCTTCACTGGAATGACTCTAATGATCCAGTAGTCTGCTCTCTTAAGACTTTCCTCTCCGACCTCAACTATATACAGGCCTGCAACGGTCCTACCCACTACATGGGCGCTACCCTTGACCTCATCATAGCTAGAGAGCACATTATCCAGCTAGATGACATAGTACCATGTGATTGGTCGGATCATCTCCAAATCTCCTTTCGCATTCAGGAGAAGGTATTGCTTAGACAAGGGCAACCACTCAAAAACAAGCAATTGTCTTGTAATCTGAGAGATATCGACATCTCTAACCTTTCCATCTTGAGCAAGAATCTGCTTGAACCTCCAACTACCATGAATAATTTGGAAGAGTTGACGGATCATTACTTCAACACAATGTCTAATATTCTCGACTCTGCAGCCCCGAAGCTACTTAAAAGGATTCCCTGCAAACAATCCAAACCTTGGTTCAGTGGTACCCTTAATGACCAACGTCGCAATCTGAGGCTCTCTGAGAGACGTTGGAGAAATGCCCCCTCCACTTCTAGCCTCGAACAGTTAAGAAAGATGAGAAGCTCTTACAACAAACACATTCGCATCGCTAAATCAGAACATTTCAGAGATCAGCTTGACAGCGCTAAAAACCGTCCCAGGAAACTGTTTGATATCATCAAACAGGCTAATCCAATTCCAGCAATCAAAATCGCTGGACCCAGTGAGGAGGACTTCTCAGCGCACTTCGCTGAAAAGTCTAGAAGTATTGAGCTGGAACTGCAACGGGCCGCTGAGAATTTGTTGTCTATGAGTTCCGAGGGTTTGCCTGTTCACACGGCAGTATGTGCCCCGCTTTACCTCACAGACTACACACCCAAAAACAATGCCTGCTGGAATACCTTCCGAACTCCGGACTTGGAAGAGCTGTCACTTTCCCTGGCTTATCTGAAACCTTCCAACCATTTCAAGGACCCACTCCCCGCCAAACTGCTCAAAGACCTCAACTTGGCAGTTCTGCCTCTCTGGTCCAGGATCATCCAACAATCTCTCTTACAGGGGAGGATTCCCGACTGCCTTAAAATGGGGCAAGTCACACCCATCCCCAAGAAGCCCAATGCAGACCTAACAGATCCCAGTAACTTCCGGCCGATCACCAACATCATGTCTTTAGCGAAATTGCTCGAGAAATCTGTTCACACACAGCTCTGCGACCACATTGAGAAATTTCAGCTCCTAGACCAACATCAATCAGGCTTTAGATCAGGTCATAGCACAGAAACAGCGCTAACTCACATTGTTGATGATGCATTGAGAGCTCTGGACCAAGATACACCCTGTCTGCTAATCCTGCTGGACTTGTCCTCTGCTTTTGACACTATCAAACATGATAACCTGATTAATCTTCTTCAATACAGGATGGTGCTATCAGGCCCTGTCCTAAATTGGTTCTCCTCTTTCCTGCATAACCGAACACAAAGAATCAAAGTCAACCAATCTTTGGCGGCCAGCACTTCAGTCTCTATTGGGGTGCCTCAAGGTTCTGCACTTTCGCCCACGCTCTTCAACCTATGCATGGAACCTCTAACTGCCATTCTAAATGACTCAAACATTCAGTACCACATGTACGCGGATGACACGCAACTGTATTTGAAGATCTCCTCTCCAGATGACATTAAAACTCTTAATGGAGCGCTTCAAAAAACTCAACAATGGCTAACACATAACCACCTATTACTTAATTCTCTCAAAACTGAATTTCTCCTGATTTCCCCACGCAACCACGAGGCTCCCACGCAAAACTGGATCAAAAAAATCTCAGCACTCAACTGCACACCGCATTTGGTGGACTCCGCCTGCTCTTTAGGGGTCACCCTAGACAAATTTCTAAACATGCAAGGTCACATCAGTGCAACCATTAAGAGTGCCAACCATCAGCTCAACACTCTTAGGAAAATCAAACCGTTCCTACCTCCTGAAGACATGCAATCAGCAGTCCAATCCTTAGTTATCTCACGTGTAGAATATGGATTGGTGACCCTAGCTGGTCTTCCTAAATGTAGGTTAGCGCCGCTAAGAGCTACTCTGAACGCCTCTGCCAGACTAATCACAGGTTCAAGAAAGCATGATCATATCACACCTGACTTAATCCAGCTTAACTGGCTCCCCATTGAAGCTAGGATCCGTTTCAAGATCGCCTGCCTGACACATAAAGCTATACATTTCAATAGCCCCGTTTACCTGGCAAAAAAACTGGAGCTCTCCGGAGCCAGAAGAAATTTAAGAAGCTCCAATACCCTACTACTGAAACCACCGAAATTCAATAAAAAAAAGAACTTGCAATCGCACCTTCTCAGGGCTGGCTCCAAGAATTTGGAATGCCCTACCGACGGAGATCAGAGCCAACCCTTCGACTGCCTCATTCAAAAAACAGGTCAAATGGCTACTATTGGAAGAACTGCATCAGCAATAGCCTCCATGTCATTTGCTGTCAATTTACTTTCACTTTGTTTGTAACTCGTACTTGACAATCATTTTTACTTGGGGTTTAAAATGTATCTCATCTGTCTTTGAAGTAAGGCGATGATGAAACTGTTCGGCCTCATCTGGGTGGGCTGTTTACTGTCTGTTCATTTTCTACCTACTCTTCCCCTAGCGCCCTCATTTATTTTATGCCTCAGGTTCCTCTCATGTTGCCTTATTGGGTGTGCTTGGGTGTTTTATTGTATGCTTAACAATTTACTTTCACTTTATGTTTGAAACTAGTCCTTGACAATCATTTCTACTGGAGGTTTAAAACTTATCTCGTTTGTCTTGAAGTAAGTCGATGATGAAACTGCTCGGCCTCATCTAGGTGGGCTGTTACCTGTTTGTTCACTTGCTTTTTTGTAAGTGTATTTATATTGTCTCTGTACGTATACGTCAGCGTTCCTCTTTGTACAGCGCTCTGATACCCGGTTGGGTCTTGTTCGCGCTTTATAAAACTTTTCAAATAAAATAAATAAATAATGCACTAACTCAGGGATTATTTTAATTAATGGATGCGCTGAGACGTGAAAAGGAAACTCTGACCTCTCCTGTGCCAGGGAATACTATCGTGGTCCCTGATCTCTCGTAGCTCTGCCCCCTTGTGTGCACTCTCAACCACCCTCTCCTTTTAGAGCCTTCAAAATCATTTACTTTCGACTTCTCTTCCTTAATTATGAAGCTTTTTTTAATGATCATATTGCCTATGTTTGTGCAAGGTTTGTTTAACTTGTAGTGGCTGGACAAAAGAGCTATAGAAATGAAACTGCAGCTTTTGGTAGTCCAGCACGAGCTGCTGCTGGCCACAGGGCACCTTCTGGTGCTGACGCCCGTGCCTTAAGTCAAGGTGGGCAGCCCTGCAAAGAGAAATCTGTTGTGTGAGCATAGACAGTCTTATGCCCTTGTATTCCTCCACTGCCTCGGATGGGGCCAGTAGTATGTGCTATTCTGTGCCTAAATTGAACATCTTTCAAGGGAGCTGTCCTGCTCATTTGACCGTGTTTGGAGTGCACATTATACCCATCAGAACCTCCTTTTTATGCAGGATGTCTCCTTAAAACAAGTAAAGTCTTATAGTGAGTTAAGCACCTGCGACTGAGACTCATCCAACATTTGCAGGCAGGGGTTCAAAACCCATCCTTTCGCCTTTTGACAAAAGTAACACGTGCTACTTTCAGCTCTTGAACATGAGCCCGTCAGTGCAGCAGCAAGAGCCCTATAAAGCACGTGTGCGCGTTAGGACGTAGTCCTGCTCTGTCTCATCCTTCTGCCCAAACACAGGACCTTCAGCTTCACCTTTTTCTCGTTCGATAATGAGTACAGCTTCTGTTCCTTCTGCTTGTGGTGTTGGCTGTAGGTGGTAGTCGTACAGCTTCTGGTCCTTCTGCTTGTGGTGTTGGCTGTAGGTGGTAGTCGTACAGATTCTGGTCCTTCTGCTTGTGGTGTTGGCTGTAGGTGGGAGTCGTACAGCTTCTGGTCCTTGTGCTTGTGGTGTTGGCTGTAGGTGGTAGTCGTACAGCTTCTGGTCCTTGTGCTTGTGGTGTTGGCTGTAGGTGGTAGTCGTACAGCTTCTGGTCCTTCTGCTTGGGGTGTTGGCTGCAGGTTGTCGTCGTACAGCTACTGGTCCTTCTGCTTGTGATGTTGGCTGCAGGTGGTCGTCGTACAGCTACTGGTCCTTCTGCTTGTGATGTTGGCTGCAGGTGGTCGTCGTACAGCTTCTGGTCCTTGTGGTGTTGGCTGCAGGTGGTCGTCGTACAGCTTCTGGTCCTTCTGCTTGCGGTGTTGGTTGCAGGTTGTCTTCGTACAGCTTCTGGTCCTTCTGCTTGTGGTGTTGGCTGTAGGTGGTAGTCGTACAGCTTCTGGTCCTTCTGCTTGCGGTGTTGGCTGCAGGTTGTCGTCGTACAGCTACTGGTCCTTCTGCTTGCGGTGTTGGCTGCAGGTGGTCGTCGTACAGCTTCTGGTCCTCCTGCTTGCGGTGTTGGTTGCAGGTTGTCTTCGTACAGCTTCTGGTCCTTCTGCTTGTGGTGTTGGCTGTAGGTGGTAGTCGTACAGCTTCTGGTCCTTCTGCTTGCGGTGTTGGCTGCAGGTTGTCGTCGTACAGCTACTGGTCCTTCTGCTTGTGTTGTTGGCAGCAGGTGGTCGTCGTACAGCTTCTGGTCCTTGTGGTGTTACCTGCAGGTGGTCGTCGTACAGCTTCTGGTCTTTGTGGTGTTGGCTGCAGGTGGTCGTACAGCTTCTGGTCCTTCTGCTTGCGGTGTTGGTTGCAGGTTGTCTTCGTACAGCTTCTGGTCCTTCCGCTTGTGGTGTTGGCTGTAGGTGGTAGTCGTACAGCTTCTGGTCCTTCTGCTTGTGGTGTTGGCTGCAGGTGGTCGTCGTACAGCTTCCGGTCCTTCTGGACCTTCTGCTTGTGGTGTTGGCTGCAGGTGGTCGTCGTACAGCTTCTGGTCCTTCTGCTTGCGGTGTTGGTTGCAGGTTGTCGTCGTACAGCTTCTGGTCCTTCTGCTTGGGGTGTTGGCTGCAGGTTGTCCTCGTACAGCTTCTGGTTCTTCTGCTTGTGGTGTTGGCTGCAGGTGGTCGTCGCACAGCTTCTGGTCCTTCTGCTTGTGGTGTTGGCTGCAGGTGGTCGTCGTACAGCTTCTGGTCCTTGTGCCTGTGGTGTTGGCTGCAGGTGGTCGTCGTACAGCTGCTGGTCCTTCTGCTTGTGGTGTTGACTGCAGGTGGTCGTCGTACAGCTGCTGGTCCTTCTGCTTGTGGTGTTGGCTGCAGGTGGTCGTCGTACAGCTTCTGGTCCTCCTGCTTGTGGTGTTGGCTGCAGGTGGTCGTCGTACAGCTGCTGGTCCTTCTGCTTGTGGTGTTGACTGCAGGTGGTCGTCGTACAGCTTCTGGTCCTCCTGCTTGTGGTGTTGGCTGCAGGTGGTCGTCGTACAGCTGCTGGTCCTTTTGCTTGTGGTCGTCGTACAGCTTCTGGTCCTCCTGCTTGTGGTGTTGGCTGCAGGTGGTCGTCGTACAGCGTCTGATCCTTCTGCTTGTGGTGTTGGCTGCAGGTGGTCGTCGTACAGCTTCTGGTCCTCCTGCTTGTGGTGTTGGCTGCAGGTGGTCGTCGTACAGCTTCTGGTCCTCCTGCAGGTGGTCGTCGTACAGCTTCTGGTCCTTCTGCTTGTGGCTTTGGCTGCAGGTGGTCATCGTACAGCTTGTGGTCCTTCTGCTTGTGGTCGTCGTACAGCTTCTGGTCCTCCTGCTTGTGGTGTTGGCTGCAGGTGGTCGTCGTACAGCTGCTGGTCCTTCTGCTTGTGGTGTTGGTTGCAGGTGGTCGTCGTACAGCTTCTGGTCCTCCTGCTTGTGGTGTTGGCTGCAGGTGGTCGTCGTACAGCTGCTGGTCCTTCTGCTTGTGGTCGTCGTACAGCTTCTGGTCCTCCTGCTTGTGGTGTTGGCTGCAGGTGGTCGTCGTACAGCGTCTGATCCTTCTGCTTGTGGTGTTGGCTGCAGGTGGTCGTCGTACAGCTTCTGGTCCTCCTGCTTGTGGCTTTGGCTGCAGGTGGTCATCGTACAGCTTGTGGTCCTTCTGCTTGTGGTCGTCGTACAGCTTCTGGTCCTCCTGCTTGTGGTGTTGGCTGCAGGTGGTCGTCGTACAGCTTCTGGTCCTCCTGCTTGTGGTGTTGGCTGCAGGTGGTCGTCGTACAGCTTCTGGTCCTTCTGCTTTTGGTGCTGGCTGCAGGTCGTCGTACATCGTCTGATCCTTCTGCTTGTGGTGTTGGCTGCAGGTGGTTGTCGTACAGCTTCTGGTCCTTCTGCTTGTGGCTTTGGCTGCAGGTGGTCATCGTACATCTTCTGGTCCTTCTGCTTGTGGTGTTGGCTGCAGGTGGTCGTCGTACCTCACAACATCTCAGTTGCTTTGCTGTGTTGCTGTATATTGGTGATAACCGTGGATTGGAAGTTTGGTGGACAATCCTTTCCTGATGCTGAAGGTGTAATCCTCATATCTTGAGCATCCGAGTGCTGATGGTAAATCAGGTGCATTTGCTTGCCTGGTAACAAATCGCTTTGTAATTAACTCCATACATAACTGCATAATGTCACTAGAAAATGCACATCTTGGCATTGATTATTCTGTTTTAAGTATTTTTTTCATGAATCCTAGTTTAATTGATATTTGTATTTTGTTCTTTCCTTTCTTTAGTATCGTTTGCTCCAATAAGCTTTGCAATCAGGGCCAAAGAGAATGATATGCTTCCACTAGAGAAGAACCGCGTCAAGCTGTATGATGACAGCGAAGACGAAGAGGAGGGCCAAGAAGAGCAGAATGGGACCAGTGCTTCATCAAACAGCCATCCTGTGGCTGCTGCAGCACCTGTGGTCGTGGAAGAAAAAAAACCACAGTTGACTCCAGAGGAGATAGAAGCCAAGCAAGGTAAAGACTTAAAGCAAAAAATGACATCTTGTCACCAACCGGTGCTATTTGTTTCATGCCAGAATGGCTGATTGCACAGTCTGCTGGTTCACAGCTCTTGCTGTGTGCGCTAAGCAGCTCTTTATTTCATCCTGTGTAGCGTTTTATACTTTACGGCCCCACATATTCTTAAAAGATTTACCTTCAAAACAACTGTCCACAAATTTCTGGAGTCCGGGTATTGACTTGTGGGGAAAGCAAAGTGAACTTCTCCTTGGGTTCTGTGAAATTTCTTCCATGACACTTGCTAGACATTTACAAATGTTGTACAGCATTCCACTAGCTTTGGGCTAGAAACATGCTGTACAAAAACCACATCCAGCCATACGTTTTTAGAATTTCCAATAGTATTCTTTAACTATTTAAATAATTTTTTGCGAAATACAAAAAATTGTATCCGCAGTGCCATCTTTGGGCTGTCACTTGTTTTATTATCCTTTTCTTCAGGATACTCATCCTGTGCATGTCCCCGTTTATTGTTTGTCCTCTTTTCTGATTGAAAATGAGTTTCATTAGACAGCTGCTCTCTGATTGCATCACATAAAAACATTGTTCGATAAGTTCAACTTATTTTCTACGTGGTCTTAAAGCTGCATTTCTGACGTTGTGTTTCTTGGAGTTGCTGAGGTCCATCCATACCAGAGCTTCTGCCGAGGGTGTGGGGTTGTAAAAATTCCAGACACTAGCAGTATAGTATTTTGTAGTCCGAGGAGTGGGTGTTTGTAAGGGAGACAGTGGCGCCTACCAATTCTGCGTCAATTATCACAGCCAAATTCTATATGTCTAGCGGTGCAACTGGTGAGGGAAACACCCTGTCCCTCATAAAAAAGACCCTAGAGTCTAACAAACTGTCCAGCAAGCCTATGCACACGCTACTTATACTTTAGTAATTTTTTAGAAAAAGTATTGCAACAACATAAATATAAATGGCAGAAATAAAGTGGATCCTTTGTTTGTTTGATTTTTGTTCTTGTTTTCTTTTTTATTCCGCAAAGATTGCCCAGCGTGTGCATAGGCTTGCTGACTAGCAGTATAGTATTTACGTCATTTTACTTTGCAAAGTGTGCATCAACCATAAATCGAATTGAATCCATAGCACTTGTTCAGATCTTCATGTTGGAGAGAAGTTAGCATCGATATACTTTGTGTCACCTGGTACTCTAAAGCAAAGGGTTCTGGAGGTCGACAGTGAGCCACGTTGGCAACCATAGGTTCACGTCTGCTACCCTTTGGAGTGCCTGGATAGTCTGGCTCTCTGAAATACACCGATGACTGAAAAACTTGTTTCCAGGCACTGGACATAGCCGAAGTTGATATTTTTGTGTGTTTTGCTGAACTGCCAAAGTCAGATAGACATTTGTTTTTCTTGCCGCAGGTTAGGCTTTGTGCACTAGTCATGAACAGGCTGCTCTGAAGCAAACCTAAGTTGAAAGCTATGCTGGCCAGTGAAGCTGTGCTGGTCTGTGCATGTTGGGCATGGAGGGGAGGGTCTCTGGTTTTCACTGTGAGTTATAACGCCAGCCAAGGCAAAGCGCTTGCCTGATTCTTATACTAACAAGCCTAATGCCTGCAGTGGGTTGCTCACAGTAAATGTGTTGCCTGAGTCCCAGTTGCAGATGTTCAATATTCTGGGTATTATAATGTTTGTTGGCTCTCCTGTGGTAGGGTTGGTCTCTTAAATGTCTTCTAGTTTCAGTGGGTTTCATGTTTTTCAGTAGACCTACCCTCTCTATGTGAAACCTTTTTCTATTTGTAATGTTTTGGGTCACTCTGTAGCTCCCCACAGGGCTGGTATACTGACACGGACATTATTTTTAAAGGCTGGTTGGACGCGGTTCTGTTTCTCATGAAAAGAAGCCATCCTTGGTAGCTCATGTGGTCCCGTTGTTTGATTCAGTTTCAGTAATGGTGCATCTGCTGTCGTCTGTTTATGGATCGACATAATGTGATTTCTAGTTTATTTTCCTGGGATTTGATTGCTCGTCTAAGACATAATACGAATCTAATCTATTAAGCATTTGACTAAGTATGTTGAGTTCTCTGTGGGGTATTCTGTCCATTACTTTGAATGACCTTATTCTGTGCACAATCCCATTTTCAAAGCTTTGCTTTTTACATACCAAAATGTATTTGTGTATTGACGGTTGTATGTGATCTCATTTGTGAACTCTGTGCCATGGAAGTAGCACAATGAGATGGACACTGATGAAGATCCCTCCATGAGAGACTGCTTCACAAAACTTGCAAGGCTACCTCAGTGCTTCATAGGCCTGCGTCAGCCACTTGTTTCTGTTGAACGTAATCGCACCAGCAGGATGCATAAGGTTTATTCGCACAAACGTTGCACCACCACCAATGGCATCCAACAAGAGTTGTCTTAGGATAAGTCGCACTGTGGACTACACAGAGCATAGTTGTCCAGGTTACTTAAAAATGGTTCCATCTGACACCCCTGCCTCGTAAGTAAACTGATACAAAAGCCCAGGCAACCACAGGATTTTGATTTCAAGCTCCGAAGAAGGTGCAGTCTTTCAAGTGCATAGGCTGTGCTTTGCCCCGAAAGGTTCCGAGATTCCTTCATACCTCACCCTGACTGTTTTTATATTTCTACAAAAATTGCTTCCTATTAAGAAATTTAAAAAAAGTGTCATCTCCACTTCTCTTCAACTGTATGACTGTTCTTACTGTGCGTCTCTTCTTAAGCCTTTACAGTATGTGCTATTCAGCTAGTGTTACCTTGCCCCCAGAGTGCATACATTCAGCGTAAACACAGGTAATGTGTCGCACCTTTTCCAGTTACTGGTTTTAAATTCTGTACTAACACTGTCGATCACAAAAGTATCCCTTGGCCCAGAGAATCCTCAGAGCTATATTTTTTATGTGTGTGCCTATCTTGGTGTGTCATATCATGGAGAATGTGTTGGCGCCTTAGATGTCTGACTTCTTGTATCTCCTCTGGTGGCTGGTTCCCCATCAGTTTGTGTTGAAGCTTAATTACGGGTTCGAGACAGTGCTGGTTCAGGGCTCTGCTGTGTGATGAGGGTGATCTCTCATTACTCGTTTTGTTAGACCTTTCTGCAGTCTTTGACAAGGTGAACAGTGATTTGTTGATTTTTAGGGTCAGGAGAAGGCTGCCTTGTCAAATGGTGCAATCAAGTGATTTGTTTCAGTTCTTTTAAACAATGGTGTTAAACTGTAACATTTCAAATCAGCTGATTCGTAGGTTGACTGTTGAATACCACTGGACTGTCTCCTCACACTCCTCCTGTTCAAGCAGCTGTTCTTAGTTATCAGAACCATCCAGCTGCAGTACCACTCCTACTCAGAAGACACATAATTTTTCTGCAGGTCACAGGCCCAGGAGACAACTTAACTGCCTTCATTTTTTTTAAATAATAATAAATCTGTTTTTATTGTTTTGAAAAGTTTACATCTTGAAGACAGGCAACATTTATCATATAACATTGACCATACCACGGAGCATTTGGCAATAGTAAATGAACGTGACCGTGGACCAGTGATAAACTGATGTACATATCAAGGACAGTATTAGTGTAGGTACAAGTGGAACCTAGACAATAAATGACATCAGGCATTGGTGGCATGGTATGGTGTACAGAGTCTACGCAGAGGTTACAGGATACATGCGTGCACAGATGTTAGAACTAAAACATTAAAAAGGGGCGAAAACTCAATAAATCCCCAATAACCGATAACAGCAGCAGAGTCCGACTTTAGAATGCTCATTCCGGTCCGTGTTCCCGTTGCTCCTTCCTCCCCCCGACCCCCGGCGCCCCACAGACAGACATCACTAGTCAGAGAACACAGCACTGCACATCTTGAGCGCCAGATGGTACATGGGTGTCTACATGGCGACGCAACTGATCTTTGGCGGTTTAACCATCACTCCCCCTGAGGGCGCCTCCACTATGTTCAGGACGCCCCTCTGTGTTGTCTCCCCCAGACTGCGTCAAAGACTGTAGTAGACCATCCCAACATGTCGCCATAGGAGTCTTCCGAAGTCCCAGCGTTTCCTCCCTCAGTATAGCTATTCCCTCTGCCTTAGCCCACGCCAGGAGCGAACACTTCCATGCCCGTATGTGTGGCGGGTCCGGCGCCTTCCACCGTTTAGTAAGTAGTCGTTTAGCCACCACCAGCCCCAAGTCGAGAAAGCGGGTGGAGACTTTTGTGGGCGGTGTTCTGCGAAAGAGGTGCAGCAGGTAGACAGGCCATTCAAAGGGTATGGTGCGGCCCGTGCACGCACGCAGCGCCTCGTGAACCGCCTCCCAGTAGGGGTGGAGCTTGTGGCAGCTCCACAGCATGTGTATTAACCCAGCTCCCAACTCCGCGCAGCGGGGGCAGACCGTGTCTGTGCGGTGAAAATACCTATTGATCGCTATGCTCTGTGGAGTATAAACAGCTGTATTTGGCGAAACCTCATATTTCTGGGAATACGTGTTGGACTTTGTAATTTCTTACCCCACTCTTTATCCTCCAGTGGCCGCGTCAGATCCGCCTCCCATTTGCGGCGTAGTGGTTCCAAACTTGCCGCCGCGTGCGTACGTAGGGATGCCGCAAACCACCGAATCAAGTGCCTACCTCGCCCCATAACATAAAGGTACTGTATGGTAAGGTGTTGGCTGGGCTCTTCCTTCATGTCTCCCCATCTAGATGTCAACGATGCAATCAGTGAACGGTGTCGAAGGAATTGCCCAGGGGGCAGCCCCGCCTCCTCAACTAGGGATTCATACGTCATTGAGAGTGCCGTCCCGGTATAAGTCTCCTAGGGTCTGTATGTCCGCTTCGTGCCACTCGACGAGCGCAGTAGGTGTGAGCGTACCCGGCCCGCTGGGGGAGCCCTCTAGTGGTATGGCCGGAGCGTAGGGGATCATATTTCTAGTAATGTATAGACTGCGGCGGTAGCATTTATAAGCCACCACCATGAGGAGCGGTGTCGGCGTTCGGGCTTTTGCGGCGGGATGAAAGAGTTTAGTGACCCTCCGCTATCCTTCTGAATCCAAATAACTGACTAACATATCCACCACTTAAAAAAAAATAAAAAAAAAATTTACTTGCATGTTTCACTATACTAATTCAACACTAATCCTCTATGGGTCCCGGAGTAGCGTGCTACTCGCCGAAAAAGCGCTTCGACGCCTCGTCAGGGGTAGTAAGCGCTATACAAATGCAATTACAATACAATTACAATGTCAACCAGAGAGAGGGGAGGTGCTGTGGACGCGGTGTCGTCACGGCCTCTGTCGGCTAGCCAGCGGGCTATCCATTGTAATTGCGCTGCCAAGTAGTAATGCTCGAAGCACGGCACAGCAAGGCCTCCCTAGTCAGTGGGCAGGTACAACTTGGACAACGCTACCCTGTGACGTGAGTTGCCCCAGAGGAAGTCCCGAAGTGACTGAGTGAGTGCGGTGAAGAAGGCAGCCGGGACATAAACCGGCAGGTTGGCAAAGTAGTATAGGAGGCGGGGAAGGATCACCATCTTAGATAATGCTACCCTGCCATGTGACTGTTAGTGGGAGCGTGCTCCAGAATCGCATTTGCGACTTAATTGCTGTTACGGCACGGCCCAGGTTACCCTCAATGAGATCCGCCGGTTGACGATATATCTGAATTCCTAGGTAGCGGAAAGTGTCCACTTTCCACTGCACCTGTATACCGTCCAGGATGTAGCCCGGGTCCTGGGTGTCACTACTGAACGCATAGAGGCAGGACTTGCTGGCGTTTACCCTGAGGCCCGAGAGTGCGGCGAAGTCGCGCAACGCGTGCGCCAACCGGACTGGAATATTGCTCACATCACGCACGAAGACGGTCGTCCACGTACAGTGATACCTGATGTGTCGCATCCCCCAGGGGGATCCCATCTCCCAGCGTCGCACGGAGTGTCGCTGCCAGGGGCTCGATTGCTAGCGCAAACAGGAGGGGCGAGAGCGTGCACCCCTGCCTGGTGCCTCTACGGATTGGAATGGCGTCAGAGATGTATGGCCCCGTCTTGACCCTCACTGTAGGGTTTTTGTATAGTAGGTCGACCATCTGGAGAAACCCCAGGCCCAGCCCGTAGCGCAACAGTACTGCCGCGAGGTAGCCCCACTCCAGACAGTCAAAGGCTTTTTCGAGGTCCAGCACTAGGCAACCCGCTCTAGGCCACTCCCGTACGCTATCCGACGCCACCCTGAAGAACCTCCGCAGATTCAACGAAGTACTACGTTTGGGTACAAAGCCATACTGGTCGTTGTGGACTAATTCAGGCACCACCGGCGCCAGGCGCTCCGCCAACACCTTGGCGAATATTTTGTAGTCCACATTGAGGAGTGCCAGGGGACGGTAGGAGCCTAAATTCTCGGGGTCCCTGTGCGGTTTGAGTAAGGACACCAGGTAGGCCTCGCGCATTGAAGGGGGCAGAGTGTGCTTGTCAAGAGCTGTGGAGTAAAGGGCATACAACTTGGACACTAGGGATTCCCGGTAGGCCTTATAGTATTCAGCGGGCAGGCCATCCGGCCCCGGCGCCTTCCCTGATGCCATGGAGCCGACCGCCTCCCCGATTTCCTCCAAAGTGAGGGGACCGTCTAGTGTCTCTTGGTGGACTTCAGGTACCGTGGGCAGGCGGATAGTCTCAAAAAATCTATCCAGCTCGGGGCCAGAACAGTGCCCTGCGGAACGATACAGGTGTGCGTAATGGTCGGTCATCACCCTGTGGATCTCACGCTGCGTGTATACTAGGGCCCCCTCAGGTGTGCGTATTGCCCCGATTGGGGCGTGCTTACTCTCCTGTGTGAGTAGCCAGGCTAACAAGCGACCCGTCCTGTCGGCTTTGGCGTGAGTACGAGCCGTATGGGCTGCATAATTGTGGCAACGCAGACGTTCCATAAGGTCCGCATGCTGCGCCCGAAGATCCATCAGACGAGCTGAATGGCGGCCACCGCCTTCGCCCTCCCTTTCGAATCGAAGTAATTGCGATTCAAGACGGGTAAGTGACAGCGCCAGGTTTTTGCGTATGTTCCACGTGGTACCGAGGCAGTGACCCCTGATAGCCGTTTTATGGGCCTCCCATTCCACTAACGTGTTTAGTTCGAAAAACTCCGAAATTGCCATCCCCAGGGATGCACGGAATTCCTGATCCTCTAGTGCAACTGATTGGAGACGCCAGGTAGGGACCGGAGGACGACCGGGCTCCCAGTTCAGCCGCAGCCTCAGGGGATTATGATCAGAGTGTGTCCGCCCTAAATATTCCGCGTCCTCTATCAACGTGGTTAGCGCTTGAGAGCCCACCACCCTATCCAGTCGCACGTGAAGGTCGTGCACTGCAGAGTAATAAGAATAGATACGATCATTAGGGTGTAGACCACGCCACAGATCCAATAGCGCCCAGTGTGATAGCCAGTCTGTGAGAGCTTGCGCGTTTGAGACCGCTGAAGTCGTTCGGAGGGGTGGGAAGGACCTATCTAGGTGTACGTCTAACACCGAATTAAAGTCTCCGCCTAACAGCCAGGGAGTCCGGCATAGGGGGCCAGCGTTGTGGACAATTGTGCTAGGTATGAGGGTTGGTCAGTGTTCGGAGCGTAAATAGAGCCCAACAGGATTTGTTGACCATTAAGTGTCCCACGTGCCAGAGTGTACCTGCCTGCAGGGTCTATCACGGTGCCTGTACAATTGAACGGGGTGCCCGCTCTCACCCAAATTAGTGTACCCCGCGCGTGTGCTGAGTATGTTGTGCCATATAATTGACCCCTCCAGCGCCTGCGCAGCTTATCTAATTCCGGCTGTCATATGTGTGTTTCCTGCAGGAGGGCAATTGCAGCGGAGTGTCTTTGGAGATATGCGAATATGGAGTAGCGGCGCGCGGGTGTGTACATGCCGCGTATGTTCCACGTAATTATGTCAGTTCGCGCCATTTTGGGTGAATAGATTCAGTGGGGAGGCCCGGCCGGGACGCGCCGGGGTGGCGCGGGGAACAGGGACAGGCCATGTCTGGTCGGTGTGCTGCAACCGAAAACATAACTGGAGAACCAGAGAACTGTGTAACATCTGGGGCGGACATTTCTCAATGTCCGTCCAAACCTCTAACTGTGAAGTAGCGTGAACTAGGTCAGTGGGGTGCCTATTGGGGTGTGCGCACTAGCGGTATCTTGTTATGGCCGTCCCCCTTTGCTCCTACGCGTGCAATGTGCCATCCATGTGATCACCAGTGTCTCCGCGCGGGCTCAACAGACCGCGATTTGAACCGGTGCGCCGGGTGAGTGTGCCACTCCCCCCACCTCCCCCCCTCGTCCCCTTTGGGGTAAGGTACGGAGCCTGACCAGTAGTGGGTACGTTGTTGCTGCTCCGCCCCCGCGTAAGCCGCCCAGTGCATCTAGTACAGTAGGCTCACCTTTCCCCCTAACTGCAACCAAAACAGAGAAGTTAACAGACAGTGGTCTACTTGCGTGAGCTGTACATGCTGAAGGCTATCGCAACAGTGTCTATTCAGATAATGTCATCCGCAGTTTGCGGAGTTACCACTGGCAATCCGAGATCCTCCGAAACTTCCGTGGATGGCGATGAGGAGCCGCTGGCCACCAAGGTGGTACGTACGTGGGAGTCCAGTTGTTCTTGAGTGTGTGGGGAGCCGAGGGTGGTGACTGCTTCTAGGGCTTCCAGTCTTTCCCTTCGAATGCTCTCCGGGCTTGGGGCGTTTATTCCAGGTTGGGCGTTCTTCATTGTCCCCCGTCGTCGACGTCGTCGGGTTCTCCTGCCCGTCGTGTTGTCACCCTCTGAGTTCGAAGGTCGCATTCCCGACCACAGCCCCATTCCCGACAACAGCCCCGACTCTTCAAGCCAGTCCCACGCCTCCTCTGGTGAGTCAAAGAAGCGGGTCCCTTCTTTTGCAACAACGCGTAGCTTGGCTGGAAACAACGAGTAAGGCAATTCTAAGGCGCGGAGCTGCCGTTTCACCGCTGTGTAGTTGCTCCTACGTCTCTGCACCCGGGCTGTGTAGTCTGGGAAGAGCATAACTGGGTTGCCGCTCACTTTCAGGTTGTCCAACTTGTGTGTTTCACGAAGGACCGCATCCCTGTCCCTATAGTTGAGCAACTTAAAGATGAACGGCCGTGGTCTGGCTCCCGGTTGGAGTTTCTGTGCCGGGATGCGGTGGCCTCGTTCAACCACGAATTGCTGTGACAATGCTCCCTGGGGCAGGAGATCGCGCAGCCAGCGTTCCGTGAACTGCTCCGGGTGCCTTCCTTATTCGCCTTCCGGCAGGCCCACCACGCGGACGTTATTGCGGCGGGAACCGCCCTCCGCATCATCTGCTCTGTCTTCCTGGTCATGAACCCAATCTATCAGGTCTTGCAGCGCTGCAGTATGGCTTTGCGTGACAGGTTGCAGCTCGTTTAACATTTGGCCTTGCAC
Source organism: Calotriton arnoldi (assembly GCA_963921515.1). Classification (NCBI taxonomy): domain Eukaryota; kingdom Metazoa; phylum Chordata; class Amphibia; order Caudata; family Salamandridae; genus Calotriton; species Calotriton arnoldi. The sequence continues at coordinate 949,782 of CAWUFW010001323.1, read as the reverse complement.
GGTAACTTTGTCCGTCAGCTTTCGGTGGTCTGCATGGAGGAGGGTGAAGTCCGAGGTGACCTTGTCGATCCTGGTTTCCAAGGAGGTCCTGGTGTGTTCCAGCGCTTCGCCTATCCTTTCTACTGCTGCAAGTACTGAGTCCATTTTGGCTGCTAGGGCCATGGTCGCAGGTTCTGTCGCCCCTTCAGTACTCGTACTCGTGGGATCCAAGGCGTTCCAGCGTAAGGGCCCCTGCTGTATCTTGGCTCTCATCTGGCCCATTACAAACAGTTGCGCCGTGGGCATTCGCGGCGGGCACCAGTGGGGGCGGTATTCCAGCACCGACAGGGGAGTCCACTCCCGTGGTAGTTGCACGTGGACTAAAGCCCGGCGGGGCAGAACATAGCGGTCACTTCCCGCTGTTTGTGGTCAGGGCTCAGATGGCGACTTGTGGGGGTTAGGTATGTACTCCGCCTCAAATTGTCCAGCGGGGGCGAGGTGGCGGATCACGGAGTCTCTGTGCGCCGGAGTGTGGATCTGTCAGTCTGCGCAGCTACCAGCCGGTGCGAGTGGTGTTAGGATCCCTGGGGGTGGACACCTCTCTAGCCGCTGGGCCCCAGGTGGGCAAGCAGGGGCCTCCCAATATCCACTGCGCTCATCCAGCACGGCCTCCGCATCCACCTATCGATCTCTGTAGGGGTCACGTCGACAGCGACCGCTGGCCAAAGTCCTCTTGGGCGCAGTGTACACACGGGGTTCCCGCCCGCGTCGGGATGCCCAGGCACTAGCTAGTGTGTTCGTGCCCACTGTGGATGACACGGGTGCCGGGTCACAGCAGGGTGCTCCTGGTGGAGGCCTCTGGGTCACTGTCAGTGTACGTGGTCTTCCCCCTTTCCACCACCCAATGTCGCTGCCGCTGGCGTTACTGGTCAATGCGTGGCAGCCTACCTCAGTTCCAGGCCGTACCAGGTCTTTTCGTGGGCCTTTGTCAGCCGCTGCGCCCGCTCACCGCGACTCCGCCTCGCCTGGGCCTCTTGCTACCCACAACCTCGGCGGCGCATGGATGGCCCCCTGTCTCACCAGGAACTGGGCTTCAAGAGCTCCGGGAGGTGTCCCGTGTGTGGTGCTGAGTTTTCTGCTGGCGCCAGGATTCGCTGTCTCCGCGGGATAGGTATCGGGCAGACACAGCCCCAGCCCGCCGCCAATGCTGAAAGGCCCCCCGGCTGCTGGGCCGTACTGTTGCCCGAGGGACTGTGCCAACTGGTGGGGGCCTCCACAAATGTGGCGCCGCCGCTGCCTGGGTTCACCCGGCGGCGGCGTGAGCGTCCTCCCTGCACGCCTCCGGCTCCGTGTAGCACTGGGAATCAGGCGGGATCGCGGATCACTCACCGCTGCAGTCAAACCCCCGGGGGGGGGGTCCCTGCGCGGTCCTGTACACTCTGCCGGTCGCGGAGCCTTCTCCCCGCAGCCCAGCCAGCCGCCGACGTTGGAAGGCCCACCGGCTGTTGGGCCGTACCGTTTCCTGAGAGGCTGCGTCAGCTGGCGGGGGCCTCCACAAATCCGGCGGCGGCGTGAGCGACCTCCCTTCACGTCTCCGGCTCCTCCGGCTCCGCGTTGCACTGGGAGTCAGGCGGGATTGCACACCGCTGCAATGCAACCCCCGGGGGGAGCCCCGCACTAACCCGAGCACTCCGTCGGACTCGGCGTCTTCACCACGCAGCCCGCTCGGGTCCGGACTGGGCCAGAGACCCCCTCCGTCGCCAAATCCCCGGTCAGGCGTTGGCGGCCATCTTACAGTCCGGAGAGGCCGCGCGCGGACTCACAGCGGGCAGGGCCGCGCAGACTTTGCTTACACTGTCGCGGTGCCGGCAGGCCAGGGAGACTCTGGGTGCAGCACGCTAGGTGCAGCAACTCTTCCGCCACCAGGTTCCGGCCAGCAGGTACGTGGATGGCTAGTTTGGCAGGAGAAATTACCGGAGTTAGGGGATCACCGACTTGAGCTTCACGGACTCGCGTCCGCCATGTTGGCTGGCTAGCCACGCCCCCAACTTAACTGCCTTCATATAGGAATTGAAGGAGGTTGCCTGTGGGTTGAGTAGCGAGCAACGACTTGGAATTGAGCCCATTAGCGGAACCTCCATTTAGTTCCGTTCTAATCGGAAGCTGCAGTTTAAAAACAATTTTACGAAACTGCTGAAGCTATTTGACTTACCTTCTACCTTTGCAAAGGTGGCAAAAAATCTAGGCATTATATGGGATGCAATCTTGATTTGTAAGACCCAATCTGAAAGAGACCATTAGTTATAGATTCCTTACCTGTAGAATTACCCCCAGGCGTCAGACTGGATCAGGAGAATTTTTTCGTCAGCAGTACCCCTGCGCGTCGAAAGGTGGCGTCGGTCTACTCCGCATTCGTCGTTGGCGTCGCGGTCGCCGGGATGACGTCGCAATAGCTACTTAGATGCCGCCCTCGCGCGCTGACATTTCTTTATATTTCCGCGCCAGCCAGCGCAGATCCGGAGAGAGCGTACCCGGTACCTCCAGTCACTTTTTGCCGACTTTTGTCGACACCGTTTTTGAGTCTTCGACTCTTGGTGCATGTCAGGGATGCCCGGTTTCAAGGCTTGCGGTTCCTGCCGAAAACTGATGTCGGTGACGGATCCGCACCGTGTGTGCCTGTGGTGCCTGGAACGCGACCACGATCCCAAGTCGTGTTCCGAATGCTGGTCCATGAATCCGAAGTCTTTGCGGAAGCGGTCCCGAAAGCTTCTCGAGGCCCGGCAGTCTGCTACGCGCCGTTCGAGTTCCCCGTCGCAGAGCAACCACCACTCGTCCTCGAAGTCTTCGCACTCCTCAGGTAAGTTGAAGCACAAGAAGAAGTCGAAGAAGCATCGTCGCTCTTCAACTTCTCCCCGTTTGTCGGCTGACGCGACGAGGGATGCGGGTGGTGCCCCTCTCGCGGATCCGCGTACGGATCCCGAAGGGTCGGCTCAGAGTTTCCCTCCCTTTCCGGGACCCCGAGCGACCCCTGCCCAGCTTCGCAATTTTTATGAAGCGATGCATGCCATCTTTGGGCAGCCAGACTCCGCTGGCGCGCCTTTGGGCCCCGCGGACTCGGCTGGGGGCCCTGGGCCTTCGCCGGCGGTGGCTTGGACCCCGGGACCGCAGGGTCCCATTGGATCCAGGCCTGGATCCGGATCGGCGCCGGTCGACCTCATAACACCTCCACTGGAGGCGATTCACCCGGCACCACGCCCGCAGCCGACGCCAGTTGTGCCCCCTGCCGGCGTCGACCCCGGCCTCCACCTTGACGTGGACCCAGAGCCGGACCGACGTCGACCGAAGCCGGATCCGGCGCCGACGGGTACTTTCGTACCCCTGTTCCAGCCTGGTTCTTTCAGGCCAGATTGGCAACCAGAGGAGGGTGAGGAGGACTGGGAGGGGTCTGGAGACCCTTTAACTGACCAGTTGGAGTACGATCCGGACTGGAGAGAGGAGTTGGGGGATGCCTGTGGCCTGGATACCTCTCCAGACCATGACATGTTGTCTCCTCCTACCGTGGCTACGGAGGAGGGAGCTTCTTACGCAGTGGTGTTGCGTAGGGCGGGCGAGGCTCGAAACCTCGAGCTACCTATGGTGGCGGTCAGGACTAACCACCTGACAGAGGTGCTTCAACCGGCTGCGAGCTCTTCGGAGCCCTTGCTGCCGTTTTAATGAAGCCCTAACTGACCTCCTTTTGGGCACCTGGTCCAGGCCCAACACAGGGGCTCCTGTGGATAGGATGATTTGCCCGACGCCACCGCCCGGCTCCGGGCGACCCCACTTTCCTCTCCCAACACCCCACCCCTGAGAGGTTGGTAGTCCAAGCCTCAACGTCCAAAGGTGCATTCCCTAACGCTCCACCTGATAGGGAATCCAAGAAGCTGGACCATCTTGGGAAGAAGATGTTTTCTTCCTCTAGCTTGGGACTGCGGTCAGTAAACACTGCATGTCTATTGGGCCGTTACACCCATTCTGTGTGGGATACGGTAGCGCAGGTGCTGCCTCAGTGCCCGGAGGAGGCCCGGGCTCTCCCGTGCAGTTGCCGAGGAGAGAGACGCAGCCAAGTTTACCATACGATGTGGACTGGACACCGCCGACTCGCTAGGCAGAACAATTTCAACGTCGGTAGCCCTTCGACGCTCCACCTGGCTACGGTTGATTGGTTTTTCCGGGGATGTCCAAGCTACCCTAATGGACATGCCCTTTGATGGCCGTCGCCTGTTCGGCGACAAAGCAGACAAAGCGCTAGAGCGCTTCAAGGAGACTCGGGCTACGGCCAAGTCCTTGGGCCTCTCCACCACCCGCCGTGCGCAGTCTGCTTTTCGCCCCTTTCGTGGCTACGGAAGGGGTGCCCCACCACGTTCCACCCAGAGCCACAGGCTGGCGCAAGCTGTACAGCCCCTGCACGGCCGGGGACGTGGGACCCACCGCTGTGGGTCTGGGGGCCAGCGAGTGGGCCAGTCCACCACCTCTGCAGCAGCCACCAAACCCTCCTAGTCTGACCTTTCAGGGCCACCAATCGCCAGTGGGCGGCAGGATTCGCCATCACCTCCCCCACTGGCGCACTATCACGTCGGACAGGTGGGTTTTGCAGATAGTCCGAAGGGGCTACTCCCTCCCCTTAGAGACTACCCCTCCATCCATGCCACCTCAGCACCATCGCATGTCTGAGGATCATCTGGCCCTTCTCCAACAGGAAGTTTCGGCTCTCTTTGCCAAGGGAGCCATCGAGCGAGTTCCTGCCCCAGAAGTAGGTCGTGGTTGCTATTCCCACTACTTTCTGGTGCCCAAGAAGGACAAAGGCCTGCGTCCTATCTTGGATCTCAGGAACGTCAACCGCTTCCTCCGGAAGGAGAAGTTCAAAATGTTGACGCTAGCTCAGGTCCGGTCTGCCCTCGACCCTGGAGACTGGATGGTAGTGTTGTACTTGCAGGACGCTTATTTTCACAATCCCGTCCTGCTGGCCCACCGGCGTTACCTGCGGTTCACGGTAGGCCACGAGCACTTTCAGTTTACCGTGCTCCCCTTTGGCCTTACCAGCGCCCCTCGGGTGTTCACGAAAGTGATGGCGGTGGTCGCAGCTCATCTGCGCAGATCAGGGGTTCCAGTCTTCCCCTATCTCGACAACTGGCTGTTGAAGGCGGGCTCGCCCCAGGCAGTCGTCTCCCACCTCCAGATTACGGCCGATCTCCTGCATTCATTGGGGTTCACCATCAATGCGCCGAAGTCGCACCTGATTCCCTCTCAGAAGCTTCTTTTCATCGGAGCTGTTCTGGACACAGCGCAGTTTTGGGCTTATCCTCCCGAGCAGCGAGTCCGGGATATGATTCCGATCTTTCAGCCTTTGTTTCGGTCAGAATGACCCTGAGGCTACTGGGCCTCATGGCCTCCTGCATCCTGCTGGTGGACTATGCCAGGTGGCATATGCGGGCTCTGCAGTGGGACCTGAAGTTCCAGTGGGCACAGAATCAGGGGAATCTTTCCGATTGCGTCCAGATCTCGGAGGGCACTGCACACCAACTGCTGTGGTGGCTAACGAACCGGAATCGGGTCAACCGCAGATCCCTCTCCCTTCCCCAACCGGAGTACACAGTGGTGACGGATGCATCACTTCTAGGGTGGGGCGGCCACATGGGAGAGGTGGAGATCAGTGGCCTCTGGTCTCCGGCGGAGTCTGGGCTCCACATCAACCTTCTGGAGCTTCGGGCGATCCGTCTTGCACTGAAGGCATTCCTTCTTCTGTCCTGGGAAGAGTGGTGCAGGTGTTCACGGACAACACCACTGCCATGTGGTACTGCAACAAACAAGGCGGGGTGGGATCGTGGACCCTATGTCAAGAGGCTCTCTGTCTCTGGACATGGCTGGAACATCAGGGCATATCCCTGATGGTTCAACATCTGGCAGGTTCACTGAACGCCAGGGCGGACGAACTCAGCCGCAGCTGCATGATGGATCACGAATGGCGTCTACACTCGGAGGTGGTGCAAGGTCGCTTTCAGCAGTGGGGAGAGCCTTGGTTAGATCTATTCGCCACCGAAGAGAACGCGCAATGTCAGCAATTCTGCGCGTTGGCATTTCCAAGGCGGCACTCGCTAGGTGACGCTTTTCGTCGCGAGTGGAATTGCGGTCTTCTATACGCCTTTCCGCCTATACCACTTCTGCCCAGAGTGCTGAAGAAGATCAAGCGCGACCGGGCCCAAGTCATTCTTGTGGCTCCGGATTGGGCATTAAGAGTCTGGTATCCTGAGCTGTTACACATTGCCATTGATCCTCCGATCAGACTGCCTCTTTGGGAGTATCTTCTGTCGCAGCAGCAGGGGACAGTCCTCCACTCAAACCTGTCCAGCCTTCACCTCCTTGCGTGGAGATTGAGCAGCGACAGTTGACAGCCTTCGACCTTCTTCCCGAGGTCTGTGATGTTATCTTGGCAGCCAGGCGTCCCTCCACTAAGACAGTATACGCCTGCAGATGGAACAAATTTGTGGCATGGTGCACAGCAAAGGCTGTGGGTCCCCTTTGGATCCCCTTTCTGCCCCTCTTTCTGAGTTTCTCTTGTTCCTCCTGTCTTTGGCCCAGCAGGGCTCTGCTCTGGGCACTCTGAAGGGCTACCTCTCTGCCATTTCGGCCTTCCTTAGGCTTCCTGATCAGCCTTCTCTTTTCAAGACCCCTGTTGTAAATCGCTTCCTTAAGGGCATTACTCATCTTTTTCCTCCTGTTCCCTACGTAATGCCTCAGTGGGACTTGAACTTGGTTCTTACTTACCTTATGTGCGCTCCCTTTGAGCTGCTTCATAACTGTCCTCTCAGACTTCTTACTTTAAAGACATCCTTTCTGGTTGCCATCACCTCTGCTCGCAGGGTGAGTGAGCTCCAAGCTCTTTCTTCGAAGCCTCCCTTTCTGGCTGTTCATCCGGACAAGGTCGTCCTCGGACCCAGACAATCCTTTCTTCCCAAGGTGGTTACTTCTTTCCACATTGGTCAAACCATCACTTTGCATACCTTCTTTCTGCCTCTGCATCCTTCTAAGGAGGAAGAGAGGCTCCGCCGTCTGGATCCAAAACGTGCGCTTTCATTTTATTTGGATCGCACCAAGCAAATCCGGGTGGATGACTAGCTCTTTGTTGGCTACGTGGGTGCCAAAAAAGGTCGGGCCGTGCACAAACGGACCATCTCTAGGTGGGTCGTTTTGTGCATTAAAGCTTGCTACTCTTTAGAAAAGGAGCCTCCAGTGGGACTGCGCGCCCATTCCACCAGGGCGACGGCAGCTACCACTGCTTTGGGACGGGGAGTCCCCCTCAGTGACATCTGTCAGGCAGCTACGTGGGCATCTCTGCACACGTTCACAAAACACTACTGCCTGGACAGCCAGGCCGTTCTGTTCTCCAGGACTTTCTGGTGTGAACTTGGTTCGCAGACCCACTTCCGGGGCTGGTATTGCTGGTGTATCTATTCTACAGGTAAGGAATCTATAATTGTCTCTTTCAGATGAACAAGTTACTTACCTTCGTAACAATATATCTGTAAGAGACATAGATTAGTTATAGATTCCTTACCGCCCCACCCATCCTCCCCGTTCTGCGAACTGACTTCTAGGGTCAGGGTATCCCTTTCAGGGCCCTAGTTTTGTGCACCAGTGGTTAGTGTCTTGCATGGCTCTGCGCTTCTGTTGTGGAATGTCGTGTAAAAGAACTGACGTCAGCGCGCGAGGGCAGTGTCTAAGTAGCTACTGCGACGTCATACCGGCTACAACGACGAACGCGGAGTCGACCGATGCCACCTTTCGGCGCGCAGGGGTACTGCTGACGAAAAAATTCTCCGGATCCAGGCTGACGCCTGGGGGTAATTCTACAGGTAAGGAATCTATAACTAATCTATGTCTCTTACAGATATATCGTTACCGAAGGTAAGTAACTTGTTTGATAGGTGCAATGATCAGTTCTCATGTGTTCCTCCACTGGCAGTTGAAGAAAACCAAGCCGTACCTGAATAAATCATATCACATCATAGTGTGTAGTAGCTTCACTCATCAATTCCAAATTATTATTATTATTAATACTTTCTTGATATAGCGCATGGCTACCCGTAGGCCTCCCAGCGCTCAGGCCATCACTGTAAATGTTCACTCTTGCTACAAGTGCTGAAATAGCCACGTTTTCAGTTCCTTCCTGAATCACTGAATTAGACTTCACAACTGGTATTGTCCGTGGACTGAAGTGCCACATTGCATGCCTACAATATGTACGGAATATGATAGTAGTTCTAAACTTTAGAAAGTTTACCAGCTTCACAATGACTAAACCGCTTTCATTGGCTACCAGTGTCCAAATGGATTGTATTTTTCGGTATACCTGGTGCTCTGATACCGAAATAGAATAGCCTACCTTATTTTCAAGAAAGTATAAAGCTTTAAACCAGGTCATGCTTTAGTCATGTAATGTGATGCTCTTGAAGATCCCAACAATTTGTCTCTTTTGAAAGACCACAGATTTTTAGTGCTTGTAACACAGAAAATGAGTTCTTTGCTTGAAAACATAAAATGAAAGCCTATTTTATGGAGCTTAAGAAAGGCTTGTAAACCTTAGTTTCTCGGTGACTGCCACATTCACATGGGTTGTTTTAGTGAGGGATGCTTTTGCACGCAAGAAATGTAAATGTATTTCTATTGAGCCCGTCTGTACTTTGTGCCCAATAAATGATTATCTAGTGTTACCTTTAAGACGGTGTGCATTGTCTCTAAATCGTCATGCAGAGCTTCTCCAGTGCTTGAGTTGGCATATCGTTGAGTTCTTGTGGATGGATTAGGAGAACAGGGCTTCTCTTGGTCATCACGCAGCTTCCTCCCTACCCATTCTGCATCCTCGGTCTGTGTGCCCCTCACCTTTGAACATGGTTCTTCCAGACCGTTTGCATCATCCATGCATTTGCCCCTTGAGTGTGAGCCCCTGCCTTTCCATCCGCGCATGTGCCCCTCGAGTGTGAGCACCTGCCTCTCCATCCACGCATGTGCCCCTAGAGTGTGAGCACTTGCCTCTCCATCCGCGCATGTGCCCCTCGAGTGTGAGCACCTGCCTCTCCATCCGCGCTGCATCTGCCCATGGATGATCTGCTCAGCGATACCTGTTGTGGTCTGCTGCTAAAGAACGTCTTGTTGCATTGGGTTCACTGGTTCTATCCAATTTACAAGACTATGCAGGCTTTTCTTGGAATGGGGCAAGGATTCGGAGGTGAAGGTCTTATGTTAGGTTTGTTCATTAGGCTTAGCCTGGGAGTTCGGAAAAATGAACATAATTCTGTGGAGGAATCTGGGTCGGACATCTGCATACTCAAAGGTCACTCGTCAAGAGCACAGTCGGAACCTTTTCTTGGAGTTAGATGTCCCTGCCTATTAGTTTCTTAACCTTTAGGAGGGCTGGTTGAATCCGACTGATACTAGGTAAGTGAGATATTTTACAAATGGTATCATGAATGTAGTCCACTGTTTACAGCACTTTTGTTCGAGTTGTCTTCTGAGTGCATTTGTGTTTCCACCACATTGTTTTTCCCTTCTCTTTCTCAATCTTCTTTGCAGTTAAATCTTTGGCCACATACACGTATTGCTTTATTAAATACCACATGTATTTGTTGCTTTATTGAATGCAGAAACTTCACAGCAGACTGATCGTGCAAACCCTGCTAGCTTCGGTTTCCCATGGACACAGCTAATATTGTGGCAGCTGTGGAAATGTCCTAAGTGCTGCTCTCCCTTATTGAAGCAGCCATATTACACTAAAAGCATCTTGCATTTCAATGTATGGAGCCTTCTTATCCTACCTGATTGCGCATGCTTACTATTGGGTGCTTCTGAAGCTATAATAATCTTTCAAGAAATTCTTTACACTCCAAATTCCTCATTTGTTCATCTAGTTAGCACACATCACAAGAGTATCTTCTCCAAGAAAACACGTCTCTGAGAAGGTTTGTCACCACGCGTGGGAGAGGTGTGGCGCAGCGGCCAGGACGGCTGACTCCGGAACACTGGGGCTCACGGTTCGATCCCCGGCGGCAGGTTAGCCCAGCACCATGTGACTCTGGGCAATAACTCGCTTAATCTCCCCGATGGCCCCCAGCGCCTTGACACCCTTAGTGCTTTACAAATACTGGTATTTATTTAATTATTTTTTTATTATGCTGGAACAACCAACACGTAGAATGGCTAGGATGGAGAGAAGTCCAACTAGTACCCACATCGTAATGCGAGTAGTTTAATTAAAGATAATCAATCTCTCTGGGGGGCGTGGCCAAGATGGCGGCGGGATAGGACGTGCTTTCTCATCTCTCTGCTCTCGCCCAGCTTGGCCTCACTGTATAGCGGCGGGTCCGGGGGCCATCGGGGGCTGATCTCCCAGGGAAAACCTCCCCATAATGTTGGTGCAGTCGGAGGAGCGGTTTTGGTGACACCGACACCCGGATTGAGGGCGCGGGGCAGAGTGAGCCACCGAAGGAGGGGGCAAGAGCGTACACCCTGCGGCCGAGGGAGGCAGCCGTCTAGAGCCGGCAGGGCGATAAGGAGGCCCCAAAGCGGCCCTCGGCGGGACACCTGGGAGGCCTCGGTGAGGTGAGGCGGGACGGACCTGAGAACAGCGGCGGTCCCGGAGGTTAGTGAAGCAGCCACAGAGAGCAGAAAGAAGCCCGCCGACGGCCTGAACAAACCGCTTAAGCGGGGCCGGAAGGCCCGTATGCAATGGCCACGACGTCTGGCCCGCGGAGGGGATGGAGCGCGCTGCGGTCCCCGTGCCTAGAAGAGGGGCAGAGGGGTGATTGAGAGAGCCTGGCGGAGCAGTCCTCACACCGACTAGTGACAGACTGGGCGAGACCAGAGGCCCGCAGCCAGAGCAGAGCAACACTGAAGCCGGGGTCTGCTGACCCACCCACCGCACGACACAAGCAAAAGGTGCGCCGGAGCCCGGCCGCGGTGGCGTAGCAGTGGCCTTAGGCCTTCTGGCTGGGCAACTGCAAGGCCGGGGAGAGGCTCGGAGTGACATCAGCACACCCCAGGCCTCCTGGGAGCGGCAGATCGGACGAGGCCCGAGGCCTGGACCACGCAAAGAGTGAACGGAAACACTGGCGCCCGCCATCGCTCGAGAGGCGACGGCGCAAGGTAGAGGCCTCGGCTGGCTACTAACTGAGCGGGGGCCGGCGTCTGCAGTGGCAGACGCACTGCCTTGGGGACGGCGGTTGGAATTAGTTAGGTCTCGACCAGATCCCTGGAGGTGTTGCTGCCCCCCCCCCACCTCCCGAAGAACCCAACGCATGGTGGCGATAGAGAGGTGAGGAACGGCGGCGGGGAAGGGGCCCCAATTGAGCCCGGAGCACACAGCACGGCCCTGCGGCCTAGAACACTCCTGCGTGGGATTCTGGCCCCTCCCCCTTGAAGAGGCCCCCTCAGGCATATATGACGCCTACTAAAGCAAGGGTAAGAGGGAAGCAGTGCTTTGGGGCCGGGGTGTGACGGTGACCCAGGCGACTGGAGAGTGGTATCGCGGCCTGAGAAAGATACAGGACAGACTGAGACAGCCAACAAGAGTCACCCCTCTAGCACCTAACTGAGCGAGCGCCGGAGGAAGGGCTGGACCCCACTGCTGCCTCCCCATTCCTGCTCTTTGTCACCTGAGGCAAAGCCACCCAACTTAAGGAGCGCTAAGGCAAACCAGGACCCGAGGGACTGCGCTGCCCATCGACCCTACACACAACAGGGGGTGGTGAACTATCTCTGGCAGCAGGGGGGCACGATCCCGGATATGGCTTCTGGCAGAAGGAAAAAAGACAGGTCGGTAAAGGACATGCTCCTCAAGAGGCTCAATTCACAATCCGAAAATCCCCCTCCTCAGAAGTCCACAACAGAGGCAGTGGGGGCTGATGAAACGGAGGGTCCGGTTAGCTGCTCCTTCCTGGAATCGCTCTTCGCCTCCCTCCGAGAGGATCTCACCTCCATGAAACGTGACTTATCTGCGGACCTCAGGGAAGTACGCCGGGGCCTGGACTCAGTAGGGGAGAGGGTCAACACTTTGGAGGACCATGAGTCCAGCAGGGATGAGTTAGACCTCCAACAAGAGATCATCGCCTGCGTGAACAGAACTTCGACCTCCAAGCACACACAGAAGACCTCAAACAGGTCCCGGTGCAATAACATACGCATTCGAGGCATTGTGTCCTTGACGGAGGACACAGACATCAAGGCCACGGTGGCCGACCTCTTCCGCGCAATTTTGGGGGAGCCAGCAGACTTCCGCATCAAACTTGATCGCACACAGGGAGTGGGGGCCCGGAGGGCTGCTCCGGCCCTGCCGGCAGATATCCTAACCTGTGTGCATGACTTTGTTTAAAGAGCGGATTCTATGCGCTGCCAGAGACAATCCTGCATTCAAATACAAGGGCCAGAAACCCACCCTCTACCAAGATCTAGCTGCTTCGACTCTTTTGAAACGCAATTTCGTCCCGTCACCACACACACCTAAGAGCTGCTGGCATTTCATACTCCTAGGGTCACCCATTCAGATTAATCTTCCCCTGCAATGGAGAACTCCGGCAAATAAGTTCAGTGGCTGAGGCCTGTAAGCTCCTGGGTATCGAGGTCTGCTCGGTGGAAGAACCGCAACAAAGAAAGACGAATAGAAACCGCCGAGGCGGCTATGGGTGGACGACAGTTAGACCCCCAGCACACACACTGCGCCCTGACCCAGAGACCATGGCCAAAGGACGGCAAGCGGTCCTGGCGACCCTTACTGGGGATTCCCCTGGTGAACTATCGCTGTGATAAGCGGAATGAAATAGCGGACGCTTTAGACCCCCCTCCCCCCCCTTGTTATCTCTTCATGACTGCTTGGGGCTGATCCTGGGCGGGAGCGTGCAGAATACTGGCCATTGGTACCCGCTCACTGCCTTTTTTGGAGTCTAACGCTCTGGACTGTAGTACACTACATGATGCTAGTTCACTGGCTCATGGGTTTATTTTTTTTAATTTTTTCGCCCTCCCTCCCGGGCTCCGTGAATTTTTGGCCTCAGACTCAGGTACTGCTGTCCACAGGGTATGTTTTCTTAGCTCCTTGGGAATGCCCGTGGGCGTGGGTCTTTGGGAAGACACCGGCTCCTCGCTTAGCTCTCAACCCCGGTCCATACTCATATGGTGGCGAACACAACAATCTTTATGCTAAATGTAAAGGGGCTGAATAATCTATTTTATCTTATTTAGAGCAGTCAGTTACAGGAAACACCTCCTTGCCAGAAACATGCATAGCCTCCGATCGAGGGCTTTCCCGCACCAATACTTTTCCTCACACACAGCCAAAACAGCTACACAAAATATTATATATCTTTCAAACGGTCCTTGTGGAGCTATGCTACAGGCCCCCTGGGGAGGGAGGACTGGCAGTCCCCAATTGTTACTATCAAGCCACCCAACTTCGCGTTCTATTGGAATGGTCCTGTAGCGAATTGGAAAAACACTGGCTCTTTACAGAATTGCGGATCAGGCATTGTTGGGGATCCCCTTTCTTCACAAGACCCAACACCCTGTAGGACTATATGGCTCACCAATCACTCGCACTACATTAAAAGCCTGGGATTCCACAGCGACAAGATATGGCTTACCCTCCTTCCCATCACCCCACACACCTATAGTAAATAATGTGGAATATACCCCAGGCCTAGACCAGACAGCTTTCCAACATTGGGATAAAGAAGGGTGTAGGTCAATAGGACACCTTTTTGATATGGAAAGCCCACTGACCTTCGAAGATCTCCGCTCCGACCTCGCTCTGCCAGAGTCCGAACGGTATCATTTCCACCAGGTACGACACTGGGTCATGCACCCCTTGGTGCGTCTAGGGTCCCAAAGACCACTCACCCCGTACGAAAAATGACTGCACACCAAAACAACTAGCACACACCTTATCACTCAGCTCTGTCACTTACTACCCCCCCCCCCCCCCCCCGAAACAGCGATTATCTCGGCAGGCCAGCGGTGCTGGGAAGCAGAATTGGGGCAAACACTCACTGAAGGAATGGGGTGACATCTTCTACCGGGCACGCCACACCGCGCAGAATGTTTCCAGCATGGAAACAGCAACTAAGGTAGTCACTTATTGGTATCTTGCGTCCCCCAGACTACACAGATACAATCTCAACCGCTCCTCACATTGCTGGAGGAACTGTGGATCAGAAGGCACACTGACACACTTTCTATGGGACTGCTCCGTCATTTCCTCATATTTGGAACAAATCTTAAACGATATAGATACACTTCGATACACTTCGATACACTTCGATACACAGATACCGCGCTTTCCGGCGTATGCAGTCTTGGGCCTGCCCAATGCGCTCACGTTTCCCCTTAGATCGCGCAAAGGCAGACAAATGGGAATAGCCCTAGGAGCGGCATTGCAGAACATACTAGCTCACTGGGGCACAGACCGGACAGCCACATACCAGGGGTGGCTATACAAACTGGCATGTTCTGGGCATGGAACGTATATCCCTCTAACTGCAGGGAGATAGTGCTTCCCTCTCAGACCTATGGCGCCCATTCCTCTACCTACTTTGCACCGAAATGCGGGAACTCACCTGTCCCAAATACTTGCACCTCTTATGCCTCACGGAGCCCCCACAGGAATCCACACCACCCGCATCCCTAGGCACTACAGCCTAAAAGCTCTGATTTGGCCCCACTGACACTGCAACAAACCGGCCCGGGAGGGATCAAGAAAGGAGGTGGGTTGGGAGAGCTCTGAGGTGGGACCCGGGAGGGAAGGGAGTGGGGATGGGAGTTGGGGGTTTGTTGTGTGCCCTGCTGTATATGTTCGCTCTACATGACTTACTGTTGAAGGCACAGTTTGATGCATAAACCAAATTATGAATAAAAGATTGCTTTGTCCATGCACAACAGAAGGAAAAAGAAGTGTAGGAAAGTGCCCATTTTTGACGTGGTCACCCCCTCTTTTTCTCCTGCTATCCAGGTCCCCAGTGCTAGATCTCTTTCCCTGAAACTGTACAATTGCTCCCCCAATTTGCAATAACTTTAGCACCCCTGCAAGTCCCTAGTGAAGGGCACCCCAGGTACCTAGGGCGTGGGTGCTAAAGAGGGGTCCCTAAGGGCTGCAGCATGTATTGTCCCACCCTAAGGAACCCATCAGCATACGCATGCAAACTGCCATTGCAGGCTGCATGGTATGGTGCAGAGAAAAGTGAAGGCAAGACATGGCACACCTCCTGTGTGCCATGCCTGCAGACACTGCATGCAGTATAGGTAAGTCACCCCTACAGCAGGCCTTACAGCCCTAAGGCAGGGTGCACTATACTATATACGTGGACATATCTGCATGAGCAGATATGCCCCTGTGAAGTCTGTCAATTCTTAGATATAACAAGTAAAGAGGGAAGCCATTGTTAGTACATGTGCTGGACACTGGTAATTAAGAGTCCCCCAGCTACATAATGGCTTCACTTCAAACTAGAGATGTTTGGTATCAAACATCTTGTATTAATAAACCCGTACTGATTCCACTGATGGATTTATTAATACATGCACCCAGAGGGCCTTAAAGGTGCCCCTGAAAACCTACCGACTACTAGCGTACTGGCTGACTGGCGTAGACCAGCCTGCCCCCACAGACTGGTTTCTGACCCCCTGCAGGTGGGAGCCCGCAGTCTGAGGGCAGAAACTGTACCTGGTCCGGTCCGAGTTGTTGTCACCTCCTCCAAGCAGGATGGCTTAGTGATCAACATATCAAGGCAGGAGGCTTCAAAGGCCTCTGCCGTCTTTGATAGGCGACTCGGGCTTCCCCAGACAGGGGAAATGCCACCCCCTGCTGCGGGCCCATTTTGCACCAAGACAGGTGGGAAGATTAGCTAGTCAGGATGGCTTGTTCCCCACCCCTAATGTGGGCTGCCTGATGTGAAAACGAAAATTTATATTCCAACATCTTGGTTTTGGTGGATTTAGGTTCACTGGGTTGGGGTTATGCCCACTTCCCACAGGAGGTGGTCATATATATCGGATGCAGTCACCATAAAGGCAAGCA
Organism: Calotriton arnoldi; assembly: GCA_963921515.1. Taxonomy (NCBI): domain Eukaryota; kingdom Metazoa; phylum Chordata; class Amphibia; order Caudata; family Salamandridae; genus Calotriton; species Calotriton arnoldi. Next base: position 933,707 of record CAWUFW010001323.1, on the reverse strand, counting down.
GCCAATTGGCTACTACCTGTCATTCCCCTTAACACCCCTAAATTGAGTATTTAGGAGACACCCCTGGTGCCAGGAACTTATATTCGATGGATGCAGAAGAAGAGGACAAATAAGAGCCGCGAGAAAGAGAACTGAAGACTACTGTGGACTTTTTCCGCCAAACCCGGCCTGCCTGCACCAGTCTTGACAATTGTGAGCAAGTGACAAGTCCTGCAGCTCAGCAACTACCTAAAACCCCGGTAGACTGCCAGCCCTTCGCAAATTGGCATCAATCTCCCTTGCAGTAGAGGAGCTACTCCCCTGTAGTCCGCAGGCACCGAAGAAGCAGAGTTCGGTTTCCTCTGTTGCTGCTCCTCGGCCAGCCCGACGCAGTAGCCACTAGGACCGACCATAGCCACACAGCCCAATACCCGGGGTACCAGACCCCTTGTAGCACCCAAGGCCTGTTTAAGTCCAGTCGGGACTCTAACAGCACAGAGACCGAGCAGCCGTCGAAGGACAACAACACCGCAGAGAACCACTAACCGTGTGGCCCAGCTGTGCTGATATCTGCACCCTCCACCAGCGAGACCGATAACCGCACGAGCCTTGGACACACAGAGCCTAGTCGACCTAACTACACTGCACCGAGAGCCCCTGCCAGGGTACCCGATATCCCGCTGTGCCCTCTTGCCTCCAGGCCCCTTGTGACCCAAGCCCACCACCATTGGCAGCTCCCGGACTTGTCCCCAAGTCCCCCTCTGCAGCCTGTTTCCAGGTGGCCTCCCATTCCTTCCACTGGCGTAGCATGCAAAGCTACCAACACAAACAGCACTTCTGCACATGGATGCCCCAGGGCAGGTAACGAGGAACTGCAGGTGGTACTTTGGACCTTGGCCCCCTATGACTCTAAGCCTCGAAGTAGAACCCCAGAAACCGACCGTAAATAACTGTAGCTCTATATGCTTTTTTGCCCATAGGAAAGCATTGCTGCGTAAAGACTCATTTAAGTCAACATTTTGCTTACCTGTAAAAATCGATATTTTAAAAAGTACTTACTTGATAACGAAGTTCCTGGTATCAAATTTATATAAAAATGACTTATTTTTCTAAATTGGTCTCAGATTTATTTTTGTGTCTCATTTATTGCCTCTGTGAGTACAACAAATGCTTAGCGCTACCCTCTGATAATTCTAAACTGCTCGCCTGCACTACCGCAAAAGAGAGCATTTAGTGTTCTCATTTTTGCCTTTGTAAACCCATAAGGGTTGCCTGGACTCCTTACACAGTGTACCCCGCTTTGGTCCACTATTTAAAGAACCAGCTTCCTACAGGAAGTGATGTCAAGCTTGCTCTGGCCAGTTAGGAAGCAGAAAAGAAGAGTGACAATGCATTTAATAAATGGTAATCGGTGTGCGGGCTCCAAGCCCTTTTTTGTAAACATTACCCCACTTAGCAGCAGCACATGTTCGCTGTCAGGTGAGACCTAATGATGGGCTAAAATCAGTTAAAAACATGAGTGTCTGTGCTAGTGTAAAGGAATTAGTTTCTGTAAAGGAAAGTGTTCAGATGTTTATAAAGATAATAGCAAGGCCGCTGGCAGGTTATTGGGTTAGTCCCATCAGAGGGTTTTGTAGCAGGAGGATTGGGAAATCTACTTATGATGAGTCACTAATTAGGGCAATGTCTATTGTATGATATGGAAGATAACTAGTTGAAATCGTAAAGGTGACTACAGCAATGAAAGGTGCCGTGAAAATAAAGTAAATGACATTGACCATGTACAATCATCCAGTAATAGATAGAAGAGAGGTAAGGATGGAACAAAGAAAGATGTTCCGTCACCTCCACACAGGGTAGGAAAACTCTCGGGTGCTATTGAAGGATCTTCTGGAGGGACCTCAAAAGGTAGAGGCATGGGGGTGAAAGTTGGTCAAAGTCAGTGGTCCACTGTAGCAAAGATTGTCGAGGTTGAACAGAATCCGGATTTAGGAGATGTGATTGGGGTAGCAGTGTACGAATTTGTGTAATATCATAATGCTATGCATCACTTTGCAGAGTTTGTTTTGAAGTCGACTTATTGTGGAATCTACCAGGTATGTAGTGTAACTTACAAACAGTTCCATAATTTTCTACACCACAATGTAATTCCCAAATTTTCTATGTGGAGACGGGATGATTCGTTTTAACTGAGACAGTGCTTAAGGATCCTTCCAAAAAAAAAAAAGTTTTGTGTATGTTTTATATAGTTATGATTTGTTGCTTTACGGTCCCCCTGTAGCACTTGGTATTTTGTAGGGATTAGGACCCAGTGGATGTCCTTTTCTAGAGTAAGATAGGGATGCAAATATTAGAATAGGGAGATCTAACACGTTAGTCCTTGAGGCAGTGGCTTAGTGAGCCCCTGCATAGATTATTTAAATGTCGCTTTATACACAGGCTTTCACTTGTCTGATTACATTTCATACGTACTAGTTTGATTTCGTTTTTTTTTTTTTACTGTCGGAGTGCTCTAAGTTAGCTTGATTAGATGGTTGTAGACTGCCTCCACAACTGGATATGTCCTCCACTAAACCAGTGCTCTCCGGTACAACAAGGAAGGCTATGCCTTTTTAAAAATAAAAAATTAAAGTTTGAAAACAGATTGGTGAATCAAGACTTAAGACCCTTTTGGGGCAGTTTGTTGGGACCTTCTTTTAGCAAGACCTCTGACCTTTATTGCACTTTGTGTTATAAATGTATATCAGCCCTTAATGGATACTTCTGCCTGTGGATTCCTGACCTTTGAATATTCACCAGGCTAGTCTGCAAACTTCTGCAATAGCTCTCTGGTGCTGGTTTAGGGCGCAGGCTCTTTTACATCGTGCACGGTGTTGTGTTAATGCCCTTGGTGCCATATAACTCTGGCACCCTAAAGCCATTTCCTTTTTTTCTGCACCTTTCAACATGTTGGGAGATTCATTGTCACACATTCTGTGGAGAATTTATTTTCTTTCTAAAATTTCAATTAGGTTTTCCAGTTACGATCAGGTCGGCTCCAAAGAGGTCTGGTTTCAAGCCCAGTCACCAGTGCGATGGCCAAATGTCTATCACGGGCCCGCATTATGCCCATCTCTGGTCGAGGCACAACATGTTGCTGTCACCTTTTCCAGCAGATGAACCTGAAGGCCATCAAGGCACATAGGGCCAAACTGTTCATGGCCCTCTGGCCTCATGGGACCGGTCACTGGACGACGAAGAGTAGAAAACTCCCGGCGAAGACTGCCTCGTCGACGAAGACTGCCTCGTCGTCGGTTACTTCATTTACACCAGCTCCATCGACGACGACTCCGTCGACGGCTCCCTCGTCGACGCTACAATTATCTGCTTGTACAGAATTGCAGGTTTGGTCAGCAACTGCAGCCCTCTACACCGTCTACGACACAGGTGCAGTTACCACCATTGACAACAGCGTCTTCTTTGCTGCATAGACGTGGTTCTTCATTGGAGAACCTCTCTCCACTGCATATTTCCCCTACTAAGGTACCTCTAGAATTACCTGAACAATTATTAGATTATGGGGAGGATGATGAGGACTCTGAGGACGATGACAGATTTCGCACTGCCAGGAGCCCATCAGAATTATTCATCAAATATCAGGAGGACGATCAGGATACGATCCTCCCCAAGAGACTGTTGGTCCAGCTCCAGATGCGATTCCAACGGCGCAAATGCCTTTGGCGCTATTAAATCTACAATTCATGTTGGATGATTATTATCGCCGTTTCCCTCCATCTGAATCGGCTTCATCTATTCCACCGACACCTGTACCTCAAACTTCCTTTTCTGCGTTGAGGTCACCCAGATCACCGTCTCCGGTGCCTTCTCATCATTCCAATGATGCTCACACCTCTGACAACGATAGGGAGGAAGGAGAGTTGGATGACAGATCGCTTCTTACGGAGTGGGACGATTACCAGCTACAAACTCAGTCTCCTTCAACTCCAGCTCCCATCGATTCTCCTCCTGTTGACATCGGAGGGTTTCATCTTCTGATGGAAAGGGCAACTCAAAGGTTCCTCCTGCCTATGGAAACCAAAAAGGATGAGTGTTTCCTATACGACTTTAAAGATCAGACGAGGAAGCAGGTACAGAACATCCCAATAATTGACTTCATTTGGCAAGAAGGATTGAAGGTCATGAAGGCTCCTGCTTCTGTTCCTGCGGTCCTACCTAGCCTCGACAAAAAATATAAGGCGACAGATAACACACCGGCATGTCTCATAAGTCAACCAAAAGACGACTGTTATTGCCCATGCGGCACAACGGCGTGCTAGAAACCCATCTTCTCCAATCACAGCTATCCCCTCCAGATCGGGATGGCAGACGATTGGACACTATTGGGGAAAAAAGTTTCCACCATGGCAGCAACAACAGTCCGTGCTGCTAATTCACTGGCCATACTAGGCCGATACGACAGGCAGATGTGGTTGGACATCTCTCCTTACATCGACATGTTGCCAGAACCATCCAAATCGGAAGCTTTAAAAATACTGCAAGAAGGAGAACGTATCTCTGCGGAGATCATAGATTCGGCCGTAGATGTCGCATCTACAGGTTTTAGACAACTCGCAGGGGCCGCAGTTCTACGACGGCAAGGCTGGCTCAAATCAACATCTTTTCGCCAGGAGGTTCAGGCAAAGATAATTGACATGCCGTTTGATGGTGAGTCACTGTTTGGCCAACATGTGGATGAGGCCCTTCAAGCCATCAAGAAGGATACCGAGACAGCAAGATCTCTGGGTACTCTCCAATTTCGAAAGCCGCCCTTTCGTGGAGCTAGGGGCCGTGGCTCCTTTTCTAGTCGAGGAGGATATAACCAACAAAGGTCATACCAGTCCTTCCAAAATAGTCAACGATACCAATCTCAACGCCAACAGTCTTAGGGACAACGAAATACCTCCTATTCACAGAATAAGAGAAAGCCTTCCTATCGGGGACGCGACACATCTAAAAAACAGTGACAACCGCCACCTCCCACCTATTCTACCGCCTACCCCTTTAAAAGTTGGAGGGAGAATCTCCCAGTTCTACTCAAACTGGTCCGCTATAACATCAGACAAGTGGGTCCTGGACATTGTGGCCAGAGGCCATGTTCTAGAGTTCATAAAGATCCCTCCAAACTCTCCTCCCAAAGGCCCACCTCCAGCTCATCTCAAGGAGCTTTTTCCCCAAATAAATTTGATGCTAAGAAAGGGAGCGATCGAGAATGTCCCTCAATTGCAAAGAGGAACAGGGTTTTATTCAAGATTCTTCCTGATCAAGAAAGTCGGGAGAATGGCGCCCCATTCTGGATCTCCGCTCCCTCAACAAATATTTTAAAAAGTTATCCTTCCGGATGTTAACGCTTCAAGAAATACTTCACATACTTTCTGCGGGAGATCACATGGCCACCCTCGACCTCCAGGACGCATATTTCCATGTACCGATTCTTCCCAGACACAGGAAATTCTTGCGGTTCAGAGTGGCTGGCAGGGACTTCCAGTTCAAGGTCCTTCCCTTTGGACTACGTTCCGCACCCCGTGTATTTACCAAGGTTCTAGCACCGGTGACTGCACACCTTCGTCTGGAAGGGATCCAAATCTTTCCGTATCTAGACGACTGCCTTATCAAGGCGAATTCTTTTACGGTCGCATACGCCCACATTCAGATGTTTGTCCCTCTTCCAATCTCTAGGTCTCTCCATCAATCTCGACAAGTCTCATCTCGCTCCATCGCAAAGACAAACGTTCTTGGGAGCCACGTTAGACACTCAACTGACACAAGCATTCATCTCAAAAGAAAGGCAACAAAAGATTTGCAGCCTTGCCCACCTGTTGCGCTCAAAAAGGTACGCTTCAGTCCGACAGTCATTTCTGGGGATGATTTCTTCATGCATTCCTTTACTTCCCAACTGCCGTCTCAAGATGCGAGGCCCTACAAGAGGAGCTCGACCACCAATGGTTGCAGGTTTCAGGCTCCTTCAACGATCTCATTCGCATCACTCCCCGGATGCGAGAAGCCTTACTCTGGTGGACTCGCAAAAAAGAATGTGGAAAAAGGGTGGGCATTCCTAGTGGAAGCTCCAAGTTTCACCATCACTACAGATGCATCCCTCGAGGGGTGGGGAGCACACCTTCAAGGGCTCAGTCAGCGGCAAGTGGAACATCCAGCAACGAACGTGGCATATCAACCTTCTAGAATTGCTGGCCATCTTCCTCGACCTAAAATCCTTTCGCACCATCATTCTGGGGGCATCAGTATTAATCCGGACAGACAACACAGCAAGTATGCACTACTTGAACAAACAAGGAGGAACAAGGTCTGCCCGGCTCTCGCAACAAGCCCAACAAATTTGGGACTGGGCGATACGACACAGGATCAGCTTGTCAGCGATACATGTTCCCGGAGTTTCCAATGTCCTGGCAGATTCCCTCAGCAGATCAATAGTATCCAATCACGAGTGGGAGTTACATCAACCGACGTTGGATCAAATTTTTCAGGTGTGGGGTCGTCCCGATCTAGACCTGTTTGCGACCAGTCAGAACCGCAAATGCCCATTCTTTGCAAGTTGGCTTCCCCACAAAGGGTCACGCGGGAATGCTTTTTCGATGAATTGGTCACAGATCTATGCCTACGCCTTTCCTCCGATACCGTTGGTTCCCAGGGTTCTCCGGAAAATGAAGAGAGAACCTTGTCGCCTAATCCTCATTGCTCCCAGGTGGCCTCGCCAGTTCTGGTTTACCGAACTCCTCCTATCAGAATGCGATCCCATTCAGTTTCAACCAATACCGAACCTTCTGTCCATCCAGAACGGACAGATCTGTCATCCGGACCCTGCATCTCTTGAGATTAGCGGCCTGGCGCCTGAACACTTTGAATTCGCTCATTTAGATATTCCTGCGGACTGTAAGGAAGTCTTAGCCAATGCTCGAGCGCCTTCCACTATTAAGACGTACAGGCTTAAATGGAGGAGGTTTTGCTTGTGGTGTCAAACTGCCGCTATTCATCCGATCCATGCAAAACCGGAGCAGATCCTACCATTCTTTTTGCACTTGGCAAAATCAGGCCTTTCCCATTCTACCCTGAAGGTATTTTTAGCGGCTATTTCAAGATATCGGCAAGATGGTTCCAATTCTCTTTATTCAGCTAGGATCATTCAGCAGTTCTTCAAAGGATTGTTCCGGATGTTTCCTCCTATCCGCCGCCCATCTCCATCCTGGCATCTGAACGTGGTGCTTGCACAACTTATGCGACACCCCTTTGAACCTATTCATAGAGTGGATTTGAAGTTCCTCTCCTGGAAGGTGTCTCTGCTGTTAGCTTTAACATCAGCTAGGAGGGTTAGTGACATTCAAGCCTTCACTATTAATCCGCCTTTTCTTCAATTCACTTCGAACTCGGTAGTGCTACGCACTAACCCCAGTTTTATGCCTAAAGTACCTTCAGACTTCCATCTTAACGAACCAATAATTTTGAAAACTTTCTTCCCTAATCCTCAATTACCTGCGGAGAGAACTTTGCATACACTTGACATCAAAAGATGTCTCAAATTCTATCTCACAAAGGACTTCTTCCATCCGTAAATCTGACCAGTTATTTGTGGCCTATGGAAAAATACGCCAGGGTCAACCAATATCCAAACAGACCATAGCTCGTTGGATTTCTGCTGCGATTTGTTTCTGTCATCAACAAGCAGGAAGACCATTACAAACGATTCCAAGAGCACACTCTACTAGAGCAATGTCCTTGTCTACTGCTTTGTTTGCTGGTGTGCCTCTTCATCAAATCTGCAGAGCTGCAACATGGTCCAGCACGCACACCTTTACCAAGCACTACTGTTTGGAAGCTGCCAGTAATGCAGATACGTCTGTGGGACAAGCGGTTCTCCGTAATCTTTTTAAATAAGGTGAGCCTCTGTTCTTCCCTCCTCCTCTTTATTGTTTCTCAGACTGATGTCAGCTATGTTTTCTTATATATTTATATATATGTATATATAACATTGCTATATATATTTATTTATTCACAAATGTATACATATATGCATACTTTGGAACTTCCTGGTATGTTATTCCATAAGGTCTCTTGTACATAGCATTATGTTACAAGTGCAATCTTACGAGCATTATTATGGATGTACTGCTTTGTACTCTGATTCAGGCATGTGAATCTATGAAAGATACCCCAATACTGGAGAAGAACAATGGTTACTTACCTGTAATCTGTGGTTCTCCAGTATTGGTATCTTTCATAGATTCACATGCAACCCACCCACCTCCCTCAGAGGCTCGTTATGCTCTTTTCACTTGGTACACTCTTGTGCGAGAAAATCTGAGAGCCTCAGCGGAGAGCATTCTGGAGGGTGCTGTCGCCTGATTGGCTGCAGTTTGGACTGTTTATAATGACTTGGACAAGTCATAAATGTGGAAGTTGCTTCCCCTGTAGTTTCTATCTACTTCACTTCCTGGTTCTATGTATTACCTATTTTATGGTTATTACGTGCATAATTATTGCTTTTTATGTACCGTGGGACTCCCACTCCGATGACTGGGAATGATTCAGGCATGTGAATCTATGAAAGATACCAATACTGGAGAACCACAGATTACAGGTAAGTAACTATTGTTCTTCTTCATCGCACGACAAAGGACACAGAACCGGGACGAGGAAGAACTTCGACGTCCAACGGAGAATGCGCACACAGGGGGCCCCCTGAGCGCAGAAATGGACAAAACCCCATTCAAATGTTGCCGTAATTGCCACCACAAGTACGCGCAGAAGGACCAGCACCCAGTCTGCAACCTCTGCCTGCCAATCGACCACGAAAGCAAGGATTGCAACGCCTGCTCGGCATTCACCCCCAAGACCCTCAGAGTGAGGGAGAGACAGAGGAGAGCGAACTACGCCATGCAGGGGCAAGGACAACCTCCGTTGCTTCGGGACTTGGGCCTCTCCAGCGGAGAAGAGGACAACATCACCGAGGGACCAGAGGACTACACGGTCGCAGAGACCGATAAGTCGACAAAGGAGGTAAGAGAGACGTCGACCCTTAAAGCCCCGACAGACTCTCGAAAAACAGAGCCAAAGTCCTCGAAAGGAGCACTGGCATCGAAGCAATCAACGACCACAGCTGCGTACACGGACAAACAGCCCAGCGGATCCTTCGAAAAGGACTCCCAGCCGGCGAAAGCTCTAGATAAACCTAGATCGTCTAAGCACGGTCCCGAAAGGGCGCACTCGCGCCGAAGGGAAAAGAGCCGAAGGCGACTTCGACGTCAACATCGACCTCGAAGAGAAACGCCGAAACTCTCGACGCCGAACAAGCTGCCGAAATGGAGAGGAAGAAAAGAAGGCTCGAGGCCGAAATGGACAGTATCCTCCTGAGGAAAAAGGACTTCGACGAACGGATGAGCAGATACACCATCCCTTCAAAGCCCTCGACGGTAGTCGAAACAGAAGTCGAAGAGGAGTTCGACTCCGCCGACCCGCCGAAAACTCCTGAACCAGCAGAGCAACAGGACGAAGAGGGCCTGTATTACGAAGGAGAAGGCGAGGACGATCAGCAAACAAACTTGGGCTCGACGCCCTCGGAGGCGCAGGACCTGGAATGGCGGGACCTCGATGCCGAAAACCCGGAGGAGGGCGTAGAGTCATATCCGTCGAGGCCTTCACCGCCAGACGACATTGGCATCTACAACATGGTCATCAAGAACGCTGCAGCAACTTATGGGGTTAAATTGGAGGAAGAGAAACCAAAGGCTTGTTTCCTCTTAGAGACCCTGCTCCCGACTCAAACTAGGAGCCATTTCCTACCCATGCTTCCAAGTGTGCTGGACCAGGGCAGGGAAGCTTTCAAGGAGCCAGCAGTCTGCAGATCTGTCACCCCTAGAACAGAGAAGAAATACAAACATTCCTCGAAGGACCCAGCATATATCCAGGGATCCGTACCAGCTGACTCTATTATAACGTCAACGGCCAGAAAGAGGGCCAACATTCCCACGAACTCGGGGCCACCTCCAGACAAGGAGAGTAAAAGAATAGACCTCACAGGGAGGAAAATAGAGAGGAATGCGGCAATTCACTGGCACATTGCGAACTCCAATGCCCTAATAAACAGACATGCGTACCAACATTGGGAGGAGGTCGGGCAGCTGCTCAAACATCTCCCAGAACAATACCAGCAGAGGGCAACACACCTGGTGGAGGAAGGCAAGAACATGGTCAACACCTGCCTAAAGTCGGCCTTGGACGCGGCAGACACATCAGGCAGACTGATGATTGGAGTGACGGAAAGAAGGCATGCCTGACTGAGGATCTCAGGTTTCAAGCCGGAAGTCCAGAACAATATTCTGAACATACCCTTCAACGGGGAAAAACTGTTTGGCACACCAGTGGACGAGAAGCTGACACAGCTCAAAAAGGATAATGAAACTGCAAGGTCCATGGGAGCGCTGCAGTTCAGAGGGATGAGAAGGGGCACCCCCTCAAGGAGACCAAATGGCAGAGGAGGAAGCCAGCCGGGAACATCGCACCAGGCCTTCCAGCAAACTTATCAGGGAAACAACCAGGCGCAACAAGGTCAGCAACAGCAAAGCTGGCAGTACCAACAGAGGGGCCAGTCCTTTCGGGGGCGACCGAACGGACGGGGACAAACGAGAAAAGGGGGACAGCAACCCGCCTCCAAGTGACTCCGCTGTACCAAACGTGCCCACACAGACAACATCTCTAGTGGGGCGGCACAACAAAAGACTCAAAAGACAATTAGAAACACGCAAAGGAGAAATCAACGAACATGTAACACCGGTAGAAGGCAGATTAAGACACTTCTTCCAGGAGTGGAAGAAAATAACGGACAAATGGATACTCAACATCATACAGTTCGGCTACTGTATAGAACTGGGAAAAAAGCCACCAAACAGGAGGCCAACCAACAAAACGCGCTCAACAAAAGAGCTCTCACTCCTCTGACAAGAAGCACAAGAACTCCTCCACAAGGAGGCAATAGAAACGGTGCCGTACAAGGAAAGAAACAAGGGAGTGTACTCCAACTACTTCCTCGTACCAAAAGTGGACGAAACGTTAAGGCCCATTCTGGACCTACGGTTCCTAAACAAATACATAAAAACTCAAAAGTTCAAGATGACGTCCCTACAGGAGGTTATACCTCAAATAAGGGACGGGGACTTTATGTCCACTATAGACCTCAAGGACGCCTACCTACACATTCCCATGAACCAGAAACACAAACATCTACTGAGATTTGCCATCAACACGGCGCACTACCAGTTCACAGCCCTAGCCTTTAGGCTAAAATCCGCACCAAGGGTCTTCACAAAATTCCTAGCTGCGGTAGCGGCACACTTCCGGAGGCAGGGAATACATGTATATCCCTACCTCGACGACTGGTTGGTAAAGGCAAACTCCTACAACCAATGCAAACTACATGCTCAGCGGGTCACGCACACGCTGACAGAACTAGGGTTTTTGATACACGGGGGGAAGTCCTCGATAGAACCAGAACAGGTGAAGATCTTCCTGGGCGCACAGATCAACACCATTCAGGGCAGGGTGTTCCCCAGCGAGAAGGGAACCTTCGCCCTGCTGAAGGAGACCCGTCAATACTGGAAGGGGCAACCTCTGACAGTGAGGACAGTGAGCAAGCTCATGGGGATGATGGCGTCCTGCATACACCTAGTCCCCAATATTCGACTCCACATGAGACCATTCCAGGAATGGCTCCAACAACAATGGTCACAGGCAACAGGGAATTGGGAAGATCTAGTGGTTGTAACGCACGCAGTGCAAGAGGAGATAGCGTGGTGGAACAAAGACAACATAACGAGGGGGAAGCCATTTACACCACCAACTCCAACAGTGACCATCACAACAGACGCATCCCAAATGGGGTGGGGAGCGCACATGAACCTGCTCAAAGTGAGGGGGTTATGGACACAAACAGATGCCATCAAACACATCAACTACCTAGAACTAAAGACCGTGTTCCTTGCACTAAAAGCCTTCCAGAAACAGCTGTACGGGCAAAGGGTGTTAGTACAAACAGACAACACCACAACGATGTTCTACATCAACAAGCAAGGAGGAACACAATCAGTGGCGCTGTCAAGGCTAGCGCAGGAGATATGGAGATGGGCAATCCCACTACAAATAGACCTCCTGGCGATACATCTACCAGGGAAGGACAATGTGGAAGCAGACAGACTCAGCAGACAGACATCAGCATCCCACGAGTGGGAGCTCAACCCGCAGGAAACGCAAAGGCTATTCAAAAAGTGGGGGACCCCTCAAATAGACCTGTTTGCAACACACCAGAATGCAAAATGCCAATACTTCGCATCCAGACAGCCAGGTCAGCAATCCCAAGGTAATGCCATATGGATAAGCTGGTCGAAGACATTTGCCTACGCTTTTCCCCCGATACCGCTGATGCACAGGGTGCGCTCAGCAAGTTCAGAACAAGCAACATAACGCTGATTCTGGTAGCACCACAGTGGGCCCGGCAGTCCTGGTTCTCACAAATAGTGGAGATGGCACAAGGGCCACCACACAAGTTCCCAAAAAGAAGAGACCTGCTCTCAGTGCAAAATGGAAGGGTGCTCCACCCGGAACCAGAGAGCCTCAGCCTAACAGCTTGGCTCCTGAAGACTTGGAGTTCGTGCACCTCAAGCTCCCAGAGAGCACGCTGGCGGTGCTGAGGGAGGCAAGGAGACCCACCACACGGAAGTGTTATGCGGCAAAATGGAAAAGATTCACCCAGTGCATCAGGGAAAAACTCCAGAAGAGAATCACCAGGGAATCAACAGTGCTAAGATACTTAACCCTCTTGCTAAAAAGTAACCTAAGCTACACCTCGCTAAGAGTACACCTAGCAGCAATAGTAGCCTATACAAGAGGAGAAACAGGGAAAAGTTTCTTTACATCCCAGGTGGTAAAAAGATTCCTGGAGGGGGCCAAACGAATCGCCCCCCCAAAAAGGATGCCACCGCCGGCATGGAACCTCAATGTAGTTCTAACGCAACTTATGAAGGCACCTTTCGAACCCATTCACAAGGCCTCTCTGCATATGCTCACAAAAAAGACAGCCTTTCTGGTGGCGATCACCTCGCTACGCAGGGTGAGCGAATTGCAAGCGCTAACACTACAAGAACCCTACATTCAAATTCACAATGACAGGGTGGTAATGAGAACAGACCCACACTTCATGCCAAAGGTGGTGTCAAAGTTCCACATAAGCCAGACAGATACTAAGTTTCTTCCAAAAACCATCCACAAGCGCAGAGAGGGCACTGCACACTCTGGACGCTAGAAGAGCAGTGACGCATTACATCGAAAGAACTAAAGATTGCGGAAAACAAAGCAATTCTTTGTGTCTTTCGCAAGCAGTTTCTTGGGAAGACCGGTAACTAAAAACACCATTGCACAATGGATCGCACAGACAATCCAATTCTGCCACAAACAGGCAGGCCAAGAACTACAAGGAGCAGCACAAGCTCACTCTACCAGGAAAAAGGGAGCAACAATAGCTTTCCTGGCAAACACACCCATCCAAGACATTTGCCTGGCGGCAACATGGGCTTCAGTGCACACATTCACTAAGCACTACTGCGTGGATATACAGATGAACAAAGCGGCACAAGTAGGTCAAAAAGTGCTTCAACATATATTCAACAACCAACGCTCATCTTCCACCCAGCCGCCACAAACATAGCAAACCGCTACAAAGTCTATGCACAGCATAGTGAATCCAGAAAGATTCACGCTGCAAAACGAATAGTTTCTTACCTGTCGGTGTAGTTTTGCAGCTTGAAGACTTTCTGGATTCACTAGCGAACCCACCCACCTCCGCCAGAAAGATGAGACAGGAGGAAAGGGATTAAGAAAGGAAAAGGACCTTCAAAAAATAAGAGGATAAACAAAAATAGCACAAGACAAGAAAAAAAGAATCCGAAGATGGTGCCCAAGGGTGGGAGCTTCCGGAGGAAGCGTGCCAACGTCACGGGAGGACACAAAATGGTGGGGCGTCGACGCCCACCTGGGCCACGAAAAAAAAAAAAAGAGAAAAAAAACTACGATTCCGGACCCAACCACTAGACCGTGGAATAATGCACAGCATAGTGAATCTAGAAAGTCTTCAAGCTGCAAAACTACACCGACAGGTAAAACTATTCGTTACCTATATCAAACCGTGGCACTGTCCTCTTTTGAGCTATTTTTTTCCATTGAAGGAGGTTCTCATTGATTCCTTAAAGAAGCCCTAGGCGAAATCATCCTCATGCTTGGCTGTTCATAGGGGAGTTGCTCGCCAGTGCAGGCCATCAGCAGGTGATTCGGCCTTCTCAACTGTTCACTCTCTTCAGAAAGCTTAGTAGTTCAAAGCTTCTCCTGATCTAATCTTGGAGCTTTGCCTACAGATCATCCTGATAGGGAATCCAAGTGCTTCAAAGTCATAGTAAAAAAGGAAGGTGGTGTCAGCCTGGTCGATGTCTGCGTTGCACGTGACATGCGTGCTGTGCCTATATTGGTGCCAATCCAGCGCGTTGACAGCAGTTCTTTTCTTTACACACCAGTCTGCGCAGATCCGGAGAGAGTTACCTCTGCCCACTTTTTGAAAAAACATTTTCGGCATTTTGTAGAGCCTTTTTTCCAAGACTTTCAATCAATCAATCAGGGTTTTGTAAGGTGCACCACTCACCCGTTAGTCTCGAGGCGCTGAGGGGTGGGTGTGAGCAGCTCCGTTTGGGTCATTTGAAGAGCCAGGTCTTGGTGCTGTGTCGGGCTTCGCCGGAGGTGAAGGGGGAGATCGTTCCAGGTCTTGGCTGCAAGGTAGGAGAAGGACCTCCCATCTCTGGTCCTGTAGAAGCGAGGGACGGTGGCTAGAGAGAGAGGTCGGCTGAGCAGAGGTTTATCTTGGGGGCATGGAAGGAGATGCAGTCGTTGAGGTATTGGGGTCCGGTGTTGTGGAGGGCCTTGTAGGCGTGCGTGAGCAGCTTGTAAGTTATTATACTTTCGACGGGGAGCCAGTGGAAGTCGTGGAGGTGTTTGGTGATGTGGTTGTGCCGTGGGATATTGAGGATTAGTCTGGCTGGGGCGTTCTGGATGGTCTGGAGCTTTCGGAGGAGTTTTTTGTTGAGTCCGGCATAGAGGGCGTTGCCATAGTCCAGTTTGCTTATGACGAGTGTGAGAGTGACAGTTTTCCTGGAGTCTGGGTGGGGGGGGGGGATCCACTTGATTGTCTTGCGTAGTATGCGGAGGGTGTTGAAACATGCGGAGGAGAAGCTGTTGATCTGGCGATTCATGGTGAGTGACGAGTCTAGAATGATGCTGAGGTTACGTGCCAGGTGCGTTGGGGTAGGTGGTTTTCCGAGGGCGGGGGGCCACCAGGTGTCGTCCCATTCGGAGGGGGTGGAGCCTAGGATGAGGACTTCTGTTTTCTCCGAGTTGAGTTTCAGGCAGCTATTCCTCATCCAGGTTGCGATGGCTTTCATCCCTTCTTGGAAGTTGTGCCTGCTGATGTCTGGTTCCTTGGTGAGGGAGAGGATGAGGTGGGTGTAATCGGCGTAGGAGACTATGTTGAGCCCATGGTTTCTGACGATGGTTGCGAGGGGGGCCATGTAGACGTTGAAGAGGGTGGGGCTGAGGGAGGATCCTTGGGGTACTCCGCATCTGATCTCTGTCGGTTCTGAGAGGAAGGGCGGGAGTCTTATTCTCTGTGTTCTGCCTGTGAGGAATGATCGTAACCATTCTATGGCCTTTCCTTGGATGCCGGCGTCGTGGAGGCTGGTGGTTAGTGTTCCATGGGAGACTGTGTCGAAGGCTGCAATAGGTCCAGGAGGATGAGGGCTGCTGTTTGGCCTTGGTTGAGGAGGGCGCGGATGTCTGTGTCGGCGAAGATGGCGTTGTCGGTGCTGTGGTTGCTGCGGAATCCGGATTGAGAGGTGTCTAGGATGTTGTTGGTTTCGATGAAGTGTGCTAGCTGGGTGTTGACGGCATTTTCGATGACCTTGGCTGCGAAAGAGAGCAGTGAGATGGGCCTGAAGTTCTTGATGTCCGTTGGGTCTGAGGAGGGCTTCTTTAGGAGGGTGTTGACTTCGGTGCGCTTCCAGTTGTCGGGGAATGTGGCGGTATCGAGGGAGCAGTTGATGGTTCGACGTAGCTCGGGTGCGATGGCTGTGGCGGCCCTGTGGAAGATGTGCGGTGGATGGGGGTCAGACGGTGCTCCGGAGTGGATGCTCTTCTGTTGTGAGTGGGGTCCAGGTAAGAAGGTTCTGTTGGGTGGCGTCGCTGGGGGTCGGGGTAGGGGTGGTGCAGAGGTCTTGGTCGTTGAAGTTGTCGTAGAGTGTCTTGGTCTTGAGGCGAAAGAAGGAGCTGAGTCTGTCGCAGAGGTCTTGGGAGGGAGGGACGTCCGTTGTTTCGCTGTTGGGTTTGGTAAATTCCTGTATGATGGTGAAGAGTTCCTGGGAATTATGGGCATGGGAGAGGATTCTGTCTTGGAGGAAGTTTTTCTTTGTGGATTTGATGAGTTGGTGGTGTGCCGTGGTGGCTGTTTTGTAGGCGGAACGTGCTTCCGGAGTTTTGCTGTTTCTCCACGTCTTTTACAGTCTGCAGGAGCGCTTAGATTCTTTGTCTCCCAGTGTGAAGAATGTCCTCCCCCCCAAAATAAAATGTTGAGGTTTAAACACTGTGGTTCCTTTCACAGACAGATGTTTGTGACAACAACCCCCAATCTGGTTTGACTCTGCTGCCTGGAGCTGAGTCAAAACTCAAAGGCCTGTGAGGACTGTGTTGCCATGCATCTACGTTTCAGATCCCGACCGCGTGGTAGCTCCCGGCCCATTCGCGAAGCCTTTCCAGGTGCTCATCGTTGCGCTCAGTTGTCAGGTAGATCCTACAAGAAGTCCCTCTTCGACTTAGCCGCGCGGTTCCAAGCCTTCAGACAAGGCATGGGAATGGAGTCACTCTAGGCCCCACTGCCACCCGTAACCTGTTTACTAGATCTACTGGCTTCTCGGGGGTTGTCCAGACTTTCAGTAGTATCATATACAGATGACACAGATTGTAATTTCCTTGATTCCAGATAATCATTCCATAAAAAGACCAACTTATGCCTTGTTTGAGGGAGGTAGCAGATTGGGTGGCATCCAGCTGCTTGAAACTAAATGGAGATAAAACAGAAGTAATGGTGGTCAGAAACGGTATGAATGTTTGGTCTACCGTGTACTGGCCCGCGTCCCTAGGTCGCTAGTCTCAACCTGAAGCCAAGCTCACGAATCTTGGTAGCTGGATGATAAATTGACTATCGAGACTCAAATAGAGAGCTAGCTGCTATGGCATACTTAGAATGCCTAAAAAAGATATTATACTATGTACCCTCTTCAACGCGGAGGATTGTGGTTCAGGCATTGGTGCTTTCTTGCATGAACTATGGAAATTCTCTCTATTTAGGATGCCTGCAATATATCTTGCGAAGACTGCAGGTAGTACAAAATGTAGCTTCCCGTCCTCTTCTAAAGACACTGAAGCATCAATCAATTTGGAGTTATTTGGCTTCTTGCATTGGATTCCAGTGAAACTGAGAATTCAGTTTAAGTCTCTCTATTATACATTGATCATATTATAAAAGGGGTCCACAGCTGTTGCAGCATCTGATGGAGCCTTATAGGCCTACTAGAGTTTCTGAGATCCTCCTCCCTGAACCTGTTTGAGATTCCGGGGGTGCGTAGAATGAGAAGTGGCGGTCGGGCTTTCTCTTATTTTGTGTCAAAAACATGGAATGAATTGTACATCAGGTTAAGAAGGGTAGAAGATGAGAGTAACTTTAAGAAACTGTTAAAAACCTGTCTGTGTAATCAGATTAGTGGGTACTGACCTTAGTCTCTGCTCTGGGATGCCTTTTTCGGTAGCCATGCGCTCTGTCAGTTCGAATGAATTAAATTATGGGCATGCCCCTCGATGGCACCTGCCTCTTCGACGATAAGGCAGATTCTGTTCTGGAGCGCTTTGACAGCTGGTCCCAGGGATTCTCTATGGCCACATATCAACCCCATTTTGCCTTTCACCCCTTCCGTGGCTACAGTAGGCGCTACCAGCAGGCATCCATTCTCGCCTAGCCACCAAGGCCCACAGACTCCACAGTCCTTGTGTGGCCACCGGCACACAGCCAGAGGTCCCCCCGTCGCCCCGCTGCAGCCTGAAAACTCCTCTAGTTTGCCTGTGTACCATCACAGGTACCCAGTGGGAGTCAGGATCCAACATCACCTACCCTGCTGGCAGTCCATAACATTGGGCATGTGGGCACTTCAGATTGTTCCCCAGGGTTACTCCATCCCTTTTTTTCTTTTTTGGAAACCCTACCACCATCCCCAAACTGGCTGATGAAGGACCACTGGCTGGGTTCGCCCCAAGCAGTCACCTCCCACCTCCAGACTACAGTGGACCTCCAGCATTTGCTGTGGTTTACTATTAATGTGCCGAAGTCATACCTGACACACTCTTCGACGCTCCCTTTTATCAGCGCTAATCTAGGCACACTGCAGTTTCGGGCCTATCATCTGGAGCGGCAATGCTAGGATATATTCAGCCTAGGATGCCGATGTTTCAGCCTCTATCCTGGATTTAGGTGAGACTGAATCTGAGGCTGCTGGGCCTCATGGCCTCCTGCATCCGGTTGATAACACATGCCACTGGCATATGCAGTCTCTGCAGTAAGACCTGAAGTCCCAGTGGGTGCAGCATAGGGGAATCTCTCTGACCTGGCTCAGACATCGGAGGGAACTGCAAAAGATCTGCAGTAGTGACTGACAACTGGGTCAGCGGCAGACACTTTTCACTTCCCTACCCAGAACTGACTGTTCTGACAAATGTGATTTGGGTGGCACAGTGAGCAACAAAACAATGGATTTAGGCCCAGATCTCTGTACTGGGGTGAATGTATGACATTGTTCTGCATTCTGCCCATCAATTGTTATTTTTGCATTTGTCACCCCGAGTGGGACGGGTATGCCCAGACGTGGGTCCCGTGCTCTCCATGCCACTGGAGTCAAGCTATCCTGGCTGATGAGAGGTGAAACCCCGAAACCGGTCTTAGGATGCTTGTTTCTAGTCGAGGGAGGACCTGGCCTGGCAGTTCGGGCTGGACTGTTCCCATTGGGCACAGGGTCAAGACTGATTTGTATATGACTGGGTACAAACTGGAATGGCATGGTGAGCAAAAAAACGATGGATTTAGGCCAAGATCTCTGTACTGGGGTGAATGTATGACATTGTTTTGCATTCTGTCCATCAATTGTTCTTTTTGCATTAATCACCAATGGCATCTCCCACCGGAGGTGGTGCAAAGGTCTTTTGAACGACTGGGGGAGAACCTTGATTAGACGGAATCGCTGGCTCAGAGTGCACAATGTCAGCACTTCTGCGCACTGAAGTTTCAAAGGCGACTCTCGATGCTTTTCGTCTCAGGGAGAGCTCGGATCTCCTGAACACCTTTCTGCAAATACCACTCCTGCCCAGAGTTCTCAAGAAGATCAAGAATGACTAGGCCCAGGTCATTCTTGTGGCTCCGTATTGTGCATGGAGAGTATGGTATTTCGAACTCCTGAGCATGAGCATCCGTCCTTCGATCAGGATGCCACTTCAAGAGTATCTTCTGTCACAGCAACAGGGTAGAGTCCTGCACCCGAATCTGCCCAAACTCCGCCTTCATGCATGGAGATTGAGCGGTGGCAGTTGACAGCTTTCGACCTCCCTCCCGAAGTCTGCAATGTTATTCTGGCAGCCAGGTGTCCCTCAACCAAGACAGTATATACGTCTGCCGTTGGGACAAATTTGTTGTTTGGTGTGCTTCCAAAAATATTGATCCCCTTTATACACCTTTATCTGAGATTTTGTTGTTCATTCTCTCACTAGCCCGGCAAGGCTTTGTTTTGGGCAGAGTTAAAAGGTATCTTTCGGCCATAACGGTGTGCTTGCGATTGGCGGATTAGCCCTCCCTGTTTAAGTCACCTGTTGTGTCTTGTTTCCTAAAAGGACTACAACATATGTTCCCTCCAAAACCCTTCATCATTCCCCAATGGGACTTGAATCTGGTATTGACATTCTTGATGTGTTCGTCCATTGAACCTATGCAAAACTGTTTTTTTTTTTTTTTTTTTACATCTTCTGACCATCAAAACTGCCTTTCCTAGTGGTTACATTGGCCAGGAGGGTTAGTGAACTGCAGGCACTATCTGTGCCTCTATACACCACATTCTTTCCAGACAAACTGCCAAAAGTGGTGACACCCTTCCATGTTGGCCAGACTATCTGAAAGAGACACGTTAGTGACAGATTCCTTACCTTAGAATATCCCCAGGCGTCAGGCTGGATCCGGAAAGTTTTTTGCGTAGCAGTACCCTTGCGCGTCGGTAGGCGGCGTCGTGCGGCTCCGTCGTCGGCGTCGTGATCGCCGGGATGACGTCGCGGGCAGTACTTAGGCGCCGCCCCTGCGCGCTGACGTCCGTTCTTCTTTTTCCGCGCCAGCAAGCGCAGATCCGGGAAGAGCAGTGCCCTGGTCATTTTTTGACCATACTTTTTGGTGAATTTTTCACTGTTTTTCAAACAAGGTGTCGTAGGGATGCCCGGTTTCAAACGTTGCGGCGCCTGTGCTCGGATGATGTCCGTCACCGACCCGCATTGGGAGTGTCTCTTCTGCCTCGGCCGAGGCCACGACACGGAGTCTTGTGCCGACTGCCAGGCCCTCCACCCGAAAGCTTTCCGAGAGCGGTCTCGAAAGCTCCTCGAGGCCCGGCATTCGGCTCCGCGGAAGTCCCGGTCGCGTGAGAGGTCCAGGGGTCGATCGCGGAGTCCACACCGGTCGTCGGCATCGAAGTCTTCTTCGTCCGGTAAGTCGAAACACAAAAAGTCCAAAAAGCATCATCGCTCTAGGACTTCGCCTCGCCGGTCTCGCGACTCGGCTGAGGCCCCTCCCGGCACCGTCCCCGCCCCGCGGCCCCGGACATGCCTGTGGAGTCGCCCCCGCCATACCCGCCCTTCCCGGGTTCGGGGGCGGATCCGGCCAAAGTGCAGGAATTCCTGTCGGCCATGGCCCGCCTCTTCGGGCTTCAAGGTCCCTCCGGTGCGCCTTCGTGCCCCGCGGGCCCTGATGGGGTTGCTCCGGCGTCACCGACGGCTCCGGCCCCGGC
Source organism: Calotriton arnoldi (assembly GCA_963921515.1). Taxonomy (NCBI): domain Eukaryota; kingdom Metazoa; phylum Chordata; class Amphibia; order Caudata; family Salamandridae; genus Calotriton; species Calotriton arnoldi. Next base: position 912,516 of record CAWUFW010001323.1, on the reverse strand, counting down.
GTCGCCCGTGCCTCCAGCCTCGATCCCGGCTCCGGCCCCGGCCTCGATCCCGGCTCCACAACCCCCATCGACGCCGGTCGACCTAACGACACCTCCGCCGGCACCGATGTCTCCGGTGCCGTTCTCGACGCCGCCTGGGGCTCCGAGCGGCGTCGTTCCCCAGTTCCTTCCGGCTCCGGACATGGACCCGGACCGACGTCGCTCGACGCCGGTTCCGGCGCCGATGGGACCTTGGATCCCAAATGTCCCTCCTCCCCCTTATTTTGAACCTGAGGAGGACCAGGAGGACTGGGAGGGGTCTGATGACCCTCTGACACGACAGTGTCAGTACGATGAGGACTGGACAGAGGGTCTAGGGGATGCTAGTGGTCTAGATACTTCCCCTGACACTGGCATGCTATCTCCTCCCGTGGCTACGGAGGAGGGAGCCAATTTTGCAACGGTGTTGCGTAGGGGCGGCTGGGGCTTTACGTCTCCAACTCCCTACTGTGGCGGTCAAGACTAATATCTTGACAGAGGTGCTTCAGCCGGCAGCCTCCTCTTCGGAGACTGTGCTGCCGTTTAACGACGCCCTCACTGACGTTCTTTTGGGCGCCTGGTCCAAGCCCAACACAGGGGCTCCTGTGGATAGGAACGTGTCCCGACGCCATCGCCCAGCTCCGGGCGACCCCCTGTTTCTCTCTGTCCACCCCACCCCTGAGAGCTTGGTTGTCCAAGCCTCCGCTTCCCAAACCGCCTTCCCTACCGCCCCTCCGGATAGGGAATCCAAACGACTGGATCAATTTGGGAAGAAGGGTTTTTCTTCCTCCAGTGCTGGCTTGCGGTCTGTCAACACCGCTTGCCTTTGGGCCGATATACCCACTCCTTGTGGGATTCGGTGGCGGATGTTTTGCCCCAGTGTTCTGAGGAGGTCCAGACTCTGCTTTCCCGCGCCATTGCGGAAGGAAGGGATGCGGCCAAATATACAATTCGATGTGGCCTTGATACCGCCGACTCGCTGGGCAGGTCTATTGCAACGACGGTGGCGCTACGACGCCACGCCTGGCTGAGAACCACTGGTTTTTCAGGGGATGTCCAGAATACTCTCATGGACATGCCCTTTGATGGAGTCGGTCTTTTTGGGTCCAAAGCAGACCATGCGTTGGAGCGCTTTAAGGACTCACGGGCTACTGCAAAGTCCCTGGGCCTTTCTGCTACACGCCCTCCGCTGACTTCTGCTTTTCGCCCCTATCGTGGCCACGGTAGGGGCGCCCTTCACGTCAGCAGCCCAGCCACCGGCCCGCGCAGCAGGCGTCTTCGCGTGGCCGAGGACGTGGATTCCGCCGTGGCGGATCGGGCAACCAGCGTGCGGGTCAGGCCACCACCTCCAACCCGTCCGCGGCCTCCAAACCCTCCTAGTCCCTCCTTTCAGGTGCACAGCACGCCAGTAGGGGGCAGGGTCCGCCATCACCTTCCCCACTGGCGTACCATCACCTCGGACAGGTGGGTCTTGGACATTGTCCGAAGGGGCTACTCCCTCCCCTTCGAGTCCACCCCCCCAGCCATGCCACCTCAAATCCACCGCATGTCAGGGGATCACTTGGTGCTTCTACAGAAGGAAGTCACGGCCCTCTTGGCCAAGAGGGCCATCGAGCATGTTCCGACCCCAGAAGTAGGGCGTGGTTGCTACTCCCACTACTTCCTGGTGCCCAAAAAGGACAAGGAGGACATGCGTCCTATCTTGGACCTCCGGAACGTCAATCGCTTCCTCCGGAAGGAGAAGTTCAAGATGCTCACCCTAGCTCAGGTCTTGACTGCCCTCGACCCTGGAGACTAGTTGGTAGCGTTGGACTTCCAGGACGCATATTTCCACATCCCAGTCCTGCCGGCCCACCGGCGTTACCTCCGGTTCACGGTAGGCCCCGAGCATTTTCAGTTCACCGTGCTCCCCTTTGGCCTTACCAGTGCCCCTCGGGTGTTCACGAAAGTGTTGGCGGTGGTCGCAGCTCATCTGCGCCGGGCAGGGGTTTGTCTTCCCCTACCTCGACGACTGGCTGCTGAAGGCGGGCTCGTCCCAGGCAGTCGTCTCCCACCTCCAGACTACGGCCGAACTCCTGCACTCGCTGGGGTTCTCCATCAATGTGCCGAAGTCGCATCTGATTCCTTCTCCACAGCTCCTTTTCATCGGAGCAGTTCTGGACACGACGCAGTTTCGGGCCTATCCTCCCGAACGGCGAGTCCGGGATATTCAGGCTATGATTCCAATCTTTCAGCCTTTATCCTGGGTTTCGGTACGGATGACCCTGAGGCTGCTGGGCCTCATGGCCTCCTGCATCCTGCTGGTCAATCATGCCAGATGGCATATGCGGGCTCTGCAGTGGGACCTGAAGTTCCAGTGGGCGCAGCACCAGGGCAACCTGTCCGATCACGTCCAGATCTCGGAGGGGACTGCAAAACAGTTGCAGTGGTGGCTCTCGAACCGGCAATGGGTCATGGGCAGATCCCTCTCCCTTCCCCAGCCAGAGCACACAGTTGTGACGGACGCGTCCCTTCTGGGATGGGGCGGTCACATGGGAGAGGCGGAGATCAGAGGCCTCTGGTCTCCGGCGGAGTCCCGGCTCCATATCAACCTTCTGGAGCTCCGGGCGATCCGACTTGCACTCAAGGCATTCCTTCCCTCTGTCAAAGGGAAGGTAGTGCAGGTGTTCACAGACAACACCACCGCCATGTGGTACTGCAACAAACAAGGCGGGGTGGGGTCGTGGACCCTTTGTCAGGAGGCTCTGCGCCTCTGGACATGGCTGGAACATCAGGGCATGTTCCTGATGGTTCAACACCTGGCAGGTTCGCTGAACGCCAGGGCGGACGAACTCAGCCGCAGGTGCATGATGGATCACGAATGGCGTCTTCACTCGGAAGTGGCGCAAGGACTCTTTCTACAGTGGGGAGAGCCTTGGTTAGATCTATTCGCCACCGAAGAGAACGCGCAATGTCATCAGTTCTGCGCGTTGGAATTTCTAAGGCGGCACTCGCTCGGCGACGCTTTTCGTCACGAGTGGAGTTGCTGTCTGTTGTACGCCTTTCCGCCTATACCACTTCTACCCAGAGTGTTGAAGAAGATTCGGCACGACGGGGCCCAAGTCATTCTTGTGGCTCCGGACTGGGCTCGAAGAGTTTGGTATCCCGAGCTACTCAATATGAGCATAGATCCCCCGATCCGTCTGCCTCTTCGGGAGGATCTTCTGTCGCAGCAGCAGGGGACGGTCCTCCACCCGAACCTGTCCAGTCTACACCTGCTTGCGTGGAGATTGAGCGGCGGCAGTTGATTCCTTTCGACTTGCCTCCCGAAGTTTGTGATGTAATTCTGGCAGCCAGGCGTCCCTCCACTAAGGTGGTATACGCCTGCAGGTGGAACAAATTTGTGGCATGGTGCACAGCAAAGGCTGTGAATCCCCTTTCTGCCCCTCTTTCTGAGGTCCTTCTGTTCCTTCTCTCTCTGGCCCAACAGGGTTCTGCCCTGGGTACCATCAAGGGTTATCTTTGTGCTATCTCGGCCTTCCTCAGGCTCCCTGATCAGCCCTCCCTTTTCAAGTCCCCTGTTGTTAACAGGTTCTTAAAAGGCATACACACCTCTTCCCTCCTGTTCCGTTTGTGATGCCTCAGTGGGACTTGAACTTGGTTCTTACCTTTTTAATGTGCGCTCCCTTTGAGCCTCTACATAACTGTCCTCTTCGTCTTCTGACTCTAAAGACGGCCTTTCTGGTGGCCATCACCTCCGCTCGGCGGGTGAGTGAGCTCCAGGCTCTATCTTGCAAACCTCCCTTTCTGTCTGTTCACCCAGACAAGGTTGTTCTTCGGACGCGTCCGTCCTTCTTGCAAAAGGTGGTTACTGCTTTCCACATTGGGCAGACCATCACTTTGCCCACCTTCTTTCCGCCTCCGCATCCTTCCAGAGAGGAAGAGAGGCTCCACCGTCTGGACCCAAAACGTGCGCTCTCCTTCTATATTGACCGCACAAAACACTTCCGGGTGGATGACCAGCTCTTTGTTGGCTACGTGGGCGCCAAAAGGTCGGGGCGGTGCACAAGAGGACCATCTCCCGCTGGGTTACCTTGTGCATCAAGACCTGCTATTCTTTGGCTAAGAAGGAGCCTCCTGTTGGGCTGCGTGCCCATTCCACCAGGGCAACGGCTGCTACCACGGCCTTAGGCCGCGGTGTTCCGCTGCCGGTTATCTGTCAGGCAGCTACGTGGGCCTCGCTGCACACGTTTACAAAGCATTACTGCCTTGACAGTCAGGTCCGGAGGGACGGCTTCTTTGGCCGTTCTGTCCTCCAGGACTTCCTTGTCTGATCTTTGTTCGCAGACCCACCACCGGGGTTGGTATTGCTGGGGTATCTATTCTAAGGTAAGGAATCTGTCACTAACGTGTCTCTTTCAGATGCACAAGTTACTAACTTGTGTAACGATATATCTGTAAGAGACAGTAGTTGGTGACAGATTCCTTACCGCCCACCCATCCTCCCCGTTCTGCAAACTGATTTCTAGGGTTAAGGACATCCCTTTCAGGGCCCTAGTATTTTTCAGACACCTGTCAGCTTCTTGCATGGCTCTGCGTTCCTGGCGCGGAAAGTCGTGTACAGAACTGACGTCAGCGCGCAGGGCGGCGCCTAAGTACTGCCCGCGACGTCATCCCGGCGATCACGACGCCGACGACGGACGCGGAGCCGCACGACGCCGCCTACCGACGCGCAAGGGGTACTGCTACGCAAAAACTTTCCGGATCCAGCCTGACGCCTGGGGATATTCTAAGGTAAGGAATCTGTCACTAACTACTGTCTCTTACAGATATATCGTTACACAAGTTAGTAACTTGTGCATTACACTCCACAATATATGAGAGGAACCCTTCTAACATTACACTGCCAGCCTTCTTTTCACTGTCTTACCCTTCCAAAGTGGAGGAGAGACTCCATCGCCTGGACCCAAAAAGAGTGTTAACCTTCTACATTGATCATAGTAAGGAACACCAGGTGGACGATCAACTCGTCATTGGGTTCTCAGGAGCAAATAAAGGAAAGGCCATGCAGAGAAGTATCATCTCAAGGTAGATGGTACTTTGCTTTAAAATCTGCTACGCACTGGCCAAGAAGCAACCTCCTGAGGCCTTTCTCGCTCTTTCCACCAGAGCCAAGGCTATGGCCATTGAGTTTGCTTACTGAGCCCCTGTCCTGGACATCTGTGAGGCCGCGACGTGGGCGTCTCTGCATAAGTTCAGCAAGCACTAATACCTGGATTGTCGGGTCCTTCGTGACGAACACTTTGACTGTTCGGTCCTCCAGGACTTCCTTGTCTAAATCTGTTTGTAGACACACCTCCGGAAAGGTATTGCTTGAGTATCTAGTCTAAGGTAAGGAATCTGTTGCCAGAAGTCTCTATCATGAACAAGTTACTTACCTTTGCTAACACCTTATCTGGTAGAGAATATCTAGCCACAGATTCCTTACCGACTCACCTATCCTCTCCGCTTTTTAAACTGATTTCTCCATCTAGGGTGACTCCCATTAGGTCCTTAGTGTCTACACACTGGTACAGCTACATCCTTTGCCGCTCTGTGCTTCTGGCTCAGATATGTTGTGAAAAGCAGCTGATGTCAGCGCTCTGGGGTGGTGTCCCTTTAGGATTTATTCAGATGACTGGGGAATATTCTAATCGACAGCTAGATTGTCTCTACCAGATAAGGCATTACTGAACGTAAGTATATGTGTAAATGGTTAAACTTTATGTATATCAGTGGTCCCCAGGGGTCCGTGACAAATTGGGTCTGTGACACATTCCCAGGGGGTCCGCAGGCAGCAGTTTTAAAAGCACTGCAAAGTTCCTTGTATAATCAGGAGCTTTTGGGCAACAATAAATGTCAGGATAACTCCGGTGATTAATGTACCTGTGGGAGAGAGATGGGAGTTTTGTCCAGTGGCAGCTTTGACTCATCTAAGATAGCGCAGAAGGTTAATATGCCTGCTGCAAAGATAGTGTACCATGCATTTCAAAAAACAATATGTTCGAGGCATGTGAGCTGTAGATCACTTGCTTTGCATAATCCTGCCATCTAGTTTTGGGTCCGGATGTTTGCAAGTTGTTTTTCTTGGAAGAAGTCTTTCCAGTCACGAGGTAGGTGACGCCTCCTTAAGGTGATAGTGCGCATGGGCATCGACTACATTGTTAGATAGTTTTTTTGCGCCATCAGGTTCGGACGTGTATTGCTGTGCTCCGGTTCTAAGCTGTTCTTCGGGTTCCCCGTAGTGTGCAATCCATTCTACCCGCGTCGGTATTGTTTCGAACGCGTATCCCACTACTCCGAGCATCGTATCCATCGAGGAAAACCTATATTTCGATCAAAGATCTTGGAAAGGCTGTCCGGCCTAACCGCATCGGTCCACTTCGCAGTCGATGGAACGGACTCCATTCAAATTCTGCCCTCGGTGCCACGCCAAGTATACGCGCACCGACTTGCACGTAGTGTGCAACTTGTGCTTGTCTCCGGAGCACAACGAACAGGACTGCGACGCGTGCATTCCTTTCCAATCGAAGAAAACGCTCCGTGATCGTCTGGCTCGATGTCGCGAGATGCAAAAGCAAAACATCAAATATACACCAGACAACTTCGGCGAAGGATCCGAGCACGAATTAGACGCACAAGGGGCCGAGGAAGAACAAGAGTAACTTGTCTCCATTCCAAAATTGGATTCCGAGTTGGAAGAAGACTTGCCACAAGGTCAACGTACCGTGAATACCGAATGCCCCTTAACCCAAACTCGGCTAAAACAAAAGGCTTCGGTCACACCCCCCGCCTTTGGGCCACGGTCGGCACCGACAAGATGTTTGACGCCCCGCCCTCCAGCTCAGCACCGAAACCCGTCTCTAAGCCTTCCGGCTCGGGATGGAGACAGCCGAAGTCTGGCACAGAGCTGAAACTTTCTGGCTCGAAGCGGAAAACCGATTCGGAGCCGAAATCGTTGACACGAAAAACAAAGCCTCCTTTGGCACCGAAACCTTCAGCGCCGAAAAGTGATTCTACCCCGGCACCGAAATCCTCGGCCCGAAACCTAAAACTGTTCCTCCGAAGCTGCAGGATGCGATTTTCAATGCCCCAACACCCAAATCGGACCCAAAACAAAAGGAACTTTATATAAATCCAGATACAGAACGTGTTCTTACTAAGTCACCTCAGAAACGCAAACCTGAGTCAGAGGATGCACCTTTCTTTGTTCCTTTCAAGAGGAAGAATGTGGGTACTAACTCTTCTCCTCCTCCTCCTCTTTTACCACGTTCCCCTACACCAACCTCTCCACCTTTGCATCATTTACTGATTACACCAACTAACTCTCCACCAGCACCACCACCACTATCACCACCTGATGATGGAGATGGGGGAGACAATATTTTACCAATAGACCCCTGGAAGGATTATCACACAGATTCACCTACAGATAGCGACCCAGATCTTTACCCTGCAAAGCCTTCCCCTCCTGATGACAATGTAGGATATCTAGAATTACTTGCTAGAGCTACAGAATATCATGGGGTACAGTTACACAAGGAATCTTTAGAGTAAGATTTCCTATTTGAAAGTCTCAGTACCACACAAAGGTCTAGTCACACTCTACCTATGCTTAAAGGCATGATGAGACATGCCGACCATATCTTTAAAGATCCAGTGCAGGCTCGCATTCTCACCACCAGTATTGATAAAAACTATAAATCTGCTCCCTCAGATTCAGTCTTTATTAAAGGACAGTTGCCACTAGAATCTTTGGTGGTCTCTAATGCCCGTAAACGGCCCAATTCACAGACTACAGGGGATGCTCGCCCTCCAGACAAGGAGTCAAAACTAGGATGCCTCTGGTAAATGAGTAGCCGCCCAAGCAGCAAATCATTGGCGCATTGCCAACACCCAGGCCCTGCTAACCAGATATGATAGGGCACACTGGGACGAAATGGAGCAGCTGCTACAACACCTCCCAGATGAGCACAAAGCAAAAGCCCAGGATTTAGTCCAGGAAGGGAAGCTCCGATCCAATTCCTAGAGAGATCAACACTAGTGTGTTATTAAGGAGACATGCATGGTTGAGGATTTCTGGTTTCAAACCAGAAGTACAACAGTCTATTTTAAATACTCTTTTTGACAAGGAACATCTTTTCGGGTCCGAAGTAGATAAGTCATTAGAAAAAATGAAAAAAGACACAGAGGTAGCCAAGTCTGAGAGCTCTGCAGTCTCCCTCTAATCGGGGCGCCTTTCATCGCTCCTTCTACCGTGGAGGGTCGAAAACCATGTCCTCAGACAATACTGCCACCTCTTACAAAGGCAACGGTCAATCTTCCTCTACAAGGGGTTTCTTTAGAGGAGAATATAGAGGTAACCACAACAAAGGTTGAGGCAAGGGTTCCGCACCACATTATTCCCCCAGCCCCAACAAGCAGTGACTTGCCTAAACTTCCCCACGATCATTTAACACCTGTCGGGGTACGTCTTATGCAATTCCTCCCCATTTGGCAATTCATCACCACAGACAAATGGGTGTTAGGAATTATCCAATATGGTTATTGCCTGGAGCTTACCAACAATCCTCCAAACATACCACCACGTTCTCACAAAATGTCACCAGAACATTTACATCTACTTCAGCAAGAAGTCCAGTCTCCCCTCTCCAAAGGAGCCATAGGACCTGTGCCTTTACAACATCAAGGGACAAGCGTGTACTCCCTGTACTTTCTCATCCCCAAAAAGGACGGCTCCTTGAGACCTATTCTAGATCTCAGAGAACTAAACCTCTACATACTGTCAGAGCATTAGTTCTCTGAGATATAGAATAATTCAACAAGTGCTCCCGCTTCTACAGGAGGGCGATTTTATGTCTACTCTAGACTTAAAAGACGCATATTTCCACATTCCAATTCATCCCGCTCATCTCAAATACCTCAGTTTCATCATAGCGTGGCATCATTACCAATTCAAAGTACTACCCTTTGGAGTCACCGCTGCTCCCAGGGTATTTACCAAATGTCTGGCAGTAGTCGCAGCACATCTCAGAAGACAACAAATCCATGTCTTCCCAACCTGGACGACTGGCTCATCAAAGCCAGTACTTACCAAATGTGTCTCCAACACACTCAAACCACTATTCACTTACTTCACCAACTAGGGTTTACAGTGAATGTGTTAGTCTCATCTACATCCTTCCGACACGCAAACTTATCTGGGAGCCACAATAGACGCTCACAAAGCTCTAGCCTCTCCCAATACAGCCAGGATTCACAGTATTCAGTCCCTTCTCACTAAATTTCAGCCCAACCAATCATTGCCAACAAAAGTATTCATGCAACTGTTAGGGATGATGGCGTCTTGCATTATAATTGTTCCCCACGCAATACTTCACATGCGTCCCCTTCAAGAATGCTTAGCAAGTCAGTGGAACCAGTCGCAGGGTCAGTTAACCGATCTAGTGTTGGTGGATGGCCTCACCCATCGCTATCTGCAGTGGGGGAACCCACAACATTTATCCAAAGGGCGGCCCTTTCTCGACCCTGCTCCACAGACAGTGCTAACAGCAGACGCATCGCTCACTGGTTGGGGCGCTCACCTACAGAGTCACACAATCCAAGGATTATGGACTCTAAAGTACAGGAGCCTCCATATCAATCACCTAGAGCTACTAGCAGTGTTTCTAGCGCTCAAAGCCTTTCAAACTCACCTATAGGCAAAACTGTCTTTAGTCTGCACAGACAACATAACAGCTATGTACTGCATACAAAAACAGGGGGGGGACACTCTCTCCAGCTGTCACGCCTAGCACAAACCATTTGGAAATGGGCCAGACTTCACAAAATGTATCTCCTAGCAGAACACCTTCCAGGAGTAAACAATCAAATAGCAGACCATCTCAGCAGACAGAGACAGCAAATCCACGAGTGGGAACTTCATCCCCAAATTCTTCTTCCCTACTTTCAGGAATGGGGATTTCCTCACATAGACACAGCTCAAAACGCAAAATGCCCAAGCTTCGCCTCTAGGTTCCCACACCCGCTCTCCAAAGGCAATGCCTTGTGGATGAACTGGTCAGGGATATTTGCCTACGCTTTTCTGTCTCTCCCTCTCATTCCGCTGGTAGTTCAAAAGCTCAGGCAAACATCCCTCAAACTGATTCTCATAGCTCCCACATGGGCACGTCAACCCTGGTTCACCACCCTGCTGGAGCTGTGAGTAGTTCCACACCAAAAGCTGCATCTCAACTCCAGTCTCCTCACTCAGAGCCATGGAGAAATTAGGCATCCAAATCCCAAGGAACTCAACCTGGCGATTTCCCTCCTGAAGCCATATAGTTTGGTTATTTACAATTACCACCAGACTGTATGAACATCCTAAAGGAGGCTATGAGACCTACTACTAGAACATGTTATGCAGCAAAGTGGTAACGTTTTGTTATATACTGTAACAATGAAAATCTCAATCCCTTTGATGCTTCAGTACAAAACATCATATGTTATCTCTTACACTTACAGCAATCTGGATTAGCTTATACATCCATTTGATTGCATTTAGCAGCAGTAGCTGCATACTTACAAAACATACAACACTTCTCTATTCAGAGTACCAGTGATTAAAGCCTTTATGGAAGGACTAAAAGAGTAATACCACCAAGAGCTCCACCTGCACCAGTATGGAACTTGAACATAGTCCTTACAAGGCTAATGGGACCACCTTTTGAACCAATGCACAAGTGTCAACTACAATTTCTCTCATGGAAGGTTGATTTTCTTATTGCAATCACTTCCTTAAGGAGAGTTGGTGAACTTCAGGCAGTAACTATACAAGAGCCTTTCTTTCAACTTCACAAAGACAAGATGGTTCTTCGAACCAATCCCAAATTTCTTCCAAAAGTGGTTTCTGCTTTTCACATCAATCAATCAGTTGAGTTACCTTTGTTCTTTCCTCAACCTGATTCTGTAGCAGAACGAGCTCTACACACACTTGATGTTAGAAGAGCTCTACTATATTATGTAGAAAGAACAAAAGATTTTCTTAAGCGAAGCAGCTCTTTGTTGCTTTTTTTCCACCACACAAAGGCAAACCCATTTCTAAATCGGGTATTGCAAGATGGATTGTTAAATGTATCCAAACATATTATACAAAAGCAAAAAGAACATTGCCAATACTCCCTAGAGCGCATTCCATCTGCAAAATAGGGGCTACTATGGCCTTCTTAGGGAATATTTCCTTAGCTGACATCTGTAACGCAGCAACATGGTCTACACCGCACACATTCACCAAACACTATTGTGTAGATGTGGTAGTGAGGCAAAAAGCTAATGTAGGCCAGGCAGTACTTAAAACAATTTTTCAAACAGCTGCAACAGCTACAGGTTAGCCACTGCTCTGGGAGAATACTGCTGTATAGTCTATGCAGAGCATGTGATCTACAGCTCACATGCCTCGAACGGAAAATGTTACTTACCCAGTAAGCATCTGTTCTTGGCATGTAGAGCTGTAGATTCACATGCGCCCACCCGCCTCCTGGGTACCTATAACTGTTGCAGTTCTTTCTTATCTTACATACATATGCATGGACATCTCTATTCTACCTTTAGTAACTCCATTCTCACCCTCTGCGGGAAAACGATCCAACAATGGAGTCGATGCCCATACGCACTATAACCGAAAGGAGTCGTCACCTACCTTGTGACTGGAAAGACTTCTTCGAAGAAAAACAACTTGCAAACATCCGGACCTAACTCTAGATGGCAGGAATATGAAAAGCATGTGGATCTACAGCTCTACATGCCAAGAACAGATGCTTACTGGGTAAGTAACATTTTCCTTTATGTTGTTACTTTGCAGTTCATAAGTTACAATTGTAATCTAGCACAATGAACTATGAGCCGCCATCAAAGAGCTGCATACCAACTGCATGGTACAAGATAGTAAGTTATGTTTTCTACACAGTCTTTCATTATCCTGATGTTTCTAAAAAAGGTTGTTTGGGTAAAAATACATTCTTATTAAAGTCAATGCTAACCACTGTGTTACGTTTGGAATCCTGCGTGTGTGCTTCTCCAGACCAAGTACTCTCAAAAAATGCCTACCAGTATGGATGACATGTGAATCCTACACCTTGTAGTCCCCTTTGCCTTATGTAACATTTTCTATACACTAATGTACACACACTGATTCATTGTTTCTGTATGTGTGTGTTGTAAAGTGCTCTGACACCCTACACTGGCATGAGAGGTGCTATAAAACAAATGAAATACATTTGACAGGGGGGCTATGGAGAGATTAGAGGTACTGTTGCAGGGTGATAGTGAGGGAATCATTGAAGAGCCCCAACAAAGAGTGTCATATCCTGATGCACGGTAAGGTCATCATTTACCATGCTTTAAAAGCTAATACAATTCAATATATAATGACAAATGTGTTTTAGAATGCACCATTTTTCCCTAATTGTCTTGGTGGGAGAGCCCCCCCAAGCCCCCTTTGTAGTGGTCCGGCTCGCTCCCTGCACTTGGTGTGCACGGTACTGGGACTGGTCTGGCAACATTTGCCAGGGCGGCTTTGGATTTCCAGTCCGGCCCTGGCTGGAGCAGAAGTCTCGTAACACAAAATAAAACCAAACATTAAAAAAATGAGTCTATGAGAATGCAGCACCAACCTTCCCATTACAAGTTTTTGATTTTTGCATTTTTTTTCAATATAAAATAATAAAATCTTTAGTAATTAGAGTATGTTTGGTGTGCTTTTTTTTTTTTTTTGCAAATTACTGTTTTAATGTTTGAAATTGAAATAGTAGAAATTGCTTGGGGATCCCTGGCTTCCAGTATTGACTCAATGGGGGTCTTCAGGAGTCAAAAGTTTGGGAACCACAAGAATGACGCTGGAGGCAACCAATGGGTGTGCTCTATGCCAGTTTTAAGATTTATTTTTTCGTTTACAAGAGATTTCGCCGTCACACGCAAGTGCTGTTCAGGCGAAACCTAAAAATAAGATTAAATCAATGTAAAACCATCATGGGCTTCATGAAAATAAGGTATGGGCCGACTTATTCAATGATGACACAACACAAAAGTGCACTCACAGGTACATACATATCTTTGCATTGTTGAAGATTTACAGCTATCAGAAATTGCCAAATGTTTACCGAAATATGTCTAGAAACGATACTCCAAGCAAACTTTTGTGAATTCCATTTGAGAAAATAATCATGGTCACAGGTTTGAACGCCAGCAGGGTAATTCAGTTTTTCTTACTGCCAAGGTTGATAAAATGAGTACTACTTAGTTGGGCAACAATAAATATTTTAAAATCTGATAGAGACATCTAGCTGCAGATACCTTTACTTTTGAATTCCCTAGGCGTCAGACTGGATCCGGAAGATTTTTCTTTGAGCAATACCCCTGCGTGCCGGTAGGGGGCATCGGTCGGCTCCATGTGACGTCATTTGCGCTGTTAGTAAAGTCCGCATCAACTATATAGGTGCTACCTCGGCGCGCTGACCTCCGCTCTTCTTTGCATGCCAGTCAAGCGCTGATCAGTGAAGAGAGCTACCCTTTGTCGTTTTTTGACTGGAATCATTTGACTTTTTTCGACTCCTTCTTTTCGGTGTGAAGGATCTCATCGAGGAAAACCGGTATTGCGCCGCATGGCGCCTGGCACTGTGCCATGTCGGTGACAGACCGGGTCTCCTAATGGGGAGGGATTCGGTTGTGGACTAAAGAGTCTGGAATCTATAATGAGTTTCTGAAAAAAGTACCTCCTAGACCATAAATTCTGAATGTTTTAAACAAGGAGCTACAACATTCTCCCTCTTAAGGTTTAACTAATGAGCAGTCCTTATTGTGATTTAATCTTCAGTATAACTATTGTTTCCATGTCCTACTTTAGGTGTACACCCACCTGTTTTAATCAAATTAATACACATGAGCCAGGTACTTAACTTAAGATGATATCTTTTTTTCTATTTTTTAGATTTCAAATCTTATTTTCTCTTTTAAGATAGAACTGTGAAATATATATTTACAAATGACTTAGAACTTTACATATATATTTACAAATGACTTAAAACTTTACAAACCTAGAAATATCAAAAATGAAAAAGTTAATGAAACAAAGATTGACATTACATTTTACACACAGACATTTTATGTGCAATTCATATACAGGTTCCCAACTGGGATTACATTTTGGGACCTGTTGTCCTCATACATTTTCAATGGTAAAGAGGTCCTGTTGGGGTCAGAGCAAAGCTGAATTATTTTATTGTCCAAGCACCCTTGATTGACCATTGGTTTATGGTGCCTTATGTGCTCCGATCACTTGTGCGTGCTGGCTCTTGGCCTCTTTATGATGTGCCAATGCGTTTCGACCTTCTGGACCTAAGGCTGGTTTAAGTGGAAGGTCTTCCTCAGGGCAGTGTGTGTTCTTTGAAGGCGCTACCAGGGCTGCTACTCCTCCCGATGCCGAGGTTGCGATTCCTCTTCCTGCCTTCAAGACGTGAAACCGCCAGATTTGCTTGTTTCAAGCAAATCTGGCAGTTTCACGTCTTGAAGTAGCAGCCCTGGTAGCGCCTGGAAGTAGATGCACACGCGAGGAGATTGATGATTCTCTCCAAAAGTGGCAGGAATTTAGGAATACAGTCGTCATGCCAACCACCCCTCACGGAAGACCCTTTCAGTGATGGGCACCTGAACACTCTATAGGAAATTGGCAGGCTTACAAACAACTATACACCGTGTCCTTCAAAGAACACACACTGACCTGAGGAATGTCTGTGTGTAAAATGTAATGTCAATCTTTGTTTCATTAACTTTTTTAATTTTTGATATTTCTATGTTTGTAAAGTTTTAAGTCATTTGTAAATATATATGTAAAGTTCTAAGTCATTTGTAAATATATATTTCACAGTTCTATCTTAAAAGAGAAAATAAGATTTGAAATCTAAAAAATAGAAAAAAAGATATCATCTTAAGTTAAGTACCTGGCTCATGTGTATTTGATTAAAACAGGTGGGTGTACACCTAAAGTAGGACATGGAAACAATAGTTATACTGAAGATTAAATCACAATAAGGACTGCTCATTAGTTAAACCTTAAGAGGGAGAATGTTGTAGCTCCTTGTTTAAAACGTTCAGAATTTATGGTCTAGGAGGTACTTTTTCAGAAACTCAATGTCGGTGACAGACCAGCACTTGGTTTACCTGTGGTGTCAGGTGCATGACCACAAATCCAAGCCGTGCTCCACCTGCCGGGCCATGTGCACCGAAGCCTTTGAGGAAGTGGTCCCTGAAGTTGCCCGGCATGCGACGCCACATTCGACTCCCCAGAGATCGCGGTCCCGGTCGAGAGGAAGGTCTCCGCAATGGTCCAAGAGTCCCAAGTCCTCTTCGTCCCACTCAAGATCGGCAGGACATTCAGGTAAGAGGCACAAGAAGCACAAAAAGTCGAAGCGTGCTTTGACTTCTCCCCGTTTGTCGGCCGACGCGACGGAGGGACATCAGTGTTTGAGGCCTCTTTCTCCGGAACCTGTGCCTGGGACGACACCGCACCTCCCTGCTTCTCCAGGAGCCGGAACGACCACCGCCCAAATTCAAGAATTTTATGAGACCATGTGCCTCATTTTTTAGTGCCATCGGGCCCGCAGGGTTGGAAGGGGGGCCTATTGAGCTTAGCACTGGGGCTGGCCCCCCCATTGATCCAGCTATGGTTCTGCATTGGCGCTGGCCGTACTACTGCGTCCTTTCCTGGCGGCGTTGCTGCTAGCACCGCCGGCGCCCACCAGCGTCGCCAGTCCTAGTCTAATACCTGATGATACGGACTCAGAGTTACGTCAACTGATGCCGATTCTGGCACCGACAGGACCCGCAGGTCCTAGGTCGTTTCCTGAGCCTTATTCTGACATGCTAGGTTTGGGAGCAGAATGGGAGGGGTCACTGGACTCTTTAGAAAACCAGCCTTGTGATCAGGAAATTGACTGATATGAGTAATTGGGTGAGGCTAGCAGACTAGATACTTCTCCAGATACTGGCATGCTTTCCTCCCCTACCGTGGCTATAGAGGAGGGAGGCAGCATCTTATGCTATGGTGGTGGGAATGGCGGCTGAGGTCCTTCACCTTCAGTGACGGTCAAGACTAGCATCTTGACAGAGTTGCTACAGCCAGGAGCTTCCTCCTCGGAACCCTTGCTCCCCTTTAATGAAACCCGCTCGAATGTCCTCCTGGCTACCTTGTCCAAACCCATCACAGTGGCTCCTGTGAACAGGATGATTATCCGTCGCCATTACCCTGTCCTGGGTGATCCAAACGTCCTCACTACCCACTCCAACCCAGAGAGCTTGGTAGTCCAAGCCTCCACTTCCCATGGCGCTTTCCCTGATGCCTCCCCTGGACAGGGAATCCAAAAAGCATGACAGTTGGGGCAAGAACATTTTTTCTTCCGCCAGCCTTGGATTGCAGTCCGTGCACACTGCATGCTTATTGGGCCGTTATTCCCACTCTCTGTGGGAAACAGTTGCGCAAGTGCTGCGACAGGTGCTGGAGGAGGCCCAGTCCATCCTCTCCCAAGCAGTATCAGATGGGAGAGATGCAGCAAAGTTCTCGATTAGATGTGGTTTAGACACGACCGACTCGCTGGATAGAGCGATTTCTACAATGGTGCCTGTTAAACGCCACGCCTGGCTGAGAACATCTGGCTTTTCAGGGACTGTCAGGCTTCACTCATGGACATGCCCTTTAATGGCACCGGTCTCTTCAGAGACAAAGCAGACACGGCGCTGGAGCGATTTAAGGACTCAGTTTACAGCCAAGACCTTCAGCATTTCAGATGCCACCCATCCTCCCTTGTCTGCCTTTCGCGGTTACGGGAGGGGTTTTGTGCTAGCCATATCCCAGCCACCGAGCTGCGCAAGTTCACAACCCCTGTACGGACGAGGGCGCGATTCATACCAGCCATGTGCATCGGGCACCCAGAGGTCTGGTCAAACCCTCACCACCAGCTTCAGCCTCCAAACCAGGGGTCTCCAACCTTTTCCTGACTACGAGCTACTTATGGTCAATGAAAATCATCCCGAGCTACTATGATCATTAATGTTTTAATAGTGACCACATCAGACACATTTACATTAGTAGTCACCCTATGCAAGATTATCAGCAGTGACTGCCAGCAGTAATGTAAATAAAAAGGCTTTATCAATTTGGAATGCCTCTGCATGGGTAATGCATATCAGCCATAGCTGCAATGCCCCTGGCACCTACATAATCATATTAGTAATAAGTCTTTTTCACTCTGCACGATTTATCATTCAAACATCAGCATTAAATATATTATAGAAAAACAAGCATTTTTCTCCAAACATCATGTTATGACCTCTGGAAATACACACATTTTTGTCTGAAATACACACTGTTCAATTTTGGTACACATATATTAATTCAACCAAGCAAAAGCTTCTAATTTTCTAAGTTAGTAGGCTGAGAAGCACAATGGAGAGTTACTTAGAGGCACCTGGAGAGCTACCAGTAGCTCACGAACTACTTGTTGGAGAAGCCTGCTCCAAATCCTCCTAGTCTTGTCCATTCAGACCATGGACCTCTAGTTGGTGGCAGGATTACCCATCAGCTCCACAACATTACATCGGACAGGTGGGTCCTCCGGATCATCTGAAAGGGCTACTCCCTCCCCTTCGAGAACACCCCTCCCTCCATGCCTCCTTCTTTCGATCGGGTGATTGGGGATCGTTTACTTTTGCTCCAGGAGGAAGTCATGACTCTCTTGGCCAAGGGAGCCATAGAGAGAGTTCCGAAGCCAGAAGTAGGATGCAGTTGTTCTATCTACTTTTTGGTTCTGAAAAAGGACAAGGGACTTCTTCCTATCCTACACCCACGAGCCCTGCACTACTTCCTCAAAAAGTAGAAATTCAGGATGCTCACATTAGCTCAGGTTCTGTCTGCCCTGGACCTGGGAGACTGGATGGTAGCTTTGGACTTGCAGGACACCTATTTTCGCATCCCCGTTCTGCCTGCTCATCAGCGCTACCTGCGGTTTACGGTAGGCCTCGAGCACTTTCAGTTCACCATGCGCCCCTCGTGTATCCACTAAGGTGGTGGCTGCAGCTCATCTGTGCAGATCAGGGGTGCCAGTCTTCCCGTATCTCGACGGCTGGCTGCTGAAGGCGGGCTCGCCCCAGGCTGTCATCTCGCACCTCCAGACGACGGCGAACCTTCTGCATGCGCTGGGGTTCACTATCAACATGCCGAAGTCACATCTGACAACTCCTCAGACGCCTCCTTTCATCGGAGGTGTTCTGGGCATAATGCAGTTTCAGGTCTATCCTCCCTAGCGGCGAGTTCAGGATATTCAGGCTATGATGCCAATGTTTCAGCCTCTATACTGGATTTCGGTGAGAATGACTCTGAGGCTAATGGGCCTCCTGGCCTCCTGCATCCTGCTGTTGACACATGCCAGATGGCATTTGCGGGCTCTGCAGTGGGATCTGAAGTTCCAGTGGGCACAGCATCAGGGGAATATCTCCAACATGGTCCAGATCTCAGAGGGAACTGGAAGGGACCTGAAGTGGTGACTTACGAACCGCAATTGGGTCAGAGGCAGACCCCTCTCCCTTCCCCAACCAGATCTCACAAGTAGTGACAGATGCGTCACTGCTGGAATGGGGCGGCCATCTGGGGGAGGTGGAGATTAGAGGACTCTGGTCTATGTCGCAATCCAGACTCCACATAAACATGCTGGAGCTCTGAACGATCCAATTGGCATTGAAAGCCTTTCTACCCCCATCAAAGGAAGGCTAGTTCAAGTGCTCAGACACCACCACCGCCATGTGGTACTGCAACAAACAGGCTGGAGTGGGGTTGTGGACCCTTAGTCAAGAGGCCATGCGTCTCTGGACTTGGCTGGAACAGCAGGGCATTTCCCTGGTGGTTCAACACCTGGCAGATTCCCCTAATGCCAGAGCAGACAAACTCAGCTGTCGATACCTAGTGATTTGCGAGTGGCGCCTCCATCCGGAGGTGGCGCAAGGTCTCTTTCAGCACTGGGGTGAGACATGGTTAGATTGGTTCGCATGTGCTGTGAACGTGCAATTTCAGCAGTTTTGCGCGCAGGGGTTTCCAAAGCAGCTCTCGCTCGGAGACACTTTACGTCTCGAGTGGAGCTCAGGCTTCCTGTATGCCTTTCCAGCCATACTGCTCCTGCCCAGAGTACCTAAAAAAATTAGGGAAGACCAAGTCATCCTTGTGGCTCCGAACTGGGCATGGAGTCTCTGGTATCCCGAGCTTCTACAACTGAACATGGATCCACCCTTCAGGCTGCCCCTTCGGGAGGATCTTCTGTCGCAGTACCAAGGGAGGGTCCTCCACCCGAACCTGTCAACTCTGTCTTCTTGCATGGGAATTGAGCGGCGGCAGCTGATAGCTTTTGAACTTCCTCCCCAAGTCTGTAATGTTGTTCTGGCAGCCAGGCTTCCCTCCATCAAGGCTGGGTATGCCTACCAATGGAAGAAATTTATAATATACTGTACAGAAAAGTCTATTGATCCTCTTTCTGCTTCCCTTTCTGATATTTTGCTTTTTATTTTGACCCTTGCTCAGCAGGGCTCTGCTCTGGCACCCTGAAAGGATTTCTGTCTGCTTCGTCTGTTTTCCTGATACTGCCAGACCAACACTCTTTATTTAAGTCACCCATTGTACATAGATTACTGAAAGGCCTTGTAAATTGTTCCCTTCATCCCCTTTCATTATGCCTCAGTTGGACCTTAAGTTGATTCTCAACTTCCTGATGTGTGCCCCTACATAATTGCCCCCTACTGCTGCTCACCATCAAAACAGCCTTTTAGTGGCAATCACATCTGCCAGGAGGGTAAGCAAACTGCTGGCATTATCGTCCAAGCCTCCTTTCTTGACGATCTTCCCTGACCAGTTAGTACTTTGCACTAGGGCCTCTTTCCTTCCGAAAGTCGTAACACCTTTCCATGAGTCACCTTGCCAACTTTCTCCGCCCCTCCGCGTCCCTCCAAAGAAGAGGAGCTACTCCACCGTCTGGACCCAAAAAGAGCATTGTTGTTCTACCTTGACCGCACAAAAGATTTCCGGGTGGACAACCAACTCTTCGTGGAATTTGTTGGTGCAAAGAAAGGTCAGGTGGTGCAGAAAAGGACGATCTCACTGTGGGTCATTCTCTGCATCAAGATCTGCTACGCTCTGACAAAGAAGCAGCCTTTGGATGGCTTAAGGGCTCATTCCACTAGACCTAAAGCTGCTACCACTGCTTTAGCAGTGGAGTCTGAGTCCTGAATCTGTCAGGCAGCAACGTGGGCATCCCTGCACACGTTTACCAAGCATTACTGCCTAGACAGTCTGGTCCGCAGGGACGGCCATTTTGACCATTCGGTCCCGCAGGACTTTTTAGTCTGAAATTTGTCTGTAGCCCCTCCTGGTGTGATGGTATTGATTGGGTAGCTATTCAAAGGTAAGAAATCTGCGGCTAGATGTATCTATCAGATGAACAAGCTACCTTCAGCCCGAAGGCTGTTCTATTCATGAAAGTAGGAAAACTTGTGGCTCAGTCAGCATCCTCCTCTCTTTTAGGCAAGCAAGCTAAAGCATGGGGTTAAAGCTTGAAGCAAGACGGTAAGTTAGCAAAATGCTTCTCTATCCCAAAAGCAGATACACCTTGCGACCATAGCATTGAGCTGCAATATTCAAAATTGAGTTGAATTGATATTTGGAGAATCTCTTGCACCTGAGGCAGATAAGGGGTTTTGTTTCTTAGACTGGTAGGCATAGTGTGAGAAAGTGCCATCTTTCTTACATGGTATGCCCCCACTTTTTGCTGAATGGCTGATGTACTTTGACTGAGTGTGCCCTGGGCTCCTGCCAACCAGGTACCCAGGGCCTGTGTTCCTTCCCTAAAATTGCATTGATACCTACACCCAATTGACATCCCTGGCCACAGGTCAGCCCCTGGTAAATGGTACCATGGGTACCCAGGGCACTGTGACCAGGGAAGGCCCCTAAGGGCTGCAGCACTTGTTGTGCCACCCTTAGGGACCCTGCACCTTACACACACACACACTGCCTTTGCAGGCTGCGTGTCTTGGTGCAGAACAAAAGTGAAGAGTCGACATGGCTCACATCCCTGTGTGCCATGCCTACAAGCCACTGCCCTGGCCTAGGTCAGCCACCCCTCTAGCTGGGTGCACTATGCCAGTGGTGAGGGCATAGAGGCATGAGCCCTGTGCCCCTACAGTGCCCAAGTCCATTCTTGGGCATTGTAAGTGCAGTGCTGCCATTAAGAGTATATGGTGCTGGGAGTCTGTCATTACGAACTCCACAGCACCATAATGGCCCCACTGAAGACTAAGAAGTTTGGTATCAAACTTCTCAGCACATTAAACCCCCACTGATGCCAGTGTGGGATTTAATGTAAACGCACTCCAGAGGGCATCTTAGAGATGCCCCCTGAAACCAACCCGACCTCCAGTGTCCGGACTGAGTGGCTGCCCAGGCTGCCACCACCAGACATGTTTCTGGACCCCTGGGTCGAGAGCCTCTGCTCTCAGGGGCCTGAAACAATGCACATCCCGGGACGAGGTGCCAAAGCCTCCTCCCCCAGGATGGGCAGGGGGAGCTTCAAAGGCCTGCCGCCTTTGGAGTTTCCCCAGACCATTTGCTGCTTCCAGCAAACTGGTCCCCACTGGTTCTACCCCCACTCCTGGCGGGAGAACCGGCGGGAAAACCAGAAGCAGGAAATGGGTTGTGCCCACCTCTGCCAACTCCACCCCTAAGGTGGGGGAGGCGAGGTGAAGCACAAACTCGAGTCCCCGCCATCTTGAGGATGGGGGACCTGGCCAACCAGGGACAGGCTCCTGCCCCCTCCCACTGGAGAGGAACAGAATAGGGGGTGTACCCACCCCAGGGAAGGGACCCATTGGTCCCTGCCCTTACCTACCTGTAACCACCCCTAAATTTAGTATTTAGGGGCTCCCTGAACCTTCCTTCCGCAGTTCCCAAATCCGAAAACAAGAAGAGAAGACGAAGCAAGAAGACCAGCCGTGCAGCTGCTAAAAAGGAGGCGACAACAACTGACTTGGCCCCAGCCCTACCGGCCTGTCGACCTCTGAACCTGCTCCTGCGGAATCCCGGCCTCAGCAACCTCACAAACCCCGGAGGACCTGACTTCTGTGCTACAGCCTTCGACCCAGGGACTCCCACGAGCAGTGGTACAGCTCAAAAGAAAACCTACCAAAGACCCGGCCCTGGCACGGAGCCGCGAAACCTGCACACTCTGCACCCGCCGAGTCCAGCCTGTGCCTGAGTGACCAAAGACCTCGAGGACGACCCCCGGCGATTCTGACCTGGAATCCAGTGGCCAAGGACCCTCCTCGACGACCCAGACGACGCCTGCAGCCTCAGGACAAGGGACCCCTCCAACCGCGACCAGCAGGGGGTAAGATTTCCCGACCTCAAAGACACCCCTGCACCCGGCGCCCCACGGCCCCCTGTGCCCAACTCCTGGGTGTCTACCTATCCTCCAAGACCCCAACTTACCTCCTGAAGTGTTGGTCGTCCCTGAAGAATCACCGTCCCCGAGCCTGCAGCCTTTCTTCACCTTTCACGACCTCTATTGTTTAACATTGAGCGCCCGACGGCTCAAAGCACCCTGCACCCAGCCGCCCGAGTGCCCCTGGAAGTGCAACCTCTATCCTAACCTACTTCCCTACTTGCCCTGAGCAAGTGACCAGGAGCCCAGCTCCCACAGTCGCGTGGCCTGCTTGCCAGCAGCCACCAACCCGGGGCCCCCGCCTGCCATAGGATAACATTGGGCCTTCTCACTCTGCACCCGGCCGCCCCTGTGCCGCTGAGGGTGTAAAAACTGTACTTACCTGATCCTGGGGGACCCCTGAGTCTTACCCAGAACCTTAACCCTGCCAGTCAAGTACTTACCCGAAATCCGATAACTCACTTTTCTTCCATAGGGTTCCATTGACTGATTTTCTGCGAAATTTCTTCTAAGTGTGGAGTTCTGAAACTTTAGAATATTCACCAAAAATCAACCGAGTCACGAAAACGAAAATACTCACCTAGTATTAGGAGGGGCCTCAGTGCTGGACCCGAGTGCCCAACACTGGCCCTAAAAAGTAATCGCAACGTTACTTACCGTTAACTCACTTTTCCTTCATAGGGATCCATTGACTGGTTTTCTGTGAAATTTCTTCTAAGTGTCGATTTCTGTATTTTACAAATATTCTTTAAAAATCGAACAAACTACAAAAACGTAATTACTTACCTGTTTTAAGTAAATGTCCCAGTGCTGAACCTAGGAGTCCAGCACTGGATTACAAAAGTAACGTAAACATACTTTGCTTGCACACTGTATTTCCTTTCATAGGATAACATTGGTAATTTTATCCAGAAAAGTTTCTAAGTGTCAGCTTTTGAAATATAGTAATATTCTTCAAAAATCACTACAATAACCAAAACGCTTTTTCTTACCTGTTTACAGGAAGTGTCCCAGGACTGAATCCAGGATCCAGTCCTGTGGTTAGAAAAGTGCTCTGCAAAGTAATCAATTGTAATTAAGCATAATTTTCCATTGAGCTCAATGTTGCATTGACTTTGACCCTGTGTTGCCTCTTGCACCAACTGTGATTACCACTATCTAAAAAGTCTATTGCCTATCTGTAAGGTGAATAACCAAAGCATCTCATACTGAGAAAGTATATTTTGACCCTATTGTTGGTTCTAAAATAAAACAAGCATATATTTTTTTATATACAAACCATTGGCCTAGAGTTCAGTTCTTGAGTGTGTGGCTTCATTTGCTGACTGAGTGTGTACAAAAAATGCTTTACACTGTCCTCTGATACTGCCTTACTGCTCGACCAAGCTACCACTTTGGAGAGTAAGGTTATATCTAACTTTAGCCTCTGTCAACCCTCTGGGGGACTGTGGACTCTGTACACCCTGAACCTTACTTGGGTACAGTATATACAGAGCCACTTTCCTACACATAGCAAGTTGCCTTGCAACGGATGCAGATCAGCTAAGACTAGGTGGATGCTACAGTTATGGCCCTCACTGGCATAGACAGTATGCATCATCACAGTTGCTCATGACTCCCGTCCACTCATGGGTATGTTCAGGACATGGTCACAGATTTGTCCATTGACAAAACTCTGATCTGTTTGCAGCTTCCACTGTTGTGCTTGTTGGAAAATTCTACACTGACTTAGTGATAGCAAAATCCCGGAGTTTCTTTACCTTCGAGAAACAAAATGTTGCTTTTCAGCCTTTGCAAGCATCACTAAATGAAAGGAAGTTGTAATTTGAAATAGTCTATTTCTTTGGAACAGTGTCAACATTAGACATCGGGCAGTTTTTTAGCATCAAGTCCTGCATGTTTATAACCAAACGTCTGACATTCTATGCAGTGTACCCATGTGTAGATGTTTTTCCCTATGGCAAATTTTCTTTGTGGTCTTTCATGGAGAATTCTAGCGATTTATCTCTCACTACCCTCTCATTGATAAGCTATGAACACTGCCTGGATCAGAAGCGATTAAAGATTTCTAAGGGTGCCCTGAACTGCAGGATACCAAAATCTTTACTTGGTGATAAGACTATGCTGGTTTCATTCTCATATGTCACTCTTTCTCTGCCCCACTTTTCATGTGTCTGCCCCTCTCCCTCGCTTTTGCTTGACTCACTCTAAAGGATTTAAGGGGTTGGTTTGATTTTGTGGTGTTGCATATTTCTCCCATTTACTTGTTCCAAATGTGTAGGAAGCTGGCTCTGTATATACTATACCAAAGTAAGGTGTAGTGTGCACTGAGTCCCGTGGTTCCCCAAAGGTTTACAGAGGTAAAAGTAGATACTACCTTACTCTCTATTTATGGTAGTTTGGGCGAGCAGTAAGGCTTTATCAGAGGGTAATGTTGAGCATTTATTGTACACACTCAGGCAAGAAATAATGTCATTCACTCAAAGACTGAACTCAGACCAATTGTTTGTAATAAAAATATTTCTTGGTTGTATTTTATTTTATAGAACCTAGCAGTACTCTGTGCAGGTAAATAGTATTGTATTTTTCAAGACCGATTGTTTATAAGCAAGCTGAATAATGACTTTTCTTACAGGATTGTAAAATGTGCAAATACAGTTGTAATTACTTTTGGATTACTTTTGGATTACTTTTCAGATTGCTTTTGGATTACTTTTCAGATTGCTTTCAGGATTACTTTTTCTACTCAGTGTGATAGGTCTAGATATCACACTGGGACATTTCCTGGATAAAAGATGAGTAAAACTGTTTTTCTCAAAACCCAATTTCTTAAGTCTCCATACAAAACACCCTCAACACTTCGAAGTTTTTTTGAGAAAAACAGTTAATGCAATTCTAAGGAGAAAAATGGGGTTATCGTTTTGCAGGTAAGTAAACGCTCCGGAGGGTTGCCCTCAGCGGCACTAGGGCAGCCGGGTGTAGAGTACAGAGGCCAAATGTTAGCCTATGGGGCTAGGGGGCTGACGGTTGGTGGCTGCTTACGAGCAGGCCACAAGGTTGAGGAAGCAAAGCTCCTGGGGTTAAGCTCAGGGCAAAGGGGGAATCCAAGTTAGCACACCGGGTGCACCCACAGCAGCACAAGGGCGGCCGGGTGCTGGGTGCTGGATCAATGTTGGGAGCCCTGTTGGTTTCAATGGGGAAACTCTGGTCAGAACGAACACTGCAGGCTCGGGCACGAAGATCTTGGGGAGGTAGGTTGGGATGTAGGGGGATGCCAGGACACCGTCGGTTGGGTCACCCAAGGCCGTGGGGCGTCGGGTGCAGAAGTGTCTTTTGACGTCGGCTTTTCCTAACCGGCTCCGGTCGCAGTAGGGGGGACCCTCCAGATAGAGCCTGCAGGCGTTGTTGGGAGGCTTGAGGTAGGTCAGAGATCCCCAGGTCAGGATCGCCGGGGAGACCTAGCGGTGTTGAGCCAGAGTCTGTTTCTTGAGCAAGTCCGGTGCTCATGGGAGACAAAGTCTTTGTAGGGAAGGCAGGGCAGTTCCTCTGGGTTCTGGGGGGCTGCTGGCTGCAGGGCATGCCGGAATTTCCGCTGGAGCAGGTCGAGGTTGGGACAGGCCGGTAGGGCTGGAGCCAAGGAAGTTGGTATCCTCCTCCTTCCTTCAGCACGACTCTTCGGTCCTTCTTCTTGCTAGTCTGAGCAGGCAAGGTTCGGGTTGCCCCTAAATACTAAATTTAAGGACGTTTCAAGTATGTACATGTTGGGACCAATGGGTCCCTTCCTTGGGGTGGGTACACCCCCTGGTATGCCACCCTCTGGTTGGCTGGGTCCCCCCATCTTCAAGATGGCGGGGACTGAGAGTTGTGCTTCACCTCGCCTCCCCCACCTGAGGGGTGGGGTTGGCAAAGGTGGGCACACCTCTCCTCCTATCTTAGTTTTCCTGCTGATTCTCCCTCCAAAGTGGGGGTCAGAACCGGTGGGGGCCAGTTTGCTGGGAGCAGCAAATGCCTGTTACAGCTCCCAAAGGCGGCAAGCCTTTTGAAGCTTCCCCTTCGTGGACCCTGCCCATCCAGGACCCAGGATTGACACCTCGACCCAGGATTTGCTTTGTTTCAGGACCCCAAGAGCAGGAGGCTCTCGATCCGGGGTTCTAGAAACATGTTTGATGGTGGCTGCTGGCGAGCAGGAACTCAGCCAGGACACTAGTAGAGTTAGGTCGTTTTTCAGGGGACATCTCTAAGATGCCCTCTAAATGAATTTGGCATTAAATCCCACACTGACATCAGTGTGGGTTTAATGTGCTGAGAAGTTTGATACCAAACTTTCCAGGTTTCAGCAAAGCCATTATGGTGGTTGGAAGTTCGTAATGACAAACTCCCAGACCATATACTCTTTATGGCTTTGCTGCACTTACAATGTCTAAGAATGGACTTAGGCACTGTAGGGGTAGTGGTATAGTGCACCCTGCTAAAGGGGTGGCCCACCTATACCATAGGCAGTAGGTTGTAGGCATTGCACTCACGGTTGTGTGCTATGTCGACTCTTTACTTTGCACCAAAACATGCAGCCTGCAATGGCAGTGCGTGTGTATCTGAAAGAGACACGTTAGTGACAGATTCCTTACCTTAGAATATCCCCAGGCGTCAGGCTGGATCCGGAAAGTTTTTGCGTAGCAGTACCCTTGCGCGTCGGTAGGCGGCGTCGTGCGGCTCCGGGATGACGTCGCGGGCAGTACTTAGGCGCCGCCCCTGCGCGCTGACGTCAGTTCTTCTTTTTCCGCGCCAGCAAGCGCAGATCCGGGAAGAGCAGTGCCCTAGTCATTTTTTGACTAACTTTTTTGGTGAATTTTTTCACTATTTTTTCCAATCGACTTCAAGGTGTCGTAGGGATGCCCGGGTTTAAACGTTGCGGTGACTGTGCTCGGATGATGTCCATCACAGACCCGCATCGGGAGTGTCTCTTCTGCCTCGGCCGAGGCCACGACACGGAGTCTTGTTCCGACTGCCGGGCCCTCAATCCGAAAGCTTTGCGAGAGCGGTCTCGAAAGCTCCTCGAGGCCCGGCATTCGGCTCCGCGCAAGCCCCGGTCGCGTGAGAGGTCCAGGGGTCGATCGCGGAGTCCACACCGGTCGTCGGCATCGAAGTCTTCGTCCGGTAAGTCCAAACACAAAAAGCATCGTCGCTCTAGGACTTCGCCTCGCCGGTCTCGCGACTCGGCTGAGGCCCCTCCCGGCACCGTCCCCGCGGCCCCGGACATGCCTGAGGAGCCGCACCCGCAATACCCGTCCTTCCCGGGTTCGGGTGCGGATCCGGCCCAAGTACAGGACTTCCTGTCGGCCATGGCCCGCCTCTTCGGGCCTCAAGGTCCCTCCGGTGCGCCTTCGGGCCCCGCGGGCCCTGATGGGGTTGCTCCGGCGTCGCCGACGGCTCCGGCCCCGGCGTCGCCCGTGCCTCCTGCCTCGATCCCGGCTCCACAACCCCCATCGACGCCGGTCGACCCAACGACACCTCTGCCGGCGCCGATGTCTCCGGTGCCGTTCCCGACGCCGCCTGGGGCTCCGGGCGGCGTCGTCCCCCAGTTCCTTCCGGCTCCGGACATGGACCCGGAACGACGCCGCTCGACGCCGGTTCCAGCGCCGATGGGACCTTGGGTCCCAAATGTCCCTCCTCCTCCTTATTTTGAACCAGAGGAGGACCAGGAGGACTGGGAGGGGTCTGATGACCCTCTGACACAACAGTGTCAGTACGATGAGGACTGGACAGAGGGTCTAGGGGATGCCAGTGGTCTAGATACTTCCCCTGACACTGGCATGCTGTCTCCTCCCGTGGTTACGGAGGAGGGAGCCAATTTTGCAACGGTGTTGCGTAGGGCGGCTGGGGCCTTACGTCTCCAACTCCCTACTGTGGCGGTCAAGACTAATATCTTGACAGAGGTGCTTCAGCCGGCAGCCTCCTCTACGGAGACTGTGCTGCCGTTTAACGACGCCCTCACTGACGTACTTTTGGGCGCCTGGTCCAAGCCCAACACAGGGGCTCCTGTGGATAGGAACGTGTCCCGACGCCATCGCCCAGCTCCGGGCGACCCCCTGTTTCTCTCTGTCCACCCCACTCCTGAGAGCTTGGTTGTCCAAGCCTCCGCTTCCCAAACCGCCTTCCCTACCGCCCCACTGGATAGGGAATCCAAACGCCTGGATCAATTTGGGAAGAAGGGTGTTTCTTCCTCCAGTGCTGGCTTGCGGTCCATCAACACCGCTTGTCTTTTGGGCCGATATACCCACTCCTTGTGGGATTCGGTGGCGACTGTCTTGCCCCAGTGTTCTGAGGAGGTCCAGACACTGCTTTCCCGCGCCATTGCGGAAGGAAGGGATGCGGCCAAATACACCATACGATGTGGCCTTGATACCGCCGACTCGCTGGGCAGGTCTATTGCAACAACGGTGGCGCTCCGACGCCACGTCTGGCTGAGAACCACTGGTTTTTCAGGGGATGTCCAGAATACTCTCATGGACATGCCCTTTGATGGGGTCGGTCTTTTTGGGTCCAAAGCAGACCATGCGTTGGAGCGCTTTAAGGACTCACGGGCTACTGCCAAGTCCCTGGGCCTTTCTGCTACACGCCCTCCGCTGACTTCTGCTTTTCGCCCCTATCGTGGCCACGGTAGGGGCGCCCCGTCACGTCAGCAGCCCAGCCACCGGCCCGCGCAGCAGGCGTCTTCGCGTGGCCGAGGACGTGGATTCCGCCGTGGCGGATCGGACAACCAGCGTGCGGGTCAGGCCACCACCTCCAACCCGTCCGCGGCCTCCAAGCCCTCCTAGTCCCTCCTTTCAGGTGCACAGCACGCCAGTAGGGGGCCGGGTCCACCATCACCTTCCCCACTGGCGTACCATCACCTCGGACAGGTGGGTCTTGGACATTGTCCGAAGGGGCTACTCCCTCCCCTTCGAGACCACCCCCAGCCATGCCACCTCAATTCCACCGCATGTCAGGGGATCACTTGGTACTTCTGCAGAAGGAAGTCACGGCCTTCTTGGCCAAGAGGGCCATCGAGCATGTTCCGACCCCAGAAGTAGGGCGAGGTTGCTACTCCCACTACTTCCTGGTGCCCAAAAAGGACAAGGAGGACATGCGTCCTATCTTGGACCTCCGGAACGTCAATCGCTTCCTCCGGAAGGAGAAGTTCAAGATGCTCACCCTAGCTCAGGTCTTGACTGCCCTCGACCCTGGAGACTAGTTGGTAGCGTTGGACTTGCAGGACGCATATTTCCACATCCCAGTCCTGCCGGCCCACCGGCGTTACCTCCGGTTCACGGTAGGCCCCGAGCATTTTCAGTTCACCGTGCTTCCCTTTGGCCTTACCAGTGCCCCTCGGGTGTTCACGAAAGTGTTGGCGGTGGTCGCAGCTCATCTGCGCCGGGCAGGGGTTTCAGTCTTCCCCTACCTCGACGACTGGCTGCTGAAGGCGGGCTCGTCCCAGGCAGTCGTCTCCCACCTCCAGACTACGGCCGAACTCCTGCACTCGCTGGGGTTCTCCATCAACGTGCCGAAGTCGCATCTGATTCCTTCTCCACAGCTCCTTTTCATCGGAGCAATTCTGGACACGACGCAATTTCGGGCCTATCCTCCCGAACAGCGAGTCCGGGATATTCAGGCTATGATTCCGATCTTTCAGCCTTTATCCTGGGTTTCGGTACGGATGACCCTGAGGCTGCTGGGCCTCATGGCCTCCTGCATCCTGCTGGTCACTCATGCCAGATGGCATATGCGGGCTCTGCAGTGGGACCTGAAGTTCCAGTGGGCGCAGCACCAGGGCAACCTGTCCGATCACGTCCAGATCTCGGAGGGGACTGCAAAACAGTTGCAGTGGTGGCTCTCGAACCGGCAATGGGTCATGGGCAGATCCCTCTCCCTTCCCCAGCCAGAGCACACAGTTGTGACGGACGCGTCCCTTCTGGGATGGGGCGGTCACATGGGAGAGGCGGAGATCAGAGGCCTCTGGTCTCCGGCGGAGTCCCGGCTCCATATCAACATTCTGGAGCTCCGGGCAATCCGACTTGCACTCAAGGCATTCCTTCCCTCTGTCAAAGGGAAGGTAGTGCAGGTGTTCACCGACAACACCACCGCCATGTGGTACTGCAACAAACAGGGCGGGGTGGGGTCGTGGACCCTTTGTCAGGAGGCTCTGCGCCTCTGGACATGGCTGGAACATCAGGGCATGTTCCTGATGGTTCAACACCTGGCAGGTTCCCTGAACGCCAGGGCGGACGAACTCAGCTGCAGGTGCATGATGGATCACGAATGGCGTCTTCACTCGGAAGTGGGGAGAGCCTTGGTTAGATCTATTCGCCACCGAAGAGAACGCGCAATGTCATCAGTTCTGCGCGTTGGAATTTCCAAGGCGGCACTCGCTCGGCGACGCTTTTCGTCGCGAGTGGAGTTGCGGTCTGTTGTACGCCTTTCCGCCTATACCACTTCTACCCAGAGTGTTGAAGAAGATTCGGCACGACCGGGCCCAAGTCATTCTTGTGGCTCCGGACTGGGCTCGAAGAGTTTGGTATCCCGAGCTACTCAATATGAGCGTAGATCCCCCGATCCGTCTGCCTCTTCGGGAGGATCTTCTGTCGCAGCAGCAGGGGACGGTCCTCCACCCAAACCTGTCCAGTCTACACCTGCTTGCGTGGAGATTGAGCGGCGGCAGTTGATTCCTTTCGACTTGCCTCCCGAAGTTTGTGATGTGATTCTGGCAGCCAGGCGTCCCTCCACTAAGGTGGTATACGCCTGCAGGTGGAACAAATTTGTGGCATGGTGCACAGCAAAGGCTGTGAATCCCCTCTCTGCCCCTCTTTCTGAGGTTCTTCTGTTCCTCCTTTCACTGGCCCAACAGGGTTCTGCCCTGGGTACCATCAAGGGTTATCTTTGTGCTATCTCGGCCTTCCTCAGGCTCCCTGATCAGCCCTCCCTTTTCAAGTCCCCTGTTGTTAACAGGTTCTTAAAGAGCATTACTCACCTCTTCCCTCCTGTTCCGTTTGTGATGCCTCAGTGGGACTTGAACTTGGTTCTTACCTTTTTAATGTGCGCTCCCTTTGAGCCTCTACATAACTGTCCTCTTCGTCTTCTAACTCTGAAGACAGCCTTTCTGGTGGCCATCACCTCCGCTCGGCGGGTGAGTGAGCTCCAGGCTCTCTCTTGCAAACCTCCCTTTCTGTCTGTTCATCCAGACAAGGTTGTTCTTCGGACGCGTCCGTCCTTCTTGCCAAAGGTGGTTACTGCCTTCCACATTGGGCAGACCATCACTTTGCCTACCTTCTTTCCGCCTCCGCATCCTTCCAGAGAGGAAGAGAGGCTCCACCGTCTGGACCCAAAACGTGCGCTCTCCTTCTATATCGACCGCACAAAACACTTCCGGGTGGATGACCAGCTCTTTGTTGGCTACGTGGGCGCCAAAAAGGTCGGGCGGTGCACAAACGAACCATCTCCCGCTGGGTTACCTTGTGCATCAAGACCTGCTATTCTTTGGCTAAGAAGGAGCCTCCTGTTGGGCTGCGTGCCCATTCCACCAGGGCAACGGCTGCTACCACGGCCTTGGGCCGCGGTGTTCCGCTGCCGGTTATTTGTCAGGCAGCTACGTGGGCCTCGCTGCACACGTTTACAAAGCATTACTGCCTTGACAGTCAGGTCCGGAGGGACGGCTTCTTTGGCCGTTCTGTCCTCCAGGACTTCCTTGTCTGATCTTTGTTCGCAGACCCACCACCGGGGTTGGTATTGCTGGGGTATCTATTCTAAGGTAAGGAATCTGTCACTAACGTGTCTCTTTCAGATGCACAAGTTACTAACTTGTGTAACGATATATCTGTAAGAGACAGTAGTTAGTGACAGATTCCTTACCGCCCCACCCATCCTCCCCGTTCTGCGAACTGATTTCTAGGGTTAAGGACATCCCTTTCAGGGCCCTAGTATTTTTCAGACACCTATGTCAACTTCTTGCATGGCTCTGCGTTCCTGGCGCGGAAAGTCGCTTACAGAACTGACGTCAGCGCGCAGGGGCGGCGCCTAGTACTGCCCGCGACGTCATCCCGGTGATCACGACGCCGACGACGGACGCGGAGCCGCACGACGCCGCCTACCGACGCGCAAGGGTACTGCTACGCAAAAACTTTCCGGATCCAGCCTGACGCCTGGGGATATTCTAAGGTAAGGAATCTGTCACTAACTACTGTCTCTTACAGATATATCGTTACACAAGTTAGTAACTTGTGCGTTAAGGTAGAGGGCCTCTAAGGTTGACACTATGTGCTGCAGTCCTTAGAGGCCTTTCCTGATCACAGTGCCCTTGATACCTATGGTACCTTTTACAAGGGACTTACATGTGGCCAGAGAGTTGCCAATTGGGTGTGCAACAGTACAGTTTTAGGGAAAGAACATAGGCCCTGGTTGGCAGGAACCCAGGGCACACTCAGAGATTCAACATCAGGCAAAAAGTGGGGCGCAACCATGCAAAAAGGGGCATTTTCCTACAAAATGTCTGAATTTCTTCCCTACCTTTCTTTTGCTTAGTGTTGTGGCACCCTTTTAGAGTGTTCACTTTAACTGTATGGATGAACCTGACTGCTCAATTGAAGCTTTGTGTTCTGATCATCGGAATCTTTGTGCAATGCTACATGTTCCATATTTCGTTATAGTCTTCCAATCTGAGCTTTGCGCAGATTTGCCTCTATATCATGTGGGAAAAAATTTAATTAGAACAATCTCTGATGCAAGTCAAATTAAATTTTTTCTTCATCCTGTTGGGAGTCAAGTTCATACTGATAATTGCAGAAAGGACAGGTGTGCTGCTACAGAATTTATTAGAAACCTACAAAGTTGGTATTTTGGAGGTAAAAGCAAGGCTGGGCGGGATGACGGAAGACTTACCAGGAGCACTCAGAGGAATTGCACACTAAAGGAAATGCCAGTGAAGGATAATATCCAATTCGTGATATGATTCCTCAGTACTTGAAGCGGCTGTGGATGTCAGTAAACCTGTGAATGGTGGCTATGAGAGGATTTATGAATGTCACGTTTGCCAATGACTTCAACATGATGAGCCTTATCTAGCTCTCTTTGTTGAATAGTATGCCTGACGGGCACAATCTTTTCTAGAGCCCCAGAGCGTTAGTGGGATTTTTCATGTCTTTATTGGTATATCAGCAGAGATGTTGTCCAAGGTCAATGCAGTTCTATAATTTATTCATGAATCATCATAAGATTTTCCCATCTACAAATTTTGAAATGCCTATCCTTTTAATTGGAAGTCTCTCTTTTACTCCGAAATGAATAACAAGTGACATAATGCTGGACTGCCTCTCCCTGGATAAAGGTTTGCAAATTCCCTGGATTAGTTATGTTAGGACCGTTTATGATCGTATAGGGATGGGATCTTTTTTCCAGACTCCCTCAACATGTGTTTCACTAAGCAAAAGGAGTGTGACAGGCTTTTTTCCAGCTCGAGGAGTCCCAGCGGCTCGGGAGTCTCCAGACTTGTCCAACCGTCATAAGATATTTGGACTTGTACGACACCGATAACATCACTAATTATTAATGGACTGCTCGCAGCAGATGGGAACATTCACTTTTACTTCGTTTTAGACCAGGCACTGTTAAGTACCTGTAATGCTTTCCCCTGGGCTATAAACAGCATCTTGATTCTATATCGTGCCCGTGCGACGATGTTTCTAAACAAACTGTGCTCCATTTTATCTATTTCTGCAAATTTTACTCGCAATATTCCAAGTTGTTTTTAATTCCCATTTTAAAGTATTACTGTTACGGCCTAAGTCATTGCAGACCCGCTCTCAGAATCTTATTACTTTTACATAATGATGAAGTGTCTTTTAATGTGGGTGCATTTTTAAAGACTGCCACGCGGTCACGAACTTCGATGCACTGATGAGATATGCTGTTGCAATTTAGTACTGTGTGAGATATTCTGTCGTTCTAGCTGAGGCAGTTTATATATTGGTTAAATCTGAATTAAAAATGTTATGATTTTTTAATGTTTTTATAATTTTATCCTTTTTTGTTCGTGAATAACTTTTATGGCTGTCACAATGCTGCCGAGTAAAGTTTTGAATTGAATGGACTTGTCACTAAATCCAATTAAAAGACCAGCAGCATCAAGGCATAAAATGAAACGTGTTTGAGACTGAAACTGCAGTCTCCTGGACATCCAGGTGTCTGCTTCAGGAACTTTAAATCCTGGGAGTCGCACCAAACAGTGCCTATCCCATCTTGTATGAACCTCATTTCACTCTCGTGTGACATAGCCTCCTCTTCTGCTGCCAACGGGACCTGTGCTGGGCACTTTATGGGAGCTCCTTCTAATCCCGTTTGAAGGGTTTCGCTCTCCTTCCTGTATAATTCTGTCACAACACAGGACTTTTCTCTACCCTCATGCAAGGGCCCGTCATCCTCTGCTGTTGCTCAGCAGTGTAATCCTGGGCAGTGCACAGGAGTCCATTTTAAACCATGTAACAGTACTGCCTCATCTTCTAGATCCAAGGTGTCTAATCCTGCTACATCACTGGAACCTCATCTAATGTAGCCTCCTCTTCTGTTGCCAAGGGATCTAATCCCGGAACGTCATAGGAACCCACTGTTACCCAATGTTTAGGTCTTGCCTCCTCTTCTGTTGCTAAGGGATCTAATCCTGGACCGGCATAGGAACCCCCTGTAACCGTATGTGTAGGTCTTGCCTGCTCTTCTGTTGCTAAGGGTTTATTCTTGGGCACTGCAGAGGATCCCTCTCTGACCTCTATGTGACTGCCTTTCCTCCGCGTCTGGTGCCAAGGGATTTTAATCCTGGTATGGCATTTGCACTACATGGGAGCAATCTAATCCCATGTGACGGAGCCTTCACTGGTGGTGCCAAGGAGCCTAATTCTGAAACTGAACTGGAACCCTCTCTATTCTTAATCTAATGCCCTGACTTTTCTGGTGGAAAGGAGTCTCATCCCTGGCACTGCAGACTAGAGCTTTCCTTCATCCATATGAAAATGCTCTTTTCTCTTCGGGTTCTAAGGTGTCTATTCCACTAACAGCAAAGTAATGGAAGATGTGCTTGAGTTAATGCCAGTCAATTTTTCACCCACTATGCCACTGTAGACCGAGACCAGCCAAATGTAAATCAGCCATGGTCCTGCTCCTAGGTGTCTAACCCTGCAGCTGCAGTTGAAACTCCTCTTACTCCATGTGAAGATCTCCTTCCTCACTTCATGGACCATGTGGGTCTCAGACTGTTGCAGAATTCTTACTTTTATTCAGCAAAAGACGAGTGTTCATTTCCTGAGTAAAATGATAGCTAGGCAGACCATCAAAGGGAGTGTGTGGCAAAAGAGGGAAACAGTGGGTAAAACCGAGCTGAAGGGTTAGAATAGGATTGATGCTTGGAACAGGCAAGGTTCTAGTCACACATAGCTCCATACCTTCCGAGACTCTGGAAGGGTTCATACAGCATCAGTGGACATCCAGATCTTATCAAGTCGTCTTTTGTGTGTAAAATGTTTTCATGACATAGTATTTGGGAATTCAAGCTGTTCATTTTGTTTCACATTTCTTCAAGGCTTTTCCAAATATTGTTACAACACTTTTTGGTTATTTAAGAGTCGTGTTTGTGAAGTGTAAATGCCATGGCTACACACTCATTCACAGTAGTAATCTTCCTCTTTTAATTTATATGTAGCTGATGCGAATTTTCATCTTTGGAAGCCTAAGCTGCATAATTTCTACTGTTCCTATCCTCTTACCTCCAAGTGGCTTGTCTCTTATAGTCGGCCATCATCCTACTGCGCTGCATTACTTTCAAGTGTGCATTTCCAGCGGCAGATACCAAATATAATGTTGATGTTTTGTAATGAAGAGGGCAGTTTATTTACCAAGGCCATCTGAAGAATGCCGAGTCCAGGAGCATATTTGTTTGTATTTACTTAAAGCTGGTTAACTTTTTAAAATATAACCTGCTTCAGCCACTAATATTGGCCTTCACAGCATCATCAAAGATTGCAAAGGAATTAGTAACTTTGGCTATCTAAGGAGCGCAGCCCGTTATCTCTCTATAGATATACTTAATTTGTGTATAGTTTGCTCGGCGAGAATCACCTTCAACTTGCTTGTGGAGTAGTGATTTTACGGTTATCCCAGTACAGATTGTGGGCCTGCTCTGGTATTCAAAGCGGTGGCATCATTCTTTATTCCCATTTAGGGCATTCCATCTGATTCAACAGCCAGTTTGATCTCTTCCCTTGCATCTTCTCATGTTGATAAATGCTTGCTCTAATGTGGTTGTCTGAAACTATAAAAGGTGGGCAGGGGGAATAGGATCCTATGCCTCTCTAGATAGTCGAATTGTGTTGATCAAAGATGACATTAATGCTCATCATCAATAGTGGTGTTTCACGAAATGCCTTGTGCGTCTTGGTGCTGCTCACTGGGGATTGCTTTCTGCTTAAAGAAACTAACCAGACCAGTCGGCATAAATCACTTGCCTTCTGAAACTGTTTGTGTGCCCTCCATCATTGTGGTACCAAGACCGTAGGGAGAATCTGATAGAGACATCTAGCCGCAGATTCCTTAACTTAGAATATCCCCAGGCGTCAGACTGGATCCGGAAAATTTTGCACAGCAGTACCTCTGCGTGCCGGGGGGCGGCGCCGCCTGGCTCCGCCCTGACGTCGTCCCCGGACATGACGTCAGTGGAGCCATATAGGACCCTCCCGGCGCGCTGACGTCAGTTTCCTTCTTTTCCGCGTTCCAACGCGAATCCGGGATTCAGCTGTTCCTCTGGCCTGTTTTTCTTCAGGCCCTTTTTCGACGTCCTTTGGCGTCGGGGAACAGTGTGCGATGCCTTCGGGCTTTAAAGTGTGCAAGACTTGTTCGCGACAGATGTCGGCGTCGGACCCGCACACCATGTGCATGTGGTGTCTTGGGTCGCACCACGACTCAGTGGAGTGTGCCGCCTGCCGGCAGATGCGCCCGAAGTCCCTACGGGAGCGCCGGATAAAGCTCTTGGCCGCCCGGATATCCCGCATGGCGTCTCCCCGACGTTCTCCGGTTGGTTCTTCTCTCCGCGTCCGCTCCCGGAGTCGTCCCGCGACCGTCGCTCGCCTAAAGGTAAGTCAAAGCACAAGTCACGGAGGTCGAAGACCTCGCTTCCACGTAACGATGGGGGCCATGGTTCCCGTTACCTCACGGAGCCGTGCCCCCCGGAGTCGGCCTCCATTTACCTGCCCTTTCCGGGTAATGGTGCGACTCAACCCCAGATGGAAGCCTACTACAAGGCTCTGCACTCCATCTTCGGGTCACCTCCTCTCCCTGGCGCGCCTTCGGGTCCCACAGTGGAGGTAGGCATTCAGGTCGGATCTCCGCCGGCGGGTTCGCCCTCGGCGCCGGCCGATTGCCTCGACTCCGGCTCCGGAGTCGTGCCGGTGTCGGGTCACGACCCCGCTGGGCGTTCCAGCCCCACGTCGTGCCATTCTGCCTTGTCTCCGCATAGCCCCTGGCGGCTCCCTGCGTCGACATTGGCGGCGCCGGCGGCACCATGCCTGTCGCCTCCTGGTAGTCATGCTCCTTCTCCGCACCTGTCAGTGGTGGGGACGTCGATGCCGGCTCGTCCAGCCAGGTCGCCCCTCGTGGAGGTCGACGTCGGTTCGACGCCATCTCGACGTCGGAGCGGCCGCCGGTACCTGTTGGTTCTCCGCTTCCAGAGGACACAGATCCAGTGTGCCCGGACTTGTCTCCACGCCGGTTGGCTCCAATGCCATGGGGTCAGTGGCCCCTTGTTCCTCCTGCTGCGGGACGTGTCGGCTTGCAGCCGTCCCCTACAGATGGGCTATTGTCGCCCCCCAGGACGCCCACTGAAGCTGGTGCTTTGTTTTTAAGGGGTATTCGCAGGGCTGCAGCTGTTTTACACTTGCGCCCTCCTTCTGTCTCTTTGTCCTCCGATCCATTATTGGATCTCCTCCACCAGGGTGAGGTGGATATTGAGCCCTTGCTGCCTTTTAGCGGCTTGCTGTTCGACGCACTTCTCGGGACGTGGGCACGGCCCTCTTCAGGAGATGCTGTAGACCGGGCCATTGCGCATAAGCATCATCTGGCCCCTGGGGGCCCAGCCTGTTTGTCCCTTCAGCCTGGGGCTCAAGGCCTCGTAGTCCAGGTGTCTTTGGCCACGCAGCCTTCCTCTCCACCTCTGTTGCTGCCTCCTACTAGGGAGTCTCGTTGGTTGGAGGCATGTGGACGCAGCATTTTTGCGTCCGCTAGTTCAGCCTTACGTGCTCTGAACACGGCTTGCGTCTTTACCCGGGCTTCTTGTGCCCTTTGGGACTCTGTGGAGTGTATTTTGCCTACCCTCCCTGAGAGTACTCGAGCTGACATGGCGCGTCTCCTTCACGAAGGCCGAGAGATGGCGCGCTTTACCCTTCGGTCCGCCGTTGACTCTACCGATTCGGTGGGTCGGGCAATGGCGAGGTCCGTTGCTCTGCGCCGCCATGCTTGGCTGCACGACGGGGGTTTCCCCGAGAATGTCCGTGACAGTCTCCGGGATTTGCCATTTGATGGTGTGTCCCTGTTTGACGAACATGCAGACTCTGCGGTTCATCGCCTTCTGTCTACCCTTCCGTAGTTTTTGTTCCGGTTCCGGTTGCGGTCCTTGTCCTCACCCTCTGCTCTGTTGTCTTTGCTTCATGTCGGCCCTGGGTTCATGCTGTAATACCTGAACGGCCTGGGCGGCTTCTCGCCATCTTTTCTTTCTTTCATGCAGCAGGTCAGCTGCTTATCTTTCTGAGTCACTGTGGCCTAGTGGTTAAGGTTGCAGACTCTTACACCAAAGGTTATGTGTTCAAAACCTGTGGTTTCTGAGTTAAAATTTTACATCCTCTGTCTATGAGCTCACGCTCAAGAGGTGCCCCTTGTTGGGGTTGATACTTACCCTATGTGGGGTATTCGTTCGCTATTGTATAGCTGCCTTCTTCCCACAGCAGTCTTTGTATGCTTCTGTGGGGTCCTTTTCACTAGGTTGTCCTGCGGCTGTGCCTGTACGCTTTCACTGCTGCTGCGGGCCCTTCCGGGACCTTCTTGCGGTCCATTTGTTGGGCTCTCTCATGGTGTCGGCTGCTGGTCTGTGGCACTCCCCTGCATCTCACTGATCCATTGCTTTAGGCCGGGAGGGCTTTCAGGTCCCTACTGTCTCGTCGTGGTTCTTTTGCTGCAGCCGTTCCATCTGTGGACTGCCTACCAGAGGGCCCTGTCGCTGTCCCCGAGCACGCACAGCTAGCTCAGCACTATTCTTCTGTGTTCTATAAGCGTACGATACCTGCTCCCTAGTATGCTCGCTGTCACGGGCTGGTGCGTTTTCCGGCAACTTTACGTTGCCTAGTTCTACTCTGCTATATCCATACTGCGTAGTCCTTTCATGGTTGGACTTCGCTCTCCATGGTGGCGTTCTGGCCCCAGACGTTGATGCTGTTCATTGTCTTGTGCCTTGCTTTTTTGGCCACTTCCCCTGCCAGAGCTTCCCATTGCCCTGCTGCATTCCGCGCAGGTGTTGTCGTGTTTTCCTTCGGGCTGCGGTTGCTGCTCTCTGCGGGATTGTTCTCCTCAGAACATTGTTTGTCTGGTGGGCTATTGTATGTATATCCACTCTTGTTCCTCCGCTAAGTTTCGTACTGTCTCCTTCCAGTACTGCCCGGCCTCCCTGTCTGTCTCGCGGTAGACAGTGGATCTTCCCTACCGCCTGTGGCTGTTGCGTCTGGCTCTGGGCATTGCTCTGTCCGCTGCTGCTGCTGCATGGCTGTTGGGGCTATGGTGTTTTTTCTTTCTCACCGGTGTACTACACACACCCAGGCCTCCCGCAGGCATGGTCCTCCTTGCGGTGGCCGTGGTCTTGTCCCTCACTTTTCGTGAGCGCAAGTCTGCTACGTGTGTTAGTTTTGCCGGCTCTCTTTCATGCGATACACCCTGGTAATGCGTCTCTCGTGTCTCAGCTTTTGCTCGTGGCGCTTGATGGAGCCTTCTCCTTTCCATGGTGTGGTTCTGGCGGTACATACAGTTTCTCTTGTGTACTTCTGTTCCCCACGTGCGTGGCACTGGTTGTTGCCATTATTCTCTGCCATTCTGCCTTTTGCTGCCCGCCCTTTCACATGACCGGTGCATTGGCAGGTCTTGTGTTTCCTGTAACACTGACTCATCTTTGGCGTCGTCAGCATCTTTCCGCTGCTGTTCCCACTTCCACAGTGCTTCTTTCCCTGTCATGCATGCATGTCCGTCCTGCCTGCTCGGACTCGGTACGTTCTTGTACCCTAGTTAGACCTTTCTCTTTTGACGGTCCATCGGATCCTGTGGATCCCTCACATCCTGCATTTGGTTCCTCTCCGTTTACAGCAGGTATCCACTCTCATTCCGCACTACCCTTCTGGTTCTGTGCTCATTTTCTCCACTGTTTAACCAACAGGGATTTCCTGCTGCCCTCGGCAGCTTTTGATGCCTTTGCCTCTCATTGTTGGCCACTCCCTACGGAGTATCCTGGTCCGGTGTTGGCCACTCTGGCAGTGCTGCCCCCACTGTGTTTAGTCCGCTGGTTGACACTTCTGTTCCCTTGGGGACTTAGTGGGGTTCTGTCGCAGACCCGCCTCCTATGGGGTATGGCTTTGGTATCTATTCTAAGTTAAGGAATCTGTGGCTAGATGTCTCTATCAGATGTACGAGTTACTTACCTTCGGTAACAATGTATCTGGTAGAGACGTTGTCTAGCCGCAGATTCCTTAACGCCCACCCATCCTCCCCGATCTGCGAGGACCTTTTCAGGTGGGGTTTTCGGCTTTCGCCTCCTTTGGGGTGGCTTGTCCTTCCACGGGGCGGTGTCTTTCGCCTCCCTCCCCGTCAGGCTTATTCCTTTGATTTACTTGTTCTGCTCCCCCCAATCTCATGCTGGGGCGGTGGGTTCAGGTGTCCTTCTGCGTTTTTCCACATCGGTTTCCTCCAGTATGGGGCCTACTGGTGTTCTCTACCCTCCCACCCACCTTCTCCGTTGACATTCCTACAGTCAATTAGTTTTGAGGTCTTTCTGGCCTGTTCCTCAGTCCGATAGTTCTATCACGGGTGGGCAGAGTCTCCCTATTTCTTTCTTTCTTTTCTTTAATCCTATGGTGTTGAATTTTTTGCCTGTCGCTCTCGGCTCTTTTCATTGCCGTCTTGCCTCAGGAGAGGGCATTCTCTCGCTTTTGCGGGGTTGCTTCTCAGTATACTGTTCTGCTCTTTTGATTCACTTCATCTGGTGCAGACTTTGCTGGGGGCTCCGCGTTGTGGCGCTGAAAAGTTCCTCCAAAGAAAACTGACATCAGCGCGCCGGGAGGGTCCTATATGGTTCCACTGACGTCATGTAGGGACGACGTCAAGGCGGAGCCAGGCGGCGTGCCCCCCCCCCCCCCTTCCCCGGCGCGCAAAGGTACTACTGCGCAAAATTTTCCGGATCCAGTCTGTCGCCTGGGGATATTCTAAGTTAAGGAATCTGCGGCTAGACAACGTCTCTACCAGATACATCGTTACTGAAGGTAAGTAACTCGTACATCAAGGCCTACTATCATCCATTGATGAAAAGGCTTGCATCAAACCTTCCACTGTACGAAACTACTCACTCGGTAGCAACGTAGGAATGAAAAGGAGAAGCATCTTCGGTCTTATGCTGGTTACAAGTGGCTTTCTTAGAAAGTGCTTTCGGAGGCAGAAATGCTTTCCTGAAGGTTTGAACTTTTTTAATAATTCGCATTGGTTTGATTTACTTCTCAGGAGATTTATCACCTATGGGAAACAAACCTAATAAATCTAATCCAAAGATTATTTACTAACATTATGACCTGCCTGGTATTTTTTATAAACCAAGTATGAGTCTGCTTCTACCGGGAGCGTTGATGGTGGACCAGAAAGGAGAGGGATAGTAGTGTTTTGTTTTTTTCTGAAGAAAAAGTTTGGAAACCTGTTACATAACATTCTCCTGCAGCGCAGTGAATTGGCCCTGGAAATAGCAGTGTTATGGGTCTGGGAAGCTAGCAGAAGCTTTCCCAGGGTACCCTGGAACCTTTTTTGACTGTCGGCTCTTCTCGATCGATGTCTTCCTGTACAAACTCCTTTGGATGTACTATATTTTCTCTTGTGGTTTGCCACACTCCAGGAGGGAGCAGGACAGTTAATTGGTAGTTGATATGTGCATTCTTGGTCCCTTTTTATAAACCAGTAATTGTTCTGGCTTTAGACCTTCAGTACAGGTTTAGTTGCAGAAGGCAGGGCCTGTGATTAGTGTGTTATCTAGAGATTGTGAAAAACCTGCAAACGTTAGGTTTTGGAAACTGATCCATCTTTAAAGTCCTCTTTGGATCAGTTTAGGAATTTGGCCTGTTACGACAGTCTGTGTCTTGGCTCCTTCTTCCTTCGGATGATGTGGGTCAGGTTCAGGAGAGTATACAGTTTTATGGAAGGACCTTGCTTGGACGTTTCAACTCTTGCTTACGTTTAGATCGCTTCATGGGTAGGTGAAGGGCCCAGGTCTGTCGTGGACCTCAGTCCTCTAGGACAGGACTGGGGTGCAGTCCTTCCTAGTTGTACCATCGTACTTGTACGCTGCACTCTACAGTGTGCCTGTGTGCCTTTCAAGCTGCAGCAGCTCTAGTCAAAAGTACAATACTTATTGTACTTCAACTGGTTTGCTGCGAGCCCCTGCTGGTCTTGCCTTCAGTTTTACTGCACTTTTCTACTTCAAGAAACAAGATTATTTCCGACTCAGTGATCCCTCAAGGGCACTGGGCATCCAGCCTAAGACAGGACATTGCTATTCCCCTTTAAGTTTGTTACCCCAGAATGTCATTTGTTAATGTGTCGCTGCCAAAGAGGTGCTATCTCGAAGCGCTACACCAGTCCACATGAAATGCAATGGTAGCGTTTGAGTGGAATCCTCTTGGCTCCTTTCTGCCAGTAGTTGTGGACCCCAAATGGACCACTGGGTTGAGACTGAAGAAGAAGTTGTGCTTGTACCAGAACAAATTCAATAGATTTCCCAAGCATTGGGACTCCACATCTTCTCACTTATGCCCCTTGCTGTGTCTGTAGTAGAGGCCGATGGTTGTCACTGTTGAATGTGTATCATTTGATGATGTGATGCGCTCTCGCAGGATTGAGAAAGCTTGTAACTCAGTTCACAGCATGTTTACTTTTTGGTATGCAGCTGTAAACCAATAGTTGTACCTTGTAAAAACCCTCAAAGGATTATTTAACACAACATTCTTTTGTATGTGTAACTTCTGTCTAGGGCTTTTTGTTGAGCCTTATGCCCTGCATACATTTAGAGCAGAAATTGGTTAGGGAATTTAAAGGCTGCTGACTGTCAAAAGATTGTATAATTCAGAAAAAGACATAAAATATGCAGAATTACGTTCTGAAGAGTTCCAGACAATGGCCTGCTTTTCACATAAATGCATCTCCTAGACTGACCAGCCACAAACTACTTCTGAATTGGGTTGAAATAGCGCTACAGTCTATTGTAAAAAAAAAAAAAAGTGCCAGGGCATCTTTTGTATGCTGCACTGAACAGAGTTGTGCTTAACTAAGAGTGGTTCATTCCAGTATCCTATTTGGACACAGAAATCCTGACTGAGGACAGTGACAGCGCCTGTAGCAATTTTCAGTCTATTTTCCTTCAATGCTGCATGATGCTGGTGGAGTGTTAGTGCTGCATAGCATGTTCAGTTCTTAGGGCATCACTTTTGTGAAGAAGTTTAGATTTGCATAACAGAAAATGATAAATCTACCTCTAGGCTCCAAAAATGTCCCACATGTGGCAGTTTCAGTGCACAGGTTTCTTATACTGTCTAAGGAATGCCAGGGCTGTAATTCCAGTTTGCTTGTGCCTGAAATAAAGTGATGAACTTTGGCCAAATTCAAGACTAGTTGTCGACAGAACAATTCTCATTGTGGGCTTCGTGTACTGTGTGAGGTTTGGATGTGTTAACGCTGCAGCCTAGTTCTTGTTTGCATGTGCTCAAGAGTGCACCGACATGCCATTAACTAACAGGGTGATGCCTGAATTATTCACGACAATTACTAGGCTATGAAGGTGTCAATCCTGTCTCCCTTTCTTTAGCAAAGCAGCGTTTGGAAGACAGATTAGCAGCTGCAGCCCGAGAGAAGCTGGCTCAAGCTGCAAAAGAATCAAGGGAGAAACAGCTACAAGCGGAAAGAAAAAG
This sequence comes from Calotriton arnoldi, assembly GCA_963921515.1. NCBI lineage: Eukaryota > Metazoa > Chordata > Amphibia > Caudata > Salamandridae > Calotriton > Calotriton arnoldi. The sequence continues at coordinate 867,719 of CAWUFW010001323.1, read as the reverse complement.
GAAAGCTGCACTGTTTCTACAGACTCTGAAAAACCCACTCGAACTGGAATGTGATAGAGTTGAAGAGTGTTCGTACAGTCCAGAGGTAACAAATCCAGTATGCTTTTGAGAAAGATGATGCAATCACCCTGAAGTTAGTGATTGTTGGAAAGACATTATTTTGGGATCCGTGTCAATGATGCCATTTTCTCATCTCTCGCATTCTTCTGTTCACCACTAATTTGATATCCTTGAACAGACCCGGGATACAGGCCACCTTTTCATCAGAAAACATAGGATGTGTGTCTGTGCCTGTGTATAGTTCTTGCCTTGTATGATCCAGGCCATTGCCTCATAGCTCCTTCCTCTTTGCTGTGCTTCAGACTCTGCATCATTGACCAGAGAGAATGTATGGCCCTACTCTGTGTTCCCTTTTTGCAAAAGCATCCTGCATAGCCTTGGCGATCTTTTCCCTTGACCAATCGCTTTTTAGTCATTTCTTTTAATTTTAGCATGACGTTATGTGGCATGCATCTGGTGGAAAGGCATATTAATTTCTACTGATGCAGTCCTTTCCTTCGTCTCATGTTTCTGAGACCTTTATGTCTACCTGCGCTATCTCCCCAGTGGGATAGCTAAATAGATTCTTAAAATAATTTTGTGAGGATACTATCTCCCTCCAAATGTGATATATCTTCAGTATGTAAATGGAACTTGGTACTGGCTGCAGCATGCCTTTTGGAATAGAATGATTCGTCAACATTTCATGGGCAAAATAATCCAGTTGTGGTATCAGACCACAGAATTTTCCTAAGCTGAGGATGGATCATGGTGCCAATGCGTCTACGTGTGTAATAAATGCTGAGGTTGAGTAAAACAGTTTAAAGCTTTCTGATATACCTTTGAAGACCTTTCATATTTCTTCCAAATGTTTTGTGAAACGTGTTTTTTCCCCCGATAACGTAGGATCTTCTGTGATGCGGATCTCTGCATCAAACCCTCCAAAGAAACTAGAGGGTTTGCACCTTCTATCAACCTTACTCCTCATGAGCAAGATCAGGAACAAAATCTCGAGACTGCTTCACAGCTAGTCCTTACTCTTCACTGTTAGGCGCAAGCCTAGCATTCTTTAATTTGGCAAAGGTGTAACTAGATGTTTTCTCAAGTTTGTATTATGTCCTACAATTATTCTTTGAGTTTCTGGATCGACTCTTGGTCCATCAGACTTTAAATTCAAGTGTATTTCTTTCTAGCTTGGAGATTCCCCAATCTGTATTGATGTAGTCTTGTCAGCTGAATGCACATTCTTTCAGACACCCTTTTGGAGTTCTGTTTCCATTTCATTTGCGGATCCGCCTCCGCAATAGGAATAAATAAGATTTTTCTGCCTCCTCAATTTCGGGCTACACTAGTGGACAACTTGCACTTCACGAGGCATGTAGATGTCTCTGCCTCTGTTCGAGTGTCAGGATAAGAAATTCAACTGAAATTTCAGAAAATGAATAGTTGATTTTCTTCCTCCAAAATGAGCCTTAACATCCCAACTCCTTCATGATCATCTTTAGCATCACTTGCATAATGTTCCTCATAGCCTCAACCACCTTTTATCTTCACATTTTGCGTTTAGTACAACATTCCTTCAGTATCCAATATGTTTGCTTGACCGCATCAGTGAAGAAGCTATCTTCTGGTGCTAGCTCCAGCATGATTCACTGCATTTCAGAGTTTGTTATACATATTGTCTTGAGCTGTAATTGAGGGAAGGGGTAAAAGTCCCGGGGCTCTCGTCCTCAGTGCCAATTAAACTTTTAGGTTTAGTCTCTTCTACTTCTAAGAGAGGAGTCCTCTTTAACCCCTTCCATGCTGCGGACGGCCCCCGGCCGCCCGACGTCACGGGCGTGTGCGGAGGACGGCCGGGGGCCATCCGAATCCCGCCCACTGATTAATTCGCCTGCACAGCGGGAAAATTCCGGCCGCGTTGACGCGGTTAAGAGATAAACCTCTCTTTTCTAAAGGTCTGGAAATTACCAGGCTCTGAACATGCGAATACTAAATATGCGGTATGTGGATTTTTGTTGGTCGTTGATTTTTCTTTCTTCTCTGCAGATAGATATCATTGCTTGGGTCAGGCTTGCATATTTGATCTACGTCCTTCCTCGCTACTCACAACATCCTAGAGTTCTTTCAGTCTGGATTTAGGGCTTCACACTGTACAGAAACTGTCCTCACCCACATTTCCAACGACATAGATTCTGCCTACCACAATTCTCTATCTCTCGTTCTCAAACTCCTTGCCTTCTCTGCAGCTTTTAATACTGTGGATTTCCCCCATTCTACTAGACACCCTACCCAAATGTCTGATCACAACATCCACTCTCAGGCAGTTTTCATCTTATCTCTCGGTCTGTCCTTCTCTAACTTGGTGCTCCACATTCTCCACCTCTATGCCCCTGACAATCTGTGTTGTCCCACAAGTAGTACTTAATTTGTAAAAGAACAAGTGCCGAGGACCAGAGTTTTCCTCAGAATCCCATGGCCTGCACTATCGAATGTCGGTGTCGAATATCACTCCTGCGTAGTTTTGATTCCACCTCAGACCTCTTCAATCCACAACCAAATAACCCTCCTCTTTATCTCCTTTGTCTTTTTAATCTCTGCTTTCACCCTTGTTGTCTTTTTTTCCATCTTTCTTTTCCCCCTCCTTTCCCCTTGTGTGTTTCTTTCTCTTGTTCTGGATCAAAGTCTCTTCATGAAAAATAATTGCTGGTCCCTAAAATTGAGTGCAGGTGGGGCCCCACCTGCAACCACCGTCTCAAATTAAGCACTGCCCACAAGGCTCAGTCCTGGGTCACTTTACTCTGCACCTCCTCTTTTGGCAATATCTTTGGCTTTTCCTTTCATCTCTACACAGATGGTACCCAGACCACCTTCCCATTTTCCAATTTTACTTCTCACAGCCAGCCTCATGATACTTATGAAGAGAATAATTCCCCTCTTTGTGCGAGTCGTTCGAAACACTTTCCGTTAATTATAAGAGCCTGTGAAGGTTTCAGAGCCTAAAAGCCAAAATTGTTTTTTTTAAAGACTGTTCAGTAATTAAATATGTAACTAACTGGTACAAGGATTATGGGATGTGGACCTCCCTGGACTCTTAAAGGGGCAGGGCACATTTTTACCTCTTAAAGCAAGCTTATCGGGCTGTTCTTGTCCTCTTGATTTACAAGTTAGTCAGTAGGTTACGCTATGGGCGCTGCAGTGAGGTTTTGAGAAAATTATTATGTTCGAGGCATATGAGCTGTAGATCATATGCGTTAGCATAGATCGCCATCTGGTGTGTGGCCCGGATGTTTGCTCTTTGTTTTTCTTCGAAGAAGTCTTTGTAGTCACGGGGTAGGTGACTCCTCCTTTTGGTGATAGTGTGCATGGGTATCAACTCCATCCTTAGATTGTTTTTTTCCGCCATCGGGTTCGGATGTGTATTGCTGCGCTCCGGTTCGGTATCGTTTTCGAACCCCTTCGACGCGCAATACTCTACCCTCGATGGTATTGTCTTTCATTCGTGGTTTCCCATTCGACGCGCATCATATAATTTGTGAAAACCTTCGATCTGGAAATTCGAGGCGGGCCGTCGGCCTACCCGTGCCGACCACGCCAGCAGTCGATGGAATGGACTCAATTTAAACTGTCCCGGATGTCGTGCTAAGTTCCCACGCACCGACCTGCACCAGGTCTGAAACCTGTGCTTATCCCCGGAACACAACGAGAAGGACTGCAAAGCGTTTCGATCGTTCCGATCGAAGAAGACTCTTCGTGACCGTCGGGCTCGACGCCAAGAAATGCAACAAGACAGCGGCTCCGTACCGGACATCTTCGGCGAACAACCAGAGGTCCCCCGTACAGACGTAGAGGCCGAGGAAGAAGAACCGGTCTCCGTCTCCGAAGTCGACTCCGACATGGAGGAAGACCTGGACCTCACCCCGGGTCAACGTACCGTGAGTACAAACCCCCATGTGCCCACGCAACCCAAGAAAACTAAGGCTCCGGCATCGCCCTCGGGCTCGGGTCGACACCAACATAAAGTTTCTAAGGCCCCGCCCTCCAGCCCGGCTACGAAACATAAGGACAAGCCTTCCGGCTCGGGCTCGAGCCGGCCCCATTCCAGTACCGAAACAATACCTTCAGCACCGAAACATAAGCCGCCTCATGTGCCACCCCCTAAACCGCCGGCACAGAAGACGCCTTCGGCACCGAAGGCCTCCGATCCGAAAGACGCTTCGGAGCCGAAATCGTCCATACCAAAATCTTCGGCACCTAAAAGCTCGGAGCCGACACACTCCGCACCGAAACATTCGGAGCCGAAACATCCCGCTCCGAAACATTCTGGTTCTAAACACACCAAAAGTAAGCATTCGGACTCTGCACGTTCGGCGCTCAAAGACCCTCATAAATCTTCCACGCCGAAACCCGCTCCTAAGGAGAAAGACACTCCTTCCAAAGAATTTCCATCCAAAGACACAGTTGTGGACCCAAAACAAAAGAGACTCAGTATTGATCCCAGTACTGGACTCTTTACAGCCACTATTCCAAAGAAGCGGAAGCTGGATTTCTCAGAGGACTCTCCTATTCCTCTGAAGAAAAAGGACATGGGTACTAACCCTTCTCCCCCTTACATACCTCCTTCTCCTCCACCTGACCTAAATTTGCTAATCGCACCATCAAATTCACCACCACCCACATTTTCACCTGATCCACAGGATAATGATTATGGGGACAGGGATGGGGATGAGGACGAGGATCAGGACATACCACAAGACCAGCACATTCCACATGACACTGATCCATGGGAGGATTACAATAAGGAACCAGATCACAATAATGACCCTGACCTGTATCCCTCCAGACCCTCTCCACCTGATGACAATATAGGCTTTGCACAGCTTATTAACAGGGCTGCTCAATACCACGGGGTGGAGCTACACTCAGACCCTCTAGAGGAGGATTTTCTTGTGGAGACATTCTCATTCACAAAAGTCCACTAATACTTTGCCCATACTCAAGGGCATGATAAAACACGTAGACGATGTATTTAAGGACCCAGTCAGAGTCAGAATACTGACCCCTAGAGTGGATAAAAAGTACAAGCCCGCTCCTACAGACCCTGTATATATTAGGGGACAGTTGCCCTTAGACTCTAGTCGTATCTAACGCCCGCAAGAGAGCTAATTCTCAAACTACAGGCGACGCCCCTCCTTCTGATAAGGAGTCTAAATTGTTAGATGCATCAGGCAAACGTGAGGCCTCACAGGCTGCTAACCATTGGCGAATCGCTAATGCTCAGGCCCTGTTAGCACGCTATGACAGAGCTCACTATGATGAGTTAGAAAAACTCATCCAACACTTGCCTGATGAATACAAGACAAAGGCTAACGACCTCATTCAAGAAGGGAAGCTTATCACCAATACTTCCATAAAATGTGCACTGGATGCAGCAGACACAGCATCTCGTGCCATCAACACCAGCATACTATTACGCAGGCACGCTTGGCTTCGAATCTCTGTATTCAAGCAGGAGGTCCAATCCTCCATACTCAATCAGCCCTTTGATAAAGAGCATCTTTTTGGGCCAACAGTCGACACTACACTTGAAAAGATGAAAAAGGACACCGAAACTGCCAAGTCCATGTTGGCCTTACAATTGCCTTCCAGTAGGGGTTCCTTTCGCTGCTCCTTTTATAGAGGCCGCTCAAAAACAGTGTCCCTCCTCCTCTTATAAAAACAACCAATCCACCTCCTCTAGAGGTTATTTCCGAGGAGTCTACGGGGAAATAATAACAAGGGAAGAGGCAGAGGTAACTCCACCCGCACTTCCCCTGCCAATAAGCAGTGACTTCCCTCCACTACCCCCCGCTCATTTAACACCTGTCGGGGGACTTCTCTTACAGTTCCTACCTGTCTGGAATTCAATCACCACAGACAGACAAGTGGGTATTACAGATTATCCAGTATGGTTATTGCCTGGAGCTTACATGCACTCCCCCAACTCTCCTTCCAAAAGAGCGTGCAATCTCACCAGAACACCTCACTCTCTTAAAACAAGAGGTTCTCTCCCTGTTACAAAAACATGCAATAGAACCAGTCCCATTACACCATCGGGGGACGGGGGTGTACTCCCTATACTTTTTTATTCCAAAAAAGGACGGCTCTCTCAGGCCTATATTAGACCTCAGAAAGCTAAACCTCTATATTCAATTAGATCACTTCCACGTTGTCACACTTCAACAGGTGCTCCCACTGCTTCAACAAGGCGACTTCCTTTCCACTCTAGATTTAAAGGATGCCTACTTCCATATTCTCATTCATCCGGCTCACAGGAAATATCTCAGGTTCGTGGTGGACGGTCAACACTACCAATTCAAAGTTCTCCCGTTCGGGGTAATTACAGCACCCAGAGTGTTCACCAAGTGTCTGGCAGTAGTCGCAGCACACTTGAGAAGACAACACATTCACGTCTTCCCGTACTTGGACGATTGGCTAATAAAAGCCAAGTCACAACACAGCTGCATACAACACACTCAAAACAGTTCAGCTGCTGCACGACTTGGGAGTCACCGTAAACCTCACCATGTCTCATCTCCAACCCACCAACACGCAAGCATACCTAGGAGCCACAATAGACACTTGCAAGGCTCTAGCATACCCCAACCCTCTCAGGATAGGCAACATACAAACCCTGATATCACAATTTCAGCCTCAACACTCATTAGCAGCCCAAGTGTTCATGAAACTCATCGGAATGATGGCATCTTGCAATCTACTCGTTCCTTACGCAAGACTCCAAATGCGTCCCCTACAGGAATGCTTGGCACGTCAGTGGAACCAGGCTCAAGGTCAGTTGACCGATCTGGTGTTGGTAGACGGCCGCACCCATCGCTCTCTGCAGTGGTGGAATACACAAAACCTTTACAAAGGGCGGCCATTCGTCGACCCGGTTCCACAAATAGTGCTAACAGCAGACACATCGCTCACTGGTTGGGGAGCTCATCTTCAACAACGTACCATTCAGGGCATATGGACACTACAACAAAAACAACTCCACATAAACCATCTGGAGCTGCTAGCAATTTTTCTGGCATTGAAAGCTTTTCAACTACATATAGTAGGCAAAGCTGTCCTAGTCCGTACAGACAATATGACAGCAATGTACTACATACAATAACAGGGCGGACACACACTCCACAGCTTTCACACCAAGCTCAAAGCATATGGAGATGGGCCATACCTCAAAAGATATATCTCTTTGCAGAACATCTCCGAGGAGTAAACAATCAGATCGCGGATCTGCTCAGTCGTCAAAGACAACAGATCCACGAATGGGAACTACATCCTCAAGTACTCCTCCCATTCTTCCGCATTTGGGGCTACCCAGAAATAGATCTGTTCGCCACACACCTCAACGCAAAATGCCCAAACTTCGCGTCCTGGTATCCACACCCATTGTCCAAAGGCAATGCGCCATGGATGAATTGGTCAGGGAAATTTGCTTACGCTTTTCCGCCTCTCCCGCTAATTCCATTACTGGTTCGGAAGCTCAAACATTCCCTCACAATGATCCTAGTTGCTCCCACATGGGCTCGACAACCATGGTTCACAACCCTGTTGGAACTATCAGTAGTTCCTCATCAAAAGTTACATCTCCCCCCCCCCCAAGCTTCTCACTCAGAACCATGGAGAGATAAGACATCCAGATCCCAGTCAACTCAACCTTGCGATCTGGCACCTGAAATCATAGAGTTTGGCTACCTTAATCTCCCGCTAGACTGCATGAACGTCATTAAAGAGGCTAGACGCCCTACCACAAGGGCATGCTATGCAGCAAAGTGGAAACGATTTGTAATTTATTGTACTAACAATCAAATCAATCTGCTAGATGCTTCAACTCAAAACATAATTTGCTATCTGTTACACCTACAACGTGCTAACTTAGCATATACATCTATACGATTACATCTTGCCGCTATCGCGGCTTACCTACAAAACAGACAACACTTGTCTTTGTTTCGAGTATCCGCTATCAAAGCCTTTATGGATGGACTCAAAAGAATCATTCCTCCTAGACTTCCACCTTCTTCCGTGTGGAATCTTAATATAGTCCTTACAAGACTCATGGGCCCACCATTTGAGCCTATGCACAGATGCGAATTACAATTTCTATCTTGGAAAGTAGCCTTCCTTATAGCCATCACATCTCTTAGGAGAGTTGGTGAGCTCCAGGCATTAACCATACAAGAACCATTTTTACAAATTCACCAAAATAAAGTGGTTCTTAGGACTAACCCAAAATTTTTACCCAAAGTCGTTTCTGCTTTTCATCTCAACCAGTCTGTTGAGTTACCCACCTTTTTTCCTCAACCAGACTCCATAGCAGAACGTGCTCTTCACACATTAGATGTGAAAAGAGCAATACTTTATTACATTGAAAGAACCAAATCTTTTAGGAAAACTAAGCAACTCTTTGTTGCTTTTTCCCCACCACATAAAGGCAATCCCATTTCAAAAGCAGGCATTGCACAATGGATAGTTAAATGCATCCAAATATGTTACCTTAAAGCTAAACGCACCTTAACAATTCCCCCTAGTGCGCACTCTACACACAAACTAGGGGCTTCTATTGCATTCTTAGGGAACATACCTGTAGAGGACATCTGCAAGGCTGCAACATGGTCTACACCACACACATTCACAAAGCACTATTGTGTAGATGTGTTAGCAAAACAACAAGCTAGTGTGGGCCAGGCAGTTTTAAGAACACTATTTCAGACCACTGCAACGGATACAGGTTAACCACCGCTTGGGGAATAACTGCTGTGTAGTCTATGCTAACGCATATGATCTACAGCTCATATGCCTCGAACGGAAAATGCTGCTTACCCAGTATGCATCTGTTCTTGGCATATACAGATGTAGATTGATATGCACCCACCCGCCTCCCCGGGTACCTCTATCTGTTGCAGTAATATCTTACTTGGATACATTCTACATGGACATCTCTTTACTACTCTTACTAACTCCATCATCACCCGTTATGGCAAAACAATCTAAGGATAGAGTCGATGCCCATGCGCACTATCACCAAAAGGAGGAGTCACCTACCCCGTGACTACAAAGACTTCTTCGAAGAAAAACAAAGTGCAAACATCCGGGCCCAACACCAGATGGCGATCTATGCTAACGCATATGAATCTACAGCTGTATGTGCCAAGAACAGATGCATACTGGGTAAGTAGCATTTTCCTTATGTATTGTTATATAAATTTATGTATTGACATTTTGCCTGAATAGTCTTCAAGAATGATGCTCTGCATTTGGACCTCTATCACAATATGAAAAGTTTAATGAAGCCCCTATATGCAGCGGGGGGTGCGCATTATTTTAATGTTTGACTTCATTGGAGATGCCTACAATTAAGAACCAGGACTGCAAATAACCATTCCTAGTACAACTATATATAGTGAAAATGTTAAGGACATGAGGAGAAATAGCGTGAGGCTAAACAGTGTTAAGATTAATGATTTAAAAAGTTGAAAAAGCATAAGGTGTTGGCAATTAAAAGTAATTACTGGAATGTAAAAAAAAAATGTCATACTTTAGAGATTGATGCATAGATAAATGTTAAAATATGATCACATAAAAAATCGGAGTGTTGGTGTTTACGCCTCCCTGATATAGTATTAGAAAATACATTTGAAGACGTACAACGTGCATGGTATATATGCAAATGTGTAGTGTGTAATTTGCTTTCTGTTGGTCTTGCAGCGTGAATCTTTATGGATTCACTATGGTGTGCATTATTCCGCCATCTTGTGGTTGGGTCCGGAATTGTAGTATTTCTTTTTTTTTTTTTTTTTTCGTGGCCCAGGTGGGCGGCCACGTCCTACCATTTGGTGTCCTTCGTGACGTCGACGCGCTTCCTGCGGAAGCTCCCACCTTTGGTCGCCATCTTCAGATTCTTTTTTCCGCCGTTGGGTCTGGATCGTCGCCAAAGAGTTCCAGAAGTTTGGAAGAGGAATCAAGGCAAATAGAAGAAAACCGACGAAAATCAGTTTGAAGTACACCGGGCTACGGGTCAAGTAGCCGGGACGACGAGGGAGAAGGTTTACGACCGAGATCTCGACGTCCTACAGAGAATGTGCTCGCAGGGGGCTCCCTGAGCGCGGGTATGGACAAGCCACCGTTCAAGTTTTGCACCAACTGCCACCACAAGTACGCCCAGAAGGACAAGCATCCAGTCTGCAACCTCTGCTTGCCGCTCGACCACAGCAGCGAGGACTGCAACGCGTGCTCGGCGTTTACACCCAAGACCATCAAGGTGAGGGAGAGGCAGAGAAGGGCGAACCGCAACATGCAGGGGCAAGGACCACCCCCATCGCTCCGAGACCTGGGCCTCTCAAGTGGAGAGGAGGACAATATCGCCGAAGGACTGCACAGTCGTCGAGGTCCAAAAGAAAACGTCGAAGGAGGTAAGGGAGTCGTTGACCCCTAAACACTTGAGCGACACTCGAAGGGGTGAAGCCAAAGCCCCGAGCGACACTCGTAGAAGTGAAGCTAGGTCCTCGAAGGGAGCATTGCCGCCGAAACATTCGTCGAAGGCAACAGCGACCAAGGACAGTCAGCCGAGCGGATCCTTCGAAAAGGACTCCCAATCGGCAAAAACCCTCGAAAAACCAAAGGCGTCGAAGGTTGCCTCCGAAAAGCACACCTCTGCGCCGAGAAGGGAGGGGCAATCGTCCACGTCCCCGAAGAGAGCCGCTCCAGCCCTCGACGCCGAACAGGCACAAGAGATGGAGAGGAAAAAGAGGAGGCTCGAGGCCGAAATGGCGAGCATCCTACAGCGGAAGAAGGATTTCGACCGCAAAATGAGAGAATACTCCATCCCGTCGAGACCCGCGCTCGAAGTCGAAATAGACTACGAAGACGCCGAACCGCCGAAAACGCCCGAACCGGTCGAGGAACAGGGGGACGAAGACTATTACTTCGAGGGAGAAGGCGACTAATACCTGCAATCCTACCGGGACTCGACGTTCTCGGAGGCACAAGACCTGGAATGGCAAGACCTCGACGCAGAATCGCCGGAAGAAGGGGTAGACACTTACCCTTCGAGGCCCTCGCCGCCAGACGACATCGGGGTCTACAACACGGTAGTCCTGAAGGCGGCACGAACCTATGGGGTGAAAATGGAAGAAGAGAAGCCCAAGGCATGTTTCCTCCTGGAAACTCTACTGCCTCAACAAACCAGGAGCCTATTCCTTCCCATGCTCCCTAGTGTGCTGGACCAAGGGAGAGATGCTTTCAGGGAACCAGCAGTATGCAGGGCTGTCACTCCAAGAACAGAGAAAAGTACAAACACTCTTCACAAGACCCTGCATACATACAAGGATCAGTGCCAGCTGACTCCATAATTACGGCAACGGCCAGGAAAAGGGCCAATGTGCCCACTAATACCGGACCACCTCCAGACAAGGAGAGTAAGAGGATGGATCTGACAGGGAGAAAGGTGGAGAGAAATGCGGCAATACAGTGGCGTATCGCAAACTCAAACGCCCTGATCAACAGGCACGCATATCATCATTGGGACAAAGTGGGGCAACTCCTCAAGCATCTACCAGATGAGTACCAACAAAGGGCAGCTCACCTGGTGGAAGAAGGCAAAAGCATGGCAAACACATGTTTGAAGTCAGCCTTGGATGCTGCTGAAACATCCAGCAGACTAATGATGATAGGAGTGACCGAGAGGAGACACGCATGGCTCAGGATTTCAGGATTCAAGCCAGAGGTGCAGAGTAACATCTTGAATACGCCCTTCAACGTCGAAAAACTGTTTGGCACGCCAGTTGATGAAAAGCTGACGCAGCTCAAAAAGGACAACGAAACAGCAAGGCCATGGGAGCGCTGCAGTTCAGAGGGATGAGAAGAGGGGCACCCGCCAGAAGGCCGGGCGGTTAGAGGAGGCAACGTGCCTGCCACTTCTCACCAAACGTTCCAGCAAGGCTACCAGAGGAACAACCAAGGCCAGCAGCAGCAAGGACAGCAGCAGCAAAACTGGCAGTATCAGCCCCGGGGCCAGTCCTTTCGAGGGCACGGAAACGGACGAGGACAATCTCGTAGAGGAGGCCAACAGCCCACCTCCAAGTGACTTCACCATCAAGCCCACAACCACCCTAGCAACACCTCGGGGTGGGGGCAACAACAAACAGAAGAACAAAAACCTAACGATCCACAGGAAACAGTCCCTAGAACACATAACACCGGTAGGAGGCAGGATAAAGAACTTCCTCAAGCAGTGGAGGAAGGTCACTACAGACAAGTGGATACTAAACATCATACAATACGGATATTGCATAGAACTGGAAAGGCAACCCCTAACAAAAAGACCAAGAAACAAGACCCACTCAGCAAAAGAACTCTCGCTCTTGGAGCTGGAGGCCAAGGAACTGCTCAGCAAAAAGGCAATAGAGACAGTACCGCACAACCAAAGGAACAAAGGGGTTTACTCGACCTACTTCCTCGTGCCAAAGGTGGACGAAACACTACGACCTATCCTAGATCTGAGATTCTTAAACAAATTCATAAGAGCTCAAAGATTCAAAATGACTTCCCTACAGGAGGTAATACCACAAGTACAAGAAGGGGATTACATGGCAACAATAGATCTGAAGGACGCGTACTTACACATCCCCATCAACCACAGGCACAAACAGCTACTACGGTTTGTAATCAACCAGACTCACTACCAGTTCACAGTACTAGCATTCGGACTCAAATCCGCACCAAGGGTGTTTACAAAGTGCCTAGCAGCAGTAGCAGCGCACCTACGAAGGCAAGGAATACACGTATATCCCTACCTCGACGACTGGCTCGTAAAGTTAAGCTCTTACAACAAATGCAAAGAGCACATCCAGCAGGTCGTGCAAACACTAAGTCAACTGGGTTTCTCAATTCATTGGGAGAAATCGTCAACCAACCCAGAGCAGATCAAGATATTCTTGGGGGCCGAGATCAACACCATACAGGCCAAAGTGTTCCCCAGCAGGAGGAGAACATTGGCGAAACAAAAGGAAACTCGTCCTTACCGCAAGGGGCAAGTTCTGACAGTGAGGACGGTGAGCAAGCTAATGGGAATGATGGCGTCATGCATCCACCTAGTCCCAAATATCAGGCTACACAAGAGACCATTCCAGGAATGGATTCAGCAGCAATGGTCACAGGCAACAGGGAGTTGGGAAGATCTTGTGGTTGTCCCACACGCAGTGCAGCAGGAAGTGGCGTGGTGGAACAAGGAAAACATATCACAGGGGAAGCCATTCACACAACCAACTCCGACAGTGACCATCACAACGGACGCCTCCCAACTGGGGTGGGGCGCACACATGAACAAGCTCAGGGTGAGGGGTCTATGGTCGCAGCAAGATGCGGTCAAACACATCAACTACCTGGCGCTGCAAACTGTGTTCCTAGCCTTAAAAGCTTTTCTGAAACAGCTGTACGGAAATAGGGTGTTGATCCAAACAGACAACACAACCACCATGTTCTACATCAACAAACAAGGAGGAACACAATCAGTGGCACTATCAGGGCTAGCACAGGAGATATGGAAATGGGCCATCCCGCTACAAATAGACCTACTGGCAATACATCTCCCGGGGAAGGACAATGTGGAAGCAGACCGACTCAGCAGGCAGGCGTCAGCAACCCACGAGTGGGAGCTCAATCAACAGGAAACAGAGAAGCTATTCCAGAAATGGGGTACACCGCAAATAGACCTATTTGCAACACACCAGAATGCAAAATGCCAACACTACGCATCCAGACAACCAGACCATTGGTCACAAGGGAATGCGCTATGGATAGATTGGTCAAAGACATTTGCATACGCTTTTCCCCCCGATACCACTAATACACAGGGTACTCAGCAAATGCAGAATCAGCAACATGACGCTAATACTGATAGCACCCCAGTGGGCCAGGCAGTCCTGGTTCTCACAGATAGTAGAAATGGCACAAGAACCAGCACACAGGTTCCCAAGAAGAAAAGACCTGTTAGCAATGCAGAACGGAAAGGTGCTACACCCAGAACCGGAGAGCCTCAGCCTAGCAGCATGGCTCCTGAAGACTTAGAATTTGCACACCTCAAATTACCACCAAGTACCATGGCAGTACTCAGGGAGGCAAGGAGACCTTCCACAAGGAAGTGCTACGTAGCAAAGTGGAAGAGGTTCTCCGAATGGTGCATCAAGGAGAATCTACAACGGAAGACCACACGGGAATCAACGGTACTAAAATACTTAACGCACCTGCTACAAAGCGGATTAAGCTACACATCCCTGAGGGTGCACTTGGCTGCGGTAGTGGCCTACACAAGAGGAGAGACGGAGAAGTTTCTTCACCTCCCAAGTTGTGAAGAGATTTCTGGAAGGGGCGAAAAGAATTGCACCCCCAAAAAGGATGCCAGCGCCTGCATGGAACCTCAACGTAGTGCTCACTCAGTTGATGAAGGCACCATTTGAACCTATTCACAAAACTACACTGCACATGCTCACGCTAAAGACGGCCTTCTTAGTGGCCATCACGTCACTACGAAGAGTGAGTTGCAAGCACTGACGCTCCAAGAGCCGTACCTGCAAATACACAAGGACAGGATTGTAATGAGGACGGACCCACACTTCATGCCAAAGGTGGTGTCTCGGTTCCACATTAACCAAACAATCCAAATACCAAGTTTTTTCCAAAACCCTTCCACACAAACTGAAAGGGCGCTGCACACACTAGACGCCAGAAGGGCGGTAATGCACTATATGGAAAGGACAAAGGAGTGCAGGAAAACAAAGCAGTTCTTTGTCTCCTTTGCCAGCAGTTTTCTGGGACGACCAGTCACCAAAAATACCATTGCACGATGGATCGCGCAGACAATTCAACTCTGCCACAAACAGGCAGGACAACAATTACAAGGAGCAGTTCAAGCTCACTCAACAAGGAAGAAGGGAGCAACAATTGTTTTTCTAGCGAACACACCTATCCAAGACATTTGCCAAGCTGCAACATGTTCTTCAGTGCACACGTTCACTAAGCACTACTGTGTGGATATTCAAATGAACAAAGAAGCGCAAGTAGGACAAAAGGTCTTGCAACATGGTCTTCAGTAACCAATGCTCATCTTCCACCCAGCCACCGCAATAAGGGAAAAACCGCTACTAAGCTATGCACAGCATAGTGAATCCAGAAAGATTCACGCTGCGAAACGTATAGTTTCTTACCTGTCGGTGTAGTTTTGCAGCTTGAAGACTTTCTGGATTCACTAGCGATCCCACCCTCCTCCGCCAGAAAGATGAGGCATAAGGACAAAGGAGGCTAAAAATTGCATACATAGCTAAAGGGATCAAAACAAGCGGACAACAAGACAAGAAAGGAGAAAAAAGATTCCGAAGATGGCGACCAAAGGTGGGAGCTTCCGCAGAAAGCGCGTCGACGTCACGAAGGACACCAAATGGTGGGACGTCGCCACCCACCTGGGCCACGAAAAAAAAAAGAAATACTACAATTCCGGACCCAACCACAAGATGGCGGAATAATGCACAGCATAGTCAATCCAGAAAGTCTTCAAGCTGCAAAACTACACCGACGGGTAAGAAACTATACGATACTTATGTCTACAGATTCCTCACCTTTTGTTTATCCCCAGTCACTAGACTTGATCTGGCAACTTGAAGTCAAAGCTCGTGCTCGCCGGTAAGTAGAGCTGGCTTCATCTCGGTGGGGGATGCAACACAGGTGTGACGTTAGTGGAGCCATATTGTGCCACCACAGCATTAGCCCCTTTTTTCAGTGCCCTTTAATGTGGATCCGGAGCTGCTCAGACATTTTATTATGTTTCTGCAGTGATTTTATCTTTGTGCAGTTCTAGGGTTGTCGCCCCCCAAGCAAAATCAAGATTGGCGCACCTGTCATGGACAAATTTCCATATCCAACCCCTACGAGGTTCTGCCTGTGGTGCCTGGAAGCATAACTCGAAGTTGTCAATAAATGCAGCCTATTGCATGCAAAGGCCATGAAGGAGAGGGAGAGGTTAAGTTGTTAATGGCCCACTTGCAACAAGCATCTAGCTCAATGTCGTTCGAGGATGGCCGTTACGTTCCTTCCTGTCCTACAAGTCTTTGAGGGCGAAGAGGAGGGAAGCATAAGAAGAAAAGTGGAAAACAAGAAAGCTCACCTAAACGTCTACCGGGATTTTGATGCAGGACACCACGACTAAGTCCTCTTCTGAGCCCGAGCTGGTTGACAGCCATCTACCTGAAGGATATCTACCAACAGTGTCTCCGCCAGTCCATGCTGCAAGACCTGTTCTGGCTTCCATGTCTACCCTTCTGCTAGCTCCTCTGCTAACACCGGCTCCGATGGCAGTCATGGCCCAGCACCCGAACTTGCCCAAAGCTTACAGGAAAGGGGGGCCATCCAGCGCAGTTTCTGTATGCCATGATGGTAATTTTTAGGAACGCATCCGTTTTCTCTGGTGTGCCTATGGACCACCTGGGATCTTTTGTGGCTCCATTTGGGATACTGCCGGTGGGGTTCACCTTCTGTGCCATTCAACACCAGGTGCTTCTCCTGAGGTACGCCTCCAATGCTGGCTGAAGCTGCTCCAACGCCATGCCCCTCACCAGTGGGACCTTCACTGACGCTGTCGACAGCAGCTCCGCAGGGACAGCCTACGAAAACTAAAGCCATCCTGATGCAAAGCAGTAGGGAGGTTCAGAGACTGGCGAAGAGGCCTGGTACAGGGAGGATTGCCAACCTGGCTCCACATCACGACCACTATAGGCAGCCCTCAGACAATGTCTCTGGTTCAGACTCGCATCATATCCAAGTGCCTGAGATGATAGCAGGGAGGCACCCAATTAGCTTCCTCAGATACAGTGGACAACTTGCATTGCAAAATGGCAGCAGACTAGATGCATCCCTGGAAACAGAGATTGATAACCCCTAAGGGCTGGCTCATCCTGAAGTAACCTCCTTTATTCCGTTTTTTAGGAGGGCAGCATAGCTGCTGGAGTTACCCCCACCTTCTGACAAAGGTACTATAACCTACTTCGGCATAAGAAAAGCTGCTGCTTCCACATAGTGAAGCACTGCTTGAGCCCATATATGCGACTTGGGAACATTTCACTGCTGCCCCAGCTATGAATTGACTGACCCTTCGTTAGAGGCCACCCCAGCGAATCCTGCCTTTCTTCATCCCATCCATCACTAGTGGGTTTCGTATTGCAACCCTCATCTTTTTTTTTTTTGTCCTCATATCACCTCAAATGAGCAAACACACTCCTGATCTCAGCTACCCCTAGTGCTTATATTGTGGGTCTGTTTTCAATCAATGTCTGCGCCAAGACACCAATTAGTGCCATACATCAAGAGCTGACCAGTAGGTTTAATCATCAGACATCATGATCTTCCGTTAGACTGTCACAAATTCCAGAATGACCCAAATTCAGCCTTAATCTTATTTCATTTAATCTTTGGGTCCAGTATGCTAAAGTATCTCATGGAGTTCCACCACTCCCTCCAAGTTGGGGGTAGGGCCTGGCACCACATTTTACATATCTCCCTCCTAGCCAGGAGGATCAAATAAAATATCAGCTGATTTTGAAGCTTCAAAAGGCCCCCAATTACAGATCCTAGCTGACCCATACCTAACATGATTAAGGTGGGTCTTACCTCTTCTTCCACTCCCAAGATGTCGGAAATTGTTTTACCCGCGTTCCTCCAGAAGTTTTCCAAGACCGGACAGCTGGCAAACATGTGGATATCATCCGCCTCTCAGGCTCCATACCCCTTGCGTTTGGACTCCCCACCACCTCTTATCTCAGCCAACTTCGCCAGGGTCCAATAGACTATGTGAAGTAAAAAAGTGGTTTCTCCTTAATGCAGCAAATTTAATGACAGAATAAAGCATGGTTATAGATACTTGCTATGACTTTCCCAACTCCGCACTTGGCAAGCAACCTTCCCAAACCAGGTGAGGGGGGGGTCTCGTACTTTCTTCTGCTGCTGCGACCAGATAGCAATACCAGTATGATACCTCCTCCTTTCTTGGTTTCAGCTCTTGAAGATCCATCTCTCTAGTTTTTCCTTCAGAGTCCGACCACCCCTGATTTCTGAGCCACACTGATATCTGATAGAACTTAAACCTGGAGAACGTTCCATCTGTCCATTCCCTCCAAGTATCCCAAGAACGGCACTTGCCCCCTTCCACCATCTACCCCCAGCACTTTATTCCGAAGTCTTTCAAGGGTTTTGCCAGACTGTCACATAAACACTCCGGAGTTCCAGGTGAATCTCTCACTGGTGACCAATCACTGTAGTATGAAATAATCAAAAGGGACCAAACCCCATACCACATTTTTGCCGCAGCTTTTAGGATCTTCAGCTGAACTTTCTTAAAAAATGTAGGAGCCCCAAACTTATACATGAAACTGACTTCAAATGAATTAGTCAGCATAACACAATACATAGGCAGCCCTCATCTTGTACCAGACAGAATTTATTAACCTCTGACTGCTCCAAAACAAATGGAGGCAGTATGGAAGAAAGTTTTCTCTGCTGGCAGATTAGCCTTACATCTGTGAATTACACTTGTTTCTTCATTAAATATAACCAGGTCTTATGGGAGATAGTAGGCATGGTGGTACCTGGTTAGCTGGACCACTTAAAAGGACCCCTCTGCTGAGAAGATGGACAGCCAGGATGCTTCCAGGCAGATCATCAGGGCAGACCTGAACGCAATGGACCCTGTGGCCAGGGCCTCCTCCATAGCCCCGAGAATAAATGCTTGGCTTAGATCTACCGGCTTCTCCAGTGGCGTACAGGTGAGTCTAATGCACACGCCTTCTGATGGCAATTGTATGTTTGTAGACAAAGTGGACTCAGCCCTAGTTAGATTTAGGATGGGAAGGGCAACTTCCCAGTCTTGGGCTTGCGATCTGTAGCCTAAGACTATAGACAGTACAGTAAGTTTCAGGATTCTCAGAGGATTTGCTTTTAGACTGTGTCAACCTTCCCAGCTCATCCAACATCTATAGAGGAAGAGGCAAAGGTAAAATCAGGCCTAGCAACCCTCCTCCCCTGCGCTACAGATGAAGCTTCCCCTTGAAGGAGTACTTGCAGACAGTTTGAGGTAAGGATATCTTCCTTTCCACAGGGTGGGAGGCCATTACATAGGACCAGTGCATCCTGTAGATCATGAAAAGGGGATATACCCTTACTTTTCAAAATTGCCATATGTCCCAGCCCCCCAAAACACCCTTCAGTTGGACGATCAGACCCTGAAGCAGGAAGTGACAACCCTATAGCAGAAAGGACCACTGGAATTGCTTCCAAATCAGGAAGCTGGGCGGGGTGCTACAAGGTGCTTCCTGGTTCCCAGTTAAAAACGGCTGTCTATATCTGATACTAGACCTCGGGGTCTCAACCATTTCCCTTCACAAGGAAACATGCATGAGGATGTTCCTGGCTCAGGTTCTTTTGGTGCTGGAAGCAGAAAACTGGATGGTTTCTTGATTTGCAGGATGCATTTTTCCATATTCTAATCCAGCAGTCGGAAAGGAGATACTTGTGATTCGTGGTAGGTTCTATCCACTACTAGTTTTTGGTTCTCCTGTTCAAACTAACAATGGCTCCCCAGGTCTACACCAATGTGATGACGGAGGTTGTGGCACATCTACGGAGGTGCCTATATTGGTGTTCTGTGCCTCAACGATTGGCTGCTCAAGGCGGGTTTGCTGTACTTGTGTTGGATCATCTGAAGGCCACAGCATCACCTGCTGTTCGACTTGGGCTTTCCTACCAATCTGCCCAAGTCTCACCTAGAGCCCTCCCCATATGGGGGCCGATACTGGACGCAACACCTCTGTGAGCCTTTTACCCAACCGCTAGGTTAAGGACATTCAGGATAAGATTCTAATGGTTCAAGAGGGAGCTTGGGTTCCAGTCCTGATGGCTATTCGCCAACAAAGTCTGCTAGCTTCCTACAGCCTACTGGTCATGTATGAACATTGGTTCACGAGGGCTCTACAGACAACATGATGGCGATGTACATCGACAAGAATCGAGGTGTGGGATCTCACCCTCTCTGCCAAAAAGCTTTGAGTCTCTCAACTTGGGTGCAGGAGCATGGGATATCGTTGGGTGATGACCATCTGACAGGCTCTCTCAACACAATAGTGGACAGCCTGAGCGGGAGTCACCTTGCTGACCATGAATAACATCTCCACTTAGAAGTGGTTCAGAACATTTTCTGCGCCCCAGTTTGTTACAGGCAGCCTTGGGAGATGTTTCAATTGACATGGAATTTTCCGCTTTCCTACTCATTTCTTCATACCTTTAATTCATTAGGTGTTGAGCAAGCTGCTTCAGGACTGAACCCAAGTAATTATGGTCACCTCAGACTGACAGAGTTGTGTGGTACGCAGACTTACTGTGAGTCTTCCTGTGTGTCCCACTTCAACTACCTCTCACACTGACTCTCATTTCCCAGGTTGAGAGGCAGGTTCTTCACCCCAGCCACCAGATCCTCCACCTTCTTGGCAGGAGTTTGTGCAGGGACATTAAACCCCTTCAGACTGTCGCCAGAGGTATTCAACGATATTGTCAGCTTAGCTAGCCCTCCATGGAGCTGGTATACACCAGAGGTGGAAACGCTTCTTTGCCTGCTGTGCCAATGAAAATGTCAACCACTTGAAAACGCACTCCTTTAATGTATTATATTTTGTCCTTTCTGTAGTCCAGCAATGTTCTTCAGTGGGCAGAGTTAAAAGTTACGTTTCAGCTCTTTTGGCATTCATCGGCCTTTCTGATCAGGCTTCCTTGTTTAAGTCCTTAATTTTGCATTTTTGAACGATCTACACATGCCCCCTCTCCTTTGCAACCTTTTTAATGCCCCAGTGGGATCCGTTTTTGACATTCTTGCATTCAAAAATCTACACAGTTGCCAGTTGTTGACTCTGAAAACTGTTTTTGGTGGCCATTGTTTCAGTGCTTTACATCTGTGAATTGCAGATACTGTCTGGCCACCCTTCGCCTGTTTTTACCTGGACAAACCGGAGCTAGTTTATCACCCTTCCCACCCACTATCCTCCACCTTATCCCACTGCGGAGGAGGAGGAGAGACTACGTCTGCTGGACCCTTTTAGGGCAGTCAGTTTATACACAGACTGGAAAAAGGAGAGCAGGTCTGATGATTCGAGTGTGTTGGAAGCAAGAGGGGCAAGGTAGTCCTGAACAGATCCTTGTGGAACCGGATCGTACCATGCATTAAAATCTGTTAATGCTGTGAAAGAACCTCCAGAGGGAATCTATGCTCATTCCATCAGAGCGAAGGCATCAACATCTGCCCTAGCAAGGTTTGTTCCTGTGTCGATTTGTTGTGCTGTGACATAGGATCCCCTTCACACTTTTTAAAAGCATTATTGGCGGGCTTTGGATGAGAAGGGATGGCCAGGTCACTTGTTTGTGCTGCAGTGTTTGCTTGCCTTCAGACCCACCACCTGGGTTGATGGTGCTGCTGTGGTATCTGCAGGCTAAAGTACCCATCAGAAGAAAGTTGTGCTTTGATAACCTTCCTGGTGGATACTCTGCCTGCTGTTTCCTCACTGATCCTACTCGTCTCCCCCCTGCTGAAGGATGTTAACCAATTCCTGAATTAATAAGACTCCAGTTTGATGCACTGCACACTCGTGTGATCTGCTGTTCACCTTGTCTCTTCTTGTAAGGGCTCGGAAAAAAAAGGGACACAGCACTAATGTCAGGGCAGAGGCATGGTGCTTTTTGGCTCCAGTAGCATCACCCATACATCACATGTGGCATTGAGATGAAGCCAGCGCAACCTACCAGTGAGGGAGCGCCATGACAAAAGTTTCTGGGTTGCCTAGGGATATACATATGGCAAGGAATTTGCATGTAGACAGAGTATCCTCAACAAAGGTTGTTACCAAATGTCAGTAACTTTATCATTAATTACCGTTTTTGAGAGTGGGGAGCTGCCACGACTTGCAGGAGGTGATGAAGCCTCTCAACAATATTAATAGGATATTCAGCTCTACTCATCTGCTTACAATGCCATGGTTTTTCCATGTGTATTTGTGTTTTAAAAGGGTATTTATCCAGCGCTAGGCTACAAAAGGTTACATTTGTGAATTGAGGTAAGATCAGATTGAAGAGGCCTTGTAACCATTAGCAGAGCACTTCCCGTGTGTGAAATAATTGTAGCATGAAGACTGAGGCAGTAAATGTTTTTCTCGTGTTAGTCTTCCTGTGATGTAGTAATAAATCTGTGAATATAACTTGTTGTTATTCTATACTTATTTTTTACCAACAGGGCATAAATATGTGTGTGTGAATCTGTGTATCAGTGTGACATGCAGCCCTTTCAAAGCATGTGCTCTGAAACTTATACCCGTCTCTATCATGGAGTAGCCTGTTAGGGTTTAATGAAGGATATAGTTCCGATGTGACCTGGATTAGTCAGTGACCTCAGAAAAGAGGTACGAGGGAGGGCAAGACAAGGGCTTCGATAGTCACTGTGTAAAATTGTCATGAAACTACGACGGTTATGATTTGTTTTTAAAATTATTCAAACTATAATCCGTAACTGCCAAAACACTCATGATGACCCAAGGAAAGTTCTTGGCCTCTTCACACTTGAGGTATTCCTCCTACTCTTGACAGCAAGGCGTCTCACTCCCCAATCCGAAGGCTATCGTCCATGGCAGTATAGAGCTTGCTGCCATACAATCTCCAGACACAAGAGGTGGAAAACCTACAATACTATTTCAAGAATCCATTATTTGAAAATTTGGTTCACACCTGTTCAATTTAGATTTTGGATATTACAATGAGATAATGTATTGTGTGTTCATGCATGATGACAAACTAAACAATCGGCTATTCTCAATGTCTTATGTGCTCAGCATCAATTTAATAAAAAGGCATGTTTGCATTTTGGTCTTAGAACCATCTTCGGGGATGTGTGTACAAAACCAAGATCATGTGTGAAGAAGAGTTAAATCTGTTCGTACTCAAGCATGGCGCCTGCAAGCTTTGGTCAAATGTCTTAATGAACCCTCAAGTAGTGTTTCCCATATAAAGAAGATCAAGCTGTAGTCCCTTATGTTTCCCTCCACATTTTTTGTATGTTTACTGTTTGTCTCGCAAGAAAACCTGTCACTCTACAGTCCTATTTTAATTCCAATTTGATTCTGTAGTCCTCCTATGATCTTCATAAATCATGTGCATAAGTGTTGACCATGAACTGTTCAGTCCTCTTTGTCTCGCGTAACTGCTGTTAGCAATGTCACTTTCTGGTATTTTTAGTCACAAATTCCATCTTCCTTCTTTATCAGCTACGCATTCTGCAATCTTCTCTTACACATTACATTTAGAGTTAGTATGTTCTTTAAAGTTATTGCTGTCCCTAGGATTGGACAGTAGTCCCTCCTCTCACATTGGACCTTAATGATTCAAGTTCCATTGCTTTAGCCTTACATCTTGTTTGATTGTGTGCCTGAAAGACAACTTAATAAAATGTCAGCTTTCCGAAAATGCATAACACATTAGTATTCCTGAGAAATGTTGTTGCGGTTCTAAATATACACTCCTATAACATATACCAGAATGAGGGGAATTAAATGGAAATTTCAAATAATGATCCTGATTAAATCCTTTCGGCCTATGGCGTCCAGTATGTGAAGCTGTCTGTCCTCCGGTTGTGCAGTCGTTTTATGATTGTCCCCTTCCTCTACTGTGGGGCTCAGATTTTTTCCATCCAGGCTCTCAACATTAACATCAGTCAGAAAAGGGCTTTGTGTATCCAGTGTATATAGTATGTCTTGGAACTTGTGTAAGTGACCTAGACTAACATCTCCTTGTTCTGAGTATTGTGAACCTTTGCATTTCAGTTAGTTTATGTCCCTCAACCAGGAAGAGCAGAAGCTACATTTCAGTACTGATTGGATATCGGGCTGTCTTTAATATCTTTCATGCTGCTTTGATCCATATTGTTTTGAAGGTGTTGGAATTCCCAAACGTTGACTCAATGTCTCTTACCCAAGGTGCTCAACTTTCTCTTTACAGCCAGTTTCAGTCTCTTTCGCTAAGGCAGGACAGGTCTTTTTTCATAAAGCATTCTTCCAAGAAATCAGATGGTGATTTCAAAGCAGGCTTGTGGGCAACTGATGATTTCAGTGAGCTTTGAAAATGATGTAGAAAAGGGCCACACATCCTCGGTCATCAACTTCTACCACACAAGTCAATGTCAAAGGCTCTATGATGATGTATTCGTAATCTCTTATTGAGGAAATGGCCTTCCCAAATCTTTATTTTGTCAGCCAGTGTTTGGAGCACTGTTTACTCCTCTCAACTTCCCCCAGACACCTCCGTAGAATTGTTGACTCAACTTTTGAGGTGCCGCTAGGTATGCCCACTTGTTAGCATTGACTGTGCCATACCACAGCTGACATGGCGACACTATGCATACTTGCCCAAAGCAGACAAAAGGGGTCACTCACTCCCTGTGCTTCGAGACCCCCTTTTGTAAAGAGAATCCAGCCTGTTTGAATCCCCAACTGATAACCGCATTACTGCAGTCCATTACTTATGTGACTCAATCTGGGCGAGTACAGACAGTGATCTGGACATTTGACCTGTGCTTTCTGTTGAGCACACAGTGCAGATTAGCATTGTGAGTAATTATGATAAACCTGTCTTAAATGGCAATACAAGTGCCAGTGCTGTGACTGCCAGAGTCCTCTTCAGCCTCTTCTAGTGTGAGGGTAATTGATGTCTCTGGCTGCCGCCCACAGTGGTTTAAAACCCCGCACATAGTTATTGTAATCGGAAAGTATGAAATCGCGTTGGAATCCTGAAAAGTGAAAAGCCTTCCGCATACAATAGCTGCTCAAATAAAGGCTGCTCCGAGAGCCATCAACCCGTGGAAGGCAGGAACCGCTTCCACATTTTCTGAAATATCTGTTTAACATGGCTCCCCTATTCTAGGTAATGCTCAATTTATATCAGTGATCACACAATACAGAATGTTTCTCAGACAAAGTGTTGTTTTTTTTTATTGCAATCAAGTTGTAGGAGAAGAGTGTAAAAAAGTTGTGGGATATCAGTTGAAGAAACTTTTACATATATTTATTTTTCAGCATTCCCCTTCACTCTTTTGTGATAGTGAAACAACATTCAGGGATGTTAATGTACTGCCTGTAGCTGTGATTTAATGATGCTGACTAAAACATTTAAGTTTTTTTTAATAGAGTTTCATATAGTTCGAACTAGACCGAGACATCGGGTATCTGAGCGCTTTACATGAGCACCAGTTTCGTTACAGGTGGACACATTCTTTTTTGTTAGGCACGGGGAGATTAAGTGATTTGCCCTGGATCACAGGATGTTGAGCGTCGGTGCTGAGACTCGAACCCGGTTCCCCAGCTTCGAGGTTGACCGCTCTAGCCGGAAGGCTACATCCTCTCCCCACGTGAAGTGAAATTAAAAGGCATTATTATAGCTGTATGATAGTGGTGGAATATCAGATTGGATTGTGTGGTTTTAACTATCCCTTCTACTCCACAATTCGCAATAATACTCTGTACAATTTCTAATGTATGTTTTGTTTATACTGTAGAGTTATTTATTTGATGTGTTTATGTTGGTGTTATATGAATATACAATTTTTCCGCTTTTATATCTTGCCAAAGTGGTTGTCCCACTTGGTGTGGGAACAAACATTTCTATCAGTTTGCTTTAAAGGTATGGGTCAAATGCTCACATTCCTTAACAGTCATGGTTATGCCAAACAGAACATTCTAGTTTTAGCAAATTTGTGTTTTGATGGTCCGAAACCTGTGGGTTTTTTTTTTTGTGTTACTGAGATCAGGCAGCTCAAGCCATGACTATTGTGTTTGTGGGGGCATATGAATTCCGCACTGTCTATTTCACGGAACTTTGTATGAGGAGAATAATAAGACTACTGGGAGGGAGTGGGAGTGTACCGGTTACATGACCAGAACAGAAAATGGCAAATCTGACATTCAAATGTAACCAATCCTTCCGGCTCAGACTAGAAGAGCCATGCGAAGGGTCAGTGTTAAGGCTATATGAATTGAACCTTTTAATCTGTTTATTAAGATGAAGCTCGACATCCTGCCTTTTGGACCAGTAGCACACTATTTCCCTGTCAAACAAGATTCTTACTGACTTGCACCCTCTCTTAAACACCCAGTTTGGTCCAGATTGAAGGCTGCTGAGACCTTCTCAGTGTCCCTGTCACGTCTGTAGACATCAGATTTATTTTTCTTGTATCCTTGAGTTCCCTCCTATTGTCCGATAAGCTGAAGAGACATTGTGTACTAAGAAGAGAAAAAAGTTGTTTAAATGTTAATGGCCCCAGTTGTAGAAGATTTGTTTGGATTCACAGATCTCTCGCGGCCATTACCTCTGAAGAAAATCAATAGTCCTAGCTTTTGGAAATGAAAAGTATTCTTCCATCTCTGGTGAGGTGCATTAAAGCTTTGGTCCCCATTACCTACGTTTGTCTAAAAAATGAAGGTCTTACATTGAAACGCGCTATCTGAAATGACAGTCCACCTTTAGCATAAAGTTAGCAAGGCTAAATATTGGCACAGCCTGAAAGAAGTCACCCTCACTTACAAACCAAAGATGATTCAGTATTTTGTGCTTATATTTTTTCTGTAAAGTCCTTACTGCTTTCTATGCCTATGAAACTTGGCATGTCCGCTTGAAAGTGCTGTGTGCGGTCTTTGCAAACAGCCATAGGGTCTTCTGTGTAGCCCTTAAGCCAGAGTGTCAATCTTCTTGTGTTGTCCTTGATTAGAGGAGACCAGTAGCTCTGAGGGAGGCTGCATACAGAGGTGTGGTCACTGGAAGAAAATGGCACTGGGGAGCCTATTACTCAAAAATCACTCAATTTTGAGGTTTATTCCTACACTGTAAACTCTACTAACTAAAATGAAATGAAATGAAAAGACCATTTATTAAGCGCGGTAGCTACCCTCAGGCGTTCTAGCGCTACGGACAACGCATACAAAAAGACAATTGAAAGTTATTCAGTTTTATTAAAGAGCAGGGTTTTTAGATGTTTGCGGAACAGAAGTAAATTGGGCTCTGATCGCATATGAAAGGGGAGGGAGTTCCAGAGTTTGGCTGAGTTATAGGAAAACGACCGACCCCCACATCTGACTCTCTTGATCCTGGGTACTGTCGTGAGGAGAGAGGATGCTGATCTGAGCTGTCTGTTTGGATGGTAGTGGGTGATCAGTGAATGATTAATGACAGCACCCGTTTTCCAGAAAGCTCGGTGAACAATGCACAGGGTCTTAAATTCGATTCTTTCCCTGACTGGGAGCCAGTGAAGGCTCTTCAGTCCGGGTTTGACTGAAAGTCGACGGGGAATCTGAAGCAGTGTTCGAGCAGCGTAATTTTGTATGATCTGGAGCTTGCGCAAGGTGGCTTGGGGGGCCCCCTAAGTAGAGGGACAATGGACAGTAAAACAATGGACAGTTGCTGAATTACACATGTGAACACCTTCCCTAGATTCGTTCTCCGATTAGTGTGCACTAGCATGGAAGCTTCCAGCAACCCATCAGCGAGAGTGGGTCCCACACCAGAGCCCCATGTTAATTAGTCATGTGCCGCGAGATTCAAGGCATTTCCTGATCTTATGAGTTTGATACCAGAAATCAGCATTCCACTTCTTGGAACATATCTCCTGCCCATTACTATGCTGTGGTCCGTTTAGTACCTTGAAGCATTCAGCAAACAACCAGCTATTTAGTCATTAGTTACGCCAAGAGAGAGATCGCTTCTGTAGAGACGCAGCTGTTAGCCTGAAACCTAGTAGAGGCGTGAATATATACAGGCAATTGATATTTTCTCAATGGAATCAGACAAAAAAGAGTAAATAAGACATAGGAGATTTGTAAGTCAAGTAGCACATCCTATTTTTGATTCTGTTCAATATTCTGTATATTACCCACTCTAGCCCATTACTTCTTGCAAATTAGTATAGCTTAGCTGATTAATTTAAAACCTGCAAAGCTTGTTGTGCCTTCAAAAGACGTTACAAAGTTATGTTCGAGGTATGTGTGGCTGTAGATACACATGCTGTGCATACTGCTGCCTTTTGGTTTTGGGCCCGGATTTGTGCAAGTTATTTTTTTCCCCCAAGAAGTCTTTAGTGTCACAAGGTACTGTGACTCCTCCTCTTGGCAATAATGTGCATGGTCATCTACTCCATTATTAGATTTTCTTCCCCCTGTTGGGTTCGGGCATGTGCTCCTGTTTTCTAGGTCGTCATTGTCGCAGTGCTCTTTTTGGTTCACACAGTTCCTTTCCCCTATCAGGACTGTACTTCAATCACATCTCCCTTATTTTCCGTCTCGGGCTGATAGCTGATTATTTTAATCTAGCAGCGTCCGAATCAACCACGCCCCTCTTGGGCCTTTGCCGTCGGGGCCTACTCCCGTCTTTTCATCATGTCTTCACCATGCATTGATGGCAATGGAACGGATACTTTTTCAATATTTTCCTTGCTGCCACGCGAAATATTCTCGGACCGATCTCCCATCAGGTGTGCGATTTGTGCTTGTTGCCAGAACATGACGAGAGTGCCTGTGAAATCTGCCGCTCCTTCTGGTCCAAAAAGACTTTGTTCGAGGCATGTGAGCTGTAGATCACAGGCTGTGCATAGCCTGTCATCTAGTGTTGGGTCCGGATGTTTGCACTTTGTTTTTGTTTGAAGAAGTCTTTTCCAGTCACGAGGTAGGTGACTCCTCCTTTCGGTGATAGTGCGCATGGGCATCGAATCCATTGTTAGATTGTTTTTTTCCACCATCGGGTTCGGATGTGAATTGCTGCGCTCCGGTTCGGCACCGTTTCTCTGGTTCCCTTCGACGCGCAATCTACTACCCTCGACTGTATTGTTTCTCGATCGCGTTTCCTATTCTCCGCGTATCGTTTCAAACCAAGAATCTTCGATCGGAAAACTCGTGAAGAGCCGTTGGGCCTACCCACGCCGGGCTCGCTAACAGTCGATGGAACGGACTCCATTCAAGCTCTGTCCCGGGTGTCGCGCCAAGTTTCCGCGCACCGACCTGCACGAAGTGTGCAATCTGTTTGTCCCCGGAACACAACGAGAAAGATTGCGACATGTGCCGATCGTTTCGATCGAAGAAGACACTCCGTGACCGTCGGGCTCGATGTCACGAAATGCAACACCAAGGCGGCTCCGTACCGGACATCTTCGGAGAAGATTCCGACCAAGAACACGCTCAAGGAGCCAAGGAAGAAGAACATGTCTCCGTGTCCGAAGCCGACTCCGACATGGAAGAAGAGGAGCAAGTCCCACCGGGTCAACGTACCATGAGTACAGAAACCCCCTTGCCCCAACAACCAAAACAGAAAAAGGCTCCGGTCCTTCCTCTGCCTGCGGGCCAAGTTCGGCACCGAGAAAAAGTTTCGAGCACCCCGACCGTGGGCCCGGTGCCAAAACACAAAGAAAAGCCTTCCGGCTCGGGATCGAGTCGGGCCCCCTACCGGCATCAAGCCGAAATCCTCAGCACCGAAAACCAAGCATGTCCATCCTCCATCTTTGTCCGAGCCTAAATCTTCGGTGCCGAAGAGTTCGGAGCCGAAACATTCTATGCCGAAAACTACAAGTAAAGAGAAAAAGACTCCAACAAAAGAGTTTCGGTCCTATGTTCCACCTCCGGATCCGAAACAAAAAGAACTGGTTATCAACCCAGATACTGGACATATCCATGCCAAATTGCCTGAATAAAGGAAATTGGCACATCAGGATGAGCATCATATACCCCTGAAGAAAAGGAATGTGGGTACAAACCCATCACCACCTTATGTTCCTCCCCCTTCACCTACTAATCCTCAACTACTCATTACCCCCACTTATTCACCACTATCACCTGACACACAGGATGAGGGGGATGAGGATGACAACAGGCCACAAGATGTTGACCCATGGGAGGATTATAATACTGATCCACACACAGACAGACAGACACTGACCCTGACTTGTATCCATCCAAGCCATCACCTCCTGATGACAATATAGGTTATATTGAGCTTCTTAATAGGGCTGCTCACTATCATGGGGTGGAACTACATAAACTGACTTTAGAGAAAGACTTCTTATTTGAGATCTTAAGCTCCACTCAAAAAAACAACACACACATTACCAATGCTTAAGGGAATGCTTAAGCATGCAGATGAGGTTTTCAAAGACCCTGTCAGGGCAAGAATCACCATGCCCAGGGTTGAGAAAAAATATAAACCAGCAACTACTGACCCTGCTTATATCAAGGGTCAGCTGCCCTTAGACTCTTTGGTGGTCTCTAATTCTCGTAAAAGAGCAAATTCACAAACGGGTGAGGCCCCTCCTCCTGATAAAGAGTCTAAGTTAATTGATGCCTCTGGTAAAAGGGTAGCTTCTCAGGCAGCTAATCACTGGCACATTGCCAATGCTCAGGCTTTGCTAGCCAGATACGATAGAGCTCATTATGATGAGTTAGAAAAACCTATCCAATATCTGCCTGATGAGCATAAATCTAAGGCAAATGATCTTATACAAGAAGGAATACTCATTACCAATACCTCCATCAAATGTGCATTAGATGCAGCAGACACAGCAGCACGCACAGTAAACACAAGCGTGTTGCTACGCAGACACGCATGGTTAAGAATATCAGGTTTTAAACCCGAGGTACAAGCCTCCATTCTCAATCAACCTTTTGACAAGGAACACCTCTTTGGTCCAGCAGTTGACACCTCACGAGAAAATGAAACAGGACACTGTGGTCGCAAAGTCAATGGGGGCTTTACAATTACCTGCTAAAAGAGGTTCCTTTCGCCGCTCCTTTTACATGGGTGGTTCCAAAACTGTTCCTACAGAGAATCCCTCCTCCTCTTACAAGGGCAACAACCAATCGCCCTGATCAAGAGGATATTTTAGAGGCGGTTTTAGAGGAAACAATGGTGAGGGAAGAGGCAAAGGCAACTCCACACGCACTTCCCCCGCTAATAACAAACAGTGACTTCCTTCCGCTACCCTCCGATCATTCCACTCCTGTCGGGGGACGTCTCTCTCAATTTCTCCCTGACTGGAATACCATCACCTCAGACAAATGGGTTCTACAAATTATCCAATATGGTTATTGCCTGGAACTTAGACACTCCCCCAAACATTCTTCCAAGATCACATGCAATGTCACAGGAACATCTTACCATTCTAAAAAAAGAAGTTCAATCTCTGTTAGAAAAAGGAGCAATAGAGCCAGTCCCATTAAAACATCAAGGGACTGGAGTATACTCCCTATACTTCTTAATTTCCAAAAAGGACGGTTCTCTCAGGCCTAAACTAGACCTCAGAGAACTAAATCTATACATTCAACAGACAACTTTCACATGGTCACTCTACAGCAAGTACTTCCGCGCGACTTTCTGGACTTAAAGGACGCCTATTTCCATATCCCAATACATCCTGCTCATCGCAAATACCTAAGGTTCGTAGTAGCAGGACAACATTATCAGTTCAAGGTGCTCCCATTCGGAGTAACTACCGCACCCAGAGTTTTCACCAAGTGTTTAGCAGTAGTCGCAGCTCATCTTCGAAGACAACACATGCACCTTTTCCCATATCTGGTCGATTGGCTCATAAAAGCCAACTCGCAAGAAAGCTGTCTCCATCACACTCTCAAAACAGTGCAGTTGCTCCACGATCTTGGGTTCACAGTGAATCTGGCCAAATCTCATCTACAGCCATCCAACACTCCGGCGTATCTGGGAGCCACAATAGACACACAAAAGGTTTTGGCCTATCCCAATCCGGACAGAATCTGCAACATGCAGACTCTACTCTGCCAGTTCCAACCTCAACACTCATTATCAGCTCGAGTGTTCATGCAGTTACTGGGGATGATGGCGTCTTGCATACTAATAGTCCCTTACACAAGACTTCACATGCGTCCCCTTCAGGAGTGCTTAGCTCGTCAGTGGAACCAGGCTCAGGGTCTGTTATCAAATCTAGTGTTGGTGGACTGCCGCACCCATCGCTCTCTGCAGTGGTAGAATACACAAAACCTTTCAAAAGGGCGGCCCTTCATCCACCCGGTTCCACAGATAGTGCTAACAGCAGACTCCTCGCTCACTGGTTGGGGAGCTCATCTCCAGACGCATACAATTCAGGGCATGTGGAGCTTGCAGCAAAAGCAGCTTCACATAAATCATCTAGAGCTGCTAGTGATTTTTCTAGTTCATCTAGTAGGCAAAACTGTCCTGATCCGTACAGACAACATGACAGCAATGTACTACATACAAAAACAGGGGGAGACGCACTCTCTCCAGCTGTCACAACTAGCACAGACCATCTGGAGATGGGCCATACATCACACAATGTTTCTCCTTGCAGAACACCTTCCAGGAGTAAACAATCGGATTGCAGATCTGCTCTGTCGTCAAAGACAACAGATCTACTAATGGGAACTCACCCTCAAGTTCTCCTCCCATTCTTCCAAATGTGGGGATTTCCAGACATAGATCTGTTCGCCACAAACCTAAACGCAAAATGCCCAAACTTCGCATCCAGACATCCACACCCATTGTCCAAGGGCAATGCACTATGGATGAATTGGTCAGGGATATTTGCCTACACTTTTCCACCTCTCCCACTCATTCCATCAGTGGTTCGGAAGCTCAGACAAGCGTTCCTGACATTAATCCTAGTTGCTCCCACATGGGCCCGACAACCCTGGTTCACAACCCTGTTGGAGCTCTCCGTAGTTCCTCACCAAAAACTACACCTCACTCCCAATCTGCTCACTCAGAGCCATGGAGAGATAAGACACCCAGATCCCAGCCATCTCAACCTTGCGATCTGGCACCTGAAATCCTAGAGTTTGGTTACCTCAATCTTCATCCTACCACAAGAGCATGCTATGCAGCAAAGTGGAAGCGATTTGTGATATACTGCAATAACAATCACATAGATCCACTGGACGCGTCAGTTCAAAATATCATCTGCTATTTATTACATCTACAGCGTTCCAATTTGGCGTATTCTTCCATACGCTTACATCTTGCTGCAATAGCTGCATACCTACAAAACAGACAACATCTGTCTCTTTTTAGAGTGCCTGTCATCAAAGCATTCATGGAAGGACTTAAAAGAATCATTCCTTCAAGACTTCCACCTGCTCCAGTGTGGAATCTCAACATCGTCCTCACAAGGCTATTGGGTCCACCCTTTGAGCCATTGCATAAATGTGAAATACAATTTCTTACTTGGAAGGTAGCTTTCCTCATAGCTATCACATCTCTGAGGAGAGTGGGTGAGATCCAGGCACTAACCATAGAAGAACCATTCTTACAAATACATCAAAACAAAGTGGTTCTTCGGACCAATCCAAAGTTTTTACCAAAGGTAATTTCTGCCTTTTACATCAACCAATGTGTTGAGTTGCCTGTGTTCTTCCCTCAACCAGTTTCTGTGGCAGGACCTGCTTTACACACTGTAGATGTGAAAAGAGCAATTATTTACTATATAGAAAGGACAAAACCTTTTCGCAAAACAACTGTCGCTTTTGCGCCAGCACATAAAGGCAATCCAATATCAAAGTCAGGCATTGCAAGGTGGATAGTAAAATGCATTCAGATATGCTATGCAAAAGCAAAAAGAACTTTAACAATTCCCCCTAGAGCACACTCCACTCGCAAACTGGGGGCTTCTATGGCATTTCTAGGAAACATACCCATAGATGATATCTGCAAAGCTGCAACATGGTCTACACCTCACACATTCACAAAACACTATTGTGTAGATGTGTTAGCAAGACAGCAAGTTAGTGTGGGCCAAGCAGTTTTATGTACACTATTTCAGACCACTGCAACTACTACAGGTTAGCCACTGCTTTGGGAGATAACTGCTTTTTAGTCTATGCACAGCATGTGATCTACAGCTCACATGCCTCGACCGGAAAATGCTACATACCCAGTATGCATCTGTTCTTGGCATGTAGAGCTGTAGAGTCACATGCGCCCACCCGCCTCCCCGGGTACCTATACCTGCTGCAGTTGCATCTTACTTGGATACATACATACATGGACAACTCTTACTACTCTTACTAACTCAATTATCACCCTCTGCGGCAAACAATCTAACAATGGAGTCGATCCCCATGCGCACTATCACCGAAAGGAGGAGTCCCCTACCTCGTGACTGGAAAAGACTTCTTCGAACAAAAACAAAGTGCAAACATCCGGACCCAACACTAGATGGCAGGCTATGCACAGCATGTTACTCTACAGCTCTACATGCCAAGAACAGATGCATACTGGGTAAGTAGCATTTTCCTTACGCCTGCTGCGCTCTTCAACTTGAGACGTCGCGTAGGGGCGGACACAACACCTCAGACCTTTTCCGTCCCAAGGACATCAAGAGGTAACATCACCCACAACCAACGACTGCAGATGAAGTGGCCTTCTTCCCTGGAGTAAGTTCTGATTCCAGCCTGGAGATCAAGGACCTTCCACCAGCTCAGCAGTCTGTGAGTACAGCAACCCCTCCCCCTCTACACCACACTCAAATGGGCAGCATTCAGCCAAAGGGCATTCAGCCACTCTGGAACACCATGGACAGGCTTTTGGAATGCCACTGCCTTCGAGCCATGGTCGGCACCGACAAACCGCTTTAGAAGCCCCGCTCTAGCTCGGCGCCGAAGAAGCATTCAAAACCGACTGCTTTGGTACTGGCCACTCCGACACTGGCATCAAGCCAACCCTCTGCACCAACATCATTTGCTTTGGCACTGACCGGAACCTCAGTGCAGAAACCAAAGGCATATATCGGAGTCAAAGACTTTGGTGCCGACCAGCAAGTCCGGCACCGGGGAAGTCGAGCCGATTCTTCAAAGGATGCAATAGCAACTCGACTCAAGGCAGAAATACTTGCTTATCCACCTCCACATCAGCTGCATCCTTGCTCGCCCTTCAAACCTTGCTGATCCACCATCGAAATGCCATTTGTCCTTCGAGGAGTCCGTAGACATTCTGATTCCGGCAAAACCATGCAAGAAAGCGGATGAGACTGCCAGCCCCTTACCCATACTCCACCATCCCCTTCCCCTGTTACTCAGCCTGTGCCCTCCCCACCTGCTTCTCTAGGGGACCCCCTTGACATCAAACCTCAGGGGTCTCCACTCCCTGACACGGGTGGGCATCGGGGGGTGATGACACATTTGACACTCCCCTCACAGGGTGACCTATGGGACTCCTACGATGTGGGGATAAAGATCCAGACCTTCACCCTACCTGCCCCTCCTCTCCGGATGATTCCACATCCTCTCAGGAACTCATTGGTAGGGCCGCCTCCTTTCATAAGGTGAAACTTCACACTGAGTCTTTAGAGGAGGACTTCCTCTTCGAAACCCTCTCCTCCACTCAATACTTCCCCATGCTCAAGGGCATGTTGCATTGCACCACTGTCATTTTTAAAGACCCGGTCAGGGCTAGGGCTATAACACCTAGGTTGGATAAGAAATATAAAGTCTCCCCTTCTGACCCCATCTACATTCGAGGTCAGCTCCCACCCGACTCTGTTAATAGTCACTGCCCGTAAGCGAGCAAGCTACCAGGCCACTGGGGATGCCCCGCCACCAGATAAAGAAAGCAAACGCATAGACATGGCAGGGAAACGGGTGGCTGCGCAATCAGCTAATTATTACTGCATTGCTAATTCTGTTGGCCTTCTTGCTAGATACAATCGTACCCACTGGGACGAAATGGAGGAGCACCTCCAATACCTCCCTGAAGACCATATAAAACAGGGTCAGGAGATAGTTTCTGAGGGCAAGCTGATTTCCAGCACCTCTATTCGCTGTGCCCTAGACCCAGCTGACACTGCTGCCAGAGGGGTAAATTCTAGCATTCTGCTACACAGGCACACATGGCTCCTTGCCTCTGGCTTTAAGAAGGCTGTTCCGCAGAAACTGATGAACATGCCCTTTGATGGTGAGCACCTCTTTGGACCACATAGTGAATTAAGCTTTAGAAAAAATCAAAAAGGATGCACGGACCGCCAAAGCAAACACCTGCTCCTTGTAGCTCCTTTTGCCTGCACCCCTTACCATGGCGGCTCAAAGACCACCTCCCCTGAAACCTCCACGTTTTACCAGTGTACCAATGGCCAGCAGTCCTCTTGCAGGGGTTATTTTAGAGGTCCTATAGGGGCAACAATAGAAGAGTCCGAGGTAAGGGTAGCTTCCCCCAAAAGAGCTACAACCACCACCAAACCCTGATTTGCTTTTTCGTCCGCTGACCACACAACTGTTGTCGGCACCTACAAGGCTTCCTTTCCACATGGCAAACCCACACCTCAGACCAGTGGGTGTTAGACATTATCCAACATGGTTATTGTCTGGAGCTCACTTCCACGCCTTCCACCATTCCACCTCGCAGACTCTCACCGGAATCTCAAACGCTGCTCACAAAGGAGGTCAGAGCCCCCCTCCTCAAAGAGTCTATAGAACCCATCCCCTGCCATCAGCGTGGGAGGGGAGTGTACTTACTGCACTTCTTAATTTAAAAAAAAAAAAAAAAACTGGTCCCTCATGCCTATTTCGGACATCAGACTCCTAAACGAAAACACTCTTTCAGAGCATTTTTACTTGGCAACCCTTCAAGATATCATTCTACTTCTCCAGCAAGGCGACTTTATGGCTGCGTTTGACCTAATGGAAACCTATTTCCACACATCATAACATCCAGCTCCTTGCCAGTGTCTCAGATTTGTGGTCAGCGGAAGGCATTACTAGTTCAAAGTGCTCCCTTTTGGGGTCACTACTGCTCCTCGGGAGTTCACCAAGTGCGTTGAAGTGGTGGCTGTGCGCAGACTGCATCCACGTCTGGACGATTGCAGTGCCGTGAACTCGCATAGATCACAATAGACATACTTCATCGCTTGGGATTTACCATCAATGCCACAAAATCCCATCTCCAACCCCTACAGATCCAGCCCTACCTAGGGGCTATTCTCAACTCTGAGGTAGGCATGGCCTATCCAAATCCTGCCACAATCCAGTCCTTTCAGGCTCTGCTTCCCTTGTTTCAACCACATCAATGACTTGCAGTTAGTCAGTCAGGCGCCTCCTGGGCATGATGACCTCCTGCATTGCTAGAGTACCTCATACCAAGCTTCACATGCGTCCATTGCTAGAATGTTTAGCACAACAGTGGTCTCAGGCGGAGGGTCATTGGGACGATCTAGTGTTTTTTAGGCACTCATCCCTTTCTGCAGTGGTGGAATACCAACAACCTGTTGCAGAGGAGGCCTTTCCTTGACCCAGTTCCCCAGATTATTACAACGGACGCTTCTCTTACGGGGTGGGACGCACACTTACAGGATGTGACTGGGCCTCAACATCAGCTACCTGGAACTTCTATCCGTTCACTTAGCGTTGAAGGATTTCCTACCTCACCTAATAGGCAAGGTTGTTCTTGTCTGGATGAACATTATGACAGACATGTATCACCTTTAGAAACAAGGAGGGGGACATGGTCTCCACAGCTGTCTCGGCTATCCAAGACCATTTGCTGTTGGGCTCTCCTGCACAAAATTATTTTGTTAGCGGAGTACCTTCCAGGGATGGACAGCGATTTTGCTGACCTCCTCAACAGGATGCGACAACAAGCCCACAAGTGGAAATTCCACCTGCAAGTCCTCCTCTGTTACTTTGACAGATGGCGGTTCCTACAGATAAACCTGTTAGCGACAGCAGAAAATGCCAAATGCCCAAACTTTGCCGCCAGGATCCCACACCAGGATAGTGTTGTCCACCGCACCAACCCCAAATTTCTCCCTAGGGAAGTGTCTCACTTCCACCTTAATCAGTCCATTGACCTTCCTGTTTTTTTTCTTCCTACAACCCGATTCAGTTGCACAACGGGCTCTCTATACTTTGGATGTAAAACGAGCCCTCTTGTACTGCGTTGATGAAACCAAAACATTTAGAAAGAGACAGCAACTTTTTGTTGTTTTCTTTAAACCCAATAAAGGGAAGGCTCTACCCAAGTCGGGCCTTGCCAGATGGATAGTTAAATGCATCCAGACATGTTATGCTAAAGCCAAGAGGACTCTACTCACTCCTCCTACAGCACAATCTACTCAGAAGGATGGAGCCTCCATGGCCTTCCTGGGTAACATTCCTATAGCTGATATATGCATAGCAGCTACCCTGTCCACACCCTTTCATAAAACATTACTATGTGTATGTGCTAGTCCAACAAGCTATTGTACGCCAGGCAGTTCTTAATACACCCTTTAAGTGTACTGCAACACCCCCAAGGCTAGCCACTCCTTTTTGGGAGGGCTGCTTTATAGTAGATGCGCAGCATGTGTATCTACAGCCAGACATGTCTCGAACGGAAAGCGGCATGAAGTGCTGTAGATTCACATGCGCCTGCCATCCTCCCCGGACGCCTGTGGCCGTTGCACTGTCTCTTACTTTCTCCATTGCTCCATTTCCTTTTATGCATGGACATGTCTTTATATATCGTTTCTACTTTTTCCAAAACAGTGACTTTGTTCTGAAAGAGCAACAACGTGGGTTCCAATTAAGAGTTTACCTGGTATATGAAATAGTAATGATTATTAATAATACCATTAACAGCAGCCATTACTGTTTAAATTTGGGGGCTGTAATTTGAGGCATGATTAGTGAAACACTGTTTCAGCTGGTCATTCCCACACAACGGCTCTCCAGCAAAAAACATGCAGAGCCATTGCGGCTAGTAATAGATGTGCAGTATTAGGTGTACCTTCGCTTTAACCACTTCATCGCCTAATAATGTTAAATTCATTGGTCAGAGCATATAAAATGTCTGGTCATCCAAGTATTGGCTGACTGGAAAGATATGCATGGGGATTGAGCGACTAGAGCCACAAGGTCTCCTCATCCCAGTTCAGTTCGCTGCCTTCTTACATTGAAAAGGGTGAGCATCCCTTGCCCCCTTTGTGCCGATATCCACCTCCCGTCTGGCCAAAGGTCCTTTGGCCTGAAATCAGGAATGGGGGAGCTTCTTCGGATTCCTACAGTTCTAGAGATGTTGCTGGTCAAAGGTGCAGTGACCCCTTGCCGTAGCCCAGACCCATTGCCACTGGCTACTGAGTATCCTAGTGGCTCCTGTGGGTGCTTCTGTAACTGTAACATGTCAACCACGAGCATGGAAGCTTGAGCTACAGGCCCTCTAAAGTGAAATATACTGTGTTCTGTTCCACTATTCATCTGCTATCCCAGCGCAGAGTCCATGTGAACTAAGAACACCAGTTAATTTTACTGTGCTTAGTCATCCAGACATTGGTGACTTGCCACACAGTAAACAACTGGAAACAAAGCAATACTTGGGTACTAGCATCCTAACAACCACCATCCAAGTTTTATAAAAGGGACTCATAAACGTGCAAGAAGAAAAGATTTGATCATATCTTCCCTCATAGGATAACATTGCCCATAGTTCTCATTGCATAAACTGTGTTGTAGTACCAGTGTGTGAGGGTGGTTCTGTGGTCCAGAAGGTGATAGGACCTTTTGTTTAATTTGTGTATCGTATTTGTAAGTGTGCTGTTTTACTTACTCGTTATTAAAACCTACAATTCTACTATTTAAAAGTGAAGTAGTGCCTGGGCATTAGTGTTAAGTGTTCTCTAAAAATAAGTACTCTAATCTCTGTTTCTAAAGTTCTCCACCTCCTGCAGTAACTTTGAACTGTTCTTCTGGCACTTACCTCTTTCAGTCGGCAAAGAAAGGGAGTATCAGGCCAATTGGAGTGCAGTAGACTCTGGGGCACTAGTAATGAAGCTCAATAACCCTACCATTCATTCTTTGGTAAACTGTTACTGCCCTAGAATCCCAACAAAATCGCCATCTGTTTTGGTGAAGCTCCTTCATATTAGATGTCCCCTCTTTGATCTCTGCCGCACAGGCTCACCCACTCGGTGTTCTCTGTTAAATAGGCTTCTGGTTTGATCTGTTGCAGAAATGCTTTAGTATCACCGAGGCAGGTATCTTGCTTAGCTGTCAAAGGTGTGTAAATATGAACATATTGGAAGACACTTGGATGAAACATTCATTGTTACAAATATTATAAGACTATGTAAATACATTATTTCCACAGCCATTGTAGGCTGAGAAGTAATTTTAATATGTAGTCGGATTTCTTTTAAATTAATCTAAATTGCTATCTGCCTTGAGGTGTCAATTTTGATGAAAAATACAGCGCAATTACATATTGCTCTGAAACCTACTAGGCGGCAGACTGTTTTATTTTTGATGTTTGGTTGAGCTGTTAGTTTTATATTTTTTCCAGTAATGAATGATTTAAATCCAATACCTATTTTACTGAACTGACAAAGCAAATTAGCCTACTGTAATAACTCTAGGGAAATTCTTCAAGTTGTGCCATTAGAAAAGTTTCCTTGGCTGGAAAGGTAAACAATGTGAAGTGTAATAAAGTTATTGTCTTCACTGACAGACATGTTCAACACTGCTTGCGGGTAGTGAGGTCATTTGAGTGACGAGCTGTCCCTGAGACGACTTGTCTTCAAGCACGGAGAGGAAGGCTGGCAAGTTCCTTCAACAGAAACATAGTGTGTTTTTGTATTTCTTGGAGTGAGGGAATCTTTGTTGCTGGTGGAAGGATGACCTTTAGGATGAAGCATTTTCA
Organism: Calotriton arnoldi; assembly: GCA_963921515.1. Classification (NCBI taxonomy): domain Eukaryota; kingdom Metazoa; phylum Chordata; class Amphibia; order Caudata; family Salamandridae; genus Calotriton; species Calotriton arnoldi. Next base: position 826,895 of record CAWUFW010001323.1, on the reverse strand, counting down.
TTTTAGAAAGTACTCCACCATACTGATTTTACTCACATCCTCTTGTCAGATTTTGCCAGCCTGAAATCAAATATCCCAAGCTGTCTTAATTGTTTTTGTTGGGCAAGGGGGAGTGCCAACAGTGGGAATTCTTTGATCATTGCATAATTATTGTTCATCCAGCGGCATGGAAAATGTTTTCTTCAGATTCCTGAATGGACATTTTTAGGTTCTGGTTGTGAAAGACCTATTGTTGGCTTACCAAGAACATACAGAGCTAGGAGCCCACATATTGCTTTCCATTGGTTGGCTTTCCTGTCACTCATTTGCCTACTTCTTATTTGTACCCCAACCTTGTCAATCTTTGTTTGTCCCACCCATAAAGCATAGCCTCTTTACCATCTCTTTTGATAGGCTGGCTTTTATGCTTCACCCTCTTGCTTTTCAATTCCTACTTTTATCTTTTTGCTAAAGCACTCGACGACAGTGATGCTTTTTCCGGTAGTCTTCCTCATGTACTTCTCTCCCCCTGCACTTCGTGTTGTTCTCTATCAGCTGTGTGCCTTTCCCCACCCCTCCATGTGTGCGCCCTCTCATGTCCTCCCTCTGTTGTTTTCTTGCACTTGTGCTTCTCCCCCTCCCACACCACATTGGTCTCTTGGCCACTGCTTCTCCTTCCCAGCCTTCATGTCGCTTCCCTCCACCGGAGCCGCCTTTCTCCGCTGGCGATTGCGTCACATCCCTCAACCCCATCCGCCATGTTGCTTGCGTTCCCCTTGCCCTCATGCTTCCCACCACCTGTGCCTGCCTTCTGTCATCTATTGTGTTTCCTCTTCCGCGCCCTCCGTTACCCCACCTGAGCCCCCCATGTTGCTTCCCTGATCTGTGCTTCAAAACAAGTTTTGCATATTTTTTCTTTTATTTGGCAATCCATGGTGCGTGCTGTTACTAAACTCCTCATCCAGCTGAGTGATGGGCTTTTTTTTGCTTATTTAACTGTTGCACAGCTTCTAGGATGGCTAAAAACCATTGACAAAGCCAATATGTCTCAAAAGCGAGACCTTTTGGCTTTGCCAGTGCATCTTTCGCTAGTCAAAGCTTGAAACAAATAGTTAGTCTGGCACTTGTCTAGGCAAGCACTGGAAGTTGCCTCTTCATTGGTATAAACAGGTACCAAGAGTTGTAAATTTACCTTGAACAATTGCCTGCAGTGTGGGGGGAGGGGGCGGTAGAGTTGGGGCTGACTGTTTGTGCTTTTGGAAGCTGTAGCTTGGAGAAAGTCCTCTGTAGCCATAGGAAGCTGCTGTCCTGTGTGCTGGTTGCTCAATTTACCAGCACTGCTGACTATCTGAATTGCTGTAATCTCTTGCCCTGGGGGGTAAGGTTGACGGAGTTACTTCTTAGTGACAGTCCTAATCTGTTTTCAAGAGGTGGACAGATTCACTGGAGACGTTTCCTGGAGATTTCAGAAGAATTGGAAAAGAGGAGCACCATTTATCTGTTTACATCAAACTCGGAACATCCATGGCCAGAAAAGAACCAAGGAACTCAACCTGCTGGACCTGATTCGAACCACAGCTTGAATTAGGACTTGAGACTGCTTGAAGGTTTTTATGCCAGATTTTTACCGATGGTTGTGCGCATTAAAGGCCTGTGTTTCTTATTTGACTCTTGTCAAGCACTGCACTAACACAAAATTTCTTAGTTTTCTTTATTTGTCATTTTGACCAAGCTTCCAAAGACAAAAGTGAAGTCACCTGAGTGGACTAGTTGGGGTGATTCCACAACTTGCCAGTTTGTCGCAGTGGTGCTTTAAGTAGAAGATGCTAATAATATCAGCTCTAGTCTCCTTGAACCAGGGGCCTGTAAGACAGCACTTTTCTGCTAAGAATGTGACCAGAACACAATACACGGAAATGCAGTGCAACTGGCCAATTGAGACTGTCTTTGAAGCAGTCCGGGTCATGTGCTAACTGCGCATCAAGGGTATGATAATGCCTGTAACATGACATTATCATTAGGAGAACTTCTTGATCAGCTATAGTGTAAGATATGTTATCCCAGAAAAAAGGCATTTTCAGAACCCTTTTTATAATGATTTGTATAATAAGCACATAATTAGAATTAGTTCATATCCTGGAATGTCTATATTGTTGTGGATAATTCTAATTATAGCACTCCATTTTTTACCTGTATGCAGAGGGTAACTACTCCTTCTCATGGAAACGGTGCACCCCATAGTCCTGGCCTGTTTGCGGTGTGTAGCAGGGATTAGTGTTGCTCATGACTTTAGCCCCAGAGTTGAGTGGGTGACTTAGCATGCATTTGATATATATTCAATGTACTAAGTATTTGCTTGGCCTGCTGCCCTACTCCTCTATGTAGTACATCTGAAAGAGACAGTTAGTTATAGATTCCTTACCTTGTGAATTTCCCCCCAGGCGTCAGACTGGATCCGGAGAATTGTTTCGTCAGCAGTACCCCTGCGCGTCGTAAGGTGGCGTTGGTCGGCTCCGCGTTCATCGTCGGCGTCATGGTCGCCGGGATGACGCCGCGGCAGCTACTTAGACGACGCCAGTTCTTTATTTTCCGCGCCAGCCAGCGTAGATCCGGTTAGAGCAGTACCTCCAGTTACTTTTTGACTGACTTTTTTGATCGACTTTTGTCGACACCGTTTTGAGTCCTCGACTCCTGGTGCGCGTAGGGATGCCCGATTTCAAGGCTTGCGGTTCCTGCCGACGGTTGATGTCGGTGACGGATCCGCACCCCGTGTGCCTGTTTTGCCTGGAACGCGACCATGACTCCAAGTCGTGTTCCGACTGCCGGACCATGAATCCAAAGTCTTTGCGGGAGTGGTCCCGAAAGCTTCTCGAGGCCCGGCAGTCCGCTCCGCGCCGTTTGAGGTCCCGGTCGCGTGGGAGGTTGAGGGACCGGTCGCTGAGCCACCACCACCAATCCTCCTCCAAGTCTTTGCACTCCTCAGGTAAGTCGAAGCACAAGAAGAAGTCGAAGAAGCATTGTTGCTCTTCGACTTCTCCCCGCCCGTCGGCCGACGCAACGAGGGATACGGGCGGTGCCCCTCCTGCGGCTCCGTGTGCGGAGCCCGCTGGGTCGACTCAAGGTTTCCCTCACTTCCCGGGACCCGGACCGACCCGTGCCCCACTTCGGAGTTTCTGCGATGCATGTCGGTCTTTGGGCAGACCGACTCCGCTGGCGCGCGTAGGGCCACGCGGACTCGGCTGGGGGCCCTGGGTTGACGCCGGCGGCTTCGGCCCCGGCACCGCAGGGTCCCCTTGGATCCAGGCCTGGATCCGGATCGGCGCAGGTCGACCTTGTAACACCTCCCCGGCACCGATTCCACTGGCAGCGCTGACGCCGGTTGTGTCCCCAGCCAGCATCGACCCCGGCCTCCACCCTTACGTGGACACGGAGCCGGACCGGCGACGACCGATGCCGGATCCGGCGCCAACAGGTACTTTTGTTCCCCTGTTCAGCCCTGGTGTGTTTAGGCCAGACTGGCAACCAGAGGAGGGTGAAAAGGACTGGGAGGGGTCTGGTGACCCTTTAACCGACCAGTTGGAGTACGACCTGGACTGGAGAGAGGAGTTGTGGGTAGCCAGTGGTCTGGATACCTCCCCAGACCTTGGTATGTTGACTCCTCCTACCGTGGCTACGGAGGAGGGAGCATCTTAGGCAGTGGTGTTGCGTAGGGCGGCTGAGGCTCTCAACCTCGAGCTACCTATGGTGGCAGTCAGGACTAACCTCCTGACAGAGGTGGAGGTTTAGAATGGGGGTTTTTGTGTTTAGTCAGGAAATGGCGCTCTAGCAATTGCGTGTGCTATTAGTGAAACTTTGGTAGTGCGGTGCTGCCAGATCAGGGGAATAACCCGTTAACCCCTGGGGAATCTGTGGATCATGAGATCCACAATTTATAACATGAGCATAGTCCTGGGCACACGCGGTGCGGGTGTTGATAATGTGATATGCAAAATAGAAGCGTTATTCAAAAGCAACGGTCAACATCAGTATTTGTCCAACTTAATGTTATTTATTTCAACAACACCTGTGTTGAATATAGTACATCAGCCTAGTAAACCAGCCGACACGTGTTTCGTCACCGGGAACAATCCCGTGACTCATCAGGGCTGGGAAGGATACAAAAAATAAAATAAATAATAAATACAGAAAACTGAAAAACAAATTGGGGCCTAGTCTGTGCCAGACAAGTGATTCGATTAGAGCGGGATCACCCGAAGTGACTGTTGGGAACTTAAACAGCTAAATTTGACCCATGTGGTCTGGAGTGATACTCGTGTAGGTGCCGCTGCCCCTGGAACATGGGCGAAAACGCGGGAAAGCATCTCAGCATATTGTGACTGGTGTGATAGTGCCGCTCTCATGTGTGACAACAAACATGAGGAAACCGCGGGAAAACTATAACAGAGTATAAGTGATTGGTGCTGAATTAAACATAGAGTAGTGGTTGGGACTAAAGGTGAAGAAAGGAAAAGTAGGAGATAAGAAGGCTGAGTGTGAAGAAAAGAGAAGAAGCGGGTGAAAGGATCTGTACTAGGAAATTGCTAGAGAATTATTTATATTGAAGAGAGGTGGGGAGGGGGCTACTGGATATGCTCTACCGATAGGCGGAGAGAAACCGCAAGACGAGGCTGGAAGGTATGGGCGAGGAAACAGATAACAAGGGAAAGGAAACGAAGTAAAAGCTTACCTAAAGACAGAAGTAATTGACGGCGACCCGTAGGGGTTGAGTCGAAAGCGAGAATAATAATAGCGTAGCCCAGTGTTGGGGAGGGCGAGGCGTAGGTTTCAAGGGTGCTGCGAAGAGGGAAACTGCAAGGGAGAGAGGTAGGATAGAGCGTGACACAACTGAACCGTAGGTAAATGCTGTGAGGATTGAACCAGGGTAAAGTGTGAGAGTCTTACCAGGTAGAAATCTCCCTGGGCTGACGCACGTGAAGCGTAAAGGCGGGTATGCTTTGGCGGTGAAAGGAGCTAATGCAGAGTATCATATTAGGCTGTCCAGTGGCCGGCTCGATTAGAAAGCACTATGCCAGGGAGGCGGGGTGTGAGGGATGAGCTAAAGAAAAGAACGGGGAAGGAGGTTACGAGGAACACGAATCGAAGGTAGGAGAATGGCAAATGAAGAAAGGAAACACTTACCCCGGGTGCGGGAAAGGCGAGGAGTCAGGAAGTGTGTAGAGCAGGGTATAGGAACGCCTAATGGGAAAGCAGAGAAAGAGGACCCTGATATGGTGGGCTATTCAGGGAGTGCCGGGGTGGATGAGCCGGGTGGAACCGCAACGTCTCATACCTGTGGTCCGGATCGGAGAACAGCGAGGGCGCACTGGAGCCGAGTGAACTGAGTGAGACAGGGAGGTGGGAGGGAAGCTATATTGGGAAAGGAGGTGGAAGGCTAGAGCGGAAACAAAGAGAAGACTGGCCAGGTGGTGGCCATGTTGGAAAACTCGGGAAGAGGTCGGGAATGATGCGCATGCGCAGGGAACGAGTCACTGTCTGTGAGGCACCTGCAGCCTCGGGAAACTAGCATGTTAGTGTGGGCGAAAGACGAAGAGTATTAGTCAGAGGCATGTGACAGAATACCCACATATCTCAAAGTAAAGAGTTATGACAGTGAAAGGGATGATGTGTATAACATAATTACAGTATGCACATGTGAAAGGATATAAAGGGGGAGAGATCCCTGTACTGGGTATTATGTATAATAAGTCATATAGGAAAGACATATCTCAAAGTCAGTCAGTTGCGAACGCATGTGGCAGTAAAAAGGATAATGTATACATCGTAATTACATAGGTACATGTGAAGGGGTATACAGAGGAGAAACCTTAATACCGAGTATCATGAACGATAAGTAGTATAGGAAATACATTAGGATTATACGGTGGCACAGATCAACTATATCATGAGCCTAAATGGTAGGAGGCTTAGTATATCGTAAGATATTAGAACATACACGGAAGTGTGATTGGGGGTTCGACATGCAGACAATGGTAGGCACGCATTGAAAGAGTATGAACTTAGATGTAAGTGAAAGGATATAAAGAGGAGAAGTCCTTCCACCTAGTGTTGCGTACGTTAAATCATATAGGAAAGACATTGAGGCTATGCAGTAACATGGATCGGTTGTATCATGAATCTGAATCATAACAGGCTTAGTAACGGGTGTGGTACATTGGGAACATAGGTAAGGGATAAAATGCCAGATCACGGAGGGTATGTAACAAGGAGGTAGATATCACATAAATGGTGTGGAAAGTGGACATACAAATATCTACTGATTATATTGGAAGAGAACTGGTGTCATGACAAGGTAAATGGCACAAAATAAGGACCCAAGAGAGCAATTCTTGTCATTGTGTTCATTCTCCCAGGAAGTAATGTAACTCGTGATCAGTATTCAGTCCATGTTGTACTGTACGCAGACGCATGATCCAAGTGGCCTCCAGGCGTCTGAGTCTGAGTTCTCTGTTGCCACCTCTTACATTGGTGGCTGCCATGTCAAATCCGAAGAAGGAAATCCGTTTTATTGCGCCTTGGTTGGGACAAGTTGCAGCATGGATCGCCATGGGATATTTGGGGTCCAGATTGTTGAGAGCTCTGACGTGTTCTCCAATACGGTCTTTGAGTGGTCTGATGGTGCTTCCAATGTACCAAAGTTTGCAGGTGCATTCAAGAATGTAGACCACAAATTTTGTGTTGCAGTTGATGTTGTGTTGAATTAGGTACTGTTGTTTGTTCACGGCCGTGAACTTTCTAACTCCATGCTGGGCTAATTTGCAGACGCCGCAGTGACCACACTTGAAGAAGCCAAGATTGTGAGTCGTTAGCCAAGTGGGTTGGGTTTTGGGGCCAGGGATGCTAGGGCTGAGTCTGGTTTTCAGGGTCCTGCCTCTCCTGTATGTGATTTGAGGTTTGGGTGGTACAATCCCTTTGAGTGTGTTGTCTGCAAGTAGTATGTTCCAATGTTTATTGAGGCTCTTCTTCATAGCTAACCCCATGTCGCTGTAGTCAGTGATAAGTCGAACAGGTTGGTCTTGCTTAGTGATTGTCCGTCTAGTGTGTAAAGTGTCTTCTCTTTTAGTGTTCCTGATTCTTTTCTCTGCAGAGCTAATGGTACGGGCACTATAGCCTCTGTTTTTGAATCTTTGTTTCATATTAGTAAGGCACTTTTGAAATTCTGGTTCCTCACTGCAGTTTCTCCTGGCTCTCATGAATTCACCGTAGGGAATGGCCTTTATTTGGTGTGGGGATGTGAGCTGTCTGCATGCAAGATGGCATTGCATGATGTTTCTTTTCTATATAGACGGCTTTCGATGGTATTGGACTTGATGTAGATTTCTACATCAAGAAATGTGATGTTTGTAGCACTGGAATTCCTTGTGAATTTCATGTTCATGTTGTTACAATTAAGGTGTGCACAGAATTTGTCGAGTTCAAGTTGTGATCCTGACCAAAGTAGTAAGCAGTCATCTATGTAGCGGCCCCAGTATATTATGGAGTCAATCCATTGTGCCCCTTCTGTGCCCCAAATCCATTTGGATTCTAGGACACTCATGTACAGATTCGCAAACGAGGGTGAAAATTTCGAGCCCATAGCCACTCCTTTGTTCTGTTTATACCATATACCGTCATAGATGAAGAAGTTGTTGTTTAGTATGATGTCCATCATAGCAACTAGCATCTGGGTATGTTGCCATAAGTTGGCAGGTCTATTGTTAAGTATGCTGGTGACAGCCTTGAGCCCTAGGGTAGGTTCGATGGTGGTATACAAAGAGACTACATCCAGGGTGGCCAGAATCATATCCGGATGCCACTGGACATCTGCTAAGATACTGAGAATGTGTTTGGTATCCTGGATGTATGATGGTTGATTCATTACCAGAGTACCAAGAAAGAGGTCAACATATTGTGCTATTCTCTCAGTAGGTCCACCAATGCCTGACACAATAGGTCTCCCTGGAGGAAAGGGAGTCGTCTTGTGTATCTTGGGCACGGTGTACAGACAGGGGAACGTCGGTCTATGGACTTTTAGATACAATAGTTCTTGGTCATCAATAAGACCTTGTGTGTGCCATTGAGAAAGGTGTTTGTTGATAGTGGTAACAAGAGGGGCTATTGGGTTGTAAGAAAGCTGCTCATAGCAGGAGATGTCACCAAGTTGGGACAAGATTTCCATATGATATTCTGATCTGTTCATAATGACTACATTGCCCCCTTTGTCCGCCTCTTTAATTATGATATCTCTGTTAGCCGTGAGTTGTTTAAGAGCTACTCTTTCTTCTCTGCAGAGATTGTCTTTAATCCTATGTCTGGTCTTTGATATTCTGATTTCATGTCTATCCATATCATTTAGCACTAAATTATAGAATGTGTCAACTGCATTGCCCCCTGGGAGCATGGGTGTCCACTTGGATTTGGGTTTAAAACCACTGTGCAGGCTGAAATCATCTTCTATATCTAATTCTTGGAGGAGATTCTCCATATTTGTAGGTATATCGTCCAGGTCAGTGAGTGAAAGCAGAAGGTGAGTAGCCTCGATGTCGCTTATGCTTTGTGCTCCTGATGTGTTGTCTGTGCAAATCTTACTACCTCTTCATAAGGTGGGCGGAATACCATTGAAGTGTTTTTTAATTTTAATGCCCCTGATGAACTTGAACAGATCTACTTTGTGTCTGCAAGTGTCTCCCTGTTCGTGTGGGTTAAAGCTTAGGCCTTTGCTAAGTAAAGAGATCATGCTATTATTGAGGTTCTGGGAGGAGAGGTTGACGACTTGTATACCTAGATTATCTGGATCTACTTGTCCTTCTCGTTCCCGGATCTTAGTTTCTTCCTGTAATCTTCTTTGTCCTGCCCTTTTGCCCCTGCGGGTCTTCTGTCTTGTGTGGTATGTCTTTGTTGCGTTCTGTTCTCTCTCCTTATGGCCTGTACCTCCTTTAAAAAAGAAGATGTAGTTGGAGGTGTTTTGTTAGAATTGTTGCCCTGGTTTTCTCCCTCACTGTCGCTAGTAGCGATAGTGTTTAATGATGTGGAGCTGGATGAGAGTGAGGCAGTTTCTGGTCTGGTGTGTCTATCGTCCTGTCCTGTGGTGTTAACTGGTTTGTCGTATTTTCTGGCAAAGGTGTAGACCCGTCCTTCTCTGTAGTCAGCTTCGTCCCTTTTCAGTTGACGTGTTTTTCTATCTTTTATTTCGTTTTGATGTTTTATAAGAATGTCATTTAAGATGACGTAGTTTTTACTTGTAGCTTCTTCTAAGTTTAAATCTGTTATTTCTTTCTCGAGAGTGGTGATCTCGATTTGTAATTTGGCTACTTTTCTTTCCGCGTTCTCAATCAGAATGTTAATAAGGATGTTTGAATTAGAGTTCAAAGTTTCTTCCCATTTACCTAAAAGGTCGTCGTCTAAATCGTCAAATGTTGGGAAAATCTGTGAACGGAGTCCTCTAGGAACTCTGTTCAGTCTCAGGTATTGTTTAAGTGTGGCACTGTCCCACCACCTAGAGTTTTCAGTTTTTTTAAGTCTTTCTAGTTTCAGAAATTTCTCTTTTAGACCTTCTCTGCGTGTGGGGTGATTGTTTATTGATGCAGAAGTATTGGTGATCCCTTTAGATAGATTCTCAAATAGTTCTGATGCGACCTTGTCTCTATCCATACTCTAAACTAAGAGACTGAGTGTACTAAGTATAGACGCTGCGGCTGCCTTTCCTGAGACCGTGGGATGGAGGTTTAGAATGGGGGTTTGTGTGTTTAGTCAGGAAATGGCGCTCTAGCAATTGCGTGTGCTATTAGTGAAACTTTGGTAGTGCGGTGCTGCCAGATCAGGGGAATAACCCGTTAACCCCTGGGGAATCTGTGGATCATGAGATCCACAATTTATAACATGAGCATAGTCCTGGGCACACGCGGTGCGGGTGTTGATAATGTGATATGCAAAATAGAAGCGTTATTCAAAAGCAACGGTCAACATCAGTATTTGTCCAACTTAATGTTATTTATTTCAACAACACCTGTGTTGAATATAGTACATCAGCCTAGTAAACCAGCCGACACGTGTTTCGTCACCGGGAACAATCCCGTGACTCATCAGGGCTGGGAAGGATACAAAAAATAAAATGAATAATAAATACAGAAAACTGAAAAACAAATTGGGGCCTAGTCTGTGCCAGACAAGTGATTCGATTAGAGCGGGATCACCCGAAGTGACTGTTGGGAACTTAAACAGCTAAATTTGACCCATGTGGTCTGGAGTGATACTCGTGTAGGTGCCGCTGCCCCTGGAACATGGGCGAAAACGCGGGAAAGCAGCTCAGCATATTGTGACCGGTGTGATAGTGCCGCTCTCATGTGTGACAACAAACATGAGGAAACCGCGGGAAAACTATAACAGAGTATAAGTGATTGGTGCTGAATTAAACATAGAGTAGTGGTTGGGACTAAAGGTGAAGAAAGGAAAAGTAGGAGATAAGAAGGCTGAGTGTGAAGAAAAGAGAAGAAGCGGGTGAAAGGATCTGTACTAGGAAATTGCTAGAGAATTATTTATATTGAAGAGAGGTGGGGAGGGGGCTACTGGATATGCTCTACCGATAGGCGGAGAGAAACCGCAAGACGAGGCTGGAAGGTATGGGTGAGGAAACCGATAACAAGGGAAAGGAAACGAAGTAAAAGTTTACCTAAAGACAGAAGTAATTGACGGCGACCCGTAGGGGTTGAGTCGAAAGCGAGAATAATAATAGCGTAGCCCAGTGTTGGGGAGGGCGAGGCGTAGGTTTCAAGGGTGCTGCGAAGAGGGAAACTGCAAGGGAGAGAGGTAGGATAGAGCGTGACACAACTGAACCGTAGGTAAATGCTGTGAGGATTGAACCAGGGTAAAGTGTGAGAGTCTTACCAGGTAGAAATCTCCCTGGGCTGACGCACGTGAAGCGTAAAGGCGGGTATGCTTTGGCGGTGAAAGGAGCTAATGCAGAGTATCATAGGAGGCTGTCCAGTGGCCGGCTCGATTAGAAAGCACTATGCCAGGGAGGCGGGGTGCGAGGGATGAGCTAAAGAAAAGAACGGGGAAGGAGGTTACGAGGAACACGAATCGAAGGTAGGAGAATGGCAAATGAAGAAAGGAAACACTTACCCCGGGTGCGGGAAAGGCGAGGAGTCAGGAAGTGTGTAGAGCACCCCGCCTCCCTCGCACCCCGCCTCCCTGGCATAGTGCTTTCTAATCGAGCTGGCCACTGGACAGCCTCCTATGATACTCTGCATTAGCTCCTTTCACCGCCAAAGCATACCCGCCTTTACGCTTCACGTGCGTCAGCCCAGGGAGATTTCTACCTGGTAAGAAATCCCATGTGCAGTTTCGGGCTTATTCTCCCGAACAGCGAGTCTGGGATATTCGGGCTATGATTCCAATATTTCAGCCTCTATCCCGGGTTTCGGTCAGGATGACACTGAGGCTGCTGGGCCTCATGGCCTCCTGCATCCTGCTGGTGGATCATGCCAGGTGGCATATGCGGATTCTGCAGTGGGACCTGCAGTTCCAGTGGGCACAGCATCAGGGTAATCTATCTGATTGCGTTCAGATCTCGGAGCGCACTGCACGACAATTGCAGTGGTGGCTAACGAACCACGATTAGGTCAATGGCAGATCCCTCTTCCTTCCCCAACCGGAGTACACAGTGGTGACGGATGCATCACTTCTGGGGTGTGGCAGCCACATGGGAGAGGCAGAGATCAGAGGCCTCTGGTCTCCGACTGAGTCCGGGCTCCACATCAACCTTCTGGAGCTTCGGGCGATCCGTCTTGCGCTAAAAGCATTCCTTCCCTCTGTCCAGGGAAGAGTGGTGCAGGTGTTCACGGACAACACTACCGCCATGTGGTACTGTAACAAACAGGGCGGGGTAGGGTCGTGGACCCTCTGTCAAAAGGCTCTCCGTCTCTGGACATGGCTGGAACATCAGGGCATATCCCTGGTGGTTCAACACCTGGCAGGTTAACTGAACGCAAGGGCGGACGAACTCAGCCGCAGGTGCATGATGGATCACGAATGGCGTCTTCACTGGTGGCGCAAGGTCTCTTTCAGCAGTGGGGAGAGCCTTGGTTAGATCTATTCGCCACCGAAGAGAACGCGCAATGTCAGCAATTCTGCGCGTTGGAATTTCCAAGGCGGCACTCGCTAGGTGACGCTTTTCGTTGCGAGTGGAGTTGCGGTCTTCTATACGCCTTTCCCCCTATACCACTTCTACCCACAGTGCTGAAGAAGATCCGACACGACCGGGCCCAAGTCACCCTGGTCGCTCCGGATTGGGCACGAAGAGTTTGGTATCCCGAGCTATTACACATGGCCATCGATCCTCCGATCCGACTGCCTCTTCGGGAGGATCTTCTGTCGCAGCAGCAGGGGACGGTCTACCACCCGAACCTGTCCAGTCTCCACCTCCTTACGTGGAGATTGAGCGGCGACTCTTGACGGCCTTTGACCTTCCTCCCGAAGTCTGTGATGTTATCTTGGCAGCCAGGCGTCCCTCCACCAAGACAGTATACGCCTGCAGATGGAACAAATTTGTGGCATGGTGCACAGCAAAGGCTGTGGATCCCCTTTCTGCCCCTCTTTCTGAGGTTCTTTTGTTCCTCCTTTCTTTGGCCCAGCAGTGCTTTGCTCTGGGCACTCTAAAGGGCTATCTCTCGGCCATTTCAGCCTTCCTTAGGCTTCCTGATCAGCCTTCCCTTTTCAAGTCCCCTGTTGTAAATCGCTTCCTTAAGGGCATTACTCATCTTTTTCCTCCTGTTCCCTTTGTAGTGCCCCAGTGGGACTTGAACTTGGTTCTTACATATCTTATGTGCGCTCCCTTTGAGCCGCTACTTAACTGCCCTCTTAGGCTTCTGACCTTAAAGACTGCTTTTCTGGTTGCCATCACTTCTGCGCGCAGGGTGAGTGAGCTCCAAGCACTTTCTTCAAAACCTCCTTTTCTGGCTGTTCATCCGGACAAGGTTGTCCTTCGGACTCGTCCATCCTTTCTTCCCAAAGTGGTTACTTCCTGCCATATTGGTCAAACCATCACTTTGCCCACCTTGTTTCCGCCTCCTTCTAAAGAGGAAGAGAGGCTCCACCGTCTGGATCCAAAACGTGCGCTTTCCTTTTACTTGGATCGCACAAAACAATTCCGGGTTGATGACCAGCTCTTTGTTGGCTACGTGGGCGCTAAATAAGGTCGGACTGTACACAAATGAACCATCTCTCGATGGGTTGTTTTGTGTATCAAAGCTTGCTATTCTTTGGCAAAGAAGGAGCCTCCTGTGGGGCTACGTGCCCTTTCCACCACGGTGACGGCAGCTACAACTGCCTTGGGACACACGTTCACAAAACACTACTGTCTGGGCAGCCATGTCCGGAGAGATGGCTTTTTTGGCTGTTATGTTCTCCAGGACTTTCTGGTGTGAACTTGGTTCGTAGACCCTCCTCCGGGGTTGGTATTGCTGGGGTATCTATTCACAAGGTAAGGAATCTATAACTAATTGTCTCTTTCAGATGAACAAGTTACTTACCTTTGGTAACAATATATCTGTACGAGACATAGATTAGTTATAGATTCCTTACCGCCCCCCCCATCCCCCCCCCGTTCTGCGAACTGGCTTCTAGGGTTAAGGATTTCCTTTCAGGGCCCTAGTTTTGCGCACCAGTGGTCAGTGTCTTGCATGGCTCTGCTCTGCGCTTCTGGCGTGGAAAGTCGTGTACAGAACTGACAGCGCACAAGGGCAGCTTCTAAGTAGCTGCCGCGACGTCATCCCGGCGACCACGACGACGAACGCGGAGCCGACCGATGCCACCTTACGACGCGCAGGGGTACTGCTGACGAAAAAATTCTCTGGATCCAGTCTGACGCCTAGGGGTAATTCACAAGGTAAGGAGTCTATAACTAATCTGTCTCTTACAGATATATCGTTACCGAAGGTAAGTAACTTGTTCAGTAGTGCTAGTGGTGTTAAATTAACCAGTTTTCGTCTCGGACAAAGAATTGTGCCAGCCACGCCCACTCTTTAACGCATGGGCTCACTGTTTACAACATATGCACAAGTTCATTGTTTGCTCCACGTTAGTGTCAAATTGTGCCTTGGCATTAAAAAAAAAAAAGACTAATTGGTTTTAGAATGCCCAAGGAGCCCCATTACAGAAATGGTGAAACTCAGGGAAAGCTTTCTTTTCAAAGTTTTCAAGGAAAAAAAATCTCTATGTAGAAAATAGGTACCAAGCTCAATGGTACATGGTGTTTCAAGGCTGAGATGCTTTTCACACCCCATCTTGGTCTGCTTTACTATCCGTGGTGCTTTTCACAATCCATCTTGGTCTGCTTTACTATCCATGGTGCTTTTCACAATCCATCTTGGTCTGCTTTACTATCCGTGGTGCTTTTCACACTCCATCTGGATCTGCTTTACTATTCGTGGTGCTTTTCACAATCCGCCTTTGTCTGCTTTACTATCCGTGGAGCTTTTCACACTCCCATCTTGGTCTGCTTTACTATCCGTGGAGCTTTTCACACTCCATCTTGGTCTGAATTACTCTGTGGTGCTTTTCACACTCCATCTGGATCTGCTTTACTATCCGTGGAGCTTTTCACACTCCCATCTTGGTCTGCTTTACTATCTGTGGTGCTTTTCATGATCCATCTGGATCTGCTTTACTATCCGTGGTGCTTTTCACACCCCATCTTGGTCTGCTTTACTATCCGTGGTGCTTTTCACAATCCATCTTGGTCTGCTTTACTATCCATGGTGCTTTTCACAATCCATCTTGGTCTGCTTTACTATCCGTGGAGCTTTTCACACCCCCATCTTGGTCTGCTTTACTATCCGTGGAGCTTTTCACACTCCATCTTGGTCTGAATTACTCTGTGGTGCTTTTCACACTCCATCTGGATCTGCTTTACTATCCGTGGAGCTTTTCACACTCCCATCTTGGTCTGCTTTACTATCTGTGGTGCTTTTCATGATCCATCTGGATCTGCTTTACTATCCGTGGTGCTTTTCACACCCCATCTTGGTCTGCTTTACTATCCGTGGTGCTTTTCACAATCCATCTTGGTCTGCTTTACTATCCATGGTGCTTTTCACAATCCATCTTGGTCTGCTTTACTATCCGTGGAGCTTTTCACACTCCCATCTTGGTCTGCTTTACTATCCGTGGAGCTTTTCACACTCCATCTTGGTCTGAATTACTCTCTGTGGTGCTTTTCACACTCCATCTGGATCTGCTTTACTATCCGTGGAGCTTTTCACACTCCCATCTTGGTCTGCTTTACTATCTGTGGAGCTTTTCACACTCCATCTTGGTCTGAATTACTCTCTGTGGTGCTTTTCACACTCCATCTGGATCTGCTTTACTATCCGTGGAGCTTTTCACACTCCCATCTTGGTCTGCTTTACTATCTGTGGTGCTTTTCATGATCCATCTGGATCTGCTTTACTATCCGTGGTGCTTTTCACACCCCAACGTGGTCTGCTTTACTATCCGTGGTGCTTTTCACACTCCCATCTTGGTCTGCTTTACTTTCTGTGGTGCTTTTCACAATCCATCTTGGTCTGCTTTACTATCCGTGGTGCTTTTCACTCTCCTCTTGGTCTGCTTTACTATCCGTGGTGCTTTTCACTCTCCATCTTTGTCTGCTTTACTATCTGTGGTGCTTTTCACAATGCATCTGGATTTGCTTTACTACCCGTTGTGCTTTACATACTCCATCTTGATCTGCTTTTCACAATCTGTCTTTGCCTGCTTTACTATCCATGGTGCTTTTCACACTCCATCTTGGTCTGCTTTACTATCCGTGGTGCTTTTCATGATCCATCTGGATCTGCTTTACTATCCGTGGTGCTTTCACAATCCATCTTTGTCTGCTTTACTATCCGTGGGGCTTTTCACATTCTGTCTTTCTGCTTTACTATCCGTGGTACGTTTCACAATCCGTCTTTGTCTGCTCTACTATCCGTGGTGCTTTTCACAATCCGTCTTTGTCTGCTTTGCTATCCGTGGTGCTTTTCACAATTCAGCTTGGTCTGCTTTACTTTCTGTGGGGCTTTTCACAATCTGTCTTTGTCTGCTTTACTATCCGTGGTACTTTTCACAATCCGTCTTTGTCTGCTCTACTATCCGTGGTGCTTTTCACAATCCGTCTTTGTCTGCTTTACTATCGGTGGTGCTTTTCACTCTCCATCTTGGTCTGCTTTACTATCCATTGTGCTTTCACAATCCATATTGGTATGCTTTACTTTCCGTGGTGCTTTTCACAATCCATCTTGGTCTACTTTACTTTCCGTGGTGCTTTTCACAATCCATCCTGGTCTGCTTTACTATCTGTGGTGCTTTTCACAATCCATCTTGGTCTGCTTTACTATATGTGGTGCTTTTCACAATCCATCTTGGTCTGCTTTATTATCCGTTGTGCTTTTCACAATCCATATTGGTCTGCTTTACTATATGTGGTGCTTTTCACAATCCATTTTGGTCTACTTTACTATCCATGGTGCGTTTCTCAATCCACCTTTGTCTGCTTTACTATCCGTGGAGCTTTTCACAATCCGTCTTTGTCTGCTTTACTATCCGTGGGGCTTTTCACACTCTGTCTTGGTCTGCTTTACTATCTGTGGTGCTTTTCACGATCCATCTGGATCTGCTTTACTACCTGTGGTGCTTATCACACTCCATCTTGGTCTGCTTTACTTTCCGTGGTGCTTTTCACAATCCATCTTGGTCTGCTTTACGATCTGTGGTGCTTTTCACGATCCATCTGGATCTGCTTTACTACCTGTGGTGCTTTTCACAATCCGTCTGTCTGCTTTACTATCCGTGGGGCTTTTCACACTCCATCTTGGTCTGCTTTACTTCCGGTGGTGCTTTTCACACTCCATGTCAGTCTGCTTTACACTCCGTGGTGCTTTTCACGATCCATCTTGGTCTGCTTTACTATCTGTGGTGCTTTTCACATTCCATGTCAGTCTGCTTTACACTCCGTGGTGCTTTTCACAATCCATTTTTCTCTTTACTAACTCATAATTATGGTGTGACTGGGGGGCCTTTGTGTCTGCTGCTGCCTCAATATTCTTGATTCTCTGCTCCTGATTCGATGGGTTTCCTGATGTTTCACCTCAGGAGAATTTCGTTCCTACTGTTTTGTTTGGATGAATTTTATCCTTCCATTTCTGATGTCAGGACCATGCATTGCAGTACATGAGGGACTCTTTATTGCACCATTTTGCCCCTCCCAGCTCTGTTTATTAAAAATGAGCCCCTCGCCCCTTTACCCCGCTCTCCTGTACCTTCTCCTTTGCACTCTTGAGTGCCCCCTGCCAGTTCATTGGTGTTAAACCATTGCAAGCCGGCCGTTTTGGAATGTTTTTTCTTATCCTTTAAGAAGTCATTCAAAGATGGCCTCTGCTCAAACGAGTATAGTGAGGGCAGCGTCCAATTTAGATTGTTTTTTCTCAAAGCTTAAGATGAAAACTTTCTGAGACAGTCACTCCGCATATGTGCTCTTGTACGGTGGCCATGTCGAAATGATCTTTCTTTGGCTTTAGGAAAACATTTTAAGATGGTCATCATGCTACACACATACTGTCCATCTGGAGGGAAAGAACAGTCATTGGCAAAGTCACTAGGTGTCACAGAAAGACTTCATGGCTTTGTGATGCCTGTTTCCATTTGTTGCTTTTACAGTAAATAAAGAGCGTGCTTGAAGAAGCACTGATGTTAGGTATACTGTGCTGGAGCTGTCTCAAGCTTGTGTGCATGTCTGCATGCATGGTGCTAGGTGGCAAACTTCAGGCTTTGTGAGAACCAAGCGAGACTGTCAGCATAATTGTCATCTCCCACCATATACACCTTTAGGTGTTTTCCCTTTGCGAAGTATTATGTCTTTTGCTCTTATTTTACAGTCTCATACTCGTTGACTTGTATTTAGAGTGCCTGCTAGAAATGTTCCAACCTAAGTGAAAATGAGGCTTTTAACTTAACTTTGAGGTATTCTTTCTAACATTCTCCCTGCTTGTATTGGCTCTACACAAAGTAGCTTTGGACCCCCTGTAGATCCTGCACTTTAGAGAGAATTATAGCGCTTGTTATTACTTCTGATCGAAGGAGGCAGGTGGCGATGGCAGTTGAGCTCTAGATTATTTCACAGTTAATATTTCCGGGGACTTTCTGATAATTTATTTTTCGTCTTCATCAGGCGCAGACATGCCCACAGTGGATCGGAGCACTCAACCAAACCAAGGGAGCCCATAATAACATTTTACAACTTAATGGTGAAAAAGGTAGCAGTGGTTGTAAACGATCTGCATGGATTGGCATTAAATGCCACGTGGCCATTGAGATGTGGCAGGCTAACCTATCAGCAACTATTACTTCACAGAGTAGGAAGTGAGCTAAGAGGTGCGGGTTGGCTTCCATCTTATAGGCGCTTCTGCCAAGAATGACGGATTAATAGTGTTAGACTTAAGCTGGAGAATCTAAATCTAGTTCAGGTCCGTGTAGCACAACAGACTCACTCTGTATTTCACTAATGTTTCAACTACGTTTGTGCACCTTTGGGATCACTCACACCCTTCACACACATACCCCCAACTATCTATCACACAAACTTACGGAAGCAGGAAGAACTAGAACGCTGAGAAGCTCTAGCTCACTTCTTCTCATACCTCTAGCTCACTTCTTCTCATACCTCTAGCTCACTTCTTCTCATACCTCTCAAACTGAAAAGGAACTCTACCTTGACTCTCTCTTTTTCTGGAAAGCCACCTAGTATATGGAACTCACTCCCCTGAGACCTCCGATGAGACCCCTCCTTCTGCTTCAAAAGGACCCTCACCTCAACAAATACATCTGAAAGAGACTATTAGTTATAGATTCCTTACCTTAGAATTACCCCGAGGCGTCAGACTGGATCAGGAGATTTTTTCTTTACCAGTACTTCTGCGCGTCGGTAGGCGGCGTCGGTCGTCTCCGCATCAGTCGGAGTCGTGGTTGCCGGAATGACATTGCTGTGTCTACTTGGACGCCGCCCCTGCGCGCTGACGTCAGTTCTTTCTTTTTCCGCGCCAGCCAGCGCAGATCCGGAGACAGCGATACCCTTAGTCACTTTTTGACTAACACTTTTTTGACTTTTGTCAACATCTTTTTGAAGTCCTTCGAATCATGGTGCACGTAGTGATGTCCCATTGTCGGACCGGCATCAAACCTTATGACTCCTGTCACAAGTTGATGTCGGCCACGGACCCTCACCTCGTGTGTCTCTGGTGCCTGAAGCGCGACCACAACCTGAAGAGGTGCTCCGACTGTCGGGGCATGAACCCGAAGTCTTTGCCGGAGCGGTCCCGAAAGCTTCTGGAGACCTGGCAGTCAGCTCCGCGCCGATCGAGGTCCCGGTCGAGAGGGAGGTTGCGGTACCGGTCACAGAGTCACCACCATCATTCCTCCTCTACGTCTTCGTCATGGGGTAAGTCGAAGCACAATAAGGCGAAGAAGCACCATCGCTCTTCGCCTTCTCCCCGTCCGTCGGCCGTCGGGACGTGGAAGGTCGTCATCCTTCGGGCGGAGCCTGCTGGGACGGCTCCGAGCTTCCCTCCCTTCCTGGGAGCCGGAGCGTCCCGTGCCCAGCTTTGTGCATTTTACGAATCCCTCCACTCTATCTTTGGGCAGGCCGACTCTGCCTTTGGGCCCCGCGGACTCGGCTGGCGGCTCTAGGCCTTCGATGCGAGGTCGGAGCCGCCGGGCCCCCAGGGATCCTGGATCCGGATCGGTGCCGGTCGACCTCACGACACCTCCCCCGGCACCGATTCCTCTGGTGACTCCTCCGCCACCTCCGACGCCGGTTGTGTCCCCAGCCGGCGTCGACCCCGGCCTCTCCCTCGACTTGGACACGGAGCCAGACCAGCGTCAGTCAACGCCGGTCCCGCCGCCGGAGGGTACTTTTGTACCGCTGTTCTACCCTGGCGTTCCTTATCGCCCTGAGTGGCGGCCAGACCAGGGTGAAGAGGACTGGGAGGGGTCTGTTGACCCTCTGGCAGACCAGCTTGAAGAGCCGGACTGGAGAGGGAAGTTTGGTGATGCCAGTGGCCTGGATACTTCCTCAGATCTTGGTATTCTTTCTCCCCCTACCGTGGCTAAGGAGGAGGGAGCTTCCTACGCTCTGGTGCTGCGTAGGGCGGCTGAGGCCTTGGGCCTCAAGCTTCCTACGGTGGCGGTCAGGACTTAGGTGCTTCAGCTGGCAGCAGCCTCTTCGGAGCCCTTGTTGCCTTTCAATGAGGCCCTCACTGACATCCTTCTGGGTTCCTGGTCCAAGCCCAGCACAGGGGCTCCTGTGGATAGGATGATCGCCCGACGCCACCGGCGACCCACTTTTCCTCTCCCAACACCCTACCCCCGAGAGCTTGGTGGTCCAAGCCTCATCTTCAAAAGGAAGCGCTTTCCCTACAGCTCCTCAAGATGGCGGGGAATCCAAGAAGCCGGACCATTTCGGGAAGCTTTTTTTCCACCAGCTTAGGACTGCGGTCGGTGAACACTGCATGTCTCTTGGGCAGTTACACACATTCTATGTGGGACATGGTTGCGCAAGTGCTGCCACAGTGCCCGGAGGAGGCCCGGGCCGTGCTCACCCGCGCTGTTGCCGAGGGTCGAGATGCAGCGAAGTTCACCATCCAGTGTGGACTGGACGCTGCCGACTCGCTGGGTAGGACGATTTCCACGTCGGTAGCCCTGATACGCTACGCCTGGCTGAGAACCTCTGGCTTCTCTGAGGATGTCCAATCTACCCTTTTGGACATGCCCTTTGATAGCCGTCGCCTGCTTGTCAACAAGGCAGACAACGCGCTCGAGCGCTTCAAGGACTCTAGGTCCTTGGGCCTTGCAGCGAATTCTCGCCCTATGCAGTTTCCTTTCGCCCCTTTCGTGGCCATGGACGGGGTGCCCCGCCACGTTCCGCCCAGAGCCACAGGGCTGCACAAGCCACCCAGCCTCTGCGCGGCCGGGGACGTGGGAACCAGCGTCGTGGGTCCGTGGGCCAAAGGGTGGGCCTGTCGACCAACACCCTCCCCCCCCTCCCACACTCCACCAGCAGCTGCCTTCAAACCTTCCTAGTCCGGCTTTTCAGGGCCACCAGTTGCCAGTGGGCGGCAGGATTTGCCATCACCTTCCCGCACTGGCACAACATCACGTCGGACAGGTGGGTTTTGCATATAGTCCGAAGGGGCTACTCCCTCCCCTTCGAGACTACCCCACCATCCATGCCACCAACACTTCATCGCATGTCGGAGGAACATTTGGCCCTTCTCCGACAGGAAGTTACGGCTCTCTTGGCCAAGGGAGCTATCGAGCGAGTCCCTGTGCCAGAAGTAGGTTGTGGTGGTTATTCCCACTACTTCCTGGTACCCAAGAAGGACAAAGGCCTGCGTCCTATCTTGGATCTCCGGGACGTCAACTCCTTCCTCCGGAAGGAAAAGTTCAAAATGTTGACATTAGCTCAGATCCTGTCTGCCCTCGACCCTGGAGACTGGATGGTAGCGTTGGACTTGCAGGACGCTTATTTCCACATCCCGTTCCAGCAAGCCCACAGGCGTTACCTACGGTTCATGGTAGGCTACGAGCATTTTCAGTTTTCCGTGATCCCCTCTGGCCTTACCAGCGCCCCTCGGGTGTTCACGAAGGTGATGGCAGTGGTCGCAGCTCATCTGCGCAGATCAGGGGTCCCAGACCTTCCCCTATCTCGACGACTGGCTGTTGAAGGCGGGCTTGCCCCAGGCTGTCGTCTCCCACCTCCAGACCACAGCGGACCTCTTGCACGCGCTGGGGTTCACTATCATCGTGCCGAAGTCACACCTGATTCCCTCTCAAAAGCTCCTTTTCATCGGAGCAGTTCTGAATACAGCGCTGTTTCGGGCTTATCCTCCCGAGCAGCGAGTCCGGGATATTTGGGCTATGATACCGATGTTTCAGCCTCTATCCCGGATTTCGGTGAGAATGACCCTGAGGCTGCTGGGCCTCGTGGCCTCCTGCATCCTGCTAGTGAATCATGCCAGGTGGCATATGTGGGCCCTGCAGTGGGACCTGAAGTTCCAGTGGGCACAGCACCAGGGGAATCTTTCCGATTGCGTCCAGATCTCGGAGGGCACTGCACACCAAGTGCAGTGGTGGCTAACGGACCAGGATAGGATCAACGGCAGATCCCTCTCCATTCCCCAACCAGAGATTACAGTGGTGACGGATGTCACTCCTGGGATGGGGCGGCCACATGGGAGAGGCGGAGATCAGAGGAGACTGGTCTCCGGCGGAGTCCGGACTCCACATCAACCTTCTGGAGCTCTGGGCGATTCGTCTTGCACTGAAGGCATTCCTTCCTTCTGTCAGACGAAGAGTAGCGCAGGTGTTCACGGACAACACCACCGTCATGTGGTACTGCAACAAACAGGGCGGGGTGGGGTAGTGGACCCTATGTCAGGAGGCTCTTCGTCTTTGGACGTGGCTGGAACATCAGGCCATGTCCCTGGTGGTTCAACACCTGACAGGTTCTCTGAATGCCTGGGCAGACGAACTCAGCCGCTGGTGCATGGTGGATCACGAATGGCGTCTTCACTCGGAGGTGGTGCAAGGTCTCTTTCAGTTGTGGGGAGAGCCTTGGTTAGATCTGTTCGCCACCGAAGAGAACACGCAATTTCAGCAGTTCTGCGCATTAGAATTTCCAAGGCGGCACTCGCTCGGCGATGCTTTTCGTCGCGAGTGGAATTGCAATCTTCTATACGCCTTTCCGCCTATACCACTTCTGCCCAGAGTGCTGAAGTAGATCAAGCGCGACCGGGCCCAAGTCATTCTTGTGGCTCCAGATTGGGCACGAAAAGTCTGGTATCCCGAGCTCTTGAGCATGGCCATCGATCCTCCGTTCAGACTGCCTCTTCGGGAGGATCTTCTGTCGCAGCAGCAGGGGACGGTCCTCCACCCGAACCTGTCCAGTCTCCACCTCCTTTTGTGGAGATTGAGCGGCGACAGTTGACAGCTTTTGACCTTCCTCCAGAGGTCTGTGATGTTATCTTGGCAGCCAGGCGTCCCTCCACTAAGACGGTATACGCCTGCAGATGGAACAAATTTGTGGCATGGTGCACAGCAAAGGCTGTGGATCCCCTTTCTGCCCCTCTTTCTGAGGTTCTCCTCTTCTTACTTTCTTTGGCCCAGCAGGGCTGTTCTCCGGGCACCCTTAAGAGCTATCTTTCGGCCATTTCGGCCTTTCTTTGCCTTCCTGATCAACTTTCTCTTTTCAAGTCCCCTATTGTAAATAGGTTTCTTAAGGGCATTACTCACCTCTTTCCTCCTGTTCCTTTCGTAATGTCACAGTGGGACTTGAATCTCGTCTTAACCTACCTTATGTGTGCTCCTTTTGAGCCACTACATAATTGCCCTCAGACTTTTGACCTTGAAGACTGCTTTTCTGGTCGCCTTCACCTCTGCTCTCAGGGTGAGTGAGCTTCATGCTTTATCTTCTAAGCCTCCTTTCCTTGCTGTCCATCCGGACAAGGTTGTACTTCGAACTAGGCCTTCTTTTCTTCCCAAAGTGGTTACCTCTTTCCACATCGGACAAACCATCACTTTGCCCACCTTATTTCCGCACCCGCATCCTTCCAAGGAGGAGGAGAGACTCCACCGTCTGGATCCAAAACGTGCGTTATCATTTTATCTGGATCACACAAAACAATTCCGGGTGGACGATTAACTCTTTGTTGGCTATGTGGGTGCCAAGAAGAGTCGGGCCATGCAAAAGCGGACCATCTCTCGATGGGTCGTCCTTTGCATTAAGATCTGTTATTCCTTGGCGAAAAAGGAGCCTCCGGTAGGACTGCCTGCCCATTCCGCCAGGGTGACGGCAGCCACTACTGCTTTGGGATGTGGAGTCCCCATCAGTGACATCTGCCAGGCAGCCACGTGGGCATCACTGCACACGTTCACTAAACATTACTGCCTGGATAGTCCAGTCCGGAGAGATGGCTTCTTTGACCGTTCAGTTCGCCTGGACTTTCTGGTGTGAACTTGGTTCGCAGACCCACCTCCGGGGTTGGTATTGCTGGGGTATCTATCCTAAGGTAAGGAATCTATAACTAATATTCTCTTTCAGATGAACAAGTTACTTACCTTCGGTAACGATATATCTGTAAGAGACCTAGATTAGTCATAGATTCCTTACCGCCCACCCATCGTCCCCTTTCTGCAAACTGACTTCTAGAGTAAGGGACTCTTTCAGGGCCCTAGTTTTGTGCACCAGTGGTCAGTGTCTTGCATGGCTCTGCGCTTCTGGTGTGGAATGTCGTGTAAAGAACTGACGTCATCGCGCAGGGGCGGCATCTAAGTAGACACCGTGACGTCATTCCGACGTGCAGGTGTACTGCTATCCGGATCCAGTCTGACGCCTAGGGTTTATTCTAAGGTAAGGAATCTATAACTAATATCTCCTACAGATATATCGTTACCGAAGGTAAGTAACTTGTTCTTTAACACTCATGATATAGGAAATGTGTTCCAGTAGCTCACTCTCCCTATGACTAGACCCTTTGTGACTGTCGGTTGTCTGATTGTTTCATCTGTCTAATATGTCATTTACTCCCTTAACTCATGATGTTCTAATTGTCCACATACTGTAACCTCCCTAATTGCCTAACAATTCTTTTTGTCTCTATTTATGCTTGTAGTTGAACCTATGTGTCTCGCATTTCATGTAAACCTATTTTATTTTTCATTTTATGTAAAGTGCTCTGATACCTTCAGGTCTAGCTAGCGCTGTATAAAACCTATAAATAAATAATTAGATAGGAATCCGGGTCTGGTGGCTCAGTGGACTAATGCATCCACTGCAGGGGCCTGTGCTCCATCTCATGGTCACAGGTTAAAATCCCGGCGGGTCCACTCAGCCGCTCATCCTTTCTGAAGTCCATAAAATGAGTACCATTGAGTTGGGTAACAAACATCTGTTATTCAGCGCCAAGAAACACGGTTGGGGCTGAACATGCACTTTACAAATACACGTTATGTTATGGATGGAAAAAAAGCCCCCAAATCCTAACTCCAACGGTTATTGAAGGATTTGATGGCTTTCAATACTCATATAGCTGGATGTTTTGTAAGCCAGTCTGGGACGCGCCCACCCTCTTAGACCTTAGTCCAGTTTATTCTTAGCCTAACCGTTTACCCAACCGTTTGGTACTTAAACCATTGAACGTGGTGAGGGTAGCGAAGAATTTTGTTTACACACAATCTACCAGGGAAGGTCTAAGCTCCCGGAAGTCCCTGCACTGCATCTATGATGGCTGTGTGCAGTCAAGCCTGAATGATTCTGGACAAAGTTCCAGTCCCATGAAGAGCAAAAGCGAATCTATCAGATCCCAGTCAACATTCTGAGCATTGAGGTGTCCTTTCTTTTCTTGTCCATTTGATTTGTAGAAATCTTTTCCAAAGTATTTGTCATGGAATTTAAAAAGTAAATAAAATTCCATTATATGAGAAACAAACATACTGAACTGAAAGCTTTCTTCACTAGTAGCGCATGTGGCATGTAACTGTCAGCGCCGTGGACTCTC
Source organism: Calotriton arnoldi (assembly GCA_963921515.1). Taxonomy (NCBI): domain Eukaryota; kingdom Metazoa; phylum Chordata; class Amphibia; order Caudata; family Salamandridae; genus Calotriton; species Calotriton arnoldi. Next base: position 801,297 of record CAWUFW010001323.1, on the reverse strand, counting down.
ATAACCAGTGCAGACTCATGGATCCTTAGTGTTCCTGACCAGTGCGTGGTAGTGAGAAGGAAGTCTGGTAGATTGGGGGGGGGGGGGAGGGCAGGAATGATTTGTGCAGATTATCTGCCTTTGGGTTTGGTAATGAGGCACTATTGCTCTGATACTTATGGAGTTTCAAGGGATTTTCTAAGTTTGAGTACTTGCTCCAGGATCACTGCAGTCTATGGTAGATGTGATTGTTTACACATAGAACGCCTCTCCAGACCAATTACACAGGCTTGTACCTCATCCCCCCAACCACACACACACACACTTCTTTTGACACCAAGGTCATAGCTTTATCTCACAAGGCTTGCAAGGCACAATCAAATCCTTCATTTTGTCATGTGTTGGCAGAGTATTGGGATGAATGTGGTGTAATGTTATGAAGTCTTGGTCCTATCTTCCGCAGCAGCACCCCTATGATTGTGTGAGCCCCCACTCTTGCAGGCCACAGGAACACCCCTGTGATAGCATGTGCCCCCACTCTTTCGAGCCACCTGAGCACCACTGTGATAGTTTGTGCCCCCACTTCTTCGCGCCACAGAAGCACCCCTGTGATAGCGTGTGCCCCCACTCTTTCACGCTGGTCTCCCTCCATCCAGCAAGTTACACTGCCTCGTATCTCATAAAGTGGAACGGTCTTAAATTGTAAATGAGCCTGCCTGGCTTGATCTTGGCAAGGGAGGATATTTGTCTTGGAAATGATAAGCAGTCTTGGAACTGTCACTGTGACTGATTCAAGCTGTAAAACAACCTTTATAAGACATCTTATCCATAATTCAAATAACAATCTCTACCAGGAGCTTCTTTGTTTTATTACTTTATAAAGGTGATCTAGTTTCTTGTCAGAATGGGAAAATCAGCCTGCCTAAGCACAGGGCTGCTTCTAGATGGAGAATCGGTTTGTGAAGAGTGGAACTACTTTCATCGCTAATTATTGAAAATGAAGTAAAATACGTCTACAGTATGGAGAGCTGATGGCCTGCCTATCTTTGGGGTGCTCTTAGGAGAGACTGCAGACACCCGGTATGTTTGATCACTATGAGCCTCTTGATATTCCAATGAAGGCCTTCCTAATAGAAGAGGCAGAATTCATCTGCAGGGTAATAGATTCACAGTAGTTCAAGCAGAATCCATGTCTCCCCGGTTGACGATGTATGTTCAAGCAGAGTCCATGTCTCTCTGGCAGACAATGAGATTTTACAAGTCTTTGCCAACTGTTCACGTTCTTAACTTGTGCCAGCCGGATTACTTTTCCTTTCTCTTGTTGGAAGTATCAGTTTCTGTTAAGGTGCATGTCTCAAAGAATGACCATTTACTGTGTATTTATACTGTTTGTAAATGGGGGTCGAATTTCGGATTGGGATAACTCCAGATCTGCTCTCTGAACGCTCTTGATACATCGGGTAGCCAACACTCTCCAGTGTAAGATAAGTTAGGAGTGAGCGGAACTTGTGGAGTTTCACTTCATGGAATTCGGCTGAGTTACTGCATAACTCCATGAAGTTCTGCAAACGGGCAGAAATGTGCATGCCACGCTGCAATTTAGCACCAGCAGTGCGAGCAGCGCTGAAAAATCAGTGCAAACTGCACCATGTGGGTGCTGGAGCGAGCGCCCATTCAAGTTGATTTTGCTGCAGCTAGAGTAGAAATCTACATGAGGCAGCAAATCTACTCAAGAAGCAGCCCTCTTACCACAACTGCCCTCGACCACCTGGGTTAGAAAATGGCGCCAGGGGACGCCAGATCTCGCTCACAAATTTGAACGCTTACGGGAAAGAATTCCGGCACAAAGTGATTGCCGAAATTTGGCCAGAACTCCATCTTACACCAGTTGGCAAATTTTGCCAATTCTGCGGGCAGAATGAAACCTTTTACCCACCCTTAAAGATAAGTGGTGTTACTTTAGCATGGTTAGCTAGAACTAGTGTTTGGGGAGCGTAGCCAGCAGAGTGAGCATAGAATCTTCCCCGGTCCTTAATTGTAATATTGCTTATTCAGAGGGTTTGAAGACATCTTTAGCTTGAGATGTGAACATGCATTGCAAGGGGATGCATATCCTCTGAAGTGCAGAGGGATAAGACATGGACCTGTCTGCTTGCTCTCGGAGGTTGTTACTCTCATCAGCGTGGTTTAATAGAACCAAAATCACTAGGACTCTTCTTCAACTGCCTGGGCTTTGATAGAAATGGAGGTTAACTCTGGACTAGGTCTGACATTGCTGCATCGATGAACACAAAGGGCGGCCACAGTGAAGAACGCCCCAGTTGTGGTACCACAGATGGTTTGTTGGTGCTTGGACATGCTGCATTTCTGGTTTGAAATGTAGATTTCTGTAAGTGGGATAGTAGAAAAGGCCCACAGACTGTACAGAAAAAGGCCCTTGTAGGAAGACTGTAGTTTAAGGCTCGACATGATTGCGAGCGTCAGCAGGGGCAAGGATTAGTGGTTGGAGGAGTTAAATCTAGGTATTTGGTAGAGGTTGAATTAAGGCTTTGGTCGTGAAGTACGCACAGGTTAAATCCTAGTATTATCTTGGCACCACTGAAGCTTTTCAGGCTTTCCCACTCAGGTGTCTGCCAGCTCTGCTGGGATTCACTGCGTAAATGAAAGGCTTTTATAGGCAGATTTAATGTTTCCATGGAGAATCTGTGAGCACCTGCGCAGGGCTGCTCCGAGGCGGAAGTGACAGCCGCATAGAACGTACAGAAATCGCTGCTCTAATCTCTGCAGTTAAGAACTTTGAAATGCCTTTCAGCATGGAAGAGTCAATTGGTTCATTTTCTTTCCTTGCTGCTGCTCCACTTTTCTTTGTTTTTTTTCTCCCTTAGTAGCCTGGTGTAGAACACTTTGATGCCAGTGGTATTTTTTTGTATTCCTGAACGCTGGCTTGTCTTGGTGATGTCGGAGACACAACACCTGCTTTTCATACCTGAAATGTGGCACAAAAGCATAGCTCAAAAATGATGCATAAAAGTAACAGCATTCCAGGCTTAGTATTTGGCTCTGTGAAATGTATGCAGACATGTAATTGCAGGTTATAGCAATCTGACAGTAATTCCATCTGTTTTTTAAAAGTTTTAATAGAGCGTACCTTGCACATAATTGCTTCCCGTTTGTATGTTACGGAACGTTGGGCACTTCCTATCACCGGTAGTGCCTTCGCGCTGATTGGCCAGTTCACAGCCAATCAGAGCTTAGCCCGGGAGGAGCCAGTTGTGCCCCCCAGACGTTTAATGCTCTCCACAGTGCGGACGCGCGGCAAGACTGAGTTGGGGGTATTGTGTGACAATTGTTGGGCGAATTGCTGCTAAAACTGTTTTTGAAAAGTTTTAATAGAGCGTACCTTGCACATAATTGCTTCCCGTTTGTATGTTGCGGAGCGTTGGGCACTTCCTATCACCGGTAGTGCCTTCGCGCTGATTGGCCAGTTCACAGCCAATCAGAGCTTAGCCCGGGAGGAGCCAGTTGTGCCCCCCAGGCATTTAATGCTCTCCACAGCGCGGGCGCGCCAAAAACAAGCCCGTCTGCGCCCGTCCGCGCCAGGACGTCGCTAGGAGCCAGGTACTATCCTCCATCAGAGGTACACAGACTAGTACTCTCGTGAAGTATTACTTGCCCTGCAAGGTGAGGGCGCATGTGGGAATCATGGCTGGGCCCCGGAGGATTGCCCCACTCTCTGCAGACAATGCACCTTTAGGATTAACCCTCCCGGGCACCCCACAGACTCTGGTCCTAAGGTTCAGACATACACAATTCTGAGTATTAATTGTCGCTCCCTGACCACGCTGAGGTGTTCGACCACCTTCAGGAACGGTCCCCTGAGGTCCTCTTTTTATCGGAAACCTGGCTCTCTGAGATTTCTGTGGCTATACCGGCACTAGCCCTCCCCGCAGGATATGTAATACGCAGTTTGAATAGAACAGTGGGGAGAGGGGGGGGTATTGCAATCATACATAAAGCAGACCACACGTGCAGCCTTATCCCCCAAGACACTCCGGACTGTGAGAGTGCGCTCTTTAAAATCACTCTGAGTGCGAATTTCACTTTTTCTGGGCTACTCATCTACCTCCCACCTGGTCCATCTAAAATCTTTAGAGAAGCCCTGGCGAATACTATCACTGCATTAGCACTCCAGACAGCCAATTTTAATTATTATTATTAAAGCATCTTTATTCGATTCTTAAAATCATCAAAGCATCAATAGAAAAATATATACAATTCATTAGTCCTCATTTCAGTTGCAATACAATATATAGGATGTAATTTGCAGTTAGCAGCATATATGGGAAAAGTGCAAAATGCAGAATGTCAGATAGCCTCATATTGGTTACAGTACAATACATTCAGTAGAATTTTCACGGCTAGCAGCTATTCAATTAGTTCCATAAAGTGCAAAGTGCAAAATACTGGATAGTTAACCACCAATAGCGCATTAACATATACATTCCGCTATAAAACATAGAAGCTAATTTTTACAGTCAGCAACAATGGAATTAATTCCATAAAGTGCAATGTGCAAGGTGCAACTTCATCATGATTACTATATAATCACATAAATAGAAGGAGTTACCACACTATAAATTTTAAAATATCATTGACTATGTACGACATCAACATTTGAATTTCATATAGTTCCCTTAAAAAAGAAATTAAAATTTTAAAATTTAAGCCCAATCTTCATCCTAATAAAATTAGCAGCCAGTAAAAATCTACTAGTACCAAATACAATTAGCTTGGAGCTATCCGTTTTCAAGATACGCAGCATTTCAGTGTATTTCCTAATACATAATTTCCTGCCCAGAGGTTTTATCCATTTCTTTCTAGGATTTTCATATACAGGGCAGAAAAATAAAACATGCGCAATATCCTCTTCGCTTCCTAAATGGCACTGAGTACACTTACAATCATTTTCCACTAGCTGCTTTTGTCCCCACCTGGATGTAAACGACCTTATTTGAAGAGTACCATACCTAAATTTCAGATACAATACCTTTGCAAGTAAAGGTTCGATCTCATCTAAAAATGATTCGAAACAGGGGGTTATTTTAAACATCAGAAACTGGGTTGTGAGTGTGCCGGATCTATTATTTGAAATAATATTGTGCCTAATGAAATTCCAGTAAATGGTCTTAATTTCCCGTTTTGAATCAGGAGTCAACAAGTTCGGTTGTTCCCAGAACCTACTCAAACCCAGGTCCGTAAACCATTTACGAATGTGCATCAACCAGGGAAAAGTTACATGAGTGTCAAGAGCCAATAATTCACTTAATGCTTGTCTATAGGTTTGCAATTCCTCGGTGGTCCATATTCTTATCCAATATAAGGTCATCCAAACTGCCCTTTGCTCAATTCGCTTGATGCCCAAGTCGAGCATTAGGGGGATCACAGGTGTATTTTGGGGTAGAGCAGTAAACCTCCTCAAGATCTTATTTTCCCCCATAATTAGATGCAAGTGCCCACCACCCCCCCCCCCCCCCCCCCACAATTCTGAGCCATATAAGGCAGCAGTTTGTGCCCTGGATTTATAAACTTCAAGGGCTGGTGTAACAGCCTTTGTTGTGGTTGCAAAAAGTTTTTTTATAACTAGTGCTGTGTATTGCATTAAAATTGTTCTAGATTTCATTATCTGGGGGTTCCATGAAAGTTTAGAGTCAATGTTTACCCCAAGATAAACAAAATTAGAGACTCGCTCCAAAATTGCTCCGTTCAGCTTTGTTATTCTTAAAACATTTGTGGGGCCTGATAGTCATATACTTAGTTTTTAGTGGGTTTATTTCCAGCCCCTTTTGTTTACAATATTGGTCGAGGGTATTTAAAAGGTTTTGCAAGCCCTTTGGCGTTTGCGACAGTAAGATTGTGTCATCAGCAAAAGTTAGTGCGCAGATATGGTTCCCTCCTAATTTCGGGGAATCATGATTGGATTTTTGGAGGAACTCAACCATGTCATTAACATATAAGAGGAATAGAGTTGGCGCCAGGACACAGCCCTGGCGCACACCTCTCTTGACAGGTATCTCTTCTGTGAGTTCCCCCCCTTTACCCCAATGTACTTTTGCAAAGGTGTTCTCATGAAGTCTAACCAACTGGACTATATTTTTTGGCACCCCCTGCTGTAATGGATTTAGCCATAGTAGGTCTCTAGGGATTGAATCAAATGCGGCCTTTAAATCTATAAAGGCCACATATAAATGACCGGATATTAGCCTTGTGTATTTCCAGGCTATAATTAACAGCCTGAACACCTGATCTATGGTGCTTGTCCTCCTTCTAAAACCCGCCTGGCATGGGGAAAGTACATCATTAGCAAGCATCCAATCATTCAACCTTTCTAAGATCTGTTTGGCATAAACCTTTTGCAATATATCTATCAGACTGATAGGTCTGTAATTAGCGGGATCGTCCCTACCGCCCTTCTTATATATTGGGACGATCTCCGAGCCTTTCCAAGATTCTGGAATGGGCTCACCTCTAGCGATTGCATTGCATAGAAGGTTAATATAAGGAGCCCACACTTCAGGTGCATGTTTAAAGAGATCGCCCGGGATCTTATCAGGGCCAGGGGCTTTCGATGGCTTAATAGCAGCTATGGCCAGTGTAGTATCCTCTACACTAAATTGTAGTGGTGCAATCTCATTTGATGACATAAGGTCCTCAATACTACATAGAGGATCTCTAATCATTGGGGCCGGAAGGGCATATAGCCGAGCAAAATGTCTATGCCAAGTCCAGGGGTCCAAATTATAGTCCTGGGCCAGGTTATTAACTTTTGTACCATTTGCAATAATTCGCCAAAACAAAAATTGGTTGCCTGTCTTTGAAGCTATTATCAGTTTTTCCCAGCTTGCATCTTCCCAATTTCTGCGGGCTGCTTTCAGAACTTTATTGTACGCATTCCTTAATTGCCTGATCAAGATTATATCCTTGGTTTGCAGGGCCCTGGTTAAACTTTGTTTAGTCAGTGCACATTCGTTATCAAACCATGGGTTGGACAACCCAATCTTCTTAGAACATTTAGTCTTCCCAGTCACCGATTTAGTTAAATAGGGTTTTATACATTCCACCAACTTTTGATGAGTCTGTGTTATAAATGAACTTCCAGGACACTCTTTTAAAAAGAGCAATACTAGATCACAAAAAATATTATAAATGCAAGTAAGGGGTTCTACCTTTCCCAGAATAGATGGCCATTTCACTGCCCTCCTATTATTGTTCACTATAGGCTGTATGACCTCTAAGTCCAATCCCGACTGTATCAGTGGTTGTAACAAAGTGTTTCGCTGTAAGATCTAAACACAGAGGAAAGTGATCACTTTCTCTTCTGTCATCCACTTTAAAATCCTGCACATAATCCCAATGAGCAGCACTTACCATAATATAGTCTATCCGAGAGGAGGAAAGACCTTTCGAAAAGGTGTTGGAACATTTGAGATCGAAGGGGGTTCTACCATTACAAGACTTTAATCCCTTCTCTACAGTAAAGTTAAATAATTGCAATGCAGAGACAGAGCATCTCATGGTCTTTTCTACTCCTAAGTACGGAATACCCATTGCTAGATCTTCTTCTTCAAGAATTGTATTTAATCCCAACAGGGGTTCGTAGCAACAGTTGAAGTCACCTCCAATTACAATAAGCCCATTAGATCTAATAGAATCAAGGGCTTCTTCTAAGTGCTGAATTATAGGTGATTCTTTTGAACATTCTCTTGGTCTTATATATATATTAAATAAGTATAACCAGGATTTGTTTGAAAATTTAAAACTCAAGCCCAGGATGTCATCAGTGACCGTAGTTACAATATCTATAGAAGCATTTATATTGTTTTTTTATCCAAATTAAGAGGCCTCCAGATGGTCTTCCTCTAGTTGGTTTATGGGCCTCAATACAAATGTTCTGTAGCCTACTTTAAATAATGGTTCCGTTGCCCATGTCTCTTGGAAAAGGCAGAGTTCAAAAGTTTCAATATAATCCTGCCAATCTGGCTCTTGCAATTTTTTTGCAAGGCCAGCTATATTCCAAGACACCATCCTTATTCGATTTTCAGTTAGACCTATTGACAGGGTGTCAGGGCAGTCATATTCAGATGTTATACATGCAGATTTTTTAATAGGGGAACCAGCATTGATGACACGTTTGGGCCCTTCTAACTGGACAATGTTGTTTTCTTGTCCTTCACCGAGGCTATATCTTTCATATTGTGTATCCACATTAAATTGGTCATCAAGATCAGTTACCCATTGAACCTGAGCCAAAGGGAACAGAGTCCCCATCCCTGGGTAATCCGGAATCCGCTCATGAGTCAGTCAATCTATAGCTTCAAGGTTGCTCTGCCCCCCAGAGGTGTATGTAACAAGGCTACAATTGTCTGTATCGGTTTTATTTTGCCTAATATTAATTTTAGAATTAAAAAGTGAGTGGGTTCTTAAATTCATAGTTATTAGATTCTCAGCAATTAGTTTGGAATAGAATGTTAACCTTATATCATCCAAATTCCCAACATCTTGGGGAATTCTTTCAGCATTCTTTATATCTGATCTTATTATGGAGAGACACTGCCGTTCCTTCCTAATCCAGTATATAGCTTTATTTACAAGGGAATCCCTATCTTCTATACTGCCTGGGTTTAATCTCGGGACATTGGTGAGAAAAACATTATGCGAATTATGTTCCTCCCTAATTGGGAGGTAGAATGCCTGGCATTGCCCATATTTCCCTTCGGGACCCCCAAGCCCCCTTCCCAAACCTTGGGCACTCTGTAATAGTCTGTTTGGGTGCTGGATTTTTAAGTCTGGGTTTACACTTTGCATTTGTTGTTGTGGTTTAAATAGTTTCGGGTAATCGTGGATATTGGTCAGATGTTTCTCCAGATTAAGTTTAGGGTAAGGCTTTGGGATTAGATTATGACTCTGATGTATGGTCTTCTTTGGAGGAAAGTTTAAGGTAACTCTAGACGATGGGTTAGGTACCTGATTCTTCATATTAATACAATGGAATTTCTCCCGTTTGTTTTTGGTCCCCTGGTGCATTGATTACAACACCTGGGTCTCTATATAAGTGACTTGTTAGTGCCTCTATCATTCTTTTAATTGTCAGAACTTCTTCTTGAACTGTGTTGAGTTTTGTGTAAAGGTCCAACACAAGTGTATGGGTATCATGTACCTGTCCCTGCGTGTATTCCCCAACTAAACTCAAATTAGAAGGGCTATTTCCGTCTTTTCCTGATATATGCTCTACTTGAACTTCCTTCAGGTTATCATCGAGGGGTGCATATCTATTTGAGCATTCTACATTAATGATCTCATTATATGTTAGATTACCTTGATCCCTCTCTATATTATCAGGAATGTTAGAGCTAGGCGAGGGAATCGTACCAGTACCCAGTCCTGACTTTAATGGTGATGTGGCTAGTAGTTGCGATGACGTTATGCTATGTGCTTGGTGGACAACAATAGTTGGACTGTTTAGCTTTACTGGAGCCACTTTTTCTCTTCTTCTATAGTAGGATGAGATTTTACTTTTCCCCTTTGTGCTATTCTCTTTTCCACTAGATAACATATTTTCTACCTCTTCTATTAAGTCGTCGATAGCGGCCAAAGTGCAGTTATCTGCTGCAGATTTGGCCAATTTTTGCATCCTTGCTATCTTTTTCCTTCCTGTCATTGTTTCTGCTGCTTTCCTCTTCCCCATTGCTGCCTTAATGACTTATCGCCAAGACTGCTATCTTGGCTATATAATCAACATAGTGACTTGCGATAAGATTAAATTAGGAATGCAAAGCAGAAATACCTGTATCCAATAAATACAATATATTATAAAACAACCCAAAAATATCACAACTATCTGTCTCTGTTATTTAGTATCCCTAATTTATATATTTACATTTTAAAAATAACATGTAGATACTTCAACAAGTAATTGCTAAAAGAACAAAGATGCTTTTAGTTATCTCAGGATAAAATTGTCCAATATGTACTAATCATAGTTTATAGACAGTTAGTTCATGTCCCACTTCGGCATATATATATATAGCCTGTTTAGTCTTACCGCAGTAGGGGGAATGCCAGAGAACAAACCAAGGGATATGGCCCAGCCTTCTTCGGGCTTTGACGGGCAAGGACGGGCCCGCCCTTGGCCCGGGCGCCGCCCGCGCGCGTCCCGCGCTGCGGGGGGCGCTTGCCGATTTTATAGCGCCTCCTGGCGCGTCAGAGGTGCGCCGCTGGTCTCAAGGGGCCGCTGGGAATTGTAGGTTTTAGTGTCTGCCGGCCGTTCCCCTCACGGCTTATAGGAATGAACACAGCCGTTCCCCTCACGGCACGGAATCAAGAATGCTGGCCGTTCCCCTCACGGCGTCTGGAATCAACAAAGAGATAAGTCTCGATCTTCCTGCGCTGCGGGGGGCGCTTGCCGATTTTATAGCGCCTCCGGGCGCTAGCTGGCGCGTCAGAGATGCGCCGCTGGTCTCAAGGGGCCGCTGGGAATTGTAGGTTTTAGTGTCTGCCGGCCGTTTCCCTCACGGCGTATAGGAATGAACACAGCCGTTCCCCTCACGGCGCGGAATCAAGAATGCTGGCCGTTCCCCTCACGGCGTCTGGAATCAACAAAGAGATAAGTCTCGATCTTCCCCAATTTTAATGTCATAGGTGACTTGAACCTACATCTAGAGTTGCTGGAGTCCCCTGACATCCTTAGTTTTCTCTGGGATATGGCAGCATGCCAACTGATTCAATTGGTCCCGGGCTGAACCCATATTGCAGGGCATCTCCTCGACCCGATTTTTTAAAACCTCCAGTTACTGGAAGTTCAAGCACCCCTTCCTATGACTTGGACAGATCACTTTCTCATTTCATTGCGGCTAGCGTTAGCCGGTTCTAAACGTCGGTCAATCCTGGCATAAACTTGACCAGGTGGCTTTCCTTGCGGCTTTGAGCACACAACCGCTAGGAAAATCCTTAAATATGGAAGAGGCGGATGTGCTCTTTCAAGGGTGGGTAACCCGAGCCTTGGACACCTGTATCCCGCTCAAGCTCACACACTCTAAAGGTGCTCGGGCTAATGTTTGGTTTAATGAGTCTCTGACCCTAGCCAGGAAGAACTGCGAGGTCCTGGAGCGAGCCTGGAGGCGTTCTTATGATGCTCAGGCTAAATTGCAGTATAGAATTGCAATTAAGGCATATCATAAATTGGTCCGTAAAACTAGGGCAGCTCACTATTCTAGCCTGATCACCACAAGTAATAATCGCAGTAAAACCATATTCTCTCTTTTGAAGGACTTGGTCACATCTCCCTCTGCCTCGGGCAAAACTATATCCTCTAGCCTACAATGTGAAGAGCTGGCGAATTTCTTTTTGGAGAAGGTGGAATGCATCTACCGTAGTTTCCACCTAGGCGATGCCCCCAGTCTCACGGGGTGGAACGTGTCCGCGGGCCCTGAGATCTATTCTCTTGCTTCGCTTCCTCTTATTTCTCCTAAAGATATGGAAGCACTGTGTCAAAATAAAATCAGTGTCTCCAGATGACCCTTTGAGATCTGACGCTTTTCGAAAATTTCAACAGTGCCTCCTGCCTGAGTGCTTGGAGCTGATCAATCTATCCCTTGCCTCGGCAGTGGTTCCGAAGTCCTGGAAGCATGCCAAAGTGGTCCCTTTACTGAAGCAGCCAACACTGGACGTGTCCAAGTCGGAAAATTTTCGACCAATCTCATTACTTCCGTTCCTATCCAAAATCATGGAATCTCATGTGAATTTGATTCTAACTCATTACTTGGAAGCTAATTCAACATTAGATATATCCCAGAATGGGTTCCGACCCCGATATAGTACCGAGTCTGCTCTGCTGACGGTCATGGAACAGCTGCGGACCGCCACGGATGCCGGCAGAACTACAGCATTGGTTCTGCTGGATCTGAGTGCGGCCTTTGACATGGTCTCCCACGAAATCCTGCTTCTTCGCTTGGAGGAGATCGGGGTCAACAACAAAGCCCTATCTTGGTTCTCGTCTTTCCAGGCTGATCGGACATTCCAAGTAATCGCTCCCCCTTTTTCTTCCCGTGTTCACCCACTTCGGTGCGGTGTTCCGCAAGGGTCAGCTTTGAGCCCCACGTTATTTAATGTTTACGTGAGCCCATTGGCGCGGCTGGCCAAAGCCCGGGGCATCTCCCTGTTGTCATATGCAGATGACACCCAACTGGTGATTACCTTCTCAAACAATCCCAGCCAGGACAGGGCAAAATTCAAAGCAGACTTAATGGCCATCTCGGAGTGGATGACGGCCAATTTTCTGCAGTTGAATTCAGCCAAATCTGAGATTCTTCTGGTAGGCAAGGATTCCCATCTCTGGGACAACGAATGGTGGCCTCCTGCTCTCGGAGCCCCCCCCCCCGCCCCTAAACCGGTGGTGAAGAATTTGGGCATTATGTTGGACAAAGATCTTAATTTTGAGGCGCATGCCAAATCTGTGACTGGGAAATGCTTCGGGCTATTACGTGGCCTTAAGCCGCCTATACTTGGTCTGTTTGACCCTCAAGCTCGTCAGCTGATCACCCATCCTCCAGATTGGACTATTGTAACGTGCTTCTTCTGGGTTCCAATAAGTCTGTGATGAATCGATTGCAGCGGGTCCAGAACGCCTCAGCCCGCGCTATCTTTGCCCTCCCCAAATACTGTCACGTTTCCAATCTCCTCCATCGTCTGCACTGGCTGCCCCTTGAACAAAGAGTTCGTTTTAAAGCGCTTTGTATCACGCATAAGATTCTTACAGGCATCGGCCCAGGAATCCTGAGTGATCTATGCGCCCATTACATACCCTCACGAGCGCTGCGCTCGGCGGATCTGCTCCTTGCAAGAATTCCACGAATACGAAGGACCAGATCGGGTGGTCGATCTTTTAAGCGGCTGGCTTCCGCTTTATGGAACTCCCTCCCTCTACATATCCGTAGCAATTCTGATCACCTGGCCTTCAGAAGGCTGGTAAAGACCTGGCTTTTCTCCCACTGCTAATTCTCCGCCTTGCTTCCTTACTCTGTGCTCTGCTTCAGCGCTGGGACGCCTCGTTGCTGGGGCAGCCATGCGCTATACAAGTATTCTAATCTAATCTGCCGCCTGACACAATGATGACAGAAAAGCCAGTTCCATCAAGCATGTCATCTGTAATTGCATCCCAGTAGCTAATGAGAATATTTCATCTTTAAGGCTCATTACTATAGCCTGCTTGTTTTGTATGGTCTTAACGGGTACACCACTACCAGTAAAGCTAGCTTAGGGACAGAGCGTTCACATATTGCGCTGATTGTCATGGGTGGTGGTTTCAGGTCCCTCCGTTGGTAATGGTTGGTCTTTGATATTGATCTTGCTTGGGGCTGGGACTGCAGATGTAGGCAGAAAAAGGACCTCTCCGGTGGCCATTGATCCAATCACATCTACCTGTTCTGAGTACCCAGCAGCAGCTGCCTTTATTTGTGGCTTAGATCCCAGATCATTTATTCTTCTTTATAATTGGAAATCAGGAAATAGCTCTCTGGGTGGAGTGACAATAGCTCTGTGGTTTGACCATCTACAATCATTGAACGGCTAGTCTCTGCACGGTGATTAAAGACCTGAAGTGATAGTCTGTGTCAGTGCTATCCTGTGGGCTTTCTTTAGCTCGGTTATCGTCTTGCGTGAAATCCTTCTCATGGCATTGAATCTGTTAGTGAAAATCCGTTATTAACCTCTTAAAGGTTATTTTAGATTTGTTTAGTTCTATTGAAGACATTTATTAGTACATAACTAACTGCAAAAAAAGCAGAAATCTTACACATAAGTGGCCTTGGTTTGATTAATTGACATAAATATAGGCTATATATTGTTGGCCCTATTAAGTGGTGCATCACTCTGGGAGACATACTCTGTATAGCATTAAACTCATTAAAAAAAAAAAAAAAAACATTATTGGTCAAGGGGAGGTTTCCAAGGCAACAAGCAGCAATACACAGTAGGCGCCAATCTCTTTGATGCCAGATTACCTGGTCCTAGTCACCTGTTTCTAGTTGTCCCAGTATTGGGAGTAGCCAAAGTTATGGGTCAGTACTTTGCTCCATTTAGCTTTGCAAATGTCAACCCAGGACTGAGCGGTTATAGGCTTCCCACCGGCTGATCTTTATGTGGTAGAAAGTAAATTGTGGCCAAGAGGTCACCCAGGATCGAGTGGTCATAGTCTTCACACCAACTAACTGATCTTTGAGGCAGACAGTAAGCTGTGGTATACCGGTCCCAGGAGGACTGAAAGGTCAGAGCCTTCATGTCGGCTTATCTTTATTGCGTAGACAGTAAGTTTTGTCTCCGGGGTCACCCCAGTAGTGAACGGTCATAAGCATCCTGTTGGCTGATCTTCATGAGTTTAACAGTAAGCTGTGGTCCAGAGGTCACCTCAGGACTGAGTGGTCATTACCATCCTGTCGACTGATCTTTGAGGTAGACAGTAAGCTGTGGTACAGAGGTCTCCCCAGGACTGAGTTGTCATAACAATCATGTTGACTGATTTTTGAGGTAGACGGTAAGCTGTGGCCTTGAGGTCACCCTAGGACTGAGCGGTCACAGGCTTGCTTCTGACCGATCTTTGAAGTAGACAGTAAGTTGTGGCCCAGAGGTCACCCCAAGACTGAGTGGTCCCAGGCTACTGAGCGGTCACAGGCTTGCTTCTGACCGATCTTTGAGGTAGACAGTAAGTTGAGGGCCTATTTTCTGCCTCCGTTCTGTGGTGCTATAGTTCAGGTGGAGAATCAGCCTTGTTATATATTCACAAATTGCTTTTATGCATTGATGAGTGGAGTGGCCGCTGGATGATCTTGTTGGCATGCACGGCGTGCCTCCATGCTGACAGGATACCTCCATTTAAAGATAACCTTGATGGCAGAGCTCTTTTCATTCTCAGCTGTAATCATTGGCTGCGCGAAGCAGAGCAGAATTGTATCTTGCCACAATAGCACTAGGTTTACTGGCTGAGATGTGCACCGGCACAGATCTCCGCTTCCGCACTCAGCCCATCATACGTCCAAATTGAATAAAAGAACTGTGCTGTGATGAGGCCACATTTCTAGCGCTCTGGGCTAATTTGAGCCGATGGTTGCAGTCATTGTTTTAGGCCAGTGCTTATTATTCATCATCAGATTTTGACCCAAAACAAGTGAGAAAAAGGCAGAAATGGAGGAAGGAGTAGGCTGGAAACACTGACAAACGGAGAAAGCAAGGATCAAAAAGAGCATTTAAGTATGAGATAAAGGGGCAGGGAGTGTATTGTAGGAAAGCATCCTTCAGAAGCATTGGTGTTACAGCAGAACGTCTTGGGTAATTCAGAAACAAACCTTAGGAGGTAGTCAAACTTGGCTTCTTTCTATTTGTTTGGCTGCATCCCAGGTTCTTGTTCTC
Organism: Calotriton arnoldi; assembly: GCA_963921515.1. Classification (NCBI taxonomy): domain Eukaryota; kingdom Metazoa; phylum Chordata; class Amphibia; order Caudata; family Salamandridae; genus Calotriton; species Calotriton arnoldi. The sequence continues at coordinate 785,862 of CAWUFW010001323.1, read as the reverse complement.
CAGCGGTTTGAGGTATTTAATGCGTTTTAGGACAATTGCTGCACTGAGACACCTTTCCTTATCTCCCCGCCCACTCTTAGCAGATGCTATCTATTGCGTGTTGGTAAGATCCCCAGTGTGACATTTATGATGACAGCCTGTTTTGCCTCCTGCCGCTGCCCCATCGCTTCTGACAAACTGACCGCAGACATGCACTACCTCCGCTCCAGCGTGGCACACAGTAGTTTTCCAGCAGCCTCCTTGGAGGGGTCAGCAGTGCTCGTGGGCTCAGGGTACATCTGAATGTGTCCTCCGCGTGTGACTGCCATGTCTACTGAGCTCTTGTGCCAGGAGGCTGATCACGGTGTAAGGGATGGACCCAGGCGCCCAGCCGTTGTTGGCAATACTGCTGGTGGGTGTGCTGACTGCGTCCTGCTCTTGTGGTTTACTTTCTATGGCCTGGGATCTTTAGGGAGATCAACCAGGCCTGTCTGTGGCCTGCTGATGGTCCTTTTCACTGATGTACCGTTTGCTACCCCAGACTCTGCTCTCTGCAGGTGGCCATCACCAAGAAATGTCCTTTTTTATTTTAAACTCTCCATTCAAACATCTGCCAATGTAGCATTTCAGTTCTTGACACCAACATCATACAGCGATGATGTCTTTTCTACGCTATGTTTTATTTTATGAATATCTTGTATTATTTGACTAATGAACTAAACTTAGAAAGAAAAGGGAATGTCTGTACACACAGCCTCTTCTACTCTTTGCATTGTACAATCTAATCTGATAAAGACTTCTATCCACAAATTACTTACCTTAGAATTATCCCAAGGCGTCTGACTGGATACGGAAAATTATCGTGTGCAGTACCAGTGTGCAGTACCTCTGCACAGCGCTGTCGATCGGCTCCATGTTGCATCGTCCGCTCCGGAAGTGAAGTGCGCGGTGCCAATGTAGGCGCCACCCCAGCGCGCTGGTGTCTGATCTTTTCGTGGCAGTCAGCGCAGATCGTTAGAGAGCTACTCCTTGATCATTTTTTAACTAAACTTTTTTTTACTTTTGTCGAAGCGTTTTTGGGAATTTTCTCCTGGTGTGGCAGGTATGTCATCTCGGAAGGCTGGCTTCAAGCCCTGCGGCGCCTGTCACCGCCCAATGTTGATGAGGGACCCGCATCTTGCATGCCTTTGGTGCCTTGTGCGCAACCAGGATCCGAAAGCCTGCTCAGATTGCCGTGAAATGAACCTGAATGCTTTGATGGAGTAATCCCTCAAGCGCCTGGCGGCTCGACATGCAACGCCGCGTCTATCTTGATTCCAGTCAAGATGAAGGTCCGGGGAGCGGTCACCAGTCCAAAATCTTCGTCGCACTCTAATTTGTAGGGCCACTCTGGTAAATCCCATCGTCAGAAGAGAAAGAAGTCAAAGAGGTCTTTGACTTCTCCACGACCGACAAGACGAGGGAGCGTTCGCATTCGAGGACTGTCCCGCGGTTGAGCCAGCGCCTGAGTCGGCGTCGTGCGTCCTTGAGTTTCCAGGAGCCATTGCGACCACTGCTCTATTTCACGAGTTTTATGAGGCCATGAGCCTCTTATTTTAGTGGCCCAATACCCCCAGCTCGCCTACCTTCCCCGCGGGTTCAGGAGGGGCTCCTATTGTATCAAACCCGTCGGTTCCAGAGCTAGTCAGGCCCCTTGAATCCACGGATGGATCCAGACCGGTACCAGTCGTGCCACCTTGACCTTCCCCAACACTTGTCATGATGCCAGCGCCACCATTCTGGCCTCTGACATGGAGCCGGATGCGTGTGGCCTGACGCCGACTGGAGTTGTGCCTTCCAGGCTGGAGCCTGAGCCCTATTCTTATAGGCAAGGACTAGGGGAGGATTGGGAGGGGTCACTGAACCTTGAAGAATACCAGCCCTTTGATCCTAATGTGGACTGGTGTGAGGATTTGGCGGAAGCCAGCGGACTGGACACTTCTCCAGATACTGCCATGCTATCTCCCTTCCTTTGGTACGGAGAAGGAAGCGTCCTTCGCAGTGGTGGTGAGGATGGTGGCCGAGGTCCTGTTTCTTGACCTGCCCTCTGTAGCAATCAAGACTAACTACAAGGGGACTTTAGCCTGGAATGTCCCCCCTCATAACCACTTCTCTCCTTTAATGAAGCCCTTACAGACGTCCTGTTTGGGACCTGGTCCAAGCCCAGCACAGGTGCTCTTGTGAAGAGGACGATAGCCTGCTGCCACCGCCCTGCTCCAAAATGCTAAATGTCAGCAATTCTGCATACTGGAGTTTCCAAGGTGGCTCTCGCTCGTAGGCACTTTTTGTCTTGAGTGGAGTTCAGGCGTCCTGTATGCCTTTCCTCCCGTACCACTCCTACCCAGAGTTTTCAGGAAGATTAGGAACAACAGGGCCCAAGTCCTTTTGGCTCTGGATTGAGCTCGGAGAGTTTGGCTTCTCGAGCTGTTGAGCATGGCCATCGATCCTCTGATCAGGCTGCCCCTTCGGAAGGATCTTCTGTCACAGCAGCAGGGGAGGGTTCTCCAACCAAGCCGGTCACCACTCTGCCTTCTTGCGTGCAGATTGAGCGGTGACAGTTGGCAGCCTTCGACCTTCTGCTCAAAGTCTGCGATGGTGTTATGGCAGCCAGGCGTAACTTTCACTTTTGCATATGTTTATTACTTTTTGATTATTCACAAAATCTGAGTGTAAATGTACTCAGTGTAATGCTTTGTCTCCACCAAAGTGTTATACACTTTTGAGCAATTTACACTTTTGAATAAGTTTACTACTTTTTGGCTATTTACAAAACCTGGATGTAAGTTACACTTTTGGAGTAAATTTACACTTAGATTTTGTGACATAGGGCCGTTGTTGTCTGGTGGACCAGATTTCACTGCATTAAGGAGTCTTCCCCCATATAAAAGGGTAAAAGAATCAATTACATGTTTTTTTCTCTTGCATAACTATATCTTGATTTGGAGACTCCTATCAAGGGTGTTCTTATTGTGCTTTGATGGAGTCATTAATTGTTGCTCATTTTTTAATGAAATACCTTGCCAATTTATTACAAATGTTTTGTGAATAAGGCATTGATTGAAGAAGATATTAAGGATCGGTAAAAGTGCAGACAACTTGGAACATTGTCTGCGACTTTATTCTGTACAAAAATGACAATTTTGCTGCCTTTAAAATACTTATTTCTTTATATGAAATGCTTCCTATGCTCGTGCTTTGGAGGCCTCCTGATCAAAGTTCTTACATTCTCGATTCCGCTCCATAATTGTTGATCGAAGCAATTGTTGTCCCAAAGTTGCACCCCAAGGAGATAATGAAAAAATGATCCTTATAGTGAGAAGATGACGCGGTTAAGTGGAAATGGTGGACATGTGCCATCTGCACTCCTTTGCCTCTACAGCTTGTGAGTTGGCTTAAATTTTGTCGGTTTTGTTTGCAGGATTGTTTGTTTTGAGAGCATCTTCGTCTGTCCACCAGCGCAAACTGCATTCTTCATATAAAGTCGATGGTGGTTGCTTTCCACCAAGTAACTTAATACATATTAGCACAATCACAATAATTGAAGGCAAGGAGATGTCGGAAAGAGAAAAGGCATATAGCACGAATTTGGTATGAAAATGCGTTGCTTTATATAATGTAAACACACATTATTTTAAATCCAGTGCATGGTGTCCCAAGTGATTGTGAAAACTATATTTCAAGGTTGTGACTCATTGTGATATAAAAACAAGGTTTCAGCAAACATGTACAAAAGCGACCATTAAATCAATACAAAATGAGTGCTCGCAGCCTGCTAATACAATAATAGTAGCTGACAAATGGTTCGCTTCACTTAGTCGACGACGTTTCGACCCACTTGACAATGTGGGGTCTCATCAGGACCTAGCAATGAAGGGGCACCTGGGGATGACTGTCCGATAACCTGGTGTGCACCGTGTGGAGGTAAAAAAGGAAAGAGGGTACTCACATAGGGCCCAGCCGGGCACCTATAGTGGGGAGGGTACTGGCAGTCAGGATGGTTTGAGCTTGCTTGTCATTGTACCAGGAGAGACAGGTGCAGTTCTCTCCTCGAGGCGAGTGATTCATCTGCGCAGCTGAACTTGGAGGCCCAGCATATTCAATTATCCTCTCCACACCGGGTAACTAACAGATGGATTGGCGTCATGTTCTTGTGAGGCTTACTTGGAAACCAGCCCCTTTACCACGGAAATTCATGACAACAACTTATCACCCTTCGGAGCTTATTAAGGCTTTCTATCTCAAACCATCCTGACTGCCAGTACCCTCCCTTCTATAGGTGCCCGGCTGGGCCCTATGTGAGTAGGGTGTCCCTTGTTTTTTCACACACTTCCACCAAGTAACAGCTTCTTGTGTGAGAACAGTGAGCCCTATGTGTAGAGAGCACTGTAAATGTGTATGTATGTCTAAGAACCTTGGTATGGCGGCTCCTATGACTGTCTCTAGGCGAAGGCCCTCCAAGGCATTGCAGCGACTTAGATGTAATGTAAAAGTTCCATTTGTGTTTGCATTTCTGGAAGTTTGTTTTTTGCCGACAGCGGCCCTGGGGCTGCTCCATTAGTGGTACTTAAGTGCCTTCTTCTGCGGCCTCCTAATTTAGGAAGGTTCTAGGCTTTTAGTGGCTGAAAGCTATTTCTGGCTGAGCTCAAGTACTGGACAAGGGGGAGTAATGCTTGCTGTTCTCCCCAGGTATATAGTGGGCGGGGTCACGGCTTTTTACAATTCAACAATAAGGCATTTGAGTTTTACCCTAGTCTCTGCTGGGAGCCTTTGAAGACATTTATTGGTCGAAATCAGAAGATCCAGTCTCTTCCAAGACTGCTATGTCATTTTTCCAAGCTTCAACTTTCAAGCATTATTTAAACTCTTCAACATTCGTAACTGCTGCTATATTGAACACATTCACTTGAAACGTCGACAGTGCTGCAGCTACATATGAACACATTCACTTGAAGCATCGACATAACTGCAGCTGTGTATGAAAACATTCACTTGAAGCATCGGCATAACTGCAGCTATATTGAACACATTCACTTGAAGCATCGACATAACTGCAGCTACATATGAACACATTCACTTGAAGCATCGACATAACTGCAGCTGTGTATGAACACATTCACTTGAAGCATCGACATAACTGCAGCTGTGTATGAACACATTCACTTGAAGAAACGACATAACTGCAGCGGTGTATGAACACATTCACTTGAAGCATCCACATAACTGCAGCTATATTGAACACATTCACTTGAAGCATCGACATAACTGCAGCTATATTGAACACATTCACTTGAAGCATCGACATAACTGCAGCTGTGTATGAACACATTCACTTGAAGCATCGACATAACTGCAGCTGTGTATGAACACATTCACTTGAAGAAACGACATAACTGCAGCGGTGTATGAACACATTCACTTGAAACGTCGACAGTGCTGCAGCTACATATGAACACATTCACTTGAAGCATCGACATAACTGCAGCTGTGTATGAAAACATTCACTTGAAGCATCGGCATAACTGCAGCTATATTGAACACATTCACTTGAAGCATCGACATAACTGCAGCTACATATGAACACATTCACTTGAAGCATCGACATAACTGCAGCTGTGTATGAACACATTCACTTGAAGCATCGACATAACTGCAGCTGTGTATGAACACATTTACTTGAAGCATCGACATAACTGCAGCTGTGTATGAACACATTCACTTGAAGCATCGGCATAACTGCAGCTGTGTATGAACACATTCACTTGAAGCATCGACATAACTGCAGCTGTGTATGAACACATTCACTTGAAGCATCGACATAACTGCAGCTATATTGAACTCATTCACTTGAAGCATCGACATAACTGCAGCTATGCCTGAACATATTTACTCAAAGGGCCGACATTGCATGTTGTCCGTTGCACTTTTAACACAGTCCCTGTCGTTGGAAGCCGATTAGAGGGACAGTGTACTAATTGGGTGCTTTAACTCATTTTAATTACCTAAATGGCTTCAGGCAGCCTCTTGTTAGAGAGACGTGAATCCAGGGGTGGCTGAGGGGGAACCGCATCAGCAGTTTTTGGATTCATGACTTCTGCTGCTCAGTAGCAGTGTTCTCATTCGAGTCACAAACGACTCCTGGCATTAGATGGGAGAAATGCCCGCTGCAGCAGGGTGCCCATTAAAGGGCTACCTGCCTGGCGGCTCTGGCTAGCCTAGGACCACCGCCGGGGAAGGGGCGAGCCCAGCGTTGCCTTCTTCACAGCTTATTCTGAGAAGCACACCGTTCGGGATGTCTCTTGGGGCCTCCCATATTTATTTGCCTGCTCACAATTATTCATTTCTAGTGACTTAAGCAGTGCCCTTCAGCATCCCCCAGGTACAGTCCTTGTTCTTCGGCATCTGAATTTTGCAAAGGCCAGCCATCCTTTTCATGGGGAATCTTGTGACGGTGTGAGGCTCTGCCATCCTTTTCATGGGGAATCTTGTAATGGTGCGAGGCTCTTCCATCCTTTTCATGGGGAATCTTGTGACGGTTCGAGGCTCTTTCATCCTTTTCATGGGGAATCTTGTGACGGTGTGAGGCTCTGCCATCCTTATCATAGGGAATCTTGTAATGGTGTGAGGCTCTGCCATCCTTATCATAGGGAATCTTGTAATGGTGCGAGGCTCTGCCATCCTTATCATGGGGAATCTTGTAATGGTGCGAGGCTCTGCCATCCTTTTCATAGGGAATCTTGTAATGGTGCGAGGCTCTGCCATCCTTTTCATGGGGAATCTTGTGACGGTGCGAGGCTCTTCCATCCTTTTCTGGGGAAATTTTTTGACTGTGCTAGGCTCTGCCATCCTTTTCATGGGGAACCTTGTGACGGTGCAAGGCTCTGCCATTCTTATCATGGGGAATCTTGTAATGGTGCGAGGCTCTGCCATTCTGATCATGGGGAATCTTGTGACGGTGTGAGGCTCTGCCATCCTTATCATAGGGAATCTTGTAATGGTGCGAGGCTCTGCCATCCTTATCATGGGGAATCTTGTAATGGTGCGAGGCTCTGCCATCCTTTTCATGGGGAATCTTGTGACGGTGCGAGGCTCTTCCATCCTTTTCTGGGGAAATTTTTTGACTGTGCTAGGCTCTGCCATCCTTTTCATGGGGAACCTTGTGACGGTGCAAGGCTCTGCCATTCTTATCATGGGGAATCTTGTAATGGTGCGAGGCTCTGCCATTCTTATCATGGGGAATCTTGTAATGGTGCGAGGCTCTGCCATCCTTATCATGGGAAATCTTGTGACGGTGTGAGGCTCTTCCATCCTTTTCATAGGGAATCTTGTAACGGTGCGAGGCTCTGCCATCCTTTTCATGGGGAATCTTGTAACAGTGCGAGGCTCTGCCATCCTTTTCATGGGGAATCTTGTGACGGTGCGAGGCTCTTCCATTCTTATCATGGGGAATCTTGTGACTGCAAGGCTGTGCCATCCTTATCATGGGCAATGTTAAGAAGTCAAGAACTGTTCCTCAGTCACTTTATGGAGCACCTGTCCCCGTTGTATACATTCCTGCATCTCTCAGGCATGTCCATCATGCCTTGTCAGTCTCTACCTTGTTGACATGTTTGTCACTTTGTCCCAGTGGATATAGTTTGCCTACTCATAGTTCTTTGTGAAAAAGCTGTTAATAATGCGTCAGTGATGCTCGTGTTTTCTCCTGCTGCTATTGCTCCCCATTAACCCTCCTCCGTTATGCACTTGCATCAGTCTGGTCACGTCTGTAGTTTCGGACACCCCACTGAGGATGTTCCACACATACTGATCGACTGCATGCTGGAGCTTCAGGGTGCCATTGTCAACCTTTGGTTTTTATCTTCCTACAGAAGTTGCAGTTCCACCATTTTAAAGAGTTATTGGAGACGGCTGAGGATCATGAATGTAGCCATCTCTATCTGATCTGTGAGAGAAAGATAGCTCCATTGAATGAGTGAATGAATGAATGAATGTTAGCTTTATAAAGCATGCAGCTACTTCAGATGATGTGTCCCGTGCTTGCAGACTAGCCAGACTCAGAATCCAGAAACTACTGCCCCTGCCTAAAGAGCCAGGTTTTTAGAGCCTTTCTAAAATCCTGCTCCGTCTCCAGCCCACGCAAGTGGCTGGGCAAAAAGTTCCATAGTTTGGACATCCTGACTGTGAATAATATACCTTCTTGTCTCACTTTTGCGAAACGGGGGACAGTGAGCAGGTGCTGCTGATTCGATCGCAAAGTCCACTCCTGGTGATAAGGAATGAGCTTTGACCTGAGATAGCCCAGTCCTTTGCCATGGTAGGCTCGGAAAGCCAGGGTTAGTGCCTTGAACTCAACCCTCCTGGTCACTGGGAGCCAGTGTAGCTGTCTCAAGTGCGGCGAAATATGCTGGTGAAAAGGAACCCTATGTATTACCTTGCAGCTGCATTCTGTGCCATCTGTAATCTATTGGTCAGATGAGCTGGCAGCCCCAGATACACAGTTGGCGTAATCTAGTTGGGAGGTGACCAATGTACTGTAATCCTTCGGCTTTCTTCAGGGAGGAAATGTAAGAATTTCCTTATAGTTCTCATTTTTCCGAAGCAAGTCTCGAAAATGTGCCTGACTTGTGCTGTGAGGGTGAGCTCCTTCTCCCATCTCACTCCCAGGTTTTTAGCTGAATCCTTGGGGCTGGGAGGGGATCCCACCAGAGGCACGGTGGCGTAGGAGATCCATGGTTAAAAAATAGGAACTCTGTTTTATCTGCATTTAGCTTGAGACAAGTTTTGTCCATCCAGCCTGCAATGTCCCTCAGGCATTCCTTAAAACTGTGAAAGGCTGCTGCAGAGTGTTCCCTAAAGGAGAACACCAGCTGAGTGTCATCCGCGTACGATACTGCTTTCACCCCTCTCGAGAAGATGACGTCCGCCAACTGGGCAAGATAGATATTGAAGGCTTAGAGCTGAGTCCTGGGGCCCTCCGCAGGTGAGTTGTTTGACTGGAGAACAAAAAGGATGTAGAAAGACACATTGACCGCGGTTTTCAAGAAAATACCTGAATCCCCGTTCCCTGAATCCCCGTTCCCTGAATCCCCTTCCCTGAATCCCCTTCCCTGAATCCCCAAGTGTTTCAATCTTTCCAGCAGGATTGAATGGGACACCGTTTCAAAGGCCGTCGAAAGATCCAATATCACCAGCATGGCAGCTTATCTGCTACCCACAGACAGTCTCACAGAATCCACTTCTTCAACCAGAGCTGTCTCCGTACTATATCCGTCCCGTAAGCCAGACTGGGAGTCATGTAGAAGTGTTAAGAAGGTCGAGGACATCTACAAATCCTTTCCCCCCCCTGCGATTAAGGCAGGCTCCCCAACTCCGATCAGCGCCGCCTCTCCACTCTCTACTTTTCCTGCACTCTCCCGGGAAGCAAGGCGCACCATCTGCAATAAAATTAAATCTGGATCCCCAGCGGATCCCCTCAAACCTGATCAGTTTCAGAAATTTCTGCCTCAGCTCCTTCCTCCCCCTTCTGCAATCTCATAAACCTGTCTATCTGAAAGAGACAATTCGTTATAGATTCCTTACCTGTAGAATTACCCCCAGGCGTCAGACTGGAGCTGGAGAATTGCTTTCGTCAGCAGTGCCCCAGCGTGTCGAAAGGTGGCATCGGTCGACTCCGCGTTCGTCGTTGGCGTTGTGGTCGCCGGGATGACGTTGCAGTAGCTACTTAGATGCCGCCCTCGTGCGCTGACGTCGGTTCTTTCTTTTTCCGTGCCGGCCAGCACAGATCCGGAGAAAGCGGTACCTCCAGTCACTTTTGACTTTTGTCGACACTGTTTTTGAGTCTGACTCCTGGTGCACGTCAGGGATGCCCGGTTTCAAGGCTTGCGGTCGCTGCTGAAAACTGATGTAGGTGACTGATCCGCACCGCGTGTGCCTGTGGTGCCTGGAACGCGACCACGGTCCCAAGTCGTGTTTCGACTGCCGGACCATGAATCCGAAGTCTTTGCGGGAGCAGTCCTGAAAGCTTCTTAAGGCCCGGCAGTCTGCTCCGTTCGAGGGGCCACCGGTCGCGCGGAGCCACCGGTCGCACTCCTCAGGTAAGTCGAAGCACAAGAAGAAGAAGTCGAAGAAGCACTGTCGCTCTTCGACTTCTCCCCGTCCGTCGGCTGAAGCGACGAGGGATGCGGGTGGTGCCCCTCCCGCGGCTCTGCGTACGGAGCCCGAATGGTTGACTCAGAGTTTCCCTCCCTTTCTGGGACCCGGAGCGAACCCTGCCCAGCTTCGCAGTTTTTACGAAGCGATGCATGCCATCTTTGGGCAGCCCGACTCCGCTGGGGGCCCTGGGCCTTCGGCACCGCAGAGTCCCTTTGGATCCAGGCTTGGATCCGGATCGGTGCCGGTCGACCTCTTAACACTTCCACCGGCGCCGATTCACCCGGCACCACGCCCGCAGCCGACGCCGGTTGTGCCCCCAGCCGGCGTCGACCCTGGCCTCCACCTCGACGTGGAGCCAGACCGAGGTCAACCGACGCCGGATCCGGCGCCAACAAGTACTTTCATACCCCTGTTCCACCCTGGTTCTTTCAGGCCAGATTGACAACCAGAGGAGGGTGAGGAGGACTGGGAAGGGTCTGGAGACCTTTTAACTGACCAGTTGGAGTACGATCCGGACTGGAGAGAGGAGTTGGGGGATGCCAGTGGTCTGGATACCTCCCCAGACCTTGGCATGTTGTCACCTCCTATCGTGGCTATGGAGGAGGGAGCTTCTTACGCAGTGGTGTTGCATTGGGCGGCCGAAGCTCTCAACTTCGAGCTACCTATGGTGGCAGTCAGGACTAACCTCCTGACAGAGCTACCCTTATGGACATGCCCTTTGATGGCCGTCGCCTGTTCGGTGACAAAGCAGACAACGCGCTAGAGCGCTTCAAGGACTCTCGGGCTACGGCCAAGTCCCTGGGCCTCTCCACCGCCCGCCCTGCGCTTTCGCCCCTTTCGTGGTTACAGAAGGGGTGCCCCGCTACGTTCCACCCAGAGCCACAGGCCGGCAGAAGCTGATCAGCCCCTGCGCGGCCGGGGACGTGGGTCCCACTGTCGTCGGTCTGGGGGCCAGCAAGCGGGCCACTCCACCACCGCCCCCTCTGCAGCCGCCTCCAAACCCTCCTAGTCTGACCTTTCAGCGCCACAAATCGCCAGTGGGCGGCGGGAATCGCCATCACCTCCCCCACTGGCGTACCATCACGTCAGACAGGTGGGTTTTGCAAATAGTCCGAAGGGGCTACTCCCTCCCCTTCGAGACTACACCCCCAGCCATGCCACCTCAGTACCATCGTATGTTGGAGGATCATCTGGCCCTTCTCCAACAGGAAGTTACGGCTCTCTTGGCCAAGGGAGCCATCGAGTGAGTTCCTGCCCCAGAAGTAGGTCGGGGTTGCTATTCCCACTACTTTCTGGTGCCCAAGAGCGACAAAGGCCTGCGTCCTATCTTGGATCTCAGGAACGTCAACCGCTTCCTCTAAAAGGAGAAGTTCAAAATGTTGACGCTAGCTTAGGTCCTGTCTGCTCTCGACCCTGGAGACTGGATTGTAGCGTTGGACTTGCAAGACGCTTATTTTCACATTCCCGTCCTGCCGGCCCACCGGCGTTACCTGCGGTTCATGGTAGGCCACGAGCACTTTCAGTTTACCTTGCTCCCCTTTGGCCTTACCAGCGCCCCTCGGGTGTTCACGAAAGTGATGGCGGTGGTCGCAGCTCATCTGCGAAGATCAGGGGTTCCAGTCTTCCCCTATCTCGACGACTGTCCCAGGCAGTCGTCTCCCACCTCCAGATTACGGCCGATCTCCTGCATTCGCTGGGGTTCACCATCAATGCGCCGAAGTCACACCTGATTCCGCCTCAGAAGCTCTTTTTCATCGGAGTGGTTCTGGACACAGCGCAGTTTCGGGCTTATCCTCCCGAGCAGCGAGTCTGGGATATTCGGGCTATGATTCCGATCTTTCAGCCTTTATCCCGGGTTTCGGTCAGAATGACCCTGAGGCTACTGGGCCTCATGGCCTCCTGCATCCTGCTGGTGGACTATGCCAGGTGGCATATGCGGGCTCTGCAGTGGGACCTGAAGTTCCAGTAGGCACAGCATCAGGGGAATGTTTCCGATTGCGTCCAGATCTCGGAGGGCACTGCACACCAACTGCAGTGGTGGCTAATGAACCGGGATTGGGTCCACTGCAGATCCCTCTCCCTTCCCCAACCGAAGTACACAGTGGTGACGGATGCATCACTTCTAGGGTGGGGCGGCCACATGGGAGAGGCGGAGATTAGAGGCCTCAGGTCTCCGGCGGAGTCTGGGCTCAACATCAACCTTCTGGAGCTTCGGTTGATCCTGATCCGTCTTGCACTGAAGGCATTCCTTCCCTCTGACGGGGAAGAGTGGTGCAAGTGTTCACGGACAGCACCACCGCCATGTGGTACTGCAACAAACAAGGCGGGGTGGGATCGTGGACCCTATGTCAAGAGGCTCTCTGTCTCTGGACATGGCTGGAACATCAGGGCATATCCCTGATGGTTCAACATCTGACAGGTTCACTGAACGCCAGGGCGGACAAACTCAGCCGCAGGTGCATGATGGATCACGAATGGCGTCTTCACTTGGAGGTGGTGCAAGGTCTCTTTCAGCATTCATGGGGAGAGCCTTGGTTAGATCTATTCGCCACCGAAGAGAACGCGCAATGTCAGCAATTCTGCGCGTTGGAATTTTCAAGGCGGCACTCGCTAGGCGATGCTTTTTGTTGCGAGTGGAGTTGCGGTCTTCTATACGCCTTTCCGCCTACACCACTTCTGCCCAGAGTGCTGAAGAAGATCAAGCGCGACCGAGCCCAAGTCATTCTTGTGGCTACGGATTGAACACGAAGTGTCTGGTATCCCGAGCTGTTACACATGGCCATCGATCCTCCGATCAGACTGCCTCTTTGGGAGGATCTTCTGTCGCAGCAGCAGGGGACAGTCCTCCACCCGAACCTGTCCAGCCTCCTCCTCCTTGCGTGGAGATTGAGCAGCGACAGTTGACAGCCTTCGACCTTCCTCCAGAGGTCTGTGATGTTATCTTGGCAGCCAGGCGTCCCTCCACTAAGACGGTATACGCCTGCAGATGGAACAAATTTGTGGCATGGTGCACAGCAAAGGCTGTGGATCCCCTTTCTGCCCCTCTTTCTGAGGTTCTCTTGTTCCTCCGGTCTTTGGCCCAGCAGGGCTCTGGTCTGGGCACTCGGAAGGGCTACCTCTCTGCCATTTCGGCCTTCCTTAGGCTTCCTGATCAGCCTTCTCTTTTCAAGTCCCCTGTTGTAAATCGCTTCCTTAAGGGCATTGCTCATCTTTTTCCTCCTGTTCCCTTAGTAATGCCTCAGTGGGACTTGAACTTGGTTCTTACTTATCTTATGTGCGCTCCTTTGAGCCTCTTCATAACTGTCCTCTCAGACTTCTTACTTAAAAGACTGCCTTTCTGGTTGCCATCACCTCTGCTCGCAAGCTTTCTTCGAAGCCTCCCTTTCTGGCTGTTCATCCGGACAAGGTCGTCCTCGGAACCAGACCTTCCTTTCTTCCCAAGGTGGTTACTTCTTTCCACATTGGTCAAACCATCACTTTGCCCACCTTCTTTCTGCCTCCGCATCCTTCTAAGGAGGAAGAGAGGCTCCACCGTCTGGATCCAAAACGTGCGCTTTCATTTTATCAATCAATCAATCATAGCATTTATAGAGCGCACTACATACCCGTGAGGGTCTCAAGGCGCTGAGGGGGGTGGGGGGGGGGAGGGGTGCTGCTACTGCTCGAAGAGCCAGGTCTTCAGGAGTCTTCTGAAGGTCAGCCGGTCTTGGGTCTGCCGTAGGCGGATGGGGAGGGTGTTCCAGGTTTTGGCGGCGAGGTGGGAGAAGGATCTGCCGCCGGAGGTCGCTCTTCGGATGCGGGGTATTGTGGCGAGGGCGAGGTCGGCGGGGCGAAGCTGGTGGGCGGGGGTGTAGAGGCTGAGTCGTCTGTCGAGGTACGCAGGTCCGGTGTTGTGCAGTGCCTTGTGTGCGTGGGTGAGGAGCTTGAAGGTTATCCTCTTGTTGACGGGGAGCCAGTGCATGTTTCTCAGGTGAGGGGTGATGTGGCTGCAGCGAGGGATGTCGAGGATCAGGCGTGCAGAGGCGTTCTGGATGCGTTGCAGCCGTTTCAGGAGTTTGGCAGAGGCTCCAGCGTAGAGGGCGTTTCCGCCTGCTGCTGACGAGGGCCTGGGTGACCACTTGTAGATCTTGCGGAGCATGCGGAGGGTGTTGAAGCAGGCGGAAGAGACGGCGTTGACCTGCTTAGTCATGGAGAGGGTGGAGTCGAGGATGACTCCTAGGTTGCGTGCGTGGTCGGTGGGTATTGGGGCTGCTCCCAGTGCGGTCGGCCACCAGGAGTCGTCCCAGGCCGAGGGGGTGGATCCGAGGATGAGGACCTCCGTCTTGTCAGAGTTCAGCTTCAGTCGGCTGTTCCTCATCCATTCGGCGACGGCCTTCATTCCTTCGTGGAGGTTTGTTTTGGCGGTATGGGGGTCTTTGGTGAGGGAGAGAATCAGCTGGGTGTCATCGGCGTAAGAGATGAGGTTGAGGTCGTGCAGTCGGGCGACGTGGGCGAGTGGTGCCATGTAGATGTTGAACAGCGTTGGGCTGAGGGATGAGCCCTGGGGTACGCCGCAGATGATCTCGGTGGCCTCGGAGCGGAAGGGGGGGGAGGCGGACGCTCTGTGTTCTGCCGGAGAGGAAGGAGGTGGTGCAGTCCAGGGCCTTCTCTTGGATTCCGGCGTCGTGGAGGCGTGTGCGTAATGTGTGGTGGCATACCGTGTCGAAGGCGGCTGACAGGTCCAGGAGGATGAGGGCCGCGGTCTCTCCGTTGTCTAGCAGGGTCCTGATGTCATCGGTGGCGGCAATGAGGGCAGTTTCGGTGCTGTGGTTGCTGCGAAACCCGGACTGGGACGGGTCCAGGATGCTGTTCTGCTCGAGGTAGCGGGTCAGTTGTTTGTTGACTGTCTTCTCGATGACCTTCGCCGGGAACGGGAGTAGGGAGATGGGCCGGAAGTTCTTGAGGTCCGCCTTGGATTTCTTGAGTAAGGCGTTGATCTCGGCGTGCTTCCAGCTATCCGGGAAGGTTGCTGTCTCGAAGGAGATGTTGATGGCTTTCCGGAGATGGGGTGCGATGGTGGTGCTGGCTTTGTTGAAGATGTGGTGTGGGCATGGGTCTGACGGAGATCCGGAGTGGATGGTGTTCATGATCTTGATGGTGTCGTCGTCGTTTATGTTGGTCCAGGAGAGCAGGCGGTTGGTGCGGATGTTGGTCGTGGGGGCGGGGATCTCAGTGGTTGTCGGGGCGATCGTGGTGTTGAAGCTGTCTTGGATGTCAGCGATCTTGCGATGGAAGAAGGCGGCCATCGAGTTGCATAGGTCTTGCGAAGGTGGGATGTCGTTGGTGTTGGAGCTGGGGTTAGAGAGTTCCTTCACGATGTTGAAGAGCTCTTTGCTGTTGTGTGCGTTGTTGTCTAGGCGGTTTTTGAAGGAGGCGCTTTTGGAGGATCTAATGAGGTGATGGTGTCTGCGGGTGGCGTTCTTGTGGGCTGCGTAGCTGTCCGGTGTTTGTTCGCGGTGCCAGTTCTTCTCTAGCTTTCGGCAGGTTTGCTTGGAGGCCCGGAGGTATTCAGTGAACCAGCTGGCTTTCTTGCTGGTGTGGCTGTTGGGGGGGGTTTCTTGAGCGGGGCGAGGGTGTTGGCGCAGTCGTCGATCCACTGTCTGAGGTTGCGGGTGGCGGTGTCGGGGTCGGCTGGTGGGCACCGGGCTAGGGTGGTGGTTAGCTGGTCTTCGGTGACTTTGCTCCAGCAGCGGCGAGGCATCTGTTGGGTGCGGTGGTGCGTGGTGGCTTTCTGGAAGGTGAAGTGGATGCAGCGATGGTCGGTCCAGTGGAGTTCGGTGGTGTGACTGAAGGTGACGTGGGAGCTTGCGGAGAAGATTGGGTCAAGCATGTGGCCGGCGGAGTGGGTGGGAGTTGTGACGAGTTGTCTGAGTCCGAGGTTGGCGAGGTTGGCGATCAGGGTGGTAGAGTTGGTGTCGTTGTTGTTCTCGAGGTGGAAGTTCAGGTCCCCGAGGAGGATGTAGTCCGTGGAGGCGAGGGCGTGAGGGCTGACGAAGTCGGTGATGGAGTCGCTGAACTGTGGTCGAGGACCGGGAGGTCTGTAGACGAGGGTTCCTCTGAGGGTGGTGTTGGGGTCGGTGTGGATCTGGAAGTGCAGGTGTTCGGCGGTGCTGAGGGTGTCGTCGTTGTTGGTCGAGACTCTGAGAGTGTTCCTGTGGACGATGGCGATTCCTACTCCGTTGGTGCGGTCCCTGCGGGAGATCTTGTAGCCTTCCTGGATGGCAATGGCGATGTCGGGTGCCGAGGAGGGGTTCAGCCAGGTCTCCGTCAGGAATGCGACGTCAGGGGAGGTTGAGTCGAGTAGGTCCCAGAGTTCGACGGCGTGTTTGCGGGCGGAGCGGGTGTTGAGAAGAATGCAACTGAGGTGGTTGGGTTTGTTCCTGGTCGGCGGGATGGGTGCTGGTGAAGCTGCAGTTCCGGCTGGGTGCTCTTCGGGGCGGCCAGGAAGCAGGTGCGTGATCGTCGTCCGGTGTTGAGTGCTTGGAGGGTGCTGGCGTCGTAGCGGAGCCGGGCATCGTGGCGGGCGCGGGGACCAGGGGTTCTGGCGCTGGGCGCGGACAGGCGCAGACGGGCTTGCCTTAGGTGCGCCAGCTGCGCGCGGCCGCCATATATGGGGAGGTGGGAGGGATGAGCAGCTGGGAGGCAGGGCATGGGCAGCGAATGGGCGGTCGGGGGCAGGGCCGCAGCGGCGGGAGCGGTGAGGGCAACGAGGGGTACAGAAGGCAAAAATGGGCTCAAAAACACGGGGGCAGCGAGGGGTACAGAAGGCAAAAATGGGCTCAAAAACACGGGGGCAACGAGGGGTACAGAAGGCAAAAATGGGCTCAAAAACACGAGGGCAACGGGGGTATAGAAGGCAAAAATGGGCTCAAAAACACGGGGGCAACAAGGGGTACAGAAGGCAAGTGGGCTCAAAAACACTGGGGCAACGAGGGGTACAGAAGGCAAAAGTGGGCTCAAAAACACGGGGGCAACGAGGGGTACAGAAGGCAAAAGTGGGCACAGAAGGCACAGCAATACAAGGGCAACGAGGGGAACAGAAGGCAAAAGTGGGCTCAAACACGGGGGCAACGAGGGGTACAGAAGGCAAAAATGGGCACAGAAGGCACAGAAATACAGGGGCAACGAGGGGAACAGAAGGCAAAACGGGCTCAAAAACACGGGGGCTACGAGGGGTACAGAAGGCAAAAATGGGCTCAAAAACACGAGGGCAACGGGGGTACAGAAGGCAAAAATGGGCTCAAAAACACGGGGGCAACAAGGGGTACAGAAGGCAAAAGTGGGCTCAAAAACACTGGGGCAACGAGGGGTACAGAAGGTAAAAGTGGGCTCAAAAACACGGGGGCAACGAGGGGTACAGAAGGCAAAAGTGGGCTCAAAAACACGGGGGCAACGAGGGGTACAGAAGGCAAAAGTGGGCACAGAAGGCACAGCAATACAAGGGCAACGAGGGGAACAGAAGGCAAAAGTGGGCTCAAAAACACGGGGGCAACGAGGGGTACAGAAGGCAAAAATGGGCACAGAAGGCACAGAAATACAGGGGCAACGAGGGGAACAGAAGGCAAAACGGGCTCAAAAACACGGGGGCAACGAGGGGAACAGATGGCTAACAGTAAAGTCAAAAAAGGCAAACAAGGATACAATAGGAGGCAATCAAGGATACAATAAGGCAGACAATAACGGCAAGCAAAGAAATACAAACCTACGGCCTACCACTGGCCACCAGGGATGAGGCGCAGGTGGTAGCCTGCGGGTGGAGGAGGGCCTCGAACTTCCTCAGCAGCGGCAGCTGGGGCAGGGACACACAGGTGGAGCTGTGCGGAGGGGAGCGACCTACCAAGCAGGGTCAAGGGTCCTTGAATCGCACCAAGCAATTCCGGGTGGATGACAAGCTTTGTTGGCTACGTGGGCGCCAAAAAAAGGTTGGGCCATGCACAAACTGACCATCTCTAGGTGGGTCGTTTTGTGCATTAAAGCTTGCTACTCTTTAGCAAAGAAGGAGCCTCCAGTGGGACTGCGCGCCCATTCCACCAGCGCGATGGCAGCTACCACTGCTTTGGGACGGGGAGTCCCCCTCTATGACATCTGTCAGGCAGCTACGTGGGCATCTCTGCACACGTTCACAAAACACTACTGCCTGGACAGCCAAGTCCGTAGAGACTGCTTCTTTGGCCGTTCTGTTATCCAGGACTTTCTGGTGTGAACTTGATTCGTAGACCCACATCCGGGGTTGGTATTGCTGGGGTATCTATTCTACAGGTAAGGAATCTATAACTGTCTCTTTCAGATGAACAAGTTACTTACCTTCGGTAACGATATATCTGTAAGAGACCTAGATTGGTTATAGATTCCTTACCGCCCCACCCATCCTCCCCGTTCTGTGAACTGACTTCTAGGGTCAGGGAATCCCTTTCAGGGCCCTAGTTTTGTGCACCAGTGGTCAGTGTCTTGCATGGCTCTGCGCTTCTGGCGTGGAATGTTGTGTAAAAGAACTGACGTCAGCGCACAAGGGCGGCGTCTAAGTAGCTACCGCGACGTCATCCCGGTGATCACGACGCCAACGACGAATGCGGAGTCGACCGACGCCACCTTTCGATGCGCAGGGGTACTGCTGACAAAACAAATTCTCCGGATCCAGTCTGACGTCTGGGGGTAATTCTACAGGTAAGGAATCTATAACTAATCTATGTCTTTTACAGATATATTGTTTCCGAAGGTAAGTAACATGTTCATGTCCTCTGCTGTAGTCCCCATCTCCTGGAAACACGCAAAGGTGATTCCACTACTCAAAAACCCCACTTTGGAGGATTCCAAGCCAGAGAATTTTCGCCCTATCTCTTCTTCCTCCGGTATCTAAACTCACCAAATCCTATATTAACTCCATTCTTACCACTTTCATAGAAGCCAACGATCTGCTAGACCCCTCCCAAAATGGGTTCCGTCCACGACATAGTACTGAAACCGCCCTTCTGGCTGTTACAGAACATCTGTAGAGCTCACTGGATGAAGGACGTGCCTCGGCACTGACCCTTTTGGATCTGAGCGCTGCATTCGATACGGTGTTTCATCAGATCCTTCTGCAGCGCTTAGAGGATATTGGCATCGGTGGCTCGGCCTTGAGCTGGTTCTCCTCCTTTCTAACTGAGAGATCCTTCCAAGTGATTGCCCTCCCTTCTGCTCTCAGACGCACACTGTGCGCCGAGGGGTTCCACAAGGCTCTGCTCAGAGCCCTACTTTATTCAATATCTACATTTAACCCCTGGCAGCAGTGGCCCATGACAGGGGCTCAACTGTGGTCTCCTATGCAGACGACACACAGCTAGTGGTCTCACTATCTGATAACTCCGCACAGGAAGCCACCAAATTTAAAAACGACTTGACCGCTATCGCGGACTGGATGACATCCAACTGTCTTCAATTGAATGCCAACAATTCTGAGATCATCTTGGTGGGCAAAAACACTCATCTGTGGAGCGATCACTGGTGGCCGTCCACCCTAGGCCCCTTGCCTGCTCCCAAACAGACAGTGAAAAACCTGGGTGTATGGGTCGACTCTGCGTTGACCTACCAGGCTCAAACAAAGGTGGTAGCCGGAGTTTGTTTTGGGCTCCTACGCGGTCTCAAACCACTGCTTGGATTCTTCGATGCCAACACCCGACAGGTTATTATCCAGGCCGCTATATTATCTAGGCTGGATTACGCAAGCTCTCTGTACCTAGGGGCCAATAAAGCAGAGATACATTGCCTACAAAGGGCACAAAACGCTGACGCCTGGATGCTCTTTGGCTTGCCGAGAACCTGCTCTATTTCAAGCTTTTTACACAGATTACACTGGCTCCCGGTGGAGAAACAAATTAATTTCAAAGCCCTCTGCATTTCCCATAGAATCCTGAATGCTCAGCTCCCCGATATTTTAGCCGATCTTCTCACGCCCTACACACACAACCGCGCTCTACTGGTCAACACCTGGCGTTTGTTCCTCGTGTTAAGAGAGCCCGGGCCGGAGTGCACTCTTTCCATGCCCTTGCTCCTAAACTCTGGAATTCCCTCCCTGTTAACATCAGAAGCATCCAAAATCGTGTCATTCTGAAAGGTTATAAAAACATATCTTTTTCCGAAATAACCTGCTCCCCTCCTCAGCGGCTCCTTTGGCTCTCTGTTTGCAATAAGATCAGCGCTGGGACGCCCCTTTGCTGGGGCAGCTATGCGCTTTACAAAATTAATAACATAACACCTGACCCGTTTGACAGTATAGAAGTATTCAAGGAGGCCAGAAAGATGGACGCTGGCCCAGACACCTGACCTGTCTGACAGTATAGAGGTATTCAAGGAGGCCAGAAAGATGGACGCTGGCCCAGACACCTGGCCCGTTTGACAGTATAGAGGTATTCAAGGAGGCCAGAAAGATGGACGCTGGCCCAGACATCTGACCCGTTTGACAGTATAGAGGTATTCAAGAAGGCCAGAAAGGATACCCACAGTAAGATCAGTCACTCAAGTTCTGTTATTTGTCCCTAGAGAAGTGCATCACCTTACAGATGCCTTTTTGACTGGTTTGTTTTCTGTGAAAGAGATGCAACTTCTGTAACTCTTGGTGTCCCCCTCCGCGGTTGCTACGTAAGACAGTGTGTGCATAAGTTGTCTGGTGAGCCAAGCTCATTCTCGGTTAGATCCGGCTAATGTGGCGTTGCCTCTTTTTGAGCTGGGATTATTGGTCTGTGTGGCTTCCTTCCTATTTCACATCGCTTCGGCCAATCGTCTTTTGTACACGCAGGTTCTTTCTGAATCCGAAATTTGCATGACTTCCTACGAGGGGTATAATGTTGCATCATATCCACCCATCCTGTATTTCCATGGCAACCAGAGTATCTTTTGCTGTTGTCTTTCTTTGACTTCGAGCTTCCAGCAAGAAAGATATGAGAATCGCAGAGACTTTACCTTGACTGAACCAAGGAGCTCATTTGCTCTCTTGATACTGACATTGCCTCGACTAGTATTTTTCCTGAATTAGCACTCATCAGCCATGGTTTCTGTCTTCTATTTCCAAGCTACTAATGTGTACTCTAGAACAGTTCTGTTAAAGTGACTATCTGCTTAGCTAATTTATGTACCTTGAATCTAAGGCACAGCATCCAAAACGCACTCCAGTGACATAATATAGAAAGCGAGTTGTGAAAATGCATTTGACCGGAAAGAGGGTGGAGTGTAGCCTAACGGCTAGAGCAGTCGACCTCGAAGCTGGGGAACCGGGTTCGAGTCTCGCAGGGACGCCTCACCATCCTGTAATTCTGGTCAAATCACTTAATCTCCCCCATGCCTAACAAAATGAATGTGTCCGTCTAACACAACTGGTGCTCATGTAAAGCGCTCTGATACGTTCAGGTCGAGTTCGCAAAATATAATCCACCCTCCATCTCTCCCCCCCCCCAAAAAAAGCGTCCAAGCCCACCTGTTCCTATTCTGTTTCAAACGCTGGCGTCGCCATCAAGGAGTTGGAGTCTGGGGACTGAGTGATGGTCCAGACGTCTGATTGTATTTTTATGCTGCACACTGCCCTGTCTGAACCTTCCGCCCTCATGTGTTTTTGGTTTGGTGATCTGCCCCCACTGCTTTTGAAGGCTCAAGGAATTCTTTTATTAGTGTCTACTCTTCTGCCCCCACAAACATGATGATACTTTCCTGCACACCAAGCAGAACAGACTGAATTATTTATTCCAGACTTTGCACTCAGTCTAATAACATCGCTGGAGGCCTTCAGTGGTATGTAGGTAGGCCTCTGACCCCCTCGTGGTAGTGCTGACTTTCGATAGTAGGGTGAAGGTGTGCAGAAGAGCGAAGCCAGGGACACCTGGGAAGATGGCACAGAGTGCCTGCTGACATTGCAATGTACAGCAGCGATTACAGTCTGCTAATTTATGGCACATGTCCGCCAGGAGGTGGATATAGCTGTGGTATGGATTTGTACAACCTGGTCACAGCTCTTGCTATTTAGGACTGAACTGTGTAGGCTGTTTAACACCTTTAACTACTCACAATGAATTGTGGACTTTGACCACACCAGTCACAGGTTAATAAAACATTTCTTTAGTACCAAACCTCACAATTTCAGGTTATTTTTAATTCGCAGGTCTTTGGTTCTGATTGCTGAAAACCGGCACGTTCACCTGGAGTGCTTTGCTTGGAAGTAGTTGCCTAATCGAGGGCTTTCCTTTTATGCAGAGTAGGATTTCACGCAGCTTTTCTGTGAGACACTAGGGCTTAAGATGAAAGAGCCTTTCTTTGTAACTTTGGTAAAAGTAGTCATTAAAGGCTGTGATGTGTACTAGCGCTTGACCCTGTCCTGCCACAGAATAGCTCCATGCTGTGGCAGGTCTCAGTTGAAAGGAGATCATTGAAGCAGTGGGAGTGGGGCAACGTGAGGACACAAGCAGGCGCTCTCCTCCTTTGCTGAAGGATGAGATAAAGCTTTGCCACTAGGACTGGGTGAACTTGAGCATGGAGGACCCTCTCACTGCCCAATGTGAGTATGATCAGGACTGGGCTGAGGAACTTGGGGAGGCCAGTGGTCTGGACACCTCTCCAGACATTGGCATGCTGTCTCCTCCTTCCATGGCAACGGAGGAGGGAGCAAACTTTGCTACGGTGTTGCGTAGGGCAGCTGAGGTCCTGCACCTCCAGTTACCTACAGTGGCTGTCAGGACTAACCTCCTGACGGAAGTGCTTCAGCCGGCGGCTACCTCTGCGGAGCCACTGCTGCCGTTCAACGAAGCACTTTCTGACGTTCTTTGGGCACCTGGTCCAAGCCCACCACAGGGGCTCCTGTGGATAGGAACGTAGCCCGACGCCATCGCCCTGCTCCGGGCGACCCCTGTTCCTTTCCCAACACCCCACCCCTGAGAGCTTGGTTGTTCAAGCCTCTGCCTCCCAAAGCGCCTTCCCTACCGCTCCCCGGATAGGGAATCCAAAAACTGGACCAATTTGGGAAGGTTTTTCTTCCACCAGTGCTGGCTTGCGGTCCGTCAACACCACTTGCCTTTTGGGCCGATATACCCACTCCTTGTGGGATTCGGTGGTGCAGGTCCTGCCCCAGTGTCCTGAGGAGGCCCAGGAACTGCTTTCCCGCGCCATTGCGGAAGGAAGAGATGCGGCAAAATATACTATCCGATGTGGCCTAGATACCGCTGACTCGCTAGGCAGATCGCATGCGACGACAGTGGCGCTGCGCCGTCACGCCTGGCTGAGGACCACTGGTTTCTCGGGCGATGTCCAGAACACACTTATGGACATGCCCTTTGATGGTGTCGGCCTTTTCGGCAACAAGGTAGACCATGCGCTGGAGCGCTTTAAGGACTCGCGGGCTACAGCCAAGTCCCTGGGCCTTTCTGCTGTGCGCCCTCCGCAACAGTCTGCTTTTCGCCCCTTTCGTGGCCACGGAAGGGGCGCCCAGTCACGTCCGCTGCCCAGCCACCGGCCCGCGCAGCAAGCGTCTTCGCGTGGACGTGGCTCCTGCCGAGGCGGGTCGGGTAACCAGCGTGCGGGTCAGGCCACCACCTCCGCCCCGTCCGCGGCCTCCAAGCCCTCCTAGTCCATCCTTTCAGGTCCACAGCACGCCAGTAGGGGGCAGGGTCCGCCATCACCTTCACCACTGGCGTGCCATCACCTCGGACAAGTGGGTCTTGGACATTGTCCGGAGCAGCTACTCCCTCCCCTTCGAGACTACCCCCCCAGCCATGCCACCTCAATGCCACCGCATGTCGGGGGATCATTTGGTGCTTCTTCAAAAGGAAGTTGCGGCCCTCTTAGCCAAGGGGGCCATCGAGCGCGTTCCGACCCCAGAAGTAGGGCGTGGTTGTTACTCCCACTACTTTCTGGTGCCCAAAAAGGACAAGGAGGACATGCGTCCTATCTTGGACCTCCGGAACGTCAATCGCTTCCTCCGGAAGGAGAAGTTCAAGATGCTCACCCTAGCTCAGGTCTTGACTGCCCTCGACCCCGGAGACTGGATGGTAGCGTTGGATTTGCAGGACGCATATTTTCACATCCCCGTCCTGCCGGCCCACCGGCGTTACCTGCGGTTCACGGTAGGCCTCGAGCATTTTCAGTTCACCGTGCTCCCCTTTGGCCTTACCAGCGCCCCACGGGTGTTCACGAAAGTGATGGCGGTGGTCGCAGCTCATCTGCGCCGGGCAGGGGTTCCAGTCTTCCCCTACCTCGACGACTGGTTGCTGAAGGCGGGCTCGTCCCAGGCAGTCGTCTCCCACCTCCAGACTACGGCCGGACTCCTGCACTCGCTGGGGTTCTCCATCAATGTGCCGAAGTCGCACCTGGTTCCTTCTCCACAGCTCCTTTTCATCGGAGCAGTTCTGGACACAACACAGTTTCGGGCCTATCCTCCCGAATGGCGAGTCCGGGATATTCAGGCTATGATTCCGATCTTTCAGCCTCTATCCTGGGTTTCGGTCCGGATGACCCTGAGGCTGCTGGGCCTCATGGCCTCCTGCATCCTGCTGGTCGATCATGCCAGATGGCATATGCGGGCTCTGCAGTGGGACCTGAAGTTCCAGTGGGCGCAGCATCAGGGGAACCTGTCCGATTACGTCCAGTTCTCGGAGGGAACTGCAAGACAGTTGCAGTGGTGGCTCTCGAACCGGCAATGGGTCATGGGCAGATCCCTCTCCCTTCCCCAGCCAGAACACACAGTTGTGACGGACGCGTCCCTTCTGGGATGGGGCGGTCACATGGGAGAGGCGGAGATCAGAGGCCTCTGGTCTCCGGCGAAGTCCTGGCTCCATATCAACCTTCTGGAGCTCCGGGCGATTCGACTTGCACTCAAGGCATTCCTTCCCTCTGTCAAAGGGAAGGTAGTGCAGGTGTTCACAGACAACACCACCGCCATGTGGTACTGCAACAAACAAGGCGGGGTGGGGTCGTGGACCCTATGTCAGGAGGCTCTGCGCCTCTGGACATGGCTGGAACATCAGGGCATCTTCCTGATGGTTCAACACCTGGCAGGTTCCCTGAATGCCAGGGCGGACGAACTCAGCCGCAGGTGCATGATGGATCACGAATGGCGTCTTCACTCGGAGGTGGCGCAAGGACTCTTTCTACAGTGGGGAGAGCCTTGGTTAGATCTATTCGCTACCGAAGAGAACGCGCAATGTCATCAGTTCTGCGCGTTGGAATTTCCAAGGCGCCACTCGCTCGGCGACGCTTTTCGTTGCGAGTGGAGTTGCGGTCTGTTGTACGCCTTTCCGCCTGTACCACTTCTACCACTTCTACCCAGAGTGTTGAAGAAGATTCGGCGCGACCGGGCCCAAGTCATTCTTGTGGCTCTAGACTGGGCTCGAAGAGTTTGGTATCACGAGCTACTCAGTATGAGCATCGATCCCCCGATCCGTCTGCCTCTTCGGGAGGATCTTCTGTCGCAGCAGCAGGGGACGGTCTTCCACCCGAACCTGTCCAGTCTCCACCTCCTTGCATGGAGATTGAGCGGCGGCAGTTGATTCCTTTCTACTTGCCTCCCGAAGTTTGTGATGTGATTATGGCAGCCAGGCGTCCCTCCACTAAGGTGGTATACGCCTGCAGGTGGAACAAGTTTGTGGCATGGTGCACAGCAAAGGCTGTGAATCCCCTTTCTGCCCCTCTTTCTGAGGTTCTTCTGTTCCTTCTTTCTCTGGCCCAACAGGGTTCTGCCCTGGGTACCATCAAGGGCTATCTTTGTGCAATCTCGGCCTTCCTTAGGCTTCCTGATCAGCCCTCCCTTTTCAAGTCCCCTGTTGTTAACAGGTTTCTTACAGGCATTACACACCTCTTCCCTCCTGTTCCGTTTGTGATGCCTCAGTGGGACTTGAACTTGGTTCTTACCTTTTAATGTGCGCTCCCTTTGAGCCTCTACATAACTGTCCTCTTCGTCTTCTCACTCTGAAGACAGCCTTTCTGGTGGCCATCACCTCCGCTCGGCGGGTGAGTGAGCTCCAGGCTCTTTCGTGCAAACCCCCCTTTCTGTCTGTCCATCCAAACAAGGTTGTTCTTAGGACGCGTCCTTCCTTCTTGCCAAAGGTGGTTACTGCCTTCCACATTGGGCCGACCATCACTTTGCCCACCTTCTTTCCGCCTCCGCATCCTTCCAGAGAGGAAGAGAGGCTCCACTGTCTGGACCCAAAACGTGCGCTTTCCTTTTACCTCGACCGCACACAACAGTTCCGGGTGGATGACCAGCTCTTTGTTGGCTACGTGGGCGCCAAAAAAGGTCGGGCGGTACACAAGAGGACCATCTCCCGCTGGGTAATCTTGTGTATCAAAGCCTGCTATTCTTTGGCTAAGAAGGAGCCCCCTGTTGGGCTACGTGCCCATTCTACCAGGGCGACAGCTGCTACCACGGCTTTAGGCCGCTGTGTTCCGCTACAGGATATATGTCAGGCAGCTACGTGGGCCTCGCTGCACACGTTTACCAAGCATTACTGCCTTGACAGCCAGGTCCGGAGGGACGGCTTCTTTGGCCGCTCTGTCCTCCGGGACTTCCTTGTCTGAATCTGTTCGCAGACCAACCACCGGGGTTGGTATTGCTGGGGTATCTATTCTAAGGTAAGGAATCTGTCACTAACTACTGTCTCTTACAGATATATCATTACACAAGTTAGTAACTTGTGCTTCACTGTTTTTAACCGACATGATGAATTCTGAACCGTAAAAATGAAGAACATTCTTCTTTTTTAGGAGGGTTGTGCTGATTTTGGATGTATATCTTCTATTTTATGTGGAACTCTTCGGAGTCCCAAATCATAATAAAATAAACTTGAAACTATGAAGGTTTGGGGAAGTGGGTAAACAAGAGTATGAAGGTTTGGGGAGTGGGTAAACGAGAGTATGAAGGTTTGGGGGAGTGGGTAAACGAGAGTATCAAGGTTTGGGGGAGTGGGTAAACCGTATGAAGGTTTGGGGGAGTGGGTAAGCGAGAGTATGAAGGTTTGGGGGGAGTGGGTAAACGAGAGTATGAAGGTTTGGGTAAACAGTATGAAGGTTTGGGGGAGTGGGTAAACAGAATGAAGGTTTGGGGGAGTGGGTAAACGAGAGTATGAAGGTTTGGGGGAGTGGGTAAACAGTATGAAGGTTTGGGGAGTGGGTAAACGAGAGTATGAAGGTTTGGGGAGTGGGTAAGCGAGAGTATGAAGGTTTGGGGGAGTGGGTAAACAGTATGAAGATTTGGGGGAGTGGGTAAACGAGAGTATGAAGGTTTGGGGGAGTGGGTAAACGAGAGTATGAAGGTTTGGGGGAGTGGGTAAACAGTAGTATGAAGGTTTGGGGGAGTGGGTAAACGAGAGTATGAAGGTTTGGGGGAGTGGGTAAACGAGAGTATGAAGGTTTGGGGAGTGGGTAAACAGCAGTATGAAGGTTTGGGGGGAGGGTGTAAACAGTATATGAAGGTTTGGGGGAGTGGGTAACCGGCAGTATGAAGGTTTGGGGGAGGGTGTAAACAGTATATCAAGGTTTGGGGGAGTGGGTAAACAGTAGTATGAAGGTTTGGGGGAGTGGGTAAACGGTAGTATGAAGGATTGGGGGAGTAGGTAAACGAGAGTATGAAGGTTTGGGGGGAGTAGGTAAACGAGAATATGAAGGTTTGGGGGGAGTAGGTAAACGAGAATATGAAGGTTTGGGGGCAGTGGGTAAACGAGAATATGAAGGTTTGGGGGCAGTGGGTAAACGAGAGTATGAAGGTTTGGGGGGAGTGGGTAAACAGTATGAAGGTTTGGGGGAGTGGGTAAACGAGAGTATGAAGGTTTGGGGGAGTGGGTAAACAGTAGTATGAAGGTTTGGGGAGTGGGTAAACAGTAGTATGAAGGTTTGGGGGAGTGGGTAAAAGCAGTATGAAGGTTTGGGGGGGTGTAAACAGTATATGAAGGTTTGGGGTAGTGGGTAAACAGCAGTATGAAGGTTTGGGAGGAGGGTGTAAACAGTATATGAAGGTTTGGGGGAGTGGGTAAACAGTAGTATGAAGGTTTGGGGGAGTGGATAAACGGTAGTATGAAGTTTTGGTGGAGTGGGTAAACGGTAGTATGAAGGATTGGGGGGGTGGGTAAACGGTAGTATGAAGGATTGGGGGGGGGAGTAGGCAAACGAGAGTATGAAGATTTGGGGGTAGTAGGTAAACGAGAGTATGAAGGTTTGGGGGGGGTAGGTAAACGAGAATATGAAGGTTTGTGGTGAGTGGGTAAACGAGAGTATGAAGGTTTGGGGGAGTGGGTAAACAATATGAAGGTTTGGGGGAGTGGGTAAACGAGAGTATGAATGTTTGGGGGCGTGGGTAAACAGTAGTATGAAGGTTTGGGGGAGTGGGTAAACAGTAATATGAAGGTTTGGGGGGAGTGGGTAAAAGCAGTATGAAGGTTTGGGGGAGGGTGTAAACGGTATATGAGGGTTTGGGGGGAGTGGGTAAACGGTATATGAAGGTTTGGAGGAGTGGGTAAACGGCAGTATGAAGGTTTGGGGGAGGGTGTTTGGGGGGAGTAGGTAAACGAGAGTATGAAGGTTTGGGGGAGTGGGTAAACGGTAGTATGAAGGTTTGGGGGAGTGGGTAAACGAGAGTATGAAGGTTTGGGGGAGTGGGCAAACGAGAGTATGAAGGTTTGGGGGAGTGGGTAAACGAGAGTATGAAGGTTTGGGGGGGAGTGGGTAAACGAGAGTATGAAGGTTTGGGGGGAGTGGGTAAACGGTAGTATGAAGGTTTGGGGGAGTGGGTAAACGAGAGTATGAAGATTTGGGGGAGTGGGTAAACGATAGTATAAAGGTTTGGGGAGGGTGTAAACAAGAGTCTTAAGGTGGAAGGTCACTTCTTTGCACTAGGATAAGATATTCCTTAGGCGCTAGGTTTATGGGAATGGGTAAACGTTCACATGAAGGTGAAAGGTCACCTTGTTCGCACAATACTGATAGATTTGGATTGCTGTACAATAAGTTGGGTGCAGACCCAAAGTGGCCTTGTCTTTTCTCCTTTTATTCTACAATGTTTTAACAGCTCAAATTGTCCAGTTATTTATTTTTTCAGCTGCTTCGATAGGAGTGTTAAGGCATGTAATCCATCTCAATTTTGTAATCGGTATTAAAAACTCTTGTTCCCTTCCCTCCCATCTCTTGACATTTGAGTGTTTATGTACATGGACCCTGCAGTCCCGTGTTCAGCTCATATTCTGTGGGGCATTACTGTCCCATCAGATGAGTGTCCAGTCCCTGTATTGTACTCATCAGTCATGTATAGGTCAGTCTCTGGAACACACTGTAGAGTGACAGCCTACAAATCGCTAATGATACATCCTCGAGTGGTAAAAAAAATACTAACCAGTCATCTGGATGCTTCAATGTAAAAGGAAAGGTCCTAAAAGTAAAATGGGTGGTCCTGGTGACAGTAACATTTTGACTTCCGACGGGAATTCTTTCCTCACCTGGGTCATCTTTGGCATGAATAAAGGCCACAGTTGGCTTTGGACGGTTTAAGGATCAATTCTGAAAATCCTTTTGCAAAGTACTTGACAATGATAATTGAAAATGTGCCCACCCCCATGGAAAATACAGAGATATTCATTTCACAGGAAAGATAGTAATTTGGCAGACACTCTCGTGCCAGTGATGCCTCCTCCTGTTGGATTTTCAGATCTCGCCCTCCTTCAACAATAGTTCCCCTGTACTCCTGCCAATCCAACCAGATCTTGACATGTTTTTGTGGGTAACCACTAGCTCTAGATTCGTAGACTGGCAGTTCCAGTAGCATACAGAGGTCCAGTCCCTTAGCCCACCTCAGCAGAGACTGCCAAGACATGTTTCCCCATTCTCTAGCATGTCCCTCTTTGCCGCCCAGAGTCCCATATGGAGGAAGGCTAACTGTCTTGTATCTGTTGGCGGCCAAGTCTTCATTAATGTGTAATAGAATGAGCTTGGGCTGGGGGTGGGTAATGACCAACCTAGCACCCCTCCCCCTTGTCCTCAACAGGATCACTGGGCAGGAGCAGATTGTGTGGAGGAAATTTCCCTCTGCCGACCCGCATCTAATGCAGGTGGAGTAGGGTATCTTTCCAAAACTCCATAATCTAGAGCGAGTGATGTAGATTATATGCAATGCTCGTAGTTCAATCGCTCAAAACCGCATGGCGATGATTATCATTCTAGGTGCCATTCTGGTGTCCTCCCTCTCCTCTTTTGAAAGATCTCAAAGGGCCTTTTCCACGCCGCCCACAAGATATAAAATGTATCTGGTGAGTTTTTTATGAGAGTTGGGTAGATTTAGGAGGTTTGTGTACGTTGAAACTGCCCTGTCAATAGTCGGGCCTCTAATAGGTTCTATTCAGGGAGTTTGGTCAAATTTCTGATTTGAGGGTGCAGGGTATGATGGAGTTGGAGGTAGTGAAAGAACTGTTTGTGAATACCGAAGGAGTTCTGTATGTGCTCGAAAGAAACCATGCGGGTCCCTTCCATCACATCTCACAAGGTAGAAACTCCATTTAAGTCCCTTCCTTGGAATGCCTCAAGGGTCACAACATCGCCAAGTTCCATTCCCACCCACAGGGTGGTTTCCCGGTTAAGGCGTTTTTACCATCTCATATCTTTGAGGGCCTCAGGTCAGAGTTCCAGTACTCGTCTCATTGCCAGGTTTAATGACTGGGGAAGGTGGGCTCCATATAGGTAGTGGAAAAAAAAGGAGTATCAACCTTGGCCCATCGCTCAGTGGCAAAGGGCAGGTCTAGTTGTTGGGAATGTAACCAACAGTATCACGGAAAGATGTGCCGCTCTATAGTAGTATTGCACACCCGCCATGCCTATGCCGCACTCATATGGTGATTTGTAGCACTTGCTCAGTGCCGTATGTGGCGTCCCACCTGCCCAAAAAAGGATTGAATGATTGATGTGAGCTCAGTAAAGCAGGTACGTGGGATTTTGTAAGGGTAGTGTTGCAGCTGGTATAGAAGTCGTGGCAATGATGCCATTTTAAAAATGGCGTCTCTACTCATTGAGAGGCAAAGGCAGAAGGAACCAGAATGCTATTTCTGCCTCTACTCTGGAGACCTGATGTAGGATATTCCTTTCCCAGGCCTTTATCTTTGATATATAGCCCAGGTATTTGAAGCCATCACTTGACAGCTATAGCAAGGAGGCCCAGTTCAGGTCATTCGTTCTGTCCTAATCGGATAAACTGTTGATTTGGGTGCGTTTAACAGTAAGGCTGGTAAATTTACCAAATATTCACAGGATCTGGAGTACTCGTGGTCCAGACTATGCCTGATCCTGAAGAAACATTAGAAGTTCATGTGCACAGAGTGAGACCCTTCTCAAGATCTCTTGTCCTCTCAAACCCCTTCACCAGTGCATATATACAGAACCACTCTACGAGTTGCACTTTTGCAAGGGCGAAGAGTAAAGGTGAAAGGGGGCAACCTTGTTTATTCCCCTCTCTCTGGAATTCTACGGAGAGCTGAGCACTGAGTCGAACTCTGGCATACATAATGCAAGTATTCGTCCCTTAGTTGGACCTACAGAGGATTGCAAATAAATTAGGAATGGGCGAAACTCAGAATTCCACGTAGTTACATAAAAACTGCAGATTCCGCATTTACGTGAGTGGGCAGAAGTCAGCACGTCACACTGCTCGCTCAGATTGTTAGTGCAGGGAGCCTGTTCTGCGTTGCAAAATCAGCGCACATGGCCCCTACTTTGTACAACAGATGGCGCTGCTTCTTTGCTGACACTTGAGTAGGTTTTTTACTCGAGCGGTAGCTTTCTCACCTTGAATGGTTGCAGCCACCTGCATTGGGAAAATCTTGCCAGGTGCAGTCCTATCGCCCAAAAATTGCGCTAGGAAATGCCAATTATCGCTCGGTGTTGGCAAGCTTCGCGTGAGAAAAACCTCCGCCACGCGGCGGTTGGCAGAGTTTTGCTGGAACTCGGTGTTACAAGCGTAACGCGGAGTGGGCAAAACTCCGCAAACTCCTCCGGCGGAGAGGAATTTATCACACACCCCTAAAATAAATAATTTCAAGTGAATGAATCGAATGCCTTCTCAAAGTCGACCCTAATGCGCGCCAGAGAGCCCTGCAGATGGCTGATCGAGGGCCAGTATCCCAGTATTGTCGAAGAAAAAATGTGGTTTTGCCATTGTCAAAACACAGGCTTTAATGCAAAGAGTGGAATAAAATCAGAGTGTAGAAGGCTGCAACACGTGCAATGCTTTGCCAGAACTGACAGCAATTTAAGACTCCATATTGTGTGCGCATTTGTAGAATGGTGCGCTGGCGGCCTCTGTTAGGACCATGATATCCTTATGTCTGTAAGTATTATTCTGTCACTTGGAGGGCATGGACTCCCCAGACAGCTCACAAGCAGATGGTTGTCGCCCGCTTGTTCTGAAACGTGCGAACGGAGGGCATCAAACTGAGCTCTGCTGCATTCCTGATTCGGCTGAAAACATCTCACGGGACTGTACCAAGATGCGGCCTTGTCCTTCAAGGGCTTGTTTACAGAGACTTGATAGTCTGCAGCCCTTCTCCGTTGGGGGGAGGTACTTGACCAACATTGGAATGGCCTTAAAATCAATGACCCCAGATCCAAGCAGGGACTCAGTGATTCAATAACTAACCCGGAGCAATGAAGAAGAAAACATTGCTGTATGTTCGCTCCAGCCTGCACAAAAAGCACAAGCACTTAATTCTGTCTGTAAAGATTTCTCAATTTCCTTAAATGCATTTCAAGCCGCAGTTTTAAAATGTACCTCGTTACAGCGTGTAATTTCGAAAAAGGCTCCTTACAGCATTGCCACTACATTTAAATGGTGTTTGAGATGTAGCTTTATTTTCATATTTTGTTTAGCTGTATATTACAAAGAATGGTAGTTTAGAATTGTGTACTTTTAAGTAAATGCCGTCTTTAAAATTCCAAATAATTTGGGGCGGTGCATGAATTGCCATGAAAATGATTTTCATAGCAGTGCTACTCCACCCATGTGAAATACCCTTCGAATGCATGCCGGACTCTGCAGATTCTTCAGACTGGGTGCAGGCACCAGACCAGCTTCATTTGTAGCGCCTCTTCAGCATCTCCGCCAGAGTAGGCACCTCCTCCTAAATTACCTTCTTTTGCCACCTGTAACTGATGACACGTGGGCCCTAAAGCCATTCTCTTATGAAGACCTCAGTGGATTGTCCACTCTTGATGGTTAAACCTGTGATGCTCCACTCTCTCATAGTGGGCCTCCCCCAGACATATCCTAAGGCCACATTCCATCTTACCTCACCCCCTCCCCGTATCTGAAAGAGACACGTTAGTGACAGATTCCTCACCTTAGAATATCCCCAGGCGTCAGGCTGGATCCGGAAAGTTTTTGCGTAGCAGTACCCTTGCGCGTCGGTAGGCGGCGTCGTGCGGCTCCGCGTCCGTCGTCGGCGTCGTGACCGCCGGGATGACGTCGCGGGCAGTACTTAGACGCCGCCCCTGCGCGCTGACGTCAGTTCTTCTTTTTCCGTGCCAGTAAGCGCAGATCCGGGAAGAGCAGTGCCCTAGTCAATTTTTGACTAAATTTTGGGTGATTTTTTCACTGTTTCTTTTCGAGTCTTCTCGACTCCTAGGTGTCGGTAGGAATGCCCGGCTTCAAGCCATGCGACGTCTGTGGTCGAATGATGTCGATCACAGACCCGCACTTAGAGTGTCTCTACTGTCTCGGCCGAGACCACGACATGAAGTCGTGCCCTGACTGCTGGGCCTTACACCCGAAGGCTTTGCGAGAGCGGTCTCGAAAGCTCCTCGAGGTCCGGCAGTCGGCTCCGCGCCGCACCAAGCCCCGGTCCCGTGAGAGGTCGAGGGGCCGGTCGCGGAGCCCCCGCCGGTCGTCGGAGTCCAAGTCTTCGCACTCCTCGGGTAAGTCGAAGCACAAGAAGTCTAAGAAGCACCATCGCTCTAAGACTTCGCCTCACCGGTCTCGCGACTCGGCTGAGTCCCCTGTCTGCACCGTCCCCGCGGCTCCGGATGTGCCTTTGGCGCCGCCCCCGCATTACCCGCCCTTCCCGGGTTCGGGGGCGACTCCGGCCGAGATACAGGAATTCCTGTCGGCCATGGCCCGCCTCTTCGGGCCTCAAGGTCCCTCCGGTGCGCCTTCGGGCCCCGCGGGCCCTGATGGGGTTGCTCCGGCGTCGCCGACGACTCCGGTCCCGGCGTCGCCTGTCCCGCCAGCCTTGATCCCGGCCTCGGCTCCGGCCCCGATCCCGGCTCCAGTGGTACCGCAGCCCCGATCGACGCCGGTTGACCTAACCACGGCGGCGCCGATGTCCCCGGTGCCATTCCCGACGCTGCCCAGGGCTCCGGGCGGCGTCGTTCCCCGGTTCTCTCTGGTTCCGGACATGGAGCCGGACCGACGTCGCTCGACGCAGGCCCCGGCGCCGATGAGACCTTGGGTCCCAGATGTCCCTCCTCCTCCATATTTTGAGCCAGAGGAGGACCAGGAGAGCTGGGAGGGGTCGGAAGACACTCTCACACAGCAGTGTGAGTATGATCAGGACTGGGCAGAGGAACTTGGGGATGCCAGTGGTCTAGACACTTCCCCTGACACTGGCATGCTGTCTAATCCCGTGGCTACGGAGGAGGGAGCCAATTTCGCAACGGTGTTGCGTAGAGCAGCTGGAGCCTTGCACCTCCAATTGCCTACTGTGGCTGTCAGGACTAATCTCCTGACGGAAGTGCTTCAGCTGGCAGCGTCCTCCTCAGAGCCATTGCTGTCGTTTAATGATGCACTGTCTGACGTTCTTTTGGGCACCTGGTCCAAGCCCACCACAGGGGCTCCTGCGGATAGGAACGTGGCCCGACACCATCGCCCTGCTCCGGGCGACCCCTGGTTTCTCTCTCAACATCCCACCCCGAGAGCTTGGTTGTCCAAGCCTCTGCCTCCCAAACCGGCTTCCCTACCGCCCCTCCGGATAGGGAATCCAAACGCCTGGACCAATTTGGGAAGAAGGCTTTTCTTCCTCCAGTGCTGGCTAGCGGTCCGTCAACACCGCTTGCCTTTTGGGCCGATATACCCACTCCCGTGGGATTCGGTGGCGGCTGTTTTGCCCCAGTGTTCTGAGGAGGTCCAGACACTGCTTACCCGCACCATTGCGGAAGGTAGGGATGCGGCAAAGTACACCATACGTTGTGGCCTTGATACCGCCGACTCGCTGGGCAGATCGCTTGCAACGACGGTGGCGCTGCGTCGCCACGCCTGGTGAGAACAACTGGTTTCTCGGGTGATGTCCAGAATACACTCATGGACATGCCCTTTGATGGAGTCGGTCTTTTTGGTTCCAAAGCAGACCATGCGCTGGAGCGTTTAAGGACTCACGGGCTACTGCCAAGTCCCTGGGCCTTTCTGTTGTGCGCCCTCCGCTAACCTCTGCTTTTCGCCCCTTTCGTGGCCACGGAAGGGGCGCCCAGTCACGTCCGCTGCCCAGCCACCGGCCCGCGCAGCAAGCGTCTTCGCGTGGCCGAGGACGTGGCTCCCGCCGTGGCGGTTCGGGCAACCAGCGTGCGGGTCAGGCCACCAACTCCGCCCTGTCCGCGGGCTCCAAGCCCTCCTAGTCCCTCCTTTCAGGTGCACAGCACGCCAGTAGGGGGCAGGGTCCGCCATCACCTTCACCACTGGCGTGCCATCACCTCGGACAGGTGGGTCTTGGACATTGTCCGAAGGGGCTACTCCCTCCCCTTCGAGACCACCCCCCCAGCCATGCCACCTCAATTCCACCGCATGTCAGGGGATCACTTGGTGCTTCTGCAGAAGGAAGTCACGGCCCTCTTGGCCAAGAGGGCCATCGAGCATGTTCCGACCCCAGAAGTAGGACGTAGTTGCTACTCCCACTACTTTCTGGTGCCCAAAAAGGACAAGGAGGACATGCGTCCTATCTTGGACCTCCGGAACGTCAATCGCTTCCTCCGGAAGGAGAAGTTCAAGATGCTCACCCTAGCTCAGGTCTTGACTGCCCTCGACCCTGGAGACTGGTTGGTAGCGTTGGACTTGCAGGACGCTTATTTTCACATCCCCGTCCTGCCGGCCCACCGGCGTTACCTGCGGTTCACGGTAGGCCTCGAGCATTTTCAGTTCACCGTGCTCCCCTTTGGCCTTACAAGTGCCCCTCGGGTGTTCACGAAAGTGATGGCGGTGGTCGCAGCTCATCTGCGCCGGGCAGGGGTTCCAGTCTTCCCCTACCTCGACGACTGGCTGCTGAAGGCGGGCTCGTCCCAGGCAGTCGTCTCCCACCTCCAGACTACGGCCGAACTCCTGCACTCGCTGGGGTTCTCCATCAATGTGCCGAAGTCGCATCTGATACCTTCTCCACAGCTCCTTTTCATCGGAGCAGTTCTGGACACGACGCAGTTTCGGGCCTATCCTCCCGAACGGCGAGTCCGGGATATTCAGGCTATGATTCCAATCTTTCAGCCTTTATCCTGGGTTTCGGTACGGATGACCCTGAGGCTGCTGGGCCTCATGGCCTCCTGCATCCTGCTGGTCGATCATGCCAGATGGCATATGGGGGCTCTGCAGTGGGACCTGAAGTTCCAGTGGGCGCAGCACCAGGGCAACCTGTCCGATCACGTCCAGATCTCGGAGGGGACTGCAAAACAGTTGCAGTGGTGGCTCTCGAACTGCCAATGGGTCATGGGCAGATCCCTCTCCCTTCCCCAGCCAGAGCACACAGTTGTGACGGACGCGTCCCTTCTGGGATGGGGCGGTCACATGGGAGAGGCGGAGATCAGAGGCCTCTGGTCTCCGGCGGAGTCCCGGCTC
The DNA here is from genome assembly GCA_963921515.1 of Calotriton arnoldi. Taxonomy (NCBI): domain Eukaryota; kingdom Metazoa; phylum Chordata; class Amphibia; order Caudata; family Salamandridae; genus Calotriton; species Calotriton arnoldi. Next base: position 748,868 of record CAWUFW010001323.1, on the reverse strand, counting down.
CATATCAACATTCTGGAGCTCCGGGCGATCCGACTTGCACTCAAGGCATTCCTTCCCTCTGTCAAAGGGAAGGTAGTGCAGGTGTTCACAGACAACACCACCGCCATGTGGTACTGCAACAAACAGGGCGGGGTGGGGTCGTGGACCCTCTGTCAGGATGCTCTGCGCCTCTGGATATGGCTGGAACATCAGGGCATGTTCCTGATGGTTCAACACCTGGCAGGTTCCCTGAACGCCAGGGCGGACGAACTCAGCCGCAGGTGCATGATGGATCACGAATGGCGTCTTCACTCGGAAGTGGCGCAAGGACTCTTTCTGCAGTGGGGAGAGCCTTGGTTAGATCTATTCGCCACCGAAGAGAACGCGCAATGTCATCAGTTCTGCGCGTTGGAATTTCCAAGGCGGCACTCGCTCGGCGACACTTTTCGTCGCGAGTGGAGTTGCGGTCTGTTGTACGCCTTTCCGCCTATACCACTTCTACCCAGAGTGTTGAAGAAGATTCGGCGCGACCGGGCCCAAGTCATCCTTGTGGCTCCGGACTGGGCTCGAAGAGTTTGGTATCCCGAGCTACTCAGTATGAGCGTCGATCCCCCGATCCGTCTGCCTCTTCGGGAGGATCTTCTGTCGCAGCAGCAGGGGACGGTCCTCCACCCGAACCTGTCCAGCCTCCACCTGCTTGCGTGGAGATTGAGTGGCGGCAGTTGATTCCTTTCGACTTGCCTCCCGAAGTTTGTGATGTGATTCTGGCAGCCAGGCGTCCCTCCACTAAGGTGGTATACGCCTGCAGGTGGAACAAGTTTGTGGCATGGTGCACAGCAAAGGCTGTGAATCCCCTCTCTGCCCCTCTTTCTGAGGTTCTTCTGTTCCTTCTTTCTCTGGCCCAACAGGGTTCTGCCCTGGGTACCATCAAGGGCTATCTTTGTGCGATCTCTGCCTTCCTCAGGCTCCCTGATCAGCCCTCTCTTTTTAAGTCCCCTGTTGTTAACAGGTTTCTAAAAGGCATTACACACCTCTTCCCTCCTGTTCAGTTTGTCATGCCTCAGTGGGACTTAAACTTGGTTCTTACCTTTTTAATGTGCGCTCCCTTTGAGCCTCTACATAACTGTCCTCTTCGTCTTCTTACTTTGAAGACAGCCTTTCTGGTGGCCATCACCTCCGCTCGGCGGGTGAGTGAGCTCCAGGCTAGATCATGCAAACCTCCCTTTCTGTCTGTCCATCCAGAGAAGGTTGTTCTTAGGACGCGTCCGTCCTTCTTGCCAAAGGTGGTTACTGCCTTCCACATTGGGCAGACCATCACTTTGCCCACCTTCTTTCCGCCTCCGCATCCTTCCAGAGAGGAAGAGAGGCTCCACCGTCTGGACCCAAAACGTGCGCTTTCCTTTTATATCAACCGCACACAACACTTCCGGGTGGATGACCAGCTCTTTGTTGGCTACGTGGGCGCCAAAAAAGGTCGGGCGGTGCACAAGAGAACCATCTCCCCCTGGGTAACCTTGTGTATCAAAGCCTGCTATTCTTTGGCTAAGAAGGAGCCTCCTGTTGGGCTGCGTGCCCATTCCACCAGGGCAACGGCTGCTACCACCGCCTTAGGCCGCGGCGTTCCGCTGCAGGATATATGTCAGGCAGCTACGTGGGCCTCGCTGCACACGTTTACCAAGCATTACTGCCTTGACAGCCAGGTCCGGAGGGACGGCTTCTTTGGCCGTTCTGTCCTCCAGGACTTCCTTGTCTGATCTTTGTTCGCAGACCCACCACCGGGGTTGGTATTGCTGGGGTATCTATTCTAAGGTGAGGAATCTGTCACTAACGTGTCTCTTTCAGATGCACAAGTTACTAACTTGTGTAACGATATATCTGTAAGAGACAGTAGTTAGTGACAGATTCCTAACCGCCCACCCATCCTCCCCGTTCTGCGAACTGATTTCTAGGGTTAAGGACATCCCTTTCAGGGCCCTAGTATTTTTCATACACCTATGTCAGCTTCTTGCATGGCTCTGCGTTCCTGGCACGGAAAGTCGTGTACAGAACTGACGTCAGCGCGCAGGGGCGGCGTCTAAGTACTGCCCGCAACGTCATCCCGGCGATCACGACGCCGACGACGGACGCGGAGCCGCACGACGCCGCCTACTGACGCGCAAGGGTACTGCTACGCAAAAACGTTCCGGATCCAGCCTGACGCCTGGGGATATTCTAAGGTGAGGAATCTGTCACTAACTACTGTCTCTTACAGATATATCGTTACACAAGTTAGTAACTTGTGCTTTGAGTTCTGAAACTTGTTACAAGTTATTAGGAGGGTAGTTTTCACGTTATTCTTTTAGATAAAGGTTATTAGCTTGGCATTTGCATCCCTTCTAAGACTCGGAGCTGGCGTTGGTTATGACAGACATCACCGCAGTAGTGTACAGGGGTGTAGGCGCGTGATCTGTATTTCCCCTTCTGTGGTGAAGCTATTGACCTTTGGTTGTGGCCAGATCAGTTCCATCATTTTGATTTCCGCTTCCTATCTTGTGCGATTAGACAGTGACAACATGCGTTAGCCACACTGAATGCTGCATCCTTCAAGTGATCACTTCACAAGAAGTGGGGGATGTGCTCTGCATGTGTTCACTGACCCCAAAGATGGCTCTCTCTGCCATCAGGAGGAACAGCAAGTGTAATCTCTTTAAAACAATGGTCTTTCTGTCAGGGTGACAGTCTTAATAAAGTTTCTACTGTATATGTGGGCTTTTCCCTGGTCTCGGACACCTAATCAGAAAAGTTTGTGTATGAGCTTGGCGTGAGGACTTTCTGGAATTCTGTGTTCATCTACCCCTTGGAGCGAGATTCTGTTATCTTAATGGTGGATGGTAGTGGGAGGGTTAAAGAGTCATTCAGTGGAATGGTGGGCACCCTGTGCTTTAACGCGTAGAGGGTGAAAGGTGCACTTTGACATTGCCCCAAACCCTTCTGTTCCGATTGCAGGGGATCCCTCCACAAAATGTCTGTTCTTGCAGATGGAAGCGTTTACATCCTTCGTGGAACTGCTGGTTTATGGGGTCCCTCATACTTTGGAGTATGAAGACTTCTGGTTAAAGGAAGGGAGGGAGGAGTCATAATCTTAGTGGGCTCAAACAATACCTCACAGCCATCTTCGCATTCCTGGCATTTCCTTAGCAGAGTTCCCTTCCAGACTTGCCATTGTACCTCATTTCTTGAAGGTTCTACAGAACTTTATTATAAACTTTTGTTTTTTAGTAATGAGGCTTGAATTTGATGTCCAGAGTCTGATAGGTGCCACATTTGAGACCTGCAGTCTTGTTCCTTGAGTTTATTCATTTTGCATTCCCTCGGGCAGTAGAGATGGGGAATTTCCTGGTGCTTTGTGCTGACCATTCATGTGGGCTTAAGTGCTCCCGTGCAGCAGATTTGTGTTTTATTGAAGATGAGTGGTGTTTTATCGATCTCAGCTGCTTATTCCACTGCCCGGTTCATAGAACACTACGGGTCGCCTTAACAGCTGAACCCAGTCTTAGCCGTCACTTGCTCCACTTCAGACATCTTATAACCAGTAGGTCTGGTTAGGAAGAGAAGGCCAACACAAAGACACTTATGTTAGATTGATATTTGCATTTGGTTAGTTTGAGCTCGCCATTAGCAATTCCCCTTAAAGGAATAGGAGCTTTTCCAGTTTGGGGAACATACTTAGAGCAGTCGAGAGCTGTATCAATCAGTGGAACCTTGCAGGCAGCCGCCTGCGGTTCCCTGCATGCTGTCACCAAACTTTCTGTAGTCTACTATTAGACCTTGTGAATCCATCATTGTAAGTCTACCATGTAAATATCATTAGTCAGGCCTTCTGATAGGTGCATCCCTGTGTAAGGGTATGATCTTACAAATACCCAGCTGTACTATCTGCCTCAAAGATGTGTATATTGATACTGACATAATTCTATTGATCATAGATCTACTCTCTAGCACCGTAACTCTGATAGGCCTCCAACTGTAGTGGCTTATTGCCTGAGGCCATCTATCCTTTGTTTTTCATTAATGCCCAGATATTGAGATGAACGCGTCCTATGACAATATTGAGTGACATATTCAGACACGTGTTCTAATTTTTAATGTAGCAAAACAGTAATTATTGACAATTTCCTTAGCATGGCTAGCATTTTTCTGTGACTGGGAGCGTGCCTAGTAGAAATGTTCAGCACAGTACTTGGCAAACAACTTGTCTTCGGATTTCCCAAAAAATTCTAAAAGTTGCAATCTCTTTGTAAGGGGCATAGTAGTTAGGAGTGTGCATAAATTGTGTTTGCATGTATGCAACATTTCGAAAGATTGATGCGTAATTAAGCAAAATACAGATCTGTCTTATTGCGCTATATTTTAGAGTGAAATGCATCCTCATTTCAGTTTTTACGTAAGGAAGCGTGTCACCCTAAAAAGCATGAACAACAAGGTCCACAAGCAACAGCTGCTTGCATCTTAGTCGTTGATGTTACTCCTGCGCGCGTTCAGTCAAATTTTAGAGCAAACAGTGTTTAATTACATTGCATCATTTCAGGAATTTCGCATAAAAACCAAGTTCCCAAAATTACACCAGCGTAAATTTGATTCCACCCAGTCCTAATGGTAGTCCAAGTTGTAGATGTCACTACTTTGCTGCTTGTTACCAGCATACCCTACCTCTGACGACCTTGAAACTGGCCAACTGGAAGAGTGCCTTCCAAACGGAAGCGATCAGTACCTTAAGAGTACTGTGCCAACAGTAACTTTGAATACCTTCAAACTAGCCGAAGGGAAGTGTTCAGCGCTTTACGGTTATTAAGCAAACAGTAACTGAGCTTCTTTATTGCACTGATGGTGTCAAATAGGGCGTCTAATGATGACTGTTGTAATAGTGTATAGCATACTCGAAAGTATTGTCTCTTGTGTTTTGTGGCCCACAGGCTGCTTCTGGTCAAATTTTTCCTTCAGTAATGACATTAAGATTAGTATATATTTCTGCTGTCAAATTCGTTTTTACCTAATAGGATGAGATTTAGTAAATGTGGCTAATTGTTGCAAATTTATATTTGCTTAGTTTAGTTTCACTAGCTGCATACTCTGACGCTTCTTAGATGTGCTGAGTTTAGATTCACAGGCTGCGTACTCTGATGCTTCTTAGATGTGCTGAGTTTAGATTCACAGGCTGCGTACTCTGATGCTTCTTAGATGTGCTGAGTTTAGATTCACAGGCTGCGTACTCTGATGCTTCTTAGATTTCCTGAGTTTAGATTCACAGGCTGCGTACTCTGCTTCTTAGATGTGCTGAATTTAGATTCACAGGCTGCGTACTCTGCTTCTTAGATGTGCTGAGTTTAGATTCACAGGCTGCGTACTCTGATGCTTCTTAGATGTGCTGAATTTAGATTCACAGGCTGCGTACTCTGATGCTTCTTAGATGTGCTGAATTTAGATTCACAGGCTGCGTACTCTGATGCTTCTTAGATGTGCTGAGTTTAGATTCACAGGCTGCGTACTCTGATGCTTCTTAGATGTGCTGAATTTAGATTCACAGGCTGCGTACTCTGATGCATCTTAATTCCCTGAGTTTAGATTCACAGGCTGCGTACTCTGACGCTTCTTAGATGTGCTGAGTTTAGATTCACAGGCTGCGTACTCTGATGCTTCTTAGATGTGCTGAATTTAGATTCACAGGCTGCGTACTCTTATGCTTCTTAGATGTGCTGAGTTTAGATTCACAGGCTGCGTACTCTGATGCTTCTTAGATTTCCTGAGTTTAGATTCACAGGCTGCGTACTCTTATGCTTCTTAGATTTGCTGAGTTTAGATTCACAGGCTGCGTACTCTGATGCTTCTTAGATTTGCTGAGTTTAGATTCACAGGCTGCGTACTCTGATGCTTCTTAGATGTGCTGAGTTTAGATTCACAGGCTGCGTACTCTGATGCATCTTAGATTTCCTGAGTTTAGATTCACAGGCTGCGTACTCTGATGCTTCTTAGATTTGCTGAGTTTAGATTCACAGGCTGCGTACTCTGATGCTTCTTAGATTTGCTGAGTTTAGATTCACAGGCTGCGTGCTCTGATGCTTCTTAGATGTGCGAGTTTAGATTCACAGGCTGCGTACTCTGATGCTTCTTAGATGTGCTGAGATTAGATTCACAGGCTGCGTACTCTGATGCTTCTTAGATTTCCTGAGTTTAGTTTCGCTGGCTGCGTACAATGATGCTTCTTAGATTTCCTGAGTTTAGATTCACAGGCTGCGTACAATGCTGCTTCTTAGATGTGCTGAGGTTAGATTCACAGGCTGCGTGCTCTGATGCTTCTTAGATGTGCTAGTTTAGATTCACAGGCTGCGTACTCTGATGCTTCTTAGATGTGCTGAGATTAGATTCACAGGCTGCGTACTCTGATGCTTCTTAGATTTCCTGAGTTTAGTTTCGCTGGCTGCGTACAATGATGCTTCTTAGATTTCCTGAGTTTAGATTCACAGGCTGCGTACAATGCTGCTTCTTAGATTTGCTGAGTTTAGATTCACAGGCTGCGTGCTCTGATGCTTCTTAGATGTGCTAGTTTAGATTCACAGGCTGCGTACTCTGATGCTTCTTAGATGTGCTGAGTTTAGATTCACAGGCTGCGTACTCTGATGCATCTTAGATTTCCTGAGTTTAGATTCACAGGCTGCGTACTCTGATGCTTCTTAGATTTGCTGAGTTTAGATTCACAGGCTGCGTACTCTGATGCTTCTTAGATTTGCTGAGTTTAGATTCACAGGCTGCGTACTCTGATGCTTCTTAGATGTGCTGAGTTTAGAATCACAGGCTGCGTACTCTGATGCATCTTAGATTTGCTGAGTTTAGATTCACAGGCTGCGTACTCTGATGCTTCTTAGATGTGCTGAGTTTAGATTCACAGGCTGCGTACTCTGATGCTTCTTAGATGTGCTGAGATTAGGTTCACAGGCTGCGTACTCTGATGCTTCTTAGATGTGCTGAGTTTAGATTCACAGGCTGCGTACTCTGATGCTTCTTAGATTTGCTGAGTTTAGATTCACAGGCTGCGTACTCTGATGCTTCTTAGATGTGCTGAGTTTAGATTCACAGGCTGCGTACAATAATGCTTCTTAGATTTCCTGAGTTTAGATTCACAGGCTGCGTATTCTGATGCTTCTTAGATGTGCTGAGTTAAGAATCACAGGCTGCGTACTCTGACGCTTCTTAGATGTGCTGAGTTTAGTTTCGCTGGCTGCGTACAATGATGCTTCTTAGATTTCCTGAGTTTAGATTCACAGGCTGCGTACTCTGATGCTTCTTAGATTTGCTGAGTTTAGATTCACAGGCTGCGTACTCTGCTTCTTAGATTTGCTGAGTTTAGATTCACAGGCTGCGTACTCTGATGCATCTTAATTTCCTGAGTTTAGATTCACAGGCTGCGTACTCTGACGCTTCTTAGATGTGCTGAGTTTAGATTCACAGGCTGCGTACTCTGCTTCTTAGATTTGCTGAGTTTAGATTCACAGGCTGCGTACTCTGATGCATCTTAGATTTGCTGAGTTAAGAATCACAGGCTGCGTACTCTGATGCTTCTTAGATTTCCTGAGTTTAGGTTCACAGGCTGCGTACTCTGATGCTTCTTAGATTTCCTGAGTTTAGATTCACAGGCTGCGTACTCTGATGCTTCTTAGATTTGCTGAGTTTAGATTCACAGGCTGCGTACTCTGATGCTTCTTAGATGTGCTGAGTTTAGATTCACAGGCTGCGTGCTCTGATGCTTCTTAGATTTGCTGAGTTTAGATTCACAGGCTTCGTACTCTGATGCTTCTTAGATGTGCTGAGATTAGATTCACAGGCTGCGTACTCTGATGCTTCTTAGATTTCCTGAGTTTAGTTTCGCTGGCTGCGTACAATGATGCTTCTTAGATGTGCTAGTTTAGATTCACAGGCTGCGTACAATGATGCTTCTTAGATTTCCTGAGTTTAGATTCACAGGCTGCGTACTCTGCTTCTTAGATGTGCTGAATTTAGATTCACAGGCTGCGTACTCTGATGCATCTTAGATTTCCTGAGTTTAGATTCACAGGCTGCGTACTCTGACGCTTCTTAGATGTGCTGAGTTTAGATTCACAGGCTGCGTACTCTGATGCTTCTTAGATTTCCTGAGTTTAGTTTCGCTGGCTGCGTACAATGATGCTTCTTAGATTTCCTGTGTTTAGATTCACAGGCTGCGTACTCTGATGCTTCTTAGATGTGCTGAGTTTAGATTCACAGGCTGCGTACTCTGATGCTTCTTAGATTTCCTGAGTTTAGATTCACAGGCTGCGTACTCTGACACTTCTTAGATGTGCTGAGTTTAGATTCACAGGCTGCGTACTCTGATGCTTCTTAGATTTGCTGAGTTTAGATTCACAGGCTGCGTACTCTGACACTTCTTAGATGTGCTGAGTTTAGATTCACTAGCTGCGTACTCTGATGCTTCTTAGATGTGCTGAGTTTAGATTCACAGGCTGCGTACTCTGATGCTTCTTAGATTTGCTGAGTTTAGATTCACAGGCTGCGAACTCTGATGCTTCTTAGATGTGCTGAGTTTAGATTCACAGGCTGCGTACTCTGATGCTTCTTAGATTTGCTGAGTTTAGATTCACAGGCTGCGTACTCTGATGCTTCTTAGATGTGCTGAGTTTAGATTCACAGGCTGCGTACTCTGATGCATCTTAGATTTCCTGAGTTTAGATTCACAGGCTGCGTACTCTGATGCTTCTTAGATTTGCTGAGTTTAGATTCACAGGCTGCGTACTCTGATGCTTCTTAGATTTGCTGAGTTTAGATTCACAGGCTGCGTGCTCTGATGCTTCTTAGATGTGCTAGTTTAGATTCACAGGCTGCGTACTCTGATGCTTCTTAGATGTGCTGAGATTAGATTCACAGGCTGCGTACTCTGATGCTTCTTAGATTTCCTGAGTTTAGTTTCGCTGGCTGCGTACAATGATGCTTCTTAGATTTCCTGAGTTTAGATTCACAGGCTGCGTACAATGCTGCTTCTTAGATTTCCTGAGTTTAGTTTCGCTGGCTGCGTACTCTGATGCTTCTTAGATGTGCTGAGTTTAGTTTCGCTGGCTGCGTACTCTGATGCTTCTTAGATGTGCTGAGGTTAGATTCACAGGCTGCGTACTCTGATGCTTCTTAGATGTGCTGAGTTAAGAATCACAGGCTGCGTACTCTGATGCTTCTTAGATTTGCTGAGTTTAGATTCACAGGCTGCGTACTCTGATGCTTCTTAGATGTGCTGAGTTTAGATTCACAGGCTGCGTACTCTGACGCTTCTTAGATTTGCTGAGTTTAGATTCACAGGCTGCGTACTCTGACGCTTCTTAGATTTGCTGAGTTTAGATTCACTAGCTGCGTACTCTGACACTTCTTAGATGTGCTGAGTTTAGATTCACAGGCTGCGTACTCTGATGCTTCTTAGATTTGCTGAGTTTAGATTCACAGGCTGCGTACTCTGATGCTTCTTAGATGTGCTGAGTTTAGAATCACAGGCTGCGTACTCTGATGCATCTTAGATTTCCTGAGTTTAGATTCACAGGCTGCGTACTCTGATGCTTCTTAGATGTGCTGAGTTTAGAATCACAGGCTGCGTACTCTGATGCTTCTTAGATGTGCTGAGTTTAGAATCACAGGCTGCGTACTCTAATGCATCTTAGATTTCCTGAGTTTAGATTCACAGGCTGCGTACTCTGATGCTTCTTAGATTTCCTGAGTTTAGATTCACAGGCTGCGTACTCTGATGCTTCTTAGATTTCCTGAGTTTAGATTCACAGGCTGCGTACTCTGATGCTTCTTAGATTTCCTGAGTTTAGATTCACAGGCTGCGTGCTCTGATGCTTCTTAGATTTGCTGAGTTTAGATTCACAGGCTGCGTACTCTGATGCTTCTTAGATTTGCTGAGTTTAGATTCACAGGCTGCGTACTCTGATGCTTCTTAGATGTGCTGAGATTAGATTCACAGGCTGCGTACTCTGATGCTTCTTAGATTTGCTGAGTTTAGTTTCGCTGGCTGCGTACAATGATGCTTCTTAGATGTGCTGAGATTAGATTCACAGGCTGCGTACTCTGATGCTTCTTAGATGTGCTGAGATTAGATTCACAGGCTGCGTACTCTGATGCTTCTTAGATGTGCTGAGTTTAGATTCACTAGCTGCGTACTCTGATGCTTCTTAGATTTCCTGAGTTTAGTTTCGCTGGCTGCGTACAATGATGCTTCTTAGATTTCCTGAGTTTAGATTCGCTGGCTGCGTATTCTGATGCTTCTTAGATGTGCTGAGTTAAGAATCACAGGCTGCGTACTCTGCTGCTTCTTAGATGTGCTAGTTTAGATTCACAGGCTGCGTACTCTGATGCTTCTTAGATTTCCTGAGTTTAGATTCACAGGCTGCGTACTCTGATGCTTCTTAGATTTCCTGAGTTTAGATTCACAGGCTGCGTGCTCTGATGCTTCTTAGATTTGCTGAGTTTAGATTCACAGGCTGCGTACTCTGATGCTTCTTAGATGAGCTGAGTTTAGATTCACAGGCTGCGTACTCTGATGCTTCTTAGATGTGCTGAGTTTAGTTTCGCTGGCTGCGTACTCTGATGCTTCTTAGATGTGCTGAGTTTAGTTTCGCTGGCTGCGTACTCTGATGCTTCTTAGATTTCCTGAGTTTAGTTTCGCTGGCTGCGTACAATGATGCTTCTTAGATTTCCTGAGTTTAGATTCACAGGCTGCGTACTCTGATGCTTCTTAGATGTGCTGAGTTTAGTTTCGCTGGCTGCGTACTCTGATGCTTCTTAGATGTGCTGAGTTTAGATTCACAGGCTGCGTACTCTGACGCTTCTTAGATTTGCTGAGTTTAGATTCACAGGCTGCGTACTCTGATGTTTCTTAGATGTGCTGAGTTTAGATTCACAGGCTGCGTACTCTGATGCATCTTAGATTTCCTGAGTTTAGATTCACAGGCTGCGTACTCTGATGCTTCTTAGATTTGCTGAGTTTAGATTCACAGGCTGCGTGCTCTGATGCTTCTTAGATGTGCTGAGATTAGATTCACAGGCTGCGTACTCTGATGCTTCTTAGATTTCCTGAGTTTAGTTTCGCTGGCTGCGTACAATGATGCTTCTTAGATTTCCTGAGTTTAGATTCACAGGCTGCATACAATGATGCTTCTTAGATTTCCTGAGTTTAGTTTCGCTTGCTGCGTACTCTGATGCTTCTTAGATGTGCTGAGTTTAGTTTCGCTGGCTGCGTACTCTGATGCTTCTTAGATGTGCTGAGGTTAGATTCACAGGCTGCGTACTCTGATGCTTCTTAGATGTGCTGAGTTAAGAATCACAGGCTGCGTACTCTGATGCTTCTTAGATGTGCTGAGTTTAGATTCACAGGCTGCGTACTCTGATGCTTCTTAGATGTGCTGAGTTTAGATTCACAGGCTGCGTACTCTGACGCTTCTTAGATTTCCTGAGTTTAGATTCACAGGCTGCGTACTCTGATGCTTCTTAGATTTCCTGAGTTTAGATTCACAGGCTGCGTACTCTGATGCTTCTTAGATTTCCTGAGTTTAGATTCACAGGCTGCGTACTCTGATGCTTCTTAGATTTCCTGAGTTTAGATTCACAGGCTGCGTACTCTGATGCTTCTTAGATTTCCTGAGTTTAGATTCACAGGCTGCGTACTCTGATGCTTCTTAGATTTCCTGAGTTTAGATTCACAGGCTGCGTGCTCTGATGCTTCTTAGATTTGCTGAGTTTAGATTCACAGGCTGCGTACTCTGATGCTTCTTAGATGTGCTGAGATTAGATTCACAGGCTGCGTACTCTGATGCTTCTTAGATTTGCTGAGTTTAGTTTCGCTGGCTGCGTACAATGATGCTTCTTAGATGTGCTGAGATTAGATTCACAGGCTGCGTACTCTGATGCTTCTTAGATTTGCTGAGTTTAGTTTCGCTGGCTGCGTACAATGATGCTTCTTAGATTTCCTGAGTTTAGATTCACAGGCTGCGTATTCTGATGCTTCTTAGATGTGCTGAGTTAAGAATCACAGGCTGCGTACTCTGCTGCTTCTTAGATGTGCTAGTTTAGATTCACAGGCTGCGTACTCTGATGCTTCTTAGATTTCCTGAGTTTAGATTCACAGGCTGCGTACTCTGATGCTTCTTAGATTTGCTGAGTTTAGATTCACAGGCTGCGTACTCTGCTGCTTCTTAGATGTGCTAGTTTAGATTCACAGGCTGCGTACTCTGATGCTTCTTAGATTTCCTGAGTTTAGATTCACAGGCTGCGTACTCTGATGCTTCTTAGATGTGCTGAGTTTAGATTCACAGGCTGCGTACTCTGATGCTTCTTAGATGTGCTGAGTTTAGTTTCGCTGGCTGCGTACTCTGATGCTTCTTAGATGTGCTGAGTTTAGTTTCGCTGGCTGCGTACTCTGATGCTTCTTAGATTTCCTGAGTTTAGTTTCGCTGGCTGCGTACAATGATGCTTCTTAGATTTCCTGAGTTTAGATTCACAGGCTGCGTACTCTGATGCTTCTTAGATGTGCTGAGTTTAGTTTCGCTGGCCGCGTACTCTGATGCTTCTTAGATGTGCTGAGCTTAGTTTCGCTGGCCGCATACTCTTGGCGCTTCTGGACAACTCACAATGGCATTCATACATGGAATGATTGTAAAAAGCCCATCATAGCAGATCTTCCCACCAACTCACCCTCCCACCTGTGCTTGCTCCAGATCCTAAGCTTTTAAGTAAAAAGATCCTGGAATGGACATTCTGGCTCCGTGACCAGCTTAGTATTTAGTGGCATGCTAAAGCTGGTTTACATATGCCTTGCCACAGTAGTTTTTCAGTGTCACTTATTCTGATGGACTCTTTCAAAAGCTAAAGCTGTCACCCATTCACTTTGGTTAGATAATTTTTAAGCACATGGTAATAGTCATCCGGTTTAAGGTGTTTGATGTGACCTTATCCTGTCGCTTGCTGCTTCTGATGGGCACATTCTGTGATGGTGTCCTTCCCACCTTTATATTCACCAACAGTAATTCATTCAGTATATCAGGTCGGTGTGCTCTGAGGTGCACTAAGTTGATGGGTGGAGGTGCACAGAAATTATGAAGGACAGATTTTGTGGCATTGTAATTCCACCTGGCATATTTTGTGGAAGAGTCATTGTTATGGGAATGTGCCATGATAGGCTTTGATGGACATGCTATGTTGGCACACTATTTCAGGTGGCATGTGTTACATACATTGAAAACCCAATGTGCATACATTTGTAACACTTCCTATATACAGATGGTTTATGGAAGTATGTTAACTTCAGTGGCTACTTTACCTGGCACTGCATTTAGATATTCATATCTAAATATTCCTATTTTGATGTGCAAATTCTCCTGCCAAGTTATTCTGACTTCCCCATTGGGCACTGAAATAGTGACTTAAGGTTCTAACACTGCGGAAATGGAGTCCCGATCGACATGAGTGGCAGTATCAAGGGGGTGATTCAGGCATACTAGGCTTTTTCGATATCAGTGTGCTGACTCTGGATGTTAACATCAGTTCTACTGTCCAGAGGATCCCATCAAACTTCTGCCCTGAATGACTTACTGTCCCCCGTGTTTATTTCAATAGGCTTCTGAATTGACAAATATCTGGCCATGATGACCCACATTGATCGTCATCAAAAAAGCACCAGAGACGCTCTCCATATTGTGAAAAAAAGAAAACATGCTTAAATCCTAAATACTTAAGCTCAGTTGCCCAATCTCTTGTAATTTAGTACTGGCCTGGCTCCTAGAACCCTCACTATCCCCCGATAGGCTGTGCGGCACTCCACTTTGAAAAACGTTCGAGCACAGGACCTTCTCGATGACAGATGTTCATTGGCTCCAGATCAAAGCTTGCGTAACATTCTAAGTGGCTTGTCATATTGAAGGCTTTTGATCTTCTGCATCGGTCATACCTCGTCTAATCCCTCAAGAACTCTGGAGACAAGAAGTAGTGACCACCTTGGGTTGGAAATGAGGAGTTTTCATTTCGGTGCTGCTCCTTCACAATCACTTCCTGCTGCTTCACCACCTCTTTGGAAGGCTTTTCAAGAGAGTCTGGTTTGATCCAGGGTTCAACCTCTCTACCTGACAGCATAACCCTAATATAAGCATCTACAATTGCATATGTAATTTCTTTACCATCTAGTGGCACCATTTTTCCTCACTTTATTGCCTCAGTTTCTCATTCCGCCTCTTGCAGCCTCATTCTTATCTTCCCCTTCATCCAGATGATGGTCCATGCTCCTCCTGAAGAGAGGATCCAGCCTCCTTACGTGTGTTATTATGTAAAGTGCCCTTAAACTCTGAATTGAGTAGATTGGGCCTATAAAGGATGGCAAATAAAATGCTGATGTTGACTGTGGACATTGATAGTGATGTCGCCTGGGTGCTGCTGTCGCGGATGCACCAGGGCGCTGCCGTCGCAGTGCGCCTGGGTGCTGCTAACCCTGATGTGGGCTGCTGGTCATTGCTTACGCTGACTGCGGGCCTTCTCGAGGGCTTGCCACGAAGCAGTTTGCGATACTGGCCCTCTGACTGTACCTAGTACGAGAAAACAGTGTTTAGATAGCTGCACATTGCACTGGGTGAAGCCTGTTGGTGTTGCAAATGATTATTTCTTTAAGCTGATGAGTGTTTCACACAGAAGCGTTGCCAATCTATCTCCTAAAAGTGTAAATCCAAGCAGGATTTATCTGGATTTGCAAGCGTTTTATGCTCATAAAGCATAAACATTGTCTATCAGCATTAGGAACAGATTGTGAGCTTGCTGTGAGCACTTCTGTCGCAATGTGAGCAGCCAGAGTTTAGCATTCATGCTATTTCTGCACGTCTCGCCAGAGAGCGGTGATTGTGCAGTGCGCTTGGTATGTATTGAGTCGTGCTTCCTTCTGGGTCTTAGTTCTTTTTATTTTGAAATAAAAATGCACAACAAAACTAAGTGTGAATTATTTAAATGTCTACGTAGGTGTCTGTATCAATGGTGGACCGAGGGGTCTGCTGCTGAAGGCATGGGTGTATTTTTACCATGTCACCTGTGTTGGCGGGGCATTTTTCATGTGTACACTAGGGTCATGGCACCCTTGCTATGCCACTGATAGAGCATGTAGATAAGGCATGACGACTACCCTTAGCACATGGTAGTATTCTGTTCTTCCGTGTTGCCACTTGCGACAGTTCACATGCACCCCTTTATGTAATAGATAAACCTCTGGATGTTGTCCCTCGAATGTTAAAGGCAATCAAGTGTTATCCACTTTCGGAATACTTTCAGCAGATTTCTTCCTTAAGTGGAATGAACATCAGTTTGTGAGTCGTTTCTAAGGAGGCCACTCAGAATTGTTAATCCACTTGTTCAGATGGCGCTGGAAAGCTGACACAGGGCCTACCTGGAAGCCTGCTATACTACTGTTCCTTGAAGGAGTGACCACCATTTTGACTAGCCAAAGGGCGTGAACGTTTTGGTGTGTCATGAGAACACGGGGTCTCAGCAATCTATGCAAGTGAAGTTGACCGCTAAATTTCACCATGAAAGTGAGGTCTGCCATCTTGTCCCACCATGAGAGCGAGATCTGCATTTCGAACCCTCTAAGAGAAGCCCGATGTAACAAGTTATTTCTGCAGAAGAGCCTAGTCAGACATTTTAACTGTTCAGAAGTCCGCGTCTGCTATTTTAACCCTCTATGAGAGCAGTGTTAGCCATTTTCGATCCCCGTGACAGCAGTGCCCACCCAGGGTATTAAATCAGCTGTTTCTGACTTGCTGTTACAGCAAACATTGGTATTTTGACCCACATATAAAACTGCTGCTTGCAAATATGAGCTTCAGTACCAAACGTAGTGAGAGAGAAAGCTGCCCATGATATCTAGTGGACCGTCTGCTTTTTCTGGTGGTATCGTCGGTGCTTCATAAAGCTTCGGGTGCTACATGGACAACGAGGCCAAATGACAAAAGAAACCACTGCTTTGGATGTGGGCGAATTGGGGTGTTGTCCGTAGATATCCATCAAGCAGACGTATCTACTAAAAGTGTATAGCACCAGTGGGGTAGTCCTAATGTGACAGCAAGCTGTGCTGGTGCTTTTCTGTGTGCTTTTTTTTTTAATATAAACCCTGGTTCACTTCCAGAGGAAAATTAGTTTGTCACTAAACCAAAAAACCAATGAACTTTCTTACCTTGTACTGAATGTAAACAAAAAAATGCAAATAATAAAACTTACTTTAATGATGCAGAGTTTTAACAACAACCAATTATGGTGAGAAATTACAATGAAAATTCTTTAGTGTCTGGCAGGTTCTGCTTTTTGCATTTAACTTTGTATTAAGTGGCACACTTAACCATTCTTTGAGGGGGAAAAATAACTAGCATATTCAACGTAAAAAAAGAAACCAAATGTAAATTGTCAAATCTTATCCCAAGAGGTTGAGGGTGCTAGAAACTCCGGTGCAGTGTGACACATTAAATAACACTCCATGATATAATGTTCAGTCAGTGCTTTATCTTTGAAAAGGAATTTTTGTTAACCAGTAGATGGGTGGATCTGTAAAAAGAAGATGCACAAAAAATCTGGTGGTGCCCGCACCTTCTGAGGACGGGGTAAGATTCTGAAGATTGTTACAACTCCTTAGCACTAGGTGCTAGATTTCTCAAAACGTTGGTTGGAGCCCAATGGCGAGTGTTTTTTTTGTGGGGCGCTCAGGCCTCTAGCTTTTCCCAAAACCTTTGCTCCTTCTAACGGGTGTAGGGTATGGGTAATGGATACAGATTTGAGGGCTGTGATATCATCCTTGGCCCTGAGACACTCATGGGTACCACGCTGAGAATCTCTTTGGGCTGAAGCCTGAACAACTGAGTTTCCAGTCCCAAAGCAATAAGAGTGGGATTCACACCAAAAAACAATTAACCCACAAACCAAACAAAAAGTAAATGGGGCTTCTTTAACAATCCGGTGAATGCAATGGTTAATCTATCGTTCTTTATCTTCTGTCTAGTAATGGACAAGATCTGTTGTTTACTGGAGTCCAGGGACCATTCAAGGACTCAACTGGTTCCATTGTTTTCAGTAGGACTGATGACAATAGTGGGCTGGTTCCCGAGGGTGCCTTTAGCTGCAGGGGCATTTGTCTCTTAATCCCCTGCATATGGTTAATGTTTTCTGGCTGTGTGATCACCCACGGAACGGGTCATTCCAGGCCTCAGTTCTATAACTTCATAAGTCGTTCTCTGAAAACGTGGGGACAAGCAGAATAGTTCATATGGCCCCAAAACCAGGACCGCTCCAGCCCCTCCTCAACCACACCTCTCAGCAGCCAATACAACCAGACCTATTGTTGGGGATTTGAAGGCTGGCTACCTGCTGGGACTTGGGTAGGGGGATTCAGGCATCCGTCAAGCATTAGGTGATTCAGGGATTGCACAGGCTTACCCTTAAGATGTTGGCAGGCTCCATGACCCGTAGGTACCCTTGCTCCTTTCTTGCCAGCTGGACTGTGCAGACCATGTGGCTCCTAACCAACCTCATTTGGTCAAGATGTCCTCCATGCAGATCTTTTTGTCATCTAGGCTTGCAAAGGCCTTACAGGCTTTCCACACCTAGGCCAAGCTTGGTAGGAGAATGGCAGCTGCACATAGGTTCCACTCTTGGTCTTGTTATCATCTTTTCAATAATTGTGTGGAAGCCTTCCCACTGTCGAGACGACCTGGCCTGTGGTGCGCGTGAGCAGGAAGCACAGTTTACCAGATGTTCAGAACTTTTGAAGGTTGGTGCCCTCCCGCAGTCCTTAAGCAGGGTGTCTCAGACATACCTCTGCTCCACTGCCAAGGGGGGTGGCAGTGACACTGGGAATGGATGAATTTCAGTCAAGGCAGGGGCAACCTTCCCTGTGTAGAGGTCCTGGACCTGGTGCCTTCCATCCACTAGGTACCATGTATATGGCTTGAGATTGGGAGTGGGTGTTTGCTGATATGTCCTTGTTAGACCTAGCCAGCTTACGCAGAGAACACTACCAACTGTGCAACACATATTCTACATTCAGATTGTACCCACCATTCACTGGTCAGCTAGCACATACATGCACGTATGTCCTCCTTTCTTGCCCCCAACATGAGGGAAGGACCTTCTAGTACGGAGTGCTGGCAGGCAGTTTCAATATTGGGGTGTGTATAAAAAGGGCTGCACCGTTGGACTAGAATCCTGTTTTCTCCAGTCATTGAGAAGGGGCGTATATTTTGTTTCTCTCCTTGCCATTTCAGCACAGCTCGAATGACGACCAAAAGTGATATGTATTACCCGCTTGGGCTTGAGTAATTGTAGTGTCCCCTGGAGGAACAGTACCAGGCCAACCAGCATAATCTTATTGGGTTGGACGGCACAACTTTACCTAGATATGCAGAAGCTATTCCATCCCAAACAACATTTTACTAGCCACAACTTTAATTGATATTCCAATATATGAGGAACCCCCTAACCCAGAAGTTCCAGCAGGAAAGGAACCTCTTTCATCTGCAGTATATTAATATTTAGTGGCCCGGAGATATCAAATAAAAAACCTGAAAAGAATCTGTTATTGTGCATAATATTTGATAGAGACATCTAGCCGCAGATTCCTTAACTTAGAATATCCCCAGGCGTCAGACTGGATCCGGAGAATTTTTCTCAGCAGCACCTCTGCGCGCCGGGGGGCGGCGCCGCATGGCTTCGCCCTGACGTCGTCCACGGCCATGTCGTCAGTGGAGCCATATAAGTCCCTCCCGGCGCGCTGACGTCAGTTTCCTTCTTTTCCGCATCCCAAAGCGGATCCAGGAGAAGCGGTTCCTCTGGGCTGTTTTGTTTCAGGCCTTCTCGACGCCTTCAGCGTCCGGGAACAGTGTGCGATGCCTTCGGGCTTCAAGTCGTGCGAGACCTGTACGCGGCAGATGTCAGCGACGGATCCGCACGCGATCTGTATGTGGTGCTTGGGAGAGCACCACGGCTCCGAGGAGTGCGACGCCTGCCGGCAGCTGAAGCCGAAGTATCTGCGGGAGCGCCGGATGAAGTTGCTGACTGCCCGAATGTCCCGTTTGAAGTCTTTGCGTCACCTGTCTCCATCTCGACCTGGGGCTCCTGTTCGGATCTGGTCACGGAGTCGTTCCCGCGGACTTCGTTCACCTGATGCAGGTACGCGCAAACACAAGTCACGGAGGCCGTCGGCCTCGCATAAACGTGACGGCGGGGCCTGCTGCTCCCGGTCTTTGCCGGACACGGGCGCCCAAGAGTCGGTCCCCTCCTACCCACCATTTTCTGGTGTTGGGGCGACTCGAGCCCAGATGGAAGCCTATTCTCAGGCTCTTCAGTCCATCTTTGGGACACCCCGTCTCCCTGGCGCGCCTTAGGGCCCCATAGAGGGGGTAGGGACTCAGGTCGGGTCTTCGCCGGCGGGTTCGCCCTCGGCGCCGATCGAGTGCCCTGACTCCGGTTCCGGAGTCACTGCGACGTCGGGACACGGCCCCAAAGGGGTTCCAGGTCGCACGTCAAGCTCTCCTGTGACGTCTCCGCATAGTCCTTTGGGGCTGCCGACGCCGGATGCGGCTGCAGCACGGTGCTTGACTCCGAGTCGATGCCGTTCTTCTCCACCGTTTCCCGTCCCAGTGGAGGTCGAGTCGGCGCCGGGTGGACGAGTCACCTTTGGTGGTCGTCGACGTCGATATGACGCCGTCTCGACGTCGATCGGCGCCGGTGCCGGCACCTGTTGTTGCTCTGTCGGGTGAGGATGAGGCCCCTGAGGGTTCCCTGCACCCAGGATTGTTGCAGTGCTCTTCAGAGCAGGTGCCCATAGGTCAATGGGCCTTTGATCGACCTCGGGCTGCGGCCCCTCTGCTGTCTGGTGGACGGGTTAGCCTCCAACCGTCCCCTACAGATGGTTTATTGTCGCCACCTAGACTGGCCACGGAGGCTAGTGCGGCGTTTGCGAGGGCTGTGCGCAGGGCTGCAGATATTTTACATATGCAGCCCCCCTCAGTCTCTTTGCCTTCAGATCCATTGTTGGATCTACTCCACCAGGATGCCGTCGAGGTGGAGACCTTGCTGCCTTTTGGCGGGTCGTTGTTTGACACCCTGCTTGGGCCCTGGGCGCGGCCCTCATCAGAAGACCCAGTGGATCGGGCTATAGCACGTCGTCGTCGCCCGGCTCCGGATGACCCTGTCTGTTTATTCCTCCATCCTAGGGCTCAAGGACTGGTAGTCCAGGCAGCTTCTGCCTCGCTACCTTCCTCTCCTCCTCCGCTGTTTCCTCCCACTAGGGAGTCTCGCTGGTTGGAGTCGTGTGGCCGTCATCTCTTTGCGTCCACCAGTTCAGGTCTCCGTGCTCTCAACACATCTTGCGTGTTTGCCCGGGCTACTTTTGCCCTTTGGGACTCAGTCGAGCGCCTTCTTCCAACTCTTCCAGAAGGTCCTCATGCTGACCTGGATCGTCTGTTGCATGATGTCCGAGAAATGGCACAGTTTTCAATTCGATCAGCCGTAGACACCAATGACTCTGTGGGTCGGGCAATGGCCAGGTTGGTTGCTCTACGTCGCCATGCTTGGCTACGCGATGGCAGTTTACCTGAAAATGTTCAGGAGTGTCTTAGGGATCTGCCCTTTGATGGGGTTGCCCTTTTTGACAGTCATGCTGATTCGGCGGTCCAACGTCTCATGTCTGAGCTTCCTTGACTTGGTACTTTCTAGTCCTTTGGCGGACTTTTCCTTTTATGTAAAAGACGTGTTGTCTCTGTTTGTTCTGGTGTCCGTCAATGGGTTCATGACATTAATTCCCTGACGGTCTGTGTGCTACTTGCCGTTTTTTTACCCTTTTGGTGCAGCTGGCCAGCTGGTTCTATTTTCCTTTCGTGTCCTCTGTCTGAGTTTGTCTCGAGAGGTGTCGCCCCTTGTTTAGGGGGATGAGACTTACCCTATGTGGGGTAACCGTTGGCTGTTGCATAGCTGTCCTTCCTTGCCGGGAAGCTTCGTAGGCTCCTGCGGAGTCTTTTTATGCGGGTTGTCCTACGGATCAGACTGTGGTCTTTTCCTGCTATTGTGTGACGCTGCCCACTCCCCCTCCCACCCCCTGGTGTGGCCCACAGGTGGGCGTCGCTTTCTTCTGATGCTTCTGCATTGTGGTCTACGGTTGGGCTGTAGTATTCCCCTGCATCGGTGGATGCTGTCTTCTTCCAGGGGTTGTTGGGGGTTGTGCCACGACTGGCTCTCCCTGGTGTGTTCTTTCAGCTTCGCTAGGCACTTTCTGTCTACATTGGCTGTCATTGCCGGTGGCAAGTGTCCTGTGGGGGCCTGTTCTGTTCCGGCCCAGTTCTTACGTGTTCTATGCGGGCACGTCATGTGGGTACACCCATGTATGTTCACTGTCACTGGGTGCCTGCGCTATCCCTTGCGCCTTTGAATTTGCTGTTTTTCTACTTTCCACCCTTTGAGGTGAGGAAGTGCTTTGTGCTTTTCTCGTGGCTTTGATCCTGTCTGGTTCTTGTCTATGGGCGGTGGAGTCCCCGCCAGGCATGTCACGGCTGTACGTTGCCTGGTGCTCTACTTTACTGGGCACTTCCCCGGCAGGGGTTCACGTTCCTCTGCTCCTGGCCGCGCAGGAGTTCAGATGTTTTCTGCTCCGCGCATCTACTACTGTTGTCAGTGGATTTGCTCATTGCCGCGCAGGAGTTCAGATATTTTCTGCTCCGCGCTTCTACTACTGTTGTCAGTGGATTTGCTCATTGCCACGCAGGAGTTCAGATGTTTTCTGCTCTGCGCTTCTGCTACTGTTGTCAGTGGATGTTCTCTCTTCACACTCCTCACTGTCATTGTGCGGTCTTTGTATATGGCACTCTATACAATTTCCTGTTACTATATACGTGTGGTACTCTCATTCTTCATTCGTGTGGTGGTCGGTCTCTCCATCTGTCACACGGGGGACCGGGGTTCCTCCCTGACAGGTTGCTGATGTTGCCTTACGTGTCTGGACATTCTCTTGTCCTGCTGTGCTTTTCACCGGTACTGTTGGTACCTATGGTGTGGCCTTCGGGCATGCTCTTCGAGCCCTTTTCCATTTTTTCATAGCTGTATACATGCCTATATGTATATCTGTCTTGCGATCTACACACTACGAGAGGTCACGCATACAAGGTTTTTCCTTGCTGCTGTATCTGAGGTATTTTGCCCCAACTTCTCTTTCTCTCTTCTCCTCGCTCTCTCGTTCTCCTAAGAGCGACCCTCCTGTGTGTGTCTGGCTTGCCGGGTCTCCTTCGCCGGTTAGCTGGTTGACTACCTGGTGATGCGTCTTTCTCTCTCTCTCTCTCTCTGCTGACGCATCCGTGCTCCTTTCTGTAAACGGGCCTGTAAATCTTCTCCGTATCTTGTCACATTTGCAGTGATTTCAAAGACAGAGGTCAAATGTCAGGCTCTGTCATCAGAGGGAGCTTGGTGTTTCCTTTTCTTTGTCGGACTTCAAGGTGAGAGAATTTATGTGACAATCTTGCTGGATACTGTGGTTAGGAAAGGTTTTTTTTTCCCTTGCACACATTTAAATTGTGCAAGTATTTCAGAATATATCAGAATTATGAATGCACAAATGAAGCACATTTTTTGTTCTAAATTGTGTTGGAAGCAAATACTTTAACATGATCATAACAATTAAATGCAAATTAATTGTGAGGCAATTTCCACACATTGTTTGTTCGCTATATAGTTTTATTAGTAAAACTGTATGTGGGTGCAAAGGTAATGGTAATGTCAATTGAAAATGTGTTGTCTGTAATGGCAGTTTGCTACCACACTATGCATACTTCACTCTACTCTGCACCACTACACCTTACACCACTCAACGCCACTGACCTCTGCTCCACTCTACTCCACTTTGTGCCAGTGCACTCTACACATCTCTGCACTCTACATCACTGAATTCTGCATCACTCCACGCCACTCTTCACCACTGCACTATCTGCCACTCTACTCTGCACCACTGCACTCTAATATTCACCACTCTAATCTATGCCACTACAGTTTATGATGCTGAATTTTATGCCACTGCACTCTACGTCACTATACTCTGCAACACACTATGCCAATGCACCCTACACAGTTTACTCTACACCACTGCTCCCTACCACTGTACTCTAGGCTGCTGCACTCTACTCTGTATCACTCAACATTACTCTGCACTTACCATCACTCTACTCACCATCACTTTACTCTGCCACTGCACTCTATGCCACTCTACACTACTGCACTCTACAATACTCTGTTCTGCATCACTCTACTCTGCACCACTGCACTCTATAGCACTCCACTCTACGGTACTGTATTCTATTCTACTCTGCACTACTGCACTCTACACCACAAGCTCTGCACTCTGCGCCAATATACTCTGCTGTACTCTACGCCAATGCATTCTACACCAGTCCACTCTACTGTACGCCACTCTAAGCGACTCCACTCTGTCACCCCAATACATAACACTCTTTCACTCCCCTCTACAACATTCTACTCCACTCTACAAAACTCTCCTCTACGCCACTAACTTTTAGCCATGCTGAGCAGCAGCCACACGGGCGTACAACATGGCTTAAACTCTTGCATTGGCAAGACCTATTGGCTTTGCCAATGCTCGTTTTCCTTGAGTTGACTACTCATGTAGAATTTCAGGCACAGACTAGAAAGCATGCAGAACAAAGGTGGAGAGATCAGTGACAATTAGCATAGGTGAGGTTGTCCAGTGGTGCATAGGGACAAAGTCCTGGCATTTCTGCCATAGGTGGTACATCCAGAGGAAATCCTGGCTTATCTTGTGGACAGGTTGTATTTGATTGAGCATGCCTCTTAAAACGTTGATCAAGATTATAGTTTTTGAAAAAGTTGATTGAGTATAATTTAAAAAAAACATTATTTTGCACTTTAGCCCGTCGATGACTTAAGCCCAGAAATGTTGGATGAGGACAAAATTGAGCCCATTACGGAATATAGAATGGAGGATTATGATGTGTCGGAGTATAAAGTCCCTGAAAGACCTTCAAAAAGAATAAAAGAATACCACAGGGAAGTGACAGTAGTGAAGGAGAAGAAGAAAAAGAAACACAAGAAAAGATCACGCTCAAAGTCTCGATCGCCAAAGCCACAGAAGCACCAGTCGACATCGAAGTCCAAGTCGAAAGCGCATGTGAAGGCCAAGCATTCACTCCCCAGTGCATACAGGACAGTCAGGCAGTCCAGGTGAGTGCAAAACATGATTCCCTGATCATTCACTCCCGTGTTTCCTCCTTTGGTAGTTTTTTATGGACCAGCAGTAGTAGCAGATGGCTGTAGACTGGAAGGAGTATCTTATAGTTAAACTCAAACTCTTTTGATATGATTTCATTCACTGCACTGCCATTCATACATTGCCAGAGATGACGTCACCCGGAGACGGGGCCGAAAATGGGGCTTATAGCATCGTGCATGTTTGTCACTTCACACACTTGTCTACCTCTTGAACCTCAATCGGAGCACACATCATTGGGGCTTATCCTGCACTAGGCCCTTCACTCAGTCATGGGATTCAAGTACGGCTTAAAAGGGCATGATACCGAAGTCCCTAAATGTCTGTCTGCCCTGGCTGGATGCCAGAAACCCCAGTGGCAGGTTTTTGTTTAGCTGTGGAGCATCTGTGTGTAAAATACACAGATAGTGGGCCTTGGGTCAGCTTCCCTCGCGCTTTGGTTCACTTGGGTCAGCCTCCCACACGCATTGGTTCACTTGGGTCAGCCGCCCGCTCGCATTGGTACACTTGGGTCAGGCCCCTTCATCCATTGGCTTGTTTGCGTCAGGCCGTTTCTGCCATTGCTTTGAGACATTGTCAATCGTATGTGTGAGCCTGAGAGGATTATTTCTCTCTCGCTGTCAAGCTGTTGGCCAATCAGTGTAATGTTCAGTCTCCTAGGTAGTGTTCCCATTGTATTGGATAAGGTGCATTGTTTTCAGGAGCACAGCAGCTTTCAGAAACTATTTGGTGAACACGGTAGCCATTTTGAAAAGAAGACTAAAATCAACATTTTCTGCATATTAACTAAATGCTTATTTGAAGTACTTTCTACCTGTGTCCGTTAATGCACTTCAATACTTGTTTTAAATGACTCATTTTCTATCTTTTTGTACTTTCCATTTATACTTTGTTTAATTACTTTATCCTCACCTTCTTTTCTATAGCTGTGTTGCCCCATCTCATGACTTCCCACATTTCATGTTAAACAGCTCCCTTTTCCTGCAGTCTTCCCTTTTACCAATACTCTTCACTTAAGCCAGTCACTTCCCTTTTGACACCCACGTCCCTTTTCTGTACGACTCATGATGCCCCTTCAGCACAGTCATGCAAACAATTCCCCGTCCCTTTTCTGTACGACTCATGATGCCCCGTCAGCACAGTCATGCAAACAGTTCCCTGTCCCTTTTCTGTACAACTGATGATGCCCCGTCAGCACAGTCATGCAAACAATTCCCCGTCCCTTTTCTGTACGACTCATGATGCCCCGTCAGCACAGTCATGCAAACAGTTCCCCGTCCCTTTTCTGTACAACTGATGATGCCCCGTCAGCAAAGTCATGCAAACAGTTCCCCGTCCCTTTTCTTGTACGACTCATGATGCCCCGTCCCTTTTCTGTACGACTCATGATGCCCCGTCGGCACAGTCATGCAAACAATTCCCCGTCCCTTTTCTTGTACGACTCATGATGCCCCGTCCCTTTTCTGTGCGACTCATGATGCCCCGTCAGCACAGTCATGCAAACAATTCCCCGTCCCTTTACGACTCATGATGCCCCGTCAGCACAGTCATGCAAACAATTCCCCGTCCCTTTACGACTCATGATGCCCCGTCAGCACAGTCATGCAAACAATTCCCCGTCCCTTTACGACTCATGATGCCCCGTCAGCACAGTCATGCAAACAATTCCCAGTCCCTTTTCTTGTACGACTCATGATGCCCCGTCCCTTTTCTGTACGACTCATGATGCCCCGTCAGCACAGTCATGCAAACAATTCCCCGTCCCTTTACGACTCATGATGCCCAGTCAGCACAGACATGCAAACAATTCCCCGTCCCTTTACGACTCATGATGCCCCGTCAGCAGTCATGCAAACCGTTCCCCGTCCCTTTTCTGTACAACTCATGATGCCCCGTCAGCACAGTCATGCAAACAATTCCCCGTCCCTTTTCTGTACGACTCATGATGCCCCGTCAGCACAGTCATGCAAACAGTTCCCCGTCCCTTTTCTTGTACGACTCATGATGCCCCGTCCCGTTTCTGTACAACTCATGATGCCGCGTCAGCACAGTCATGCAAACAATTCCCCGTCCCTTTTCTTGTACGACTCATGATGCCCCGTCCCTTTTCTTGTACGACTCATGATGCCCCGTCAGCACAAGCAGGTGAACAACTCCCCCCCCAGGCACCATTCCGTCATACCACCAGCACCAGTCAGTGAGTGAGGACCGTCAGCAGCTCTAGCCATTCGTATTCTCCCTTGTTCCCCAGGAAAGTGGCAGGCAGGATGACAGATAGCATTGCCATCTTGAATTGGGGAATCTGCCTCGCCTTAACTGTAACTAAAGTACAACAAGTCTGTCAGACACTTTTTCGGAAGTGAAAATGCAATAGAGTTCATGAATTTATTGCGATCCTTTGGTGGTGGTGCGTTTCTTTGTGATTGTTTTTTTCTATTTACAATCCAGTTCATTCAACTCATCCATAAATGCCACACATCAGCTTTGTTCCGTCAAAATTAACTATACCCACCACTTTGAATTCCTCCTTGGATTTTCTGGTTTTGATAGACTCTGGCCTGTATCCCTGTGCCATTCGTGACAAGTACCAAAAGCTGGGCTTTTGGTTTTATTGTCTTTCCTTGAATTGTGGACGAAAGGGGTTGGGTGAGTCTCCAACTGAAAACACACAAAAAAACAGTCAGATAGTTGTTGTGTCCCTCAGCTCATAAGTAGGGGTTCTTTTCATCGCATGCCTTTGTTAATGTTCTGTATCATTCCTTCCCCAAGCTCATGTTCCTTGCCCATGCCCTCATGTGTACAGAGCTTGTTTTAAGCCCTCCAAATGTATGTCTTTTTTTACGCTTCTTGTGTAAAGTTAGGAACAACAAGAGTAACCATGTCCTCTCCTCGCTCTTAATGCATTGCTGCTGGTTGTGGACTGCAGGGATAGCAACTTGCTAGAGTTTGTGGCGAGTGAGCAGTTTTCTGCTGTTGCCTGCCTGTCATGTGCCCGTCCAACACATGAGTGGCATTGGGCCCAGGTCCTTGACGGGTGTGTGGGTATGAGAGGGTAACCGGACGGCTTCATGTCATCCGGGACTCCATTTTCCAGACTTTCCTTAAACAATGTAATAAATTCTGTGAATTGTAGTTGTGACCCACTGTAACTAAAGTGTCTGGACTAACACTCCTGAAAATAGAGATTTGTGAAATAAAAATTACATATAGGTAACTAGTTACTTGTCAAAGTTGAGTAAACCTTGCATGAGTACCTGTAGATACTGCTTTAATCAAGTAAACCATACATAAGAAACGTTAGCTATTGCCACTCGTGATCTATAACTGAGAAGTTTATAATGAAACCATAGGGTTACAACAAGTAGAGCGGAAAGATTTCTTTTTTGATTTGTTGCTTGTAGAGATATAGAAGGAAAAATGTAAACAGTAAATATAACAAAAGCGTAAAGAGACAGGGAAACAAAAGGGAAATAAATTCGAAGGGAATGAGAAGAAAATGTGTGGGGGTACTTAAACTCTTCACCTCTGCCGCTGGAAAGAAAATATAGAACAATTGAAAAATAAAGGGAAAAAAGGGTGCATGGGATTAAAAACTCAGATACAAAATAAAGGCAAAATGAATTGGAAAGTGACAAATTAAAAAAAGAAAGTAAAGCAATTGAGAAAAAATAAATTCAAAGTGATGAGTTGCAGTGCACATCAGTTGCTCTGTGTGGCACGAACCTCAGGTAGCGTCTGTCACCTCTATGACCTTGTAATGCCATCATCAGGGCAACGTTGAGTACCATTTGTACTCGCAGCCTGGCACTGATGCCACATGAGGACGAACTGCTTACTGGGCTTACTCAGGGGGATTCCAAAACGTTGTTGGACCTGATTGGGGGGTCAAAGTCTAACAATTTAAGGTCGTCCCCATTCTTTTGACCACAATCCCACAAGTTTTGACAAAGGAATTAAGTGCAGTGGCAGATAACGCACATCACAAAGGCACGAGCTGTACCCTAACTTACCTAATCCACTGAGTGGATCCCCCAACACTGATCTGACGGTATCCAGCCTGTGGCTGGTGCCCAACAACTACTTGGATCTGCAGTCAATCACACCCAATCCCTAAGGTTTCTCACCCTGATAACCTGGTACCAGCTCAGCACAGGCCTAAACAACACCTGCTGAACGATGTCCTAGTTGTCTGCTCCTTTGTCCCTGCACAAGTCAATGTGTGATGCATACTACACAGATGAATCCTTCCTATCAACACATTGATTAACTAGGTTTCATGTCCTGCTGCTCTCTCATGTTGTTTATAGGGTCGAGCTTGCTGCGCTAGCAAGGCACTGTTAACGAAGAAGGGCTTGGAGCCCACCCGTTGCTTATCATTTGTTAGCTTGCATGGCACTCTTCTTTACAGCCTCGTAATTCGTCAAGGCAGGCCTAACATCATTTGCATTCCTCTCTGTGGAGCAGGGACCAAGCACTGATTGATTCAACTTAATCAGTGTCCGTCCGCTGCTCCCGACGCGATTGAGGTACTATTTTGTTCTTTTGAACTTTTAGTGCCTGCAGACAGAAGGTGTGACTGGCAAAAACGTGCCCAAAAGGACCAACAAAATTGCAAAGATTTATTTTCTATAGTTAACTTTCTTTTATTTTGCCCCGTCTTCTTTTCTCAATTTGCACTCATGTTTTCTTTTGTTTTTGCTCCTGGACGCTGTTCTCAAAAGATGAGGATTATTTTATCCCAAAGCGACATTGTTTTTTTCTTATGTGTAATTTCTGAAATGCTTTAACACATGGGTACTCAACAAACATTTTCCCAAGGGCCAAAAGGTTTGGTCTGTGGTGTGATCACGGGCCGCATGGATGCCAGCAGGGTGGCCGTTGTGGCTTGAGACCCCTAAGGGTGAATATTGGCGCTTAACAAACACCTGATTGATTGATTGATTGATTGGGTGGGAGTGGATGTAGGGGAAGCGTAGCATGTACATCTAGTGACTGAATTGCACCATGTGAAACCAGAAATCCTGGGATCAATACTGTCTTCCCTATTTGAACAAATTGTGTGATCCTAGGCAGTTGTTTCAATTCACTTTTCCTCCTGTTTCTTCGTTATGACATACAAGAGGACCTTGAAATACATGACTTCATGTTGTGCCCTATACGAAACCTTCTTCTGTGTTTGATTTGTTAAACTACAATGTTGTCCATGTATAATAGCAACCCAGGCCAACAAAGTGGTGCACATAAGAAGTGACTTACCTCTTAGTACACTATTGGCATTGTTGTCAGGATGGGTGGAAGCATGGATGTTTCTAAATTCATGTTTGAAAACTATCACTTTTGAAAATACTCAATGCACTGATATAATCTAATGTAACGTTTGTAGCAAGACGTCTTAAAAATGAAGGCATTCCTAAAGATAAGTGGTGCACGACTCCCTAGTTAATTTTTTCTTTCAATTAATCTGTAAATAAATGCTTGCACGTGTATTTAACATATTTTATTGTTAGGGCTGAGTCCAGTACACAGCAGCCCAGTGCTACTTTTTACAGCGGGCGGCATGAAAAGGCCAGTAGGTCTACATGCAGCCCCATGGCCGTATTTTTGGTATCACTGCTTCAACACATAATCATACAGTACACCCCAATCCACGCCACTACAATACGCCCCACCCCAGACCAATCAAATCCGCTCCAGACCAATCCAATCCGCTCCAGACCAATCCAATCCGCCCCAGACCAATCCATTCCACCACCGGCCAAACCATTCCACCCCACTCCAATTCAAACAACTCACTCGATCCACTCCAGTCCACCACATCCCAATCCTCCCAAACAACCCCACTCAATCCAAAACAATCTGCCCCACTCCAATCCAAAACAATCTGCCCCACTCCAATCCAAAACAATCTGCCCCACTCCAATCCAAAACAATCTGCCCCACTCCAATCCAAAACAATCTGCCCCACTCTAGTCCAAAACAATCTGCCCCACTCTAGTCCAAAACAATCTGCCCCACTCTAGTCCAAAACAATCTGCCCCACTCTAATCCGAAACAATCTGCCCCACTCTAATCCGAAACAAACTGCCCCACTCCGAAACAAACTGCCCCACTCCGAAACAAACTGCCCCACTCCGAAACAAACTGCCCCACTCCGAAACAAACTGCCCCACTCCGAAACAAACTGCCCCACTCCGAAACAAACTGCCCCACTCCGAAACAAACTGCCCCACTCCGAAACAAACTGCCCCACTGCAATCTGAATCAATCTGCCCCACTGCAATCTGAATCAATCTGCCCCACTGCAATCTGAATCAATCTGCCCCACTGCAATCTGAATCAATCTGCCCCACTGCAATCTGAATCAACCTGCCCCACTCAATCCAAAACCATCTGCTCCACTCCAATCTGCCCACTCCAATACAAGTCTGCCCCACTCCAGTCCAAAACACACTTCAATCCAAAGCAATCTGCCCCACTCCAGTCCAAAGAAATCTGCCCCACTCCAGTCCAAAGCAATCTGCCCCAGTCCAGTCCAAAGCAATCTGCCCCAGTCCAGTCCAAAGCAATCTGCCCCAGTCCAGTCCAAAGCAATCTGCCCCAGTCCAGTCCAAAGCAATCTGAAAGAGACACGTTGGTGACAGATTCCTTACCTTAGAATATCCCCAGGCG
Source organism: Calotriton arnoldi (assembly GCA_963921515.1). NCBI lineage: Eukaryota > Metazoa > Chordata > Amphibia > Caudata > Salamandridae > Calotriton > Calotriton arnoldi. The sequence continues at coordinate 717,874 of CAWUFW010001323.1, read as the reverse complement.
TCAGGCTGGATCCGGAAAGTTTTTTGCATAGCAGTACCCTTGCGCGTCGGTAGGCGGCGTCGTGCGGCTCCGCGTCCGTCGTCGGCGTCGTGATCGCCGGGATGACGTCGCGGGCAGTACTTAGACGCCGACCCTGCGCGCTGACGTCAGTTCTTCTTTTTCCACGCCAGTAAGCGCAGATCCGGGAAGAGCAGTGCCCTAGTCACTTTTTGACTACCCTTTTTTGTGAATTTTTTCACTGTTTTCTTCTACGAGTCTTCACGACTCCTAAGGTGTCGTAGGGATGACCCGGCTTTAAGCCCTGCGAGGTCTGTGCCCGCATGATGTCCATCACGGACCCGCATCTCGAGTGTCTCTTCTGTCTCGGCCGAGACCACGACACGAAGTCGTGCCCTGACTGCCGGAAACTTCATCCGAAGGCTTTGCGAGAGCGGTCTCGAAAGCTGCTCGAGGTCCGGCAGTCGGCTCCGCGCCGCACCAAGCCCCGGTCACGGGAGAGGTCGAGGGGCCGGTCGCGGAGCCCCCATCGTTCGTCGGAATCCAAGTCTTCGCGCTCCTCCGGTAAGTCGAAGCACAAGAAGTCTAAGCGGCGTCATCGCTCTAAGACTTCGCCTCGCCGGTCTCGCGACTCGGCTGAGGCCCCTGTCGGCACCGTCCCCGCCGCCCCGGACCTGCCTGTCTAGTCACCCCCGCATTACCCGTCCTTCCCGGGTTCGGGGGCGACTCCGGCCCAAGTACAGGAGTTCCTGTCGGCCATGGCCCGCCTCTTCGGGCCTCAAGGTCCCTCCGGTGCGCCTGCGGGCCCTGATCGGGTTGCTCCGGCGTCGCCTGTCCCACCAGCCTTCATCCCGGCCTCGGCTCCGGCCTCGATCCCGGCTCCGCTGGTGCCGCAACCCCCATCGACGCCGGTTGACCTAACCACGCCTCCGCCGACGTCCCCGGTGCCGTTCCTGACGCCGTCCGGGGCTCCGGACGGCGTCGTTCCCCGGCTCTCTCCGGCTCCGGACATGGAGCCGGACCGACGTCGCCCGACGCCAGTTCCGGCGCCGATGAGACCTTGGGTCCCTAATGTCCCTCCTCCTCCATATTATGAACCTGAGGAGGACCAGGAGAGCTGGGAGGGGTCTGAGGACCCTCTCACACAACAGTGCGAGTTTGACCCGGACTGGGTTGAGGAACTTGGGGATGCCAGTGGTCTGGACACCTCCCCTGACTCTGGCATGCTATCTCCTCCCGTGGCTACGGAGGAGGGGGCTAATTTTGCAACGGTGTTGCGTAGAGCTGCTGGAGCCTTGAATCTCCAGTTGCCTACTGTGGCCGTCAGGACTAACCTCCTGACTGAGGTGCTTCAGCCGGCGGCCTCCTCTTCGGAGACTGTGCTGCCGTTCAATGATGCACTCACTGACGTTCTTTTGGGTGCCTGGTCCAAGCCCACCACAGGGGCTCCTGTGGATAGGAACGTGGCCCGACGCCATCGCCCTGCTCCGGGCGACCCCCTGTTTCTCTCCCAACACCCCACCCCTGAGAGCTTGGTTGTCCAAGCCTCTGCCTCCCAAACCGCCTTCCCTACCGCCCCTCCGAATAGGGAATCCAAGCGCCTGGACCACTTTGGGAAGAAGGCTTTCTCTTCCTCCGGTGCTGGCTTGCGGTCCGTCAACACCGCTTGCCTCTTGGGCCGATATACCCACTCCCTGTGGGATTCGGTGGCGACTGTTTTGCCGCAGTGTTCTGAGGAGGTCCAGACACTGCTTACCCGCGCCATTGCGGAAGGGCGAGATGCGGCTAAATACACCATACGTTGTGGCCTTGATACCGCCGACTCGCTGGGCAGATAGCTTGCAACGACGGTGGCGCTGCGTCGCCACGCCTGGCTGAGGACCACTGGTTTTTCGGGTGATGTCCAGAATACACTCATGGACATGCCCTTTGATGGAGTCGGTCTTTTTGGTTCAAAAGCAGACCATGCGCTGGAGCGTTTCAAGGACTCGCGGGCTACTGCCAAGTCCCTGGGCCTTGCTGTTGTGCGCCCTCCGCTCACATCTGCTTTTTGCCCCTTTCGTGGCCACGGGAGGGGCGCCAATCACGTCAGCAGCCCGGCCAACGGCCCGCGCAGCAAGCGCCTTCGCGTGGCCGAGGACGTGGATACCGCCGTGGCGGTTCGGGCAACCAGCGTGCGGGTCAGGCCACCACCTCCAACCCGTCCGCGGCCTCCAAGCCCTCCGAGTCCCTCCTTTCAGGTGCACGGCACGCCAGTAGGGGGCAGGGTCCGCCATCACCTTCACCACTGGCGTCCCATCACCTCGGACAGGTGGGTCTTGGACATTGTCCGAAGGGGCTACTCCCTCCCCTTCGAGACAACCCCCCCAGCCATGCCACCTCAATTCCACCGCATGTCAGGGGATCACTGCAGAAGGAAGTCACGGCCCTCTTGGCCAAGAGGGCCATCGAACATGTTCCGACCCCAGAAGTAGGACGTGGTTGCTACTCCCACTACTTTCTGGTGCCCAAAAAGGACAAGGAGGACATGCGTGGTTCAACACCTGGCAGGTTCCCTGAACGCCAGGGCGGACGAACTCAGCCGCAGGTGCATGATGGATCACGAATGGCGTCTTCACTCGGAAGTGGCGCAAGGACTCTTTCTACAATGGGGAGAGCCTTGGTTAGATCTATTCGCCACCGAAGAGAACGCGCAATGTCATCAGTTCTGCGTGTTGGAATTTCCAAGGCGGCACTCGCTCGGCGACGCTTTTCGTCGCGAGTGGAGTTGCGGTCTGTTGTACGCCTTTCCGCCTATACCACTTCTACCCAGAGTGTTGAAGAAGATTCGGCACGACCGGGCCCAAGTCATCCTTGTGGCTCTGGACTGGGCTCGAAGAGTTTGGTATCCCGAGCTACTCAGTATGAGCGTAGATCCCCCGATCCGTCTGCCTCTTCGGGAGGATCTTCTGTCGCAGCAGCAGGGGACGGTCCTCCACCCGAACCTGTCCAGCCTCCACCTGCTTGCGTGGAGATTGAGCGGCGGCAGTTGATTCCTTTCGACTTGCCTCCCGAAGATTGTGATGTGATTCTGGCAGCCAGGCGTCCCTCCACTAAGGTGGTATACGCCTGCAGGTGGAACAAATTTGTGGCATGGTGCACAGCAAAGGCTGTGAACCCCCTTTCTGCCCCTCTTTCTGAGGTCCTTCTGTTCCTTCTTTCTCTGGCCCAACAGGGTTCTGCCCTGGGTACCATCAAGGGTTATCTCTGTGCTATCTCGGCCTTCCTCAGGCTCCCTGATCAGCCCTCCTTTTCAAGTCCCCTGTTGTTAACAGGTTCTTAAAAGGCATTACACACCTCTTCCCTCCTGTTCCGTTTGTGATGCCTCAGTGGGACTTGAACTTGGTTCTTACCTTTTTAATGTGCGCTCCCTTTGAGCCTCTACATAACTGTCCTCTTCGTCTTCTGACTCTGAAGACAGCCTTTCTGGTGGCCATCACCTCCGCTCGGCGGGTGAGTGAGCTCCAGGCTCTATCTTGCAAACCTCCCTTTCTGTCTGTCCATCCAGACAAGGTTGTTCTTAGGACTCGTCCGTCCTTCTTGCCAAAGGTGGTTACTGCCTTCCACATTGGGCAGACCATCACTTTGCCTACCTTCTTTCCGCCTCCGCATCCTTCCAGAGAGGAAGAGAGGCTCCACCGTCTGGACCCAAAACGTGCGCTCTCCTTCTATATTGACCGCACAAAACACTTCCGGGTGGATGACCAGCTCTTTGTTGGCTACGTGGGTGCCAAAAAAGGTCGGGGGGTGCACAAACGAACCATCTCCCGCTGGGTTACCTTGTGCATCAAGGCCTGCTATTCTTTGGATAAGAAGGAGCCTCCTGTTGGGCTGCGTGCCCATTCCACCAGGGCAACGGCTGCTACTACGGCTTTGGGCCGCGGTGTTCCGCTGCAGAATATCTGTCAGGCAGCTACGTGGGCCTCGCTGCACACGTTTACAAAGCATTACTGCCTTGACAGTCCGGTCCGGAGGGACGGCTTCTTTGGCCGTTCTGTCCTCCGGGACTTCCTTGTCTGATCTTTGTTCGCAGACCCACCACCGGGGTTGGTATTGCTGGGGTATCTATTCTAAGGTAAGGAATCTGTCACTAACGTGTCTCTTTCAGATGCACAAGTTACTAACTTGTGTAACGATATATCTGTAAGAGACAGTAGTTGGTGACAGATTCCTTACCGCCCACCCATCCTCCCCGTTCTGCGAACTGATTTCTAGGGTTAAGGACATCCCTTTCAGGGCCCTAGTATTTTTCAGACACCTATGTCAGCTTCTTGCATGGCTCTGCGTTCCTGGCGCGGAAAGTCGTGTACAGAACTGACGTCAGCGCGCAGGGTCGGCGTCTAAGTACTGCCCGCGACGTCATTCCGGCGATCACAACGCCGACGACGGACGCGGAGCCGCACGACGCCGCCTACCGACGCGCAAGGGTACTGCTACGCAAAAAACTTTCCGGATCCAGCCTGACGCCTGGGGATATTCTAAGGTAAGGAATCTGTCACTAACTACTGTCTCTTACAGATATATCGTTACACAAGTTAGTAACTTGTGCATCTGCCCCAGTCCAGTCCAAAGCAATCTGCCCCACTCCAGTCCAACACAATCTGCCCCACTCCAGTCCAACACAATCTGCCCCACTCCAGTCCAACACAATCTGCCCCACTCCAGTCCAACACAATCTGCCCCACTCCAGTCCAACACAATCTGCCCCACTCCAGTCCAACACAATCTGCCCCACTCCAGTCCAACACAATCTGCCCCACTCCAATTCGCCCCACTCAAATCCAAAATAATCAGCCATACTCCACCACACTCCAATTTGCCCCAATCCAGTACACCCCACCCCAGTCCACCTCAATCCAATCCACCCCACTCAATCCAAACCACCTCAGGCCAATCCACCCCACTGTAATCTAGTCTACTCCCACTTCAATTCACACCAGTTCACCCCCACACCATGCCACCCTGTTCCAGTCCACTCTGCTCAGTCCACCCCGCTCCAGTCCACCCCACTCCATCCCGCTCTGCTGCAGTCCAATCCCCCACTCTTCTCCAAACTACCCCACCCCAGTTCACTCAACCCCACTCAATCCAATCCATCCAGCCCACCCCACTACATTCCAGTTCACCTCCTTCACTCCAATACACTCCACTCCAAACCAATCTAATCCAATCCACCTCACCCCATTTCAGTCCAATCCACCCCACTCAATCCAACCCACCCTACTCCAATCCACCCCACTACCTCAATCCACTCCAGTTTATTCAACATCACTCCATTCCACTCCACTGACCTCTACGACACTCTACTCCCTCTACTCTGACACTCTACTCCAACAAATCCAGTCTACGACACACTACTCCCCCCCCACTCCACTCCTGGACACTCCACCCCACTAACTTTAAGCCATGATGAACAGCAGCTACATTGGTGTACAGCATGGCAAAAACACATTGCCAAAGCCAATAGCTCTTGTATAGGTAAGACCTATTGGCTTGCCAATGCTGGTTATATATTGTATTGGTGCCAAATATATTGTGCATGTGAACATCATTGTTTTGGGGACTATAGACCTAATCGGTTTTATGGCATCTAGAGCCATAATGTGTTGTGTAGCACCCTTCAGAAGCCTATCAAATGCAAGGTTTTTCTAAAATGTAGACTCCTTTACTCCAGAAAGTCCTCTTTCAAGTCTGCATTGCAGCATCTGGAGTGCACAATGTAGTGTGATGGAGGAAAAGGCACAGCTTGATCTGATTACATTGAGGACGCTTGAGAAAAAGGCAGTGTCCTTTTTAGGTCGAGCCTAGAGTAGCGCGCAAGCGCTGCTCCGGCGAAGACTTTATATAGGGGCTTCAAAAAGCTGACCAGACGCTCGTGCGTCATGGCCTTTTCCGTGCGGTTACCCGCACGGCCGCCATCTGTTTGCAATTATCGTGCCCAGACGCGGGCGCGATAATTGAAAACACATGGCGATTGTGCACGAGCGTATGGTCAGCTCAGCAGGCTGCCGCGCTCGTTTTCTCCTGTTCTGAATTGAAAACAGTAAACTGAACTGGTCAGTGTCTGATGTCAACTGATAAATTAATCACACGTACATTTTCTAATTCAATGCATTTTGTTTCCTGTCCTGCGTAACTGAATAACGTCACTGGTGCATTTCTTTATCGAGGTTAAGCAGGAAGGAAGGATTCCGGAATATTCTCGAAAATCTGTTGTCTATATTGACCACACGCTGGCTTGAAGAAAAAAACATCCTGCCACAGAACATATGACGTTCCCCTGCAGGACCTCTCACAGAATTAGATTGGAACATGGGTGTGCTGACATAGCACGGCTGCTATAGCAACGGTGCAAGTGTTAATGTAATGTCCAAGAATTGAGAACAATTAAAAACATAATGAATGCACCAGAAGCCGGTAACCATGAAAATAGATAGACAGTGTTGTTACTGATTATGTGACTAAACTTGTTTTGTTTTGAACTCGGCTTCCACTAACGAATACATCAGAGGCGCATATATTAGCGCGGTGCCAGTGGCGTGTCAAAAGGTGCTTTCCCATGATTTCCTGTAGTGGGTGTAATAAACTGACTGAGGATACAGAAAGCCTTTAAAAACCAAACCGCTTCTCGTACTTGTGCATCAGTAGCGCAGGGTCGCTCCAACCAATCTTGCAGAGCAGTTGTGTAAAGAGTAGAATAAAAAAAAAAAGTAGTCTTACAACATTGCTAATTTGTTTAGAAAGAATCTGAGCAGGAATAACTTTTTAAGGAGCCCAGCGAGAATATAGTTAATTACGTATGATTATTTAATTTCAGGCACTTATCGGTGTTCTCTTTTCAGGATACAGAATGCAAACGTCATCAAATTCAGATCCCAAGTTATAGTCCAAAGTAACAGCCATGTATAGCGAAAAATAGTCACTACACACTGTTTTGGTTCTCTTCTTTTTAAAATTATTTTTGTGAATGTCGCATTGGAATAGTATTCCAGCCAAAGTAAATTACTGTGCCAACAACAAACTTTTAATTTCAAACACATGCTAAGTTAGAGAGTGGGGTCCAGAGGGCCGCTACATGTCTTTAAATCTCTTCAGTAGCATAGATTTGTGAGCCACTGTGTCTTTCTAGAACAAACTTCTGTGCGTGCTGGATAGATCCGAAATGTAACTACTTCCTGAGGAAACATGAAGAGAAATACCTGCAACATGTTTAGACCCACAATATGGACCTGCTGGCTTCCAATCCCGATTGCTATTTTTCATGCTGGGGTTTGGTTATGGGCCGTTCCTTGTGAATTATCACAACTCATAACTCCAGTGCCAAGCAGCACCTGTCAGGAGGCTGGGGAGTTTGAATGTCTATTTCTACCCCACAAGCTCTGGTGGTCCCCAAATCCCTTATTTCGGGGGTTTCATTTCTCAGTTTTTTTCTTGTCTGGGATCAAAGAAGGACATGGTTTGAAACTACCACACTCCAGGCTAAGCAGACCCTCGGAGGAAATAAGAATGCACCCTGCATCCAACTTCACAAATTGGCCAAGAGAAAAATCGAGACATGAAACAGTTTTACCTTTGAGCTCGATATGTGTGTAATGACACTCATAATGATCATTTGTGTGGCACAGAGAACAACATTAATTGCTTCTTTGGCACTTAATAACAGGAGCCACTTCTACTAAACACCATGATACCTGTTTTATCAATCTTACATGAACTAAAAGAAAACATACAGTGATTCAAATGTCTGAGTTCGCAGGCAAAACATAGCAGTTAATAGTGTGTGCCTAAAACACTGAGCAATTTTATGACAACTGAAACTTGTAACCTACAGGTTACACGCGCATTCTGTGCAAAAAAACAGTCAGCTCACAAGTGGATCTCTGCAGCAGGTACATGAACTCTCTATGCTGTTTTATGACGATTGAAAACTGTGACCTTCAGATCTTTGTGCCAATAGTGCACTTAATAACTGAGCTACCTTGCCAGTTTTATAAACAGAGGGCCTGATTCTCAAAGGTAAACTTACACTTTTGTGTAAGTTGACCACTATTTTGCTATTCACAAACTCACATTTAATAGTAAGTTTACGACTGGAGAAATCCGCACATAAAAAGATAGGCCTGTCTTATCGTTTTATGTGTGGAGTTCTCTGCTGTGACTGAAGGGTCTCCGCAGTCGTAAACTTATTATTAAATCGGAGTTTGTGAATAGCAAAAAAAAAAATAGTAAACCTGCACAAAAGTGTAAGTTTACCTTTGTGAATTAGGCCCTGACACTTAATATATATGTCCGTTTATCTCTGCAGCAGGCCCCATAACACCCTAAGTTATCTTAAAATGTTTCCTTCTGAATTCGTGGATTCCTGCAGTATTTTTAGGTAGGAGGTGACCCATTTTCTTCTGATTTTAGGAAAATTATAAAGATAATATATACTTAGGCATAGGTGGTTTCAACCAGCCCTCTTCATTCATTGGTCTGCTATTGAGTCATTTTTAGGTCGAGCCTAGAGTAGCGCGCAAGCGTTGCTCTGGCGAAGACTTTATGTAGGGGCTTCAAAAAGCTGACCAGACGCTTGTGCGTCATGGCCTTTTCCGTGCGGTTACCCGCACGGCCGCCATCTGTTTGCAATTATCGTGCCCAGATGCGGGCGCAATAATTGAAAACACATGGCCATTGTGCACGAGCGTGTGGTCAGCTCAGCAGGCTGCCGCGCTCGCTCGCCCCCACTCCTCTGACGCTGCCGACGTCTCTGCTGTCCAGCGCTTCACTTGTGCTGACGCTGCCTCCCTCCTCCCTACTCTCTTTTCTCTGCTGCAAGCAGGCAGCCGACTTCCCTCCCCCGAGTTCAGCTCTCGCTACACAGCCTCATGGACCCCTACAATTTAGGGGAGGCTCGGGTTCTGCTATCCCTGAAGACTTAAAGTGCATAACGAAGGCACTGACTCGCTTGCAGAGTAGAATGCTTTCCCGATCTGCTCAAGAACACACTATGCAGGGATTGCTCGGTGCTGTGAGTGGCGGGGCGCTCCTCCAATGGTTAGCAGAAGAGCAGTGAGCACATGGAGATGGATTCATTTCGAATCTTCTCAATCCCCTTAGTCACGTGCGAGCAGAGTGACACCGGCGAGTGTGTAAACCAGTTTGCTATTGCGCTCCGTTCTCTGTACACAGTGCACGTGTGCGGCACAGTGGTCTTCGTAATAGCAGTGTCTATTGTTCCAGTAAAAGACCACCCTATATGGAAGGCACGCTGCTCATCAAACCCCTCCTCTTTCGCCACGTCCGAACTATATGGAAGGCACGCTGCTCATCAAACCCCTCCTCTTTCGCCACGTCCGAATTAATTTCCACCTTGAGCCACGAGCATGTCTCATACAGTGATTCATAATTTCGGGGATGCAAGCGCTGAATGTTGCAGAAAGCATGTCCTGCATGCAGTAGAAAACAAGCATTGGCATAGCCAATAGGTCTCGCCTTTGGGACCTGCTGCATAACTAAATACTTATAAGGTCCCAAAGGCGAGACCTATTGGCTATGCCAATGCTTGTTAAGACTCCAGGAACTTCCACTAACCATGATGTTTTCTACTGGCAGTTCCCTCACCAAGCCACTGCTTGTTCCAGCTTCCGTGAGAAGGATCCTGGAACACATTGAGTGTTTCACACTTCTGTTGTTCCGAGACATTTCTCCTAGGTTTTGTAGTTTTAACCTTTACTCAACATTTTTAGTTTTTTTACATCTGCCTACCAATATTTTCCCTGCGAGAATACTTCCACTCTTTGTAAAATGCCCCTCCTGTGGGAAAAAGATGGCGTCTCCTGAACCACACAAGATATGTATGATATACCTTTTCCTCTTCATATTTAGTTAAGGAATGTGACACAGAAATGTCGAGGAGGACTTTAAAAGACAGAAAAGATATAAGGCTGAGAGACAAACTTGTAGACCTGAGGGCAAAGGAGGAACAAAGGAAGAAAATAATCCTGCAACTCCTCCAGCCAACCATACTCTGCTGAGAATAAACCATTTCCATTCTCTCAAAAAGTACAATGAATTTATTCCAGATATTTCTCCATCCAAAAGAGAAGTCCGAGTTCAGGCCAATCTAGATTTACCTGTTGCTAACAAGAGGCTCAAGAAGGATCTGGATGCTCGCTACCATATTTTTACACACACAATACAGTTGAATGTGTACAAAAGACTTACAAGATGCGTACTTTCACATCACTACAGCAAAGCACCACAGGACGTATCTAAGATTCATTGTGGGGAGAACTCATTTTCAATATGCAATTCTTTCATTCGGCCTGAAGTCTTCCACACATTATTTCCAAATGCATGGAAGTGGTAGCGCCCCATCTCTACCATTAAGGAATATTCATCTATCCCTACTTGGACTGCTCTGTAATCAAGACTCGCAATCGAGCGAAAGTGAAGGAAAACTTCCGAAAGACCACCTCATTGCTCTGCAGTCTAGGTCTACTGATCAGTAGTCGGAATTCTGATGGCTAGTTCTAACCTTGAGAGCATCCCCAGGTGCCAGTAATCCTATGAACCTGTCAGGCCCCACAGAGCCACAGCGGTGCCCCCCATCTGCCCATTCTGGCATGTTACGGGTACTACACCGACTCTGGTCCTGACCTGTACACCAGCAAGCACCAAAGTTCATGCCAGTTCCTTCTGTACTGGTGCCTGCTCAGAAGCCATTTCCAACACTGGCCTCTGACCCTCGAACCTATGTCTTCCTGTTCCAGGCCCATGTTTAATCCAAGACCCCTGCTGCGAAGCCGATACTGTCCCTCAGGACATTGATGATAATCAGAAGGGTGATGACTTACTTTTCCCTCATTATACTGACAGTTCTTTCCATTTAGACCTCCAGAATACCAGAGCTAGACTCACCTTCTGGGCCACCAGAGGAAGAAAGTGCTTTGTTGCAGTGGTGGTTCGGAGGGCAACTGAAGCTCTAGACTTGCACTTGCTCACTATTGATACAAATTTATTGACTGAGATTCTTCAACAAGGGCTGCCTTTTTCTGAGCCATTGCTGTCTTTCAGTGAAGCTCTTATGGCACCTTGGTCAAACCCATGGTCAATACTCCTGGTCGGTCAGTCAAGAGACTAAGCAACACAGACTGCCTCCCGGACTTTCTGATCAGAGATTCTACAGCAGACAGACAGATTTTTCAGGCTTTGACAAGTAATGTCATTCTGACTTCCTTTCTGACCAATCCTCTGGACAGACAATCAAAAAGAATCGATGCCTACAGAAAGCAAATGTTTTCTTCAGCTAGTTTAGCCCTCCGGTCTGTTTGATCTGTTAATGCAGTTCATCTTTTGAGAAGGTACACACATGCATTGTGTGATCTGACCAGCAAGATCTTGCCAGCTGTGCACGACGTACCCATGGCCACTCTGGCCTAAACAGTGATGGCCAGGATGCTGCAAGTATGCTGCAAGTCCAAGCAGGTCTGCACACTACTGATTACATAGATAGAGTTATGGACACTAGTGTCGTGCACAGGTGGCATGCCTGGACAAGCTCAGCTGAGTTTTCATGGGATGTTCAAGCGTCCTTAATTAACATGATGGTTCCGGATACTTGGTGCTTGAATGCTATAAAGACCATTGTGCCACAGCTAGGTCCTTGGGGCTGCTATCATCAGCCTAGTAGTTTCCACATCAATACACGAGGTGTATGGACTAGTCCAGGGTGCTACCTTACCGACAACACCAGCCTTCTCAGCCTGTACTCCAGAAACCAATCCAGGCTTTTCAAGCCTGAGAGCGTGCCAACAGCGGAAACAGTTCACACCAGCAGGTAAACAATCCTTCAACTCTACTGCCTCTGCTGCAGATGCTGGCAAGCCGCTTTAGTTTACCATGGCAGGCCCAAACCTATCTGGCATGCGGCAGAAGACTGCATTTTCACAATGGCTGGAGAGCCATAACATCAAGCAAGTGGGTCTTGCAAATAGTTCAAAAAGCTATAGCCTATCTTTTATTTCTTCCCCACCCTTTCTTCCTCCTGTGCCAGGAAGTCATTCCTTTGCTTTGCAAAGGTGCCATCGACTAGGTGCTGGATTCGGATGGGGAGAATGGTGCCACTCGCGCAACTTTGTCATTCCGAAGAAGGATGGAGGTCTCAGACCCATCTTGGATCGCTGCCTGTTGAACACCTTTTTGAAGAAGAAGTTCACAATTCTCAATTTGACTCTGGTCCTTTCAGCTCAAGACCCAGGGAACGCAATGGTGTCCCTGAACTTGAAGCACACATTTTTTAATGTACTCCTTCATTCCAGTTGTTATCTGTAGTTCAGGGTGGGCCAGGAACACTTTAGATTTACTGTGCTCCTTTTGACCTTTCCTCCCCCCCCATCATGATGGGGTTGGTCACTGCTAATCTTTTGATGTTTGGGATACATGTGTACCTGTACCTCGACGACTGGCTGCTGCTAAAGGTGGGTTTGTCACAGTCAGTCGAAGACTTGTGACATACGAGCTCCTTTCCATCACCAAGTCACACCTGTACCCATGCTGAGGATTTCTTTTATTGGGACTATTCTGGACACTATGGTGTTCATGGCCTTTCCACCACTGTAGCGAGTCCAGGACATTCAGAGTATGATCCTGACGTTTCAGGCTGAATACTGGGTGTCTGTGAGTATGGCTCTGAGGCTTCTTCGACTCCTAGCCTTCTGCATCCACTCTTTTAAAACACCAGTTGACATATACGGGTCCTGCAGTGTAATCTCAGATTTCAGTGAACCCAGCATCATGGCTATCTCCCTGACTATCAAGATTTTGTAGGAAACTGCTCTGCATCTCCTGTTGTGACAGATAAGTGTCATCCTGACCTGTGGCAGGCCACTCTCCCCTCCTCACCCAGACTCCACAATTGTGACAGACTAGTGTCATTCTGACCTGTGGCAGCCCACTCTCCCCTCCTTACCCAGACTTCACAGTTGTGACAGACTAGTGTCATCCTGACCTGTGGCAGGCCACTCTCCCCTCCTCACCCAGACTCCACAATTGTGACAGGCAAGTGTCATTCTGGCCTGTGGCAGCCCACTCTCTCCTCCTACCCAGACTTCACAGTTGTGGCAGACTAGTGTCATTCTGACCTGTGGCAGCCCACTCTCCCCTCCTTACCCAGACTTCACAGTTGTGACAGACTAGTGTCATCCTGACCTGTGGCAGGCCACTCTCCCCTCCTCACCCAGACTCCACAATTGTGACAGGCAAGTGTCATTCTGGCCTGTGGCAGCCCACTCTCTCCTCCTACCCAGACTTCACAGTTGTGGCAGACTAGTGTCATCCTGACCTGTGGCAGGCCACTGTTCCCTCCTCACCCAGACTCCGCAGTTATGACAGACAAGTGTCATTCTGACCTGTGGCAGCCCACTCTCCCCTCCTTACCCAGACTTCACAGTTGTGACAGACTAGTGTCATCCTGACCTGTGGCAGGCCACTGTTCCCTCCTCACCCAGACTCTGCAGTTATGACAGACAAGTGTCATCCTGACCTGTGGCAGGCCACTCTCCCCTTCTCCCCTAGACTCCACAGTTATGGCAGATGTGGCTAGGTTGATGAGTGGGAGGGGCGGTTTGATGTAACATATGATGATTCAGATATAACTGCAGTGCACCCCTCAGAATAGCGAATCTTTGCGGTTCTAATTACCGTTATCCCGGATTGAACACAGAGGGAATTCTTTTCATATATTCTATTGTCTGTGGGCATAATAATTAATCAGTTTATTTATAATCGCCGCAAGGATTTTGTTTGCTCTAATGGTTTGCATATGCTGTGTGTTGGACTGGCTCCAAATGAAGCTGAATAAAATAATGCATCAATATTTTGCGTGTGTGCTCTATTGGGAAAACGAGAAAAGAGAACCCACCCAGGCTATATTATATTATTAAATTCCAAATGTGAACTCTCTCTGCGTAGGTTGAGTAGAGACTCTGACGCCACCTGTCCAATTTTCACGTCCAAGTCGGTACAGTGGTGTGTGTGTACCCGTGCTTCTAACTGGACTGAGGGGAAATCCACCAGGAGTGATCAGGACTGACCCCAGACATGCAACATATCATTCCACTGACATGTTAGTATACAAAATCCTGTCCTTACCATCAATCCTTCCAATGATTGGTAACCAGCTCCTCTCACTGCCATCAATTGAATCCCAACAAGCAGTGATCAGGCCAAGACTGGTCGCTGTATGTCATTTGCAGCTGACGCTTTTTCTGGGGCTGAAGTGGTGCTGTTGCTAGATGAATGGTTGAAAAAGACAAAGGTCTGGGGGAGGCCACTATGGTCCTCGGGTAGCCTAGGCTACTATTGTTTTAGTATCGGCGTTAGTCAGGTAGAACAATTCAAAAAAAGTCCAGGCGGGACTAGTTACGCAATATATGCTGGGACACAAGGTTTTGCAAAGACATCACATTTATTGACAGCATAAATGGGGTATCAATTGCTATCCATGGTAATAGTTCTGGTGCTCACACAAAATACGTGAAAGTGCGTGAAGTGAGGGGTGCTGGTGACATAAAATTTACATCGCATTGACCCAACAGTAAACAGAACTCCTAAATAAATTAAATGCAGTAAGGGAGTTTTGGTTGTAAAGGTCGACGGCGTTGCGATCTCATTAATGTGAGATCATCATCAGGACGAGAAAAGTGTGAGCAGGTAGAATTGGCGAAGGAACTGAATGTGTTCCAAACTGTGCACTTGTCCTTGCAATGACGTTTATTTCATAATCTGCTAGTAAAAGTAGTGTGGTTTTTTTTTTTTAACAAAGTGTGCATGGAGCCCTTGGAGTCCAGGTAGCAGTGGTGGCAACTTGTCACTGGACCTGCTCGGGTGAAAGGTAATCACCACACCACCTGGACCATATTGGGATTATATAATAATCCAAACGGTTCTGAATTCAAGCTAACCTTAAGTTAGCCGCCGTGATGGGTTTGCACAGCAGAGGATCTAAAGGTCCCATAACACGACCAAAGAGGTGATGCAGCCTCACCCATGTCGAATTTTCAAGGCAGTGAGACCACTCCTGAACCCATGTGTCTTTCTTGGTTCGTCTGTGCAGTTGTGCTGGAATGACCTGTGCTTCTCCATACATTGAGGTGTCACCCAACACATGTACTTCAGTCATCTGGACCTCAGCTCTCTTGTTTGGTTAAGGTCACTTCCTCTTGGCAGACGCACTCAAGATCCATGCGCAGGCGGACAGCTTTTTATTCTGCCTGAAGGTCCAAAACGATGGCAACTCTACAGGCTTTCCCAGACTTGGGCTCCTTCTGGAGTTGAAAGCAGCAAGTGTGCTCCAATTCCACTCTAGGGCTGGTGCACAGGACCTCCTCAGTGAGGAATCTGATCATTGTGCTGAGGCGGCCTAGTGCTTAGCCTCCTTAGGTGTCCAAACTGGCCACTCTGGGTGGACTGCAGCTTTTGAAACTCCAGGTACTTCTGTAATCCTTGGGAAGCCTACATTGGCGGACTCCAGTTCTATACCCCTCATGAGGCTGATTCAGATTGTGCATTGGCCCGGTCTGTATAGCCGTTGTGCAGGAGTTGGGCACAGGCAAGAAAGGGGTAGGTTGGGCTTCAGTCTGGTGGGCAGGCTCCGCTACTTGAAAAGGATCTGTCGGGCTCACTCATTAGGTACCACTGGTTTCGGCAAGGACGATCTGTTTGTGTATGTGCTGACTGGCATGTCCGAGATGGCCAGCACAAAACTTTGGACTCCAGCACTTCCCATCCAGACACACATGCAGCACAGGCACTTTTCATACTGTTCTCAGACATGACGGCGTAGGACCCCATTTGAAGGAGACGTGAATTAACTGAAAAGAACATTACACAGGGAAATCAGTGAGTAATCCCTCCCCTTATCCAACAGGGGTAAGACTGATATGCCATGTTCCCCCTGACTATGGACTCCGCTACAACTACTGTTAATGTCCTCATAGCTGCGGTAGAGCGGGACGTAACCGCTCTCGACAGTAAGTGTGCTCTTTACATGCCTCCTTGACATTGGAGTCTCTCACCCCTCTAACCCCTGCGGCGGGCACTGTGAACAAAGACGACAGAACCCAACCCCCAAGGTCCGTACCGGCAGCCACTGCTGATGTATGAATCCCCACCCCCAACACACAATCTTCATAGTTAAGAATCTCTTGGGTGTTGTGTGGGTTTTAATTGTAATTGTGCTATGTAATGTTTGTGAAAGGAGCGCTGCTTAAGGTGGACTTGATCACTGGTGCAATAGAAGCTCCAAAGAGTTTATTTCCTAATTCTGTGCACCCTCACAAACCATGTTGTTCTAAGCACACCTCCCACGACCTAACTGACTAGAGGAGATTGCTGACAAGTTATTGTTTTTCATTTTTTATGAAGTTGATCAGCAAAGTCCAATATTTTCAAACGTCTGCACACCCTGAGGAGTCTTGTTGGTATCAATGTTGTTGGTAATTGGTTGACATGATTGTTCTTCAGCATGGATCCATGGCAGGAACATCACCAGTCTCACATAGCTCCACTTCGCTGCATAGGCTCTCTGTTGATGTGCAAATGGAGAATCAACTTGTTTCTCTGGAGTTTGGGATACAGCCCTGAGACTCCAGTCTTTGGTGTCTGGGCTCTGTCTCGGTCACCATGTGAGGATTTGACCTTTCCTCGTCATCTGGTGGTTACCTCGAAGCCTATGCCCACGGCCCTTGAAGAGTCCTGAACATGTGGATCTTACAAATTTTGCATTGTGTGAAAATTGTTATTTCAATTAGCACAGAGACACATTCACACAGCAATATGAAAAGGCCAGGCTTACAAAGGTCCCCAGGAAAAGGAGTTTGAGAAATGTATGCTCTTTTCAATGTCAGTATGAGTAGGATAGAGTCTTCAGCCCAGACTCTGATTAGCGCTGTGAGAAGGTTAATGGGCGGTAGTCAGTTAATAAACATGTTTCCCCATTCCCGTTGTGGCAGGACTTTGCTCCTCGAGAATATCTTGTTCAGTTTCCCTTTGGTGTTAGTGAAGAGCCTCTATATTCCGGAACCTAGCCCTGGTGTGGAATTTGAACTTCATATTATTCTGTTATAGTTTCCTGAGACGCAGTGGACTAGAAAGTGTTACTCTTTGAGTGATTGTTGAGGGAGCTCTATCTGAACAACTGGTCATATTTTTGCATGTATACGTAGACCAGTGACAAACCGTTTACATGTTGTTTTACAAAATACTCCTGCTTTTAACCTGTTTTTAGATAGAACAGATTTAATATCAACTTTTCCAGAGAATCTGCTCCTCCCTTGTTTTAGGTCTCGCCGATCAGACGGGTTCAAGCCTCTTGTTGACCATACCTAAAATGTGCAGTGAGCTTCAAGCCCGCTCGCTGCTTATCATTGGTGGCATTATTGTGCAACACCCATTGCCTTGCTTCATATTCCATCGCTTGCCTTCCTCTTGTTAGTCCCTCCCCTTGAGCACAGCCTCTTCCCCATCCATTTGATTGTCTGACTTGTATCCTTTCACTGCTTATATTTTAGGAACTCCTTTTTAGGTCTCGCCTAGGCATAGCGCATGCGCTGCTCTAGGAGGGCCTTTAGCCATCGGTCTGCTCCTTTTCCCCACACTCGCGTTTGTACTGGCATCCACCTTGCGGGATCAAGCAGCGGCGCGCGTGGTAATTGAAAACCTATGGCTCTCGCACCGCCGCTGCTCGCTCTTCTACCCCTTTTCTACCCCTCTACTACCCCTCTACCCCTCTACTACCCCTCTACCCCTCTTCTACCCCTCTACCCCTCTTCTACCCCTCTACCCCTCTTCTACCCCTCAACCCCTCTTCTACCCCTCAACCCTCTTCTACCCCTCAACCCCTCTTCTACCCCTCTACTACCCCTCAACCCCTCTACTACCCCTCAACCCCTCTACTACCCCTCAACCCCTCTACTACCCCTCAACCCCTACTACCCCTCTTCTACACCTCTACCCCTCTACTACCCCTCAACCCCTCTTCTACCCCTCAACCCCTCTTCTACCCCCTCAACCCCTCTTCTACCCCTCTGCTACCCCTCTATCCCTCTACTACCCCTCAACCCCTCTTCTACCCCTCAACCCCTCTTCTACCCCTCAACCCCTCTTCTACCCCTCTACCACCCCTCTTCTACCACTCTACCCCTCTTCTACCCCTCTTCTACCCCTCTTCTACCCCTCTTCTACCCCTCTACTACCCCTCTACTACTCCTCTATTACTCCTCTATCCCTCTACTACCCCTCTGCTACTCTACTACCCCTCTACTACCCCTCAACCCCTCTTCTACCCCCTCAACCCCTCTTCTACCCCTCAACCCCTCTTCTACCCCTCAACCCCTCGTCTACCACTCTACCCCTCTTCTACCACTTTACCCCTCTTCTACCCCCTACCCCTCTTCTAACCCTCTACCCCTCTACTACCCCCTCTACCCCTCTTCTACCCCTCTTCTACCCCTCTTCTACCCCTCTTTTACCCCTCTTCTACCCCTCTTTTACCCCTCTTCTACACCTCTATCCCTCTTCTACACCTCTATCCCTCTTCTACACCTCTACCCCTCTTCTACCCCTCTACCCCTCTTCTACCCCTCTACTACCCCTCTACTACCCCTCTTCTATCCCTCTACCCCTCTTCTATCCCTCTTCTATCCCTCTACCCCTCTTCTATCCCTCTACCCCTCTTTCTATCCCTCTACCCCTCTTCTACCCCACTACCCCTCCTCTACCCTTCTACCCCTCTTCTTCCCTTCTACCCCTCTTCTACCCTTCTACCCCTCTTCTACCCTTCTACCCCTCTTCTACCCCTCTTCTACCCCTCATCTACCCCCTCTACCCCTCATCTACCCCTCTACCCCTCTTCTACCCCTGTACCCCTCTTCTACCCCTGTACCCCTCTTCTACCCCTGTACCCCTCTTCTACCCCTGTACCCCTCTTCTACCCCTCTACCCCACTTCTACCACTCTACCCCACTTCTACCACTCTACCCCACTTCTACCACTCTACCCCACTTCTACCACTCTACCCCTCTTCTACCCCTCTTCTACCACTCTACCCCTCTTCTACCCCTCTTCTACCACTCTACCCCTCTTCTACCACTTTACCCCTCTTCTACCCCCCTACCCCTCTTCTAACCCTCTACCCCTCTACTACCCCTCTACCCCTCTTCTACCCCTCTTTTACCCCTCTTCTACCCCTCTTTTACCCCTCTTCTACACCTCTATCCCTCTTCTACACCTCTATCCCTCTTCTACACCTCTACCCCTCTTCTACCCCTCTACCTCTCTTCTACCCCTCTTCTACCCCTCTTCTACCCCTCTTCTACCCCTCTACTACCCCTCTACTACCCCTCTACTACCCCTCTTCTATCCCTCTACCCCTCTTCTATCCCTCTTCTATCCCTCTACCCCTCTTCTATCCCTCTACCCCTCTTCTATCCCTCTACCCCTCTTCTATCCCTCTACCCCTCTTCTATCCCTCTACCCCTCTTCTACCCCACTACCCCTCCTCTACCCCTCTACCCCTCTTCTTCCCTTCTACCCCTCTTCTACCCCTCTTCTACCCCTCTTCTACCCCTCTTCTACCCCTCTTCTACCCCTCTTCTACCCCTCTTCTACCCCTCTTCTACCCCTCTTCTACCCCTCTACCCCTCATCTACCCCTCTACCCCTCTTCTACCCCTGTACCCCTCTTCTACCCCTGTACCCCTCTTCTACCCCTGTACCCCTCTTCTACCCCTGTACCCCTCTTCTACCCCTGTACCCCTCTTCTACCCCTCTACCCCACTTCTACCACTCTACCCCACTTCTACCACTCTTCTACCACTCTACCCCTCTTCTACCACTCTACCCCTCTTCTACCACTCTACCCCTCTTCTACCACTCTACCCCTCTTCTACCACTCTACCCCTCCTCTAACCCTCTTCTATCCCTCTACTACCCCTCTACTACCCCTCTATCCCTCTACTACCCCTTTACTACCCCTCAACCACCCCTCAACCCCTCGTCTACCCCTCTACCCCTCTTCTACACCTCTACCCCTCTTCTACACCTCTACCCCTCTTCTACCCCTCTTCTACCCCTCTTCTACCCCTCTTCTACCACTCTTCCACTCTTCTAACCCTCTTCTAACCCTCTTCTACCCCTCTTCTACCCCTCTACTACCCCTCTTCTACCCCTCTACCCCTCTACTACCCCTCTACCCCTCGTCTACCACTCTACCCCTCTTCTACCACTTTACCCCTCTTCTAACCCTCTTCTACCCCTCTACTTCCCCTCTACTACCCCTCTACCCCTCTTCTACCACTCTACCCCTCTTCTACCCCTCTACCACCCCTCTATCCCTCTACTACCCCTCTGCTACCCCACTACCCCTCTATCCCTCTACTACCCCTCAACCCCTCTTCTACCCCTCTACCCCTCTTCTACCCCTCTACCACCCCTCTTCTACCCCTCTACCACCCCTCTTCTACCACTCTACTACTCCTCTATCCCTCTACTACCCCTCTGCTACTCTACTACCCCTCTACTACCCCTCAACCCCTCTTCTACCCCTCTACCCCTCGTCTACCACTCTACCCCTCTTCTACCACTTTACCCCCTCTTCTACCCCCCCTACCCCTCTTCTAACCCTCTACCTCTCTACTACCCCTCTACCCCTCTTTACCCCTCTACCCCTCTTCTACACCTCTATCCCTCTTCTACACCTCTACCCCTCTTCTACCCCTCTACCTCTCTTCTACCCCTCTTCTATCCGTTTACCCCTCTTCTACCCCTTTACCCCTCTTCTACCCCTTTACCCCCTCTTCTACCCCTCTACCCCTCTACTACCCCTCTTCTATCCCTCTACCCCTCTTCTATCCCTCTACCCTCTTCTACCCCACTACCCCTCTTCTACCCCTCTTCTACCCCTCTTCTACCCCTCTTCTACCCCTGTACCCCACTTCTACCCCTCTACCCCACTTCTACCCCTCTACCCCACTTCTACCACTCTACCCCACTTCTACCACTCTACCCCTCTTCTACCCCTGTACCCCACTTCTACCCCTCTACCCCACTTCTACCCCTCTACCCCACTTCTACCCCTCTACCCCACTTCTACCACTCTACCCCACTTCTACCACTCTACCCCACTTCTACCACTCTACCCCACTTCTACCACTCTACCCCACTTCTACCACTCTACCCCTCTTCTACCACTCTACCCCTCTTCTACCACTCTACCCCTCTTCTAACCCTCTACTACCCCTCTATCCCTCTACTACCCCTCTATCCCTCTACTACCCCTCTTCTACCCCTCTTCTACCCCTCTTCTACCCCTCTTCTATCCCTCTTCTACACCTCTACCCCTCTTCTACACCTCTACCCCTCTTCTAACCCTCTTCTAACCCTCTTCTAACCCTCTTCTAACCCTCTTCTACCCCTCTACTACCCCTCAACCCCTCTTCTACCACTCTACCCCTCTTCTACCCCTCTACCCCTCTTCTACCCCTCTACCCCTCTTCTACCCCTCTACCCCTCTTCTACCACTCTACCCCTCTTCTACCACTCTACCCCTCTTCTACCACTCTACCCCTCTTCTACCACTCTACCCCTCTTCTACCACTCTACCCCTCTTCTACCACTTTACCCCTCTTCTAACCCTCTTCTACCCCTCTACTTCCCCTCTACTACCCCTCTACTACCCCTCTACCCCTCTTCTACCACTCAACCCTCTTCTACCCCTCTACCACCCCTCTATCCCTCTACTACCCCTCTGCTACTCACCCACTACCCCTCTATCCCTCTACTACCCCTCTATCCCTCTACTACCCCTCAACCCCTCTACTACCCCTCAACCCCTCTACTACCCCTCAACCCCTCTACTACCCCTCAACCCCTACTACCCCTCTTCTACACCTCTACCCCTCTACTACCCCTCAACCCCTCTTCTACCCCTCAACCCCTCTTCTACCCCTCAACCCCTCTTCTACCCCTCTGCTACCCCTCTATCCCTCTACTACCCCTCAACCCCTCTTCTACCCCTCAACCCCTCTTCTACCCCTCAACCCCTCTTCTACCCCTCTACCACCCCTCTTCTACCACTCTACCCCTCTTCTACCCCTCTTCTACCCCTCTTCTACCCCTCTTCTACCCCTCTACTACCCCTCTACTACCCCTCTACTACTCCTCTATTACTCCTCTATCCCTCTACTACCCCTCTGCTACTCTACTACCCCTCTACTACCCCTCAACCCCTCTTCTACCCCTCAACCCCTCTTCTACCCCTCAACCCCTCTTCTACCCCTCAACCCCTCGTCTACCACTCTACCCCTCTTCTACCACTTTACCCCTCTTCTACCCCCCTACCCCTCTTCTAACCCTCTACCCCTCTACTACCCCTCTACCCCTCTTCTACCCCTCTTCTACCCCTCTTCTACCCCTCTTTTACCCCTCTTCTACCCCTCTTTTACCCCTCTTCTACACCTCTATCCCTCTTCTACACCTCTATCCCTCTTCTACACCTCTACCCCTCTTCTACCCCTCTACCCCTCTTCTACCCCTCTACTACCCCTCTACTACCCCTCTTCTATCCCTCTACCCCTCTTCTATCCCTCTTCTATCCCTCTACCCCTCTTCTATCCCTCTACCCCTCTTCTATCCCTCTACCCCTCTTCTACCCCACTACCCCTCCTCTACCCTTCTACCCCTCTTCTTCCCTTCTACCCCTCTTCTACCCTTCTACCCCTCTTCTACCCTTCTACCCCTCTTCTACCCCTCTTCTACCCCTCATCTACCCCTCTACCCCTCATCTACCCCTCTACCCCTCTTCTACCCCTGTACCCCTCTTCTACCCCTGTACCCCTCTTCTACCCCTGTACCCCTCTTCTACCCCTGTACCCCTCTTCTACCCCTCTACCCCACTTCTACCACTCTACCCCACTTCTACCACTCTACCCCACTTCCTACCACTCTACCCCACTTCTACCACTCTACCCTCTTCTACCCCTCTTCTACCACTCTACCCCTCTTCTACCCCTCTTCTACCACTCTACCCCTCTTCTACCACTTTACCCCTCTTCTACCCCCCTACCCCTCTTCTAACCCTCTACCCCTCTACTACCCCTCTACCCCTCTTCTACCCCTCTTACCCCTCTTCTACCCCTCTTTTACCCTCTTCTACCCCTCTTTACCCCTCTTCTACACCTCTATCCCTCTTCTACACTCTCTATCCCTCTTCTACACCTCTACCCCTCTTCTACCCCTCTACCTCTCTTCTACCCCTCTTCTACCCCTCTTCTACCCCTCTTCTACCCCTCTACTACCCCTCTACTACCCCTCTACTACCCCTCTTCTATCCCTCTACCCCTCTTCTATCCCTCTTCTATCCCTCTACCCCTCTTCTATCCCTCTACCCCTCTTCTATCCCTCTACCCCTCTTCTATCCCTCTACCCCTCTTCTATCCCTCTACCCCTCTTCTACCTCACTCCCTCCTCTACCCCTCTACCCCTCTTCTTCCCTTCTACCCCTCTTCTACCCCTCTTCTACCCCTCTTCTACCCCTCTTCTACCCCTCTTCTACCCCTCTTCTACCCCTCTTCTACCCCTCTTCTACCCCTCATCTACCCCTCTACCCCTCTTCTACCCCTGTACCCCTCTTCTACCCCTGTACCCCTCTTCTACCCCTGTACCCCTCTTCTACCCCTGTACCCCTCTTCTACCCCTGTACCCCTCTTCTACCCCTCTACCCCACTTCTACCACTCTACCCCACTTCTACCACTCTTCTACCACTCTACCCCTCTTCTACCACTCTACCCCTCTTCTACCACTCTACCCCTCTTCTACCACTCTACCCCTCTTCTACCACTCTACCCCTCCTCTAACCCTCTTCTATCCCTCTACTACCCCTCTACTACCCCTCTATCCCTCTACTACCCCTTTACTACCCCTCAACCACCCCTCAACCCCTCTTCTACCCCTCTACCCCTCTTCTACACCTCTACCCCTCTTCTACACCTCTACCCCTCTTCTACCCCTCTTCTACCCCTCTTCTACCCCTCTTCTACCACTCTTCCACTCTTCTAACCCTCTTCTAACCCTCTTCTACCCCTCTTCTACCCTCTACTACCCCTCTTCTACCCCTCTACCCCTCTACTACCCCTCTACCCCTCGTCTACCACTCTACCCCTCTTCTACCACTTTACCCCTCTTCTAACCCTCTTCTACCCCTCTACTACCCCTCTACTACCCCTCTACCCCTCTTCTACCACTCTACCCCTCTTCTACCCCTCTACCACCCCTCTATCCCTCTACTACCCCTCTGCTACCCCACTACCCCTCTATCCCTCTACTACCCCTCAACCCTCTCTACCCCTCTACCCCTCTTCTACCCCTCTACCACCCTCTTCTACCCCTCTACCACCCCTCTTCTACCACTCTACTACTCCTCTATCCCTCTACTACCCCTCTGCTACTCTACTACCCCTCTACTACCCCTCAACCCCTCTTCTACCCCTCTACCCCTCGTCTACCACTCTACCCCTCTTCTACCACTTTACCCCTCTTCTACCCCCCTACCCCTCTTCTAACCCTCTACCTCTCTACTACCCCTCTACCCCTCTTTTACCCCTCTACCCCTCTTCTACACCTCTATCCCTCTTCTACACCTCTACCCCTCTTCTACCCCTCTACCTCTCTTCTACCCCTCTTCTATCCGTTTACCCCTCTTCTACCCCTTTACCCCTCTTCTACCCCTTTACCCCTCTTCTACCCCTCTACCCCTCTACTACCCCTCTTCTATCCCTCTACCCCTCTTCTATCCCTCTACCCCTCTTCTACCCCACTACCCCTCTTCTACCCCTCTTCTACCCCTCTTCTACCCCTCTTCTACCCCTGTACCCCACTTCTACCCCTCTACCCCACTTCTACCCCTCTACCCCACTTCTACCACTCTACCCCACTTCTACCACTCTACCCCTCTTCTACCCCTGTACCCCACTTCTACCCCTCTACCCCACTTCTACCCCTCTACCCCACTTCTACCCCTCTACCCCACTTCTACCACTCTACCCCACTTCTACCACTCTACCCCACTTCTACCACTCTACCCCACTTCTACCACTCTACCCCACTTCTACCACTCTACCCCTCTTCTACCACTCTACCCCTCTTCTACCACTCTACCCCTCTTCTAACCCTCTACTACCCCTCTATCCCTCTACTACCCCTCTATCCCTCTACTACCCCTCTTCTACCCCTCTTCTACCCCTCTTCTACCCCTCTTCTATCCCTCTTCTACACCTCTACCCCTCTTCTACACCTCTACCCCTCTTCTAACCCTCTTCTAACCCTCTTCTAACCCTCTTCTAACCCTCTTCTACCCCTCTACTACCCCTCAACCCCTCTTCTACCACTCTACCCTCTTCTACCCCTCTACCCCTCTTCTACCCCTCTACCCCTCTTCTACCCCTCTACCCCTCTTCTACCACTCTACCCCTCTTCTACCACTCTACCCCTCTTCTACCACTCTACCCCTCTTCTACCACTCTACCCCTCTTCTACCACTCTACCCCTCTTCTACCACTTTACCCCTCTTCTAACCCTCTTCTACCCCTCTACTTCCCCTCTACTACCCCTCTACTACCCCTCTACCCCTCTTCTACCACTCTACCCCTCTTCTACCCCTCTACCACCCCTCTATCCCTCTACTACCCCTCTGCTACCCCACTACCCCTCTATCCCTCTACTACCCCTCTATCCCTCTACTACCCCTCTACCCCTCTTCTACCCCTCTTCTACCCCTCTACCCCTCTTCTACCCCTCTACCCCTCTTCTACCCCTCTACCACCCCTCTTCTACCACTCTACCACCCCTCTTCTACCCCTCTTCTACCCCTCTTCTACCCCTCTTCTACCCCTCTTCTACCACCCCTCTACTACCCCTCTTCTACCACCCCTCTACTACCCCTCTACTACCCCTCTACCCCTCTACTACTCCTCTCCCTCTACTACCCCTCTGCTACTCTACTACCCCTCTACTACCCCTCTTCTACCCCTCTTCCCCTCTTCTACCACTTTACCCCTCTTCTACCCCCCTACCCCTCTTCTAACCCTCTACCTCTCTACTACCCCTCTACCCCTCTTCTACCCCTCTACCCCTCTTCTACCCCTCTACCCCTCTTCTACACCTCTATCCCTCTTCTACACCTCTATCCCTCTTCTACCCCTCTACCCCTCTTCTATCCCTCTACCCCTCTTCTATCCCTCTACCACTCTTCTATCCCTCTACCACTCTTCTATCCCTCTACCACTCTTCTATCCCTCTACCCCTCTTCTATCCCTCTACCCCTCTTCTATCCCTCTACCCCTCTTCTATCCCTCTACCCCTCTTCTACCCCTCTACCCCTCTTCTACCCCTCTTCTACCCCTCTTCTACCCCTCTTCTACCCCTCTTCTACCCCTCATCTACCCCTCTACCCCTGTACCCCTCTTCTACTCTTCTAACCCTCTACTACCCCTTTATCCCTCTACTACCCCTCAACCCCTCTTCTACCCCTCTTCTACCCCTCTACCCCTCTTCTACACCTCTATCCCTCTTCTACACCTCTACCCCTCTTCTACCCCTCTTCTACCCCTCTACTACCCTCTACCCCTCTACCCCTCTACTACCCCTCAACCCCTCTTCTACCCCTCTACCCCTCGTCTACCCCTTTACCCCTCTTCTACCCCTTTACCCCTCTTCTACCCCTTTACCCCTCTTCTACCCCTTTACCCCTCTTCTACCCCTTTACCCCTCTTCTACCCCCTTACCCCTCTTCTACCCCTCTTCTAGCCCTCTTCTACCCCTCTACCCCTCTTCTACCACTCTACCCCTCTTCTACCACTCTACCCCTCTTCTAACCCTCTTCTACCCCTCTACTACCCCTCTACTACCCCTCTATCCCTCTACTACCCCTCAACCCCTCTTCTACCCCTCTACCCCTCTTCTACCACTCTACCCCTCTTCTACCACTCTACCCCTCTTCTAACCCTCTTCTAACCCTCTTCTAACCCTCTTCTACCCCTCTACTAACCCTCTTCTACCACTCTACCCCTCTTCTACCCCTCTACCCCTCTACTACTCCTCTATCCCTCTACTACCCCTCTGCTACTCTACTACCCCTCTACTACCCCTCAACCCCTCTTCTACCCCTCTACCCCTCGTCTACCACTCTACCCCTCTTCTACCACTTTACCCCTCTTCTAACCCTCTTCTAACCCTCTTCTAACCCTCTTCTAACCCTCTACCCCTCTACTTCCCCTCTACTACCCCTCTACTACCCCTCTTCTACCACTCTTCTACCACTCTACCCCTCTTCTACCCCTCTACCACCCCTCTATCCCTCTACTACCCCTCTACTACCCCTCTATCCCTCTACTACCCCTCTATCCCTCTACTACCCCTCTATCCCTCTACTACCCCTCTATCCCTCTACTACCCCTCTATCCCTCTACTACCCCTCTATCCCTCTACTACCCCTCAACCCCTCTTCTACCCCTCTACCCCTCTTCTACCCCTCTACTACCCCTCTTCTACCACTCTACCCCTCTTCTACCCCTCTACTATCCCTCTACTACCCCTCAACCCCTCTTCTACCCCTCTTCCCCTCCACTACCCCTCTACTACCCCTCTAATACCCCTCTACCACCCCTCTACCACCACTCCACCCCTCTTCTACCCCTCTTCTACCCCTCTACCCCTCTTCTACCCCTCTACCACCCTTCTACCCCTCTACTACCACTCTATCCCTCTACTACCCCTCTGCTACCCCACTACCCCTCTTCTACCCCTCAACCCCTCTTCTACCCATCTTCTACCCCTCTACTACCCCTCTACTACCCCACTTCTATCCCTCTACTACCACTCTTCTACCCCTCTACCACCCCTCAACCCCTCTTCTACCCCTCTACTACCACTCTATCCCTCTACTACCCCTCTACTACCCCACTACCCCTCTTCTACCCCTCAACCCCTCTTCTACCCCTCAACCCCTCTTCTACCCCTCAACCCCTCTTCTACCCCTCAACCCCTCTTCTACCCCTCAACCCCTCTTCTACCCCTCAGCCCCTCTTCTACCACTCTACCCCTCTTCTACCCCTCCTCTATCCCTCTACTATCCCTCTTCTACCCCTTTACTATCCCTCGTCAACCCCTCTACTACCCCTCTACTACTCCTCTACCACCACTCTACCCATCTTCTACCACTCTACCCATCTTCTACCCCTCTTCTACCCCTCTTCTACCCCTCTTCTACCCCTCTTCTACCCCACTTCTACCCCACTTCTACCCCACTTCGACCCCACTTCGACCCCTCTTCGACCCCTCTTCGACCCCTCCCCCTCTTCGACCCCTCCCCCTCTACTACCCCTCTACTACCCCTCTACCACTCTACTACCCCTCTTCTACCCCTCTACTACCCCTCTACTACCCCTCTACTACCCCTCTACTACTCTACTACCCCTCTTCTACCCCTCTACTACCCCTCTACTACCCCTCTACTACCCCTCTACTACCCCTCTACTACCCCTCTACTACCCCTCAACTATCCCTCTACCCCTCTACCACCCCTCTTCTACCCCTCTTCTACCCCTATTCTACCCCTCTTCTACCCCTCTACTACCCCTCTTCTACCCCTCTACCCCTCTACTACCCCTCTACCCCTCTACTACCCCTCTACTACCCCTCTTCTACCCCTCTACTACCCCTCTTCTACCCCTCTACTACCCCTCTTCTACCCCTCTACTACCCCTCTACTACCCCTCTACCCCTCTTCTACCCCTCTACCCCTCTACTACCCCTCTTCTACCCCTCTACCACTCTACTACCCCTCTACTACCCCTCTACTACCCCTCTACTACCCCTCTACTACCCCTCTACTACCCCTCTTCTATCCCTCTACCACCCCTCTACCACCCCTCTACCACCCCTCTACCACCCCTCTACCACCCCTCTACCACCCCTCTACCACCCCTCTACCACCCCTCTACCACCCTCTACCACCCCTCTTCTACCCCTCAACCCCTCTTCTACCCCTCAACCCCCCCTACTACCCCTCTACTACCCCTCTACTACCCCTCTACTACCCTTCTACCCCTCTTCTACCCCTCTTCTATCCCTCTTCTACCTTGCGGTGGACTAAGTGGCAGCCGGATCCTGATAGCACTGCTTGTCCTTTAAGAAAAAAAAAAAGCATTGGCATAGCCAATAGGTCTCGCCTTTTGGACCTTATAAGTGTTTAGTTATGCAGCACAATATCCTTGGTACAACAACATCAACTGTTGCATGGCTAAGCACTTATAAGGTCCCTAAAGCGAGACCTATTGGCTATGCCAATGCTTGTTATTTCATTCCACAGTGCTTTCCAAAAGAACCAGCTACATTTCACATTTCAGTTTCATTCCGAGTTCTAGTGCACCGTTTTCAAAGTTCGGTAGTCTATTTTTAGTTACTACCATTTTAAATGTGCTGCGTGTCCTGGTGTCTTAAATTAAAAAATTAAAAAAACACTTGGATTCTTCATTCACTTTTCTTTCCGAGGTTGGGACATAGCGATTTGTATCGGATTTCGTACATCTGGGTAAGTTTCGGTCACTACTCTGCGCTGTTTGCAGTTTCAATTTGTAGTCATGTTACATTTATTCATTTTACTCTTTTCTGCAGTTAATTGACAATTCCGCTTTCCTTCGAACAGCTGAAAGGCTCCATTTGTTGGATATTTAATGCACGCCTATTTCGGCTTTAAGTGCTTTGAGTTACATGATCCCACGTTCCCGCTGTTCGATAGTGTGTGTTGAGTCTTTTTGAAAACAGTAACTATTTGTTGATGAATCCTTTAGCCGTGTTTCTTAGTCGGCTGACGTTCCTGCACAGCCCAAAATAGAAATCCAGACACAGACGTTTTAAATGCTGCAAAGATCCGGTTATCCCTCGTGCATATACAATTCGTATGCATTTTCAGTTAATTGGTTGGTAAAGTGGGCTACCCTTACCACTGCTGGCCTCTGAACCTTTCATTTGTTTCTTCATTTCAGAAAGGCAGTGAACCTTGGGTGTTTATTTTTATTTGAATGTAACAGCAGCAATAATTTAAATCTCGTCTCCCTAACCTCTGTACTGTGGGCTCGGGCTTCAGGCCTGTTTAAAATTGAAGTGTATGTGTTGTGGTGGTGCAGGAAGGACCCCTTTCAGGGATTCGAGTATGTTAATTTCAGTCTCACTACAGCTGCTCTGTAAACTTGCTTATATGTTAATATGTTTTTTCCACGACTTGTTTTTAAGGGTTGATAAATGTGTTCAGCACAAATTATTTATGGTCAAAAGCCAATGAGCTTTGAGCGCAGTTATGTGCCAAGGACTACAGGCAATAGAGAGGAGGGTTGGGGGGGGCGGGGGGGAGAGGACTTGCATTTTTTCTCTTCTAGAATATGAGCACGTTACTCCTTGTGCTATTTGCTTTCAGGCTGCACGGAGATGGCAAGCTTCCTAAAAGTATTCATTTTTTAATTGGATCTGTCAACAACTTGAACCCATCTATACAGTGCTGTCCCATTTTTAATAAGGTGTATATATAGCAGCAGCACTGAATTTAGTAATACATTTATTTCCGGTTGGGGCGACTTTTTTTTTATTGTAAAGCCTTTGTTTCACTGCGACTTTAAGCTTTTAGTTTTCTGCTTTTGGGGTTTCTGCTTCTCAGTACATCATTCTCTTCACTCACTTATCTCTTATCTCCATCGCTGTTTCTTTCACCCTTCTAGCCTTCTTTTCCACTTCTGTCTTCCACACCCTTTTTAGGTAAAAGCCTACCAGACAGAACAGCTGTCTGGTTTGGTAAAACCAATTTGGGGACATTCAGAAAGCTACCCTAAGAATTCCTTCTGCCCATTGCTTACCATTGGCTTTATGGTTTGCAACTCACATTTGCTTGTTTTCATTTAATTTGGTTGTGATCCTTTTATATTAACCGCATATTTTTATAGTGATGCACATGTACCCTCTCAATGTCATAGTTTTGATAATCTACAGATAAATGCTATAATTTGACTGTATGCTAAAATCTAACATCTCATACGTGCTGTACAGTTAACTGCATTTGTGTGTGCTTATGGGTGCGGTATAAATGGATTTTGAGAGCACCAACAAATCTGATTCCATGCGCTGTAGATAGATATCAACACTTGCTTGGTTCAGTTCCATAGAAGGATTTCCATAAGTGGCCCACAACATTTTAAAAATGTATATGTCTCATTGCGTCCGTCTTTGTTAATAATATATACCCTGCGCTAATTGTAATGCACTATCTGCCAATCACAAGGTTGCCCTGAAGCAGATGTGATCTGCTGCAGGATGAAAACATTAGTTTTGGGAACCACGTTTTCAACCCTTCCCACCCTCCCATCATAGTTTTATAATTCCCCCCCCCCCATTGCTACTTTCAATTTCCCTCATCCTCTCAACTTTGCTTCTAGTTCTCTTTCACCCTCCCTTAGTTGCTTTCAATCTACCCCCTCAGCCCCTCCCCTCCAGTTGTTGCTTTTACTTCCCAAATGCCACCAAGGAAGAAGAAGCAGGTGGCACAGGCAAGCACGTATTCCTGAATCGGACTGCATGACCCAGTGTTTGGTAATTATATAGCTATTCAATCCCTAGCGTCACAGCACCCAGGATAATATGCTGCCTGGTTAAACACTTGTAAGGCCCCAAAGGCGAGACCTATTGGCTATGCCAATGCTTGTTTTGAGTTTGCCACCTGCTAATTCCAAGGAGTCCTCTTGTCCGTGGCTCTGTCAGTAGTCTGCGATTTTGTCTTCGTAATTAGGAGAGCCATCCTAGCATCGGGCACTCAGACAAGCCCAGTCTTGTTCGAACCATGTGCCTGTGAATGTTAATTGTATTGCCCTTTGTATCAGATGTAGCCCACACTAGGCAAATTATTTTATTCCACAGGCTGGGATTCTAAATTGAGTTTCTTGCTCTTTCTTACACATGCTTTTAAAAACGTCTCCCTAAGGGAATTTCAATGTAAGATTTAAAAGTAAAAAGGACTGCTGGCTTTCACTTGTACTGTTTAATCTGACATTTCAACAGCTGATTCCAAGTCCCTTTCTAAACCAAAAAAGATTATTTTCTTTGTATCCTTGGTGACCTGCTAAATCGAACCTGTGGGTTTACCACCAGTATCATTTAGGGCCCTTGGGACCGTTGTAAGCCAATATACAGTGCCCCCATCTCAACTGGTTCCAGACAGCATTCCCAGTGGCATCCTGTGCCAGCAAATATAGAGTGCAAAAGAAACAATTGATGGACTGAATGCTGGACAATGCAAACATTCACCCCCAGTCACAAGGATCTGGGTTAAATCCTTCATTCTTTTGCTCACCACACCACCCCAGTTTGGACCCAGCCATATGCAAATCAGTCTTGACCTTGTTCCTTGTGGGAAAAGTCCAGCCCGAACTGCCAAGTCAGGTCCTCCCTGGACCGGAAACAAGCATCCTGGGACCGGTTTCAGGGCATCACCCTTCATCAGCCAGGCTAGCTTGAATCCAGTGGTGTAGTGAGCACGTGGCCCACGTCTGGGCATACCCATCCCACTTAGGGCGACATATGCAAAAGAAACAATTGATGGACGGAATGCTGGACAATGCAAACATTCACCCCCAGTCACAAGGATCTGGGTTAAATCCATCATTCTTTTGCTCACCACACCACCCCAGTTTGGACCCAGCCATATGCAAATCAGTCTTGACCCTCTTCCTTGTAAGAACAGTCCAGCCCGAACTGCCAAGCCAGGTCCTCCCTGGACCGGAAACAAAATGTTTGACATTGTTCTGCATTCTGTCCATCAATTGTTTTTGCATTAGCAAATATAGAGTGACACACATAGACTCGTGGGTCTACAGCCGGACCAGTGCTGATCAAGACTTGTGCCAGTATCCCGGCTGGACTTGTCCCAGTATCCCGGCTGGACTTGTCCTCCCAGTGTCCCGGCTGGACTTGTCCTCCCAGTTTCCCGGCTGGACTTGTCCTCCCAGTGTCCCGGCTGGACTTGTCCTCCCAGTGTCCCGGCTGGACTTGTCCTCCCAGTGTCCCGGCTGGACTTGTCCTCCCAGTGTCCCGGCTGGACTTGTCCTCCCAGTGCTGGACTTGTCCTCCCAGTGCTGGACTTGTCCTCCCAGTGCTGGACTTGTCCTCCCAGTGCTGGACTTGTCCTCCCAGTGCTGGACTTGTCCTCCCAGTGCTGGACTTGTCCTCCCAGTGTCCCGGCTGGACTTGTCCTCCCAGTGTCCCGGCTGGACTTGTCCTCCCAGTGTCCCGGCTGGACTTGTCCTCCCAGTGTCCCGGCTGGACTTGTCCTCCCAGTGTCCCGGCTGGACTTGTCCTCCCAGTGTCCCGGCTGGACTTGTCCTCCCAGTGTCCCGGCTGGACTTGGTGTCTTCCCAGTGTCCCGGCTGGACTTGTCGTCCCAGTGTCCCGGCTGGACTTGTCCTCCCAGTGTCCCGGCTGGACTTGTCCTCCCAGTGTCCCGGCTGGACTTGTCCTCCCAGTGTCCCGGCTGGACTTGTCCTCCCAGTGTCCCGGCTGGACTTGTCCTCCCAGTGCTGGACTTGTCCTCCCAGTGCTGGACTTGTCCTCCCAGTGCTGGACTTGTCCTCCCAGTGCTGGACTTGTCCTCCCAGTGCTGGACTTGTCGTCCCAGTGCTGGACTTGTCGTCCCAGTGCTGGACTTGTCGTCCCAGTGCTGGACTTGTCGTCCCAGTGCTGGACTTGTCGTCCCCGGCTGGACTTGTCCTCCCAGTGTCCCGGCTGGACTTGCGCCAGTGCCCGACCAATGTCGGTATTGTGTGCTCAGTTGCAATCAGGGCCTTTATCCAGTGCCCTGTTGATGCTGTTTGGTGGGCCAGTGGGACTGGCGCTGGTATCGAAGTGCCAGTTCCTCATTAGGGTTGGGCCAGTATGCAGTGCCTCATTGGAACTGGTGCAAATATTTAGAGTTAAGAGATTGGCGACAACATTCAGCGCGGCCATAAGGACCTGTGCTACAACCTGAAGCCTCTTCATTGCTGCCTCTTTGGTGTCCTTTTAGTACTTAAGCCTATATTTAGTGCCCCAGTTGGAATTGGTGCCAGTTGTCACTGCCATATTCAGGACCCATGCCAGCATTTTGTCCCGCCATAAGAACTAGTTGCTAGTAGGTTGTGTCCTTGTAGGACTTGCGCCTATATTCTGGTTCTAGTATTAAGTGCCCAGAGTGGGCTCACGACAATGTCTAATGCTTTACCATGCCCTCAAGAAAAGTTGTTCACAATTTAGACTCTAAATGTCACATGTTTACATTTTATGTGGACAGGCCAGTGTTGTCAGAGATGCCTTGGTATTTTGATGTCCAGTGTTCAACAGAACTATGTTCTGTTGACTGTGAGCTGAATTTAAATAATTTATTAACCTTTTTGGGTAATTTGAATGAAGACACAAATGCTTGCCATAGCAGACTGCGTAATTTAAGCCACTAGTAGAGGTCCCATGAGTAAGATAGAAGTCAGGGAACTGTACCTTGTCTCATTGTTAGAGGTCGCGGGAGTCAGACACCAGTCTTTGTAATAGCAGGGAGCAGTACCATGTGTCATTATTAGAAGTCCCGTGAGTAAGACACCAGTCTTTGTGGTAGCAGGGAGCAGTACCTTGTGTCATTATTAAAGGTCCCGTGAGACAGACACTAGTCTTTGTGGCAGCAGTACCATGTGTCATTATTAGAGGTCCCGTGAGTCAGAAACCAGTGTTTGTAATAGCAGGGAGCAGTACTTTGTGTCATTATTAGAGGTCCCGTGAGTTAGACACCAGTCTTTGTAATAGCGCGGAGCAGTACCATGTGTCATTATTAGAGGTCCCGTGAGTCAGACACCAGTTTTTGTAATAGCAGGGAGTAGTACCATGTGTCATTATTAGAGGTCCCGTGAGTCACACACCAGTCTTTGTAATAGCAGGGATCAGTACCTTGTGTTATTGCTTGCGGTTGCGCGAGTCAGACACCAGTCTTAGTAATAGCGTGGAGCAGTACCTTGTGTCATTATTAGAGGTCCGGTGAGTCATACATCAGTCTTTGTAATAGCAGGGAGCAGTACCTTGTCTCATTAGCGGTCGCGTGAGTCAGACACAGGTCTTTGTAATAGCAGGGAGCAGTGCCTTGTGTCGTCATTCGAGGTCCCGTGAGTCAGACACCAGTCTTTGTAATAGCAGGGAGCAGTACCTTGTCTCATTATTAGAGGTCCCGTGAATCAGACACCAGTCTTTGTAATAGCAGGGAGCAGTACCATGTCTCATTATTACAGGTCCCGTGAGTCAGACACCAGTCTTTCTAATAGCGTGGAGCAGTACCTTGTGTCATTATTAGAGGTCCCGTGAGTCAGACATCGGTCTTTGTAATAGCGCGGAGCAGTACCTTGTGTCCTCATTAGAAGTCCCGTGAGTCAGACACCAGTCTTTGTAATAGCAGGGACCAGTACCGTGTCTCATTATTAGAGGTCCCGTGTGTGAGAAGTTGGCCTGGTATATGCTGTCCACTAATTAAAGTGGGCACCTTGCACCAGTCCAAACGACCCTTATTGATGATTAGGTTAAAGACAACCTTTATTGAAAGCTATCCTAGTGGTAGCTATGGAGAGCAGCCTTCAGGCTAAGTCTCGAAGGAATGTAAAGCAACTTGTTTTACCAGTATATAACCTCCTGAATGACCAGATGAAAGGAGAACCACACAAGGTATATATAAAATATATGTATTTATTACTAAACACTCTCTACTAACCTCTTTATGAGATTAGAGAACAAGGCACACAATATTAAATCACTAGAACGACAGTAAATAGCACAATACACAGTGGGCTCCAGGGGGAGACCAAACCATATACTAAGAAAGTGGTATAACAACCACGGCTTGACTAGACACAGTGCCTAGAGCACGTAGAATCGCTGGGACCCCAAGGAACCACCCAAGGTAGTGACACAGGGGGCCCACGGAGGACGGGTGCAGTGTGTGAACACAGGCGCGAGCTCCGTACAACTCTATGGGAAAGTCTCGGTTGGAAATTTAAAGATTAAGGACACTTCGGAGAGGACTTTAAGCAAACCCAGCTAAACATAGAAGGTTCTAAGGCCAGCACCCTTGAGAGTACCGCGGTACCCGTGTTGCCTATCCCAGAGGAGCTGGGTGCATAGGGGTCAAGTGGTGTCGGAAACCCTCGTCGTTTTCAATGGCGTGATGCGAAAAAGTACTGCTGCCGTGGAGATGAAAAGTGTCCGGTGTGATCCAAGCCTGGATCGGAGATGAGAAGAACCTGAAAGCAGAGGGTACAAAGTCTGGGTCACTTCACGTGACCAGGAGCGGAGCAATCGAATGCCCACCGATGTCGGGTGCTTCAGGTGAGAAGAGATGAAGCTCGACTCTGCAGCCACGGGGACCAGGAGACGACGACGACCAAAGTCCGGAGGTGAGCTGTCCCACGAAGGATGTCGAGTGCTGGGGGGGTCAGTGTCCGGATTGAACACAAACAAGCCTTGGCAACTGCAACCCACGCGATCAGAGGAAAGATGCTTCTGTGAGGGCCAGCAAGGTCCTGGGGACTCTCCAAGCTATGGAGAGTCAGGGCACGTCTGGAGCAACCAGGAAAGCCTTCTGAAAGTCAAAGTTACCTTCACAGGGACCCACAGGCCAACGGACCAGGGATCGCGAAGGGACCTCGAGCCAAATCACTAAATACCAGCCCACGGAACACTCGTGGCGTGTAGGCCGGAAATCTTCGGTGGAATTACTGCTCGGGGTCAGGACTGCAAGTAGCCCAAAGCACAGCTTCAGGGATCGCCGAAAAGCATATGCTGCTGCAAATGTACACAGTGCACAGGGGTACGGGTTATACAGTCCCCACGAGGGATACGGGCCTCAGAATTGCTGAGAGCGCAGATCAACCTCAGAGACCACGGGAACCCACCTCCTGTGTTGCAGAAATCTCGGAGTCCTTCAGGAGCTGCGTAAATGCAAACCGGTCAGATGCGTTTAGGTGCCTGCTCAGCAGGGGAGTAACTCCTTTACTCCAAGGTAGATTCTTCAGTCATCCAGCGTCGTGCAGATTGTCGAAGTACTTGGTTTCTGTAGCAGAGTTTAGGCCAGGTAATATCTAAAGTCCTGTAGTCAGGGGTTCCTACTTTATACCCAAGGAAGGGGTGGGACAAACTCTGGGGACCCACCTATGGGAGGGTCAGGACAGAGGGGTGGCTACACCCATGTCCTTTTGTCCAGTTTCGCGCCAGAGCAGGAGCAAATGGCTCCTGCAACCGGTTTGAGCTGGACTATGCACAGGGACACCAAATGTGCCCCTAGTGGAGACATCAAAGCACTCCGAGAGTGCACCCACCCAGCCCCAATACACTAAAGCCTGTCTGGGAGGTGGTCACACCTCCCTGTGACAGGAAACCTATTGTCAAACCTTCCCCTGCCGGAGTTTCGTCCAGCAGCAGGAGGGCAGACTCGTGTATGTGGCTGGCAGCATGCATTTTGTGATGCCGGGGTCAAGAAAGCTGGTACCGGGTGTACCGGTGTTATATTTCTCCCTCTAGGAGGGTGGAATCATACCTCCCACACCAGTTACTGGTGTGGAGCTATGATTCCAAGGTGGTTGACACCAAACACGACATGTTTCCATGCAGCCGTTTTAAAGTTAGCATTTACCGCTAGGTTATAATGCACTTAAGTATATATGGTTGGCTGCATCACAAACAACCCCGGAGAATAGGTTCCGAAGGCTGCAGAGGGGCTCTGCTCATGCATGGGCACCCTCTCACATAAAACCCAGCACCCTGCCTTCAGGATTGATGAGGCCTGCCATAGGGGTGACTGATAGGTTTATATGTGTAGTGATTAGGATAGATATCGTGAACCTATATCTAAGTAAGGGTGCATGCACCACCTTACACAGGCTGGTGTCATTTTAAATGGCCTCTCAGGGGTGGCATAATACATGCTGCAGCCCCTGGTAGGCCTCTGGGGTACCTATGCCCTGGGTACATAGTATACCATATACTAGGGACTTATAAGGGTACCCCAGAATCCAATCTGGAGTGTACCTAAAGTACATGAACAACCAATTTAGGGAGAAAGCAGATAGACTGGGGTCCTGATTAGCAGGATCCCAGTCAGACTAAGTCGAAAACCAGCAAAACACCATGAAAAAAATGGGGGTAACCATGCAGTCAGATTCCACCTTCCTACACCGTGAGTCAGACACCAGTCTTTGTAATAGCAGGGAGTAGTACCATGTGTCATTATTAGAGGTCCCGTGAGTCAGATACCAGTCTTTGTAATAGCAGGGAGCAGTACCTTGTGTCATTATTAGAGGTCCCGTGAGTCATACACCACTCTTTGTAATAGCAGGGAGCAGTACCATGTGTCCTTATTAGAGGTCCCATGAGTCAGACACCAGTCTTTGTAATAGCAGAGAGAAGCACTGTCTCATTTTTAGAGGTCCCATGAGTCAGACACCAGTCTTTCTAATAGCAGAGAGCAGTACCTTGTGTCATTATTAGAGATCCCGTGAGTCAGACACCAGTCTTTGTGGCAGCAGGGAGCAGTACCTTGTCTCATTAGCGGTCGCGTGAGTCAGACAGCAGTCTTTGTAATAGCAGGGAGCAGTACCTTGTGTCCTCATTAGAGGTCCCGTGAGTCAGACAGCAGTCTTTGTAATAGCAGGGAGCAGTACCTTGTGTCCTCATTAGAGGTCCCGTGAGTCAGACAGCAGTCTTTGTAATAGCAGGGAGCAGTACCTTATGTCATTATTAGAGGTCCAGTGAGTCAGATACCAGTCTTTGTAATAGCAGGGAGCAGTACCGTATGTCATTATTGGAGGTCACGTGAGTCAGACACCAGTCTTTGTAATAGCAGGGAGCAGTACCATGTGTCCTTATTAGAGGTCCCATGAGTCAGACACCAGTCTTTGTAATAGCAGGGAGCAGTACCTTATGTCATTATTAGAGGTCCAGTGAGTCAGATACCAGTCTTTGTAATAGCAGGGAGCAGTACCGTATGTCATTATTGGAGGTCACGTGAGTCAGACACCAGTCTTTGTAATAGCAGGGAGCAGTACCTTATGTCATTATTAGAGGTCCAGTGAGTCAGATACCAGTCTTTGTAATAGCAGGGAGCAGTACCGTATGTCATTATTGGAGGTCACGTGAGTCAGACACCAGTCTTTGTAATAGCAGGGAGCAGTACCGTATGTCATTATTAGAGGTCCAGTGAGTCAGATACCAGACTTTGTAATAGCAGGGAGCAGTACCTTGTGTCATTATTAGAGGTCGCGTGAGTCATACACCAGTCTTTGTAATAGCAGGGAGCAGTACCATGTGTCATTATTAGAGGTCCCATGAGTCAAACACCAGTCTTTGTGGCAGCAGGGAGCTGTACCTTGTGTCATTACTTGCGGTCGCGTGAGTCAGACACCAGTCTTTGTAATAGCAGGGAGCAGTACCGTATGTCATTATTAGAGGTCCAGTGAGTCAGATACCAGACTTTGTAATAGCAGGGAGCAGTACCGTATGTCATTATTAGAGGTCCAGTGAGTCAGATACCAGACTTTGTAATAGCAGGGAGCAGTACCGTATGTCATTATTAGAGGTCCAGTGAGTCAGATACCAGACTTTGTAATAGCAGGGAGCAGTACCATGTGTTTTAGTAGTAGTATATAACTTTATTCGGTTATTGCAACCATCAAAGTATCAACCAACATCCTGTACATTAAATTAACTAATACACAAATATGTGTACAATAACAACAATAATAGCAGCAGTGTATCCATATTTAAAGTGCATAATGCTTCAAGTTACATTACAATTGTATATACAATAATAGCAGCAATAAGTCCATGTTTAAAGTGCATAATGCTTCAGAGTGGAGTACAATAACGGCAGCAATAACATCATAGTTGATAAAAAGATAATAATTACTTTAGCACTGTACATTAGATCCAGCTACAGACAGTACCTAAAAGTTACACCTAGCAAGACAATACAGAATAAAACAGTTCATTAATATAAATAAGCAATAAAATAAAATACATCCTTAATCCTTACACTGATCTAATTTTAAAATTGCATTGCGTTTATACCAAACTGCCTCTAAAAATTTGCTGACAGCTACAACTATTCTAGGGGAGAGATTAGTTTTTAGAATCCGTAATGCTATTCGATATTGTACAAGCCTCAATTCCCGGCAAATCGGAATAATCCACCTACGAGGGGACAAATACTTCGGACAGAAAAATAGCAAATGTGATTCATTTTCATCACATTGTTTACACATTGGGCAAGTCAATGCTGACTGTGCTGGATTCCATTTGTGAGTAAATGATCTTATGGGCAAAGTCCCCAAACGAAACCGTATAAAAAGACTTTTAGGGAAAGCAAAGGGTATAAAATCCATATAATCTTCCAATAGTGGAGTAGATTTAAAATCAAGAAAACTGTTAGTCAGAGATCCTACATAATTTTTCCTTAATACACATTCATTAATAAAATTCCAATAAGTAGTTTTAAGAAGATGCTGATCGACTTTCTTGAGTTGAGTAGGGTCATCCCAAAATCTACGGAGACCTAACATTCTCAACCACGAAAACACGTGTTTAAACCATGGGAGCGATCGAGCACCTGGTATATTTAAAACATCGGTCAGGGATTCTCTATAATCAGCTAGCTCCGGTGTACACCAAAGACGAACCCAATAGATCAACACTTTCAAAACCACTAAGTCTGATATTCTTTTCAATCCTAGATCTAAATACAATGGAATAAGAGGTGTACTCTGGGGAAGGCATAACATTTTCCTAACAAAGCTGTTTTCTACCAGTGCAAGAGGCTTGGCATCAACATAGCCCCACACTTCAGCCCCATAAAGAGCAGCCCCTTGCGCCTTTGCACGGTAAATCTCCATGACCGGGGATACCACATGAGATACCGTTCTCTTTTGTGTTCTCAGAATGGCATTTGACCTGTGCTCAATAAGAAGTTTACTTTTCATAATCTGATCTAACCAATTAAAACTATCCATAAATCGTACTCCCAAATAGTCAAAATTTTCGACCCTCTCAAGGACGTCATTTCCAACCCGAATAGTCTGTTTACCTTTCTTGACCCCCTTGCCTAAAATCATAAATTTTGTTTTATTAACATTAAGCTCGAGTCCCCTCTCATTACAGAAACCTAAAAATTTATTAACCAGGTTCTGGAGACCCATAGGGGACTTTGAGATAAGTAGGGAGTCATCAGCAAAAAGTAATATTGGTACCTTCCTGCCATTTAACACAGGAGAATCATTAACACAGTTTTCCAAGACATTAACCACATCATTTAAATAAAGGGAAAATAAAGTGGGGGCAAGAACACAGTCTTGCCTGACCCCCGTTCGATTGGAATACGATTAGTCAGTTCTCCACTTGGTCCCCAGCGTACTTGAGCATAGTTATTCTCATGTAATTTACTCAATAAATATACAAGATTGCTGGGAACACCTATATTAGTAAGAACCTGCCACAAATTCGATCGGGGAATAAGATCAAAGGCAGCTTTAAGATCAATAAAAGCCACATACAGCATACCCTTACGTAAGTAAAAGCACAGTCTTCCAGTACAATAATGTAAATCTAAAAATCTGGTCAACAGTACTAATTTTAGTTCTAAAACCTGCTTGGAAGGGGGATAGTATTTCTTTTTCTTCCATCCATTCAGTTAATTTATTCAGGATTTGACGACTAAAAACTTTTTGAGCATTATCTAACAGGCTAATTGGCCTGTAGTTAGCTGGGTTATTAGCATCACCCTTTTTAAAAATAGTTATTATCTCGGCCCCCTCCATGAATCAGGGATCGCTCCCCCGGCGGAGATAGCATTTGATAGAAGATTAAAATAGCTTGACCAGATTAATGGCTCTGACTTAAAAGATCACCTGGGATTTTGTCAGGTCCCGGTGCTTTAGCCATTTTAAGAGACTGTATTGCACGGGCTGTCTCTTCAAGACTGAATTTGACAGGGCTACTATATTGTTCTTGCGCTATGTAAGGTGAGATAACATTCTCCACTATATTAGTACCATTGTCAATATCATCCGGCTTCCATAGCGAGTACAGTGATGAAAAATGAGCTACCCAATTATCGGGTGATATATTAAAACTTGGATACTTTACTCCTTCAGGATGACTCTGTGCGACCAATTTCCAGAATGATCTACTGTCCTTAATTTTACTGGCTGCAAGTAGGTCCTGCCAAAACTTGTCTTCCCAATCTCTTCTAGCCTTTCTGAGCTGTGTTTTGTAAAAACCTCTGGCGGTACGAATTTTACCTCTATCACCCTCATCAATAGCTATTTTTAATGAATTCTTAGCTACTTTACAAGCAGGGTTAAACCAGTCGTGATACTTAGAATGTGCCGTCTTCGTGAAAGTCACTTCTCTGTAGAATATCTTTTGAAGACCATCAAACAACTGCATGTGGACTGATAAGATAGGTATTCCTGCTGGATCTGTCCCCTCGTAAGGGTCAAAAGAAGTAATAAACTGTTTATAGACTTTTGAATAGACA
This sequence comes from Calotriton arnoldi, assembly GCA_963921515.1. NCBI lineage: Eukaryota > Metazoa > Chordata > Amphibia > Caudata > Salamandridae > Calotriton > Calotriton arnoldi. The sequence goes on along the minus strand of CAWUFW010001323.1, from coordinate 675,174 downwards.
TCCGGATTAGCCATAACTTCCGGCCATCTAACAACTCGTCGATTATTGGTAGCCAATGCTACAGGGATGTTTGTATAGATAAGAGCACACCCAGAAACCAAAAGCTCTCCCGCAAGTACCACTTCGAGAGAGTTATGATCACTATCGGACCTAGCATTGATTTTCATATCGGCTAATAGGGGCCACATTCTAACATCAATCAATACATAATCAATTATACTGGCACACATACCTCTCTTGAATGTTGGTGCACACAGGGGGTCAGAGGTGGTACGACCATTTAGGGCTCTAAGACCTCTGCCAATGACCAATGAAACTATCTGTAATGCACATGATGTGAGGTTTTTCCTCAGGGGTACCAGCAATTTAGGAATTCCCCATTGCTCATCTTCCTCCACAGTAATCTCAGTTAAGAGGGAGCAAGGTTCAAAACCGGTGTTAAAATCGCCCGCCACTATAATTCTTGTATCAGGGGATAAATTATCCAATATAGTGTCCAATAATGCTAGAGTCATAGACGTGTCATTAGATCGAGTTGGCCTTACATAGATATAAAAAATTGCCAAAGAAAGACCAGACGGTAGGGTAACTAAGGTTCCCATTAAATCTAAACAATCTATTTCTATAGTAGTGACAGTGCTAAAACGACCATTCTTAATCAAAGTTAAGAGCCCACCACTAGCTCTACCAAAATGAAGGGCTGGCTTGGCGTCTACACTGAGGGATGTATATCCATCTTTTCCATAAGTTTTCTCTGTAGCCCAGGTTTCCTGCAGTAGACACGCATCATACCTCACAATATAACTTAACCAGTCCTGATCACATAGTTTCTGGCCAATACCTGCAATATTCCAGGACAATAAATTTAAATTCTGAGAATTATTAGACTCATCAGCTATATGAATATCAATACTAGGCTCTTTCATACCCTGTGGTCTAATGTGCTCATCCAAAGGTCGCAGTACAATATGTTCACCATTCTCAAACTTCCCACATGAACTATCCACCTTATCATGTGAAGCAACTTCAATTTTGGAGCCACCCAAAGAAGACATTTGTTCAATAACGTGATTTAAGCCACACACGATCTTTACAGCCCCCGTTACCCCAGGTCTATTACTACCCAAGCTGGAATTTAGGCACACAGGACTTTCATACAGTCAATCTAATGCATTCATGGGAGATTGTAGAGGAGAGGTGCGAGTATTAGGGACATCAGATGATCTAGCATAGCCCTCATTCTGCTGCCCCATCTGAGCCCACTACCATGTGTTCTTTATAGAGGTCGCGTGAGTCATACACCAGTCTTTGTAATAGCAGGGAGCAGTACCTTGTCTCATTATTAGAGGTCCCGTGTGTGAGAAGTTGGCCTGGTATATGCTGTCCACTAATTAAAGTGGGCACCTTGCACCAGTCCAAACGACCCTTATTGATGATTAGGTTAAAGACAACCTTTATTGAAAGCTATCCTAGTGGTAGCTATGGAGAGCAGCCTTCAGGCTAAGTCTCGAAGGAATGTAAAGCAGCTTGTTTTACCAGTATATAACCTCCTGAATGACCAAATGAAAGGAGAACCACACAAGGTATATATAAAATATATGTATTTATTACTAAACACTCTCTACTAACCTCTTTATGAGATTAGAGAACAAGGCACACAATATTAAATCACTAGAACGACAGTAAATAGCACAATACACAGTGGGCTCCAGGGGGAGACCAAACCATATACTAAGAAAGTGGTATAACAACCACGACTTGACTAGACACAGTGCCTAGAGCACGTAGAATCGCTGGGACCCCAAGGAACCACCCAAGGTAGTGACACAGGGGGCCCACGGAGGACGGGTGCAGTGTGTGAACACAGGCGCGAGCTCCGTACAACTCTATGGGAAAGTCGCGGTTGGAAATTTAAAGATTAAGGACACTTCGGAGAGGACGTTAAGAAAACCCAGCTAAACATAGAAGGTTCTAAGGCCAGCACCCTTGAGAGTACCGAGGTACCCGTGTTACCTATCCCAGAGGAGCTGGGTGCATAGGGGTCAAGTTATGTCGGAAACCCTCGTCGTTTTCAATGGCGTGATAAGAAAAAGTACTGCTGCCGTGGAGAAGAAAAGTGTCCGGTGTGATCCAAGCCTGGATCGGAGATGAGAAGAACCTGAAAGCAGAGGGTACAAAGTCTGGGTCACTTCACATGACCAGGAGCGGAGCAATCGAATGCCCCCCGATGTCGGGTGCTTCAGGTGAGAAGAGGTGAAGCTTGACTCTGCAGCCACGGGGACCAGGAGACGTCGACGACGACCAAAGTCCGGAGGTGAGCTGTCCCACGAAGGATGTCGAGTGCTGGGGGGCTCAGAGTCCGGATTGAACACCAACAAGCCTTGGCAACTGCAACCCACGCGGTCAGAGGAAAGATGCTTCTGTGAGGACCAGCAAGGTCCTGGGGACTCTCCAAGCTATGGAGAGTCAGGGCACATCTGGAGCAACCAGGAAAGCCTGCTGAAAGTCAAAGTTACCTTCACAGGGACCCACAGGCCAACGGACCAGGGATCGCGAAGGGACCTCGAGCCAAATCACTAAATACCAGCCCACGGAACACTCGTGGCGTGTAGGCCGGAAATCTTCGGTGGAATTACTGCTCGGGGTCAGGACTGCAAGTAGCCCAAAGCACAGCTTCAGGGATCGCCGAAAAGCATATGCTGCTGCAAATGTACACAGTGCACAGGGGTACGGGTTATACAGTCCCCACGAGGGATACGGGCCTCAGAATTGCTGAGAGCGCAGATCAACCTCAGAGACCACTGGAACCCACCTCCTGTGTTGCAGAAATCTTCGGAGTCCTTCAGGAGCTGCGTAGATGCAAACCGGTCAGATGCGTTTAGGTGCCTGCTCAGCAGGGGAGTAACTCCTTTACTCCAAGGGAGATTCTTCAGTCATCCAGCGTTGTGCAGATTGTCGAAGTACTTGGTTTCTGTAGCAGAGTTTAGTCCAGGTAATATCTAAAGTCCTGTAGTCAGGGGTTCCTACTTTATACCCAAGGAAGGGGTGGGACAAACTCTGGGGACCCACCTATGGGAGGGTCAGGACAGAGGGGTGGCTACACCCATGTCCTTTGTCCAGTTTCGCGCCAGAGCAGGAGCAAATGGCTCCTGCAACCGGTTTGAGCTGGACTATGCACAGGGACACCAAATGTGCCCCCAGTGGAGACATCAAAGCACTCCGAGAGTGCACCCACCCAGCCCCAATGCACTAAAGCCTGTCTGGGAGGTGGTCACACCTCCCTGTGACAGGAAACCTATTGTCAAACCTTCCCCTGCCGGAGTTTCGTCCAGCAGCAGGAGGGCAGACTCGTGTCTGTGGCTGGCAGCATCCATTTTGTGATGCCGGGGTCAAGAAAGCTGGTACCGGGTGTAGGGGTGTTCTCATATTTCTCCCTCTAGGAGGGAGGAATCATACCTCCCACACCAGTTACTGGTGTGGAGGTATGATTCCAATGTGTTTGACACCAAACACGACATGTTTCCATGCAGCCGTTTTAAAGTTAGCATTTACCGCTAGGTTATAATGCACTTAAGTATATATGGTTGGCTGCATCACAAACAACCCCGGAGAATAGGTTCCGAAGGCTGCAGAGGGGCTCTGCTCATGCATGGGCACCCACTCACATAAAATCCAGCACCCTGCCTTCAGGATTGATGAGGCCTGCCATAGGGGTGACTGATAGGTTTATATGTGTAGTGATTAGGATAGATATAGTGAACCTATATCTAAGTAAGGGGGCATGCACCACCTTACACAGGCTGCTGTAGCAGACCTGTGGTGTCATTTTAAATGGTCTCTCAGGGGTGACATAATGCATGCTGCAGCCCCTGGGAGGCCTCTGGGGTACCTATGCCCTGGGTACATAGTATACCATATACTAGGGACTTATAAGGGTACCCCAGAATCCAATCTGGAGTGTACCTAAAGTACATGAACAACCAATTTAGGGAGAAAGCAGATAGACTGGGGTCCTGATTAGCAGGATCCCAGTCAGACTAAGTCGAAAACCAGCAAAACACCAGGAAAAAAATGGGGGTAACCATGCAGTCAGATTCCACCTTCCTACACCGTGAGTCAGACACCAGTCTTTGTAATAGCAGGGAGTAGTACCATGTGTCATTATTAGAGCTCCCGTGAGTCCGACACCAGTCTTTGTAATAGCAGGGAGCAGTACCTTGTGTCATTATTAGAGGTCGCGTGAGTCATACACCAGTCTTTGTAATAGCAGGGAGCAGTACCATGTGTCATTATTAGAGGTCCCATGAGTCAAACACCAGTCTTTGTGGCAGCAGGGAGCTGTACCTTGTGTCATTACTTGCGGTCGCGTGAGTCAGACACCAGTCTTTGTAATAGCAGGGAGCAGTACCTTCTGTCATTATTAGAGGTCCCGTGAGTCAGACACCAGTCTTTGTAAATGCGGGGAGCAGTCCTTGTGTCATTATTAGCGGTCGCGTGAGTCAGACACAGGTCTTTGTAATAGCAGGGAGCAGTGCCTTCTGTCATTATTAGAGGTCCCGTGAGTCAGACACCAGTCTTTGTAATAGCGGGGAGCAGTGCCTTGTGTCTTTATTAGCGGTCGCGTGAGTCAGACCCAGGTCTTTGTAATAGCAGGGAGCAGTACCTTATGTCATTACTAGCGGTCGCGTGAGTCAGACACAAGTCTTTGTAATAGCAGCGAGCAGCACTGTCATTATTAGAGGTCCTATGAGTCAGACACCAGTCTTTGTAATAGCAGCGAGCAGTACCTTGTTAGCATTATTTGAGGTCCCGTGAGTCAGACACCAGTCTTTGTAATAGCAGGTAGCAGTACCTTGTCTCATTATTAGCGGTCCCGTGTGTCAGACACCAGTCTTTGTAATAGCGCAGAGCAGTACCCTGTCTCATTATTAGAGGTCCCTTGTGTTCTTAATAGAGGTCCCGTGAGTCAGACACCAGTCTTTGTAATAGCAGAGAGCAGTGCCTTGTGTCATAATTAGATGTCCAGTGAGTCAGACACCAGTCTTTTTAATAGCGCGGAGCAGTACCTTGTGTCATTATTAGCGGTCCCGTGAGTCAGACACGAGTCTTTGTAATAGCAGAGAGCAGTACCTTGTCTCATTGTTAGCGGTCCCGTGAGTCAGACTCCAGTCTTTGTAATAGCAGAGAGCAGTACCTTGTGTCATTATTATCGGTCCCGTGAGTCAGACACAAGTCTTTGTAATAGCAGGGAGCAGTACCTTGTCTCATTATTAGAGGTCCCTTGTGTTCTTAATAGAGGTCCCGTGAGTCAGACACCAGTCTTTGTAATAGCAGAGAGCTGTGCCTTGTCTCATTATTAGAGGTCCCTTGTGTTCTTAATAGAGGTCCCGTGAGTCAGACACCAGTCTTTGTAATAGCAGAGAGCAGTGCCTTGTCTCATTATTAGAGGTCCCTTGTGTTCTTAATAGAGGTCCCGTGAGTCAGACACCAGTCTTTGTAATAGCAGAGAGCAGTGCCTTGTCTCATTATTAGAGGTCCCTTGTGTTCTTAATAGAGGTCCCGTGAGTCAGACACCAGTCTTTGTAATAGCAGAGAGCAGTGCCTTGTCTCATTATTAGAGGTCCCTTGTGTTCTTAATAGAGGTCCCGTGAGTCAGACACCAGTCTTCCACAGTCTTCTCCACTGCCCCATCTCAAGGTACCAGACAGTTATCAGCAGATGAGTTGCCCTTAAATATCTCCTTGCTGAAAGTGGAAAAGAGCATTGGCAAAATAAAAAAAAAACTCCACTGCTTTTCCACAGACAAATCCCAGATAGTTTGGATTCACCAGATACATTTGTGTATTCACTTTAGCAAGTCTAATGATTTGGCTTGTTTTATTTGGCCTCAATAAATTTCCCAGGGCGGGGTTGCGGTGCTGAAGGTCCTTATTGAGGCCTAGTGCATGTTCTGTATGTTTGTGAAGAATTCACATTGATTTTCATAGGTAGTATTCGAAACCTGCGTACACAAAATAACAGTGTGACTATTGGGGAACAGCTCTAGCTGTTTGCTTGAATATGCAAGTCAGCAGCTACCAGTGTGAGGAGGTGTGAGGGGAGCTTGGTAGTAAGACACTTGAGAATAAGAGGAGCAAGAAAATCCAACACAGGAGAAGCGGAAGGCCAGTGAAAGTCCAATGCTGTTAGAAGCATGACAAAAGAAAAACAGTTGCTCGATATCAACAATTGAACAGTACAACTCATCCAAAATAAAACACAGTGAAAGATAAATTCTACAGAGCCGGGCAAACGTAGGATTAGTGAGGACGGCCATCAAGTCAGGAGCAGTAAATTGGAGTCGACAAAGCCATCGAACCCTGAGCAGCAGGTAGACCCGAAGTCCACTCGTTAGAACATATTAAAGTATCTATCAGTAGGTTATCTAGACAGCTAAAGCAGACCTAAAAAGAGGGTAACCTTCTCCCGTTCAGGCTTATACCTTTGCTTCTACCGGTAGGGAAAGAGCTGAAGAGACGGCTTCCGTCACTGTTGGTCGCTTCCAGTCCCCCACCCTCAGAAGACGTCCACCACAGTCAGTGCTAATGTGGACAATCTTAAAACCTCTTGTCACCATTTAGCACCTTGGCATACCTTTGTCACCCCTTAGTTTCGAGTGCCATTGTACACCAACACACCTGCAAAATACAGACTGTGTCAGGACATGACCTGTTTGGAAGCAGTGTGAATAGGAATTGGAGAGCTTGGCAGATAGGTGTGGGAGCTGAGAGTTGCAGGCATTTCATACTGGAAGCGGGTGTCACGAACAAATGAAAAATGGACTTACTTGTGCTCGCACCGACCCTCTCAAGCTCGCTCCTTCGGTCCAGAAGTACTGTCACCTCTGTACTGGGAGAAGTGGAAGCAGGGCCCCCTTCCTTCCCAATGCCCACCTCAGACCTTCTACGCAGGATTGTCCCACCATGGAAATGTGGGCGTTGGGTCTCTTTAATACGCAACCTTGGTTCTTCAAGCAGCAGGCAGAACATAGTGGGTCGTTCACAAGGTGACCAGAGCAGCAGGAGAATCGAGAGCCTTTAGGCTTTCAAAGAACAATCTTGCTTTTTTGAGGCCGGGTTTCTAAGAGTAGGTCATTTCGCCTGCGAGTGTGGGGAGCCGTGATCCTTCAGATGAATAAGGATTAGACCTCATTTATTCCTGCTTTTTTACCACCAGGATTGCAGAAATGGGTACTTTGGAGAATTATTGATGTAAATGGATTAAAGGCTAGGCACAAATGAACTGCAGGAGCGCCGCTGTGATGGGCTGTAATTTGATGGTGCTGCTACTACATAAATGACAGCGATATGTGCTGCTGCGAATCACAGGAGTTCTTTTTGTAACACAAATTGCTGAATTATAGGATTTCCTATTAAGTTTATGCTCTTTCATTGCTTTTAACAAAGGGCAGAGTGTACAATATCCAGCCCTTTATTCTGATTCTCAGAATTGTATTTTTGCTTGAAGGAATAGCATGGCGCTAAACATGTGAGATTAGCCCAGGCTTTTACTAATTCCTTGTGAGGTTCTTGTGAAAGAATCGAAGATTGTGATGTTGGGTCGAAGGATATGGAAGCGACTCCGCCTTATAAAGACCCAAGTCCGTACTCGCTTGTCAAAGGAGCTCAAGCAAGCTTGGGAACAGCGTATAGATGATAGTTTCGATATACACAAGAATACTTTGTTTGCCCAAGTTATTGATATATATATATATATATATATCTCAATCTGTGTTTTAGAGGTTCTGTGTGGGCAAGGGCATTTGGATACCATGCATTGGCCATTACATCATAGGGCTGGTGTGAGTGCTTGCTTTATTAGGTTTTTGTTAGCTAGTTCTCCATGGGTCCGAGTGTTTTGTAAGCCATGTCTTAAGTGCTATGTGGGTACCGTATGAGCCAGTACTTTGTGGGGCAGTAATTTGCTTAATGCACCCAATATTTTACGAGCAATTAGGCTAGTATATTCGGACACATGGGTCAAGATTAAAATTGGAGACGGCTCGTCCGTATCAAAGAAGGTGCAAACAACAACGGCTGTAAAACAGGGCTGTGTCCTAGCCCCCCTTTTTTTAAATTTATTTTTGGCAGATCTCTCCATAGAGCTTGATGAGCAGATGGCCCATGCACCGAGCACAGGAGGACAACAAATGTCGCACATCCTCTATGCTGACGATCTGGTATTGTTTAGCAACACTCGAATTGGCCTTCAAAGGCTGCTCAATTCCCTTGGAACTTACATTGAAAAGAACGGCCTGGAAATAAACATTTCAAAAACAAGTGTGATTGTATGTAATCGTGCTTCCAAGAAAAATCAAAAATGGCTTATCAAGGGAAATAGAATTGAGGAGGTTAAACTCTATATATACTTAGGAGTGAAAATAGACGCAAATGGCTCCTTTGTTACTCAGAAGAAGGCGATAAGGGCGAAAGCACAGGCCATTACTTATGGCTTCACGTCACTGGCCAGACGCGTTCGAGGCCACGATCTTAAACCCATGGGAACAGTCATGAAAGCCAAATTGTTCCCAACCCTCGCATATGGATTGGGGATGCTAGGTGATGAGGGGCCTCTGCTAGACAAACTGTTGATAAGAGCCTATAAACAAACCTTTAGGTTCCCTAGGTCGGCCTCGCCTGCACAGCTCCGGCTAGTATTTCTACTCAAAAAACAGACACTCGCTAGGCCGGCGGCGTTCGTAAAGCTTTGTCATAATCTGAAAACACCCTGGCTAGTTTAGTCTGGACTGAAATTAACTTACAACGGGGAAATGGCCTTCACATGAAATATCTAGAAAATAGCATTAGGATTCTTGAACTGGGAGATTTGTTGATTTCTAATATCTCTGGGCAAACCTTCAAGAAACTGGTAAACAAATCAACCAGATTGCAAAGCTGGACTGCCGATAAGGAAAGCCTGTCTAGACGTCGTCATGGGTGGCTGGTGCTGAAATCATATTTCATTTTAAGAGAATCACTACTGCTGGCTGCACCCTTCCACCAAAAGATCAAACAGTCATTTCTTGCCCTAAGATTTTGAGAGATGCCCACCCTGGACCTCATGCCAAAATAGAGGATGGTTGGCTTTTGAGAAGATCGGTCCTGCCGCTTATGCCACCAGGGGAACAAGACTTTGCTCCATATTGTATGCATTTGTCCTATGCTGATGGCCCAACGAAGATCGCTATTAAGACGGGTGTTCCTCAGCCGGGGAATTAGGTCTTGTAGGCCTGCACTGGTGGGGTCTATTGACCCGTGCAACACAATGCTGAACATTAGACTAACCCAGTTGTTGCATATTTTAAAAAAATGATCAGCATATAGGGTGAACGATGGGTAATCTGGCGGGGGTTCCCAATTCTTATTACAGGATATGATCAATTCGTAGTTTGTAAGGTAAACTTCACATGAATAGGTAATCTTCATGAGCGGGCTGCTAGAGACCGCTGTAATTAGCAGCCCCCTATCCCACCATGCTCAGGTAATCACTTTGTCTAACCTGGTATTTTAATGACGCATAGTTTTGGAACACCTGCACTTTTACAGGGGGAAAAACCATGGCCCATCTAGCACCGCATATATACCCGCCCCAGTCCTGCACAGTGCATTTAATTATCTATAGCGACTTACGTATGTGAATCCAAGTCGCTGGTATGGCAATTTTGCACTTTGCACATTAGGGAAATGACCAGTACCTGATCAGCCGTTTCTGGTCATTTATTATCTTTTTTTTTTTTATAAATGATTTTTATTAATTTCAATAAGAGAACATCAGTAACATCTGTATGACGATTCGATCTGGCATTGACATTATGAGAACAATATAATTGAATGGCTTAGGCGGGGGCATAGGGGAACACTCATCTAGGAGATACTCCGCGGCGCTGTTCAGCTGTAAACAGTCAAATCAAAACAATTGTATCCAGGGGCAAACCAGCCATGGTTCCTCAAAACCATTTCTCCATTGAGTCACATACATTTGCAAAATGAATTTAACTTGAGCAATATGAACAAAGGAAAAATGGAAAGAGGAGAGAGAGGAGAGAAACAAAAATAAAATAAAGGTGAATGATCCGAACTGATCTCTACGTGAAACCGCCACTATGAGTGTGTCTAACAGTCTGATGCATCATTGGGGAGCATGTGTATAGTTGCAAGGGAATGGTAGGCCGTGTGCTAGTGAATGTGGCAGGGGTGCGAAGGGGGAGGTGAATTTGGCATGGGGGGGAGGTAAGGGGAGGGGAAAGGGAGCGACGGGCTGAGAGGCAGACAGAATGCAGGAAGAGAGCGGCAGGGAGCAGGTGGCCAAAGTATCCAGCAACCACGGACAGACATACCCATGTATCAGTGTGGGCGTCAGAGAAATCTCAGGAGACCATGGTCCCACGTCAATAAGCGAGTCTAAGTGGGAGGGGGAGCTGTGGACAATTTAGTTTCGATCACGGATAAATATTCCGGCCATTGTACATGGGTTTGTCGCGAGGCGCTGACGCACGCGTCGCGATCTCTTGCTGGTTTGTGTGCTCAGACACCAGTGCCCTACCAAGGTCAAGCATCCATGCATTTACATTGGGGCCCATTGATGCCTTCCACGCCATGGCAATCTTAGGTTTGGCCAGGCCCAGAGCTAGGTCCAGGTATTTGTTTAAGCCCTTAAAAAGACTAACTGCATCTCTTGACACCCAGTAGGTAGTGAAGGGGTTCCACCTCCAACTGCGCGCCCGTCGCCACCGCAAGCACAGTGGCCACCTTGGACCAGAATATTTGAATGACAGTGTAGGCCCATACCATGTGCGCGAATGTGGCTCCCTGGTCTTGACATCTAGGGCATATGTCCATGTTGGTGATGTACATGTGTGCCAGCCTGTGTGGGGTGAGATACGTGTGGTGTAAATAATTAAATTGGGTGTACTTTATCCTAGCATTGGTCGAGATAGTTTTCGGGTAGTTAAGGCATTGCAGCCACTGTTTGTCAGTAAGGATGAGGGACAGTTCACCATCCCAATACTCACGCAGTGCTGCCAGTGCGGGCGGGTCGTCCAGTCTGATGGAAGTGTAAATGGCTGTTACAGCATGTCTGCCACGGCAATGCGTGAGCAGTGTTTGTAGCAGGTGTGACGTGGTTGGCTCAGCCCGGTCAGCGTCCCATATTTGCAAGGACTGGCGCGTCAGGGCATGCAATAGAAAGGAACCCTCTGGTATTCCGTATGTCAACCAGATCCTCGAATGTTTGCAGTTGCGAGTCTGCGTACATGTTCCCCCATGTCTCTAACCCAGTCTCCCTCCATAATCTCAGTTCCGGGTGTCCATGACAGGAGAACATGCCGGGAAGGAACTCCAGTGGCAAACTGGGAGCGAAGGGCGCTGGACGGTTCCTGGGCATCACATATTTGGACCAGTGTCATCTGGCCGCTGTCATTAAAAGGTTACCTCGCCGTTTCTGAGTCGGTGTAGTCGTTCCCGACATTCATTCCAGTAAGGTTCCTAGGATGCTTGTTTCCAGTCCAGGGAGGACCTGGCCTGGCAGTTCGGGCTGGACTGTTCCAATTGGGCGCAGGGTCAAGACTGATTTGCATATGGCTGGGTCCAAACTGGAATGGCATGGTGAGCAAAAAAAACGATGGATTAAGGCCCAGATCTCTGTACTGGGGTGAATGTATGACATTGTTCTGCATTCTGTCCAATTGTTATTTTTGCATTTGTCACCCCGAGTGGGACGGGTATGCCCAGACGTGGGTCCCGTGCTCTCCATGCCACTGGAGTCAAGCTATCCTGCCGGATGAGGGCTGAAAGCCCGAAACCGGTCCTAGGATGCTTGTTTCCAGTCCAGGGAGGACCTGGCCTGACAGTTCGGGCTGGACTGTTCCCATTGGGCGCAGGGTCAAGACTGATTTGCATATGGTTGGGTCCAAACTGGAATGGCATGGTGAGCAAAAAAAACATGGATTTAGGCCCAGATCTCTGTACTGGGGTGAATGTATGACATTGTTCTGCATTCTGTCCATCAATTGTTATTTTTGCATTTGTCACCCCCTGGGGGGTCCCAGGTCAGGGCTCCCATAGTCAGCTCAGTGAGGTTGTTTTTGGCAAGCCAACGCATTGGCCACTGTAGTTGAGCTGCTGCATAATATCGCTCATAGTTTGGGGCGCCCAAGCCGCCATCTGACAACGGCAGGTATAGTGTATGGAGAGCCACCCTGCCCCTTGAGTTTCCCCATATCAGAGAGACCAGTAAGGATTCCAGATCCCTGAAGATTCTCCGAGGTAGGCGGTAAGGGAGTGTATCAAAAAAATACAGGAGGCGGGGAAGGACCAGCATCTTTGAAATGGTCACCCGACCCATAGGGGACAATGGAAGACCCAGCGAAAACGGTAGAGTCGAACGGGCCCGTGTTATGGCCCGGCCGAGGTTCCCATCTACTGTATCCGTCCCCTGATGGTATATCTGTACCCCTAAATACTTAAGTGTCGAACGCCCATGTTAATGGCGTTACTGGCGCCATTCGTCTCTGTGCCGGTGTCATTGGGAACACCACCGACTTAGTCCAGTTGACGTGCAGCCTGGAGACACTTGCATGTATATTTAAAAGGTCCATAATCGACTGCAGTATCTCAGCCCTGCCATGCAGGTATATTAACGCGTCATCCGCGTACAGTGACACGATGTGCCATCGACAATCAGCCCGTAGGCCCCAATCTCCGACCCATTGTCGCAGTTTGCACGCCAATGGCTCCATGGCCAGGGCAAAATGAATCGGTGACAGGGGACAGCCCTGACTTGTGCCCCTCGCTATCGAGAATAGCGGAGAAAAGGTGCGACCCGTCTTCACTCTGGCCTGCAGTCTAAAGTACAGCAGCCGGATCCACTGTATAAAATTGGGACCAATGCCGAACCCCGCCAGCACCGCCACAAGGTAAGCCCAACTTAAGGTATCAAATGCCTTCTCAATATCTAAGGAGGCTACCCAAGGTTTTTCCTCCTTCCCCTGTGCCCAGTCCAACAGTGCAAACAGCCGGCGCAGAACCAAACCCGTGTTGCGGCCTGGTATGAAGCCATTTTGGTCCTCATGGACCAACAAGGGAACAGTAGTAATTAACCTATTTGCTAGTAATTTCCCTAGGACCTTATAGTCGACATTTAGCATCGATGGGGGGCGATAGGAGGCCATTTGGAGAGGGTCTCGGCCCGGCTTGTGAAGGACCACTAGTGTCGCTTCCCTCAAGGTGGGGGGGTAGCGCGCCCTTCTCGTAGGCCTCAGTGTACACCTTGGCCAGCCTAGGCGCTAGTTGCGCGGAGAAAGTGGAGTAAAATTCTGCCGGCCACCCGTCTGTCCCCGGTGTCTTGCCCATTGCCAATTGTCCAATGGCGTCCGTGATCTCATAGAGCGCAATGGGGTCTTCTAAGGCATCATAGTGGGCTGGCGTAACCTGTGGGAGCTGTATCCCCGTGAGAAAATCCTGAATGGAGGTTGGGTCCTGCGTGGCCGGGGCCACATACAATGCTCTGTAGTATTCGTAAAATGATTGGTTACTGGCGTCTTGCGTGTTCACTAGGGTTCCAGTGGACGTGTATATGGCAGTGATAGGGGGCTGAGCAGTGTCGGAACGCAGCAGCCAGGCAAGTAGCCTCCCCGCCTTGTCGCCCTCCCTGTGTCTGCGTGCCAAGTACGTTTTATAATCTAGTGTGCAAAGGTCATCCATCGCTTTTCTATATGTCGAGCGAAGGGCCAACCTGGGGGTCGGTGGGGATACGCTGCTCACAGCTCTGTATCGCTAACTCGTGCGTGCAAAGCTCAGCGGCCAGCGCTTTCCGGACGCCGTATGTAGTCTTGATGGCATGCCCTCTAAGAATAGACTTGAAGGCATCCCACTCCACTCCCGTCGACAAGGCAGTTCCCTCATTCACCGTGAAGTAGGATGTAATAGAGTCTAGGAGGGAGGCCCGGTAAGATGAGTCAGTGAGCGCGGCGCTGGTTAAGCGCCAGGTCGAGATCTCGGGGCGCTTCACGCCCCAAGCCAAGTTCAGTTGTAGCAGGGCGATGATCAGAGAACGCGCTTGCCAAATAGTCAGCGTGTAATACGCTGTGAAGGGCGTTATCGGAACAGAATACCGTATCTATCCGTGAATACTAATCGTGTAATGCAGAGTAGTGCAAGTAAATGCGTGCCTGGGGATGCAGCCTGCGCCATACATCATGGACCTGCATATTGGCTACCCATTCCGACATGTGTTGCGCTAGTTTAATAGATTGTGCCCCCTGAAGAGGAGGGCGGGAGCAATCCAGGTCAAGATCTCTCACCCCATTGAAATCGCCACCCCAGTACATGGGGGCCGTGGGGTCCGCAAGCAAGGATGGTGAGAGTGTTTGCAAGAAGATGGACTGGCCCGAGTTCGGGGCATAGAGAGAGACCAGTGTCAAGGGGGACCCATTCAAGAGACCCTCCATGGTAACGAAACGGCCCTTTGCATCCACTCTGGAGTGTGTGATTTGCAGTGGAGTCCCCGGTGCAACCCATATAAGCGCTCCTCGGGCATATCCAGAATACACCGTACCCAGAACTATACCCCTCCAGCGTTTGCGGAGCGATGCAAGTGTTTGCGTAGTGAGATGCGTCTCTTGCAGCAGCGCAAACGTGATCCCGTGGCTGTGCAGGTATTGATATACCTTGTCGCTTAGCGCACCCCGCCAACCCCCTCACATTTCAGGTCAATAAAGAGTAATCTCCAGACGCCATCTTCTTGGTCGTAAGGTGTAAGCGTGGTGTGTAACCTTCTGCTAACGGATAATCGACACCCCCAGCACACCGCCGCCCCCACATAATATGACCCAGGTATAGCCAATTCTCAGACCCCATTGGTGGCAGACATACAAAGAGATCAACATGATAATCAGAGGTTCCCAACTTCCCACCCCAGGCCTGTTTGCCAATGGGCAATGGGCCATTCGCACTAAATTGCGGAACAAATAAAACCAAATATAACATAGAACAAATGGTGTGCTATATCAGCTACTTATCGCCCGTTGGGGATGGTATTGCAGAGTCAGCGTGCAGTATCCTTGCCGCCTCCCGTGATTCAGCCTGGCTCTCAGTAGGCGTGCATAGGCCTTCCAGCCGCTGCATCAGAAAACATCCCAAAGTTCAGAAAAGTCAACCCAATGCATTTGCAGTTTGTGGAGTGAGGGCCGGGCTGTCCCCCGACAACGCCTCAAGCTGTGAGGCCGTGATGTGCAGCGTTCGGTCCATGGTCATGTCAGAGTCTGAATCCTGTCTGGGAGAAGTATCGGGGGATCCCATGTGTTCCGCCGTCTTGATGGCTCGTGCCCGTTCCTGAGCCACTCGCGCTTTCATTGGATGGCGCAGCCGACTTTTGCCTCGGCCCCTGCATGATTCCACTAGTGTCCATAGGTGAGCGGGGCCCATCGGTAGGACGGGAGACTCATGTGCCAAGCCCTGTTGGTCGATCCAGGTCCATGCCTCTTCGGGCGTGTTGCAGAAGACTGTGCCCTCCTTGTGACGGATGCGAAGACGCGCCGGGTATTGGAGGGAATATTGAACTTCATGGTCCCTCAGGCATTTCTTGACCTCCAGGTATGAGGAGCGGCGACGTTGCACAGCCAGAGTGTAGTCCGGGTAAATATGAATTGTGGCGTTGTCAATTTGCCAAGGGCCCCTGGCACGGGTGACCTGCAGTACGTGATCTCTGTCACGGTAGTTAAAAAATCTAGCCACCACCGGTCGAGGAAAAGCACCCGGGCGGGGGGGGGGGGCCCGGGCCCCCTCTGTGCCTGTTCAATTGAGAAGAACTTCAACATCTTGTCCTGCAGGACATCTCGAGAAAACCAGTCTTCAAGGAGGAGCTCCATGTTGGGGCCCTCCGCCCGCTCTGGAAGACCCACAATGCGTACATTATTCCGGCGCGAGCGCCCTTCCTGGTCCTCCACGCGTGCCTTAAGGAAGTCCACCTCCTGTTGGAGGGATTGCAATTGGGTGGTCGCCTCATTTACCGTGGGTCGCAGCAACGCCAACGTAGACTTGGTTTCTGCCATTCGATCCTTCAGCTTCTTGTGATCCTCCCGCAAATACCCCATATCGATGCTAGGAGAGTCGATCTTCGTTCCCAGAGTGGTTTTAATGTCAAGTATTGCTGCCAGCAGTACATCAAAACGATGCGAGTGATCGCTGCAGTCTCCCTGAGAAGGGAGCCGCGAGGAGTCTGCACTCCCAGCCCCCAAGGGTGCTGGCTCCAGTTCCGGAGGTTGTGTCTGGGGCTTCTCTGCCCTGGGTTTGCCCATTGCGTAGTCTACGAGAGGCGGTAGGCTAGGTGTTGGTCTAAGCGTCCCGCGAAGGATCGGGGATTGCCAGGGATCCTGGGGCGGTGCCTCCGTGAGGCTCAGAGAGGGAGCGCAGGAATAATTAGTTAGTGTGACATAGGCAGCTGGATCAGTTTAGGGCATCTCGCATTGTGGGTCCCTACAGCTGTAGCCGTCGTGTCAGCAGAATTACCACGGTTTTCCCCACTCCACAAAGTCAATGGCAGGCTCAGGCTGCAAAGATCATATGTTTGGGGGCGTTCTAGCTGTCCTTTCCGGGCTCACAGGTTCCACCCCACTCCTGGTGGTGGTAATCACCGCGTGCGTCTCCCCGCAGTCCCCAGCAGAGTAGAAATAACTTGCGGTGTGCTGGGGGGCGCGCCGCATTTCCAAATGCCCCGTGTGTAGTCAGGCGTGTGTGGTTGCTCCATCCAAGCTCACCTCTCTTGTTTCAGGACCAGAAAGGGGGAGGGGGCCCAGAGGCTCAGGCTGCAAAGATCATATGTTTGGGAGCGTTCTATCTGTCCTTTCCGGGCTCACAGGTCCCACCCCACTCCTGGCGCTGGGAATCGCCGCGTGTCTCCCCGCAGTCCTCAGCAGAATAGAAATAACTTGCGGTGTGTCGCGGGGCGCATCGCACTTCCAAATGCCCCATGTGTAATCAAGCGTGTGTGGGGGCTCAATCCCAGCTCACCTCTTCTTGTTACAGGATCAAAAAGGGGGAGGGGGGCCCCTGGAGGCTCATGTACACACTCGCCGCGTCCCAAAGGGTGTCTCACAGCAGGCCGACAGGTTCTTGTTTGCTCCGGGGCCGCTCCCCCACCAGAGCAGGCCGCCGCAGGCACCGATCGCGGGATCAGGCGGGCTCACGTCGCAGTCGCTTGCCACGGAATGGCGTCTCCGAAGTCACGGCACTCCGCAGACCGGGGACCACAGGCGCCTTGCCTCAGGCTCCAGTGCCTTAACGGCGGTAGCAGAAGTCGGGGGGAAGCAGGGTGTTTGCGCCGGCCGCTTGAGCCGCGGCCCGCGCTGATTCACCCCGCTCGCGCCCGGAATCCCCGGGCCCTAACGCGCTCAAGTGCGCTCTACTCACGCGAACAGGGATCGGAGCCCGTCCACAGCTCTGAATCAGCAGGAGATGGTGCAGAGAGTCCTCCGCTGCCTTCCCCGTGCAGGATATTGGGCCAGGCGAGGAGAAAACAGGATTCTTTCGGCGGGCGCAGAGCGGAGCTCGGAGCTCTGCGACCGCTCTTGTCGCCGTCTTGGCCATGCCTGTCCATTTATTATCTTAATCTGACACCTCTACTCACATACTTAGGAAGGAAAGCTAAGGAAAGTGAAGGACTAGTGAAAGATGATTAGCGGTCGAAATAGATGTATGACAAACCTTTTTACATTTCTTTTGTATGCATTTTTAAATCTTATGAATTGCATGATCTTGTTTATGGTTTCAATTGACTAACAAACTACATTGCAGACTGGCTGTTGCATGGTGTGGTACTGTACTTTGTGAGTCTTTTGTGGGGGTAGTGTGTTGCCGTTTTGTGGGTCTGCTGTAGTGGAAGTGCTGTGGGTGGAATGATCTGGGGATTTGGTGTGGGGGAATTCTTTGTGAGATTTGGCTTGGGGGAAGTCCTGGGCAGGTCATACTTTGGGGGAGTCCTGTGTGGGTCTTACTTGGGAAGGGTTCCCCATTATGGCGTGGGAGAGTGCATTGCGGGTCTGGCGTGGGAGAGTGCTGTGCGGTTCTGGCGTGGGAGAGTGCTGTGCGGTTCTGGCGTGGGAGAGTGCTGTGCGGTTCTCGCGTGGGAGAGTGCTGTGCGGTTCTGGCGTGGGAGAGTGCTGTGCGGTTCTGGCGTGGGAGAGTGCTGTGCGGTTCTGGCGTGGGAGAGTGCTGTGCGGTTCTGGCGTGGGAGAGTGCTGTGCGGTTCTGGCGTGGGAGAGTGCTGTGCGGGTCTGGCGTGGGAGAGTGCTGTGCGGGTCTGGCGTGGGAGAGTGCTGTGCGGGTCTGGCGTGGGAGAGTGCTGTGCGGGTCTGGCGTGGGAGAGTGCTGTGCGGGTCTGGCGTGGGAGAGTGCTGTGCGGGTCTGGCGTGGGAGTGTGCGGGTCTGGCGTGGGAGTGTGCGGGTCTGGCGTGGGAGTGTGCGGGTCTGGCGTGGGAGTGTGCGGGTCTGGCGTGGGAGTGTGCGGGTCTGGCGTGGGAGTGTGCGGGTCTGGCGTGGGAGTGTGCGGGTCTGGCGTGGGAGTGTGCGGGTCTGGCGTGGGAGTGTGCGGGTCTGGCGTGGGAGTGTGCGGGTCTGGCGTGGGAGTGTGCGGGTCTGGCGTGGGAGTGTGCGGGTTCTGGCGTGGGAGTGTGCGGGTTCGGCGTGGGAGTGTGCGGGTTCTGGCGTGGGAGTGTGCCTAGGGGTTCTGGCGTGGGAGTGTGCCTAGGGGTTCTGGCGTGGGAGTGTGCCTAGGGGTTCTGGCGTGGGAGTGTGCCTAGGGGTTCTGGCGTGGGAGTGTGCCTAGGGGTTCTGGCGTGGGAGTGTGCCTAGGGGTTCTGGCGTGGGAGTGTGCCTAGGGGTTCTGGCGTGGGAGTGTGCCTAGGGGTTCTGGCGTGGGAGTGTGCCTAGGGGTTCTGGCGTGGGAGTGTGCCTAGGGGTTCTGGCGTGGGAGTGTGCCTAGGGGTTCTGGCGTGGGAGTGTGCCTAGGGGTTCTGGCGTGGGAGTGTGCCTAGGGGTTCTGGCGTGGGAGTGTGCCTAGGGGTTCTGGCGTGGGAGTGTGCCTAGGGGTTCTGGCGTGGGAGTGTGCCTAGGGGTTCTGGCGTGGGAGTGTGCCTAGGGGTTCTGGCGTGGGAGTGTGCCTAGGGGTTCTGGCGTGGGAGTGTGCCTAGGGGTTCTGGCGTGGGAGTGTGCCTAGGGGTTCTGGCGTGGAAGAGGGCTGTGCGGGTCTGGCGTGGAAGAGGGCTGTGCGGGTCTGGCGTGGAAGAGGGCCGTGCGGGTCTGGCGTGGAAGAGGGCCGTGCGGGTCTGGCGTGGAAGAGGGCCGTGCGGGTCTGGCGTGGAAGAGGGCCGTGCGGGTCTGGCGTGGAAGAGGGCCGTGCGGGTCTGGCGTGGGGAATTGCTTGTCAGGTTTGACGTAGGGATTGCTATGCATATTTCCTGGTGAGGGAATGCTTTGTAGTTCTGGTAGTGAGCAAGTGCTTTAAAGGCAGCTAACATTGACCTTTGCTATGATGAAACTTTCCAGAGCTGATTACCATTTAAAAATGTTTTTTATCAGTTCCACTGTCTTTTACGATTTTGTGGATTTCCCATTAGGTGCAAACAGACATTGATTAGCAGTTGAGTATAAATTGTGTAGTCAATTTTGCTAATAAAGGTAATGGAACAGAATAGTAATACTGGGGGTGTATGAGCTTTAAAGAGGGACCGTGGGTAGCTGCTGGCGCCAAGTCCCAGCACTGCTGTTATAGAACGATAATTTATCTTATATAGATTATCTACAAAGAGTTTTCTGCTACAAATGAGAATGCCACTGTTCCCTCATCTAAGAAACGGAGGAGGAGCTTGATTAGTTAAAAAAAAATAATAATAATTAAATGCTGTTTTAAAAATATCTTCCCATCACTCTTGGACCAAGTTAGATTTTAATATTGCAAACATAGCTCCTCAAAAATATCTGTTCATCTTAAGGGGTTTAAAAAGAGCTGACGCATATTGAGCATTGTTTTGTAGATGAGCAGTGTAGGAAATTGCGTTTTTGATGGAGGGGGTGAAGACCCTTCTCAAGCAACTACCGCAATCCCGGTCAGGGTGAATCACAGTCACTATATTAACTTGTGCTTAATCCTCTGCTATCTTGGCTCAAAAGCAGTCAGGCTTAACTTGGAGGCAATTTGTAAAGTATTTATGCAGCATACAAACAGCAAAAAAGTAAACACACAACTCAAGAAAAATCCCACACCAATTTAGAAAAATAAAGAAAAATGCAATAAATAATTTGACACTAGAACAACAATAATCCAATCGGTAGAGAAGTTTATTGTAAAAACCAGCACCTAAACGATCAAAGTGCCAGCCCCGGACATCTAGTTGTGCAAGACCGAGACTTCGCTGATGTGGCATCCTCGCTATCAGATAGGTCAATCTGCCCTGACTTTTAGGAGGGTTACTGTGTCTACAGCACTCTGCTAGAGAGTGCTCTCCAGTGGCCGTAAGATGTCTATAAGCACCTTATCACCTGTGCACGGTGTGGGGCTTTGAGTTATTACTGAGCTCCTCACGCTGAGAAGATTAAGTCACATTGACCTGTTTTTTCTTTTTGGTCCTGACGAAATGCCAACAGATCACTCCACGACTACTCAAGTCATGAAACACGTTGACCTGAAGTATAGACCCTAGTCTATTAGCTGTTCCATAGGTGACCAACACTCACTCATAGAGACAGTGACCATTATTTCCCCAATTTCTCTGTCACTTCTTTTAATCTCAACATCGACCAGGAAGATCACATTATATATATTGCGGCATCTGGGCGACAGCTGACTTTATACTCACACTTTTACCAATCGTCTCACATTATAGGACACAACATCCTATGTCCTACAGTGGTCATCCGGTGCATTTTTGATGAAAAGATCTCCGGTAAAGTGCCCTCTTGTGGGGCCTGCCAGGCATTGCAGTGTCGGTCTGGCGAGGAGCATAGCCCAATGATGAAGCATGTCACCTTTGGGTGAGTGAGGGCAACTGTTCCTAAAAGCACATGCTTCCTAGGGTATCCGCTTTCAGCTGTATACTGTGATTGGGATATAGGCACAGTCGTGTTAGATGAAAGGCGTGTTCGAATTGTGGTGCAGTCACTGATGGTGCTTTGCTATTGCTGAAGTCTTCAATAGGGAGACCTAGGCCCATATTACATATAAGGCGCACTTTCCATGTTTGTAGCTCCACGCAACTTAAAGCAGGTGCGCCGGGTACAAACATGGAAAGTGCGCACTATCACGAAGAATGTGCTTCCCTAGGGCAGCCACGAACTCGCGCTGCCCCCAGGTCAGCACATTCAGGATAAATACGGAATAGATGTTTGAAAGCTGCTCCATGATTCTCTGTTCAGGCGGCAACCCGTCTGCACTTTTAAAAGGAATTAGAGATCCTCTTGCAGGCACATGCGGTGAGTGACTGCACATGCGGTGAGTGACTGCACCCGCCTGCAAGGGGATGTCTGGGGGGGGGGGTGTCCATGGGACCTCCTTTCATCTTTTAGAGGGCTGCATTTAGAAGAGCACTGAAAGTGCACCACCTTTTTGTGGCGCACTTTTAGTGCAGCTTCTAAAGACCTGTTTACCTATGCGCCCAAGTTAGTAATATGGCGAGGGTGCAGAGACAAAGTGGTTCCTTCATTTGCATGGGGCCATGCTCCCAAGCTAATGAGGGAATGCCCCCAAATGATAGCGCTAGCATCTTATGTGCATCAGTCTATCTGTATTACAAAAGGTGCTGCACAAGCATCTGTGGCCCTTTCTGTAATACCGAAGTGTCCCGGGGGTGCATAAAGCAGGCACAAACACCCATTGCGCCCCTGGTGCTTGTGTAATACGTCCCCTGGTGTCTCTTAAGCCTGGGTGGTTGTTGCCCCCTTAGCGATGTTTGATTCATATTCCTTCTTTCCATCAGATGTGTGCTTTTGCTCGTATGTACAGGTGCGAGTGACCTGAGGATAGAAAAAAACAGAGCATTAGGTCCTCTTTTCCTCTCTTGGGACTCCTCTCAGTTAACTATGTTCATGAGTATTGTCCTAACGGTAGAGCCTAAAGTTCTTGTAGTTTGTGGGCTGAATGTGTCACCTGTCTATTGGGACACGGAAGGGGCTTCAGACCAACCTGGAAATCTGGTGAGGGCAAGGATGTTTCAAGGTGTAGAGCACAATATCTCCTCCAAGAATATGCCACCCTGTCCTCTACTCAATTGGATATAGAAGGGGCTGGATCTGCTGACATTTCCTTGCCTATGCTTAGACTGACTTTGTAGCATGTAGCCACTTGTGTGATCAGAAAACCTCTTCTTTGGTGGTTTGGCATTCTGCAGAACGTGACATGTTGCCTTTGTTTGTGGGCCACACTTCTGGCAGTTTAGATCTGCCCTAGTTACTTCTTGAGCTTCTCACAACAACCACCTTCCTTGCTTATTTTGTCCAGTTTTCAGTTATCATGCTCCTCACCGCCTAGCTTTCATTTGTGTGATATGGCTCTCTCCATAAGACATTTTGTGGTTTTTACAAAAGTTTGGCTGACAAGTTTGAGCAGCACCTCCTCACAAGTACACATCAAGAGTAATTATCTTAGAATTCCAGCGTACGGAAACAAGTTATCAGATAAGTTTATTTTTTTATACACCTCTCTGAATCGAAGGATTAAAACTCTTATAATAATTCTGGACATGTCTATACACTTGGCAGAAGACGTGGGTTAGGAGGCGCTGATTAACTGATCTTATTTTGTAAACTGGTACACGGCAGAATACAGTATTATAAATGGATCCTAGGAATGTCCTGTGATGTATTTGAAGATTAGAATTGAAAGATTGTAGAGGGTTCTGCAAAACAAGCCAGTGTGGTGGTGATGCCATGGGAAAGATGTGTTGTAGGGCGATTGTAAAAGCCCTAGTGGTCAAGTTAAAAGGACTTTGTCATAAGGAACAAAAGCACAAGCAAAGTGGAGAGGTGTGGTGCAGCGGCCAGGGCAGCTGACTTCGGAGCACAGGGTTCATGGTTCGATCCCCGGCTCCGGCGGCAGCTCAGCTCAGCACCATGTGACTCTGGGCAATAGTTCACTTAATTTCCACTACGGCCCCCAGCGCCTTGAGACCCGTAAGGGTGAGTAGCTGCGCTATATAAAAACGGACTTACTTACAACGGGGTCAGCCCAAAAGAAGACTATTGAAATATTCTGCTTTGGTGATAACTATTGAGTTTATCAATGCCTAAACTGTGTGAAAGGTGATAGAGAAATAGATTTTACATATATTTAGGTCTTTGTATCTTATTTAGTGATAGTGGTGAAATATTTAAACCTTGTGGAAGGGTTGAAAAACAAAGGTTTCTTGTGAAAGAAGAAACTTCATCAGGAGGAAAGTGGGTGTGGCTAGGAGTGAAGGTGAGAAGAGGGGGGAAAGTATAGTAACTTCATCCTGCCTTTGTTCTTTGTTCCCTCTCACCCCTCAAAAGAGGAGGAGAGGCTTTATTGGCTTGAACCCAACAGCTCTTCCTGTATTTAACATTGATCGTGCCTAGGAACACATTGAGGATGATGAGCCTTTTGTGTGGTTCTACAGGGTGAAGAAAGGGAAATCTGTGCCGGAGATGACCTTGTTGAGGTGTATTGTCCTCTGCATTAAGACTTGCTATGCACTGGCCAAGAAGCAGCCTCCAGCAGGTCTGAGAGCCCATTCCCGCAGGGCCAAGGCTGCTATAAATGTGTTGGCCGGTCCTGTTCTTTGTATCTGCCAGGCACCGACGTGGGCTCGCTCAAGAAGCACTACGGCCATGACAGTCCGGTCTGACTGGAAGGGCATTTCACCTGTTTGGTCCTGCAAGACTTTTTGATCATAGACCACTCCACAGGCCATCCACCTTTGAGAGGTACTGCTTTGATATCTATGCTGAGGTGAGAAATGTGTGGTCTGAAGTATCCATCACAAGTTAGTTACATGTGGTAATGTTCTTTCTGGTCGATACTATAACTGCAGAATTCTCACTCCCTTCCCACTATGTGTAGTGGTCTCTTAACTTCTAAAAAGGTTCCAAGTTAGGAATTGGCACAGGGATACCAACAATTATTCTCGTTCCAAGTCTCTGGGTACAGTAAAAGATGAGCAAAAACAGACGTCAGCGCTCACAGGTGACACTTAGACGCAGCTGCACTTCATCACTTCCAGGATGGTTTGAAGCCACACTGTGCCACCTAGCAGCACTCAGCAGCATTGCTTAGAGTACCCACCAGAAGTGGCATTACCAAAGTTAGATAACTTGTTCATCTGGGTCTTGCCTGTTTTCATTTATAGCTTGCTATTTAACCTGCAATGCGATAAAAACAATGGTCGTGAATCCTGAAATTGACTAAACAAACTTTTTTTTTATTTTTAGCACATTGATAAAATAAATGTCAGAGAGTTGGGTAGTTATATTAAGTGCCAAAAACAAAAGCATTTAGTTCTATGTACAATGCTCCGCTACCATGCACAGTTTTCTGATCAATAATTTGATTACAAATGTTGCAGTGATATTATCATTGATGTCGTAGAAGTTGTCATGAGTGATGTAAAATGTGATGGCACGAGTTATAGTTAGCTTAGGGCGCGAGTTATAGTAACCATAGCTAAGTATAACTGGGGAATTTCAGTGGTTTTGTATGTTTAAAACATTATGTTGTGATTATAATTGTCACCTAACTATTACATTATTTTAACAGGTTTTTTTTTCCAGCAAGTTTCTAAGGTTTTAAAAAAATGTAAAATAAAATATAACCATTCCAAACTATAACGTCACTTGAACCTTTGGTTTTTGTAGGTGAATTTTTAGGTTGTTTTTTAATGTAAAGTTATACTTTGTTACCATACGTAAAGCCAACCTGCCCCCCACGGCCCCCGCCATGCATGGACATCAGACGTGTGGAGTGGGGGGGGGGGGGGTGACAACAGTTCCTGGTCTGTGGCCAGGCACTGTGTGAGAAGTTGGCCTGGTATATGCTGTTCACTAATTAAAGTGGACACCTTGCACCAGAACAATTCGACTTATGGTAGATAGGTTTAAGACAACCTTTATAGAAAGCTATCCTAGTGGTAGCTGTGGAAAGCAGCCTTCAGGCTAAGTCTTGAAGGAATGTAAAGCAGCTTGTTTTACCACACAATCTCTTGAATCACCAAATGAAGACACCACACAGGTATATATATCAGATATATATGTATTTATTAATAAACACTCTCTACTAATCTCTTTATGAGATTAGAGGTCAGGAACATATGTACAAGTCAAAGTTATCACAATAAGTTTAGCACAATCGAATATCACAATCTTAGTTTGCTAGACCTAGGTCTAGGGCATCTAGAATCGAGGGACCCCCCAAGAACCACCCCAGGTAGTTGTAGGAGACCCACAGGGGACGGACGCGGTGACCTGGCACCGGTGCGAGTCCTGTGCGAGTCTATGCGCTCAGACGCGATTGGGATATCAATGTTTAAGGTGCCTTGCGTGTCCGAGGCGAACACACCGATCGGTCCTTGTACGAGTCGAAGGACGCGGTTACAGATAGAGTTGCAAGGGAGATGGACGCGCTGTGTCTAACACAGACGCGAACCTTGTACGAGTCAGTGCAATGTAGATCTCAGAGTTACAGGCCCTTTGTGTGTTCGAGGCGAACACCGATCGGACTCAGTACGAGTCGAAGGATACAGTTCTAGATAGTCTGTGTGTCTAACACAGACGCGAGCCCTGTACGAGTCAGCGCAATTGTCGCACTTAGAAAGTTAGAGTTTTAGGACACTTCTAGGGAAGCTACAAGCAAGCCACTTACAGGGTAAGTTGTTCTAGGGCCCACACCCACAGGAGCACCGTAGTGCTGAAGTTACCTCACCCAGGGGAGCCGGGTGCATAGGTGTTCTTTGGTGTCGGGTCGCGGCGTCGTTTTCAATGGGAGCCAGTGAAGACTTGCTGCTTGCGGCGACAGGAGAAGTGTCTGGAGGAATCCAAGCCTGGATTCAGAAGATGGAAGACCTGAAAGCAGAGGGGACAGTGTTCAAAGTCACTTGGCAGTGACTCGGGGCAAGGAAGATGGATGCCCACCGTCGTCGCAAGATTCAGGTCATTCGCGGTTGCCTTGACTCTTCAGCCACGAGGTCCAGGAGGCGTCGACGACGACCAGGAGCTGGATTCGGCGAGTCCCACGATGTCTGCAGCTTACTGCGGTGTCGGCGACTCGATCGGAGCCAACAAGCCTTGGTAACAGCAAGTCTCTGGGAAAGTGTGAAGAGACAATGGCACAGACCAGCAAGGTCTGTGGAACTCACCCAGCGAGGGTAACTCAGGGCAGGCCTGGAGCAACCAGGAGAGCCCTTCGGTTTCTTTACAGAGTCTTCTGGGGACCCACAAGCCGGCTGGCAAGGGATCGCGAAGACGCCTCGGGAGGATCCGCTCACAGGGGATCCACGGTCTCTCGGGACGTGGTAGGCCTCTGATCTTAGGAGGGATTCCTGCTGGAGGCTGGGACCACACGTGGTCCAAAGCACAAGTTCGTGGAACGTTGTGAAGGGGTTGCACTCGACAATAGTGCACGGTACCCAGGGGTCGTGGTTCCTCGTTACTCTTGGGGTCCACTGGCCTCAGCTTCACTGGGGACTCACGATGGCCTTTGTGAAGTCAGGAAATCCACTTCTTGGGCTGCAGGGACTTCGGACTCCGGCGGGAGCGGCGTAGTTTGCGACCGTCGTTTGTAGTTTTTGGTGCCTGCCAAGCAGGGGAGTCACTCCTTGACTCCAAGGGAGATTCTTCAGTCTTCCAAAGGTAGTGGAACGTCGAAGGTCCGGGATTCTTCTTGTAGAGCGTCGTCCAGGGAAATCTAGGGTGCAATGCACAGGTTCCCCCTCTTATACTAAAAGAAAGGGGGGACTAGCTCTATGACCCTACCTATGGGAGGGTCAGGGGAGTGGGTGGCTACACCCACTTCCCTTTGTCCAGTTTCGCACCAGAGCAGGGGCAGGTAGCCCCTGAGCCGGTTTGAACTGGCATATGCACAGAGGAGCCTTCTGCTCCCCCAGTGCAGGACTTCAAAGCACTCTAGGAGTGCACCCACCCAGCCCCAATACACTAAACCCTGTCTGGAAGGTGGTCACACCCCTTGGGACAGGATATCTATTGTTGGGCTTCCTCCACTGCGAGTGTTGGTCATCAGCAGGAGGGCAGCCCAGTGTCTGTGACTGGTGGCATCCATTTTGTGATGCCAGGGCTCTGCAGGATTCTACCGCGTTTCCACAGTAGGTACATGTCTATCCCTCTAGAAGGGTGGAATGCTACCCCCGCCGCCAGGACTGCCGGGGGTAGTATTCCAAGATGTTTGACACCAAACACGACATGTTTTGATGCAGCCATTCCAAAGTTAGCATTTTACCGCGAGGATATAATGCACTTAAAGTATATGGTTTAACCGCATCCACAAACAGCCCCAGAGAATGGACTCTGAGAGCTGCAGAGGGGCCTTGCTCAGGCAGAGGCACCCCCTCACATGGAAACTAAGCACCCTGCCCTCAGGATTGATAGGGCCTGCTTTAGGGGTGACTGATAAGTCTCAATGTGTGTGCAGGAGAGATATAGGGGCCCTATTTCTCAGTGAGGGGTGCTAGCACTTTTCCTCACTCAGGCTGCAGTAGCAGGCCTGTGGTGTCAGATTTAGTTTGCTTCCCAGGGGTGGCATAATACATGCTTCAGCCCCTGGTAGGCCTGTGAAGTACCTATGCCCTTGGTACCTAAGGTACCATATACTAGGGACTCATAAGGTACCACAGTATCCAATCACTAGTGCACTTAGAGTGCACTCCAAGTCGTTTAAAGAGAAAGCAGCTAGGCTGGGGACCTAAATAGCAGGTTCCCAGCCAAACTAAGTCAAAAACCAACAAAACACCAGGAAAAAAGTGGGGGCAACCATGTAGTCGGATTCCACCTTCCTACACCCTGCGTCCACCACACTCCGCTGGAGGCAGCAGACTGCACGCCGCGCTGCGCAGGACATTGATCATAGCTGCTGGCCAACCCACCCAGAGGCAGCCTACCCCAGGACATGCACTGCCTTTGGTCGTGCATAGCGTTGGAGGGGGCGCAGGGACTGGCTTGCAGCCAGGCCCTTCATCCAAATCCCGCGCATGCAGCCAACCCCTGTGCTCACAGCAGGATGTTGGCCACAAGGCGTGTGACCAACCCACCTGGAGGCAGTCAATCGCATGCCATGCGCGGCGTGGGGTTGGCCGCAGGACCTAGTTTGCAGCCAGGCCCTGTGGCCAACCCCTGCACTTAGCCAACCCAATGCTGCGCATTGCCTTTGGTGTGTGCAGCATAGGGTTGGACTTCAGGCCGTGGGGACATAATACCCTGGGGCATTTTTGTTTTTAAAGGAGTGGTGGCTGCGTGGCCCCCCTCTCGGAGCCAATAGCCCATCCCCCGGGCCAAACCAAATATGTAAGGGAGAGGGAAGCGCATTAAAAATGCTCCCCTCCAGGCGGGAGCAAACGTATATTTCCCTGCCTCTGCTTGTGCGAGCAGGGAAACGACTCTGTCCCCGGGGATAGGCTCCCCAGGACAGAGAAATAGAGCCAGCCCATGGTATGGGGTCCCTAGGGTCTTTTAAGGCTCGGGGGAGGGGCGTGTGGGACCTCCTCCCTTTTGATGGTGGATTTCGGCCCCCAGGATGGTGTACCCGGGGCTCAATAAGATTCCAGGAGGGCTGCATGCCCCCTCCCTCCATTTTGTGACTCGGCCACTCAACCCCAGCCTAGGGGTTCAGGGTATAAAAATAAATAATAATAATAATACGGCCATTTATAGAGCGCAAAACAGCTACCTCCCAAAGGAGGTGTCCCGGCACTATAACAACAAGTGACAGCAGCATAAAAGGTCAGACATCAGCCATTTCACGGAATTAATCCAGGTTTAAAAGCCATGTCTTAACTGCCTTTCTGAATAGGCATTCTGAATCAATTTGCCGCATGGCAGGCAGCAGGGAATTCCAAAGTTTAGCCACTCTTGCCACAAAAGATCTGCCACCCCAGCGCTCTTTCCTAACTCGTGGGGTAGCCAGCAGATTCTGATTGTTGGACCGCAATAGGCGAGTTTGTTTGTAGGCAGATAGTCGTTGTTTCAAATATCTGGGACAAAGACCATGGAACGACCGAAAAGCCAAAGTTAGGGCCTTAAATTTAATTCTGTTGGCCACCGGTAGCCAGTGAAGTTCCTTAATATGTGGAGAGATATGCTGTCGCATGGGTACGCGTCTAATCAATCGTGCTGCCGCGTTTTGAACCAATTGCAGTCTCTTCACCATGTAGGCAGGTAGGCCCAAGTAAAGGCCCTGCCCTCATGACATTATTTTTCTTTTTTGTATTTTTTAGGACTCAGACTATAATGGCTGCCACTGACCACTGCCACTGACCACTGACTCATTGTCAGTGAAATTGCTCTCCCACCCTCGCAGCTCCACCATTAAGGGAGGCCTGCCCCTGCACTCTTGAGTGTTGGTGATCGAGGCCCTCCTCCACCCGCAGGTTTCCCTGCGCCTCATCCCTGGTGGTCCAGTGGACCTCTGTCTCCTTCCTCTCACTCTGCTTTTTCACTCGTTTTTCTACCCTTTTTATCTTTCACCTTTCTGCATCTCTGCTCTTTTGTGCCTTATTTCTGCTTATTTTCCCTTTTTTCTTTATCCCTTATTTCCTCCCTTTACCTTTCCCTGCCGCTGCTGCCCCCGCGGCCCCCCCCCCCCAGCGCGACCGGCCCAATCCAGCTCTCCTCCCCGCTCCCGCCTCCCAGCTGTCCAGCCCTCCCCGACCCCTACTTAATGGCGGCCACTGCGCGGCCGCACAGCGGCCGCGGGCAGCGGGCGCGCCGCTGGTGCACCGAAGGCGCGTCAAAGGCAAGCCCGTCTGCGCCTGTTTGCGACCCGTCCGCGACCAGCGCCAGGAACCCTGGACCTCCGCCCCGCCAACGCTACGACCCAGCAGCACTCCACGCACTCAAACCAGGCCGCAACAACAACTACAAGCTAGCATCACCAGCCGACACCCACGGACCCTTCAGCTGTCACCGCTGCGGGCACACCTGCAGCACCGCCAAGAACACGGATCCAGCACAACCCGCCCACAAGAACACAACCGAACCGAAGACCCTGCAATGCATCCTCCTCAACGTCCGATCCCTCCACAATCACGCCACAGAAATCTGGGACCTCCTCGACAGCACCACCCCGGACGTAGCGTTCTTCACCGAAACCTGGACCAACACCACCTCAGGACCGGACATCGCCATCCCCCAAGGATACAAGATCTCCAGGAAGGACCGCTCCACCCGCCCAGGAGGAGGAATCGCCATCGTCCACAAATCCAGCCTCCGCCTGAGCACACTCCCCGACGAGCCCACAGAACTGATGGAACACCTTCACTTCAAGATACTGGCCAGCCCCACCGCCACCCTCCGAGGAACCCTCATCTATCGACCCCCTGGACCCCGCGGACCCTTCGCCAACTCCATCACGGACATTATCTCCCCGCAGGCCATCACATCCACCAACTACACCCTGCTGGGAGACCTCAACTTCCACCTCGACAACCAACTGGACCCCAACACCACATCCCTCCTGGACAACCTCCACAACATTGGACTCTGCCAGATCGTGACCGAGCCCACGCACTCAGCAGGACACACCCTCGACCCCCTCTTCACTACAGGAAACTCCCATCACCTTCAGCCACACCACCGAACTCCCATGGACCGACCATCGTTGCGTCCACTTCACCTTCAGAACACCCACCATCCACAGACACCAGCACCTGCTTCCACGAAGAAACTGGACCAAAATCACCGACGACCAGCTCACCTCCTCACTCAACAACTCCACCCCAACAATCGCGGAAAACGACGACCCCAACACCGCAGCCCGAACCCTGCATAGATGGATCTCGGACAGCACCAACACCATAGCCCCCCTCAAGAAAAACAACAATACACGCGCCAAGAAAGCCAGATGGTTTACCACCGAACTTCGAGAGTCCAGACGCACATGCCGCCGCCTCGAAAAGGCCTGGTGGAACACCAAATCCACAGAAGCCCACAACAACTTCAGAGCCGCCACCAACGCCCACCATCAACTCATCAGAGAAACGAGGAAAAAGCGATTGAAGACAGAATCTCCACCCACGCGCACAACAGCAAGGAACTCTTCAGCATCATCAAGGAGTTCGCCCAACCCACCAGCAAGTCTACCGACATCCCTCCCTCACAAGACCTCTGCGACAAACTCAGCACCTTTTTCCACCACAAAATCAAGAGCATCTACGACAACTTCGACGAAGACAACCAACACACTGAACCCTCACCAACCACCCCCGACACCCGGAAACCAGCGATTGACGACTGGACAGCCCTCACCACCGAAGACACACTGAAGACAATGAAGTCAATCCACTCAGGGGCCCCCACGGACCCCTGCCCCCACCACATCTTCAACAGAGCCGCCGACACCATCGCACCCATGCTCCGCCACACCATCAACCGCTCCCTGGCGACCGCCTCGTTCCCCGACGACTGGAAACACGCAGAGGTCAACCCCCTCCTAAAGAAACCCTCAGCGGACCCCACCGACCTCAAAACTACAGACCCATCTCCCTGCTCCCGTTCCCAGAGAAAGTCATCGAGAAAGCCATCAACATCCAACTCGCCACATTCATTGAAGAACACAACATCCTCGACTCCTCCCAATCCGGCTTCAGAAAAAACTACAGTACGGAAACCGCCCTCCTCGCCGCAACAGACGACATCCGCACCCTACTGGACAAAGGAGAAACAGTAGCCCTCATCCTCCTCGACCTATCAGCGGCGTTCGACACAGTCTCCCACCGCACCCTAATACGCAGACTCTACGACGCAGGAATCCAGGACAAGGCCCTCGACTGGATCCGCTCCTTCCTCTCCGGCAGGACGCAGCGGGTCAGACTCCCCCTTTCCTCTCGGACCCCACACCTACCACCTGCGGAGTCCCCCAGGGCTCCTCTCTCAGCCCGACGCTCTTCAACGTCTACATGGCTCCACTTGCCCCCATCGTCAGAACCTACGGACTCCACATCGTGTAATACGCAGACGACACCCAGCTCATCCTCTCCCTATCCAACGAGCCCAACACCGCCAGACGCAACTTTCGAGAAGGCATGGAAGCCGTCGCCAAATGGATGAAAAACAGCTGCCTACAACTAAACACCAACAAAACAGAAGTACTCATCATGGGCCCAAACCCCGACGCCTGGAGCGACACCTGGTGGCCCCCTGCCCTCGGAAACCCACCAACCCCCACAGACCACGCACGCAACCTGGGAATCATCCTGGACTCCGAGCTCAAAATGGACCGCCAGATCAACTCTGTCTCGTCTTCCTGCTTCCACACCCTCCGCCTCCTTCGTAAGACCTTCAAATGGATCCCCTCGAACACCGAAAGACCGTCACTCACGCCCTGGTCACCAGCAGACTCGACTACGGCAACGCACTCTACGCCGGAATAAACAAAAACCTCACCCGCAAGCTACAGAACATCCAGAACGCCGCCGCAAGACTGGTCCTCAACCTGCCAAAACACTGCCACATCTCCCAGCACCTGCGCACACTCCACTGGCTCCCCGTCGAGGCGAGAATAACCTTCAAGATGCTCACCCACGCACACAAGGCCCTCCACGGCACCGGACCAGCATACCTGAACAGCCGACTCCGTTTCCACGCACCCCAAAGGACCCTACGATCAGCCCAGCTCTCCTACGCCGTGGTCCCCCGCACCAGAAAGACCAGATTGGGAGGCCGCTCCTTCTCCTTCCTAGCGGCCAAAGCATGGAACGCCCTTCCGCTCCACCTCAGACAAACAACATCGCTCCCCATCTTCGCAAGAAACCTCAAAACCTGGCTCTTCGACAGACCCCCTCCTTGATGGAATGTCACCTGCACACCCCACCCCTAGCGCCTTGAGACCCTTACGGGTGAGTAGTCGCGCTTTTAACAAACCCCTGATTGATTGATTGACATCTTTGTTGATGTTATGGCAGCCGTCAGATCTCAGCAGGAGAACTGTCATCCCCACGGATCCTCCACTGTGTGAAATGTATGTTTTTGAGCATTAATTGCTCAGAAACTACTGAACACATTTACACCAAATCATAATAAGCACTCTTTCTAGACCAGTATCTAGCTTTCTGCCAAATTTGAAGTGAATCAGTTCATCAGTTTGGGCCGTAGGTGTGTCTAAAGTTCCTGTGGAAAAATGAATGAGGAAAACATTTAGGGACCCTCCCCCCCCCCCTTTTTCTCGGCCCCCTCTTGACTGATCCAACCACCGAAACTTTCCATGTGCAAATTTGTCAAAGTGGTACTTTTTTAGGAAGTTTCATGGGAAATCGTTAAACGGCGCCAAAGTTATTAGCAACACAAAAAAGCATTTCCTATAGAAACACGTTCCTAACTAACTATCCAGTGGCGACTAGATAGATTAATATGAATTTTGGGAAAATTCTAGGCTGACAAGACAATTACAGCTGTCTTAGCAAGATCTAAAGATGACTTTTCAGTTGAAACTTGGCACTAACCATAACTAGGCAGTTGCTTTCACAGACTGCTTAATATATGTATTTATACAACCGCAATGAAAATAAATGTGGGCTAACAGGTGTTATTTAGAGCAGCTGTACTAATAAATGCATATTCACACAGTACTACAGTGCAAAGGACAAATTAGAGTTTATTTCCACAATACTACAGACTTGACATGAGAAAATGCCTTTTACTGCCTCACAGACTGCATGTAACAAATACTTGAGGTGAGGGAACAACTTTTCAAATAGTGACACTGTCTCGTACTGCACAAATGTAGCACCCTGATTAAATCCCTTTTGTTTAAACAAGTTGACCTGAAACAATATCAGGGGGTAAAGCATATGTGTAAATGCTTAGAGTATAATCTATTTAGTACCATTGTTGAGTCCATCATGTCTCATTCGAAGCTTCGCCTCTCGTGAGATATGGCCTCCTTCCCAAACTCAACAATGATAATAAACAGCAAATGATCAGATGTCTGTTACAGACTTGCATGATTTCTATCCTCTGTGCTTTGGATCAGAGCATGAATTGAATTCTTGCATTTGAAGAATATCGGGGAAAGGAAGCTGAAGTTGTACTTTGGCTAGCACAAGAAACTGTCCCGCTGTAAGTCATGGGCCCATTGCCACTCCTCCAAGCCCCAGCCTGTCGAGATTGCAGGTGTTTGGTAAGTCTAACACAAAGTTCATGGACCAATTTAGATTCAAAGACAAGTTCTGACAGGAGGAGTTACCTCTCAGTGCAACCACCATATACCGCCTTGTTTCCAAACAAGTTGGTTCTCTGGACTCTAGCATCCTTCCTTCCGAAAGTGATGTCACCTTTTCATGTCGGGCAAGTCATCATCCTCCCCACTTTCTTCTCCATGCCACATCCCCCTGAAGAGGAGAGTGCCTTCACCAGTTCGACCATACGCACCCTTGGTGTTTGCATCGATCAAAATAAGGAGCACCCAGTAAATGTCCAACTTTTTGTTGGGTTCTCGGGTTGTTAAAAGAGAAGGGCAGTGTAGAAAAGCCTCGCCGGCGGGCGGTGTGAGTGCTACAGGTGCACACGCGGTGACCGATCTTTGAGGAATGTGTGACTACAAGACGGCACCATAGTCCACCAACCCGCATGGTACAGTTAG
Organism: Calotriton arnoldi; assembly: GCA_963921515.1. Lineage (NCBI taxonomy): Eukaryota > Metazoa > Chordata > Amphibia > Caudata > Salamandridae > Calotriton > Calotriton arnoldi. The sequence goes on along the minus strand of CAWUFW010001323.1, from coordinate 640,338 downwards.
TACCAGAAGGTAGAAAAACTACTGGAACAGTAAGAGAAATAGGTGAGTGCAATAGGCCTCATTTTTTAGCATCAATGAATAGCGTAGTATTGAGCAGGGACACCTAGGATTATACATTCCAGCCCTGAAGAAGGCCCCAGACCCGTAAGGGCTCTCGTTGCGGGCCGAAACATGTTGGCACTTTGTAAATAGGGTATATTTGAACGAATTATTTTCAAAGAACCCAAATGATCTCACGATTTTATCCGATACCCCAGATACCCCAAGAATAAAACATAGAGCGTGGGTATACCTGTAGGTATTTTTAATTATCACCCATCTGGTTCCCTGCATAACCAGTCACCATTTTTTTTAAATAAGAACTCCCATAATATCTGTGGTTGAGTCCGCCCAGGTAGTACCATCTTACCTGGGTGTGGAAAGACGCCTATGATGAAGCATGTCACTATCAGTGAGTGAGGCGTCTTCTCCAATATCTGTGGATATTCAAATACCTAGAGTGGTTACGGATTGGGACAAAAAAAAAAAATTCTGGGGTCTCACCGGTTTTGAGTTCACCAGTCGTATGGTCGGTATATCCAGCAGGAATACAGACAACAGCAGTTGCCTTTTGTGATAATACAGTGTAGAAAAGCACCTTATCCAGTGAGATTACTCTTTGTGCTATGCATTGGCCAAAACGATGCTCATGACTACCTTTGGGTTAATTCTACCAGAGATAAGGCAGCCACTGTGGCCTAGGTCAGGGATGATCCAGTGCTAGACATCTTCCAGGAGGCAGCATGGGCATATGGCCACACCTTTACCAAGCATTACTGCCTGGACTCTCAGGTCCGTTTGGAGGGCCATTTTGCCGGATAGGTCCTGCAAGATTTTCATTTGTGAATTCCACTACCCAGACCCTCCACAATTTGTGAGGTACTGTTTTTTTTTTTTATCGAATCATAATGTGAGGAATCTGCAGTTAGAGGTATCCATCAGAAGAAGTAAATTATCTACATTAACAATCTTTCTGGTTGCTACGCCTCACTCCCCATTCTATGGAGTGGCCCTTTAAGTGTTAGTAAAGTTTCACGTTAGATTTTTTGCCAGCTGTCACTGACGTTATACATCTAATGCGAGTGGAATGCTTTGTTTTAAACTGAAGTTAGCGTACAGTAGTGGTGCCTATAGAGGGCACTGAGCTGTCACTTCTGGAGGTATGGATGGCAAGGTTGCTGCAGAGTCAGATGGCGCCTCATAATGACACGGGAGTATTTGCTGAAAAATTTCCAGATCCTGTCTCGCGCACAGGAATTAAAAGTTGAGGAATCTGCGGTTAGGGTATCCACCAGAAACTACGTTACTAAAGGTAAGTAACTTGTTCCTCTAGACTGTTCATCCGAATCATTAAAAACTTCAATTGCAGATCGGCACGTACTTTCCATGAACACAAGTTTAAGTGATCCACTTTTTTTTGTTTCCCCATTCTGACTGGGACGTTAACACATTTATGGCTCTGAATCACAACATGAAGCTGAACCTTGTGAAGTGTAGCTGCCTTAGTACACACGCCTCTTGTACTCTGGATCGTTAGCTGCACACCGCTTAGCCCCTTCCCCTCAAGTTTGAAAGTGATGGCCTAGCAGTTGGGGTTGTGTTGTGTGTAGAAGCCTTTAGTTGTTTTGTGGTGAGACTTGACACAGTGCTTTGCTGCAGTGAATTTGCAATGCAGCGAAGAGTTTTTTCTGTTGTATTGCATGGCGTTGAAGAAATTACTTTAGTGCCGGTGTTATTGTGGTAGTTTGAGCTTGTGTGATGTGATGCAGAGAGCTGCTTATGTGGAGATTTAAGGTGCTGAGGTCTACTACAGAGTGGCAAGATGCGGTAAAGTAATCTAGGAGTTTGTGTAGTGTATTATGATGTGACGTGATAGTGTGCTCCTCATGAATCTATAAAGAAACTTTGTGAGATGTGTGGTCTGATGTGGAGTTTTGAGTTGTGTAATGTCATGGAGTGTAGCCTAGCGCTATGTGGTGCAATTGATTTTGGTCCTTTGGTGATGTCCGAGCATTGTGTTGTGCCATGGTGCAGTTGTCTCTGATGTTGGGGGTAGTTGTGGTCAAAGTTTCAGGATTTTGCCATGATGTAACTTTTCACTCTGATATTAAATTGGGCGGTGAGGTTGGAAGACTGGTGGGTTATGTCATGGCGTTATGATGGACAGTGTGTACAGGGCACAGTTATGTAGTTATAAGATGTTGTATGGGGTTGTTAGAGGCAGTATGAATTTAGCCCGCTACTCTGTTAGCCAGTGCATGGTTTGGAAGGCAGCTGTAGGTTTTCTTTTGGATGCATGCTCAAAAGTAGTCTGATTGGGGTGTTAGGTATACAATGCAGACATCTGATAAAGAAGGCCATGAGAGAAAATTAGTGTAGTCGGGGCATGACATTGTGGGTGTTATTTTCAGTCATAGTGTTTGCTTTGCTGTTAAGTTTAAAACAGTAACTGTTAGTAATGTAGCTATAACAACCAGAAGTTCGCATTTTCATGGTTCCTGTAAAAATAACTACTGTTGTGAAGGCAATAAAAAAATCCAAGGTATTTTGTTAATGATATGTAAACCCTTGCATTGGATAATTACGTAAGCGTACAGCTGAATGTGCCAGATTGTAGTCTTGCTTGTCCTAAAGGGCTTTATATTTCTTTGAATAGACATAGTGGCCTTCGCATTAATGCATTGTGGTTAAAACCATGCGAACATCGGAGTGTAATGTATGGGGCATGCCTTACTGGCACAAGAAGTTTCCTAGTGCCCAGGATTTTCTGGTACGACTTACAGATCCTTGAACTTTTGCCACTTTGTCCTCTGTTTAGGTCCCGTTCTAGGTCTCCACCTAAAAGACATGGTCACACTCCTGAAAGGCGGGACAGGCGGGAGGATAAGGAGCGCAATGTTCCAAGTGCGTATCGCAACAGTAACAACCCAGGAATCAGCCGGAAGCACTCCAGGTCCAGGTATGTGCTTTTGGAATTTATTGCAGCTTCTCCAGGTTGCTTTTCAGTTTTAGATTCATAAGTTTATATCTCTGTTAAACCCAAGCAACTTTAGCACAGGTTGGTATCATAAATTAATGGGTGCATAAATGACCCTATTCTTGTTTAGCTCAGGTCGGTAATTGTAATAAACCTAATACTTTGTAAATAATCATTCATAAAAACTTTCCCTCCCCAATATTGATATCAAAGGAAAAATGAACCGCACTTGTAAGCCATTGGGATGAGGCCACACAAAAAAACTCGTATACAAGTGTCATAATGTGGCCTCCACACCAAAAACCTCCAAGTTTAATCTAACTTTCACGTCTTTTAAAGGTTCCGTTGGGTTGTAACCATAGAGAAGGGCCCTCAACCAGTTTACTTTGCGTAATATGGTGCAATAGTGTGCCATCTCCATTCGTTTTCTAAAAACAGCTCTGTATTACTTTAGCCACTCAATAGTACTTTTCCATCTGATAGCTCATTCTGTAAATTGTCTCATCAGTGTCTGTGTACTCTGCTTAAAGGTCTCCTACTGGGCTATGTAGACATGAATCTTTCTTTCTGATCCATCTATTTACTCCTGAATCTGGTGCAATGCACATCCAGAGAACATTATTTTGTTTATAAGGCACTGAGTCAGTCAAGCTCTCCTTGCTAACATCATCTTCCCTTCAGGACACCCGCATGCCCTTTATTAAGTTCTGGTGAGACTGGAAGACTAGTCTATTGACTGACTTTGTGTCCTACACTGTAGGGGCCAAAGTGAAAAATGTGTTCTGCTCCAAACATGGTTTTCAGCTTGCCCTCACATAATGTTGATAACAATAGCAGTATTTCTTTGTTAACCCTTGTTTGCTATAGCTTTTGCAATTTTTATTAGGGTTGGCATTGAATGCAGTTCTCATCTCATCACCATTGCTAACTTATTATCCAGTTTGTAATATAGTTTTTCTTGAGTCTTCATTTGTCCAGATCTTCACATTTAAAAATCTAATAGTGTCTACCGATGTTGTTAATCTTATCTCAAAACTTAACTAATGTAAGACCAGGACTAATATCAAAATATCTGAAAGAGACACGTTAGTGACAGATTCCTTACCTTAGAATATCCCCAGGCGTCAGGCTGGATCCGGAAAGTTTTTGCGTAGCAGTACCCTTGCGCGTCGGTCGTCGGCGTCGTGATCGCCGGGATGACGTCGCGGGCAGTACTTAGACGCCGCCCCTGCGCGCTGACCTCAGTTCTTCTTTTTCCGCGCCAGCAAGCGCAGATCCAGGAAGAGCAGTGCCCTAGTCATTTTTTGACTAACTTTTTTTGTGAATTTTTTCACTGTTTCTTCGAATCGACTCCAAGGTGTCGTAGGGATGCCCGGCTTTAAACGTTGCGACGCCTGTGCTCGGATGATGTCCATCACAGACCCGCATCTGGAGTGTCTCTTCTGCCTCGGCCGAGGCCACGACACGAAGTCGTGTTCCGACTGCCGGGCCCTCAACCCGAAAGCTTTGCGAGAGCGGTCTCGAAAGCTCCTCGAGGCCCGGCAGTCGGCTCCGCGCCATTCCAAGCCCCGGTCGCGTGAGAGGTCGAGGGGTCGGTCGCGGAGTCCTTACCGGTCGTCGGGATCCAAGTCTTCGTCGTCCGGTAAGTCTAAGCACAAGAAGTCCAAAAAGCATCATCGCTCTAGGACTTCGCCTCGCCGGTCTCACGACTCGGCTGAGGCCCCTCCCGGCACCGTCCCCGCCCCCGCGGCCCCGGACATGCCTGTGGAGTCGCCCCGCAATACCCGTCCTTCCCGAGTTCGGGGCGGATCCGGCCCAAATACAGGAATTCCTGTCGGCCATGGCCCGCCTCTTCGGGCCTCAAGGTCCCTCCGGTGCGCCTTCGGGCCCCGCGGGCCCTGATGGGGTTGCCCCGGCGTCGCCGCCGACTCCGGTCCCGGCGTCGCTCGTGCCTCCAGCCTCGATCCCGGCTTCGGCCCCGGCCTCGATCCCGGCTCCGGTGGTACCGCAACCCCCATCGACGCCGGTCGACCTGACCACGCCGGCGCCGATGTCGCCGGTGCCGTTCCTGACGCCGCCCGGGACTCCGGGCGGCATCGTCCCCATGTACTCTCCGGCTCCGGACATGGAGCCGGACCGACGTCGCCGGTTCCGGCGCCGATGGGCCCTTGGGTCCCAAATGTCCCTCCTCCTCCTTATTTTGAACCGGAGGAGGACCAGGAGGACTGGGAGGGGTCTGAGGACCCTCTGACACAGCAGTGTCAGTATGATGAGGACTGGGCAGAGGAACTAGGGGATGCCAGTGGTCTAGATACTTCCCCTGACACTGGCATGCTGTCTCCTCCCGTGGTTACGGAGGAGGGAGCCAATTTTGCAACGGTGTTGCGTAGGGCAGCTGGAGCCTTGCATCTCTGACTCCCTACGGTGACGGTCAAGACTAATCTCTTGACAGAAGTGCTTCAGGCGGCGGCCTCCTCCTTGGAGCTGTGCTGCCGTTTAACGATGCACTTACTGACGTTCTTTTGGGCGCCTGGTCCAAGCCCAACGCAGGGGCTCCTGTGGATAGGAACGTGTCCCGATGCCATAGCCCAGCTCCGGGCGACCCCTTGTTTCTCTCTGTCCACCCCACTCCTGAGAGCTTGGTTGTCCAAGCCTCCGCTTCCCAAACCGCCTTCCCTACCGCCCCTCCGGATAGGGAATCCAAACGCCTGGATCAATTTGGGAAGAAGGGTTTTTCTTCCTCCAGTGCTGGCTTGCGGTCCATCAACACCGCTTGTCTTTTGGGCCGATATACCCACTCCTCGTGGGATTCGGTGGCGACTGTTTTGCCCCAGTGTTCTGAGGAGGTCCAGACACTGCTTTCCCGCGCCATTGCGGAAGGAAGGGATGCGGCCAAATACACCATACGATGTGGCCTTGATACCGCCGACTCGCTGGGCAGATCTATTGCAACGACAGTGGCGCTGTGACAGTGGCGCTGCGTCGCCACGCCTGGCTGAGAACCACTGGTTTTTCAGGGGATGTCCAGAATACTCTCATGGACATGCCCTTTGATGGAGTCGGTCTTTTTGGTTCCAAAGCAGACCATGCGTTGGAGCGCTTTAAGGACTCGCGGGCTTCTGCCAAGTCCCTGGGCCTTTCTGCTACACGCCCTCCGCTACCTTCTGCTTTTCGCCCCTATCGTGGCCACGGAAGGGGCGCCCAGTCACGTCAGCAGCCCAGCCACCGGCCCGCGCAGCAGGCGTCTTCGCGTGGCCGAGGATGTGGATACCGCCGTGGCGGTTCGGGCAACCAGCGTGCGGGTCAGGCCACCACCTCCAACACGTCCGCGGCCTCCAAGCCCTCTTAGTCCCTCCTTTCAGGTGCACAGCACGCCAGTCGGGGGCAGGGTCCGCCATCACCTTCACCACTGGCGTCCCATCACCTCGGACAGGTGGGTCTTGGACATTGTCCGAAGGGGCTACTCCCTCCCCTTCGAGACCACCCCCCAGCCATGCCACCTCAATTCCACCGCATGTCAGGGGATCACTTGGTGCTTCTACAGAAGGAAGTCACGGCCCTCTTGGCCAAGAGGGCCATCGAGCCTGTTCCGACCCCAGAAGTAGGGCGTGGTTGCTACTCCCACTACTTTCTGTTGCCCAAAAAGGACAAGGAGGACATGCGTCCTATCTTGGACCTCCGGAACGCCAATCGCTTCCTCCGGAAGGAGAAGTTCAAGATGCTCACCCTAGCTCAGGTCTTGACTGCCCTAGACCCTGGAGACTGGTTGGTAGCGTTGGACTTGCAGGACGCCTATTTCCACATCCTCGTCCTGCCGGCCCACCGGCGTTACCTTCGGTTCACGGTAGGCCTCGAGCATTTTCAGTTCACCGTGCTCCCTTTGGCCTTACCAGTGCCCCTCGGGTGTTCACGAAAGTGATGGCGGTGGTCGCAGCTCATCTGCGCCGGGCAGGGGTTTCAGTCTTCCCCTACCTCGACGACTGGCTGCTGAAGGCGGGCTCGTCCCAGGCAGTCGTCTCCCACCTCCAGACTACGGCCGAACTCCTGCACTCGCTGGGGTTCTCCATCAATGTGCCGAAGTCGCATCTGATTCCTTCTCCACAGCTCCTTTTCATCGGAGCAGTTCTGGACACGACGCAGTTTCGGGCCTATCCTCCCGAACGGAGAGTCCGGGATATTCAGGCTATGATTCCGATCTTTCAGCCTTTATCCTGGGTTTCGGTACGGATGACCCTGAGGCTGCTGGGCCTCATGGCCTCCTGCATCCTGCTGGTCAATTATGCCAGATGGCATATGCGGGCTCTGCAGTGGGACCTGAAGTTCCAGTGGGCGCAGCACCAGGGCAACCTGTCCGATCACGTCCAGATCTCGGAGGGGACTGCAACACAGTTGCAGTGGTGGCTCTCGAACCGGCAATGGGTCATGGGCAGATCCCTCTCCCTTCCCCAGCCAGAGCACACAGTTGTGACGGACGCGTCCCTTCTGGGATGGGGCGGTCACATGGGAGAGGCGGAGATCAGAGGCCTCTGGTCTCCGGCGGAGTCCCGGCTCCATATCAACATTCTGGAGCTCCGGGCGATCCGACTTGCACTCAAGGCATTCCTTCCCTCTGTCAAAGGGAAGGTAGTGCAGGTGTTCACAGACAACACCACCGCCATGTGGTACTGCAACAAACAGGGCGGGGTGGGGTCGTGGACCCTCTGTCAGGAGGCTCTGCGCCTCTGGACATGGCTGGAACATCAGGGCATGTTCCTGATGGTTCAACACCTGGCAGGTTCCCTGAACGCCAGGGCGGACGAACTCAGCCGCAGGTGCATGATGGATCACGAATGGCGTCTTCACTCGGAAGTGGCGCAACGACTCTTTCTACAGTGGGGAGAGCCTTGGTTAAATCTATTCGCCACCGAAGAGAACGCGCAATGTCATCAGTTCTGCGCGTTGGAATTTCCAAGGCGGCACTCGCTCGGCGACGCTTTTCGTCACGAGTGGAGTTGCGGTCTATTGTACGCCTTTCCGCCTATACCACTTCTACCCAGAGTGTTGAAGAAGATTCGGCACGACCGGGCCCAAGTCATTCTTGTGGCTCCGGACTGGGCTCGAAGAGTTTGGTATCCCGAGCTACTCAGTATGAGCGTAGATCCCCCGATCCGTCTGCCTCTTCGGGAGGATCTTCTGTCGCAGCAGCAGGGGACGGTCCTCCACCCGAACCTGTCCAGTCTACACCTGCTTGCGTGGAGATTGAGCGGCGGCAGTTGATTCCTTTCGACTTGCCTCCCGAAGTTTGTGATGTGATTCTGGCAGCCAGGCGTCCCTCCACTAAGGTGGTATACGCCTGCAGGTGGAACAAATTTGTGGCATGGTGCACAGCAAAGGCTGTGAATCCCCTTTCTGCCCCTCTTTCTGAGGTCCTTCTGTTCCTTCTTTCTCTGGCCCAACAGGGTTCTGCCCTGGGTACCATCAAGGGTTATCTTTGTGCTATCTCGGCCTTCCTCAGGCTCCCTGATCAGCCCTCCCTTTTCAAGTCCCCTGTTGTTAACAGGTTCTTAAAAGGCATTACACACCTCTTCCCTCCTGTTCCGTTTGTAGTGCCTCAGTGGGACTTGAACTTGGTTCTTACCTTTTTAATGTGCGCTCCCTTTGAGCCCATAACTGTCCTCTTTGTCTTCTGACTCTGAAGACAGCCTTTCTGGTGGCCATCACCTCCGCTCGGCGGGTGAGTGAGCTCCAGGCTCTATCTTGCAAACCTCCCTTTCTGTCTGTTCATCCAGACAAGGTTGTTCTTCGGACGCGTCCGTCCTTCTTGCCAAAGGTGGTTACTGCCTTCCACATTGGGCAGACCATCACTTTGCCTACCTTCTTTCCGCCTCCGCATCCTTCCAGAGAGGAAGAGAGGCTCCACCGTCTGGACCCAAAACGTGCGCTCTCCTTCTATATCGACAGCACAAAACACTTCCGGGTGGATGACCAGCTCTTTGTTGGCTACTTGGGCGCCAAAAAGGTCGGGCGGTGCACAAACGAACCATCTCCCGCTGGGTTACCTTGTGCATCAAGACCTGCTATTCTTTGGCTAAGAAGGAGCCTCCTGTTGGGCTGCGTGCCCATTCCACCAGGGCAACGGCTGCTACCACGGCCTTGGGCCGCGGTGTTCCGCTGCCGGTTATCTGTCAGGCAGCTACGTGGGCCTCGCTGCACACGTTTACAAAACATTACTGCCTTGACAGTCGGGTCCGGAGGGACGGCTTCTTTGGCCGTTCTGTCCTCCAGGACTTCCTTGTCTGATCTTTGTTCGCAGACCCACCACCGGGGTTGGTATTGCTGGGGTATCTATTCTAAGGTAAGGAATCTGTCACTAACGTGTCTCTTTCAGATGCACAAGTTACTAACTTGTGTAACGATATATCTGTAAGAGACAGTAGTTACTGACAGATTCCTTACCGCTCCACCCATCCTCCCCGTTCTGCGAACTGATTTCTAGGGTTAAGGACATCCCTTTCAGGGCCCTAGTATTTTTCAGACACCTATGTCAGCTTCTTGCATGGCTCTGCGTTCCTGGCGCGGAAAGTCGTGTACAGAACTGACGTCAGCGCGCAGGGGCGACGTCATCCCGGCGATCACGACGCCGACGATGGACGCGGAGCCGCACGACGCCGCCTACCGACGCTCAAGGGTACTGCTACGCAAAAACTTTCCGGATCCAGCCTGACGCCTGGGGATATTCTAAGGTAAGGAATCTGTCACTAACTACTGTCTCTTACAGATATATCGTTACACAAGTTAGTAACTTGTGCGGTAGCCTGGATGTGGTATTTATCTATTGAGTACAGCGGTGCTTTGATGGCTGGTCTTCGTCTTCATTGGTGCTATTCAATTGCAGAGGGTAACTTTTATAGTGATGTTAGTAGAAGATCAACTAATATTAAATACGTTTTGCAGAGCGCTACCATGTTGCCTCAACTCGTCTGCTGCCCTGTGCACAGTTAAGAGGTCTGCCAACATGGAGGTGTTTGGTCAGGTTCCCCTTGTTGGTTGATTGATAGGTAGTCTGACACAAGACTTAGCAGTGCCATAGTTTGCCCTGTGGTTGGTTAAACCATTTACAGAAGGGGACCCTTGTGGTTGGTGTTGCCTTCAGGGTTGTCAGGTTGATTTATGAAGTATTTTATTTTGGCAATATATTAGGCTCAAAAATTGGCCTAACGGAACATGAGATGGGTACAGTCAGTAAATACGGTACTCAAAGAATCCCAAACTTGAAATGTAAAGCTTGTTTAGTGCATTTTAAACTGTGCTTAACTTGGATTTTTAATGAAGACTGTTCACTCAGCAAACCCTTCCTTTGAGTTATCCTATCTGCAAGCTCGGGCCCTAGAGAAAATTGTGCTTCCTCTCAAAACCCCTTAGGATGGATTGGTAAAACTTATATCTGAAAGAGACACGTTAGTGACAGATTCCTTACCTTAGAATATCCCCAGGCGTCAGGCTGGATCCGGAAAGTTTTGCGTAGCAGTACCCTTGCGCGTCGGTAGGCGGCGTCGTGCGGCTCCGTCGTCGGCGTCGTGATCGCCGGGATGACGTCGCGGGCAGTACTTAGGCGCCGCCCCTGCGCGCTGACGTCAGTTCTTCTTTTTCCGCGCCAGCAAGCGCAGATCCGGGAAGAGCAGTGCCCTGGTCAATTTTTGACCATACTTTTTGGTGATTTTTTCACTGTTTTTTCCAACTTAAAGGTGTCGTAGGGATGCCCGGCTTCAAGCGATGCGGCGCCTGTGCGCGGATGATGTCCGTCACCGACCCGCATTGGGAGTGTCTCTTCTGCCTCGGCCGAGGCCACGACACCGAGTCTTGTCCCGAATTCCAGGCCCTCAACCCGAAAGCTTTGCGAGAGCGGTCTCGAAAGCTCCTCGAGGCCCGGCATTCGGCTCCACGGAGGCCCCGGTCGCGTGAGAGGTCCAGGGGTCGCTCGCGGAGTGCACACCGGTCGCCGGCGTCGAAGTCTTCTTCGTCCGGTAAGTCTAAGCACAAGAAGTCCAAGAAGCATCGTCGCTCTCGGACTTCGCCTCGCCGGTCTCGCGACTCGGCTGAGGCCCCTCCCGGCATCGTCCCCGCCGCCCCGGACTTGCCTGTGGAGTCGCCCCCGCCATACCCGCCCTTCCCGGGTTCGGGGGCGGATCCGGCCAAGGTACAGGAGTTCCTGTCGGCCATGGCCCGCCTCTTCGGGCCTTCAGGCCCCTCCGGTGCGCCTTCGGGCCCCGCGGGCCCTGATGGGGTTGCTCCGGCGGCCCCGGCGTCGCCCGTGCCTCCAGCCTCGATTCCGGCTTCGGCCCCGGCCTCGATCCCGGCTCCACAACCCCCATCGACGCCGGTCGACCTCACGACACCTCCGCCGGCGCCGATGTCTCCGGTGCCGTTCTCGACGCCGCCCTGGGCTCCGGGCGGCGTCGTCCCCCAGTTCCTTCCGGCTCCGGACATGGACCCGGAGCGACGCCGCTCGACGCCGGCTCCGGCGCCGATGGGACCTTGGGTCCCAACTGTCCCTCCTCCTCCTTATTTTGAACCTGAGGAGGACCAGTTGGACTGGGAGGGGTCTGATGACCCTCTGACGCGCAACTGTCAGTATGATGAGGACTGGACAGAGAGTCTAGGGGAGGCCAGTGGTCTGGATACTTCCCCTGACACTGGCATGCTGTCTCCTCCCGTGGCTACGGAGGAGGGGGCCAATTTTGGTACGGTGTTGCGTAGGGCTGCTGGGGCCTTGCGTCTCCAGCTCCCTACTTTGACGGTCAAGCCTAACATCTTGACAGAGGTGCTTCAGCCGGCAGCCTCCTCTGCGGAGACTGTGCTGCCGTTTAACGACGCCCTCACTGACGTTCTTTTGGGCGCCTGGTCCAAGCCCAACACAGGGGCTCCTGTGGATCGGAGCGTGTCACGACGCCATCGCCCTGCTCCGGGCGACCCCCTGTTTCTTTCTGTCCACCCCACTCCTGAGAGCTTGGTTGTCCAAGCCTCCGCTTCCCAAACCGCCTTCCCTACCGCTCCTCCGGATAGGGAATCCAAACGCCTGGATCAGTTTGGGAAGAAAGGTTTTTCTTCCTCCAGTGCTGGCCTGCGGTCCGTTAACACCGCTTGTCTTTTGGGCCGATATACCCACTCCCTGTGGGATTCGGTGGCGGATGTTTTGCCCCAGTGCCCTGAGGAGGTCCAGGCACTGCTTTCCCGCGCCATTGCGGAAGGAAGGGATGCGGCCAAATACACTATCCGTTGTGGCCTTGACACCGCCGACTCGCTGGGCAGGTCTATTGCAACGACGGTGGCGCTCCGACGCGACGCCTGGCTGAGAACCACTGGTTTTTCAGGGGATGTCCAGAATACTCTCATGGACATGCCCTTTGATGGAGTCGGTCTTTTGGGTCCAAAGCAGACCATGCGTTGGAGCGCTTTAAGGACTCACAGGCTACTGCCAAGTCCCTGGGCCTTTCTGCTACACGCCCTCCGCTGCCTTCTGCTTTTCGCCCCTATCGTGGCCACGGTAGGGGCGCCCTTCACGTCAGCAGCCCAGCCACCGGCCCGCGCAGCAGGCGTCTTCGCGTGGCCGAGGACGTGGATTCCGCCGTGGCGGATCGGGCAACCAGCGTGCGGGTCAGGCCACCACCTCCAACCCGTCCGCGGCCTCCAAGCCCTCCTAGTCCCTCCTTTCAGGTGCACGGCACGCCAGTAGGGGGCAGGGTCCGCCATCACCTTCCCCACTGGCGCACCATCACCTCGGACAGGTGGGTCTTGGACATTGTCCGAAGGGGCTACTCCCTCCCCTTCGAGACCACCCCCAGCCATGCCACCTCAATTCCACCGCATGTCAGGGGATCACTTGGTGCTTCTACAGAAGGAAGTCACGGCCCTCTTGACCAAGAGGGCCATCGAGCATGTTCCGACCCCAGAAGTAGGGCGTGGTTGCTACTCCCACTACTTTCTGGTGCCCAAAAAGGACAAGGAGGACATGCGTCCTATCTTGGACCTCCGGAACGTCAATCGCTTCCTCCGGAAGGAGAAGTTCAAGATGCTCACCCTAGCTCAGGTCTTGACTGCCCTCGACCCTGGAGACTGGTTGGTAGCGTTGGACTTGCAGGACGCGTATTTCCACATCCCCGTCCTGCCGGCCCACCGGCGTTACCTTCGGTTCACGGTAGGCCCCGAGCATTTTCAGTTCACCGTGCTCCCCTTTGGCCTTACCAGTGCCCCTCGGGTGTTCACGAAAGTGATGGCGGTGGTCGCAGCTCATCTGCGCCGGGCAGGGGTTTCAGTCTTCCCCTACCTCGACGACTGGCTGCTGAAGGCGGGCTCGTCCCAGGCAGTCGTCTCCCACCTCCAGACTACGGCCGAACTCCTGCACTCGCTGGGGTTCTCCATCAATGTGCCGAAGTCGCATCTGATTCCTTCTCCACAGCTCCTTTTCATCGGAGCAGTTCTGGACACGACGCAGTTTCGGGCCTATCCTCCCGAACGGCGAGTCCGGGATATTCAGGCTATGATTCCGATCTTTCGGCCTTTATCCTGGGTTTCGGTACGGATGACCCTGAGGCTGCTGGGCCTCATGGCCTCCTGCATCCTGCTGGTCAATCATGCCAGATGGCATATGCGGGCTCTGCAGTGGGACCTGAAGTTCCAGTGGGCGCAGCACCAGGGCAACCTGTCCGATCACGTCCAGATCTCGGAGGGGACTGCAAAACAGTTGCAGTGGTGGCTCTCGAACCGGCAATGGGTCATGGGCAGATCCCTCTCCCTTCCCCAGCCAGAGCATACAGTTGTGACGGACGCGTCCCTTCTGGGATGGGGCGGTCACATGGGAGAGGCGGAGATCAGAGGCCTCTGGTCTCCGGCGGAGTCCCGGCTCCATATCAACTTTCTGGAGCTCCGGGCGATCCGGCTTGCACTCAAGGCATTCCTTCCCTCTGTCAAAGGGAAGGTAGTGCAGGTGTTCACAGACAACACCACCGCCATGTGGTACTGCAACAAACAGGGCGGGGTGGGGTCTTGGACCCTTTGTCAGGAGGCTCTGCGCCTCTGGACATGGCTGGAACATCAGGGCATGTTCCTGATGGTTCAACACCTGGCAGGTTCTCTGAACGCCAGGGCGGACGAACTCAGCCGCAGGTGCATGATGGATCACGAATGGCGTCTTCACTCGGAAGTGGCGCAAGGACTCTTTCTACAGTGGGGAGAGCCTTGGTTAGATCTATTCGCCACCGAAGAGAACGCGCAATGTCATCAGTTCTGCGCGTTGGAATTTCCAAGGCGGCACTCGCCGGCGACGCTTTTCGTCGCGAGTGGAGTTGCGGTCTGTTGTACGCCTTTCCGCCTATACCACTTCTACCCAGAGTGTTGAAGAAGATTCGGCACGACCGGGCCCAAGTCATTCTTGTGGCTCCGGACTGGGCTCGACGAGTTTGGTATCCCGAGCTACTCAATATGAGCATAGATCCCCCGATCCGTCTGCCTCTTCGGGAGGATCTTCTGTCGCAGCAGCAGGGGACGGTCCTCCACCCGAACCTGTCCAGTCTACACCTGCTTGCGTGGAGATTGAGCGGCGGCAGTTGATTCCTTTCGACTTGCCTCCCGAAGTTTGTGATGTGATTCTGGCAGCCAGGCGTCCCTCCACTAAGGTGGTATACGCCTGCAGGTGGGACAAATTTGTGGCATGGTGCACAGCAAAGGCTGTGGATCCCCTTTCTGCCCCTCTTTCTGAGGTCCTTCTGTTCCTTCTCTCTCTGGCCCAACAGGGTTCTGCCCTGGGTACCATCAAGGGTTATCTTTGTGCTATCTCGGCCTTCCTCAGGCTCCCTGATCAGCCCTCCCTTTTCAAGTCCCCTGTTGTTAACAGGTTCTTAAAAGGCATTACTCACCTCTTCCCTCCTGTTCCGTTTGTAATGCCTCAGTGGGACTTGAACTTGGTTCTTACCTTTTTAATGTGCGCTCCCTTTGAGCCCATAACTGTCCTCTTTGTCTTCTGACTCTGAAGACAGCCTTTCTGGTGGCCATCACCTCCGCTCGGCGGGTGAGTGAGCTCCAGGCTCTATCTTGCAAACCTCCCTTTCTGTCTGTTCATCCAGACAAGGTTGTTCTTCGGACGCGTCCGTCCTTCTTGCCAAAGGTGGTTACTGCTTTCCACATTGGGCAGACCATCACTTTGCCCACCTTCTTTCCGCCTCCGCATCCTTCCAGAGAGGAAGAGAGGCTCCACCGTCTGGACCCAAAACGTGCGCTCTCCTTCTATATCGACCGCACAAAACACTTCCGGGTGGATGACCAGCTCTTTGTTGGCTACGTGGGCGCCAAAAAAGGTCGGGCGGTGCACAAGAGGACCATCTCCCGCTGGGTTACCTTGTGCATCAAGACCTGCTATTCTTTGGCCAAGAAGGAGCCTCCTGTTGGGCTGCGTGCCCATTCCACCAGGGCAACGGCTGCTACCACGGCCTTGGGCCGCGGTGTTCCGCTGCCGGTTATCTGTCAGGCAGCTACGTGGGCCTCGCTGCACACGTTTACAAAGCATTACTGCCTTGACAGTCAGGTCCGGAGGGACGGCTTCTTTGGCCGTTCTGTCCTCCAGGACTTCCTTGTCTGATCTTTGTTCGCAGACCCACCACCGGGGTTGGTATTGCTGGGGTATCTATTCTAAGGTAAGGAATCTGTCACTAACGTGTCTCTTTCAGATGCACAAGTTACTAACTTGTGTAACGATATATCTGTAAGAGACAGTAGTTAGTGACAGATTCCTTACCGCCCACCCATCCTCCCCGTTCTGCGAACTGATTTCTAGGGTTAAGGACATCCCTTTCAGGGCCCTAGTATTTTTCAGACACCTGTGTCAGCTTCTTGCATGGCTCTGCGCTCCTGGCGCGGAAAGTCGTGTACAGAACTGACGTCAGCGCGCAGGGCGGCGCCTAGTACTGCCCGCGACGTCATCCCGGCGATCACGACGCCGACGACGGACGCGGAGCCGCACGACGCCGCCTACCGACGCGCAAGGGTACTGCTACGCAAAACTTTCCGGATCCAGCCTGACGCCTGGGGATATTCTAAGGTAAGGAATCTGTCACTAACTACTGTCTCTTACAGATATATCGTTACACAAGTTAGTAACTTGTGCGTCTTAGGGCATCGCATAAATGGAACCTCCTCTAAAGACCATGAAGGTTCATTTGTTTTGCATCAGTTGCAACAATGGCATATTTTTTTGGGCCTGTTATAAAGAATGAAAGAAAAGTTTGAATTGTATTTAGCTCACTTTTTTCTTTATACGACAGGACAGAATGACTTCTGTGTTAGAGAGTTGCAGAGTCGTTATTCAGCTTTGCTATAGATGCTCTCCGCTCTCAATTTCTGAAAGCGATCATGTGCAGCTTTGGATCGTTTCCATTCCCAGCACTTGACTAATGGGGTCTTCCTTGAATCTGGGCATTCATAAGCCCTTCGCTTCAGTGCCGGATTCAGAGCCGCCTATTGTACCACTGCAGAAGCGCCTCATTTCACTGCTTAGAAGTGATCCTTTCACGAAATCGTAACCTCTGTCAAAGAATGGTTGATGGCGATGTAAAGATGTGTTTGCTAGTCTGTCAGTGGCTTAATTGATCCTGCTGCCATTATTTGTAATAAATTCACCTATGCTCCATGAGTGAGCATTTAGCCAGACACTAATTGTCACTAATGTGCTGAAATGTGCTGGTGGAGATGAGGAAACTCTGCATGGCATCAACATAAAGTCATCATCCATGTCGAGCCGCATGCCATGCTCTTCCATCTTCTGAGTAAATCTTCCCACTCCAGAGCAGAATACTTAGCAGCTTATACTTACAGAGCCTTCGCAATTCATTGCACAGTGTCTGGATATTAAGTATCTGCACTACACTGTGCAGAGAGCTTCATAAAATTCTGATTCCAAAACTGATAGACGTGCATCACTGTGGTCTACAGAATATACTATGCAAACCTACAGAATATATGCACATAGGCTCGCACTGGAACCTCCTAGATAAATGTAAGACATTGTTATTTATCTCAATGGGTGGGAAGAAAGAGCTCCCACTCCAGAGCCATATATATACACACATACACTGTGGCAATCACCACTATGTAGTTATGGTTTTACAGCATGAATTCCTTTCTGGATTCACATGCTGTGCATTATTCCGCCATCTAGTGGTTAGGTCCTGGATTGTCTTCAATCTTGTTTTTTTTAATGTCGTCGACCACCATTTGGTGGTAAGTCCATCCCCTGTGTGATATCAGATGGCTCCCCGGATGTTCCTGTGCATGCTCGCCATCTTCACATTCTTTTTTCAGCTGTTGGATGTGGAAGCACAACAGAAGAGCTCCGAAGAATCATAGCAAGAGAAGGCAAGTTGAAATATCCCCAAAGAACTCCAAAGATCACAAGAAGATCTGCCAAAAGGTGATGGGGAGCCTTCTCGACCCCGACAAGGGACCCTGCCGGTAACATCCACGTGGCCAGAGAATGAAGAGGGGAGAAGCAGTAAAGGGTCATGGAAAATACCGCTTTTAAATTCTGCCCCAACTGTCACCACAAATTTGCCAAAAGAGACGCCCATGAGGTCTGCAACCTTTTCCTGCCGAAGCACCACAAAGACGAGGACTGCAAGGCCTGTGCCACGTTCTTACCCAAGACACTCCAGTACGACGTCGACAGAGACTAGAACACTACACCATGGCAAGCACTCAGAAGACGCAGGAATCTCTGAAATATCTCAGCTTATCCTGCGATGATGAGGAGAACGTTGAGGTGGCCGAACTGGCACGAGGAAGAGAGTCAGTTGTCGAGGACTCCTCAACCAACGCCAAAAAGACAAATGTCAGGGAAAACGCCGAAGGATGCTGAGAAGAAACGCCAGAAGGTAAACAAACCACACAAAGGCACGGACGTTAAGGTCTGAGACACCAAGTCCTCGAAGGCAGCCTCAGCATCGAAACACCTGATGACTTAAGGTCAGCACAAGCAAAGATAACCAAATGGGTCCCAACCGAAGGACGCCGATGGGGGCAAATTGTCGACAAGACCTTTAACGCAACCATGTGCTCAAGAAGGAGCGAGAGATAAAGGGCAAGGAATCGAGGCCGGGAGAACCTTCAACACCGAAAAATAGAGTTCCACCTACGGGCGACGCAGAACAAAGAGCGCTCCAGGTCAAGCAAAACAAGCATTGGCATAGCCAATAGGTCTCGCATTTGGGACCTTATAAGTGGTTAGCCAGAGGTTTTGGTTTTCGCTTTGCCTTTGTTTTTAAGCTATGTTGTAGAGCAGTGGGGCTGCTGTTTAGCATGTTAAAAAATTATAATAAAGAATACTGGCCACATTATTTTGTAGGTATGTGCATGCATTACCATGTGAAATGACACGTGCCTTTTTTACTTTTGTGATCCGAAAAGGAATTCAATAGCTCTCGCATTTGCTTGAGTTAGAGCTATTGGCATTTTAAAAGATAATGTGTTTTACCTATGTGTTATGGAGTGTATGTATGTGGCAGGCGCGCAACGCCCACTGGGCTGAAAGGGCTTCAGGCCCCCTCTCGTCGTGTGTCAGCCCGGGCTGAGACAGCTTCCCGGGCACACACACAGCCGCACCCGAGTACTTCACAGGTCTTTAGAAGACCATTTACTTGCTAACGAGGCTTTGTTGTTTTTTCACCCATTCTTAGAGCCCCTGCATCTCCATTCTAACTATCGCTGGAAGAATTAGCCTCCCCCCCCGAAATTTTTTCTTAGCCCCCCCAAAATGTGGCTCTAGTTGCGGCCTCTGGTATGTAGTGGAATTATGTGAGTTGGATTGGTATTGTTAGTTAAGGAATTGTGTGGCGTGGAATTGTGTGGAGTGGATTTGTATAGTGGAATTATGTGGCATGGTACATATTTGAAATATGTGGATAGTAATTATGTGGTATTGAGCGTATTGGAATTATATGGAGTGGGACTGGGTGTGATGATGTTTAATTATGTGGAATTGTATTTTGTGGTGTGGAGTGGCAGCGAGTTTGTAATGCAGTTGGTAAACTTATTGTGCATTTTTTCAATGACAAATCGTGTGCACGAAGGGTGCTACTGCACCATAGGCTTGCTCGACAGAGCAGATGAATGCACTACTAAGATAGTTTGGTGGGTTTGTGTACCTTTGGCAGCAATTAACTATAGTACAGTGGAGCTCAACTGTCACCCAAAAAAGATTCAACAGACCTGTTATGGAGATATCTGGCCAGTACAAGACTAAGTTACTCTTTTGCCAACCATGTTGCAGAAACCTTTATTTCTTTTCAACTCAAGTGCTTAAATTTGCACAAAATGGTGTCTGTTTAGACCCTTGGTCTGATATCACAGATTAGTTTAATGTTCAGGCTGACGTCTCCGTCGCACTGTTCCTCATTAAAGTAAGATAAATAAAAGGCAAAACTGCAAGTTGAAAGAATCTAATAGACTTTAACGTACAAAAATATGTAATGTGCTGCTTCTTACAGTATCTCAATACACCCAGTAATTCCAACATGGCTACATACGGGCTTTACTATCACCAGCAGGGGCGTAGCTTCCATTGGTGCATCAGGTGCAGTGGCACCGGGGCACCAAAGAGTGATGGGGCCCTATTTATTGCTGTATTTCACAATTCAAACAGCTGTCGGTGGGCCCAGTTGCATTCTTTCACTATGTCACAGGATACATAGGCTAGCCACAACTCACCGGATCCCAAAATTAATCTACCAGAAAGCAGGTAGGATGGCGCATGTGGGTGAAGGAGGTGGCAAAGACACACTCACAAAACCAATAAACTGCAAGCACGGTTTTCCTTACAAAGTTGTGAAATGTAATTAAAAGCTTACAATAATTTTGGGCCGGGTCCCACATAAGATGAGAATAAAGACGGGTGAGGAGTGCGCACTTTACAGGTCCGCCGGAACATGAACAGAGTTCATTTGGATGTTTCTGCCATCTTACAAAAAACATACAAACTATTTTCCCCATCTCCTAACATACCTAATCCCTGTCGGACGTTCTCGTCAGTCCTTACATTCAGGCACACAGGCAGAGAAAGATAAAAACACCTGGAAGACAAATTGACTCCAAGTGCAGCAAGTGTAACATGACAACTACCATAAAAGCCACAAGGGAAACATTTGGGTCCTGCTGCCTAGCCCACTCGACTACTGCTGTAGAGCAGGTTTCAGGCTGAGAACACAACTATGACTTTCTCTTGCATGGACTCAGGGCAAAGTCCTACTAATCCAAGTAGATGTGCTTCCATGTGGGAATAAAATAGTTTGTGTAAAGCATAAAAAACGCTAGATACACAGAGAAAACAAAAGTACATGCAAACACTTTTGTATCAGAAAAGGCGACTCTTTATAATACACACTCCATCTACGTTTTAAAACGGGTCTTCAAATTTCGTTTACACTGTTTTAATTTAATAGGACACCTAGAAGCACCTCTTTCCAGCAGAAAAAAAAGAAGAGTGGTGCACACTGCATATGCACTATTCAGTGCCTATATGCGTTGATTAATGACAGATCAGGATACAAAAGGTCTTATAAAAGACATATTTAAATAAGAATGCAGTGCGTTTAAATATGGAATAAATATATTTTCAATT
The DNA here is from genome assembly GCA_963921515.1 of Calotriton arnoldi. NCBI lineage: Eukaryota > Metazoa > Chordata > Amphibia > Caudata > Salamandridae > Calotriton > Calotriton arnoldi. The sequence continues at coordinate 619,684 of CAWUFW010001323.1, read as the reverse complement.
TAAAAAAACAGGGGTCGGTATAGTATAATGGGACACTGGAATGAGTCACAAAATTGCGTTTACTTTATAATGGCTAGGAGTACACTTTTCCTGCCACCAATATTTTTCTACACCCCTCTCGTGCGTAGTGCATGCTTGAGTTAACTTACCCCTCCACCGCAGTGCTTGAATGAGCTGGTGGCCAGTATTGATTACTTGCACTTCTCAGCACTGCTGCAATACATTTAAAGGGAGAGGGCCGACAGTTCTCAGGAGAAAACAAATACTCTAGTGACTAACTGCATAATTACATTTACATTTAAAGCATGCTTCAAAGTGTCCACTGATACACTTTAAAGACGGCACCCGTTACAATGTGTCGCTTGGTTCTTGCTTCAGAGTTTCACTGCAAATGACATCTGCCAGTGTACCAGTGTTTTCAACAATTCACGTGCTAGTTCTGCCATTTATAGTCGATTTAATCCCGTTCCGGGTGCGCTGATCTTAGCCTGTCTGGAGTCTCCTTGGCAACGCCTCTACAGACCCAGGACACACACGTGATTTGGCAACTCATGATGTGCGCATTAGAACGATAGTAGTTGTAGGAGAATGAATTTGGCTCGCTGATATTAGGTTAACAGAAGTCTACTGTAGTAAGTTTATCCAAAACATGGTTGTTCTCACGCACGTGCTCTCCCAACCAAATCAGAAGGCAGAAAACATATTCTATCAGTGCTGGAAATCCATTCTAAACTTTGATTGGTTGTGGAGGTCTATGGTTTACCAATGGCTATGGTACACGTCAGTCGGTGTTCATTTGCTGATGGACCTCGGAAAATGTCCTGTCTTGGGATTGGTTACCAGAACGATTGTTCATTGGCTGTGGTGTGTTGTGAATAGAACATATGACCCCTGTAACAATTGTTTCTGATTCACGCTCCCACCTTCTGTCAGCAGGCGGGGACCCCTCACTATTTCAATTTGTAACTTTGACTGACACTTCTACTTGGTGAAGTACGATTCTGAGTAAATGGGGCGGGGTTAGACACGTAGCAAAAAATTATATCGGAGTTGGTGCCCTGGGGACTAGTAATGTGTATTTATAATGCCAAGAAGTCCCACTTTGTGTGACAGAAAGCACATTGAAAACGCAGTGAGTTTAGAAGTGTATTACACACATTATACGATATGCAGCGTACAGTATTAAAAGTTCTGTAAGTTATATTTTTAATAATGAACAGACTGCACCTTTTCGCAGGTTTCCTTTTAAAGGACGCATTACAAAACTGGTAACATACTTGTAGCACATCTCAAAACGAGCAGCTCTAACGTACACAAAACATCGCCCTGTTTACTCAGAGAGTTCCACGCTTTCACGCCACCCGAAAACGCAGTTGTCTAAAAGCAAAAATATTCCGGACGGCCGCAAGACAAAAAAGAAAACAAGCCCGCGAGCGGTGCGCGCGCGAGAGCGTGCACCATGGCCTATTGCTTGCGGTTACCCGCACGGCCGCCGGGCGCGATAATTGAAAACAGATGGCGTCCGTGCGGGTAACCGCACGGAAAAGGCCATTGTGCACGAGCGTGTGGTCAGCTTTTGGAAGCCCCTTACATAAAGTCTCGCAGAGCAGCGCTTGCGCGCTACTCTAGGCTCGACCTGAAAAACGAGGGCTCAAGGTCGAAATGGCGGCCCTGCTTCAAAGAAAGATCATCGACTCTTTAAAGAGATTACGCATTCCGACAAGACCCTCCGCAACCACCGAGGTAGAAGACAGCCAGTTCCGCTTGAAGGCCCCAGCAACAGCAAAGCCACATGAGAAGCAACAAGAGGAGTTCTATAAGGTCGAAGAAGCAGTGATGTACGAGGACCACAGCCAGTTCGAGGACACATGGCAGGACCTCGACGCCAAGTCCCCCAAGGAAGGGGTAGAAAGCTATCCCTAGAGACCTTCGCCACCCAATGACTTCTCTCTACATCCTCATCAAAAGGGCTGCAGACACCTCTGGGGTACAGTTAGATGAGCAAGGGAAAGCATTCTCCCTACCATTCTATACCAGGGGAAGGAGGCCTTTCAAGAACCAGCCACTGCAAGGGTGATAACGCCTCGAGTGGAGAAGTATTAGACATTCCTCTCAGGACCCCACGTATATAAAAGGCGATGTCCCCGCAGATTCCATCACTGTATCCACCGAGAAGAAGTGAAATAGTGGCCCCACAGCAACTGGGCCACCATCAGAGAAGAGCAAGAAGCTCGATCTGGTGGGAAGGAAGATGGAGAGCGAGGCAGCCACACAATGGAGAGTAGCTAATTCAAACATGCTCATCAACCGCTACGGACACCAGCAATGGGACGAAATAGAGGGCCTAATGCAGTACCTTCCAGAAGACGCGGCCCTACTGGCACGTACTGCCGTGGGGCTCCAGTGTCTGTTATCCTCGTTTGCTGATTTTATGGGCTCTTTGGATTTAAATGTTAATTTTTCCAAATTACGTGCCATGAGCCTGGGAGAAAAGACTAGTAAAATCAAGATGTTTGGCTGTGACGGAAATGAAATAACCAGGGTCTCCTCGTTCCCGTACCTTGGTGTTTTATTCGATACGAGATGTTCCTGGGCCCCGCAGAGGAGGGCAAAAGAATTGCCATGGCTCGTTCCTCAGGCTCGATACTTGACTTTGCCCGAAGGTTGGGCGCTAAACCAATGAAGGCAATGCTTAATTTATATAAATCTAAGTGTATAGCCATTGCCAATTATGGCTCCGATATCGGGGGGGGTCATAAATTGTCCAGAGATTCAAACTGTGGAAAACAAATTTTTAAGAAGCCTGCTCTCAGTTCCCCATTCCACATCCTCGTATATAATTCATGAAGAACTGGGCATTGGCTGTGACCGATGTAATCAAAATGTCCCCCTTTCTTAAATGGATTTCGATCTGGTGTAATCCAGAATTAGAGCTAAATCGTAAGATCATCAGAGATTGCATGACACTAGACAGGGCTAGTAGGATTCCATGGCTCAACTACGTGAAAAGTATTGCTAGGGAGTTAGGTCGCCCTGATGTCTTTGATAATCCAGAAAAATTAGTCAATAAGGATGTGGGGTGGGGAAAGACGGCATTTTTGCGTTTTACAACTGCAGAAAGAGAGGTCTCGGAGCTATCAAAGTTTACAGTTCGAACCCACCAGATTTAAAAAACTTCTAATATGATAGAGCCCTATCTGGACATAGTCATTAAACCCAGACATCGTTTTTTATTGACTAGACTGAGGTTTAACCTCTTACATTTCCTGTTGGCTGAGCCTTTGGGCTGGAGCAGGCCAGAGGACCTGGGCCCCTGTTCCTGCAACAGTTTTTCGAGGCATGACACTATGCGCTTCGTAATTTTCTGCGATCACTACCTGCAAATCCGGAAGCGTTTTATTTTCCCAATTTAAGACAAAGGCTTCCTGCAGGTTAGACCGGCCCTAGTGTATCTGCAGATGCTGAACAGTCCTTGGGAAATCTTTAATATTGCCAGTTTTTTAGTCGCAGCAGTTAGAGCAAGAAGCAAAAGAAAGTAAATTTTTATGTGCTGGATCGATTGTGTTTTCTTCTTGGTCCTTAAATATCAGACGTTTTAAGAATGTCCTATCTTATTGTGCAATAGATTCCCCCTTTTTTAATGTGTGTCGTACATTTTAACATGGAATTTTTAGCCCTGCATTTTATCATTGATGGTCTATGAATGTTATTCATTTTATCTTTTTGGAATATTGGGTATTTTTGTATGCTTTTATGATTTTGATTGATCGAATAAAGCAATTTTGACTGAGTAACACAAAAGGTCCAAAACAGTGATTCAGGAGGTAAAAAATATTGCAAATACCTGCCTTAAATCAGCACTGGATGCAGCAGACACTGCCATCAGGCAGATGTTCAGTGGGACAACACTCAGGAGACGCATGGCTCAGTCTCAGGATTCAGGGATCAATCATCAACATGCCTCTCACAGGCGACCCACTGTTTGTACAGGCGGTAGACGACACGCTGCAGCAGTTAAAGAGGGATAGCGACACCGCAAAAGCCATGTGAGCATTTCCAGTTCAGAGGAACCTTCAGGAGAGGAGGTACCGCAAACAGAAGGCCCACAAGCAGCGCGGCATTACAACGGGCCAGCAACAACAGCAGCCCCAAAGCCACACGAGTCTACCGACGCAACAAAAGCTACACCATCAGTGGCAACACCCAGTGAGACAATCCTCTTGAGGGAGAACAAGAGGAAGAGATCTGCTTCATAGAGGTGGAGGCTCATCAAGCAAGTGACTCAATCATCAATCAGACCCACCACCAAACACCCATGGGAGGCAGAATAGAGGTGTTCCTCAAGGAGTGAAGGATAATCACATCAGACAGTTGGTTCCTAAACATAATAAAACATAGATACTGCATAGAACTCAAGACGCCCCACACTTGCAGACAAAAAAAAAAAAACTTTTGTGACCAGGAATTCAAACAACTCAGAAAGGATGTCAAAGAGCTCTTCCAAAAAAGAGCCGTAGAAAAGGTTCCCCCAAGGGAAGCAGGCCATGGAATCTGTTCCCCGTACTTCGTGGTTCCAAAACAGGATTTAACACTAAGACCAATCCTAGACCTCGGTTTCTAAACAAGTTCATACGAACTCAGCTCTTCAAGGTGGCAACTCTGCAAGGAGTAATACCACTCTTACGGAAAGGGGATTATATGGCCAATTTAGACTTAAAGGATGCCTACCTTCACATACCCATGAACTAAAGGCACAAAAAGCATCTTCAATTCTTCCTCAACGAGGTACACTACCAGTTCAGGGTGCTACTCTTTGGGATAAAATCTGCACCAAGGGTATTATTATTAAATAGCTTGTAGAGCGCGCAGCTACCCCAATGGGTCTCCAGGCGCTGTTGAGGGACAGTAGCAGGGCGTCAAGATCTAACAGAGGAGGATTTAATCAGGGCTGCTAAAAAGTAATGTTTTTACGGAACTGAAGCAGTGAGTTACAGGATCTAAGAGAAAGCAGCAGAGCGTTCTAGAGTTTCGTGCCCAGCACAGAAAAGGAGCGACCCTTAAGACGAGCTCTGAGGAACCTAACCACCGCAAACCGAGCGAGGTTGGCTGATCTCAGCTCCCGGGTGGGGACATATGGAGACACCAGTGCTTGGATGTAGGAGGGAGCGAGACCATGTCTAGTGCGAAACATGTAGCACAAGGCCTTGAACTTGATCCGTTTGTCAACTCTTAGCCAGTGCAGTTTCTGCAGCAGGGGAGAGATGGAAGAGAATCTCGGCAGCCGAAAGAGAAGGCGGGCAGCTGCATTTTGGATGATCTACAGGTGACGAATCATGGCTTTGTCAGCACCCAGATAAAGGACATTCCCATAATCCAATCTGGATGTGACCAAGGCTTGCAGCACCGTTCTCTGAGCATCTGAGGGAATCAGCCAAAGTATTTTCTTAAGCCATTTCAGAATGGAAAAGCAGGAGGCAGTGAGCTTGGAGACCTGTGTTGTCAAGGATAGATTTGTCAATAAAGAAGCCGAGATTCTTCACTTTATCCACCGGCACGGGCGGAGGCCCCAGTATAGCAGGCCACTGGTTGACTCCCCAAAGACCAGGGTTATTTCCCAGAATCAGAACTTCGGTTTTATCGCCATTGAGTTTAAGGGTGTTTTTGTTCAACCAGAGAGCAACCTTAGCCAAGCCTTGCCTGAGGGGGGAAGGGTCGTTGCTACGAGCCTTGGATAGTGAGAAAATAATTTGAGAGTCGTCCGCATATGAGAAGCCGGTGAGACCAGACTCTTCGATCACATCCATCAAGGGTCGTAAGTAAATGTTAAACAGGGGGCTCAGCATGGACCCCTGCGGAACCCCAAGGGTAATGTTAGCATAGTAGAGGTGTTGTTTGCTGAGAAGACCTGAAAGGTTTGCTCCTTTAAGGACACAAAGTGTCTGGCTGCTGTAGCAGCCTACATAAGAAGACCAAGCATTCACATCTGTCCGTACCTAGACGACTGGTTATTAAAAGCACAATCATAGGAAAGCTGCCTCAAAGACGTGCAAACAGTGATTGCACAACTACAACATCTGATTTACAATAAACATCAAGAAATCCTCACCACAACTAGTGAAAGTGTTCCTGGGAGCAAACCTAAACTCAAAAACCGCACAAGCGTACCAAGTCCAAAAGGGAGTGGAGGCGATTGGGGAACAAAGTCGCCTTTACCAGAGGGGTCGGTCTCTGACAGTGAGGACTGTCATGAAACTCTAGAGCATGATGGTATCATGCATCTCACGCATGCAAGACTGCATATGCGCCCCTTTCAAGAATGGATTTGCAACGGATGGTCACAAGCCGCTGGGAGAATCTAGTGATTGTCACAGCAAAGTTACAAAGGGAAATAAAATGGTGGAACCCAGCAAATGTGAGCATAGGGACACCACTCAAGACACCAGTCCCCCACAGTGACCATAACTACTGGCTAATGTTGGGATCCACGGTAGAGACTCAGAGCGCCTGCCAGCTCCCCAGCCAGCACTCATTGTGGGTGCTGGCGGGAGCTGGCTTTATTTATTTGCTCCTGCACAGTGGGTGCAAATTTTGCTGTGTACCCTGCCAGAGTGTGGAGAATGAGTCCCCAGGCCATTAAGTGTTTCAAGAAAGGGAGTCTTATGCCACAGTCCCCAAATAAATCAAGACTTTGTTGGGCCCCAGAGGAGGGGGGGTCCAAGGCCATTATGTGGATTGGACCCCCCCTAGGATACACTCCCCTCCCCCCCCCCCCAAAAAAAAAGAATGCGGCCTTCCCACCCCACCCCATTTTTTATTTTTATTTAACTGTGGTATAGCTAAAAAAAAAAACTGATTTTGGTCCCATGGAGGGTCCCTCTTGGGAACCCCCATAAGTTCTAGGGGTGAGGGTATCCCTACTCTGTCACCTATGTCTTATTTTACTTTTTTGTTTTTCAGGACAGAGGACGGAGTCCCCGAGTCCTTAAATGGTATCTCAAACATCTTTGTTGATTTGAGGTAGCCAATCAGATCTTACCTTTTGGCCTGCCCGTATCTCTAGCTATCGAAAAATGTTTAACCTTAATTTTTCTAAACTTACTGAACAGAGTTACATTAAAAAACACTGTTTTTGTGCAAAGATCTAACTTTCTGCCAAATTTGGTGTTATTCCGTTCAGTCGTTTTGGCTGTAGCTGTGTCTAAAATCTCCTCTTTTTCAATGCAAGTCAGTAGGGAAAATCAATTTCCCAGATTTTTTTTTAAAATCTCCATCTTACCAAGTTCAAACTTTTGGCATGTATGGTACATTGGACCACAGTGGGCTGGAGGAATGGGGTAGGGACATGCACTCAGACAATAGAGGGCAAGAGGGAGGTGGGCAGGGGCACCAAACTGACCGTATAGGGAAGACGCCGGGGGATGCAGCAGCACAATACACCACACAGGGAAAGCGGGAGGGCAGTGCAGCACAAGTGTTCATGGAAAGCAATAGGGAGGGGACAGGGCAATGTACACGGATAAAAGGGCAGAGGGCAAAGAGTCAAGGGCAGCAAGCTGACCATACCGGACAGACAAGAGGGGCAGTTGCAGCACAACAGACCATGAAGGGAGGGGACAGGGGCATCCCAATGGACCACGGAAGGCAAGAGGAAGGGGATAGGTGCCCAATAATGGAAAACTGAGAGTAGAGGACAACAAGGCAGGGCAGGACGAGCAAGCTGACCATGCAGGGCAGGCGGGATGAGCATTGGAAGCACAACACACCATGAAGAGATACAGGAAGACTATAATGGCATACACACAGACAATAGAGGGAAGGTGGGAGGGGGGTCAGGGGCAGCAATCTGACCACATGGGCAGGTGGAAGAGGTAATGGCAGCACAAAAGACAATGCATGGCAGGTGGGAGGGTTAGTGGCGGCGCAGCGGTCCTGGTCGGCAAGAGGGAGCGGGCAGGGGCTTGTACAAATGACCATGGGCAGCAGGTGGGAGGGGAAGGGGCTGAACACAGACAAGAGAGGGCAAGGAAAGGGGCTTCACAACAGACCGCGGAGGGCGGGCAGGAGGAGCAGTTGCAGCACAACAGAGCATGGAGGGCAGAAGGGAGTGGCAGCAAAATGGACCATGGAGGACAGAAGGGTGGTGATAGGGCATAGAACTTGCACAATAGAAGGCAGAGTCGAGGGGCAGGGACGGGCGGCAGCCATCTAACCATGCAGGGCAGGGGCAGTGACAGCTCAACAGAACACTCAGAGTAGAAATGAGGGGCACTGGCAGGTCCATGGAACATGGTGGGCAAAAGGGAGAGCACACAGACATCGTAGACTAGGGGGGGAGGAGGGTTGGGGCAGCAAGCTACGCTCGAAGGCTAAGCAGCAGGGCAGTAATAGGGGATTAGACTTGAGCAACGGAGGGCAGGGATATTAATCTAACTAGTAGACGGTGGCAGCACATCGGACCATGCAGGGCAGGAGGGAGATGGCTGGGTCATGAACTCGGACAACAGAGGGCAGGGAGGAGGTGGGTAGGGGCAGAAAGCTAATTGTGCACGGCAGGCGGGAAGGGCAGTGGCAGAACAAAGGCCACACAGGGCTGGAATGACAGGGCAGCGGAATGGACTTGGATAATAAAGGGCAAGAAGGGGGGGGCGGGGGCAGCAAGCTTTGACGGGGGAGGCACAACGGACAATGCCAGGCTAGACCCTGCGTCCAACCCCCTTTGCCTTGCATTACGATGGACATCTTACTTTATGCTAAAAATAAAGCCTAGAAATTCACTGAGAAAAAATGAATGTTAAAGTGACGTTATCATTAGGAATTGTAAGAATACAGTTATAGTTATCTCAAGCAACTATAACCCTAAAGTAACTATAGCGTGGGCCCTCGTCATGCAATGCTTTTACCTCGCATATTAAATCACTCCTGACATTCATTGACTTCTTTAAAACATCCCTAATGACATCTAAAATGCCATTATTAATACTGTTCATGGTGGGGGCTCTAGTTATAGTTAGTTTAGGGTGCGAGTTATAGTTACTTGAGAACTAGAACTGGTGAATTTCAGTGCATTTATTAGTTTCAAATGGAAAGATTTGTGACGTTTTCACCTAACTAGAACATACTTTTAAACTTCGGTTCTTTCAGTGAATTTCTAAGGTTTTTTTAAATGTGAAGTTTGATATTACAATTTTAACTATAACGTCACTTTAACCTGCACGTTATAGTTAGAAAAGAGAATAAAAAAAACCTTGGAAATCCACTGAAAAAAACAAAGGTTACAGAGACGTTATAGTTAGGTTCACATTTCACTCGTACAAAACCAGTGAAATTCAGCAGTTCTAGTTACCTGAGCGAACTATAACTTAAGCCCCCACATGCACTGCTTATGACCTCACATATTATATCACTCATGACATGTCAGTGACCTCACTAATGACAGGATGTTTGGGTAGTTTGGCAAAAGCTTTATTAAATAGGACACGTTTACTTTGACCTATCAAATGTCTGTAATGTTTCAAACTGTATTTTCATTCTCTCTCGGCCTATCTGATTTGTGGCTGTGCTTAAGAAGCATGACGTTCGTTCAGTAGGAACTTGCAGTGCTACAGCTCTGATTCTAGTGTTTGGAGAGTCTATAGTTACTGGACAAGTACACAGACTACTGTGTTTCCTTGTCTTACACCTGGTCACATCCTTTTTAGGTCGAGCCTGGGCAGCGCATGCGCTGCTCAGGGAGGCATGCTGCATTCGAGTATGGACTTGAATCTGCGCCCACTCTCCGCCCATATTTTTCATTGCCTTGTCCTTTGTAAATGCTGACTTCTAATTTGTTAATAGGCTCGTTAGTCCCTCCTTAGTACCGCCTTGTCTTCGTTTGTAACCTCCCATGAGGATTGGTCCTTTTACTTCTTTTGTTACACGCTATGTCTTATTTAGTCTGTAAGCAACATTTTTTTTAATGAGTTTCGCCTACTGCAGGCATGACGTGCTTTCCTGCAACATTCAGCGGGACATACATGCTTTCACTTTCCAAGCAGTCCGGGACTGTTTGAGCAATTGGCATTGTAAATGACAATGCCTTTTATTTATGTGTTAATTATCAAAACAGATGAATAAAAGGCATTGTCATTTACAATGCCAATAGCTTAAACTCTCGCAAATGCAAGACCTATTGCGTTGTAAATGCCTGTTCTAATTGACACAACGTTTACCTTAAAGGGCATTTCTGCCACGTCTTAAAAGCTTGTTTATTTTTTCCAGAAGTCCACAAGAAAAAAAGAAGAAAAAGCACTCGCGATCACACGAGTCGAGAACGAGGTCCCCCATGTCCTATGCATCTCCGAGCAGACCATCAGCGTACAGGAACTCTGCACATTCAGCCAGTGTCTCTCCTGTGGAGAGCAGGGGCTCCAGCCAAGAACGCTACAGGTAAAAGGCCCTCAACCTACAGCATAGCGACAATCGGGGCCGGCTCTAGGGCGCTGCGATCTGTGCCACCGCACCGGGCGCTGACTTGGGGTGGGGGCGCCATGTTTGTTTTTAAAGCACCATATGACAAGTTGCTTCTCCCAGCAATTTTAAAGCATCAATAAAAATGTCAAGATAACTCTGGTGATTAATGTTCTTCCTGGAGAGAGAACGGAGCTTTGTCTGGTAAAGGAAGTTTTGACTCATCATAGCGCAGAAGGTTAATTCGCCTGCTGCAAAGAACGTATCCCATTCAGATCACAAAGTGCATGCACTATAAATAGGCCAATGGGTTATCGCTTTTGTCAGAGAGATCCTTTTGTTACTTGCAGTTTAAAAGTTAAAATTCTAATATAGAGCAGTGAGCTCAACTGTCGTCAAAGAGCTGCATGCAGACTGCAAGGAATATATTACAGCTACATGTTTTTTGCTCAGTCTTTCCTTATCCTAATATTGCAAAAAGAGTTGATTTGGGTAGAAATCAGTTCTTATTAAAGAAAACCCCTAACAATGGTGTTACATTTTAAATTCCGAATTTGTGCTTTTCCAGACCTAGGACTCTTAAATGATACTGCCTACCAGTATGGATGACATGTGACTCCTACACCTTGTAGACTAGACCTCTGTCTTATGTAACATTTCCTATACACTTATTTACACACTTATGATTGTCTCCGTGCAAAGTACGTGTGATGTAAAGTGTTCTGACACCATAAACTGGTATGAATCTGAGACCGTGGTTATGGAGACCTGGGGGGCATTGTCAAATGGTGGTAGTGAGGGAATCCGTGGCGAGGTGATCATGGGGGGGCGCACAGGGCACCACCAGTACTAAAGCCGGCCCTGGCGACAATCTAGTGTAATGAGAATCCTACAAGTCGGCACATGTGGGTCTGTCTTGGTGGATGCTTTGTGAGGTGGGAGGAACTCCTATAGGTAAAACATTGAACCCAGGAGGGGTGCTGCCCAGAGCATGTAGGATGTCAGAAAACACAATCTTGAGTGTGGCAGACCCATGTCCCCAAGCGACAGCGCACAGTGTAATGGTAACCCCCTGGCCTGTGTTAAATGGCATCCACGTGTGTAGGTGAAGCAGTGAATCTCGAAGGGGTGCTGCCAAGAGCATGCAGGGTGTCAGAGAACACAGTATGGAGAGGCGTGAGTGGATAGACCAATCTGCACAGGTGTCCCCACGAGAATCCCTGCAGTCTGCCTATGTGCATGTGTCTTTTTAGTTGATTTGTGAGATGACAGGAACTAGTGTAGGCGCATCTTGAAGGGGTGGTGCCCAGAGCTTGCAGGCTGTTACTGTGCACAATCTGGAGAAGGCTTCAAGTGTGTACTCACTTCTGAAATGTCATTGGTGATAGAGTTTTACTTGAGTCTTATATTTGGCAAGGCAACAACCGCTCCGCCAGGAGGTTAATTATCTCACACCCGACACTGAAGCATCGTGAGGCTTAACGTAGCCAGTGAAGCGAGGTAGCAGCCTCCGACCATGCACAACGCATCGAGCCACTGTTACCTGAACTGAGCGCACAGCCACCCTAGCACTGATATCCCATAGCCAAGCAAGCACCCCACACATCACCAGAATGGCATTAATGCGTATAACACAAGCAGACGAAGTAAAATAAGAGGAAGGTTTCTGTTTACTTTGATGTAAGAAATCTGCGTTTCAGGTTTGCTTATTAAACAAGGTAATATGTTAACTTGCGGGCAAACGGAAAGCAGCTGATGATGCCACCTGGACTGGCTACCTGTCTGATTGGCCAACTAGCATAAGGGCAGCATACAACTGATGCAATACTCCAATGGCGTCACAGGAATTTACCCCGCATCTGGAGTCTATAGTCCAGGGGAGCACGGCTCCCTCCGGAAGACGCAAACATAAGCTCAGCAACTAGCTGCTAAGTCTTGTAACTGTCCCACGGAATACATGGACACTGGGGGACTGCTCATTGAATACAGAGTGATTGTCACAAAGCCCCCTCTTCTGAACTTTTTTGCTTGGTTGATTTTGAATGCCAAAACCATTGCGTTCCTCTGTATCTCCAGACAGCCCCCCTTCCAAATTACCTTTTGCACTGTACCACTTGTGAATGGCAACCAACCAATGTCGAACTCCTCCTGCAGATCATGAGAAGATGCAGCTTCTGGTGTCCTGAAAACTTGCTATTTGCCCGTATACTCAGGGCCGGCGCTAGGCATGGGCAGTGTGGGCAGCTGCCCAGGGCCCCGTAGTCAGCTCTCCAACGTGGGGCCCCGCACCAGTGCGACAGTCAGACCACGGCATGAAAGGTGACACCTTGCAAGTGCGCCAGCTTAGGAGGCCCCCTCTCCTGGCCTCACTGCTATGGTGTAGCAAGGGGAAGCGGAAGGGAGGGGGGCCCCCTCCCCAACTTCACAGTTTCATACTCATGTTTGTCCGGCAATTAGGCCTCCACCCCCCCCCACACCGACGCAGAGGCACAGCGGGATGGCTATTGCCCTGCTGTTAGCTCCTTGGCAGTATGGAGAGAAGCAACCCTCACACCTTCGGCCCTTGATGAGCTGTTGAGAGGTGCTTGAAAGTGGCTGAGAGGGAGGGGCTGCAGCTTCAGGAGCAGGGGCATCTATTCAGATGCAGACAGTCCTGAAATGTTCTAGTCTATGCAAATTAGAGGGGCCTCGCTCTTTCCCTTTCTGCCCAGGGCCCCAAAAATCCTAGAAACGGCCCTGCGTATACTGATGGGTTCTGCCTTGCAAAGCCTCTGTTGCCAATGTATAGGGCGTGCCCCTATGCAAATGAGGGAACACCCTCTGAAGGTAGCGCTGGCGCATTAAGTGCGCCAGCGCTATCGGTATTATAGAAGGGGACGCACAAGCATCTGCGTCACCTTCTATAATACCAAAGTGCCTAGATTTTACTTGATCTTTCCGCGGCGTTTGACACCGTCAACCATGATCTTTTGTTAAATCGTCTAAATTCCATTGGCATTTCAGATAAATCACTTACACTACTCTCATCCTTTCTGTCTGGTAGAACACAATCAGTAGCTTTGGGAAGCTATGAATCCCCGTCGTTCGTCCTCCCCTGCGGAGTCCCTCAGGGATCATCCTTAAGCCCTACACTATTCAACATTTATGTATCTGAACTGCCGAAACTCATAAGAACCTACGGGCTGGCAGTGACATCATACGCAGACGATACACAAATTGTCTTATCTTTATCAAAAAAATCTGCACCACAAATGCAAAATTTCAAGGATTGCATGCTTGCAGTCAGTTCGTGGATGAACTCTTGTTGTCTGAAATTAAATTCAGACAAAACAGAAGTCATCACATTTGGCAATTTCCTACCTAATTGGTCACAGAGCTGGTGGCCGGATGAACTGGGATCGGCTCCGATTCCAGTCACCAAAGCTAAGAACCTTGGCGTGATTATTGATGATAAACTTAATTTTAAATCACAGGTAAATGCTGTTTCTTCATCATGTTTTTCTTGTTAAAAACCATTAAAAAAGTACTCCCGTTCATTCCCATGGACAGCAGAAAAACAGTGATCTCTTCTTTGATCCTGGCCAAGTTAGACTATTGCAATGGTCTTTACATCAGCCTACCTGAGAAACAACTCAATAAGTTGCAGATTACTCAAAATGCAGCGGCGCGTCTTCTGCTGGGTATTCCTAAGTATTCATCGGTCAGAAATCATCTACATAAACTGCATTGGCTCCCAGTTAGGAATCGCATTATTTTTAAATCTCTCTGCACTACCTACAGAGCACTCCAGAACACTGGCCCCATTTTTTAAGGCGCCTGTTCTATTGGTACATTCCAAAAGGCATCTACGCTCCGAAGGAGCTAAACTTCTAGCAACTCCGAGAGTTTTTAAAGCCACATGGGGTGGCAGTAGTTTTAGGGCAGCTGCCCCCAAACTCTGGAACAAACTCCCTTTGCCATCAGATCCCTTCCAACTCTACTTGCATTCAGGAAGGCCTTGAAAACATGGCTATTTGATAAATAGTCATCTTTATCTTTACAGAAACTGGCATAGTCCACGGGCCAGCGCCAAGACACCCTCGGGTAATCGTGCGCTTAACAAATTTATTAACATAACATTAAGTGCGCCAGCGCTATCGGTATTATAGAAGGGGACGCACAAGCATCTGCGTCACCTTCTATAATACCAAAGTGCCCCGGGGGCGCGCAAAGTCAGCGCAAATGCCCGTTGCGCCCCCAGGGCACCTTACGTAATACAGCCCCTGGTGGCTACCACCTGTGTGTGTATGCATTTGTTGGTGTGGGTGTCCAGTCAGGTTGCCAAGGGTATACAATTGCCTAATCCTGATTATGGGGTTTGCCAGCCTGTTTATTTTTAGTTTTGATCAGTCAACCAATTGAAGCTTTTCGAATCGTCATTAAATAGACAGCTCAACAGAACAAGAGGGTGGACATGCGGACCGATTGCCTTATTATTTTTAGTGGCTGCAAATGGCTTGGTTATCGGTTTCAAGGCAATGTTGATAAGTGAGCACAACTTTCATTAGCAACACTTCAAAAAACTTAAACACCCCTTTAATTATTTTTATATCATGTCCAGGATGCCTGAAATGCCACTTGGCTTGAACCCATTTTTGAGGGATTGTGGACCATTCTGACTGGTGGTACTCAAAGGTAAATCTGGAGCTCAGGTTCAGCAGAGCCGCAGTAGGGCTTGATAAGGGTTCGTCTAATGTGAGGACCCTATCTGAAAAAAGGAGGCAGTGAACACTGTATTGTTCTCAGTGGTTGTATGTTTGATGATTTTTGGTGCATGGTAAGTTGGGCAGAGCTAACAGGAGAGGGTCAAAAGAAGCACTCTCTGAACTTGCCGTTTTTCCATGTTAGTTTGTTCTACATGTGGGAATATTGATCAGTCTTGTGCGTCTCAGTCGAGGTTGAATCCAGTGGAGCAGTCTATCGTTGGTTTCTCCGTTACCCTGTGGGCTGTCATGGTAATGTTTTTAGGTCTCATCTACCAGGCTGCTTTTAGCTGTCCAGAATGCAAAAGCCTTTTTTGGACCATTCCAAAAACTCACAGTTGGTTTAGAGCCCATCCATTATTTATCATTGGTTGACACGGTCACTCTCATTTGCTTGCTTCCTATTCGATGCCTCGCCTTCCTCTTCTGTTTGTCCCACCCCTGGAACACATTCTATTTACTATCTTTTGATTGGATGACTTGTATTCTTCCCCTGCTCACATTCAGGGAACTACGTTTTTCTTTATCTTTCAGCACTCCGAGTGCCCCTAGTGTTTTCTAGCGCTCTCTCCTTTGTGTGCTGTTTCCCACTCACTTTGCCCCCTCCCCCAAGCTTGCCTATTTATTTTTCCACCCTACTATAGTGTTTTTGGCTTCCTCCAGGTCTAAGCTTAAGCAGCTTTGTCGCTCCCTTGCCCCATCCATGCCTCTCCTCCTCTTGCTTCCCCCACCCGCTCGCTCCTTGATTGTACCTTGGACCCCTCAAGGACCTTTCTGCTTTTTTACTGTTATTGATTTATTTATTTATTTTGTGGGACAACCTCCATTTGCTGCCTGTCCACTCCAGAGTGCCGAGAGCACTTATGCATTAAAACAATTAGTGGCATCTGCCACCTTGAATTGGTAAATGGAAGATAAAAAAAACAAAGATTGCGCCTGCGGCATGGCTCTTGCGTGCGAATGTCATTACGCTTTTTTTGCTTTTTCCCTATGCTGCATAGCATCGGCAAAAAGCTTTGGCAATGCCAGTAGAGTAACAGGGCGAGACCTAGTGGCTTTATCAATTTACTTGTTCCCTCTGAAATTGCTTTCCCGTTTCGTTTGGATGCAGGCATTATTTTATGCTGGCGTTTGCCTCTTATCAGAATCTGCGGCAGTTGTCCATTAAGCCAGAACTTTTAAGCCAGACCATTCTTGCAGAGGCAACATTTCCATAAAACGAAGTATTTTTTGTTTCGCAGTGGATGTTCGTTTGTCTTTTAAAGTTTTACTTCAGAAATGGGCTTCATGTGATTATAGCTAATGTCAATATGTATTTTTTCCACGTGTTGTTGCCATAACTGGCCCTGAAGTCCTAGCACACAGCGTTAAGCATTTTCAATGATGCTGTGGTGTGTTTGAATGTAATTTCTTTTTGACATGTCCTGAAGTGACAGACTGGCTGCTACGCTGTTGGCTCTTTGGGCAGAGGGTCTTGGTGGGCTTTATTTAACCTTTCCCCAGGTACCAGTGACTTCAGCAGCCCACTGTCTTCGCCGACTTGGGTGAAGTATCAGGAGAGGCTCATGGTTTTTTTCTTTCCTCTAGCCTCCTCCCCACGCTCCAATGTCAGCTGCTTGACATTGGTCACCATTGACTCCATTGGCAATTCTGAGCTCAATCCCCTTGGACACCCTTGACTTTCACTGTCTGGTGTGCAGGTGGCTTACCTCAGTCTACGGTGGCCTCATTGAGTAATGCTGATTCACTCCGAAGGTATGCTGCTCGTGGTGTAGAGTAGACTGTTCTTCTAACCAGAGCCTCTCTCTTTGGCCCCTTGTTTGCGCAGAGGCGTAACGCAAAATGATGGGCCCACCCACCTTTAGAATGTGAAGAGAAGCCTTTGAGTCGCCCATATCTCACGATTATTCTTTGACCTCAGCCTGAGTGGGGGTCCCTTGCCCTGCAGGGGCCAAAGGGGCTCATGTTATGCCCCTGAGTTTGCACACATTTTGCAGATATAATACAGGAGGAGTCTACATTTCTTCCTGTCTCCCTTCTTAACCCACTCTTGTGATAGGAGGAAGGATGTGCAGTTACGAGAAGCTTGGAGGGCATTCTTACATTATGCATTGTGTCCTGAGGTGAACCAGCCTACAGCTTCTCTCATCTTCTAGGGTAATCATTGCCCGGAGTGCGCGTCATAGTCTGCTGAAAATGGTGTCGTCCGGGACACAGCAAGGTCTCAGTGCAGGCCTAACATGTCTATGAATCCTATGAATTAGTGTATACATCTGTCTGAAACCCCACTTTCTACTTCTACAGTGATCACTGCGTTCTTTTTTGGAAAATCGGTTAATTGACCCTCTACGTTGCAGAACAAGCCAAAACCAACGCACAGAATGAATATACCTCAATTTTCGTTCAAACACAATGAAAACCATTTACTTTGAACAGATGTAGAACTCTGGCTCCCACTCCCTTATGTGTTTGGTGAGGAGGTGGGGAGAAGCTGAGGTGGTGAGGAGGTGGGGTGAGGCTGACGTGGTACTCTTAGGCAATAAATAAACTGGTGCAAAGCAGCCCTCAAAGTTCACCATTCCAAACCTCCTGCCCTCTGCTTACCAGCTCTCATCCACTGTTTTTGTAGTTTACCCTAAAGTCTCGCCAGCAACATTCTTTTCGCCCAGTTCATCTTTCGTCCAGCAAATCTTGTGGTGGTCTGTTAGAACCCGTGTTTTACCTTCATGAGACCCAGAGCAGACCCAAGACCTTCAGCCATCATCCTATCAGTAATAAGCTGCGGTTTATCCCTTCTCTTGGGTACACAAATGAGGTCTAGAAAAATATGAACCTCGCTGCCGCTGAAAGTCCAATTCTACCTCACGGCCACTGCCATCTTTACAGCTCCTCTCCATCACAAAGTCTCATAATGTATGGTGTTTGCTAAAGCCTTCTAAAACATTGTATAGCTTGAAAGGTCACAAGTTCAATATGAGCTCAGTGACCTCTAGAAACCAATGTGCGAAAGTTGATAGATTGAGGTTGTTGATGGCTCAATACCTTTCTGGTAGTGTGTGTCCAGGTGTCAGAGTAGAGCTGTAGGCAGTGGTAAACAAGGCAGCAGTGGGGCCGATTTCCCATCTTATTAAATGTTTCTACCATGTATCCTAACAAAACATCTCTTCCTGTACCTGTAGTGTCTTTACGTACATACAAATGGAAAATTCGATGGTGAACCCTGTATTCTGTAGCCTCACAACAAGCTTTTTACATCAATGTCTCATCCGCAGCAAACTTTAAAAGATGTGTATGCCGTCAGTTCAGTCTTCAGACGTTTTATATTATCTTGGGTTGTGGGATGAATGTTAGTCCCATTCAAAATCCCAAAGGTAATATGTGGGATGAGAACACACATTAACTGCTGGAGAGATGAGACACAACTTTCTAAATAATTTTACTGCCAGAACTGTGGGTTTTTAGTTCGACTGCCCCCTGTAAATTTACAGACCTCTTTGAGAAACTGTTTTTGATTAACCCTGTGGATAAAGTGTGGCCACACAACCTAGAGGGACTTAATATGTTCTTTTAAACATAGCTGCACATCTTGGCTTTGCCAATATCTTTTTCGAGTTGTATACACATTTTCATGCAGTTCAAAAGCTGCAATCAGCCCTTTCCCAGTGCAGGCTGCAGTATCTCAGGTCCTTACTAGAGGTCTCTGGAGTTAGACGCTTTCTGCAGTACCTTGAGCCAATGCTAGAGATCTCGGAGGCATAATCTGCCCCTTTTTCAAGAACAATCCACGTCAAGATAGGTGTAAGATATATGCATTACAGAGGTACAGGTAGGTTAGGTATGGTGCCTTTGGAAGGTTAGTTATGCTTGGTTGAAGATGGGTGCGAGGTAACTTGGGTATGGAAGGTTACTTATGCTTGGTTGAAGAGATGTGCTAGGTAGCTTAGGTATGGGAGGGTAGTTATGTTTAGTTGAAGAGGTGTGCTAGGTAACCTGGGTATGGAAGGTTAGTTATACTTGGTTGAAGATGTGTGCTATGTAGCTTAGGTATGGAAGGTCAGTTATGCCTGGTTGAAGAGGTGTGGTAGGTAGCTTAGGTATGGAAGGTCACTTATGCTTGGTTGAAGGGGTGTGCCAGGTAACTTAGGTATGGAAGGTCACTTATGCTTGGTTGAAGAGATGTGCTAGGTAGCTTGGGTATGGGAGGGTAGTTGAAGAGGTGTGCTAGGTAGCTTAGGTTTGGAAGGTCACTTACGCTTGGTTGACCAGATGTGCTAGGTAGCTTAGGTATGGAAGGTTAGTTAGGCTTGGTTAAATAGTTTGTTCTAGGTAACTTGGGTATTATAGGTTGGGTATAGTATGTAAGATATTCTACATATGGTAGATCATGTATGGTTGTTAAGGTATAGTACAAGCGTACGGTAGTTATGACTGTTAGATCTCAAACTTTCCTTGATAGACTAGGCATGGTAGATAGGTTAGGTATTATAGGTTTGCATGGTAGGTCGGTTAGATAGGCATGGAAAGTATGGTAGGTTAGCTGTGGTAGGGGGAAGTATTGTAAGTTAAGTATGGCAGAATGGTTTCATTGATATCGTTGGTATGATAGGCAGGTTGGGTATGGTAGGTATATCTGGTATATAGAGGTGGTTTGCTGGTTATGGTATGCGAGGTAAAGCGGGGTGAGTATGTAAGATAAGTATGATAGGGTACCTGTCGTAGGTAGGTATGAAAGACAAATATGGTATGGTACAACATAACACATTTATCTGATTAAAAGTTTGTGCTGTTGAATGCTTTTCACAACTTCTTTCTTCCGAATTGCAGCATTGCCAATAAGAAGCTTGAACAGAAATAGATTGAATAAAGTACCCTTGTTAGCTTAGAGACGAGTGGTTTATTTGCAACTAGGTGCATGCCTTTACTAATCATACTCCTCTTAATTACGATTTAAAAAGGGCGACTTGGGGGCGTGGCCAAGATGGCGATCTGAGCGGACGCACGGCTCGGAGGCTCCTCACCCCTGGCCCCATTTCCCCCGATTAAAATAGCACAAATCCCCCTCCACACCCGGAGCTGGTAGCACGTTCACTGGGGGAGAGCCGCTGCTAGCCGGGAAGTGCCAGCAGGGTGGGCGCTCCGTGGAATTCCCTCTGAAGCACTCGGACATCAGCGACGGAGGCCGGAGAAAATGGCGCCTCTTCCCGGAGCTGTGAGGGCGTGTAGGCACCGGTGAAACTCAGCTTCTCTGGGTGCGCCGGAGGCCTCGACGACCCAGCCAAGAGCCCTACCCGCGGACGGCGGGACACCCGATACCAGCGACCACGCCGAGAGCAGTGGGGTGGCCGGAGAGGAAGGGACTAGGCGGCGGTCTGCGGCCCAGGTGAGACGGCGGCTGCCACTAGAGGCCGCGGCTTAAGGGCCCGAAAGCGGGGGGGGTGCGCCCCTGTGGTGCCCCGGGGCGGCGCCTTGCCCAATGGAACCCCCGTGGGTGAAGCACTGACCGCTCGCTGGAGGTGATTGCTGACCCCGGACGTCTCCGCATAGAAGGGGTGAGTGCCCGCGGCCTAGAGGGAGCGCATTCTGCGAGACCCGAGTATGCGGATCGGCCGCGTTGGCACGAGAGAAGAAGGGGGTCCCTGAGGTGCTGGGAGAGGGCCCCGGGAGAGCTGACAGAGGCCCTCTCCTACAGAAAACTCATCGCCGGGCTCTAGGAGCCTGAGAGGGGAGACAGGACCCGAACGCCGAGCACCATAGAGTTGAGGCGCAGTGGGATCCGACCAGGAGCGGCGGAGCGCCAATAAGGGGCCGGGGTAGGGCTGACGACGGGCGTTCTCCTGGAGCCCTCTCAGGGACAACAGCCCACGACCAGAAGGAGCACGCCGGGGGCTTCCCGGGGGAGTTCGCTGGCGAGGGGTTCGGGGGCAGCGGAGCGGTGACACGGCCCCCGTGCGATCCTCTTGGGGCACACTGTAGAGCAACGGCACCCCACAACACCCCCACATAACGGCAAGGGAGGACTGGAGCGATCAACGCCGCAGAGGTGTGGGGGCAGCAACGAAGGCATCCTGTGGGCGGCGGCAGGGCGGAGCGGCTGGTCCGAGGTGGTGCACCGACACGGGCGTGAACACGAGCGGGGAGGGCCCCACCGGTGGGGGTTGAGACACGTGCGGGGGCCAGAGGATCCCGGGGGGTCTTACCCGGGAGCACCGAGGAGTGGAGAGGGGCTGCGGCTCGGTCCTGGGCGTAGCGGCGCGGAGAGGCCGGACCGCCTGGCAGGATATCTTGGAGGCCTGGTATAGAGGTTGGCAGGGATACCGGACCACATCACCACGATGGCCGCGCTGAGAAAGATGGCTTGGCTTATGAGTACACACGACAGAAACACAGAGGAATTATGAATTAATGTTCCAGTCTATACATAGAAGAAAGGTCCCGTGTAATAGACACTAGATTGTTCCCTGTGTTTAAATTTTCCTTTATTGAACTCATGATGCATATAAGAATTTAGAAATATGTCAGCACATTTAATTGAATGTTTATATTGTGTATTCACAACACAGTATTTTGTCCATATTGTGCTTCTAAAACACGGTATTGTAGTCTAGTTAAAAATGTGTGTCAGCACATTTTATTGAATGTTTTATATTCATGTTTGTTATATTGTGTATTCTCAACACAGTATTTTGTTCATATTGTGTATTCACAACACAGTATTGTTGTCTAGAGTTTTTGTATATATGAACTTTCTGTAAAACAGACCGTTATCTTTTTCCACTTTTGAGTGTAAAATGCAAAACTAAAAAAAGTGAAATAAACGGTATAAATAAAGTACCGATTCAAACAAAAATCAATAGTTTGCTTGAGCGTGAATTAAAATACGCCACTAAAGTCAAACAAGTTCAGGCCTTACCCTTTGCTTAAACGAGAAAGAAGGGGGAGCGCAATATCAGAGACATGCTGGCCAAGAGCTCCCTATCTGGTGAACGGGGACGTAGGGCGTCGACTCCCCCTCAAACACGAGAGAACCTAGAGGAAGGGGACATGCCCATCACACAGACCTTCCTGGAATCTCTTTTTAATGTCCTGCGGGAGGACTTTCAGACGCTTAAGCAGGAGGTGAAGGGAGAAGTACGGGAGATTCGCCGGGACGTGGACGGGATTGGAGAGAGGGTGGCTGCCATTGAGGACCGCGAACTCTCTAGGGGCGAAGAAATAGAGCAACTACAACAAGAAGTGCTATGCTTGCAGGATCAACAGCTGGACCTCCAGACCCACACAGAGGACCTCGAAAACAGGTCCCGACGCAATAACATCCGCGTCCGGGGGTTCCATCCCAAGAGGAGGGGGCGATGTTGCCGGCTACCTTCGGGGGCTATTCAGGGACATTCTGGGGGAGGACCAAGTCTTTGAAATTCGTATTGACAGAGCGCACCGAGTGGGCCCTCCGCGACGTGCACCGGCGCCCCCGGCTGACATGCTGGCTTTCCTACCGGACTATCCCCTTAAAGAACGAATATTGAGGGAGGCCAGACGCCAGCAACCTCTCACGCACAAAGGGCACTCAGTAGCTCTTTCTCAGGACTTGGCCGCCATAACCCTACAGAGAAGGAGAGCATTTAAAGAGGTGACGACTCACCTGAGGGAGAAGGGGGTTGCCTACTCATGGGGCCATCCCTTCCGACTGATATTTAAGTGGAATGGCCGGCTGCACCAACTGCGCTCTCTTAAGGAAGCCTGTGAGCTTCTGGGCCTGGCACGTGAGAGCCCGGATGCGTCGCCTGCTCGATCAGGGAGGCCCCTCGAGACCGGCTGGCAAAGAGTAAAGTGCAGAAGTAAGCCTCCTTCTGCCCAAAGACCGGATCCAGACACTATGTCCCAGGAACGGCGAGCGGCCGTGGCAGCAGTGACGAAGGACACTACCTCGCCAGTTCAGATTTGACAGTCATGGCATTCATGAGGGGGCAAGTGAGCACAGATTCTTGATTTGCCGGGGGGGCTGGGGGTGGGGGGCCGAGACCACTTGAGCCACACGTACACCCCAACTTTCTGGACTCCAGAT
Source organism: Calotriton arnoldi (assembly GCA_963921515.1). Taxonomy (NCBI): domain Eukaryota; kingdom Metazoa; phylum Chordata; class Amphibia; order Caudata; family Salamandridae; genus Calotriton; species Calotriton arnoldi. The sequence goes on along the minus strand of CAWUFW010001323.1, from coordinate 596,437 downwards.
GCCCACGCCAATGGACAATGGGCATTGGACTATGATACACAGGGGGTTCACACAGTTGGGGTTAGGGAGGGTGGGGCGGGGGGCAAGGGACTAGGGAATTGGGGTTAGGGAGGGTTTGGAAAGGGACGGGAGAGGGGTGGGGGATGCAGTTTGTTGGGGGTTGGAAGGGCTAGGGAAGGGGGAGGGATTGGGGAACCGATGTGCTACCACTCACGGGGTCTCACCAGGACTCCTACCCACGCCAGACCCATACACAAGCGGCCAGTTGTCTTTCCCCCCCGATGACAGCACCCACGCTACAGATCCTCACTCTGAATGTAAAGGGGCTGAACAATCCCATTAAGATAAGAGCCGTCCTATCCTACTTAGAAAATTCAGGGGCGTCAATATGTCTCTTACAAGAAACTCACCTCCTCCCTAGAGACTGGCATCGGATGAAATCCCGAGCCTTTCCCCAACAATTCTATTCCTCCACACTGACCAAGAAGGCAGGGGTAGCTATACTGATTGCTAAAACATTCCCGGGCACGGTGGGGGATAAGGTGGCAGAGATACGAGGACGATTCCTGGCATACACACTATGGGTGGGGGGCGCCCCTATGGTGGTGGGCTCTCTATACGCGCCCAACACGGGACAAGAGCAATTCCTTCAAACAGCAATGTCGGAGGTGCTGGGCTCTCCTGGGAGGCGAATTGCGGTGGGAGGCGACCTGAATTTGGTCATGGACACGGACAAAGACAGATCGGGTCAACGATATGGACACGCGGGGGCCCTATCACAAAACGGGAGGGAATGGTTAAGGGAGAGTGGGTTGGAGGATGTCTGGAGGGTGGTCCACCCCAAAGCCACACAATTTTCTTTTCTACTCACATGCTCATCATACCTACGCTCGGCTAGATCACTTAATAGGGACGACAGAACTGCTGACTGTCGTGGAGACAGTATCAATCACTCCGGCTGCACTATCTGACCATGACGCAGTGCTGCTGACTTTGTCCATCCCCCCAACACGGAAGCCACCTGGGAGATGGCGTCTTAGGGAGAGTTTGCTACAGAGGGCAGGAGTGGTATAACAACTTCAAAAACGGGTTACGGACTACCTAGAGATGAATGACTCTACGGACATTCCCATAACGGCACTGTGGGGGGCACTTAAGGCTACGGTACGGGGCGAAATAATCGCCATTACCGCAGCGGAAGCTAGGGAACGGAAAGAAAAAAGGGCGCTGCTCACGACCCAGGTGGCAGAACTAGAGCGAATACATAGCCGCACTTGCGCACCACGGATATGGCGCCAACTGAAAGCGGCTAGAATGCAATTAGCGGCTCTCGATCTCGACAGAGCCGAGTACGCGGCCCTACGACTCAAACACACCTGTTACATAGGGGGCGACAAAACAGGGCGGCTGCTGGCGAGCAAACTCCGGGCACGGGAGGAGCGCACGATAGTAAAGGGGCTTCAGACGCGTACGGGAGAGATAGTGGATCGTGGCGAGGATATAGCGGAGGTCTTCTGGGACTTCTACTCCACGTTGTATAGCAAGGCCTCGCAGACGCCGGGGGAGGCAGCAATCTACCTGCAGGGAGCGGCCACCACAAAACTAGATCTCATGGGACGGGACGCGCTAGACGCACCCATTCGCGTGGAGGAGGTGATCGGGGCTATCTCCCGACTTAAGCCCTTGAAATCACCAGGTCCGGACGGATTTTCGGCAGGGTTCTATAAATCCTTTTGCCCACAGCTAGCCCCAATATTAACACGCCTTTTTAACTCTTTTCAGGGCCCCGGGACTATTCCCACTGACATGTTGGTAGCCGATATAGTAGTCATCCCGAAACCCGAGAAAGACACGACTCAATGCGATGCTTATCGCCCGATCTCCCTGCTTAATCTCGATCTAAAGCTGTTCACTGGGGTCCTGGCGGCCCGACTGGGGCAGCGCATGCCCGGCATTATAGAACCGGATCAATGTGGCTTCGTTACTAACCGTCAGAGTAGCGATCATACTAAGAGGATATTACACCTGATTGATAAAGCCCATCGCACCAAACTGGACGCAGTGTTATTATCGATTGACGCTGAAAAAGCGTTCGATCGTGTCCGCTGGGAATTTTTGGGCGCCACGTTGACTCATTTTGGAATTGGAGATCGCTTCAGGGCCTGGGTAGCGAGCTGTTATGATAGGCCTGCCGCCACGATACGACTGAACGGCATGGCCTCAAAGCCGTTTGACATCCAAAGGGGGACGAGACAAGGTTGTCCTCTATCGCCCCTTCTTTTCGCTCTCTACATAGAACCCCTTGCACAAAGAATACGGGATAGTCCTGATATTCTCGGCATACCCTTCGGAGGGGAACGACATACGATTAGTCTGTATGCAGACCTCTTAGCAACCCTGGAGTCCCCGGATCGATCGGCCCCGGCCTTCTTAAGGGAGTTGGCCTCCTTTGGCCGCGTCTCTGGCTTTAAGATTAACGTCGGGAAGTCAACGGTGCTACCCCTGGGCAGCTGTGAAGAAGCGCACAGAACGGGAACTCTGACGATTGGTGGGCTTCAAACCCGCGACACGCTTACCTACCTGATTTAGCGCCATCAGTGGCGAACACGGTCACGCTGAACTTCACTAAACTGCTCTCCCAAACGCAGGCGGCTCTTGGACGCTGGCAGAAACAGCTGCCACTTCTGGGTCGGATAGCGGCTGTTAAAATGAATATCCTGTCCAAGGCACTCTATATCTTCCAGACTATACCGATCTGGCCCCCAGTTGGGACCCTACAAAAGCTACAAACCGCGGTACAACAATTTATTTGGGTGGGGGCACGCCCTAGGATGCGCAGAGAACTCTCCCATAGACCGACCGACGTGGGCGGGCTGGGCATCCCTAACTTCCTAGACTATTTTAAGGCAACTCAACTCCGACACCTGGTGGAATGGAGCAGACCGGAATCCGAAAACGATGGTTGTTTCAAGACCGGGCTTTGGCGAAAATGTCTCTGTGGAAAGTCCCGTTCCTACAGAGATCAGACAGACCGCCGAACCTGAGGGAATCCCCGATCACGAGCACGCTGCTGCGAGTGTGGGACTCGGTAGCGGTTAAGAGGGGACTCACTTCCTTTCCCTCCCCAATGAAGCCCCTGTTTGGGAACCCAGAGTTTCCACCCGGAATGGAGGAACGGGCGTTCTCGCAGTGGAAAGCCACAGAATGCAAATCGGCGGGCCATCTATTTGACCTAGAGGGGTTCCTATCTTATACAGATGCGAAACAATGGTATACCATCGTAGCACCACAACGATACCAATATTTTCAACTGCGTCATTGGCTCCTCCACCCGGAGGTGCGGCCCGGGGCTAGTAGAAAACTCACGACGTACTAACGTTGGCTCCTTACTAGAACCTCTGACAAACGATTGATATCTGAATTGTACCATATACTACGACCACAGGTTCCCTTTTCCCCTTCGGCAGGACAGAAACGGTGGGAGCGGGAGATTGGGAGAGGACTAACGGAGAAAGAATGGACGGATATATCCTTTAGAGCCAATCACACGGCACGTAACACGGCCAGTCGGGAGGCTGCGGTTAAGGTCACTACATATTGGTATCTAACACCAGCAAGACTGCACAGGGGAAACCCAGACAGAAGTCCGACATGCTGGCGGGGCTGTGGCGCTGAGGGGACCCTGACGCACCTCCTATGGGACTGCCCAGAACTTACGGACTATTGGCGCGCAGTCTTAGATGACATTGATCGACACCTCGAGACAGAGATACCTCGCTTCCCGGCATATACGCTATTAGGGCTGCCTAACGCACTTACATGCCCTCTGAAATCGATCCGGGGAAGCAAATGGGCCTAGCGATGGGGGCAGCAGTTCAGCACATTCTCTCACTATGGGGCAAACCGACCAGACCGACACACACAGGATGGCTGCACAAATTATGGTACACAGTCGGAATGGAACGAATCCAAGCCACCCTTACGGGTTCCTCCGACTCCTTCCGCACCCTTTGGAAACCCCTTCTGTCCCTACTGGCGACAGAACTGAACGAACTTACATGCCCTAGATATCTACGCATTCTCCGACTTACGGATACCCCAGAGGGGACAGCAGCCCCCCAACAGGCGAGGCAGTAGACATCCTACATATTGGACGCTCCAGAGGCAGGCTGATACACACGGACTAGGGGCTCCAGAATGGAGGCTGAGGGAGGGGATATCTGCTTTTTCCCGACTTCTCTACCCAGGATCCACAAGGGAGGGCCTGTAGTCCCCGGAGGGGGCACCATCCAGGACTATCACATGGCACATCGGTTCGGGGGGGATGGGGGGGATTTGGGGAAGTTTTAGTTGTAATTTGTATTTGTTATATGCAGGGGATAAAAATGGAAGACACTAATTTTCGCAATCACACATTAAGCTCTTACGCGGCCGACCTCCGGGTTGTGGCGGAAACGCTGTGTATGTTCAATAACTATGCGCTCTGCCGGCCGAAGGATGTAGGCAGCCAGCTGTGTGAAAGTATCTTCTCTTCCGTCAATAAACACGATTTAACCGTAAAAAGGGCGACTTTGTGGAACAAGTTTTACTTGCAGAGTTATTCCACAGAGTCAAACAGGAGAGTTATCAAAATCTAGCCAGAAATGTATCTATGTAGGGGTGATCTAAAAAGATATGCACAATAAGATATTGCATGGCAGATGGTTCTGACTAGAAGCCAATATGCATGTTGCTCTTTAAGAAAGCCTCCATGCCTGCACACTGTTCATTTATGCACAGAAAGATGTAAAAACATGTTATCATGACAGAAAACTAAAACAAAAGAATGCAAAGGCAAACAGTGAATGGCATGTCACTTCGTTATATGACAGGCATATGCATGTAGAGAAAAAGCAGGAAAGCCATAAATCTGTGATTAAAATGTCAGCAGAGTAGGTACTTCAAAGAACACAGACATGATTTTTGCATCTTCAATTTAACAAAATGTCTATTTGACAAGACCATCCTCAAAATGGTATTGGTGGACAGCCAATCCAAAATACTGGGAAAACTTGATAAACACATGAAAGCCAATGACTGATCTGACTCAAGGCCCACTCACTGTGTATATCTCTGATGTATTGATGGCAAGAGCTCTTGCAAAAGACAGACTGTCTATAGCGAGAACTAAAAAAAAAAAAATAAGAGGGGGTTGGTAAATCAGGAATCGCAAACTGATATTCACATGTATTGCCACACTTGCAGCCTTGTGGTGAAAAGGGAAGGCCCTGTCCTGTGAGTTCACAAGTGCATTTGGCAGGAGTGTAGTTAAGAACAGTCACTACTACAGTACTCTCCAGTACTGGTGAGTGTTTGTGTTTTTAGTTTTTGTTCATAAGTTTATACCCAGAACAACCCTTCAGTTGAAGATTTATTTAATCAGAATGCATGTATATCTATCTATTTGTGTGTGTATGCATAGGTGCATAATGTTATGGTTAATAGGCATGTCCTTTCCAGTTAATGAGGCAGAGCCTATAGGTGCACTCACATTGAAAATTAAAATCTTTCATTTTGCGCTGTCACTGTTTTCCAGAGGTTTGTTTGCCACATTTAGAAAGTTCTTCTAACTTCGCTTTAATTTCGAGGCACTTGAGATTTTACTTACCCTTTTAGCCAGATCCCGAGGCGATGTAATGCACTCTTGCGTTAGAGTACCATGAATCTCCTCATTTTCAGATGTCTGGAGCCTGGATTATGAATGAGCCTGAATGTCTTGAGCCACACCCACTTCCTGCCTCTCTTTCAGGGGGCATTAGTAGAAGTCCATTCTCCTTCCTTTACACTGCAAGCTGGGGCTATTAGTACATGTTATAAATATACCTTTCGAAAACCCTTTGCTTGTGAGTTTCTATGCTTGTTCTTGCTCAAAATCTTTTTATTGCTTTTGATGTAAGCAGTAGAGAGGCCCAGGACCATGTTTAACTAAAACCTAGATACACATGATCTGAAAGAGACCGTTATGGATTCCTCACCTTAGAATTACCCCCAGGCGTCAGACTGGACCCGGAGAATTTTTTCCTCAGCAGTACCGTCGATAGGTGGCGTCGGTTGACTCCGCGTTCGTCGTTGGCGTCGTGGTCGCCGGAATGACGTTGCGGTATCTACTTAGACGCCGCCCTCGCACGCTGACGTCAGTTCTTTCTTTTTCCGCGCCAGCCAGTGCAGATCTGGAGAGCGGTACCTCGAGTCACTTTTTGACTCAGTTTTTGCGACTTTTGTTGACACCTTTTTTGAGTCGATCGACTCCTGGTGCACGGAGGGAAGTCACGTCGGACCGGCTTCAAGGCTTGCGAATCCTGTAGCAAATTGATGTCTGTCATGGACCACCACCTCGTGTGTCTTTGGTGCTTGGAGCTCGACCACGACCCAAAGTCGTGCTCAGACTGCCGGGCCATGAACCCGAAGTCTTTGCGGGAGCGGTCCTGAAAGCTTCTTGAGGCCCGGCAGTCCGCTCCGTGCCGTTCGAGGTCCCGGTCGAGAGGGAGGTCGTGGGACCGGTCGAGGAGCCACTACCACCACTCGTCATCGAAGTCTTCGGAACACCGCGTGTCTCTTGGGTCGTTACTGCCACTCGGTGTGGGACACAGTTGCGCAGGTGCTGCCACAGCGCCCATAGGAGGCCCGGGCCGTGCTCTCCGGTGCGGTTGCCGAAGGGAGAGAGACAGCGAAGTTTGCCATCCGATGTGGGCTGGACACCGCCGACTCACTAGGCAGGACGATTTCCACGTCGGTAGCCCTTAGACCCTACGCCTGGTTGAGGTCTACTGGCTTTTCGGGTGATGTCCAAGCTACGCTTTTGGACATGCCCTTTGGAGGCGGACAATGCGCTTGAGCGTTTTAAGGACTCCAGGGCTACGGCCAGGTCCTTGGGCCTCGCATCCACCACCCGCCCAGTGCAGTCTGCCTTTTGCCCCTTTCGTGGGTACGGAAGGGGTGCCCCATCACGTTCCGCCCAGAGCCACAGGTCTGCGCAAGCTGTCCCGCCTCTGCACGGCCGGGGACGTGGGACCCACCGTCGTGGGTCTGGGGGCTAGCGGGCGGGCCAGTCCACCAGCGCCCTCTCTGCAGCAGCCTCCTAGTCCGACCTTTCCGACCCACCTTTTGCCAGTGGGCGGCAGGATTCGCCATCACCTCCCCCACTGGCTCAACATCACGTCGGACAGGTGGGTTTTTCAGATAGTCCTCCCCTTCGAGACTACCCCTCCATCCATGCCACCTCAGACCCATTGCATGTCGGAGGATCACTTGGCCCTTCTCCAACAGGAAGTTACAGCACTCTTGGCCAAGGGAGCCATCGAGCGCGTTCTTGCCCCAGAAGTAGGTCGTGGTTGTTATTCCCACTACTTTCTGGTACCCAAGAAGGACAAGGGCCTGCGTCCTATCTTGGATCTCCGGAACGTCAATCGCTTCCTCCGGAAGGAAAAGTTCAAAATGCTGACCCTGGCTCAGGTCCTGTCTGCTCTCGCCCCTGGATGGTAGCATTGGACTTGCAGTCCGCTTATTTTCACATCCCCGTCCTGTCGGCCCATCGGCGTTACCTACGGTTCACGGTAGGCCACTAGCGCTTTCAGTTTACCGTGCTTCCCTTCGGCCTTACCAGCGCCCCTCGGGTGTTCACAAAAGTGATGGCGGTGGTCGCAGCTCATCTGTGCAGATCAGGGGTTCCAGTCTTCCCCTATCGTGACGACTGGGTGTTAAAGGCGGGCTTGCCCCTGGCTGTCGTCTCCCACCTCCAGACTACGGCCGACCTCCTGCATTCGCTGGGGTTCATCATCAATGTGCCAAAGTCACACCTGATTCCCTCTCAGAAGCTCCTTTTCACCGGAGCAGTTCTGGACACAGCGCAGTTTCGGGCTTATCCTCCCGAGCAGCGAGTCCGGGATATTCGGGCTATGATCCCAATCTTTCAGCCTCTAGCCCGGGTTTCGGTCAGAATGACCCTGATTCTGCTGGGCCTCATGGCCTCTCGCATCCTGCTGGTGGACTATGCCGGGTGGCAAATGCGGGCTCTGCAGTGGGACCTGAAGTTCCAGTGGGCACAGCATCAGGGGAATGTTTCCGATTGCGTCCAGATCTCGGAGGCACTGCACACCAATTGCAGTGGTGGCTAACGAACCGGGATTGGGTCAACGGCAGATCCCTCTCCCTTCCCCAACCAGAGTTCACAGTGGTGACAGATGCATCACTGCTGGGGTGGGACGGCCACATGGGAGAGGCGGAGATCCCAGGCCTCTGGTCTTTGGCGGAGTCCGGGCTCCATATTAACCTTCTGGAGCTTCGGGCAATTAGTCTTGCACTAAAGGCATTCCTTCCCTCTGTCCGGGGAAGAGTGGTGCAGGTGTTCACGGACAACACCACCGCCATGTGGTACTGCAACAATCAGGGCGGGGTGGGGTCGTGAACCCTATGTCAAGAGGCTCTCCGCCTTTGGACAGGGCTGGAACATCAGGGCATGTCCCTGGTGGTTCAACACCTGGCAGGTTCTCTGAACGCCAGGGCGGACGAACTGAGCTGCAGGTGCATGATGGATCACGAATGGCGTCTTCACTCGGAGGTGGTGCAAGGTCTTTCAGCGGTGGGTAGAGCCTTGGTTAGATCTGTTCGCCACCGAAGAGAACGCGCAATGTCAGCAGTTCTGCGCGTTGGAATTTCCAAGGCGGCACTCGCTAGGCGACGCTTTGCGTCGCGAGTGAAGTTGCGGTCTTCTATACACCTTTCTGCCTATACCACTTCTGCCCAGAGTGCTGAAGAAGATCAAGCGCGACCGGGCCCAAGTCATTCTTGTGGCCCCGGATTGGGCACAAAGAGTCTGGTATCCCGAGCTCTTACACATGGCCATCGATCCTCTGATCAGACTGCCTCTTCGGGAGGATCTTCTGTCGTAGCAGCAGGGGACGGTCCTCCATCCGAACCTGTCCAGCCTCCACCTCCTTGCGTGGAGATTGAGTGGCGACAGTTGACAGCTTTTGACTTTCCTCCCGAAGTCTGTAATGTTATCTTGGCAGCTAGTCGTCCCTCAACTAAAACGGTATACGCCTGTAGATAAAACAAGTTTGTGGTATGGTGCGCAGGAAAGGCTCTGGATCCCCTTTCTGCCCGCCTTTCAGAAGTTCTCCTCTTCATTCTTTCTTTGGCCCAGCAAGGCTCTGCTCTGGGCACTCTCAGAGGCTATATTTCGGCCTTCCTTCGGCTGCCTGACCAGCCTTCTCTTTTCAAGTCCCCTATTGTAAATCGCTTCCTTAATGGCATTACACAATTGTTCCCTCCAACTCCTTTCGTGATGCCCCAGTGAGACTTGAACCTGGTTCTTACTTATCTTATGTGTGCTCCTTTCGAGCCGCTACATAACTGTCCTCTCAGACTCTTAACCCTTAAAACTGCCTTTCTGGTTGCCATCACCTCTGCTCGCAGGGAGAGTGAGCTACAGGCCCTTTCTTCTAAGCCTCCTTTTTTGGCTGTTCATCCGGACAAGGTTGTCCTCCGCACTAGGCCTTCTTTCCTTCCCAAAGTGGTTACCTCTTTCCATATAGGACAGACCATCACTTTGCCCATCTTCTTTCCGCCTCCGCATCCTTCTAAAGAGGAAGAGAGGCTCCACCGTCTGGATCCAAAACGTGGATCGCACAAAACAATTCCGGGTGGATGACAAGCTCTTTGTCGATTATGTGGGCGCCAAGAAAGGTCAGGCCGTGCAAAAACAAACCATCTCCCGATTGGTCGTTCTGTGCATCAAAATCTGCTATTCCTTAGCAAAAAAGGAACCTCCAGTTGGGTTGCGTGCCCATTCCACCAGGGCAACTGCAGCTACTATTGCTTTGGGACATGGTGTCCCCCTTCTTGACATCTGCCAGGCAGCTACGTGGGCTTAACTGCACACATTTACCAAACACTACTGCCTGGACAGCCAAGTCCGGAGAGACGGCTTCTTCGGCCGTTCAGTTCTTTAGGACTTTCTGGTGTAAACTTGGTTTGCAGACCCATCACCGGGGTTGGTATTGCTGGGGTATCTATTCTAAGGTGAGAAATCCATAACTAATTGTCTCTTTCAGATGAACAAGTTACTTACCTTCGGTAACGATAGTAAGGTCAAAAAAATAAGCATCGGCCTAACGTCGCAAAATTGCCATGGTCTTTTTTTTTTTTAGTATTAGGAGTATATTCCCAATTTACATTTCAACCAGAACAAGGTTATAAATAAAAATAATCGAAAGTCAGAAGCAAAATCTGGAATAACTCTTCGGAAACGCAACCGGTGGCAGATGTTTGTAAACACCCTACCCTCTTTGACATTTGCCCCTCGCCCCTGCAGGTGTTGTCTGACTCAGGCGAACTCACTGCAATGTACTGTAATTCATTTTTAGACTTAAACGACTCAAACTGAACGGGCATTGGAAATGCGGTGGGTCTCGCCTTTCATTAATTTGAGGCCATTTTGCTTTGCTGGTGGTGTTGTGTTCTAGCTTTGCATTGTTTGGTGTATATTTGTGATATGTGCATATATTTGCTCTCCCCTCGCCCCTTTCGTCTGCCTCATGCTATTGTAATCCTCACTATATGAAATTAACACACATACTATTCTTATATTCATTCACCTCCCAAATCTGAAACACTGCTCTTTTCCTACTAACGCTATGCTTTAAACTAGTACACAGCTAACAAAACAATTCTAACTACATACAACAACAACATATCACGGGTATGCACTGGGTGATGCGGGGCTGGAGTGCGGTGCCATTGGCGGGGTGGATTGCTTTGGCTTGATCGGGGGCGAGACCTATTGCATTTTCAATGCTTGTTTATATTGTTATACTCCTTTTGCTTAAACCAACTTACATGTGCCTTATTTTCCTTAATTGGTGTCTATTAATATCAATGTTACCGTTAATAATGACATGTTAGCACCCTGCCAGAGTCATTCAGCAGTATTAATATCAATGTTAACGTTAATAATTACACGTTAGCACCCTGCCATAGTCATTCAGCAGTATTTATATCAATGTTACCGTTAATAATGACATGTTAGCACCCTGCCAGAGTCATTCAGCAGTATTTATATCAATGTTACCGTTAATAATGACATGTTAGCACCCTGCCAGAGTCATTCAGCAGTATTTATATCAATGTTACCGTTAATAATGACATGTTAGCACCCTGCCAGAGTCATTCAGCAGTATTTATATCAATGTTACCGTTAATAATGACATGTTAGCACCCTGCCAGAGTCATTCAGCAGTATTTATATCAATGTTACCGTTAATAATTACACGTTAGCACCCTGCCAGTCATTCAGCAGTATTTATATCAATGTTACCGTTAATAATTACACGTTAGCACCCTGCCAGAGTCATTCAGCAGTATTTATATCAATGTTACCGTTAATAATGACATGTTAGCACCCTGCCAGTCATTCAGCAGTATTTATATCAATGTTACCGTTAATAATTACACGTTAGCACCCTGCCAGAGTCATTCAGCAGTATTTATATCAATGTTACCGTTAATAATTACACGTTAGCACCCTGCCAGAGTCATTCAGCAGTATTTATATCAATGTTACCGTTAATAATGACATGTTAGCACCCTGCCAGAGTCATTCAGCAGTATTTATATCAATGTTACCGTTAATAATGACATGTTAGCACCCTGCCAGAGTCATTCAGCAGTATTTATATCAATGTTACCGTTAATAATTACACGTTAGCACCCTGCCAGAGTCATTCAGCAGTATTTATATCAATGTTACCGTTAATAATTACACGTTAGCACCCTGCCAGAGTCATTCAGCAGTATTTATATCAATGTTACCGTTAATAATTACACGTTAGCACCCTGCCAGAGTCATTCAGCAGTATTTATATCAATGTTACCGTTAATAATTACACGTTAGCACCCTGCCAGAGTCATTCAGCAGTATTTATATCAATGTTACCGTTAATAATTACACGTTAGCACCCTGCCAGAGTCATTCAGCAGTATTTATATCAATGTTACCGTTAATAATTACACGTTAGCACCCTGCCAGAGTCATTCAGCAGTATTTATATCAATGTTACCGTTAATAATGACATGTTAGCACCCTGCCATAGTCATTCAGCAGTATTTATATCAATGTTACCGTTAATAATGACATGTTAGCACCCTGCCAGAGTCATTCAGCAGTATTTATATCAATGTTACCGTTAATAATGACATGTTAGCACCCTGCCAGAGTCATTCAGCAGTATTTATATCAATGTTACCGTTAATAATGACATGTTAGCACCCTGCCAGAGTCATTCAGCAGTATTTATATCAATGTTACCGTTAATAATGACATGTTAGCACCCTGCCAGAGTCATTCAGCAGTATTTATATCAATGTTACCGTTAATAATGACATGTTAGCACCCTGCCAGAGTCATTCAGCAGTATTTATATCAATGTTACCGTTAATAATTACACGTTAGCACCCTGCCAGAGTCATTCAGCAGTATTTATATCAATGTTACCGTTAATAATTACACGTTAGCACCCTGCCAGAGTCATTCAGCAGTATTTATATCAATGTTACCGTTAATAATGACATGTTAGCACCCTGCCAGAGTCATTCAGCAGTATTTATATCAATGTTACCGTTAATAATGACATGTTAGCACCCTGCCAGAGTCATTCAGCAGTATTTATATCAATGTTACCGTTAATAATGACATGTTAGCACCCTGCCAGAGTCATTCAGCAGTATTTATATCAATGTTACCGTTAATAATGACATGTTAGCACCCTGCCAGAGTCATTCAGCAGTATTTATATCAATGTTACCGTTAATAATGACATGTTAGCACCCTGCCAGAGTCATTCAGCAGTATTTATATCAATGTTACCGTTAATAATGACATGTTAGCACCCTGCCATAGTCATTCAGCAGTATTTATATCAATGTTACCGCTAATAATGACATGTTAGCACCCTGCCATAGTCATTCAGCAGTATTTATATCAATGTTACCGTTAATAATGACACGTTAGCACCCTGCCAAGTCATTCAGCAGTATTTATATCAATGTTACCGTTAATAATTACACGTTAGCACCCTGCCAAGTCATTCAGCAGTATTTATATCAATGTTACCGTTAATAATGACATGTTAGCACCCTGCCAGAGTCATTCAGCAGTATTTATATCAATGTTACCGTTAATAATGACATGTTAGCACCCTGCCAGAGTCATTCAGCAGTATTTATATCAATGTTACCGTTAATAATGACATGTTAGCACCCTGCCATAGTCATTCAGCAGTATTTATATCAATGTTACCGTTAATAATTACACGTTAGCACCCTGCCATAGTCATTCAGCAGTATTTATATCAATGTTACCGTTAATAATGACATGTTAGCACCCTGCCATAGTCATTCAGCAGTATTTATATCAATGTTACCGTTAATAATTACACGTTAGCACCCTGCCATAGTCATTCAGCAGTATTTATATCAATGTTACCGTTAATAATGACATGTTAGCACCCTGCCATAGTCATTCAGCAGTATTTATATCAATGTTACCGTTAATAATGACATGTTAGCACCCTGCCATAGTCATTCAGCAGTATTAATATCAATGTTACCGTTAATAATGACACGTTAGCACCCTGCCAGAGTCATTCAGCAGTATTTATATCAATGTTACCGTTAATAATTACACGTTAGCACCCTGCCAGAGTCATTCAGCAGTATTTATATCAATGTTACCGTTAATAATGACATGTTAGCACCCTGCCAGAGTCATTCAGCAGTATTTATATCAATGTTACCGTTAATAATTACACGTTAGCACCCTGCCAGAGTCATTCAGCAGTATTTATATCAATGTTACCGTTAATAATTACACGTTAGCACCCTGCCAGTCATTCAGCAGTATTTATATCAATGTTACCGTTAATAATTACACGTTAGCACCCTGCCAGAGTCATTCAGCAGTATTTATATCAATGTTACCGTTAATAATGACATGTTAGCACCCTGCCAGAGTCATTCAGCAGTATTTATATCAATGTTACCGTTAATAATTACACGTTAGCACCCTGCCAAGTCATTCAGCAGTATTTATATCAATGTTACCGTTAATAATGACATGTTAGCACCCTGCCATAGTCATTCAGCAGTATTTATATCAATGTTACCGTTAATAATTACACGTTAGCACCCTGCCAGAGTCATTCAGCAGTATTTATATCAATGTTACCGTTAATAATTACACGTTAGCACCCTGCCAAGTCATTCAGCAGTATTTATATCAATGTTACCGTTAATAATTACACGTTAGCACCCTGCCAGAGTCATTCAGCAGTATTTATATCAATGTTACCGTTAATAATGACATGTTAGCACCCTGCCAGAGTCATTCAGCAGTATTTATATCAATGTTACCGTTAATAATTACACGTTAGCACCCTGCCAGAGTCATTCAGCAGTATTTATATCAATGTTACCGTTAATAATTACACGTTAGCACCCTGCCAGAGTCATTCAGCAGTATTTATATCAATGTTACCGTTAATAATGACATGTTAGCACCCTGCCAGTCATTCAGCAGTATTTATATCAATGTTACCGTTAATAATTACACGTTAGCACCCTGCCAAGTCATTCAGCAGTATTTATATCAATGTTACCGTTAATAATTACACGTTAGCACCCTGCCAGAGTCATTCAGCAGTATTTATATCAATGTTACCGTTAATAATGACACGTTAGCACCCTGCCAGAGTCATTCAGCAGTATTTATATCAATGTTACCGTTAATAATGACATGTTAGCACCCTGCCAAGTCATTCAGCAGTATTTATATCAATGTTACCGTTAATAATGACATGTTAGCACCCTGCCAGAGTCATTCAGCAGTATTTATATCAATGTTACCGTTAATAATGACATGTTAGCACCCTGCCAGAGTCATTCAGCAGTATTTATATCAATGTTACCGTTAATAATTACACGTTAGCACCCTGCCATAGTCATTCAGCAGTATTTATATCAATGTTACCGTTAATAATTACACGTTAGCACCCTGCCATAGTCATTCAGCAGTATTTATATCAATGTTACCGTTAATAATGACATGTTAGCACCCTGCCAAGTCATTCAGCAGTATTTATATCAATGTTACCGTTAATAATTACACGTTAGCACCCTGCCAGAGTCATTCAGCAGTATTTATATCAATGTTACCGTTAATAATTACACGTTAGCACCCTGCCAGAGTCATTCAGCAGTATTTATATCAATGTTACCGTTAATAATGACATGTTAGCACCCTGCCAGAGTCATTCAGCAGTATTTATATCAATGTTACCGTTAATAATGACATGTTAGCACCCTGCCAGAGTCATTCAGCAGTATTTATATCAATGTTACCGTTAATAATGACATGTTAGCACCCTGCCAGAGTCATTCAGCAGTATTTATATCAATGTTACCGTTAATAATTACACGTTAGCACCCTGCCATAGTCATTCAGCAGTATTTATATCAATGTTACCGTTAATAATTACACGTTAGCACCCTGCCATAGTCATTCAGCAGTATTTATATCAATGTTACCGTTAATAATTACACGTTAGCACCCTGCCATAGTCATTCAGCAGTATTTATATCAATGTTACCGTTAATAATTACACGTTAGCACCCTGCCATAGTCATTCAGCAGTATTTATATCAATGTTACCGTTAATAATGACATGTTAGCACCCTGCCAGAGTCATTCAGCAGTATTTATATCAATGTTACCGTTAATAATTACACGTTAGCACCCTGCCAGAGTCATTCAGCAGTATTTATATCAATGTTACCGTTAATAATTACACGTTAGCACCCTGCCAGAGTCATTCAGCAGTATTTATATCAATGTTACCGTTAATAATGACATGTTAGCACCCTGCCAGAGTCATTCAGCAGTATTTATATCAATGTTACCGTTAATAATGACATGTTAGCACCCTGCCAGAGTCATTCAGCAGTATTTATATCAATGTTACCGTTAATAATGACATGTTAGCACCCTGCCAGAGTCATTCAGCAGTATTTATATCAATGTTACCGTTAATAATTACACGTTAGCACCCTGCCATAGTCATTCAGCAGTATTTATATCAATGTTACCGTTAATAATTACACGTTAGCACCCTGCCATAGTCATTCAGCAGTATTTATATCAATGTTACCGTTAATAATTACACGTTAGCACCCTGCCAGAGTCATTCAGCAGTATTTATATCAATGTTACCGTTAATAATGACATGTTAGCACCCTGCCAGAGTCATTCAGCAGTATTTATATCAATGTTACCGCTAATAATGACATGTTAGCACCCTGCCAGAGTCATTCAGCAGTATTTATATCAATGTTACCGTTAATAATTACACGTTAGCACCCTGCCATAGTCATTCAGCAGTATTTATATCAATGTTACCGTTAATAATTACACGTTAGCACCCTGCCATAGTCATTCAGCAGTATTTATATCAATGTTACCGTTAATAATTACACGTTAGCACCCTGCCATAGTCATTCAGCAGTATTTATATCAATGTTACCGTTAATAATTACACGTTAGCACCCTGCCATAGTCATTCAGCAGTATTTATATCAATGTTACCGTTAATAATGACATGTTAGCACCCTGCCATAGTCATTCAGCAGTATTTATATCAATGTTACCGTTAATAATTACACGTTAGCACCCTGCCATAGTCATTCAGCAGTATTTATATCAATGTTACCGTTAATAATTACACGTTAGCACCCTGCCATAGTCATTCAGCAGTATTTATATCAATGTTACCGTTAATAATGACATGTTAGCACCCTGCCAGTCATTCAGCAGTATTTATATCAATGTTACCGTTAATAATGACATGTTAGCACCCTGCCAGAGTCATTCAGCAGTATTTATATCAATATTACCGTTAATAATGACATGTTAGCACCCTGCCAGAGTCATTCAGCAGTATTTATATCAATGTTACCGTTAATAATTACACGTTAGCACCCTGCCAGAGTCATTCAGCAGTATTTATATCAATGTTACCGTTAATAATGACATGTTAGCACCCTGCCAGAGTCATTCAGCAGTATTTATATCAATGTTACCGTTAATAATGACATGTTAGCACCCTGCCAGAGTCATTCAGCAGTATTTATATCAATGTTACCGTTAATAATGACATGTTAGCACCCTGCCAGAGTCATTCAGCAGTATTTATATCAATGTTACCGTTAATAATGACATGTTAGCACCCTGCCATAGTCATTCAGCAGTATTTATATCAATGTTACCGTTAATAATTACACGTTAGCACCCTGCCATAGTCATTCAGCAGTATTTATATCAATGTTACCGTTAATAATTACACGTTAGCACCCTGCCATAGTCATTCAGCAGTATTTATATCAATGTTACCGTTAATAATTACACGTTAGCACCCTGCCATAGTCATTCAGCAGTATTTATATCAATGTTACCGTTAATAATTACACGTTAGCACCCTGCCATAGTCATTCAGCAGTATTTATATCAATGTTACCGTTAATAATGACATGTTAGCACCCTGCCAGAGTCATTCAGCAGTATTTATATCAATGTTACCGTTAATAATTACACGTTAGCACCCTGCCAGAGTCATTCAGCAGTATTTATATCAATGTTACCGTTAATAATTACACGTTAGCACCCTGCCAGAGTCATTCAGCAGTATTTATATCAATGTTACCGTTAATAATGACATGTTAGCACCCTGCCAGAGTCATTCAGCAGTATTTATATCAATGTTACCGTTAATAATGACATGTTAGCACCCTGCCAGAGTCATTCAGCAGTATTTATATCAATGTTACCGTTAATAATGACATGTTAGCACCCTGCCAGAGTCATTCAGCAGTATTTATATCAATGTTACCGTTAATAATTACACGTTAGCACCCTGCCATAGTCATTCAGCAGTATTTATATCAATGTTACCGTTAATAATTACACGTTAGCACCCTGCCATAGTCATTCAGCAGTATTTATATCAATGTTACCGTTAATAATTACACGTTAGCACCCTGCCATAGTCATTCAGCAGTATTTATATCAATGTTACCGTTAATAATGACATGTTAGCACCCTGCCATAGTCATTCAGCAGTATTTATATCAATGTTACCGTTAATAATGACATGTTAGCACCCTGCCAGAGTCATTCAGCAGTATTTATATCAATGTTACCGTTAATAATTACACGTTAGCACCCTGCCATAGTCATTCAGCAGTATTTATATCAATGTTACCGTTAATAATTACACGTTAGCACCCTGCCATAGTCATTCAGCAGTATTTATATCAATGTTACCGTTAATAATTACACGTTAGCACCCTGCCATAGTCATTCAGCAGTATTTATATCAATGTTACCGTTAATAATTACACGTTAGCACCCTGCCATAGTCATTCAGCAGTATTTATATCAATGTTACCGTTAATAATGACATGTTAGCACCCTGCCATAGTCATTCAGCAGTATTTATATCAATGTTACCGTTAATAATTACACGTTAGCACCCTGCCATAGTCATTCAGCAGTATTTATATCAATGTTACCGTTAATAATTACACGTTAGCACCCTGCCATAGTCATTCAGCAGTATTTATATCAATGTTACCGTTAATAATGACATGTTAGCACCCTGCCAGAGTCATTCAGCAGTATTTATATCAATGTTACCGTTAATAATGACATGTTAGCACCCTGCCAGAGTCATTCAGCAGTATTTATATCAATGTTACCGTTAATAATGACATGTTAGCACCCTGCCAGAGTCATTCAGCAGTATTTATATCAATGTTACCGTTAATAATTACACGTTAGCACCCTGCCAGAGTCATTCAGCAGTATTTATATCAATGTTACCGTTAATAATGACATGTTAGCACCCTGCCAGAGTCATTCAGCAGTATTTATATCAATGTTACCGTTAATAATGACATGTTAGCACCCTGCCAGAGTCATTCAGCAGTATTTATATCAATGTTACCGTTAATAATGACATGTTAGCACCCTGCCAGAGTCATTCAGCAGTATTTATATCAATGTTACCGTTAATAATTACACGTTAGCACCCTGCCATAGTCATTCAGCAGTATTTATATCAATGTTACCGTTAATAATTACACGTTAGCACCCTGCCATAGTCATTCAGCAGTATTTATATCAATGTTACCGTTAATAATTACACGTTAGCACCCTGCCATAGTCATTCAGCAGTATTTATATCAATGTTACCGTTAATAATTACACGTTAGCACCCTGCCATAGTCATTCAGCAGTATTTATATCAATGTTACCGTTAATAATGACACGTTAGCACCCTGCCAGAGTCATTCAGCAGTATTTATATCAATGTTACCGTTAATAATTACACGTTAGCACCCTGCCAGAGTCATTCAGCAGTATTTATATCAATGTTACCGTTAATAATTACACGTTAGCACCCTGCCAAGTCATTCAGCAGTATTTATATCAATGTTACCGTTAATAATGACATGTTAGCACCCTGCCAGAGTCATTCAGCAGTATTTATATCAATGTTACCGTTAATAATGACATGTTAGCACCCTGCCAGAGTCATTCAGCAGTATTTATATCAATGTTACCGTTAATAATGACATGTTAGCACCCTGCCAGAGTCATTCAGCAGTATTTATATCAATGTTACCGTTAATAATTACACGTTAGCACCCTGCCATAGTCATTCAGCAGTATTTATATCAATGTTACCGTTAATAATTACACGTTAGCACCCTGCCATAGTCATTCAGCAGTATTTATATCAATGTTACCGTTAATAATTACACGTTAGCACCCTGCCAGAGTCATTCAGCAGTATTTATATCAATGTTACCGTTAATAATGACATGTTAGCACCCTGCCAGAGTCATTCAGCAGTATTTATATCAATGTTACCGTTAATAATGACATGTTAGCACCCTGCCAGTCATTCAGCAGTATTTATATCAATGTTACCGTTAATAATTACACGTTAGCACCCTGCCATAGTCATTCAGCAGTATTTATATCAATGTTACCGTTAATAATTACACGTTAGCACCCTGCCAGAGTCATTCAGCAGTATTTATATCAATGTTACCGTTAATAATGACATGTTAGCACCCTGCCAGAGTCATTCAGCAGTATTTATATCAATGTTACCGTTAATAATGACATGTTAGCACCCTGCCAGAGTCATTCAGCAGTATTTATATCAATGTTACCGTTAATAATGACATGTTAGCACCCTGCCAGAGTCATTCAGCAGTATTTATATCAATGTTACCGTTAATAATTACACGTTAGCACCCTGCCATAGTCATTCAGCAGTATTTATATCAATGTTACCGTTAATAATTACACGTTAGCACCCTGCCATAGTCATTCAGCAGTATTTATATCAATGTTACCGTTAATAATTACACGTTAGCACCCTGCCATAGTCATTCAGCAGTATTTATATCAATGTTACCGTTAATAATTACACGTTAGCACCCTGCCATAGTCATTCAGCAGTATTTATATCAATGTTACCGTTAATAATGACATGTTAGCACCCTGCCAGAGTCATTCAGCAGTATTTATATCAATGTTACCGTTAATAATTACACGTTAGCACCCTGCCAGAGTCATTCAGCAGTATTTATATCAATGTTACCGTTAATAATTACACGTTAGCACCCTGCCAAGTCATTCAGCAGTATTTATATCAATGTTACCGTTAATAATTACACGTTAGCACCCTGCCAGAGTCATTCAGCAGTATTTATATCAATGTTACCGTTAATAATTACACGTTAGCACCCTGCCAGAGTCATTCAGCAGTATTTATATCAATGTTACCGTTAATAATTACACGTTAGCACCCTGCCAAGTCATTCAGCAGTATTTATATCAATGTTACCGTTAATAATTACACGTTAGCACCCTGCCAGAGTCATTCAGCAGTATTTATATCAATGTTACCGTTAATAATTACACGTTAGCACCCTGCCAGAGTCATTCAGCAGTATTTATATCAATGTTACCGTTAATAATTACACGTTAGCACCCTGCCAGAGTCATTCAGCAGTATTTATATCAATGTTACCGTTAATAATTACACGTTAGCACCCTGCCAGAGTCATTCAGCAGTATTAATATCAATGTTACCGTTAATAATTACACGTTAGCACCCTGCCAGTCATTCAGCAGTATTTATATCAATGTTACCGTTAATAATTACACGTTAGCACCCTGCCAGAGTCATTCAGCAGTATTTATATCAATGTTACCGTTAATAATGACACGTTAGCACCCTGCCAGAGTCATTCAGCAGTATTAATATCAATGTTACCGTTAATAATTACACGTTAGCACCCTGCCAGAGTCATTCAGCAGTATTTATATCAATGTTACCGTTAATAATGACACGTTAGCACCCTGCCAGAGTCATTCAGCAGTATTAATATCAATGTTACCGTTAATAATTACACGTTAGCACCCTGCCAGTCATTCAGCAGTATTAATATCAATGTTACCGTTAATAATTACACGTTAGCACCCTGCCAGAGTCATTCAGCAGTATTTATATCAATGTTACCGTTAATAATGACACGTTAGCACCCTGCCAGAGTCATTCAGCAGTATTTATATCAATGTTACCGTTAATAATGACATGTTAGCACCCTGCCATAGTCATTCAGCAGTATTAATATCAATGTTACCGTTAATAATGACACGTTAGCACCCTGCCAGAGTCATTCAGCAGTATTAATATCAATGTTACCGTTAATAATTACACGTTAGCACCCTGCCAGTCATTCAGCAGTATTTATATCAATGTTACCGTTAATAATGACATGTTAGCACCCTGCCAGAGTCATTCAGCAGTATTTATATCAATGTTACCGTTAATAATTACATGTTAGCACCCTGCCAGAGTCATTCAGCAGTATTTATATCAATGTTACCGTTAATAATGACATGTTAGCACCCTGCCATAGTCATTCAGCAGTATTAATATCAATGTTACCGTTAATAATTACACGTTAGCACTCTGCCATAGTCATTCAGCAGTATTTATATCAATGTTACCGTTAATAATTACATGTTAGCACCCTGCCATAGTCATTCAGCAGTATTTATATCAATGTTACCGTTAATAATTACATGTTAGCACTCTGCCATAGTCATTCAGCAGTATTTATATCAATGTTACCGTTAATAATTACACGTTAGCACCCTGCCATAGTCATTCAGCAGTATTTATATCAATGTTACCGTTAATAATGACATGTTAGCACCCTGCCAGAGTCATTCAGCAGTATTTATATCAATGTTACCGTTAATAATTACACGTTAGCACCCTGCCAGAGTCATTCAGCAGTATTTATATCAATGTTACCGTTAATAATGACATGTTAGCACCCTGCCAGAGTCATTCAGCAGTATTTATATCAATGTTACCGTTAATAATGACATGTTAGCACCCTGCCAGAGTCATTCAGCAGTATTTATATCAATGTTACCGTTAATAATTACACGTTAGCACCCTGCCAGAGTCATTCAGCAGTATTTATATCAATGTTACCGTTAATAATGACATGTTAGCACCCTGCCAGTCATTCAGCAGTATTTATATCAATGTTACCGTTAATAATTACACGTTAGCACCCTGCCAGAGTCATTCAGCAGTATTTATATCAATGTTACCGTTAATAATTACACGTTAGCACCCTGCCAGAGTCATTCAGCAGTATTTATATCAATGTTACCGTTAATAATTACACGTTAGCACCCTGCCAGAGTCATTCAGCAGTATTTATATCAGTTACCGTTAATAATTACACGTTAGCACCCTGCCATAGTCATTCAGCAGTATTTATATCAATGTTACCGTTAATAATTACACGTTAGCACCCTGCCATAGTCATTCAGCAGTATTTATATCAATGTTACCGTTAATAATTACACGTTAGCACCCTGCCAGAGTCATTCAGCAGTATTTATATCAATGTTACCGTTAATAATTACACGTTAGCACCCTGCCATAGTCATTCAGCAGTATTTATATCAATGTTACCGTTAATAATGACATGTTAGCACCCTGCCAGAGTCATTCAGCAGTATTTATATCAATGTTACCGTTAATAATTACACGTTAGCACCCTGCCAGAGTCATTCAGCAGTATTTATATCAATGTTACCGTTAATAATTACACGTTAGCACCCTGCCAGAGTCATTCAGCAGTATTTATATCAATGTTAATAATAAACCAACGCGTTATATACTACTTCTTCCATATACAACTGCCAGTTTCTCTGCCTTTTTAACCTTAAAGTGCTGGAAAAGTGCTAGGTGGTGTTAGTGCCGCTCCAGGGCTGCATGCATGTTTAAGAACGTATATTAAGTCGGTGTGTGCCTGTATACTGCCCATTGCCAGCGCTATCTGTAGTAAATAACATTCCACCTCGCGGACAATGCTGTGTTGTACAGAGCCTTCGTAACTGTGCGTATGCTAAATCAGCCGGTGTAGTCAGCTCTTGCTCAGCGGGTACGCTGACTACTTGCTTTTTGTTTGTTTTTATTTTACAGTTATATGTAATGCAAACACCACCAAAAAGTATTGGGCGGATTTACAGGAAAACCAGTAACATTCCAGAACAACACAATGCTTATTGAGAGGCGCAGTATGATAAACTAACTTGCTCAAAGACACAGGATGGTGCGCCAGTGTCGTGACTCTAACAGGGTTTTCCAGCTTCTCACTTGGCAGCTCTAGCCATTACGCCACATCTTCATAATTGTACTTTAAGGAAATTGCCTACTGTCGTGTTCTATGCCTATGCTCCATGTTTTTACAATTCTATTGCGGAAAGGGCTACTGTGTTTCGAATGTTTTGTGTAGTGTGCCACAGTAATGCAGCGCATTAGGTATTCCTGTGTGAGGAGGGTTTTGGGAGCACAGTAAGGAGCAGAAGGTCATAAGGTCTACAGAAGTGTGCTTCAGGTGGTATTATCTCTCTCCTTCCTTAGTATGCAATAGGCTGTATATACTACGCAGGGTACGGCCTATAAATAATAAGGCACCCCATACATTCCTGAACTGTACCGACCTCAAACTGTCACGCAAAAAAAAAAACCAACCCAGAGTAAAGTTCCACTCTAAAAAAAAAAAAAACATTTGAGGGCTTGTTATTTTGTCAGTGGAAAAAGCTAAGACACAGATAAATACGATGTATATGCAGTATTCTTAAAGCCCAGCTAATATTAGCGTTTTTCCATAAAAAAAAAAAATAGCTAGTACTAAAAAACAAGGAAGTAACACTTACAAGTCACATGTGCCTTATTGTTTTTAGTTGCTTATAACTAATACTCCATTTTATTCAGTAAAAAAGCTAAGGAACAGATAAATACGATTTATATGCAGTATTCTTAAAGCCCAGCTAATATTAGCGTTCCTCCATTAAAAAAATAGCTAGTATACTAAAAACAAGGAAGTAACACCCATAAGTCACATGTGCCTTATTGTTTGCATTCACAAAGCAGTACGTAATTTTTAATGGATGCATCTTTAAGCATCCTCACTGCACTCCGTAATTTCAAATGCGCCAGCTGATAAACGTTTGCCTAACTACATACTTCCACATAGCAGACTCATGCCCTGCAGCACTGTTTACTGTCTAGGAGAAAAATTTCTTAACCTAATCTAAAAACCTAAAAAAGAAATCCTTCACTCTTCTATCCCTCCACTATCCTTTTCAATCAAAATAACAGACTAGCATGTTCACTTCTCTAATTCCATATTCCACTATACTAATTCACCACTAATCCTTTTGGGTTGCAGAGTAACGTGCTACTCGCCAACAAAGCGTTTCAACACCTCATCAGGGTTACAAGCGCTATATAAATGCAAACCTTTTTTCCTTTTTTACCCCTCCCTAACCCTTCTCAATCCAAATAACTGACTAACATATCCACCACTCAAATTACTTCATATTTCACTATACTAATTTTCAACACTAATCCTTTATGGGTTCCGGAGTAGCCTGCTACTCGCCAGAAAAGCGCTTCAACACCCCATCAGGGGTAACAGGCGCTATATGAATGCAAACCTTTCTTTCCCTTCAATCCCTCCGCTATCCTTCTCACTCCAAATAACTGACTAATATCCACCACTCAAATTACTTTCATATTTCACCATACTAATTCACCACTAATCCTTTATGGGTTTCCGGAGTAGCGTGCTACTCGCCAAAAAAAAGCGATTCAACACCCAATCAGGGGTTAGAAGCGCTATAAAAATACAAACCTTCTTTCCTCTTCTATCCTTCTGCCTTCCTTCCGAATCCAAATAACTGACTAACATATCCACCACTTAAAATTTACTTGCATGTTTCACTATACTAATTCAACACTAATCCTCTATGGGTCCAGGAGTAGCGTGCTACTCGCCGAAAAAGCGCTTCGACGCCTCGTCAGGGGTAGTAAGCGCTATACAAATGCAATTACAATACAATACAATATATCTGTAAGAGACATAGATTAGTTATGGATTCCTAACCGCCCCACCCATCTTCCTCGTTCTGCGAACTGACTTCTAGGGTAAGGGACTTCCCTTTCAGGGCCCTAGTTTTTGTGCACCAGTGGTCAGTGTCTTGCATGGCTCTGCGCTTCTGGCGTGGAATGTCGTGTAAAGAACTGACAGCGCGCGAGGGCGGCGTCTAAGTAGATACTGCTACGTCATTCCTGCGACCTCGACGCAACGACGAACGCGGAGTCGACCGACGCCACCTATCGATGCGCAGAGGTACGGCTGAGGAAAAAATTCTCCGGATCCAGTCTTACGCCTGGGGGTAATTCTAAGGTGAGGAATCCATAACTAATCTATGTCTCTTACAGATATATTGTTACCGAAGGTAAGTAACTTGTTCTTATGGTATATATATTATTTGCTAATTAAGGGAGAAAGACACGGGAAACTGTCCCCTCCTCGCAGCCTCCCCATCAAAAAAGCAGCTAGACGCTTTTGGTATGGGGTGGAGCTCTAAAAGAAAGCAACAGCTGATGGTAATCTTACCCAGTAAACAAAGTAGGTCCCCATGCATTGATTACATCACAGGAGTGTGGAGATGGAATGCATCCTCAGTGATATCAACAAGATTACACTTCTACTGTAAAATCCCACAAGCGAAGGCAGAATAATTGGAGGGTCCTTAGCCTCGGGGGTGAAAAGCAAAGGTGTTGTGGTTTAGAGAAGTAGCAGTAATGCACCATCTTGCTGTAAATTTGAGCTCCGAGTTAAGATGTTAGTAGTTCCATTACTATTGAGGTTCTCCCACTTTTCCCAGCATAGGGTAATGTTTCCTTATTACCCCCACCGTATGGGGAGAAGATGTGGTCTAACGGCTAGAGCGGTCAACCTCGTAACTAGAGAACTGGGTTTGAGTATCAGCAGGGATGGTCTTCATCCTGTGATTCTGGGCAATTCACTTAATCTCCCGTGGCTAACAAAATGAATGTGTCCGGCTGGTGCTCATGTAAAGCGCTCCGATACCTTCGGGTCGAGTTCGCGCTATATAAAACTCCCCACCACCCCCAAAAGAAAAAATATATGGGAGAACAAAACCCTGTCTTGTGAGTTCATCACTTCTAAGTAGTCGGGTCATAATCACAGGAAGGTAATCGCTGGAGCTTTCGGGTGGGGGAACTCCAGCACTCCCTAATAGCACCAAGGACTTTATTCCAATAGGTGGTTTGGGTAACAAGCATTACCACCAACACTGAAGCATGGGCCCCCATTCCTGCACCATCTCCAGCAAATGTTTGGGATGGACGGAAACATGCATTGAAGGCACACTGGTGTCATGTACCACTGGAGAATAGTAGCCTTGTGTTTACCTTTAAATAATACCAAGAGGCTGGCAAAGCTAGTAGCCACTAGTGGGCTGTGAGCCAGTCTGCTTCATTTTCAGCCAGGACAGGTTCTACTTGAACAAACAAATTTAAAGGACAGTTTTATTAATTATTAGTCTTTTGCAAGGATGTTGCAGCCTGCTAATCCCTCCCATACTACCCCCCCCCAAACTCCTCACCCCTGTGAATGCAAAAATCGTATTAGGTAGAAGATGCCCATTAAATCTAGCTGTGAGCACCTTATGCCCCTACCTCTAACGAGATGTTTTTTGAATACTTACAGGTGAAAGAGGGCACTGAGACCACTCTTCTTCCTTCTCTTCTAGATATATACCTATTTAAGTTTTAATAATACATTTCCCTTGGAGTGAGCATGTTATTCTACATGCCTTTTCCCTCTTGCTTCAGGTTTTGGAGAGAGGTTTATGTTTTAGAAGGCTTGATGATGTTTACTTCTGGTTGATGAAGCAATGCCCTCTCAGTAGTCAGGGAGTATATATGTGTATTGTAAAAGAAATAGCCTTAAAGTCCACACCATTCATATTAGGATGGGCGGGGGCATCCTCCACAAAACCTAAGTTTGAGGGCAGCTCAGTCACTCCAAGCACCTGCACTATCCAGTGATTAGGGCATTTGCTTTCAGATGCAGAGCAGTTGTGGTACGTCATGCCAGAGCATGTTTTTGAGGCAGTTTTTTGAAGGATGAATCTGTTAGAGATTCACAGGCCGTGCATATACTTTTTAATTAACAAAGTTTGACATGATTTAACAAAAAACATATTAACAATATATCCAGAGTTTCACCCTTCAGTAAACATGTAGATAGCGAGATTTTAGCGTTCAACTAGTCTTTTCCCGTACCTTAAACATCTTCAATTATTAAGTTTCTGAGTTGCTCCGTTAACCAGCTTTAAACATTATGGTAACAAACGATGCAAGGGATGGGATTCTTAAGTCGTGCGATGTACAAAAATCGAGCTCCATAAAAAGTGATTACGAATTTTTCTAATGGAGAAGGGGATCAGGCCAATCGACACTAAAATCTATAGTTGCTGCTTAGCTGTGATGCTTTTTAGCATTTAAAGGATGACTATAAACTTAAACAGGGAACAGACACTGATTTTCGATCGATTCTTAACTCTTGAGGTGAAGAGACATAAGGTTCCATCTCATACTCATTGGCACTTCCTCCAGTGGTGGTCACCAATTTTGTGGGGTTTTTTGTTTTTTTTTAGCTACAGCTTGGGATAAATTTTCACTAAGCATCTCAGTGTGTGGAAGTTGTGGATTCTCTCTTCATCTTCTGTAAGAAAGTGAATTCCTCTGGGTTATCATTGACTTAGCTTTTGTTCCTTTCTGATATCTTGAGATTCTTTGAAGGCGTCCTCTTCTGCACTCCCCTCTATATCTTCCAAAGATTTGAGTACTGGAGGCAGTATGTTCTTTTCAATGGAATCAGCACCAAAGTTGTGTTCTTTTGGTTTCTTCATCCGCTCTAGTCGTTTATTGCTCCTTCTGTCCATTTTGTGTTAGTCAACAAAGGCCTCATTTCTATAATTGTAGTTGTTAAACTGCCTGGCTCTCCTTACTGACTTTGGCAGAGCTTGCATTGGTTAGTGATGCCACTTGGCCTGCATTCAGGAACCCAAAAGAAAGCCCACTCCAGGTCATAGTATCAGGGATGGCATAGACTCTCTCTACTGCGTAATTTTCACGATCTATATAGTATTTAAGACCTCGGTATGCGAGGAGTTCCTAAGAAAAGTTCAGTAGGTGTACTGAGAACAACCAGTAGTAAAGTTGAAAGACCACAACGTTGCTGTTCTTAATAACTGGTTGTACATGCCAGTTCATAGTGATGAAAGTGCCCTAATAATTGTGATCATGGAAGGCTAGATAATGCATTATATGATGACACTTCATATCTCCTTTCTGCTGTACTGTGAATAACAGGCATCTCTATTGCAGATTTTATTGGCACTCCGTTTTTCAACCTCAGAAGGGTCAAGGGTGGATTATTATTCTCAGTATTTGAGCTCATGATGTACACATCACATGTTAGTCAGAGCAGTCACTTTCAGATCAATGCCACCATCAGCGATGCTAACATTCTGAACTTTTTGGTAGGTGTCACTCCCAAGTTAAGAGGTCCAGATAGACGACAATCCCTCAGTCTTCTCAGTCGCATCGAAATACCGAGACTAATCCCCGGACTGCGTTGCCTCTCTGAGATAATGTTAAAGTCTTGCAGGGCAGAGGATTGGCAAATTATGAAAAGTGGGAATTTAAACCACGATAGGCCAGTACCTCATGCAATGTCTGAAAAGATAATATGGCACATAAATGGTAGACAAATAAAAACAATTAAAGAATGGAATGCAATATTACGGAAACTCCTACAAAAGATCAGGTACAAATATTCAGATGTTCCATTTGACGCGAGAAGGCAGATTCTGAAACAAGGTCTCTAATGATCTATACTCAGCAGCAGCTAGATATCAAGCCACCTACATGAACTGCATGCCACTTGACAGGTAGCGGAGGGAAGTAAGACAGACTTCCACGTCTAATAGGCAGGAGTTACAAGTGTATATAGGTACTCAGGCATTGGATGTGCTAAAAATGGTCGAAAATGGTGATAACAGAAGGCCATTGCACAAAGATCTGAAGGGCTTAGATGCCGAGCTGCTAGTTGTATGCCACTTAGAGACATTGCAGAGCATTGAAAAGAGGTTTGTGCCATTAAATGAAAGGTAATGAACTCACCTTGTGAGTCATAAGTGACCATCACAAACTTCAACCATGCCTACCTCAGCATGGGAATTGCAGGTAGAATACAGCTAGCAGCAGTGTCCATTTACTCGCAGGAGAGCTGCTTCGATAACGCACCTGTTCAAGAATAACTTCTATGATGGTTGTCATTTGTCTAGCACGGGGTAGAAGATGCGCCCTTAATTTGTGAGCGTTCGGGTTCCTTATGGCGGCAGAGTCGTTGTGCTCCCCACTTGTTAAGAGCACTTTCTCCAGGAAGCAGATGGAAATATGTTTGGCAGGCATTGGCTAAAGGTAGATTTAGAAGCCAGTGGTAAAATTTGGTTCAGTCACCAGAGGCTGATGGGCAGGCTCTGGTTTTCACGTACAATTTCTCAAACTTCACCCTCAGTCGGTTGTTGATGAAATGTCTTCATGTGAGGCTGAGCATTTTACCATGGCAAAAATAAAACATTTCACCCACAGCAGAAAGAAGTGTGGGGCAAATGGGTGAACTTGTCTTTGAAATAACGCTGATTAGGTTGTCAACAGACTAAGTTGTGTTTGTGCAGGACCAAGAAAGGGAGCAATGTGGATTTTTAAGATCTGTGTCGCAACTGAGTTGGGCGACCTTTCTATTTCTTCATTTCCAAGGCAGTAACAGCTGCCTTCAAAGTTGCACCAACAGCGAAGATCTGTTCGAGTGATCCCAGGAACAGGATGCCAGGTTATCCACCAGGTCATGGATGTGAAAACCGATTACCGGGTGAATTTAGAATATAAAGAAGTTGACAGTCAACCGTTCCACCTTCAGTCGGTCACCACAGGGAATAACTTATGAAATTTACAATTTAATTGAAGGCATCCATTCAAGTAGAATGTCCATTGTGTCTTCTGTGAGATGGTTTGCTTAGCCGAGGGAAGCCCTTGCCGCTCTGCTTTACTTTCCCCATCTTGTATGTTGCAAAGGAGAAGCAGACTGAACATTTTAACACTAAGAGCTACGACCTAAGACACTTGTAGATACTTGATCTTAATGCAAAAAGATGGTTCGAAAATTAAGTTTGCTACGAACATGATGTACACCTCATATTCTCCCATGAGCAGCATGGCACTACAACCAGAAGTCGAACCAGAACAGTGCTGCAAAAATCTAACAGAGCAAGCGCCCACTGGAATGTGCTTTCTAACAGTCTGTGAAGGGGAGATAGTCTACTGCAGAGCAGGGTGGCAAGCACTGAGCAGGTCCTCCATCGGAGCCTGCTTTAAAGCAGGAAACCATCAGAAGATGATGAGATTCTGAACATAAGTGCAGAGTGGGGGCAAAACAATGAAGCCTGGAGTAAATAACATTCGGCCCAAGGAGAGAAGCACTGTGTACTGAGCAGAGTTTCCTTAGTCTGAGCAGCTTAAGATCTATGGTTCCAGCTGGCAGCCCAGGCAACAGAAGTTGTCATAAACTAGTGTAGCATGCTAGGTCCCACCACCAGTGCTTGCGTGGGTTGTGGCAGAAAGGGATAATCTTTTTGTATGTCTCATTTGATTAGAAAAAGGAGGACACCACTGAGTTAATCTGCTCCTCCGAGAGCATATCCTTGTGATAGTAAGATCTATGGCTTTTGACATTGGCCAGTGAGGACTGTGGTAGCGCAAGTGGAACTGGTGAGGTCTCCGACTACTGCAAACAAAAGCCTCACTTAGTAATCCTGCCACTATGAAAGGCTATTTTGTCCTCCGTAAGACATACTTTATAGTGTCTCAGTTGTGAACTTTAGGCTCCTGTATCTATCCTTAGCATAACCAGGGCTCCTCTTTCTCCTAGTCTACCTAATTGTAACTAATCAAAGGCAGTGTTCGCCTGCTTCTGTGCACCTCTCAGAAGTTTGAACTTGTTTGCCAAACGGTCATGGAAGTGATTGCCCCATACAGCCAATGGAATAATGCAAGCCAGAGCCTCTTAACGGTAATGTTTAAGCACTGAGGAGGGGGTCCTATTTTTGTGAACGCGGTTTCTGACTTGGAAGCGGACTGTGTGGGGTCCTTTCTTTGCTTGTCAAGTGGTAGAGCTCTGAATATTTTTCTTCAGAGCTTTGCGTGTCCCACTCCTAGCTTTACTTTGTCCGAAGGGCATTTCGGGTTTTCATATCAACCAAGAAATCTTTATCCATATTCCAGTGGTAGAACTGAGGAAAATTTCCACAGTCTGCATGTGAGATCTACTCTGAAAGTTTACTTCGATTGTTCCAGTGAGTAAGATTGCACCCTTCAGCTCTTTAGGCTTTGTAGCGGTAATATGGTCAATCGAAAAGCTTCTAAAGCATCTGTTTCCTTTGAAGAGTGTCCTGAGTTGGCCTTTCTCATGCTGTAAAAGCACTCGGGTCCTTGGTCACTCTGAGCCCGCTCCAAACTGAGCAGAGGCAGCTTCTGTAGCTTCTTGTAGTTTGTGGTTATGCAGGAGTCACACCTTGTGCAACCCGCAGGTAGTGCTTAACCACTACTCTGAATAAAAGTATGACTGCAGATACTGAATTCTTCTGGGCAGTCCTGTGTAACACACCCACATTGACCCTTTCTTGTTAACAGACTTGTTGTGAAATTAGTATGAAATTAGACCATATTTGGGTTTCTGTCTCATCACTGGCAATTCAAGGATGCTCAGCTAGAGGCTGTCTCCTGCCCTCTCTTCCAAATGCTGACTTTGCAGTAAAAGTTGCCATACAGGCAGACATGAAGCTCCTGCATAATCTACACTTCTGTTGGGAACATGATCCAATCAAAGAGAATTCCTAGCTGAGAAGCTCAGTTCTTTGAGTTCAGTGTAGTTTATTCTGTTCCTCGTAGTTTTCTATAAATCTGTTCTGGAGCGGGAGGGGGGCACTATATACCTACCAAAAGAATGGATAGTAATTTGCCTTTATTGGAGCTGGCATTCTCTCTCTCTCTTCTCACACTTAGAGAGATCTCCCTTTTAGTATTGCAGCCTGGGATGCAGTACGTTCACGGCCCTAAGGAGTAGGCCAATTTTCTCTGGTATAGAATGGTCGATGTCAGTCCTGTGACCATCACTAAACTGACACTCTCTATATATTCTTTGTTTTATCATTTCATAAGCATTCCAAGGTTTTTGTTGAATACTCAGACTCTGAAAGGGTTTACAGTCTACAGTTAAAGTATAATAGTGTTGTTAAATTCTGTTATATTTTTGTACTAGCCTACGTATATATTTCTATTTTGTGCGCAAATTACCTAGTCCAGCCATGGATCCTGTCTGAATGCTCTGACCACCCCAGCTTGTGTCACTGGATTCAAGACTCCCTGGTCTCTGGTACTGATGCTAGTGCTAGAGGTATTGGGCCATAAGACCAATAGGTTGGATGTTCTGTAACAAGTTGGGCCTCTGCTGGTCCAATGTTGAGACAGAACAGGTAGTTTGTCACACTGACCGTTTGATCTTTCTTTTAGGGGAGTTTCTCAGGAAAAGGATGGGCAGATCTCCGCCATTGTGTCTTCAACGCAGAGCAAAATAACTCAGGTAATATGGATCCCTGACCTCTTCATTCCATATCATGCTCCACTCTAGCCCTCAAACCCTGGAGTGTAAGATGCAGTCATCTCAACCACCCACGCCATCTCAAACGGCCTCTATATAAGTACCTGTTGCATGTGCGTACTGCATGTACCTGAGTGTGCGACAAGTGTGCGGTGCTCTGAGCACATCAATGATGACCAAGCACCCCTTTACACTACATTGTTGTGATTGTGTCATCCTTTAGCATCCAGTTCAAAAGTCACCATGTACAATCCTCAATTACCCTGTCCTTCCATATTGAATGTGGCAGTAAACTACAAATGCCAAGCATCTTGCTTTCCTCACCCTGCACACAAAGTTGGTGGCAGAAGATAGGCTGTGATCAGCAGTACACTTTAAATATGGAAAGACCACACCTCTCCATTATAGGATTCTCACTGAGTCATAAGCATAGCCGTGCCTGCCTGTGAGGATCCTGAAACACTATATAGATATATATATATATATATATCTCCAAACACTTCCGGCACACAAAATCACCGAGCCAGACTCCGACACCACCATTCCAGTAATCAAGTAAGCTTTATTTTTCCGTTATCAGGGCTATATATATATCCCACTGGTGGTCGCCAGTAGGTATTTATAGTTAGGACCTAATTTCTATTTAAAAAACTTGTTTCAGTTGCCTATATCTTTGGCGCCGGTTGACGAATCTTCACAAAATTTTTCCCAAAAATTTGACGCTCACTTCAGCTTGTGTCTGGAAAGTTTCGGGGTGGACTGTGAAGCGGGGGGGGGGTCGAAAAAATGGGGGGGGGGGTCCCAAAACGCATTTTCCCCATGTTAATTTTCATAGGCGTTTGAACACAACTACAGCCCAAACCGCTGAACGGAA
The DNA here is from genome assembly GCA_963921515.1 of Calotriton arnoldi. Taxonomy (NCBI): domain Eukaryota; kingdom Metazoa; phylum Chordata; class Amphibia; order Caudata; family Salamandridae; genus Calotriton; species Calotriton arnoldi. The sequence goes on along the minus strand of CAWUFW010001323.1, from coordinate 562,263 downwards.
TTGTACTAAATATGGTAGAAAGGTAGATTTTGTTCCGCAGATCATGCTTTTTGTGATTTGGTGTAAATCCATTCAGTAGTTTTAGAGATATTAACCGAAATCCAAATTTGTACATATAGGGGCGCGGATCCACAGTCCCGTGCTGTAATCTCATTTGCTGTCAACACTTCAACCATGAGGTATTGCCATCCATCTTGGGACTCAGTCCCATAAAAAACGCCGGGTGATTAAAAACATGTCTTTTTAAATTTTGCCGCAAATTTGCAGGTCGATCCCCAGCAGATTGGGGGACAAACAAGCACGGTCTCCCGCGCTTGTTTTGAAATAAGCCCCCAGGTCAGCTAGATCCCCGGGGTATGAGGAATTATAAAAAGGGGACGCATGGGCCAACCTTCCTAGTGCTTATAAAAGCCCTGGGGACTGCCACCTCCCCAGGGCACTTTTAATGTTTAAGGGGGGTGCCCGCGCGGCACCCCCATGCCCTGGAGACTGCCACCTCCCTAGGGAAAATCTGTACAAATAAATGCACGGGGCTGAGCGCCCGCCTCCCCCGCAACCCCGGGGACCGCCACCTCCCCAGGGCAATTAAAAATATGTATGCGGGTGGGCCTCGCAATTCAAAGCATTTACTGTTAATGACTGGGGACCCGTATGGCTTCCCCCGCAGTCCCTTGGACCACCACCTCCCCGGGGCTAACTACTAGAATGTAGGGGGACAGCACAGCACCCCTCGTGGAGCCATGGATGGCCCTGGGGGTTGCCAGGGCCGGCTACCTCCAGAGGTGCCCACCATCGAGAGGAAACGGTTTGCTTTTGCTTGGTGGAAGCTGACAGCTCCCACCAAGCAAAAGCAAACATAACTCTGCTTTCTGCAAGCAGGAGCTGTCAAACAGTACCTGCTTTCAGAGAGCTGAGTTTTCATCTGTTTCCCTGCACGCAAATATGCGTGCAGGGAAACCGATGAAAACAATACTCCTGCACGCAGAGAGCTGCATTGCCAGCAGCTCCCTCCTTGCAAGGGCAATGCCTACTCCCGAAGGAGGCGGTGAGCTATCTGGGACCGCGGGGGCCTTGAGGCTCCCCCCGCAGTTGCAGGCAAAAGAGAAAAAAGGGGCAAAACAATGGTCAGAAACAAGTAGAAAGAGGCAGAATAAAGGTCAGGAACAAGAAGAAAGATAAAAGTGAGAAATTAGCAGAAAAAGGCGGAATAAAGGTAAAAATAAAAGCAGAGTAACGGTCCAAAACGAGCAGAAAGAGACAGAATAAAGGTCAGCAATAACCAGAAAAAGGCAAGATAAAGGTGAGAAACCAGCAGAAAGAGGCAAGATAAAGGTGAGAAACAAGCAGAAAGAGGCAGAATAAAGGTCAGAAAGGCAAAATAAAGCTGAGAAATGAGCAGAAAGGCGTGTGCGCAGAGTGGGTGCAAAAGTGCCTCGGAGGTCTCAGCAATCCCATGGGTGACTTACTTGTGGCAATAATAGGGGTTATTGACCCCCAACGACCCTCAGCATCCAAGGGGAGTTCATTCCCCAGCCAGTAGTGCAACAGGAGGTGCATTCAGAAAGGGGGTGGGGCTTCCAACGAGGTCTCAGCAATCCCGCTGTGGGGAGGCTTACTTTTGGCAACCATAGGGGTTCTTGGGCCCCAAACGACCCTCAGCACCCAAGTGGACTTCATCTCTCAACCATGGTGCGCCAGGAGGTCCATTTGCAGAGTGGTTCAGAAAGGGGGTGGGGCCTCCGACGAGGTCTCAGCAATCCTGCTGTGGGGGCTTACTTGTGGCAACAATATGGGTTCTTGGCCCCCACCGACCCTCCGCAGTCCAGGGGACTTCATCCCCCAACCAGTAGTGCACCAGGAGGCGTGTTTGCAGAGTGGTTGTGAAAGGAGATGGGGCCTCCGAGGTCCTAGCAGTGCCACTGTGGAGGACTTACTGATGGCAGCAATAGGGGGTTCTTGTCCCCCAAGGGCCCTCGGCAGCCACTCATGCACTCACTCCCTCTCAAAGGTTACAGATTATAATTAGGACATAAAATAAAAAAACAAATTGAAATTCACTTAAAAAACCAAAGGCTACAAGGACATTCTAGTTAGGGAATGGACTTTCAAAATGCTTGGAAATTCACTGTAAAAAATAAAGTTTACAGGGTCATTCTAGATAGGAAATAGAATTTTTAAAAACGTAGAAATTCCCTGAAAAAAACAAAGGTTACAGGGATGTGTTAGTTCTGCTCAGATTTCACTCTTACAAAACAATAGAAATTCAGCAGTTATAGTTCCCTGAGCTAGCTATAACTTACTCCCCCGCAATGCATTACTTATGACCTCACATATTACATCACTCATGACATGGTCAGGGACACCACTCATGACATCACTGATGACATTATTCACCAAAGTACTCACGCACCCACTCACACCTCTATACAATCTCACATACACCCACTCAATCACTCCCAAACCCATTCACAGACGCGTGCAAGTACTCACACATCCACTCACTGATTCATAGAGCCACTCATGCATCCAGTCAATCATACACCCACTCACACAACTTATTACTCACCCATACAGCCACTCATGCACCCACCCACTCTCCAATACAGCCACTCACACATCCAGTCATAACACACTGAGTCAGTCAACCATACAGCTACTCACTTGCACATACAGCCAATCATATAGCCACTCACTCATACATTTACTCACATATCCAGTCACTCATACTGATACTAACACATGTACTCACTCACCAATAGTCAGACACAAGCACACACTCATCTATACAACCACTCACATTCACTCACTCCCCCATACAGCCACTCATGCACCCACCCATACACCACTTATGCACCCACTCACCCATTCAGCCACTCGCACACCCCATCACTTGCTTATACAGCTTCTCACATACCCACTCACTCACCCATACACCGCTGACACCCACTCACTCCCCTACACAGCCACTTACCCCTACAGGCCCTCACAGCTACTCACTCACCCATTCAGCCACTCAGACACCTACTCACACATTGATACATGCAGTCACACACACAATGTGTTACAAATAGTATCACTCTTTAGTAGTACACAAACTATACTCGTTTAACTTCTGTAGTATTTTAGTATATACCTTTAACACTCAAACGTTTAGAAAACACTCACTCACTGGATGATTTCATCAGTGATGTCATTTGAGATGTCATAAGTGATGTCACTGACCATGTCAGGAGTGATGCAATATGTGAGGTCATAACAGTGCATTGCGGGGGTGTTAGTTATAGTTAGCTCAGGGAACTACAACTGCTGAATTTCTTCGGTTTAGTACGAGTGAAAACTGAACTTAACTATAATGTCCCTGTAAACATGTTTTTTTTTGCGTATATATAATAAATATATATATATATATGTATGTATGTGTATATGTATGTGTATATGTATGTATGTGTGTATGTATGTGTATATGTATGTATGTGTATATGTATGTATGTGTATATGTATGTATGTATATATATATATATATATATATATATATATATATATATATATATATATATATATATGTATATGTATCTCTTCTGAACCTAAGGCCGATGCTGGTGGTGGGCCTCTTAGATTGATCATGTGATGGGGTTTGGCCGGTCGTCCACTGACTTTATCTCACCTAGCAAGTTCTGTTCAATAAACTCGGAGTACACAGTGCTTCTGGCCTTGGGCTGAATGTTATTTACTCCAGGCTTCATTGTTTTGCCCCCGCTCTGCAATTATGTTCAGAAACTCTTCATCTTCTGATTGTTTGCTGCTTCAAGCAGGCTCTGAAGGAGGGAGGACCTTCTCAGTGCTTGCCACCCAGCTCTGGAGTAGACTTTGATCTCCCTTTCACAGACTGCTAGCCATAGCACCTTCTAGTGGCCACTTGTTCTGTTAGATTTTTGCAGCACTGTTCTGGTTCGCCTTCTGGTCCTAGCGCCAAGGTGCTCATGGGTGAACATGGTGTGTGCATCATGTTAGTAGCAAAGTCAAATTTGGAACCATCTTTTTGCATTTAGATCAAGCCTCTACAAGTGTATTAGATCATATATATAGATTTCTGGCATTGGAGGGAATAATCCAGAGGTTGACCAGTTCGGTGACACCTTCATAAGTCTGTGACAGGACCAACTTTAGCAGCATTTTTCTGTAGAAAACTACAGTAGTGAAATTGAACCCAAAGCACATTGCAGCAGTTAGTGTAGAAATATGCTGTTAAAAAACCTGAAATCCTGCTCTAACTGCTGTGAAGAATGAAGTAAAGGGTGCCTCTCAGGTCAAAAGGTCACTATATTCAGCATACACTTCAAGGAGGACAGCAGCTTCCATTCCTCGGCATATACTGTACTGGCACTTTGCCTCACACCCTCAGTTCTTTTTTGCAGATCGTGATGACTGGATCTCAGAACAGTTCAGAGGTTTTTGACCCTCTTTTTTTCTGAGTTTTTTTTCCTTCAGAAAATCATTTTTCACGCCTTCCCTCAATGGTTTTTGAAGACTTCAGCAATTTCCCTGTATTTTAACACCAAATAATATTGTTTCGCCCAAAATGCCTTTAGTATTTGTGAAGTGCCCCTCCTGTGGGTGAAAGAAGTCTTCTTCATATCCTCATGACGTATGTGTGGTCTGTTTTCCTCCCACTCACACTGTTAATGATTATCTTTTGTGCCAGAAGATGACTAAAATGGCTAACTGATAGACTTCTAGCTGCAGATTCGTTCCTTAGAACTATCCCCAGGTGTCAGACTGGATCCGGAAATTTTTCGTGAGCAGTATGCCTGCACACCGGTAAGGAGGGGGTCGTACAGCTCCATGCGGCGTCGTTGAAGTCATCCACGCCAAAAGTGACATAAGTGGTGCTTATGTAGGCGCCACCCCAGCACGCTGACGTCAGTTCTTTTCTTTCTGTGCCAGTCAGCGCAGATCCGTAGAGAGGTACCCCCAGTCCACTTTTGATTGAACTTTTTTCAAAATTTGTTGGTGTCTTTTTTGAGAGATCTCCTCCTGGTGTGGCAGGGGTATCAACTAGAATGGCCAGCTTCAAGCCCTGCGGTGCCTGTCATCGACAGATGTCGGGGACAAACCCGCATCTTGTTTGCCTCTGGTGCCTGGAGCGCAACCATGACGCAACGACCTGAGCCGATTGTAGCAGTCTACATGCCAAGGCCTAGAGGGTGCAGTCCCTCGTGCTCTTTGGCCCTCGAAGTGTGATGCCGCAACGGTCTTGATCCCGATGGAGAGGAAGGTCCCGGGACTGGTCGCGGAGCCCAAGATCCTCATCACGTTCAACGTCATCGTGCCATTCGGTAAGTCCCACAAGAAAAAGAAGAGCAAGAAGTCGAAGTGGCCTTCCACTTCACCCCTTCTGTTGTGGTCTTCAGATGAGACGAGGGATCGTAGTCATTTGAGACCTTGTAATGTAGATGAGCCTGGGTTGGCCTCGCACCTTCCGGAGTTTCCAGGAGCCGGAGTACCCCCCGCTCCACTTCTGGAGTTTTATGAGGCCATGCACCGCCTATTTGAGCGGCTGTCCCTGCTACTTTCAGCACCATGGGGTTCAGGAGGGCCCCCCACTGGCGAGTCCACCCCAGGCGCCATTCGGGCCCCTTGGATCCACAGATGGATCCAGACTGGTGCTGGTCGTTCCATCTCGACCTTCCCCTGCACCAGTCCAGATTCCGAAGATCCCAGCGCCCTCCGGTGGGGCATCCCCATTCTGATTCCTGACTCTGACACGGATCCGGAGGGGCTTCTTCCAACTCCGGCGCCAACTGGAGCCATGACTTCCAGGCCAGAGCCTGAGCCCTATTCCTGCGGCTAGGACTCTGTAAGTATTGGGAATGTTACTGGACCCTGAAGAATACCAGTCTTTAGATCCCAACATGGACTGGTGTGAGGACTTAGCGGAGGTCAATGGACTGGACACTTTCCCAGATACTGGCATGCTTTCTCCCCCTACCTTGGCTACAGAGGAGGGAGCGTCGTTTGCTATGGTGGTGCGAAGGGTGACAGAGGTCTTGGATCTTAGCCTGCCCTCGGTGGCAGTCAAGACGAATGTCTTGACAGAGGTGCTTCAGCCGGGAGTGACTCCCCTCAGAAGTGCTTCTTCCATTTAATGAAGCCCTTACATAGATCCCGCCCCACCGGATATGGAAACCAAAAGGCTGGACACCTTAGGCAAGAAAATATTTTCTTACACCAGCCTGGCGCTGTGGTCCATGAACATTGCATGCCTTTTGAGCCATTATTCCCATGCTCTATGGGATTTGTTTGTGCAGGTGCTGGCCATGGGTCCTTAGGAGGCCTAGACCATACTTTCCAAGGCTGTTGCTTACGTAAGAGATGCAGTTAAGTTCACGATTAGATGTGGACTGGATACCACCGACTCACTAGGCAGAGAGGTTTCATTGACATTGGCCCTATGGCGCCATGCCTGGCTGAGAACTGTCTTTTCAGGGAATTCCAAGCATCGCGTATGGACATGCCTTTTGATGGCTCCCGTCACTTCGGAGACCAGGTGGGCTCAGCGATGGGGCACTTCAAGAACAGCAGAGCTACTGCCAGGTCCTTGGGCCTTTCCATGGCTCCTTGCTAACCCCAGCCTTTCTCTCCTTTCGTGGCCACGGACGGGGCTTCCAGTCGCGTCTTTCCACATGCAGCGACCATGGTGTGCAAGCTTCTCAGCCTCTGCGTGGGAGAGGATGCAGTACCTACAGACTTCATGAGTCGGCCCAGCCAGCGGTCGGGCCAGTCTACCCACCCCCACCAGCAGCCCCAAACCCCTTTAGTTTGTCCTATTTCTATCATGGGCACCCAGTAGAAGGCAGGATACGCCATCAGCTGCCCCACTGTAGGTCTATACTATCAGACCAATGGGTTCTTCAAATTGTCCGAAGGGGCTACTGCCGCCCCCCACCCATTTTGGCTCCAAGCTCCTGGCGTAGAAAGTCGCGAAAAGAAACTGATGTCAGTGCGCTGGGGTGGCGCCTATATAGGCACCACACTTGTCACTGCTGATGTGCAGTGCCAAACAAGTCCACCTACTGGCACGCAGGGGTACTGTTTACGAAACATTTCCAGATCCAGTCTGACGCCTGGGGAGTAATTCTAAGTTAAGGAATCTGCAGATAGAGTCTCTACCATATAACGCATTAACGAAGGTAAGTAACTTGTTTGTCAAGGACAGGGAAGGAACATGTCTGATGAAAAATTGGAAGAGCTCTTTGCTGAGTAAGAAAGAAAGGAGCAGAGGAAAACACAGCACCAGATTCTTCCTGTGAAAAGGACCGCCTTAGAGGGAGATGCATGAAGAGAAAGCAGTGAAAACAACAGCATCACTGCTCCATGCACTCTCGCCCTTCTCAGGAGAATCAATCGATGTCTGTCAACTTTCAGCAACGACGTGCTCACTGTCAAAGGGCTCAATGGCGACACCATGAGGCAAGCTCCTGATTACTACCTCTATGGTACCATCACCCTTGATGTCTAGGCTTACCCCTTAGACGGAGACAACACCGGCAGCGGAGCAAGCTATGACACAGGCCTGGCACTGGCCCATCACCGACCAATGATTACGGTGACGCCACATTACCGCCTCCACATCACTATCTTAGATGTGACTCTCCGGAATCACTCCTAATATTGACGTCGAGACACTCAAGAGTCTTTGTCCATTTGGTATCTTCTGTTCACTCTGACGCAGTTATCCATATTGAAAACCCTCTTTTTCTAGTGAGACCTAGACTGGTCATTCCAGAAGATCCACTACAAACACCTTTACAACCTCTGGGTGTACCACCTCTTCCTCATTTGACAGTGCCTCACTGGGTCAGCACTCCACCTGCTCCAACTACACCTTTACCATAAGGAACACCAATTCAACTGGTTCCAAGATTATCAGAGCCTATGATGCCTCGTCACCCACATACTCCTAACTGACAAAAATGCAGACAAACACCTTCCACCTATTGAACACGTCTAGGTATCACACCTCACATTAGTCATACACACCAACTTCACCTCCGGCATCCCCATTACATTCATCAACAGTGAATGATATCCTGATATTACAAGATGTTCTTATTAGAGGTGCGGGAAGGTTTAATATCCAAATAGAAATCTCTCACACCACAGTCTGTATTATGGACACTAAGGCTCTCCAAGACCTTTCCTTCCATTATTACCAGGTTTTGCAAAGTTGGCAGAGAAGTTAACACAAGCCACTAAATATCGGCCACTCAACCCCTTCTTAAGAAATACAAACCTGAATGGCAAGTTCTCCAGTATTGGGGTATCTTTCATAGATTCACATGCTTGAATCATTCCCCGTCGTCGAAGTGGGAGTCCCACGGTACATAAAATAGCAATAAGGCAATAGGTAATCACTCAAACATTAAAGTTAATAGAGAAAAAAACATTCACTTTAATAACTCGTCCTAGTCATTAGATATGGTCCAAACTCCAGCCAATCAGGCGACAGCACCCTCTAGAACCCTCTCCACAGAGGCTCCAGGCTCTCAGATTTTCTACCGCACGTCGTGTGAAGGGAGTCTCCCTGAGCTCTGCTCAGTACTTCAACTTTATCTTCAGGTTTCTTCAGATTTTATTTTCTGAACATGTCTTCTTCTAAAAGATCTCTATTCAGGCATTGTGAGTCTTGTGGAAAGCTAAGACTTCACTCAGATGATCCCCACAAAAAATGTATCTACTGTCTTCACCCAGACCGCCAGGTGAGAGATTGCAAAATCTGTAGAATATTTTCTCAGAAGACCTTGAGAGACAGGGAAGGACGTCTTCTTCTGTGGCTACAGAAGCTCAAGACAAAGGACAATCCCTTATCTGATGAGGAGAGTGATTCCTCTCTAAGGACAACAGCTTCTAAAAAGAGAGCCAGTGAGGCGGAGCTGGTCTCTCCTAAGGCTGCTAAGGTGTTGAAAAAACACCATCACACCTCAAAACAGGAAAATCAGCCTTCATCTTCAAAAAAGGCATCTGTCCCTCTTAAGGGTCAATCTGTGCCCTCTACGCCTCCAAAATCCTCCTCAAAATCAAAGCAGGCGTCAAGGTCTCTTCCTGAGACACTTTTACCTCACAAAAAAGACGATCCGTCGACGATTCCTTCGCCGAGAATATCCGTCGCCACGACTACGACATCGACTTTCTCTTCTCCTCAGACCAAGATCATTGTCGTCGGCATCTTCTCCGTCGACGTTTGTATCAGTGAAGGTGAGGCCTTCTGTAATGTCAACGTTGTCCTTGTCGTCGTCGACGAAGAAGAAGCGGACCTTGTCAGGACCTTCGTCGACGGAAGCTCCGTCGCCGCTGAGACTGTCGGCGGCTCTCAAGAGTAGAGCAGAAGATTTCAGATACAGATCCTCGTCGACGCAGTTCGTCGACGTCCAGAACGTCGACGGAAGAACCACTGATAAAATCTTCAACTTTGACACCTGTAGTTGGCTTGACATCTTCGTCGATGCTTGTCCCATTGTCGGTTTTGGCTACTTCTAGAGATGATTTGGGACTGCCGAAAAGAGAGAATTCTCAAGAGCTTCTTTTGCCTGTTCATACCTCTCCAAGTAAGGTATCTCCTTGTCCTCCAGAAGAAATTGACTATGGAGCTGATGAAGAGTCTGATGATGATGATGATAGGTTTCGTGCTGCTCGAAGTCCTTCCGAACTCCTTATTAAGTGTCAGGATGATGAGGATGACGAATACGTTTTTTACCCAGAGGTTACTAATCAGGAAAGACAAGCTAATCAGACAGTACAAATGCCAATGTCTCTTGTCTCAAACTTGCAACATATGGTAGAGGATTACTACCGCAGATTTCCTCCCTCGGAGCCGGCATCTTCCATTCCTCAGACACCTATTCTGCAACCTTCCTTGCTCATCAGATCTCCCCCTCCAGTTTCTCCAGTACCCACAGTGGCTCAACATCAGGAAGACACTCATACTACTGATGAAGAAAGAGAAGAGGGAGAGTTGGACGAAGTATCCCTTCCTAACGAATGGGATGATTACCAGATCCAGACACCGCCTTCCACTCCACCTCCTATAGATTCACCACCTGAAGATATAGGAGGTTTCCATACCCTTCTAGAAAGAGCGGCGAAGAGGTTTCAGCTTCCTATGGTCACCAAGCAAGCTGACTGTTTCTTATATGATTTTAAGGAACAAACGAAGAGACCAGTCCGTGCTATCCCGATTATAGACTTCATATGGCAGGAGGGCTTAAAGGTCATGAAGACCCCAGCCTCAATTCCTGCAGCCTTGCCTAAATTAGAAAAGAAATACAAGGCTCCGGATAACTCTCCTGCCTGTCTTATAGGGCAACCTAAACCTGACTCGGTAATATCTCAGGCGGCACAACGTCGTGCCAGAAATCCTTCATCTCCATTATCAGCCCCTCCTGATAGAGATGGAAGACGTCTCGATTCCATTGGCAAGAAATTTTCCACCATGGCGGCAACAACTGTCAGAGCGGCCAATTCACTCGCTATCTTAGGCAGATACGACAGGCAAATGTGGTCGGACATTTCGCCCTTTATAGAGCTGTTGCCGGAAGAATCCAAAGCCGAAGCATTAAACATTTTACAATAGGGAGAAAGGATCTCTGCTGAGATCATTGACTGCGCAGTGGATGCCTCTTCCACAGGATTCCGCCAACTGGCTGGGGCTGCGGTCCTGAGGCGTCAGGGCTGGGTGAAGGCTACTTCTTTTAGACAAGAAGTGCAAACAAAAGTGATTGACATGCCTTATGATGGTGAATCCCTATTTGGCCAACATATTGATGAAGCTCTTCAGACCATAAAGAAAGATCCGAATACTGCAAAGGCTCTCGGCACTCTGCAATTTAGAAAACAGCCCTTTCGTGGAGCAAGAGGTCGTGGTTCGTCATCCTTTCGAGGAGGATACAATCAATATAAACAATATCAATCGTACCAAGGACAACAAAGGTACACATCTTCACAGCAGCAACAGTCATTTAAGCAACCTCCGGCCGCCTCCTACAAGCATTACAGAGGGAAGACTACCTACAGGGACAGAGATAACTCCAAGAAACAGTGACAACTGCCCACTGCCAACCACTTTTCCCATCAATCTGATAAAAGTTGGAGGAAGAATCTCCCATTTCTTCTCCAAATGGTCTGCAATAACAACGGACAGATGGGTTTTGGACATAGTTTCCAGGGGTCACACTTTGGAATTTGTGAAGATTCCTCCAAATTATCCTCCCAGACATCCTCCTCCTGCTCATTTAAAGAAACTTTTGTCCCAAATAAAAATAATGTTAAAGAAAGGAGCGATCGAAGTGGTACCAAATTTACAGAAAGGAACAGGGTTCTATTCGAGGTTTTTCCTCATAAAGAAGAAATTGGGAGAGTGGCGTCCCATTTTGGACCTTCGTTCCCTCAGCAAATTCCTAAAGAAGCAATCCTTCCAAATGTCTCTTCAGGAAGTGCTTCAATTGATAAATCAAGAGGATTGCATGGCAACCCTGGACCTTCAGGATGCTTATTTTCATGTCCCTATCCTTCCCAGACACAGAAAATTCCTGCGCTTCAGAGTGGCTGGCAGAGATTTCCAATTCAAGGTCCTACCCTTTGGCCTTCGTTCAGCGCCACGAGTGTTCACCAAGGTCTTGGCACCGGTGGCAGCTCATCTTCGTCAGGTTGGAGTCCAAATCTTCCCTTATCTGGACGACTGCCTCATAAAGGCGAAATCTTTTTCAGTAGCAAGCAGTCACACTCGAATATGTCTTTCTCTCTTCCAGTCCTTGGGTCTCTCGATAAATCTAACAAAATCTCAGTTAACCCCTTCAAAGGTAAAGACTTTCTTAGGGGCAACCTTAGACACTCACCAAGCAAAGGCCTTTGTCTCACAAGAAAGGCAACAAAGGATTTACAAGTTAGCAGCTCTACTACTCACAAAAAGTCCATTTCTGTCCGCAAGTTCAAATCGCTTCTGGGAATGTTGTCCTCCTGCATTCCCCTAATTCCCAACTGTCGCCTGCGAATGAGACCCTTGCCAAGAGGAGCTAGACAAACAATGGTTACAGGTCTCAGGGTCCTTCGATATTATCAGAATAGCATCTCGAATGAAACAAGCATTTGCAATGCAATAGGTCTCGCATTTGCAAGAGTTAGAGCTATTGGCATTCTAAATGACAATGTGTTTTACCTATGTGTTTTGGTTTGGAGTGGAATTATGTGGGTTGTATTGTAGTTTTTATTTGGTGTACCATGTGTGGTGTGTATTGGAGGTATGTGGTGTGTTGTCGAATTGTGTTGTGTATTTGAAATCTGTGGGTTGGTGTGGAATTATGTGGTGTGTATTGGAAATGTGTGGAGTTGAATTGTGTGGAGTGGAACTGTGTGGCATTGAGCGAAATTATGCTTATTGGAATTGTGTGTTATGGTTATAAAATGCATTTACGTTGTGTTGAGTAGAGTATAATTATGTGTAGTATAATTATGTGGCTTTGAGTGGTATTATGTGGAGTGTAAATATGTTGTGTGGTGCAGAATTGTCAATATATTCCTCAGCCTTGTTTACAGGTAGCGGAACTGCTTGGTTTCCGACAGCAGAGCCAAGCTTGCTCCACGCTCTGAAACTTTTAGCTGGTGGCCCAACCATCTCAGGTCCATTGGCTATAGAACACTGGAAGGACTGCCTTCCTTAGGGCCAGCCTTCGGGTGCAGAATTTTCGGCCCCCATTCCAAATGTAAACATCAAAACATGTCCCGGACACACAGTGAGAAAACTCCTTTGACGCCAGGGACATTTGTATCTAGTTTTTCAGAAACAGCCCCCTGCCTGGTCATTTATTTCTGGGGAAATGGACAAGGTATGAAGTAGGTGAAGTATTCCTTACTATGGTATACTAAGAGTATGTTAAGTCTAGTATGCCAAGAGTCCCTCTAGGTTCTTATCAACTCCATACCTGAAGAATGAGAGAGGTTGGAATCACTTTGCCAGACTCGAACTCCAACACCCCGCAAGGGAAGTCAGATCACTGGAAGCTGGGCTCTCTGCGCGCAGGGGATGGCAGCGTCTTCTCAGTGCGTCAGGCCGGGATACGGGCTCCTCTGAAGTCGAGGTCTCCTCTGTTTTACAGGGGCTAGGGAAGGTATATTTATACCTGAGAGTACCTTAGGAGTGTTAGCATTGACGTGAATTGGACAACGAAAGACGTCATTAATGAACCCCTAAGGAATAATGGTTCATGCATAATAGATGAGGCCTTGAAGAAATCAATAGTCCTGAGCTAGGGAAACTCCCGCAGCCTAAGGGTCTGTTCTTCATGAACTTGTTGTGACGTTAGGGTGGACGGATGTCAGAGACCATGCCTGTATTTGGAGTGCACGGTTTAATGCCTAAATAAGGCCTGGGATTCTATGCCTATATAAGGGCAGGGCGAATTGTGCCTATATAAGGACAGGATATTGGAAAGCCCGTTATGGACACCCTAAGAGGAATACAACACCCACTCCACTTTCGTGTATACGATAATACATAAATGCTAAACATTAAAAATGCTAAACATAAAAATGGAGTACCGCATATTTCTAAAATATTTCATAAAACCATTTAAAAAGGCATTTTAAAAAAAAAACATATTAGAATGCAAAATGGTACTGTACATTCGAAGCATTGCTTATCATTTCAGGCATAAAGTTCGAAAATAAATGCAATTGGAATGATCTAAGGCTAAGCAGTAATATTTACATGTGACAGAAAATGATCGATAAGTTTGTTCATAAATCAGTCATTTCATGTCAGGAAAATTAAATGAACTATTTTTAGACACATAATATGACTAAATGTCTTTTGAAGGACCGCCAAGTCTGTACTATAAGGCTAGTTCTACTTTAAGCAGATTGAAGTTCCATTTTCCTTCGAAAAAATGGGTAAAAGTTCAATTTTTGGTAGAGTTCCAAGTTTTTGAAAAAATGAAGGCCAAATTGTTGCTGTATTTTTGGAACACTGTATGCTGAATCAGTCAGTTTACGGGTCTGGTGTAAACATTAGATCATCTATTTCTATAGACAAAACATCATCCACTGTAGTTGGTGTGAGTTGGAACACCTCGTGAAGCAGGTTAATCGCACAGAGATGTGAAGCATTGCTTTCAATTGTCGCAATGTTCGCGTCCGTTGTTACCTGTGTGCCTGTAGTTCTTTCTCGTACCTCAGCAGCTGCCGGAAGCGTCTGTGAGATCTCAATGAATGCTGTCATCAGGATAGGAAGCCGCTGGGGACAACACATAGCATGGGCCGTTATCTGGTCCAGCAGAGTATCGACGTCCGTCGGTGCATCCGATGGAAATGTTAGACAGGTGACCAACAAGCATTCTACACCGCATAGCAGGCATCGTAGAACAGGTAAGATGCAATCTTGCCAGATTGGTCTAAAGGACAGGAACCATGTGGTATTAAGGTCCCGTAGACGATTTATGCCCAAAAGCTGTACTATTTGCTCACGGCACTTTCGTTCAAGGAGAGCTTTCTCCATGTCGCTCGGAGTGATGTCGGCGAATAGGCTGGCCATAGCGCAATAGCAGGAAGAGAAATAGAATTCCGGCAACAAGTGCTAGAATTAATGGTATGCCACCAAACACCGAATGTGCAAAGTTTGGGATGATTCCAAGTATTGCCTGGAAAGGTGCTAACAGACCGGAGCAGATGCTCTTAAATACATGTACAATTCCGGTTGTATCAGACATATTGAAAATTCGTCCTATCATTTCCACGAAATGTATAGGGCAGTTTGTACGTATTAAAGTCTGTATCTCAGCCGAAGTCCTTGCAATTTGCAGATCATAGGTTTCTTTGGCCGAGGTCAGAGGCACTGTTTGTTGTAAAAGCATGGCTTTCATTCTGCTTAAAGTATCAAATCTTATAAAAGAGACGTTCAGCGAAGGCCATAAAGGCGACTCCCTGACTGTGTCTATTGGGGCAAACAATACTTGCATACAGCAAGTGACCCTGGAGTTGACCGTTACTAGATATGGGATGCCTGGCAGCATGCCACAGCAACTCTGATCATTCAACATGAGGTAACTCCCATTAGAAAGTTGTCCGAACATTGGATTAATCACAGCAGCTGGTGTACCCTGCTGATGGCAAGACAAATTTGCCACAGAACCATTACAAGCCCCGAGTAAGGAAATGTCCTGACATATAAGTGAACCGCTTAGTGCACGTTTACAGTTTTTACCGCTTAAAAACACTTCACGATCCCCGCTCCAACATCTATATGTATATGGTAAAGCCCAAGATGTCTTAATGTATTCCTTACCCAACCTTTCATATTTGCCTGCTTGCATTTGTCTGAGGCAATACTGAAACTGAAAAGTAGTCACAGGTAGTGTAATTTTGCCATGAATAAGCCATTCTGTAGCTGGTTTTTCTGCCACTGTGAATGGTAACTTTTCCAGTTTTTCAATGCTCAGCACTGTATACTTCGCTCCTCTCTGTGCCATTTCGATCTGTTTATCAGTTAGATTGTATTCTGCAAACAGAGCCGTTGTGTTGATGAAACGCCAAAGTACATAGCCCGCTCGCAATGATTGCAGCGTCCAGCTTAATAACATAATAGAACGTATTTGAGATTGGCCTTGTTGTAACATCGCCAAATCTTGTTCTAGAATGTCGATAGCAGAGGATACAATGCCATCCAATGAATATATTCTGGAGGACAACGTTGTTAACCCATTGTCGACCACAGAGTGTTTTCTCTAAATTAATACGATCAAGTTCACGTATTCGTTCTGCGGCCTCAATCTGTGACACCTTCCAAGCCTCATTATAAGCAGCATAAATGCCGGCATATATGAAACGTTTTTGACGCGGTTTTCTTGGTCCAAGCAAGAAATCCCTAAGATCTGCGTCTTTTGCAAGTAAGGATAAGTGTTGTTTCACATCCTGTAGTGTAGATGTATGCAGCCAATCGAGGCATAATTTCCCTACACTGTATGTTGTTACTACCCCCGGATGTTGTCTTTGGACGTTTTTGGGTCTGGCCTATGAATAGTAAAGCCCTGAGTTTTATTCAGGAATCTTTCCTGACAGTTATTAGTGTCTGTGGGCCAGATCAACCATTTTTTCCAATCAGGATTAGATCTGTTGAGTTGTAGTATATTATCGACTGTCACCACTGCCTGTGTTACATTATTTTTTGCAGGAGTTGGTACAGAAGGTGTGTTCATCTCTTTGATCTTGGCTAATCCAAGACAAGATGTTTGTTGGATAGTTTCATTCAAAAACATTATTTGTTCAGGGATGATGCAGGCTCTAAATAAAGCTTCTATCCCCTGTACTTGCCATTCTTTAGTACCCCACAACGTTTTTGTGTCTATTGTGTCTTTCCAAAAGTCGAAACCCTGTCTAGACAGTTAGGCATTAAATAATGCAGAATAAATCTGTTTTGTATTTAACATAATTTTCAGTCCTGTCTTGTGTACATTTTTATAGTAAAACATTTCTGGATCAGATGTATTGTAACCTGAAAAATATGGAAATTTACTGGCAAATGTTTTTGAACTACCTTTAGGTGGTGTAGGACAATGTTCCCATTGGTTAAACATAAACACATTTCTTGGATATGCAGATTTATGCAAAAAATGATGACCATAGTGATTATAACAATACAGTTCTTCATAGTCTGATGAACCCTCTAAATATTCATTTCTAGAAAATGCAGCAGATCTTTCTAGGTCAAACATAATATCAGTCACAGTCTCAAAGTCCCAATCATCAGAATAGGTACTGGACGTGATTAGATCACTTAGTGAAATTTTAAACAAATGTGGAATGTTCAATTCTTCCGTCGGACCGAATATATCAAAATCTGTTTTGTCCCACACTATACCATCGTGTATAGGAACAGCTGTGATGTTCACTGATGACAAGTCTCTTGCTTCACGATGGGAAGATTTATGAGGTTTCAAAAGTACGTTTACGCCTTTTCCTTCAGTGTTCACATGGATGTATCTGCCACTTTTAAGCACGCTTACTGTTGTTACCAAAGCTAGCCAGAGCAGGAAAGTCCAGATGTAATCCAGAGTTCAATCCATGGAGAAACCAAATAAGTCTTTTTCAGAAAGTGAAGAAAGTCTTGTACTTGCTGCTTGAATTTCAATGACACTGGCGTTGTTTCAGGTTCACTTGGATCTTCTGAGAACGTATCAAAGTTAATGAAGTAGCCAGAAGCAGTTCTGTCAATTGTTTGAATTGCATCAGGATTTGTAGAAATCACTGGAACCAGTTCATCACTTGTTACGTTGGTGTAGACAGGTGTATTTGGACGAATTGTTACTTGTTCTTCAAGAGGGATGAGTTCCATAGCGTTGTTGCATAGTCCATCATTTGTTTCAGCTGAATTCTCGATTGTTATCAGTCTTTCAGTATGAACCTCTTCGATAGTAGCGAGAGGAGTGCGTTTGCTACTAGGTCGGAGTCCACGAGGCCTACTATTTAGTATTGGCCACATACTGTGGTTTGATCAGGTCGATGGACACAAATCTTTTCTCCTTTCTTCCAGCAAGGGGCGGCAGTAGTACTGTTCTTGTTCCTTGAACTGCTAGGACAGGTACTGGTTGTCTGTAAGAAGGTCCAAATTCCTTCTTGTCCGCAATTTTTTCTCTGACTAGATCCCCAACTTTAGGAATCCAGACAGGCCTTGCTGGGACAGCCGGTTGATCCCCAGTGGTGGTTGGCTGTAGAAATACGTTGCTTTGTTTCGTTCTTAATTTGTTTAAGTCCTGTAAAACAGCCAAACGATCTTTGATATCAAAGGGTTTATTTCCCACCACTGTGCCTACGTGTTCAAGGTCCGGTACCCACATTCTTGTCCCAAATAGGACCTCATATGGAGTGACCCCCCCTAGAGAACTTCTTGGCAGGTTATTAAGTGCACGTTGAACTCCACTAAGGTGTTTGACCCACCCGTCACCCGAGCCTAATACTCTAGCTGTTATAGACTGCTTTATGTCCCGGTTTTTCCTTTCCACAACCGAATTTCCCTCAGGATGGAATGGAGAGGAGTACCGCAATGCAACGCCCAGAATGGCCATGGCGACGTTGTAAGCCCGAGAGCTAAACGCAGGACCTTGGTCAGAATGTAGCGTGCCTATTGCGTATATGCCGATAAAGACTCGCTAATCTTTTATAACAGTTCGAGCGTCAGCTGAGCGCTGAGGCCATAACCATAGGAACCTAGAGCATGAATCCACTGCTACCATGATATATTTATAATTACCGTCCCTGTGTAAGGGACCGCAGTGGTCAAGGTAAACACAAGCTAATGGTTTATCTGAAATTAACAGGGGTGTCTGCGCAGGACGTTTCACTGTGGAGACTTTCATCTGTTGGCATATATCCCATTCTAAAACATAGTTCTTTGTTTGTTTTCTAATGCCAGGCCACCAATATCTTTGCTTGAGTAAAGATATTGTTGCAGAAACTACCTGCATGGGCAGAAGCTATCCCTTCGTGTGCTGCTAGGATGAGTCCTAATCTGCGTTCCTTGTTTGGTATTACCCTATCCCCCACTCCAGGGATTCGAGCAAAAGGAACGTTGTTCGCATCAATTACATAAGAGTACTTGAGTGGAATCTTTTTTGGTAACGCTGCACTGCTGCCTTTGCTTGAAGCATTGACAGCCAACATTATCTCACCGTCTATTTTTGTTTTTGAATGAGTGATCGCAGCTACGGAAGCCGTTTGCACAGCCCCCTTTGCGGCTTCGTCAGCCAATGAATTCCCTGCAACGTGAACGCCACGTTGATGACTCAGTGTGTGGATCACGTGAGCCTTTGGTAGTTCGTTTTTCAACTGAACTACTTGTTCCCAAAGCAATTTGTGCTTTATTGTGCCACCTTTCGCATCTTTGAAACCATTTTCAAGCCAGTTTTGTATATATTCATTATACGACTGCACACAGTAAAAGGAATCGCACACAATTAGTGTGGGGAATTCTCGATCTGTACTTTCAAGTGCCAGTTTGAATGCTTGTAGTTCAGCTCGCTGAGCTGTACAATCTCCTAGAGACTGCGTTTTTTTGACCATAGGTCTGAAGATGCCATTTCGCATGCGACCTTTAACGATAGCACACGCTGCACTGTAAGCTTGCTTACCCCCTATTGCGGGTTGTGCGGATCCGTCAGTATAAATTATGAATTCGTACTGATCGAGAGGCAGAATTTCAGTGGGCAGGGGACATTCATGTTCGTACTGCAGGAAGGCTTGTGTTTTTAAATCTGGATCAAAAACATATTCAACATCTGTTGCAGCAAGAGAATTAACCCATTGTATCCATCTTGGATGCATGCCTTAGCATTTGGAATGCTTGCTTTTGTAACCGCTTCTAAAGCAGGTACTGGGGTTACGATAATAATGCGTTTCCCTTGGGCTAAGGCTCTTTCTTTTGCTACAGCGGTTTGAACTGCTGTTAGAATTTTTCAGTAGAACTGAAGCGCATTTCCGCTTGTGTGTACAAGTGTGATTTATACGCTATTGGTATTTTTTCACCCTCATTGAAAGTTAAGTAGGTGAATCCGCATTGACCCGAAATTATTCGGATCTCCAAATTTCGTTCACTTACGCGTGTTTGTAAGTGATTTATTGCTAACATGTTAGCCTGGAGTGAACGCAAAATTTCTGTGTGTTCCTGTGTCTTGCCTTCACTTGAAAGCTCATATACTAGAAATAGGACATTGAGATGGGCAATTCTAGAAAAGTTGAATTTGTAACCCTCAGAGGCGAATCCCAGTATAATGGTGCTCACCCTGTTCAAGTGTTTTACTAGGTCATCGTCTGTCAGATATATGTCATCGACATAGGACAATGCCTCATTGTCTTAAATTTGTAGTAACTCCATTACCCTCGCTGAGAATAAGCCTGGGCTATTCTTGAACCCTTGTGGGAGTCGACAAAAGTGACGCTGGGTCCCCATCATGGAGAATGCTGTTAAGGACCTGCTTTCAGGTGCTATGTTTTGACAAAAGAAACCATTTGAGATGTCTAATGTGGTTTTATATTTTTTACGCACAATGTTATTCATTAATGCTGTGCTATGTGCATTTTGCAGTGCAAAAGTTTTAGAACAAGTGTTTAGGTGTCTGTAGTCCAAAACTAGACGATATGTTTTGTCTGGTTTGGAGACAGGAAACAAAGATTGTTCATTGAGGAGGTGCATGTTTCAATCACCCCTTGGTATTCAAGTTGATCTAAGATCTCCCTGACCTGTTTTTTAGCTTCTTGCTTAATAGGATACTGCCGTTGTGCAGTTGGTTCATGTTTCAGATGTATTTTATGGTGAGGTGAATCTTCATCCCATCCTACATGATTTTTATATAATGCTGGGGCCTGGGCCACTGCCCATTTCCTGGCATATGTATATCTTAGATGCATTGGTATATGGTTGGAGAAGGCAGGCATAATAATGTCCTCGCCATGTGGGCACTCCCTGACAAATTGTGGTGGCCAGTCCTTTTCTGCTAGAAGTATGTCATAGCCCTTTGATAGTTTTCCCCAAAAAAGTGCTTTCACCTGTCTAGGTTTGTCTCCCTCCATCCGGAGTGTTATGTCATATAACTTTTGTGGAGTACTAACCCTGGTGTCTACAGTCTCGACTGTGATGTACTCATTCAAGTCCACTATCTCCAGAAGTTCCCTCAGGTTCTGGCGAACTATTGTGACCTCTGCTGCACTGTCCAGCATGGTCTGAGCTCATTCTCCGTTCTTGAGTTGCGTTCCCAGTATTCTCGGCATGTCTTATCTTTAGACCTGCTACTTTCTTTTTGGAGAATTGAGGTTTTACTTTAGTTTTTGGAGCGTGTTTGTCGTCTTTCGATGTCACGCGTTCTTCTCTGTGTTCCGTCTGTCCTCTTCTTTCCTAAGTCTGTGGTGAGATCTGAAAGGGACGAGAGGAACGTGCATCAGTATTATGATACCTATCAGGTTTTCTCAAATTATCCCTATTCCTGAGGTTATACCTCCTTTCAGAAGGCTCCTGTTGAGGAGACCTACCTCGGTATTGAGAACGTTTCTCGTTTGATTTTTGTTTAGTAGACTCCCACTTCTTTTTAGAAGATGTAGGAGTTTGTTTTATTGAGTCCTTCTCAGGACTTTCAGATAGTTTTGGTTTCAGTGGTCTTCCACCCAAACTATCTCTGCCTAATTCTGCATAAGATTGTTCTATAATTCTGGGTAGCTCAGTTTGATGTTCTGTAACATCGAATTCCCTCAATTTTTGGCGGATCGCCACTGCTGCTGCCTCCCCTTTAATATTAGATAATATTATTGTTGAGACCTGCTCGAAATTTTTCAGTAATTTCATACCTAAATCATATTCATTTTGAATTTGTTTTAGGACATCAGGTATTACCGCAATTGATGGAATACCATGTGTTTTAGTATAGATGGCAGCAAAGACTGAGCCCCAAGTGGTGCAGTCTTCCAGTTGTGGTGTGATCCCCATTGGTAAACTGATTGTTAGGATTCTGTGTTTCTCATGTGGGCTAGTATTTGGAAATACTGCTTCGATTTGAGTAATTTTTTGAGCTATCCAAAACGGAATTTGCTCAAGTTTTGTGGGCATTTTACCCATGACTGAGTTGAGTCTGTGGTGTAATTTTTAGTGTATTCCCCTGTTGGGGAGTTGGATTTGGATATGTCAATGGTGGTCGGACTGTGAAAGTCCGCATGACATATTGGACCAATTGTCTGTAGATTTTTATTAACTCTTTTATTTGAGTATGTACTTCCTCATCTGTCATTATATCCAGTTCAGGATGAGGTGTGTAGCCGGCTAAAATCAGCCATGTTGCTCCTGGTCTACCTAGTGGACCGAGCGTAGTAATGTTTTTGTGATGTTTTAGGGCGCCTTTAAACCAGAGCTGATGCTCTTGGTATGTTAATGGAATTTCAATATCCTCGAAAGGAATGTATTCCTCTGGTAGATCTTCTTTGTAGAAGTGAAATGTTTGTGATGTTGGATTGCATTCCGGAAGTAGTACCCATGAATAGAATACCTCTGTCTGAAATGATTCATGTGCCTCTATCACGAAAACTGCTCTACCTCCTCTTGGCGATAGGCCATGTTTTATAAGTTTTAGAGTTATGGCTCTTCTTAAATTTGGATGGATGTTTATAACACCCTCCTCGGTTTCGTTTAAACCTGTAATGTTAAAAACTGCTGCTTGGGCTGGATCAGCCGCAGCTCCACCGTTCCGGCTTCATTGTCGGAACCAGGCATTTTGTTTTTGAAAAATGTAGAACAAGTTTCAAGGAAACAAAGATAAGGTGCACAATATTTTGGAACAATGTATCCTTCAACGTTGAGCAAACCAAACAGCTAATATATAGGGTGCTTCCCTATGTAGCCTTGTAGGATACTTAACCCTGCCCACTCCAGACGTCTTTTGGAGTATATGGGTAGGGGTCTTTGAGAGAAAATAGCACTGCTGAGTTACTCAGTATCTAAAGTTGAATTACTGCCTAACCAAACCGTTGGGCGCCATGTAGTGTAGCTCCTATTTCCCTAATAGGCTCTGCGCATTGGAATAATATATCCTATAGGTTTGACATAGGACTACGGTCAGTATGTCCCTGTCGAGTATATTAAACTTAATTACTTGTGCCAGCTAGCTCAGAGGCCACTAGAAACTCCTTGACAACAAGAAGGGAGTAGTTTCTGGCAGCCGCAAAACATGACCAATACGTTTTCCTTTTAGAATCAGAACGTGTCCCAGTCTCGTGGAAACACTAGATAACTATTTCACTCAGCTCAGTCGTGCATGCTTAGTTTTCCTCAGTTACACAGAAATAATAGACAGGCGTTTTCAATAAAAGATTTATTGAACAGTCTTGTTTCTGGTGTAAGTATAATGTGCTGTTACGATCACAAGACAGTATGCGAGATAAATAATGTACAGGGTGAGCAATAGAAATAAATAATACTGCGATAGCATTATCTTTTAGTACAAATGCTGTTACATAAATAACACAGACTAAAAATGCGAGTACTCATACGATGCGGTGCTAAGCTAGTTCTACCCCAGTGTACCTAACCTAACCTAGGTGTAGGACAAGGTATGAAGTAGGTGAAGTATTCCTTACTATGGTATACTAAGAGTATGTTAAGTCTAGTATGCCAAGAGTCCCTCTAGGTTCTTATCAACTCCATACCTGAAGAATGAGAGAGGTTGGAATCTCTTTGCCAGACTCGAACTCCAACACCCCGCAAGGGAAGTTAGATCACTGGAAGCTGGGCTCTCTGCGCGCAGGGAATGGCAGCGTCTTCTCAGTGCGTCAGGCCGGGATACGGGCTCTTCTGAAGTCGAGGTCTCCTCTGTTTTACAGGGGCTAGGGAAGGTATATTTATACCTGAGAGTACCTTAGGAATGTTAGCATTGACGTGAATTGGACAACGAAAGACGTCATGAATGAACCCCTAAGGAATAATGGTTCATGCATAATAGATGAGGCCTTGAAGAAATCAATAGTCCTGAGCTAGGGAAACTCCCGCAGCCTAAGGGTCTGTTCTTCATGAACTCGTTGTGACGTTAGGGTGGACGGATGTCAGAGACCATGCCTGTATTTGGAGTGCACGGTTTAATGCCTAAATAAGGCCTGGGATTCTATGCCTATATAAGGGCAGGGCGAATTGTGCCTATATAAGGACAGGATATTGGAAAGCCCGTTATGGACACCCTAAGAGGAATACAACAGTTCTTAAGTATGTCTTATTGGGAAGCATACAGTGTTTCTTTCGTACCCTGTTACGATAATGCTTTCTGTATGACAGATTCATAGCTATGTGATAACTGCTATCTACTCTGATTCAAGCATGTGAATCTATGAAAGATACCCCAATACTGGAGAAGATAATAAGTTACTTACCTGTAAACTGTGGTTCTCCAGTATTGGTATCTTTCATAGATTCACATGCGACCCTCCCAGCTCCCCATAGAGGCTCCCCTGTTTTATTATACGTTTATACAACACTTGTGCTCGAAAATCTGAGAGCCTCTGTGGAGAGGGTTCTAGAGGGTGCTGTCGCCTGATTGGCTGGAGTTTGGACCATATCTATTGACTAGGACGAGTTATTAACGTGAATGGTTTTTTCTCTATTAACTTTAATGTTAGAGTGATTACCTAGTGCCTTATTGCTATTTTATGTACTGTGGGACTCCCACTTAGGGGAATGATTCAAGCATGTGAATCTATGAAAGATACCAATACTGGAGAACCACAGTTTACAGGTAAGTAACTTATTTTCATCCTCTATTTCTTCGTTAAAAGCCAAAGCCGGACTGTGTTCTGGTCTCTGCCGTCCTTAAAAAGCGACCATCTGCGTCAGACACATCAGTACCACCAGAAAAAAAAAGATGTATGCAGTGTGTAGGAAAATCTGGAGACCAGCAGCTACAGCCCTAAAATCAGCCAGTGACTCTGCACTTCCCAGCAGGTACTGTAGAACACTTTGGGAATCTTTGCCTACGTTGACGGAAGACCTGCCTTTTGAACCTATTCTAATCTCTCTCTGGCTCCTTATTTCAGAGTTTTGAGATGATCCCATATTTCAGAAAGTGATCGGAGCAACGTTGACTTGTGCCACAGACCCATATCAAAATTATTTTTCCTAATTAAACTGGGCTTGTTTTTTCTAATTATAGGATATAATTTTTGATCCCTTTATGTACGTGTGTATTGTATTGTAATTGCATTTATATAGCGCTTACTACCCCTGACGAGGCGTCGAAGCGCTTTTTCGGCGAGTAGCACGCTACTCCGGGACCCATAGAGGATTAGTGTTGAATTAGTATAGTGAAACATGCAAGTACATTTTAAGTGATGGATAGGTTAGGCAGTTATTTGGATTTGGAATGATAGCAGAAGGATAGAGGAGGAAAAAAGGTTTGTATTTATATAGCGCTGGTTACCCCTGATGGGGTGTTGAAGCATGCTACTCTGGAAGCCCATCAAGGATTAGTGGTGAATTAATATGGTGAAAATATGAAAGTAGTTTCAGTGGTGGATATTAGTCAGTTATTTGGAGTGAGAAGGATAGCGGAGGGATAAAAGTATTATGGTGAAACATGAAAGTAATTTTAGTGGTGGATATGTTAGTCAGTTATTTGGATTGAGAAGGGTTGGGGAGGGTAGAAAGGGAAAAAGGTTTGCATTTATATAGCGCTTGTAACCCTGATGGGGTGTTGAGACGCTTTATTGGCGAGTAGCAGGCTACTCTGGAACCCATAAAGGATTAGTGGTGAATTAGTATAGTTGAAAATTGAATATGTTAGACTGTTAATTCTGATTGAAAAGGATAGTGGAGGGATAAAAGAGTGAAGGATTTTTTTTTTTTTTATAGGTCTTAGCAGTAGGAGGGGGAGAAGGGGGTTTGAGGGGAGGAGTCAGGGAAGAGTTTAGAAAGGTTTGTTTTAGGGCATCGGTATAGTAAAAGAGGTGTCCGATGATGCAAGGAGGGTAGAGTAGGCGAGGAGTCTAGAAAGGGTTATTTTGGTGGTCATAGTAGTGGTATGGGGTTTGGGATAAATGAGTGTGGATGTAGAGGATATATTGATAGATGTATAGGATGAGAGATAGGGTAGTGCATTGGAAAGAGTAGTAGAAAGAAGTTTGAGATGAGTCAGAAGGTTGGGCTAGAAGATATATTGAGATAAGTATAGGCTGAGAACTAGGGTAGTGCCTTGGAAATGCTAAATTAGAAGAAAGTGATAAATATATAGATCCATAAATACATTGAAAGTATATAGATACATAAAGGAGGTAAGTATATGCAGATTAAAGATATGGATAGAGGCACAGGATGAGAAATAGGGTAGTGCATTGGATATGCTTTTTCAGGAGAAAAGTTACAGAGACACACAGTTCCAAGTACATGGAAGGTACATAGATGCACAATGGAAGTTAGTACATGTAGACCAAAGATGATATTTATTTATTATTATTATTTTTTTTCTCTCAACAACATAATTATTGTACATGTTTATACAAAGCAATACACAAAGATAGGTACATGTCTATAGTGAAAACAAATGCTTATATACAGAGGGATATGCTGTAAATTTCTGTTTGCGTATGGTGCTTATGTGGGGAAAAGCCAATTCTTGAGTAGTTTTCTGAAGATAAGGTGGCTGTCGGTGGATCTTATGTTGGGGGTAAAGAGTTCCATAGTTTGGCTGCTTGAACAGAGAAGGATGTGCCACCCATGGTTTTTTTCTTGTATCTTGGGATTTTGAGGCGAGATGCTCCTTTAGAGCGGAGGTTCCTCTGTTGAATGTGTTTGGTGATTTTATTCCTGATGAAGAGTGGTCCCATTCCATGTATTGCTTTGTGGGTGATACAAAGCAGCTTGAACGTGGATCTTCTGGCAACCGGTAACCAATGCAGGGCTTTCAAGGCAGGGGATATGTGGTCTCGCGGTTTGATATGTAAGAGTAGTCTGGCAGCCGAGTTCTGAATCCGTTGTAGTCTTTTCATGGTCGTCAAAGGTGATCCGTGGTAGAGGCTATTGGCGTAATCGAGTTTGGACAGGACAAGGAGATGGTAGCTTGGACCTTGTGCGGAAATCCCAAATGAGGGAAAATTAGTCGCAGCGTTTTTATAGTGACAAAGCTTGATCTTGCTAGTTTGTCCACTTGGGCATTCATCGACAGCTTGGAGTCCATGGTCATTCCTAGGTTTCTTACTTCCTTCGATACTTTAGGTGGTGATCCCAGTTCATTAGGCCATGCAGCAAGCGGGTTGTAATGTTTCCAATCGCCACACGTGAGTATTTCCGTTTTGAAGTATTCAATTTGAGATGGCTCCAAGTCATCCACTGATCCACGGCTCTGAGACAGCTGAAAATTGGTGATTTTCCAATGTCTTTGGGGCATTCCAGTTGAAGGAGTATTTGCGTGTCATCTGCATAGTTATAGCACGTGAGGTGAAATTTATTGATCAGTACTGGTAATGACTTCATGTAGATGTTGAAAAGCATGGGTGAGATGATAGAGCCTTGAGGGACCCCTGCTTTTGTGGAGTACGGTTTGGACGAGAGCTTGTCTTTATGTTTCATAGCCGGGCTGGAGGGCGGGGCATCTGAAACTTTCCCTCGGTGCCAACCTGAGCCCGAGGGTGAAGGCGATACGGAGCCTTAGATTTTGGTTGAGTGGGCATATGGAGATCTGTACTCACGGTACGTTGACCCGGAGTGATGTTCAGGTCTTCTTCCATGTCGGAGTCTGCTTCGGACACTGAGACCAGTTCTTCTTCTTCTTCTTCTTCTGCGGCTGGACGGTGGAAATCAGAATCTTCGCCGAAGATGTCCGGCACGGAGCCGCTGCCGCGTTGCATCTGTGTGAGAAAGTGCCATCTTTCTTACATGGTATGCCCCCACTTTTTGCTGAATGGCTGATGTACTTTGACTGAGTGTGCCCTGGGCTCCTGCCAACCAGGTACCCAGGGCCTGTGTTCCTTCCCTAAAATTGCATTGATACCTACACCCAATTGACATCCCTGGCCACAGGTCAGCCCCTGGTAAATGGTACCATGGGTACCCAGGGCACTGTGACCAGGGAAGGCCCCTAAGGGCTGCAGCACTTGTTGTGCCACCCTTAGGGACCCTGCACCTTACACACACACACTGCCTTTGCAGGCTGCGTGTCTTGGTGCAGAACAAAAGTGAAGAGTCGACATGGCTCACATCCCTGTGTGCCATGCCTACAAGCCACTGCCCTGGCCTAGGTCAGCCACCCCTCTAGCTGGGTGCACTATGCCAGTGGTGAGGGCATAGAGGCATGAGCCCTGTGCCCCTACAGTGCCCAAGTCCATTCTTGGGCATTGTAAGTGCAGTGCTGCCATTAGAGTATATGGTGCTGGGAGTCTGTCATTACGAACTCCACAGCACCATAATGGCCCCACTGAAGACTAAGAAGTTTGGTATCAAACTTCTCAGCACATTAAACCCCCACTGATGCCAGTGTGGGATTTAATGTAAACGCACTCCAGAGGGCATCTTAGAGATGCCCCCTGAAACCAACCCGACCTCCAGTGTCCGGACTGAGTGGCTGCCCAGGCTGCCACCACCAGACATGTTTCTGGACCCCTGGGTCGAGAGCCTCTGCTCTCAGGGGCCTGAAACAATGCACATCCTGGGACGAGGTGCCAAAGCCTCCTCCCCCAGGATGGGCAGGGGGAGCTTCAAAGGCCTGCCGACTTTGGAGTTTCCCCCGACCATTTGCTGCTTCCAGCAAACTGGTCCACACTGGTTCTACCCCCACTCCTGGCGGGAGAACCGGCGGGAAAACCAGAGGCAGGAAATGGGTTGTGCCCACCTCTGCCAACTCCACCCCTAAGGTGGGGGAGGCGAGGTGAAGCACAAACTCGAGTCCCCGCCATCTTGAGGATGGGGGACCTGGCCAACCAGGGACAGGCTCCTGCCCCCTCCCACTGGAGAGGAACAGAATAGGGGGTGTACCCACCCCAGGAAGGGACCCATTGGTCCCTGCCCTTACCTACCTGTAACCACCCCTAAATTTAGTATTTAGGGGCTCCCTGAACCTTCCTTCCGGAGTTCCCAAATCCGAAAACAAGAAGAGAAGACGAAGCAAGAAGACCAGCCGTGCAGCTGCTAAAAGGAGGCGACAACAACTGACTTGGCCCCAGCCCTACCGGCCTGTCGACCTCTGAACCTGCTCCTTCGGAATCCCGGCCTCAGCAACCTCACAAACCCCGGAGGACTTGACTTCTGTGCTACAGCCTTCGACCCAGGGACTCCCACGAGCAGTGGTACTGCTCAAAGAAAACCTACCAAAGACCCGGCCCTGGCACGGAGCCGCGAAACCTGCACACTCTGCACCCGCCGAGTCCAGCCTGTGCCTGAGTGACCAAAGACCTCGAGGACGAACCCCGGCGATTCTGACCTGGAACCCAGTGGCCAAGGACCCTCCTCGACGACCCAGACGACGCCTGCAGCCTCAGGACAAGGGACCCCTCCAACCGCGACCAGCAGGGGTAAGATTTCCCGACCTCAAAGACACCCCTGCACCCGGCGCCCCACGGCCCCTGTGCCCAACTCCTGGGTGTCTACCTATCCCCCAAGACCCCAACTTACCTCCTGAAGTGTTGGTCGTCCCTGAAGAATCACCGTCCCCGAGCCTGCAGCCTTTCTTCACCTTTCACGACCTCTATTGTTTAACATTGAGCGCCCGACGGCTCAAAAGCACCCTGCACCCAGCCGCCCGAGTGCCCCTGGAAGTGCAACCTCTATCCTAACCTACTTCCCTACTTGCCCTGAGCAAGTGACCAGGAGCCCAGCTCCCACAGTCGCGTGGCCTGCTTGCCAGCAGCCACCAACCCGGGGCCCCCCGCCTGCCATAGGATAACATTGGGCCTTCTCACTCTGCACCCGGCCGCCCCTGTGCCGCTGAGGGTGTAAAAACTGTACTTACCTGATCCTGGGGACCCCTGAGTCTTACCCAGAACCTTAACCCTGCCAGTCAAGTACTTACCCGAAATCCGATAACTCACTTTTCTTCCATAGGGTTCCACTGACTGGTTTTCTGCGAAATTTCTTCTAAGTGTGGAGTTCTGAAACTTTAGAATATTCACCAAAAATCAACCGAGTCACGAAAACGAAAATACTCACCTAGTATTAGAAGGGGCCTCAGTGCTGGACCCGAGTGCCCAACACTGGCCCTAAAAAGTAATCGCAACGTTACTTACCGCTAACTCACTTTTCTTTCATAGGGATCCATTGACTGGTTTTCTGTGAAATTTCTTCTAAGTGTCGATTTCTGTATTTTACAAATATTCTTTAAAAATCGTACAAACTACAAAAACGTAATTACTTACCTGTTTTAAGTAAATGTCCCAGTGCTGAACCTAGGAGTCCAGCACTGGATTACAAAAGTAACGTAAACATACTTTGCTTGCACACTGTATTTCCTTTCATAGGATAACATTGGTAATTTTACCCAGAAAAGTTTCTAAGTGTCAGCTTTTGAAATATAGTAATATTCTTCAAAAATCACTACAATAACCAAAACGCTTTTTCTTACCTGTTTACAGGAAGTGTCCCAGGACTGAATCCAGGATCCAGTCCTGTGGTTAGAAAAAGTGCTCTGCAAAGTAATCAATTGTAATTAAGCATAATTTTCCATTGAGCTCAATGTTGCATTGTATTTGACCCTGTGTTGCCTCTTGCACCAACTGTGATAACCACTATCAAAAAAGTCTACTGCCTATCTGTAAGGTGAATAACCAAAGCATCTCATACTGAGAAAGTATATTTTGATCCTATTGTTGGTTCTAAAATAAAACAAGCATATATTTTTTTATATACAAACCATTGGCCTAGAGTTCAGTTCTTGAGTGTGTGGCTTCATTTGCTGACTGAGTGTGTACAACAAATGCTTTACACTGTCCTCTGATACTGCCTTACTGCTCGACCAAGCTACCACTTTGGAGAGTAAGGTTATATCTAACTTTAGCCTCTGTCAACCCTCTGGGGACTGTGGACTCTGTACACCCTGAACCTTACTTGGGTACAGTATATACAGAGCCACTTTCCTACATTGGTGGATCAGCGGTGGGATACAAACTTGCATTTGTTGGACTACTTGGTTACCATCTGATCACACGACAGAACTCTTAAATTGCCTTTAGAATTCTGAT
This sequence comes from Calotriton arnoldi, assembly GCA_963921515.1. NCBI lineage: Eukaryota > Metazoa > Chordata > Amphibia > Caudata > Salamandridae > Calotriton > Calotriton arnoldi. The sequence goes on along the minus strand of CAWUFW010001323.1, from coordinate 531,540 downwards.
TTTTTTAATTGGCATTTTTTTACCAAATTACTAAAAGTCTTGTTAGGGCCTTGCTTAAATAAGTCCCTGTAGCATCTTAGAAAATAAAAAGTCACTATAGCCAAGGTTAGAGGGGTTAGAACTTTTTTTTTTTTTAAATGTCTCAAGACAAGAACCCAGCTATTAGTGAAGATAATAATGACATACAGGAACTGGTTGAGGAGCTCGACCTCACCCCTTATCTTCATTTGTCTTTCAAAGAGATAAGGTCCTTATGCAAACTTAAAGATATACCAATGGGCCAGCATCCAACCAAACAAGGGCTCCAGGAGCTCCTGGCTGAGTATGCTAAAGCCCACCCCTCTGAGCATGGTGATGACCCAACAGAGGAGGAAAGGAATGAGGAGGATGGGGATGGTAACCCACCTCCATCACTTCCTAGGGAAGATAGGGTCCCTGCACCCTTAACTCCAAGAATAGACCTCTGGGGACCTAGGGGCCACCTAGGTGGTCCTGGTCCCAGAGAGGACACTGAGGATAGCCTCAGTGAGGAGGACAACTTGTTAGCAAGGTTGGCCAAACGACTGGACCTAGAGACCAGACTCCTGGCTCTAGAGAAGGAAAGACAGGAGATGGGTTTAGCACCCATCAATGGTGGCAGCAATACTAAAAATAAGGATAGGGAGGAAACTTCTGAACCTAAAATCCCCAAAGGGATTGTCCCTAAGTTTGAGGAAGGTGATGACATCACCAAATGGTTCACAGCCTTTGAAAGGGCTTGTGAAATAAGAAGAGTAAAGAAACCTCTGTGGGGGCACTCCTGTGGGAACTGTTCTCTGGTAACTGCAGAGACAGGCTTCTGACCCTCTCTGGGCCAGATGCAGGGTCCTATGACCTCATGAAGAGTACTCTGATTGAGGGATTTGGGCTCACTACTGAGGAGTATAGAATTAGATTCAGGGGGCTCACAAAACCCAGACCCAGTCCTGGATTGACTTCGTGGACTACTCAGTAAAGACACTGGATGGCTGGTTAGCTGGACATAATGTGCATGATTTTTCTGGACTTTACAATTTGTTTATGAAGGAACACATACTAAGTAATTGCACAAATGAAAAGTTGCATCAGCATTTGGTAGACCTAGGTCTAATTTCTCCCCAAGAATTGGGAAAGAAGGCAGACCACTGGGTCAAGACTAGGGTGACAAGGACAACCACTGGGGGTGACCAAAAGAAGGTGGTCACCAAACCCCCCAGGGGAAAGGTGGTGAGAATCCCCAAGATAAAAAGTCTGAGTCTTCCAAAGGGCCCCAAAAACCTGTTCAGGGGGTGGGTCCCAAACTACTCCCTATGTGCCTCAACCCTATAGGGGGAAGAACTTTGATCCCTTGAAGGCCTGGTGTAATAACTGTAAGAAGTCAGGACACCTCACTGTAGACAAAACTTGCCCCCACAACAAAGCCCCTAAGGCACCCAGTACAGCTACTCCTGGGGCAGCAAGTTTACAGATGGGATCAGAAGTGTACCCTGAGCAAATCTGGGAACACACTGAGGCAAGTCTGGTCTCCCTAGGGAAGTGGAATTTGCCACTGTAGCTGTGTGGCCACCCAACTTAAAGAAGTATTTGCAATACCCCTGGGTGAATGGAACTAGAGTAGAGGCTCTGAGGGATACAGGTGCCAGTGTCACTATGGTGAGAGACACACTGGTTTCCCCTGAGCAATACTTGATTGGGAAAACTTACCCAGTCACCAATGCTGACAGTGTCACCACTAGTCATCCCCTGGCCATGGTGACATTAGGCTGGGGGGTTACTGGCCTGAAGCAGGTAGTGGTCTCTCCGAAGTTACCAGCTGCATGTCTGCTAGGAAATGATCTGGAAACCTCAGCCTGGGCAGAGGTGGAGCTAAAGGCCCATGCAGCCATGCTGGGCATCCCTGAATTGGTGTGTGTAAAAACAAGAGCACAGAGCAAAAGGCAGGGTGAAGAAATAGTGTTGGAGCCTGAAATGATGGCCCAGCCTACCAAGAGAAAAGGAAAGAAGACTGGCGGACCAGCTTCTACACAGTCACAAGAGCAGGACCCCTCTCCTCAGGGAGAGAACCTGGAAGCCCCAGAGGGAACTGAGCCCCTAGAGCTTGACCCTTACCAGGTTGAACTCTTGGGCCCAGGGGGACCCTCTAGGGAAGAGCTGTGCCGGGGACAGCAAGACTGTCCCACTCTTGAAAGCCTGAGGCAGCAAGCTGTTTCAGAAGCCAAGGGAGATGTCAGTGGTACCCACAGAGTCTATTGGGAAGAGGGATTACTGTACACTGAGGCAAAAGACCCCAACCCTGGAACCACCAGGAGAGTGGTAGTGCCCCAGAAGTACAGGGAGTTCCTCCTAACTTTGGCTCATGACATCCCCTAGCTGGACATCTGGGCCAAACCAAAACTTGGGAAAGGCTAGTTAGCCACTTTTACTGGCCCCAGATGCACCAAAAGGTGAAGGAGTTTGTCAGCTCCTGTGTTACCTGTCAAGCCAGTGGCAAGACAGGTGGCCATCCAAAGGCCCCCTGATACCACTACCTGTGGTGGGGGTTCCCTTTGAAAGGGTAGGTGTGGACATAGTGGGTCCACTGGAACCTCCCACAGCCTCAGGGAACAAATTCATACTGGTGGTAGTGGATCATGCCACTAGGTATCCTGAGGCTATTCCCCTTAGGACTACTACAGCTCCTGCAGTAGCCAAAGCCCTCATTGGTGTCTTCACCAGGGTAGGGTTTCCTAAGGAGGTGGTTTCAGACAGAGGTTCCAACTTCATGTCTGCTTACCTGACCCACTTGTGGAAGGAGTGTGGGGTGCAGTACAAGTTTACTACACCCTACCATCCACAAACCAATGGCCTTGTTGAGAGGTTCAACAAGACATTGAAAGGCATGATCATGGGGCTCCCTGAAAAACTCAAAAGGAGATGGGATGTCCTACTACCATGCCTGCTTTTCGCTTACAGAGAAGTGCCACAGAAGGGGTAGGTTTCTCACCCTTTGAACTTCTGTTTGGCCATCCTGTGAGGGGACCACTCTGTCTTGTAAAGGAGGGCTGGGAGAGACCTCTCCAAGAACCCAAACAAGATATAGTGGACTATGTGCTTGGCCTAAGGTCCAGAATGGCTGAGTACATGGAAAAGGCATCCAAGAACCTTGAGGCCAGCCAGGAGCTTCAGAAGCACTGGTATGACCAAAAAGCTGCACTGGTTGAATTCCAACCTGGGCAACAGGTATGGGTTTTGGAGCCAGTGGCACCAAGGGCCCTCCAGGACAGATGGAGTGGCCCTTACCCTATCCTAGAGAAAAGAGTGAGGTCACCTACCTGGTTGACCTGGGCACCAGCAGGACACCCAAAAGGGTTATCCATGTGAACCGCCTAAAACTCTACAATGACAGGGCTGACATCACCATGCTGATGGTGACAGATGAGGAACAGGAAGCTGAGAGTGAACCTCTCCCTGATCTCCTCTCCCACAGCCCAAAAGATGGGTCAGTAGATGGAGTTGTCTTTTCAGACACCCTCACTGCCCAACAGCAGACTGACTGCAAGCAAGTCTTGCAGCAGTATGCTGGGCTCTTTCCTTGACCCCTGGTCTGACAAACTGGTGTACCCATGATGTGGACACTGGTGACAGTGCACCTGTCAAAAACAAGATCTATCGTCAGTCAGACCAAGTTAAGGAAAGCATCAGAGCTGAAGTCAGCAAGATGCTGGAGCTAGGGGTTATTGAGCCCTCTGAGAGCCCCTGGGCTAGCCCAGTGGTTCTGGTCCCCAAACCTCATCAAAAGGGTGGAAAGAGAGAGATGAGGTTTTGTGTGGACTATAGGGGTCTCAACTCTGTCACCAAGACAGATGCACACCCTATCCCAAGAGCTGATGAACTGATAGACAGATTGGGTGCAGCCAAATACCTGAGTACCTTTGACTTAACTGCAGGGTACTGGCAGATTGGCATGGCCCCAGGAGCCAAACAGAAAACAGCATTCTCCACACCTGATGGGCATTTTCAGTTCACTGTTATGCCCTTTGGTTTAAAGAATGCCCCTGCCACCTTCCAGAGGTTGGTGAATCAAGTCCTTGCTGGGTTGGAGTCCTTTAGTGCAGCTTATCTTGATGATATTGCTGTCTTCAGTTCCACCTGGCAGGATCACCTGGTCCACCTTGGGAAGGTTTTAAAGGCCCTGCAAACTGCAGGCCTAACTATCAAGGCATCCAAATGCCAGATAGGGCAGGGCACTGTGGTGTACTTGGGCCACCTGGTTGGTGGAGGCCAGGTACAACCCTTACAGCTCAAGATCCAGGCTATCCTGGACTGGGTAGCTCCAACAACTCAGACCCAAGTCAGGGCATTCCTTGGCTTGACTGGGTACTACAGGAGGTTTGTGAAGGGATATGGGTCCATTGTGACTCCCTCACAGAACTCACCTCCAAGAAGATGCCAAAGAAAGTAAACTGGACAGTCTGTTGCCAAAAGGCTTTTGACACTCTGAAAGAAGCAATGTGCTCAGCACCAATTCTAAAAGCACCAGATTATGCCAAGCAGTTCATTGTGCAGACTGATGCCTCTGAGCTAGGGATAGGAGCGGTCCTATCCCAGACCAATGATGAAGGCCAAGACCAACCTGTTGCTTTTATAAGCAGAAGGCTTCTCCCCAGGGAGCAGCGTTGGAGTGCCATTGAGAGGGAGGCCTTTGCTGTGGTCTGGTCCCTGAAGAAGCTGAGGCCCTACCTGTTTGGAACTCACTTCCTAGTTCAAACTGACCACAGACCTCTCAGGTGGCTAATGCAAATGAAAGGAGAAAACCCAAAACTGTTGAGGTGGTCCATCTCCCTACAGGGAATGGACTTTGAAGTGGAACACAGACCTGGCACTGCCCATGCCAATGCAGATGGCCTTTCCAGGTTCTTCCACTTAGACAATGAAGACTCCATAGGGCAAGGTTAGTCTCATCATCTTTCGTTTGGGGGGAGTTGTGTGAGAAAGTGCCATCTTTCTTACATGGTATGCCCCCACTTTTTGCTGAATGGCTGATGTACTTTGACTGAGTGTGCCCTGGGCTCCTGCCAACCAGGTACCCAGGGCCTGTGTTCCTTCCCTAAAATTGCATTGATACCTACACCCAATTGACATCCCTGGCCACAGGTCAGCCCCTGGTAAATGGTACCATGGGTACCCAGGGCACTGTGACCAGGGAAGGCCCCTAAGGGCTGCAGCACTTGTTGTGCCACCCTTAGGGACCCTGCACCTTTACACACACACACTGCCTTTGCAGGCTGCGTGTCTTGGTGCAGAACAAAAGTGAAGAGTCGACATGGCTCACATCCCTGTGTGCCATGCCTACAAGCCACTGCCCTGGCCTAGGTCAGCCACCCCTCTAGCTGGGTGCACTATGCCAGTGGTGAGGGCATAGAGGCATGAGCCCTGTGCCCCTACAGTGCCCAAGTCCATTCTTGGGCATTGTAAGTGCAGTGCTGCCATTAAGAGTATATGGTGCTGGGAGTCTGTCATTACGAACTCCACAGCACCATAATGGCCCCACTGAAGACTAAGAAGTTTGGTATCAAACTTCTCAGCACATTAAACCCCCACTGATGCCAGTGTGGGATTTAATGTAAACGCACTCCAGAGGGCATCTTAGAGATGCCCCCTGAAACCAACCCGACCTCCAGTGTCCGGACTGAGTGGCTGCCCAGGCTGCCACCACCAGACATGTTTCTGGACCCCTGGGTCGAGAGCCTCTGCTCTCAGGGGCCTGAAACAATGCACATCCTGGGACGAGGTGCCAAAGCCTCCTCCCCCAGGATGGGCAGGGGAGCTTCAAAGGCCTGCCGACTTTGGAGTTTCCCCGACCATTTGCTGCTTCCAGCAAACTGGTCCACACTGGTTCTACCCCCACTCCTGGCGGGAGAACCGGCGGGAAAACCAGAGGCAGGAAATGGGTTGTGCCCACCTCTGCCAACTCCACCCCTAAGGTGGGGGAGGCGAGGTGAAGCACAAACTCGAGTCCCCGCCATCTTGAGGATGGGGGACCTGGCCAACCAGGGACAGGCTCCTGCCCCCCTCCCACTGGAGAGGAACAGAATAGGGGGTGTACCCACCCCAGGAAGGGACCCATTGGTCCCTGCCCTTACCTACCTGTAACCACCCCTAAATTTAGTATTTAGGGGCTCCTGAACCTTCCTTCCGGAGTTCCCAAATCCGAAAACAAGAAGAGAAGACGAAGCAAGAAGACCAGCCGTGCAGCTGCTAAAAAGGAGGCGACAACAACTGACTTGGCCCCAGCCCTACCGGCCTGTCGACCTCTGAACCTGCTCCTGCGGAATCCCGGCCTCAGCAACCTCACAAACCCCGGAGGACCTGACTTCTGTGCTACAGCCTTCGACCCAGGGACTCCCACGAGCAGTGGTACTGCTCAAAAGAAAACCTACCAAAGACCCGGCCCTGGCACGGAGCCGCGAAACCTGCACACTCTGCACCCGCCGAGTCCAGCCTGTGCCTGAGTGACCAAAGACCTCGAGGACGAACCCCCGGCGATTCTGACCTGGAACCCAGTGGCCAAGGACCCTCCTCGACGACCCAGACGACGCCTGCAGCCTCAGGACAAGGGACCCCTCCAACCGCGACCAGCAGGGGTAAGATTTCCCGACCTCAAAAGACACCCCTGCACCCGGCGCCCCACGGCCCCCTGTGCCCAACTCCTGGGTGTCTACCTATCCCCCAAGACCCCAACTTACCTCCTGAAGTGTTGGTCGTCCCTGAAGAATCACCGTCCCCGAGCCTGCAGCCTTTCTTCACCTTTCACGACCTCTATTGTTTAACATTGAGCGCCCGACGGCTCAAAAGCACCCTGCACCCAGCCGCCCGAGTGCCCCTGGAAGTGCAACCTCTATCCTAACCTACTTCCCTACTTGCCCTGAGCAAGTGACCAGGAGCCCAGCTCCCACAGTCGCGTGGCCTGCTTGCCAGCAGCCACCAACCCGGGCCCCCCGCCTGCCATAGGATAACATTGGGCCTTCTCACTCTGCACCCGGCCGCCCCTGTGCCGCTGAGGGTGTAAAAACTGTACTTACCTGATCCTGGGGGACCCCTGAGTCTTACCCAGAACCTTAACCCTGCCAGTCAAGTACTTACCCGAAATCCGATAACTCACTTTTCTTCCATAGGGTTCCACTGACTGGTTTTCTGCGAAATTTCTTCTAAGTGTGGAGTTCTGAAACTTTAGAATATTCACCAAAAATCAACCGAGTCACGAAAACGAAAATACTCACCTAGTATTAGAAGGGGCCTCAGTGCTGGACCCGAGTGCCCAACACTGGCCCTAAAAAGTAATCGCAACGTTACTTACCGCTAACTCACTTTTCTTTCATAGGGATCCATTGACTGGTTTTCTGTGAAATTTCTTCTAAGTGTCGATTTCTGTATTTTACAAATATTCTTTAAAAATCGTACAAACTACAAAAACGTAATTACTTACCTGTTTTAAGTAAATGTCCCAGTGCTGAACCTAGGAGTCCAGCACTGGATTACAAAAGTAACGTAAACATACTTTGCTTGCACACTGTATTTCCTTTCATAGGATAACATTGGTAATTTTACCCAGAAAAGTTTCTAAGTGTCAGCTTTTGAAATATAGTAATATTCTTCAAAAATCACTACAATAACCAAAACGCTTTTTCTTACCTGTTTACAGGAAGTGTCCCAGGACTGAATCCAGGATCCAGTCCTGTGGTTAGAAAAGTGCTCTGCAAAGTAATCAATTGTAATTAAGCATAATTTTCCATTGAGCTCAATGTTGCATTGTATTTGACCCTGTGTTGCCTCTTGCACCAACTGTGATAACCACTATCAAAAAGTCTACTGCCTATCTGTAAGGTGAATAACCAAAGCATCTCATACTGAGAAAGTATATTTTGATCCTATTGTTGGTTCTAAAATAAAACAAGCATATATTTTTTATATACAAACCATTGGCCTAGAGTTCAGTTCTTGAGTGTGTGGCTTCATTTGCTGACTGAGTGTGTACAACAAATGCTTTACACTGTCCTCTGATACTGCCTTACTGCTCGACCAAGCTACCACTTTGGAGAGTAAGGTTATATCTAACTTTAGCCTCTGTCAACCCTATGGGGACTGTGGACTCTGTACACCCTGAACCTTACTTGGGTACAGTATATACAGAGCCACTTTCCTACAATCTCGTGGTGTCGAGCCCGACGATCACGAATGGTCTTCTTCGATCGGAACGATCGACACGCTTCACAGTCCTTTTCGTCGTGTTCCGAGGATAAGCAGAGGTTGCAGACCTCGTGCAAGTCGGTGCGTGGAAATTTAGCACGACACCCGGGACATAGCTTGAATGGAGTCAGTTCCATCGACTGCTGGCGTGGTCAGCACGGGTAGGCCCGACGGCCCTCCTCGAAGTTCCCGATCGAAGGTTTCTTAGTTTAAACGATGCGCGTCGAATGGGAAACCGCGATCGAAAGACAATACAGTTGAGGGTAGAGGATTGCGCATCGAAGGGGTTCAAAAACGATACCGAACCGCAGCAATACACTTCCGAACCCGATGGCGGAAAAAAACAATCTGGGGATGGAGTCGATGCCCATGCGCACTACCACCGAAAGGAGGAGTCACCTACCTCGTGACTGGAAAGACTTCTTCGAAGAAAAACAAAGTGCAAACATCCGGACCCAACACCAGATGGCGATCTATGCTAAAGCATATGATCTACAACTCATATGCCTCGAACATAATGTTACCAAATTTAAACATGTAATGCATTTGACAATTTATCACTTTTCATGTATGCTTAATCTCCGAATACGTGCACACCTTTATAGGTGCTCTCATATTCCCATGTTAAAAACTCTTGATAACAAGCCTCAGACAAGAGGAATGTGCCACGTGCTTATTATTACTGAGAAACATTGCATGAAATAAAAAAATTAAATTTAATCTGGAGATATGCAAAATAATAATATGCTCGTCACGCAGAACAGGGCTGTGGTGGAAGCAGGTCCTGGGGGAATAAAGATGGAACGGGCAAGGATGTTTCATTAATGACGTAGTTTATGACTGCCTTATGGTCCTGTGTACCATGTCTCCCGATAAGGTGTGTAGCTTGCTTGGTTTTGAGAAGTTGGTTCTTCGTTTGAAAGATTATTGCACAGATGAGCATTTCACAAGAGTTTACTGATCCCTACCTTTTCATTGGGTGGAATGTTTAGTTTTACATGGTGTAAAAGAAGGAAAGCTTGATGGTCAAAATATGAACTGCCTGATTTCACTAAGCATTAGTAAGAGGTTTAGAGCCACTGTAAATGAAAGGTAAAATTGGAAGCTTCGAGATGAAGTTCTCAGCTACACAAAGGCAGGCAACAATGGGTTGTGAGCATTTCAAAAAGGTGGAGGACATGCTGTGATTTTAGCGACTTCGAAGAGACATTCATTTCTCGCTGTTCGAAGGTAATTGGTGCTATAGTGCAAGGGTGATTTCCAATACATTATCATGCTGGATTTCTTTACTTATGCTCAATAAGGAGTTTCTTGACAGGGAGACTGCCATAAAACATCAGGTCAACAAACCTAAACCTTTCATGCAGCCCGGCGAACAGCAACAAACATGAGAATATTAATGGACAGTCCATCAGGGCTTCTTCCTGTGCGCGGTATGAAGGGAGAGGATGGGCGAGCGCACAAGCACGTAGCCTATAGGGATCACCACTATTGGTTGCATCATTAAATGATATGTTGTGGGTAAATGAGTCTATGGCGTCTTTTAAATTGGACTACATGTGGGGTTTGATTTAGTGTGCTAAGTGGTGCCTTGGAGAGGTATATATTTTTAAGGAAAGTGAGGTTGTGGGAGAATAAATGTGATATCACACTGAGGAGACCACCGCGCACATTTGTCACTGGCACTCATTTTTATTATTATTTGATTATCCTTTCATTAAATTCTGATTTTGTTATAACTATTGATGTACATGTATATTAGGGACCACTGTTCATTCACTTACTTGACTACCCTGGGTGACTAGTGATTCGTGGGTCATCCCTTGTGTGCTGCTACATCAGAAAGATAAGTTATCTTTTTGTACATTATGATCCCCTACCGACATGATGAACTGTTGTGGATTGGATTGTATCCCGCATTACGTGGTACCAGTTAGCACAACAGCATCTATCTGGTAGACCACACTCCACTGGAGGAAAAGTAGCATCTGCCACTTGGGTCAGCTGTGGTCCTCTTTCGAAAATATGTAATTCAGCAGCCTGGAAATCTATTCATACGTTCATTAAACAATACTGTTGATGAAAACACATCGGCGAGTCAGGCAAATCTACTTAATTTATTTAATTTGCATACCCAAAGTTTGTTGCCTCCATGCCTTACTTGGAAACCGCTCCCTCCTTACACTCACAACCTCGCAGCGGGTATGCTTGCTACTCTGTTCGTTTATGGTCATCAGTGAGAATCCAGTGATGCAGGAGGATAGGTCACTTGTAAGCTTATCCTCACTGACGTCATAAACAACCTTCCTCCCCCCGATTGTCAGAATGAATCCTTTCTACTCATCATTCCCTACATGACGTCGAATTCTCCCATTCAAAAAGAACTGCGGCTGTGAGGTAAACTGCCAGTGCAGTGCATGCTGGAAAATGGAAGCTGTTGGCTTAAAGTTTCACTGTCTACTGAATACGGCTAGTGCCCTTTTGACCTCACAAGCATCCTTACCCCTTCGTTTTTCTATGCAGTTTAGGCGGGAGTTCAGATTCATTTAACCATATAGCTCATTTCTCCACTACATTCTGCAATGCGTTTTGGGTTTAACTACTATACTGCAGTTTTCTACAGAAACATACAGTTAACACTGGCCCGCTGTAAACCTATGGACCTGTCGGGAAACGTCTACATTGGGGTGTCTACCTCGGACGTTCATAGAATATCTATGGGGACTGTTCTACATTCATGACTTGAGTGAGAATACCAACGATGCAGAAGCAGGATTAGAAGTTACACTTCCATCTTGCACCTTGGCCGCAAGGGTAGAGAACACTTCTGAATACAGGCAAGTGTTGGCAGTAAATTCTACTGTGGATGTTTGATGAAATGGAATTCATGGTTGCAGAGCAGATGCTGTTCCCGAAAGGACTACTACAGGCCGCCTTCAATATTGCCATTACTTGTAGTGGTGCATTTTAAAGTGAGTCATGTAAATGAATACTACTTTAAGCTGCAAACAGTGTCAGAGTCCGTTTGATTCAATAACACGGAGCCTGTGATTGGAGTTGGATCATGGATGAGAAACGCCACGATGCTGCTTTCCTAGTACTTTGGGCGCTTACTTGCCTTGTGGTCAGGGCTCAGTGCAGGACTTGAGAACCTGTGATCCTCTTCTAGAGCATGAACAGTACCTCTGTATCTGTCGCCTCTATATAAATGTCAGCGCAGGTTATTGTTTTAGTCTTTACAATTGATCAGTTCGCAAGATGGCTGCTTTAGTAGCAATTTGCCATTTTAAAGATGCAATTACCGTTGAAAGTACAGTCTGTAAATTGTGTAGTGTCACTTTCCAGTGTGTGGACTGTAATTGACTCGCTGGCAGAAGTAGGACAAGTGTCTACGGTAATGGTTTGAAGCATATGGAGGCAGGGCACTCTTTTTTCAATTTAAATCTGAGAATAATTCTGCTGTGCCCTGGCATACTGTGGGTGAATAGGGCTTTCAAGGTACATAATGCTGGTGGCACACACATGCTTCATGGACATCAGTTTACACCCAAGCATCCCTTCTGCCAGGACTGGTGTGGGCTGTCTCCTCTCCCTCCCCTCACATCATCTAGAGGCTAGTGTATCCATCCTGTCCTACTGCTTCGTGTGGCCGGCAAGGGTTGACATGATCATCATGATGAGGGAAAGTAGAGGAAGAATTTTTAGCGAGCCTTGGAGGTCATTATGACTAGGTTTCCCAACAATCCTGGGGTTTTAGTTGCCAAGTGCGCCGCCTGCTGCAGCATTCCCCCCAAGTGCGCCGCCTGCTGCAGGATTCCCCCAAGTGCGCCGCCTGCTGCAGCATTCCCCCAAGTGCGCCGCCTGCTGCAGCATTCCCCCAAGTGCGCCGCCTGCTGCAGCATTCCCCCAAGTGCGCCGCCTGCTGCAGCATTCCCCCAAGTGCGCCGCCTGCTGCAGCATTCCCCCACCCAAAGTGCACCACCTGCTGCAGCATTCCCCCCCAAAGTGCGCCGCCTGCTGCAGCATTCCCCCCCAAAGTGCGCCGCCTGCTGCAGCATTCCCCCCAAGTGCGCCGCCTGCTGCAGGATTCCCCCCCAAGTGCGCCGCCTGCTGCAGCATTCCCCCCCACCCAAAGTGCACCACCTGCTGCAGCATTCCCCCCCAAAGTGCGCCGCCTGCTGCAGCATTCCCCCCCCCCCAGTGCGCCGCCTGTTGCAGCATCCCCACTGTCCTTGATTTGCAGCCCATGCTCCCTGCATCTGCTGCCACATCTGCTTCCATGTGTCACTGCTTTTGGCAGCTTTCAATTCTACCTTGTAGCTTCCTGTCTCCCCCATGGTTGCACAGCCTCTTGATCACTTCAACCCGTTTTGCTACTTCCATCCATACCTTCCACCTGCTGGTTTACAATGTGTCTGCTAGAGCCACTTCTGGAATTCCCCCTCACATGCTTCTTCGGCCGCCCAAAGCCCTGGCTCCTTTATCCTACCTCAACCTCACAATCACTTTCTTCCATTCCCTCTTGTTTTACCTCCTGCTGCCCCTCTCTATTCTGGTTACTACTCCATCTTCCCCTGCTCCAGCAGTCTTCCAGTCCTTCGAGAGCAACAGTTGCATTCAAAATGCCTCCCCCGCTTTTTCCTCTTCTTGAATCTCCCTGCCCAGCTGCTTAGGCCACCTTCTAATGCTACATTCCTTGTCTGCGCCCTGTGTTGTGTCCCTGCTTCACTACTCTGATATTTGGACTCCAAGGGCCACCATACAGACCTTGTAAAGTGTGCATGAAGCTTCTCACGACTGTCACGTGCCAGTTCAAAAGCGTGTGGGTGACTCCTCTTCCCCTTTGGCTCTGTGCTTCCAAGCAGAATCTGTTGCTACTCACACCAGGCATTTTCTGAGCTCGCAGAAATAATGTGCAAAGTTATAAGTGTGCAGTGATCACAGCTACTTACCACACATTTTGTAAACTGACCCAGTTTTAAGACCTCTGAAGGTATCAGTTTGTTTTGCAGTTCTACCCTGTGAGGTGGGAATGTATTTAATTTTATTTCTAGTTTGGCATTGACAGCTTGAGTAAATATCCTGTTACTTTAGAGCAACTCTTGGACAGTGTGAGCAGAGTAGGACACAAGGTCCAGGTAGTACAAATAAACTTCCCAAACATAAGCACAGACATTTACCAGCGTACTGACCTTTGCGGATGTGTGTGCAGTTGTGCATCACTAATTTCTTGTACATAGAGAGCGGTTTGTGGTACTGCAGTGTGCACCTCAGAGGGAGTGATAATGGAGTGAGTATGTGCTGGCTTCTGCTGGGCAAGAATTCTCTTGATCTCCTCTGTAACGGAATGGAGATGCTTGCGATATAGCACTGGTGTCGAGGGCTAGCTCTTCGTGCCACACAGTCAGTCTGGAGCCTGCAAGATGGCGTTTTGTAGAACCCGTGAGGCAAGATTGCCACCTACCATTATTTTGTATAATAGGGTGGTTGACCATCCGGTGCTCTGATTTGTGCTCAGCAGAGGTGAAAGTTAAGAGGGCACGCTTCTGTTGAACCCGAAACACCTGTGGTGGTTTGACCTCCATTTAATGACCAAATAGTACAGATGATCCTGTTCAGTACAGGACTGCCTTAACCAGATTATGGCCGGAGGACTTTGTGTTCTGTGAGACAAGAGTGTGGGGCTCTGGGCCATAGTGCGTCTTCGGTGACTACTTCTTAGGGTGGCTTGTGTGCGAGTGAGACAGCAGTACCCTTGCATGCCCATTCCTCGCCTGTCCAGTGTATGAGTGCGGCAGTCTCTCTAGTTAGGGATGAAGCGCTGCCATCAGCTATTTCTGACACTGGTGTCTGGCTGAGAGAAATGAGTGCCCGGTTGTGTTGCACAGCATACAGCCGCCCCATTCGCATCCTGAAAATAATGTCTGGGATGTTAAGCAGGTGCCCGGCAGTGCGCAACTGTGCACGCATGCATGCTGGCATTGGTGTCTGATGCTAAGCAATTGCCTGGCATTGTAGAGCTGTGCAAGAGGGGATTCTGGCACTGAAGTCTGTGATATTAAGCAAGTGTCTGGCAGTACAGAGCTCTGCAGAAGAGCGTGATGGCATTGGTGCCTGATAATAGGCAAGTGTCTGGCGGTACGAATTTGTGCATGCTTGCATTGGTGTCTGATGTTAAGCAGGTGCCCGGCAGCGCATGCTGACTGGTGTCTGTTAAGCAGGTCCCCGGCAGTGCATTCTGGCATTAGTTCTGATGTTAAGCAGGTGCCCAGCAGTGCATTGTGATATTGATGTCTGATCTTAAGCAGGTACACGGCAGTGCATTCTGGCATTGGTGTCTGATGTTAAGCAGGTGCCAAGCAGTGCATGCTTTCATTGGTGTCTAATGTTAAGCAGGTGCAAAAAGAATACTTGATGGACAGAATGCTTAGCCATGTCAAATATTCACCCCAGTACAGAGATCTGGGCCTAAATACATGGTTTTTTGCTCCCCATGCCATTCCAACACAGCCATATGCAAATCAGTCCTGACCCTGCTTTCCATGGAACAGTCCAGCCCGAACTGCCGTGCCAGGTCCTCCCTGAACCGGAAACAAGCATCCTGGGACTGGTTTCGGGGTATCACCCCTCATCAGCCAGGCTAGCTAGACTCCAGTGGCATAGAGAGCACGGGACCCACGTCTGGGCATACCCGTCCCACTCGGAGTGACAAATGCAAATAGAACAATTGATGGACAGAATGCTGAACAATGTCAAACATTCATCCCAGTACTGAGATCTGGGTCTAAATCCATCAGTTGTTTTGCTACCCATGCCATTCCAGTTTAAACCCATGCATATGCAAATCAGTCTTGACCCTGCTCCCCTTGGGAACAGTCCAGCCCGAACTGCCAGGCCAGGTCCTCCCTTTACCGGAAACCAGCATCCTGGGACCGGTTTCGGGGTATCACCCTTCATCAGCCAGGCTAGCTTGACTCCAGTTAAATTGGTGTCTGATGTTATGCAGGTTCCCTGCAGTTCATGGTGACATAGGTGCCGGATAATAAGCAGGTGCCCGGCAGTGCGGACATGTGCATGCTGACATTGGTATCGGATGTTAAGCAGATAACTTGCAGTGCATGCTGGCATTGGTGTCGATGTTAAGCAGATGCCTGGCAGTGCATGCTGGCATTGGTGTCTGATGTTAAGCAGGTGTCCGGCAGAACATACTGACATTGGTATCTGATGTGAAGCAGGTGCCCGGCAGTGTGGAGCTGTGCATGAGAGTATGCTGGCACTGGTGTCTGTAATGTTAAGCAGGCACCTGGCAGTGCAGAGATGTGCAGTGTTTGTGCATGGGAGAATGGTGACATTTGTGCCTATGATGTTAAGCAAGTGTCCGGTAGTGCAGCGCTGTGCATAAGAGCATGCTGGCATGAATGTCTTTGATGTTAAGTAGGCGCTAGCTTTGGTCTTTATGATTTAAGGAGGTGATAATATTGTGTCTGTGATTTAAGGAGGTGCTGCCATTGGTGTCTGTGATTTAAGGAGTGTTAGAAATTGGGTTACTGGTTGACTGGGGAGTAAACCCTGGTCAAGCAGCAACCACAATCCTAGTCCAGGTAAGGCACAAGCAACCCCAGAACTTATAGGAAGTGTGTAAAGTGTATGTGAAACACTTCAAACAGTAATGCAGTGGAAACATCACACAAAATGATCCCACACAGGTTGAAAAATAGAGCTTAATTAATTTTCTTTTAGAGTAAATAGCTCCAAAAGGCTTAAAGCGCCCAATGTGGATATCTGGTCACGATGGACCGGGAGTGCCTTAAATCATCGGTTGCGGAGCATTGCGTCGATCAGTGTCAAAGAAGCGCTGCGCAGCTGAGGCGATGCATTTGCTCTGAGATGTGAGGTCCTGTTGCGTCACGTAGAGGATCCCGTCGACTGGGCTTGCGATGCAAAGTCCAGCGTCTGGTATGCTACGCAGTCGGGGCGACGCATTGGTTCCGAAGAGCTGCAATGTGGAGTCTGGCGTCATCATCAAGGCTGCGGTCGACGAGAGATGCGACGGCCTGTGCCGGGGATGCGTTGCGCAGCAGCAGTTCTGATGCAGAGTCAGGCTGCGATGTGGGTCTTCTGCTGCGGTTCTGATCCACGCAGTGCAGCGATGCAGTTCTGCTTGGGTTTGCGCCGTGCAGCAGAGGAGATGCCACGGTCCAGCTGGATCCACAGAGGCTGTCAGAGCAACTTAGGCCCACTTCCAAGGGTCCAGGACTGGGGTGGAACCACTGACAGTGAAGACTCACAGATGGCAGAGTCCAGGTGCAGATGAGAGGATGTTGGAACCACAAAAGAGCAAAACAGTACCTACCTGGTATAAATTGAAGACAGTGTCTGATCAGTAATTTAAATGCGCAATCAGTCGCTTAGGAGCCTCAACACAATTTTTTATAAACATGGCAAATCCCATAGATATTTGTTTTTCAGTACATTGAATAGATCAAATTTTTTATCTTTTTATATATATATATATATATATATATATTATGAAATTCTACAATCTATTTAGCTATTCAGACCCAAATAAACAGTATTGATAACAATGTATACATATACATCATAGGGAACCCAAGGCTCCATCAACCCCACACTAAAACAATCAAACTGTCACTCAGTCTGACATACCGAATCATACTGTCAGTGCTTTCATTCTAAAACATTCGACAAAGTAAAAAATAATTTTTTTAAATGCAAAATTATTGTAACAGTCCAGGAACAACAGCTATAGACCTAATCAGCTCCTAATATAGTGCATGAACATACTCAATCCTAAGGCTAACTATTTATACATCCTAGTATGCTTCAGTCATAGAAGCTAGAATTGATTCAAATTCCTGGTCTTAAGCGCAAGGTTGTTGGAAGCCTGTTATGTTCCCGAGGCTTCAGATCTGGAGGCCAGCCAACTAGCCCTTGGACTCTGGGTTCAAGTGATACAGGTCCAGTCCTTCTCACCCAGGCAAGAGGTCAGCACAGCAAAGCAGGAGTCCAGCATGGTGGTAGTCCTTCAGCAAGCAGCCTTCTTCCTGGCAGAATATCCACAGGCCCAGAAGTGTACTGAAGAGGTGGTGTCTGAGGTCCTTCTTTTATACGCAGGTGTGCCCTTGAAGTGGGGAGAAACATCTAGAGGCATGCCTTTTGAAGTGCACTGATGGCCCTGCCTTCCCTGCCTCCAGACTAGCTGCAGGGAGCATGCAGCCTTTTGTGTGGAGACAGGACACAGCCTATTCAGGTGTAAGTGAGGCATGGCCCAACTCCCCCCCACTCCCCCTCCAATCCTGCATTAATGGTCCATCAAGTCACACCTAAGCTCCCAGTGTGTGTGGCTGTCTGGGAGGAATACACAAAGCACAGCTGCCAACCTCACCCAATCATCTGACCAGACACAGGCTGCAGGCACCTAATGGCTGAGGTGAGAAAATGGCAACTTTCTAAATTTTCAGAATTGTATTTTATAATCTGACTTCATCATAAATTAGGATTTAAATTAGGATTTCAGAGACCCCAACAATGAGCCAGTTATCTCTTCCCATTCGGAAATTGCACTTTTAAAATGAAATAAGGCAACTCCAATGTTATCCTAAAGGGAGAGATAGGCCTTTCAGTAGTGAAAACTGGATTTAAGAGGTTGTTTTTATTGCCAACTTAAAAGTGCATGTCCTACTTTTTAGGTCGAGCCTGGGCAGCACATTTGCTGCTTGGCTAGGCATGCTGTATTAGAGTATGGTGTTGAAGCTCCGCCCACGCTACGCCCATATTTTGCATTGGCTTGTGTCATTGTCCTTTGTAAATGCTGGCTTCTGATTCGTTGATAGGCTTTAGTCCCTGCTTAGTACCACCTTTTCTTAATTTGTGACCTCCCATGAGGACTGGCCCTTTTACTTCTGTTTTTACATGGTATGTCTTATTTAGTCTGTAAGCACTATTTTCTTTAATGAGTTTTTCCTACTGCAGGCACGACATGCTTTCCTGCAACATTCAGCGCTCCATGCATGCTTTCACTTTCCAAGCAGCGTGGGACAATGGCGGCCGCTTCTTTGAAATGAAGTAGGTCTTGCATTTACAAGAGTTTGAGCTATTGATATTGTAAATGACAATGCCTTTTATTTATGTGTTAATTATCAAAACAGATGGCATTGTCATTTACAATGCCAATAGCTTAAACTCTCGCAAATGCGAGACCTGTTGTATTGCAAATGCTTGTTAAATATACTGCACCCTGCCCATGGGGCTGTCCAGGGCATACCTTAGGGGTGACTTATATGTATTAAAAAGGAAGGTTTGGGCCTGGCAAAAGGTTTATTTTGCCAGGTCGAAATGGCAGTTTAAACTGCACACAGCGGCTCTGCCATGGCAATGGCAGGCCTGAGACATGTTTAAAGGGCTACTTAAGTGGGTGGCTGCAGGTCCTTCCCAGCACCTGAAGGAGTCCATGAGGTGCTGGGCTCATGGTCTCCTTCAGGGTGTCAAAAGCTTTCTGGCACGCCTCTGTCCTGATCACCTGATGTGGCTTTTTCTTGGAAGTCCGCTCTGTCAAGACAATGGTGCCATACCCCTTGACAAACCTCTTGTAGTAGCCTTAGAAAGCTCTCACCGGTGTCTGGGTCTTGTGTGTGTCTGTGTGTGGGGGTGTACCAAGCCAGAATGGTCTCAATCTTGGCCCAGAGGGGCTGCACCTTGCCTACTCCTATTTAGAGACCCAAGTAGACCAGTGACCCCTGCCCTATCTGGCACTGACTAACCTTGATAGTCAGGCCTGCCCTCTGCAGAGCATAAAGCAGGCGGTCCCCTCAGCTAGAACTGAAGACCGCAGTGTCGTCCAGATAGGCGGCACTGAAATTCTCCAACCCAGCCAGGACCTGGTTGACCGACCTCTGGAAAGTGGCAGGGGTGTTCTTCAGTCTGAAGGGCATTACCCAGAACTGGAAGTGTTCTTCTGGAGTAGAGAATGCAGACCTCTCTTTGGCCCCTGAGGTCAAGGCAATCTGCCAGTACCCAGACGTTAAATCAAACATTGTGAGGAACTCGGCAGCTCTTAGCTGATCTATCAGCTCTTGGGATGGGATGTGTCAATATCATGGGTGCACCATGTAGCGAATACTGGGGTAAAGGAGATGAGTGAGGCAAACAGCCCTAGCAACTAGCAACAGTATTTCTGCTTCTTTAGGGGAGAGGCTGATACCCTCCACTGACTTATCCTGCTTGTTGAAAGAAAGGAGGTCAAGGAGAAGTTCACTTTCTTCTTCCACCCTATCATCCGTAAGTAGGAGCATGGTTAATTCAGATCTCTCAAAGCGGGGCTTTAGGAGATTGACATGTAGGACCCTTAAAGGGTTCCGGTGAGTCTTGAGGTCCACGAGTAGGGAACGTCACTTTTGCACTTCACCTCATAAGGCCCAGACCAGCGGTCTTGTAGGGCCCTTGGCTCCACAGGCTCTATAACCCAAACCTTTTGGCCAGGCTGAAACTCGGCCAGAGTGGCATTCTGGTTAAACGCCATTTCATGTCATCCTGTCTTGCTTCCAGATTTTCCTACACTTTCTTCCAGAAGCGCTTCATCTGGTTACAAAGTGACAACATGTAGCTGAGCACATCCTGGGGGTCCTTCCTGGGAACTTGCTCCCAGTCCTCCTTCACCAGCCTGAGAGGTCTTCTCGCAGGGTGCCCGTAAGGGGCTGAAGCCTTCCCCTTCTGCGGTACCTCCCTGAGGGCAAATAAAAGGCATGGTAGGTCAACATCCTACTTCCACCTCATGGGATCCAATAGGCCCATTATCATGCCTTTTAGGGTCCTGTTGAAGCTTTCAAGTAGCCCATTAGTTTGAGGGTGGTGTAGAGTGGAGAACTTGTAGGTTGTCCCACACTCCTTCCACATGGCCTTCATAAAGTTAGTACCCCGGTCTGATGCCACCTCCTTGAGGAACCCCACACAGGTAAAGATCCCCATCATTGCCCTGGCCACTGCGGGCCCAGTCACTGTTCTCAGAAGGATAGCCTCCGGGTGGCATGGTCCACCAAGACTAGGAGGAACCTGTGGCCCATGGCTACCTTGGGGTCCAGGGGCCCAATAATGTTGATGCCGACCCTTTCAAAGGGGTGCCAACAGCAGGAAAAGGTTGCAGGTAAGCCTTGCTCTTCCCTCCTGATTTGCTACTGGCCTGGCAGGTAGGATAGGACTTGCAGAATGCGTCTGAGCCAGTAAAAGTGGGTGACAAGCTTGTCAAAGGTCTCGTTCTGCCCCAAGTGACCTGCCAAGGATACATCATGAGCCAGCTCCAGTAGCAAGGTCCGGTAGCACTGGTTGCACCAGTCTCTGGAACCTTAGGCTCATCATACAGGAGTCCATTCTCCCAGTAAATCAAGTGATAACCAGAGGTGGTGCCAGCTGCCTGGACCTCGACCTGCTGCCTTAGGCCTAAAAGAGTAGGGCATTTCCTTTGTGCCTTGCAGAACTTCTCTCTGGTGGGACCCCCTTCCTTCTGCCAGTTGACCAGCTCAACTAGGTTCCTCAGGGCGGCAGCATCCTCCCCTGTAGGCTCCGGGGCGACCGTGTGCATTTCAGGAGTGGGTTTCTCGCTCCCCTTGATCTTTTTTGGCTGGTACCTGAGCCGTTCTTCCAGGCTCCAGGTCCTCCTGGCTACTCTTCGGTATGCCATGGACTGTGTAGTCAAGCACACCCAGTCAGGCAACCCTAACATCTCCAAGTGGGACCTGAGCTCCACCTACTTCCGGACGGTGTGCTGCAGCTCATTGACGAGCAGACAATCCACAGGCATGGACAGACTCACAAATACCCTCAAGGAACTTGAGACCCCCCACTCAAAGGGTACCAGAGCCACTGGATAGTGACTCTCATGGTTGTCAGCTACAAGTTTGGTAGAATGCATTAAGGACTACCTGCTCTGAGGTCACCAAATGACATCTGACTGTTTTCATGCCGCCTCCAGTGTCTCCTCAGAGCCTCCACCCTCTGCTCATTGATGGTGGCCCACTACCTGTGCTTCCTAGTATTACTAGGTATGTGAGTTCTGTGCACTCTCTCTCCGTCACCCAGAGACACTAGGGTAACCTCTATTCTGTTGCCCCCCCCCTACTAGCTGGGATAATCTGCTACCCAAGTGCTGCACTATCCAACCCCAATGAGTGCCCACCGGTGGGGGGCTGTGCCCGCTTGGAACACTTGGTATCCCCTTTGAAGTGCCCTTCCTGTTGGCACTCATAGCAGCACTTGGGGTGTGCCTTCCGGGAAGACTTGCTGTCAGAGAACCATCTCTTCTTTTTCTCAGTTGAGGGGTGGGAGTCCAGACCCGTGGAACTAGTTTGGGGCCCTTTAAAGAACTTCTTGTTTTTACGCTTATCCCCCTCTCACTTCTGATGGGGAGCCTGCCCACCCTTGTGGCAATTTCCCCCCCAGATACCTTCTTCCGGACCCTTGTGCTGACCCAGCGGTTCAGCTCCTTAGCAAGCTCCTTGGGGTCTGAGAGCTTACTGTCAATCAAGTGTTGGCGCAGATTTGCAAAACAAAGACTGAACATGTGCTCCTTTGCAATCAGATTGTACAACCCCTGAAAATCCTCTACTTCACTGTCCTTCACCCAACCATCCAGTGCCTTGCAAAAGGAATCCACACAATCCACCCAGGTTTGTTGGGCCAACTTCTGACTGTCCCTAAACTTTTGTCTGTACTTCTCTCAAGTCAGAGCATACTTCCAGGCAAGGGCTTCCTTCATGGGTGAATACCTCATCCTTTCTCCCTTCTCCAGGGCCAGTAGGTGTCGCTCCCTTCACTAGGGATATGCCCCCATAGGGATATGCCCCCACAGATTAACCCCCCAACCCTCCTCAGAGATCTTGTGCATCTGTAAGGCAACCTCATAAACCTCAAACCACTTGTCAATATTGTCTCCACAACAAAGTAAGGCACCAGACCTTTATGAATATGGATCCTCTTGTCTCCAGAGGGCACTGATAAAATGCTGGCATCATCACTGCAGGACTCTGCCTGCCTGGCCTTGAGGTCCTGGTCTGGCAGTTCAGGCTGGACTGTTCCCATGGGGAGCAGGGTCAAGACTGTTTTGCATATGGCTAGGTCCAGACTGGAATGGCGTGGTGAGCAAAGAAAAGATGGATTTAGGCCCAGATATCTGTACTGGGGGTGAGTGACATTGTTCAGCATTCAGTCCATCATTTGTTCTTTTGGCCTTGATGTCCAGCTCCTAAAGACTCAGTTCATGAGCCAACATCAATTTCCTCTCCTCTATGGCCAGTTTCTTTGCCTCGTTTTCTAGCTCTAATCTGGCCAGCTCTAGCTTGAGCTTCCTTGTCTCCCTTCTGTCTTCCAACTCTCTGGGCTTAGGCACCTGAAAGACACACAGCTCCCTGGGCGGGGGGCAAGTACCAACTCAGGGGTCAGGGCATCCACCTCAACTGCAGGAAAACCACAGAACGGTCCTCTCCAGACCCTTCCTCCTCAGAACTGGTATCCAAATCCTATCCTGCTGCTGCAGCCAGTGACTGGTGGACTTCCGCCAAGGCCATCAGTACCTTTTGCAGCTCCACCTTTCTGGTATTGCTCTTTGCTGGAAGTCCCCTCTCCTTACAGAACTCCTTGAGCTGGGCCACAGTGTAGGACTCCATGTTAGCCAGTGCATACTCCATCTCTGCAAGTGAGGCTGCAGAACTAATCAGACAGGTAGATTAGGGACACATTTTAAAAAGCAAAAAGGACATTCAGTGAGAGTTTCAAACTTGAACTAGTCTTGAGCATCGAATGGTAGTGTACACCAAATAACTGTATATGGCACTGCACCAACACAAGTCATATCCTCACTGCTGATCACCAATGTTAGAAATTGGGTTACTGGTTGACTGGGGAGTGAGCCCTGGTCAAGCAGCAACAACAACCCTAGTCAGGGTAAGGCACAAGCAACCCTCAAATTAACCTGTGCACATCCCCTGGTAGCTTAGCACAGACCAGTCATGCTTAACTTAGAAGCAATATGCAAAGTTTTTGCAGCACTTCAAACAGTAAACCAGTGAAAGCGCCACACAAAGATCCCACACCAGGTTTAAAAAAATAAAGCTTAATTTACTAAATAAAACAGGACCAAAACAAAAATCCAATTAGTAGGCTCTGATATATTGACTTTTTACGTTTTTAGAGTAAATAGCACCAAAAGGTGTAAAGCGCCAGTTGGGGTGATCTGGTCATGCTGGACCAAGACAAAGTCACAGGTTCAGACCGTCAATGGAGCATGGGCCGGGTAAGGGACATAGTTAGGCCCGCTGAATAGAGTACATCAAATCCTGGGATGCGGATCTTTACGCGGATCTGCGCCGAAGATGAGTCGCACAGCTGAGGCGATGTGGAGGGTGCGAAATGTGGCGAGGCTGGGGTGCGAGCTCCTGTGACGTCGAAGATCCCATCGACGGGGCTTCCGATGCGAAGTGCGGCGCGCAGTCGGGGCGATGCGTCATTTCCGAAGAGCTGTGAGGCTGCGATGCAGAGTCTGGCGTCATCGGGGCTGCCGTTGAGTAGGAGTGCGAGGGCCTGCGCAGGGATGTGTTGCGCAGCAGCGTCAGGTTGCGAGCGAGTCTTCTGCAGCAGTTCTGATCCACATAGTGTGGCGATGCGTCGGATCTGTTTGCATCTTGCAGCAGAGCAGATGCATCAGTCTCGCTGGATCAACAGAGGCTGGTAGAGCACCTTAGGCCCACTTCCAAGGGTCCAGGACTGGAGTGGCACCACTTCGCGGGGATGACGCGCAGATGGCGGAGTCCAGGTGCAGATGCAAGGTTGTTGGATGTCTGTTTTGTCCCTGAGGCTTCAGATCAGGAGGCCTGCCAACTAGCCTTTGGAGTCACTCTGGGTCCATCCGATGCAGGTCTAGTCCTTCTCACCAAGGCAAAAGGGTGACCGGTAGCAGGTCAGCACAGCAAAGCAAGAGTCCAGCAGAGTGGCAGTCCTTCAGCAGCACAGCAGTCCTTCCTGGCAGAGTATCCAGAAGGTCCTAAAGTGTACTGAAGCGGTGATGTCTGAGGCTCTTCTTTTATACCCAGTTGTGCCTTTGAAGTGGGACAAAACATCTAGAGGCATGCCTTTGATGTGCACACATGCCCTGCCTTCCCTGGCTCCAGACTAACAACAGGGGAAATGCAGATATTTGCGTGGAGACAGGACACAGCCTATTCAGGTGTAAGTGAGGCTGGGCCCAGCTCCTCCCTCCTACCCTGCCAGTAATGGCCCATCCAGTCACACCTAAGCTCCCATTGTATGTGGCTGTCTAGGAGGAATACACAAAGCCCAACTGCCAACCTCACCCAGTCCTGTGACCAGAGACAGGCTGCATGCACCAATTGGCTAAGGCGTGAAAATGCCAACTTTCTAAAAGTGGCATTTTCAGATTTGTATTTTAAAATTCCGACTTCACCATAAGTTAGGATTTTAAATTCGGATTCTAGAGACAGCAAACATGAACCAGTTCTCTTTCCATTTGGAAATTACACATATAAAATGTAATAAGGCAACTCTACTGTTATCCTATGGGAGAGATAGGCCTTGCAGTAGTGAAAAACAAATGTAAGAGTTTTTCACTACCAGGACATGTAAAACTTAAAAGCACATGTCCAACCTTTTAAATATACTGCACCCTGCCCTGTCCAGGGCCTACCTTTTGGGTGACTTGTATGCATTTAAAAGGTAGATTTGCGCCTGATAAAAGGTTTATTTTGCCAGTTCAAAATGGCAGTTTCAGCTGCACACACATGCTCTGCAATGGCAGGCCTGAGATCTGTTTAAAGGGCTACTTATGTGGGTGGTACTATCCATGCAGCAGGCCCACTAGTGGCATTTAATTTACAGGCCTTGGGCACATGTAGTGCACTCTACTAGGTACTTACAAGTAAACTAAATATTCCAATTAGATACAAGCCAATGTTACCATGTTTACAGGAGAGCACAAGCACTTTAGCTCTGGTTAGCAGTGATAAAGTGCGTAGAGTTCTAAGGCCAGGAAAAACGAAGTCAGCAAAAACAGGAGGTCTCTAGGCATTAAATTGGGGAAACACCCCAAGGATGCCAGGTCTAACAAAGAGGGGATGGCATTGGTGTCTGATTTAAGCAGGTGCTGGCATCGGTGTCTGTGATGTTAAGCAGGCGCTGGCATCGGTTGACGTCTCTACGATAAAAGACAGATGGACAGCCGACTTGCCATCTCCACTCACCGATGGCGTGTGGAAGAGGGCGTTTGAGTCCGCGAGGTAGCCAGTAACGCAAGGTTCAAACTCACTCAATTTTTTTTTTTACCTGCACTGCACTTATTCAATGCCTCAGAGATTAGCACGCTTCAATTTTGGATGCTCCTCTTCGTGGCACAGACCCAGCCACGGTTACACATATGACCTGGACTTGTGCCCGACTGCAGTCATATTAGCAAAAGGTGATCCAGGTGCTCTGGACAGTTAGACGTGCGAATAGAGGAGTCCGTTAACCAGTGCTTACTAGGAGTACTTCCGACACCGAAGAAAGGAACCCATATGCGGTACAAATTCACTCTCATAGGTCTTGTCTTAGCTAAACGACGTATTGCAATTCACTGGACGCATGCTATGTCCCCCCACCCCCGACTTAGTAGTTGGAGGGCGGACGTGCAAGAGTAGGGTGTAGCTGTAGAGTCATCTGCAAGTCGTACGTAAGGGAATGCAGAGCATGATCTGGAAGAGTGGGGATATATATGCTGGAGAGATTGCAGGCATCAGAAGGCCAGAACGAGAGAGGAGATCTCAACCCAGATGTCATGTCATACCACCTGTATGCAAAATCCAGAGAATGAAGAGAATTCCTTCTCTCTCACACACAAATAACCTCCACCAGGGAATGGTGGATTTCGCCCCCTACTTCCTCTGTAATTTCTATAGGCCATTGATAGTCCTGTGCTAGATGTCCTACCTTCTATTCCCTATGGGATGGGTTTCCGCAACTAATCACCGCCACAGTTCTATTTTTTGTTTGTTGTTTATTTTTACCTTATTACTATAAGTTAAGATAAGTATTGCTGCACACGATTCTCCTGGGTGGGGAAGGCTAATTGTGCCGTATAGTTACTATGCGCTGAGCAATGACACTAATGAGTGGAACATGTGGGCGCCCAAACAATCTGCTGTGATGTAATATGTTAATAATTAGCCTACCGCTGATGCCCTATGGATTGTAAAATTAACATGTAATGTAATATCTGTGCAGTGTTGCAATAAAAATAAGTTGCAGAAAAAGCAGGTGCTGGCATCGGTGTCTGTGATGTTAAGCAGGTGCTGGCATCGGTGTCTGTGATGTTAAGCAGGTGCTGGCATCGGTGTCTGTGATGTTAAGCAGGTGCTGGCATCGGTGTCTGTGATGTTAAGCAGGTGCTGGCATTGGTGTCTGTGATTTAAGCAGGTGCTGGTATCGGTGTCTGTGATTTAAGCGGGTGCTGGCATTGGTGTCTGTGATTTAAGGAGGTGCCGGCTTGGTGTCTGTTATGTTTGCAGGTGCTGGCATTAATGTCAATGATTTAAATGGGTCCTGGAATCGGTGTCTATGATAAGCAGGTGCAGGCATCACTGATTGTGATTTAAGGAGGTGCTGGCATTGGTGTCTGTGATGTCTGAGATTATGCTGTTTGGCAAGGCCCAACAGCTCTGGGCACCTGAGTGGTGGCCCACTGAACTTGGCACTGTTCCCACGCCCAAACAGGTGGTTAAGAATCTGGGAGTCCGTCTTGACCAATCTCTTACCATGAAAGAGCAGGTGGTGTCCATCTCATGCTTCTGTTTTCAAATCATGTGCTTGCTGAGAAGAGCCTTTCCATTTCTCCCACCCACAGTGAGGAAAACGGTGGTTCAGGCCCTTGTGACTAAGCTAATGCATTATTGGCCTTCAAATGAGACGTTGCTATCAAAACTATAAATCGTGCTGAACACCGCTGCTCGCCTCATTTGCAACCTTCTATTAGGGGCCGCATCTGCTCCCATCTTGCGCTCCTTACATTGGCTACCGGTTCGGAAGAGAATCTTTTTCACATGTGCTGCTGCCTTGCATACAAAGCCCTGACAGGAAAAGACCCAGGTATCTAGCTTCAAAACTCACTCACTATTGCCCTCCCAGACTCCTTGGATCTAGGGATAAGGCTCTGCTAGCTGTTCCTCATGTCAAAACGTTCCGATCAGGGGGCAGGTCTTTTTCCTACCTAGCCTCTTTTAATTGGAACAAACTGTTGGTCATATTCAAATTTGTTCAGATTATTTTCCTTTTAGGAAAGCACTTAAGAAAACTCTGTTCTAATTCAGTTGCCTCCCTGTCTATGTTCTGTGGCTGTGCCAAGATACCCCTCCCGGGATGATGCATGTGTGTTATAAATTAAAAATAACATAACATGTTAAGCAGGTGCTGGCATAGTTGTCTGTGATTTAAGCGGGTGCTGGCATTGGTGTCTGTGATTTAAGCGGGTGCTGGCATTGGTGTCTGTGATTTAAGCGGGTGCTGCCATTGGTGTCTTTTCTTTCAGCCAGCGCTGATCCGGAAACGAGCTACCCCTCAGTTATTTTTTGGCAGGAATTTTGCAAATTTTTGTCGGCTGTTTTTTGAGGTTTCTCTTGGTGTGTCGAGAATGTCATCGCGTAGTACAGGGTAGAAATGTCAGTGACAGATCCGCACCTTGTCTGTCTGTGGTGCCTGGAGTGCAATCACAACACCAAATCGTGCCCCGATTTATAGGCCATGGTCGCGAAGGCTTTGAGGGAGCGGTCCCTGAAGCTGCTTGCAGCCCAGCTCGCAACTCCATGGAAGTCTGAGTCCCGTTCAAGAGAAAGCTCCTGGGGTCGTTCACGGATTCTGAAGTCTTCTTCGCCCCATTCAAGATAGTCAGGACTTTCAGGTAAGAGGCACAGGAAGAAGAGTAAGAAGATGAAGCGCTCTTTGACTTTTCCTCGTCACTCAGCCAGTGCGACAAAGGAGCATCATCCAAGGCCTGGTTCTTCGGAGCCTTTGCCTGGGTCGGCTCCGTGCCTCCCCGAATATCCGGGAGCCGGAGCAACCCCTGCCCAGCTTAGAGATTTATGCGGCCCGACTTCGTCAAGGGCCCTTAAAGGTTAAGGGGGGCCCGCATCTGTTTCTGAAACTGCAGCTCTAGCCCCGGCTCCAGTGGATCAGATAATGGATCTGGATCAACGCCAGTTGTACCACTTCGACCTTTCCCTATTCCGGTGCCGCCGGCGCCCACCAGCAGTACCAATCCCACAATCATCCCTGAATCCGACACGGAACCGCGTCGCCCAATGCCGACAGGGCCTTCGGGTCCTAAAACGGATCCGGAGCCCTATTTCTATGGGCTAGCCCTCTGGGAGGATTAGGAGTTGTCGCTGGACCCTCTAGAATACCAGCCATCGAGCCCCAAATGGACTGGTGTGTGGAACTGGGTGATGCCAGCAGACTGGATACCTCTCCAGATCCGGGCATGCGATCTTCCCCTACTGTGGCTACGGAGGAGGGAGCTTCTTATGCCATGGTGGTGCAGAGAGCGGCTGAGGTCCTTGACCTTCAGCTGCCCTCAGTGTTTGTCAAGACTAATCTCTTGGCTGAGGTGCTGCAACTGGGAGTCTCCTCAGAACCCCTACTCCCATTCAATGGGAGTCCTTCTTGGAACCTGGCCCCAGCACAGGGGCTCCTGTGAATAGAAAGATTGCCAGTCGCCACCGCTTTGCTACCAGGGACCCAAACTTCCTCACCCAGCACCCTGCCCTGGAGAGTTTGGAGGTCCAAGCTTCCACATCCCAGGGAGCATTCCCAACTGCACCCCCGGACAGAGAATCCAAGAGGCTGGGCTCCTTGGGGAAGAAAATGTTTTCTTCCTCCAGCCTGGTGTTGCAGTCTACGGTGGACTTCCTGCATTCGCTGGGTTGCACTATCAACATGCCAAAGTCACACCTGAGTCCCCCTCAGACGCACCCTTTCATCAGACCTGCTCTGGACACACTGTAGTTTCGGTGTTATCCTCCTGGTGAGTTCAGAATATTCAGGCTATGATGCAGATGTTTCAGCCTCTATCCTAGATTTTGGTGAGACTGACAGAGGCTGCTGGGCCTCATGGCCTCCTGCATCCTGCTGGTCACACATGCCAGATGGCATATGCGGGCTCTGCAGTGGGACCTAAAGTTCCAGTGGGCCAAGCATCAGGGGAATTTCTCTGACCTGGTCCAGATCTCAAAGATGACTGCGAAGGATTTGCAGTGATGGCTAACAAACTGTGATTGGGTCAGAGGCAGACCCCTCTCCCTTCCCAAACCAGATCTCACAGTAGTAACAGATGCATCACTCCTGGGATGGGGCGGCCACCTGGGAGAGGTTCGGATCAAAGGACTCTGGTCTCCGGCAGAATTCGGACTTCAAATCAACTTGTTGGAGCTCTGAGCGATCCAATTGGTATTGAAAGCCTATCTACCCTCCATCAAGGGAAGGCTGGTACAAGTATTCACAGACAACACCACCGCTGTGTGGTACTGCAACAAACCGGGCGCAATGGGGTTGTGGCCCCTTTGTCAAGAGGCCCTATGTCTCTGGACTTGGCTGGAACAGCAGGGCATTTCTCTGGTGGTTCAACACCTGGCTTGTTCCCTGAACGCCAGGTTGGACAAACTCAGCCATCGATGCCGAGCGGGTCACGAATGGCTTTTCCAACCAGAGGTGGCACAAGGTCTCTTTCAGCAGTTGGGAGAGCCTTGGTTAGCTCTGTTCGCCTCTGCTGAGAAAGTAAAATTTAAGCAGATTTGCTCGCTGGAGTTTCCAAGGCGACTGTCGCTCTGAGACGCTTTTAATTTCGAGTGGAGCTCAGGCCTCCTATACGCCTTCTCGCCCATACCACTCCTGCACAGAGTTTTCAAGAAGATCAGGAACGACCGGGCCCAAGTCATCCTTGTGACTCCGAACTGGCACGGAGAGTCTGGTATCCCGAGCTACTGAGCATGACCATCGATCCTCCAATAAGGCTGCCCCTTTGGGAGAATCTTCTGTCGCAGGAGCAAGGGAGGGTCCTCCGCCCGAACTGTCAACTCTCCGCCTACTTGCGTGGAGATTGTGCAGTGGCAGTTTATAGCTTTTGACCTTCCTACCCCAAAGTCTGCACTGTTATTCTGGCAGTCAGACATCCCTCCACCAAGCCTTTTGAAGCGATTTGTATCATATTGTACAGAAAAGTCAGTTGACCCACTATCTGCCTCCCTATCTGATATTTAGCCTTTTATTCTTACCCTTGCCCAGCAGGGCTCTGCTTTGGGCACTCTGGAGGGTTATCTTTCTGTCTGCTGTGTGTCTTTTTGCGGCCGTCTGACCAACCCTCTTTAATTAGGTCCTCTATTGTAAATAGATTTTTTAAGGGCCTTGTGCATACGTCCCCCCGCCCCCTTCTCCTTTTAATATGCCCTAGTGGGACCTTATTTTGGTCCTCACATTCTTGATGTTTGCTCCGTTTGAACCTCTTCACAATTGTCACCTCTGGCTACTCATGATTAAAACAGCCTTCCTCGTGGCAATTACATTTACCGGAGGCTGAGCGAGCTGTAGGCTTTGTCATCCAAGTCTCCCTTTTTCTTGGTTTACGCTGACAAACTGGTGCCTCTTTCTTGCCAAAAGTGATCATACCATTTCATGTGGGCCATTCTGTCACCTTGCCCACCATAGAAGAGGAGTGAGTTCTCCATCTGGACCCAAAAAGAGCATTGTCGTTCTGCCTTGACCGCACACGAGAGTTCTGGCTGGACGACCAACTCTTTGTGGGGTATGTTGGCACAAAGAAAGGTCAGGTGGCGCAGAAGCAGACCATCTCCAGATGGGCCGTACACTGCATCAAGATCTGCTACGCACTGGCAAAGAAGCAGCCTCCTGCTTCTTACGAGGGTCACAAGCTCATTCCACCAGAGATAAAGCTGCGACCACTTCGTTAGCACACAGAGTTCCGGTCCTGGATATCTGTCAGGCAGCAACGTGTGCATCTCTAGATAGGTTTACTAAACATGGTCTAGACAATCAGGTCCGCAGACCCTCCTCCGGGAATGGTATTGCTTGGGTATCTATTCAAAGGTTAGGAATCTGCGGCTAGAAGTCTCTATCAAATGAACAAGTTACTTTACCTTCTGTAAAGCCTTATCTAATAGAGACTATATCTAGCCGCAGATACTGACCCACCCATCCTCCCTGTCCTGTAGACGGATTTCTAGGGTCAGAGCTGATCCCTTTCATGGCCCTAGTTTAGACGCACCAGTGTCAGTGCTCTTCATGGCTCTGCGCTTTTGGCGTGGAAAGTTGTGAAAAAGTAACTGATGACAGCATGCCTGGGTGGCGCCTACATGGGTATCGCAATGTCAGTCCGGTGTGGCCAGCGATGGACGCAGAGCCGATCAACACCACCTACCGGCGCACAGGGGTACTGCTCGAAAAAAATTCCGGATCCAGTCTGATGCCTGGGAAATCCATAGGTAAGGGATCTGCGGCTAGATATAGTCTCTACCAGATAAGTCATTACCGAAGGTAAGTAACTGGTTTATTTAACCCTCCACTCTCTGTTACCTTTTTCCAGCCCCAGTGCCCTCCCGCTCTTTTTTTCGGAAGTTTTTGGGATGCTGTACTGCATGCTTGGAGGCTCTCTACTACTTACAGCATAGTTTTGTATGGAATGATTACTTATAAAAGTTACTGGGTAAGACTCCTTTGCTTTTCTGTCTTTCACTCTTTAATACCCAATATAAATTATTGAAAACTAAAAACCTTTCATATCTAGAGTCTGAATCCTCATGTGCACATGCAAAAAACTAAAATACCCTGATGTTGGAGAACACATGTAACCGGAACCAATCCACGCCTTTAAAACATTTTTTAATTTGATTTTAACACCAACATTTTTGAGTGAACACAATAGTGTTGCATTGAGGAAGACTGAAGATATTATTATTGTTAAAATTAGTCAAACATGATTCTCTTACAGTCCTGGTGAATGGTGGACGCGCTCCACACTGGGCGCTTCTCTGCCTTTCTTAAAGAGACCCACACTCTCCGTTGGCCGGGCAGTTGTCCTCAGTGGGGGCAGAGTTGGATATTTGTTTTAGAATGGGGTCGTTTTCGTGTGCTTGTGCCAGCACAGGCGTTAGCACATGATGTGGTCATGAAGTTTGCAAGTCTCCACTGTCAAAGTGGGAGCCCAGCAATGGGAGGGAGGCATCCACTGCGCAGCACTTGACCAGATCTCTATAAATGGTGCTGTTGAATGCCTGGGGAGCGGGGCAGACTCCTATGTTAGAGGACATACTGTGAAATACAGAATACATTGAAGCAGGACCTGAGTGAGGCAAGGCGCGTGTGCCTCATGTCTGGTGTGTGAGTGCTGTGGCAAGTATTAAAGGTGAGCACTAGAGGTGGCTTTGTAGTGGTAGACCCCTACCCCTGGTTCTGATGGAAATGGGCCGGGTTCCAGAGAAATGGCTGTGCCAGTGGACGTCAGGCGGTAGCTTTCGGACTCAATAAAGCCTTTCAGTAATGGGGATTCTGATGGATACATCTGCCTGTGGATTCCTCACCTTTTGAATTATCCCTGCGCCAGCATTCCACAGAAACTTTTTCTTAGCTCTCCCACGTCGACGAGGACATCACAATGACATGTCTCCGCTCGCGACTCCGTATGACGTCATCGGAGCCATAAGAATACCTTGTCGGCGTGCTGATGTCAGTTCCCTTTTTTCCGCGCCGTCGACTCGTAACGGTTTTCTTGGACTCTAAAATTGGTTTTATTACTTTGTTTCTTCTTCTCTCCTGGAGTAGCAGTGCGATGGCTACTTTAAAGAAGTCTGTAGGGAGTGTGGGGGACATATGTCCATCACGGATCCCCACGATGACTGTCTCTGGTGTCTCTCGTCGGTGGCTGTTCCAGTTGTCGGAAGATGAATCGGAAGGCTCTGAAGGAGCGTGAAGCTAAGCTCTTCATGGCAAAAGCGAGAAAGGAGAAGAGGGGTCATAAGAGGTCAAAATCGAAGTTTTTTACCTCGCATACTTCGAAGTCGAAGAAACACAAGAAGAAGAGAAGGCATGGTTCTCGACGTCGATCTTCTAAGTGTAGGGCTTCGAGGTCGCCTTCTCCGGCTCTGCGTCGTCATTCTAAGGATGTTGTCTCGCCGTCGCCTTCTCCTCAAGCGACTCCGGTTCACTCTCCGATGCCGAGGGGTTCTCTGGCGCCCAGAGTTTCTCAGACGCCAAGGAATTCTCCGGAGCCCAGAGAATCTTCTCCTGTGGCCTTGCCTGTTCCAGATCCGACGTCCTCGGCGCCAGAGCATCAGCCTTCAACTTGACCTTGAGTGGATTCAGACTCCGCTCCTTATCCACCCTTTCCTGGGCCTGGGTCGGATCCGTTGCATTTTCTTAATGCGATGTACGGCATGTTTGCCAGGGCTGCCTACCCTACCGGTGCGCCGTCTGGCCCCATTGGTCTGTTTGCCTTTAATTTGGGCATCCCTCAGCATTATGCCCAGGCACCCTTCGTGCCCTTTATGCCGACTGTGCCGTCCTGGCAGTTTCCGGCTCCCAGGTTTTCAATGCTGATTTCACAGTCTCCGGCGCATCTGGTGGCCCTTCATCCTCTCGACTTCGAGCAGCGCCGTTACCCACTTCGGAGGGTCCTCCTTCGGCGCCGCATCTAGCACCGCAGATGCCGATTCCGAAGATGCGGTCAAGGAGGGAAGCCCAAAGACTGCTGGAGGAAGAGGAATACCAGCAGGATGAGTCAGAAGAAGGGGAGATCAACGACTCAGTTGATGAGTTCGAGGGTCTTCAAGAGGCCAGTGGTTTAGACACTTCCCCTGAGTGGGAGCTTTCATCGCCAAAGGCCTTACCTTCTCAGGATGTTGCACCATACCATGCTGTCATCAGGAAGGCTTCTGAACTTTTGGACCTCAATTGCCCACAGCTGACATCAGGCCAAATATTCTCACTGAGGTGTTGCATTCTCCATCTTCTGTGGTTGAACCTCTTTTGCCTTTTAATGAGGCTTTGACAGAGCCAATTCTGGAGGTGTGGCGGAAGCCCTTATCTGCTCCTGCTGTTTCAACGACTGTGGCAAGAAGGTACAGGCGTGCTCCTAATGATCCTGCCTTTCTAACTGCCTATCCGTTGCCGTAAAGTTTGGTGGTGCAGGCTTCCTGTTCTAAACAGTCGGCTGGGTTGTTCCCTACAACTCCGGGGGACAGAGACTCTAAGAAATTGGCGCAATCTGCCAAGAAGGTTTTCTCTTCTTCAAGTATGGCGTTAAAGTCAACTAATGCCACGTGCTTGTTGGGGAGGTATATCCATGCCTTAATGGACTCGGCCAAGCAGTTGGCTCCTAAGTTGCCAGACCATGATCGTGGCTCCTTTTTGGAGGTTTTGGCGGATACGCAGGCTGCGGCCCGTCAGGCTATTCAGTCTGGTCTGGATACTGCGGATTCAGTGGCCAGGGTGATGGGTTCCTCTGTTGCTACCAGGAGGCATGCCTAGCTCAGGTCTTCGGGGTTCTCTCCAGATGTGCAGGCTACTCTTCTTGATCTACCGTTTGATGGATCCAGACTTTTTGGTGTAAAGGCTGATTCTGCACTGCAAAGGTTCAAAGACAGTAGAGCTACTGCAAAGTCCTTGTGTCTGCACTCCCAAACTAGGGGTTATGGTTATAGGAGGTACCGTGGTTTTGGTAAGTCTGCTTCCTTTCGGGGCCGCCAGCAGCCTCCGCAACAGCAGCAGCAGGTCCCTCTGTACAAGTCGTACAGAGGAAAGGGTAGAGGTCGTCTGCGAGGGGCCTCCCGGCAACTCTCCTCCTCCTCCTCCCCTGCCCCCACCGCTGGTGCCACGGGAAAGCAGCTCTAGATCCCCCATCTTGGAGCATGTTGGTCCTGTAGGGGGTCGGGTGTCCCATTTTCTACAAGATTGGAAATCTATCACTTCAGACCTTTGGGTTTTGAATCTTGTGGAAAATGGGTACGCCCTGCCCTTCCGAGAGTTTCCACCTCCTTACCCTCCTCGCCAGGGCTGGTGCTCGGAGCACCATTTGCTGCCTCGGCAGCAAGAGGTTCTTGCTTTACTTCAGAAAGGTGCGCTAGAGGTGGTTCCGGAGCAGGAAAGGGGTCAGGGATGCTACGCCCGGTATTTCCTGATCCCTAAGAAGGACGGCAGGTTAAGACCGATCCTAGACCTCAGGGTCTTGAATTTTTACCTCAAGCAGGAGAAATTCAAGATGTTGACCCTAGCTCAGGTTCTTCTGGCGCTGCAGCAGGAAGACTGGATGGTGTTGATAGACTTACAGGATGCGTATTTCCACATCCCTATTCTGAAGTCGCATCGGAAGTATCTCCGTTTCACGGTAGGGTCTCCGCACTACCAGTTTGGGGACCTCCCTTTCGATCTTACTTCCGCACCTCGGGTCTTCACGAAGGTAATGGCGGTGGTGGCAGTTCATCTGAGAAAGTCGGGGATTCCTGTTTTCCCCTATCTGATAGAGACATCTAGCCGCAGATTCCTTAACTTAGAATATCCCCAGGCGTCAGACTGGATCCGGAGAATTTTTTGCAGCAGCACGTCTGCGCGCCGGGTGGCGGCGCCGCATAGCTCCGCCCTGACGTCGTCCACGGACATGACGTCAGCGGAGCCATATAAGTCCCTCCCGGCGCGCTGACGTCAGTTTCCTTCTTTTCCGCGTCCCAACGCTGATCCAGGAGTAAGCGGTTCCTCTGGCCTGTTGTTTCAGGCCTTCTCGACGCCTTCGGCGTCCGGGAACAGTGTGCGATGCCTTCGGGTTTCAAGGCATGTGAGACCTGTACGTGGCAGATGTCAGCGACGGATCCGCACGCGATCTGTATGTGGTGCCTAGGAGAGCACCACGACTCCGAGGAGTGCGACGCCTGCCGACAGATGAAACCGAAGTCCCTGCGGGAGCGCCGGATGAAGTTGTTGACCACCCGGATGTCCCGCTCGGCATATTCACGCCGCCGATCTCCATCTCGAGCTGGGGCTCCGGTTCGGGTCCCGTCACGGAGTCGTTCCCGCGGAAGTCGTTCGCCTGACGCAGGTAAGCAAAAGTCACGGAGGTCGTCAACCTCACATAAACGTGACGACAGGGCCCGCTGCTCCGGGTCCTTACCGGGTGCGGACGCCCAGGAGTCGGCCCCCTTATACCCACCCTTTCCGGGTGTTGGGGCGACTCGGGCCCAGATGGAAGCCTATTCCAAGGCTCTTCAATCCATCTTTGGGTCACCCCCTCTCCCTGGCGCGCCCTCGGGCCCCACAGAGGGGGTAGGGACTCAGGTCGGGTCTTCGCCGGCGGGTTCGCCCTCGGCCGAGTGCCTCGACTCCGGTTCTGGAGTCGCTGCGATGTCGGGACACGGCCTGGAGGGGCATCCCAGACAGACGTCGAGCCCTTCTGCCCCGTCTCCGCATAGCCCTTTGGGGCTCCCTGTGACGACGCCGGATGCGACTGCAGCACGGAGCTCGACTCCTTGTCGACATCCTTCCTCCCCGCAAGCCTCAGTGGAGGGCGAGTTGACGCCGGTCCGATGCCAGGCCGAGTCACCTCTGGTGATAGTCGACGTCCATACGATGCCGTCTCGACGTCGGTCGATGCCGGCGCCGGTCCCTGTTGTTCCTCTGTTCGAAGAGGATGAGGACCCGGAGCACCCAGGGTTGTTTCGACGCAATCCGGCTCCGCTGCCCCCTGGACAGTGGCCCTTTGCTCGGCCTCCGGCTGCGGCGCCTCTCCTTTCTGGTGGACGCGTTAGTCTTCAACCGTCTCCTACAGATGGTTTGTTATCGCCACCTCGAATGGCTACAGAGTCTAGCGCGGCATTTGCGAGGGCTGTTCGCAGGGCTACAGCTATTTTACACCTGCAACCCCCCTCAGTCTCCTCGCCTTCTGATCCATTATTGGATCTCCTCCACCAGGATGCTGTGGAGGTGGAGCCCTTGCTGCCTTTTGGCGGGTCGTTATTTGACACCCTTCTTTGCACGTGGGCACGGCCCTCCTCTGGAGACCCTGTGGATCGGGCCATCGCACGTCGGCATCGCCCGGCTCCAGATGACCCTGTCTGTTTGTCCCTTCATCCTAGGGCTCACGGCCAGGCGGCTTTCGCCTCGCAGCCTTCCTCTCCTCGCCCGTTGCTACCTCCCACTAGGGAGTCTCGTTGGTTGGAGACATGTGGCCGCCATATTTTTGCGTCCACTAGTTCGGGCATCCGTGCTCTGAACACGTCTTGCGTGTTTGCACGGGCTACTTTTGCCCTTTGGGACTCAGTCGAGCGTCTCCTTCCCTCTCTTCCAGAGGGTCCCCGTGCTGACCTGGATCGTCTCCTTCATGATGGCCGAGAAATGGCACAATTTACCATTCGGTCGGCCATGGACACCACTGACTGTGGGTCGGGCGATGGCCAGGTCCGTTGCTCTGCATCGCCATGCCTGGCTGCGCGATGGCGGTTTCCCTTACAATGTTCGGGAGAGTCTTCGGGATTTGCCATTTGATGGCGTGACCCTTTTTGACAGTCATGCGGACTTAGCAGTCAACCGCCTCATGTCTGGGCTCCCATGACTGTGTTTTCTAGTCCTTTTGCAGACTTTTATTTTCAGGTGCAATGTGTTGTCTGCTTGTTCTGGGCCCTGGGTTCATGACGTAATACCCAGACGGCCTGTTCGGCTTCCCGCCGTTTCTGCTTCTATTTAGTGCAGCTGGTCAGCTGATTCTCATTCTTTGGATTCCTCTGTCTGAGTTCGTGCTCCAGAGGTGCCCCTAGCTGGGGTTGAGGCTTACCCTATGTGGGGTATTTGTTGGCTATTGTATAGCTGCCTTCCTTACACAGAAGGCTTGGTAGGCTCCTGTGGAGTCTTCTTCAAAGGGGTTGTCCTGCCGAGGAGACTGTGATCTCTTTCTACTGTTGTGGACCCTTCCTTTCACACCCTTGAGGTTTCTGCCTCGCCTGCCTCTTCCAGGAGTGTCATTTCAGCTTCGCCCTCTTTGTCTATGTTGGCTTGTCTATCGTCAGCCACTGTCCCTTGGACCACCTTGTTCTGTTCCGGCACAGTTCGTCCTGCCCATGGACGACCTCAGGGCGGAGCCTTGTGGCGCAGCTCCCAGGGACGCAGGGCTGACGCGGCACGATTCTTCTGTTATATGCGCGTCAGGTGGATGCTCCCTAGTATGTTCGCTGTCACGGGGGCTTACGCTTTCCCTACGCTTCTGCGATGACTGGTTTCTACTCTCCTCTCTCCGGGATGTGTAGTACTTTCTCGTAGTTCAGACATGTCTGGACTTTGTCTATAGACGGTGGCATCCTCGCCACGTACGCCAATACTGTACATTGCCTTGTGCCCTACTTTTATGGGCACTTCCCAAGCAAGAGTTTCCCCTTCCCCTGCTGCTTTCCGCGCAGGAGTTTGTCACACTTCTACTTCGTGCTGCTGCTCTCTGTGCAAGTGTTCTCTTCAGGACACTCACTGTCTTGTGTGGTCTTGTATGTACATCACTTTACAATTTCCTGTTACTCTATGTACGTTTAGTACTGACACTTTCGAGTACTGCTCAGTCTCCCAGTCTGTCTCGCTGGGGACCGTGGCTGCTCCCTGCCGGGTGGCTGATATCGCTTACGGGTCTGGACATTGCTCTGTCCGGTTCTGCTGCAACATAGCTATTGGTACCTATGGTGCGCTCTTGTATTCTTTTATGAAACGCATCCTTTTCTTGATGTATATCTAACCTGCGCTCTACACACAACCAGGGGTCACGCATACTAGGGTTTCCTTGCTGCGTTGTCCGTGGTAAAAAGCAAGCATTCTGTGTGTCCAGCTTGCCGGATCCCTTTCGCCGGTTGACTACCTGGTGATGCATCTCTCGCATCTGGGCTGTTCTAGCTGCGTTCCATTGTGCTTTTCTTTTACGTGGTGTGGTTCTAGCAGTACACGCGGTCTGCCCATGTGTACTTCTGTCCCCCGCATGCATGTCTCTTCTTGTAGTCCTGGTTATATGCCATTCTGCTTGTTGACGTCCGCCTCTCACATGTCATTTTGTGAAGGGGCGATTGCGCAATGACAGGTCTTGTGTCTCTGGTAACACAGGCTCTTCCTGGACATGGTCAGCATCCTGCCACTGCTGTCCAAAGTCTCCTAGCTGGTACGCTTTCAACGGTGCTTCTCCACTGTTGTGCATGCTCGACCTGTATGCTCTGACTCGGTCATACCGTCTTGTCCTCTCTCTGGGTCTTTGTCTCTTGCAGATCCTGCGGATCCATCGGCTCCTATGATCAGTTCACCTTCTTTTGCGGAAGTTATGGACTCTCACATTCCGCACTGACATTCTGGTTCTGTGCTCCCTTTCAACCCTGTATAAACGAGAGGGCTTTCATGCCGTCCCTGGGCGGCTTGTGATGCCTTTGCCTCCCATTGTTTTCCGCTCCTTACAGAGCTTCCTGGTCTGGTGTTGGCCAAGCTGGCATTGCTGCCCCCACTGTGTTTAGTCAACTTGTTAACGACTGGGTTCTCTTTGGAACTTGGTGGGGTTCAGTCGCAGACCCGCCTCCTATGGGGTATGGCTTTGGTATCTATTCTAAGTTAAGGAGTCTGCGGCTAGATGTCTCTATCAGATGAACGAGTTGCTTACCTTCGGTAACGATGTATCTGGTAGAGACACAGTCTAGCCGCAGATTCCTTAACGCCCGCCCATCCTCCCCGCTCTGCGAGGACCTTTTCAGGTTGGGTTTTAGGCACTCGCCTCCTTCCGGGTGGCTTTTGTCTTCCTGCGGGGTAGCGTCTTTCACCTCCCTCCTCGGTAGGATGAGTCATTCTGTTTTACTTGTTCTATTCCACCCATTCTCGTGAGTGGGCGGTGGGTGCATGTATCCTTCTACATCCCTACACCCTGGTTCTTCCAGTGTGGGGCCTACTAATGATGTTCTTCCCTCCCTCCCACCTTCTCCATTGCTTTGGGGTCTCTTGTCTCTTGACTCCACTACAGTCAATTGGTTTGGGGTCTATTTGACTGTGCCTCAGTCCATAGATGTCTTACAGGGGATACGGCATTCCTGATGTTGCCGACCTGTGGTAGATCGTCATTACTTAGGTGGTCCCGGTCTTGTTGCCCTTCACGGTTAGATCTTGCGATTGCAGGCTTCCTGTCGTCTGCCTTGACATTCTTTTCATATGTCATTTTGCCTTCGGGGAGGGCATAGCCTTCGCTTTTGCGGGCTGTTTCTCAGAGCGGTGCTCTGCTCTTTCCCTTCAATTGCTTTCAGTATACAGTGCTTGTCACTGTTGTTTATGGTATGGTGAGGTTTCTCACCATTCGATTCTTTTTGTGTTTTGTTTCACTGATTTTTCATCTTTTTTCGCACATTGTTCCCATACTCTCACAGTTTTTGGTGGTGGCTCCGCGTTGTGGCGCGGAAAAGTTTCTCCAAAGAAAACTGACGTCAGCGCGCCGGGAGGGACATATATGGCTCTGCTGACGTCATGTCCGTGGACGACGTCAGGGCGGAGCCATGCGGCGCCGCCCCCCCCTGCGCGCAGAGGTGCTGCTGCAAAAAATTCTCCAGATCCAGTCTGACGCCTGGGGATATTCTAAGTTAAGGAATCTGCGGCTAGACTGTGTCTCTACCAGATACATAGTTACCGAAGATAAGTAACTCGTTCATCTGGACGACTGTCTGCTCAAAGCAAAGTCTCCAGAGACGGTGCTTCATCATCTGCAGGTAACAGCACGGCTGTTGTTCGACTTGGGCTTCTCGATAAATGTGCCCAAATCTCACCTGGTGCCCTCACAGCGCAACCTGTTCATAGGGGCAGTACTGGACACGACTGTGTGTCGAGCTTTCCCGCCTCCGCAGAGGATTCTCAACATTCAGGAGATGATTCCCTTGTTTCACGATGGAGCGGTTGTTCCAGTCCTGAAGGTGCTACGCCTGCTCGGTCTGTTCGCTTCCTGCATACTGTTGGTCAACCATGCACACTGGCACATGAGGGCACTCCAGTGGTGCCTCCGCAGGCAGTGGTATCCGCACAACGGATATCTCAGGGCGATGGTCAGGATCTCCAGGGACACTGCAGCGGAGTTGTCTTGGTGGAGTGTGGAGGGCAACCTGTCTCAAGGGAGGCCCTTTCAACTTCCTCCTCCGGTGGCCACGGTGATCACGGATGCCTCCACTCTAGTGTGGGGTGCTTATCTGGGGGATCTGGAGATCAAAGGTCTTTTGTCTCCGCAGGAAAGGTTGCTTCACATCAACCTTCTGGAATTGCGGGCGATACGTTTGGCTCTCAAGACTTTTCTTCCCTCCTTTCACCGTCGGTCGGTTCAGGTCCTAATGGACAACACTACTGCGATGTGGTACATAAACAAACAGGGAGGTGTAGGGTCGTATCGTCTCTGCAGAGAGGCCCTACGACTCTGGTCCTGGGCTCAGGGATTTCAGATGTGTGTGTTTGCAAATCATCTGGCCGGAGTGCTAAATGTGCGTGCGGACGGTCTCAGTCAGCAATCCTCAGCCGACCACGAGTGGAGGCTTCATCCGGAGGTGGTCCATCACGTCTTCAAGAAGTGGGGATTTCCTCGGTTGGACCTTTTCGCCACTCGAGAGAACGCGCGCTGGCTGTCGTTCTTCAGTCTCCAGTTTCCGATGCGGGGGAGCGTTGGGGGACGCGTTTCACTTGGAATGGGGTTCGCAGCTCCTTTACTCGTTTCCTCCCATACCCTTGATTCCTCGGATTCTGAGGAAGATTTGCCAAAACCGGGCCCAGGTTATATTGATTGCCCCGGATTGGCCAAGAAGGGTGTGGTACACAGACCATCTTCACCTCTCATCGCACCCGCCGCACCGTCTCCCACTCAGGGCAGATCTCCTCTCGCAGGGGCAGGTTCTACACCCCCACCTCCAGAGCCTGCACCTTCATGCCTGGAGATTGAACGGGGCAATCTGAGTTCTTTCTCTCTCCCACCGGATGTGGTGGATGTTATTTTATCATCCAGGAGACACTCCACCAAATCTATTTATTCATCTTTCTAGCTGTCATGAATGAATGGAACTTTTTTTTTCCAGATTTCTTAGCTGAACTTTTATTTTTGCAACTTTCCAAGCAATAAATGGCAATTCGTGTTAGTTTTTCTTTTAACTGTAGATTAATGATTTTGACCTTTCTCTATTACTAGGATTATCATATCAATATGTGTCTGAGTAATATGCCTATTATGTAACCTGGAACAATGGCTCATCAGACATGAGCTTTCAGCCTAACTCGAATTGTCCCCTTTTGTACATGTTTTACAGTTAATTTCTTTAATTCACATTCTTTCAATCAGTCAAGGGTTATTTTTGAGTTAGTTTTCTGACTTAATGACTTAATTACATGTCATTCCCTAACAATCACTTTTAGACTGTGTTTTAACAAACTGTAATGACATTTAGTAATGTGTATTAATATAATACTTTGATTACATTCTTCAGTTTTCATTCTCTATGCAGTTAGCTTTCAGAATGTCCCACATTTTATTATCCACTTTAGTATTTTTAAGATGAATAGAAAATTCTGTACAAGTTAGTATATAAATCTTGAACTTGTGTTTTTAGAGTCGGGCCAATCTGTAACTTTGTGCTATAGTGACTACATGGTAATTTCAAATGATATTAAATGCATTTTTTATTTCGTGTTTGGTATTTTAAGGTTTACAAAAAGGAAATCCTTTTTAGTCATTTTGTCTTTTCAGCTGTTAAGTTTTTGACCATGTTGGTATAAAACAAGCATTTGCAATGCAATCGGTCTCTCCTTTGGGACCTTGTAAGTTTTTAGCCAGAACTATTGGCACTGCCAATGTGTTTAAGTTATGTTATAAAAAATTACTTAATCTAAAAGCTATTAGCGGTCACAAATGCAACAATCCTATTTGTGTGAGAATAGGTGGACTTACACAGGTTAGCAACAAAAATACATCTGATGATGTACCTATTGCTGAGGGAGTGGCTATTGCTGAGGGAGTGGTGGCGCTGGGAGTCAGCCATGGAGGTGCATTTTCTAGGTATATTGGTATGGAGTACTGTGGCGTCCCGAGGGAGAGGGTGTGGAGCAGGCAGAGAGTTCAACGGCAGCCACAGACAGGGACGAGGCAAGTAGAACATTTCCGATTGAGAATTCTCTTTTTAGCCAATTCAACATCA
Organism: Calotriton arnoldi; assembly: GCA_963921515.1. Taxonomy (NCBI): domain Eukaryota; kingdom Metazoa; phylum Chordata; class Amphibia; order Caudata; family Salamandridae; genus Calotriton; species Calotriton arnoldi. The sequence goes on along the minus strand of CAWUFW010001323.1, from coordinate 488,044 downwards.
GAGCTGTGCATGTGTCATCTTCTTTACTGAGAGCAGGATGGAGCTTTGCTTTTTGCAAGCTACGGTGCTATTATTGGGGCTACAAAGATCACTGTGTCTAAGGATGCCTGTTGAACCAATATTCTTTAATAAAGCTCTGTACCCAATATTCCTGTTCTTAGTTTTACATTTGCCACTTTTTCTACTGAGCTGGTGGACATTTTGCTTGAATTGTTCTTTTACAGTTTCATCATTAAAATTCAATTTAATGTAATGCCCAAACCGAAGTATTGCTCTCCAGAATATTCAACTTGTATATGACAGGCAGGACTGGCTAAAGGAGTCACCCAGTAGTTTTACTATTTGCACTTTTGAATAATTATGCTGCTTTTCACTTTTAAATTTTAAATGATGCATGTGGCGCTAAACGACTTGTAAAACAGCTCAGTGATTAGGATGCCCTGTGCAGAAAACTGCTGAGGTTTGAACCTGCAGGGCTGACTCATCCCTTTGTCCTTCCTATGTTGATAAAGAAGTACTGCAAAGTTATGCAAAGCCGTCTCTACGAATCAGCAAAATGTACGGTAGTAATCTGGAAACATAAGTTATTTTTGTTACAAATGCAGCCCTAAATAGTAAAAGCTGCTTTCAGTAAGACCCACATTGCTTTTTACTGGACACCACAAAAAGCTCCCTGTACTATCTGACTATAGTGTCACTTTTATTATTGTTATTGGTCCGTATGACCTATACTTCCTTTGTACTGCCCACTCCTTAGGTGTTAACCCTATGCCCCCACATGGCCTCCGATGCCACCCACCGGCGCTGTGTGGCTTCCCTTCTTGGGCATACTATCCCTGCCCTCACCTTGGCCGCTCGCGCCATGCTCCCCAATCACAGCTCTCGGGTCCTACCGCCTGGACAGCTCCTGAACCCGGCCCGCCTCTCTAACCCACCCGGGCAGATTTTACAAGTGCAACTTGGTCCCGGCAGCGGAACCAGTTCATGAGTAGTTAGGTAGGCAAGGCATGGAAATATAAAAATAGAGCTTCGAGTACAAGTGGCGGCTATCTTGGTATGGTAGGGAATCACCGCCCCTTACACTGCTTCTCACTTGTCAATCGGTTATTTGTTTTCAGACTTACTAGAATTGTAAACACATGTATAAAAATAAAAAGGTAATCAAGTGGTACTTAAAAATAAAAAATAAAAATGAATAGAGAGAGCCGTACTTGAGCCACACGGAAAAGCGCGGCGCCCGGGGGTGGGAGGGGGCTGCGGGAGGCAGGCGCCATTGTCTAGCGTGCGGTGTCAATTTAAATTAAAAAAACAACCTTTTGGGTGCTGAGTACACAACAGAAAGGTGCGAGTGCGCTATAATAAAGTTAAAAAACGTAGTGAAAGCAAAATAAAAACCAGACCGAAGAAGAGTAGTCAGGCGGGTGAGGAGGAGGGAGTGGAACCCGCCGCGCTTCACCTTGTCCTGCTTCGCTGCTTGTGCTGTCTCTGCCTCCCGCCGTGAATTGGCCCGTGTTGCAAACATTAAAGTAACTCCTTCTACATGAAAGACGTTGTATGCGCCCAGCAAAGCAAACGCCACTGTGGTAAAAGGCATAGCTTTGAGATAGCCGTCTGTATTGCGCATGTGTTCTGGACAGGTCAGGCAAAATAGAGTGCGAATTCACCCAGCCAATCCCAGGAGAAAACAAGCATTTAAAGATGCAATAGGTCTCATATTTACGCGAGACCTATTGCATTGTAAACAAAAGTGCGGGTGTCCAAGAAGGCATGAACGGGAGTGGGGGGGGGGGGGGGATGGTGGACAGAGAAGTCACGGACTGCGGGAGGGAACGGGGGGAGGCAGGGGAGCAAAAGAGTTTTTAAAGTAAAGGGGCCGATAGCCATGGAAGGAGAAAAATGACGACATGGCCGTCAGGAGGTGGGACTAACAAGCCGAAAACGAATCAGAATGCAGCATTTACTATTTAAGCCAATGAAAAATATGCGCGGAAAGTGGGCGGAGCTTCCCCCTGCTATAGTGTATACTGCATGCCTCGCAAAGCGAGCAGCGCATGCGCTGCACCGCTAGGCGAGACCTGCATACATGGCTGCTAAGCTGTTGTTGTGTAGATGTCTTCTCAGCATTGCTCCTTAGGTAATCGTTTGCAGCTTGATAGCGGTTTTGTATTTGCACTTTGCTTCGGATCTTGGTGTCCAAATATTCCTGTTATTAATTACTTGTTATTTGTTTTAGTGCCTTAAGCAGCCAGTAGGCTTATTGAGGCGACGGGTAAATCAGTCCGCATAGGAGAATATCAGTAATGTGCAACATCTAGCAATACTCCAGGTAGACCTTGTCTCTCTGATGCCAGGCAGGGTATTCCTAGCCACCTCTGACTTAAAGACTTTGAGATGTATACAAGAACGTAAACAGCAATGGCCTACGAAGTCCACAGTGCAGGTCAAGGACAGAAACTGAGATGGGACGATTAAAGTCCCACACTACACCGGCATGTGAAGCCATGCTGCAGCAGTATGGGCTTTTTTTGTAGTTGTATGCTGCCCTGCTCTGTAGGGTCTATTTTGATAGGGGTCACCTGGAGTTAGGTAACAATAAACATCTGTTATTCAGCGCCAAGATACCCAAGGGTGAACGTGCGCTTTACAAATACACATGTTATGTTATGGATGGTAGCTTGTAAATCAGCATCATGTGTAAAGCTTGCATAGGGCCCATATTTCAGAGGTTCATAATCTTGAGGAATCTTTTACATTACTAAAAATGTGGATCCTTTAAAATTGTATAAAACATCAGTCCTTCCTTTCATTTTCATCAGTTACGCACGCCATAAGGCTGGTCTTAAATTACATCATTTACCTTCTGCATAATGCTACTCAGACATTGCAGAAAACACAGCAATATCTGATGTAGTATGCAGCCATAACGCTTTCTTTAGAAATAACTTACTTATTGGGCTCATCAACTTGTCTAACTGGTTATTAGCAAGTCTCTCGATGGTTTAAAATTAAAGAGCATAGTTGAAAGTCAAAAAATGTAAGTTAAAAACAATTTTGGGTGTGAATTCTATTGTCTAAGGCGGACTGAGTGTTCATCCCGTACTGAAAAGCTTTGGGCAAATGACCAATATAATCTTTATACTAAGAAACATGTTACATTTAGAGAATCAAGAGATGTCCGCTGTCTCAAAGGCAGTCCAGAACGGCAAACTTGCGCAATATTTAAGACAAAAATGTAAATCGGGCAGAGCTGACCAGAGGAGCGAGGAAGGCTGGTGTTTACTGCTTTGCATCCTACTCTACACAGGAGGATCTAAGAAATCGGACCATTCTTGGGAGTTTTGTTTGCATGGCAGAGCCGCGATTATTTATTTTCTTAGTCAAACTGCTCTGCTTTGGGTCATGTTATATTCCTTCTGAGAATAAAGAAACCTATCCCATTAAATCGCAGGTGCTGAGAAAATGATCCCTTTACTAAATGTTCAGCCAGGCTGGACAATGGGTTGAAATTGAAGATTGAGATGGGCGGTCATTTGTTGTCAGTAGACTCCGGGTTTGACTGGTTGGGAGCAGTCGCTCAAAAGGACCTTAGCAATGGATGTGAATTATGCCCAAAATGAGGCATCCACAGTGCAATCCCAACACCCTTTCAAATATACAAAGACCAAAACTCAAATGGCTTTGTCAGCTCTTGTTTACACTGTCAAACATTTGCTTTTTCCCATTGGCATTCTCAGGTGCCCTCGGCCGCAACTGTCGGTGGCAGAAAATGAACCCCAACGCTGATATTTTTGTATGTCCTCTTAGTATCATTGACCTTCTTACAACTTAACATACTCGCCAAGGTACTCAGTTTTCCCTAGTTCATACCCCACATGGAGACCTCTGCACATCAGTAATCCTTAATTGCATCTCCCCATCACACGAGGCAGTTGGTCATAAAGGATGGACATTCCAACAGCAGCATATTAGAGTACTAACAGTCTTGTTATAGGACTGGTGAAAAAGAGATAACCAAACATAGTACATTTGGAGCATATTTGCAAAGTGTAAATGGTTTACATGCGCTGATCAACTATACGTTTGATTGGAAAGGAAGCCATGGTCATCAGGTATTACGTATGTAATGGTGGGACATCTATGTTTTGCAAAGTGAATCTATTCTGGATTCACATGCTGTTCATTATTCCGCCATTTAGTGGTTGGGTCCAGAACTCTCCTCTTGTAGTAGTCACTTTTCTCATCTTTTTTTCCACGTTTTAGAGCTCACAAAGCGTATGGAAAGTGCTAGATACATACCCCTAAAGTATACTAAAATAACTTAAGAGAGAAATTCTGAGAGTGATTTCCATAAGGATTGAGTGATTGATGTAGTGCACTTCTGCAGTACACAGCACTGAGTTCTAGGCACTGATCAAGTTGCCCTCTAATTAGCTAATATCTCAAACTCATCTGAGAGGAACTGAATGCTATTTCAAGAGCAATTGTTCCACTTTCTGGTGCTTCAGCTAAGGAAATTCTACTGCCCACAGGTTTTGAAGGCCACAACATACTAGTGGAGTACTAACAGCTGTGAATTGTTCCCATTAGTAAGTGGTGGCAACTACTCGCATCCTAACACATGCATACACAAGTTGAACTCTATACACAACAGTGAAGCAATGTAGGGTGTGCCTTTCACATTATTAATTTTAAAAAGTTCTTATAGAGCGCACAGCTACCCACAACTGGCTTCCCAGCGCTGAAAGGACAAGTAAGAAATGCAAGCCTTCCTCTTCAAGCCCAGTAGCACACTAACTCCAGCAAACTGCCACTGTAAGGCAGTCCAACGGCTTTTAAGTAGCCCTATATATTAGGGTTAGGAGTAGTCTATCCATGAAGGGACTCCTGCCTTGATCTCTGCCTCTATCTCTCCTAATATTGCATCATCTGAGTCGTGAACATTAGGTAAGTGCATTGCTGGAATCCTTTGAGGTTTACTTCTAAACTTTCAGATCCTCCAGTAACACAATTCAAAAGAGTAGCTTTGGCCAAAAACCGTCACCTGTTGACATACGCGATGACTGCAGTGCCTCAGGCTGCTGTGTGGAATTGTCATAATCTTTCCTGAGTGATCAAATATAAATGATGACGATGAAGTTGCTCCAATTCAGATCTGACCCTGTATCTTCAGGGGGGCGAGAAACCCTCCTAGCCTGTTCTGTGCTGACTGGGCTTTTCGATGCACAGTTTCAGTTCGCTAGAATGACAGTTTGCATTTTAATGCTGTTCCCAGCTGGATAGACGTAGTTTGGGCTGTTTTGTGAATGTAGACGTGCTTCTGGTCCTGGCCTCTCGATAAGGAGGTGAATCATGAGCTGTTCTATCACAACAGGAGTCCTGTGCTGTCCCCTTACATCCTTAAACAGGCGCTCATCATACAATCTGTAGCTGATATGTATGTGCTGGGTAAATCTACAGACCGTACAAAGAGAAATTGCTGTGCTCACCTCTTCAGCTACACCTGTTGACGGGAGTCTAACTTATACTCCTTAACCATCACTATGAGTAGACGCTTAGTTTAAATTTACACCTTTTAAACTGGGAAACTTGGATATGTTTAGGAATTGTGAATTTAGTAGGATGAATCTCATCACTATATCTTAACCAGTAAAGTACAGCTTTATGGGCAACCTGTTCAATCTTTTAACATTCGTTATCCAAGAACCCACAAAACCGGTTGCATTTCCTAAAATCTGATAGAGACTTCTAGCTGCAGATTCCTTACCTTTAAATTTCCCAAGCATCAGGCTAGATCTGGAAACATTTGCTGAGCAATACCCCTTGCGTGCGACATTGGGTGGCTCCATTTGGCTCCGCGTGACGTCGCCGGCGTCATTAGCGTCGGTTATGACGTTGCGGTGCCTATATAGGTTCCACCCAGGCGCACGGACGGCAGTTCTTTTCTTTCCGCTCCAGTTAAGCACCAATCCGGGAAGAGCTACCCCTCTGCCACTTTTTGGCAGGCTTTTTCTCGACTTTTGTCAAAATATTGGATTTTTTTCCGACTTCCTGTGCAAGGGATGTCTTCAAAGAAGACACATTTCAAGCTGTGCGGGAGTTGTTTCCGCATGATGTCGGTCACTGATCTCCACCGCTTATGTCTTTGGTGTCTCGAGCGCGACCACGATACGAAGTCGTATTCGGACTGTCGGGCGATGGCTCCAAAGACCTTGAGGGAGCGGGCGATGAAGTTACTCGCGGCCCAGCAGTCAACACCATCCAGCGAGACTCCGAGGAGGTCACTGTCCCGATCGAAGAAGGTTGTCGCTGGGACCGCTCCCGGAGCCCTAAGTCCTCTTCCTCCCATTCGAGGTCCTCGAGACACTCTGGGAGGAGGCATAGGAAGAAGTCATCCAAGCGGACTTCGTCTTCACCTCAACTGGCTTCCATCGTCGAGCGAGGTAAGGAAACCGACGCTCTAGGCATGGTTCTGCGGAGCCGGAGCCAGAGTCGACTTAGCGCCTACCCCCTCCCCCCTTTCCAGCAGCCGGAGTGACTCCCGCTCAGATAAGTTTTACGAGGCCATGCGCCGGGTATTTGAGCAGAACAACCCTGCTGGTGAGCCTTTAGGCCCCGCGGGGTCGGAAGGGCCCCCATTGGGTTTGACGCCGTCGGCTCCAGTCACGACACCTGTGGGGCCTCGGGGATCTGAACCTGGTTCGAAGTCGGTTGCGCCATTGCGACCTTCCCCGGTGTAAGACCCGAAGTCGGTGCCTGCGACTTCACCGATGCCCATCGGTGGCGCAAGCCTCATCCCCAACGACACGGAGCCAGAATGACGTCTATCGACTCCGACATCGACAGCACCCAGAGGTTCTATGTTGTCGCCTGAGCACTTTGAGGATGTGCTAGGCTCAGGAGAGGATTGGAAGGGGTCTGGGGACCCGCTTGAAACCCAGAAAGTCTCTGAGGAGAATTTGGACTGGTATGGGGAACTTGGGGAGGCCAGTGGACTGGATACTTCTCCAGATACTGGCATGCACTCTCCGCCAACAGTGACTATGGAGGAGGGCGGCATCCTATGCCATGGTGGTTAAGTGTTAACACAAAACAGTGGTTCCTGTGGAATAATACTGTCTATCTTGATATTTATGATGCGCAATCGCATTGCAGAGGGTTAAGGTGATGTCAGAGGAAGAAGAAACCACATACACCAATGGTTTAGTATATCTCAATCGATGTTTATATTGCAAATGGAAAAAGGAATATATACAAAGAAAAACATTTTGTGCATAGTGTCCCCAGTGAAAACAGGAACCTAAAGTATTGGTGCCAAATTTGTGACAATTTCTGTACAAGGTTTCCAAAGTTTTTTATGAAAGTCTACCATTAAATATATACAATATACACAACAGCTATATACAATGATATGCGCATGATAATGGTTCGCTTTTTCTTTGTGTCGACAACGTTTCGACCCTCTGTGCAGTATGGGGTCTCATCAGGACCTAAGGATCTAGGGACATCTGGTGAATTGACTACGCAGCCGTGTGAGAGGTGTGCCCCACATGTGAGTGAGAGAAGAAAAAAGGATACTCACAATGGGACCCAGCCGGGTACCCAAGTGTGAGTGGGGGAGGGCTGCCAAACGATGGATACAGCAGGGATGGGCTGTTAGTGTCGTTGGGAACTCTGATTAATGATGTACGTGGGCCTGGAAGGACTCCAGTGCTGTTAGTGGTGAGAAGGAATCACGTTCCCAATGGGATGTCTGTAACCTAATTGTATTGGTTGTTCTTTAAGAATTGTGGCCGCAGCCGTGCGTGATGCTCGGTGATCGTAGAACGGATTCCGTAAAGTTGCCGGAGGTCCCCTAGCGCGTGACGATGCACCGCGCGGACCGCAAGGCAGCGTGAGTCTGCTTCGCTTCGTGGTAAAATTACCTGGTTAAGTGGGCAGCCGAGGTCCTTGGACTGGAGCTGCCCTCGGTGCAGGTCAGGACTAATTTCCTGATTGAGGTGCTTCAACCTGGGGCTTCCACTTCCGAACCTTGTTGCCCTTTAATGAGGCACTTACGGACGTCCTTCTTGGAACATGGTCCAAACCTAGCACTGGGGCTCCTGTGAATAGGACGATTGCATGCCGCCATCGCCCAGCACCAGGCGACCCAAAGTTCCTCAGCCAACACCCCACCCCAGAGAGTTTGGTGGTGCAGGCCTCTACGTCCCAAGGTGCATTCCCTTCCACCCCTCCGGACCGGGAATCCAAGAGGCTGGATTAATTCGGAAAGAAGTTTTCTTCTTCCTCCAGTCTGGCATTGTGGTCAGTGATTACCTCCTGCTTATTGGGCCATTTCTCCCGTTCCCTTTGGGAGACGGTTGCGTGAGTGCTGCCACAAGTCCCGGAGGAGGCCTGGGCTGTGCTCTCCCAAGCGGTCAAGGATGGGAGAGATGCAGCAAAATTCACCATACGGTGTGGCCTAGATACGACCGATTCGCTTGGTAGATCGATTTTAACAACGGTGGCCTTGAGGCGCCACACCTTGCTTCAAACAACTGGCTTCTCGGGTGATGTCCAAGCCAATTTGAAGGACATGCCCTTTGATGGAACCCGCCTTTTTGGGGAAAAGGCAGACTCAGCCCTGGTCAGGTTCAAGGACTCTCGTGCTACGGCCAGATCCTTGGGCCTTTCCTCTACTCCTCGTGGCCAGTCTTCCTTTCGCCCATTTCGTGACAACTGAAGGGGTTTCCAGCCGCGCAGCCCTATCCCAGCCACTGTCCCGCACAGACTGCCAAAGCTGTGCCTGGACGTGGTGCATTCCGAGCTCGGAATGGAGGCCAGAAGTCATCAACCACACTGCCCCCAGCAGCTGCAGCCTCCAATCAGTCCTAGGCTGACTCTGCAAGACCACACTACTCCCATTGGTGGGAGAATTCGTCATCATCTCCCCCACTGGAGATCCATAACATCGGACAAGTGGGTCTTGCGGATAGTCCAGGAGGGCTATTCTCTGCCTTTTCTTTCTTTTCCTCCTCCTATTCTTCCAAATCAGCAATGGCTGATGGAGGGTCATTAAAAGTTGCTCCAAGAGGAAGTTACGGCTCTGTTGGCCAAGGGAGCTATAGAAAGGGTCCCGATTTCAGAAGTAGGCAGTCGATGTTACTCCTGCTACTTTCTGATTCCGAAGAAGAACAAGGGGCTACGGCCCATTTTAGATCTTCGGACCATCAATCTCTTCCTCAAAAAGGAGAAATTCAAAATGCTCACTCTGGCTCAGGTCTTGTCTGCCCTAGACCAGGAAGACTGGATGGTAGTGTTGGACCTGCAGGATGTGTATTTTCACATGCCCATCCTGCCGGGCCACAGACGTTACCTGCGGTTCAACGTAGGCAATGAGCACTTTCAGTTTACCGTGCTCCCCTTCAGCATTACCAGTGCCCCTCGGGTGTTCACCAAGGTGATGGCGGTGGTCGCAGCTCATCTGCACAGGTTAGGGGTGTCAGTATTCCCCCTACCTCAACGACTGGCTGTGGAAGGCGTCCTCGCCCCAGGCAGTTGTCTCCCACCTTCAGACTATGGCGAACCTTCTGCATTCGCTGCGGTTCTCTATAAACGTACCGAAGTCACACCTGACTCCTTCTCAGACGCTCCCTTTAATCGGAACTGTTCTGGACCCAGTGCGGTTTCAGGTTTATACTCCTGAGCAGCAAGTCCAGGATATTCGGGCTACGAATCCGATATTTCAGCCTCTATCCTGGATTTCGGTGAGACTGACTATGAGGCTGTTGGGTCTCATGGCCTCCTGCATCCTGTTGGTAAGACACGCCAGATGGCGTATGCGGGCTCTGCAGTGGGACGTTCCAATGGGCACAGCATCTGGAAAATCTCACCGACATGGTTCAGATCTCGGAAGGAACTGCAAAAGATCTGCAGTGGTGGTTAACGAACCGTGATTGGGTCAACGGCAGATCTCTCTTCCTTACCCAACTAGATCTCACAGACGTGACAGATGAGTCACTTCTGGGATGGGGTGGCCGTCTAGGAGAGGTGGAGATCAGGGGACACTGGTCTCCGGTGGAGACGGGCTCCACATAAATGTAATTTAAGTCGAGCTGCGAGCGATTCGGTTGGCATTGAAAGTATTTCTTCCCTCGGTCAAGGGGAAGTTAGTACAGGTTTTCACAAACACCACCGCCATGTGGTACTGCAACAAGCAAGGCGGGGTGGGGTCCTAGACCCTTTGTCAAGAGGCTCTTCGTCTCTGGACATGGCTGGAACAGCAGGGTATAACCCTGTTGGTTCAACACCTGGCAGGTTTTCTGAACGCCAGGGCGGACGAACTCAGCCATCGATGCCTAGCGGATCACGAGTGGCGTCTCCAGTCAGAGGTGGCGCAAGGTCTCCTTCAGTAGTGGGGCGAACCTTGGTTAGATTTGTTCGCCTCCGAAGAGATCGCGCAGTGTTAGCGGTACTGCATGCTGGAGTTTCCAAGGCGGCTATCGCTAGGCGACACTCTTCGTCACGAGTGGAGCACAGGCCCGTTGTACGCCTTTCTTCCCATACCACTCCTGCCCAGGATTCAGAAGAAGATCAGGAGTGACCGGTTATTCTTGCGGCTCCGCACTGGGCAAGGAGAGTCTGGTATTTAGAGCTTCTCAGAAGGAGTGTCGATCCTCCGATCAGGCTGCCCCTTCGGGAGGATCTTCTGTCGCAGCAGCTGAGGAGGGTTCTTCACTCGAACCTGCCAACTCTGGGCCTCCATGCGTGGAGATTGAGCTGCAACAGTTGATAGCTTTTGACCGTCCTCCTGAAGTCTGGAATGTTATTCTGGCGGCCAAGCGGCCCTCCGCTAAGACGGTAAACTCCGGTCGTTGGCAGAAATTTTTATTATACTGTACAGAAACGTCCATTGACCCTCTTTCTGCTTCTCTTTCTACTGTCCTTTTATTCATTCTAACCCTTGCCCAGCAGGGCTCTGTTTTGGGAACTCTCAATGGTCACCTTTCTGCTCTGTCTGCTTTTTTTGCGGCTGCCAGACCAGCCATCTCTCTTCAAGTCTCCAATTGTAAATAGGTTTCTAAAAGGGCTGGCTCACTTATTTCCACCCACGCCCTTTGTTATGAAACAGAGGGACCTTAATTTGGTCCTTACCGATCTGATGTGTGTTCCCTTTGAGCCTTGCACAATTGTCCCCTCCGGCTGTTGACCACCAAAACAGCTTTCTTAGTGGAGAATACATCTGCCTGGAGGGTGAGTGAGTTGCAGGCGTTATCTTGCTCGCCTTCTTATCTTATGTCCTTTCCGGACAAGGTGGTGCTTCGCACCAGAGCTTCTCTTTTGCCAAAGGTTGTGACCCAATTCCATCTAGGTCAGTCCATCACTTTGCCCACCTTCTTTGCTCCCCCGCATCCCTCTAAGGGAAAAGGAGTGTCTCCACCGACTGGACCCAAAAAGAGCGTTGTCGTTCTACCTTGACCGCACAGAAGAGTTCCGGGTGGATGACCAACTGTTTGTGGGGTATGTGGAAACAAAGCAGGGAAGGGAAGGGCAGTGCAGAAAAGGACCATCTCCCACTGGGTCTTTCTCTGCATCAAAATCTGTTATGCCTTGGCAAAGAAGCAACCCCCTAAGGGATTAAGGGCCCATTCCACCAGGGGAAAGGCTGCGACTACGGCCTTGGCTCGGGGTGTCCTAGTCCAAGACATCTGTCAGGCAGCGACTTGGGCTTCTTTGCACACGTTCACAAAACATTACTGCCTTGATGGTCAGGTACGCAGGGACGGACGTTTTGCTCGTTCAGTTCTGCAAGACTTCTTAGTTTAGAATGTGAGTCTGCAACCCACCGCTGGGATGGTATGGCTCTGGTATCTAATTCTAAGGTAAGGAATCTGCAGCTAGAAGTCTCTATCAGATAACCAAGTTACTTACCTTCGGTAACGCATTATCTGGTAGAGACTCTATCTAGCTGCAGATTCCTTACAGCCCCACCCATGCCTCCCCGCTTTGCGTACTGATATTGTTGTTCCCCCCCCCTCTTTCAGGGCCCTAGTTTTGCACACGACTACATCAGTTTTGCAGCGTGACTCTTTCTGGATTCACTATGCTGTGCATTATTCCGCCATCTCGTGGTTGGGTCCGGATTCGTAGTCTTTTCTTTGTTTTTGTGTTTTTTTTTTTTTTTTTGTTGGCCCAGGTGGGCGGCGACGTCCCACCATTTGGTGTCTTCGGTGACGTCGTCGCGCTTCCTGCGGAAGCTCCCACCCTTGGTAGCCATCTTCAGATTCTTTTTTCCGCCGTGGGGTCTGGATCGTTGCCGAGAAGTTCCAGAAAATTTGGACGAGGAATCTCAAAGTCGAATATCACCACAGAAGATCGTTCCCGAGACACCGGACGACGACACAAGTAAACCGGAGACAACAAGAAGGACGACAAGGTAGAAGGTCCACGACCGAAATCTCGACGCCTACGGAGAATGCGCTCACAGGGGGCTCCCTGAGAGCGGTTATGGACAAGACACCGTTTAAGTTTTGCCAGAACTGTCACCACAAGTACGCACAGAAGGACCAGCACCCAGTCTGTAACCTCTGCTTGCCGCTCGAACACACCAGTGAAGACTGCAACGCGTGTTCGGCGTTCACCCCGAAGACCCTCCGAGTAAGAGAGAGACCGAGAAGGGCGAACTACAACATGCAGGGCCAGGGACCAGCACCATCGCTCCGAGACCTGGGCCTCTCGAGCGGAGAGGAAGACAACATCGCAGAGGGACCGGAGGACTGCTCTGTCGTCGCGGTCCATAAGAAAACGTCGAAGGAGGTAAGGGAGTCGTCGACCCCAAGACACCCAAGCGACGCTCGAAAGAGTGAAGCCAGAACCCCGAGCGACACTCTTAGAAGTGTAGAAAAGTCCTCAAAGGGAGCGTTGCCGCCAAAACCCTCGACGAAAGCAATAGCATCCAAGGACAAGCAACCGAGTGGATCCTTCGAGAAGGACTCCCAATCGGCGAAAGCCTCCGAAAAAACAAAGGCGTCGAAGGTCACCTCCGAAAAGGAAGCCTCGACACCGAGAAAGGAAGGCCCGGCGTCATCTTCGACGACCGCGACCACAAAGAGAGGCGCTGCACCACTCGACGCCGAAAAGGCCCACGAGATGGCGAAAAAGAAGAGAAGGCTCGAGGCAGAGATGGCGAGCATCCTGCAACGTAAAAAGAATTCGACGAGAAGATGAAGCAATACGCTATTCCGTCGAAGCCAGCGCACGAGGCACTCGAGGAGTTCGACGCCGAATACATCGAGCCCTCGAAAACACCCGAACCGCTCGAAGACCAGGACGAAGAAGACTACGACTTCGAAGCCGAAGAAGAGATGCAGTCTTACCGGGACTCAGAGCCCTCGGAGGCACAAGACTTGGACTGGCAAGACCTCGACGCAGAGTCACCAGAAGAGGGGGTAGACTCTTACCCCTCGAGGCCTTCGCCGCCGGACAACATCGGAGTCTACAATGGAGTCGTCCAGAAGGCTGCAAAGACATATGGGGTCGAAATGCAGGAGGAAAAGACAAAAGCAGGTTTCCTCTTCGAAACACTGCTCCCTCAACAAACAAAGAGCCAATTCCTACCCATGCTGCCCGGCGTCCTGGACCAGGGAAGGGAGGCCTTCAGAGAACCTGCAGTCTGCAAGGCGGTTACACCTAGAAGTGAAAAGAAATATAAGCATTCCACAAAAGACCCGGCGTACATCCAAGGGTCAGTGCCAGCAGACTCTATCGCAGCAACGGCCAGGAAAAGGGCCGGTGTGCCCACCAACACAGGCCCACCTCCAGACAAGGAGAGCAAGCGAATAGACCTCACAGGACGAAAGGTGGAGAGGAACGCAGCCATACACTGGCGTATCGCCAACTCCAACGCCCTCATCAGCAGGCATGCATACCAGCATTGGGATGAAATGAGCCAGCTCATTACACACCTGCCAGAAGAATACCAACAAAGGGCTAATTACCTAGCGGACGAGGGCAAGGCTATCGCGAACACTTGCCTAAAGTCAGCCTTGGACGCAGCAGAAAACTCCAGCAGGCAAATGATGATAGGGGTGACTGAAAGGAGACACGCATGGCTCAGGATCTCGGGCTTCAAGCCGGAGGTACAGAGTAACATCCTTAACACACCTTTCGACGGAGAGAAACTGTTTGGAGCACCGGTCGACGACAAGTTGACGCAACTAAAAAGGACAACGAAACTGCGAGGTCCATGGGAGCACTGCAGTTCAGGGGAATGAGAAGAGGAAACCCCTCAAGGCGGCCCAATGGTAGAGGGGCAATGCACCCACCACTTCACACCAGTCCCCCAGCAAGGATACCAGGGGAACAACCAGGGCCAAAGCCAACAGGGACAACAGCAGCAAAATTGGCAGTACCAACCCAGAGGGCGGTCCTTTCGAGGGCGCGGTTACGGACGGGGACAGGCCCGAAGAGGGGGACAGCAGCCCACCTCAAAGTGACTCCACAAACAAACCAAACCCTCCCCTATTAACACCAAGGGAGAGGAGAAGTCAACAAAAGGACAAAATAAAAAACACACACAGCCAACAAATAACCACCGAGCATACAACCCCAGTTGGGGGCAGAATAGGAAAGTTCCTCACACAATGGAGGAACATTACCACGGACAAGTGGATACTGAACATCATACAGCACGGGTACTGCATAGAACTACAAAAACACCCCCAGGCAGAAAACCAAGACACCGGGCAATTCCCGCAAGGGAGCTCGCCCTCCTACGCCTAGAAGCAGAGGAGCTGCTACAAAAAGAGCAATAGAACCAGTTCCAATAAACGAAAGGAACAAGGGAGTATACTCAACGTACTTCCTAGTGCCAAAGGTAGACGAGACACTAAGACCAATACTGGACCTCAGATTCCTGAACAAATTCGTAAAAACTCAAAAATTCAAAATGACTTCACTTCAGGAAGTAATACCCCAAATCCAACAAGGGGATTACATGGCGACCATAGACTTGAAAGATGCATATCTGCACATACCCGTCAACCACAAACACAAACGTCTACTAAGATTCGTGATAGGCCACAATCACTACCAGTTCACAGTGCTAGCCTTCGGACTAAAGTCCGCACCAAGGGTGTTCACAAAATGCCTAGCAGCAGCTGCAGCGCACCTTCGGAGGAAGGGCATACATGTATACCCCTACCTCGACGACTGGCTGGTGAAAGCAGGATCATACGGACACTGCAAGGATCACATCAATCAAGTCATACAAACACTGTCCAGACTAGGTTTCTCAATACATTGGGAGAAATCGTCAACAAAACCACAGCAAATCAAAATATTCTTAGGGGCACAGATAGACAGCACACAGTCCAAGGTGTTCCCCAGCAACAAGAGAACTATAGCGCTCCTGAAGGAAACACGTCATTACCGCAAGGGGCAAGTTCTGACAGTGAGGAAAGTGAGCAGAACAATGGGGATGATGGCATCGTGCATCCACCTAGTCCCACATATCAGGCTGCACATGAGACCGTTCCAAGAATGGATACAGCAGCAGTGGTCACAAGCGACAGGGAGTTGGGAAGATCTAGTGGTTGTCACACACGCAGTGCAGCAAGAAATAGCGTGGTGGAAGGAAGAGAACATATTACAAGGGAAGCCATTCACACAGCCAACTCCAACAGTGACCATCACAACAGACGCCTCACAGCAGGGCTGGGCGCGCACATGCACAGACTCCGCGTCAGGGGGCTGTGGCCACAACAAGATGCAGTGAAACACATCAACTACCTAGAACTAAAAACTGTGTTCCTAGCCTTTCAAAAGCAGCTTTACGGACAGAGAGTGCTGATACAAACAGACAACACAACCACCATGTTCTACATCAACAAACAAGGGGTACACAGTCAGCACCGCTATCAAACCTAGCACAGGAAATTTGGAGATGGGCCATCCCTCTAAGGATAGACCTACTGGCAATACACCTCCCAGGAATAGACAATGTAGAGGCAGACCGACTCAGCAGACAGACGTCGGCATCCCACGAATGGGAGCTCAATCAACAGGAGGTGCAGCGGCTGTTCCAAAAGTGGGGTACACCACGGATAGACCTGTTTGCAACACTCCAGAATGCAAAATGCCAACATTACGCATCCAGACAACCGGACCAAAGGTCCCTAGGGAATGCGCTATGGATAAGTTGGTCGAACGAATTTGCATACGCTTTCCCCCCCGATACCACTGTTACACAAGGTACTCAGCAAATGCAGGAGCAGCAGCACGACACTCACACTGGTGGCACCGCAGTGGGCCAGACAATCATGGTTCCCACAAATAATGGAAATGGCGCAGGAACCAGCACACAGGTTCAGCAGAAGGAAAGACCTCCTCACAATGCAAGACGGAAAAGTGCTCCACCCAGAACCAGAGAGCCTCAGCCTAGCAGCATGGCTCCTGAGGACCTAGAATTCGCACACCTCAAGCTACCACCAAGCACCATGGCAGTTCTCAGAGAAGCAAGGAGACCCACTACAAGAAAATGTTACATTGCAAAGTGGAAAAGGTTCTCGCAATGGTGCATTAAAGAGGGACTGCAACGAAAAGTCACAAAAGAATCAACGGTACTACAATACTTAACGCACCTACTACACAGCGGGCTAAGTTACTCGTCACTAAGGGTTCACTTAGCAGCCATAGTGGCCTACACCAGGGAGAAGCGGGGAAAAGCTTCTTCACCTCCCAGGTGGTCAAAAGATTCCTGGAAGGGGCTAAAAGAATAGCCCCCTAAAAGAATGCCAGCCCCAAGCTGGAACCTCAACACTGTGCTAACACAGTTGATGAAACCACCATTTGAGCCCATACACAAGATAACACTGCACATGCTCACACTAAAAACGGCATTCTTAGTGGCTATCACGTCACTGCGAAGGGTCAGTGAACTGCAGGCTCTTACACTACAAGAGCCCTACTTGCAAATACACAAGGACAGAATTGTCTTGAGAACAGACCCACACTTCCTGCCAAAGGTGGTGTTGCGGTTCCATATTAACCAGACAATACAGATACCAAGTTTCTTCCAGAAACCATCGACGCCCACAGAAAGGGCGCTACACACGCTGGACGCCAGAAGGGCAGTGATGCACTACATAGAAAGGACAAAGGAATGCAGGAAAACAAAACAACTCTTTGTTTCCTTCGCAATCAGTTTCCTGGGACGGCCAGTAACAAAAAATACCATAGCACGATGGATTGCACAAGCAATACAACTCTGCCACAAGCAGGCAGGACGAGTTAGAGGAGCCGCCCAGGCTCACTCCAACAAGGAAAGAAAGGAGCAACGGTTGCGTTCCTAGCAAACACACCTATACAAGACATTTGCCAAGTGGCAACATGGTCTTCCGTGCACACGTTCACCAAACACTACTGTATGGATATCCAGATGAACAAAGAGGCACAAGTAGGACAGAAGGTCTTACAGCACATTTTCAGCAACCAATGCTCATCTTCCACCCAACCACCGCAATAACAAAACCGCTACAAAGTCTATGCACAGCATAGTGAATCCAGAAAGATTTACGCTGCAAAACGAATAGTTTCTTACCTGTCGGTGTAGTTTTGCAGCTTGAAGACTTTCTGGATTCACTAGCGATCCCACCCGCCTCCGCCAGGAAGATAACATAGGAGGTTAAGGGTACAACTAGACTACATACAGAGTTTAGAGGGATCAAAAGGAAAATTGAAAGATAAAAGACAAAGACATAGACAACAAAACTGTAAGAGGAAAAAGAAAAAAGAATCCGAAGATGGCTACCAAGGGTGGGAGCTTCCGCAGGAAGCCCGACGACGTCACCGAAGACACCAAATGGTGGGACGTCGCCGCCCACCTGGGCCAAAAAAAAAAAAAAAAAAAGACTACGAATCCGGACCCAACCACGAGATGGCGGAATAATGCACAGCATAGTGAATCCAGAAAGTCTTCAAGCTGCAAAACTACACCGACAGATAAGAAACTATTCGTTACTTCATGGCTCTGCACTTCTGGCGTGGAAAAAACAAAAAGTACTGACGTCTGCGTACCTGGGTGGTGCCTATATAGGCCCTGCGACGTCATAACCGACGCTAAGGACGTCACGCGAAGCCGAATGGCGCCACCCTACGTCGCACGCAAGGGGTATTGCTCAGCAAAAGTTTCCGGATCCACCCTGACGCCTGGGAAATTCAAAGGTAAGGAATCTGCAGCTAGATGGTCTCTGCCAGATAATGCGTAACCGAAGGAAAGTAACTTGTTCGTCAAGGACAACTCTCTTTCTCGAAGAATAAAACACTTTTTTTAATGGAAGAGCGACTGCTCATTCACCATAAAACTGTTTAAGATTCTTAAGTTTTAAAGGCTGTTAGAACATGCTACTGCAGTGCCATTCCGAAGTCTTCCCGGTTGCTTCCTTAAGATTCTAGCGACACTGTCCAGACCTCATGGACGTTGAACGATCGTCAGACTTCAGTTCTAAAGGTCTTGAAATATTGATATTAGCCTGAAAATTCTACTATTGTGATTTGACAGTCATGAAGAAACTGTGTTGAGGACCACTGAGAAGAAAAAGAGGGATGCACAGCAACAGGTAGACTTCTACAAACTAAGCGAGTCATTCGTTTTAAAGGTATTCAGATCTGTAGGTCTGGCCCATATCTTGATCCCAGTTAGTTTTATCCTTCGATTGTGGGCATGATACCAGTTTATTTTAGAGCATCTTCGGATCTGGGATTGGAGCAAATAAAAAAAGCGAACACAAGATTTAGCGACAACCTTTTTTCTTATCGACACCTCTGTGGATTTAGTGGTGAAACAACCAAATTTTTAGTCTTTCTGCCAGTCAGTTAATTAGATTGTGATCGGAGGTCTAATGGAGGAGTATTCTATATGCTAGCTGTCTGAGCTGAGCAGGATTTCATCCCACTTGAGCCTTCCTGGAGCAGGAACACCATGGGGGAAATCCATTTTAGAGTGGAGATCACAAGCAGATTGGTAAACTCTGAGCTGGCTGTCCTCTGTTCTGGAGACAGAATCTGAATCCCAAAAAAAGAAATGTTACCTGAATGATTTTTTGGTTCTTATAATGTTATTGCCAATGGTGAGTGAAGTTTACTAAAATATGCGCAATTTGTGTCTCTGAGACACGTGCTGTATATCTCCCACCTATAAAATGGACTGATATTTTTTCATAATTAGAAGGCATATAGGATATGTTGCAGCAATTGCCAGCGGTTCTTAACCTGTGGTCCTGGGACTCCAAG
This sequence comes from Calotriton arnoldi, assembly GCA_963921515.1. Lineage (NCBI taxonomy): Eukaryota > Metazoa > Chordata > Amphibia > Caudata > Salamandridae > Calotriton > Calotriton arnoldi. Next base: position 468,778 of record CAWUFW010001323.1, on the reverse strand, counting down.
GGAGTCGGAGGGGGGGGGTGGGTGGGGGGGGCTGCGAAACCTACTCTGGGTCTGCGACTGCTTATAAAGTTAAATAATATTTGCATATTAGTAAAGTGTATATTAATTAAAAAAGCCAAATGTAAAAGTGAACATTTTACAACATTCTGTAAATGTGAAGGGGTTGAAATTGGAGGCAAAAAAATTAAGTTAGTGTCCTCAGATTGATTTGTGAGAGCAGTGCAGGTGCATCAAACGGAATGTAAAAGGGACGATGAGGGTCTCAATGGAATTTAGAAAAGCTACCACCTACCCATTCATTTTTTTATATATATATATATATATATATATATATATATATATATATATATATATATATTTGTGAATTAAATAGAATATTTTATCATTAGTGTATTTGTTTGATGAATGCATGTTTCTGCATTTTTTTGTATTGTTTTGCAGTTCATATCTTCAAAAATGTTTTGGGTTGGATCCCCGGCTTCCACTCTGTGTGGGTCTCTGGATTCAAATAATGATTCGGGGAGGGCCCTGTGTTCAGTAATGATTACGTGGGGGTACACAGAAGTCAAACGGTTAAGAACCACTGCATAGCGCTTATGACCACTTGAATTATGATTCCTTGTGTCTCAAGATCATTGACTGTATTCTGATATCCAAGAGAAGCCACTTGATTGACCGTGTGAAGATATAGCATTTCCTTGCCTTCTAATGCTAAGATTTTTAACACAAGAAAATCTGAAGTTATCACTGCTAAGTCTTCGACTGTCATTTCCTCACCTCTGAGCATTCCTGTCAGCCGTGCAAGCTTTGAAAGCCTCCATTGTCTGACAGCTATTATGAGGAAAACCCGTTACCCATAACAAACATCCTGGATTCTGTTCAAACAGGCTCCAAGGTCACAAAAAAACCAATGCTCAAATAAGAAACCGGCTCGACTATCTTCTTGGGGGTTCTATATTCTAGCAGGGAGGTACTGTTGGACCTCTCAAACACATTTTTCCTGTTGCCACATCGAGGAGAAAATCGAATCAGATGCTGCCATGCATCATTTTGCAGCGGAATACCATCTTCAGGATCCCAATTTTGTCTTCTGTTTAGGGATAAAGTATCTGGGGAATGCCTTCCTGTTGTACTGGTTATGCTAAGTTCTGCTCAACATTCTTTGTTTCTGTCCTGTATTGGACTTGGGGAATGGTTTTGATTGTGCCCTTGAGAAGGAGATGAATCCTCTCTCTGCTGTTCTAAATATTGTTTGTCTTTCATCACTTATTTGGTGAATATATATTCACCCCCAAGATTCTAAACCCCACCTTTCACCCATTGAACAAATCTTAACATGGTGGACAAACAGACCTCATTGATGAGCGAGGCTAAAAAAACGTTTTTCCTCCCACCCTCCTGTTAGAGACCCAGCTCCTCAGGGAGGGTTAAACCTCGCCTCTGCAATTGTCATCTGCGCATCAATTGAGCCTACGACTTTTGAAGTGGATCTTGGAGGCCTTTGTTTATAGTAATCACCTCTTCCCAGTAATTATGGTCACTTGGAGTTTGTCTTCACAAGGACATTGTCCTCCAGATAGGCCCTTCTCTCATCCCAAGGGTAGTATGAAAATTAGTCGTCTATTACTGCCTTGGCCTTTTGCCTCCCTAGCAGGAAGATTATAAAGTCTCAACATCTCCAGAGCTCCAAACATTCATTAGGAGAGAAGCAGCTCCTATATGTTTTACTTATAGACATATTAAATCCGGCAACAGGCTCCCCAGAGTCGTCTTCCTAGCTCCACTAGGGCAGAGACTCGTGCTTATTGCAGACATCTTTAGGGCAGCATCCTGGGCCCACCCATGTGTCTTGGTGCATCTTGGGGAAAGTGTGGTATTAAGCCAGGACGATATACTCAGCCTCGTTTGGTTGAAGTCAAGTCCACCTGTTCAGACCCTGCCTCCTCACAAGCTGTGAAATTAGGTTGAACTATTTGAGAGGTCTTGAGCGTGATCCAGCAGAGTAGACAGAAGCTGCTTTCTGGTTATTCCACTGCTTTTGAGCCTTGCTCTCCCTCCTTGACATCACCCATCCTTCCCTCCTTGACATCACCTATCCTTCCCTACATGTCGGTTACTGTGCTTGAACCTTTCATGTCACAAAGTCCTACAGCTGCTTGTGTTAGTGGTTGATGATGAACAGTAGATTAGTCCTGGTGCTTACGACGACGCTTATGCCGAGGTCCTCACACTAGATGACATCTTTCTTGTCCCCCATGTGGCTGCAGGGGGATTCCATAGAATTAAAGCGTGCTGGTGTACTCATAAGGGTAATTTTTTGCCACTTTGTGCTTTATCTGTGTTTTCTGTAGTTTGTGTGGCCCCACTTTGTCTTCGTGTTCTGTAATTAGATTTTTGCTGAACTTTTGTTGTCGTTAGCTTTGCATGAGGAGCAGTAAAGTCATTGCACAGTCAATCACTCTTTGGGAAATGAGAGCATATTGATATTCTTTATTATGCTGTATGAATTATTAATCGTAAACTGGCTTTCCAGCCTCATGAATTGAGCAGGCTTTTAAACTCTTAGCATCAAACTGAATAATGTCTGCAGATGCTTCTAAGTGTTCCCCGATGGCCAGCGTCTGAATCTGGTTCTCTATCAGTATGTAGGAAGCTGCCTTCTCGTGGCCGTCCAGTCCTTTGAGGAGCGCCTTCGTTATTTTTAAGATCCTACTTGTAAATATAGAATCATGTGGCCTCTTCCCAAGGTTTTTACAGGTTCAGGTGCCTTAACTGGTATTTTTGGTCATATGGAGGTTGACATCTAATCTACAAGTAGTGGCTCTTGGGGCTCCTTTCCTGGCTCTTGGGGCTCCTTTCCTGGCTCTTGGGGCTCCTTTCCTGGCTCTTGGGGCTGCTTTCCTGGCTCTTGATGAGCCAGATAAAGAGAAACCTCAGCCTTATTAATAAGGAGGCCCTTCTTAACATACTTAGGAATTATGTATGGCCCTCTCACTCGGACGTTAATTCAGCTTATTCTGACTTTTCTGACTGGATTTTGGCAGCCTTGGATTCCCTTGCCCCACTTAAAGAGCACTATACGGCTAGAAAACGGCCCTCGGCTCCTTGGTTCTCAGAGAGACTGAGAAAGCTTAGACAAGGATGCCGACACCAGGAAAGGAAATGGCGCCGTGATCTTAAACCTGCCGAGAGAGATTTGCACAAACTTAGACTGAGAGAGTACAAAACTGCCATTACTGAGGAAAAGGCATTATTTTATTCAAGGATGACGGAATCCCTAAAGTCTCCAAGGGAACTTTTTACCTTGATTAATTCTCTTCTGGCCCCATAGCCCCCCTCAAGAAAAACAACAATACCCGCGCCAAGAAAGCCAGATGGTTTACCCCCGAACTTCGTGAGTCCAGAAGCACATGCCGCCGCCTCGAAGGCCTGGAGGAACACCAAATCCACAGAATCCCACAACAACTTCAGAGCCGCCACCAACGCCCACCATCAACTCATCAGAGAAACGAGGAAAAAAGCGATTGAAGACAGAATCTCCACCCACGCGCACAACAGCAAGGAACTCTTCAGCATCATCAAGGAGTTCGCCCAACCCACTAGCGAGTCTACCGACATCCCTCCCTCACAAGACCTCTGCGACAAACTCAGCACCTTTTTCCACCACAAAATCAAGAGCATCTACGACAACTTCGACGAAGACAACCAACACACTGAACCCTCACCAACCACCCCCGACACCCGGAAACCAGCGATTGATGACTGGACAGCCCTCACCACCGAAGACACACTGAAGACAATGAAGTCAATCCACTCACCCCACGGACCCCTGCCCCCACCACATCTTCAACAGAGCCGCCGACACCATCGCACCCATGCTCCGCCACACCATCAACCGCTCCCTGGCGACCGCCTGCGTTCCCCGATGACTGGAAACACGCCGAGGTCAACCCCTCCTAAAGAAACCCTCAGCGGACCCCACCGACCTCAAAAACTACAGACCCATCTCCCTGCTCCCGTTCCCAGCGAAAGTCATCGAGAAAGCCATCAACAGCCAACTCGCCACATTCATTGAAGAACACAACATCCTCGACTCCTCCCAATCCGGCTTCAGAAAAAACCACAGTACGGAAACCGCCCTCCTCGCCGCAACAGACGACATCCGCACCCTACTGGACAAAGGAGAAACAGTAGACCTCATCCTCCTCAACCTATCAGCGGCGTTCGACACAGTCTACCACCGCACCCTAATACGCAGACTCTACGACGCAGGAATCCAGGACAAGGCCCTCGACTGGATCCGCTCCTTCCTCTCCGGCAGGACGCAGCGGGTCAGACCACCCCCTTTCCTCTTGGACCCCACACCTACCACCTGCGGAGACCCCCAGGGCTCCTCCCTCAGCCCGACGCTCTTCAACGTCTACATGGCTCCACTCGCTCCCATCGTCAGAACCTACGGACTCAACATCGTGTCATACGCGGACGACACCCAGCTCATCCTCTCCCTATCCAACGAGCCCAACACCGCCAGACGCAACTTTCGAGAAGGCATGGAAGCCGTCGCCAAATGGATGAAAAACAGCTGCTTACAACTAAACACCAACAAAACAGAAGTACTCATCATGGGCCCAAACCCCGATGCCTGGAGCGACACCTGGTGACCCCCCGCCCTCGGAAACCCGCCAACCCCCACGGACCACGCACGCAACCTGGGAATCATCCTGGACTCCGAGCTCAAAATGGACCTCCAGATCAACTCTGTCTCGTCTTCCTGCTTCCACACCCTCCGCCTCCTTCGTAAGACCTTCAAATGGATCCCCCTCGAACACCGAAAGACCGTCACTCACGCCCTGGTCACCAGCAGACTCGACTACGGCAACGCACTCTACGCCGGATAAACAAAAACCTCACCCGCAAGCTACAGAACATCCAGAACGCTGCTGCAAGACTGGTCCTCAACCTGCCAAAACACTGCCACATCTCCCAGCACCTGCGCACACTCCACTGGCTCCCTGTCGAGGCGAGAATCACCTTCAAAATGCTCACCCACGCACAGAAGGCCCTCCACAGCACCGGACCAGCATACCTGAACAGCCGACTCAAATTCCACGCACCCCAAAGGACCCTACGATCAGCCCAGCTCTCCTACGCCGTGGTCCTCCGCACCAGAAAGACAAGATCGGGAGGCCGCTCCTTCTCCTTCCTCGCATGGAACGCCCTTCCGCTCCACCTCAGACAGACAACATTGCTCCCCATCTTCGCAAGAAACCTCAAAACCTGGCTCTTCGACAGACCCCCTCCTTGATGGATGGAACCTGCACCCCTCCCCCCACCACTAGTGCCTTGAGACCCTTACGGGTGAGTAGTCGCGCTTTAACAAACCCCCGATTGATTAGCCATTGCTCATAATGACGTTTCCCTGGGTCTTTGTGACAAAATGGCGTGCTTTTTTCAAGCTAAAATCAAGGAACTACACTTCTCCCTGGAGATCCTCAATGCTGGAGGATCCATTGTAGATCCTCCATTGGATTCTCCGGTTGGGGATCATTGGGTAGCTCCTATGGAAGAAGGTTATTTTTGTTCCTTCCCCCCTCTATTGCAAGAGGATACAGAGCGGATGTTAAATGGAATCAAGTCTGGTTCCCCGCTGGAGTCCTGCCCTTTGAAAATTTTGAAATTAGGAAGAGAGGCATTGTTCCACATTTGACCTCACTCCTTAATACTGTCATTACATCTGGGCAGTATCCCATCGCGTGGAAAACTGCTGTGGTTAAACCCCTCTTAAAGAAGCCCTCTCTGGATCCAGCTGAGCTAAAGAATTACCGTCCCATTTCCCTATTACCTGTCCCAGCTAAAATTTTGGAGAAACATCTGAATTTCCATCTCAGTTCATTTTTGGAGGAACATCAGCTGCTCGATGGCTCGCAGCACGGGTTCAGAGGTGAGCACAGTACTGAGACGGCATTAACCTCTGTACTTAATAACATCCGAAGTCAGGTTGATGCCGGTCACAGGACTTTGCTTATCCTTCTGGACCTTACGGCGGCCTTCGATACTATTTCTCCCTTAAGATTGATTGGGAGGCTTAGGGAATTAGGGATCAAGGGCTCCGCCCTGAATTTGCTCACCTCATTTCTTATGGACCGGTCGCAAAGGGTTAAGATGGGTCAATTCTACTCAGCTTCCAATCAGTTGTTCTGTGGAGTCCCTCAGGGGTCCTCATTGAGTCCTACCCTTTTTAATATTTATGTAGCCCCTCTCGCCAAGGTGGTAAGATCTTTTGGGTTAGAAGTGTTATCCTACGCTGATGACACTCAAATTATGGTCTCTATCACTGACAGCACAGAAGCATCGGCGGCGAATTTTAAAAATTGTATGCAGGCAGTGGCTTCCTGGATGGTAGAGAACTATCTTAAGACTCAATGGGGAAAAAACTGAGGTTTTAATTTTTGCAAACCATCAGGTTATTTGGTCGGAGGCTTGGTGGCCGGACACGCTTGGTCCTTGCCCCCGCCCTGGCCTCAGTGCTAAAAATTTAGGCAGCATAATTGACAACTCCCTCTCTCTGGGCCCCCAAATCAATAGAACAGTTTCCACCTGCTTTGGGATGATAAGGATTCTCAGAAAGATCTCCCAATTTCTTTCCTTTTCCTCCCGAAAACAGGCAGTTGTGGCCCTTGTGTTGTCTAGATTAGACTACTGTAATGCCCTTTATCTGGGTATTAATAAAGGGCTTGTGCATCGACTTCAGCTAGTGCAGAATGCTGCTGCCAGGCTGGTGATGGGTTTTCCCAAATATCACTCAGTCTCGGCCACTATCAGTAATCTGCATTGGCTTCCGCTTGGTCGGAGAATTGTATTCAAAGCCCTCTGTCTTGTTCATAAGGCTTTCTACAATACGGGGTGAGAAGGCATTAAAAAACGAATCTGATAGACACATCTAGCCGCAGATTCCTTAACTTAGAATATCCCTAGGCGTCAGACTGGATCCGGAAAATTTTGCGCAGCAGTACCTCTGCGCGCCGGGGGGCGGCGCCGCCTGGCTCCGCCCTGACGTCGTCCCCGGACATGACGTCAGTGGAGCATATAGGACCCTCCCGGCGCGCTGACGTCAGTTTTCCTTCTTTTCCGCGTTACAACGTGGATCCGGGATTCAGCTGTTCCTCTGGCCTGTTTTTATTCAGGCCCTTTTTTCGACGTCGTTGGCGTCGGGGAACAGTGTGCGATGCCTTCGGGCTTTAAATTGTGCGGGACTTGTTCGCGTCAGATGTTGGCGTCGGACCCGCACGCCATTTGCATGTGGTGTCTTGGGTCGCACCACGACTCCGAGGAGTGTGACGCCTGCCGGCAGATGCGTCCGAAGTCCCTACGGGAGCGGCGGATGAAGCTCTTGGCCGCCCGATTGACCCGCCCGGCGTCTCCCCGGCGTTCTCCCCGGCGTTCTCCCCGACGTTCTCCAGTGGGTTCGTCTCTCCGCTCCCGGAGTCGATCCCGCGAACGTCTATCTGCAGGTAAGCACAAGTCACGGAAGTCGAAGTCCTCGCTTCCACGTGACGGTGGGGGCCATGGTTCCCGCTCCTTCGCGGAGCCGTGCCCCCCGGAGTCGGCCTCCTTTTACCCGCCCTTTCCGGGTACTGGTGCGACTCGGCCCTAGATGGAAGCCTATTACCAGGCTCTGCACTCCATCTTTGGGTCACCTCCACTCCCTGGTGCGCCTTCGGGTCCCACAGTGGAGGTAGGCATTCAGGTCGGGTCTCCGCCGGCGGGTTCGCCCTCGGCGCCAGCCGAATGCCTCGACTCCGGCTCCGGAGTCGTGCCGGCGTCGGTTCCAACCGATGGGCGTTCCAGCCCCACGCCGAGCCATTCTGCCTTGTCCCCGCATAGCCCCTGGCGGCTCCCTGCGTCGACATCGGCACCGGCGGCACTCTGCCTGTCGTCTCCTGGACCTCAGGCACTTTCTCTGCACCACTCGGTGGTGGAGACGTTGCCGCCCACTTGTCCAGCCGAGTCGCCCCTCATGGGGCTCGACGTCGCTTCGGCGCCGGATCGGCGTCGGTACCTCTTGGCTCTCCGCTTCCAGAGGACACGGAACCGCTGTGCTTGGGCTTGTCTCCACGCCCGTTGGCTCCGCCGCCATGGAGGCAGTGGCCCCTTCTTCATCCTGCTGGGGGCGTGTTGGTTTGCAACCGTCCCCTACAGATGTGCTCTTGTGTCCCCCCCGGACGCCCACTGAAGCTGGTGTTTTATTTTACGGGGTGTTCGCAGGGCTGCAGCTGTTTTGCACTTGCACCCTCCTTCTGTCCTCTTGTCCTCTGATCCGTTGTTGGATCTCCTCCACCAAGGTGCGGTGGATCTTGAGCCCTTGCTGCCCTTTAGCGGCTTGTTGTTCGACGCCCTTCTCGGGACTTGGGCGCGTCCCTCTTCAGGGAATGCTGTCGACAGGGCCGTTGCGCATCGTCCGGCCCCTGGGGGCCCATCCTGTTTGTCCCTTCAGCCTACTGCTCACGGTCTCGTGGTGCAGGTGTCTTTTGCCATGCAGCCTTCTTCTCCGCCTCTACTGCAGCCTCCTACTAGGGAGTCTCGTTGGCTGGAGACATGTGGACGCGGCATTTTTGCGTCCGCTAGTTCTGCATTACGTGCTCTCAACACAGTTTGCGTTTTTGCCAGGGCTTCTTCTGCCCTTTGGGACTCCGTGGAGTGTCTTTTGCCTGCCCTCCCTGAGTGTCCTCGAGCTGATATGGCTCGTCTCATTCACGAAGGCAGAGAGATGGCGCGGTTTACGATTCGGTCCGCCGTTGATTCTACCGATTCGGTGGGTAGGACAATGGCGCGGTCCATTGCCTTTCGCCGCCATGCCTGGCTGCGCGACGGGGGTTTCCCCGACAATGTCCGTGACAGTCTCCGGGATTTGCCTTTTGATGGTGTGTCCCTGTTTGACGCACATGCGGACTCTGCGGTTCGCCGCCTTCTGTCTCACCTTTCGTAGTTTTTGTTCCGGTTGAGGTCCTTGTCCTCACCCTGCTCTGTTGTCTTGACTCATGTTGGGCCGGGTTCATGCTGTACTGCCTGAACGGCCTGGGCGGCTCCTCGCCGTATTTTCTTTCATTTATGCAGCAGTTTTGCTGCTTATCCTTCTCAGTTCCTATAGCCTGGTGGTTCAGGTTGCACCCTTCCTCCACGGGTTATGTGTTCGGAGCCTGTGGTTTCTAAGTTCCACTTTTACGTCCTCTGTCTTGAGCTTCCGCTCCAGAGGAGCCCCTGGTTGGGGTTGATACTTACCCTATGTGGGGTATTTGTTTGCTATTGTATAGCTGCCTTCCTACGACAGTTGCCTTTGTTCGCTTCTGTGGGGTCCTTTTCACTCTGTCTTCCTGCGGCTGTGCCTGTGTGTTTTGCACGCTGCTGCTGCGGGCCCTTCAGGGGCCTTCTTGCGTGCCATTGGTGGGGTGTCGGCTGCTGGCCTGCATTTTCCCAATACCTTTCTTCAGGACGGAAGGGCTTTCTGCTCCTTCCCGTCCCCTCATGGTTCTTCGCTGCGGCTGTTCCATCTGTGGCCGCCCTGTCGGAAGGCCCTGTCGTGGTCCCCGAGCACTCCTACTTAGCTCGGCACTCTCCCTCTGTGTTCTATCGGCGTACCATGCCTGCTCCTTAGTGTCTCCGGCTGGTACGTTCTTCTCTGGTGCCTTCTGTTGCCTCGTTCTACTCTGCTATATCCATGCTCCGTAGCCCTTTCCTGGTGGACTTCGCTCTCCATGGTGGCGTTCTGGCTCCAGACGTGGTTGATCTTCCTTGTCTTGTGCCTTGCCTTTGGCACTTCCTCTGCCACCGTTTCTCATGCCCCTGTTGCGTTCCGCGCATGGTTGGCGTGCTTTCCTTCGGGCTGCGGTTGCTGCTCTCAGCGGGGGCGGTCTCCTCAGAGCATTGTTCTCTCATGGGGCGTGTTGAGGGAGCTGATGTGGTCTCCTGGCTAGATGCCGATTTTCGAGCTGGAGCGCGAGGTTCCGGTCTCGGGGTTGACTCTACATCCTGTGATTCTGTACACATCACGGCTGGCCTGGCCTCCTTGCCTCTCTCGCGATAGCCAATGGGTCTGCTCCACCGTCGGTGGCTGTTGCTCTCGCTCTGGGCATTGTTCTGCCCAGTGCCGCTGCTGCGTGGCTGTTGGGGCTCTGGTGTTTTTTCTTTCTCACCAGTGTGCTACCCACACATACGCCTCCCACATGCTTACTACTCCGGGTAGTCGCCGAGGTCTGGTCCCTCACTTTCGTGAGCGCCGTTCACACAATGCGCCTGGTCTTGCGCCTCTTGTGTCTCAGCTTGCTCGTGGCGCTTCATGGAGCCTTCTCCTTCCATGGTGTGGTTCTGGCGGTACATCCAGGTTTCTTGGTGTACTTCTGTTACCCACGTGCTTGGCACTGGTTGTTACCGTTCTTTTCTGCCTTGGGCTGTCCGCCCTTTTGCGTAACTGGTGCATTGGCAGGACTTGTGTTTCTTGTAACACTAACTCATCTTGGGCGTAGTCAGCATCTTCCCGCTGCTGTTCCCACTCTGTGTTTCTTTCACTGTCGTGCATGGCCCTCGGACTCGGTACGTCCTTGTGCCCTAGTTAAACCTTCCTCTTTCAACGGTCCATCGGATCCTGTGGGTTCATCACATCCTGCATTCGTGCCTCTCCGGCTACGGCAGGTGTCCACTCTTATTCCACATCCCCCCTTTTGGGTTTGTGCTCATTTTCTCCGCTGTTGACCAACAGGGATTTCCTGCCGCCCTCGGCAGTCTTTGTTGCCTTTTGCCTCTCATTGTTGGCCACTTCCTCCGGAGTATCCTGGTCCGGTGTTGGCCTTTCTGGCAGCGCTGTCCCCACTGTGTTTAGTCAGCTGGTTGACACTTCTGTTCCCTTGGGAACTTAGTGGGGTTCTGTCGCAGACCCGCCTCCAATGGGGTATGGCTTTGGTATCTATTCTAAGTTAAGGAATCTGCGGCTAGATGTCTCTGTCAGATGTACGAGTTACTTACCTTCGGTAACGATGTATCTGGTAGAGACGTCTAGCCGCAGATTCCTTAACGCCCACCCATCCTCCCCGATCTGCGAGGACCTTTTCAGGTGGGGTTTTCGGCTTTCGCCTCTTTTGGGGTGGCTTGTCCTTCTACGGGGCGGCGTTTTTTCGCCTTGCTCCCCGTTGGCCTCTTCCTTTGGTTTACTTGTCGTCGTCCTTGCCCCCCCCTCCCCCCCCCCCATTTTCATGCTGGGGCGGTGGATTCAGGTGTACTTCTGCGTTTTTACGCATCAGTTTCTTCCAGTATGGTGCCTACTGGTGTTCTCTACCCTCCCACCCGCCTTCTCTGTTGACTCTCCTGCAGTCAATTAGTGTTCCGGTCTCTTTTGGGCCTGTTCCTACGACCGATAATTCTCTCACAGGGGACACGGTCTCCCTATTTCTTTCTTCTTTTCTTAATCCTATGGGTGGGTGCTTTTTGCCTGTCGCTCTCGGCTCATTCTTGCCGTCTTGCCTCAGGAGTGGGCACTCTCTCGCTTTTGCGGGGTTGCTTCTCAGTTTACTGTTCTGCCCTCTTCATTTCCTTTCATCCGGTGCAGACTTTGTCGTCTGCCTCGGTCTTCTTTTTGTAGGTCGATTTCCCTCAGGGGTGACATTCACTTCGCTCTTGCGAATTGGCTTCTCAGAGTATTGCTCTGCTCTTTCCTTTTCGACACCTTTCAGTCGACAGTGCTTCTCACTGTCGCTCATGGTGCTTTCTCACCAATTCTCTTTTTATTCGCACACTGTTCCCATACTCTCACAGTTTTGCTGGGGGCTCCGCGTTGTAGCGCGGAAAAGTTCCTCCGAAGAAAACTGACGTCAGCGCGCCGGGAGGGTCCTATATGGCTCCACTGACGTCATGTCCGGGGACGACATCAGGGCGGAGCCAGGCGGCGCCGCCCCCCGGCGCGCAGAGGTACTGCTGCGCAAAATTTTCCGGATCCAGTCTGACGCCTGGGGATATTCTAAGTTAAGGAATCTGCAGCTAGACAACGTCTCTACCAGATACATCGTTACCGAAGGTAAGTAACTCGTACTTTTGGAGATATGTCCCCATCAAGCAGTTAAGATCGGCTAGTAAGAACTTGCTGATAGTTCCAAGTTTTAGGAAAGCTAGATGGGGGGGCAGAGCCTTCTCTGTGGCTGCAGCTAAGCTTTGGAACTCCCTTCCTCTCTGTCTCGGCTCTAGAATCTCATTCTCTCTTCCGTAAAGCCTTGAAGACCTGGCTTTTCACTCTTTCAACTCCGTAAGCCTTGTACATATGTGCACCTCGGTCTCCTGACCTCTTTCCGCAGCGCCTTGACGCCCCTGGGCTTAGTTCGCGCTTTATAAAGCTTATATTCATTCATTCTTGGAGCTGCTTTCCTGGCTCTTGGGGCTGCTTTCCTGGCTCTTGGGGCTGCTTTCCTGGCTCTTGGGGCTGCTTTCCTGGCTCTTGGGGCTGCTTTCCTGGCTCTTGGGGCTGCTTTCCTGGCTCTTGGGGCTGCTTTCCTGGCTCTTGGGGCTGCTTTTCCGGCTCTTGGGGCTGCTTTTCCGGCTCTTGGGGCTGCTTTTCCGGCTCCTGGGCTTGCTTTCCCGGCTCTTGGGCTTGCTTTCCCGGCTCTTGGGGCTGCTTTCCCGGCTCTTGGGGCTGCTTTCCCGGCTCTTGGGGCTGCTTTCCCGGCTCTTGGGGCTGCTTTCCCGTCTCTTGGGGCTGCTTTCCCGTCTCTTGGGGCTGCTTTCCCGTCTCTTGGGGCTGCTTTCCCGGCTCTTGGGGCTGCTTTCCCGGCTCTTGGGGCTGCTTTCCCGGCTCTTGGGGCTGCTCTCCCGGCTCTTGGGGCTGCTCTCCCGGCTCTTGGGGCTGCTCTCCCGGCTCTTGGGGCTGCTCTCCCGGCTCTTGGGGCTGCTCTCCCGGCTCTTGGGGCTGCTCTCCCGGCTCTTGGGGCTGCTCTCCCGGCTCTTGGGGCTGCTCTCCCGGCTCTTGGGGCTGCTCTTGGGGCTGCTCTTGGGGCTGCTCTCCCGGCTCTTGGGGCTGCTCTCCCGGCTCTTGGGGCTGCTCTCCCGGCTCTTGGGGCTGCTCTCCCGGCTCTTGGGGCTGCTCTCCCGGCTCTTGAGACCTCTCTCCCGGCTCTTGGGGCTGCTCTCCCGGCTCTTGGGGCTGCTCTCCCGGCTCTTGGGGCTGCTCTCCCGGCTCTTGATGCGCATGGAGCTCACTGTGAAGTGCGGAACAAGGCCTTGGGCAGAAATGAATTTAAATGTCAAGTAGAGCTACAGTTCCGTAAAGTGCTTCTCAGAAGTGTTTCCTTAACCCCTGAAATGTTTTTCTAATGTTCAGATGTGAAGGTGATCTCTCCATATTTAGAAGCTTACTGTCACTAAATATACTGGTGACCGATCTTACGTCAGTTTCTGCTCCCATCAGAGCCCCGTCATCGACGTGAAGAGGGCGGTTTGTAAAGTTTCATCAGATCCACATGTATGGAGTACTGGGACAAAAGGAGTAAAACTACTTTTTAGTAACAAGTAGAAGCCAATGTCAGTCCTTAGTTCAGTTCTTCTTTAATGTTTTGCCACAAATATTTAAAGTACACATTAAATCAACTCAGTTTAATGACTTCAGTTTATGGAGAATATCTACTATTGCTGCTCTTCTTTTTGATTAAAATAACTAGCGTTGATTCTCTGTAAATTGTTGCATAGATTCAGCACGACTACAACACAGCTGAAAATGTTCAGTTAGTCGCACGGAGGGTGATTGTATCAGCAATGAAATGATGATTGATATTGAACTGTTTTAAATCTAATATATATCAAGTGATTTTCCAACGCATGGTGTGTCAGAAGTATGAGGTGGTGCGACAGTGCTCTACTTGGCTACACGTATGATGACCTAGTTAACATTAAAGGTACATAATTTATGCCGAAGCCCAACAAGGTGTAGAGAGATTCATGCAAGTGTAATACAAATGTGTAACTCTGACCTGTGTTTCTGGTGGTGTAAGGCGATGTGGAGAAGATATAAAGAATAGTGTCAGAAGAGGGTTGGAAGAGCAACTTCTCTGGGGTCTTAGCAGGGCTGTCTTTTGGTGTAGATGAGAAGTAAGGCGTTTAGGGGTCATGTTTGTGTTGAAGACACCTGCACCTTGCAAAAGTTAAGTTAAGCAGGATTCCAGAGTTGATGGCCCTACAACAAGGCCATTACCACCATCTTTGCGAGTAGCAGACTCTTAAATCTATCAAAGAGTTGTGAAGGCTAAATCAGTTCCGAATCGGCTCGAGGTTTTAGACGATAGAGAGACTTTCGGGTAACGCGTACAACATCAAAATAGTCTCTGTACAAGACCAACTCCCAGGGACGCATGCGGAGGGCCAGGTTGTAGTGTCTTTACTTTTGGCATGAAGAGCTAATCTACAGGTTTGTGTGGCTGCTCAGCAGCAGTATCAGCCTGCCTACAAGGGAAGTATGATCTGATGAAAGGGGAAATGTCAGCCCTAACCACCAAGCTGATCAGGGGATCAAGTGAAATTGTGCTGTTTAATTCAAAACTGCTTTACAATACTTGTTACATTTTACATCGTCTTAAATGTCCTTTTGTATGTCAAAATACTTTGCAGAAATGAATTTGATATCCTCCCCACCACTCCTGAACACGTGACTTATACGATTTAAAATTCACATCACTAACTTAAGCAGTTTTTTTCCAGAATAGAAAAATTTATTTTTGTCAAATTTTATGAACGTTCTTACATGAAGTAAATACTGTACTAACTCATTTACTGAAAACATACAATGTATTGGGTTATATGCTGCATACATGCCCATCGCTCTTTCATGGGCACTTCATAGAAGATGTTTATTGTGGGCTGTGTACAGCTCAGGCATGCATTCAAAACGGATCCTCTCGCATCACTGGTGGGAGAACATTAGGCGAGGAATTCAGAGTTCCCCGTCTCTGAACATCTGCAGAGTGCCAGTGACTCCTCTCTCGCTTCAGGGCCTTCCATCAAGAATCTTAATATTGTCATCTTTCCTGTCTAGAACTGTGATTCAACATCACTAATATATAAAACTATTTAGATTACAAAGAAAACCATATTGTTCTCCTGCACTTCATTGCTGCTGTTCACGCAGTGTAGACTTCCAGTCCTTCAGCGTGGTCCTTGTACATGTTCACCGTCTTTGCTGGAACTGGAAACTGGCAGCTTCCAACTCCAGCGTGTTTTGTCTTCTGAGAGGCAAACTTATAACGTTCCTCCAGGAGGCCCCCTCCGTTTTTTCCGACCTAGGTGTCTTGAGCTGCCTGTATTTCTGTGCCACCTGGGAGTTGGAGGGCACTTTCTGAGAGTAGGTTTTCTTTAATGCAGCAGTGCCCAGCTGGGGTTATGTATCATAGATGTTTTTGGACCCCTATGCGGACCTCAGAAATAACTGTCACTGCAGCAAAGAGTTACTGCCAAGGAACTCTCACTAGTTGCAGAGGCTCGAGGTATGATCGAACTTTCCACAGTAAAAGAGGGAGCTTTTGGAAGAGGTTCTTCTGCTCAGCCATGGGTAGTGTCTCAGTAGACTGGCTTCAGTGGTTTAGCAGTGGTCTGTGCCTGCTATGCTTCTTTCGGGATTTAACCAAAGGGAGCCCTGAGGAAGTATTTATAACCAGTGTTTAAGAAAAGGTACCTGCAGGTTGGCCAGAATGCCACCTTGGCACTAATTCCAAATGTAAACTCAGTTGAGATAGACATATAAAAGTAACGTGGTAATTTGGGAGCCCAGGGCACATTGCAGGTAAGGAAGGACCTATTTTCTTCCGTCTGATTGGCGTAACTGTCTACTCAAGTAGCAGTCTTCCTACGGTGAGCTTGATTCCTTTTGTCGGTGGTGTGCATCACCCCCGCAGTTCAAGAGAAGAAAATGTTTTTCCTGTCTTTCTGACCAATGAATGTGGCAAAATTGTAGAGTCTACAGGGTGGATGTCATTTGAGGCACTTCCTGCTCCAAGAAGACCTGTTATTTGCAATGTGGGCTCTACAAACGTCCACACACACTTGTGAATGATCATTTGAGTGGCTGCATATTCTTGACTTCACGCTTTTTCTCTTACAGGATCTTATGGCAAAGGTAAGGGCGATGATTGCTGCCTCCAAAAAAGTCCAAAGCTGTTCCTCCTGGCACCCAACGAGCTGACCAATGAGAACCAATCGGAAAGGAGCAAAGGACTATTGTGTTCAAGCCAGACTACTTCCAGAGCTGAGCATGTGCTCATACGTTCTCCATCTGTGACCAGCGGACAAGATGAGGGACGTTCGCAGTCCTTCAGTGTGAGGACACTAGGCAACGGTTGTGGCTGCAGGTTACATGACGGGAAGACAAGCCATCGCTCCCTGCTTCAAAGATCAGAGCTGCTGGTGGGCAGAACAACCTCTCACTTGTAAGACCACTGTCCCCTTCCATGGAAACCAACTTGAGGTGGTGTCAGTCGTGTGGGAGCCCTACTTGTATGCTTAGTGTCTGCACAACACTGGTCTCTGGGGCTCCCAAGAAAACCTTGTTCCCTGTAAATTATTTTTGCATTAACCTTCTCAGTTTGTTACTTTCACCGAGAGCGGTGTAAAAATGTACATTTGTAAATACTCTCCTGTTCCTGTGAAGATATTGCAAAATAAAGTGATACCAAAAAACCTCTTTAATTGATTGTGAAGTTCTTTATTTCCCTTGCATTTTGTAAATATTTTGTAATATGTTTAAGCTGTTGGAAGGATACTGGAAATAGCATTGAGTTATTTGTACCACTACAGGATGGGAGTGAGACCGTGCAATTGGCATGCGATAGTGAGTGTTTTCAAACGTCTTCTCTTAGCGTCAATCCAGTTATGTTTGTTTTCATTATAAGAGAGCTTTTATTTGCTGGTGCATCTGGGTCTTTCTTGCACAGAGCAACAAAAGCATTACAGTCAACATACATGATGGTCAGACCTCTCGAAGAGCAGATCTGGGATACTAGTTTCGAGAACAGGTCCATCATGATCCCAGTGTCAAAGCATTCTTTCTCTACTTCAGGTACTTCCCTCTGTCTACTCCACTAGTAAGAAGGTATGTGACTTCTAATAGTATAAATCCTGATATCTGCCATCTCCACATTAGCATCCCTGGAGATTGATCGCTAAAGGCTTGCCATTTGATTTATTTCTGTACCTTCCCATATTCTATCATAAGCATGTCTCGTCCAATGAGAGTTAATACCCCAATCTTAGATGTCCTACCCTCATTACTTAGAACTGTCTTTGTACCCGAATGGATATGCTTAGTTACAAGCTTTGAGGAGCTTGGCTTATACTCTTTGTATAGGTCTAGTTTGAGTTGTAGTGACTGCTTGCATGCCCTGTTTGACAGTAGGTCAAATAAAGCCTTTCAAGCAATATCTCTCTTCTGTTGTAAATTTATTTTTTCATTTCTTCCAATCCTGGAACAGTCCGTCCTCCAGTGAGGGTGATCTGCGACTTGCACCAATATGTGCAGCACTTCCATGCTCCACCTCGAGTCACTGAGTGTCAGCACATCATTTGATCTCCTCCTCTAGAGTCACTGAGTGTCAGTGCATCATCGATCTCTGCCTTCAGTCACTGAGTGTCAGCGCATCATCGATCTCCGCCTTCAGTTACGGAGTGTCAGCGGATCATTCAGTCACCGCCTCTAGAGACACTGAGTGTCAGCGCATCTTTCGATCTTCGCCTTTAGTCACTTAGTGTCATTGCATCATTGGATCTCTGCCTCTAGAGTCCCTGAGTATCAGCACATCATTCGAACTCCACCTCTAGAGTCACTGTCAGCGCATCATTCGATTTCCCACTTAAGTACCTACCAGGACTTTCTGGTGTGAACTTAGTTCACAGACCCACCTCTGGGGTTGGTATTGCTGGGGTATCTATTCTAAGGTGAGGAATCCATAACTAATAGTCTTATAGATGAACAAGTTACTTTCCTTCGGTAACGATATATCTGTAAGAGACATATATTAGTTATGGATTTCACACCGCCCCGCTCATCTTCCCCGCTCTGCGAACTGACTTCTAGGGTAAGGGACTCCCTTTCAGGGCCCTAGTTTTGTGCACCAGTGGTCAGTGTCTTGCATGGCTCTGCGCTTCTGGTGTGGAATGCCGTTTAAAGAACTGACGTCAGCGCGCAGGGGCGGCGTCTAAGTAGATACCGCAACGTCATTCCGGCAACCATGACGCCAACGATGAACGCGGAGTCGACTGACGCCACCTACCGACGCGCAGGGGTACTGCTGAAGAAAAATTCTCCTGATCCAGTCTGACGCCTGGGGGTAATTCTAAGGTGAGGATTCCATAGCTAATCTAGGTCTCTTACAGATATATCGTTACCGAAGGTAAGTAACTTGTTCACTAAGACCAATTTCCTCGAGTTGTTGTGACTTATCGATATCTTCCTGAATCTTGAAAATGAACTTCTACTTCATGTGCTGGTCTTTGGAACTAGAAGAGTATTCGCTCTGAGTGGCTACAGCACCCCTGAAGTTGGGTAGCAGCATTATATAATCACAAGGAGTGTGAGGGGAAACCTGAAGTGTTAAACTTTTGCCATTTGAGCAGAAACAGGGTCTTACAGCACAGACATAGACTTGTTGACTGCATTGCTTCTCTAGCGATTCATATCTCTTTCGAGAATCCTGTGTGACTTGAACTTTTGTCTGCGTTTCAAACCTGATGGTGTCGGACATTGTTTTGTACGTCTATGGCTATTTCTGATGAATGCAGTATCAAGAGACTACTGTACTGCTTTTTACTCTCCAATCTCTGTGCCTTCTGATGTGCTTGGCCCTTTGTGTCCTCATCCAGAGATTCACTCTGTTATTCAGTCTAACAATCCAGTGCTCTAGGAATCCAACAAACACTCAATAGTTGACCCGAACAGAAAGAGGCTGAATCTTTAGACCCTTCTAGTGCCTTTTCCTGTCTCTGATTCCAAAACTGGTCTGTATCCTCCCAACCAGGGATTCTCTGAAGCTCTTGATCCAGTGCTGCCAATTAGGCACCGTCCAAGGTCAGCCAGTGATCGACAGATAGGGCATATGGAAGGCCCAGAGGGCCTGGAGTAAACCCTGTGCTGCAGAGGACCAGCAGACTGTGTGGAGAAGTTAAAACAGAGAAGAATTCTAAGCTATCATCTATCTTGTATGTCGAACAGAGACAGCTCAGGCTATGGCCTGTACCAAGCAGACTGCCCACAAGTCCACTAGTGTAAAAGTGCCATGCAAACAGCTGGCTGCCAAGGCTGCCCGTCTGAGCGCTGCTGCCACCGTCTGAGTCCAGGAGCCTCACCACTACCATCGTGGGACAAGAGCTCTCCACAAAATCTGTTGCTACCAGAAGTCCACTGAGCTGCTCTTAATCAAACTGCCTTTCCAGCGCTAGGTGCAGGTGATCGAGCAGGACTTCAAGACTTGTGTGTTTCCAGAGATCTGGAGTCATGGCACTGCAAGAGGCCAGTGAGGCTTACCTAGTCGTGCTCTTTGACACCAACTTGTGCGTCATCCATGCCAAGAGGGTCACCATTATGCCCAAGGACATTCAGCTGGTCATCGTATCCGAGGCGAGAGAATTTAAGGGGACAGCAGATCGATGCATATGCTAGCTGCAAAAAGTGGGAAGTAAATTGCTGTGAACACCAGTAAAGAGATTTTCTGAGTAATTATTGAATTCAGTTATTTATTGTTTATAACATGTTGATGTTTTCCCAACTTACAAGTTGCAGTTGAATCTGTACCCCCGCTCCTCTGCAAATATTTCATATACATATGCATAGATTCCATACACAATATGACACATACTTCAGATGTGAAAAGCATGTTACGATAGTCTGTACTTTTAAAGTACTGCTATGGACGTACCCTCACTAGCCTGAATATTAGCACCACTTATCAACACATTTTTCCTTATTTCATTTGGTAACTATAGTTTGACTAAGTTATGAAAACCTGTCTCTCGGGGGTCTCTTAGCTGCATTCCCAAGGAAAGACTAAAACCGTTTCTCTCAGACTGTTGCAGGGATTCTGCAGAGCCACACAACTATGCTTGGGTTCATAGAACTTTAGTAGGCAGGGACTGCGTCATCCCACCACCTGAGTACCCATGAGCCCTGGGATAGACTAGCTATAGTGTCTCACTTGCCCTCCTACTCACTCACAGAGGAACAAGTGATTAGACACCCCAGAGCACAACACTCCCGACCCACTCAGGAATCATGGTTGCAGGACACACCCTTTCGCTCTCACACTCGTACTAGTCCACAATAAGTTCTGACAGAGACACGAGAAAAGTTTAAAATGTTTATTTTAACTATCTTGCTCTAGTATGCAGTATACGAGCCACAATAAGTAGGAAAATGCCTAACACAAATAGTCAGCATAGTAAGTAGTCAATAAATCATGAAAGGAGATGTCATTGTATAAGACAGAATAACCTAACCTCCCTCCCCTTCTACAGAAGTAAAAATGATTATGTATCAGAAGATCTCTGGGTTTTGGTAGCAGACCCGTACCTTAGCATGCGCAAATGAAAGTTCTACATCTCCGGTGCCGTCACGATCTCTTCCCTGTAAAGATCCCTCTCCTAGTGTTACCTATTCGTGCATACCTATATGACAAAGGTACGTGTTCCCAAACAACAGCTGCATTTGTGTGTTTTGTCAAGGTGCTAGAGCCTGACCAGAACAGAATAACAAGGGACATTATTGTTTGACCTTGTCTACGGTTTTCAGACTAAATCCCAGGAAAGAACAGAACTCGAAAACAGCAGGTTCTGTGTGAAAGTAGTGTGGCACAAAGCAAAATACGTTCGTATAGTACTATGCGTAAAGGGGGGGGGGGCGGAGCTTGCATGGCCCAAAGATGGCCGCTGACTAAACGAGCTCCGCCGCATCGCCACAACAATCCTACATTTATCTGTAGAAAATCCCGATAAACTTGCCTGAAGCTCCAGGTCGGGGGTGCAGCGCAGTCGGTGCCGCTCAATACTGCAGGAGCTGCGGCGATTATCCCGGCCCTGGAGAACAATCCGGACAAAACGCTCCATTTCCTCGCCCTCTGCGACATAGCGGCCTGCGGAGGCGGAGTTTCCCCTTCGGCTGTGGCCGCGAGACCGGACTGTGAGGCCGCCTTTCCTGCGAGGACTACGGATCGGTTGGGCGGCGCAGTCCCCGAAAGCGCCCATCCAGCGGAGACACGCAAGTCTGGTGCCGAGCTGTGGGAGCTGGCTGGTACCGCTGCGGCCTGAATCGAGACGCGGCGTGGCCGCCTGGCGGGTGGCCTCGCTAACAACGGAGCCTCGCGGAGGCGGTGAGGTATCCTTGCGCCGAGCCCATACCACTCATGCTGGGGGATGCAAGTTCTATGATCTTACCCTGAGCTGGTCGGAGATATCTCCTCTGCACCTACACACTACTGACATAGCTGCCTCTCACACAGAAGCTGGCCTGGCAGACCTGACCTCTAGCTAAACCCGAAGTGCCTGGGGGAGAGTCGCTTGCCTTTGTCAGGCATCTGAAGGAGCAGGCTGGGAGGATTGACACGGCCGGTGAAACTATAGTACTTCCTGCTTTTGGCGGGTGGGAACTGCCCTTCTAGTGAGCGTGGGGCCTTCCCTGACCTTTTGCACGTGGAGCGTGACCTGCCCTGCTGGCATTGGTGGCCTCTGGCCCAGCGATTGTGCTTGGCGACCCTGTGACTTGTGCAGCGGCGTCGCGACGACATGGGGAAACCAGATAAATCTCAGCCCAAGCTGAGCTTTGAACAACGTAAATCGAGACATAAGGAGGATGCTGGAGACTCTGCAACGTCAGAACCCGAAACACCGGCCTAAGACCCAATTGGAGAAATCAAAACAATTCTGGCGTCTATGCAACAGGGCCTATCTGCAATCGACGCAAAAATAGACTCCCTGTCTTAGAGAATGGATCGAATGTCTGAGAGGGTGGATAAACACGCTGAAAGACTCGATCTGGTGGAGCGAAGGATCACTGAAACCGAAGAAGCGCAAACTGACATCACTAGCGCGCAGAAACGGATGGAAAAGGCCCTGCTTCACCTGCAGGGTAGAGCTGAAGATTTGGAGGCCAGATCCTGGCGCAGCAACTTGCGCATTATTGGCCTTCCAGAGTCCACCTCTACGGGCAACATGGAGGTCTTTGTTGAAAAGCTGCTAACCACTCTGCTTGGCGCTAACACCTCCATGTTTGTTGTTGAATGGGCACACCGCTCACTGGGTCCTAAGCCTCCTCCGGGTGCCCCTCCGAGGCCTGTAATAGCCAAATTATTTAATTATAGAGACAGATGCGGCGCTGAGAAAGGCGAGAGAGCTGGGCAGCCTACAATACGAGTGCTCTTCGCTTTCCCTGTTCCCGGACTTCACGATCAGAGTACAGGAGGCCAGAAGGCAATTCGCGCCACTGAAGCGGAAACTAAGGGAACAGAAGCTGGAATACGAGATGCTATACCCAGCGAGGCTGAGGGTGATGGTGAACGGGAAAGCAAAAATCTTTTCAGACCCACAGTCCCTCCAGAAAGCACTTAAAGAATGGGACAAGCTTGGCAAGCGGAGCAGAGGACAAGCGGAGGAGAATGGTAACGACAATGTAAGCAGCAGTCTCGACGAAAACGACTAAAGACGGCGCCGAGCACAGGGGGTCTTTCCCCCTTTCTCTTCTGTGTTGGAACATTTCTGTGAACTGACAACAAGGCTCGATCTGGTGTGATGATCTCTCCAGCTCCCGGTGCTTACCTTTTTAAGACTATCCTTCAAATGCATGCTCAGAATATCACCCTGCACGAGATCGAACATCAACCCAGGTTCCTACCTGTACGAGCAATATCTTACAAGTCACGGCTGAAGGGTGTCATTTGCCACGAGGGACATGGAGTATATGGGATTTCTAATAGGGCTCCTTGGGGGCGGGGGGGGGGATCCCTTCCCAGCGAAGTATTTAATCTACTAGCTGGTGGCGATATGGAACTGGTTAACGCAGGAGTAATAGCCGGTAACATCCGCCCCCATGCGGTACACGTTTAACCACCTAAGGTTTCTTTTTGTTCTGTATGATATGACAATTGTTTCTAATCTGACAGTATTGGTACTTTTTGGGGAGAGGTTGCTAGACCGCCTATGCCTAGTTGGCATGGCGTGGGAGGGGGGTGGGTTTCTCCTTTTTTTTTCTTTTCTGCAGTTCACCTGAGAATTTTGACTGTCAGTTATATCTGAAAGAGACACGTTAGTGACAGATTCCTTACCTTAGAATATCCCCAGGCGTCAGGCTGGATCCGGAAAGTTTTTTGCGTAGCAGTACCCTTGCGCGTCGGTAGGCGGCGTCGTGCGGCTCCGCGTCCGTCGTCGGCGTCGTGATCGCCGGGATGACGTCGCGGGCAGTACTTAGGCGCCGCCCCTGCGCGCTGACGTCAGTTCTTCTTTTTCCGCGCCAGTAGCGCAGATCCGGGAAGAGCAGTGCCCTAGTCACTTTTTGACTATCTTTTTGTGAAATTTTTCACTGTTCTCTTCAACGAGTCTTCACGACTCCTAAGGTGTCGTAGGGATGCCCGGCTTTAAGCCCTGCGAGGTATGTGGTCGTATGATGTCCATCACGGACCCCCACCTCGAGTGTCTCTTCTGCCTCGGCCGAGGCCACGACACGAAGTCGTGCCCTGACTGCCGGAAACTTCATCCGAAGGCTTTGCGAAGCGGTCTCGAAAGCTCCTTGAAGTCCGGCAGTCGGCTCCGCGCCGCAGCAAGCCCCGGTCCCGGGAGAGGTCGAGGGGCCGGACGCGGAGTCCCCGCCGTTCGTCGGAATCCAAGTCTTCGCGCTCCTCCGGTGAAGTCGAAGCACAAGAAGTCTAAGCGGCGTCATCGCTCTAAGACTTCGCCTCGCCCGGTCGCGCGACTCGGCTGAGGTCCCTGTCGGCACCGTCCCCGCCCCCGCGGCCCCGGACGTGCCTGTCGAGTTGCCCCCGCGTTACCCGTCCTTCCCGGGTTCGGGGGCGACTCCGGCTCGAGTACAGAAATTCCTGTCGGCCATGGCCCGCCTCTTCGGGCCTCAAGGTCCCTCCGGTGCGCCTTCGGGCCCCGCGGGCCCAGATGGGGTTGCTCCGGCGTCGCCGTCGACTCCGGTCCCGGCGTCGCCTGTCCCACCAGCCTTCGTCCCGGCCTCGGCTCCGGCCCCGGCCTCGACCCCGGTTCCGGTGGTGCCGCAACCTCCATCGACGCCGGTTGACCTAACCACGCCTCCGCCGGCGCCGATGTCCCCGGTGCCGTTTCCGACGCCCGTCCGGGGCTCCGGGCGGCGTCGTTCCCGGTTCTCCCCGGGTCCGGACATGGAGCCGGACCGGCGTCGCCCGACGCCGGTTCCGGCGCCGATGAGGCCTTGGGTCCCTTATGTCCCTCCTCCTCCATCTTTTCAACCTGGAGGAGGACCAGGAGAGCTGGGAGGGGTCTGACGACCCTCTCACACAGCAGTGCGAGTTTGACCCGGACTGGGTTGAGGAACTTGGGGATGCCAGTGGGCTGGATACCTCCCCGACTCTGGCATGCTGTCTCCTCCCGTGGCAACGGAGGAGGGGCTAATTTTGCAACGGTGTTGCGTAGAGCTGCTGGAGCCTTAAATCTCCAGTTGCCTACAGTGGCCGTCAGGACTAACCTCCTGACTGAAGTGCTTCAGCCGGCGGCCTCCTCTTCGGAGCCTGTGCTGCCGTTCAACGATGCACTCACTGACGTTCTTTTGGGTGCCTGGTCCAAACCCACCACAGGGGCTCCTGTGGATAGGAACGTGGCCCGACGCCATCGCCCGGCTCCGGGCGACCCCTGTTTCTCTCCCAACACCCCACCCCTGAGAGCTTGGTTGTCCAAGCCTCTGCCTCCCAAACAGCCTTCCCTACCGCCCCTCCGGATAGGGAATCCAAGCGCCTGGATCACTTTGGGAAGAAGGCTTTCTCTTCCTCCAGTGCTGGCTTGCGGTCTGTTAATACCGCTTGCCTCTTGGGCCGATACACCCACTCCTGTGGGATTCGGTGGCTGATGTTTTGCCGCAGTGTTCTGAGGAGGTCCAGACACTGCTTACCCGCTATTGCGGAAGGGCGTGATGCGGCTAAAGTATACCATCCGCTGTGGCCTTGATACCGCCGACTCGCTGGGCAGATCGCTTGCAACGACGGTGGCGCTGCGTCGCCACGCCTGGCTGAGAACCACTGGTTTTTCAGGGGATGTCCAGAATACTCTCATGGACATGCCCTTTGATGGAGTCGGTCTCTTTGGTTCAAAGGCGGACCATGCGCTGGAGCGTTTCAAGGATTCACGGGCTACTGCTAAGTCCCTGGGCCTTGCTGTTGTGCGCCCTCCGCATACGTCTGCTTTTCGCCCCTTTCGTGGCCACGGAAGGGGCGCCAGTCACGTCCACAGCCCGGCCAACGGCCCGCGCAGCAAGCGCCTTCGCGTGGCCGAGGACGTGGATACCGCCGTGGCGGTTCGGGCAACCAGCGTGCGGGTCAGGCCACCACCTCCAACCCGTCCGCGGCCTCCAAGCCCTCCTAGTCCCTCCTTTCAGGTGCACAGCACGCCAGTCGAGGGCAGGGTCCGCCATCACCTTCACCACTGGCGTCCCATCACCTCGGACAAGTGGGTCTTGGACATTGTCCGAAGGGGCTACTCCCTCCCCTTCGAGACCACCCCCCAGCCATGCCACCTCAATTCCACCGCATGTCAGGGGATCACTTGGTGCTTCTACAGAAGGAAGTCACGGCCCTCTTGGCCAAGAGGGCCATCGAGCATGTTCCGACCCCAGAAGTAGGGCGTGGTTGCTACTCCCACTACTTTCTGGTGCCCAAAAGGACAAGGAGGACATGCGTCCTATCTTGGTCCTCCGGAACGTCAATCGCTTCCTCCGGAAGGAGAAGTTCAAGATGCTCACCCTAGCTCAGGTCTTGACTGCCCTCGACCCCGGAGACTGGTTGGTAGCGTTGGACTTGCAGGACGCCTATTTCCACATCCCCGTCCTGCCGGCCCACCGGCGTTACCTTCGGTTCACGGTAGGCCTCGAGCATTTTCAGTTCACCGTGCTCCCCTTTGGCCTTACCAGTGCCCCTCGGGTGTTCACGAAAGTGATGGCGGTGGTCGCAGCTCATCTGCGCCGGGCAGGGGTTTCAGTCTTCCCTACCTCGACGACTGGCTGCTGAAGGCGGGCTCGTCCCAGGCAGTTGTCTCCCACCTCCAGACTACGGCCGAACTCCTGCACTCGCTGGGGTTCTCCATCAATGTGCCAAAGTCGCATCTGATTCCTTCTCCACAGCTCCTTTTCATCGGAGCAGTTCTGGACACGACGCAGTTTCGGGCCTATCCTCCCGAACGGCGAGTCCGGGATATTCAGGCTATGATTCCGATCTTTCAGCCCTTATCCTGGGTTTCGGTACGGATGACCCTGAGGCTGCTGGGCCTCATGGCCTCCTGCATCCTGCTGGTCACTCATGCCAGATGGCATATGCGGGCTCTGCAGTGGGACCTGAAGTTCCAGTGGGCGCAGCACCAGGGCGACCTGTCCGATCACGTCCAGATCTCGGAGGGGACTGCAAAACAGTTGCAGTGGTGGCTCTCGAACCGGCAATGGGTCATGGGCAGATCCCTCTCCCTTCCCCAGCCAGAGCACACAGTTGTGACGGACGCGTCCCTTCTGGGATGGGGCGGTCACATGGGAGAGGCGGAGATCAGAGGCCTCTGGTCTCCGGCGGAGTCCCGGCTCCATATCAACCTTCTGGAGCTCCGGGCGATCCGACTTGCACTCAAGGCATTCCTTCCCTCTGTCAAAGGGAAGGTAGTGCAGGTGTTCACAGACAACACCACTGCCATGTGGTACTGCAACAAACAAGGCGGGGTGGGGTCGTGGACCCTTTGTCAGGAGGCTCTGCGCCTCTGGACATGGCTGGAACACCAGGGCATGTTCCTGGTGGTTCAACACCTGGCAGGTTCCCTGAACGCCAGGGCGGACGAACCTCAGCCGCAGGTGCATGATGGATCACGAATGGCGTCTTCACTCGGAAGTGGCGCAAGGACTCTTTCTACAGTGGGGAGAGCCTTGGTTAGATCTATTCGCCACCGAAGAGAACGCGCAATGTCATCAGTTCTGCGCGTTGGAATTTCCAAGGCGGCACTCGCTCGGCGACGCTTTTCGTCACGAGTGGAGTTGCGGTCTATTGTACGCCTTTCCGCCTATACCACTTCTACCCAGAGTGTTGAAGAAGATTCGGCACGACCGGGCCCAAGTCATTCTTGTGGCTCCGGACTGGGCTCGAAGAGTTTGGTATCCCGAGCTACTCAATATGAGCGTAGATCCCCGATCCGTCTGCCTCTTCGGGAGGATCTTCTGTCGCAGCAGCAGGGGACGGTCCTCCACCCGAACCTGTCCAGTCTACACCTGCTTGCGTGGAGATTGAGCGGCGGCAGTTGATTCCTTTCGACTTGCCTCCCGAAGTTTGTGATGTGATTCTGGCAGCCAGGCGTCCCTCCACTAAGGTGGTATACGCCTGCAGGTGGAACAAATTTGTGGCATGGTGCACAGCAAAGGCTGTGGATCCCCTTTCTGCCCCTCTTTCTGAGGTCCTTCTGTTCCTTCTCTCTCTGGCCCAACAGGGTTCTGCCCTGGGTACCATCAAGGGTTATCTTTGTGCTATCTCGGCCTTCCTCAGGCTCCCTGATCAGCCCTCCCTTTTCAAGTCCCCTGTTGTTAACAGGTTCTTAAAAGGCATTACTCACCTCTTCCCTCCTGTTCCGTTTGTGATGCCTCAGTGGGACTTAAACTTGGTTCTTACCTTTTTAATGTGCGCTCCCTTTGAGCCTCTACATAACTGTCCTCTTCGTCTTCTGACTCTGAAGACAGCCTTTCTGGTGGCCATCACCTCCGCTCGGCGGGTGAGTGAGCTCCAGGCTCTATCTTGCAAACCTCCCTTTCTGTCTGTTCATCCAGACAAGGTTGTTCTTCGGACGCGTCCGTCCTTCTTGCCAAAGGTGGTTACTGCTTTCCACATTGGGCAGACCATCACTTTGCCCACCTTCTTTCCGCCTCCGCATCCTTCCAGAGAGGAAGAGAGGCTCCACCGTCTGGACCCAAAACGTGCGCTCTCCTTCTATATTGACCGCACAAAACACTTCCGGGTGGATGACCAGCTCTTTATTGGCTACGTGGGCGCCAAAAAGGTCGGGCGGTGCACAAGAGGACCATCTCCCGCTGGGTTACCTTGTGCATCAAGACCTGCTATTCTTTGGCTAAAAGGAGCCTCCTGTTGGGCTGCGTGCCCATTCCACCAGGGCAACGGCTGCTACCACGGCCTTGGGCCGCGGTGTTCCGCTGCCGGTTATCTGTCAGGCAGCTACGTGGGCCTCGCTGCACACGTTTACAAAGCATTACTGCCTTGACAGTCAGGTCCGGAGGGACGGCTTCTTTGGCCGTTCTGTCCTCCAGGACTTCCTTGTCTGATCTTTGTTCGCAGACCCACCACCGGGGTTGGTATTGCTGGGGTATCTATTCTAAGGTAAGGAATCTGTCACTAACGTGTCTCTTTCAGATGCACAAGTTACTAACTTGTGTAACGATATATCTGTAAGAGACAGTAGTTAGTGACAGATTCCTACCGCCCCACCCATCCTCCCGTTCTGCGAACTGATTTCTAGGGTTAAGGACATCCCTTTCAGGGCCCTAGTATTTTTCAGACACCTATGTCAGCTTCTTGCATGGCTCTGCGTTCCTGGCGCGGAAAGTCGTGTACAGAACTGACGTCAGCGCGCAGGGGCGGCGCCTAAGTACTGCCCGCGACGTCATCCCGGCGATCACGACGCCGACGACGGACGCGGAGCCGCACGACGCCGCCTACCGACGCGCAAGGGTACTGCTACGCAAAAAACTTTCCGGATCCAGCCTGACGCCTGGGGATATTCTAAGGTAAGGAATCTGTCACTAACTACTGTCTCTTACAGATATATCGTTACACAAGTTAGTAACTTGTGCAACGGTACCTTCTTCACAATAACAGCTGTGGTAGCCATGTCATGTAAATGTATCATATGACACAGAGGAATGGATCGGGGACATAAAAGTAGATTGCGGTTTCTGACATGGAACGTGAGGGGGCTAAACGATTGCAGGAAGCTGCGAAAGATCCTAGCACGCCTGAAAAGACAGGAAGTGGACATTGCTCTACTTCAAGAAACGCACCTAGCGTCCAACAGCCCTATGCTGGCGAGGCGCAGGCTTCTGGGGCCATATGCTGCCGGATTCACTTCTCATTCGAGGGGAGTGCTTACTTGGGTAAACCCGAAATCTGGCATATCACTTGATGCACATGACGCAGATCCAGCCGGTAGATATGCTATCTCCAGATGTCATGGCAAAGGGGCCGACTTTCAAATTGTTAATACATACGGGCCCAACTATGACGACCCCCAGTTTTACAATACATTAGCATCACACATGACAGATAACCCTGCTATGCCACTTCTCTGGGGTGGGGACCTTAATTGTGTCCTGCACCCCATGCTTGACCGCTCTAAGGGCCCCTCTAGACGTCCATCTGCAGCTGCTAGAGCTATTGGAGATATAATGCTACAATTGAATTTGATGGACACTTGGAGGACCAGATCCCCTGGGCAGGGAGGGTATAAACACTACTCCGCATTTCATGATATACATACTAGAATAGATTACTGGCTAATATCGAAGTCACTTGGGCCTCGGGTACGAAACTGTGTGGTGCTACCCCGCTCTTTTTCAGATCATTCCCAAATATTGCTGGAACTTGAAATCCCACTGCGTGGTCCCGCCCCTTTTCTATGGAGATTGCCCCCTTACTCTCTATTAGATACGGTGTTTAAAGCAGAGCTGGCTACAGCCATCACAGAGTTCTTTGATATCAATATAGGGTCGGTTGATCAATTTGCTACGGTATGGGAAACCTTCAAGGTCTTCATACGGGGGGTTGCCATGAATAAGCACTCGGGCGTACTCCGCTCTATTAGAGGGAGACTTACCCTTCTGGAAGGCCGTTTGGGCACACTAGAGCGGGAGGCTCTGCGCGGGAACGACCCACAGATTCAAGAACAACTGAAAACAACTCTGGAAGAATACCACGAGGAGGCAGACCGTGAGGTAAAGCACATGGGGAAATATGCCATGGCTAGATCGTATGGCGAGGGTGACAGACCGGGTTCTGTACTGTCTGCGCTTGCCCGCCACAGCTGCGAACGTGGTACTGTCAATGAGCTCCACGGGGAGGACGGCAGTGCGCTGGGAGAACAGGCAGATATAGTTAACAGATTTGGGAGATATTATCAGGACCTGTATAGCTCTAAGATTACACCTGACGAGGAGGACATAGAGAATTACCTGGAATACATTCGATTACCCTGGCTCACGGATGGCCACAGAGAGTATCTGATGAGACCTCTTGAAGTGGGAGAGATCCGAATGGCACTCAACTCAATGCGGGACGGGAGTGCCCCTGGACAGGATGGGCTTTCAGTGTCATTTTACAAGACCTTTAAGGACTTGTTGATCCTGCAACTAAGCACCCTGTTCCAAGAAATGGGAGAAACTGGTATTATGCCCCCCTCTATGCGTGAGGCCTTGATCGTAACGATCTTGAAGCCTGGAAAGGAATATGACACTTTACAACGCACGGGTTACGTGTGCCATTACAACTAATTTTTTACATCGCAAGATCCATTACAACGCATGTCGTTACAACGCATAATCCATTACAACGCAATTACTATTCTAACTCCGCCTGGGCGTTACTTTGGGGAATGCGTTGTAATGGATTATGCGATGTAATGACATGCATTCAGACTATGATTCTGGGCCGCCTTGATTACTGTAATGCTCTTCAGCTTTCTGCAAACGAGTCTTCCTTAAACAGGCTTCAGGTGGTCCAGAACACTGCTGCACGGCTCATTTCGAACTCCACACCTGGAACTCCATCTTTGCCGCTGTTACGTAGACTTCACTGGTTACCGGTCCGTAAGCGGATAAAGTTTAAGGTTGGCTGTATAGTCTACAGAGCCATCCATAATAAAGGTCCCTCCTACATCGCAAGCAAACTCAAGCCTTATTCTCCGTATAGGACCCTGAGATCTAGCGTTAAACTTCTTCTGCAGGTACCAAGGGTCAGGAAAGCTAGACTTGGTGGGAAATCCTTCTCCCTCCTCGCCCCCCTTTTCTGGAATGAGCTCCCCCTTCAGCTCCGACAATGCCCGGACTATCTTCGTTTTAGGAAACTGCTTAAAGCCTCCCTGTTTTAATCTGTCCTCAGCCCGCTCGACGGCCCGCTTCAGCGCAGAGATACCCCTTCGGGAGTGATTCAGGCGCTCTACAAAACCCTTAAATAAATAAAATAAATAAATTGTAATGGATTTCGCGTTGTAAAACATTTGTTGTAATGACACGCGTTGTAACGCGTGCGTTGTAAACAATGTTTCCCCCTGGAAAGGCTCCGCAGGAATGCTCATCTTACAGACCACTGTCAATCAACGTGGACACAAAACATTTTGCTAAAATTCTGGCCAATAGACTGGTTCCTCTCCTTTCCACACTCGAAGGCCCTGAACAGGTGGGCTTTGTCCCGGGCCGCACCCTATCATATAATCTACCTACAATCTTTGGAGTCCTGCAGCATACTAAACCGGATATTAGGGCGGCGGCAGTGTTTTTAGACGCTGAAAAAGCCTTCGATTCGGTCGAATGGAAATTCATGTTGGCAGTTTTGCGCCGCATGGGAGACGTCTTTCTAAAATTGATCTCGGTACTCTATAATTCACCCACAGCGAGAGTCCGCGTAGGAGATGCTGTCTCCTCCCCATTCACATTGCTAGAGGCACAAGACAGGAGTGCCCCCTGTCCCCGCTACTCTATGCGGTCGCGGCGGAGCCCTTGTTGTGCGCACTCCGTGAATATCACGGACATAGAGGGATTTGTTTCCCCAATTACAATCTCATTGTTTCTGCTTATGCGGACGACATGTTGCTGTATATTCGAGAACCCGACTCCAACCTCTCTCCAATAATATGGGAGGTTTTGAGATTTGGGAGCATCTCGGGGCTTAAAATTAATTGGGATAAATCCATCATCTTTCCCTTAACCCCGTCTACACCACAGACTGATCTAGAATTCCCTATTCAATGGTCTTCAGAACCAGTGAGATATTTGGGTATACAGGTTCACCCCGATGCGGAGCAAGTCTTTAGGGCTAATTACGGCACAGCTGTCAATAGGTTGGAAGAGGATATAGAGAGATGGACCCGCCTCCTTCTCTCTGGTCAGATATGGGTTAAGAGGAGATCATTGATGAAGCCAACAGTGTACAGCCCTGGCAACTACTATAACCATGCCAGATCTTAAAGCTTTAACTGAAGATGCTGTTTTGGACGTTTCTTGAGCCAAACAGTCCTCATGCTCAACAAGGGACCTGGCGCCCCACCAGAATCCGTAAATCATTAGGGCCGTTGTTGGTTAATGACCTGACCCCTCTGTTTATTAATGGACTATAGTTGGTCACTCACTGAAGAATAGAAACTGTCAGAGGTTATGACCCTCATCAAAAAAGCCCTTGTTGAGGCCCTACAATGTGAACTACTATCAGCCAGTTTCATTACTGCCATTCCCAGCAACGTTGCTCCATAAGATAGTTGTGAAGCAAAGGTGAGTTTGCACAGCCAAACAGTTGGCCTGTTTTCAGGCCAGGTTCTGGTTGGACTATAGCCCTGAGTTACTTTTGGTTTCAGTCTTGTATGACCTCAGGCAAGGTAGTGATTGTTGGACCTGGCCCTTTTTGCAGGGCTATCCCTAAGATATTTGCCTTCCTCTGCCTATTTTTCTGACCTTTTTGTTGGCTTTAGGACTGTGGGCACTTTACCAGTGCTAAAGTGCTGTGCTCTATCCTTTAAACATGGTATGATTGGTTTACACCCGTTTGGCATATTTGATTTCCCTGTTCAACCGACTGAGCATTTTCTTCATGTTCTTCTAGGGGCTAGAAATAATAGTTAAGAGCAATAGAATAGCAGATTAGCTATTCAAAGGACAAGGCACTTTAGCTCAATGTCACACCTACTCTGTATCCTTAGTTCTGGTTTTGTACCATAGCTAGGTGATCACCATGTTTGTTAATAGATTTACAGGTTTTACAATCGACTGCGAAGTTTTAATCGCTCTG
The DNA here is from genome assembly GCA_963921515.1 of Calotriton arnoldi. Classification (NCBI taxonomy): domain Eukaryota; kingdom Metazoa; phylum Chordata; class Amphibia; order Caudata; family Salamandridae; genus Calotriton; species Calotriton arnoldi. Next base: position 435,515 of record CAWUFW010001323.1, on the reverse strand, counting down.
GTAGGGATTAGTAACCAAATAAGTACATAAGGCATAAAGGCACTTTAGACACCTCAGGAGTCCAACAAAAAGATGCACTTTTATGAATGCTATGTTAAAGGACTGGTTTACTTTTAGTTAGGTCCAGTTAGAACAACGTACTTTACAATGACTGTTACTAGGTTACCCTTGCTCCTTTTACATGAAACAACTTTAGACTTTTATTATTGATTTTAAGCCTTACACGGAGGGTGCATTAGGATATAAATACGGTTGAAGTTTGCAATCTATCTGTAAGTTTTATGCTTCAGCATTTTATAAGATACTTGGATAGGTCTATTTCCCTCATAATGTATTATTGTTTACTGTGAAGCTATGTTATTAGTCTTATTTGTGAAATTTACTGGTGAATTGTTTGATTTTATGTCATAATTGTTAAAGGTTTTAATTACCTAAACAATAAATGTATACATACATATTTGATTTACATGCAAGTCCCTTGTACAGTGGCATACCATATACTCGGGCCTGTAAATTAACTGCTACTAGTGGGCCTGCAGCACTGCTGTGCCACCCAAAGAAGTTACATTTCAAACCTGTCTTAGGCCTTCCACTGCAGTGCCTGCGCTTGCACTTTGTCCCGTTGACCTGGCATTTAAAAATACTTGCTAAGCCTTGAACTCCCCTTTTACTACATATAGGTCACCCCTAAGGTAGGCCTTAGTAAGCCCTATGGGCACGGTGCTGTGTAAGTTAAAGGAAGGACATGTGCCTATATGTGTGGCATGTCCTGGTAGTGACAAACAGCCTATTTTGTTTCTCACTACTATGAAGCCTACTCCTCTCATAGGCTAGCTGTGGGAATCCCCTTATGTACTTTCAAGTGGAAATTCCTGATCTGAAAGGAGTAACGTTGCCATGTTTGCAATAGTGTTGATAAATCCTGCTTACTGGTCTAGTTGGATTTTACATTACTATTTTTGAAATGCTACTTTTAGAAAGTGAGTATTTCTCTGTGCTTATGACTTTGTGCTAACAGTTTTCTCTTGAAAAGATTTCAGAACACTTCCATGAGATAAAGAAGCATTTAGTAAGGACAGAAATGGTCCCAGAAGTACAGAGAAAAAGTATTTTAAAAATGAGGATCATTTGATGACCCAGACTTCACCCTAAACATAAGCTCAGATAAACGCTCTCCGTTAAGGCCAGGATATCCCAAGATAATAAAAAGGTTCTTTTCCTGTGAAGATGTTAATTACTCTCTATTACCAGGCAGGATACTGTCTTTGATAGATTTTATTTTATCGATAACGTTTTTAGCACATTACAGAATTCTCGTGAGGAAGCGTTTGCCGGGGATAGTTTATTCAGCTTAAAATGTTTAGCCACAATGTTGAATGTATCCTTAAATTTAATGGCAAACTCCTTACGATTTTGTTAGAAAAAAGGTAGCCTGAGTATGCAACAGTAAGGCTTTATAGTCATTCAAGCTTTTTTTTTTTTTTTTTTTTTAAAGGTTTCTGTTTAGGGAATAGTTTCTATGCCTATCCTCTGACACTCTCCCTCGGCTTGGGATAACACCTGGTGGCCCGCTGCCCTCGGCAGCCCTCCCACCCCCACCGACCACGCCCGGAACCTCGGCATCATACTCGACTCCTCCCTCTCCATGACCCGACAGGTCAACGACATCGCCTCCAGCTGCTTCAACACCCTCCGCATCCTCCGAAAGACCTTCAAATGATCCCCCCGAATCAAGAAAGACCGTCACCCACGCACTCGTAACCAGCAGACTCGACTACGGAAACGCCCTCTACGCCGGGATCAACAAGTCTCTGCTCCGCAAGATCCAGACCATACAGAACACCGCAGCCAGACTCGTACTCTGCATCCCTCGACAAGTAAACATCACCCAACACCTGCGAAACCTCCACTGGCTCCCCGTTGAGAAGTCACTTTCAAGATACTCACCCACGCCTACAAAAGCCTCCACAACACTGGACCCCAATACCTCAACGAAGGAATCTCCTTCCACATACCCAAAAGAATCCTCCGATCCGCCGCCCTCGCCGAAATCCCTCGCATCCGCAGAGCCAGCGGAAGAGCCTTCTCCTACATCGTGGCCAGGACCTGGAACGAGCTCCCGATCAACATCAGACTCGCCCCCTCCCTGAACATCTTCAAGAAGACACTCAAGACCTGTCTCTTCGACTAAACAGAGCTTCTACCTCCCCTCTCCCCCCAAGCGCCTTGAGACCTTTACGGGTGAGTAGTGCGCTTAGAATTCCCCTGATTGATTGATTGATGCCATTTCCACGCTATTTGGTGAAGCTTCAGTTTTGCAAGTCTTAATTCCTCAGAGGACCACTGGGAAGATTCAGTCTGTTTGGTACATTTAAATTTACATATGGAAGTATGTTTATCGCTGGTTCTTGGCAGCCATTAAATACTTTCTCGATTAAGCAGCATTGCTCAGAGAAGGTATGGAATCAAGGAGAGTTACACGCAAGCTGTCCTTGTCCACAGGAGACCATTTACGAAAACAATTATAATTTATTATGTTTTAAAGGCCATCAATATTGAATTTAATAATAGAATGATCAGACAATATACAAGGTAACAGTTGATGTGGGGGTGGAGGGCTTGGTTTGTTAGAATTTTCTGCATCCTTTCATATAATGGCTCATACCCTCCAAGTATTGTACTCAGACGGTGAGTCCTTCCTCACTGCACTCTCACAGGTTGTTTCTGTTCAAACGCACTGCTGGGATCTGCAAAGACTGAAGTGGGGTATCCCACAGGGATCCATTTTGCCTCATGTTCTACATAACATGTATAAAAGGGTTCTAGCTTCACTATCATCTGGAAGGGAGATCACATCCTATATGTATGTCGATGGCCACAACTGGTCTTTAAACTATCCAGCAAGAACCAAGGCAGCAAGGTCTGAGCTCACCAACCTAGCATCTTGTCTTCCAACCATCATGTGGTGAGTGGTGGCAACTGTAAGCGAAACCCAACAGGGACTGGCCTTCGTATGACCAAGGAAGAATCACCATTATGGAACAATGCCTTTGGACCTGCTTTGATGTGCTGCTGCCCTTCCACAGCTAAGGAGGTCCGACATCTTCCCCTGATTTCTGATTGATGTCTTGGTTTGATACATCAGCTGTCTTGGAATGTTTGTCTCTTCCTAGGCCTCGAAATGTAAGCAAGAACTAGCCCACATGCACACTATACTCAGAACATTAGGACTTCCTAGTTGTACCTCTAACTAAAATGGAGTCACTGAGTTTTTAAAGCGTGGAAAACCATGCGGATACATCTGTGCTTGCAGCATCATTGGCTTCCATGTTGGTTAGATTCAAAAAAGTGACTGTGCAATAGGAATAGTCTGTCTCCCAGATATATTATGTCTACCTCTTCATTTCCCAAAAGCTCAGCCGTTTGAGTGCTTTACAAAACAAATGAATTAGCGACTAACCAAACTACTGGCTCGCTTGTTACCAGGTGCCCTATTCAAGGCTGATGAGGTCATTTTGGTGCTGCAGAGGCGAGTTACTCATCTGGAGCACCACGGAACAAGCTTGCAGCACCCTGGTTTTAAGCAGGCTCGCTGAGCGAAATCACCTAGAAAGTACGACTTGAGCCAAAGAGCTTCCATTGTGGTCCAGTCTAACTCCCTCTAGCTTCCTGGTACTGACATTGCAGGTTCCATTCTGTGAGAGAGGGTAGTGCTTCTCAATCTACAGTACAGGACCCTTCTCCCTTAATGCTCCAAAGAAACTCCAGAGTAAGGACAGAAAAGAATAAGGGGAGAGAATGTAGCAGTCAAGTGCTACTGCGGGCACTGGAACTTCTAGTGTTTACTAACACTTTGGTTGTGGGGTACGCCTAGACTATACAAAGGACTTTGGGGCATTAATTTGATCCTTCATAATTCCTTTAAATGCCACCTGAAGTGGTCTTCTCACGGGAACCATCCGACTCGTATCGCCTTACTTTTCACCAGTTGACCAAGGCATCCCTATGTTTCCTTTAAAGGCGCCTCCTGTATTTTTGACCAGTGTTCGCCTGTTGTCACCTGAAAGGGTTCAGGAACAGCTGAGGTGGAGATGGTCTTAGTCCTAAGTGGATCTGAAACTAGCATTGTAGCTTAAATGAAGATACTGATATGAAATTCATATAATCTGAATTCTTTTTGGATGCCGAAGATAAACAGGTTTTTATAAGTCCAACTACATCCAAGCCAGCTGTGTGTCATTCTCCATATCCCACATCTCAACCAGTGGAACATATTTCAGGTGAACTCTGCCTATGAAGTCAAGTGAATACGGGTGCCAATAGTGAGTCAGAAGATGATCACCCAACAAAGTCAGGCAAGCCCTAGACTTAATTTCACCACCTACGTCCCCTACAACAGGGCTTGGCTAACTCCATCAACTTCGCCAAATGCAATTCTTGCTTTGAATGTCGCGCTTTCAAGTAAACTTATATTCGTTGGACACCACTGCTTGCTCTGAACCATTCGGTGGATCAGTAAATATGTAACATTGAAAACTTAGACTGTTGGATTACTCGACTTGCCTTTTGTCAGAACCCTGTACAGAGGCCCATGGTACAAGCAAGGGTTACTAGGCTAAATCGTGAGGGTTGAGGACTTTTACTCCTGATGTCCTGGAGCCCGGCCTACTGTGGGTCCTGAGCAACTGGGCCAAGTGCCCCTTCAGCACTTGCCTCTCAGTGGTAGCAGGAAGCGCATGTCGAGCAGTCCCAGGTGCCTCGGAGGGTGGAAGCGGTGGATAGAGACAGTGGGGTGAACACATGCTCACGCGCTGCAGCAATGAATGATTATCCAGTTGAATACTTTGTTTTTATGAAAAAAGGAGTATCTATGCACAACCACAAAGTAAAATATGGCATTCACAAACGATACCCACAGTCTCCTGAGGTCAGGGCTCTAGTGTTTCATCAGTGGGTCCCCGAGTCCAACAGTCAAGCTAGCAGTAATGGTTATTCCCCATTCACTTTAGCAGACATTCAGTTTAATCCCCACTAGCAGTCCGAGTCTCAGGAGTCTGTCTCTGTATTAAATTCTAAAGTATTCCAACACCAGAGCACTTTCTATCAAGCAAGTTCCCTCGGGGCCACCTGCCCCGAAATCAGTCTTACTGGCACCAGTGGGATTTGAGTGACTGAAGTCTCTGAGTGCCCCCTCCGCGAGCGTTGAAGCTACAGCGGCTGTCTCTGGTAAGTCCTTCACATGCGGCCCAGGCAGGTTGTGGTCGGCTGCCCTCATGTTCCTGTAGCAGCTGGGGGCTTCTCGATGATCCTCTGATGCTGGGTAACTTCCTTGGTTCCTTCCACAGTTAGGGGAGGGTCCTCCATCCCAGTTCAGGTCCACTAGGGTCACCTCAGCGGTCTCTGTCCTCTGTTGACAGTCTCAACCAGACCATGCTTCTGGATTGGTCCCGGTGGCTGACTCTGTCATACCAAGTCAACGTTTCTCCTCTGCGTACTGGCTCTGTTTCTATTGGCACAGCAGCAATCTTCACAATGGCCCCACCTGGCATACAGGTCGCCTACTTGATACCACACAAGGGCTACAGCTCGATCCGCATGGCAGCAATCTTCACGGTTGCCTGTCCTGGCACATGGGCGCACCAACTTGATACCGCGCATGGGCTACGGCCCAGTCGGCCTGGCAACAGTCTTCATGGCAGCCCCTCCTCCAATTCGGGGTCCCCGACTTGACACTGCACACAGCCGATCACCCATTTGCTGCAGCAGCGGTCATGGCTCACCTCTCAGTGGCCCTCCTCTGGCATACAGGGGTCACCAACTTTCCACTGCACATGGGCAATGACCCAATTGGTGCAGCAGCATCTCCTCACACCTTGCTACGGGGAACCACTTGCCAGGATTCCTACACTGGACATCTCTCCCTCCAATGCTCTCCTCTTCTTCACAGGGCACATTAGTCTTGGGAAGCAGAAAGGCACTGGTGCTCCAGGGCAGTTGGTCTTGGGTTCCCTGGGTGATGTCCCCTCACCCAGCATAGAGACTATCAGGCCTTGGCCTGCAGTCTTGGTCACAGGCAGAAGTCTTGCAAAGCTTCTCCTCTTCGCGCAGCCCCACTTGATGGTTGACAATTCTTGGGGTCTCAAGCTCCTCTTCTTTTAGTCAATTTCCAGACACCGAAAGTGATTTAGATTCTGACTCTTTAAAGTTTATGTTGGGGGTCTATTTCCTTTGAAGTGCCCCCTCCTCTGTTCTCTGTTCTTCCAGAAAGCAGTCTGTTACCGAAGGAGCAACTCCAAATCTGATAGCCCCACAACCAGGCCATGGGAGTGACTAGAGGTTCATACCTCGATGTCAGTCACAGTGATATGTGTATGAAAAGCTTACCCCAGGGCCTCAGCCCTACTCTGATTTCCTTATCAGCCCCTTCTCCTTCCTGAGATGTGCCCAGGCCCCTTCCCAGTGACCTTTCTCTGGATCAAAGAGCACCCTTTGAAGTGTAGGGGGAAGCTTAGCTCTCCCCTTTCCAGTGTGTGTCCCACCCAGCTCACAGGAATGCAGCAATACACAGATCCGTCTGGGGGGGGATTTCTCTACCTCCTCATGCGCCTCCAGTCAGCCCTGGGTTTTCCAAAGTGGAACCCAGACTCTTCCAGGTATTGTACCACTCACAGGCATACATACACCCAGCACATGTGTATAGCATACATGTGCTCCAGAGCAATACACCCTTCATGTATTGTACCTCTGGCAGGCACATATACACCAGGCGTATGCATATAGCATACATGTGCTGCAAAGCAATACACCCTTCATGTATTGTACCTCTGACAGGCACACATACACCCAGCGTATGCATATAGCATACACGTGCTGCACAGCAATACGTCCGTCATGTATTATACCACTGGCAGGCACACATACACCCAGTGCATACATGTGCTGCACAGCAATGCACCCTTCATGTATTAAACCACTGGCAGGCACACATACACCCAGTGCATGCATATAGCATACATGTGCTGCACAGCAATACACAATTCATGTATTAAACCACTGGCAGACACCCCTGCATCCAGTGCATGCATATAGCATACATGTGCTGCACAGCAATACACCCTTCATGTATTGTACCTCTGACAGGCACACACACACCCAGTGCATTCATATAGCATACATGTGCTGCCCAGCAATACACCCTTCATGTATTAAACCACTGGCAGGCACACATACACCCAGTGCATGCAAATAGCTTGCATGTGCTGCACAGCAATACGTCCTGCATGCATTAAACCACTTGCAGACACACATACACCCAGTGCATGCAGACAGCATACATGTGCTGCACAGCAATACACCCTTCATGTATTAGACCACTGGCAGGCACACATTCACCCAGCACATGCATATAGCATACATGTGCTGCACAGCAATATGTCCTCCATGTATTAAACCACTGGCAGACACACATACACCCAGTGCATGCATATAGCATACACGTGCTGCACAACAATACACCCTTCATGTATTGTACCTCTGACAGGCACACATACACCCAGTGCATGCAAATAGCTTGCATGTGCTGCACAGCAATACGTCCTGCATGCATTAAACCACTTGCAGACACACATACACCCAGTGCATGCAGACAGCATACATGTGCTGCACAGCAATACACCCTTCATGTATTAGACCACTGGCAGGCACACATGCACCCAGTGCATGCATATAGCATACATGTGCTGCACAGCAATACACCCTTCATGTATTGTACCTCTGACAGGCACACATAGACCCAGTGCATGCATATAGCATACATGTGCTGCCCAGCAATACACCCTTCATGTATTGTACCTCTGACAGGCACACATGCACCCAGCGCATGCATATAGCATACACGTGCTGCACAGCAATACACCCTTCATGTATTGTACCTGACAGGCGCACATACACCCAGCGCATGCATATAGCATACACGTGCTGCACAGCAATACACCCTTCATATATTGTACCATTCACAGGCACACTTACACCCAGTTCATGCATATAATATACATGCACTGCAAAATGCTGCATTATCCCCGTATTGTACCATTCACTGCACATACACCCAGCACATGTAGACCACACATGCACTGCACACTAAACCGATGTAGGCCAAGGGTAAATTAAGCACACACCAGCGGAACTTTCTAAAGGTAAGTGAACCTGTAGGCCTCACTCCAAAGACACAGGTAACAAGCGCTGAAACACGACCGCGAAAGTTAATTAACGAGTACTCGTGCATGCAGAGCGATTGCCTTCCGGGAGCGAGCAGCAAGGCGCGATAAGCTGCTCGCTCACGCAAGGCAAACGCTCTGCATGCACAAATCAGTCTTCACTTTTCAAGCACTGCACTCGTGCTTGTGGCGCGCCGCTGCTCGCTCCCGCAAGGTGGATGCCGCCACAAGCACGAGTGCAGAGCTGGAAAAGTGAAGACCGATGGCTAAAGGTCCTCCTAGAGCAGCGCATGCGCGCTGCCTAGGCGAGACCTAAAAAGGAAGTGTTTACGCCTGCTGATCACTGCACGGTATGCTGGCCCCACCACGCCTGTGCTGCTCAATGCCTGGTGAAGGCAGTAGCCTTTCACCACTATGAGGGTAGCACTTTCGACACCCCTCCTTGCCCAAAAAGACCACAATCTGTGAGACAGGCCTATGTCATGGCACACGTGTGGTTTGTGTTTGCCGATGACAACAAAAATCAGCGTTCCGGATCCAGACATCCCTACAGTTGGGTCACTCAGGGCAGGGGGTGCATGTCCATCACCATGGGAGGGACGTGTCCGTCCCAACGACTTTCAACAAAATCTCTTACTGTCTCCAACAACTAATAAAGGCCTAAAAATGCAAAAGCACTTCAGTGGCAGCACTGCCAACCTCAAGCCCTCAGCAGACCAGTCTGTGATAATTAAATATACCCAATAGTCCGCACTGAGTCATTTCTCGCCCCTCCCCGCCTTCATGCCAGAAGAGAAGAACAGTCTTGTTAGCCCTTCTGAAATCCACCTCCTGCGTCAGGATCACGTGCGCTTCATTGGTCGTCCTAGATTCCTGGCACAAATTGTGCGCGGTGATAACCGGCATTTATCTGAATTAATATTAGGGTCAGTGGGCGTGTCCCGCCAGCAGCGAGCGCAGAGAGCCTGCTCAGTTATACGGGCACTTTGAAGATGCACCTGCTTCTTCGACAGCTTTAGAAATCTGCTCTGTTGTTCATGGTCAGATGTTTGCACCATTTCCCAAGCCTGATGAAGGATGCAGTTTATTGCCTCGTATTCTATGCGGTGTTAACTGTGCAGAAATGTTCACTGTAACTGCTATAGCCAGAGCCACTGGAATTAGGCGATTTTCGCATAACTATAGATTTGCCACATAATTCATCATCTGTTGCATAATCTGCAGATGTGAACAAAAAAAATGTTTCTAGCTCAAACAGTTCCAAAGTTATTAAAAACGCAGCATCACATATTACAGTGCAGTGGAAGGCCCTTTGCAAAGGGCGACTCGTCACCTTTCTGTTGCTTATTACTATATGTGGGTGTTAAACTGGTACTAATGAGGTGCACCTAATGCCCAGAGTGTAACTAGTATAAAATAATCAAGTACTACTTTTTAAAAATGTGCTGCATAACGCCGCCTACTTTGCCTTTTCTTGCTGCATAATTTACTCAGCCCTGCTGCATACTTTGGCCCTCTCCTGCCGCATAATTCCAGTAGCCCTGGCTACAGCCTACTTCATATCCTATTCCATTTTGGGATTCAAATCAATCAGTTTAGCCAATAAAAAGATATGGTCCCGCCCAGCTGCCACGTGCAAAAACCGCCCAATCTGGCCCATATATTCAAAACATGATATTTTGGCATTATTAATTTTTGACACGTCATTTTAATGTTTAATTTTGGAAACAAAGTTGTCACCATTTTCAAGGTGTCAATGTTCAAGAACCGTCCGGGTCACGGAGTTTGCAGTATTTGTGAATGTATTTGGGAACAGGCGGTATCTTAGAGACATCTCTGACTTCTGCTAACAAGTCTGAGTCATGACCGCCCCTGGCTCAGGCCGTGCACATCCCGTTTAGTGCAAACTTCCTAGCACTTAGGAACTACTTTCAGTGTTTGCTCCACAAATGTTTATTTTGGCGCCTCTTTTTCTATACATGAATTTCTGCCATTTGCTCTTTACGAAGTGATGCTTTCTTTGTCGGCAGAAGTCTTCAGCCTCGCACCGTATCCGGAAGTCCTCAACCCAGCATTAGCATCGTCAGTGCGTCACCGGATGTACGTGCACCTTCATGAAGGTGCTACCTGATCCCAATGACGTCTCATCGCAGGTTCTTTTTTTATTCGAGAATTGCCCGTGAATTTCACCATTGTACATGAGTTTCCCTCACACTGCCATGTCACTTCCACGCCCTAAATATATGAAGTGAATGCTTAAGGGACATGGAAGCCGAACCTATGGTCCCTAAATGCATGTATTATGTGTCCTTCCCCCCCACCCTCCAGCTCCCCAACGAGCCCTATTCTTGTTCCTTTGCGTCCTTGAGGTATACATTCGTTATATTCCGGTCTCCACTCCTACGTCGTCTCTGTGCTGTGAAGAGTTGTTCAGTGTAGGGTGCATTCCTTGTGCATTCCTTTCCCGCAGGACTCTGTCCCAGACTGACAGCCCCACAGGCAGCGCCTCTGATGGTTCTGTGTATGTCAAACCTCCGAGGCCAGCAAGAGGAGCCAGTCCCAGAAGAGCCCGACACTCTAAAGATGAAGGCTAGGAAACGCAGCTCAAGGACGACACGCCTGGTCTGGTACCCTAGGGCTGCCAGGCTCCCTTCTGAGGAGCTTGTCCACCCCTTTAAGATCTTTGAATGAGCAGAGGGCGCTATTAATGCCCTCTCTGGGAGGATACGGGCAGAGGGTGGCCACTTTCTCCCTCGCTTGGTTCAAATATCCTTTCAGGCAGGACTTCAGAATGTAAGGGGGGGATATCATCCCACACTTCATCGGCCTCTTTTAGTGACTAGGGCGGTGGAGGCGCTGTTCATTTATTTAAATTTATTTATTTAATGCAGTTTTATATAGCGCAAACTTTACCCAAAGGTGTCGGAGCACTTTACAAAAGAACCAAGTAAGTTACATAAGGTACACAAGATACACTAAACACGCTAACAAGTTACATATATACAGTTACAAAGGTACAGAAGACTGAGCACGCTAACAAGTTACATATATGTAGTTCCAACACTATTTGCATATTTATATTCACGACCCTCGCCACGGGCAAGGCGAGGTTCTATCCTCATCCATCAGAGGTTCAGCCTTTGCCTCCTTCGCATGAGGCGCACCTTGACCTGAGCGTCAGAAGCCTCAGCAGGTGGCCACAAAGTCCCACCCTACACCTGTGTCTCAGGGCTCACCCTACAGCCATCACCAATACAAGAGGGACATAGGGTACCGCAAACAATGCCCGCAAGTGACACACGGGCTAGTGTCCCTACCAACACCACAACCATGCTAGAGAGCGGCCAGAACAGCAGCCAGGTTTCTTTATCCCCGTGGGCTGCTGAATAATATGAGTTGCTATGGTTCTCTTGCCCTCCCACAGTTTCGCGGTTGGGATTCAGTGGTCAGTTTTCTGGAAGAGCGACTAGAGACCAATTGGTACTGAAGATCATTCAATGGGATGACACCCTTCCTCGGACATCTACCCCCAGCACCCCATCTCCTGCCAAGATTACACACCTTAGAATTCTCCTTGATGAAGTTCAAACATTGCGCCTCCTGAAATGGGTGAACAAAGTCACTCCACTTCAAGATTGCGGTTTGGCTCCTACGTCCGGTATTTTTGGGCTAAGAGATCCGTGAAAGGAGGTCTTTGCCCTATTTTGAACTTAGCTTGAGTAAACAAATTCTTGCACAAGTTCAGTTTGGTGACTTAAGTGATTGAATCCTTGAAGATGCAGGACTGGGTTGGGTATGAGTACCTCCAGTATGCCTGGTGTATGTCTGCCGGATTTTATCATTCTGCCTCGCCTCCTTTCAGCATGATACTCTGTTTTCTAATAAGTGCTGGACCTGCAGTTTCTGTTGTCAGACCTCGTGAGTTTGGGCCTCTTGATGGTTCCCAAGCATGCTCGAGGACGAGGTTCTTGGAGTGGACCTTGATGGGTCACTGCGGCCAAGCGTGGATGGAATTGTAGGATCTGGTCTAGGTTTCAAGGGAGTAGAGCGTCCACCCAGCAAACTTGAGCCTAACATCCTCAGGCTGGGCAGGAAGGGCCTGATACTAGGATCTCCTATGTCTTCCCTCCGCTTCGGTTTCCAATCAGGCCGCTCCGTCTCATACAACAAGGCTTTCCTCTGTTAGATCTCAACATGAGCACGCTTGTGTTGCATGCAAAAAGACATACCTAAGGCGGGGGTGTCTGTTTCAGAGCAGGAGGTGGATGTTGCCTGGCAGATAGACACCTTGCTTTTAAATCTGTACATTACTTGCACTAGAAAAGGATTTCTGCTTGGTGCTCAGATCGTCCGATTGACCCCTTCTCGAGCAGAATCTCTTGCGTGCTGTATTTTGCCCTGTCCTTGGCTAAGCAAATCCTTTATTAATAAACCCTGGAGAACGAGGTAGCCTTGATTAATCACTAAGTTGCACTAATAACACACTTGGTGGAACCACTTTATTTCAAACTGTAATGTGAGTCACTGCTGAACACTTGTTTTCATCATTGATTAAATTGAGAAAACGCCTCACTGGTGCACCAGTAATACCTGGGCAGAAATTTGCAGCGCACCCCAGTTTTTTCATCATTGGTGTTTTCTCTTGTGCCCAAAATGCATGTCAGCGGAGAGCAGACACTCACTATCCTGTAGCCAGCTCATTCTATCCCTGAAGGTGGAGTTGTAGAACTGACTTAACTCTCACTAGCCCTCACATGTAGGAATCACAACACAATAAACATGACAGTTGCATAGGGAGTTGTGATGTCGCCATGGTCACAATTTTAAATTTGCTTCATGAGAACAGTGTACGCACACTGTTTATTCTTGCTGTTTCAGTAACGTTTAAGAAAAGGTTCAAAGTTTTACACTTCTACAAATGTGTGTCGACATGTTTCGCTCTTGCACCGTCTTTGGGATGTTATAATGTGACTATTCATATAACTTAATCAAACGAGAATGATCTTGCAGGTTGTGTGGTGTCTTATTGTATCAGTTATCTACCCAAGACCCTCAACCAATATTTGACACTGGTGGTGGTAAGTGGTCACCAGTATGGTGTAGTATGGGAGTCGTCATCATTGGGTTTTGCACCTAGGTACTCACTTCCCTAGGTGAGTACCGCCTCCTTTCGAGGGAAAGTACTGACTGGTGGGATCTTTGTAAACAGAACGTTAAAATTACCTCCTGTATCTAAAAATCAGCTTTTAATGTAGGTGTGGTATACAGGGGTAGGATTAAAAAAGCAAAGTGGTGATGCTCTGTGGATGTATAATTTTTCCCCGAGTATCACACTTGTGCGATCAACATGTTTCGGCCTTAATTGCTCCAGAGGGTCGAAGCCTTCGTCAGGATCCATTTGTGAGATCGACATATTCCTTATCATGATTGTTGTAGACTCGAAAGTCACTACCCACGTGTCTTCCCACCTATTAGATTTATCGTGTATGTCAACGGCTTGCACTGAGCCTGTAGTACATTGGAAAAAACAGGGAGAACAAAGAGCACGGTTAAATACCTTTTATGTCTTTTTTCATTTTGTGCATAATTTCTAATTTCTAAGAAAACCCAATTTTCATTTTGCCTAAGATCCTGATCTCAGATTAAATCTGTTGCGTAGTTATTTCTTGCGTGTGGCGTCATACATTGTTGTTCATCTTCTGGTTTTAGGGGTACTTGCAAGTTAATGGTAAAAATAGCAATAAAACTGAAAAACAAGTAGGAAGGAACTCTTTTTGTGATGTGACGTATTCTGTAATAAGTTGAAGGAGGCCACTGGATTTCTTATCTGTTCATCACGCTTTTGACAAATTAGAATGTGTGGGGGGGGAAGGGAGAGATCATAAACATTATGTGGTACTTATTACCTTATCGCAATTTACTATTCACCAAAATAGTATAAACAGTGTGGGGTAGGGAAAGAGAAAGATCTACGTTCAGTGGTACTTATTTTTACCTAATTGCGATTTACTATTCATCTCAGAGGTCATGGATGAGGAGAGGGTATCATGACTATCTGAAAAAAATGTGTGCGGATGACAACAAGAATAGACCGAGGGAGAGGTAAGACCCGTGGGTGGCAGATGCACTGGTAACAACCACCGTACGAAAATCCACCAAGCCCAATTCTATCAGCCATTTCCACTGCAGATGGGAGGATGGATGAACCCATACATACCTGGACCAGCACCAAGATTCCCCCCACCCTTCAGACCTCCTTTTTATGGAAAGGCCAAGATGCCCAAATAAGCAAGAAGAAGCATGGGAAGAAGCATGGGAAGATCAGGAAGAAGGCGTGACCACAAGGAGTCGAACAAAAGAACCAGCCCCAGGGACCAGCACGAGCAGTCACTAGTATTCAACCTGACGGACAAAACACTAACAAAGGATCAGTTGGCAGTCCTCAACAAAGGCTTGGGCTTCGTCCCCACCCCAAAACTGGACAAGTTTTTATTACACAGCGAAGTGGCAGAGTTCTGCCGAAAGATAAAGTTGAAAGCTCACTTAAAAGACAAACCCATCATCAACAATTGAGGAGACACCAACTTACGGAAAAATATCAACCATAGCCCAATAAATGCCACTGTTCCAGTGGAAATAATGACCTTTGAACAGGCCCTGTTCAAACAAATTGAACACATGAATGACAACATTAAACAGCTATTTCAGAACATTATGAAGGAGAGACAAGCATTAAAGGAACTCACAGATGACTGAGCTGATGATAAAACCAGCAAATAATGGGGGAGGCATTGTCCTTCTGGATGAGGACACCTATGAAAGCCAATGCGAGAAGCTCCTCTCAGACACAAGATGCTAGGATCCATTGGACATAGATCCCACCCCTAGACTAAGGAACAGTATAAGCCACATGGTGGAAGAAGCAGAAGTTGAGTGGATGGATCTCAAAAAAGGAATCAGATTGGGAGCAAGGGGTGAAATACATGATGCTTTTCCCTGCCCGACTCAAGATCCTAGACGGCGGCAAGGCGTACTTCTTCGAGACGCCGGAAGAGGCCAGTGACTGGCTGGAGGGCTGGCGGACAGTTGGCAGGAAAGGTGGTCCACACGGAGCCGAACACCGCCGCAACGAGCGAGACCCTGTGTGCGAGGAGAGACCTATGTCTGGCAGTCGGGGACATGAACGGAGAGTGATTAAGTGATCTGGGGATGGGTTTGTTACTGAGCTGTTTTCTTTCCCGATCGTTTTGGGGACTGCCCGGGTTCTGATTTCTGGGTGGGGGACACTGTTCATAGGAGCCTCTTACGTCTTGGAACCGAACTCGCTCGCACCGATTTGCAATACTGTAATGTTCACAATGTGGTTTGAAGTAGCCAGGAATGTTTTGGGGGTGCGAGACCTAGGGGTTGGCATTGGGTTGCCCTAGCACAGTCATAGAAAGTGGGTGGGACATTCGTCGGCCATGTATAATTCTTCTGGCTGCCTGCAAGTTCATGTTTCCTCGCCGATTTTGACTGTGGGGTTGATAGGGCGACAGGCACTCTGCAAGTTTGGAAGGTGGGAGGTTGGGGACCCACCGGGCAGGGAGGGGGGAGTTGGGAGGAGGGTGGGGGGAGGAGAGTGGGGGGGGGTTTGTTTCAAGGGTTAGTATGTTTTGCTCTAGACCAGCTTAGACCTTTTGCATGTGGGAATTTGCCAAGTGACGCAGTGGGACCGTGCGATTATCCGAGAATGGGGAGCCTCCCAGACAGGTATGGGTGTTTCGGCTAACATAACAATATGGACGTGGAATGTGAATGGCTTGGCAACAAGATCAAACGTACATTGGTACTACAGCACCTTAAAAGGCATTCGCCCGATGTGGTCTTAATTCAGGAGTCACACCTGCGTGGCAACAGGTGTAGGGCCCTGGATCGTTTTGGGTATCACATGGTGGCCCATTCGGGGTTCACGTCTGGTTCACGGGGGTGGGCATCTTAGTCCGCAACACCCTACCCATTGTAATTTCGGGCAAATGGACTGACGATGCGGGCTGCTTAGCCGCGATAGCGGGTAAATGGGAGGGGCGTACTGTAGTTTTCTGCTCCTGCTATATCCCGCCGGGCCTGCACTCCTCGACTCTCCCGCGGCTGGGCTCCTTCCTGGCTGATCTTCCCCCGGGGGTCCTCCTGATAGGTGGTGACACCAATGCAGTTATGAATGCGGACCTGGATCGTTCTAGTGCTGGGTTGGGCTGTAGGGGGGAAAGGGGCCTGGACGGCTTTGTCACGGCCATGGGGCTCAGCGACCTGTGGCGCACCCACAACCCTTCACACAGACAATACACGTTCTACTCAGCCCGACTTGGGTCCTTTTCATGACTCAACCACTTCTTCACCCGCACTGATCAGGTGGGTGACTTTGCTGCACCCCAGATTATGGCCCGTGGGATCTCAGATCACTCCCCAGTTAGTGTCATATTGAGGGGCCCGGCGACTAACAGGGCGTCTTTTCCAAGGATAGATCCGTGGCGCCTACGAGACCAGACCCTAGGGGATAAGCTCCGGGAGGGTTCCCGTCTCTACTTTGAGGAAAACAGGGGCTCGGTCGACTCCCATATAACGCTGTGGGAAGCATACAAGACGGTGCTGAGGACAGGCTCAGGCACTGATTGGGGCCCAGAAAAAGGAGGAATCCATACAGATTAGTCAACTAGAAAACGAAATCGAGCAGTTGGAACGCGATGTTGGCATCGCCTCATCTGTTGACCTTCGCCATAGATTGACACTCAAACAGAGGGAGCTCCGAGCCCTGGCTGAGGGGGAGGCAAGAGCCAATGCTCTCGCCACACAACATCGGATATACGACGTGGGCGATAAGGCCTTGAAACTCCTAGCGTGGCTTGAGCGGCGTGACAGGGAGCGTTCCTGGGTAGCCGAAGTACGAGATGTCAGGGTCCCTAGTGTCCACCAGCACGGGCATAGCGTAAGCCTTTGCGACCCACTTCGAAAGGGTATATTCCCCAGTCTGCACCAGGACGGAAAACGACTGTGCAGAGTTCTTACGAGACTTTGCGCTGCCCACGCTATCCCAAGACCAAAGAGACCGCCTGCACGCAGACTTCACGGCGGAGGAAATGGGGAAGGCCCTCAACTCCCTCCAATCTGGGAAAGCGCCTGGACCCAACGGGCTTCCAGTGGAAATATATAAACGACAGGCGAACATCATTATCAACCCCCTTCTCCAGATGTACTCGGAGGCGCGCGAGCTAGGCAGGTTCCCAGCCGATCAACGTGAAGCCACGATTGTGGTCATTCATAAAGCAGGGAAGCCGGCAGACCAATGCTCCTCGTATCGCCCTATCTCACTCATCAATGCTGAGGCCAAACTTCTGGCCAAGGCTCTAGCGGTCAGATTGGTGACTGTTCTTCCGGACTTGGTGCATGTTGACCAATCCGGATTTATGCCCCGTAGGAGCACTCGCCACAACCTGAGACGCCTGTATGGTGTACTCTACATGACCGAAGACGTGGGGTGGACACAGACGGCATTGATGGCGTTAGATGCCTCTATGACGCTCGACAGCATTGAATGGCCCTATCTGTTCATGGTGCTCCAGAAACTGGGTTTTGGCCCTATCTTCTGTAGTTGGGTGCGCCTGCTCTATGAGCAACCTACGGCCCGGGTGAGGGTCAATGGTGCCGTGTCCAGGGTGTTCCCTCTTGGGAGGGGTACCAGGCAGGGCTGCCCCCTGTCCCCCTTCCTTTTCGCCCTGGCCCTGGAGGCGTTGGCTCACTGGATCAGGAGGGACAGATCGATTTGGGGTCTGGCGCTCACTGACGAGTGGGAGGAGCGTATTTCTTTATACGCTGATGATATTGTGCTCTACATGGCCAGACCGTACCACTCGATAGCGCAGGTGCTACACCTCTTCGAGTTGTTCGGCAGTTACTCTGGCTACACAATCAACTGGGTGAAGTCAGTGATCCTCCCACTGTCGGGCCCTCCCCCTCGGATCCCCACTAGGTGTCCCGCTTCCGTGGCGACTGCCGGTTTCAAGTACTTGGGGATCTACGTCACGAGGGACAAGGAGGAATTCTTTGCTAGAAACCTAGAGCCTCAATTGGCTCGCCTCTGGGCCGACGTGAGTCACTGGAGATCTCTGCCCCTCTCCCTAATGGGCCGTGCGGCATTATTTAAGATGCTCGCGCTGCCGCGGCTCTTATATATCCTACAGAATACACCGTATCCTATCCCTCCGGGTGTATTTACGCGAATATCGCAGGCGGTACGGACGTTGCTGTGGGATGGGGGCAACCCGAGGATAGCGCTGCCCAAGCTCACTAGAGGGGTATATGATGGTGGACTGGCGCTTCCAGACGTCAAACTGTATTATTGGGCCTCACAGCTCCAAGTAGTCAACGATTGGGTATACACGGACGGTTCTGAACCTGCCTACAGGGTTCATAGGCTGATCATGCCCCGGGGAAACTGCGAGCCCCTTCTTTATGCCCGGAAAACACGAAAGGAGTGGCCTGTGCACACGAGGGTGGTTGTTCAATGTTGGAGAGCAAACAAGTTCCTGGGATGGACAGATAAGCTGACCGGCAGAACCTCTCTGTGGCTCGGAGATCAACTGAGAGAAGTGTCACACTTGACAGGCTTCAGGGGGTGGAAGCTAATAGGTATTGAATACTTAGGTGACGTTTGGAAAGGAACTGCCCCTCGATCCTTCGCATACCTTAAGAAGGAATATGACCTTCACGACTCACAGCACTACCACTACATACGTCTCATGCACGCCCTACGTTCACACATACGCAGCGACGCATCACTCCCGGAATACTCCCCCATGGAAGATAGACTGCTATTAGACCCCATTCTAGAAAAGCCCACATCCACCATTTACCGCAAGCTCATAAACAATATGCCAGACCCTCTGGTGGCGCTTCGGGCAGCATGGGCCTGGGACATAGGCACCATAGATGACGACTGGCAAGACGCCGTACAGAGCCCGCGTGAAATAGCAATCCGCTCAAGGTTCAGACTGGTGCAGTTAAAGATCCTACATCGCATTTACTATCCTCGCACACACCTCTACGTTTGGGGTAGGAGTCAGTCAGCCCTCTGCGCGAGGGGTTGTCAAAGGGAGGGCTCCTTTTATCACATACTATGGGAGTGCCCTGAGATAGTTCCCTTCTGGACCAGGGTCACAGACACTATGTCTGCTGTAGTGGGCGACACGGTCCCGATGGAGCCAAAGTGGCTGTTGCTCATGATTAAAGGTGACACTGACTGGTCCAGATATGTGGAGCTCTGGCTAGCATTGGCAGCGGGGGTAGCGAAAAGAAACATTGCTAGGGGATGGGGGTCACAGGCACCTCCGCAATGGGAACAGTGGAGGCGAGACCTCGATTGGTGCCAAAAGGCTGAAGAGACTATATACAAAAGTAGGGACTGTATCAAGAAATGGAGGAAAGTATGGGGGCCCTGGTCGGAATACAGAGAATCGGAGGGGGAGTCGGGGTGTAACTACAATAATGATGTATCCCACTTGTGTCCTCACGTGTCTCTATTGGTTAAATACAAGGTTATTCCCTGACATGTTTATTGGATATTATCTGTCTTTGTATGGTTCTATGAGCTATGTTAATAAAAAGATTTATAAAAAAAAAAAAAGGAATCAATTACCTCCTCACTACAGACTCCCTTACTTCTACTCCCTCCCCATAATGTACAAAAATATAAGACCCATCGTGTCTGGCATCTGTTCTATATTAGAACCACTGTCGCAGTTTGCGGACCAGTTCCTCCACCCCATTGTACAACGCACACCAAATTATTTAAAATATACCAGATACTCGCTAAATCTACTCAGATGTACAGTATGATCCTTCCTCTCACATCCTAGTGGGACTAGACATCGAAAGTCTCTACACTAGCCTAACACAAGAAGCTATGCTAGATACCATAGAGAGCATCTTTTTCAGAGAAGATTGAAATCACAACACTCACAGACATTTTGTCCCCGAATGTTGCAGATTAGCTCTAACTGAGAACTTTTTTGAGTATGAAGTTTCCTTCTTCCTGCAAAAACATAGGACTTTGATGGGCAACACTTTGGTCCCGAGCCTAGCAGGACTGTTTGTCAGGGATTTCACGGGAAGACATAACCTCAATGATTCCAATCCCTATAAACAAGGTATCTGCTTCTGGAGAAGATATATCGACGACGTACTCCTAGTATGGCAAGCAGAGAAAGAATCTGTCCTACGCTTTATGACCTGGCTCAATACCAGAGACAATTTCTTAAAATTCCCATGCTCAACACACCGAACTGAGCTAACCTTTCTGGATGTCACCATCTTTTCAGATGGTACAGGATTGCGAACCAAAACCTACTACAAACCGACGGATAAAAACAGCCTATTGACATTCGACAGTGTCCTTCAGAGAAAATCTCCCATGCAGCCAGTTCCTGAGAATATGCAGCTATTGCAACAATCTAAAAGATTAAGCACGAGATCTAACAAAGAAACTACAAGAAAGAAAATACCCCGACAAAATCATAACGAGATGCAACAAGAGAGCTAGGAACAAGAATAGAGAATCACTCCTGGAACAAACAAACAGAATTCAAAATGAAGATATTTTGACCTGCATAACCACCTTCTGCTCAGTATCTGATAGTCAAGAAAGTTATCAATAAACACTGGAGAATCATCACTTCTGGGGTTCTATACTGGCCAAAACCCAGATTTGCCCACAAAAGAGGCAGGAGCATCAGAGATCACCTGGTACACACAAGACCAATAATCTCGCCCACAAAAGGAAGGCACAGTCACTACAGCCGAGGGCTTACAACCCATCACCGGGCACCATCCATGCGGCATGGGCTCTGTGTGCCACCTCACTAACAAAATGGCAAAGATGGACCTGGACACCAATTTAAGATGGACAATAAAAAAAACACACTAATTAAAATATCATCCGTGTAATTTATATGATAACCTGTCCATGCCAACTTAAGTTCATTGGAATGACCTGCAGGAAGGTTAAAGTGCGTATAGGTGAACACCGCAGCAATATCAGATGCGGAAAAATAACACGCATGAGCAACCACTATCTCACAGAGAAACACACAGAAAACAACCTTCACAGGATCGTTCTGGAAACATTGGACAAGATTGATGCAAACGCTGAAAAAATACAATTCCAAAAGGAACAGCGATTGGCATATTGACTTAAAACTTTCCAGGAAGGCTTGAACAAAAACATCTCCTGGCTGGCAATGTATAGATAATTTAGGAAAAACCTTTCCATACAAAAGCCTAGCCCCACAAAAAATGAGCAACAAAAATTATGACATCTCTATGATATGTTAGCCATGCACCTGACCAACGATAACAGTGCATGCTGCCCCACACAATCTCTGATTTAATTAACAGGTAGATAAATAACATCTACCACCACAAAGACCCACCTTGGAACTATCTCTTCCTAATACTCCACAGAATTTCTTCAAGGTGAAGATGAGAATAGCCTGGCCCCTTTGTTAAAAAGAGATAAAAAAATAACCCTCCATTATTTTGGACACTGAATAACGACAACGACTATTATTAAGACCATATTTTAGCATTAAAAAACATTGACCACTCTTCCATGTGTATTTCGTGATGAGGCACACTTTTGTAACCGAACCTCATCGTTTTTATCCACAAGGCAAATGATTGGGCCTATTTGTAAGAGAGACATTCTCCATGCACACAAACCTGTTACCAATTTTACAATCCGGGAATAATCACTCAGAGCTTAGAATCGCGGGACAGCGCCAACACGTCCTCCGTTCGGGTCAGATGAGGAGACACTAGGTGGAGACGCTGAGGGCCGATCAACGACAAGTAAGTGGAGCCGGGGACAATTCATCCCTGCACTTATTCCCCCCCCCTCTCTCTCTCTTCCCACCCCCCTCCTCCCCGCTCACCTCGCTTTTGAGCGAGGCGATATCAAATGTGTATATAGTTAACGCAATATTGAGACCATAAGCATAGCTTCACGCCCGCACCAATTGCAATTCCTACTCCCTAAGTGTTAACAAGGATATGGGGATAGAAGCACTGCCATTAAAAAAAACAAGCATTTTCAATGCAACAGGTCTCGCATTTGTGAGAGTTTAAGCTATTGGCATTGTACATTAAAAGGCACAGGTTACAGTGAGCAGCGTCTAACTAAAGGGACTTGGCCAACATTAAAGTGAAAAAGCGTTATAAGGCGCTTTCACAAAAAAAAGAAAGTTTCTGTAGCGCAGCCGCTAAAGTAAAAGCAGAATGCGGTGTAAGTTAA
Source organism: Calotriton arnoldi (assembly GCA_963921515.1). Classification (NCBI taxonomy): domain Eukaryota; kingdom Metazoa; phylum Chordata; class Amphibia; order Caudata; family Salamandridae; genus Calotriton; species Calotriton arnoldi. The sequence goes on along the minus strand of CAWUFW010001323.1, from coordinate 412,976 downwards.
ATAAGCGCGGCCGCTAAAGTAAAAGTGGAAAGAGCTGCAAATTAAAAAATAAATACATTAAAAACAACAATGTAAAAGCGGGTGGCGACGTTGTGGGTGGAATAGGGGAAGACCATTAAAGAAAATAGTGCTCACCGACTAGATAAAGCAGACCGTGTAAGGCCACAAGTAAAAAGTCCAGTCGTTATGGGACATTACAAATGCAGACAAGGTGGTACCAAGGATGGACTAGTAAGCCTATTCACGAATGAAAAGCAACGATTTTGAAATGATTGTATCAGGAGCCAATTGAAAAGATGTGTGGGCAATGGGTGGAGCTTTTATTCCATTCCTCAAAACAGCATGCCTTGCAGAGCAGCGCATGCACTGCTCATGCTCATCCTAAAACCTGGACATTTCTTTGTTCTAGACAAACGCCGGGACAGTCCTGCAAAAACTGGGACTGTCCGGGCAAAACCAGAACGTCTTTTCACCCTAAACTGCACGAAGCACTCTGAAACACGGGTTGCGAGGAAACCTTTTACTCACTGCAGCAGGACAGTAGAAGTGTTATCTTGATCTCAAAAGCCAAAATTGTAGTAAAAGAATCGACACAAGACATGGAATTAGAATATCCTTGATGGCAGCAGTAAGATGCAGCCATTCTGCAGGGGCTTAGAGATAACTGCCACCACAACCAGAAACAGATTACATCATAGCATTGTACAGATGTCATGACTTTCCAAACTGAGACCATCATCACAACTTGACAAGCAAAGCTATACAATGCGAAAGTATTAACCGTCTTAATATGATCTCTGTTTTTAGAAGAACAGATTCTCTGCAGAATACAGTGTGTTTTTGTAATGATGTTGCTCTTGCCTAGTGGGTCTTTTTCCTGGACTTATATCAGCCACAGGAAGGCAGTATTACTGTACCATAAATGTGTAACCTTGTAGTGTACTTCCCTGCACTATGTGATACCATCACCTTCTGACTTGAACCACAATGTGCTAATGACTTTAAAAACAACATTACCAGTATAAACAAAAAACAAAACAAATCGCACCAGTGTATCTATTAATTTTGAGCTTCCATTACATCTTGTGCCAAATATAAGACGAGGTGTGGTAAACACAGTTTCATTTAAAAAAATTAATTTTAACTACGTATAAATATAAGAACTCTAAATGTATTTTCCAAGCAATGTGAGGAACAAAGATAAAACACACCAATCTCCTTTGACTGATTTAGCCTCATATATGGTGAAAAATGCACACATTTGACATGTCAAACCCATAACACTGCAAGAAAATTCTTCTGAATTTCCATAAAGCGCATATTCCAAAATTAGTTGCATATTGGTGCTCTCAATAAGGGCTACCACCTGATTTGCACAGGGTCACGAAATCTGGCTCATTGGGACCAGAGAGTTTCAGAGGCAAGTCTGTAACAATTACTGAAGTTTTCAAACAACTCATCCTCCCCTACAGGGCAGTTGTACTGCCTAGTATCATGGTGGAGAAAGAGTATGACAAAGGGTGGAGGTCACTTAACTGTGCATATTGATACATTACTGATATGACGTAAATATCTCTGCTGCTTGAAAAATACTATGACATGCCTGGAGCAAGCTCTACTTTTATGAAGGAATTCAGAAGTTTCTTTTTCCTTTACTATGTGCAGATAATTTGTGGATGCTGTGACAGGAGCCATCAGAATGTACAGTTGAGGAAGTATTTTTTGGCTTACACAGTGCCAACCCTTAAACAATATGAACTGCCACTGGTGAAGAGACAGTCTAACCCACTAGGGAAACCTTCCAAAAACTCTGATAGGCCGATGTCTCAGAGTGGCCAGAGTGAGTCATGCCAGATACTGCGAAGCTCCACTGATGCCAGATAGCGCCTACCTGTATTGGTCTTGCATAGGCACTAGTTTGGTAGCAGGTTATTGGAGTTTTCAGCATGCTCCCTAGAAGCAATTACTACACTTCCAAGTATACACCGTGGTCGAGATAACCTTGGGGCAAAATGAGGTGGCTGTCCCTATCCTAGTAAAATAATAAAACCTTGCACTCTGCCATCTACATATAAGTAAAAATGTGTCTGAAATGAGCAAAGCAGTGTGTGAAACCAGTAATGGGTTTACAGTTATTTGTGTCAACAATGTCCAGTTCGGCAGTGCCCATAGCTGTGTTGTTTACATGTATTTTACATGGCGTGTGGAGAGTAACTAACCACTGCTGTTGAGAACTATGTTAGTTTTAACGCTTGACGTTGGTTTTAAATATTTATGAAATATGCGTATTTGATACATGTAACTGAGGAGTAAATACAAAAAGCTGCACATAAACTGTTGGGTTCTCAAGGAAATTCGGGGAGGTGTGCTGAGGGCAAATTAGGTTTATATCATCTTACTATCGCTGTTTACCATATCAAACTGAACATGCGATGTCATGGAGAGCAGCTTGCAACGTGGCTGATTCCCGTTCCTTCTCGAAAATCTATGTGTAGGCACATTTCAAAATAGTACGGTGCCATCATGCTGATAGGCTCATTCTCATTTTATAGATATTTGTAAAATCGTTTCTCTTCTAAGCAAGAACGGGTAATACTGGCATGTTAGTGAAGGACAGTCCTGACAAATCAACCCGGGGAAAGTTTTTAAAAAATCTTAATTAGCATCACTGCCTTCACTTTGATTATACGAAAGACTGCTTCCTCAGCATGTTTAGTGAGCCATAGCTCATCAGGAAAGATGGTCCTTGCAGAATGGATCACCGATATGGCCGTGATTACAATTGCTGAAACCGTTTCTGACCGTTTTTTTCCAGTAAAAATGGATGCATGCTGTGCCAGTAAACACTACCTGCCTATAAATAACATGAAGAGATCAAGAAGCCTGCAAAGCTTCCCTCCGCAGCTTGACAGCACAGTGCAATGCTGGATTTGAAACACCCGACTGCTTCCCACACACCTCCCCTCCCGCCCGCATTTCACAGAGCACTTGTAGAAAAATGCCTTCACAAAACATTGCTTTCATGTTTGCAGCAACAAAAACATGCAGTATATTTTCTATACATTGACAAACACGTAAAACGGATGCACACACACAGTACCGTGCGCCCCCCGCTACTGTGAGGCAGCCAGGATCTGGCAGCGCCTTGAAACGTGTCCAGGGGCACCGTGCGCCTGGCTCACCGCTGCAGTCACACCGAAAAAGGCCATCCCGACTATGCCGAGCACAGGGCACCCTACCCTTTGCGACGTCCCCCTAAAACTGAGTCACGTGCTCACAGCTGAAAGAAAAACAAGTGGGAGGGGTTGAGGGAGTGCACAGGTAAATGTAAGCAAGCGGGGAGAGCTGTCTTCACTTTTCCAGCTCTGCACTCGTGCTTGTGGCGCGCCGCTGCTCGCTCCCGCAAGGTGGATGCCGCCACAAGCACGAGTGCAGAGCTGGAAAAGTGAAGACCGATGGCTAAAGGTCCTCCTAGAGCAGCGCATGCGCGCTGCCTAGGCGAGACCTAACAAGCATAGCTGAACCATCCATACAAGAAGCATCACAAACAGCAAGCTCGGTAAATCAAAAGAGGCGATCGTCCCTCTCTTCATCCACAAGGAAATTCCCGAAGTTAAAAAAAAACTTTTAACACTCGCATAAGGACATTATAACCATCACGAGGCCCTAGAAAAGAAATCACATTTTTCACTAAGCATAATGTATTTCTCCCCCGCATAGTAATACATTACCAGAACATATCCATAAGTCCCAATTATCCATAGATGAACAGAGAGAATGTTCCCAAGGTAATAACATGATTACTGGGGCTATGAAACAGAGTTTGTGGTTTTATCTCTTTCTTTTTTACAGATAGTCATGACACCCTCTCCTCATCCATAACCTATGAGGTGAATAGTAAATAACAATTAGGTAAAAAAAAAAAGGTACCACTGAACGTAGATTTTTCTCTTTTCCTACCCCACACTGTTTATACTATTTTGGTGAATAGTAAATCGTAGTAAGTACCACATAATGCTTATGGTCTCTCTCTCTTCCCCAACTCACACCGCATATTCTAATTTGTCAAAAACGTGACTAACAGATCAGGAATCCAGTGGTCTCCTTCAACCTATTACAGAATACATCACATCACAAAAAGAGTTCCTTCCTATTCCTTTTTCAGTTTTATTTCTATTTTTACCATTAACTTGCAAGTACCTCGAAAACAATAAGATGGCCAACAATGTATGACGCCACTCGTAAGAAATAACTCGGCAACAGATTTAATCCAAGATCAGGATCTTAGGCAAAATGAAAATTGGGTTTTCTTAGGAATTAGTAATTATACATACAAAATGAAAAAAGACGTAATTGGTATTTAACTGTGCTCTTTGTTCTGAACTAATGGCAGACGGAATGGGTCTGCAAAAGTTGTGCGCTTGAATAAGGTGGGTCCATGTGATAGAGTGCGGCCACACCTGCTATGCGGGTGGGTCATGGGTACCTGGCTGTCCCCCATGTGGGTATTTCCCAAGTTGTTTGCTATGTTGATTGCAATGTTATTTGGGGCATGTCTTTGGCATGATTGGGATGCTGAAGTGGGTGGGGGTGTATGGGGGTTGATTTATTTTTCTTTGAAGTGTGACGCAATTGGTACATTAGGATCATATGGTTCAGTGGCTCGCCGAGAGCTGGGCAGTACACGCACAACAGTTTCTCTATACAAAAATGGGGTTGACAGATGGTGACATTAGACGGTTGACATGGAATGTGAGGGGACTGAATAATCCGAAAAAGATTAGACGGGTGTTGGCCTATCTGGACAGACATCGGGTGCAGCTGGCACTATTGCAGGAGACACACCTGACAGGTGGGGGAAGGGTAGGGTTGGTGGGCGCTGGGCGATGGTAAAAGTGGCTGCCTCATATTCCAGCTATGCTAGAGGGGTAATGATACTGGTAAAAAAAGGGACACCATTCAAGTTGCTATCGACGGAATCGGATCATCTAGGGCGCTTCACATTGGTGCAGGGGAATCTGGCGGGAACAGTGCGTACGATTATCAACACATATGTCCCAAATGTTGATGATCCCGACTTTTATCTACGCCTCAAAACCAAACTATTCCAATTGCACTCCGATCTAGTGATATGGGGGGGTGACATGAATACGTATCTAGATCCAGACACGGACAGGAGCGCCAACACACCATGGCAAGGGAAGCGATCGACCAAAGTAATACATGATATTATGCATACATTTCACCTGGGAGACATCTGGAGAGACAGACATCCGGATGTTAGAGAGGGCACCTTTATATCGGCGGTTCACAAATCTTGGGCTAGGCTGGACTAATGGATTCTCTCGGAATCAATGGCATCCTGGGTAACGGGGTCAAGCATATGCCGCGCACACTCTCGGATCATGCCCCAGGCATCATCAACCCTTCCAATGGCGTTTGCAGCCGTCTTCCCTCCTAGATCCTGTATTTAAGGAAGGCGTACACCAAGCTATTGAACTGTTCTTTGAAGAGAACGTAGGTTCAGTAGAGGAAGCGGACACCCTTTGGGAAGGCTTTAGGCGACCATTAGGGGGACTTGTATTGGGCTCCAGGCTGGGGTACTAAAGACATTACGGTCACATATGAAACATATAGAGGCTGAGATAACGCGTCACGAACAAGAGTATGCCAGCACATTAAACATACATAAGTTGGCAGAGATCAGACCGCTAGTGACAGAATACAATGAGACGGCTGATCAGGAAATGCAACACATGTCTACAAGGCTAGGTCGTATGGTGAGGGTGGCCGTCCAGGTCTCACACTGGCAGCCAAACTCAAAGGTGGGAGAACTCAGGAATATGTCACCGAGATAGAGGGGACTTATGGAACTATCTATCATAACTCCCCAGATATTGTTGATTGCTTCTGGGACTATTATGCTTCTCTCTATGGTTCAGGGGATGAGGCAGACAGCAAGGAGATCCGGGATTTCTTTGAGGAAATAGCGCTAGCATGGCTCTCTAACGGTCAACGTGAGTACCTAATGCAACCCCTCACGGTCGAGGACGTAAGAGAGGCCATACGGTCGTTACCATCCAGTAAAGCTGCGGGCATGAATGGACTGCCGGGGGAATTCTACAAGGAGTTCGTTGACATACTAGCCCCTCATATGGTGAAGCATATGAAAAAGGCGTGCTCCCTCCCACCCTCAGGGAAACTTTAATTGTCGCTTTGCTAAAGCCAGGGAAGCGGGCAGATAGCTGTGAGTCGTACCGCCCCCTGTCTTTGTTGAATATGGACACCAAGACTATCGCCAAAGTTATCGCTTCTAAATTACGCCTGCTGTTGCCCGCCCTGGTCCTCCCGGACCAATCGGGCTTTGTGCCGTCCCGTTCGACGTCCCATAATGTGCGCACGTTATTTGCAGTGTTACATCAATTAGACCCGGAATACAGAGCAGTGGCGGTGTTGCTCGATGCCGCTAAGGCTTTTGATTCGGTTAGATGGGGGTATATGTTTGACACGCTGCGGAGGATGGGCTTGCTGTTTCCATTCATAAGATGGATAGAGATTCTTTATACGGCACCTACGGCGAGGGTACGAATCAACAATTGTCACTCTAAACCTTTCAAAATACACAAAGGGACCAGGCAGGGGTGCCCACTCTCCCCCATCCTTTTTGCCATTGTGATGGAGCCTCTGGCCTGTGTTGTGCGACAGAGATACGCGAGAGCGGCTCTGCAGTTTAGTCAACGTCCCCTAATAATATCCATGTATGCGGATGATATGGTCTTATACATCCGAAATCCAGAGGAGAACCTGCATGCGCTTATCCGGGAATACATAAAATACGAACATTTATCGGGGCTCAGAATTAACTGGGGTAAATCTTCTGTCTTTCCACTCACATCGAGCACGTTACAGTTCCAAATGGAATACCCTCTTGAATGGTCGACGGAGCCGGTAAGGTATCTAGTGGTGTGGGTGCACTCTGATCCGGAGATAGTGCTGAGAGAAAATTATGGCAGAGCCCTGTCCTCCACGGAAGAACAAGTGAATAGATGGATAGGCCTCCCTCTCTCCCTAGCCGATAGAATAGCTGTAATAAAAATGGTCGTTCTTCCTCGGTTTTTGTACCTCTTCACTAATGTCCCCATCAAATTAACGAAGGTTTTCTTCTCACGGCTCCGTTCGATATTGATACGTTTGGTTTGGGCAAACAAGAAATCCAGATGTAGCTGGAGAACTCTGACTAGGCCGTACTCGCAGGGGGGGTTCGCGGCACCTGATTTATATTTCTGTTATTTATGTGCACAGGCCCAATTTGCACTTTACTAGTTCTTCCCTCCCCCCTTTATTCCACACGTGGTGGATGATATGGCCCCTGACCACTTAGTGGCGTTAATCTCTAAGGCAAAATCTAACTACCCTTTCAGAGACATGTGTCCTGCGGACTGTACGGCTCAGGCATGGCGTGCGATGGCGAGTCGTGCAGGCAGGCAGCTTGTCTATGCCCCGGCGCTTCCTATAGAGCATCATCCCAAGCTCTCAGTGACTCATTTCCAGCCCGGCACGTGAGCGTTGGGAACAGGCATTAGATGACGCTCTTAGCGAGGAGGAATGGGAGTTCAGCTGTTCCATGACCAGACGTTTGACAGCTAATTGTAATCTATGCATAATTCACTTTAAATACTTGCAACAGCTGTACTACACGCCCCTCCAATTGCACAGGTACGGACTGCGAGAGATGGCTAGCTGCAAACAATGTGGGGCACAAGAGGCCGATTTCCTTCATCTTGCTTGGGATTGTTTTGAGGTCAGTGTTTTTTGGACGCTGGTTACACAAGCCTTATCAATCATGGTGTTGGAGAGTGTGGAATGCTCCCCCCGGATCTGTCTACTGGGGTTGGTGAAGCACCTCAAACCAGAGAATAGACGACTGGTGCTGATTGCATTACTACTAGCGAAGAGGAAAGTGGCTCAAACATGGGACAGTAAACGGGTGCCGAAATTTAAAAACTGGTTACAAGACTTGGTGTTTTGCAGAGACCAACTGGCATACTATGCTGAAGAATTTCCAACACCCTCTAGACCCAAAGATGTATGGTCACCTCTAACTACCTATTTATTGTCTAGCTCACAAGATGTCACAGCAGTTGTGAGTTCACCCTAAGAACATTAATGGTGTAATGTATGAAATGGTGCATTAATGTATAGGTCTGGATGTATGAAGATATACTGTCAACCAATGAATTTGTTGTCACACGGGGGGGAATGTTGTGTTTAATACGCATAAGTTGTAAGTTTTTTTTGGAAAGGCAAAAATAAAATAAACTGTGCTCTTTGTTCTCTCTGTTTTTTTCAATGTACTACAGGCTCAGTGCAAGCTGTTGACACACACAATAAATCTAATCGGTGAGAAGACTACAAAAATCATTACACTGGATCTGTCCATCTCACAAACCGGTCCTGACAAAGGCTTGGACAATCAGGGGCAATTAATGGCGAAACATGTTGACCGCACAAGTGTGATACTCTGGATAATTTACACGTCCCCTTACTTTTTAATCTTACCCCTGTATACTACACCCACATTACAAGGTGATTTTTAGATACAGGAGGTAATTTTAACGTTCTTTTTACACGGATCCCACCAATACTTTCCCTAGAAAGGAGGCAGTACTCGCCTAGGGAAGCGAGTACCTAGGTGCGAAACCCGATGATAATGCCGCCCAATACTACACCATAGTGGTGACACTTACCACCACCAGTGGCAAATATTAAGCCTCAGCGGAGTTCCGCAGAACTCCGCGAAGTGCTAAAAAACCTCCGCCGTGCTATGCAGAGCTCCGCAAGCAGCGGAGTGCGTTCGATAAATGTTGTTCGCAATGATTTTCAGTGCCAGGTGCTTGTCCACACTGTGCAATCATCTCGAACAGCACCGTGCATAGCGCAAGTGGGCGCTGCTTCCTTTCTGCCGCTCGAGGAAATTTTTACTCGAGCGGCAGCTTTCTCAACGCAAACAGTTTCTCAACGCGAGCGGTCGCGAGCATACGTGACCACTCGCAATGAGAAATCTGACCGCCCGCGTTGAGAAATCTCACTGGGAGGTTGATTTTCCGCGCTTGCCAACTTGATGTTGAATATCGCGAACTTGACGTTGACGAATGCGAGGGAGGAAAAAAAACTCTGCTCCGCGTAATGCGGAGTGCGGAAAACTCTGCAAACTCCTTGACCGGAGCAGAGTTCACCACCCAGACTTAGCAAATATTGGTTGAGGGTTTCAGGTAACTGATACCCTAAGACACCACACAACCTGCAAGATCACTTTCGTTTGATTAAGATACGTTACACCAGTGGGAGCAGAGTGATCATCACACATGCTTCTACCACCTCCCATGTTGATTTTTTGTGGTATCTATTCACATAAGCCATGGGCAGGGTCTTGCGACAGTGGAAATTGTGCAACTAAATGACCAATACATAAGTGTTTGTAATACTCTATGGAAGCCTGAATCTTGCTGATTACCTACCTGCTTCAGAGATGGCTGAACGAGAAAGACTCCTATCCCACTACACATACAGTGTGCGAGACGGGCAGGTCTATGAGTGAGAGTGCCAGGTCTTGTTGAGATGGCACTTTCATTGGTTACACTGAGAAGGCAGGCGCTGCAACTCCTCAGTAGTAGAAGGCTGTGCTCAAAAATGGGCTGCCACAAAGAGTTCCCATGGGGTCAGAAGCTCGCAGCTTAAAATGTTACAAAACTAATCTCAGCCTTCTGCCGTTCACCAGAAAGAAGTTCACTCATCATGATACCTTTAGTTTCTAGTTTTCTAAAATGGCTATAAAACCCCTTATCTTTCCTAATTACTTCCATTGCCAAAGAGCCTTATTTGGGTTTTGTAAATCCCAGTGAGGCCTCCCTTGGAGCGCCTGCATTCATGTGCTTCCATTGTAAATTGTGTTTTTAGTTCGTATCAGCTCTGCCTGGTGAGCAAGCAGTGGCCTAGCTGTCTGTATCATGTTTGTACATAGTATTTCTATCGGGTGCACATAGCAAAAGGTAGTGGAGCGCTGTACACAGTCAAAGACAGGCACACATTCACCGTGTAAGCGGAGAGGAAGCTTCCTTCTGGACAGTTAATGCATTGTGATGTAGTATTCTTCAAAGAAGTGTGTCTTCAACTCTTTCCTAAATTGGAGCATCAGTGGAGTGGTCCTGGTGCATACAAGGATGTTGGCCCGGATCCTGGGCACATAGATAGAACAATTCAGTTGTCCTGTATATTTCTTTTTTACACTTCTTAGTCTGCAGTCTGATGGTGTCCTGGCTGCTGGTGTGCTAAGAACCACCAGCGATGGTGAGCTTGTTTGCAATGGGGTGCTGGTTGTGATGGCTTTGTAAATGATGCAACTTGTTTTGAAGATGGTATGGGGTGGCAAGGGGAGCCAATGGAGTTCCTTCAGGATGGGATGATGTGATCAGATTTCTTCACACCCTGGATGAGGCATGCTACGATGTGTAGGACCTCAAGGGGTGCCAGTGTCCGGAATCTGGAAAGCCATGGAGTGGGGCATTAGCGCCATCTAGATGCAGTCGTACGAGGGCTGGAACAGCAGTTTTAAAGTTGCTTTCTGGAAGAAGTGGTTTGACTTTCTTTAGAAGAGAGAGCTGGTACCAGGCCGTCTTTGTTGTTTTGTTAGTGTGTTTCGAGTATTTTTCTGTTAGTAATGTAGGAAAGTTAAAGATAATGTTAGTAGAGAATGCTAGTATGTCACTAGCAGAATGTTAGTATTGTAATTTATGGAATGTTAAAAGGATAATTCTGGAGCAATTGGAGAGGGACTGAAGAGGGCTGCACTACGCTTTCCTTGTGTTGCAAAATCCAGAAGAATACCAAATATTTGTCGTCTCTTGTTCATTGAGGGCATAGTGACGTGGCTGCGTCAGCATGTCTCAGCTGCCATCTTGGATTGGGTTGGCTGCCCTCAAGAAAAATAGCAGAGATGCACAGGAGCATCCGAGCATCTACGTCGGCACATCCCAGGCGCCATGTTGGGTCAGTGGCCCTCACAAAACGTAGCAGACAAGTTCTTTAGGGTACACAAAGATATCATTGTTTCCGTAACACTAGGCCCGCCGCTATTTTAGATTGGATTTAACAGCACCTATCGGCCCAGCCTTAGTTCCTTATGGACTGCTGGGTCTGGACTCTAATTTTGGACTTTGATATTTTTCTACAGTCATTCCGCCATATGTATGGTGTCTGACTACTATTTGATTACAACTAAACTGGATACTGTTTCTACCTATATATATATATACATATATATATATATTTTTTTGTTTTCTGTGAACTTCAGTGTTTGTGGGGCACTTTGTCAAATTTCAAACTCTTAACTGTGGAACAATGTGTTATCTTCTAAACCGTAATATGCACACTTTACATGCATACTGTATTTTCCCAGGATACTGCGGTTTTTTAGTGAAACACTTACTTACATATTCTAAGCTTGTCACAGGCAACACTTAATAGTGATGTACACACTAGAGCAATCAGTGATCCGCACACTAGAGCAATCAGTGATCCGCACACTCTTACCTTCCGGGCATTTCTCAACTAAAGCTGGGTCATGCCCTAGGTGTGTCACAAAGGCTCTATAATATGCAATCGGTCACCACCTACACCACCTACACTTCTAGAGTCGCCCGGTGAACCACCTGTTGGGTGGAGGAACTGGTTTGACGCATTCCAATCCCACCCGGGAGCAATTGGGGTATCCAGGTTTTGTCCCTAATGGAACAAAATATCATAATTACATTCCTTGGGATTCGGGTGTTGTGCGATTTTTTTAAACACCTACCTCAGGTGGAGAATGTCGAAGGCGAAGTGATGGATGAATACACTGAAATGGTTAGAAAACACTTTGATGTCCAACCCAGTCTGGTAGTGTTACGTCACAAATTTCTCATCAGAAAGCCCCTGAGTAGCGAGAATGTGGACAAGTATGTGTCCGCACTCAGGAGACTGGTGGCGAATTGTCATTTTGAGAATTTCACAGATCAGTTGGTCCGTGACCAGTTTGTCATTGTACAAATAAAACCATTCAACAGAAACTTTTGTCATTAGGTAATGCTAAGTTGGATTTCGGTGAAGGAACTAGAAGAAAAAAGTACAGACGTTAGTGTTATATGTCAAAAAAAGAAAAATGGTGGTAATTTTAATTATGTTATTGATAATAGGTCTTCAAAACCATTTTTTAACAAACTAATTTATGTTTCAGGTGTGGAAATATGGCTCATTTCAGAAGTGGGAAACAATGTCCGGCAAGGAATGTTACTAGCGGGAATTGCAATAAGTTAGGACACTTTACCAAGGTGTGTCGGAGTCAGATGAAACAAACGGAAATGGGAGACAATGCTGTTGCTAATTTGGTAGAAGCAGAGAATGACAATCAATTAGACAAGTTCCAGGAGGATCTTCAAGACATGGTGCTGGTTGTCAGCGAAGAATGTGTGGCTACAGGGGACTCAGCAGATTGTGTGGACCCATATGATGACATATTGGTTGGTAACTGTTAGAAATGGGACTTCTGGTTGGCTCGGGCTTGCGCCTAAGCCAGGCAGAAACCACCACTCTAGTCAGGGCAAGGGAGTTACACACTGAAGATAACCCCTGCTCACCCCCTTGGTAGCTTGGCACGAGCAGTCAGGCTTATCCCAGAGGCAATGTGTAAAGCGTTTGCGCAACACACACACACAGCAGCAACACACTAGGCACACCACAAAAGAAACTCCACACAAGGTTATATAAAAATAGCCTTTGTATTATCCAAAACACATTACAATCATAATCACACAATATACACTGTGCCAACTGGCACTAGGCAATATTTTCAGGGGATTATATACATATGACAGGGCCAATCGGGCCACTGTCAGGACCTTTAGAAATCTAGTAACACATGTATAACACAACCAGTAACTACTGGCAGAATACTGTACTCAGCATTAACATGGGTAACCTAAATACATTAGGTCTGCATCACAATTAGGCATAAAACACATTAGGCCCAAACCTCATTAGCATAAACACATTACGCAATAGGCCTCACCAGCATAAACACATTATGCAAAAATCATGGTGCATAAATCACATTTGGCAACCATCAGCATAAACACATTATGCACACATTTGGCAGTGCACCATAGTAGCACTAATTAGGTGCATACATCACCTTAGGGCCTTGCGCCTTATCAGTACACCCATAAAGTGCACACAGCACCTTAGCGTAATCGCTGAACTGACCCCAGGCCAACTGCCCTTTTACTGGGGCTCAAATACCCTATGTCCCGCAAAGTCAGGGCGTGAAATGAGGCCTCTCGAATGGCCTCCTGGCTGCCTCGGCAGCGAAAACATAGTGCGCAGATGCGCTGGGGTGTGGGGTGCAACTCACCCCTTCCTCAATAAAAGAAATGGCCCCCAAATGTTGCAGCTGCCCGCTCTCTTGCGGTGCAGCTGTGATGAAATTAGCCCGGGCACCACTGTGCCCTTGGAGCCCCACTCCGGGACTCCTACCTGCCAACAAGAAAATGCCCTTGTGTTGCAGCTGCCCGATCTCTCTCACGGTGCAGCTGGAAATGGGCGCGGGCACCACTGTGCCTGGGGGAGCCCCACTTGGGGGACTCTACTCATAAAATTGCCCCCAAAGGAAAATGGCACTGGCACCACCGTGCTGCTTGGGAGCTCCCCTCTGGTACTCCTCCTGGTGCCCTCGATCGGCACCAACAGCAATAAAATGACTTCAGCCCCACTCACCGGGGCTTCGTGCAGACTCCTCTGGTCTCCTCCAATGCGGCGGGGGCAGGCACCGGCAATGTGCCTCGGGGAGCCCCTCTCACCTGGGCTCTCTGGGGGCTCTTCCGGGCGGCGGCAATGCGGGACTTCAGCCGGGAGCCCTCGAGGCTCCGGTCCTCCTCCCGGTCTCCAGGCAACCTGCGGGGCTTCCCTTTCTGCCCGGGAGCCCCGCCCACAGTCAGGCGCAACCCTGCCTGACTTCCTGGTCGCACTTGGAGCGGCGGCTTCCTCTTCGTTTCGTGTCGGGCCTTTGCGGTGATTCCTTGCAGATCTCGGCGGTGCAATGCGGGGTGGGCACCCGCTTTAAAACTAAGCTCAAATGCAGGGTGGCACCCGCTAATAAAATAAACTCCAATGCGGGGTGGGCTCCCGCCAGATGAGCAGCAATGCGGGGTGGGCTCCCGCTTCTCTAGCATCCAGGTGGGGGAATCCCCACGTCAGGATTCCCTCGAAGTAAGTTGCAGCTCAGCGCTGCAGAGCCCACGCGCTCCTCTTCTCGTTGGCCATAAAAAGATAGCGCTGACGAGGCGCTAGAGTGCTTAAAGGTCAGGGGGCACAGCTGGGCCCAGGCAGGCCAGCACATAGGGCCCTCCAGCAGGGAGGTAGTCCCTCGTGGCGGTTCCTCCTGGGGCCCAGCAGCAGCACATCCCCCAGTACAAGGAAAAGCACAACATTTTCATGGGGTCACAGCCCCAATATTTATACCCACATTTGCTTTGTCTGCCCTGGCACAGGGCTTGGGGGAACCAGCCTAAACTGGTTCTGGGGTTTTTTGGAGCACTTTGTTGACAAGGCTCCTCTTCCCCTTTGTCAGGTGGGGGCTCGTCATCAGATACACCACAGGGGGGCGGAGCCAGCATTCACATAGGCAGGCACAGACCTATTCAGGGTCAGAGGACTACTCCCACTACTCCAAATGCAGTTGTCCCATTCAGCCTAGCGCTGACTCACCCTGCCCTACCTGGAGCCACACACACCTCACCAGCCCCTGTCACTCCAAAGCCAGACATGCAATCCACATCAGGCGGGCAGACACATAGCACGCAGAAATGCCAACTTCTAAAAGTGGCACTTCTAAAATAGGTATAATAAATCTGCGCTCACCATTGCGTAGCATTTATTATCACTATTCCAAATATACCAAACTTGACCACGCTGCTCCTCTCATATCAGGAATTACCACTGAAACACTTATCAGGGAATCCCCAATGCATTCCTATGAGAGGGCAGCCTCACAGCAGTGAGAAACATGTCACACACTTAAGGTACATGTCCTACCTTTTACCTACAATGCACCCTGCCCATAGGGCTAGCTAGGGCCTACCTTAGGGGTGACTGACATGCAGTAAAAGGGGGGTCACAGACATGGCACACACTTTAGGTGCCACGTCACTGCGGCAGTAACACTGCGCGCACAGGCCCTGCAATGGCAGAGGCCTGAGACAGGTTTGAAAGGCTACTTTGGTGGGGGGCGCAATCAGCGCTGCAAGCCCACCAGTAGCATTTAATTTACCAGCCCCGGGTATATGAGATACCACTTTACAAGGGACTGACAGGTAAATTAAATATGCCAAACAGGTGTAGACCAATCTTACCATGTTTATCACAGAGAGCACACGCACTTTACACTGGACAGCAGTGCTAAAGTGCCCAGAGTCCTAAAACCACCAACACCATGTCAGAAAAAAGGCTAGGAAGAAGGCGAAAAGTTCAGGGATGACCCTGCGAAAAAGGGCCAAGTCCAACAGTAACAGGTCAGTGAAACTTTTGGTGGATTCTGGCACCATGATAACGAAGGAACTGTTTGATGAAAAATGGCAGGGTAGAGTTCTGGAACCCCCTGACCACGCTCCAGTGCCCTATGAAGGGTGACACATTGTTGACAAGTTTTTTTGAGGATGTGTTCGCATTCAAGGACAGGAAAAGTTTTGGTAATATTTACGTAGCGGTCAAATTATGTATTTTGGGGTTGTTCCATCAAGGTCTTTTCAAGATGGTGCGAAGGCCTGGCACTAAAGACCTGGTTTCAATAGTAGGAAAAGATTTGGTGGAGGAGCTCGGGATTAAGTTTCCTTCTGTTTTCTCTGATAATCTGGGGACCATTAGTGGGTTCCAACACAGAATCAAAGTTAAGGATGGTTCAGCACCTGTGAAGCATAAGTTGCAAAGTGTTCCTTTTTCAATTAGGTAGGATCTCAAAAAAGGCTTGATGAAACTGTGTGACAAGGGTGTCATTGAACCAATTCAGTCTTCCCTGTGGTTTTCACCATTCATGGTGGCACACAAGTGCAGTGGTGAATTAAGAATTTGTGTAGACTTGCACAGTCTCAGTAAGGCTTTTTGGGTTGATTCACACCCTCTTCTGCAAATTTCAGATCGTTTGCCATTAATTGCAGGGTCGAAATGGTTCATCAAGTGAGACTTAGCCTCAGCTTACCATCAGGTTGTCTTAAAACCTCATCCTAGGCATTATGCTGCTTTTTTTCCCCCTGTTGATAATTTGCAATACTGTAGAATGCTGTTTGGCTTTGCCTCTGCGGCATCTGATTTCAGAGAATTATGTACTAGTTGTTCAGAGATGTAAAAGGGGTTGTCATGTTCCAAGACAACGTAGTAGTTTTTGCAGAAACTAAGGAGGAGCATGACGTCATCCTGAATCATGTATTGATCATTTTGCAGGAGAAGGGGTGGTCCTGAAAAGGGAAAAATGAGAACTTTGTAATAACAAGGTGGAGCATTTGGGTCATATTGTTTTTGAGGAAGCAATAGGTAAGATGTGGTGTTTTCCGGCGCAGACAGAAGAAAAACACTGTTTGTCATATGTTGTAGATGTATGTTTAATTCCATTAAGCTGCCACACAGGGAAGAGCTTAGTGCAGCCCTCACCAGCCCCTCTCCAACTGCTCCAGAATCATCCTTCCAACATTCCATGAATTACAACACTAACATTCTGCTAGTGACATACTAACATTCTCTACTAACATTATATTTAACATTCCTACATTACTAACAGAAGAATACTATAATGTTCTTTGAGGGTGAGGTCAGTGTCCAGGGAGAATTCAAGTGACTTGGCATTCTATGAAAGTTGGGGTTCAAAGCCATCAAGGTTGATATCATTGAGCCGGGTTTTTCTTGCACTGTGTTTATTATTCTTGGTAAATGAAAGTAATTCTGTTTTGGCTGGGTTGAACTTCAGGCAGGTGCCGGTTATCCAGGCCTGGATGACGTGCAAGCAGTGTTAGAGGTGCCGGATGTCTGAAGCAGAGGAGTCTTTCAAGTAGAGTTGCGTATCATCGGCATATTGGTGAAACTTGATGCTGATCTCTATGAGTAGATTACCAAGCAGCTCCATGTAAAGTTTGAAAATGACCGGAAACAATATTGAACCTGGGGGACTCTACAGGTGATAGTTATCTTTTGTGACCTGCAGGTGCCCATTTTAACTAACTGGTGTCAGTCGGAAAGGTAAACTGATAACCAGTGAAGTACATTGTTGGTGCAGGTTTGAGGTCCAATATTTTGAGGAGGCAGGGGTCATCCACATCTATGGTCAAGAGGGCATCATCTACCATGTGTACGGTAGCGGTCTGCATGCTACAGTGTGATCTGAAGCCAGACTGGTATTTGTGCAGGAGATGGATGGCATTGATGTGATCTTAGAGTTGAATATAGACCACTTTTTCACTGATCTTTCTGATGAATGTTAGGTGAGTGATAGGCTAGGAGTTGACAAGGTCATTAGTGTCTAGTGTAGGTTTCCTATGTAGTGGGAGGACCTGGCTTGTCTTGAGACCTTCTGGGAAGTTGCCTTGAGTGAGGGAGGCATTGACAGTGGTGAGTAGGGGTAAGAGATCATCCCAAGAGAGAGCTTTGACGAAGGACAAGGGTAAGACAGGGGATTGATGCAGTGTTTGATTGTCTTGAACAGTGTTCTGCTTCTATTGGTGGTTTCATTGATGGTGTTGTTTTAGTACTTTGCTTTGCCTGATGTGATAAGCTGTGTGTGTGTTGCGCTGATGGAATCCAGTCTGCGGAGGTCCTCTGGAGTTCTCTTTTCCTTCCAATTTCTTTTTCTGTCAGCAAGGTCTGCAGAAAACCAGGGTACTGAAGCCTTTATCTTGCACTTTCATGTTGAAAGTGGGGCGGGTCTGTTCACTTAGCTTTCCAAAAAATTGTTGACGTTTGTTTAGAAAGGTGTTGGCGTTGGGCATGAAGTTGATGGAGAGAGAGATGAGTTCAAGCATTAGGTTGTCTATGCAGACATTTTTTAAGGATATGAAGGCTTGGGTTTCTCTTTTGTGTTGTCCTTGGTTTGTTTGAAGGACACCGAGCAGGGAGATAGGGATGGCAAAGTGGATGGTCCAGTTCAGGGGTATGGGTGGTTTGCATTGAATTGTTCTTGATGTGGAAAAGACAAGGTGAGGATGTGGCTCTTCAAGCATGTTGGTTGTGTGACATGCTGTACCATGTTGAGTATATCGATGAGGTTGAAAGGGTGGCGCTTGTTTCTTTTTTGTTTTTTTTAGCTTGTGTTGTGTAGAAGGTTTAAGTCATCCAAGAAGGCGGTGATAGCATAGCCATCAGAAAGAAAGGTACAGGCAATAAATATAAAAAACTTCTTGGCCTTTATAGAATTTTTTTATGTACTACACTTTACCTTTTGTCATTGGCCACCAGTGCAGGTCTATGATCTTCGAGTGTCACACTGCTGTGTTTTTAATTGTGAGGGTGAAAGACCGCTCCTCATCTGTATTGAGATGAACATTGCCTCCTATGT
The DNA here is from genome assembly GCA_963921515.1 of Calotriton arnoldi. Classification (NCBI taxonomy): domain Eukaryota; kingdom Metazoa; phylum Chordata; class Amphibia; order Caudata; family Salamandridae; genus Calotriton; species Calotriton arnoldi. The sequence goes on along the minus strand of CAWUFW010001323.1, from coordinate 394,351 downwards.
AGCTATTGAGGCACAAATCTTGTCCATCCCACACTGACCAGTGCCCTTCACTTTGCACATCTGCATGCAGCTGGGATGTTGAGTTTGGTACTCAAGGAAAGACTCCTGCCTCTGATGTAGCAGCATACTGTTTGTATGAAGATGTGTTCCTCTAAATCATAACCTACAAAGAGCACATTGGGACTACTAGAGAGAGCAGGAACAATATCTTTCTCCCTGCAGAGAGTTTTTAAAAAAATGAAGTATTGTGGCAGGGGTTTTCTCATCAGATAATGTCCATTATTCCTATGTCCATGCATGTAGGCCTCTCTTAAATGTTAACTGAACACCTGGAACCCTTGGAAGACCCAGTACTGCCCCCTGCAAGAGCCTGTTCTGACTTGCCTCTCCCTCAGATTCTGTGGCTGCGTTGGAAGACCCAGTACTGCCCCCTGCAAGAGCCTGTTCTGACTTGCCTCTCCCTCAGATTCTGTGGCTGCGTTGGAAGACCCAGTACTGCCCCCCTGCAAGAGCCTGTTCTGACTTGCCTCTCCCTCAGATTCTGTGGCTACGATGTGATCCTATAGCCCACCCAAGACAAATTGTTTGGGGTCAAGAGCAACAAGTTTTCATGTGTATTTTGTCCTTGGGGCAAGTAGGCCCAACCCCCTGCAGCACAAACCCTTTGGCTGCCAGTTTGCAGTACCACATTATGGATCAGGTAAGGCACTGCCTGCAGTTAAGGTAATACTTTTGTCCATATGTTAATGCTGTTCAAACTTGTATTTATGGTTTATTAATTTAAAGCCTTTATTATTAAGGTGAGCACTCTACGTGAATGTTGTAAGCTCTGACTGCATTACTGACAGTGGTTCCAGTATAAAAATGTGTGCACACGTTTTCAAAGTTTAGCAATATGAGGCTATGTATAATGCTCCCAGAATGCTCTCAGAATGCTCTTTGATTTGATGCAAATATTTGCAGAAGCTTGAAAGCAAGATTGACGATTCTTTGCTTTCAAAATAAAATGTTCCTAAAAAATAAAAGCAGGTTAAATAGACATTTTGCTAAACTACTGTAAAGTTTCAGGTACCATTTCTTTGGAGCATCATTTAGTAACATGTGTTGATCCATGTTAGTATTTCCAAAACATATTCATAATGGAAAATCAGTGTAACCGATTTCAATAAGATTATGGGAAACAAAAATAAACAAGAATTGGCAAAGCCAGTAGGTCTGAAATTGGTGGTCAGCTTTTTAGTTTTGTCAATGTGTGACTTGTTTTGGCATGGTTTTTGTAAAACCTTATTGGTGTGGGAGCTGCCGGGCCCTCACCATTATAACAAACATTGGCAAAAGCAAAAATTGAATTTGGTCCCAAAAAGCACTTACTGGCACTGAACAAAACTTCTTTGTGTGCCGATATGCTCCTTGTGAAAGAGCAGAATGCTATCACTCACTGTGAAGCCAGCAGATACAGAGAGAGAGAGAGAGCGAGAATAAAAAAAAAAACACAAAAGCTCATGGTCAACGCCAGACCAGATTAGGGTCACAGTTATTAAAGAAAGTCTCAAAAGTGCATGCATGGTATATGTCCTTGCTTTAGGTGCAGCTATATGGCATTCATGAATTCCCAAGAATTTACAGAAGTAGGACAAGAAATAGTACTCCTAGAAAATATTTGTGAACTGCATTTTAGCATGAGCAAATATGCATGTGTAGATTTGCTCATGCGAAAATCTGAGTGTTTGCAAGTTCACTTTCCCACCAACCACTTTTTTCCCCACTCTGGAAGAAGGTTTACATCTGCCATTGTCAGGAGTAAATTTCCAACATTTCTCAGTATGGGAAAAGATTAGAGCAAAGTTGTTGAAAACCCTTAAAACATGCAAGTTAGCAGGTTTGCACAGACTCAAAAGGGCATTCTAACCCTGGAACTATTGCTTACCACTACCTTCAGCCCCAGTATGTAGATCTGCAGAAACGTGGCACCATAAGGGGATTGAAAGTATTCAAACACTACTATTGTAGGAGACCTGGAATAATCAGAGAGGCTATATCAGAACTCTTATATAATGAGGTTGCTGTCATAATTTGTCGCCGCACTACATGGCACCAAAGGGACAAGTGGATTTTGTTACAGGACAAGTAGATTTATAAAGCAACCTGCCCCATGGACAAGTAGATATTTTATTAAATTCCACACCCCTGGGCTTCAGCCCCTTTCTAAAACTCTTCACTGTTGGTCCTACTCGTGTTCATGCACCTTCGAGAGCATCGCACAGAAAGATGTGAGTACTGGGGTCCACGATGACCGGTAGCACCGCTAACTTGCTCTTTTACTCTGAAAATAGTGCTATGCTCAGCGTTTCTTGGTAAATCGTCTGCTGACAAACTAAATTTCCCCCCACCAATGTCTGTAAGATGTGGAGTGACCTTCGCCCCTCAGAGCAGCAAAGTGACATCCACATGATGTCATCTTCTGAGTGTCTTAACAAATTATTTTTACATCTCCACATTCAAGAGCTGGGGGTCATGGTTCAGTCAGGGGTCTCCTCTTTAGACTTTAAAAATACCAGCTGGTTTTTGGGAAGTCAAAGAGGACCAGCAAGTTACCAATATCCGCACTTTTAAGAAACCCCTTCCCTTTATTTTGTAATTCTGTTTTAACAGTAATAGATTAAATAGCAAAGAGACACAAAGCTACACAAATAATGTTCCAAAGAAATAGTTTCCTCTTCAGGTTCTGCTGCGGAGACCTATTTCATGAAAAGAAACTGCTAACACATTCATGGTGCAAAATATCTGCTTGAAACTACAAGTGTCAGAATCTGTTACAGGTCTAACTAAGATCAGTGGCTCAAACACAACCACAGTTCGACACCCAACATAACATGAATTCTGTCACATAAAAAAATAAAAACGATGATCTAAGGCTCACAGATACCCGCTTCTCCTTTTCTTCTTTCATAGAAGCAAAAATACATCTGAGGTTCAGCGGGTTTAAATGTTTTCAGAAGACGCCAAAGTGCCCTTCTCAGGGACAAACCGCCATCCTGGTCTTCATTCGTAGATGATCAGTCTGCTGGGCTCGAGGAGAGGGGAGTGGGTTTAAGACTCTCTTCATCTTTATCTGTAAAATTTCAGTGCATCTGTGTAATATGGTGTACAGCACCAACATGTCACTCTGGGTACTGGACAGATATTACCACATAGACCCTAACCAGTCATAACTTATTACTCATCACAGGCTCGATTCTCTACAGAAGCTCTCAGCCTAATATGGCAAAGGTGAAAGGCAACACCGAGAAGCCCACCTCCTATCCTCCCAAATACCGCAATGGCCGAATACCAAGGCTGCCTAGTCTTCATTCCACCTCTTGCCCCCTTTTTGTTTTACTTTCCTGCACTTTGTCTCTTTATCACAGTTGCAGGTTCTTTTTCATCCCTTCTTTTTCTCCCTTTGTCACTGTTTTCCAATATCTCTCTCTATCCTTCCTTCTCCCTTTTCTGCCTCTCTTTTGCTCGGGGGTCAAAGACTGATGAGAAAAAGTAAGTCCTGGTCTCAGAAATGAGTTCCTGCGCCCACCTCCTTCAACCACAGGCTCAAATTAAGCACTGGATAATAAGAGATCTGAAAGAAACAGTTATAGATTCCTTACCTTAGAATCTCCCCCAGGCGTCAGACTGGATCCGGAAAGTTTTTCGTCAGCAGTACCCCTGCACGTCTGAAGGTGGCGTCGGTCGACTCCGCATCCGTCGTCGGCATCGTGGTCGCCGGGATGACGTCGTGGAAGTTACTTAGACACCGCCCTCGCGCGCTGACGTCAGTTCTTTCTTTTTCCGCGCCAGCAAGCGCAGATCCGGGAAGAGCGGTGCCCCCAGTTACTTTTTGACTGAGTTTTTTGCGACTTTTGTCGACTTCGTTTTCGAGTCTTATCACAACTCCTGGTGCACGAGGAATGCCCGGTTTCAAGGCCTGCGTTTCCTGTTCCCGAATGATGTCGGTGACTGATCCACACCGCGTGTGCCTCTTCTGCCTGGATTGCGACCATGACCCCAAGTCTTGCTCCGACTGTCGTACCATGGCCCGAAGTCTTTGCGGGAGCGGTCCGAAAGCTCCTCAAGGCCCGGCAGTCGGCTCTGCATCGCGCAAGGTCCCGGTTGCGTGGGAGGTCGAGGGACCGATCGCGGAGTTATCATCACTCCACTTCTAAGTCTTCGCACTCGGGGACAGGTAAGTCAAAGCACAAGAAGAAGTCGAAGAAGCATCGCCGCTCTTCGACTTCCCCTCGTCCGTCGGCCGCTGCGACGCAGGGTGCGAGTGGTGCCACACCTGCGGCTCCGCGAGCGGAGCCTTCAGGGTCGACTCCGGCCTTCCCTCCCTTCCCGGGATCGGGATCGACCCCTGCCCAGCTTCGTCAATTTTACGAAGCGATGCACGCCATCTTTGGGCAGCCTGACTCCGCCGGCGTGCCTTCGGGCCCCGTGGATTTGGCTGGGGGACCTAGGCCTTCGACGCCGGCGGCTTCCGCCTCGGCACTGCAGGACCCCCTTGAATCCAGGCCTGGATCCGGATCGGCACCGGTCGACCTAGTTACACCTCCACCGGTGCCGACTCCACCGGCACCACGTCCGCAGCCGACGCCGGCTGGAACCCCAGCCGGCCTCGACCCCGCCTCCCACCTCGACGTGGACGCGGAGTCGGATCCGCGTCGGCCGACGCCGATGGGTACTTTTGTCCCTGTGTTCCACCCTGGCTATTTTCAACCATATTGGCAGCCAGAAGAGGGTGAGGAAGATTGGGAGGGGTCTGGTGACCCTTTAACTGACCCGTTGGAATACAATTCAGACTGGAGAGAGGAACTGGGGGAGGCCAGTGGTCTGGATACCTCCCCAGACCTAGGCATGCTGTCTCCTCCTACCGTGGCTACGGAGGAGGGAGCGTCGTATGCAGTGGTGTTGCATAGGACGGCCGAGGCTCTCAACCTCGAGCTTCCTACGGTGGCAGTTGGGACTAACCTCCTGACAGAGGTGCTTCAGCCGGCAGCGAGCTCTTCGGAGCCCCTGCTCCCGTTTAATGAAGCCCTTACGGACATCCTTTTGGGCACTTGGTCCAGGCCCAACACAGGGGATCCTCTGGACAGGATGATTGCCCAAGCCACCGCCCGGCCCCGGGCGACCCCACTTTACTCTCCCAACACCCCACCCCTGAGAGCTTGGTAGTCCAAGCCTCCACGTCCAAGGGCGCCTTCCCTACCGCACCTCCGGAAAGGGAATCTAAAAAGTTGGACCACCTTGGAAAGAAAATGTTTTCTTCCGCCAGCTTGGGACTGCGGTCGGCAAACACTGCATGTGTGTTGGGCCATTATACCCACTCTGTGTGGGATACGGTGGCGCAGGTGCTGCCTCAGTGCCCGGAGGAGGCCCAGGCCACGCTCTCCCGTGCCGTTGCCGAGGGGAGAGACGCAGCGAAGTTTACCATCCGCTGTGGGCTGGATACCGCCGACGCACTTGGCAGGACGATTTCAACGTCAGTAGCCCTTCGACGCTACGCCTGGTTGCGTTCGACTGGTTTTTCGGGGGATGTCCAATCCACCCTTATGGACATGTCCTTTGATGGCCGTCACCTTTTTGGCGACAAGGCAGAAAGCGCGCTGGAGCGCTTTAAGGACTCACGGGCTACGGCCAGGTTCTTGGGCCTCTCCACCACCCGCCCTGCGCAGTCTGCTTTTCGCCCCTTTAGTGGCTACGGAAGGGGTGCCCCACTACATCCCGCCCAGAGCCACAGGCCGTCGCAAGCTGTACAGTCTCAGCGCGGCCGGGGACGTGGGAACCACCGGCGTGGTTCTGGGGGCCAGCGAGCGGGCCAGTCCACCACCGCCCCATCTGCAACAGCCTCCAAACCTTCCTAGTCCGACATTTCAGGGCCACCTAACGCCAGTGGGCGGCAGGATCCGCCATCACCTCCCCCACTGGCGCACCATCACGTTGGACAGGTGGGTTTTGCAAATAGTCCGAAGGGGCTACTCCCTCCTCTTCGAGACTACCCCTCCCTCCATGCCACCTCAGTACCATCGCATGTCGGAGGATCGATTGGCCCTTCTCCAACAGGAAGTTTCGGCACTCATGGCCAAGGGTGCCATCGAGCGCGTTCCTGTCCCAGAAGTAGGTCGTGGTTGCTATTCCCACTACTTTCTGGTGCCCAAGAAGGACAAAGGCCTGCGTCCTATCTTGGATCTCAGGAACATCAACTGCTTCCTCCGGAAGGAGAAGTTCAAAATGTTGACGCTCGCTCAGGTCTTGTCTGCTCTCGACCCTGGAGACTGGATGGTAGCGTTGGACTTGCAGGACGCTTACTTTCACATCCCCGTCTTGCCGGCCCACCGGCGTTACCTGCGGTTCACGGTAGGCCATGAGCACTTTCAGTTTACCGTGCTCCCCTTTGGCCTTACCAGTGCACCTTGGGTGTTCACGAAAGTGTTGGCGGTGGTCGCAGCTCATCTGCGCAGATCAGGGGTTCCAGTCTTCCCCTATCTCGAGGACTGGCTGTTGAAGGCGGGCTCGCCCCAGGCTGTCGTCTCCCACCTCCAGACTACGGCCGACCTGCATTCGCTGGGGTTTTCCATCAATGTGCCGAAGTCACACCTGATTCCCTCTCAGAAGCTCCTCTTCATCGGAGCGGTTCTGGACACGACGCGGTTTCGGGTTTATCTTCCCGAACAGCGAGTCCGGGATATTCGGGCTATGATTTCGATCTTTCAGCCCCTATCCCGGGTTTCGGTCCGGATGACCCTGAGGCTGCTGGGCCTCATGGCCTCCTGCATCCTGCTGGCCAATCATGCCAGGTGGCATATGCGGGCTCTGCAGTGGGACCTAAAGTTCCAGTGGGCGCAGCATCAGGGAAATCTGTCCGATTACGTCCAGATCTCGGAGGGCACTGCACGACAATTGCAGTGGTGACTCACGAACCAGGATTGGGACAACGGCAGATCCCTCTCCCTTCCCCATCCAGATCATACAGTGGTGACAGACGCATCCCTTCTGGGATGGGGCGGCCACATGGGAGAGGTGGAGATCAGAGGCCTCTGGTCTCCGGCGGAGTCCGGGCTCCACATCAACCTTCTGGAGCTTCGGGCGATCCGTCTTGCACTCAAGGCATTCCTTCCCTCTGTACGGGGAAGAGTAGTGCAGGTGTTCACGGACAACACCACCGCCATGTGGTACTGCAACAAACAAGGCGGGGTGGGGTCGTGGACCCTATATCAAGAGGACTTCCGCCTCTGGACATGGCTGGAACATCAGGGCATATTTCTGGTGGTTCAACACCTGGCAGGTTCACTGAACGTGAGAGCGGACGAACACAGCCGCAGGTGCATGATGGATCACGAATGGCGTCTTCACTCGGAGGTGGTGCAAGGTCTCTTTCAGCAGTGGGGAGAGCCTTGGTTAGATCTATTCGCCACCGAAGAGAATGCGCAATGTCAGCAGTTCTGCGCGTTGGAATTTCCAAGGCGGCACTCGCTAGGCGACGCTTTTCGTCGCGAGTGGAGTTGCGGTCTTCTATACGCCTTTCCGCCTATACCACTTCTACCCAGAGTGCTGAAGAATATCAAGCACGACCGGGCCCAAGTCATTCTTGTGGCTCCGGATTGGGCACGAAGAGTCTGGTATCCCGAGCTGCTCAACTTGGCCATCGATCCTCCGGTCAGACTGCCTCTTTGGGAGGATCTTCTGTCGCAGCAGCAGGGGACGGTCCTCCACCCGAACCTGTCCAGCCTCCACCTCCTTGCGTGGAGATTGAGCGGCGGCAGTTGACGTCGTTTGACCTGCCTCCTGAAGTCTGTGATGTAATCTTGGCAGCCAGGCGTCCCTCCACTAAGACGGTATATGCCTGCAGATGGAATAAATTTGTGGCATGGTGCACAGCAAAGGCTGTGGATCTCCTTTCTGCCCCTCTTTCTGAGGTTCTCTTGTTCCTCCTCTCTTTAGCCCAGCAGGGCTCTGCTGTGGGCACTATCAAGGGCTACCTCTCGTCCATTTCAGCCTTTATTAGGCTTCCTGATCAACCTTCTCTTTTCAAGTCCCCTGTTGTAAATAGGTTGCTTAAGGGCATTACTCATCTTTTTCCTCCTGTTCCCTTCGTAATGCTTCAGTGGGACTTGAACCTGCTACTTGCATATCTTATGTGCGCTCCCTTTGAGCTGCTTTATAATTGCCCTCTCAGGCTTCTAACTCTGAAAACTGCATTTCTGGTGGCCATCACCTCTGCTCGCAGGGTGAGGGAGCTACAAGCTCTTTCTTCTAAGCCTCCCTTTCTGGCTATCCATCCGGACAAGGTCGTCCTGAGAACTAGACCTTCCTTCCTTCCCAAGGTGGTTACTTCTTTCCACATTGGTCAAACCATCACTTTGCCCACCTTCTTTCTGCCTCCGCATCCTTCGAAAGAGAAAGAGAGGCTCCACCGTCTGGATCCAGAACGTGCGCTTTCTTTCTACTTGGATCGTACAAAACAATTCCGGGTGGATGACCAGCTCTTTGTTGGGTACGTGGGCGCTAAGAAAGGTCGGGCCATGCACAAAAGGACCATCTCCAGGTGGGTCGTTCTGTGCATCAAAGTCTGCTATTCTTTGGCTAAGAAGGAGCCTCCAGTGGGGCTGCGCGCCCATTCCACCAGGGCGACGGCAGCTACTACTGCTTTAGGACGAGGAGTCCCCCTGAATGACATCTGTCAGGCAGCTACGTGGGCATCGTTCCACACATTTACGAGACACTACTGCCTGGACAATCAAGTCCGGAGAGACGGCTTCTTTGGCCGTTCTGTTCTCCAGGACTTTCTGGTGTGAACTTGGTTCGCAGACCCACCTCCGGGGTTGGTATTGCTGGGGTATCTATTCTAAGGTAAGGAATCTATAACTAACTGTTTCTTTCAGATGAGCAAGTTACTTACCTTGGGTAACGATATATCTGTAAGAAACATAGGTTAGTTATAGATTCCTTACCGCCCCACCCATCATCCCCGTTCTGCGAACTGACTTCTAGGGTGAAGGACATCCTTTCAGGGCCCTAGTTTTGTGCACCAGTGGTCAGCGTCTTGCATGGCTCTGCGCTTCTGGCGTGGAAAGTCGTGTACAGAACTGACGTCAGCGCGTGAGGGCGGCGTCTAAGTAACTTGCGCGACGTCATCCGGGCGACCACAATGCTGACGACGGACGCGGAGTCGACCAACACCACCTTCAGACGCGCAGGGGTACTGCTGACGAAAAACTTTCCGGATCCAGTCTGACGCCTGGGGGGATTCTAAGGTAAGGAATCTATAACTAACCTATGTTTCTTACAGATATATATCGTTACCGAAGGTAAGTAACTTGTTCATCAGTTCTAATTACAACCACAATTGCAAGCCAGAACGTCACTAGATAATCCCGAAATGAGGAACAAAAACTCATTTTGCAACCTCCATCTAAATCAGACAGAGACACAGAACACCTGTAGCACATCAAAAAGAAACTCAAGCTGTGTGATGTGGTAAGGCCCATCCATACCAGCTGTTTGTCTTAACAAAAATTGATGATGTGCAGTTGTGGACGAAAAACAGGAAGCCCCCGTTGACCCTCCATTTCGCAGGGCACCAGACAAGTGCCTCGAAGCCCCTCCTTGTGAGTTCTGTTTTCACTTCCTGAAGCTCTTGCTTCTTCTGCTGGGTTGGGCAGCACTGACCTGGGGTACCTACACTCAAGATCAAATATGTCTTCTGCGTTGCCACCCGGGACACCACTGCCCTTTGGCCAGGGTTGGTTAGCTAAACCAATAGCATACCTCTGCCTCTGACTTGATCTTCGACTGACTGGTTACTTTCAGACTCAAGACAGGCTAGATTCTCCCACTCCTGAAGAAATGTACACTAGACCACTGCAAGCCCATCACTCACCTACCCTTCATCAGTAAAATCATCAAAGAAGCCGTCTACGCTCAACTCCAAGATCACTGCTAACTATTTCTGGTGTGACAACCAATCTGACTTCAGATCGTGCTTCAGCACGGAGACCGCTACCGGACACACTGTGGATGATGCCATCGTGACCATAAATAAAGATGACCCCTTCCTTCTGATGTTGCTGCACCTCTCAGCCTGTTTTGGCACCATTGTCCACCCACCCTAAAGTCTTGAATGGGATTCACTGGCAACGTCTTCAAATGGTTCGCCTACCTATGCAACCAACACTAGTTCATTCACATGGGCCCCTAGGAGTCCCAGAAGATCCCTATTGCCTCCAGATTGCTCCAAGGTTCAGTTTTGTCCCGTGGCATCTTCATCCTTTACATGGAGGCTCCTGGGGTGGACTCATCGATAACAGCATCAAACGTCACCAATATGCAGACAGTATTCAAGGGTTCTCGAATGTCTCCTCCACTCATCCAGCACCTCAAACATTACCTGCATCTCATCTAGACCTGGCTGTCCGGCACCTCCCTGAAGCTCAACCGCACCAAGACAGTTTTCTTTTAATTTGCTAAGAACAACAAGCAACAACTAATCCAAATCTGGCTCAATGACATGAACTGTGACGGCTGTGAACCCCAACTTTCACCCAAAGGCAAGCCACTTGGATTCATCCTGGACACAAACCTCACTTTCAATTAACATATTGCCAAGAAAACAAAGATGGCCCAGTACCAGCTCTCTCTGCTAAAGAAGATGAAACAGTTTGTCCCAGTGAGCAGCTTCAGAACTGCTGTTCAAGCCTTTGCACTATTGAATCTGGATGGAGGCAGTGTCCTGCAGCATGGCCTCCCAGACTCCACACTGTCTCCCTTTAAAGGGCATCTGACATGCCGCAGCACCTCTCACACTTAGCCTGAAGAAATACAACCACGTCTCCCCCAACCTGAAGGAATTTCACAGGCTCCTGTTGCAAGGCTGTTCTATCTTCAAAGCCAGCTACATCATTTACAAACCATCACTGCCAGCATGTCTGCCTGTCTGGTTGAGAAGCTCACCCATAGCAAGGACGCCATCAGATTGGAGGCAAAGAAGTGTAAAAAAAAACAAGGCAGCAAACATTCAACACTTATGTACCTGGGACCTAGAACAACATACCTGTATCAATAAGAACCACCCCCAACGCTGCTCCAGTTTAGCATAGAGCTGAAGGTACACCCCTGTAAAGAGCACACTATCATGATGCAGTGACAGCCCACTTCTGCTTTCAGTACTTAGCACGCTCGGCAATCGTCTGTTTACTGTATTTTGCGTTTCACCCTGTATAGCGCTTTGCTCCCTTATGACTAGGTTTGTGCTTTTCAGCTACCGCCTACATACATACAGTGAATGAGGTGGCTGTGCATGGAGAAGTTGATCCAGAGACCCAGACTTAATCTCACACATTCATGATTCCCCACCTCCTGCATAGTTTTCATGATATGACCTTAGATTTCTTCCAGTGCCCAGTCCATGGAGTTCACCTAGTCCTAATACAATTGTTTCAGTTCTGCAACTCTTTCGTCAAGCTCATCTACCCAGGACTCACCAGCTTTCACTGATTTTTGTGGTGAGAAAATCAAGTTTCTGCCTAGGGCTGTGTTCTTTATTTTCCTTAGGTGACATGTTTTCAAAGTGATCCTACCTCAAGAGCTCTCAATGGATCCCACCCCTGACTCCCTGTTGGTTCCCTCTGCTGATCTTGGGTCTAGCATCAAACTGTGAAGGCGGGTGATGGTCAGGTAGGGACAACACTCCCCTCTGGCTCCCACTGGATGCAAAACACACTGAGATAGTTCTGATTCTATTGACATTGCAAAAGAATGTAATCTTCTCCCAGTATTGGTTATTCCTCTCCTGAGGACACCAGACTCGGACTGCATAGGCTAGTGGCAGCCGATACCTCAGCTCTTTCTTCCTCGCTGATGCCTCATGGTTATTGGCTTGGACAGGGGCAAGCCAATTCAAAACGGGGACCAATGGAAACCCTACAATTTCTGAGGCAGGCCAGGGAGTGCCTACTGCTGAGGCGCTTTTCGGCCGTGAAAATAGAGCTGCATTGTAGTGCCTAGAAATGGCGGCCTTTTGATACCTATGCTGACCCCCTCTAGGATTCTGTTCAGTTTCTCATTCAGAAAATGGAATGTGGCTGATGGTAGATGGTGAGAGAGGTGGAAGTCCTGAAGGGTGGTGGACATTGCATGTAGCTCAGTAGTCCACAGTGGAGCTGGCCAGGTTTCTGACAATGATGCAGTACCACTAACACACTAAGTTGACCTGGTCCGCAAGCTCCATGGTCAGCATGAAGCGATCTTGAGTCCCTGACATACTGAAATGAGGAGGCAGGGTTTGGGATCCCGAGGGTCACAGAGATGTTTGGAGACCGCTCCTGGGGAGCGCTGCACCTCGTGGAGAGCCCCGGAATTTGAGCACAGTGTAGCACGAAGGTGTGGCCTCACTTAAACCAGCAGTGGGGAACCTATTACCATCCCAGGCTTGGTGCTTGAGGACATCTCCCGACTGAGTTCCCATCTGCAAGTATGCCACCTAAAAAGAAGATTGTTCTCTTTACCAGACATCTCGTACACCAGAGTGTTGTTCTCAGTTACTGTCTCCAACATTCATTGCATTACTGCTCAAAAGAAATATGGTTTCCCTAAATGTTCACCATTGATGCTTTCCATCTCGGATGAAGGCAGATGCAGACGGTCTCCATTCTTTAACAACTGACATAATTCTGCATCCCAAGCAGGCAAGGACACACCGGTCTAGATCTGGTCGACATCTTACGTCAGCCACTAAACAGGGAGCCACCTGAGCAGACGAAGGCTGATATCATGTTGTACACTTATTAGGGTGCCCTGAACGCGGCTTTCAGCTATCAAATGTTTGCTCAGGACATCCTTACATTCTGTAGTGATTTTACAGCGTTAAAATTTACATAGCCCCTAGTCGGCTACTAAAGTGACCTCGTAGCACTGCCATCTTGAAGGACCTCCCTTAGTTTCATAGATCTAATGATTTATTTTAGTCAGTATTGTCTGTCTTGAATAATGGATGACAAGGAGCCTCTTCATTGATCCCTGATAATTTGAGGCAGCTGGAATCGGAACTGCTCAAAGACATGGCTCCTATATCTCCAGAATTGGGTAATTCCCTCAAAGAGGGTATGCTAAAACCAAGAAGGAGTTTGATAAGTGGACGGCCACTCTGTGATCCAAGACAGAGTTTTAAGAGTGGCTGTTCATGCTCTGTCACAAGGAGGAGTTCGATACGATGATGTTCACTCTGTGATCCCAGAAGGAGTTTGATGAGTGGATGCTCATGTTCTATTACAAGGAGGAGTTTGATAAGATGATGTTCACTCTGTGATCCAAGAAGGAGTTTGATGAGTGGATGCTCATACTCTGTCACAAGGACTTGTTTGACAAGTGGATGGTCCAGCACCAAAAGACGTTGATAAGAGGACGCTCACTCTGTGATATTAGAAGTATTTTGATAAGTGGTTGCTCCGGTGCTAAAAGAATTCGATAAGATGATGCTCACTCTGTGATCCAAGAAATAGTTTGATGAGTGGATGCTCATGCTCTGTTACAAGTAGGAGTTTGATAAGTGGATGGTCACTCCCTGATGCAAGAAGGAGTTTGATAATTGAACGCTCATGCTGTGTTATAAGGAGGAGTATAATAAGAGTATACTCACTCTGTGATCCAAGAAAGAGTTTGATAAGTGGTTGCTCTAGGGCTAAAGGAATTTGATGAGGATGCACCTGCTGTGATTCAAGAGTGAGTTTGATGAGTGGATGCTCATGCTCTATTACAAAGAGGAGTTTGATAAGAGGATGGTCACTCTATGATACAAGAAGCAGTTTAATGTCTGGATGCTCATGCTGTTACAAAGAGGAGTTTGATAAGATGATGCTCACTCTGTGATCCAAGAAAGAGTTTGATGAGTGGATGCTCATGCTGTTACTAGGAGGAGTTTGATCAGTGGATGGTCACTCTGTAATCCAAGAGTGAGTTTGATGAGTTGTTGCTCCAGTGCTAAAGGAATTCAATGAGGATGCTCCTGCTGTGATCCAAGAGTGATTTTTTTGATGAGTGGGTGCTCATGCTCTATTACAAGTAGGAGTTTTATAAGTGGATGGTCACTCTATGATCCCCAAAGGAGTTTGATAAGAGGATGATCACTCTGTGATACAAGAAGGAGTTTGATAAGTGGTTGCTCCACTGATAAAGGAATTCGATGAGTATGCTCCTGCTGTGATCCAAGAGTGAGTTTGATGAGTGGTTGCTCACGCTCGGTTCTGAAAAGAAGTTCAGTAAAGGGATGCTGTGCCCCGTCCCAAGAAGGAGTTTGATGAGTAGCTGCTCATCTTGTATTTTAATAATGAGTATGATGAGGGGATACATGTTACATTCCCAACAAGTTCATACAGTGAATGCTCATGCTTTGTTCCAGAAAGAAGATCAATACAGATATTCTCAGGCTCTGTTCCAAGAAGCAGTTAAATAAATTGATGTTCAGCCTCTATTTTAAGAAGGCATTTGATAAGTGGATGCTTAGGCCCTGTTCCAAGAAGACGTTCGATGAGGAGATGCACAGACCCTGTTCCAAGAGGAGGTTTGATGAGAATATGTTCTGGTCCTGTTACAAAAAGAGGTTCCATGAGGGGATGCTTCTGGTCTGGTTCAAGAAGCAGTTTGATGGGTGGATGGTCAGACGCGGAAGGAATTCAGTAAGTGGTTGCTCATGCTCCAATCCATAAAGGACTTCTATAAGTAGATGCTCAGGCTCTGTTCCATGGAGTTCATCTTCGGAGGCTTCCGCAGATTCACATTCTGACATATTCCTGTGGTTTTGACCAGAGTGCTCGTGTCTGTAACCTGTTAGCTGTCAGGAGATGTCTTTACTGCTCGGAACATTCTGGAACTAGTAGTTCTTTGTCAGGCTCTTCATACATACCTACATCACCTGTATGTATGTATGTATTTGTGTGTTTATGTGTATTTATGTGTGTGTATATGTAGATAGATAGATATAATAAAAAAAACAATTTACATGATTATTAAACACTTTAATAATTAATTATCAATTTTAAAACATGGTTATTTATTAATTACTTAATTGACTTCCCACACTATACCCCCATAAACCTAGCAGCCCACACTTAAAATATAACTAAAACAAATAGGAATAACACAATTTACATTGATACTCAATTAACTAATTAATTAACAATTAATTATTTGTTAATTACTTAATGTCTCATCATATACTACAAACCTAGCAACCCGCAACTAAAATATAAATAAAATAAATCAATATTACATAATGTACATAATTATCAAATAAATAATATTACTTAACTTCCCACCCTATATCCCTCCAAACCCAAAAGCCCACACCTAAAATATAACTAATATATAGTTATTACAGAATTTACATAACCAATTAAATAATTATTAATACATTAAGAATTAATTGTTAATTACTTAATTAACTTCCCACTCTACACCGCTGCAAACCCAGCAGCCCACACCTAAAATATAAATAATAAATATGATTATACAATTTACATAGTTAATATTCATTTGAATAATTATTAATAAAATCTATTGTTCATTAATTATTACTTAATGAAAGTCTCACCGTATACCCCTTAAACCTAGGAACCTGCAACAACACTATGAATTAATATTAGCAATTAAATAAAAAATTATAAATCACTTATAATTACAAACTGTATTAAAAAAATAACAATTATACAAACAATAATGACACATAAAATTAATATATGAACTAAAACACATTACAATAATTAAAAAGCGGTATTTTTTACAACAATGTTATTGAAAATGACATTAACAACGATATTCTTAACGATATTACTTACCTGAAAAAATCGATATTCTTGACAATTATATTTCTGCATCAATGGTATTTTTCCTATCACAATATTTTTTCCAATTTTTCTGTCTCCCGATATAAAAAACTCGAAAATTTGTCCAAACACCGGAATAAATTCCTGCCAATCGTGAGCTGCAAACGGCTTTCACATGCTCATAAGTTTACGGCATACTTGGCTAGCTTCACATTTGTTAACTTTGATTTCATCATGTCATAGAGATTTGTGATGTGGATTTGTTGGCTCCGCCTCCACTGTCTCCACAAAGGAGGAGTAATGTGCAAGCCCCCCTTTCAACAGCAATCAATTCTGTGCCATTGTAGGGACTCCATAGTGCTGGTCATCTAGGCTAAAACAATCTGACCAAAGTGATGGTCCTACCTCAAGCACTCATGAGGAGCAGAAATTACCTCTAAGTTATTTTTGGAGAAATGCTTGATAGACCACATTACCTGCGATTTTTTCATCTCTGGATCCGCCAGGTAATTGATTTGGTATTATTTGCTTAAGTTTGGCGTGTTTTGAAAACTAAAACTTAGGCTTAGCTCTACAAGGTTTGTTTTCACATCCACTGGTGACATAAGTGAACTTAGTTCAATGCACAGGTTATTGTAGCCCCACAGAACCCCACCCAATACATAGTTGAAGTGGCATCAATGCTCATGGGTTACTTACAGTCCATAAACAGGGATGCAGGAACACTGCGGTAATTGGAAACAAACTTATTCCATTCTCCTTTATACCCCACACACAGAAACTGCACTAAAAAAAGACACTTCAACTAAAAAGCATTTTATTTCAGCAGTGTCTGAAAGTGTCGGGTCTTTTATACTATTTCTTTTCTAGGATGGGAATTTCTGACATAACCGGATGAATGTATGACATATCAATTAACAAAGTAGAGAGAAAAAGAAGGAAGCAAGGGCGCTCGTTCGTCTCTCCTAGTCATGAATATAATTAAACAAAGAGAACGAGTTCAGAGCTACGCTCTAGAAAACCCAGTCATCAGGGTCATTGGAAAGAAGTCTCCTTGGCAAGAAACCCATTTGGTTTTTTAGACGAACCCTCACCCACCAACCTAGTTGGTGGCATGCTTCATCATAGGGTTCCCACCCAGGAAGCTGAGTGCCTCCTAGGTGTGCTTCGACGCCTGATTACAGCGGAGCTGTTTTTTTTATGGTTATGTGTTGTTTATGTGAATAGTGAATACTGTGAAAGTGAAAGGTTAAAACTACCTCCACGGTACCAAATTCTTTATTTAATGGTCCCTGGGGTAGGGTTAAAAAATAGTTATTTGGACGTGAATGAAAGAATTGATCTCGCACGTCGTCTCAAAGATATGTGAAAATAATAATCCAAGTGAGGTGGTCTACATGTTTCAGCCAATAGGTTTCCAATTGATTGGCTTTCCTCAGGACCTGTGGCTCAGAGTAAACCCTGAACTCATGTGAACTATGCGCACACGCTAAGGTGTGCATAGGAGTGTATGGTTGCGTGACTTACGGGTTTCACCGTCAGACTTTGTATTCCTGCAAAAAAGAAAAACAAAGGACACAGAGCGTAATTACAAATTATCAGTAGGTCCCCCATAGTTGGGACCCCTCATCCATGCATGTGTTCGCAGGTAGCATTTTATCACATACTGGCAAGCAAGTCCGTGAGTGTAGTGGACGTGTCGTCAGACATGCAAAACTACAAGTGTAATGTTGCTTGTAGACAGTAAGCCCATGCAGTGGCTGTATGCTGATAATCCAAATTTAAGAATCCGGATCGATTATCTTACGCTGTTGGCCTAAATGTTAACCTAATAGAACTGTTTTTGGGTCATAAAATCACATTGTATGAGCGTAAAGTGAATCAGCGCAGGGAAGTGCATGCGGATATTATGAAGAAGTCTGAGACAAGTCGCCAAGTGCGCGTAAACAGATTCACATGCCACCTACTTATAACACAAATATTTTTCGTGACATAGATCCCGGCGGGAGGCGGTGCCTGTTGTCACACTCTGTGTGTGACAATACGGATAGAGGAAAGAAGAAATAGCGGGATCAGTACAAGAAGACTATATCGTGCGGCAGCTTAAGCGAGCGGTAAACTATTAGTGTTACTCACTGCTTCAAGGTCAGCCGCCTGCGGGTTTATCTATTAGTACCTCTCTTCCGGGATCTCGGCAAAGCCGTGTCCCGGTCCCACAAGGTTTTTTAAAAAAACAGAACATCCAGCCTGCGTTGACGTGCGTTACACGTCGGCATGGGAACGGAGTCTGTGATTGGTTCGGATGGACGTGCCCCTTAAAAAGATTTAACCCATGCCTATCCGGGAGAGTACGATATATTTAAAAGCTTATAACGGCATGA
The DNA here is from genome assembly GCA_963921515.1 of Calotriton arnoldi. Taxonomy (NCBI): domain Eukaryota; kingdom Metazoa; phylum Chordata; class Amphibia; order Caudata; family Salamandridae; genus Calotriton; species Calotriton arnoldi. The sequence continues at coordinate 376,125 of CAWUFW010001323.1, read as the reverse complement.
TTTTACCGTCAAGAATGTAGCATTGCGAGGACACAGGTTATTGACACAAAAAGGAATAGTGAGAGAATGTGCTCAGCATTAAAGTGCAACTAGGAGGGGGTAAAATTGTTATGTGTCCATTGCAATGCTGACAGAATGTAGTTCATTGCTACAGAAGGTTATTCATTTTTTGGAAACCGAAGAGAGACAGATAAAGAAAAAGGTTTAAAAAGAAAGAGAAGAGTTTATTTCTCGTTTCTTGGGGTACACAATTACCTTCCTATCTGAAAGGTCTGTGGATGTTGTCTTTTTTGCAGTGGAGGGGGGGATAGTCTTTTCCCCTATGAAGCTGTTCTGTGTGACTAAGAATAGGACATCAGAGCCAATTCCTCTTATCTCCTAGGCATTAGGGCCAATTCCTCTTATCTCCTGGGCAATAGGGAATTCCAGAGTATGTCGTCGTTTAAGCCCTGTTGGTGTGTAGAAAGGCGGTAGATCCATCGCTGTTCCTTTTCTAGGAGTGTACTAAGAGGGTCATCTAGATGTATGTCCAGTTGTTCTAAAATCACCCATTTCAAGTCATCAAGCGTGTGATTGGTTTTTAGGAAGTGGTCAGTCATTTTTGTTGTATTGCGTTTACATCTGATATTACTCCGATGTTCACTGATTCTTGTTTTAACCTTCCTACTTGTCATTCCTGTGTAACGTAGCCCGCAGGGGCATGTTATCATGTAAATAACATTGCTGGAATTACAATTGGTATGTTTTTTCAGGAGCCATGTTTTATTAGGTTCCAGGTCCAGAGTTACACACGCTACAATTGCTACAAAGGGTAGTAGCCTGTTACATCTGGTAATCCCCAAGGACTACGTACTGTGTTCTCATGTGGTGGTTTTTTTGGGCGTGTGGAAACCAAATGGTCTTTCAAACTCCTTGCTCTTTTAAAGGAGAAAAGGTTTTTTTTTCAATTCAGGTTCCCTGTTTGCAGGATCCTCCAGTGTCTGTTAATAACCTTTTTCATCTGATTTGAGATCGTGCTGTAAGTAGTTACGCACGTCAGAGGTGGTTCTGTGATGCTCTTGTCAGTATCTTCTAAGAATGCATCTCTGTTCTGATTTCTGGCTCTTTCCAAAGTGTTTGTGATGATTCTCTCTGGTCCTCAGTTTCTTTGTGAGATCTTTAGCTTGAGTTTTGAAGTCTTCTATTCTACTGCAGTTCCTTCTTAGTCTTAAGAACTGGCTGTAGGGTAAGTTTTCCCCCAGCGCCCTGGGGTGAAAACTATCGAACTTCTGCAAGGTGTTCTCCGCTGTAGGTTTGTAATGGGTTTTCATCTGTAACCTGGCGTTCTCATGGATAATGGTTACATCCAGAAAGGTAATGTTGTTCGTTTCCACAGTGTAGGTAAGTTTCAGGTTGGTATCACAATTGTTCAGCCAACTCTATAAGTGCCTCTGATGACAGTGCTGTGCAGGGCTTACATTGCAACATGCTAGCAAGACTATCGGATTCGAAATCTGGTTATTCACTGCTAGTACGTCATAGCACTGAAAAACCAAAGTTGTTTTTCATTGCTGTGACATCACTCTGAGAATTGCTCACTTTTTCATCCTCATCACCACACTTGGCTGTGTAGACACCAATCAAAGCATTGCAATGGTTGATGACAGCCCGCCCTCTCCTCTGTGGCTCACCACAGACCCAAGGGAGGTGACTTCAGGGTGGCGCTCTTGCTCCACCAATCCCCTGTCTTCCCTGTCAGCAGCAAGTTTACCCAGACTCAAGCTGGACAGGAAATTTCTGTTTGTGCTGGCCCATGAGAGGGGAAACCCTGCTGGGCTCCCCACCCCTGTTCTATAGGGTACCCCCACGGCCGGCTTGGACAGAGTCCTGACTGATTGTAGCAGGTTTTGGGGTTTTAGAGTGCACGGGTGGACCCATGAGAGCTGCCTACTAGACTTCCTGTGTATAATGAGGCTCAGAGGTTGGGGCCAACTGGAGCCTTTCATGTGTATGTACTTTTTTATTATTATTAAATATGATGGGCCTCATTTATGAGGGTTTGCCTTAGGGCAGCGATGCGAGCCTTCCTGCTGCGCTTCCCTAAGGCAAAAGAAAAGGGCAGGAATGCGCCGTATCTATCAGATATGGCGCATTCCTGTCCTTTTCTCCTGCACCCGCGCACAATGGACTGCCGTGCGCCAACGCAGGCACCTTTGCACCATGGTGAAAGGGGGCCTGCGTTGCGGGGATGATTATTTTGACCTTCCTGCACAAAAACAATCACAAGAGGCTATTTCCTCTTTCTATGTGTGCTGCAGAATGCACATAGAAAAAGGAAAAACGAGGATAAATAAAGATATTTCTCCTCGTTGTGCCTCCCTTACGCTTCCCCCGGGGAGGTGTAAGTTTTTGGTGCTGCCTCAGATTTATGATTTCTCGTAAATCTGGGGCAGCGTCAAAAAGCCATGGCTGTTGCTGGGAACACCCTCAGCAACACCCATTGCGCGCCACTTTAACGCAGATAACTGCGTTAAAGGGAACAGAATTTAAGAGGCAATATTAAGCCAAAAAAGTGGCTTGGTGCTACCTGATAAATATGACGCAGGCTCCTGTGCCATCGGAGCGTCTCAAAAAGTGACAGAAAATGACGCACCGGCGGCGCAATGTCAGCAAACTTTACGCGCGGTGGTTAGTGACGTAATCCTATATGAACATATATGACCTTGCAGTCGCCTGTTAATTCGACTTGGTACCCTGTTGATGGAGACAACCCTGTTATTGATAATTACCAACGTAAAATTCTGTCTGATTAGCATCTTGCGTTGAATGCTGAGACTGGCTCAGCCAATCAGACTGCTTCTAAATTCCGAGGCAGGGACATGAACCAAAGAGAGACGGTCTACGGTTCATGGGTCTGTGTGGGATGAGATTAGGGGAAAAGGTACGAATATCCTTATTACTCACAGGTATTGGTCATTAATAGCTGTTAAATGCCCTCAGTATCCCTTGCCTTTGGGTCATTGTAGGCAAGTGACATCAGTTAACCCCACCCTGAAAAGATAATGTACCACTGTTAACCTCCGATCTGGAGCAACAATGCTTAATTCAAAGATGTATAGATATGCTTCCTTATGTATTACTGTCAGCCAACGGGCGCATGAGGTGTAGAATCATTGAATTGTACAGGTTAAGATCACAGTGGTAACAAGATGGGCAATGAGCGACTTTTTGCGGTAGCCAGAGTAGTGTTGTGGGCCCTAGGACCACGTGAGGGTGAATGGACGACACATAGACTAGAGTGCTGGGCTTAAGTGAAGTGAGGGCGCATGCACCCAGCTCCCTCTTAGCCCAGTCAGCTGACCTGTGGTAGGTTTCTATGTAGGCCCAGGGCGTGACCTGGTGATGCGGGTGTAAATGTGGGATGGGTTAAGGCACAGCCTTCTGAGAGGGGCTAGAGATGCGGGTGTAGGTTGGTGTAAGGCATAGGTCTCTGGGGCAGGGGCTGGTGTGTGGGTGTAGGGATGGTGTAGGTTGCTGTAAGGCACAGCCCTCTGAGAGGGGCTGGTGATGCGGGTGTCGGGGTGGTGTACACTGCTGTAAGGCACAGCCCTCTGAGAGGGGCTGGTGATGGAGGAGTAGGGATGGTGTAGGGTGCTGTAAGGCACAGCCGTCTGAGAGGGGCTGGGTGTGCGGGTGTAGGAGTGGGTGTGGGCTGGTGTAAGGCGTAGCCCTTTGAGAGGGGCTGGTGATACGGATGTAGGGGTGGTGTAGACTGCTGTAAGGCACTGCTATCTGAGAAGTGATGTGGGTGTAGGGATGGTGTTGGGTGCTGTAAGGCACAGCTCTCTGAGAGGGGGCTGGTGATGCGGGTGTAGGGATGGTGTAGGCTGCTTTAAGGAACAGCCCTCTGGTGTGGGGCTGGTGATGTGGGTGTAGAAATGGCGTAGGCTGCTGTAAGGCACAACCCTCTGAGAAGGGCTAGCGTTGTGGGTGTAGGGATGATGTAGGCTGCTATAACGCACAGTCCTCTGAGAGGGGCTGGTGATGAGGTGTAGTGGGGGTGTAGCCTACTCTACGGCACAGCCCTCTGAGAGGGGCTGGTGATACGGATGTAGGGGTTGTGTAGGCTGCTGTAAGGCACAACTCTCAGAGAGGGACTGGTGATACGGATGTAGGGGTGGTGTAGACTTCTGTAAGGCACAACCCACTGAGAGCGCCTGGTAAGGCAGGTGTAGGGATAGTGAAGGCTGGTGTGGGGCACAGCCCTCTGAGAGCGGCTGGTGATGCAGGTGTAGGGGTGGGTGTATGTTGCTGTAAGACACAACCCTCCGAGAGGTGGCTGGTGATGCAGGTGTAGGGATGGTGTAGGCTGCTGTAAGACACAGACTACTGAGAGGGGCTGGTGGTTTGGGTGTAGGGATAGTGTAGGCTGTTGTAAGGCACAACCATCTGAGAGGTGCTGGTGATACGGGTGTAGGAATGGTGTAGGCTGCTGTTAGGCACAGCCCTCGGAGAGGGGCTGATGATTCGGATGTAGGGGTGGTGTAGGCTGCTGTGAGGCACAGCCCTGTGAGAGGGGCTAGCGATGCGGTTGTAGGGATGGTGTAAGCTGCTGTAAGGCACAGCCCTCGGAGAGGGGCTGATGATGCAGGTGTAGAGCTGGAGTAGGCTGCTGTAAGGCATGATGCAGATGTAGGGGTGGTGTAGGCTGCTGTAAGGCACAGCCCTCTGAGAGGGGGCTGGTGATGTGGTTGTAGGCTGCTGCAAGGCACAGCCATCTGAGAAGGGCTGGTGATGCAGGTGTAGGGATGATGCAGGCTGCTGTAATTCACAGCCCTCTAAGAGGGGCTGTTGATGCGGGTGTAGGCTGCTGCAAGGCACAGCCATCTGAGAAGGGCTGGTGGTGTAGGGATGGTGTAGGCTGCTGTTAGGCACTGCCCTCTGAGAGGGGCTGGTGATGTGGTGTGAGGATGGTCATGGTTGCTGTAAGGCACATCCCTCTGGGGTGGGGCTGGTGATGCGGGTATAGAGATGGGTGTGGGCTGGTGTAGGGCTCAGCCCTCTGAGAGGGGCTTGTGATGCTGTGTCAGGATGGTGTAGGCTGCTGAAAGACACAGACTTCTGAGAGGAGCTGGTGGTTTGGGTGTAGGGATGGTGTAGGCTGCTGTAAGACACAGACTTCTGAGAGGGGCCGGTGGTGTGGGTGTAGGGGTGGGTGTGGGCTGGTGGATTTGGTGTAGGGATGGTATGGGCTGCTCTAAGACATGATGCGGGTGTAGGGATGGTGTAGGCTGCTGTAAGGCACATCCCTCTGAGAGGGGCTGGTGATGTGGGTGTAGGAATGGTGTAGGCTACTGTAAGGCACAGCTTTCTAAGAGGGGCAGGTGATGCGGGTGTAGGCGTGGGTGTAGGCTGCTGCAAGGCACAGCCCTCTGAGAGGGGCTGGTGATGCGGGTGTAGGGATGGCGTAGGCTGCTGTTAGGCACAGCTCTCTAAGAGGGGCTGGTGATGCGGGTGTAGGGGTGGGTGTGGGCTGCATCAAGGCAAAGCCCTCTGAGAGGGGCTGGTGATGCGGGTGTAGACTGAAGTAAGGCACCGCCCTCTGAGAGGTGGCTGGTGATACGGGTGTAGGGATGGTGTAGGCTGCTGTAAGAGACAGACTTCTGAGAGGGGCTGGTGATGTGGGTGTAGGGATGGGTGTGGGCTGGTGGTTTCGGTGTAAGGATGGTATGGGCTGCTCTAAGACATGATGCAGGTGTAGGGATGGTGTAGGCTGCTGTAAGGCACTGCCCTCTGAGACTTGCTGGTAATGTGGGTGTGGAGATGATGCAGGCTGCTGTAAGGCACAACCCTCTAAGAGGGGCTGGTGATTCGGGTGTGGGGATGGTGTAGGCTACTGTAAGGAACAGCCTTCTAAGAGGGGCTGGTGATGCGGGTGTAGGGGTGGGTGTAGGCTGCTGCAAGGCACATCTCTCTAAGAGGGGCTGGTGATGCAGGTGTAGGGATGGTGTAGGCTACTGTAAGGCACAGCTCTCTAAGAGGGGCTGGTGATGCAGGTGTAGGAGTGGGTGTAAACTGCAGCAAGGCACAGCCCTCTGAGAGGGGCTGGTGATGTGGGTGTAGGGGTGGGTGTAGGGGTGGGTGTAGGCTCTTGTAAGGCACAGCCCTCTCAGAGGGGATCGTGATGCGGTGTAGGGGTGATGTAGGCTGCTGTAAGGCACAGCCCTCTGAGAGGGGCTCGTGATGTGGTGTAGGGGTGATGTAGGCTGCTGTAAGGCACAGCCCTCTGAGAGGGGCTTGTGATGCGGGTGCAGGGATGGTGTAGGCTGCTGTAAGGCACAGCCCTCTGAGAGGGGGCTGGTGATGCGGTGTAAGGATGGTCATGGTTTCTGTAAGGCACATCCCTCTGGGGTGGGGCTGGTGATGCGGGTGTAGAGATGGTGTAGGCTGAAGTAAGGCACAGCCCTCTGAGAGGTGGCTGGTGATGCGGGTGTAGGGATGGTGTAGGCTGCTGTAAGACACAGACTTCTGAGAGGGGCTGGTGGTGTGGGTGTAGGGGTGGGTGTGGGCTGGTGGTTTCGGTGTAAGGATGGTATGGGCTGCTGTAAGACATGATGCGGATGTAGGGATGGTGTAGGCTGCTCTAAGGCACAGCCCTCAGAGACTTGCTGGTAATTTGGGTGTAGAGATGATGCAGGCTGCTGTAAGGCACAGCCCTCTGTGAGGGGCTGGTGTAGGGATGGTGTAGGCTACTGTAAGGCACAGCTCTCTAAGAGGGGGATGGTGATGCAGGTGTAGGGGTGGGTGTAGGCTGCTGCAAGGCTCAGCCCTCTGAGAGGGGCTGGTGATGCGGGTATGGGGATGGTGTAGGCTCCTGTAAGGCACAGCCCTCTGAGAGGGGCTGGTGATGCGGGTGTAGGGGTGGGTGTAGGCTGCTGCAAGGCACTGCCCTCTGAGAGGGGGCTGGTGTTGCGGTGTAAGGATGGTCATGGTTGCTGTAAGGCACATCCCTCTGGGGTGATGAGGGTGTAGAGATTGGTGTGGGCTGGTGTAGGGCTCAGCCCTCTGAGACGGGCTGGTGATGCTGTGTCAGGATGGTGTAGGCTGCTGAAAGACACAAACTTCTGAGAGGGGCTGGTGTAGGGGTGGGTGTGGGCTGGTGGTTTCAGTGTAGTGTTGGTATGGGCTGCTCTAAGACATGATGGGGGTGTAGGGTTGGTGTACGCTGCTGTAAGGCACAGCCCTCTGAGACTTGCTGGTAATGCGGGTGTAGAGATGATGCAGGCTGCTGTAAGGCGCAGCCCACTAAGAGGGGCTGGTGATGCGGGTGTACGGGTGGGTGTAGGCTGTTGCAAGACACAGCCCTCTGAGAGGGGCTGGTGATGCAGGTGTAGGGATGGTGTAGGCTGCTGTTAGGCACCACGCTCTGAGATGGGCTGGTGATGCGGGTGTAGGGATGATGCAGGCTGCTGTAAGGCACAACCCTTTAAGAGGGGCTGGTGTTTCGGGTGTGGGGATGGTGTAGGCTGCTGCAAGGCACAGCCCTCTGAGAGGGGCTGGTGATGCTGGTATAGGGATGGTGGAGGCTCCTGTAAGGCACAGCCCTCTCAGAGGGGATCGTGATGCGGGTGTAGGGATGGTGTAGGCTGCTGTAAGGCACTGCCCTCTGAGAGGGGGCTGGTGATGCGGTGTAAGGATGGTCATGGTTGCTGTAAGGCACATCCCTCTGGGGTGGGGCTGGTGATGCGGGTGTAGAGATGGGTGTTGGCTGGTGTAGGGCTCAGCCCTCTGAGAGGGACTGGTGATGCCTTGTAGGTGTGTTGTAGGCTACTGTAAGGCACAGCCCTCTGAAAGGGGCTGGTGATACGGATGTTGGGGTGGTGTAGGCTGCTGTAAAATACAGCCGTCTGAGAGGGAACTTGTGGTCCAGGTGTAGGGGTGGGTGTGGGCTGCTGTAAGGCACAGCCCTGTGAGAGGAGCTAGCGATGCGGCTGTGGGGATGGTGTAGGCTGCTGTAAGGCACAGCCCTCTGAGAGGGGCTGGTGATGCCTTGTAGGTGTGGTGTAGGCTGCTGTAAGGCACAGCCGTCTGAGAGGGGACTTGAGGTGTAGGGGTGGTGTAGGCTTCTGTAAGGCACAACCCTCTGAGAGCGGCTGGTGATGCAGGTGTAGGGATAGTGTAGGCTGGTGTAGGCCACAGCCCTCTGAGAGGGGCTGGTGATGTGGGTGTAGGGATGGTGTAGATTGCTGTAAGGCACAGCCCTCTATCAGGGGCTGGTGATGCAGGTGTAGAGATGGTGTAGGCTGCTGTGAGGCACAGCCCTGTGAGAGGGGCTTGCGATGCGGGTGTAGGGATGGTGTAGGCTGCTGTAAGGCACAGCCCTCAGAGAGGGGCTGATGATGCAGGTGTACAGCTGGAGTAGGCTGCTGTAAGTCTTGATGCGGATGTAGGGGTGGTGTATGCTGCTTTAAGGCACAGCCCTCTGAGAGGGGGCTAGTGATGTGGGTGTAGTGGTGGGTGTGGGCTGGTGTAAGGCACAGCACTCTGGGTGGGGCTGGTGATGCAGGTGTAGGGATGGTGTAGGCTGCTGTAAGGCACAGCCCTCTGAGAGGATGCTGGTGATGCGGGTGTAGGGGTGGAGTAGGCTGCTGTAAGGCACAGCCCACTAAGAGGGGCTGGTGGTTTGGGTGTAGGGATGGTGTAGGCTGCTGTAAGGCCCATCCCTCTGAGGGGGCTGGTGTTGCGGGAGTAGGGATGGTGTAGGCTGCTGTAAGGCACTGCCCTCTGAGAGGTGGCTGGTGATGCGGGTGTAGGGATGGTGTAGGCTGCTGTAAGACACAGACTTCTGAGAGGGGCTGGTGGTGCTGGTGTAGGGGTGGGTGTGGGCTGGTGGTTTCGGTGTAGGGATGGTATGGGCTGCAGTAAGACATGATGCGGGTGTAGGGATGGTGTAGGCTGCTCTAAGACACAGCCCTCTAAGAGGGGCTGGTGATGCAGGTGTAGGGGTGGGTGTAGTCTGCTGTAAGGCACCTCCCTCTGAAAGAGGCTGGTGATGCGGGTGTAGGGATGGTGTAGGCTGCTGTTAGGCACAGCCCTCGAAGAGGGGCTGATGATTCGGATGTAGGGGTGGTGTAGGCTGCTGTAAGGCACAGCTCTCTGAGAGGGGGCTGGTGGTGCGGGTGTAGTGATGGTGTGGGGTGGTGTAAGGCACAGCCTCTGCGAGGGGCGGGTGTAGGGGTGGTGTAGGCTACTGTAAGGCCCAGCCCTCTGAGAGGAACTGGTTATGCAGGTGTAGAGATGGAGTAGGCTGCTGTAAGGCAGAACCCTCAGAGAGGGGCTGGTGATACGGATGTAGGGGTGGTGTAGGCTGCTGTGAGGCACAGTTCTCTGAGAGGGGGCTGGTGCTGCAGGTGTAGGGATGGTGTGGGCTGGTGTAAGGCACAGCCTCTGAGAGGGGCTGGTGATGCGGATGTAGGGATGGTGTAGGCTGCTGTAAGGCACAGCCCTCTGAGAGGGGCTGGGTGTGCGGGTGTAGGGATGGTGTAAGGCATAGCCCTTTGAGAGGTGCTAGTGTAGGGGTGGTGTAGGCTGCTGAAATGTACAGTCCTCTGAGAGGGGCTAGTGATGCAGGTGTAGGCTGCTTTAAGGCACAGCCCTCTGGGGTGGGGCTGGTGATGTGGGTGTAGGAATTGTGTAGGCGGCTGTAAGGCTCAGCCCTCTGAGAGGGGCTGGAGATGCGGGTGTAGGGATGTAGGCTGCTATAAGGCAGAGCCCTGTGAGAGGAGCTAGCGATGCGGGTGTAGGGATGGTGTAGGCTGCTGTAAGGCACAGCCATCTGAGAGGAGCTAGCGATGCTGGTGTAGGGATGGTGTAGGCTGCTGTGAGGCGCAGCCCTGTGAGAGGGGCTAGCGATGCGGTTGTACGGATGGTGTAGGCTGCTGTAAGGCACAGCCCTCGGACAGGGGCTGATGATGCAGATGTAGAGATGAAATAGGCTTCTGTAAGGCATGATGCGGATGTAGGGGTGGTGTAGGCTGCTCTAAGGCACAGCCCTCTGAGAGGGGCTGGTGATACGGATGTAGGGGTGGTGTAGGCTACTGTAAGGCACAGCCCTCTGAGAGGGGACTGCTGGTCCAGGAGTAGGGGTGGGTGTGGGCTGATGTAAGGCACAGACTCTGAGAGGGGCTGGTAATACGGGTGTAGGGATGGTGTAGGTTGCTGTAAGGCACAACCCTCTGAGAGCTGCTGGTGATGCAGGTGTAGGGATAGTGTAGGCTGGTGTAGGGCACAGCCCTCTGAGAGGGGCTGGTGATGTAGGTGTAGGGATGGTGTAGGTTGCTGTAAGGCACAGCCCTCTATGAGGGGCTGGTGATGCAGGTGTAGAGATGGAGTAGGCTGCTGTAAGGCACAGCCATCTGAGAGGAGCTAGCGATGCTGGTGTAGGGATGGTGTAGGCTGCTGTGAGGCGCAGCCCTGTGAGAGGGGCTAGCGATGCGGTTGTATGGATGGTGTAGGCTGCTGTAAGGCACAGCCCTCGGAGAGGGGCTGATGATGCAGCTGTAGAGATGAAGTAAGCTGCTGTAAGGCATGATGCGGATGTAGGGGTGGTGTAGGCTGCTGTAAGGCACAGCCCTCTGAGAGGGGGCTGGTGATGTGGGTGTAGTGGTTGGTGTGGACTGGTGTAAGGCACAGCACTCTGGGTGGGGCTGGTGATGCTGGAGTAGGGATGGTGTAGGCTGCTGTGAGGCGCAGCCCTGTGAGAGGGGCTAGCGATGCGGTTGTACGGATGGTGTAGGCTGCTGTAAGGCACAGCCCTCGGAGAGGTGGCTGGTGATGCGGGTGTAGGGATGGTGTAGGCTGTTGTAAGGCACAACCATCTGAGAGGGGCTGGTGATGCTAGTGTAGGGATGGTGTAGGTTGCGGTAAGGCACAGCCCTCTATGAGGGGCTGGTGATGCAGGTGTAGAGACGGAGTAGGCTGCTGTAAGGCATGATGCGGATGTAGGGGTGGTGTAGGCTACTGTAAGGCACAGCCCTCAGAGAGGTGGCTGGTGATGCGGGTGTAGGGATGGTGTAGGCTGTTGTAAGGCACAACCATCTGAGAGGGGCTGGTGATGCTAGTGTAGGGGTGGTGTAGGCTGCTGTAAGGCACAGCCCTCGGAGAGGGGCTGATGATGCAGGTGTAGAGATGAAGTAGGCTGCTGTAAGGCATGATGCGGATGTAGGGGTGGTGTAGGCTGCTGTAAGGCACAGCCCTCTGGGTGGGGCTGGTGATGCGGGAGTAGGGATGGTGTAGGCTGCTGTAAGGCACAGCCCTCTGAGAGGTGGCTGGTGATGCGGGTGTAGGGATGGTGTAGGCTGCTCTAAGACACAGCCCTCTAAGAGGGGCTGGAGATGCAGGTGTAGGGGTGGGTGTAGTCTGCTGTAAGGCACATCCCTCTGATAGAGGCTGGTGATGCGGGTGTAGGGATGGTGTAGGCTGCTGTTAGGCACAGCCCTCTGAGAGTTGCTGTAATGCGGGTGTAGGAATGGTGTAGGCTGCTGTAAGGCACAGCCCTCTGAGAGGGGGCTGGTGATGCGGGTGTAGGGATGGTGTAGGCTGCTGTAAGACACAGACTTCTGAGAGGGGCTTGTGGTTTGGGTGTAGAGATGGAGTAGGCTGCTGTAAGGCACAGCCCTCTGAGAGGAGCTAACGATGCAGTTGTAGGGATGGTTTAGGCTGCTGTGAGGCAGAGCCCTGTGAGAGGGGCTAGCGATGCGGTTGTAGGGATGGTGTAGGCTGCTGTAAGGCACAGCCCTCGGAGAGGGGCTGATGATGCAGGTGTAGAGATGGAGTAGGCTGCTGTAAGGCATGATGCGGATGTAGGGGTGGTGTAGGCTACTGTAAGGCACAGCCCTCAGAGAGGTGGCTGGTGATGCGGGTGTAGGGATGGTGTAGGCTGTTGTAAGGCACAACCATCTGAGAGGGGCTGGTGATGCTAGTGTATGGATGGTGTAGGTTGCGGTAAGGCACAGCCCTCTGAGAGGGGCTGGTGATGTGGGTGTAGGGATGGTGTAGGTTGCGGTAAGGCACAGCCCTCTATGAGGGGCTGGTGATGCAGGTGTAGAGATGGAGTAGGCTGCTGTAAGGAACAGCCCTCTGAGAGGAGCTAGCGATGCGGGTGTAGGGATAGTGTAGGCTGCTGTGAGGCAGAGCCCTGTGAGAGGGGCTAGCGATGCGGTTGTAGGGATGAGTAAGGCAGAGCCCTCTGATAGGGGGCTGGTGATGTGGGTGTAGTGGTTAGTGTGGGCTGGTGTAGGGCACAGCACTCTGGGTGGGGCTGGTGATGCGCGTGTAAGGATGGTGTAGGCTGCTGTAAGGCACAGCCCTCTGAGAGGTGGCTGGTGATGCAGGTGTAGGGATGGTGTAGGCTGCTGTAAGACACAGACTTCAGAGAGGGTCTGGTGATGCGGGTGTAGGAATGGTGTAGGCTGCTGTTAGGCACAGCCCTCGGAGAGGGGCTGATGATTCGGATGTAGGGGTGGTATAGGCTGCTGTAAGGCACAGCTCTCTGAGAGGGGGCTGGTGGTGCGGGTGTAGTGATGGTGTGGGGTGGTGTAAGGCACAGCCTCTGCGAGGGGCTGGTGATGCGGGTGTAGTGGTGGTGTAGGCTTCTGTAAGGCCCAGCCCTCTGAGAGGAACTGGTTATGCGGGTGTAGAGATGGTGTAGGTTGCTGTAAGGCATAGCCCTTTATGAGAGGCTGGTGATGCAGGTTTAGAGATGGAGTAGGCTGCTGTAAGGCAGAACCCTCAGAGAGGGGCTGGTGATACGGATGTTGGGGTGGTGTAGGCTGCTGTGAGGCACAGTTCTCTGAGAGGGGGCTGGTGCTGCGGGTGTAGGGATGGTGTGGGCTGGTGTAAGGCACATCCCTCTCAGAGGGGCTGGGTGTGCGGGTGTAGGGATGGTGTAAGGCATAGCCCTTTGAGAGGGGCTAGTGTAGGGGTGGTGTAGGCTGCTGAAATGTACAGCCCTCTGAGAGGGGCTAGTGATGCGGGTGTAGGCTGCTTTAAGACACAGTCCTCTGGGGTGGGGCTGGTGATGTGGGTGTAGGAATGGTGTAGGCGGCTGTAAGGCACAGCCCTCTGAGAGGGGCTGGAGATGCGGGTGTAGGGATGTAGGCTGCTATAAGGCAGAGCCCTGTGACAGGAACTAGCGATGCGGGTGTAGGGATGGTGTAGGCTGCTGTAAGGCAGAGCCCTCTGAGAGGGGCTGGTGATGCAGTGTAGGGGTGGTGTAGGCTACTGTAAGGCACAGCCCTCTGAGAGGGGCTGGTGATACGGATGTAGGGGTGGTGTAGGCTGCTGTAAGGCACAGCCCTCTGAGAGGGGACTGCTGGTCCAGGAGTTAGGGGTGGGTGTGGGCTGATGTAAGGCACAGACTCTGAGAGGGGCTGGTAATACGGGTGTAGGGGTGGTGTAGGCTTCTGTAAGGCACAACCCTCTGAGAGCTGCTGGTGATGCAGGTGTAGGGATAGTGTAGGCTGGTGTAGGGCACAACCCTCTGAGAGGGGCTGGTGATGTGGGTGTAGGGATGGTGTAGGTTGCTGTAAGGCACAGCCCTCTATGAGGGGCTGGTGATGCAGGTGTAGAGATGGAGTAGGCTGCTGTAAGGCACAGCCATCTGAGAGGAGCTAGCGATGCGGTTGTAGGGATGGTGTAGGCTGCTGTGAGGCAGAGCCCTGTGAGAGGGGCTAGCGATGTGGTTGTAGGGATGGTGTAGGCTGCTGTAAGGCACAGCCCTCGGAGAGGGGCTGATGATGCAGGTGTAGAGATGGAGTAGGCTGCTGTAAGGCATGATGCGGATGTAGGGGTGGTGTAGGCTGCTGTAAGGCACAGCCCTCGGAGAGGGGGCTGGTGATGTGGGTGTAGTGGTTGGTGTGCGCTGGTGTAAGGCACAGCACTCTGGGTGGGGCTGGTGATGCGGGTGTAGGGATGGTGTAGGCTGTTGTAAGGCACAGCCCTCTGAGAGGTGGCTGGTGATGCGGGTGTAGGGAGGATGGTGTAGGCTGTTGTAAGACTCAGACTTCTGAGAGGGGCTGGTGTTTTGGGTGTAGGGATAGTGTAGGCTGCTGTAAGGCACAACCATCTGAGAGGTGCTGGTGATGCGGGTGTAAGGATGGTGTAGGCTGCTGTAAGGCACAGCCCTCCAAGACTTGCTGGTAATGCGGGTGTAGGAATGGTGTAGGCTGCTGTTAGGCACAGCCCTCGGAGAGGGGCTGTTGATTCGGATGTAGGGGTGGTGTAGGCTGCTGTAAGGCACAGCTCTCTGAGAGGGGGCTGGTGGTGCGGGTGTAGTGATGGTGTGGGGTGGTGTAAGGCACAGCCTCTGAGAGGGGCTGGTGATGTGGATGTAGGGATGGTGTAGGCTGCTGTAAGGCACAGCCCTCTCAGAGGGGCTGGGTATGCGGGTGTAGGGATGGTGTAAGGCATAGCCCTTTGAGAGGGGCAAGTGTAGGGGTGGTGTAGGCTGCTGAAATGTACAGCCCTCTGAGAGGGGCAAGTGATGCGGGTGTAGGCTGCTTTAAGGCACAGCCCTCTGGGGTGGGGCTGGTGATGTGGGTGTAGGAATGGTGTAGGCAGCTGTAAGGCTCAGCCCTCTAAGAGGGGCTGGAGATGCGGGTGTAGGGATGTAGGCTGCTATAAGGCAGAGCCCTGTGACAGGATGTAGCGATGCGGGTGTAGAGATGGTGTAGGCTGCTGTAAGGCAGAGCCCTCTGAGAGGGGCTGGTGATGCAGTGTAGGGGTGGTGTAGGCTACTGTAAGGCACAGCCCTCTGAGAGGGGCTGGTGATACGGATGTAGGGGTGGTGTAGGCTGCTGTAAGGCACAACCCTCTGAGAGGGGACTGCTGGTCCAGTAGTAGGGGTGGGTGTGGGCTGATGTAAGGCACAGACTCTGAGAGGGGCTGGTAATACGGGTGTAGGGATGGTGTAGGTTGCTGTAAGGCACAACTCTTACAGAGGGACTGGTGATACGGATGTAGGGGTGGTGTAGGCTTCTGTAAGGCACAACCCTCTGAGAGCTGCTGGTGATGCAGGTGTAGGGATAGTGTAGGCTGGTGTAGGGCACAGCCCTCTGAGAGGGGCTGGTGATGTGGGTGTAGGGATGGTGTAGGCTGCTGTAAGGCACAGCCATCTGAGAGGAGCTAGCGATGCTGGTGTAGGGATGGTGTAGGCTGCTGTGAGGCGCAGCCCTGTGAGAGGGGCTAGCGATGCGGTTGTACGGACGGTGTAGGCTGCTGTAAGGCACAGCCCTCGGAGAGGGGCTGATGATGCAGGTGTAGAGATGAAGTAGGCTGCTGTAAGGCATGATGCGGATGTAGGGGTGGTGTAGGCTGCTGTAAGGCACAGCCCTCTGAGAGGGGGCTGGTGATGTGGGTGTAGTGGTTGGTGTGGCCTGGTGTAAGGCACAGCACTCTGGGTGGGGCTGGTGATGCGGGAGTAGGGATGGTGTAGGCTGCTGTAAGACACAGACTTCTGAGAGGGGCTTGTGGTTTGGGTGTAGAGATGGAGTAGGCTGCTGTAAGGCACAACCATCTGAGAGGGGCTTTTGATGCAAGTGTAGGGATGGTGTAGGTTGCTGTAAGGCACAGCCCTCTATGAGGGGCTGGTGATGCAGGTGTAGAGATGGAGTAGGCTGCTGTAAGGAACAGCCCTCTGAGAGGATCTAGCGATGCGGCTGTAGGGGTGGTGTAGGCTGCTTTGAGGCAGAGCCCTGTGAGAGGGGCTAGCGATGCGGTTGTAGGGATGGTGTAGGCTGCTGCAAGGCACAGCCCTCGGAGAGGGGCTGATGATGCAGGTATAGAGATGGAGTAGGCTGCTGTAAGGCATGATGCGGATGTAGGGGTGGTGGCTGCTGTAAGGCACAGCCCTCTGAGAGGGGGCTGGTGATGTGGGTGTAGTGGTTGGTGTGGGCTGGTGTAAGGCACAGCACTCTGGGTGGGGCTGGTGATGCGCGTGTAGGGATGGTGTAGGCTGCTGTAAGGCACAGCCCTCTGAGAGGTGACTGGTGATGCAGGTGTAGGGATGGTGTAGGCTGCTGTAAGACACAGACTACTGAGAGGGGCTGGTGGTTTGGGTGTAGGGATAGTGTAGGCTGCTGTAAGGCACAACCATCTGAGAGGTGCTGGTGATGCGGGAGTAAGGATGGTGTAGGCTGCTGTAAGACACAGACTTCTAAGAGGGTCTGGTGATGCGGGTGTAGGGATGGTGTAGATTGCTGTAAGGCACAGCCCTCTGAGACTTGCTGGTAATGCGGGTGTAGGAATGGTGTAGGCTGCAGTTAGGCACAGCCCTCTGAGAGGTGGCTGGTGATGCGGGTGTAGGGATGGTGTAGGCTACTGTGAGACACAGACTTCTGAGAGGTGCTGGTGGTTTGGGTGTAGGGATGGTGTAGGCTGCTGTAAGACACAGACTTCTGAGAGGGGCTGGTGGTGCGGGTGTAGGGGTGGGTGTGGGTTGGTGGTTTGGGTATATGGATGGTATGGGCTGCTGTAAGACATGATGTGGGTGTAGGGGTGGGTGTAGACTGCTGTAAGGCACAACCCTCTAAGAGGGGCTGGTGATGCGGGTATAGGGATGGTGTAGGCTACTTTAAGGCACAACCCTCTAAGAGGGGCTGGTGCTGCGGGTGTAGGGATGATGTAGGCTAGTGTAAGGCACAGCCCTCTAAGAGGGGCTGGTGATGCGGGTGTAAGGGTGGGTGTAGGCTTCTGCAAGGCACAGCCCTCTGAGAGGGGCTGGTGATGCGGGCATAGGGATGGTGTAGTCTACTGTAAGGCACAGCACTCTAAGAGGGGCTGGTGATGCGGTGTAGGGATGGTGTAGGCTACTGTAAGGCACAGCCCTCTGAGAGGGGCTGGTGATGCGGTGTAGGGATGGTGTAGGCTACTGTAAGGCACAGCCCTCTGAGAGGGGCTGGTGATGCTGGTGTAGGGATGGTGTAGGCTGCTGTAAGGCAGAGCCCTCTCAGAGGGGCTGGCGATGCGGTGTAGGGATGGTGTAGGCTGCTGTAAGGCACTGCCCTCTGAGAGGGGGCTGGTGATGCGGCGTAAGGATGGTCATGGTTGCTGTAAGGCACATCCCTCTGGGGTGGGGCTGGTGAAGCGGGTGTAGGGATGGTTGTGGGCTGGTGTAGGGCACAGGCCTCTGAGAGGGCCTGGTGATGCGCGTGTAGGGTTGGTTTGGGGTTGGGCCGGTGTAAGGCATGATGCTGGTGTAGGGTTGGGCGTGGGCTGGTGTAAGACATGATGCGGGTGTAGTGGTGGGTGTGGGTGTGGGCTGGTGTAGGGCACACACACTGCTCTGGGGTGGGGATGGAATATAACATGCCCTCTGGACACACGGATGTGCCGCCCCCCAGGATGGTGGCAGCTCGACAAGCCTCCAGACTGCTCTGCAGTAGTGTGCTGGTGTAGTGGCAGCAGTGATGACGATGCTGTCACTTTCTGAGCTGCGGCCTGGACCCCAGGGGACCGGCTCTTTGGTAATGAACTCTTCGAGTGACTGTCGCGTCTCCGCGCTCTCTCCTCGCCGCTAAACTCGTTTAAATCACTTCACATAACAGCTTTCTGGCAAAATGCCCGTCCTGTTGCACTGTCAAAGGGAAGTGAGTGATGCGCCGAAGGGAGCGCAGCCTCATCCGTCCTGTGCAGAGAGCTGTGTGTAAACAATATCTGAGAGCAGCCTCGTCCGTCCTGTGCAGAGAGCTGTGTGTAAACAATATCTGAGAGCAGCCTGTCGGCCTGTGCAGAGAGCTGGTGTAAACAACATCTGAGAGCAGCCTGTCCACCCTGTGCAGAGAGCTGTGTGTAAACAATATCTGAGAGCAGCCTGTCCGCCCTGTGCAGAGAGCTGTGTGTAAACAATATCTGAGAGCAGCCTGTCCATCCTCGGCAGAGAGCTGTGTGTAAACAATTTCTGAGAGCAGCCTCGTCCGTCCTGTGCAGAGAGCTGTGTGTAAACAATATCTGAGAGCAGCCTTTCTGCCCGGGGCAGAGAGCTGCGTGTAAACAATATCTGAGAGCAGCCTCGTCCGTCCTGTACAGAGAGCTGTGTGTAAACAATATCTGAGAGCAGCCTGTTCGCCCTGTACAGAGAGCTGTGTGTAAACAATATCTGAGAGCAGCCTGTCTGCCCTGTGCAAAGAGCTGGTGTAAACAACATCTGAGAGCAGCCTGTCCGCCCTGTGCAGAGAGCTGTGTGTAAACAATATCTGAGAGCAGCCTGTCCGCCCTGTGCAGAGAGCTGTGTGTAAACAATATCTGAGAGCAGCCTCGTCCACCCTGTGCAGAGAGCTGTGTGTAAAGAATATCTGAGAGCAGCCTGTCCGCCCTGTGCAGAGAGCTGTGTGTAAACAATATCTGAGAGCAGCCTGTCCACCCTGTGCAGAGAGCTGTGTGTAAACAATATCTGAGAGCAGCCTCATCCATCCTGTGCAGAGAGCTGTGTGTAAAGAATATCTGAGAGCAGCCTCGTCCGCCCTGTGCAGAGAGCTGTGTAAACAATATCTGAGAGCAGCCTGTCCGCCTTGTGCAGAGAGCTGTGTGTAAACAATATCTGAGAGCAGCCTTGTCCGCCCTGTGCAGAGAGCTGTGTGTAAAGAATATCTGAGAGCAGCCTGTCCGCCCTGTGCAGAGAGCTGTGTGTAAAGAATATCTGAGAGCAGCCTGTCCGCCCTGTGTAGAGAGCTGTGTGTAAACAATATCTGAGAGCAGCCTGTCCGCCCTGTGCAGAGAGCTGTGTGTGAACAAAATCTGAGAGCAGCCTGTCCGCCTTGTGCAGAGAGCTGTGTGTAAACAATATCTGAGCGCAGCCTGTCCGCCCTGTGCAGAGAGCTGTGTGTAAACAATATCTGAGAGCAGCCTGTCTGCCCTGTGCAAAGAGCTGGTGTAAACAACATCTGAGAGCAGCCTGTCCGCCCTGTGCAGAGAGCTGTGTGTAAACAATATCTGAGAGCAGCCTCGTTCGTCCTGTGCAGAGAGCTGTGTGTAAACAATATCTGAGAGCAGCCTGTCCGCCCTGGGCAGAGAGCTGTGTGTAAACAATATCTGAGAGCAGCCTGTCTGCCCTGTACAGAGAGCTGTGTGTAAATAATATCTGAGAGCAGCCTGTCCGCCCTGTGCAGAGAGCTGTGTGTAAAGAATATCTGAGAGCAGCCTCGTCCGCCCTGTGCAGAGAGCTGTGTGTAAAGAATATCTGAGAGCAGCCTGTCCGCCCTGTGCAGAGAGCTGTGTGTAAACAATATCTGAGAGCAGCCTGTCCGCCCTGTGCAGAGAGCTGTGTGTAAACAATATCTGAGAGCAGCCTGTCCGCCCTGTGCAGAGAGCTGTGTGTAAACAATATCTGAGAGCAGCCTCGTCCGGCCTGTGCAGAGAGCTGTGTGTAAACAATATCTGAGAGCAGCCTCGTCCGTCCTGTGCAGAGAGCTGTGTATAAAGAATATCTGAGAGCAGCCTGTCCGCCCTGTGCAGAGAGCTGTGTAAACAATATCTGAGAGCAGCCTGTCCGCCCTGTGCAGAGAGCTGTGTGTAAACAATATCTGAGAGCAGCCTGTCCGCCCTGTGCAGAGAGCTATGTGTAAACAAAATCTGAGAGCAGCCTGTCCGCCCTGTGCAGAGAGCTGTGTGTAAACAATATCTGAGCGCAGCCTGTCCGCCCTGTGCAGAGAGCTGTGTGTAAACAATATCTGAGAGCAGCCTGTCCGCCCTGTGCAGAGTGTGTAAACAATATCTGAGCGCAGCCTGTCGCCCTGTGCAGAGAGCTGTGTGTAAACAATATCTGAGTGCAGCCTCGTCCCATCCTGGCGGCCCCACCGGCCCTGCTCGCTGAATTAAATTCTCCTCACAAACCTCGTTACTACGGCGAGTTTCATCCTGGACATATTGCCTCGGTGCAGGATACACACAGAGGCCGGTTCTCCAAGTTCTGTCGCTAAAGGCGTCTGCTTTTTGTTGTTCCTGTTTCAAGCCATTATTGTAGGTTTTACTGATCCGTCCTGACGGCTGTGCAAACCAGACTCAATCCTATGATGACGTCATTGAAAATCAGTCAGCGTTGATGGGGGCGCAGGATTGCAGGACCCGCATTTCTGATGAAGGCCTGAACACACACTCGGAAAGTGTAGTTTGAATAAAATCTGAGGCAAGACATTTTTTGTCCCAAAACCTGCTCAGTCTCCTTTCCCGCCTACTTTGCGCAGATCAGATAAAATGTCTGTTTTTGAACCTAGAAGGCCAGGCTGTGTACACAAGACGCCCGAGGAAAGAATTCCTTCCTAACTCCAGGAGTGGACCATCCCAGGGAAGGATCTCCATAACAACACAAAAAGATGATGGACGGAATGCTGAACAGTGTCAAACATTAAGCCCAATACAGAGATCTGGGCCTAAATTCATCTTTTTTTTGTGTGCTCACCAAGCTTTTCCAGTTTGGACCGAGCCATGTGCAAATTAGTCTTGACCCTGCTCCCCATGGGAACAGTCCAGCCAGAACTGCCAGGCCAGGTCCTCCCTGGACTGGAAACTAGCATTGTGGGACCGGTTTTGGGGAATTACCACTCATCAGCCAGGCTAGCTTGACCCCAGTGGTATGGCGAGCACGGGACCCGCGTCTGGGCATACCCGGCGTACTTAGGGCAACTATAGACACACAACAAGATGATGGACGGAGCGCTGAACATTGTCAACCATTCAACCCCAGTGGGTACTCCACAAGACACACTGAAAATCCCGCACAAGCCCCTTGTCCTGCCTGCCACACGAGTCAGAGAAGACGTTTGTGTATATCAGGCAGTGAGGCGGGCATGTCCAACAGTAAGACCCTACACAACTCTGCAGGGAGGGCTTTCACCGATGGAGCCCTTACCGGACTCTGACTCTCTAGGCAGCATTAAAAGGTGGACCACCCAAGACTAGTGCTGTTATCTGACTACATAGATATGATGTTGAAAGGTACAGTCCTTCCTGGCGGTACTGAGATGACGTCCAAGGCTGGTGACCACACCTGACACTCTAGGGGCCATTAAAGGGTGGAGCTCCACAGAGTTGTGATTTTATCTAACTATACAGAGATGATGTCCAAGAGTGGAGACCATACCTGACTCCAAAAGAGGATTCCTTAATGACAGAGCCCTTACCTGACTCTAACTCTCTAGGGGGCGACAAAGGTTGGTGCACCCAAGACTAGTGCTTTATCTGACTACACAGAGATGACATTCAAAGGTACAGTTCTACCTGATAGTGCATAGATGATGTCCAAGGGTGGAGACCATGCCTGACTTTAAAGAGAGGATGCCTTAAGGGTAGAGACCTTAGCTGACTCCACAGAGAGGATACCTTAAGGGTAGAGGCCTTAGCTGACTCCACAGAGAGGATACTTTAGGGGGCGGGGCCTTAGCTGACTCCACAAAGAGGATGCCATAGGGGTGCATCCCTTACCTGACTCTACAGAGAGGATGCCTTAAGGGTAGAGACCGTACCTGATTCCACAGAGAGGATGCCTTAGGGGTAGAGGCCTTACCTGACTCCACAGAGAAGATACCTTAAGTGTAGAGACCTTACCTGACTCCACAGATAAGATACCTTAAGTGTAGAGACCTTACCTGACTCCACAGAGAGGATAGCTTAAGTTTAGAGACCTTCCCCGACCCCACAGAGAAGATACCTTAAGTGTAGAGACCTTACCTGACTCCACAGAGAGGATGTCTTCAGGGCAAAGGTCTTATCTGACTCTATAGAAATTATGCCTTAAGGGTAGAGACCTTACCTGACTCCACAGAGAGGATACCTTGAGGGTAGAGGCCTTACCTGACTCCACAGAGAGGATACCTTAGGGTTAGATACCTTACCTGACTCCACAGAGAGGATACCTTGAGGGTAGAGGCCTTACCTGACTCCGCAGAGAGGATACCTTAGGGGTAGATACCTTACCTGACTCCACAGAGAGGATACTGTTAGACCTGGCATCCTTGGTCTCCCTTCCATTTTTTCGTAATGCCTCCACTGTTGCCGATATGTTTTTGCTGGACTAGATGCTCATGGGCACTTTGCCGCTGCTAATCAGTGCCAAGGTGCAAGTGCTCCCTATCGTGAATTGATGTATGTATTAGTGACTCCATGATTGGATGATTGGTTTACTTGTCAGTCCCTAGTACCGTGCACTGAGTGTGCCCAGGGCTTGTAAATCCAATGCTGCTGGTGGGCTTGCAGCACGGGTTGTGCCACCCACAGAAGCAGCTTGTAAAGTGTGTCTCAGGCCTGCCATTGCAGAGCCTGTGTGATGCCTAGGGCTGCCATGTCGACTTGGTGAGTGCACCCACTTACCAGTCCCTAAACCTTCCCTTTACTGCATGTTGGTCACCCCTAAAGGAGGCCCTAGGGCAGGGTGCATTGTAAGTATAAGGTAGGACATGCCCTGGTGTGTGTGGCATGTCCTAATAGTGAATTACAGCCATTTTCGTTTTTCACTATTGCAAGGCTACCTGCTCCCCATAGGCCAGAATGGGCAGACTGACTATTACACCTTATAGTCAGAACTGACCCAGGGAACATGGTAGAAAAACGAATTTAGTATGCCTGAACTCAGGATGATAAAATACATCTTTTAGTGAAGTTGGTTTTAACATTCTGTGTTTGAAAATAACACTTTTAGAAAGTGGTTATTTTCTTGCCTAACTATCCAAGCCTGCCTCTGCTAGGTTGTGTATTCCTTGTCTGGAGATTGAGTGACAGGGGCTGGGGGTGGCTACAGGAGACAGGGTGAGTCAGCACAGGGCTGAATAGAAAGATCTGCATCCAGAGTGGAGGGAGGGGTTGCACCTGGGTCTGAATAGGGCTGTGTCTGCCTTCCACAATGCTGGCTCCACCTCCTGCCGGGCGGCTGAGCACTCTGCCCCACATTCTGAAAGGAAAGAAGGAGTCAGAAAAACAAAGTGCTCCAGGACTGACCAGAACTGGTTTTGGACTAGGCAGAGGCCTCTCTGCCTCCAGAGAACAAAGAGAATCAGGGTATAAGAGGGGCACCCAGACCCCAGGAAAATTAGATCACTTTTGGAAACAAGAAGAAACCTTTGCCGAGGAGCGGAACCAAGAAGAAACTGAGGAGAGACTATCCCTAAGCCTGAAGTGCTGCTTGGGGGATTGGCCTGCAGTGGTTTGCCTGACTGCCAAAGAAAGGAGAAAGGAACTTTTGCTTTGCTGTGACTTTCATCAACTTGTGAAGGATCTCCAAGGGCTTGGAAGAGAGCTTGCCCCCTGACCGAAGTCCCAGGACCATTGGACTTCACCCCCTTTGTGAATTGCTGCTGGAAACTCTGTTTCAGTGGCTACAGAGGTAGGGAGCTGTGACCGACTCTCACGACCGACTCGGTGTCCTGTAAGCACCGCATCGAAGCACCGTCTCGCCCTGCAACGCACGGCCCTGGTCTCACCGACTCCGTCAACGAGCCGCTGCCTGCACCGCATCGAGGGGCAACGCGTCCTGCAACGCTTCGCTACGCCGAATCGAACTGGTCCGACCGACACGGTCACTGCTGCTGAGTTCGAGTCCTGTGACCGCACCGGAGTTGGGCACCGCTCGCACGCTTTGCGACGCACTGCCCGACTCGCACCGCTGTCCGGACTGATCGACACCAGCTCCTGAATCCGGCTCCGTCGCCGCACCGCAACCTGCCAGCACCGCATCGAAGCACCGTCTCGCCCTGCAACGCACGGCCCTGGTCTCACCGACTCCGTCCCAACGACGTCAACGAGCCGCTGCCTGCACCGCATCGAGGGACAACGCGTCCTGCAACGCTTCCATTTTTGCATCGCGACCGCGACGAACAGCCATCCGGCTCGCACGCCCGTGCCTGCGCTTCAAGTAAAAGGTACTGTGACCGAGTCTGTCTCCGCTGTGTTGGCCCGTCTCGACGCGGTCAGCTGGATTTGTTAGACTCTGTTTGTTCTCGACATCGCCGTAGCCGGAGGAGGCTACCGACTCGCACAGAACCTTGAATTAAGCCTTTTTGATCAGAACTAAGCACTCTTGACAGTATTGTGGATTATTTTTGTCGTTTATGGTCTTGTGATAAATCTATATAAAGTATACCTATTTTTATAAATATATAACCTGTGTGGTGTCCATTTGTAGTGTTGTCACATGATTACTGTATGTGCTCACAAATGCTTTACACACTGCCTCTGAACTAAGCCTGTCTGCTCATGCCAAGCTACCAAGAGGGTGAGCAGGGATTATTTCGGGAGTGTACCTACTTTCCCTGACTAGACTCAAGGGTCCCTATTTGGACAAAGGTACCTACCTCTGCCAACTAGAGACCCCCAAATCTAACATTGGTGGTCAGCGGTGAGGATTCTGGACTTGCATTTGTGACTCATGTACAGTGATTGGTGAACACTACTTAGTGAGTGCAGACCAAAACGCAACCACATACTTTTATAGCATTTTTTCTGGGATTTCCTATTTTTGCAACTGCCAAGTTTAATCACCATGGAGAAACCAGCATCAGTAGCCTCTGTTGAGTGTGATTGGGAAGAGGAGAGGCTAGAATGCTACACCCTCAAACAGCTCCGGCAATTCTGCAAAAAGTTTAAAGTGTCCATGACCGGGCTCTCCAGGAAGGAGGACCTCCAAAAGGCGCTGAGGGCCTGGGTCGAATCAAGGAGTGCCCCTGTGGAGGGGGCTGAGAATGCAGAAGGGCAGCTGGAGGGGCTATTGGGTCTAGGGGCTAGAAGACCACCTTCCCCAGTAGGTAGCAGTGTTTCTGCCAGAGGACTGTCTCCAGAGGAGTTGGAGGACAGGAAAGAGAGTAGGATGCACGAAATGGAGCTGACCAAGCTCAAGCTGAAAGGGCAGTTAGAATTCGAAATGCAAACTAGGAAATTAGCCCTAGAGGAAAAGGAAATGCAGTTTGAACATGAGAAAGTTTTGAGGGAGTTGGAATTGAAGGCCAAAAGCTTAGAGATTACTCCCTCTGGTGGCAGTGTGACCGCCTGTGCCTGTTGAAGCTAGGGTGTATATTCCCAAAGATGTGGTGAAGGAGTTTTTTAAAAATGATGACATTGGGCACTGGTTCAAAGCCTATGAGGTAGCCATGTCTTCCCACCGGGTCCCTGAGAAGGATTGGGGAGCAGGGTTGTGGGGACGGTTCCTCAGTGAAGGGCGGGATACCTTGTTGGATTTGCCCTCTGAAGTCTATAATTCGTACAGCCACATGAAGGATGCCTTAATGACTAGGTATGGTTTGACCCCTGAGCTTTATAGGCAAAGGTTCAGGAACTGTAGTAAGATTGAAAGCAGTACCTGGGTTGAATATGTGACCTTCTTTTGCAGAGCCTTGGATGGTTGGGTAAAGGGTAGCAAAGCGACTGATTTTCAGGCGCTCTTTGATTTGATTTCATGGGAGCACTTGTCCAGTAATTGCTTTCCTGAGCTACGCCAGCACCTGATTGATAGTAAGCTGACTAACCCTAGGCAGCTTGCTGAGGAGGTGGACCGCTGGGTGAGTACCCGGGTCCACAAGGGTCACGTGGGAGACTCCGCCAAGGGTGGGCAGGGTCCCCAGCAGAAGAGTGGGGGGACAAGGGTAAACAGAGGGAGTTCCATAAAGGGCCCCAAAGTAGACCCCAAGGGAACCAAGGGAAAGGTTCCCAGCCTCCCCTGAGAAGAAGCCAGTGGCCCTGACAGGCCCCCTGTTCACCAGGGACCACTGGTATGTTACAAGTGTGGCGCCCCTGGCCACAAGGCAAACGATCCTCGTTGCCCTTTGCATGGAAAACCAGCACCCACTGGTGCAGTCCCCCGGCAGTTGGCTAGTGTAGCCCTGGGGGAGGAGTTGGGTGCCCAAGGTGGGGGGATCCCACAGTGTTTTCCCTTGTCTCATTAGGAGACTCTGAGATGGTCCCTAGGACCCAGGTGCCTGAGAACACTAAGAAATACAGGCAGTGGGTGACCATCAATGGCCATAGGGTGGAGGCTCTGAGAGACACAGGAGCCAGTGTGACAGCTGTCAAGTGTCACCTGGTGTCTAAGGAGCAGGTTATCCCCGATGCATTCTATCCGGTTGTTGCCGCTGACAACACAGAGAGTCACTGCAAGGTGGCTCAGGTTCCCTTTGAGTGGGGGGTCTCGGGTACTCTTCAAGTAGCTGTGAGGCCAGCCATGCCTGTTGACTGTTTGTTAGGGAACGATTTGGAGCGCTCACCTTGGGCTAAGGTGGAGCGGAGTGCGCATTTAGAAATGTTGGGCTTGCCTGATTGGGCATGTGTGACCACCCGGTCAATGGCAGCTAAAGGTGTTCAAGAGGACCTGGAGCCTGAGAGGGAGGCCCAGGTGCCTCCCGGAGAGAGAGGAGGCAGGGGGCGCGGGAAACCGGCCCCCGAAGTTCCCACGGTCCAGAAGGAGGCAGACCCTGAGGGGGATGCCCTGGAGCCTACAGGGGAACAGGTAGCTGAACTGGGGGACCTACCTGAGCTGACCCATTGGCAGCAAGAAGGAGGACCCTCCAGGGAAGAGTTCTGCGAGGAGCAGAACACATGCCCTTCTCTCGTGGGTCTGAGGCAACAGGCCACAGACCAGGCAGCAGGTGATCAGTCTGGATCACATTGGGTTTACTGGGAGAATGGTCTCCTGTATTCAGAGCCTAAGGTTGCTGAGCCTGGGTCAGCCTGTGTGCTGGTGGTACCCCAGCGCTTCAGAGCCTTCCTACTGGGGTTGGCTCATGATGTACCGTTAGCAGGACATCTGGGGCAGGACAAGACCTTTGACAGGCTTGTTACCCATTTCTATTGGCCCCAGATGCGCAGGAGTGCCGCCACTCACTGCAGGACATGCCAGACTTGCCAGGCAAGTGGAAAGAGTGGGAGGAAGCACAAGGCTCCTCTCCAGCCATTCCCTGTGGTCAGCACCCCTTTTGAACGGGTGGGTATTGACATTGTGGGGCCACTGGACCCCAAGACAGCCATGGGCAACAGGTTTATCCTGGTCTTGGTGGACCATGCCACCCGGTACCCTGAAGCCATCCCTCTGAGGACAGTGACGGCCCCCGTGGTGGGACGGGCACTGATGGGAATTTTCTCACGTGTGGGATTCCCTCAAGAGGTGGTGTCTGACAGAGGTACCAACTTCGTGTCCAAGTACATGAAGTCCCTATGGCAGGAGTGCGGTGTAACTTAAAAGTTCACCACTCCTTACCACCCTCAAGGAAATGGGCTGGTTGAGAGATTCAACCGGACCCTCAAGGGCATGATTATGGGTCTGGAAGAACCCATGAGGCGTAAATGGGACGTCCTCTTACCATGCCTGTTGTTTGCATACCGGGAGGTGCCACAGAAGTCTCTAGGGTTCAGTCCCTTTGAGCTCCTCTATGGACACCCGGTGCGAGGACCTCTGAGTTTGGTCAAGGAAGGCTTGGAGCAATCTCCCAGGAAACCTCCCCAGGACGTATACAGTTACATGCTGGCCTTCAGGAACCAGACTAGGCGTTTCAGAGAACTTGCTGAGGCAAATCTGGAAGCCAGCCAGGAGGAGATGAAGCGGTGGTACGACCAGAATGCCACTCTGGTAGAGCTTCAGCCTGGTCAGAAAGTGTGGGTCATGGCCCCTGTGGAGCCCTGTGCGCTCCAGGACAGGTGGACCGGCCCTTTTATGGTGGTGGAGCGCAAGAGTCCAGTTACCTATTTGGTAGACTTGCAGTCTCCCAGGAACCCCTTGCGGGTCCTGCATGTGAACCGCCTGAAGCCCCACTTGGAGAGGTCCCAAGTGGGCATGCTCTTAGCTACAGATGATGGAATGGAGGAGGAGACCGAGCCTCTTCCTGACCTTCTGTCAGCCCGAGAGCAAGATGGATCAGTGGAGGGAGTAAACCTCTCTACCTCCCTGACACCTGAGCAGCAGGGTGACTGTCGCCAACTGTTGGGACAGTTCCCTGACCTGTTCTCCCTGGTTCCCAGTGTCACTCATTGGTGCGTCCATGATGTGGACACTGGGGACAGTCTTCCTGTGAAGCACAAGGCTTACAGGGTGACTGACAGGGTCAGAGCCTGCATCAAGGAGGAGGTCTCCAAGATGTTTGCGCTAGGGGTGATTGAGTCCTCTAACAGCCCTTGGACCAGCCCAGTGGTCTTGGTTCCAAAGGCTGCCGCGCCTGGTGCCACACCAGAACTCCGGTTCTGTGTGGACTACAGGGGACTCAATTCCGTCACCAGGACTGACGCCCACCCCATCCCCAGAGCTGATGAGCTCATAGATCGGTTAGGGGCTGCGCGGTACCTCAGCACGTTTGACTTAACGTCTGGGTACTGGCAGATCGCCTTGACTGATGGGGCAAAAGAGAGGTCAGCATTCTCCACACCAGATGGGCACTACCAGTTCCGGGTGATGCCCTTTGGGATGAAGAATGCCCCTGCCACCTTTCAGAGGTTGGTCAACCAGGTGTTGGTTGGACTGGAGGATTTCAGTGCCGCCTACCTGGATGACATCGCAGTGTTCAGTGCCAGTTGGGAAGAACATCTCTGTCACCTCTGGGAAGTGTTGATGGCGCTGCGGAGGGCAGGCCTCACAATCAAGGCGAGTAAGTGCCAGATTGGGCAGGGTTCTGTGGTGTACTTGGGACACCAGGTTGGGAGCGGCCAGGTGGCGCCCCTCCTACCGAAAATTGATACCATTCTGGCTTGGGAGCCCCCCAAGACCCAGACAGAGGTGAGAGCCTTCCTAGGACTCACCGGGTATTACCGGAGATTCGTCATGGGGTATGGCAGCATTGTTGCCCCCTTGACAGAGCTGACTTCCAAGAAGCAGCCCAGGAAAGTGATTTGGACTGACGCCTGTCAGAAAGCTTTTGACACCTTGAAGACTGCCATGTGCACGGCGCCTGTGCTCCAGGCACCCAACTTCTCCAATGAGTTCATTGTTCAGACCGACGCTTCAGAGCATGGTGTAGGGGCTGTTCTATCACAGATCAATGAGGAGGGCCTAGACCAACCTGTAGCCTTCCTCAGTAGGAGGTTACTTCCCGGGAACAGAGATGGAGTGCTATTGAGCGTGAGGCATTTGCTGTGGTCTGGGCACTGAGGAAGCTGAGACCATACCTGTTTGGGACTCACTTCCGGGTTCAGACAGACCACAGGCCCCTCAGATGGTTGATGCAGATGAGGGGTGAGAATCCAAAGCTGTTGAGGTGGTCCATTTCCCTACAGGGGATGGACTTTACGGTGGAACACCGCCCTGGTACAGAACACGCCAATGCTGATGGACTGTCCAGATTTTTCCGCCTTAGCGATGAGAACTCCCTAGGGGTAGGATAGTTCTCCCCACATTTCAGCTGGAGGGGACACGTGTTAGACCTGGCA
This sequence comes from Calotriton arnoldi, assembly GCA_963921515.1. NCBI lineage: Eukaryota > Metazoa > Chordata > Amphibia > Caudata > Salamandridae > Calotriton > Calotriton arnoldi. The sequence goes on along the minus strand of CAWUFW010001323.1, from coordinate 346,764 downwards.
TCCTTGGCGTGGGTCTCCCTTCCATTTTTTCGTAATGCCTCCACTGTTGCCGATATGTTTTTGCTGGACTAGATGCTCATGGGCACTTTGCCGCTGCTAATCAGTGCCAAGGTGCAAGTGCTCCCTATCGTGAATTGATGTATGTATTAGTGACTCCATGATTGGATGATTGGTTTACTTGTCAGTCCCTAGTACCGTGCACTGAGTGTGCCCAGGGCTTGTAAATCCAATGCTGCTGGTGGGCTTGCAGCACGGGTTGTGCCACCCACAGAAGCAGCTTGTAAAGTGTGTCTCAGGCCTGCCATTGCAGAGCCTGTGTGCAGCCTAGGGCTGCCATGTCGACTTGGTGAGTGCACCCACTTACCAGTCCCTAAACCTTCCCTTTACTGCATGTTGGTCACCCCTAAAGTAGGCCCTAGGGCAGGGTGCATTGTACGTATAAGGTAGGACATGCCCTGGTGTGTGTGGCATGTCCTAATAGTGAATTACAGCCATTTTCGTTTTTCACTATTGCAAGGCTACCTGCTCCCCATAGGCCAGAATGGGCAGACTGACTATTACACCTTATCTTTTAGTGAAGTTGGTTTTAACATTCTGTGTTTGAAAATACCACTTTTAGAAAGTGGGTATTTTCTTGCCTAACTATCCAAGCCTGCCTCTGCTAGGTTGTGTATTCCTTGTCTGGAGATTGAGTGACAGGGGCTGGGGGTGGCTACAGGAGACAGGGTGAGTCAGCACAGGGCTGAATAGAAAGATCTGCATCCAGAGTGGAGGGAGGGGTTGCACCTGGGTCTGAATAGGGCTGTGCCTGCCTTCCACAATGCTGGCTCCACCTCCTGCCGGGCGGCTGAGCACTCTGCCCCACATTCTGAAAGGAAAGAAGGAGTCAGAAAAACAAAGTGCTCCAGGACTGACCAGAACTGGTTTTGGACTAGGCAGAGGCTTCTCTGCCTCCAGAGAACAAAGAGAATCAGGGTATAAGAGGGGCACCCAGACCCCAGGAAAATTAGATCACTTTTGGAAACAAGAAGAAACTTGTGCCGAGGAGCGGAACCAAGAAGAAACTGAGAAGAGACTATCCCCAAGCCTGAAGTGCTGCTTGGGGGATTGGCCTGCAGTGGTTTGCCTGACTGCCAAAGAAAGGAGAAAGGAACTTTTGCTTTGCTGTGACTTTCATCAACTTGTGAAGGATCTCCAAGGGCTTGGAAGAGAGCTTGCCCCCTGACCGAAGTCCCAGGACCATTGGACTTCACCCCCTTTGTGAATTGCTGCTGGAAACTCTGTTTCAGTGGCTACAGAGGTAGGGAGCTGTGACGGACTCTCACGACCGACTCGGTGTCCTGTAAGCACCGCATCGAAGCACCGTCTCGCCCTGCAACGCACGGCCCTGGTCTCACCGACTCCGTCAACGAGCCGCTGCCTGCATCGCATCGAGGGGCAACGCGTCCTGCAACGCTTCGCTACGCCGAATCGAACTGGTCCGACCGACACGGTCACTGCTGCTGAGTTCGAGTCCTGTGACCGCACCGGAGTTGGGCACCGCTCGCACGCTTTGCGACGCACTGCCCGACTCGCACCGCTGTCCGGACTGATCGACGCCAGCTCCTGAATCCGGCTCCGTCGCCGCACCGCAATCTGCCAGCACCGCATCGAAGCACCGTCTCGCCCTGCAACGCACAGCCCTGGTCTCACCGACTCCGTCCCGACGACGTCAACGAGCCGCTGCCTGCACCGCATCGAGGGACAACGCGTCCTGCAACGCTTCCATTTTTGCATCGCGACGGCGACAAACAGCCATCCGGCTCGCACGCCCGTGCCTGCCGCTTCAAGTAAAAGGTACTGTGACCGAGTCTGTCTACGCTGTGTTGGCCCGTCTCGACGCGGTCAGCTGGATTTGTTAGACTCTGTTTGTTCTCGACATCGCCGTAGCCGGAGGAGGCTACCGACTCGCACAGAACCTTGAATTAAGCCTTTTTGATCAGAACTAAGCACTCTTGACAGTATTGTGGATTATTTTTGTCGTTTATGGTCTTGTGATAAATCTATATAAAGTATACCTATTTTTATAAATATATAACCTGTGTGGTGTCCATTTGTAGTGTTGTCACTTGATTACTGTATGTGCTCACAAATGCTTTACACACTGTCTCTGAACTAAGCCTGTCTGCTCGTGCCAAGCTACCAAGAGGGTGAGCAGGGTTTATTTCGGGAGTGTACCTACTTTCCCTGACTAGACTCAAGGGTCCCTATTTGGACAAAGGTACCTACCTCTGCCAACTAGAGACCCCCAAATCTAACAGATACCTTTAGTGTAGAGACCTTACCTGACTCCACAGAGAGGACGCCTTAAGGGTACATCCTATACCTGACTCCACAGAGAGGAATCTTTAAGGTTAGAGACCTTACCTGACTCCACAGAGAGGATGCCTTAAGGGTACATCCTGGTACTGACTCCACAGAGAGGATACCTTAGGGGTAGATACCTTACCTGACTCCACAGAGAGGATGCCTTAAGGGTACATACTATGCCTGACTCCACAGAGAGGAATCTTTAAGGTTAGAGACCTTACCCGACTCCACAGAGAGGATGCCTTAAGGGTACATCCTGGTCCTGACTCCACAGAGAGGATGCCTTAAGGTTAGAGACCTTACCTGGCTCTATAAAGAGGATGCTTTAAGGGTAGAGGCCTTACCTGACTCTACAGAGAGGATGCCTTAAGGGTAGAGGCCTTACCTGACTCCACAGAGAGGATGCCTTAAGGTTAGAGACCCTACCTGGCTCTATAGAGAGGAAGCCTTAAGTGTAGAGGCCTTGCCTGACTCCACAGAGAGGATGCCTTAAGTGTAGAGGTCCTGCCTGACTCCACAGAGAGGATGCCGTAAGGATAAATCCTATACCTGACTCCACAGAGAGGATGCCTTAAGTGTAGAGGCCTTGCCTGACTCCACAGAGAGGATGCCTTAAGGGTACAGCCTGTACCTGACTCCACAGAGAGGATGCCTTAAGGATAGAGGCCTTAACTGACTCCACAGAGAGGATGCCTTAAGGATAGAGGCCTTAACTGACTCCACAGAGAGGATGCCTTAAGGGTACATCCTGTACCTGACTCCACAGAGAGGATACCTTAAGTGTAGATGCCTTGACTGACTCCACAGAGAGGATGCCTTAAGGGTACATCCTGTACCTGACTCCACAGAGAGGATGCCTTAAGTGTAGAGGCCTTGCCTGACTCCACAGAGAGGATGCCTTAAGGGTACATCCTGTACCTGACTCCACAAAGAGGATGCCTTAAGGATAGAGGCCTTAATTGACTCCACAGAGAGGATGCCTTAAGGATAGAGGCCTTAATTGACTCCACAGAGAGAATGCCTTAAGGATAGAGAGCTTAACTGACTCCACAGAGAGGATGCCTTAAGGTTAGAGACCCTACCTGGCTCTATAGAGAGGAAGCAAACAGGAATCTTTAAGGATAGAGACCTTACCCGACTCCCCCGAGGATACCATAAGGGTAGAGACCTTACCTGACTCTACAGAGAGGATGCCATAGGAGTGCATCCCTTACCTGACTCCACAGAGGCAATGCCTTAAGGGTACATCCCTCTACATACAGGGTGCCTTCAGGGTAGAGACCATACCTGACTCTACAGAGAGAAATCTTAAAGGAGCTAGATGATATCTGACTCCAGAGGGAAGTGTCCAAGGGCAGAGCCTCTACCTGACACTACAGAGGGGACCTCCAAAGGAAGAGTTCTGCTTAACTCCACAGAGAGGAATTCTGTTGGGATGGAAATGTCTCCTCCATGGCTCTGGACTGGCCAGCGTTCTTCTCAGCCCTGTTTTTTCATATGTACAGTGAATAGTTTTGATGTTCACTTCAGTAAGGACAAGAATCTTGCATGTTCCGCAAGGCGTCTCTAAGGCCGAAGTAGCACCCAGAGCACACCCCTCTTTTACAGAGTGGCACCTTCCCTCACTACCCATGCTTTGTGAGACTGATTGCGGAGGCAGTTTCACCTGGTGAAGGGTATATATGCCCTGTGTGTATGGCACAGAGTGAGATTAATGTAAATAACAAGGACCCCCTGCAAGGAATAAAGAACCCTAGGGCAGGGCAATAATATATTTGAAAATAAATCCCTAGGCAGTCATATGGTCAGATTCAGTCAAAGACTCATGTCAAAAACAGGCATGATGCAATTAACTCAGTGTCAACTACAGACATAACTTTTATAAAAAGTTTCTATTTATTATTAATCTCATTTAAAAAAACACACAAACAATTCTAGACATACATGTGTATATAACTCATCAGTACAATAATTCAATCATTACAATTTGAAAACAAACAACATAAATACAATGAAGTATATTACAAAAAAATCCAAAATTGGGTACGGTAGAAAATTAATTAAATTGATAACAGAATTATAAAACCAAAAATGATAGAACAGTGGCTACAAGATGAGAGTCATTGTTTGGCTGAGTGCAGCAATGTACGCTTGCGGCTTTTCTTTGTGTGAATGGCACAAGACACTGCAGGGCCTGGGTATTGCTGAGTGTCTGCAGTGTTATGTTTATTATGACATGTTATCAAAAAGGCACTAGGCCTAATGTACTTATTGTGAGAAGCATATGTTGAAGTTAATCAGCATATAAGGTTGATTGTTATTACTTTCTACACAGATGGGTGCTTTGTGAAACGGAATCTCACAGACTAGTGTAATAGGGGAGGCTTTTGGTGTTGGTCACCCCCTCTGACAAACTGTGGATATAGAAGATTGCCATTGTAAGGATCCATGTGAAGCCCTCCTAGGAGAAATAGTATTTTGCTTTGTCAGCATAATTTTATAAACATTTGTAATTTTATGACTGTATGCCCGATGGTGCTTGCGGGAAAGCTTACGTTCAGTACAGTAGGCCTGGGTTGGTTATGGTGAGAAGCCAGTGAAAACACTGATAGACCTGTGCGAGGAAAAAGTTTGCAATGCCACAGGTCAGGTCTGTTCACTATGAAAAGTTATGACATGCAGTAGGCCTGGCTTATTTATTGTGAAAAGCATTTGTTAAAGCCAATAGACCTTTAATGATGTATGATAATCAAACTGCGTTACAGATCGCAGAAAGGCATTTGGTTATATGTAATCTCACGGATTACCACAGTAGCCAAGTGTTTTGCTGCTGGTCACCAACTCTGGCAAACCATGGAAGAAGATTTTCATTTTGTTGATTCTTGGTAAGCCTTATTGAGAGAAATTATATTTTATTTTGCCAAGTATATTTCTCCATATTTGTAATTTTAGGACTGTATGCGTGATGGTTGCCAGTTTCTGCTCACTTCAGTAGGCCTGTCTTGGTTAGGATGTCAAGCCAATAGTAAAGTCTAGGCCGTATCGGTTCACTGGGAAACATTGTCAGATTCCTTAGGAGTGATCAGTTTATAGTGAAAGGTCATGACAAAGCAGGTAGGCCTGGCTTACATATTGTGAAAAGTATGTCTTAGAGGCAATGGGCTCTTAGTGGTAGATTGTGATTACACCCAAAGCCTGTAGGCAGGTATTTTATGACACTGAATTTAGGATATTACCGTAGTAGGCCCACTGGGTCACACCATGGGGAAAGAAGATCTGCACCGTGTTCATACTTAACAGGCTCCTAAAATGGGATTCTATATTGTTGTGAAAGTGGTCATTTTGTACATATCTGTATTTTTCCTATGGTATACTTGATGGATGCCTCGTGGGAAAAACTATGACCAACGCAGAAGGTCTGAGTTGGTTATGGAGACATGTCAATGATATATATTATAGGCCTGACTATTTATAATGAAAAGCAATAAGCCTGGCGTATTGATTGTAAAAAACATAAGAAAAGTCAGCCTTGGCTGTCTGCCATGGTTCTTGTAATAAAAAAATCATCAAATAATGTGTATCCATATATTTATAAATAGATATCCATTTAGATACATATAGAACCTTTAGGTGAGCCTTTTGCCATTGACCAGTAACAATGTCATTTACACTCTGCTTCTATCCATGACAGAGCACTACATGGGATACCAATTCAGTTCATATCAGTCATTGGCTCTCTTGCCCTGTGAATGATGACAGTTTCTGATCACACGTGCACATCCACCTGAAAATTACTGCTTCAGTGTCAGGGCTGATTGACTCACTTTTAGAATTAACTTTTCTCTTTTTATAGTATCCCTTTCATTTATTCGCTTCTCCTTGTTTTGTTTGAACTTTTCTTAAGAGGATACTACAGCACTCTAGGGAGTGCTAACAGGTATTTGCTTGCCACTTATTTCATCTGCAGTGCGCCATCGCCACTTCCTGTAAACTAGGCGACCATTGAGGAATGCTGTTGTCCATAAAGTATCATTGTTTTACCATTCCAAGATGGCCAATATGTTGGTTCTAAATGTGGTGGCCATACTTGAGCTTTTAAAACAACAATAGACTATGTTCAAGACCTCTACAAGACCACCACCAGCTGCTAAATTTAGTTTTGTAATTGCAAAATTGAGCTCACTGTGTATAGACAACATGTTTACCTCTTTCTACTTACCTCTTTCATTTACCTTGCATATGTTGTTGAGTGTGTGTGTTTTATTGTGGTTGTGTCTCCTTCTGACCTTGCTGCTCTCATCTCTGGCACATTATCACTCACTGGTTCTTCATTGCTGGCCCTTAACTCCTCCTTCCCTTCTATCTCTGAATCAGAAGTGCTCTCCCTCCTTTGTGCTATCACATCAATGGTCCAACAGTCTTTATCTTAATATTTCGGTCGGTCTATTAAAAATGCTTTAGACACTGCAGAACACATCAGCGCACTTTCTTTTAAAAGTGCCCAGATTTGAATCAGCAAAAGCAGCCATTAGCATACTCCACGGCTTCCGGTAAGACAGCGTATCATTTTCAAAGTTCTATGCACAGCTTATAGGACCCTCTATGGGTATGGACCTGTCTACTTCAAAAAACATCTAAGGTGGTACACTCCCAGCAGGATTCTCCGCTCAAGTATGGCCAAGAATCTTGCGGTTGCTCCCTTCAGAAAACACACATGGGGCGGGAAAAGCCTTTTTAGATCCAGCTTTGTTCTGGAACTCTTTGCCTTTGGAACTTAAAACCTCCCCCTCTTTGCAACTGTTCAGGAAATCCTTGAAAACCTGGCTTTTCGTTCAAAACTAGGAACAGAATATTCTCACCCCTTGTCCCGCTGTGTAGCGCCAAGGCAAAAGTTCACACTTAATAAAATTCCCTCATCCATTCATCCATCCATCCATCCATCCATTCATTCATTCATTCATTCATTCTCACCATCCAATCCTTCTGTTACTGGCCCCATACTTGGTCTTCTTGTTTAATGTTTCCTTCTGAAATGTTTCCCTGTTCCTTCAAAACTGCAGCTAAGCTACGTCTTGCCAAGAAAGATCCTAACGCCCTTTCTAACTCCAGGCCCATCACCCTGATTCCTGCTCCTCTCTAAAATACTTGAACAAGTTGTTCTCTCCCATCTCTCAGCAACTCTTCATACTCAGGATCTTCTTTCCTGTGTTCTGCCCTTGGTCTCTCCACAGAGATTGCTCTTCTCTCGATGTCTCATTTCCTTCATTCCATTAACAATACACTACCCTCCATCTTAACTCTTTTCTACCTTTCTTTTGCCTTTGACACTGAGGATTATTCTATTGGTATGCATGGCTCTCATAGAGAAGCATTGATTCTGAGTCCAGTAAATTACTGCTATGAGACAGCAATAACAGAACTTGTTAACCGCTGTTGCTTTCTCCTAATAGCATTTCAGGCTGATCTGTCTGGGCTCGTTGACAGGCTGTCAGAGCAGTGCGAGTGCGCAGGGAGCAGCAGTGCGAGTGCGCAGGGAGCAGCAGTGCGAGTGCGCAGGGAGCACAGCTTCTCGAGGCGAGAGAAGTGAAGACACAGAGTAGTGGGGTTGGGTGACTGGGGGAAAGGCAATGTTATGCTTGGCTTCCGACCACTCCTCTGCCCCTGCGTAGCAGTTAAAAGCAGGGGCAGATGATTTTGGAGGCCATACGTAACATAAAATTATAAGTAGATAAAAAGTGTATTACCTCAGAGTGACATCATGTACACCTCGAGCTTCGCTCTCGTTGTCGATTTGATGTCACTCAGAACCCCCTGGTGAAAAACGCTTACCCATTTATAATTCTATATGTTATGTTTGGCTCTCATAGAGAGAGCCTCTATCGTTTATTTCGGTTTCTGAAAGTCATAAGTCCTTGCTATGACATCACAACAGTTAATTACAAAACTGGTTATCAACCGTTGTGATGTCCAAACGGCCTCCAGGCCATGTGATGGGGCTCTCTGAGGACCTGTCAGTGCAGCGCTACTTGCCTGCTTTGACTGAAATCAGAAAGCACAGCTGCAGGACGCGGAAGGAAGCAGGTTTTGGTTAAGGATAGCCGGTAAGATATTTATTTTTCACATTTGCATCAGGGAGGAGAGGGCATGTTATGTATGGCTCTCCCATTATCCTCTGTCCCTGCGCAGTAGTTGAAAACAGGGGGAGATGATTTTGGGGGCCATACACTTGGGGTTCTGAGTGACATCATAGACATCTCAAGCTTTGCTCTTGTTGTCCATTGGATGTCACTCAGAACTCCTCGGTGAAAAACAACCCCGTAATTCATTGTTACTCTTCTATAATTCTATGTTTTCTATTATTTTATTTTCTAATGTTTTCCCACTTTTTTCTTATTTTTCTGTTTCTATTACTGTGTCTGTTCATGAACTTGTCTGACTCTATCTGCAGTTGAGGCTTGAATGGCTGCCCACTTTTTAAAACTCGACCCTAGCAAGACTGAGATTTTATTTTTCCCTGCTCACTCCTCCTCTCCGTTGCCACCTTCAGTCTATTTTCCACCTTCTTTCTTTCCTTCCTCTTCCCATAATCTAAGCTTTTTTTCAACTCTTCGCTCAACCTTGCTTCTCAGATTGTCTTATCAAATCTTCCCAACTTCACCTTTTCAATACTCGTTAAATTAAACTGACTATTCCTCATACTTCCCTTAAATTACTTTTGAAATCTCTTGGCTACTCTCACTTCAACTATTGCTTTCTTTGTATATAGGTCTGCCGAACACCTAACTATTTATCATCTGTACACAGAGCCTGTTTTCTATTTCCCATTCGCATCATTCATTGACCTCCTCTTTCCTTCAACAATTACAAAGGTTACCTTCTTCTCTACATTCTAAATGTTACTTTCCATGTATTGTCTTCAAATGCTGTAATTTTTTGCGATTTGCAAACATTTCTTTGCCAGGGCAAACACTGTCACACTACCAACGCCAGTGTTTACCCCGCTTTGATTGCCTGTTTTTATGTCTCACTTAGACAGCGCACGCGCTGTCTCTTTGAGACATTTTGCTTACTGTTAGTGGGCTTGGAGCCCTCCCATTACTTACAATTGATGGGCTTCAAAGCCACTCTCGATTGCTTGCTTCCTGCTGGCTAGATCTGCGTTTGGCACATCCCTCTTCTTGCATGTGACCTTCCCCTAGAGCATGGCCCAAGTACTTGTGTCCTTCCACTGCTTGCACTTTTGGGAGCTATTTTCTTCTTTTGGTTGAGACACTCTACAGAGTGCATCTTTTGTAGCTGGCTCTGCCATTGTCTGTGTCCGCTTGTTTATTCAACGTTCACCACTGTTTGCAACTGCATCTTGGTTACAATCCAATTCCTTACTGTGTTTTTAAAAAACAATTTTAATTTGCCTGAGTTTATCTATGTAACATGTGACTGTGAGGGGACCTTGCACATGTGTGTTTGTTTATTCTTAGTTCCAGCCCGCGTTATCAGATTGGGGGAACTGCTGCTGCTGGACTTTTACGGGTTACCCAGCTTCAAAGGCCATCGATCTGCAGATAGGGAGACCTGCATTGCTTGGTGTTCCCTTATGTGCAGAGCTGTGGCATTTGAAGCTTGGAAACCCTATTCAAGACCCAGCTTAGCCACAACTTGTTGTGATTGTGGTGAAAATTAGTTAATGTGGACACATGAAAGAAATATTAATCCAGTCCCCCCCACTTTAACATTGCAAGTGAAAGCAATATAGGAAGCACATGTTCCTATCTCAAACGAAACGGACCTTGCATTTGAGGGCCTGTTTATTTACCTTTATTCCACCTCGAAGAATGCTGCCTTTCACTTCTTATGTTAGACAGCTTTAAACAATAGTTGTGACTGGAGAAACACAGAATGTGCACGGTAAAATGTTACCATTCACTTACTTTAGCTTATGGGTGTCCAAAAAGCAACCAAGAGGGCAACCTTTACATTTAGTTTTACATTTATCTTAATTCCACCTTGGAAAATACTACCTTTAATTTCTTAGACAGCTTTAAACAATATTTGCGACTGCACCTCAACCCGGACCTAAGTTTTATTCCCCTCGAAGAATGCTGCCTTTCAATTCTTTTGTTAGACAGCTTTAAACAATAGTTATGATTGCAAAAACATAGGATGTGTGCAAGGTACACGGGAACATTTTACCCTTCACTTATTTAAGATTATGGGTGTCCAAAAAGCGATCAAGAGGGCAACATTTACATTCAGCTTTAACTTTACCTTTAATCCACCTCAGACAATGCTGCCTTTCATTTGTTAAGTTAGACGACTTTAAACAATATTTGCGACTAGACCTCATCCACAACCTAATTTTTATTTTCAAGTTGACTGTGCCAAAAAACTAGCATCAAGGAAACACTTTTGCTGTGCTTTTAAAAACAGATAATATTCATTCTTAGCTCAAGCACACGTTATCAAATTCTGGGAACTGATTGCCTGTTATACACACATACTGTCCATTCCGTTTCCTTTAAGATAAGAAAATATGTTTCCCACCTCTCTTCACTTGCAATGTTACGGGGGAGATTTCATTCATCTTTTGTAAATATGAATATTCAATAATTTACACCATAATCACAATCATTTCTATCAATTTAAATTAAATTATTTCTTAAATTAAAATTAAACAGTCCTTTCCACTAATCATGATGCATATTCACTATCGCACTACCCATTATCCACATGGCATATTACCTACCACTACCCATCCCATTCTCTATATTAAGCTCCTCCAACCCCCCCCATAAAAAGTGCAGTGTTCACTATATCATAATACTTTTTTAAGACAGCAGTTGTCTGTGTTGCTACTTCCCTTCCATTTCACATTTTAATTCAAATCTCATGCATTAACATGTAGCAAAAGAATGATGGCTGTTTCATAGCAATTTAGAATAAAACTTTAAACATGCAGTTGATGGAGCAGAGAAAATAAAAAATTTTTAACCCCTAACAAATTTTATAAATAATTAATAAAATGTTCGTTTAAATGTATTAATCAACACTGTACGTGTGGGAAGGGTAATACGCAAGTGTATGTGCTGAATAATCTATTAACGAATGTCTGTGTGTCTAATTATAACATAAAAATAAATGCGTACTAATTTATAATAAATGCATGATTTGTGCTTCATAGAAAATAAACGTGTTGTTGCAAAAACAATAGTGATGGTAAGTAAGGAACAGCTTAAATGTTGCTTTCTGCTAGGTAATAACTAATGGGGTACGTAGATGACGGGAGGGAAACGAAAAGGCTATGTTTCTCTATTTTAATTATGTTTTGTTTATTTCAAAATAGTGCTTCTAAGTATAAACGAGTGGCGATATAAAATGGCTGCCAGTTAATGAAGTGCGCAAGTGCGGGGAAACACGTGACAAGGGAGAAAAAGTTGGAGAAAAGCTAACCTCGTGATGTTGCTGAGAGGCTAGGATGCGAGAATGGTCAAGGCTGATGTGACCTAATTGAACTGATAGTGTGCCGTGGTGATCAGCAAGGAACCGTGGGAAACCATTTTAAGAGAAAGGACAATGCCTGCTGAGTTCTCGAATGTATCGAAAGAAGTTACAAATGTACTGATCGAAGCGGATGGAAACATGTCTTGAACTGTGAGAAAGGAAATGATCCAAGGACCCGTTGGATCCAAGAGAACTTGATTAAAGAATGAATAGATGAAATGTATGAACCAATGAAAGAAAAGCGTGTTATTAATGTTGCAACAATTAGTTAGCAAAGTTAGAATTAGGGTATAAGAGGGCCTACTCTTAGTGGGAGGGGGTTCACAGTCACGATCGGAGTTGGAGAGTCGTGTTGGTGTTGGTGGCTTCCAGTGCTTGGTGGTCCTGATCGATCCATTACTGAGCGGGAGATGCTGAAAGACTGTTAGATGAGACGGGTTGCAGGTAGCTGATGCTGACGAGCTGAAGTTTCTGTTGCTGTCTTAATATTCCAGTTGAGTATGAGAATCAGGTTATTTTTAATTCTTAAACTTAGGTTAGAAATCATTAGGCTAAATTAGGAAGGTAGGCAGGTAATTAGGGTTTGCTTCATGACAAAAATTTCCTTTCTACAATAAAATTGATTATGTTTAATAAATATTTGAATTAATAATGAATGAATAATTGAATAAAAAGTTTAAATTCTTTCTCATGCTTTTAAAATTATATAAAATTTAAGATTCTTTAAATCAAACGACTCAGTGGTTATTTTCCTAAAGGATTGTGACATCAGTAATTGGTTATTGTGATTTAGCTGGTCTTAATCACTATGAACTAATTTCTTACATGAATGATTCATCGACAAAACAATGAGCAGGAATATCTTAAGAAATAACTAAAAGAAAGCGACAAGTTAAGGTAATAAGATATCCCGGCTCCTTCCAGCGGTACATAAATGGTGTCTTCCATTTAGTTCTCATGCTTCTCCTAGGAGTACAGATTTTCGTAAAAGTGTAAAGGAAATCCAGGTGTGTGCGTGTGTGATAGGCGATGTTTATGGGCCCCATCGTCATGTGGATGTGAGAAAATATAGTTTGCCCCTGGATTGACCAATAAGTGACCTAGGAGGAGAATAGTTTTATTGTACGCGCTGCATCACTGTACAACCACAGTGCTGTACAACACAACCAAAATGAACTAAATCAATAGCTCTCGTAGAGGCAAGACCTATTGTCTTTGCCAATGCTTGTTTTTTGTGCATAATGGCGCGGTGGTCCATGCCACCGCTCCATTATGCACCCTGCCCACAGGCATTTCGCCACCTCCAACTGTAGCGCTGTCTATTTAGGCGTTGCAGTGCAGGCGGTGAATTGTCAGTCGGTAAAATAGACTCGCATGAAGTCTGCTTACCAGACTTTCACCCACCCTACTTGTCTTCTCTGCTTTCACTCTAGTCTCCTTGCCCACTCTGCTTTCACTCTAGTCTCCTTGCCCACTCTGCTTTCACTCTAGTCTCCTTGCCCACTCTGCTTTCACTCTAGTCTCCTTGCCCACTCTGCTTTCACTCTAGTCTCCTTGCCCACTCTGCTTTCACTCTAGTCTCCTTGCCCACTCTGCTTTCACTCTAGTCTCCTTGCCCACTCTGCTTTCACTCTAGTCTCCTTGCCCACTTTGCTTCTCCATGTTTGTTATGTATTTACACCTTCTGTGGCTCTCACGTCCTGTGGGATCAGCTTTCTTTGGCTCTCCCTACCATGTTAGCGTTTAAAGCTTTGCGTAAAGAGCACCTTCCTGCTGCCTGACTGTTCCTAGCCTTGGTTGTGACGCTATTGTGTTTACCTTCAATGTGCACCACCCTTTTAGAAGAAGTTTGGATTAAAGCGCTGCAATAAATTACATAAATAAATGCAATATTCTTGATTATTGGTCAGAATTCAATTTTGTCTCATTCACATTTTACTAACAATTTCTACACTACTTTTTCTTTAAATCATTTTCACATAATGACAGTGAAATAAAAAGGGGGAGAGGGGTTGTTGGACGAGCTGTTTGTATCACAGGGATCCTGTAGAGATCGGAAGCACATCTTGTTAGGCGAGAATTTGAGTGACATTTGCACAGGAGGCTCCTCCTCCAATAAGAACACCTGAAAAATCCAATTTTTTCCCAAAAAGCGCCTTTGTACATTACACTTCATAAGACATTGTGCGCCAGACTGTTCCTTTACTCCTACACTTTCAAATCTAAAGTTCTTTGCAGTCCTGAGGTGGCAGAAAATCTAAAATGTTCAATTAAATGTGGTTATAAAAAATGTGATAACATCAGTTGAAAGGGATTAGCCGAGGTGTCTCACAGGGATGAAAAATTAACAGGATTATTTTAAACCTGGCTTGACACGAGCCACTAGTTTAGTGGCATTTTGAAACTGTGATGGATTGTATTAATATCGTTGCGTTAGTTTCACTTTAATAATAAAAACTTGAAAATGACTGCATATAATCAGTCAAACGACAAGTAATTAGATTTAGAAATTTTGAGTGGATTTTTTTTCCTGTTCTGCTGGTTTAGAATTGACTCATTCCTAAGAGATGTTTTAAAGTTGTTTTTATTGTATCTTCCACCTTCAGCTGAAGTTGTTGTTTCTGCGCGTGTTTGTGGCACGCAGCTCCTTTGTGTTGCATAAATCTATGACACCTTCAAATACGGTGTCCGAGAAGGTCCGCAGAGGGACCTGACATTGTAACACTTCTGAGTATATGTTTGTACTGGGTTCATCTTCAGGGGTCTAACTGCCGGTTTTTTTTTTATAACCTTCTTTCTTTTCAATCTCTCCCGTCGGGCCGTCCTTCACACCAGACAATCCTGGGTGGGCATAGACCCCCCCCCCCCAGACTATCTTCCACCTTTGGTGGCAGCAGAGTGCATGCATTGTATCTGGTCTTCTGCTTAAGACATCTCCGCACTGCGGAATATTCCAGGCTTTCTTCAGGATGCCCTGTCTGATCAAGTTACTCCCAGAGCCTTCTTAGGCAGGACAGTCTCACGAGAGACCCAGGAGTGATGTCACATGGCTACCTCAAGCTCTATAAAATGCACTAACTTCTAGTGCTGGCTGGATAAGGCTTACTCGGTGACCTCACCTGACCCTAGGAGAACGACAAAAGCCCCTAGGAGCATCAAAGTGCGGCTGATGATCGTGAGATGGGTGCTCTCGCTGGCCACGAGGCTTCCCCAGAACACTAGGAGGGCTTCCTCACCTTCAGCGTGGCCACCGCGCTGCTGCGTTAGATACATCCACCGTGCTTCCAGAACTCAAAAATTGGGTAGTTCAAGAGTATGGATGTTAACACATAGTGGCCATCCATGGTGAATATACCTTTTATATAAAGACACGGCTCGTACGCAGAGCACGTCATGGAGACTCAATACAGGGAGAACAAGACAAAGAGACATATTGTACTGAGGCGAGGCCGTAGAGACTTAACACATATTCAGACCTCACCATAGAGGCACAAACCAGAGAGAAAAAGATGATAGGGATGCACTGCGTGGTGAGGTGGCCATAGAGACTTAACAGATACAGAGAACCACGCCATAGAGACACAATTCAGAGAGATAAAGATGATATAGATATATTGCATGGCGATGAGGCCATAGAGACTTAACAGATACAGAGAACCACGCCATAGAGACACAATCCAGAGAGATAAAGATATATTGCATGGCGAGGAGGCCATAGAGACTTAACAGACGCAGCCACGCAGCCCACAAAGACGCCATCCGTAACCACCACCACCTCATCAAGTCCGCCAAGAGAATCTCCTTCAAAGACCGCCTCGACAACAACGCACACAACAGCAAGGAGCTTTTCAACATCGTGAAGGAACTCTCCAACCCCAGCTCCAACACCAACGACATCCCGCCGTCGCAAGCCCTGTGCGATTCCCTCGCCACCTTCTTCCACCGCAAGATCGCCGACATCCACGACAGCTTCAACACCCAGACAGCCCCAACTAAGATCGATGCACCAGACCCGCCGCACACCATCGACCACGACCCCCTGCCAGCCTGGGCCAGCGTGAACATCGATGACACCATCAAGACCATGAGCACAATACACTCCGGCTCCCCGTCAGATCCTTTCCCGCACCACATCTTCAACAAAGCCAGCAGCTCCATCGCACCCCACCTGTGCAACGTTATCAATCTCTCCTTCGAGACCGCGACCTTCCCAGAGAGCTGGAAACACGCAGAGATCAACGCCCTACTCAAAAAACCCAAGGCGGACCCGAGAGACCTCAAGAACTTCCGGCCCATCTCCCTGCTTCCGTTCCCAGCCAAGGTCATCGAGAAGATCGTCAACAAACAGCTAACCCGATACCTCGAAGAAAACAGCATCCTGGACCCATCCCAATCAGGGTTCCGCAGCAACCACAGCACTGAGACTGCCCTCATCGCCGCCACTGACGACATCAGGATCCTGCTGGACAACGGTGAGACCGCAGCCCTCATCCTGCTGGACCTCTCCGCCGCCTTCGACACTGTCTGCCACCGCACTCTACGCACACGCTTCTACGACGCAGGGATCCGAGACAAGGCCCTGGAATGGGCCACCTCCTTCCTCGCCGGCAGAACCCAGAGAGTCCGCCTCCCACCATTCCGATCCGAAGCCTCCAAGATCATCTGCGGCGTACCCCAGGGATCATCCCTCAGCCCAACACTGTTCAACATCTACATGGCCACGCTCGCACGCATCGCCAGACAGCACGACCTCAACATAATCTCCTACGCCGACTACACTCAACTGATCCTCTCCCTCACCAAGGACCCCCTCGCCGCCAAATCCAACCTCCATGAAGGAATGAAGGCCGTCGCCGATTGGATGAAGATCAGCCGACTAAAACTGAACACGGACAAGACAGAGGTCCTCATCTTCGGCTCCAACCCCTCAGCCTGGGACGACTCCTGGTGGCCAACGACACTGGGAGCAGCCCCGACACCCACCGACCACGCATGCAACCTGGGAGTCATCCTCGGCTCTCCATGGCCAAGCAAGTCAACGCAGTCTCCTCCTCCTGCTTCAACACCCTCCGCATGCTTTGCAAGATCTACAGGTGGATCCAGACAGATACAAGAAGAACAGTCACCCAGGCCCTCGTCAGTAGCAGACTTGACTATGGGAACGCCCTCTACGCGGGAGCCCCGGCCAAGCTCATCAAGCGACTGCAACGCATACAAAACGCCTCTGCACACCTGATCCTCGATGTACCACGCCACAGCCACATCACCCCCACCTGAGGAACCTGCACTGGCTCCCCGTCGACAGGAGGATCACCTTCAAACTCCTCATCCACGCACACAAGGCACTCCACAAGACTGGCCCAGCCTACCTCAACAGACGACTCTTCTTCTACGTCCCCAACCGCCAGCTCCGCTCCGCCGACCTCTCCCTCGCCACCGTCCCTCGCATTCGAAGAACAACCACCGGCGGCAGATCCTTCTCCCACCTCGCCGCCAAGACCTGGAACACCCTTCCACTAAGCCTACGACAGACCCAAGACCTGCTGACCTTCAGGAGGCTACTCAAGACCTGGTTGTTAGACCAGTAGCAGCACCACCCCCCCCCCTTTTTTCTCCCCAGCGCCTTGAGACCCTCGCGGGTAAGTAGTGCGCTCTACAAATTCTGTGATTGATTGATTGATACAGAGAACAACACCACAGAGACACAATCCTGAGAGATAAAGATGATATAGATATATTGCATGACGAGGAGGCCGTAGAGACTTAACACATATTCAGACCACACCATAGAGACACAATGCAGAGAGATAAAGATGATAGGGACACATTGCGTGGCGAGGAGGCCATAGAGACTTATCACATATTCAGGCCACATCATAGAGACACAATCCAGATGATAAAGATATATTGCATGGCGAGGAGGCCATAGAGACTTAACAGATGCAGAGAACCACTCCATAGAGACACAAGCCAGAGAGAGAAAGACGATAGAGATGTATTACATGGCGAGGAGGCCATAGAGACTTAACAGATAGAGAGAACCACGCCATAGAGACACAAGCCAGAGAGACAAAGACGATAGAGATATATTGCATGGCGAGGAGGCCATTGAGACTTAACAGAAACAGAGAACCACGCCATAGAGACACAATCCAGAGAGACAAAGACAATAGAGATATATTGCATGGTGAGGAGGCCATAGAGACTTAACAGAAACAGAGAACCACGCCATAGAGGCGCAAGCCAGAGAGGCAAAGACGATAGAGATAGATTGCATGGCGAGGAGGCCATAGAGACTTAACAGGTACAGATAACCACGCCATAGAGGCGCACGCCAGAGAGGCAAAGACGATAGAGATAGATTGCATGGCGAGGAGGCCATAGAGACTTAACAGATACAGATAACCACGCCATAGAGGCGCAAGCCAGAGAGGCAAAGACGATAGCGATATATTGCATGGCGAGGAGGCCATAGAGACTTAACAGATACAGAGAACCACGCCATAGAGGCACAAGCCAGAGAGACAAAGACGATAGAGATATATTGCATGGCGAGGAGGCCATAGAGACTTAACAGAAACAGAGAACCACGCCATAGAGACACAATCCAGAGAGATAAAGACGATAGGGATACATTGCGTGGCGAGGAGGCCATAGAGACTTAACAGGTACAGATAACCACGCCATAGAGGCGCAAGCCAGAGAGGCAAAGACGATAGAGATAGATTGCATGGCGAGGAGGCCATAGAGACTTAACAGATACAGATAACCACGCCATAGAGGCGCAAGCCAGAGAGGCAAAGACGATAGCGATATATTGCATGGCGAGGAGGCCATAGAGACTTAACAGATACAGAGAACCACGCCATAGAGGCACAAGCCAGAGAGACAAAGACGATAGAGATATATTGCATGGCGAGGAGGCCAAAGAGACTTATCAGATACAGAGAACCACGCCATAGAGACACAAGCCAGAGAGACAAAGACGATAGAGATATATTGCATGGCGAGGAGGCCATAGAGACTTAACAGATAGAGAGAACCACGCCATAGAGACACAAGCCAGAGAGACAAAGACGATGGAGATATATTGCATGGTGAGGAGGCCATTGAGACTTAACAGAAACAGAGAACCACGCCATAGAGACACAATCCAGAGAGACAAAGACGATAGAGATATATTGCATGGCAAGGAGGCCATAGAGACTTAACAGATACAGAGAACCACGCCATAGAGACACAAGCCAGAGAGACAAAGACGATAGAGATATATTGCATGGTGAGGAGGCCATAGAGACTTAACAGATACAGATACAGAGAACCACACCATAGAGATAATCCAGTGATATGTTTGAACAAAACCTTCTTTCCTTTTATTTTACACGTGTGATTATTCTTTACAAGTGATTATTATTCAAAACCTATTAACAATGATAAGGAATAATCAAGCCAGTAACATAGTTAATGTTCAGTATATGGTCCATTTGAATAAGTACCAGTAAGCCTGACCATTATAGTTTTTTAAATCTCTTTTTTGTGCATCTTTCTGTGATTTATCCATTTGTTTTCTCTTTGAGGGATACAATAGCTTCAGCTGCATCAATGTTTGTGATGCTATTGAGATCAAAGTCTTCTGGTATCACTTCCTGGAATTCATGGTTCAAAGGTCATATGATGTCACTTCCTGTGATGATATCATTGAGGTAGGGTGTCGACCTGGAATTGAGATAATTTCTGGACAGTGACTGTAAAAATTCTTAACAAAGGGTCACACTTAGGACAGAAATCCAGGATGATTTTATGAACACATCTGAGTGGGCCAAGCAAACATAAAAGTAAGTGAATAGACGGCTGGTCGACACAGGTACAAATCAAAGTAGGTTTATGTTCTTTAATTTCTGTAATACATAGCAGTGCTAGGCAAACATTGACATGTAACTGGACTTAAAGATTAAAAAAACTAGCACACTAAGCAAAAGTTGACAGCTGACATGAGGGACAGATGTCACGTGAACCATGAATGACCGCACCAGAGCAGTGCTCGGTTGATGTCCTGGACGTCCAGCTCATGGGCAATAGTGTTACTACTGCTAGAAAGGGAGAGAAACTCTAAAGTAAAAGGAAAGAGCAAATTTGAGGGAGATAAGGTATATGTGCGTGGCTGTGTGGGTGTGTATGCACTTCCTCTCACAGCTATTTGCTGCACTCCGGCGTCTACCTGCCTTGAAAGGACTCACTGTCAGGTTTTAGCGACAAGGGCTTGTACTAGGAGAAACCCCATATTGAAGCATGTTAAAACATCAGTGAGTATTGGCAAAGCCAAAAGGTTTGATGCTCACATTGAGTGCTGGCAAAAGCGATAAAAATGCCTGCTGCAGTGGAATTCAATTTAAATAGGATTTTTGTGCAGAAATGCACAGGTGAGATCAAGAATCGAATGTCTAACATCAGTGTGTCACTTTCAGATATAAATTAGTGCCACATGCATTCCAGTGGAAGCGACAGGATACACTCAAACACCCATTGAAAGGAAGGTGAGACTAAAGTACTCCTGTATGAAGATCTTAGATGTTACTGGCAATGTCTCAATCCACTGGCTAAAGTTTCCTGACCCAGAGAAGTTAATGGCTGAAGGAGGCTGAGCCTGAACCAAGTCCCGTGTAATAAACGTAGAATACAATATGTGCGCTATGAATGGTTCAAGAACGATTGCACATCAAACCAAAAAACATGAATGAGATAGAAAAGGAATACTTAAAATAATCTGAAAACCCCTACTCGTACCCCTCCATCATCACCCACGGCGTGGTGTATACCCCATGGCATAGTACCCCACCACACATAGCATAATCACACATCACAGAATAGTGCACACCCCCAGCACGTTCATCCACAACATAAGGCACAATGCACCACCTGCAGCAAAGTGCACCACCACCTGCAGCAAAGTGCACCATCACCCAATGGATAGTGTACCCCACCAGTGACATGGTGCACCACTACGCACAGCATAATCACACATCACAGGATAGTGTACACCCACCCCCAGCACATTCAACTAGCACCACCACTCTCAGAACAGTGCACCATCACCTGCAGCAAAGTGCACCACCACCCACTGGATAGTGTACCCCCACCAATGCCAAGTTCCCCTACTACACATAGCATAATCACACATCACAGAATAGTGCACTCCCACCCCCAGCACGTTCAACCACAACATAAGGCACATTGCACAACCACCTGCACCAAAGTGCACCACCACCAGCAGCAAAGTGCACCATCACCCACTGGATAGTGTACCCCACCAGTGACATGGTGCACCACCACGCATAGCATAATCACACATCACAAAATACTGCACACCCACTCCCAGCACATTCAACTACAATGTAAGGCACATAGCAGCACCACCACCCTCAGAACAGTGCACCACATTCTGCAGCAAAGTGCACCATCACCCACTGGATAGTGTACCCCCACCAATGACATGGTGCCCCACCTTACATTGCATAATCACACACCACATGATAGTGCACGCCCGCCGCAGCACATTCAGCTACAACGTAAGGCACATAGCAGCACCACCCTCAGAACAGTGGACCACCTTCTGCAGCAAAGTGCACCATCACCCACTGGATAGTGTACCCCCACCAATGACATGGATGGTGCCCCACCATACATAGCATAATCACACATCACATGATAGTGCACGCCCACCGCAGCACATTCAACTACAACATAAGGCACACAGCAGCACCACCCTCAGAACAGTGCACCACCACCCTCAGAACAGTGCACTAATACCATGGGACAGTCAATTCCACCTTGAGCACAGTGAACTACAACCTTTGGCACACATCACTACCCCTTCAGAATACCTAGAACTACGACCTGGTGCACAGTGCACCACACACCAGAGACACAACATGCCATTTGACAGAGGGAAACACCTCTCTCCACACTCCTAGTTGTCCCCTGTTTTGAAGCAACAGTTCATGAAACGCATTTGAAAAGCACATCTGCTCTTTTCTTGGCACTATGCCATTAAGTCCATCCCCTCAGGTTGTGCCCCCATTTCACTCTTAGCGAGACCTTAAAGCTTATCACAGATTTCTCCTGGAGTCTTATGTTTTGTTGAAATGTTGAAAACATTTTACTTGCCTAAGAGTAGCCATCACTCAGTGCGATGGGCTCCTCTCCCTTATGGATGAAGGCTTCACTATCTGCACACACTGATAGGCCACCATCATCACCACAGTCGCTATCGGCATCATTCATAACACACATATCCCTGGGGCACCCAGACACGAAGGGGGGGGGGGGGCGGGGTTTACCTCCAAAGGTAGGAGCACGATGAAGCTCTGGTCCATCCACCAAGCAAGCAGACACCGAACCATGGAACACATGTTGAGCCAGCGCCTGCTCCTTACCATGAACACTCTTCTCTACTGACCGGCAGTCCATGCCATGCACAAAGGGTGCACTATGCTCTCCGGTCACAAGTTCATCTGCACTGCCAACTGGGGAGTTTTGAGGCACCTGCATCTTTGTCAAGTTGGACTTCAAAGTTATGCACTATTATCTCCATGTCAGATAAAAGGTGTTGTTGCCTGCCTGAAGAACAGCCACAGCAGAGAGGCCACAAACTGAAAAGTCAAAACTACTGAACAAGAGGCACACCATGGCAAATTGTAGCAACCCACCAATGGTGACGCTCGTGGAGGTCGGGTAGGGGCCAGGCCCAGTTGTCACTGGTCCATTGGTCTGGTGGAGGTATGCTTGGTTGGGGGCTTGATCCAGTTGGTACCTCGCTGGGTGGTTGCTGCTCAGAAGAACAGATTATAAATCAGCCCAGTACATCCCAAGAAAAGGGCTCGCCAACTGACTGAAGGTGGGCCCAGATGCCCTAAACTGATCCCAATCGCGTCCTTGCAGAGCCAGTGAGCACAGGGCATGCTTCGTGGAGAGCTCTAGGATTGGGTAGATGGCAGAGAAGCCAACTTTGGATCACCTTATGCATGGTGGCCACAGTTCAAGACAGTGATTGGAGGATATATTCAGCAACATGATTGGATGTCAAGAAGTGTATTTAAAATTAGGAACAAACTCTGTCTGTGATCCGATCAATTATGGAAAGCAGACGTTTGCCCAAAATAATGAAAGATCTAGGGAAAACGTGGATAGATGGTCCCAGTGGCATCTGGCACGAATCAGGGGTGGCGGTGCTGGGGGTAAGGGGGTGTAAAAAACCGGCAAAAAAGTACCTTATTGCTGCGTCTCTCCTCCGCGTCTGGCCGGAAGAGAATTCACCCAGGCTCCTCTAAGCCAATCGCAACGCTGCAATGCAGCGTTGTGATTGGTCTGAGCGCTGTGGTTTGGCGCTCAGACAAGCAGTGGGAGCATGGGCATGTTCTCCACCTCGGCTGTATTGCAGCCTGTGTGGAGAGCATGCAAAGTGCGCATGACTGTTTGGCCAGCCCCAGACGGCTGGCTAAAGAGTCATGCGCACTTACAGTGTGCCACCACTCCTCTCCCTGCTCCTCTGTCATCAGAGTAGCCACGCCCCGCCCGCAAAGCTGCTGCAGCAGGAAAAAATAAAATGATAATGACCTTGAATTATCTTTTTATTTTTTTTGTTTTTTTCACTGCTGCAAATCAGTGGAGCAATGCTCCTCCGCCATATCGGAGGAGCCGCCACTGAATGGTCCTCCTGGAACTAAGTGATTCAGTTATCACGTGGCCCTTACAGGGTGCCAACAACGGTATAGATGGAGCAACATTACAGTCCATTAATCCATAAACAGAAGAGGTTTCTTTTACATAGGTCACATCCTGAACTGAATCACTTCATGCTGCTCTAAAATGAGATTGTCAAAGTAAATGACACAGTGGAGTAGACTGATTTGACTAACATCACACACCTTGTCAAAAAGCTGGTAGCTGGGATTTGAACCCAGGTTTTTGGGTTACCGTTGGACCTGATCCTCGTCAGGTAGCATTTCTCTGAACTTTTTCACTTTTTGTATCTGGCTTTTGCTGATTCTCATACGTGGCCTCCGGGCACTTTCCCACTGTAAATACGGTGCAAAAGTGCGTGTGCCCTTCCTACCCATGTGGGGAAGTGGCGTGGATTCAATGTTCTGAAACATGGGACGATCTGTCATTGCAGAATGGTGGGTGCACGCTGGCAGCTATCGTGAGTAAACTCATGAGCAGCTTGCCATTGTAGGCCTCTCTGTGTGCGCACCCACACCTCTGGTGGCCGTGAATGCACGCGCCGCCTGCCATCGCAGGCTTGTGCATTAGCACAAACACACATATTAGTTACACCCATGACCAGTCTGCTGTGCAGAGTCAGGCGGGCACACTTGCACATGCTGAGGACTATGTGTCCGACCTGCCAACGCAGGTCTGTGTGCGCAATAGCGCACGTGTGCCCAGGTAGTGAGGAATACCTATGTGTGTTTTCACTACCTATGAGACCTGCTCTTCCCATAGGTTAGCATGGGGAAGTAGTTGACATTACTTTGGCCTGCAATAGTGGTTTGCAGTGGAGCAGCCTCATGATGTTTCCTATCAATGGATTAGTCCTGCCAAACCCTTTCCATTGGTAAATTGGGATTTGACATAATTTGCTTAGAAATGTCACTTCTAGAATATGGACATTTCTATACACTAAGAGTCTTGTGTGCTGTGGTACCTGGATCCAGTGGACACCAGGATCAGAGGAGCACATCTATGCATTCCCCAAGTGGCATCCATAAGCCATGGGCATCCCACTAGATCGGCAGACCTCTGCCATTTGAGAGCTGGAAGGGATAGATTGGAGAGAGAGGTTTTGACGCTTAATCTTTAGTGAGGCCATGATCCGGCCCCTAGAGGCTAAGATCTGCATTCCATGGCCCCATGGCAGACAGGCCTACAATTTAGGGGAGACATCTGTGGTTCAAAGGGAAACCCCTTAAACCGCCCCTAACTTCAAAGACACACAATAGTATAACTACAGGTGCTATTCTTCAGCAAAGGGTGAGATACGCTTGTGGGGACGTGGGATCGGAGACCCCCGACTGCATGGTACACATTGCCAGAGGGCTCTGTTGTGCATTTGGAGGATTACTGTCAGAATAGTGACTATGGGCCGAGGACCTGCTGAAGTGTGGTGCCCTGAAGTGTGCTCTCCGATGGTCCATCTGCGGGCCTCCTGTTCTCTCAGAGATCTTAAGGACATCAAAGATCTCCCACGAGAGACCTACACCATCTACCTGTGACATCTGGAAGGCGGTCCCCTCTAAAGTGCCCACCTCGAATACTGACTCCCGACTGGTAGTGTGGTGTAAGCGTGGAACTAAGACTTGTGTCTGGAGACAAGATTACCTAGTGCGGAGCCCCAAAAATCATGCCCGCATCTAAGGAATGTGGTTCCTGTACTGTGGGGACCCTGACACTCATAAGCGTTTTGTTGGTGGTGAGTGGATTCACCAGTTGCGGGACCCCATGTGGCCCGTTTTGTCCACCGTGCCGCAACTCTCTCGTGCGACACGCCGACTGCATGCTCATTGCATGCAGTGTCCGATTCACAGGGTGCGACCCTCGGAGGTGGGAGTGTACTCGTAGTAGTGCATAATTCTACCTCATATGGCTCTGCTGAACTTGCACCTGTCTGTGTGTAATCGGACTGGTCTGGTGCAACCTGCATCATCGTGCACCAGACATTGTGCCTGATTTCCAGGGAGCTGCAGAATTTGCAACTCATCGTCTTTGAAATCTGAAGTGCCTGGTGTGACTCATACTAAGGCACAGAAGACGCTGTGCCCGGATTGCCTGGGCACAACCCAGAGCATCGTATTCCAATTGAGGCTCTTCCTCCTATCGAGAGGCTCCCCTGTGTTACTCCCCATTCATTGGTTGTTCCCTTTAGACCCTCATCGCGGTGGACTAACTGCCCTCTCCACACCTGGCCCCTCCCGAAGACATCTTGGCACCAGGTAGTGGCAAGTGAGATTGACTGGGTTGAAGGACTGCTTCTGAGACAGTTTGGAGGCGGGTCAAGAGACTGCGTGACTCCTTTGTGTTTTGAGACCTGTGGATAAACTTCCAGAGTGGCTGCTAAACTCCCCTTGTTTACGTTTACCTCCTAATTAACCCCTTGCATGCGTCGGACGCGCGGGAGCTGTCCGACGCATAAGTGCTAATGTGCGTCAGGCGGCTCCCGCGCGTCCGACACCATTGCACTGGAAATCCCTCTGGTGCAGAAACCAGAGGGATTTCTTTTCTCCCTAAAGCCTCGGGAGCTGGGGAAGAGCTTCCCCAGCTCCCGAGGCTCCCCCGTTTCTGTGAAATGACGATCAGCGCGCACCTCGCACTGACGTCATTTCATAGAAACCGAAACTGAAATGAGCCTTTAGGCTCATTTCAGTTTCAATTTCTACATGCTCAGGGGGCTATCTCAGCCCCCTGAGCACGTAGAAAGACGGGAGAGGTATCATTGGAAAGGGGAGAATCTCCCCTTTCCAATGGTACCCCTCCCCAGTGGATCCCTGCTTGGGTAACACCCCAGGAGGGCGATCCCCAAGCAGGGATGCACCCACTAGACACCAGGGAGGGGGGAGCGGCCCCTTGGGCAAGGACCTTTGCTCCCCCCAATAAAAATTGGCCAAATTCAGTCTTTCTGCCCCCCCTGGGGCAGAAAGCCCACTATACGCCAGGGATTTTTTGGGGGGCAATTTTAATTAGGGTGGGGGCTGCAAAAAACGGGCATGCCAATGCCCCCACCCCCCACCACAATTACAGCCTTTCTGCCCCCCCTGGAGGGCAGATGGGGGCAATAGCCCCCAATCTGCCCCCCCCAAGGGGCAGAAAGCCCACTAGACGCCAGGGATTTTTTTTGGGCAATTTAATTAGGGTGGGGGCTGCCCAAAACGGGCATGCCAATGCCCCCACCCCCCCACCACAATTACAGCCTTTCTGCCCCCCCCGGGGGGGGGGGCAAAAAGCCCACTAGACGCCAGGGATTTTTTTTTGGGTGATTTGAATAAGGGTGGGGGCTGCCCAAAACGGGCATGCCAATGCCCCCACCCCCACAAAAATTACAGTATTTCTGCCCCCCCTGGGAGGCAGATGGGAGCTGTAGCCCCCAATCAGCCCCCCCGGGGGGCAGAAAGCCCACTAGAAACCAGGGATTTTTTTGGGCAATTATAATTAGGGGTGGGGGCTGCCCAAAACGGGCATGCCAATGCCCCCACCCCCGCAAAAAAACAGCCTTTCTGTCTCCCCTGGTGGGCAGATGGGGGCAGTAACCCCCAATCTGCCCCCCCCAGGGGGGGCAAAAAGCCCACTAGATGCAAGGGATTTTTTTTGCCAATTTGAATCAGGGGTGGGGGCTGCCCAAATTGGGCATGCCAATGCTCCCACCCCCGCCCACAAAAATTCCAGTCTTTCTGCCCCCCCCCTGGGGGGCATATGCCGGCAGTAGCCCCCAATCTGCCCCCCCCGGGGGGGCAGAAAGCCCACTAGAAACCAGAGATTTTTTGGGGGGCAATTTGAATTAGGGTGGGGGCTGCCCAAAATGGGCATGCCAATGCCCCCACCCCTCCGCCAAAATTACAGCCATTCTGCCCCCCCCGGGGGGGAGGGCAAAAAGCCCACTAGACCCCAGGGATTTTTTTGGGGCGATTTGAATAAGGGTGGGGGCTGCCCAAATTGGGCATGCCAATGCTCCCACCCCCGCAAAAATTCCAGTCTTTCTGCCCCCCCCTGGGGGGCATATGCGGGCAGTAACCCCCATTCCCCCCGGGGGCAGAAAGCCCACTAGAAACCAGGGATTATTTTGTATTCATGTAGGGGTGGGGGCTGCCCAAAATGGGCATGACAATACACCCACCCCCCCAGAGAAATTCCAGGCTTTCTGCGGGGGGGGCAGATGGGGGCAGTGGCCCCTGATCTGCCCCCCGGGGGGGACAGAAAGCCCACTAGGCGCCAGCGATTATGCTGGCTTTTTGTATGCGTGGGGGTGGGGGCTGCCCAGAATGGGCATACCAATGCCCCCACACCCCACAAAAAAAGCCACAATCTTTCTGCCCCCCTTGGGGGCATATCGGGGCAACCCCTCCCCCAAATTCCCCCCCAGGGCGGCAGAAAGCCCACTAGGCACAGACTTTTTTTTTAGCAATGTTCCTACTTGTGGATTTTGGGCCCTAGCGCAGCTGGCACAGCTGGCACATAGGGAAAACTAGCAAACCTGTACATTTTTGAAAACTAGACACCAAGGGGAATCCATGATGGAGTGACTTGTCTGGCTCTCATCAGGTTCTGTTACCCAGAATCCCTTGCAAACCTCAAACTTTGTAAAAAAAAACACATTTTCCTCACATTTATGTGGTGAAAAGTTCTGGAATCTGCATGGATCCACAAAATTCCACCCACCCCGCATTCCCCAAAGTCTTCCGAGAAAAATGGTACCTCACATGTGTGGGTAGGCATAGTGCCTGCGACAGGAAACGGCCCAAAACGCAACGTGGACACACCACATTTTCACAGTGAAAACGGACCCTTTTCTTGCAAAGTGCCTAGCTGTAGATTTTGAACCCTAGCTCTGCCGGCACATAGGGAAACCTAGTAAACCTATACATTTTTGAAAACTAGACACCCAGGGAAATCCAGGATGGGGTGACTTGTCTGGCTCTCACCAGGTTCTGTTACCCAGAATCCCTTGCAAACCTCAAAATCTGTTCAAAAAAACACATTTTCCTCACATTTCTGTGGTGGAAAGTTCTGAAATCTGTGTGGATCCACAAAATTCCACCCACCCCGCATTCCCCAAAGTCTTCCGAGAAAAATGGTACCTCACTTGTGTGGGTAGGCCTAGTGCCCGCGACAGGAAACGGCCCAAAACGCAACGTGGACACACCACATTTTCACAGTGAAAACTGACCCTTTTTCTGCAAAGTGCCTAGCTGTAGATTTTGAACCCTAGCTCTGCCGACACATAGGGAAACCTAGCAAACCTATACATTTTTGAAAACTAGACACCCAGGGGAATCCAGGATGGGGTGACTTGTCTGGCTCTCACCAGGTTCTGTTACCCAGAATCCCTTGAAAACCTCAAAATTTGTATAAAAAAAAAGAAAACATTTTCCTCACATTTCTGTGGTGGAAAGTTCTGGAATCTGTGTGGATCCACAAAATTCCACCCACCCCGCATTCCCCAAAGTCTTACGAGAAAAATGGTTTCCCTACCCAGAATGCCCTGCAATCCTCAAATTTAGCTGAAAAAAACAAATTTTCCACATATTTTGTGGTGGAATCACCGTGCTGGCACAAATGTCCTACCCCATAGCGTTCCTCTCAGTCTCCCAAGTACAATGATACCTCACTTGTGTGGGTGGGGCAAGGGCCTGTGACTGGGAAGAGCCCAAAACATAGGGATTTAGGGTATAGCACCGACAATTCTAAGCGCTACATTTTTTTAAAAATACGTTTTTAGCCAATTCTGCATTGGACACCCACACAAGTGAGGTATCATTTTATTTGGGAGACTGAGAGGAACGCTGTGGGGTAGGACATTTGTGCCGGCATGGTGATTCCACCCAAAAACATGTGGAAAATTTGTTTTTTTCAGCTAAATTTGAGGTTTGCAGGAGATTCTGGGTAGGGAAACGTTGGGGTATCCATGCAAGCCATACCTCATTGGACTCCCCCGGGTGTCTAGTTTTCAGAAATGTGTGGGTTTGGTAGGTTTCCCTAGATGGCGGCGAGCCTGGGGCCAAAAAACCAGGTGCCCCCCCCAAAACCAGGTAGTTTTGTTATAGGTAATTTTGAAGTCTCCACAGTACGATTTGGGCCATTTCCTGTTGCAGCCACTATGCCTACCCACACATGTGAGGTACCATTTTTATCGGGAGACCTGGGGGAACGCTGGGTAGTAGGAAATTTGTGTCAGCCCAGTGATCCTACAACTTTCTCACACAGAAATGTGAGAAAAAATTGATTTTTTCAACAAAATTTGAGGTTTGCAGGGGATTCTGGGTAGGGAAATGTTGGGGGACCCATGCAAGCCATACCTTGCTGGACTCCCCCGGGTGTCTAGTTTTCAGAAATGTGTGGGTTTGGTAGGTTTCCTTAGATGGCCGCCGAGCCCGGGGCCAAAAACTCCTCGGACCCCCCTTGCAAAACCAGGTTGTTTTGTGATAGGTCATTTTGATGTCGCCTCAATAGTTTTTGGGCCCTTCCTATCGCGGGTACTTGACCCACCCACGCGAGTGAGGTACCATTTTTATCAGGAGACCTGGGGGACCGATGGTGGTAGGAAATTTGTGGATCCACGCAGATTCCAGAACTTTCCCACAGAGAAATTTGAGAAAAAAGTGTTTTTTCAGCTAAATTTGAGGTTTGCAAGGGATTCTGGGTAGGGAAATGTTGGGGGACCCACCAAGCCATACCTTGCTGGACTCCCCCGGGTGTATAGTTTTCAGAAATGTGTGGGTTTGGTAGGTTTTCCTAGATGGCCGCTGACCCCGGGGCCAAAACCTCATGGGACCCCCCTTGCAAAACCAGGTTGATTTGTGATAGGTAATTTTGATGTCGCCTCAATAGGTTTTGGGCCCTTGCCTGTCGCTGGTACTTGACCCACCCACACAAGTGAGGTACCATTTTTCTCTGAAGACTTTGGGGAATGCGGGGTGGGTGGAATTTTGTGGATCCACACAGATTCCAAAACTTTCCACCACAGAAATGTGAGGAAAATGTGTTTTCTTTTTACAAATTTTGAGGTTTGCAAGGGATTCTGGGTAACAGAACCTGGTGAGAGCCAGACAAGTCACCACATCCTGGATTCCCCTGGGTATCTAGTTTTCAAAAATGTATAGGTTTGCTAGGTTTCCCTAGGTGCCGGCAGAGCTAGGGTTCAAAATCTACAGCTAGGCACTTTGCAAAAAAAGGGTCAGTTTTCACTGTGAAAATGTGGTGTGTCCACGTTGCGTTTTGGGCCGTTTCCTGTCGCGGGCACTAAGCCTACCCACAGAAGTGAGGTACCATTTTTCTCAGAAGACTTTGGGGAATGCGGGCTGGGTGGAATTTTGTGGATCCACACAGATTCCAGAACTTTCCACCACAGAAATGTGAGGAAAATGTGTTTTTTGGGACAAATTTTGAGGTTTGCAAGGGATTCTGGCTAACAGAACCTGGTGAGAGCCAGACAAGTCACCCCATGCTGGATTCACCTTGGTGTCTAGTTTTCAAAAATGTATAGGTTTGCTAGGTTTCCCTAGGTGCCGGCAGAGCTAGGGTTCAAAATCTACAGCTGGGCACTTTGCAAGAAAAGGGTCCGTTTTCACTGTGAAAATGTGGTGTGTCCACGTTGCGTTTTGGGCCGTTTCCTGTCGCGGGCACTAGACCTACCCACACAAGTGAGGTACCATTTTTCTCAGAAGATTTTGGGGAATGCGGGGTGCATGGAATTTTGTGGATCCACACAGATTCCAGAACTTTCCACCACAGAAATGTGAGGAAAATGTGTTTTTTTTTTCAAATTGTGAGGTTTGCAAGGGATTCTAGGTAACAGAACCTGATGAGAGCCAGACGAGTCACCCCATCCTGGATTCCCCTGGGTGTCTAGTTTTAAAAAATGTATAGGTTTGCTAGGTTTCCCTAGGTGCCGGCAGAGCTAGGGTTCAAAATCTACAGCTGGGCACTTTGCAAAAAAAGGGTCAGTTTTCACTGTGAAAATGTGGTGTGTCCACGTTGCGTTTTGGGCCGTTTCTGTCGCGGGCACTAGACCTACCCACACAAGTGAGGTACCATTTTCCTCGAAAGACTTTGGGGAACGTGGGGTGGGTGGAATTTTGTGGATCCACGCAGATTCCATAACTTTCCACCACAGAAATGTGAGGAAAATGTGTTTTTTTAAACAAATTTTTAGGTTTGCAAGGGATTCTGGGTAACAGAACCTGGTGAGGACCAGTCAAGTCACCCCATCCTGGATGTCTAGCTTTCAAAAATGTATAGGTTTGCTAGGTTTCCCTAGGTGCTGGCAGAGTTAGGGTTCAAAATCTACAGCTAGGCACTTTGCAAAAAAAGGGTCCGTTTTCACTGTGAAAATGTGGTGTGTCCACGTTGCGTTTTGGGCCATTTCCTGTTGTGGGCACTAGGCCTACCCACACAAGTGAGGTACCATTTTTCTTGGAAGACTTTGGGGAACGCGGGTGGGTGGAATTTTGTGGATCCACGCAGATTCCAGAACTTTCCACCACAGAAATGTGAGGAAAATGTGGTTTGTTTTTTTTTACAACTTTTTAGGTTTGCAAGGGATTCTGGGTAATAGAACCTGGTGAGAGCCAGTCAAGTCACCCCATCCTGGATTCCCCTGGGTGTCTAGTTTAAAAAAATTGTATAGGTTTGCTAGGTTTCTCTAGGTGCCGGCAGAGCTAGGGTTCAAAATCTATAGCTAGGCACTTTGCAAAAAAAGGGTCAGTTTTCACTGCAAAAATAAAGTGTGTCCACGTTGCGTTTTGAGCCGTTTCCTGTCGCGGGCACGAGGCCTACCCACACAAGTGAGATACCATTTTTATCGGGAGACTTAGGGTAACACAGAATTGTAGAGCAACTGTTATTACCTATTGACTTTCGATGCATTTCTGCCTTCCAAATGAAAGACAATGTGTAAAAAGAAGTGATTTTGAAAAATGACCTATAATTCTCATGCTTGTATGGGTACTCCCAATTTCGGAAATGTGCAAATATCTACTATTTCTAAACTCTATATTTTGTTCCAATTTCAGAAATACATAGGTGTCTTTCATACCGATTTTTCCATGTATATATTTTCCCAAATTAATTGCTATATACCCGGTACATAATAAAAAAACATTGCAAGACGCTGCTCAGTTATTGGCTCTGGGTTCGTCGGGTTATTGCTGAACCTACAAGTCCTATATATCCCCACAACCAGAAAGGTCCAGCGGATGTAACAATATATTGCTTTCAAACAGCTGTCATAATTAGAAGAAGTTACAGGTGAAAACGTTGACACAAATGGCTGTTTTTTTCAACTAATTTTCAATTTGTCCTATATTCAACTGTTAGTTTCTATAAAGAAACCTTGAAGGATCTACACAAATGACCCCTTGCTGAATTCAGAATTGTGTCTACTTTTCTAAAATGAATAGCTTTCCAGGATCCATTATTGTTTCATACCCATTTCTACCATTAACTGGAAGGAGGTTGAAAGCACAAAAAATAGCAAAAATAGGCTATGTCCCAGAAAAATGCCAAAACTGTGTAAAAATTTTTGGTTTTCTGACAATAGTCTGCTTATCCCTAAAAGCTGGGAAAATGGTGATTTCAGCACCACAACCCATTTATTGACACCATTTGCTGGGAAAAAACCAGACGCTTCATCTGTAGCCCTTTTTTCCCATTTTTCAAAAATTTCTGGGTCCCCTCCAGGGGAATCCACAAACCTTGGGTACCTTTAGAATCCCCATGATGTTGGAAGAAAAGGACACAAATTTGGCTTGGATACCTTATGTGGTCAAAAAGTTACAGGGGCCTAAGCGCGAACTACCCCAAATAGCCAAAAAAAAGGCTTAGCAGCGAAGGGGTTAAAACTTGCTACATGTCCCCACCTGCTTCTGGAGGATCTAGGCTAATTGTGACTTTGGCAGCATGTGGCCCAGTGTCCAGTAGGCGGGCTGGTTATCTTCCGCCCGGGGGTATACGACAATCGGAGTGACCTAGAAGTGGAGGGAGGGTTGGGCCACGGAGTCTGCAGAGGGTGAACCATTGACCTGCTGGGTACCAATAGCACTGCATTAGAGTGCTGAGTGCGTCTATGTGTAAGAGTGTTACGTATGAATTAGCTGATACCTGCTGCACCACGTAGCAGTGCAGAATGAGTGAGTGAGTATGAGTGATCGTGCGTGAACTGCCTGTGATTCACGACACTGACCGGCAGTGCCGCTTCGTACATTGATTGCATGCCAAAAGCACAATACATCGGACATTGGGTTTACCCACGTGGCTCCGGCCCGCGGTGCTGCTAAAAAGGGTTCTACTTTCGCGTATGTACATAATTTTGATATTGTGCACTGCATAAGGGTGTGCTCCCTCTTAATTGGGGAGTCGGGGTGGATTATGAATTGACCACAGTGTGCATACTATTGATGTCACAACAATACAGGTGGGCCTAGTACTGCTAGTAATATTTCCGAATGTGTTTTATGCCCCAAAAGTATATGATGTTCATGCTATAATGATTGAATATGTGTGTTGAATATAAAGGTTGTAAACATACATCCGGTGTGAAGTCTTGTTTGTGACGCTCAGTGTATTTCTTCCGAGTTGCTGCTGTGCCTTTTCTTTACACATTGCCTCTGTAGTAAGCCTGACTGCTCAGTGCCAAGCTACCCAAGGGTGAGCACAGGTTATACAGTGCGTGTAATCACCCGACCTTGACGGGAGCGGTAGGTTCTACCTGGCTGGGGGGGGGGGGGGGAAGAGGCATCCCTTCAGCCAACCAGACCCTGCCGGCTTCAACAGTTACATGCTGTGGAAGTAAAATTGTGCACTGTTCAATAAATACACCAATCACATGTTACCAATTAATCCGATGCAAAAAGTCTTTCCAAAAGAAGTATTTAGTACATATCAAAGTTAAGGGAGGTCGAGGCACTATTGGCTTGTTAATGCCCTGGCACCGCTGGACTGCAGTTCAAGGCCAGTCCGGGCGAGCCAGCGGTGTCACACCAAGCAGCGCGGACTGGCCACTGTAGGAAGTGGAACAATTCTGTAATTACAGACAAATGCGGTCAGTTACAGACCAATAGGTAGCGGACGGTGGACATTAGGCTCAAATAACGGACGGTCCTGTAATTAGTGGAGCGGTGTTCACCCTAAGGGCGTGTGGTTTCACTTCCGCTGGCGTTTTCGGTGAATGACCCTCCAGGGTCCACACTCTGTTTTGAAACAGAACAGAAAGCCCTCTGCACTGGTGCAATGCTTGTTTTCTCCAGAATCCCTTCCCTTATACTGCACCGCTCACGGTGCCCCCTCCCACCCCCTTCCAACGCCAGAGCATCGATGAGGGGGGGCATAGCTCGTGTTGCAGGAGTGGGGTGTGTGTGTGGGGGGGTCGGTCTAAGATGTCCAGATACAGTGTGGTGCATTGTTGTTCTGGGTGCCTAGAGGGCGTGGTCTGGAGCAATTAGCTGCAAGTATTTTGACAATTCGTTTAATTATAAGCATGTTACGTTGTTAAAAACTAGATGTGATTTAATTGACAGAGAAGGGGACACCATTTGATTTGTTTTAATGTAATGGGACAAAAAAGACCACTTAACATAGAGGGAGGCGGGCAGGAGACGTGGCCTTGTCTCTGAAGCTGACGATCTTGAAACCTGAGGACCCCAGTTCGAATCCCGACCTCAGCGCTTGGCTCAGCATCGTGTGATTCCGGGCAAATGACTCAATCTCCCTGCACAATGTGCAAAGTATTTGTGTAATCCCCATGAGATGTACACAATCTTGTAGAGCGTCTCGCAGACCATCCATGAAGCTCACGTCCCTCCTTGCTTCCCAGCTAGATTTGCGCTGTGTAAATACGAATACAGACAGAAAGGCTCAACATCTTCTAAAGCATTTCATGACAATCTAAAACAAATGAAAGCAAACATACAAAAATCTGCTTCTCTTCAAGGAAACAGACGTTTCTCAACAGTGTTGTTATTAATGGTTCCTTTTGAAATATTTCAATTCATGAATTACCTTGAACCAATGCATGCATGCACCAAGAAACCACCAACAGTAAACAGTGCATGAGCAGAATAATCAGTGAAAATCAAACATCTCAACGTGCATTCATAGACAGAGAGAAGAGGGGGGAACATTTAGCAACGGCTTCAAGAGAGAAAGTCAGAAGTTCATTTCAATCAGCTCATACTTTACATTTCATGTTGTGTTCCTGGATGTTTGTGTAGTGGGGGCTCTATCTCCTGCCCCTCCCCCCTTCTCATGCCTACTTCCACTCTGTCTGGTATCAGGAACAGGCCACATCTTCTGGAACTTCTTTTCCCTGCACCCCAACCTCTCCAGTCCAGATTCAACTCCAAACCTGTATCTGAATGTCTGCAGTATCTCCACTAACACCCCATGGACGATGCCATGCTGTGGAAGAGAGGAACAAACCCAGGGGTCATTCAGCCCAGACAAGAGGATCCATAAAGTACCACAAAAAATATATCAGATAATGTCCTACGGAGTGACATCCTAAGACCTGGGAGTGATGGGAACCAGCTCTTCTCCTTCAGATAGAATATCTGAAATACCAACTTCTCAGCAGGTTGGCGGCGTGCTGCCATCCCATCTTCTCTCGCTAGCCCTCCTCTGGTCTTCCATTGTGGGTTGTCTCCAGGGACAGCTTATTACTTGACTTATGTAAATGATGCTGCGTCTGGAGGCGGGATGCTATTTCCGTAGACGGGGAATGCGCTAATAGCCAGCAGTGAGGGAGTAAGTGCGTGAGCATCTAGGCATCTTTTCCTCGATTGCCACTACTTTAGAATTGTTTTATTCATAGGAAGGAGTCCCCTGTGGAAGTTGTTGCAGAGTGCTTTGGAAGGAAGGAAGGGCGCGTTCACCCTCACACTGCTGTGCCAGGCCCTGCCCTTCTAGGGCCTCATTTATGAAAAGTGTTGCATCGCTGCGTGAAAGAAGCAATGTGACACTTTTCACTGCACCCTCCTTGCGACACCATGGATGCGCCGTATTTATTGTACGGCGCTCCATGTCTCAATGAATGACAGATGCAGCAGGAATCCTGACGTATCTGTCGGCGCAAAACTCATGCATTGCTGGACTTGTGTCGTAAGCATGACGCAACTCCAGCAATGCATGGGGTAGGCCTAGTCACATTGCACTGCGTCACCCTTATGCCTGCCATGAAGCAGACGTAAGGTATTGACGCATGGCGTCTGCAGGAAAGTAGGATCTGCTTTCATGGTTACCCCCACTTTTTTGCTGGTGTCATTACTGTTTTCTGACTAGTCTGACTGGGATCCTGCTAATCAGGACCCCAGTCACTGTGCTCCCCCCCTAAATTGGCTATGGTGAGTACCATGGTACATTCCTGATTGGCTGCTGGTGTACCCTAGCAAGTCCCTAGTAAATGGTACTGAGGTACCTTTGGCATGGGTACCCCAGAGGTCCCCCTATGGGCTGCAGCATGTATTATGCCACCCACGAGGGATTCTCCAAACTATCACTACAGGCCTGCCAGTGCAGCTGTGTGAGTTGGTGGGTGCGCCTCTCACGAAAGATATGTTTCCTTATATCTAACGTCACTGCACTTGGAACCTATAAGTCACCACTCTAGCAGGCCTTTCAGTCCCAAAGGCATGGTGCTCGGTTAAGAGTGTGAGGGTGGCCCTGCATGAGCAGACCACCCCTACAAACCCCGGAGTCCATTCTCCGAGCTTTGTAAGGGAATCAGTACTTATGATATAGAGAGGCCATGCGTCAGTACACGATGACCATCTCTAAACTGGCTGTAACAAACCTGGGCATGTTTGGTATCAAACATGTTGGAATTATACCCCAACACCGTATCCGGTGTTGAAGGTATGATTCCATCCTCCGTGCTCCCGGGACCGATCTTACAGAGCCTGACAGCAACCTAGGGCTGCTTCCGACCCGACACGATTCTGCCCTCCTGCTGCTGGGCCAAGCCCGAGCAGGGGAAGGTAGGACAATAGGTTTCCTTTCACAGGGAGGTGTGACCACCTCTCAGACAGGATTCGGAGTATTAGGCCGGGGTGGGGGCGCTGGCCAGCACCACATAGTCTGCTGGAAGGGCACACTGGTGCCCTCCTTGCATACGCCAGTTCAAACCACAGCAAGGATCAGTTGGCTCCCCGCTCTGGTGCAAAACTGGACAAAGGGACATGGGAGTATCCTCCCCACTGTCTGACCCCTCCTCTGGGAGGGACCCCTGAATCGTCCCAACCCTCACCTTAGGGTACTTAAGGGCTTACCTATGGGTGGGTCCCTAGATTTGTCGTGGGATTCGATTCAGATCCAACTCCACTTCTACTTCGACCGTCTGGGTACTCTGGACTCTGCTGAACTTCGCCCTGGGCACCGAGACCGCACCTGGGAAGATCCCTGCTGCTCTGGCCTCCTCTACTGCAAGCTCACTCCGCAGTACATGCCTGTGCTCCATACAGGTTTGTCCAAGGCTTGTGCACATCAAAGACAACTGAAGAAATCTCCCTTGGGGTGAACCAGTCACTCCCCTGCATCTGCAGACACCGCAACACGGCTGACCGGTTTGCCGATTCTGGGCTTCCACGGACTCCACAAGGCTCAGCAACACAGGTGGTGGTACGGCACTCCCTCGAGGCCTGAAGTGTCCTTTCATCGAAGTTTGAGGCCAGTATCCCTCGTCGTGGTCTCTACAACTGAACCCCTGAGCGCTGCGTCGCTGCATCGCTTCATCGCACGGCAACTGCATCGGTTGTCTCGACCGACTCGTGCCAACAGAGTCGGACGCATCGAATGGTTCTGTCAACAAGTCAGTCCCCGCTATAACTGAGCGGCGCCAACGCAGTTGGTTGAAACTAATAGACTCTGTCCTCTTCAACGTCACGGTAGCTCGGCAGAGCTACCGACTCGTTGCACCAGTGTTTGAAGCTCTGCATCATTTCTTTTTACCTGCATCCTTGAACTCGAGGGGCCTTCATCTTCCGTGCATCCTGGTCACCCCTGAGTAGCATAGACTCTGTCCCCTCTGCTTTCAGGTACTCTTCGACTCAAACTCACTTTTGGGTTCCAACCGGCTCTTTCGTCCATCTGTGACAAGACTGCAACCACGACGTGCCCACTAATCAGTAATGGGTGCGCGGTCGTGTATCCTCTTTGCACACGACAATCATGGGGTTCCTAGACTCTCACCTGAGGTGGTTCCTTGGGTCCTCGACTCTTCGATGTCTCCTGGGTCCAGCCTCGACTTAGGCTGTGGTTCGCAATCCCCTATCTTGATATGGTCTGGTCTCTCCTTGGAGAACACTGTGTATTAGTGCTACTGACTATTCTATGACCAAAGTATTTTGTGCATTGTG
The DNA here is from genome assembly GCA_963921515.1 of Calotriton arnoldi. Lineage (NCBI taxonomy): Eukaryota > Metazoa > Chordata > Amphibia > Caudata > Salamandridae > Calotriton > Calotriton arnoldi. Next base: position 307,807 of record CAWUFW010001323.1, on the reverse strand, counting down.
TATATCTCCGCCTAGGAGATACCATAAAGTGTTAGTGAGTGATTGTAATAAATATCTATTTTTATCGGTACGCTGTGTGGTTCTTTTTCATTTAGCCTATACTAAAAGGATAGGATACTGGTAAACCGAGCTGCTTTGCACTCCTCCTAGATTAAGCCTGAAGGCTGCTCTCCACAGCTACCACTTTGAGAGCTTCTACGGTCATCTAAACCACTAAAATAACCATAAGGGTCGCCTGGATTAGTGCAGGGTGGTACACTTACAGGAGTAAGCACTATATACTGACCCAGCTTCTCACAGCGTCCTAGAAGTGGCGCAGTGAAATCTGATAGATTTCACTGAGCTACTTCCACGAGGCTTTTTTGCGAGGGAATGCGCACCCTGCGTACATTATACCTGGCGCAGGTATAATGTAGCTAATGGGTTTACAGAGTGACACATCTGCCTAGATGCGTCACTTTGTAAATAGGGCGCAACATGGCACATTATCTACGCCGGCGCTTCGTCATAAAAAGTGACGCATTGGCGGCACAAAAAGTGTTGCAAGGGGCTTATAAATAAGCCCCCTTGGTCCTGGCAAGAAAGGTGCCTGCATGTGAAGTAGGTTTATAGGTAAAGATCTCGCTTGAGTAGAGCTTCCTGTGGACTCAGGTTCACAATCCCAGGCCCCTGCTTATGTGCAGCCTTCCTTCCAGTAGGGAGACTATTGGGCAGGTAGAATTCATCTTTCAGCCCTTAGGCAGGGTAGGTCTGATGAAGCTTCACGGTGCATTGAGGAGGGCAACACTGCTAGACCCTCAATGCGATGCTTCTCAAATGAGCACCAGAAATACAAATAGAAAAGCAGCATCATAATGAACTGCCATGGACATTTAGGGTGTTTGCAGACTCATGATTAGTAAATGAATGCCTACCCCTTACAGCACAAACATCCGAAACAGCTATTGCCCTTATTCCTCCAGAGCAAGGGTAGGGATGGGAAATTCACAAGAAAGCTGGAGTGGAAGAACACACTGAAGAAACTCACTGAAATATTTCTAGTTTAATCTGCTGGTTTAGAATGGGTTTGCACAAGTTCTGTAAGGGCTTGTTTGGGACACATTACAAAGCATCTTTGACGCCATTCTGAGGGTTCACAAACCACTGTATCCCTCCGCCGGGCTTCTAATTTTCACATATGGCTGTATCCCTCCACAAGGACCCTGAATTGAATCAACCACCTTATCCCTCCACTGCGCTCTTGAAGTTAACAAACCAATGTATTCCTCTTTCAGGCTTCTGATGTTCACAAATAGCTGTATCCCTCAACTGGGATACTGATATTTACAAACTGCTGTTTACCTTTACTGCACTTCTGATAGTTGCAAACAACTGTGCCCCTCTCCTGGGTTTCTGATGTTCGTAAACAGCAGTAGCCCTCTGCTGGGCTTCTTCTGATGTTTGCAAACAGCTGTATCCCTCTGCTGGGCTTCTGATGTTCACAGACAGCTGTATCCCTCTGCTGGGCTTCTGATGTTCGCAGACCACTGTATCCATACGCTGGGCTTCTGATGTTCACAAACAGATGTATCCCTCTTCTGGGCATCTGATGTTCGCAAACCGCTTTATCCCTCCGCTGGGCTTCTGATGTTCACAAACAGCTGTATCCCTCTGCTGGCCATCTTCAGCTGTTCACAAACAGCGGTATACCTTCACCGGGATACTGATGTTTACAAACTGGTCATTACTTTGACTGGTCTTATGATGTTAACATCAAATGTATTCCTTTTCTGGGCTTTTGATAATCGCAAACAGCTGTATCCCTCAACTGGGATACTGATGTTTACAAACTGCTGGTTACCATGATGGGACTTCTGATTTAACATACCAATGCATCACCTCTTCTAGACTTCTGATGTTCTCAAACAGCTGTATCCCTCTGCTGGGTTCTTCAGATGTTTGCAAACAGCTGTATCCCTCTGCTGGGCTTCTGATGTTCGCAGACAGCTGTATCTCTCTGCTGGACTTCTGATGTTCGCAGACAGCTGTATCTCTCTGCTGGACTTCTGATGTTCGCAGACAGCTGTATCTCTCTGCTGGACTTCTGATGTTCACAAACAGCTGTATCCATCTGCTGGATTCTTCTGATGTTTGCAGACATCTGTATCCTGCTGGGCTTCAGGTGTTCACAAACCGCTGTATCCCTCTGCTGGGCGTTTAATTTTCACAAACAGCTGTACCCCTCTGCTGGGTTCTTCTGATGTTCACAAGCAGCTGTATCCCTTTGATGGGTTCTTCTGATGTTTGCAAATAGCTGTATCCCTCTGCTAGGCTTCTGATGTTCATAGACAGCTGTATCCCTCTGCTGGGCTTCTGATGTTCACAAACCACTGTATCCCTTCACCTGGATACTGATGTTTACAAACTGCTTGTTACCTCGACTGGTCTTATGATGTTAACATACAAATGTATCCATCTTCTGGACTTCTGATAATCGCAAACAGCTGTATCCCTCAATTGGGATACTTATGTTTACAAACTGCTGGTTACCTTGATGGGACTTCTGATGTTACCATGCCAATGTATCCCACTTCCAGACTTCTGATGTTCACGAACAGCTGTATCCCTCTGCTGGGTTCTTCTGATGTTTGCAAACAGCGGTATCCCTCTGCTGGGTTCTTCTGATGTTTGCAAACAGCTGTATTCCTCTGATGGAATTCTGATGTTCACAAAGAGCTATATCTCTCTGCTGGATTCTTCTAATTTTTGCAAACATCTGTATCCCTCTGCTGGGCTTCTGGTGTTCACAAACCGCTGTATCCCTCTGCTGGGCATCTAATGTTTGCAAACAGTTTTATCCTTCTGCTGGGCTTCTGATGTTTGGAAACAGCTTTATCCCTCTCATGGGCTTCTGATATTCGCAGACAGCTGTATCCCTCTGCTGGGCTTCTGATGTTCACAAACCGCTGTATCCCTCCACTGGGCTTTTGATGATCACAAACAGCTGTATCCCTCTTCTGGGCTTCTGATGTTCACAAACAGCTGTATCCTTCTGCTGGGTTCTTCTGATGTTCGTAAACATCTTTATCCCTCTGCTGGGCTTCTGATGTTTGCAAACCGCTGTATCCCTCTGCTGGGCTTCTGATGTTTGCAAACAGCTGTATCCCTGTGTTGGGCTTCTGATGTTCACAAATAGCTGTATCTGTCTGCTAGATTTCTGATGTTTACAAACAGCTGTATCACTCTGCTGGGTTCTTCTGATGTTCGCAAACATCTGTATACCTCTGCTGGGGTTCTGATATTCACAAACTGCTGTATCCCTCTGCTGGGCTTCTGATGTCCACAAACAGCTGTATCCCTCCACTGGGTTCTTCTGTTGTTCACAAACAGCTGTGTCCCTCTGCTGAACTTCTTCTGATGTTCACAAACCATTATATCCCTCCGCTGAGGTTCTTCTGATGTTCACTGTAGGAAGGTGGAATCTGACTATATGGTTGCCCCCACTTTTTTTTATGGTGTTTTGCTGGTTTATGACTTAGTTGGACTGGGATCCTGCTATTCAGGGCCCCAGTCTATCTGCTTTCTCTGTAAAAAGGTTTCCATGTGCCTTAGGCACATCTCTGATTGGAATCTGGAGTGCCCTTATAAGTCCCTAGTATATGGTATACTATGTACCAAGGGCATAGGTACCTCAGAGGCCTGCCAGGGGCTGCAGCATGTATTATGCCACCCCTGGAAGGCCATCCAAACTGACACCACAGGTCTGCTACTGCAGCCTGGGTAAGGTGGTGCATGCACCCCATACTGTGATATAGGTTACCTATATCACTAAATACATACACACATATAAACCTATAAGTCACTCCTAAGGCAGGCCTTATCAATCCTAAAGGCAGAGTGCATGGTTCCTATGTGAGAGGGTGCCCCTGCATGAGCAGGGCCCCTCTGCAGCGTTCGGAGACCATCTCTGATGCTGTTTGTAGTGCAGCCTGACCATATACTCTTAAGCGCATTATATCCTCGCGGTAAAATGCTAACTTTGGAATGGCTGCACCTAAACATGTCGTGTTTGGTGTCAAACATCTTGGAATACTACCCCCCGCCAATCCTGGCGGCGGGGGTAGCATTCCACCCTTCTAGAGGGAAAGACATGTTCACTCTGGCTTACCCGGTAACTTCTTTCTGAAGCCCTGGCATCACAAAATGGATGCTGCTGCCACAGACACAAGTCTGGCCTCCTGCTGCTGGACGAAACTCCGGCAGGGGAGGCCTGGACAATAGGTTTCCTGTTGCAGGGAGGTGTGACCACCTCCCCAGACAGGATAATGTGTATTGGGGCTGGGTGGGTGCACTCATAGAGTGCTTTGAAGTCCTGCACTGGGGGAGCAAAAGGCTCCTCTGTGCATATGCCAGTTCAAACCAGCTCAGGGGCTACCTGCCCCTGCTCTGGCGCGAAACTGGACAAAGGGAAGTGGGTGTAGCCACCCCTCCCTTGACCCTCCCATAGGTGGGGTCATAGAGTTAGTCCCTCCCTGTTTTACTGGTTAAAATGGGGAACCCTTGCCACAGCAAGATTAGATTATACCTGGACGAAACTCTGAAACTGAATCCTGGAACTTCGACGCTCTACTCACAGATTAGAGGACTGAAGAATCTCCCTTGGGGTCAAGGAGTGACTCCCTGCTTGGCAGGCACCAAAGAAGCATCTGTCCGGTTCGCATTACTGAAGCTCCCGTCGGACGCCGAAGTCATCGCATCACCAGAGGTGGATTCTCAGACTTCCCCGAGGCTACCCTGAGTCCCCAGCAAAGCTGAGGCCCGTGGCTATCGTGGGTGACTTGAGACCGTGACCCCTGGACACCGAGCACACTTGCAAGTGCACCATCTTCTGGGTCTCCCAAGAAGTCGTGCTTTGGGCTCCGAGTAGCCCTAGCCTCCAGCACCACCTGCACCGAAGATCACTGGCCCCCACTCCACGAGTGTCCTGAAAGCCAGCTCCACGTGCGGCGTCACGAGGCTCCTTCGCGGTCGCTAGCCCGTTGGCTAGTAGCCCTTAACGAAGGCCAATCTTTTCCTTACTTGGCATCCTGGTTGCTCCAGGCCTGCCCTCACTTACCCTTGCTGGGTGAGTTCCACAGACCTTGCTGGTCTGCACCATCGACGATCTTCATCTTACTCGAGACTTGCCGTTGCCAAGGCTTGTTGGGTCCAATCCGGTCGCCGACACCTCAGCACTCGACAGACATCGAGCATCAGCCCGAATCCTGCTCCTGGTTGCCGACAACGCCTCTCGGACCTCGTGGCTGAAGAGTCAAGACGACCGTCACCGCACCTGAAGCACTCGACATCGGTGGGCATCTGTCCATCGTCTTCCTGGTCACTGGCTAGTGACCCAGACTCTGTCCCCTCTGCTTTCAGGTTCTTCAGAACTCCGATCCACTCTTGGATCCACCCGGACACTTTTCTCCTGGTCGCCAGCAGCACTTTGCAGCAGATCGCCATACGAAACGACGACGAAACCCGACCCCGAAAGGCACCTATGCACCCGGCTTCCTGGGTGAGGTAACACGAGTACTCCGGTGCTCCCGTGGGTAGAGACTCTTCAAAGTCCTAGATCTCAAAGGGTTTTGTCCTAGTCCTCTTTTAAGTGTCCCTTTCCTCTATTTTCCCGATCCCGACTTTCTCCATAGAAGTTAACGGCGTATCGCGGTTGTGTATTTACACTGCACGCGTCTCCCGTGGGTCCCCTGTGTCACTACCTTGGGTGGTTCCTTGTGGTCCAAGCACTTCTAGAGGCTCTAGGCCTAGTGTCTAGTTCAGTCGTGGTTCGCATACCACTTTATTGGTATATGGTTTGGTACGCCCCTAGGGCCCAAACGTGTATTTGTGCTATTACTGTGATTTAAGATCTTATAACCTATGTACTTCGAACTCTAGCCTCATAAAGAGACTAGAGGGTGTGTTTAGTAATAAATACATATATTTTGAATATATACCTGGTGTGGTGCTCTTTCATTTGGTCACTCAAGAGATTATAGACTGGTAAAACAAGCTGCTTTACATTCCTTCAAGACTTAGCCTGAAGGCTGCTCTCCATAGCTACCACTAGGATAGCTTTCAATAAGGTTGTCTTTAACCTATCTACCATAAGAGTCGATTTGGACTGGTGCAAGGTGCCCACTATAATTAGTGGACAGCATATGCCAGGCCAACTTCTCACATTGGTGTGCAGCGTGTGGGATTCCAGCTTGCTATTGTTTTACCAGATAATCTCAATTGAATTGATCAACTGAAAACCACTAAAGGTACCTAAGGTACATATAATTTAAGCTTAGAATAACAGTAAGTTCTACTGAACTTAGAGTTGTGTGTTAAGGGATAGCACAACCCTTTCTACAACTCAAGAGAGTTTAGTAGGCCACACTAGAGTAGGTAGTGCATACACCACACCACACTAGTAATGTCTTTAAAAGCAGGATCCAAAGATTCCTTGCAGGAAGCCATTGAGCTTCCACCCTCCAAGTATGATACACTCCAATTCTTGGAATTGAGAGCTTTATGTAACGTGAGGAAGTTAAGGACAGGCCAAAGTCCCACCACCCAACACCTCAAGGAGTTGTTGGTGGCTTATGATCTTAGTAAGTCCTCAGAGACTGAAGGGGTAGGAGCAGAGGGTGGGCCAGCAGATGAGGAAGGGGCCAGGGGTACCACTACCCCCAGCCCCCTCTGAAACTGACCAGGAGGGTGACAATGACCCTGACCTGGAAAACCCAATCCCTTCTGGGGAAGATGAAGATGAGGATCTAGAAAACCACACCTTTGTCCCCCAGGAAGGATTATGAGTGTGCTCAGAAAGTCTAGGTCTCCTTCTCAGGAGTCTAACCACTCTGGCACCTCCATAGGGAGCTCTGTTTCTTCTCACAGGAGGGAATCCTCTCATGAGAGAAGAAAGAGACTGGTCCAGTATGAGGAAACTCAACTAGAGATCAGGAAGAAGCAATTGGCTTTAGATAGAGAATCCCTAGATCTCCTTAGAGAGAGAAGAAAGTTGGGACTAGAGTCCCATGGTGGCAGCCATGTCCCTAGAGATAGGGAAAGGTCTTATGACCATAGAAACCTAAACAAGATTGTCCCTCCCTACCAGAGTGGGGATGACATCCACAAATGGATAACTGCACTGGAGAGGGCCTGTAAAGTTCAGAAGGTCCCCCAGAGGCAGTGGGCAGCAATCTTGTGGCTCTCCTTTGCAGACAAAGGTAGAGACAAGCTCCTCACTGTAAGAGAAGAGGATGCTGACAATTACACAGTCTTGAAGAGTGCTCTGATAGATGGGTTTGGCCTAACCACTGAACAGTATAGGTTGAAGTTCAGAGACACCCAAAAGCTCAGACTCAAGACTGGGTTGATTTTGTAGATTGTGCTACAAAGGCTCTGGAAGGTTGGATACATGGCAACAAAGTGCATGACTTTTTAGGATTGTACAATTTGATTATGAGGGAGCAGATCCTTAATAATTGTCAAAACCAGCTTTTGCACCAGTATCTGGTGGACTCTGATCTGACCTCTCCCCAAGAATTGGGAAAGAAGGCAGACAAATGGGTCAGAACCAGAGTAAAAACTAGAAATCAGGGTGGTGACCAGAAGAAAGATTCTACTAAGTCCCAAGAGAAAGGTGGGGATAAATCTAAGGATAAGTCCCCTACAGGGCCCCAAAATTCCTCTTCTGGGGGTGGGTCCCAAACTCCTTCCTCTCCTGAAAAGAAACCATATTGCCATGTCTGTAAAAAGCCTGGGCACTGGAAAACTGATCCCAGTTGCCCCAGGATTGGCAATAAAGAAAATGTTCCTCCCACAACTACTACCACCCCTCCTGGTACTACCAGTAGTAATCCTCCAGTTGGGAGTAGTGCACCCAAAAGTTAGGTGCTTTTGCAAGAGGAACAGAGGTGGGCCCTAGTTTAGACAGGGACCCCTCAACAGACTCCTCTGACTCTGATGGTGGTATAGGATTTGCCACCTTTACCATGGGTCCCATAGCATTGGGCAGGTACAGACTGGAGCCAATGATTAATGGTCAGAAAGCTGTGGCATTTAGGGACACAGGGGCTAGTGTCACCATGGTGGCAGGGAAACTAGTCCCCCTCACCAGCTTTTACCTGAGTTTAAATACCAGGTGACCAACATTGATGGTGTCAGAACAGATCACCCCATGGCCATAGTCAATCTCAGCTGGGAGGGGGTCACAGGCCCAAAAGAGTGGCAGTGTCCCCAACCCTACCTGTAGATTGCCTGATGGGCAATGATTTGGAAATTTCAGCCTGGGCTGAAGTTGAACACCAAACCCATCTTAGGATGTTGGGCGTCCCTGCAAAGGTTAGTGGGGCTGTGATGGCCACAGCCCCAGCCCAAGAATTTGGAGAGATGGAGCCTGAAAGAATGGCCCACTCTCCCCCAAAAGAGAGCACAAGGGTTGAAGAAAAGTCTTCTTCCCCCAGACAGTAGGTAAGGGTCAGCCTCCTCAGGGAACTGACCCTACCCCTAGTGAAGGAACTGCCACAGAGGTAGTCAGGCCTGGCCTGGCCACACCCCTGATGGCAGAGGACCCTTCCAAGGTGGTACCCAGTCTGGAGCAGGTAACCTGCCCCTCTCTACCCTGCCTCAGTCAGCCCAGGGCTGCAGAGGTCAGGGAGGTCAGTGGACCCCCGGGCCCCCTGTCCAGAGGAAGCCCCCATCAGCAGATTAGGGGCACCCAGTCTAGTAGCCCTAGCCAGGTGAAAATTCCTCTACACACTGAGGGATCCCCCATACCTTTATGTAGGGACCTCCCCAGAAGGACTCTGGTAGGCAAGGGCAAACCTGGGACCAGAAGGTTCCAAACCTGCCAGGTCCCTCCAGTGTTCCATCCAAAGGGACCCAACCCCCAGCTGTAGGCAGCCAAAGGTTGACCCTTAGAGCAAAGTGCAACTCAGTCATGGAAAGACAGGCATACATGGTGACCAGTGATCTGAGGAAGCTGAGGCCAACATTCCTAGGGCCTCACTTCCCTACTCAGACACCTCACCAGCCTTGTACTTTACCTAAGCACACCAGAGGTAGTGATTCCTCATGGTGGAGACCCTCTCATACCCTTAGGGTGAGGGATTGCTTAGTGGACCATAACATAGGGGGCAACCATGCTAGTGCAGGTGCTTCCTTATATGGCCACTTAGTCAATATAGGCTCAACTGGCCAAGGTTAGCCTTATCTCCTTTCGTTTGGGGGGGTTATGTAGGAAGGTGGAATCTGACTATATGGTTGCCCCCACTTTTTTTATGGTGTTTTGCTGGTTTATGACTTAGTTGGACTGGGATCCTGCTATTCAGGGCCCCAGTCTATCTGCTTTCTCTGTAAAAGGTTTCCATGTGCCTTAGGCACATCTCTGATTGGAATCTGGAGTGCCCTTATAAGTCCCTAGTATATGGTATACTATGTACCAAGGGCATAGGTACCTCAGAGGCCTGTCAGGGGCTGCAGCATGTATTATGCCACCCCTGGAAGGCCATCCAAACTGACACCACAGGTCTGCTACTGCAGCCTGGGTAAGGTGGTGCATGCACTCCTTACTGTGATATAGGTTACCTATATCACTAAATACATACACACATATAAACCTATAAGTCACTCCTAAGGCAGGCCTTATCAATCCTAAAGGCAGAGTGCATGGTTCCTATGTGAGAGGGTGCCCCTGCATGAGCAGGGCCCCTCTGCAGCGTTCGGAGACCATCTCTGATGCTGTTTGTAGTGCAGCCTGACCATATACTCTTAAGCGCATTATATCCTCGCGGTAAAATGCTAACTTTGGAATGGCTGCACCTAAACATGTCGTGTTTGGTGTCAAACATCTTGGAATACTACCCCCCGCCAATCCTGGCAGCGGGGGTAGCATTCCACCCTTCTAGAGGGAAAGACATGTTAACTCTGGCTTACCCGGTAACTTCTTTCTGAAGCCCTGGCATCACAAAATGGATGCTGCTGCCACAGACACAAGTCTGGCCTCCTGCTGCTGGACGAAACTCCGGCAGGGGAGGCCTGGACAATAGGTTTCCTGTTGCAGGGAGGTGTGACCACCTCCCCAGACAGGATAATGTGTATTGGGGCTGGGTGGGTGCACTCTTAGAGTGCTTTGAAGTCCTGCACTGGGGGAGCAAAAGGCTCCTCTGTGCATATGCCAGTTCAAACCAGCTCAGGGGCTACCTGCCCCTGCTCTGGCGCGAAACTGGACAAAGGGAAGTGGGTGTAGCCACCCCCTCCCTTGACCCTCCCATAGGTGGGGTCATAGAGTTAGTCCCTCCCTGTTTTACTGGTTAAAATGGGGAACCCTTGCCACAGCAAGATTAGATTATACCTGGACGAAACTCTGAAACTGAATCCTGGAACTTCGACGCTCTACTCACGATTAGAGGACTGAAGAATCTCCCTTGGGGTCAAGGAGTGACTCCCCTGCTTGGCAGGCACCAAAGAAGCATCTGTCCGGTTCGCATTTCTGAAGCTCCCGTCGGACGCCCAAGTCATCGCATCACCAGAGGTGGATTCTCAGACTTCCCCGAGGCTACCCTGAGTCCCCAGCAAAGCTGAGGCCCGTGGCTATCGTGGGTGACTTGAGACCGTGACCCCTGGACACCGAGCACATTTGCAAGTGCACCATCTTCTGGGTCTCCCAAGAAGTCGTGCTTTGGGCTCCGAGTAGCCCTAGCCTCCAGCACCACCTGCACTGAAGATCACTGGCCCTCACTCCACGAGTGTCCTGCAAGCCAGCTCCACGTGCGGCGTCACGAGGCTCCTTCGCGGTCGCTAGCCCGTTGGCTAGTAGCCCTTAACGAAGGCCAATCTTTTCCTTACTTGGCATCCTGGTTGCTCCAGGCCTGCCCTCACTTACCCTTGCTGGGTGAGTTCCACAGACGTTGCTGGTCTGCACCATCGACGATCTTCATCTTACTCGAGACTTGCCGTTGCCAAGGCTTGTTGGGTCCAATCCGGTCGCCGACACCTCAGCACTCGACAGACATCGAGCACCAGCCCGAATCCTGCTCCTGGTCGCCGACAACGCCTCCCGGACCTCGTGGCTGAAGAGTCAAGACGACCGTCACTGCACCTGAAGCACTCGACATCGGTGGGCATCTGTCCATCGTCTTCCTGGTCACTGGCTAGTGACCCAGACTCTGTCCCCTCTGCTTTCAGGTTCTTCAGAACTCCGATCCACTCTTGGATCCACCCGGACACTTTTCTCCTGGTCGCCAGCAGCACTTTGCAGCAGATCGCCATACGAAACGACGACGAAACCCGACCCCGAAAGGCACCTATGCACCCGGCTTCCCTGGGTGAGGTAACACGAGTACTCCGGTGCTCCCGTGGGTAGAGACTCTTCAAAGTCCTAGATCTCAAAGGGTTTTGTCCTAGTCCTCTTTTAAGTGTCCCTTTCCTCTATTTTCCCGATCCCGACTTTCTCCATAGAAGTTAACGGCGTATCACGGTTGTGTATTTACACTGCACGCGTCTCCCGTGGGTCCCCTGTGTCACTACCTTGGGTGGTTCCTTGTGGTCCAAGCACTTCTAGAGGCTCTAGGCCTAGTGTCTAGTTCAGTCGTGGTTCGCATACCACTTTATTGGTATATGGTTTGGTACGCCCCTAGGGCCCAAACGTGTATTTGTGCTATTACTGTGATTTAAGATCTTATAACCTATGTACTTCGAACTCTAGCCTCATAAAGAGACTAGGGGGTGTGTTTAGTAATAAATACATATATTTTGAATATATACCTGGTGTGGTGCTCTTTCATTTGGTCACTCAAGAGATTATAGACTGGTAAAACAAGCTGCTTTACATTCCTTCAAGACTTAGCCTGAAGGCTGCTCTCCATAGCTACCACTAGGATAGCTTTCAATAAGGTTGTCTTTAACCTATCTACCATAAGAGTCGATTTGGACTGGTGCAAGGTGCCCACTATAATTAGTGGACAGCATATGCCAGGCCAACTTCTCACATTCACAAACAGCTGTATCGCTCTGCTGAGCTTCTGATGTTTGCAAATGGCTGTATCCCTCTGCTAACATTCATCTGATGTTCACAAACAGCTGTATCCATCTGCTGGGCTTCTGATGTTCACAAACAGCTGTATCTCTCTGCTTGGCTTCTGATGTCCATAAACAGCTGTATGCCTCTGCTTGGCCTCTGATGTTCATAACCAACTGTATTCCTTCACTGGGCTTTTTCTGATTTTCACAAACAGCTGTATCCCTCTGCTGGATTCTTCTGATATTCACAAACAGCTGTATCTCTCTGCTGGTCTTCTGATGTCCACAAACAGCTGTATTCCTCCGCTGGGCTTCTGATCTTTACAAACAGCTGTAACCCTCTGCTCAGCTTCTTCTCATGTTCACAAACAGCTGTATCCCTTTGCTCGGCTTCTTCTGAAGTTCACAAACATCTGTATCCCTGTGCTGGGCTTATAATGATGTCCACAAACCGCTGTATCCCTCCCCTGGGCTTCTTCTGATGTTCAGAACCAGCTGTATCCCTCTCCTGGACTTCTGATGTTCACAAACAGCTGTATCCCTCTGCTGGGCTAATGATGTCCACAAACAGCTGTATCCTTCAGTGGCGTCCGCCACATACAAAAAGTGGTGGGGAGAGGGTGTGGGGGAGAGCAGAAGGGGGACGGGGGAGAGGAGACTATAATAATAATAATTTTTCTTTTTTTTTAAAGTTAAACTTACCTGCTGCCAGCCGCCTCCCTCGTCACACCTCGGTGCTGGGTTTTCCTTTTCCCAGCAGACACTGTGACTATGTCACAGACTCCCTGTCCAATCCCCGCACTACAGAGCAGAGTGGGGATTGGCCTGAGCGGGCTGGAAAGACGCTCCGCTCAGGGAGTCTGTGGGGTTTCTCTAACCTGGCTGTTCAATATAGCCAGGTTAGAGATACCTAAATACACATGTGTGTTTTGGTCGGCCTGAGACGGCCGGCCAAACACCTATGTGCACTTAGGGAGTACACATAGCACTCCTCCTCCCTCCTCCCATGCCCCGGCCCCCGCCTCTCCTTGCACAGACTGGCTGAGCCAGCGGCTTAAAAATAAAACGATAATGAAATATTGTTTTATCTTTTTGCTGCTGACACTGAGCCAGTGAGGTGATGCTCCTCTGCCATTGCAGAGGAGCTGCCCCTGGTATCCCTCTGCTGGGCTTCTGATGTCTGCCAACAGCTCTATTCCCAGTCAGGCTACAACTGTTCACAAACTGCTATATCCCTCCCCCAGGCTTCTCATGGTCACAAACCACTGTACCCCTCCGTTAGGTGTTTTCTGCAATAAATAGTAATATATGCAGCTGTGCAGAGATGCTTTTGCATCTGTTCAATCAAAGCCAATCCTGGTTATCACATTTAGAATTTTTTACCCAGCGCAATTGACAGGATCAGTGCTGAATAATTCAACACACCAAACACTCTAAAGGAGTCACACGAACAGTTAGTCAGAAGGTGTCAAATGCAGATCTGGGTTTACTCCCACCCATACTCACCCACAAAAGTCCCCACAGCCACACTAAGGGATTTGAGCCATCCAAGGTAGGCAAAAGTGCAATGAGTGTGGGTGGCGTCCCACACGGGTCCAGGTTTATGCACACTCTCACTCACCCACATAAGCACCTATCGTGATGTGGTGCAGAGGGCACTAGGACCCTGCACACGATCTGAGGGAGGGGCCAGCCACCGGACACCACTTCCGGTCAGGGAAGGGAACGGGGACACTTGGTGGCAGACCCGAGACCAGAGGAGACGTGCCTGTGAGCACGAGGTGGGAGCAAGCAATAAAGAAGTAGAAAACCCTTAGCAGTGTCCTGGCGTTCCTTTGGGTCAGGGGCACTGCAGAGACACGACAACTGGCGACAAAAAAGGTGGGATTGTGAAGCGCCACCAGAAGCGTGTGCCCGTGTCCTCCGTGACTCGTCAACGAAGCCAGGGGCCCACCCTGGTCCGCCTGCCGCAGGAGAAGGACAGCGACATCGGGAGCCCACCCCGGTCGCAGGAAAGAACGGAGCCAGGAGCTCACCCTGGTCCGAATGCCAAGAAGGAACAAAATGGGGTGAAGAACGAAGCAACGGCGGGAGCCCACCCCGGCCGCATTGAGAAAAGCGGTAAGATGCCCCCCCCGGACCGTCTGCCAAAAAGCGGTGCACCCGACTGTGCCCACAGCCGCCCGCTGTTTACAAGGAAAGCCCCGAGCTTCGCGCATAGATTTTGAGTCTAATCTCGCCAAAAAACCTGTGGCCATCTTTAGGTAAGGCAGGATCAGCCAATCAGCATCGAGGAAGGCTCTGCGGCCATCTTTAAGTCAGGCGAGATCAAGAAACAAGAAATCTCTCTCTCTCTCTCGAGACCTTGGTGGCCATCTTTGAGTCAGGCACAAGAGCAAACGGGCATTGAGGAAGGCCCGGCGGCCAAATTAAAGTCAGGCAAATCGATAGAAAGCACACAAGAAGTGAAGAAACAAAGGAAAAAAAGGAAAATAAAGGGCGAATAAAGAGTGCATTGGAAAAAAAAAGACAGGCAACCAAATAAGGAGAAGCAAGCCTGCATTGTAACAATAATGACGGAGGAAGGCAATGACAGCAACACCGCAAATGCAATTTTCCGCAGGCCACTACCATTTAGCCTGTCGGATCCAGAGACGAAAGGCTGGGAGAGATGGATTAGACAATTTGAACGCTACATGCGTGCGATATGTAAGGAGTATACAGACCAGCGGAGCATAGACTTGTTTTTAAACTTCGTGGGCGATGAGGTCGAAGACCTGCTGGTCACGTTTCCCCCAGAACAGGTTTCAACATACAAAGGGCTGATGAAGTGCCTCACTGACAAATTTGACCCTCAAAGAAATGTGGATTTTGAGAGATACACATTTAACACCACATGCCAACTGGCAGAGGAGTCCCTTGATGATTTCGCAACCAGACTGCGCAAACTGGTCACATACTGCGAATTTGAAAAATTGACAACGAGCAGGCTATAAGACTGCACATCATCGAAGGCTCCCAGTCAGTGGAGTTCCGTGCCCGAATCCATATACATTGGAGAAGATACTAACAGTGGGCCGGGCAGAGGCCAGAGCAACAGCACATGCCAGGCTAATGGAAAATGGGAAAGCAAGAACGGTGGAACAGGCCAATCGCATCGCTGGGAATGCCAGAAAACGAGACAAAACTCCGCCGCCCCGGAAGCAGAAGCAAGAAAGAACATGCTATCGCTGTGGGCTCGAATTCCCACATGCTGGTCCCTGCCCAGCGATGGGTCACAAATGCAGGAAATGCAACAGGGAAAACCACTTTGTGAGTGCCTGCATGAGTGGACAATTCAAAAGTAAGCGAGGACGACCCGCAAGACAACGGACAGCGACAAGTAGATACGCACGGCACATGGACACGCAAAATCGCAGTCCGTCAGATGGAGCAAATCCGCAAGAGGCAGCAGAACGGCTGTATCTGATGAGGTCGCACATCAGGGCACATCCAACTAGTGGACAAACAACAAATCAAGAAGACGGCAACAGTGAACATTGAGGTAGGGAATCATAGCACCAGCTTTGTACTAGACAGTGGAGCTACATGCAACATCATGTGCATGTCAGAATATGAAAAGATGAGACAGAAACCACCGCTGTCACCGTCCACTGTTGATGTCTTCACATGGGGCTCAAGGAAACCAGTGGTGAACATGGGGAAATTCATGGAGACACTGACATATAAAGAAAGGTCGATAAAAAAGGAAGTACATGTGCTATGCGGAGACATCCCAGCACCGTGTCTCCTAAGCAATGTCATTACACAGGTGATGGGTCTCCTAGCAATGACCTATCACATGTCAGAACGACAGAAAAGTTTTAGAGAACACCCGGCCATACTACAAGGAGTGGGTAAAATGAAAGACAAACAAATAACACTGCACATCAACAAAGCAGTCAAGCCAGTGGCTAAGCATCACCGAAGAGTGCCCATACACCTGCAGCCACAAGTGGAAGAGGAGATAAAAAGCCTACTGGCGCAAGACATCATAGAACCGGCAGATGGACCAATGCCATGGGTATCTCCGATAGTGGCAGTACCAAAGAAAAACACATCCAAAATTTGCATCTGCGTTGACATGAGAATCCCCAACACGGCAATTGAAAGGGAAAGACACCCGGGACCTCACCTCAATGACATGATCAGCTGTCTCACTGGAGCATGCAGGTTTTCAAAATTAGATCTATGGAAAGGGTATCATCAACTGGAGCTTAATCCACAATCATGATATATCATGACATTCTCCACTCACATGGGTCTCTTTCGCTACAAGCGACTCAGCTTTGGAATATCATCAGCAGCAGAAATATTTCAAGAAACAATAAGACAGGTGATCCGGCCAGTAAAGAACAGCTTAAACTACTGTGATGATATCTTGGTATTCGGACGCTCAGATGAGGAGCATGACAAGGCCCTGCGAGAGGTCTGCGGTCAACTGGAACAAGCAGGCCTGACCTTAAATGAGGACAAGTGTGAGCTAGGGAAGTGAAAACTGGTGTTCTTTGGACTCATATTTTCAAAAAAAGGAATGAGGTCAGATCCCAGCAAAGTGGAAACACTGGAAAAAGCAAGGCGTCCAGCAGATGTAGCAGAAGTGAGGACATTTCTTGGACTAGCGAGCTACTGTGCTCGATACATAAAAGACTTTGCCACAGTGAGCACCCCACTTCGGGACCTAACAAAGCAAGGCCAGAAATTTCTCTAGACCGATGAATGTGGCAAGGCGTTTGTGGCCAACAGACACGCAGTCACAGCAGATGATAATCTCGCATACTTCAACCCATTGCTATGCACCAAGCTCACTGTCAATGCCAGCCCGGTGGGACTAGGAGCAGTTCTAGCGCCACACACGCCCGGAAGAGACTCGCCCAGGCAAATTGTTGCGTATGCAAGCAAAAGCTTATCGAACATTGAAAGGGCATACTTGCAACCTGAATAGGAAAGCTTGGCAGTGCTATGGGCGTGCGAAGACTACCACATGTTCATATATGGGAAACATTGTAACTGACCACCAAGCACTAGTAACAATATATGGAAACCCCAACGCAAAAATACCACCGCGCAATGAGAGGTGGGGAATAAGACTGATGGACTATGACTTCAAGATAGTGCATAAACCTGGAAAGGAACACAACCCAGCTGACTACATGTCACGACATCCTCTGCCACGGGTACCTGAGATCACCTCCATGGCGGAAGAGTAACAAAACTTTGTGTTAAGACAAAACACCCCCGCTCCAATAACACTGGCGAAGCTGGAGCGAGAGACAGCAAGTGATGCCACTCTACAAGCAGTAAAAACAACAACAAGACAGTAAAGGTGGAGACATGTGAACAACAGCAGCCCCATTGGGGAAGGAGTAAGAAGGGAGGAAGTGTTAGCATTTAATGATGATGGCCGTTGACACAGTTTCCATGACGATGCGATGTTGCGAATAATGTATGTCAATTCTATGTTGCCTCTGCGCCCAATTTTATGGCTGTGCTGTCTTACATTCCGAACGCCTTGATAACATTCGAGTGGTTTGTAAATGCATGCCTGCTTACGCAATGTATTTGAATGCATATTATGTAATGTGCTTTATTTTCAATAAAGTTTATAATTTTTTTTTTTTTTAAAGCGTTAACATTTAAACACATACAAGAAGAGCTATCCGAAACACAAAAAGGAGTTCTACTGAGAGGAACAAGAATATTAATACCAAAAACGCTATGACAGCAAACGGTGAATTTGGTGCTCGAGTCCCACAGAGGCATAGTAGCGACAAAGAAGATGCTACAGGAAAGAGTATGGTTCCCGGGGCTGGATCGACTGGTGGAAGACACAATAATGAACTGTCACCTATGCCAAATAACGGGAAGGCCAGCAAAGCCAGAGCAGATGCAGATGTCCGACCTGCCCAGGGGAGTGTGGACGACACTGGTCGCTGACTTCTATGGGCCACTGGACACTGGCAACTACCTGCTAGTAGTAATTGATGAATACTCAAGGTTCCCATAGTACCACAAGTGTCATCAACATCAACCACAGCAACGTTGCCGATATTAGATGACATATTTGCAGCATGGGGCTCCCCACAAACGATGAAGACAGACAATGGGCCACCCTTCTCGGGAGAGGAGTTTCGCAAATTCATGGCGTACCTGGGCATCCACCACAGGAAGGTAACGCCTCTGTGGCCACAAGCAAACGGCATGGTGGAAAGATTCCTGGGAAACATAAAGAAAGCAGTTCAACGTGCCAAACTGGCACAGATCTCAGTGGGCCAGGCACTCTGTCAAATACTAAAAGACCACTGAAACACCCCTCACAGTTCCACGGGAAGATGCCCAGCAGAACTGGTGTTAGGATGCACAAGCAGGACGAGATTGCCCCAGCTAGAGGCAAAAGCGCCGCCAGAGCACAATAGCTTACCCGCAAGAGATAAAGAGGCGAAGGAAAAAATGAAAGTATACGCCGACGCATGGAGACATGCCACGTCAGCCAAACTGAAGCAAGGGGACTTAGTACTGGTGCGTTAAAGGCAAGCAAGGAAGTCCGACAGCATTTTCTCACATGAACTGCTAACGATAACAAATGTTAAGGGGCCCATGATAACAGCTGCATCAGGCCCCTACCGGATCACGAGAAATATCTCACATTTCAAGGGACTCAGGACATCAGATGAGGACGAATGAGAGGAAGCTCCCAAGAGCAACGCAAAAGATGTCAAAGAGGAAGTCATGGACAGCATGGAAGGGACATCACACCACGGCGAGAGACGAGATCTAGTGGATGGGATGCAGAATGAAGAAACAGAAGTGTCATATCCAAAGAGAGTGAGCCGAAGGCCAAAGAGACTTATCGAGGAAATATAGTGGTGGGGGCAGCAAACAACAACCACCAGCAGCGAAGCAAAATAAGAACAATGATGGCAGTGGTTTCTGTCCTATGGCCTGCCAGTGTGTTTTTCTATCTATATCTCTCCCTTCTTTTTCTTTTCCACCAAAATGCGAGATATCGTGATGTGGTGCAGAGGGCATTACGACCCTGCACACGATCTGAGGGAGGGGCCAGCCACCGGACACCACTTCCGGTCAGGGACGGGGACACTTGGTGGCAGACCCGAGACCAGAGAGGATGTGCCTGTGAGCACAAGGTGGGAGCAAGCAATAAAGAAGTAGAAATCCCTTACTGATGTCCTGGCGTTCCTTGGGGTCAGGGGCACTGCAGAGACACGACAGCACCTAGGGCCACACTCAGGGATTTGAGCCATCCAAGGTCGGCAAAAGTGTAGTGAGCGTGAGTGGCGTCCCACGCAGGTCCAGGTTTGTGCACACTCCCACTCACCCACATAAGCACCCAGGGCCACACTCAGGGATTTGAGCCATCCAAGGTCGGCAAAAAGCAGTGAGCCTGAGTGGCGTCCCACGCACGTCCAGGTTTATGCACACTCCCACTCACCCACATAAGCACCCAGGGCCATACTCAGGGATTTGAGCCATCCAAGGTCAGCAAAAGGGCAGTGAGCGTGGGTGGCGTCCCACGCGGGTCCAGATTTATGCACACTCCCACTCACCCACATAAGCACCCAGGGCCACACTCAGGGATTTGAGCCATCCAAGGTCAGCAAAACTGGAGTGAGCGTGGGTGGTGTCCCACGCGGGTCCAGATTTATGCACACTCCCACTCACCCACAGAAGCACCCAGGGCCAAAATCAGGGATTTGAGCCATCCAAGGTCGGCAAAAGTGCAATGAGCGTGGGTGGCGTCCCACGCAGGTCCAGGTTAATGCACACTCCCACTCACCCACATAAGCACCCAGGGCCACACTCAGGGATTTGAGCCATCCAAGGTCGGCAAAAGTGCAGTGAGCGTGGGTGGCGCCCCACGCAGGTCCAGGTTTATGCACACTCCCACTCACCCACATAAGCACCCAGGGCCACACTCAGGGATTTGAGCCATCCAAGGTCGGCAAAAGTGCAATGAGCGTGGGCGTCCCACGCAAGTCCAGGTTAATGCACACTCCCACTCACCCACATAAGCACCCAGGGCCACACTCAGGGATTTGAGCCATCCAAGGTGACTAAAAGTGCAGTGAGCGTGGGCGTCCCACGCGGGTCCAGGTTTATGCACACTCCCACTCACCCACATAAGCACCCAGGGCCACACTCGGGGATTTAAGAGCTCGAAGGGCAGCAAAAGTACATTGGGGCAGTGGTCTGGGGGCATACCTGGGAGTAGCCGTGCGCTTTATAAATACCAAATTAACATAACATGCTCCTGTTTCTGCCTTTACCCACATAAGCAACGCATCTTTGCAAATATGACGCACGTACCGAGGAGCATAAAGTTGTCTTGCTGCGCTGGGTTGTCTGAATGTTAGTAAATGTGCGCCCAAGGGTTTTTGAAATTGTCTTGTCATCTCTCTGGCCTGAATCTCACCCAGACGGAACAAGTTTAACAAAGGCGTCTTGTTGTCATCTGTTTGTCACACTGTTGTTTCTGGTGCCTCGAGCCCTCCTCTGGAGTCCACGTGCTGTATTTTCCGGCGCTTTACAAAGCACGATGAATAAATGCAGTTCATAAATGTCTTTTATGGACACAAACAGTCGAACTTGCTGCCAAATGTTGGTGAGAGCAGGTGGCATGACAACAAGGATGGATCTTTCATGCATCTGAAGGGCAGGTGCAGCCCGGGCAGTGCCAGCTTCCCACTGCCCCACCTGCTGCTGCTGGTGGGCGGGTTGAGGGACCCTCTCAGCTCGTAGTGGTCCGAGCTCCTCTGATGAGACTGCCAACAAAAGAAAGGGCTGGGGGCTAGGGAGAACAGTCGAAAATCCCAAGCTCTCTCAGCCGTCTGTCTCTCTGTCTGTTCACAGTGCCTCTCTCACTTAGATTTGTGCAGATACCAACATTTTACTCCTGAGCTCTGCTGTGATGTACTGTTCTTTGTACTTTTATGATTTTTATCTAAGATTGAATAAAGATTATAAACTTGGAACTTATATCGCTCAATCGTTCCTTCTTTCCCAGGCATGTGACTGGCTCTATCCCAGCCCTAACGGTGGGGGAAGAGGGGAAGGAGGGGTATATCCTGGTGGGTTCATGCACTGGGGCTGGTTTTGCTGTTGCAAAAATGCCGAATTTGACATAGATTTTTGCTTGGACAGAGCCCTGTGCTGGACATCCTTGCATAAGGTTTCCATCACTGTGCTTACTTGCTGCAAATGTGACGACATTTTACAGGGCTGTGTTCGGCACTGCCTCCCTGTCTTGCAGAAGGATGCTGACATGCGACTCCCCTTGCCCCGGCCCGACCAGCATTTCAGAAATGAAGCTGATCTGATACTACCTCTGCCCGCTTACCTTTCAGTGGCAGCAGCCTGTCCAGATCTCTTCCCATACATCTTCCCATTGCTTACGCTGGAAACTTTATATTTCTCAGTATTTGTTTGGAGACCCATATAATTTGTATTAATGTAAAATACTTAATACAATTTGTGTATTTTTACAATTCTGTAGGATCTACTATGTGCAACGGATGGCCCTGTGTTTGTCCTGATGATGACCTCGGAACCTTGCTTGGATCGAAACATCATCGACAGTGTATGCCGCAAAGACTATTGGTATAATTCTTCAGGCTCCTATTGAAATTCATAATTGATTGGTTAAGGAACGGACATTCTTGAGGTCTTTTTGAGTACTCCTGCTTTACTTGGGCCTGTTTGGTGTACCGTCGTTTCAGTCTGGATTACGCTTTCAGGCTTTGTTTTGTGTTTTGGTTTGTCTCACGTGCACTGTGTGATCACTCTTCTCACAGAGCACCTTATCATTGTTTTTGTAGATCTGTGTATACAAATTATAAATGTATGTATTGTAATTAATTATTCTATATATATATATATACACATATATATATATATATATATATATATATATAGATATATACACAGCAGTCAGGTCTCCGTTCTTTAAATAATTCATTTGTTATAGAAGGGATTCTTCGCCATCTGCTTAGTTGCCTACTGATTTTATTCTTGAGTGACACCTAGTTGGACACTTGTTGTTTTTCCGTCATATTTACCCTGTCCTTCTTAGGTTTAATAATAATAATAAACATTTTGTTAAGCGCATGGTTACAACCACTGGTGTGTCTCTGCGCTATAGATCTAATCTATCAGCAATAGGGAGAAGCAAGAGGAGATCCGAACTCTTGAATCTATCCATAAAAAAAAACAGGGGTGAGCAGACCTCGACACCTTGCCAGTTGGTGAACTGTATAGCCCGGTTTTAAGTCCTTTGAGAAAGGCCCTATCCACTGGTTCTGCTCTCAAGTTTGGCGGTAAGGAATTCCATGTCTTGGCCGCCAAGTGACTGAAGGACCGAGCCCCCAGCCTGACCCTCTGCTCTCGCAGCACCCTTACTAGATTAGCCCTAGCGGATCTTAAGTTCCGTGAAGGTGTGTAAGGTGTTACCAAAGAGTGCAGGTATCTAGGGCCTTTGCCCATCAGGCTTTTGCGACAGTTACACATGGCCTTGTAAATGATTCTCTCTCCACTGGAAGCCAGTGTAGAGTAGTCAAGGCATTTGAAATGGATGTATTTCTGGGGAGATTTAGAACTAGGCGGGATGCCAAATTTTGTATCCGTTGGAGTGTTTTCTGACTATCCTTGATGACCCCCAAGGTAAAGGATGTTACAGTAATCTATTTGAGAGGTTACTAGAGCATGTACAGCGGTTTTCCTGGCCGCTATTGGCAGTAGGTCCAGTGTTTTTCTCAGGATTTTAAGAATCCCAAAGCATTTTCCAGCTACACTATTTCTTTGACTCTCAAACGAGAGTTTGGGGTCAAACCATACAGCCACATTTTTGGTATTGAATTTAGGGATGGGGGTTTGGCTCAACACCTAAGGCCACCATGCTGATGACCAAATAGAAGGTGCTTTGCCAACTATCAGTACCTCCGTTTTGTTGCCATTCAATTTAAGACAATTATTTGTCATCCAGGAGGCTAGTTCTTCCAGGCATAGGGAGAATTGGGCCACCGCAGCATACCTGTCTTGGGATAGAGTGATGATGAGCTGCGTATCGTCCACATATGACACAATTTTGACGTTGTGCCTTTCCAGGGGCAGATATAGAGGTTGAATAAAGTTGGGCTCAGCCCTGTGGTACCACTTGCGCTAGAGAGATGCTATCTGACATATGCGGCCTTTGGGCAACTTGAAAGCTATGGGATTGGAGAAATGAAGTCATCCAGGGCAGTGCTGCACCACCAACACCGCAAAGCCTTAGCCTCTGAAGGAGCAGGATGTGCAATACGGTGTCGAAGGCCGCACTTAGACCTAGTAACACCAGAGCAGCTGTATGCACTTCGTCCGCACACCGTTTCTGAGATTCGGTGGCAAGAAGGATAGCAGACTCAGTGGAGCAGGAAGCCCTAAAGCCAGATTGAGTCGGGTGAAACCAGGTCATTTGAGTCAATAAAGCTCGTGAGTTGGCTGGCCACAGTCTTCTCTGTTATTTTTGCAAAGAATGGCAGTAGCGAAATGGGCCGTAAATTTTCTAGTTGCATGGGATCGGCTGGAGGTTTTTTCCATGGGGGAGCACCACTGCGGGCTTCCATTTTTGCGGGATCACACCTGACCGGAAGGACATTGAGATCAGCTGTTGTAGATGGGGAAGAATATCCTCCATCCATTGCACCAGAAGTTTAGGTGATGCAGGGTCTAGAGGAGACCCTGATTTAATCATCGTAGAAAGTCTTTTCAGATCTTCCAAAGAAGGGACCCTAAATTCATTGAGGCCATTCTCGATGATTGAGTCATCTGAAAGGGTGCCTAGGTCCCCGCAATTACGAGCTTCTGCCGTAGGAGGCAATCTTATTGCAGTTGTCTAAGGATGATGGCGCTTTGGCTGCAACTAGTTCTAGAGAGGAGAGAGAGTTAACGATAGAGAACAATTCTTTGGAGGAATTATTAGCGTTCTCTTTTTTTTTTTTAACTCTTTTTATTGATACATAATCAATAGTCAGTACATACAAGGAACAGTTATAATGTGTTGCCATCTCCTTTTTTTTGTTATGTACTTTTGTTAGAAATCAATCGTACATCATCATTTACCACATCAATGACGGGCGATTATGACCATTACAATTTACTGTAAACTCGCTATGGCCCCTGTAAGTCTGCCAGGCCCCCCATATCTTCTCCCATTTTCTTGGGAATCCCCTGCTCTTATATACTGTGGGGCAGATTTACAAGCAACTGACGCATCTGCATAGATGCGTCAGTTTCCTTGCGCCAGCGGCAAATGTCCTTGCGCCACCATGGATGCGCAGCATTTACAATACAGTGCTCCATGGCGCAAGGATTAACAGATGCATCAGAAATTCTGACGCATCTGTTGGCCCAAAAGTGACGCATTGCTGGAGTTGCTCATGAAAGTGACATAAGTCCAGCAATGCGGCACAACAGATAGGTGAGTCCCATTCAAAAAGCCCTGCGTCATTCCTTACGCCTGGTCTGAGCAGGCGTAGGGATTTTGATGCAGTGAAGGCATAGAGTGACGCAGTGAAATGTTGTAAATTTCACTGCGTCAGTTCTACATGGCTTTTTGTGTGGGAACGCCTACACTCGATACATTATACCTGATGCAGGTATAATGTGCCGCAGGGCTTTACAACGTGACGCATCTCCCTAGATGCGCCTCGTTGTAAATTGGCCGCATTGTTTGCGCCACCGTTGCATCAAAAAAAGTGACGCAAAGGAGGCGCAAAGGGCTTGTAAATCTGCCCCTGTGTGTTCTGCCTGCCAGCACCAAAGTGTAGAAATCACACCGTGTTTTTCTAATGAGCATATGGTACTGCTTAAGCTCATTTTTATACCTAGCTCGGCTGATTATACTTTAGTCCTTCCGCCAAATGCGCTCTCGGCGTTTACATGTCTTCTTGGCTGCAGCTAAGGACTCGTTGAACCCTGGTGCAGAATTACAGGTCCTAGGTTGGTTCCTAGTAGTCTTGGGAGCTATCTTATGCAATTCTCCTGTTATCCTTGTCTCTAGCTGCGAATTTGCAATATTCACATCTTCCCCTATCATAAACTGGCTGCCAGGAGTGCTTTGGAGAAGGTCTCGGCGTTGACCTTTGCCCTTTTTCTTGTGGTTATCGCTTGGTTAGTCTTGTTGGTAGGTGTGGCCTCTCGTGGTGGCAAATTGAATGCTGTCATATAATGGTCTGACCAGGGAACTACTGCAGGGATTTCAGTCTTAAGGGTAGTGGAGAAATTAGAGACAATGGGGCCTAAGGTGTGCTGATACATGGATGGGACCTGGATGGACTGCTTCAAGCTCCCTGCTTAGGGAACGAGCCTGAGAGCAGCAATGCAGACTGGAGGTGGGAGCCACCAAGTATCATCAGATCATTGTAACCAGGAGCTGGATGAGATGGAGGAAATGGTGACCCGAGTCATCATTGGGGAGACGGTGGCAGGAGTTGGTGGACCGGACACTGCACAACATGATCCGAGCCAACAGCAACATTGTAACGCACAGCTGGTTGCACAATGTTCTCTGCTAAGCTAGAAATAAATTGGGCAGCAGGCCCCGGGGGGCATTAATGGGTGGGTTTATGGGTAGCTCCTGTTGTTCATATATATATGACATCCACGCTACACAGCAGTCGGGTGAAACCTTCTTCGCAGCACAGTGTCCCTTCTGGGATCAGTGGCACCCCGCCACCGGAGAGGCCCTCCGCGCCCTTAAAAATCCATACCTGACGTTCCTGCCAATTGCTATCAGATTAAAAAAACAAAAGTAAATCACATTATTCCCTCCACATCAATGTCCCCAGTCCGGTTCGGCTTCCTGCTGACTCTCCGGCCTGTCCAGTCTCATTTAAGCTGAGATGATGGTCTTGACATCCTGAAATATAAAATGCAAACACACTCTCGCTCTGACCTCATCTTGTTTCTGCAGGAAACTTTTATACCAAGCAGACTCTTCAGCAGGTGTTGGTCATCGCGGTGACGTCACTGTAGTTGGTAGTCGGTAGTGACGTCACGTGGCCTGAAGCTGCCCTGCACAGCTTGCCCTAGGGGCTTCAGAGCAGGGGTGCGGCCAGGGTGGCAACCTGGCTTCTGGTTGGATTGTAAAATACAGCAGTAATCGGGGTTCAAGGGCCCCTCAGGCCTCTAGGCCCCGGTGCCACTACTCCTGCTGCACCAATGGAAGCTACACCCCTGCTTTAAATGTTCCCCAGTGACCCCCCATGACTATTTTGTATCTCAGTGCGCTGAGTGACATCATAGATAAACCAAACTTTACTCGTTAGCTATGATGTCACTCAAAACTTTTTAGTGGAAACAACAGTTTTTCACCGCCCCACATGTTATGTTGTGCTAGCTACTTAGATTTGTATAGCGCTACCAACCACTGTTGTGGCATACCAGCGCTTTCGGTAGTCCGGGTGGTGTCTTTCCAGATGGTTCTGGTGAAGATGTGAGTCAGCAGTAGTCGATCTGTTCCTGTGCGGGGTGAAGGTGCCAGCTTCAGTGAGCTATGGTGCATGTCCTTGGGGAGGCCGGGGGCCTGTACCAAATCGTTTATGTACCTTATAAGACAGTTCGCATCGCCATGGCCGGCAGAAGTATTAGCTACCATTGCTGTTGGGTCGCTCTGGCATTTGTGCAAAACTCCCCGCGTTGGCGCTAGGCAGCACATTGAGTGCCAGTGCTGGGAAAAGGCAGGAATGCAACGTATTATGTTAAATAGGACGTATTCCTTCCCCTTCCCCATTACGCAGCGCAGGAAGGTGATTTGCTGAACTGCACTGTGTTGCGTGATTTCTACATAAATATGCCCTGCACCCTCAGTCTCAAAGGGCAATTCAATAATAACATTACCAGTGCGTAAGAGCATAAACAGCCTTTCAGCCCGTCAGTCACAAGTTACATGAATTGTGCTTCCCTTCTAACTTAGGTGTAGGGATCTCAGCGATTTAAGGCAGCAGTACACAAAGTCTTTGTCTTGCAGATAATACACTAATGGGACCCACATCTCTTCATATTTGTGCCCCATCTCGAGTAATCCCCAAGTCAGTTTCCCCATTGCTAACATCATCCAATGTCTCCCAGCCCATTCTTGCATTGTTGGAACATGTGGTGATTTCTTTCCATTTAAGCGCTATAAATTGCTTCACTGCCAAGGTCATACTTGTGATCAGTCTCCAGTTCTGTTTTGTTACTCATATAATCTCTGGTGGCCTTCTATTGAGCACCAAAGTTGCTGGGTTGGTTGAAAAGGAAAGCCTATCACCCCTCCATGTCTCCATCCACAGAGAGGGCCTGTAAACCATGGCAACCCTGTGTAGCCTGACTGCAGCCTAAAAAACTGCTTTCAATCATGTCAAAATAACCTTTTTTGACAGGCTGGAAACCTCACTTTTAAATATTAATAAGTCACCCTAAGTACACCTTGTTGCCCGCAAGGTAGGATGCCTGATATTTAGAAGTGGAACATGTGTAAAATTAAAGTTGGCATGTTCCTCCAGTGACTAGCCCCGAAAGCAATTTTTACTGGTAGGCTGTAGAGAAAATATCAATGTCTGGATTATAATCTTTAACCTGTAACTTTTGACAGGACATGGCTAAAATAGGCATTCAAAAATGCATTTTCATATTTATTAATAGTCTGATTAATTGGTGAAATTTGATTTTTAATAAATAGTTAGGAAAAGTAACTTTTAGAACGTTACCTTTTTCCTGTCTGAAGCTCCTGGGAGCTAATATGCATTAGCCTTCTAGAAACTGCACAGGAAGTGCGTGACTTTAATGAAGTGTGAAAACTGCTCCCAGAGCAGAACAATGGCTTAGGTGACAGGACAAACTGGGAGTGGGACATTTGATCCCTATCAGCACGCTAAGGAGATTTAGGGTGGGCGCATTTAGAACTTCATTAACTTGAAATGGAAAGAAGTGAGGCCTACCCATCCATAGTTTACTGTAAGGAGAGACCCGAAGAAGGGAAAGCAATTATCCCCAAAGTCCTCACTAGCCAGGATGGCTTCAAACCCAGTGGGAGGGAAGCTGCATTCAAAGCGTGTTTGGAGTGGACATAGAGGAGGGGTCTGCACATCCCCTTAGCCACCCCTCTGAATGTACACTAAAGCTCTACACAAGGATGGAAGAATTTCCACATCTTGGATTTTAGGAGTGAGGGGCACAGTGGGATTGTTTGCTATAGGGTACACAGGAACTGCTGAAAAAGTGGGGAGAGTTGCTCCTGGGAACTTTTATCCCATTGGTTAGGGAGGAGCCAGGAGTCACCCCTCCCACTAACTAGTGCTAACGATGAATGTAGCATCCCAAGGCGCCCTCCTCAGAACACTTTCTGGACCCGTGGAAGAACAGAAGATGACTAGACCTGCTGCCTGTGACCCGAGAGGAACCCTGAAGGACTATACCTACTTCCTCTTGTATCCAGGACAAAGTAGTGGACTCAAAGTGTCACTTGGAGGACCTCCTGTATGGCTACAGGGACACAACAAACTGCAAGAGTTCTTTTTCCTGAAATGACCAGCTCACCAGTACTGACTGGACCTTGCTGGTGGCCTCTGCTGGAGTATAGTCCTGGCCGCTAATTACTGGCTCTGAAGTCATGAGAGCCTTAGAGGTGACATAGAGGAGCTGTTCAAAAATCCCTAAAAAGTTGGGGCTTAAAAATTGTTGAACTTCCATAACCTCTGATGCTGTCATCCTGACAAAGGTGTCTGATTTCATTGCACCTTCCTTGGATACAACTTTAGGCTTTCCCACGTGCAAATTTTGAGGCCCATAAAAACACGAAGTCAAAAGGTAAAATGTTTGACCAAGACGAACACACTCGGTGTATCCGATCTGTGCTTCATTGCGGTTGGCCTGTAACACACCTAGGTTCTGGTCTACTGCTTCCATAGACTATCATTGACGTTTAGTGATTTTTGCCACTATTTTTACTTAAAACTTTATAAATTATTTTTGTCTGGTTTCCCTAATTGGAATTTTGTCATTTTCGTGTCATTTTGTGTATTTATCTTTACATCTATTTTTCTAATTCGTTTGGGATTTTCATTGTTTGGTGTTTTGACTTTATTACTGTTTTGGTACTACATAAATACTTTACACATTGCCCTAAGTTAAGCCTGTCTGCACTGTGCCATAGCTACCAGGAGAGTACGCTCAGGTAAATTTAGTGACTTTGGTGCTCACACTGACAAGTTAGTGCCATTATTCCTTGGGGTAGGAAACCATCCACCCCAAAATAATAATCCACTTTCTTACAGTGTATTGTACAGATATATACCATGTACAAGTCTGGACGCATTGTGTGACCCTAGTCAGAGTCTGGATGAGCACCTGCCTCTGTCACCACCGGGCCTGGAGGTTGCTGAAAAGAAACATTGAGATTACATGCTGTTCACCTTAAAACCTCAGTGATATATGGAGTGAAATAGGCCAAGTTCAACCTCTGTGCAAAGCAGTCAGAAAGAGACAGCCCCCCCTTAAAATAGCCACACCAAACAACTCACAATCAGGCCCCGTAATCAGTATTTTCCTCCATTGATGGCTTGTTTATAAGACTCGTCTTCTGCAGAGAACAGCCAGAGGATGCACCAACAAACAAGTAATTACAATTAAGCCTAACATACAAATTAAACTGTCCCCTTAGGAGCCCAGGAGCAATCAGCTTAGAAAGAAAATTACATTAAACGTGTGGACAGAGAAGATAATTGGCACATTGGACAGATGAGGCTTAGTAAAAACAGGATGAGCTAGGTTTGCTCCATCCTCTCCATGCCCGGGATTTACACAGCCCTGCGCATCATCATCGTATAAAATTTTATTTTGGTCATAGAGCATAAAAGTACAAATACGATACATTTCATAGAAAATTATTTAAAAAGCCAAACAGAATGCGTTAATAACCTGTTAAATGATATCTGCAGAATCTAAAATTCATTGATTAAATTGTTTGAACATGCTCCTTAATATTCCGAATGCCATAGGGCGAAGGAGTTGTGGGGTAATATTTGGTAGGATGGCTTCTGTCTATATGTAGAGACTGGGTATTATGAAGATTTGGCAAAGGAGGCTTCGGGCATGGGTATTTGCTTTGGAGCTCGAGTCAGTCGTTGGTTGCTAGGTTAGAATCTAGATCTTAATGGGTAACTGAAGAGTGGGTTGTTGTTAGTGAAGAAATTTGTGGTAATCTATACTTAAATTGAATACGTGTGGGTACGGGAGAACTGGACCTAGCTTCCAGAGCTATCAAGTTGTGGGCCACCTTCCCATTGGCCAAACGCAATTCAATACAGTCCGTGAGATTACTAAAACGAGTGAGCCTTGTGGCTTGCAAAATGTTGTCCCTTATGACTGAGCGACAGCCCCTCACATGGCGAATCCAATGTATGGTTTTGTTAATGAGTGAGTCTTCCTCTTCGTAACTTGTATGGGACGGGACTTTGGGGACGTTGATCATGTAAATGCATTTAGGAGGAGATGTAACATGATCGCGACAAGCTTGAGGTTTACTAAAGAGGTTATCATCTCGATGGGGTTTAAAAGGGTGATCGGGGAAGGAAGGCCCTTTTGCACTAGTGGGCCCCTATTTGGTTGTAACTGAGTTCGTTGGGGCCCCCAGACAATTGATGTGTGCAGTTGCGTCATTGGGGTTGATCTTGGTGGTGGCAGTAACAGCTCTTACAGGAGGTTGAATTAAATTCGCCATCAATAGGGAGGTTGGATTTTCGCAGTGACTGCAGATCTGGGTAGCGGACTGAATGTTGCTTACACTTCTAGCTGGTAGTAGATTAACCTGACCTGTGAGTTCTTTAATTGATGATTTCAGCATGCTAACTTCTGTCCTCAGATCATCTATAATTCTGGAGGCAGAGGAATCGAGCAACGATAGCCCTTCGAGTGGAGAGACAGCTCCAACTTCAGTTCTTACACCCCCTCCACCTGACGCATCTTCCGCCCCCTCCTGTGTCCCTCCGTCTCCTCCCTTCCCTCTTGGTCACCATTCAAATCTTGGAGGGATGAGAACCTATTGCTAAGGGTGAGATCAGTGTCCTGAGGGTATAGGGCTGTGTGGACTGCAAGTGGAACTGAGCGCTCGGTCTCAATATCAGCGTCAGTAGCAATTGGCACAGATTGAGTCAGCTTGCTGCTGCACGTGGTGGGCTTCCTAAACATAGAAGGAATACGTTTTTGGACCTTTTGGTTAGAACCAGATAAGAAACCCTCTGAGCGACGAGTTGGAACAGACCCAGAGGGGCCTTAAATTTCCTAACACTCAACCTATAGGTCGTCAATGCGATCCAATACACAGTTACTCCCAGCATTCTTTCGAGGCAGTTTAGCTTTATTAGATTTTGCATGTGCCTCCCCCCCACAGTCAGCAGATTTTCTTTTCCCCATGACTAGCTTTGTAAGTGAGGTGGGCACTAAACCGCAAGGATCTTGAACCTAGCCGCACATGTTAGACAGGTGGTGCCTATGTGCCAGGATCCCCCCCACCACAAATATTGTCGCCCTCGCTCTTAGCCCTCAGACCAAGAGACAACACTAGCTATCACAGTCAATGGATAATTAGTAACAGTAGGTAACCCAGAGGGCTGTGAGGTCTTCTGGACGAGTCGGCTGGGGACCTATGATACAATTTGGAGTCTTTAGGCATAGCATAGCAAATAAAGTGTAGTGATAAAGCGCTGCACAACCCAGTCCCAAGGGATGATGTTGCAGAGGCACAGTACCTTAGGAGATATCAGCTTCGCCCAGAGAGATCCGGTTGACAAAAGGAAAAGGGGGTGGCCCTCCCCTGCCTCTTCCTGGCAATGACGGGCAAGGACAGGCCTGCCCTTGCCCGAGCATGACCCGCGCACGTCTCGCGCAGTCAGAGTTGGTGAGAGCTTAAAAGCGTGAGATGGAATCATCAGCCCCCTCCCTCCGGGGCCTGGAGAATCCTGGGACTCGGGGCCCCTCCGTGAAGCAGGCAGTTCAAGCGTTCTGCGCTGCAGGAGTTAGAGAGCGCTTAAGAGCGCATGATGGAATCAGCAGCCCCTCCCTCTGGGGCCTGGAGAATCCTGGGACTTGGGGTCCCTCCGTGAAGTAGGCAGTTCAAGCGTCCTGCGCATCTTGCCATGCAACTCATTCTTTATCCCACCATTTACACTGGCAAGTTGACGCCCCATGACAATCCTGGATACAAACCAGAGAATGATACACTCTTCTTAGACAGCTCATGGTGGGGGACGTATGTGGCATGCATCTGTGGCATGCAATTGTAACTTATTTCTCCTATGCACAGGCCCTTATTTCATTCCCTGCCTGCAGTGGCAGTAAGAGTGCCCTAACATTTGACGGTTTGTTATCTCCACCAGGCCATTAGTTTGTGGGTTGTATGATGCCACTCTCTTGTGCATCATGTCAGTGGTTTCAAAAAGTCCCTTCATAATATCTGATGTACACCGCAGCCTGTTTTGGGGACCCCAGCAACCCCTTTCACAAATAGTCCCTCAAACAAATTATGGTTAAGGACTCCTGTTTTGGGCAGGAATTCATATTCTACCTGGTTTCATTAATAATCATTCAATGCAACCAAATGTTTTATACTATTCGTCAGTACATCTAAGGTCTCAAAAATCATTTATAGTCAGAAGTTGCCATGATGCAATATGCAAAATTATCAGCATAGAGGGGATCGGGATGCATCCAAGAGTCAACTCTGCACAGGTGTTCACAAAATGTGCGATCTAAACCAGGCCACTAGAACATGTGTCTTACTCCATTCTCAGTCACTGCCATATGCAGACGCTACTAATATGCAGTGGTCACTAACCTGAAATACGAAGGCCGCACAAAAGTGTTCCCAAGCAACAGTGACCAACTTTGCAAACATACCTACGCAATTTTCCAAAGTCACCAAAATTCAAGTTTGGGTTTCCATTCTTCTGCCAACCTTCATTAACAGCCATGTTATGTTATGTAGATTTGTAGAGCACACTATCACCTGGGAGGTTATCCTGCCACTGAGCAAGTATGAGCCTAGCCAAAGCTAGGGCCTTGTGGTACTACCCGAAAAGCAAGGGCTTCGGCTTCTTGTGGACTTCAAGTAGTGAGGAGGAGGTTCTTATGCCAAGTGGCAGGCCGTTCCACACCTTAGGAGCTATGTAGGAGAAGGTTTGACTGCCGGATCTTGGCTAGGGTGGTTGGGGTGGGTGTCAGTCCTAGCTCTGTTGGCCACCAAGTGGCGTCCCATGGTGAAGTGCTCTTCCCGAAGATCATGATATCAGTCTTGTTGGTGTGCAGCTTTAGACAGTTGGTCTTCATCCAGTGGGCGATTTCATTGATGCAGGCGTTGAACTTGATCCGGG
Source organism: Calotriton arnoldi (assembly GCA_963921515.1). NCBI lineage: Eukaryota > Metazoa > Chordata > Amphibia > Caudata > Salamandridae > Calotriton > Calotriton arnoldi. The sequence continues at coordinate 274,340 of CAWUFW010001323.1, read as the reverse complement.
TATTGGATGTCTTGTCCATCAGGGAGAGAATGAGTTGTGTGTTGTCAGCATCGGAGAGGATGTTGATGTCATGAGAGTGGATGATGCTGGCTAGTGGGATCATATATTCATTGAAGAGGGTCAGGATCAAGGAGGATCCATACAGAACTCTGGAGATGAGGTACCAGGCATCCGAGGAGTACGATGCAAGGCTGTTAAAAATGGGCAAATCTATAAGAGTGCATGTCCATGGATTCTAATGTCGGGTAGGTGCTGGATGAGGACGGGTGGGAGACTGTGTCAAACGCTGTGGAGAGATCCAAGAGGATGAGGGACACTGTTTCTCCTCTGTCCAGAGTCAAGTGGATGTCACCCGTGGCGGCGACGAGGGCTATTTCCATGCTGTGCTTGGGTCTGAAACCAGACTGAGAGGTATTGAGAATTTGGGGGTCGCTGAGATATTCAGTGAGGCGTTTGTTGATGATTTTTTCTAAGACCTGGGCTGGGAATGGTAGCAGGAAGACTGGTCTGTAGTTGGCGAGTGTTGAAGGGTCACTGGAGGGTTTCTTCAGCAACAGGAGGGCAGCTGTTTCCAAGCATCTGGGAAGGTCGTGGAAGAGGGTGAGGTATTCAGAATGGGTGTGAACATGGCCCTGATGGGTTGCAGTCCTCTGGAGTAGAAATGGTAGGGGCAGGGGTCGATGAGGCCCCTAAGTGGTTAGATCTCATAGTGGTGGTGGTGGTATCTTCTAGGGTGATGACGGGCCATATGGTAGCATTGCTTCTTTGGATAAGACTGGGAGATGTTTAGCAAGTGCTGTAGGGTCCAGTTGAGCATCAAAGTTGCTGTAAATGGCAGTGATTTTGTTGCTGAAGGGGGGGATTGAGTTCGATGCGGCCACTGGTGAGATGAAATTCCTAACAATGGCGAAGATTTCTTTGCCTCTGTTGGTGCTGGCTTGGATGCGTCTCAGGGTGAATTTGAACATGCTCCTGTCTGTATTGTCCTGGCTCGCTCTCCATTTGTGTTCCAGTATTTTGTAGTAGCGTTTCATTAGTCTGAGTTCCTCCGTGCACCAACTGGCCTGGGGTTTAGATCTTGTTGTGTTGCTGTATTTGAGTGGGGCCATGGATTCGTCCCCAGGAGGTGATCCAATCGTTGACATTTTTGATGGCTTTGGGGAGGCTGTTGCTGTGTTGGTGTTGGTGGGTGTTGAGAGAGGTGGTCCAGTCCTTGTCAGTGATGTTGTTCTAGTTTCAGTGGTCTGGTCGTGATGAGTGTCTGTTGGAAAGGGAAGGGGAACTCTGACGTTGTTGAAGGTGGTGAAAATAGGATCCAGGAGGTGTCTGGCAATGTGGTTAGGTCCATTTACTCACTGGGTATGGCCCAAGCTTCCAGGATCTTTGATGAGGGCTTTTGAGTTGGGGTTAGTGTGGTCTTCCAGATGTAAGTTCAGGTCTCTGATTAGGATGTGATTGCTAGCATTGAGGGAGACTGGTGCGACAAAGTCTGTGATGGTGTCTGTGAAATTGGGTGCGAGTAAGTGCATGAAAACTTGTGGGACGAGTAGCAGAACTCTTCCTCAGTGTTGTGTGGTGCAGCGAGGCAGCAGCGTGTGGAGCAGTGGCCAGGGTTGAAGGCACAGAGAGTCTCGGGGGCGAGGACCAGGGTTCCTAGTGCTGGGCATGGTCCAGGCATGGACGGGCGCATACGGGCTTGCCTTTAGGGAGCCAGTGGCGCGTCTGGTGTTCGTCTGCACAGCAGTCGCCATTAAGTAGATTCTGGGATGGAGGAGGAGTGATGTCACTTCCTGTGCAGATGAATGATGGGAAATCTAGTGATGTCACTTCCTGTGCAGAGGGATGTTGGGAAATTCAGTGGTTACTTCCTGTGAAGATGAATGATGGGAAATCCAGCAATATCACTTCCTGTATAGATGGATGACATGAAATAGAACCGTTCCTTCTTTGAGTGCTCTCCTTCTGTTATATGGTTCTAGAACCACATCCAAACACCTCCACAACCTCTCTCGCCATCCAGCGGAAACCTTCCCTGTCCTTTCCATGCTTGACCCTGACTCCTACATTTTAGGTCCTAACCTCAGCAGGCTAGAAGATACCTTACCGTGCCATTGATTCGTACTCCAAAAGATTAGGCTCCAAAAGTTGTGGGTCGTGCTCTACTGCCAATGACACTTATTGCGACCAGCTCCCGATCCACTGCAGGGCAGCAGCATCCGCTGCAGTTTTCTTCACACACTGTAACATTTGGTCTTATTTTGTCTCCCTTACAAAAAATTGCCCACCTTTTTTAGCAAATCTTTTAGAGGACCTGCAGTCACTGAACATCCAGGAACAACCCCAGCACAATAGTCAAAGAGAACCTCTGCCAGGCCAGTCTGCCCTTTGAGTGGGGCGACGCCCTGCGAAACGTCACCCCAACATGGCTTCCGCCTGAGAGTCAACATAAGAGCAGATCTTTGCATTCCATCAGGTTTGATTCAATTGTTTTCCTTCTGGTAATCTTTCTGTAAATTGTGATTTACAGTTAACAAATGAGAGATTCGCCTCTGTGAATTGATCAAGAGAACAGCCTTTATTTAACTTGCTTTTTGATTTTCGAATTAAAAATTGAGCTACCTTTTTCCATGGCTTGTTTCACTAATAGGGCAAAGCCAACTTTGCCCAAACCTTATCTGCTTCACTTTGGAATGACCAGATCTGGATATTTTTGTGTTGAGGGTTGTGCCAACAAAAGAAATACATAAGTTCCTTTGATCGACTTTTCTTTCTGATTTTTAATTGAAGCCTCTACATCCAGACACGTTGAGGTGAGTCACACGGAGTGACGTCGTCCAAGCTGGTGGTTGAGTCGCGACGTGCCCGCTGAGAACGAAGCGACGCGTCAGCTGATGATGATTGATGCGCACGTCAGATGACAATGCACATCCATCATCATTACGACGCCCTGAGAGCGCCGAGGAGGGAGACGCCATTAGGGAAATTGGATTGCGTTTTCCTGCGACCTCTGCCTGCAAATGACTGAAGTATAAGGATGTTCCCCAGCACTGCCAGGTACACAGGTTTAATAAATATTCCACGGCACGGTGCACGATTGGCAAACAAACTGTGAGTTCTCAGGTGCTGATGGGAGCCTGAATGTAAAGGACACATGGAGGGGGCTCCGCGGAAATGTAGGGGCACAATGACACGCTTATCGTGCACCTGAGGAGGGAGCGGCAGAGAAGATGGGAGACAGTTTGTAGAACAGAGATGCAAACCGTGTCCCCCAGAAGGGCCTTATTAGAGAAATTAAATTATAATGCAGTGTATTTTCAAGTGTACGAACGGGACAGAGAGCCAAGGACAACGTGCTGTGTTAGTCAATATATTTATATTTAGGGAACTGTGGTTTCCACCGACAGAAAAAAGATGTGTCTTATGTGGGACTGCCAAAATCTAACTGAAAGAATAAGCCACAGCCCTGTGGCCCAAGAGACCCCCTGCAGCAGCACATGGTACAGTCCCACCTGACCGTGCTGTAGCGCGCGGGGCAAGGTACGTTTTGCGGCCTGCACAGCGCGCTCAGTAAGCACACGCACACACTGTTTGCATTGTCGGCCAAAGGTCATGTGCGACCTGGGCCCATTTATTTATACCCTCGGACCGAGTCCTTTCACGAGGAGTGGTGCGGGGATACATTGTAGAGGAAGAGCCGGATGGCTCTCTACATCCCTCCTTTCTTTTAGATACGCACTAGGAGATGGGGAAGTGGGAAACCGGAAAGAGAAAAGGGAGGAAGCAAACAGATAAAGAATAGTGCAAGAGGAAATGAGGAAAAGAGCCATTGGCTGAGGTCACCGACATCAAGTCCGCAGGTGCATTGATCGCTCAGCACATAAAGTCTCTCAATCTTTGGTTGGGTACAGGATTGGGTCGCAGCTGGTAACATTGGCTCCTGGGCTTTTCTCCTCAGGAGTCGTCTGTCACATTCTCGGGAAACTCCACGGATGCCTCATGTGACACTCCCTCATACTGGCTGTCTCTGGGTGTGTTGGCCCCTGCCTGCTGCGCAGAGGGCACTGGACTTTGGCCTCCATTTGGGATGGGCACCACTTGAGTGTCCACGGGCTCTTCGTCTTCCTCCCAGGACGGGTCAGCAAGGGTGGCGTTACCGGCCAGTTCTTTAAACCACAACACATTTCTCAGTACGGTATGTCTGCCTCGTTGGGCCGTGATCATGGTGCCATCCACAGTCCATACCTCGGGCTCATATGGCGTGCGAAACTTCCAGCCCCGGTGGCGGTCCTTGAGTACTACCTTGGACCCCACCCGCAGCTTCGGAACTTTTGCTCTGCGGTTCTCCGTCGCCTTTTCGTTTGCCGCCCGCCGTTTCTGTTGGACCTTTTCGACATCCAGGAAGGGCGGCGCCCAATCAGGGTCCTCCGGGATTAGGTCCCTCAGCGGCCGCTTGAGCAGTAGAGAGGCTGGGGCACACCCTGTTGTGGAGTGGGGAGTTTGTCGGTATGCAAGTAGGAACTGATGCAGACGCACTTCGGAGTCTTGGTGCTGGTCCACTCCGATCCTGAGGGCCCTGTTTAGCGTCCTCATGAATCGATCCACCTCGCCGTTGGCTTGAGGCTATTGTGGGGTGATTCGTCGATGCCTGACGGCCCTCCGTGCCAGGAAATCATTGAAGTCCTGACCCTGGAAAGGTGGCCCGTTGTCTGACGCCAGAGTTGGCGTCTGCTATTCTGTTCTTCCACTGTGAGCAGCTTTGCTCCATCGAGGAACCAATGCCACTGCCCCTTCTCTAGGGCCTCCTTCACCCTTCCCAGGGTGTCATCTGCGTTGGTGGCATCTCAAAGATCTTCCCGTGTCACAGCTACGGGGCAGGCGTTGGCCTCCACCATGTTCACGAATGCTTCAGGGTGCACGGCATCTTCCGGGGTTACCTCGCTTTCGCCTTGTGTGGTGTGTCTGGACAAGAAATCAGCTGGGTTGTCTGCCCCTGGTCTGTAGAGCAACTGGAATGAGTACGCCTGCAGCTGGATCGCCCACCTCTCTATCCTTGGTGGTGCCAGGCGTGACGATCCGTTGAACAGTGGCAGCAGAGGTTTGTGGTCAGTCACCACTCGGAATAGATGGCCGCAGAGGTATAGGTGAAAGTGTTGGCATTCCCACCTTATAGCTAAGGCCTCTCGCTCTATTTGGGCGCATCGTGTTTCTGTCTGGGATAGCGCCCGACTGGTGTAGGTGACCAAAACGCAGACTCCCTTAGTGTTCTCTTGCAGAAGGACCGCCCGAGCCCTACGGGGCTGGCGTTCACCACGAGCTCTGTTTTCTTCTTGTGGTGGAAGTACGCCATGGTTGCCTGTCCAGAAGAGCCTTCTTGATGTTTTGGAATGCCGCTTCCTCTTTGGGGCCCCATTCCCAGGGCGTGCCTGTCTTCGTCAGCTGGTGCATGGGTTCCGAGAGCATGGCCAGGTTCGGGATAAACCTCCCGCAGTATGTCACCATGCTGAGGCAGCTCCTGATTTCAGTTGCATTCTGTGGAACCGGGGCGTTTCTGATGGCCTCTGCCTTGCGTGGGTCAACATGGAGTCCGTCTTGGGAAAAGACATACCCAAAGAAGTCTATTGACCCCTGATAGAAGGCGCATTTCCTCTTGTGCAGGGTGAGCCCACAGTCTGCCAGCCTTTGTAGGGTCGCTCTCAGCCGGACGTGGTGTTCCTCCAGGCTCTGGGAGTATATTAGGATGTCCTCACTTAGATTTATCACTCCAACCAGGCCTGAGAGGGTCTCCTTGATGGCATTTTGAAACACCTCTGCGGCGGAGGAGACACCGAAGCTGAGCCATGTGTATCGTCAGAGGCCGACGTGCATTGAAAAGGTAGTTATGTAGTGGCTTTCAGGCGCCAACTTCAGCTGGTGGTACCCAGAGTTCAGATCCAGTTTGGAGAACCATTGTGCCCCGTTCATATCAGCCACGATGTCATCCATCGTTGGGGTCACGTGTCTCTCTCTCTCCGGATGGCCTGATTGGGGAGCCTCATGGCGACACATAGGTGAATGGCGCCGGGCTGTTTCAGCTTCGGCGCGACCACCAGCGGGGACACCCATGGGGTAGGTCCCGACACCTTTTCGATGACCCCCAAGTCTTCCAGGTCTTGCAGCTCCTTTTCCACAAGGGGGTGGAGATGAAATGGAATGCGTCGGTGTCGAAGCGCCCTCGGCTTGATGGCTTTGTCTATGTGAAGTTTCACTTGGTGCCCCTTCAATTTACCCAGGCCTTGGAAGAGCTGTGGGTATTCGCTCAGGATGTCTTCTGCATGTGTGTGTCGTGGACCTGTTTGGCGAAAAACACCAGCAATAGGTCTACTGCGGTGTGGCACCCCAGCAACGTTCCCTTTTTACCGTCGGTCACGTGGAATCTGGTCTTCACGGAGTGTTCGAAACTCGAGACATCGACCTCGATCACTCCTAGTAGCGGTATGGGTACCGTTCCACCATAGGTGTAGATTTTGGCCGAGCTGGGGGCAAAGGGTGGCCTAGGCGACAATCTTTCATATTGGTCAGAGTCCATCATGTTCACAGACGCACCAGTATCTATCAGTGCGTGCACAGAGGTTCCGTTGACCTGTACATTGCACATCAAAGGGGGGCGCTTCATGTGGCCGGGCAGTCCCGCAAACGAGATGACAAAGGTGTCATCGTCATCCTCGTAGTAGGCGGTGCTTCCTTGTTCTTTTGGTGCTTCCGTGGTGTCACTGTCCTCAAGCGCTAGGTGTCGTAGGGTCGGGGGGCGTCCTCTGGATGCGCCTCCCCGGGAGCGTCCTCCTCCACCTCAGCAGACGCTGGCATAATGATTGGCCTTGCCGCACTTTGAGCAGGTCAGCTCTTTCGCTGGGCATCGGTCTTGCACTTTGTGGTCGAAGCCTCAATGTCTGCACTTCCCAACGGGCCGGCTGATTGTGGCTCGCCCTTGTCCAGGTCCAGGGCACCGTTGCACCTCTTCCACTGTCTCTTCTTTGACAAGGACCAGTTTCTGCGTCGGGGCGGTCGGGTGTTGCAAACCCGGACGACTTTCATCTCTTCCGCCCGTCTGTCCGACAGCTCATGGGAGCGGGCTAGGATGAGGATCTCATCCAGGGATATTCCGGATTGGCGAAGCATCTGGTGCCTCAGCGCGACGGACTTGCACCCCTGGATGATCTGCGCCCTAATTTTCTCCGTCTGGTCAATGTTCGTGGACGTGCGCGCCAACTTCCTCGCCGGGCGTAGAACATGTCTACCGTTTCCGCCTCCGTTTGCCGGGCTTGGCGCAACTTGAACCGCTCGTAATCCGGGTTCATTTGCGGGTCAAAGTATCTGTTGAGAGCAGTGATGGCCGCGTCATATTCATGAGCTGCCCCGGTATCCGGCAGCGTCTCGAACAGCTCATCGCCCCCAAAGTGCATCAGCAGGGAACGTTTTACCATCCCATCTGTCTCTCTGGTCCCTTTAAAGAAGTGATTCAGGCGACCCACCCAGAGCTTCCATCTGGGCGCGGCAGTGGCGGGGTCAGTGAGATGGCTGAACGGGGGTATCGGCGTTACAGACGCATGTGAATATGGTGTCGGCAGTGCTTGTGCCTGCGGCTGTGGCGGTGGTGGGTCTCCCATGGTGCGCAGATGCTTGTCTCTTCCTGCAGTGGGTGTGGTGATGCGTGCAGTGGGTGACCGATGAGACTGGCCTCTTCCTGGGCCTGATCTGTGCAGCCTTGGGGCCTTGTGGCACTCCTCCCCTGGGGACTTGAGACTGACCTGTCTATTGCTGGGGCTGGGCCCTCTGCCAGTACTCCTTGCTTCTGTGTGTGTGGCTGTTGATGGTGCAAGGTGTGGGCACTTGATGGTGGCCCTCCTGGGACCATGCTCAGGTGTAAGCAGTAGATAGTATTATGCCAATGTCCTTCCCGCACCATCCATGCTGCACCGTGTTTTCATGCACTTTCGTTTCCTCTCACTGGCAGGGTGGGGCCCGTGCCTGTTACCAGGCCTCAGGTCGGCCCGGAGCTGGGCTACGCTGCAAGGCTTCAGGCTCCACCCCCGTGCTACATGTTTTGCGCGGGCCGGGCTCCAGGAGCTTCTCACCTCGCAGTATGGGAGCTCTTCCGCTCCGGATTAAGGGCACGTCACTGGTGCCGGATCGAGGCAGCAGCGCTGAAGAAGCTTTCCTCAGGAGCCGATCTTCCCTATGGCTGCGTAGCACACATGCAGCCTGCCGGACAGTTGGTGCCGCAGAGAGGGGGAGCGAAGGTCCGTTCTCCCCTCATCGCCAGTGTAGCGCGCGGGGGCCAGGTGCGTTTCACGGCCTGCACAGCATGCTCAGTAAGCACACGCACACACTGTTTGCATTGTCGGCCGAAGGTCACGTGCGACCTGGGCCCATTTATTTATACCCTCGGACCGAGCCCGGTCACGTGGGGTGGGGTGGTGCGGGGATACATTGTAGAGGAAGAGCCGGATGGCTCTCTACACGTGCCACCTGGCTTATGGGGGCACTAGACACTTTTCCTCTCTGCCCCTGAGCACCCCATTTGTAAGCCCCTCATCTGCTCCTTCAGCCCCTCTACCCCAGGGCCCGAGCTCCCATGCACCATCCTCCAGCCTTGTGTTTGAACTTTATAATAGCTTAAAGGATGTTTGCCTGACTCCATTTCTGGGGTTGTCTCTTGGCCTGCAGCAGCCGGCCCCGGTGACACTATACCTGCTGCACTCTACAGCCTCAAAAATTTGTTATTTTTCTGTGGAAATCTGTGTCTTCAAACGTTAGTTAATGGGAATTTACATTAAAAACCATGGATGGGCACATGGGAACGCCCATGTACCACCCCTGGTATGCCGGCTTGACACAAAGCTGGGTTAGATTCACTTTGTGTTGCATTAGAGCTACTTTCCAGCGAAAATAATGTTTTGCACTGAAAAGGAAATTCCCAAATCAAATGTTTGGACTAGTTTGCATCACTTTTGTGATACCAACCCAGCGCAAATTGTTAGTAAATCTGCCCCTACGTGTTTAAGAAACAAACAAGCACGCTAAAAATATATATTTTTAGTAATACACAATCAGATTTTACCTGGTGCAAACCTTATTTAACAAGTTTCCATTTCAAGTATGCACTCCAGAAAGAATCGGATGACATCCTTACATGACATCCCAAAAATAATACACCTTTGTCACCAGGACGCGTCAAATGACTCCATCAATTAAAGCCCTGGCTCCCAAGGTCGAGTTACATCTGCTGATTAACCAATCGCACACATTTGCATTTTTTAGGTCGAGCCTAGCGCAGCGCGTATGCGCTGCCCTATGGGGAGGCCTCTTGGAATCACCCCAGACTTTCTTCAAACCTGTCCGTGTGGTTTTTCAACTTCCACACATTCTATTGGCCTTTGCGTGTGGCTTTCAAAAATGAAAGCACACAATTGGCCAAAGGCGGGTGCATGTCCCACCTTTCCTCTAAATGTTCACTCCCACGGCATCCAGCTGTCGGGAGCGAGCAGCGGCGCGCAGGGAGCCAGCTGCATTCCTCGTCGTGGGTCATTAAACAGAGCGCGGTCGCTTTCACTTTCGCGGCCGCGCTTGTCTTGCCTTGCCTCAAAAGCAGACCCCACCTACCCCCAACACAGCATCGAGCAGCGCTCACCGCGCGCCTTAATTTATTTATTATCAGCGCCCGTGTGTTTTTTTTATACACAGCATCGAGCACTGCTTGGTGTGCGCCTTTATTTATTAACTGCGGTCCAGGATGGGTGCCTGCAACAAATGCCTCCCTGTTCGCTTTGTGTGCTCTCCACTGTACGCCACTACCCTGATGTTTATTCAAAGCAGGGCGGCTGCACGCGCTCCCAGCGCCTGGAAGGTGCTCAATCCTCCACAATCACAGGCCAAGCTCTGTCTGAGCTCCAGTATAATTGTTTTTAACTGCTCTTTGCCTCAAAAGCAGACCCCTCCCACCTAATACACAGCATCGAGCAGCGCTCTTGTGCACCTTTATTTTATTAATGACGCCTGTATGTTGAATTTTTTTCTTGGCTTGTCTCCAAAGTACACCCCTCCCACCTCCAACACAGCATGGGCGCGCACAGCGGCGTTTTCACTTTGAATTCGTCTGCTTGCAGTGTTGTTTGTTGGATTTCCTCTATAGCAGACCCTTCCCACCTCCCGACACAGCATGACCGCGCGCCTTTATTTACTTATGAACAGCCCGCTTTTACTTTACATTTATATGTAAATAGCTTTACTTGTTTTGGCAGGGGGCATGGGGAGATAAAGTGATTTGCCCAGAATCACAGGATGTTGAGCCAACGAGGAGGCTCGAACCTGGTCCCCTCCGCTCCGAAGTTGGCTGCTTTGGCCGTTATGCCACACCTTCTCCTTTGTCATATCGACTTTAAAAAACGAAAAAAAAAACTTGTACGATTATTCAAAGATGTTAAGAGTGTGGGGGATAATGTACTGCATTGCTAAACACTTATAAGGTCCCAAAGGCGAGACCTATTGGCTATGCCAATGCTTGTTTCTGGTAGCAGGAACTCTGGCAAGCAGGTTTGTTTCTTCTTTCACTGTCTGCCTCTCCCTTTGCTTCAAAGAACAAGAGACCCCTCCCACCACTTCCTTTCAGTCAGAGGCACCTGAAGGTCGTATCCATTCTGGGAAATTCTTTTCTTTGTTTGAAGGATGGAAACTGTTATTGTAAAAATTAAAAAAGATTGGCAATGTCGTTCCCCCCGACTTCAAGAACTAAGGCCATCCAAAGTAGAGGAGGCTTTGTTTGTTTTTTATTGCTTCTCATGACTCATGGGATTTCACTCACTCCTGCCTAATAAGCCCGCCTACAAGATGCCCATAAAAGGCATGGGATCCCGAGAGGAATTCCATTCCGCACAATTATAAAAGCTCCTGCGTTCCTGCACTCTGATTTACTGGGTACAGGAACAATAAACCTGATTTTACCAACCGGAAAATCCAGCAAGTAAAATCCCTGTCCGAAAAGGATGCATTGGAGCCATGACCTCTTCCAGGGCCTCAGACGAGGCAGGGTACAGCATTACATGCTCCCCATCCCAGCCAACATTCTCCACCTCTTCCTTCACCCACCTCACTCTCTCTCTCTCCAACGAGCCTTAAAAAAAGCCCCCTGCAGATTTTTGCCACAGCACAGTACCTTCCATTACCACCTACAGAAAGCAAGGTAAGTGTGTGCATTAAACCCCACGGGAAAGGGATACCATGAGGAATGCCGCCATAGCAGTTAAATCTGGGTCCTCACAGTAATTCCCCATTTTGTGGGGTGTAACTCGTAACTGCATGGTATGGGTGGGTTGTTACCGCCCCGTACTGGTAATTACTCATGCGGAGTTTGCACCCCCAGTACATTGCAACCTGTAATCGAGGCTAAGGTGGGCTACTTAAAGTGCACGGCGATAGATCAGCGGGGTGAAGGGTCTAGTTCACACATCTACAAATACACAGGAGGCTACTTCATCACACTTTAACTTCAACAAAAAGACAGGGAATGCAACATTCCATCATGTCTTGTATGTCTAGGCTTCCAGTGTATTTAGTGCGTGCCCTCAGGCACTCAAAGCAAGTTCTGGTGGCAACTTTTAGAGGAAATCAAGCAGCAAAGATGGGTTGTGGCTCTTTGAGAGAGGGAGCATGCACTCCTGAGGAATAGCTCAGGTGTCTGGCGCCTGACTAGTAGGTAGAGTGAGAAATAGCTGCCCTATGTGAAGCCGCAACATATCATTTATGTCCACCCAGAGGCACACCTCTCCCCCCGAAAGCAAACACCTCTGTGATCAGTGTCTCAGGGTGCATTGTAAGAAAGGTCTAGAATTTGCTGTATGCCTTGTGAGCTTTTTCTCTGGGGTGGTGTCGATGCAGAGGGGGTTCACCAGTACTCTCCATGTGTAGGCTTGGCATTACTGTGTTCTGCCTCGTCAAACAGCAAATTGCTTGTGAAACATCAAAGTGCTGTCAAACTAAGCGTGGGTCTGTCAGTAGCAGCAGAATTCTGATATTATGTATAACAGGCTACCAACGCAAAAGCATTGCATGGTGAAAACATTACTGTATGTTCCAGTGTTACACTGAAAAACTGGTAACCAAGTTTTTTGCCTTGTTTCTCACTTGTGGCCCATTCAAATGCCCCTTTCTATATCCCACCAGGGTAATTGTTATAATTAGTATAGACAACCATTGAAGAGAATATGGTCATTCTTTTCAAAGAAGTTTTGGAGAAAACAAATGCTGCGTTGAATAATACGCATTGCCGCTTGAGGATTTAAAAACGCAATTGATATTCTAGGGATTTCACACTTTATGCGCTGAGGCTTCAGAACAAAATAAAAGGCATAGTTGCTGTTACAAAACATGCTGTTTCATGGCACTATTTCTGTTTCTGTTGAGTGACCTCTTTGCTGGACATTGCCCATCAGCCACACTTGCTTCATGTTCTGGAGCTTGAAGAAATACATGTGTCCTTTGTTTGCCAGAAGTCCATTTGTTGCAAAGTTATGTCAAGAAAGCTACCTTTTTGTCAGTCATTTAGGCCTGGTAGCTTCCCTCATGAGTGTAGCTCATTCCTCTCATGTGAGAACTGCTTGATGGGTGGTGCTACAACAACTATTTAGTTTTGATTTAGAATAGCGCAGATTCCTGACAGAGTAATCAACACGTGGTAATTATTGCCAACTGATTGACACTCACTTATTCAATCTCAGGAGGAATGGAAGAGGCATTAGGAGTCAAACCTGAGTCTTGCCAATCACACATCAAGTTAATCCACAAAGCTCAGTGTTCTGAGACCTGTCCATGTGTGCAGCTCAAACAAGCATATGCTGCAATGTCCTGATGAGCAGACGGAAAACCTACCTTTGCTTAGCAGTCAGGCACGAGCGTCTTTCTGAAGATGAAATTGAAATTGAAAATATTTCATGACCTTGTTTCACAGAAGGAATTTTATGAGGAACTGGCAAAAAGATTAGTTGGCTTGCAAAAACGTTGAAACAAGCATTTGCAATGCAACAGGTCTCACATTTACGCGAGTTTCAGCTATTGGCATTGTAAATGACAATGCCTTTTATTTATCTTTTGGTTTTTGAAACATAAATAAAACGCATTATTTACAATGCCAATAACTCGCGCAAATGCGAGACCTATTGTATTGCAAATGCTTGTTGAATTACTGGTGCTGGTATTGGTGTGGGGTGGCCTGGGACACATTTTCCCAACGTATTTTGCAATTCAAGAACAACACGTCTCAATACAGTCCTTTATTAGGACAAATTTTTGTTAAAACCAGAGCCGAGTGAAGTTCTGTCCTGGCCATACTCACCCAAGCCACCTTCAGTAAGCTAACATAGATCCAGCTGGGATGGGCCATGATCTGTCTACACTTTGTCTGCTGTTGGTTGCCCTCTCTGCTGCCTCCCAGACCATTTTGTCCTGATGCCGCTAGCCTGCGATGGCACATATATGTGTGATATGTGCAGCCTCCGTCCCTCTCTCTGCTTTTTTTTCATAGCTCACACTTCATAATTATTTTGAGGCTACATTTGTGAACGAGAGCAGGTTTCTGTAATTGTTTCACCTAGTTGCCAGGACCCGATCTATGTTGAAGGAAACGAACATGCAAGTGCTGGCTTATAGTGTTACACATGAAATGCGGCACTTGGACACCTATGATGTTGACCACATTTCCTCCACTACCTCACAAGACTCAAAAACCGTGCCTGATTATCCTTCAAGAAGTTACTGTAGGTAGTGCCAGAGTTGCCCGATGTCTCTGGATGGTGTCAGGGTGCCCATATGTGTGGTGGTGGGTATCAGGACTTCCTTGCCTTCTCTGGTGGATGTCAAAGGCTCACTGTCGACTCTAGAGGGGACAGTGTGCTCATACTGTTTGTGGTGTGTGTTAGAGCTTCTCTTGGGGGTGTCAGAGTTTCCTGCATGCTCTGGAGGGTGTCAGACCCATCCATCCCATGATCGGACTATGAAATGCCAGTTCTCTAATGGCATTTTATGGTCACCCGGTTTCTAAATCCCGTCCACGTGTGCCCTGAGCTGATGTTGTCATGAGCTTTCAGTGATGTGTGACTGGTTCCTGCTGAAGGCTGTGGTATGTGGGATGGCGCCATTGTCTACCAACAATGAGGTGTGTGTGCCTTTTGCTATTCTCCTGGGGTCAACTGAGTTAATTAGTATTAAGTGTTCATTGATTCGAAGAATGTACTGTGCATAATATACATTTTATAAACTCAAATACTGCCAAAGATTGATTTGTATGTTGTTTCTATGGCACCACAACGTTTTCCAGGCTTGTTCGTTTTAGAAAAAAGAAAGTAGGTCTGTGCCACTTTAGGGGTGTTGCAGAGAGGTTATGAATGACAGGTCTTCTTGAAATTGTCAGGTAGTAAACAGGAGAAGAAAGTGGACAATATGTTTTCCCCTTTGCCCACACAAACATTGCTATGTGCACTGAGCAGCGGGTCCCAAGGCCTTATCATCAAACGTGGGCCAGCATCCGAGATTTGCCCTCCTGCATCTAGAAGCCCCTGTATAAGAACATCCTTAAAGATAACAGTGTCATTTGTATTTTTTCACACATTTTATGTTGTCGAGAGAGGCTCGCCACTCTAATGCTTTGCATTTGAATGTGTCAAAGTTTGTTTATGGTGGTGGCAGCATGACATCAGTCGTGCACTTTCAAAGGCAAAGCTGCCTCTCCACGTGGTTTCCCTTGAGCATCGGGCTCCGTGCCTAATGAACGGAAGGAAGGATGCGTTTAAAGACGGTTCTGTGCATATTACATCTCGCCTTATTCCAATCACGGTGAGCTGTGTGAGTGCAAGGGTCCTCATTTGAGTAGGGCATCCATGTTTTGGAGCCAGCATTCCTAGGTTAACCCTTTCCCGCACCCCTTCATGTGTTTCTTGTCCAGTGTAAGCCTCTTTGTGCTGTGTCACTTAGGGAAAGCGACAGCGCTAACGCCCAGTAGAGAGATTAGTATGCAGGGTACAGGAGGTCCAATTACACAACTTTCAGCTCCGGGTTTTCCCTGTTGTACTCTGGTTTAGTTCCTTAAAGCCAGTAAAATCTAATCTGTTGCAGGAACTAGAAGCTCAACATGCAAGCCAAAACAATGAAAAAACACGCACGCACACACATGTCTCCCCCCACCCCACAGCTGAGCAACTTGCCAGACAAACAAGCTGTCTTCATTGCGCGAATGAAAACCAAAAGTGCTTACTGACTAATTGAAGGAGACAGTGTAACGCCGCAAGTAAAAGATCCAGTCCTGATGGGCGGTCCCAAAAGGACACAGGGCAATAACAAGGAGGGACTAAGAAGCCTCATTATCAATCGGAAGCCAGCATTTACCATTGACGATGACGCCAGCCAATGAAAAGTATGGGCGGGGCTTCCACAGCACTTCCACATCTGTCCCTACTACAATATGCCTCGCAGAGCGAGCAGCGCATGCGCTGCAACGCTAGGCTCGACCTAAAAACGAGTTCTAAAATGCTCTGGATTGACTCCATAGAAGCTTCTTTTTGAATTCCCCTTTTCATGGAGCTCTATCAGTAGCCTGTAATCATTGTCAAATCCACAGGTAAATCGGCTCACCCACTCAGGCAGTTTAGAAGGCCCTGCCTCTTTCACAGCTCACCAGCTGTCCATGCAATGAAGGTGCCATCTGTGCCCACACCGGGTGTGAAGCATTACACGTGTACACCTCAACTCAGTCTTACAAATTACTCACAGCTAGTGTAGGAACGTAAGTGCAGGTGCGATCTACCTTTGAGTTGAGAGATGGCAAACAACAGAGAGATGCCACATGGCCCTGTGAGTGATGGGTAAAAGAAAGGGGAGCACTCGAAAGAGACAGCCCATCACTACCTGGGCTCAAGGGGTGGTGGTTGAGTGTTTTCAAAGGGAAACTTTGCTTCAAAAGTGTTGTGGTGAAGGAAACGAGCCCTAATCACTGAAGGTGGCGTCCACCCCATGATCTGTTTTAATGCAGTGTAGTTTCAGCATTCAGCGGTCACCTAAGTGGGCCTTGGACAGACAAGGAGGAACTTCTAGAAGCTTCTGAATGGGAGATAGGTTAAACTGCATCTGAATATTAAACACTTAATAATAGCCTTGATCCCGAAGAGGGAAGCAAACAGAAGTGGGGGTGGCGTCGGCCTCTGCGGAGCCATGCAGGTGATACACTGGCATGAGTTTAAGGATGTGGGACAGGTTCTATGCGACAGGTTCTACAGGTCTATCTATGGTAGTGAGAGTGCTTGAACACCAGCTGGCTGTACTCTGCTGACAAGGCTCGATGGTTGACTAGTTTGGAAACGGATAATACTTTAAAAAAGGACCAAGGTTTCAAAGCAGACGTTATCCACTGTGATTTCAGGTTATCAAATACAGATCCTATCCACAAGTGACAATCGTGAACTGGCTTGTGCTGTGTCCAAGATGGTGTGTGCCTCAGTGGTCTGCTCCCGAGGGCCCTCTCACCTTGGCCACAAAGGGCAAGTAGCTTATATCTCTCTCTGTGAAGGTATTTGGGCGATTCAGAACTCACTGAAGGCATTCAATAGGGATGTGATCCAGGGAAATTGAATATGAGACATGGTATGACCCGAGATCATATTTAGGGCAGATCCTATCACAATTGCTTTTGGCTTTATTTTAATTCTATGAGAGCAGCTAAAGGAAAAGACACTCTAGATGTGTCGAGATGCCACCAACTTTCGTTGTAGAGCTTCATGAGCACTGAAGTCTTACAGAATACTGGAGGTTCTACTGAATGTTGACATCGTCAAGTCAAATTCATGTTTATTTAAACCGTAGGTCTTTAAACGACACACCAATTTACTACCATAATAACAATGTACATAGACATTTTAATTTTTAAACAGGCATAATTTTCCATAATTAAAATTCATCTAATAAAATCCTGTTAAAATCCAATCATGTTTAAAAATGTGCTCACTAGTATGAATGCCTAGCCTTATTATACAATTCACAGAAATTACTTAAAACACCAATCTTATTTTACACTGAAATGACCTTTTTGACTGTAATCATAAATCTCTCTATGGCAAATGTTACATCCAAAAAGCGCATATCAGTAAAAAGTTCTCCAGCTTGCGCATGACTCCCAGTTCCATATTTAAAAAATACTGTGTGTGAAATGCTATGTGTTTAACATTGACTCTGGGGCTAACACCTTTGGCCATTACCGATTCAGCCGACAGATCAGGTAAAAAATAAAGAGACAAGTAAGGGGGACAATACACTCCCCTGCCTCAACCCATTATGAATTTGTATTTTTTGTGTCAAGGTCTGCTCAGTTTCCATAAGGACCTGAGTCCAGCTTCCCACAAACGATTCCTGTCGACCAAATCAAAGGCTGCACGGATATCTACGAAACAACAGACTAGATTCCCCCTCTGCTCCACAGATTTCCGCACATTGGACCAGAGCGCAAAGCAGTGGTCAATTGTGGAGTGAAATTCTTGGAAGCCCCCTTGTTCTGTTGGCACAATGTGATTCAAATCTACCCATTCCTTCAACATTCCCAAGAGAATTTTTGCAAATACTTTTCCTCCCACATATAGGGGCTTGATCAACCTATAGTTCTTAGAGGTTTTTATATCTCCCCTTTTATGGATGGGTCTGATAATTGCACCTCTCCAATTTTCGGAGATCTACTCTGTAACTAAAATCTAGGAAAACATACTATACAAGAATTCTGCCCACCACTCCGGGCGAGTTTTTATAATAACAGCAGGGAGGTTATCTGGTCCAGCAGCTCTAGTCAGCGTTAGATTTGCAATAATGCTTCTAATATTACAAATTATAAAATGGGACCTAATGTCCTCACCCACCTATTCCCAATGGGTTGCTCTTTTTCTCACTGAATCTACTTTTTTGTCATATATCTCCTCCAAGTATTCCTCCCACACCTCTTCTTCCACCACGCAGTTCAACGTACCCTACCTTTTTCCTGACCCTTCCTGTACTAATTTCCAAAAATATTTTGCGTTTTTGGTTTCTATTGCTTCTAGCAGATTTCCCAATACCACTCTCTATGGACTCTTTTCTGGTCCCTAATTAGGGTTTTATACACTCTCCTTGTCTTCATCAGGCCATTAGAACTTACCGTTTCATATCTTACTTGAAGGTTTCTATCCCCTTCTCCTCATCTGCGCCTTTCCTTTCTTGCATTACTCATTAAACCATATATTTCTCCTGCATCGATTGCTCCGAGCCTTCTCATTCGTAGTCCCCTTCCCGTTTAAATCTACCCTGAGGCACTGTACCACCTGGCGGATAATGTTTTCGTACCACTCTAAATGTTTGACAGGGGCATCCTTCAGTATTGTATTTTGCTGAAAGTTAGCTAATTTTTGCAATCATTCATCTGGACGCTTTGGGTAGTCCATCTGCACAGGAATCACCGTATCTCTCAATCTTCTTTTACATCTAACTAATTCTAATTTAAGGGGGTATGGGTCCCGCAAATCTACTTTGCAGGCCACCAGTCATTTGCATCTTACTTCTAGAGGTGTCACCTTCCTAGCTATTTTGGTGGATATCAGGGTAATCGTCCCCCATGCAGGGCGTCCCTGCTGCCTCTTCATAGCAGACTTTTTTAGCTGAACAAAACCTTCGAATATGGGGGTTTCATCGCACAGCCATGTTTCTTGAAGACACACAATCTCATAGCGATCTATTAACTTCTTGAAATCAATCAATCAATCAGGGAGATTATAAGCGCGCTACTCACTGTGAGGGTTGAAACTTTCTTGTTTTGATATTCTACTAAACCCATTATTATTCCATGAAAGAACCCCAAGGCTGGGCGACGACCCAACATCCTAATTTATTTCACTTAACCCCCTCACTTCATCCAAGGCTAGTATAGAAGTTTCACATATCTATTTTCATGGCTCACGTCTCTCCAACCTTTAGCGGACCCAGCACATGACACAGTAATTTCGATATCATCCTTTTCCTTACTTGCCTGGTCAATTAGTCTAACTTGCTTTGTTCAAGTCCTGCATGATGTCTCAGGAATAATTTTCCATGATTGCCCACTATGGTCACTTCTGATTCTGGGACTAACCTAATCCCTTCCTTTGATTTCTTATTTTCAGCCTTTATTGGTGTTGATTTTGCCAGCCCTGAATACATCAGAACTTTCGTGACCCATTTTCACTTGTTATTTGTAAGAATCCCACTTGCCTAAGGTCTTTTCTCCCTATTTCTTTTAGGCTGGCATATTTAAAAAAGAAAAGCTGGGAATGATTTAAAGGGTGCAACTTTCTCACTCTTTTCCACCTTTCCCATGATGGGATGGTTCAAAGTATGGCCACAGTTGGAAAGTGGATTATTAGTAGTGGTAAATATGCTTCTGGAACTTCTCCCTGTAGTTCCTCTTGAGGGTCCAAAGGGTCCAAAACACAATCCAATGGTCTGGAAGCTCCAAGATGGCCCTTGAACGTTTGGGACAAACATTCCCACAATGCACCTGGCCAAAACCCTTAAAAGTCCACTGGATGCACTCCAGGCAGGGGACTCCCAGTGGAGTTGACGCAGGTGAGCTCTGTTCACCTGTAGCTTGCAGGGAGCCCACTCTTTATTCCTCTTGAAACCCAATGGGTTATAGTTCCAGATAATGCAGCAGGCGCAGTCAGTCAGAATGCAGGGCCTGGTGGTGCAAATCAAGTTTCCAGCTTGGCAATCTTTTTCTTCTCTTAGTTTCAAGCAGCAGATCTGAGAGGCTCTGCCCCTCTCAGATACTTATTCAGTGTTCTCAGGGGTCAAGCAGGAAGGTGCTCCTGTCCAATGAGGTGCAGGGCAACACCCCAAAGCATGACCACTTCCTTCAAAGTGTGGCACAATAGTCTCCTAGAGAGCACCATTCTTTCAAAATTCAACATGGCTGAAGTCTCAGCAGAGGAGCAAGAGCTAGCTAAACCAACCTCCAGTATGGCTCATTTCTATAGCTTCCCTGTACAGTTCTTCCTTAAGCCTGCTATCTGGCTAGGTCCATAGGGGATGGGGGTAGATGGACCTTGCTGTCTCTGTCTGTCCCCTTCAGCCTTTGAAGCTGATGCTTTACGACCCCTCCCCCTGCTCTGGCATTCCTTTCTAGCAGAGTCCTCTTACAAGAGATAGCCTCAATGGGGTGAGCCACTTATCACTTCATCAAAGCAGCCTGGCTAATCATGTTAAGTCTGACCAATCAGTGCAGACCACTGGAAGGCTGAATTTTGGCTTACAGACTAAAAAAGTCTTATGACTTCTTTTCTGTATATTTTAGGATACATTCAACAATAGCATATTGTTGGATCTATCAATACAATTCCCCTACGTCCTTGAATTATATATTTTAGTAATCCTCAGCGGTAGTTATGAGTTCATAAACTATTGCAATGTTAACGTCTGTGGCTGGGATCTACAATGGGGAAAAATAAATATCCAATTTCTCCATCAGGGCCTATAAAACATCTTATATAAGGACCCTGCTTATAGCTACATGACCCGGCACACCTAAGAGAGATTTAAGGGGTCCTGAATATGCAGAAAAAATGTAGATCCTCACTCCACAGTGCTCCTAGCACAAACGACGATTTTGGGAAGCACTTTACTATAGTGGTGGGAAGTGAAATGTCGAATTTCTCTATCACCAGGGCATATAAAACATCTTTTATAAGGGTTCTCCTTATAAATACCCGACCCCCCACCCCTGGGACACCTAGGGGAGACCTTGGGGATACCTAATATGCCAAAATATTGTAGTTTATCAATTGTTAAGTGCTCCTAACACCAAAGTTGAGTTTGGGGACAATTTACATTTAAAAGCAGTCCTGCAACAGGGGGCTGCTTTTAAAATGACCTCAGACTCTCAGAAGTGCACACATGCATGTGCAGAATGGGCTGCTGGCCTCTAAACTGCCATTCCCTATTATATACTAGGGATTTAAAGGTAGTTTTGACTCCCCTGCCCTATTATGTACTAGGGACATATAGGGTAGGTCATGCCAATTATAAGAGTACCCTAACCCATATTGTACCTTAACGGTGTAGGTGTTTTCACTGTATTCTCATTGTGTTTTCAGCATAGCACTGGTCCTGGGCCTGCCTAGCAGAGCCCAGGATACAGTCAGAGTCAGTTATCACCAGTACCAGTCAGCAAAAAAATGGGGGTGCCCAGGGCACAGGATGACTTTGCAAGAGCCAGAAATTACTTCTATCCCTATTTTCTTCTTCAAGGGGTCCCTCTATATCCTTCTCATGTCCCTACTACCCAGCACTTCCAATTTCCTACTACTTGCCTCTTGTTCCCCTGGGGTTTCCTTTCTTCTCAGTCTACTCCATCCACCCACCTGTTTACCAGGTCTACCCTCTTTCCTGCTCCAGGATTGTGGGACCACCTCCCTTATATGCTGAGCCACACTTCTGCCGCCACCACCCGACTTTCTATGATGACGGGTTCGCCCTACGAATCCTCCATCCAATCCAAATTTTACACAGGTGATCCCCAATCATGAACTGATGTCCCCCCCCAGCGTGCCCTAGCCCTGTGGTCTCACAGGCACAGGTGTGCACTGCGGCCTGTCATGCTCCTCGCAGCTCCCCGCCGGGAGCCGACGCAGTTGCCCCACGCTGACCCTGACTCTTGAGTTTAGCTCTCCTTTTGAGCTAAAGGGCAATATAATGGGCGTGTGGGGGGTGGTATTGACTACCTTTGTTCAGTTCCGGTTCGGCTCCTGCGGTTTCTGATTACCGCGCTTCGTTGCACAATCAGCCCAATTTGGCCTGATTTAGTGCTTGTCGCTTTGCTTCTTACTGAACTTCTTGCTGATCTTCCACTGGCGTAGCGGTGGTGGGTGGGCACGAGCACAGCAGAGGCACACGTTTGCGCATGTCAATGCGTCAGGCAGCAGCAGCTGAATATTGACACAAAGAATAACAAGGATAGAATATAGAGGGACAAAATATTGAAAGGTAAGTGCATATAAGGAAATATAGATTTACTAGTCCTAACTCCTCATCTACGTACCGTGAGGATATGTATTCTACATAGGTACATTTTTGTGGGGCTAGGTATAGAAAATCTAGACTTAGTTACCTATTGCTATATTTCTTTATATTTTATCCTCACTATTCTGTCCTACCAATATAATTAGTTCAATATTCATGGTGCACACCCAGAATACTGAAAAGGTTATTTTTGCTATGCACTGGACTCCTGAATTCTACTAGTATTGTGCTGTTTTTTTGGTTTATACACCTGGTTACAATAGCATTTAATATATCAGGCATGCAAGCATGTAAACATTGCCATATTTTCATTTCCATTTGCTGTCTAAGCCTCTTCTTTAGTTGTTTGAACTCCTATCTTGGGTATCCAGGGATGTTCCAAACTTCATGTCCAGCTATTGAATATTTTGAAAGAGACTGTATGGTCTGTTTCGTGGGATGAACCTGGGTGCATGTAAGTTAGAGGACTTCAGGCATGATTGAGGGTGGTTTGGGGGGCAGTTTTATTTACCTGAAGAACAAGGGTCCAGATGTACTAAGATAGGAATCATAAAAAGTGTTTGCAATTTGCGCACAGACTTTTTCTGAATCCTTTGGCATTTCGCGAACAGATCTATGTACTAATAGGTTGGTTTGCAAAATATGAGTGGAATGGTTAGTTGATAGAGGTATGAAGCTGAAGATGCCCACCCAAGATGATCATCAATCATCAAGAATCAGTGGACAAAAAAAGCATATCATCTGCTACTTCTTTGGAACTACCCAGAGCATGTATATATATATTTTGATTTGAGTGCACGTAATAAATCCTGATCTGGATTTGAACCAACGCGAGTGCTGGTCCTTACTGTTACTGAGACAGTGGAGCAAGATATATATATATATATATATATATATATATATATATATATATATATATATATATATATATATATATTATCTACTGGCGGTCGCCAGTAGATAGTTATAGTTACAACCTATTATCCATAGGAAATCCGCGACATTCTATTTGAAATAACTCTCTTGCCGGTTGACGTATCTTCGCGAAATTTTCAAACTTCGTGGGGCGCTCCGGTCCGCTCCTACCCTGAAAGTCTCGGGGTGATACGTCAAGCGGGGGCCGAGAAAAAAGGGGGTCCCAAAACGCGTTTTCCCCATGCATTTTCCCATAGGAAACTTTAGACACGGCTACAGCTCGAACTGCTGAACGGAATTACACCAAATTTGGCAAAGAGGTAGTTCTTGGTTCAGAAAGAACCCTTTTTGTTAAATGGTGTAAATCCGTTCAGTAGTTGCTGAGAAAATCAAAAAGTAAAAGTACATATATATCTATGGGCACGGAGGATTCGCGCACCCTCCCGATCACGAGCTGCATGTTAATTGGTTGTCAGCTGGCTGTCAACATTCCGATTCAGGAAATGTTGGCAGCTATTTTGTCCCTCGGTAGAACCGAGGGACAGAAACAAGTGCGCAAAGCGCACAAAGGGGGAGGGTAGAAACACCCTGACCCCCTAGGTTTGCTCAGGGGGTCCCACAAGGACCCCCTGGGCAAAAAAAAAAATTTTTTTTTTTAAAAATCGGCAGGATGCGCTCAGGGAGCGCGAACCCTGCCGAAAAAAATCGAAGCGCGGTCTCCCGCGCTTCGATAGTTAATTGGCCCCCGGGTGGCCCAAGTCCCGGGGGCATGCTGGGGGGGGGTTAATTTTATGTGTGGGGGGCCTCTAAGGGCCCCCCAAGCCCCGGGGACCACCACCCCCCGGGGCTTTATGTACAATGGTGCGGGAGGGCTCTGAGCCCTCCCGCAGCCCCGGGGACCACCACCTCCCCGGGGCTTCTTTTTTTTTAATTAAAAACCTGTGGGGGGGGGCTCCAGCCCCCCCACACGCCCCGGGGACCACCACCTCCCCGGGGCACTAAGAAAAATTACAATGGGGGTCCGTTTTGGACCCCCAGAGCCCCGGGGACCACCACCTCCCCGGGGCTGTGCACTGAATGGGAGGGGGGCCGCGCGGCCCCCCTCCTGGAGCCCTTGATGGCCCTGGGGACCACCACCCCCCAGGGCCGGCTCCTGCAGTGTCCCGGGGTGCCTACCCCCGGGACACTGCTGTTTGCAATGACAGGACGGGAGCCTCGCGGCTCCCGTCCTGTCATTGCAAACTTGCTTTGGATATTGGAAGAGAGAGCAGGAAACCTGCTCTCTCTTCCAATATCCAAAGCCGATTGCTTTTCCACATGGGGAGCTGCATCTTAGCAGCTCCCCATGTGTAAAAGCAATGCCGGCTCCCGTAGGACACGGGGAGCCGGCGGGACTGTGGGGGGATTGGGGACCCCCCCACAGTCCCCAACGAGAGGGCCAGCCCCGGGGGATGGGGTCCCCGGGGCAAGTAGTGGCCCGGGAGGGGGGCCACGCGGCCCCCCTCCCCAAAAAAAAAAAAATTAAAAAAAACGATCGGGCCCGCAGGCCCCGCCCCCTTCCTTCACCACTCTGCAAACGCGCCCCCTGGCGCGTTTGCAGAGGGGGAACGAATTCCCCTTGAATACTGGGGGTCCCTGGGGCCAACTAGCCCACCAGGAACCTCCAGTATGCGCCAGGGGCTGCCTTGCAGAGAGGTGTACAGAGGCCACGCCCCTTTTACACCTCTCTGCAACGCAGCTCTATGGCGCTTTTGGAGGTATATGGTGGGCTAGTTGGACTCCGGGGACCCTCAGGATTCAAGGGGACTTAATCCCCCAACTTAAAACGCGCCACGGGGCGCGTTTGCACAGTGGTGAAGGGAGGGGGCGGGGCTTGAGGTGACATGTGTGCAAACAGGCCCCGTGGCGCGTTTTAAGATGGGGAATTAAATCCCCTTCAATCCTGAGGGTCCCTGGGGGCCAACTAGCCCAACAGGTACATCCAGAAAGCGCCACAGAGCTGCGTTGCAGAGAGGTGTAAAAAGGGGTGTGGCCTCTCTACACGTCTCTGCAACGCAGCCCCCTGGCGCATATTGGAGGTTCCTGGTGGTCTAGTTGGCCCCTAGGGACCCTCAGGATTCAAGGGAACTTAATCCCCCAACTTAAAACGCGCCACGGGGCGCGTTTGCAAAGATGTCACCTCAGGCCCCGCCCCTCCCTTCACCATTGTGCAAATATTCCTCTAAAATCAGCCGAAATAGGAATTCCGATTTACTCACCTGTTATAAGGAGAGACCTCAGTGCTGTATCTTTCAGCCCAGTACTGGTCCTGAAAAGTAATTTTAACCGTACTTACCGGTAACTTGAATTTCCTTCATAGGCTAACATTGACTGGTTTCACTTGGAAATTCTTCTAAGTGTGGAGTTTTGGAACTTTAAAATATTCCTCTAAAATCAGCCGAAATACGAATTCCGATTTACTCACCTGTTATCAGGAGAGACCTCAGTGCTGCATCTTTCAGCCCAGTACTGATCCTCAAAAGTAATTTTAACCGTACTTACCGGTAATTTGAATTTCCTTCATAGGCTAACATTGACTGGTTTCACTTGGAAATTCTTCTAAGTGTGGAGTTTTGGAACTTTAAAATATTCCTCTAAAATCAGCCGAAATACGAATTCCGATTTACTCACCTGTTATCAGGAGAGACCTCAGTGCTGCATCTTTCAGCCCAGTACTGATCCTGAAAAGTAATTTTAACCGTACTTACCGGTAACTTGAATTTCCTTCATAGGCTAACATTGACTGGTTTCACTTGGAAATTCTTCTAAGTGTTGATTTTTGAAACATACAAATATTCCTCTAAAATCAGCCGAAATCCGAATTCTGATTTACTCACCTGTTATCAGGAGAGACCTCAGTGCTGCATCTTTCAGCCCAGTACTGGTCCTGAAAAGTAATTTTAACCGTACTTACCAGTAACTTGAATTTCCTTCCATAGGCTAACATTGACTGGTTTCACTTGGAAATTCTTCTAAGTGTGGAGTTTTGGAACTTTAAAATATTCCTCTAAAATCAGCCGAAATACGAATTCCGATTTACTCACCTGTTATCAGGAGAGACCTCAGTGCTGCATGTTTCAGCCCAGTACTGATCCTCAAAAGTAATTTTAACCGTACTTACCGGTAACTTGAATTTCCTTCATAGGCTAACATTGACTGGTTTTCAGCAAAAAAGTTTCAAAGTGTTGATTTTCACAAACTACAAATATTCCTTAAAAATCGCCTGTATGACTTAAACGCATTCTTTCAACTGTTTACAGGAGATGCACCAGTGCTGGATCCAGGATCCAACACTGAGTAAGAAAAAGTAACGATAACAGTTTTTACCTGCTAAGTGAATTTCCTTCCATAGGATAACATTGGTGATTCTATGAGAAAAAGTTTCAAAGTGTCAACTTTTAAAATACAATAATATTCCTTAAAAATCACGACTGTAACCAAAACGCTTTTACTCAACTGTTTACAGGAGATGTACCAGGACTGAATCTAGGATCCAGTCCTGTGGTTACAAAAGTAATCCATAAAGTAACTAATTGCATTTAACTAGAAATTCACATTGAGCTGAATGTTGCATTGTGTTTGAAAATGTGTTGCCCATTGCAACAACTGTAACTACTGTACTTAAAAGTCTATTGCCTATCTGCAAAGTATTTAAACTAAAGTAATTCATTCTGAGAAAGTATTTTTTGTAATGTAATGTATAATGTAATTACAATGTAATTTGACAAATAAAATATGTAAAAAAAAATTGTTTCTAAAAATGTAGTAAATCAGTATGAAAAAAATTAATATAACAATTAATACATTTAAAAATTGTCATTTACAAAACCTTTGAAATTCACTGAAAAAACCGTAGGTTTCAGGCACGTTATAGTTAGAAATTAGCATTTAAAAAACCTTTGAAATTCACTGAAAAAACCATAGGTTTCAGACACGTTATAGTTACAAATTAGCATTTAAAAAACCTTTGAAATTCACTGAAAAAACCATAGGTTTTAGGGACAGTTATAGTTACTTGGACATTGCACTCGTACAAAACCCGTGAAATTCCCCGTTATAGTTAGTTCAGCTAACTATAACTCGCGCCCCCGCAATGCACTGCTGATGACGTCACATATTACATCACTCATGACATGGTCAGTGACATCACTGATGACATCACTGATGACATCTCAAATGACATCACTGATGACATCATCCACGTGATAATCTGATGCACCTCCTCACACCCTAATATAATCTTTGATACACCCACTCTAAATTACAGACTGCCATTCGCAAAACCATAGACACTCCAACACCAATAACTACATACCCACTCACTGATTCTTAGGTCTACACACACACATCCACTCACTCACCCGTACAGTCACTCATACTTACGGTCACTCAGTACAGGACTATCATATGCACTCTTACTCCTATATAGACACTCAAACAACGCCACTCATCCATAGAGATACTCACACACCTAGTCAGTCATGCAAATAATTAAACACACTGCCATTTACTCACCTATACAGTTATACACACACCAGCTCACTTACTCATACAAATAGTAGCACATTGTTACGCTCTTATACAATCACTGATACAAGCACACAATCATCCATACAGCCACTATCACAATCACTCACTCTTGCTTATAGCTATTTATATACTCCAACACACATATATACTGCCTTTCACATATGTAGTTACTCACACATGTACCACTGGGACATACATTCACTCACTAACACACTCTTACACACACTTACCCACCCATACAGTCTATCACAGATGCACTCTTGAAACCATCCACCCAGTGAATCACCCACTCACACATCTATGCACAGAGTTGCACACACCCCTCCCACACAAACACTCAGGCACCCATACAGATACTCAGACAAGCATTCAATAACTCATATAGAAAATCATTTAGCTATTCACAAACACATGCAGCCACTTACACAGCAACAGACAGACGGATACAGACATACACCCAGTTTAGTCACTAACCCATGCATTCAGTAAGATACGTTAAATCACTCACTTATAGAGTCAGTCACGCACCTACTAAATCATCCATACAGACACTTAGACACCCACTCATTCTTCAATACGTCTTTTCCTATATATTTTAAAAATATTTAAACTTTACAGAAACACACAGTCACTGGATGATGTCATCAGTGATGTCATTTGAGATGTCATCAGTGATGTCATCAGTGATGTCACTGACCATGTCATGAGTGATGTAATATGTGACGTCATCAGCAGTGCATTGCGGGGGCGCGAGTTATAGTTAGCTGAACTAACTATAACGGGAGAATTTCACGGGTTTTGTACGAGTGCAATGTCCAAGTAACTATAACTGTCCCTAAAACCTATGGTTTTTTCAGTGAATATATATATATATATATATATACATATATACATATACATATATATATATATATATACATATATACATATACATATATATATACATATATATACATATACATATATATACATACATATATATACATATACATATATATATATATACATACACACCTCTCAAACAAAGCTCCTTCCGATCTCCGTGGACAAGTGGTGCGTTGTGCCGGTGGAGCACGCTGGACAAAGTTTCATAAACCAAAATCCAAGTAAGACGCACACTCAGGGTAGATACTGCTCAGTAGATGACTTTACTTCCAGTTACGCGTTTCGACTTGTGATCAAGACTTTTGAAGTCAAAACGCGTAACTGGAAGTAAAGTATTCTACTGATCAGTATCTACCCTGAGAGTGCGTCTTACTTGGATTTTGGTATATATATATATGTGTAATGTGTATAGATATATATGTATGTAAAAAAAAAATATATATATATTCACTCAAAAAACCAAAGTTTACAGGGACGTTATAGTTAGGCTGACATTTCAGTCGTGCAAAACCAGAGAAATTCAGCAGTTATAGTTAGCTGAGCTAACTATAACTCACGCCCCCGCAATGCAGTGCTTATGACCTCACATATATCATCACTCATGACATGGTCAGTGACATCACTGATGACATCTCAAATGACATCACGGATGACATCATCCAGTGACTGAGTGTTTCTAAAATGTTTATAAGTATTAAATATATATACCAAGGTGTATTGATGAGTCAGTGGGTGTATGAGTGCCTGTATCGATGATTCAGTGGGTGCGTGATTGACTGTATAAGTGAGTGATTAGGTTTCTCAGTGAATGTATGGGTCACTGACTAGGTTGTCTGAATGTCTGTATCAGTTTGTCAGTTGGAGTCTAAGTGGCTGTATGGCTGTGTGAGTGGGTACGTGAGTGGCTGTATGGGTGATTGATTGGTTATCTGACTACCTGTATGGGTGTCTGACTATCTGTGTGGGTGAGTGATTTGGTGTGTGACTGCCTGTATGAAAGAGTGGGTGGGTGAATCAGTGGCTGTATGAGTTAGTGAGTGTGTGTGTGTGAGGGGCTGTATGGGTGAGTGAGTGTGTGTATGGCTGTGTGGGTAAGTGGATTTGTCAGTGGTATATGGGTGAGTAACTGGTTATGTGAAAGACAGCATAGGTGAGTGATGGGGTATACGAGTGACTGTATGGGTGAGTGAGTGAATGTGAGAGTGGCTGTATGGGTGAGTGTGTGCTTGTGTCAGTGACTGTATAGGTGAGAGAGTACGTGTTAGTATCTGTATGAGTTAGTAAGTGGGTATGTGTTTGTAACTGTCTGGGTGAGTAAGTGGCTGTGTGACTGACTCTATGGATGAGTGAGTAGGTCTGTGAGTAGCTCTATGGGTGACTAACCCAGTGTGTTAATGGCTGTATGGGTGTATGAGTAGATATGCCAGTGGCTGTATTGGTGAGTGAGTGGGTGTATGAGTGGCTGTATGGGTGAGTGAGTGGATTTGTGTGTAGATCTATGAATGAGTGAATGGGTGTGTAAGTACTGGTATGGGTCCGTGAATGGGTTTGTGAATGGTTGTGTGGGAGTGGGTGTATGAAATGTTGTATGGGGGTGTGAGTGGGTGCATTAGTAATGTTGTGGATGATGTCATCAGTGATCTCACTGACCATGTCATGAGTGATGTAATATGTGATGTCATAAGCAGTGCATTGCGGGTCGCGAGTTATAGTTTTCTCAGCTAACTATAACTGCTGAATTTCTCTGGTTTTGCACGAGTGAAATGTCAGCCTAACTATAACGTCCCTGTAACCTTTGGTTGTTTCAGTGAATTTCTAAGGATTTTTAAATTATATTTCCTAACTATAATGTCCCTGTAACCTTTGGTTTTTTCAGTGAATTTCTAAGGTTTTGTAAATGTTAATTCCTAACTATAACATCCCTGTAACCTTTGCTTTTTTCAGTGAATTTCTGTGGTTTTTAAAGTAGTAGTCACGTTTGCATAGTGGTGGAGAAAGGGGGTGGGGCCTCCAACCAGCTCTCAGGAATTCCACTGTGTAGGACTTACAGGAGGTACCATGATGGCTTCTTTTTTTCTCCTTTTTAGGAAAGGGTGCCATGTGACCACCCTGGATCATTTTGGGCCCTGGGGACCCCATCCCCTGAGGCCTGATCCTTTAAAAAATATTTTTATTTAAAAAAATGGGAGGGAGGCCATGGGGCCCCCTCCCGGGCTGATTTTGGCACCCAGGGACCCCATCCCACAGGGCTCGGCCTCTCGGGCCATTTTTGGCCCTGGGTCCCTATCCCCTGGTGCATGCCCATTTGTATTTTTATTAATTTCATTTTTAAAAGGGAGGGGTGCACAGCCCCCCCCCTTCCGTGGCCGATTTCGGCCCTGGGGATCTCATCCCTCGTGGCCAGGCCTTCATATATATATATTTTTTAATTGGGAGCGGGGCTAGCGTGCCCCCTTCCCTGGTCCAACTTTGGCCCACAGGGACCCCATCCACCGGGGCCTGGCCTCGTTAGGTACCGTGGGGGGAGCCTCAAGGCCCCCGTGGTCCCTGCTGGCTCCCCGCCTCATGCAGGAGCCGGCATTGTTTTTGGACAGACGGAGCTGCTAAAGCAATTCTGCTCTGCCTCGTGCAAGCGAGAGCATTTTTGCTCATGCTTGCACGAAGCGGACCAGAGTTTGCTTTGATTAGCAAATTACAATGTCCCAGGGGTGTGCACCCCGGAACATAGCTGGAGTCGGCCCTGGGGAGTGACGGTTCCCAGGGCCATGTAGGGCTCCTGGAGGTGGGCCACACGGCCCCCCTCCTTTATTTAAATTTGCCAGAGCCCTTCAACGCGTTATTATTTGATACAGCCCCAGGGAGATGGCGGTCCCCTGCATTGTTTTTAAAAAATAAAGTATGTACCTCAGGGAGGTGGTGGTCCCCGGGGTTGGGGGTGTGTCCGCGAGGCTTCCCCATATTATGTAAATTAGCCCCGGGGAGGTAGTGGTCCCCGGGGCAGGGGGGTCCACGAGGCTTCCCCATATTATGTAAATTTGTCCCGGGGAGGTGGCGGTCCCCAGGGCTGCGGCCGGTATTCATAACGAAAACTGCCCCAGGGAGGTGGGGGTCCCGTGGGCTTTAAATTGCCCAAAGAGAGGGGCCCCATGAGCCCCCTCCTATATTTATTATATGCCCCCAGGACCTGGCCCACCTGGGGATTATTTAAAAGCAATCGCGGGAGCCTGTGTTTGCTTTTATTTTTTTGCAGCGAATTCGTGAATATCGCGATTTTGCTGCAAAATCATTTTTTAAAATTCTTTTATGCCATGGGAGATTCCCAAGGGGACCCCAAGACCATGGCTTGGTGGTCAGGGTATTCCTACCCTGCCCCCTTTTCTTTATTTTCACTTATTTTGGGGGGGATTCGGTGAAGCAGGGTCCCAAGATGGCTGCCAACACTTCCTGGTTGAAGTGCTCGCAGTCAATTCAAGCAGTGCATTTCCCAGCTCAAGCTCGTCTTTTTTCGCGAAGGCTTCGCAACCAGAGATATATCTATATTTTTCTTCTTAAATTTCTGGAAAACTACTGAACGGATTTACATCAAATAACAGAAAGCACAATCTGCCTAACAACACCTATCTTGCTGCCAAATTTGGTGTAATTCCGTCCAGCAGTTTGGGCTGTAGGTTTGACAACGCGTTCCTATGGAAATGAACATTACAAATGTACCCTTTTGTGCCCCTATTTCTCGGTCCCCTCTGCATGGATCACCCCCAAACTCTCCATGACACACAAAACCTACTTTGACACTTTTTTGGGAAAATTTCATGAAGATTGGTTAAACCATGCCAAAGTTATAGGCAAGTCAAAAAATGCTTTCCCTATGGACACTAGGTCCTAACTATAACTACCTACTGGTGGCCGCCAGTAGGTAATATATATCTATATATATATACATATATACTGAAAATATAGATAACATTCTGAAACTTTTCAGAAACACTCAGTCACTGGATGATGTCATCAGTGATGTCATTTGAGATGTCATCAGTGATGTCACTGACCCAGTCATGAGTGATGTAATATGTGACGTCATCAGCAGTGCATTGCGGGGGCACGAGTTATAGTTAGCTCAACTAACTAAAACGGCCGAATTTCTCTGGTTTTGTACGAGTGAAATGTCCAACTAACTATAACGTCTGCCAAAAATTAAAAAGAAAAAAATGTTTTTTTGGGCCCTGGGGGTCCCTGTGGGACCCCCTGAGCAGGCCTAGGGGGTCAGGGTGTTTCTACCCTGCCCCCTTTTCTTGATTTTTATCCTTTTTTTTTTTACCTTTTTCTTGTGACTCGGTTCAACCGAGTCACAAGATGGCTGCCAACACTTTTTGGTTTGGAGTGTTGGCAGCCAATCAAAATAAAGCTCATGCTCGGGACGGTTCGCGGATCCGCCGCGGTCAGCAGATATCGATATTTTTAATTTTTTGAATTTCTCAGGAACTACTGAACGGATTTACACCATTTAACAAAAAGAACGCTTTCTGAACCAAGAGCTACCTTTTTGCCAAATTTGGTGTAATGCCGTTCAGCAGTTCGGGCTGTAGCTTTGTCAAAAGTTTCCTATGGAAATTAACATGGAAAAAACGCGTTTTGGGACCCCCTTTTTTTCTCGGCCCCCACTTGACGAATCACCCCGAAACTTTCAAACCAGGAGCTGACCTGAGCAAATCATTAGTTTTGAAAATTTCGCGAAGATTCGTCAAACGGCGCCAAAGATATTGGCAAAAGAAAAAACGCTTTTCCTATGGAAACTAGGTCCTAACTATAACTACCTACTGGCGACTGCCAGAAGGTAATATATATGTATGTATATATATATATATCGAAACCCTCATCGGTAACTTTGATTCAAAACCAGAAAAACGAGCGTGGACCCAGTTATAGTGCTGAATTTTCTTTATAGCCACCAGTTCAGTCCGCCATGACTCGTTTCGGCCGGTTCACGGCCTTGATCACATGACACAGCTAAAACAGTGTAACCCATATTTAAAGTGCCAGTGCCTGCAACACGATTAAACAACATGGACAACAGACTATGGTTTCATAAGCATTTCTACGCATAAATGCGATAAAAAAATACAATAATTCCTCCATAATTGACAATTGATAATAATAGCATACAAAGCCTTGTATTGCATTAAAACTTTTTATGTTTGAAAAGCTTTATTTAAATATTAATAGCAATACAAAGGTCAGCAAAACAGAAATGACTTATTGAAGGTATACATATTTGAAGAAATGGCTAACAGTAATTTAAAGAAGAAAGCTGTTTAAGATTATAATGGGATAAAGGGAAAGGGGAAGGAGGAGGAGGAGGAGGGGGAAGGAAGGGAAGGGAACAAGGGGAAGGAAAGAAGGGAAGGGGAGGGGATCTCTTATAATCTAGAATAGAATATATACGTTGCATATTTAACTAGAAATCTTAAACAGTAACTTATAATCAACATCTGGAATAGAGGGTGACAAAGAATGATTACGTTGGAAGTAAGGAGGCAGAGAGAAATAATACATTTACGGAGGTTTAAAATTTTCTGCATTTAAACAGGAGTCATCCGCCAATGCCAATTTATCTAAGAAAGTAGTAAGTGGGATCCAAAAACCTTCTCTATCAATCATCGGTTTACAGGAGGAAGCAAAAGCAATATCCAGGCGATGAAAATGACATAAACTGTTCCACCAATGTTGAATCGAGAGTTTTGTAAATGCTTTCCAATTAAGGGAGATGTGTTGGAAAGCTAGAGCTATCATGAGGTCAAAAAGACCGTGCATATGTGGGGGTAGATCTAAGGACTGAAACAGGCTACCTGCAAAAAGAAGAGGAAGAGAATAAGGGATAAGAATATTAAACATGCGAGAAATGTAAGACCAAACTTTCCCCCAAAAGTAGAAACAGAAGGGCATAGAAAAAGCAGATGTATGAGATCAGCATTAAGAGAACCACAGGTCCAACAGTTCGTATCAGTAGAATGAGAGAATTTAGCAATAGAGACAGGGGTAAAATAGAGTCTATGATAGAGAAAAAACATAGATTGAGTAAGGGAGGCAGATCGAGAAATTTTAAGGGATCGGGACCAGAATTTATCCCAGAAAATAATGGACCACTCACATGCGAGATCAAGTTCCCACGCGAGTTCCACCCTAGACTTAGAACGATCAGGATTAGGAGATGAGAAGGACTTATAAATGAGAGAAGCTTTGGGAAGAATAAGAAGAATTTTATGTAGAGGATTCTGAACCGAAGATGGAGGGACCGACGGGAGAGAGTAAAAACCTCCAGAATAATCGCCATGAGGGTGGAGAATCTCTGAAAAAAGGAGGAGGGGCATTGAAAAATGAGTTGAAATTGGGGGAATGAACATGGATCGGATCCATCAAATAAATCTTTAACCCAAATTATCCCCCTAAGTCTCCAAGATTTCCAAAAAATGGATCTACCATTAATAGTAATAAGAAAGTTATGCCAGATTGGAGATTCCAAAAAGATTCTCTGGAACAAGGTTTTTTATGCAGTAGAGGTTTTAGAAGAGAACAAGTGTGTTTAAATAACGGGAGTGAGGAGAAGGGAGACTTAACGGAAAAGGCCAAAATTTCCTGAAATGAGAAAGGAGAAGCCAGGGTACGTTCGATCGTATACCATAGTGGGGTATAGGGCGACTGATCTTCCAGAAGCCATTTTGCAGCTTGACGTAAGCAAAAAGATTTGTGATATGTACGAAAATCCGGGAAATTAACCCCTCCATTTTGTTTTGTCCTACGCAGAGCAGATAGAGCTATCCTGGATCTCTTGCCCTTCCAAAGAAATCGAGAGAGAAGGGAGTCAATTTTTTTAAAATAACAATCAGGAATGTGTACTGGAAGCATGGAAAGGGTATAAATCAGAATTGGGGTTATCATCATCTTAATGGAGTCTAACCGACCCCACCAGGAAAGAAAGAGAGGATTCCAAGAAGAAAGTAGACTGTCAATCCGGGAAATGATCGCAGTCATATTTAACTTAACAGAAGAGGAAATGGAATTAGTAAATGATATACCTAAATATTTAATTTTTACCGGAGACCAAGCAAATCCCGTAGAAGAGAAGGAATGTGGAAGACAAAATTTTGTAAGGGGTAAAATTTCCGTTTTGTCTGAATTGATTTTATAACCAGAGACACGGGAAAAGGAATCAAATTCAGCTAATAGAGGAGGAATAGAAGTCTGAGGATTGGAGATAAAAAGAAGGATATCATCTGCATATGCAGAAAGTTTTAAATTATGGTCGCCATAGGAGAAACCAGAAATCAGGTCATTATTACGGATTGAGGATAAAAAGGGTTCGAGAGCCAGAATGAAAAGAAGCGGGGCGAGAGGACAACCCTGACGAACACCACGTCTAAGAGGGAAATATGAAGAAGTACATCCATTAACTAATACGGAAGCACGAGGAGCCAAGTATAATAGGGAAATAAACGAAATTATCTTAGGACCAAATCCGTGCCATTTTAGGGCGGAAAGTAGAAAAGACCAGTCAACTCTATCAAATGCTTTTTCAGCATCAACAGAGACGGCAGCCAAAGAAGAGGAAAGAGATGGAATTCTATTGAGAACATTTAGAAAAAGACGAGAATTGTCCGAAGTCAATCTGCCTTTAACAAAACCACATTGCTCCTTACCCACCAAGTGTGGCATAAGAGGGTCTAATCGCAAAGCTAGTAATTTGGCAAATAATTTATAATCTACATTAAGCAAGGAAATTGGGCGATAATTTTTACAAAATTTAGGGTCACGTCCCTCCTTATGTATGAGACAAATTACTGCCTCCTGAAAAGTACCCAATGTCCCATCAGAAAGAAGAAAAGATTGAAATAGATATAAAAGTCTAGGAAGTAATAAATTAGAAAAGTGCAAGTAAAATTCAACGGAAAAGCCATCAGGGCCAGGGGATTTACCTTTCTTTAAAGTGGATAAAGCGTGGCATAATTCCTGAAGGGATAAATCTGACTCCAGTTTAGAAAAATTAAGATGGTCGTTAGACGGAATCGGGAGCGTATCAAGATAAGATTGAATCAGGGAAGAAGAAGGAGGAGAATCAGGGGTGTATAGATCTTTGTAAAAAAGCATAAATTCATTTAAAATGTCCTCATTCTTATAAATCGGGGAACCATCCGAAGAGCAGACCACATCAATCTGAGTACGTTCTTTACGGGACTTGAGATAATTCGCTAGAAGTTTCCCCACTCTATTGCGGCCTCCATAGTATCTAGCGCTACTGCGTAACAATATGGATGATGCATTATCCGTCGTGGATTTATTAAAAGCCAACTTGGCACTAATAAGAGCGGGCAGAACTGAATCTATCGATGAAGTATAGAATTGATGCTCTAATGATTTAATATTCGCAAGGGTAACTTTACGTTGTTGGAGAAAACGTTTCTTCCTCTTGGAAACGAAGTCCATGACAAAACCTCGTGCTGTAGCCTTAAATGAGTCCCACAGTATATGCGGTGGAATATTCGGGGTACTATTTAGGTCAAAGAATTCTTCAGCAAAGTTCGTAAAAGAAGAGGAAAAATTAGGATCAAGAAGAAGAGAGTTATTAAAACGCCAACGGGAGGCGTTAGGTCGAGAGGGAAGTAATTCAAGGTCCATCACTATTGGAGCGTGATCCGAAATAACAATAGGTTCAATAGAGGAGGACAATAAATTTTGAGATAGAGATTTAGATAGAAAGAGATAGTCAAGCCGAGAAAGAGAATTATGAGGAGGAGAGAAAAAGAAAAATCAAGAGAGTCAGGGTGGGTAAGCCTCCATGCATCTACCAGTTGGGTCTGGGAGATGGTATCTAAAAACTGTTTGTGTGTCTTGTGAGGAACAAAACGTGTTTGCGATTGGCGGTCAATAAAGGGATCAACGACCTGGTTGCAGTCTCCTCCTAAAATAAAGAAATCATTTTTAAATTGAATACATTTCTGAGTTACTAAAGGCCAAAAAGCACTATCAGGATGCGTAGGGCCATATACGTTAAATATAGTTAGAGAAACATTGTTGATTAATAAGTTAGCCAGTATCCATCTACCTTCAGTATCAATTTCTTGTGTAACGACTTTACAGTTTAGCCTCTTATGACACAAAATAATCACACCATTTTTCTTGTTAGATGAAGGTGATACAAAGACCGAGCCCACCCAGCCTTTTTTCAGTTTTAACGCCTCAAGTTCTGAAAGGTGAGTTTCCTGCAAAAGCACCAAATCTGGATTGTATGAGGCAAGGTGTGAGAGTATTCTCTGTCTCTTAATTGGACTAATAAAACCCTTTACATTCCATGAGATAACCTTGAATGTAGAACTAGCAAAAATACATAATAAACAGTATATGCAACAATCCTAATAAAGAAGAGACAAAATGAAAGAAGGAAGAAGAACAATGGATAAATAGTAAAAGAGATCCATGTAACAAGAGTAGCGGGGAAGAAGTCCAGGGAAAAAGAGAGAAGAATATGTAGGTGGGAAAGGAGAGAAGGGAAAAAAGGAATAGAAACAAGAATAGACAGTACATGACGAAAAGACGACTGTAATCCATACCTTATGAGGGACGAAGAAGGAGTATAGACGGCGACGGACAACAGGCACAACACACCCAACAGGGGGAGCAACGCGAGACACCAAAGACACCAAATACTACATATGATCAGGAGCGGGAATATGCGAAGGAATAGAATTGAACATCAGCAAACCTGTAAAGGGAAAAAATGTAACATTAATACGAAGATATAAATGAAAGATCACAATGTTCACGATCCAGAAGAAGAAGAAGTTGTTTCCATGGAGACATGAGAGTGAGACTGAATAAATCTTCTGAGGTCCACCGGATCTTCGAAGGTAGAAGTTTTATTAAGAAGAGTAACCTTGAAAATGCATGGATGAAATAGGCCATATCTGGCACCCAACGAGCGAAGAGGTGGGCGCAAATCCAAAAACTCTTTGCGTCTCTTAGCTGTAGCTGAAGATAAGTCTTGGGAGATGAAAACTTTGGAACCCTGCCATGAGAGATTCTTTTTAGTTTTAGCGGCATTCAGAACCAGCAGCAGGTCGGTAAACTGTAGAAATAGAATAATCATTCCTCGAGGTTTGGTTGGCGCAGCTGAAGAAGAAAGGCGAGGACCCAGTCTATGTGCGCGTTGTAAGTTCAATTTGGTCGTCGGCGGAAGGTCCAGGAGCTGTGGAAGAAAGGAGGTGAAGAAAGCAACAGGGTCATCCCCTTCAAGGCCCTCAGGAAGACCATAGACGCGCAGATTATTGCGACGATTTCTGTTTTCCAAATCTTCAGTGGCTCTTCGAAGTTGCAAGACCTCTCTTTCCAGGGAGGAGATTTTTGAGGGTGTATCCTGTATCAGGACAAGCTGTTGTTCCACCACAGCCACACGGGAATCCATAGAGGCCCATTTGGAGTCCATTGATTGAAGGCGGGCATTAGTTTCTTCCACAAACGGACGGATAGCACGAATCTCCTCCAGAACCATGTCCAAAGAAACTGGGGATGTAGACTTAGGAGGAGAAGGAGGATCATGTTTGAGCCTCTTGCTAGTAGTCGAAGGTAACGGTACCTTGGAGGCCATTGCTGTGGATGGATCTGTAGTATCGGAACAATCAGAGAGGTAGGAGAATCTATTAAAGACAGCGCAACCAATGCCAGAAGTGTCAGGGGTGTTCTCTTTCCAATTTTGAGTATGCCGCGGTAGACGCTTGCTCCTACCCATGAAACACCAACCAGAGGAGAGTGGTACAATGTCTCGCAACGGAGCAATGCTGAGTATTACAAAAAGAAGAAAGAAAATCCTCAAGTAGGTGCACCACAAGGAAACGCCTGGAGACTATATGACTCCTGCATCCTCGAGTAACTCTCGCACAATATATGAAAAGACTTTCAGACAGGTTCCACCAAGCAAAAAGGCAGTCACTTAAGCGTATACCACTTTTCTTGGTACAGCGAAACATGAGGGACGCAAAAATAAACAGGTGCCATGAGACAGAATAGGCAAAATGCTCCAAGCTGGCCAGTTCATACTAAAATAGGTGACTTAATAAATAAATACATTTTCCCATTCTCAGACTAACAGGTGCGAGGAGCGGGCGACAAAAAATGAGGCATTTGCGACGTCAAAGGACCTCCTGGAGCATCACCTGCGGCGAATACTGAAGAGAATCAGCAGGTAAGATGTAAAATGGCGGCCGTTACCTGAAGGGATCAGTCCTTTGCAAAATGGTCCCATTTAGACCAAAATTTCATGAAAATTAAAAGAAGCCTTCAGAAGAGCCCACCTTCCGACTTATTAATCTGCCATTCCCAGGTTTGAAGAAACGCTGCATCCGCTGTTAATTACAGCTCGTCTCCGGTGTCTCACGGAGCTCCGACGTTAGGCGGCCATTTTGAATCGCCGCGCGCGCCGTCCCGTATTGCATTAAAACTTGTTGTCACAAAATATAGAGGGCACAAATACCGTTGTTAATATCTGCATAAATGCTTAATATGCCCGGTTTGCCCTTAATAAAGGTTGAATATCGTTTGATAGTTTATAAAAGTGCATGTCCCCAATGAAAATTTAAAATTAAAGTTAAAAATGAAATTAAAATTGAAATAAGGTGCATATGTATGAAAAGTGCTATGTGCTTCATATTGCCGTTGAGAGATCAAATTATCTCATTGTTGGAACCGGGGTTACGGAGTCCGTCACGGTAGCATGGCGCGAGGCGGGAAAGCACGCGAAGGCAATGTGTAAGGCAGTTGTGCAGCACACTCTTACTTTGACTCAGGAATGCGGACGCAATAACAGGACACCACACCAGGCTTGTGTATTTAAAATCAAGATCTTTTATATAAATCAAGGTAGCATCAGATGAGGCAGATTAATTCAGATCTACATTTAAAATCATTGCATTACTCAACTGGTGCACATTCTTATTAAAGCATCATAGCTCATCAACATTGTAGGCCACTAAAAGGCCGCAGGAATCATCTCCTAAACGTAGCACCAATAATGATCACAAGGTGCATTAATAAAACATGGGCCTAAACATGCAGTTCACTTCAAGCATATTCAATTACTTCAAAGAAGGCTTTTCACGTTACGTTTCAAACAGGGCCTGCATTAATCTAGGCGCACCCACATTCAGTACAGTGGGCGTCGCAACTCCAGTACACCTGTAACATAGAACACTTCAACTCTTGGCGGTGTACACTTCAGCTCAATTCAATTAATCACTTTCCCCCTTTAGGTAAAGACTTTGCAGTTATAAGTATAGGCCTAGGCAGTAATTACATTAGGCGTCATCCTTAAATTAATAAACAATGTGGGGAACCCCTCAACATGTCCTGTATTCTGGGGCTTCTGTGTCCCTCAGGGGTTAATTTCAGGCCAGGCCCACTCCTCTCCGGGGCCTCGCCTCATGGGGAAAGTTACACAGGTTAATTCAAGGGTTAATGGTGGCCCCCGGCCCCAGTGGCGTCTCTGCGGGCCCTAGGGGCCTCCTGGGCTCACCTGATGTGTCGGTCGTTGGTCGCGCTTCCTTGCGACTGGCGATCTCCAGGCCCGGCCCGTGTTCTGAAGGGCGGGGCCCGGTCGGGGTGCCTCGGCCTTCTGGCCGGAATTACGGGTCGTTGCGGGGGCCGGTATCACCCTCCTCCGGCCCCCGGGATCAAGTAAGTGGCTTTGCGGGCTTACGGGATTGCGGGAAGGGGAGCGGGAGCCGGCAGTCCTCTCCGGCCGGCTCCCCGTCTCCCTCTGCACGGCCGGAGCTCTTCCTCGGCCTCCGTCGGCGCTGGGGGGCGTGGCGGGAGCCGGCGCCCAATCGCTGCGCGGCCTTCCCGGGGGCGCGGCCGGCGTCCCCGGTTGCCCAGCAACGGTTTCGGCGGGGCCTGGAGGCCTCGCGGATCGCGCTAGGCCGCGGCTTCTTCACGCGGCCCCCTTGGGCTGCGGCGGTGATTTCTTCGGCCGCGACTTCGGCGGTGGGGCCCGGGCCCGGCGGTGATGTCTTGGGGGCAATTTGGAGGCTTCGGTGAGGGCGTGGACGGCGCACCTCACCACACTCACTCGAGGGGCCTCCTAACCACAGCGCTTCCTTCGGTGAGGGCGCGGACGGCGCACCTCACCACACGGCCTCGAGGAGGGCTTCCCTCACAGCAGCACTTCTCCTCACGCGGCGGCGGCCGCGGCGGTGATTCCTTCACGAGGTCAGTGACCTGAGGGGGGGCAGTTTCTCCCTCGTGTAGACAGAACGCGGGGCGCACCAGCAGCCTGTGGGCAGGGCTGACTGGAAAGGTTCTTGGGGGCAGCCCAGCAGCAGGCAAGAAGTAACATCAAGCACTCCCAGAACCACCAACTCATTCCCCCCCTCATAAGAAGAAACTTCTGACAAGAAACGTTTGACAAGAAACTCATAATAAGAAACTTCTGACAAGAAACTCCTGACAAGAAACTCCTAAGAAGCAACCAATCTGAAACAGCCGCAAGAAACCTTAATTTGGGGAGGCCTGACCGTCCAGCAAGGCCTGAAACCTGAACTGCCAAACTGGGGATCACCAGGTAAAGCGCCGTGCCCTGAAGCGCTAGACCTTCACCCCCTATCAACTCTTGCCTGCTGCTGGGCTGCCCCCAAGAACCTTTCCAGTCAGCCCTGCCCACAGGCTGCTGGTGCGCCCCGCGTTCTGTCTCCACGAGGAAGAAACTGCCCCCCCTCAGGTCACTGACCTCGTGAAGGAATCACCGCTGCGGCCGTGTGAGGAGAAGTGCTGCTGTGAGGGAAGCCCTCCTCGAGGCCGTGTGGTGAGGTGCGCCGTCCGCGCCCTCACCGAAGGAAGCGCTGTGGTGAGGGAGGCCCCTCGAGTGAGTGTGGTGAGGTGCGCCGTCCGCGCCCTCACCGAAGCCTCCAAATTGCCCCCAAGACATCACCGCCGGGCCCGGGGCCCCACCGCCGAAGTTGCGGCCGAAGAAATCACCGCCGCAGCCCAAGGGGGCCGCGTGAAGAAGCCGCGGCCTAGCGCGAGCCGCGAGGCCTCCAGGCCCCGCCGACGCCGTTGCTGGGCAACCGGGGACGCCGGCCGCGCCCCCGGGAAGGCCGCGCAGCGATTGGGCGCCGGCTCCCGCCACGCCCCACAGCGCCGACGGAGGCCGAGGAAGAGCTGCGGCCGTGCAGAGGGAGACGGGGAGCCGGCCGGAGAGGACTGCCGGCTCCCGCTCCCCTTCCCGCAATCCCGTAAGCCCGCAAAGCCACTTACTTGATCCCGGGGGCCGGAGGAGGGTGATACCGGCCCCCGCAACGACCCGTAATTCCGGCCAGAAGGCCGAGGCACCCCGACCGGGCCCCACCCTTCAGAACACGGGCCGGGCCTGGAGATCGCCAGTCGCAAGGAAGTGCGACCAACGACCGACAAATCAGGTGAGCCCAGGAGGCCCCGAGGGCCCGCAGAGACGCCACTGGGGGCCGGGGGCCACCATTAACCCTTGAATTAACCTGTGTAACTTTCCCCATGAGGCGAGGCCCCGGAGAGGAGTGGGCCTGGCCTGAAATTAACCCCTGAGGGACACAGAAGCCCCAGAATACAGGACATGTTGAGGGGTTCCCCACATTGTTTATTAATTTAAGGATGACGCCTAATGTAATTACTGCCTAGGCCTATGCTTATAACTGCAAAGTCTTTACCTAAAGGGGGAAAGTGATTAATTGAATTGAGCTGAAGTGTACACCGCCAAGAGTTGAAGTGTTCTATGTTACAGGTGTACTGGAGTTGCGACGCCCACTGTACTGAATGTGGGTGCGCCTAGATTAATGCAGGCCCTGTTTGAAACGTAACGTGAAAAGCCTTCTTTGAAGTAATTGAATATG
Source organism: Calotriton arnoldi (assembly GCA_963921515.1). NCBI lineage: Eukaryota > Metazoa > Chordata > Amphibia > Caudata > Salamandridae > Calotriton > Calotriton arnoldi. Next base: position 230,991 of record CAWUFW010001323.1, on the reverse strand, counting down.
CTTGAAATGAACTGCATGTTTAGGCCCATGTTTTATTAATGCACCTTGTGATCATTATTGGTGCTACGTTTAGGAGATGATTCCTGCGGCCTTTTAGTGGCCTACAATGTTGATGAGCTATGATGCTTTAATAAGAATGTGCACCAGTTGAGTAATGCAATGATTTTAAATGTAGATCTGAATTAATCTGCCTCATCTGATGCTACCTTGATTTATATAAAAGATCTTGATTTTAAATACACAAGCCTGGTGTGGTGTCCTGTTATTGCGTCCGCATTCCTGAGTCAAAGTAAGAGTGTGCTGCACAACTGCCTTACACATTGCCTTCGCGTGCTTTCCCGCCTCGCGCCATGCTACCGTGACGGACTTGGTAAGCCCGGTTCCAACATTTGGTGTTCAGCGGTTGGATAAGGACTGGTGTTTGTGCAGCACCCTACAGTGACTCAGTGTGCGCCGCAATTGGACACCTATTGTAATGCAAGTGCTAGGAATTCTTTTATGATTGCAGATTGTGTACATTCCTGCGTTAGACCTGCTACCTACAGTCTAGAACCCTTTCCCTAAATTGTCTGGGGCCCCACCTAGGAGGATGGAGTTTGAGTTGGCCAACCTAGAAAGGTATACGGTGACACAGCTCAAGGAGTTCTGCCTAGAGAGGGGGGTGGCCATCAAGCGAGGCGCCAGAAAGGAGGTGCTTCAGAAGGCTTTGAGGGCTTGGGTAATGGCCCACCCGGAGGGAAGAGGGGACGAGGAGCAGGGGGAGGCAGACAACCCAGGAGAACTGGACCTACTGCACATTGATGTTAGCGAGAATGTGTTGCCAGGAAGACGTTCCAGGGCAGGCAGTAGTGCGTCAGGGGGAGTTTGTCGGCAGAGGAATTTGAGGACAGGAGGGAGGAGAGGCGATTAACATTAGAACTTGCTAGGATGGAAAGAGAAGGAGAACAGGCAAGGCTAGCCATGGAGGAAAGGAAGCTTGCGCATGAGCTTAGCCTGAAGGAACTAGAGCTCCGAGCCTTGCAGATGGAGATGCAGGGCAAAGTGAATGGTGGCAGCGTACCTGCTGGGGTTCCACAGGAGCCCAAATTTTATCTACCAAGAGAGGTGATAGCCAGTTTTAGTGTAGGAGATGACATCGATAAGTGGTTGGCGGCGTACGAGGTGGCTTTGGTGGCCCATAGAGTTCCTGAGAGCTACTGGGGGGAGGTCTTTACAGGTACATACCTCCACCAGTAAGGGACACACTTTTAACCTTGGATAAGGGGGATCAGACCAACTACCCTATCATGAAGGAGGCCCTGCTTAAGAAGTTTGGCCTCACCCCAGAGAAGTACCGCCAAAAGTTCCGCAACAGCCACAAGCTTCACACACAAAACTGGGTGGACTTTTTTGATTATGCCCGGAAGGCATTGGAGGGTTGGGTGCGTGGCAGCAACGTTGATAATTACAAAGGGCTGTACGACCTGTTCTTGAGAGAGCACCTCCTAGAGAAATGTTTTCCGGAGCTGCGCCAGTACTTGGTGGACCGCAAGCTGACCAATCCTAGGGAGCTTGCAGAGGAGGCAGACACGTGGGTCAGCACTCGGGTGTCCCACAAGGGAGCCGGGGCGGACCCCCGAAAGGTGGACAGGGGCTCCCCCAGAAGAAAGAGGGGGAGATAAAAAGAGGGAGTTCTTTAAAGGCCCCCAAAATAGACCGCCTGGGAGAGGGCTAGGTTCCCCATCCCAATCTGGATTCCAGAAACCCACTTATCCTGACAGGAGTCAGCAGCCCAGAACTGTCCGGTGCTATGAGTGCGGGGAGGTTGGACACTACAAGGGGGATCCCCAGTGTCGCAAGAGAACCCCAGCCCCCACAGGAGGTAAGAGCCCCGGGGTGGCCAGTGTAGCGCTTGGGGAGGAGTTGTCCCTAGGTAGGGGAGGTGAGTGGACAGGCTTGACCTTAGTTTCCCTGGGGGATAGAGAGATCATCCCACGGGTTCAGGTACCCACGAACACTGCCAAGTATCGGCAGAGGGTCCTGGTGAACGGGGAGGAGGTGGAGGCTCTGAGGGACACAGGTGCCAGCATGACGATGGTGAGACGTCAGCTGGTGTCCCCAGAGCAGGTGATTCCTGAGGTATTCCACCCGGTTGTTATGGCTGATAATAGCCTGGGTCATTACCCCGTGGCCCAAGTTCCCTTTGAGTGGGGAGGAGTATCAGGTCTGTTGAAGGTTGCGGTGAGCCCTGCCATGCCAGTTGACTGTCTGCTGGGTAACGACTTGGAACATACTGCCTGGAGGGAGGTAGAGTTCAATGCCCATGCTGAGATGTTGGGATTACCAGGATGGACTTGCGTCGTCACGCGGTCCATGGCTGCCCGACAAGGAACTCAGCCCGGGTTGGAGCCTGAAATAATGGCCCAGCCCACTGCTGGACGAGGAGATGTCCAGGAGGAGACACCCGGTGAGATGGATGGGGAGCCCGCGGAGGTGACCCCGGAGTCCGCTGAGGTGGTTGGTGTTCCCGTGGGGGACCTGCCGACCCCTGCAGAGTGGCAGGTGGAAGGAGGGCCTACCCGGGAGGAATTTTGCCGGGCGCAGAAGGAGTGCCCTACGCTTGAAGGCATGCGGCAACAGGCCGAAGCCCAAGCAGCTGGAACAGAGACTGGTAACTACCATGTCTACTGGGAGGATGGTCTCCTCTACAGTGAGCCTAAGGCTCCGGTGCATGGGTCATCAAGGGCCGTGGTGGTCCCCCAATGCTACCGAGCCTTTCTGCTAGAGTTGGCACACGAAATACCACTAGCAGGACACCTGGGCCAGGACAAGACGTTTGCGCGTCTGGTCCCACATTTTTACTGGCCCAGGATGCGCGTCACTTCTGACACTTTTTGCAAGACTTGCACCACTTGCCAAGCGAGCGGCAAGACAGGGACTAAAGTGAAGGTCCCTCTAGAACCTCTCCCAGTTGTCGATACCCCTTTTGAGCGGGTAGGGATTGACATTGTCGGGCCATTGGACCCGCCGACTTCTGCAGGACATAGGTTCATTTTGGTGCTGGTAGACCACGCCACCCGGTACCCAGAGGCAATCCCTCTGAGGACCATCACTGCACCGGTGGTGGCGCGGGCCCTGATGGGGATTTTTACCCGAGTGGGATTCCCCAAGGTCGTGGTGTCAGATAGGGGCACGAATTTCATGTCGGCCTACATGCAGGCCATGTGGAAGGAGTGTGGAGTGACCTACCGGTTCTCCACTCCTTACCACCCCCAGACGAACGGGCTCGTGGAGCGCTTTAACAAAACCTTGAAGGGGATGATCAGGAGCCTACCCGAGGACTTGAGAAGGAAGTGGGACGTCCTCTTACCCTGTCTGCTCTTCTCCTACCGAGAGGTGCCGCAGAAGGGGGTCGGTTTCAGCCCCTTTGAGCTGCTCTATGGCCACCCCGTTCGGGGGCCCCTCAGTCTTGTCAAGGAGGGGTGGGAGAAGTCTTCCTCGAAGCTTCCCCGTGATGTGGTCAGCTATATGCTGGCATTCCGCAGCCAAGTGGCCAAGCTGTGGAAGGAGGCCTCGGACAACCTAGAGGCTAGTCAGGCCGTCATGAAGACATGGTATGACCGGAACGCTCGGACGGTAGAGTTAGACGCTGGACAGAAGGTGTGGGTCATGGAGCCAGGAGAGCTTAGCGCCCTCCAGGACCGGTGGACTGGACCGTTTGAGATCTTGGAAAGGAGAGGCCAGACCACTTACGTCGTCGATGTGAAGACCCCCGTCAACCCCACAGGGTGTTCCACGTCAACCGCCTGAAGCCACACCAGGAGCGTTCAGAGCTCACTCTCCTGATGATAACAGATGGAAGTGAGGAGGAGGAGAGTGAGCCTCTTCCAGACCTTCTGGCGGCCCATGAGAAGGATGGTTCGGTGGAGGGAGTGGTCCTCGCCCCATCCTTGACCCCAGAGCAACAGAGGGACTGCCGCCAGGTCTTGGGGCAGTACGCCTCGTTGTTCTCCCTCACGCCTGGGATCACGCACCTGTGTACCCATGATGTGGACACAGGGGACAGTCCGCCAGTAAAAACCAAGTCTTACCGGCTGTCCGATAAAGTCAAGGCTAGTATCCAGGGTGAGGTTACCAAGATGCTAGAACTGGGAGTGATTGAGCCTTCCAGTAGCCCTTGGGCTAGTCCGGTGGTGTTGGTGCCGAAAGCGGCCCCACCGGGCACCACACCAGAACTTCGGTTCTGTGTGGATTACCGTGGACTCAACTCAGTCACTAAGACCGACGCTCACCCGATCCCTCGGGCGGATGAGCTCATTGACCGGCTGGGAGCAGCCCGGTATCTGAGTACCATTGATTTGACGTCAGGCTATTGGCAGATCGCCATGGCGGAAGGAGCAAGGGAGAAGACTGCGTTCTCCACCCCCGAGGGCCACTTTCAATTTCGGGTGATGCCCTTCGGGTTGAAAAACGCTCCAGCCACTTTCCAGCGGTTGGTGAACCAGGAGCTGTCTGGCCTAGAGGCCTTCTCTGCTGCCTACCTGGATGACATAGCTGTCTTCAGTAGCAGCTGGGAGGACCATCTGGAGCATCTCCAGGAGGTGCTACAGGCTCTGCAACGGGCTGGTCTAACCATCAAGGCCAGCAAGTGCCAGATTGGACAGGGATCTGTCGTGTACCTGGGACATCTGGTGGGCGGAGGTAAGGTGCAACCCCTCCAAGCCAAGATCGAGACCATCTTGGCCTGGGAGCCCCCAAGACCCAAACCGAGGTCCGAGCTTTTCTCGGCCTCACGGGATACTACCGCCGGTTCGTCAAGGGATATGGAACCATCGTGGGCCCATTGACGGAATTGACTTCAAAGAAGCAGCCACGCAGAGTCATCTGGACGGCTGCCTGCCAGGAAGCCTTTGAAACCCTCAAACGTGCAATGTGCACCGCACCGGTGCTCAGGACTCCAGACTTTGGACGGGAATTTATCGTGCAGACAGACGCTTCTGAGCATGGCATAGGAGCTGTGCTCTCGCAGCTGAATGACGATGGCCAAGACCAGCCAGTGGCCTTCATTTCCCGAAGACTACTCCCCCGGGAACAGCGGTGGAGTACCATCGAACGAGAAGCCTTTGCCGTGGTTTGGGCTGTAAAGAAGTTGAGGCCATACCTTTTTGGTTGTCACTTCCTGATCCAGACCGACCACAGACCCCTTCGCTGGCTCATGCAGATGAGAGGCGAAAACCCCAAATTGTTGAGGTGGTCCATTTCCCTCCAGGGGATGGACTTTCGGGTGGAACATCGACCCGGTGTAGACCACGCCAACGCTGACGGTCTCTCCCGGTTTTTCCGCCTTAGCGACGAGAACTCCCTAGAGGTTGGGAAGCTCTCCCCTCTTTCGGCTGGGGGGACGCGTGTTAGACCTGTCAGCCCTAGGGTGGTCTTGCCCTGTTTTTTTCCCTTTTGCGCCTCATTTTTGCCACCGTATTTTTACTGGACCTAGGTCTCCGGGCGCCTTGCCACTGCTAACCAGTGCTGAGGTGCAGGTGCTCTCTCACTCAAGATGGCTGCCACAGGCCCCTGCTACTGCAGAGGGGCCTTGCACACATACACACTAGTAGCCAGGGTCAGGCTGGGACATAGGGATACAGTATCCATTCCGTCCCCGCCTCTGGGCCACATAGCCAGACATGTGGAAGGTTCCAGAACCTTCCGGGCTGTGGGAGGAGTTATGTTTTGCCGCCTTTAGGAGGGTCACCTGACCTAGGGGTATAAGAGGCTTGGAGGGAAATCTTTTAGTCAGTTGGGGCACCACTGATCCTGGGAGAACCTCTGCCGGAGTACAGGCTTTAGGGCCTAGGGGGAGACCTACACTACTGCTGCTGACAAGGCTTAGGCCCTGCTGTAGTAAGTTAGCTGAGGAACGCCCACCACCCACTGACCTTGCCCAGCGTGAGGGGACCCAGGGAACCACCTTCAGCGTGCTGGGAAGTAACATCAAGCACTCCCAGAACCACCAACTCATTCCCCCCTCATAAGAAGAAACTTCTGACAAGAAACTTTTGACAAGAAACTCATAATAAGAAACTTCTGACAAGAAACTCCTGACAAGAAACTCCTAAGAAGCAACCAATCTGAAACAGCCGCAAGAAACCTTAATTTGGGAGGCCTGACCGTCCAGCAAGGCCTGAAACCTGAACTGCCAAACTGGGGATCACCAGGTAAAGCGCCGTGCCCTGAAGCGCTAGACCTTCACCCCCTATCAACTCCTGCCTGCTGCTGGGCTGCCCCCAAGAACCTTTCCAGTCAGCCCTGCCCACAGGCTGCTGGTGCGCCCCGCGTTCTGTCTCCACGAGGGAGAAACTGCCCCCCCTCAGGTCACTGACCTCGTGAAGGAATCACCGCCGCGGCCGCCGCGTGAGGAGAAGTGCTGCTGGTGAGGGAAGCCCTCCTCGAGGCCGTGTGGTGAGGTGCGCCGTCCGCGCCCTCACCGAAGGAAGCGCTGTGGTGAGGGAGGCCCCCTCGAGTGAGTGTGGTGAGGTGCGCCGTCCGCGCCCTCACCGAAGCCTCCAAATTGCACCCAAGACATCACCGCCGGGCCCGGGTCCCACCGCCGAAGTCGCGGCCGAAGAAATCACCGCCGCAGCCCAAGGGGGCCGCGTGAAGAAGCCGCGGCCTAGCGCGATCCAGCGAGGCCTCCAGGCCCCGCCGACGCCGTTGCTGGGCAACCGGGGACGCCGGCCGCGCCCCGGGAAGGCCGCGCAGCGATTGGGCGCCGGCTCCCGCCACGCCCCCCAGCGCCGACGGAGGCCGAGGAAGAGCTCCGGCCGTGCAGAGGGAGACGGGGAGCCAGCCGGAGAGGACTGCCGGCTCCCGCTCCCCTTCCCGCAATCCCGTAAGCCCGCAAAGCCACTTACTTGATCCCGGGGGCCGGAGGAGGGTGATACCGGCCCCCGCAACGACCCGTAATTCCGGCCAGAAGGCCGAGGCACCCCGACCGGGCCCCGCCCTTCAGAACACGGGCCGGGCCTGGAGATCGCCAGTCGCAAGGAAGCGCGACCAACGACCGACACATCAGGTGAGCCCAGGAGGCCCCTAGGGCCCGCAGAGACGCCACTGGGGGCCGGGGGCCACCATTAACCCTTGAATTAACCTGTGTAACTTTCCCCATGAGGCGAGGCCCCGGAGAGGAGTGGGCCTGGCCTGAAATTAACCCCTGAGGGACACAGAAGCCCCAGAATACAGGACATGTTGAGGGGTTCCCCACATTGTTTATTAATTTAATGATGACGCCTAATGTAATTACTGCCTAGGCCTATGCTTATAACTGCAAAGTCTTTACCTAAAGGGGGAAAGTGATTAATTGAATTGAGCTGAAGTGTACACCGCCAAGAGTTGAAGTGTTCTATGTTACAGGTGTACTGGAGTTGCGACGCCCACTGTACTGAATGTGGGTGCGCCTAGATTAATGCAGGCCCTGTTTGAAATGTAACGTGAAAAGCCTTCTTTTAAGTAATTGAATATGCTTGAAGTGAACTGCATGTTTAGGCCCATGTTTTATTAATGCACCTTGTGATCATTATTGGTGCTACGTTTAGGAGATGATTCCTGCGGCCTTTTAGTGGCCTACAATGTTGATGAGCTATGATGCTTTAATAAGAATGTGCACCAGTTGAGTAATGCAATGATTTTAAATGTAGATCTGAATTAATCTGCCTCATCTGATGCTACCTTGATTTATATAAAAGATCTTGATTTTAAATACACAAGCCTGGTGTGGTGTCCTGTTATTGCGTCCGCATTCCTGAGTCAAAGTAAGAGTGTGCTGCACAACTGCCTTACACATTGCCTTCGCGTGCTTTCCCGCCTCGCGCCATGCTACCGTGACGGACTCGGTAACCCCGGTTCCAACACTCATTAACTGGCAAAAAAGTGCTGTAGTGAAATGTGCAAATACGCAAAAAGAGATATTGTATAATCTTAGGCATGCTCTTAGTCATCAAATCATGTGGACTATACATAAATACATGTAGAGTATGCCCGTAGGTGCAAGCTGGGGTTTTGGGTAAATAATCCAAAGGTTCAATCCTTATATGTGTTTTGCCAGATCCATCAGCAGTTGGGGTCCTTCCATATACAAACTAACATGTCGTAAATCATTATACGTACATAATGTAATAGTAAAAGTAAACACCAGCTACTAAAATGGATAAAAACACATACAATTAAAACACATTCAATTAAGATTCTTTGATGGAATTGCATAAATAATGTAATAAATAATTACATAAATACATAAATATATAAATATTACATATTGCACACAGGTTGATGTTGAAAATTGTCAGATGTGGTGACCTACATAAGATCTAGTCATAATGCTATTTTGTCCTGTAGGTGTTATACCTCAATATTCATAACTGTTTGGGTAGTGATATGCTGTGATAGGTCATATTACATTAAAAGAAGGTGTGCAAATCTTCCGTGGTATTAAGACCTCCTGGATGTTTAGAATCAAATTCTAAAATATATCTTGTTTCCAGGTGTCTTAATTTACCCTCCCGGTCCCCACCTCTCTTCTGTGCCGGTATTGACTCAATGGCATAATACTTGAGATGTCTGAGGTCGCTGCCATGATGTTCCCTGAAATGTCTAGCCACTGGGTAACTAGCATCGTTGTTAGTGATGGCCCTCATATGTTGTAAGATTCTCTTGTGTACTGCAAACTTTGTGCTGCCTATATATTTTAATCTACAGCTGCATTCCAAAATATAAACAACAAATTTAGATTTGCAGGTAAGGTGGTGTTTAAAAGTTTGTATTTTGTTACTGAATGCAGTTTGATACGAAGTAGTATTTATGCCATATTGACAAGCTTTGCATGTCGTGCACCTAAAAAATCCTTTTCTAGCTGCCAACCACATCCCCGGGCTGCTTTTAACCAGTGCGTTTCCCATGCTGGTGGTTTTTCTAAAAGCAATAGCTGGGTTGGTAGGTAAAAGCTTGCCTATTATTGGGTCATCCCGTACAATGGGCCAATTTCGTCGAACTATAGCTCTCAATTGTTTTTCCTGTTTTGAAAATCCAAGGATGAGTTTAGTGGGTTCAGGGATGTCATCCTTTCCACTGGCCCTATCTTTGCTCTTGGTGCTATATTGTAAAAGATCTATTCTTGCTCTTTCCTTGGATTTGGCTATTGCTGCATCCACTATTGTTGTTTTGTACTCTCTAGCCAGAAAACGAGCCCGGCATTCCCCTTGTTTGGCATCGGCATCTTTCTCATTGCTGCAAATACGCCTAATGCGCAACATTTCCCCATAAGGGATACTATTTATGAGGTGAACTGGATGCGCGCTTGATGCATGTAACAATATATTACCTGCTGTTGGCTTTCTAAACAGGATTGTGGTCAAGCAATTGTTTTCAATTTTGGCCTGCACATCTAAAAATGTTACTTCTTCTTTGCTTATTGTTGAAGTAAATTTAAGGTTAACATCATTTACATTGATTTGTTCTATAAAATCCATAGCATTTTGTGTGGTACCGCACCATATGATAAACAGATCGTCTATGAATCTAAGCCATAATATGACCTTGGATAAAAAAACTTGTTCAAATTTCCTCATGAGGACCAGCTCCTCCCACCAGCCCATAAATAAACAGGCATAGCTGGGAGAGAAGCTGGCCCCCATAGCAACTCCTTGGATTTCCTGATACATTTGATTATTGAACATGAATAGGTTGTTCTCTAAACAAAAAAGCAACATGTTAATTAGCATTTTGTTATGTTGAACAAACCTCATCAGTCTATTAGATAAAAAGTAGTCAACAGCTCTGATGCCATCCCTATTTCTTATACAAGTATACAGTGATGAAACATCAAGAGCTATGAGTAAATATTCCGATTTCCACTGTACATCCTTGACCTTTCTTAAAAAGTCACTGGTGTCTTGTACATAAGATTTTAAACTCTTAACATGTTCCTGTAAGAAAAAATCAATGTATCTGGACATGTTTTTGAATGGTCCATCACCTGCCGCAATATATATATATATATATAGATATATATTACCTACTGGCGGTCGCCAGTAGGTAGTTATAGGTAGGACCTTGTTTCTATTCAAAAAGCGTTTTTTGTTTTGCCAATAACTTTGGCGTCGTTTGACGAATCTTCGCGAAAGTTTGAAGGACCTCAGGACACAAGAGGACCTCATCGCCCCACCAGCAGTGCGCCAAGAGGCGCGTTTGCAGAGTGGTGTAAAAAGGGGGCGTGGCCTCGACCACCTCTCTGCAATCCAGCTGTGTGGCGCTTACTGGAGGTACCTGGTGGGCTAGTTGGCCCCCAGGGACCCTCAGTATTCAAGGGGACTTAATCCCCCAACTTAGAACGCGCCAGGGGGTGCGTTTGCAGAGTGGTGGAGAAAGGGGGCATGGCCTGTGTCCACCTCTCAGCAATCCCACTGTGTGGGGCTTAGTGGAGGTAAGAGGTAGGCTAGTTGGTCCCTAAAGGACCCCCAGGAGCGAAGGGGACTTCAATCCCCATCCAAGAGCGCGCCAGGGAGCACGTTTGCAGAGTGGTGGGCAAATGGGGCGTGGCCTGTTATGAGAACTTAGCAATCCTGCTGTGTGGGACTTACTGGAGGTAATAGGTGGGGTAGTTGGCCCCCAAGGTTGTCGTTGTGGGCCAACTACCCCTCTTGTTACTTGTAGTATGTCCCACACAGTAGGATTGCTAAGACGTCTACGGAGGACATGCCCCCCTTTCTCCACCACTCTGCAAACGCGCCTCCTGGCAGACTACGGGATGGGGGATGAAGTCCAATTTACTCCTGAGGGACTTTGGGGGCCAAGAAGCCCTCTTGGTACCTCCTCTAAGTCCTATGCAGCAGAATTCCTGAGCGCTGGTTGGAGGCCCAGCACCCTTTCTCCACCACTCTGCAAATGTGACTACTACTTAAAGAAGCATCTTTCTGCACCTTTGACTTAGAGGTAGTTTTAATCCCCCTGCCCTATTATGTACTAGGGCCTTACAGAGGAGGTCATGCCAATCACAGGGGTACCCCAACGCATGGTGTTCCCTAGTGTATGTAGGTGTTTTCACTGTATTCTAAGTGTCTTTTAGCATAGCACTGGCTCTAGGCCTGGTTAGTGAGAGTCAGTTACCACCAGTACCCATCAGCAAAAGGTTGGGGGTACAGGATGACTTTGCAACAAGGCCTCTTTCTGCTCCTCTTTTGGTTCTTTGTGCACATCTCTTGCTTCTTTCTGCACCTTTCTTCGTCTTTCTGCACATGTCCTACCTCTGTAGGCATAGTTCGAAATTAGCATTTAAAAAACCTTTGAAATTCACTGAAAAAACCACAGGTTTCAGGGATGGTATAGTTAGAAATTAGCATTTAAAAAACCTTTCAAATTCACTGAAAAAACATAGGTTTCAGGGACGTTATAGTTAGAAATTAGCATTTAAAAAACCTTAGAAATTCACTGAAAAAACCACAGGTTTCAGGGACGTTATAGTTAGTTGGACATTTCACTCGTACAAACCCAGAGAAATTCGGCCATTATAGTTAGTTGAGCTAACTATAACTCGCGCCCCCGCAATGCACTGCTGATGACGTCACATATTACATCATTCATGACAAGGTCAGTGACATTACTGATGACATCACTGATGACATCTCAAATGACATCACTGATGACATCACTGATGACATCATCCACGTGATAATGTGATGCACCTCCTTACACCCTAATATAACCTTTGATACACCCACTCTAAAATACAGACTACCATTTTCGAAACCATAGACACACCAATACCAGTTACTACATACCCACTGCTGATTCCTAGGTCTACACACACATCCACTCATTCACCCATACAGTCACTCATACATGCAGTCACTCATACATGCAGTCACTCATCAATACAGCACTATCATCTGCACTCATACACCTATACAGACACTCACACATCGCCACTCATCCATAGTGTTACTCACACACCTAGTCAATCATGCAAAGAATCATTCACACGCCCATTTACTCACCTATACAGTTATACACACACCACCTCACTTATTCATACATATACTAACACATACTTACTCTGTTATACAATCACTGATACAAGCACACACTCATCCATACAGCCACTCTCACAATCACTCACTCTCCCATATAGTGATTTATATACTCCAACACTCACATATACTGCCTTTCACATATGTAGTTACTCACACATGTACCACTGAGACATCCATTCACTCACCAACACACCCATACACACACTCACCCACCCATACAGCCCTTCACAGATGCACTCTTGAACCCATACACCCAGTGAATTACCCACTCACACATGTATGCACAGAGTCACACACCCCCCACCCACCCACACAGACACTCAGGCACCCATACAGATACTCTGACAACCAATCAATAACCCATATAGACACTCATGTAGCTACTCACCAACCCATGCAGCCGCTTACACACCAACTGAGAGAGTTGCATTCAGTAAGACACATTTAATCACTCACTCACTTATACAGTCAGTCACGCACCTACTAAATCATCCATTCAGACACTAATACACCCACTCATTCTTCAATACACCTTGGCATATATATATATATATATATATATATATATATATATATATATATATATAAACATATTTAAACTTTACAGAAACACACAGTCACTGGATGATGTCATCAGTGATGTCATCAGTGATGTCACTGACCATGTCATGAGTGATGTAATATGTGACGTCATCAGCAGTGCCTTGCGGGGGCGCGAGTTATAGTTAGCTGAACTAACTATAACGGGGGAATTTCACGGGTTTTGTACGAGTGCAATGTCCAACTAACTATAACTGTCCCTAAAACCTATGGTTTTTTCCGTGAATTTCAAAGGTTTTTTAAATGCTAATTTCTAACTATAACTTGTCTGAAACCTATGGTTTTTTCAGTGAATTTCAAAGGTTTTTTAAATGCTAATTTCTAACTATAACGTGCCTGAAACCTTTGTTTTTTTAAGTGAATATATATATATATACACATACATACATATCTATATATATAGCTATATATATATATAGAGAGAGAGATATATATAGATAGATAGATATATCTATATCTATATGATGGAGGCTCTCAGAGGTGGTTCTTCGAGCCCCCAAATTAGAGTAAACAGACTGTGGAAGACTGTGCCTGGACAGGCATGTGTCAGTAAGGAGCTGCAAAGATGCCACAGGGGTACTAAAGAAGAGTGCCTAATGAAAAAAATAATAATAGGCCATTCTCCCCATTGCAATGTTAACCCATTATCCCTTAAATCTGTATTTTGTGAATTGTGCTAGCTGTGTGGGAGTACAACACTGGTTCATCGCGCTTGTGTGTTTTCTATACTAGTCACATGGTTCTACTCTTCTCACTTGTTGCGCACGATGGAGGATGCTCACAAGCATTTAAATAAGTACAAATTGTCATTTAACCTATACTATTGTTGCTGCCTAGAATACATACCCATCTGATGCAACAACTTCCTTTAGGCCCTAATCCATCCATGTAATGCTCCAAAGCCTCTGAAATATCGAGGAGTGTTATCAGGAAGTAAGGTGCATCGCATTTTATAACATTCTCATCAGCACCACACATAGCTCACGCATTCCTTGTAAAAAGTGAGAAATGACAGCTTCACTTGATGCATATTTCTATTATCCAATAATAGAAAAAATAAATGTGTAAGTAGTAAAACGTATTCAATGAATATATTCCAGTTTACAAATGATTGGAAATATTTTTCATATCAAATCTACAATCTAAACACAGGACCCTTCTATTAATATAAGTAATTGTGTGCAATTTAATATCTATTCCCCATATGTTCCCCACCCAAAAACATGCAAGAAAGTATACCCAACATTTCGAAAGATATGCTTTGCATTTGGCTTTTTACAGCACATCATTTCAGATTTTGTATATTTTAAGAATCCACAATTTTCCCATGAGGTATTTTAAATTGTAGCCTGGAGAGCACTTTAGTACTTAAAAGGTTTAGCAGGCAAGATATTCAATACATTTTCTGATGAGGATATACTTTATAAACAATTCTAAAACATTAGTTCTGAACGCCAAGTGGTACTTAACCTTTTGAAGAAAACGAGGTAATGGCAGCGTTTCCATCTTCAGAGGGTCTTGGGCAGGAAGCTTTCAGAACAAAACTTTCAGGAAGTAGCGTTTCTCTGTAGGGATGATGCAGCAGGAAGGTGTCATACAACAAAGCACTGCTGCAGCATGTTTACTGTGTAGTATTGCGAATGAGAATGTCCACCAGGCCTCAGCACTAGCTGGGAGGGGGGTTTAAATGGCAGTGCCCTGCTGAGGGTGCTGACTGCTGTGTCTTTGCCTTTTGTCTGTGTGTGTGCCTTCAGGCTCCCTGTACGCGGCAGTGCTCAGATTGTAAAATAATAAGTGCCAGGGCCCTGTCAGGAGGCCAATGCAGCTTGCTCCACCCATTGCCCCTGCCAGCACTGCCAATGACAGTACCAACACAACTACTAATCCTCACACTACTACAAGTGTGACAATTCAGACCATTCCAGGCCCCCAAAGCTATAAGAATGGCTTTGGCGGCAGGTATCAGTCATTTTTAATGCATACTGAATTAATAAACTAATGTTGTGCTGATCTCTAAATTAGACAATTAGTACCACCATGTGGCAGACTGTCATAAGTGCCGGTGCCGAGCACCGGAAACCACCGTTGCAAATTGAGCACTGGTGCACGGCACAATTGCTGAGGCTGAGTGGGTGCCCACGCGTGTGCCTTGAAGGGCACACAGGTTACCACTATCCTTTAGTAGTCAATAAAATATCAATGTTTTGTAACTGAAATCCAAACATTACTACATATGTCAAGGAATTACTATTTGGAAGGGACGCCCTAAACATGCCACTTCCAAACAGCGATTCCTAATGGTTTCCAAATCCATTAAGCGATTCGGTAACATCTAACAGAATCGCTAAATGAGTTTAGTGCATTCGAAAAACACATTTTCTTGTTGCAAACCCTGCGACTTACAGAATCACACAGTCTGTAACTGGAAAATGTGCTTCTACATCTGGCCCTAGGAGTTGTATATACCACTAGGTGATCCAACCAGAAGTCGGAACCTGGGAGGAGCAAACCATTGAGGTTTCTTGGTACAAATGAACAAGCCAGGATTATCTTCTCCGTTCTGGATCGAACCCACTTGTTTTTGTTCAAAGTGCAGAAGTTCTAGGTGAGAGATGAGGGTGGTGGGATGGTCTTGAAATTCAGCCCAGATACAAAAGTCTCCCAAACAGTTGATAAATGCATGATAAAGGGCCATTTTAGGCTCTGTATCAATTCACCTATAAATTCAACTTCACGTGGTCAATGGAAAAGCTAAAAATGCTTGAAATAAGCCACTTCCCACGTGCTGAAAAGGCTGAAAGTTCCAAGAGAGAGATCTGATCTGGCTTTAGAAGGCAGGGGCTCATTTTCTACCATACTTTGGTCTCAATTTGTGTGTTGAGATATGAGCAAGGAATGTCTCAAAGCAGAAGGAAGGCCCCTGAAGGATCCCAGCTCTTGTAAACCTCAGCTCAGTGTAGGATCTTTGTAAATCTGTGAGGTAGCCAGCCCAGGCGAGAGAATTTAGTGGCCCCTGAACATATGGTATGGCGGGTGTCCATCATTTTGTGCTCTACTGCTGGAATATCCCCAGAGAATGTTCGCACTGTTTTTAGAGAGAAAAGTATCCATGCACATACTCAAGTTTGAAAAGGGAAGATCCAGAGAGCAGCTACACTGAGGGCTAGATAGGGGGCACACCGTGAGGTGCACCAGGAAGAGTCCACAATTTGATGCCATCTTCTGTGCTCTTGCCAATGTAAGTCAGCTTTTTCAAGTCGGCCATCAAATAAACTTGGCCTGTGACTACTTATTTGGACTTCTTCAATATAATCTAGACAGGGCTCCAGAAAATAGTCACACCAACTCTAGACCTCAAAGGCTACAGAACCAGACAGCTAGACAGTGTCTAAACCTTTGTAAGTGTGAACCTGTGAAACTCTCCTTGGGGGCTCTTCAGAAAGAAGCAGACCCCCATCTCTGTCCCAACTCACTGCTGATTATGGTCTTGTCTTGTCTTTATCAAGCAGTGAAGCCCTCTGCTGCTGTCTTACTACACAAAAACCAACATATTCAAACAAATATGTGGAGTTTGAAACAAATTTCAAAAACTTAAAATAGGCCCAGATGTGGCAAGGGCACTGGTAAAGTGCAAATACTGGTGCCCTAGTACCCACGTTACCTACACCAGGGAAGCCAGGTGCATATGTGTGAAGTGGTGTCGGAAACCGCCGTCAAACCCAATGGAGGACTTCAGGAAAGTGCCGCTGCTGGAAGAGGAGAAAGTGTTCGGTGGAATCCGAATATGGATTCAAGATGAGAGGACCAGGCGATGCTGAGGAGGACCAGGAGCCATGCACGAGCTGTCCCACAAAGGATGTCGAGTGCTGAGGGGTCGGTGTCCGTCAAGAGCACCAACAAGCCTTGGCAAAGGCAACCAACACAGGAGTGGAAGAAGGAGCAACGTCGGGACCAGCAAGGTTGAGGGGACTCACCAAAAGCAGGAGAGTCAGGGCAGACCACAAGCAAACAGGGGAGCCCACGAGAAGCAAAGGTGACCCTCAAATGGACCCACAGACTGGAGTCGCGCGAGGACCTCAAGCAGCTCACCAAAAGATGCAGGCAACGATGCACACGATGCAGTGTATCTGAAGATTCTGGTCACTGGAGGCGCCCGAGGTTGGGGCTACTTGGAGCCCGAAGATCTTCTTGAAATGAAGTCAACAAACCTTTGCAACTGCAAATTGACACGGTGCACAGGGGTTCGGTTATTGCAACCCCCACGAGTGATACTGGCCTCAAACTTGGTGAGAGGGCAGGGCAGCCTTGGGAGCTGTGGAAAACCACCACCTGTGTTGCAGAACTTTTCGGAGTCCAGAGGAGCTCAGGATCAGCAGACCGGTCGACTTAGTTGCGGTGCCTGCGAATGCAGGGGAGTGACTCCTTCACTCCAAGGGAGATTTCTTCAAGTGTCTTTGATGCTTCACAGGCCTTGGAAGGTTCCTGTATGATGCACAGGCACAGACGATGCAGAAGACGGAAAGGGAGACGAAGTCAGGCCCAAACGAAGTCCAGCAAAGTCCAGAGTGCCCAGACGGTCGAAGAGCAGTGGTGTCTGATCTGAATCTTATCCCACGATGAATCTAGGAACCTACACCCAGGTAAGCCCTTACGTACCCTAGGGAAAGGGTTGGGAAGATTCAGGGGACCCTTCCAGGGTAGGGTCTGGACAGTGGGGAGGTTACTCCCATGTCCTTTGTCCAGTTTCGCGCCAGAGTGGGAGCCAACGGCTCCCAGGACTGGTTTGAACTGGACTATGCACCGGGACACCAAATGTGCCCCTCATGCAGACTGAGTGGTGCTGGCAAGCGCACCCACCCCATCCCAATACACTGAATCCTGTCTGGGAGGTGGTCACACCTCCCTGTGACAGGATACCTATTGTTCTGCCTTCCTCTGCTCGAGCTTGGCTCAGCAGCAGGAGAGCAGAATCGTGTCTCTGGGCGGCAGCAACCATTTTGTGCTGTCCGGGTCAAGAAGGCTGGTACCGGGAACACTGAGAACCTAACGGAGGGCTCTTCCGGTGCTTGGAATCATACCTCTCACACCGTTTACGGTGTGGGGGTATGATTCCAACATGTTTGATACCAAACATGATAGGATTCATTGCAGCCGTTTTCGAGATGGTCATCGCGTAAATACGCGGTGCCCCTCTATATAGTATATGGCTGCTTCACTGACAACCCGGGAGAATGGATTCCGTAGGCTGCAGGGGTGTCCTGCTCATGCAGAGGCACCCTCTCACTTAGAACCAAGCACCCTGCCTTCAGGACTGCAAAGGTGTGACTTATAGGTTTTAAGTGCAGTGGCCCTAGATATAGGAAACCTATATCTTTAGTAAGGGGTGCTAGCACCAGCTTACACAGTCTGCAATGGCAGGCCTGTAGTTCCATTTTGAATGGTCTCTCATGGGTGGCATAATACATGCTTCAGCCCAACCTCTGGGGTACCTTTGCCCTGAGTACCTTAGTACCATATACTAGGGACTTATAAGGGTACCCTAGTATCCAATCTGGGATGTACCTAAGTACTGAACACAACAATTTAGGGAGAAAGCTCATAGACTGGGGTTCTGATTAGCAGGATCCCATTCAGACTAGTCAAATATATTTTAGCACCAGGCAAAAAGTGGGGGTAACCATAGAAGCAGATCCTACTTTCCTACACCTTCCCACTTCAGGGTCACACAGTTCACCCAAGTAACCCAGGATGCTCCAAGTGCTGACCGGACAAAGATCTCAAGGCTGGAAGTGCTCCGAGACGTCCAGGTCAGTGCGCCACCCTTCCTGGGAGCTGATAAATGGTATGGACTTTGGGGCAGATTTATCATAGTATTGTGCTGCCTTTGCGTCACACAGGGGCAACGCACGGGCAACGCAGCACTAAAGTCAGATTTACCATACAACGAAAGAGCACCTTGCATGGCCCAGTGGTGCTTGGATAATCTGGAATCAAGCCAGCCAGCGCAAGTTGCCTTTCGTTACTTTGCCCCAGGGAGGCGTTCCATGGGTGCAGTGTGGGTGTTCCCGCACATCCATCCATGGACTTTGGCGTAGTCCCAGATTTACCATGAGTGGCAGACCTGGAAATGCGTCAAAATGCCGCGCCTCCCCAAGTGAGGCTTAACGAGGAGAAATATGTTTGTTTCTCCTTGTTTTTTACTCTCTCTACGTGTGCTGCAGAATAGCACATGGAAAAAGAGGAAAAAGCCTCCGAGGATTGTTTTTGTGCAGTAAGGTGTCTCTTCCCGCACAAAAGCAATCCTCCCTACAATGCAGGTACCCTTGCACCACAGTGCAAGGGGGTCTGAACTGGCACAAGGCAGCACATTGTGCGACAACACAAGGAGAGGACAGGAATGCGCCAAATAATGTTAAATGCAGTGCATATCTGCCCTCTCCCTATCACGCAGCGCACACAGCAAGGTGTCTTGCAGCGTTGCATGAAAGTTTGATAAATCTGGGCTGTTGTTTTTGTGGTGTAAAATCTGACGTCTTTGAAAGGACCAATGCAAAACCAGTCATGAAGCCTTTTCCTGAATCCTGCCCAGTCGGCTGCTGCCCACCTTGATGATGCATAGCAGAGATCCCTTCTAAGCACCAAAATCGAAGATTTGCAGCATCGTCCGATACTAGCCGGATAAATCTCTTCTGAGCTGCAGGTGTATCCCCTCCCCTTGCCACGACCAGAGGCAGAGCTTGCTCCGTAGACCTCTAGTCAAGCATTGATAGTAATGATGTGCTCTGGTATTTGCTTGTTTGCAGGTTCTTATGATGTACAAACATATACATATTTGCAATCCTATTGACAATACCAACCCACACACTGGACTTGTAATGTCTAACAGACAGGTACAAATGTACTCTGATAATATGGGCAGAGAAAAGCTGGCGGACGGCTGGGCCGGCTGCATAGATCTCTTCACCCGGAAGAAGACAGCGGACCGCAGTCACTTACAAATAACACAACATCTCCCACATGGGCCTTGTGCCGCGTCTGGTGCCTTAGTGGACCAATGCATCCACTGTAGGGGCCTGTGTTTGGCCTCATGGTCACAGGTTCAAAACCCAGGGATAAAATGAGTACCGCTGAGTAACAATAAGCATCTGTTATTCAGCGCCAAGAGGCCCTTCTGGGTGACTGTGCGCTTTACAAATGCACGTTATGTTGTGTTCACCGGGGCCCACTCGCTCTTCCAACCCGCACCCACCCCACTTTAGTTATAGCAGCTACCCTTGACCACGAATCCAGCTTTCCCTCAAGCTGGGTAAACTCAAGACCTGGCTGTTCGAGTGAGGGGCGCACCAGAAGCAGTTAGGTTACTCCAGCGCCTTGAGGCCCTCGCGGGTGATTCGCTGCGCTTTATAAATCCTTGATTGATTGAATGTCCCCAGAAAAGCAATGAGCATCCTCTGCGCCAGCGCTTTAAATGGGCCAGTACCGAGTACTGGCACTTTTATATTTTCTCCCCTTGAGTACCGGGTCTTCTCCTCGGACAAGGAGAGTACTGGTACTCATAACAGCACAGTAGGTGCTGCGCTTATGAGCTTCATCCTTGGCAACAACTTCTGCACGTTCTGCACGGGTTCAAGCGCCTTCCAAACCAAGCTGAAGCCTGGGCTGAGCTGGTACAAAAGCACCAGGACAGCGGCTCATCTCCCGTAGAACACCGAGAACTGAGTGTGCCGCGCAGGAAGTTATGAGAGGAGGAGTATTCCTGCAGGGTGTTACCTGTACCTTTTATCAAAGGTGACAATAAAACCTAATGGCCGCAGGTATGGGACGCATTGTTCAGGGCAATACAGGTTTTTAGCATGCCCATTGTTTTAAATGCCTGCAAATCTTTGCCCATCAGCAATTTAAATGAAATTAATTTGCATGAGAGAAAATCTCTGCCCTCTTCAGCAATTTCACTAATTAATCTAAAAGAAAAACAAAATTAAAAGCAAAATAAATTTGTTTTTTGACGTTTTACACGTGTCAGCTTCTTGCTTCAGATGTAAAACCAGACCTGAACCAATTGCAATAGTCCGCTTGATTATAGGTGTGACACTTTCCTACAGTTCTGGATTTTAGCTGGCAAACCTTTGCATTTTGGGATTTGTAGTTTCTTTTTCTATTTCTCATTAAGAGATTTTAAAAATCCCAGCATGCAAAGTGTGTATTGTAAAAATCAGGAACACATTGAACATAACACATAACAAGGTGTCACCACCAAGCCCCGACTCACATATTTTGTGGGAGTCCACACACATCATGCATAAAACAAATATTAACTAAAAACATTGTTTTGGTTCTTTTCTGTTGAATATGGAATTCTTTCAGGGCATTGCTGCTGGTGTAGCCTCTATGCATTCATCTAGACTGTAGTAAATCCTTCTATCTCTGCCATCTGTTTATATAAGGGATAAAATCCATGTTGGCAGAGTATGCATACTCCACACTAGAGGCCCTGCAGATGCAGGAGGTGAAAATATTATGCAGGAATCCAGACTTAAATCAATGCATTCATGATTTTTTTTTAAAATGGCAGCACTAGTATTGATTCCTTAGCATGCCCTTTATTGATAAACATTTGTTACAGAATTATAAACTTAGGTGATTTGCAGCAGCCCAAACTCCTAAGTATCTCTGCAATGAGACACACCTGTGTCAGTTTCTGAAAATGTTTCGATATGCGAATATGTACATCGCGCAAAATGCGAACCCCGACTTTGTGCTGTACCTGTTAACGTTTTTGAGAGCATCCACTGTCGGGCACTGCGTGTGTAAGAGAATACGCGAGAGCTAGGAAGTAAAAGCAATGTGTGTGAGTTTGCAAACGTGTGTGAGTTTGCAAACGTGGGTATGACTCAGAATGAAAAGTGGTACTGTGTGTTTGTGTGAAACTAAATGTGATTCAGAATATGAAATGGGTGTAAGGGGGCGAGTGTGTTTGTGAAAGGGGACAAATGTATTTAGACTTTTTTAAGCGTGTAGGGAATGTGTGTTAACAGTCCGTCTCCATCTTTTCTAGAGATAATTTTGTGATTTTTATGATGTTCTGTGATGTGAAATTTTGGGTATTTCTTTAAGAAAATGCCAGCTATGTGAACAAATGATGCAGCAGGTTTACCATTGAGAAGACAAATGTAGTGTTGGGGGAGCCAACAAATGTACATGGAGAGCCGAGCCTAGGGTCTGGCTGGGCTCTAAGATACCTTGCATGAGCCGAGCCCTGGAAATGTTTGCAATTTAAATCATCCAACAAACATCATGTAAAATAGGATAAAGTCTCTTCAAAATTAGAAAAGCATATTTCTTTAACATGTGGTAGCTTTGACATTAATAAGTCACACTATAGGTTTATTGAGGTATAATGAAGAAAAAAGGAGATTTGTAAAACAAAATATTTGCCTAAGATCACAGAGTTTGGTTAAGCAGGGAAGCAGGGATAAATCCCAGGTTTTCTTGTTTCACTTTGTACACATCAGGCATTAATAGGTATCTATTTGTTGCTTCTTTTTATGTCAAAGTTAATGTTTAGTTTTTAAATTTGTGCATAAAGGTACAGCGAGCTCGGCAGGAGCCACATGAAATTTCAGCTCATTTTGTGCTCGAGGTTCCTGACTCGACCTGTAAGTGGCTCACCCACCTCTAGGCAAATGTACTTTAAAAATGGCTACTCATGAGGCCAACACTAGTGTCATTAATCGGGCAAGGGCCAAGGGTTGGCGGCAGAAGAAGGGCGCAGTCGCAAAGAGCAAAGTCTGAACTTATTTATTTTTTAAAACTCTGCCCCAAAGAATTTGACAAGACAAATGTGATAATAACTTTATTCTGCCTTGCCTAACTCATCACAACATGCTGCATTTCAAAATATTACCTGGTACAGAGATCTTTGTGTATCCAGTAAATTCCCGGGTACAATGGCACTTAAATACCTCTGCTGGTTAATGCACATGCTGGAAATATATGTGTGCATTCTAATCAAAGGTTCAACTCACCCTAAAATTGCATAGAGGATCAATGTGCCTGCTGTAAAGCACAGCATGAAACATGCAGATCCCAGATGTGTGTTTAGGTCTCACGCCTAGCGTTGCAGTGCGTAGCCCTGCTCGCACAGCGCGAGACCTCTTGTACGGGCTTCAGAAAGCTAACCACACGCCCGTGCGTGTGTTTAGCTTTCTGAAGCCTGGCATTGGCTATAGCGTGCGTTTTTTTTTTTAAATGGCACGCGATTGGGCAAAGGCGGGCGCATGTCCCGCTTTTGCTCCTCCCATTCCCACTGGTGGCTAGCACGCGCAGCAGCGCGCGTTCGCCTCGCTGCCGCGCTCCCTCCCCCTGCTCCTCTGTGGTGCGCGCGCGCACCACATATGTTTATGTATGTGTGCACACACCCGTATGGTGTTTGTTTAACGACCCTAATGAGAATTTTAAGCATGAAAATAAGACCAGCTCGGGGGCTCCCTCCCCGCCTGGCTCTCTGAGTCCGTGGGTTTGTGCAGGGAGGGGCGAGAAGATCAACGAGGAGTCCTCGGAGCGCTGCAAGAGGGTGGAGGGGGGTCGTGCAAGCGTTTTGGTTTTTAGTCCAAGGATTTGCAGGGTGGAGTTTAAGGAATACCACATTAAATGAGCCAAGGAAGTACTTGCATTTGAAAAGGTATGTTTTTTTTCTCGAAAGGTCTATATTATTGATAACATCTCGCCTGTCTGGGTCTGCCAGCGGGGGCCTGGTGGCAGGAAATAACGCGGGCCGCCCTGTGAATGCTTCCTCGCTGAGGGCCCGTGTTGGGCTGCCTCCAAGTCTGCAGCACTGGAGAAAGATTGAAAAACTATGGCCTGGTAGTTTTTTCAGGACAGAACTATACATTTCTAGAACTTGTTATGAGTGCTTACAGGCCCAGACAGTTGTATGAAGGGCTATACGAATGATGACCATTGTTTGCTTATCATTGTCAGAAAATGTATAAAGAAGGAAATACAAAAAAAAAATGAAGTTTTTTCGCTTATTCATATTGTGTTGATCAAGTCTTGCTATGGATGCAAACAGTCAAGAACACGTTACTGTGTATATAATACATGAGACTAAAATAGTGGTGACTCTACCCCCGGATGCTCCGGAGGGTGATGGGGCGTGGCCAGAGTTGCCACTTGGCCGTTTTTACTAGCCTGACCAGTATTTTATTGTCCCTGCCAGTGCAAAAATTGGGAGAATCACCTAAAGCCGCTGTTTCTCCCCTATCTTTACACCCTTTTAAACAGTTAATATAAGAGGGAAGCACTTAAAACGTGTTCTAGAGCTGCTATGATGAACCCAGATTGATAATTAAAGTAAACGGAGACAGAAAGGCCATGTTAAAAATACATACAGATGTCCGGGTCTTCGCAGAATCTTAAAACGTGAACACATTGCCAGCATTTTTCTCCCGGGAAGGTGGCAACCCTAAGCGTGGCATTGCAGCAGGACGAGGCACTGACAGAGGTATGCCACAGACTGGTATTAGGGTGTCGCAGTTCGGTAAAGGGGCGTGGCCTGATGTGGTTCAGGAAGAGGACGCCCTTTCCGTTATGTAAGGAGGTTTTCAGGCAGGGAGATGTAGTGTAGAGTTGTGATCAGGGAATCCTCTCAACCAGAGTGAGGTAAAAAGGTGATTAAAACTCGGTTGGAAATCCAAGCAGGAATGTTTTTGGATGCCAGCAGAACCCCCTAAACCTTGTATGGGGGGCTCTTCTCAGATACCTTTGTGTGAGTATGTGCTTTGACTGTTTTCTCTCTAGTTACCATTCAATTTTTACACATATGCATTCTTTATTTTGGCCCTCGAAAGGTGGTGAGACGGACATTGTAGATATAAGCAGGCCTTGATTGTAGGTAATGTTTGAGTATATTTCCATTAATGTAGTTCCACACATAGGCCTCTTGTTGGTACGAAACTTCCTATGGCTAGCAGCAGTGACGTTGAGGGGAGCTGTGTGACTTTGCTGTTAGAGGAGTGTTTTGCTTAGGGCAGTCCGGTACTGTTTCCGCAAGGGGGAGACCAGATGGCCATGGGCTTGGATTAGGGCTCCTCTTAAAAGGCCAGTATATTCCGGCACCGCTGAAGGCATTTTCTGTCTTTAAATTCGTACTCGGAGCAGGTGCCTCTGTCGTAGGTGTAGCATCTAGGAGGTGGAAGTATTCTGGTGGCAACACAGAAGCCGCTTGCACGCACACTGCATGAGAGCATCTATATAGTGCTTTATACCCTGTCCGGGCCCAGAGAGATGATTGGCCAAGCGGTTGTGTCTTGTGCATGTTTCGTAGAGTGTTGGTTTTACATTGTTCCCTATCCCTACATTTTTTGGATATCAGGTGTGGGGAAGGATGGGGTTAATTTGAGTGCCAACAGCCCCCTGTGTATGGGGGTAGAGGCATTGAACTAAAGTATCAGCAGCCTCTTCTGTATGGTGCAGCGTGGTTTTATCACATTCTCGGCTACCTCCTATGTGTGGTATACAGTGGTTTGAGAAAGTGCCAGCAGCACCGTTTGTCTCTCATATAGAGGTTTGATAACAGAGCCAGCACCACCTTCTGTGCCTAGTGTACAGTGGTTTGATAAGTGCCATCCACAGCTCCTGCTTACAGAATACTATGGTTTGATATCAGTGCAAGCACCTACTTCTGTGCCTAGTGTACAGTGGTTTAATAAGTGCCATCCACAGCTCCTGCTTACAGTATACTATGGTTTGATAACAAAGCCAGCAGCAGCTTCTGCTTATAGTGTACAATGGTTTGATATCGGTGCAAGCACCTACTTCTGTGCCTAGTGTACATTGGTTTAATAAGTGCCATCCACAGCTCCTGCTTACAGTATACTATGGTTTGATATCAGTGCAAGCACCTACTTCTGTGCCTAGTGTACAGTGGTTTAATAAGTGCCATCCACAGCTCCTGCTTACAGTATACTATGGTTTGATAACAGAGCCAGCACCACCTTCTGTGTCTAGTATCCAGTGGTTTGATAAGTGCCATCCACAGCTCCTGCTTACAGTATACCATGGTTTGATAACAAAGCCAGCACCACCTTCTGTGTCTAGTATCCAGTGGTTTGATAAGTGCCATCCACAGCTCCTGCTTACAGTATACTATGGTTTGATAACAAAGCCAGCAGCAGCTTCTGCTTATAGTGTACAATGGTTTGATATCGGTGCAAGCACCTACTTCTGTGCCTAGTGTACAGTGGTTTAATAAGTGCCATCCACAGCTCCTGCTTACAGTATACTATGGTTTGATATCAGTGCAAGCACCTACTTCTGTGTCTAGTGTACAGTGGTTTAATAAGTGCCATCCACAGCTCCTGCTTACAGTATACTATGGTTTGATAACAAAGCCAGCAGCAGCTTCTGTGTCTAGTGTACAGTGGTTTGATAAGTGCCATCCACAGCTCCTGCTTACAGTATACTATGGTTTGATATCAGTGCAAGCACCTACTTCTGTGCCTAGTGTACAGTGGTTTAATAAGTGCCATCCACAGCTCCTGCTTACAGTATACTATGGTTTGATATCAGTGCAAGCACCTACTTCTGTGCCTAGTGTACAGTGGTTTAATAAGTGCCATCCACAGCTCCTGCTTACAGTATACTATGGTTTGATATCAGTGCAAGCACCTACTTCTGTGCCTAGTGTACAGTGGTTTAATAAGTGCCAGCCACAGCTCCTGCTTACAGTATACTATGGTTTGATAACAAAGCCAGCAGCAGCTTCTGTGTCTAGTATCCAGTGGTTTGATAAGTGCCATCCACAGCTCCTGCTTACAGTATACTATGGTTTGATAACAAAGCCAGCAGCAGCTTCTGCTTATAGTGTACAATGGTTTGATATCGGTGCAAGCACCTACTTCTGTGCCTAGTGTACAGTGGTTTAATAAGTGCCATCCACAGCTCCTGCTTACAGTATACTATGGTTTGATATCAGTGCAAGCACCTACTTCTGTGCCTAGTGTACAGTGGTTTAATAAGTGCCATCCACAGCTCCTGCTTACAGTATACTATGGTTTGATATCAGTGCAAGCACCTACTTCTGTGCCTAGTGTACAGTGGTTTAATAAGTGCCATCCACAGCTCCTGCTTACAGAATACTATGGTTTGATATCAGTGCAAGCACCTACTTCTGTGCCTAGTGTACAGTGGTTTAATAAGTGCCATCCACAGCTCCTGCTTACAGTATACAATGGTTTGATAACAAAGCCAGCAGCAGCTTCTGCTTATAGTGTACAATGGTTTGATATCAGTGCAAGCACCTACTTCTGTGCCTAGTGTACAGTGGTTTGATAAGTGCCATCCACAGCTCCTGCTTACAGTATACTATGGTTTGATATCAGTGCAAGCACCTACTTCTGTGCCTAGTGTACAGTGGTTTAATAAGTGCCATCCACAGCTCCTGCTTACAGTATACTATGGTTTGATAACAAAGCCAGCAGCAGCTTCTGCTTATAGTGTACAATGGTTTGATATCAATGCAAGCACCTACTTCTGTGTCTTGTATACTGTGGTTTGATAACACAGCTAGCAGCATATTCTGCTTATAGTATACAATGGTTCGATATCAGTGCAAGCACCTACTTCTGTGTCTAGTGTACAGTGGTTTGATAAGTGCCATCCACAGCTCCTGCTTACAGTATACTATGGTTTGATAACAGAGCCAGCACCACCTTCTGTGTCTAGTATCCAGTGGTTTGATAAGTGCCATCCACAGCTCCTGCTTACAGTATACCATGGTTTGATAACAAAGCCAGCACCACCTTCTGTGTCTAGTATCCAGTGGTTTGATAAGTGCCATCCACAGCTCCTGCTTACAGTATACTATGGTTTGATAACAAAGCCAGCAGCAGCTTCTGCTTATAGTGTACAATGGTTTGATATCGGTGCAAGCACCTACTTCTGTGCCTAGTGTACAGTGGTTTAATAAGTGCCATCCACAGCTCCTGCTTACAGTATACTATGGTTTGATATCAGTGCAAGCACCTACTTCTGTGCCTAGTGTACAGTGGTTTAATAAGTGCCATCCACAGCTCCTGCTTACAGTATACTATGGTTTGATATCAGTGCAAGCACCTACTTCTGTGCCTAGTGTACAGTGGTTTAATAAGTGCCATCCACAGCTCCTGCTTACAGTATACTATGGTTTGATAACAAAGCCAGCAGCAGCTTCTGTGTCTAGTATCCAGTGGTTTGATAAGTGCCATCCACAGCTCCTGCTTACAGTATACTATGGTTTGATAACAAAGCCAGCAGCAGCTTCTGCTTATAGTGTACAATGGTTTGATATCGGTGCAAGCACCTACTTCTGTGCCTAGTGTACAGTGGTTTAATAAGTGCCATCCACAGCTCCTGCTTACAGTATACTATGGTTTGATATCAGTGCAAGCACCTACTTCTGTGCCTAGTGTACAGTGGTTTAATAAGTGCCATCCACAGCTCCTGCTTACAGTATACTATGGTTTGATAACAAAGCCAGCAGCAGCTTCTGCTTATAGTGTACAATGGTTTTGATATCAATGCAAGCACCTACTTCTGTGTCTTGTATACTGTGGTTTGATAACACAGCTAGCAGCATATTCTGCTTATAGTATACAATGGTTCGATATCAGTGCAAGCACCTACTTCTGTGTCTAGTGTACAGTGGTTTGATAAGTGCCATCCACAGCTCCTGCTTACAGTATACTATGGTTTGATAACAGAGCCAGCACCACCTTCTGTGTCTAGTATCCAGTGGTTTGATAAGTGCCATCCACAGCTCCTGCTTACAGTATACCATGGTTTGATAACAAAGCCAGCAGCAGCTTCTGTGTCTAGTATCCAGTGGTTTGATAAGTGCCATCCACAGCTCCTGCTTACAGTATACTATGGTTTGATAACAAAGCCAGCAGCAGCTTCTGTGTCTAGTATCCAGTGGTTTGATAAGTGCCATCCACAGCTCCTGCTTACAGTATACTATGGTTTGATAACAAAGCCAGCAGCAGCTTCTGCTTATAGTGTACAATGGTTTGATATCGGTGCAAGCACCTACTTCTGTGCCTAGTGTACAGTGGTTTAATAAGTGCCATCCACAGCTCCTGCTTACAGTATACTATGGTTTGATATCAGTGCAAGCACCTACTTCTGTGTCTAGTGTACAGTGGTTTAATAAGTGCCATCCACAGCTCCTGCTTACAGTATACTATGGTTTGATATCAGTGCAAGCACCTACTTCTGTGCCTAGTGTACAGTGGTTTAATAAGTGCCATCCACAGCTCCTGCTTACAGAATACTATGGTTTGATATCAGTGCAAGCACCTACTTCTGTGCCTAGTGTACAGTGGTTTAATAAGTGCCATCCACAGCTCCTGCTTACAGTATACTATGGTTTGATATCAGTGCAAGCACCTACTTCTGTGCCTAGTGTACAGTGGTTTAATAGTGCCATCCACAGCTCCTGCTTACAGTATACTATGGTTTGATATCAGTGCAAGCACCTACTTCTGTGCCTAGTGTACAGTGGTTTAATAAGTGCCATCCACAGCTCCTGCTTACAGTATACTATGGTTTGATAACAAAGCCAGCAGCAGCTTCTGCTTATAGTGTACAATGGTTTGATATCGGTGCAAGCACCTACTTCTGTGCCTAGTGTACAGTGGTTTAATAAGTGCCATCCACAGCTCCTGCTTACAGTATACTATGGTTTGATATCAGTGCAAGCACCTACTTCTGTGCCTAGTGTACAGTGGTTTAATAAGTGCCATCCACAGCTCCTGCTTACAGTATACTATGGTTTGATATCAGTGCAAGCACCTACTTCTGTGCCTAGTGTACAGTGGTTTAATAAGTGCCATCCACAGCTCCTGCTTACAGAATACTATGGTTTGATATCAGTGCAAGCACCTACTTCTGTGCCTAGTGTACAGTGGTTTAATAAGTGCCATCCACAGCTCCTGCTTACAGTATACAATGGTTTGATAACAAAGCCAGCAGCAGCTTCTGCTTATAGTGTACAATGGTTTGATATCAGTGCAAGCACCTACTTCTGTGCCTAGTGTACAGTGGTTTGATAAGTGCCATCCACAGCTCCTGCTTACAGTATACTATGGTTTGATATCAGTGCAAGCACCTACTTCTGTGCCTAGTGTACAGTGGTTTAATAAGTGCCATCCACAGCTCCTGCTTACAGTATACTATGGTTTGATAACAAAGCCAGCAGCAGCTTCTGCTTATAGTGTACAATGGTTTGATATCAATGCAAGCACCTACTTCTGTGTCTTGTATACTGTGGTTTGATAACACAGCTAGCAGCATATTCTGCTTATAGTATACAATGGTTCGATATCAGTGCAAGCACCTACTTCTGTGTCTAGTGTACAGTGGTTTGATAAGTGCCATCCACAGCTCCTGCTTACAGTATACTATGGTTTGATAACAGAGCCAGCACCACCTTCTGTGTCTAGTATCCAGTGGTTTGATAAGTGCCATCCACAGCTCCTGCTTACAGTATACCATGGTTTGATAACAAAGCCAGCAGCAGCTTCTGTGTCTAGTATCCAGTGGTTTGATAAGTGCCATCCACAGCTCCTGCTTACAGTATACTATGGTTTGATAACAAAGCCAGCAGCAGCTTCTGTGTCTAGTATCCAGTGGTTTGATAAGTGCCATCCACAGCTCCTGCTTACAGTATACTATGGTTTGATAACAAAGCCAGCAGCAGCTTCTGCTTATAGTGTACAATGGTTTGATATCGGTGCAAGCACCTACTTCTGTGCCTAGTGTACAGTGGTTTAATAAGTGCCATCCACAGCTCCTGCTTACAGTATACTATGGTTTGATATCAGTGCAAGCACCTACTTCTGTGCCTAGTGTACAGTGGTTTAATAAGTGCCATCCACAGCTCCTGCTTACAGTATACTATGGTTTGATATCAGTGCAAGCACCTACTTCTGTGCCTAGTGTACAGTGGTTTAATAAGTGCCATCCACAGCTCCTGCTTACAGAATACTATGGTTTGATATCAGTGCAAGCACCTACTTCTGTGCCTAGTGTACAGTGGTTTAATAAGTGCCATCCACAGCTCCTGCTTACAGTATACAATGGTTTGATAAAGCCAGCAGCAGCTTCTGCTTATAGTGTACAATGGTTTGATATCAGTGCAAGCACCTACTTCTGTGCCTAGTGTACAGTGGTTTGATAAGTGCCATCCACAGCTCCTGCTTACAGTATACTATGGTTTGATATCAGTGCAAGCACCTACTTCTGTGCCTAGTGTACAGTGGTTTAATAAGTGCCATCCACAGCTCCTGCTTACAGTATACTATGGTTTGATAACAAAGCCAGCAGCAGCTTCTGCTTATAGTGTACAATGGTTTGATATCAATGCAAGCACCTACTTCTGTGTCTTGTATACTGTGGTTTGATAACACAGCTAGCAGCATATTCTGCTTATAGTATACAATGGTTCGATATCAGTGCAAGCACCTACTTCTGTGTCTAGTGTACAGTGGTTTGATAAGTGCCATCCACAGCTCCTGCTTACAGTATACTATGGTTTGATAACAAAGCCAGCAGCAGCTTCTGCTTATAGTGTACAATGGTTTGATATCAATGCAAGCACCTACTTCTGTGTCTTGTATACTGTGGTTTGATAACACAGCTAGCAGCATATTCTGCTTATAGTATACAATGGTTCGATATCAGTGCAAGCACCTACTTCTGTGTCTTGTATACTGTGGTTTAATAAGTGCCATCCACAGCTCCTGCTTACAGTATACTATGGTTTGATATCAGTGCAAGCACCTACTTCTGTGTCTAGTGTACAGTGGTTTGATAAGTGCCATCCACAGCTCCTGCTTATAGTATACTATGGTTCGATATCAGTGCAAGCACCTACTTCTGTGTCTAGTATCCAGTGGTTTGATAAGTGCCATCCACAGCTCCTGCTTATAGTATACTATGGTTCGATATCAGTGCAAGCACCTACTTCTGTGTCTAGTGTACAGTGGTTTAATAAGTGCCATCCACAGCTCCTGCTTACAGTATACTATGGTTTGATAACAAAGCCAGCAGCAGCTTCTGCTTATAGTGTACAATGGTTTGATATCAGTGCAAGCACCTACTTCTGTGCCTAGTGTACAGTGGTTTGATAAGTGCCATCCACAGCTCCTGCTTACAGTATACTATGGTTTGATATCAGTGCAAGCACCTACTTCTGTGCCTAGTGTACAGTGGTTTAATAAGTGCCATCCACAGCTCCTGCTTACAGTATACTATGGTTTGATATCAGTGCAAGCACCTACTTCTGTGCCTAGTGTACAGTGGTTTAATAAGTGCCATCCACAGCTCCTGCTTACAGAATACTATGGTTTGATATCAGTGTAAGCACCTACTTCTGTGCCTAGTGTACAGTGGTTTAATAAGTGCCATCCACAGCTCCTGCTTACAGTATACTATGGTTTGATAACAAAGCCAGCAGCAGCTTCTGCTTATAGTGTACAATGGTTCGATATCAGTGCAAGCACCTACTTCTGTGTCTTGTATACTGTGGTTTAATAAGTGCCATCCACAGCTCCTGCTTACAGTATACTATGGTTTGATATCAGTGCAAGCACCTACTTCTGTGTCTAGTGTACAGTGGTTTAATAAGT
The DNA here is from genome assembly GCA_963921515.1 of Calotriton arnoldi. Classification (NCBI taxonomy): domain Eukaryota; kingdom Metazoa; phylum Chordata; class Amphibia; order Caudata; family Salamandridae; genus Calotriton; species Calotriton arnoldi. The sequence goes on along the minus strand of CAWUFW010001323.1, from coordinate 198,668 downwards.
GCCATCCACAGCTCCTGCTTACAGTATACTATGGTTTGATATCAGTGCAAGCACCTACTTCTGTGTCTTGTATACTGTGGTTTGATAACACAGCTAGCAGCATATTCTGCTTACAGTATACTATGGTTCGATATCAGTGCAAGCACCTACTTCTGTGCCTAGTGTACAGTGGTTTAATAAGTGCCATCCACAGCTCCAGCTTACAGTATACTATGGTTTGATATCAGTGCAAGCACCTACTTCTGTGCCTAGTGTACATTGGTTTGATAGAGCTAGCAGCATATTCTGCTTACAGTATACTATGGTTTGATATCAGTGCAAGCACCTACTTCTGTGCCTAGTGTACAGTGGTTTAATAAGTGCCATCCACAGCTCCTGCTTACAGTATACAATGGTTTGATAACAAAGCCAGCAGCAGCTTCTGCTTATAGTATACAATGGTTCGATATCAGTGCAAGCACCTACTTCTGTGCCTAGTGTACAGTGGTTTAATAAGTGCCATCCACAGCTCCTGCTTACAGTATACTATGGTTCGATATCAGTGCAAGCACCTACTTCTGTGCCTAGTGTACAGTGGTTTAATAAGTGCCATCCACAGCTCCAGCTTACAGTATACTATGGTTTGATATCAGTGCAAGCACCTACTTCTGTGCCTAGTGTACAGTGGTTTAATAAGTGCCATCCACAGCTCCTGCTTACAGAATACTATGGTTTGATATCAGTGCAAGCACCTACTTCTGTGCCTAGTGTACAGTGGTTTAATAAGTGCCATCCACAGCTCCTGCTTACAGTATACTATGGTTTGATAACAAAGCCAGCAGCAGCTTCTGCTTATAGTGTACAATGGTTTGATATCAATGCAAGCACCTACTTCTGTGTCTTGTATACTGTGGTTTGATAACACAGCTAGCAGCATATTCTGCTTATAGTATACAATGGTTCGATATCAGTGCAAGCACCTACTTCTGTGTCTAGTGTACAGTGGTTTGATAAGTGCCATCCACAGCTCCTGCTTACAGTATACTATGGTTTGATAACAGAGCCAGCACCACCTTCTGTGTCTAGTATCCAGTGGTTTGATAAGTGCCATCCACAGCTCCTGCTTACAGTATACCATGGTTTGATAACAAAGCCAGCAGCAGCTTCTGTGTCTAGTATCCAGTGGTTTGATAAGTGCCATCCACAGCTCCTGCTTACAGTATACTATGGTTTGATAACAAAGCCAGCAGCAGCTTCTGTGTCTAGTATCCAGTGGTTTGATAAGTGCCATCCACAGCTCCTGCTTACAGTATACTATGGTTTGATAACAAAGCCAGCAGCAGCTTCTGCTTATAGTGTACAATGGTTTGATATCGGTGCAAGCACCTACTTCTGTGCCTAGTGTACAGTGGTTTAATAAGTGCCATCCACAGCTCCTGCTTACAGTATACTATGGTTTGATATCAGTGCAAGCACCTACTTCTGTGCCTAGTGTACAGTGGTTTAATAAGTGCCATCCACAGCTCCTGCTTACAGTATACTATGGTTTGATATCAGTGCAAGCACCTACTTCTGTGCCTAGTGTACAGTGGTTTAATAAGTGCCATCCACAGCTCCTGCTTACAGAATACTATGGTTTGATATCAGTGCAAGCACCTACTTCTGTGCCTAGTGTACAGTGGTTTAATAAGTGCCATCCACAGCTCCTGCTTACAGTATACAATGGTTTGATAAAGCCAGCAGCAGCTTCTGCTTATAGTGTACAATGGTTTGATATCAGTGCAAGCACCTACTTCTGTGCCTAGTGTACAGTGGTTTGATAAGTGCCATCCACAGCTCCTGCTTACAGTATACTATGGTTTGATATCAGTGCAAGCACCTACTTCTGTGCCTAGTGTACAGTGGTTTAATAAGTGCCATCCACAGCTCCTGCTTACAGTATACTATGGTTTGATAACAAAGCCAGCAGCAGCTTCTGCTTATAGTGTACAATGGTTTGATATCAATGCAAGCACCTACTTCTGTGTCTTGTATACTGTGGTTTGATAACACAGCTAGCAGCATATTCTGCTTATAGTATACAATGGTTCGATATCAGTGCAAGCACCTACTTCTGTGTCTAGTGTACAGTGGTTTGATAAGTGCCATCCACAGCTCCTGCTTACAGTATACTATGGTTTGATAACAAAGCCAGCAGCAGCTTCTGCTTATAGTGTACAATGGTTTGATATCAATGCAAGCACCTACTTCTGTGTCTTGTATACTGTGGTTTGATAACACAGCTAGCAGCATATTCTGCTTATAGTATACAATGGTTCGATATCAGTGCAAGCACCTACTTCTGTGTCTTGTATACTGTGGTTTAATAAGTGCCATCCACAGCTCCTGCTTACAGTATACTATGGTTTGATATCAGTGCAAGCACCTACTTCTGTGTCTAGTGTACAGTGGTTTGATAAGTGCCATCCACAGCTCCTGCTTATAGTATACTATGGTTCGATATCAGTGCAAGCACCTACTTCTGTGTCTAGTATCCAGTGGTTTGATAAGTGCCATCCACAGCTCCTGCTTATAGTATACTATGGTTCGATATCAGTGCAAGCACCTACTTCTGTGTCTAGTGTACAGTGGTTTAATAAGTGCCATCCACAGCTCCTGCTTACAGTATACTATGGTTTGATAACAAAGCCAGCAGCAGCTTCTGCTTATAGTGTACAATGGTTTGATATCAGTGCAAGCACCTACTTCTGTGCCTAGTGTACAGTGGTTTGATAAGTGCCATCCACAGCTCCTGCTTACAGTATACTATGGTTTGATATCAGTGCAAGCACCTACTTCTGTGCCTAGTGTACAGTGGTTTAATAAGTGCCATCCACAGCTCCTGCTTACAGTATACTATGGTTTGATATCAGTGCAAGCACCTACTTCTGTGCCTAGTGTACAGTGGTTTAATAAGTGCCATCCACAGCTCCTGCTTACAGAATACTATGGTTTGATATCAGTGTAAGCACCTACTTCTGTGCCTAGTGTACAGTGGTTTAATAAGTGCCATCCACAGCTCCTGCTTACAGTATACTATGGTTTGATAACAAAGCCAGCAGCAGCTTCTGCTTATAGTGTACAATGGTTCGATATCAGTGCAAGCACCTACTTCTGTGTCTTGTATACTGTGGTTTAATAAGTGCCATCCACAGCTCCTGCTTACAGTATACTATGGTTTGATATCAGTGCAAGCACCTACTTCTGTGTCTAGTGTACAGTGGTTTAATAAGTGCCATCCACAGCTCCTGCTTACAGTATACTATGGTTTGATATCAGTGCAAGCACCTACTTCTGTGTCTTGTATACTGTGGTTTGATAACACAGCTAGCAGCATATTCTGCTTACAGTATACTATGGTTTGATATCAGTGCAAGCACCTACTTCTGTGCCTAGTGTACAGTGGTTTAATAAGTGCCATCCACAGCTCCTGCTTACAGTATACAATGGTTTGATAACAAAGCCAGCAGCAGCTTCTGCTTATAGTATACAATGGTTCGATATCAGTGCAAGCACCTACTTCTGTGCCTAGTGTACAGTGGTTTAATAAGTGCCATCCACAGCTCCTGCTTACAGTATACTATGGTTCGATATCAGTGCAAGCACCTACTTCTGTGCCTAGTGTACAGTGGTTTAATAAGTGCCATCCACAGCTCCTGCTTACAGTATACTATGGTTTGATATCAGTGCAAGCACCTACTTCTGTGCCTAGTGTACAGTGGTTTGATAAGTGCCATCCACAGCTCCTGCTTACAGTATACAATGGTTTGATAACAAAGCCAGCAGCAGCTTCTGCTTATAGTGTACAATGGTTTGATATCAGTGCAAGCACCTACTTCTGTGCCTAGTGTACAGTGGTTTGATAAGTGCCATCCACAGCTCCTGCTTACAGTATACTATGGTTTGATATCAGTGCAAGCACCTACTTCTGTGCCTAGTGTACAGTGGTTTAATAAGTGCCATCCACAGCTCCTGCTTACAGTATACAATGGTTTGATAACAAAGCCAGCAGCAGCTTCTGCTTATAGTGTACAATGGTTTGATATCAGTGCAAGCACCTACTTCTGTGCCTAGTGTACAGTGGTTTGATAAGTGCCATCCACAGCTCCTGCTTACAGTATACAATGGTTTGATAACAAAGCCAGCAGCAGCTTCTGCTTATAGTGTACAATGGTTTGATATCAGTGCAAGCACCTACTTCTGTGCCTAGTGTACAGTGGTTTGATAGAGCTAGCAGCATATTCTGCTTATAATTTACAATGGTTCAGTTACAGAGCCAGCAGCATCTTCTGTGTATACAATACAGTGGTTTGATAACAGAGCCAGCAGCATCTTCTGTGTATACAATACAGTGGTTTGATAACCGAGCCAGCAGCACCTTTGTATATAGTACAAGTATGGCTAGCAGCACCGTCTGTGTATATAGTACAATATGTTTTTATAACTGTGCCAGCTGCACCATCAGTGTACACAATACAGTGGTTTGATCGCCTAGCTGGCTGCATCTTCTGTGTCTAGTTTGCAGAGGTTTGATAACAGCCAGCAGCACCTTCGGTGTATACAATATAGGGGTTTGATCATCGAGCCACTAGCTCCTTCTGTGTGTGTATACATAGTATACAGCGGTGTGGTAACAGAGCCAGCAGCTGCTTCTGTGTATAGAACAGTATGGTTTGAGAACGGTGCCGCCTACGCCATCTGTATATATTGTATACAGCGGTGTGATAACACAGCCAGCAGCACCTTCTGTGTCTAGTAATAGAGGGGTTTGAGGCAGTGTGTGTGGACAAGAAAGGTTTGATAACAGCGCAGATAGCCTCGTTTTGTTGTGACAGCAGCCACCCACCGTGTGTGTAACCAGTACCGCTCACTGTGTGATATTTGTTGTACAGCACCGTCATTTTTGCTGCAGGCACTAAATACGTGAGAGGTTGTGTTGTCCCCTGAATGCATGTGAGAGGTTGTGTAACAGAAGCCCTCCCTCTTGTGTGTTTGTGGCAGTGTCTTACTGAATGAAGGTTGTGTAAGAGAAGTGTGCCCTGTGAAATACCGGTGTGCCCTTGCACTGAGCTCCCACCAGCCCGCCCCCTGCAGCCTTCAGATACCAGTGTGCCCTCGCACTAGGGTGACCAGACGTCCCCGATTTGCCCGGACAGTCCCGGTTTTTCAACAGCTGTCCGGGCAGATTTCGGCAATTTTGTCTCATGTCCCGGTTTTTAGAAGGGGTTGACTGAAAACAGTGAGAGGCACTTTTTTGGGTGTTCTAAAGCTTTGCTAGTTAGCAACTGTTATAAGTAAGCAGTTTAATTAATAGGTATAATTTTGATTGTAGAAATTACATTGTATTTACTTTCTTAATGCATCTTCTGTGATCCTATGTTGATGACAGCTGTCATTCTGCGCCATTCCGTGGATGAAAAATTATAGTCCTTCTTCTATTTTCCCCAAATGTCCCGGTTTTTGGTTCTCAAGATCTGGTCACCCTACCTCGCACTGATCTGCCATCGGCCTTTCCCGTGATCTCCCGGCCCCGCTCCGAAAGCCTTCACACACTGGGGTGCCCTCGCAGCTAGCACTGAGCTCCCGAGCAGCCGTCAGATACCGGCGTGCCTTAGCACTGAGCTCCCACCATCCAGCCACAGCATCCTTCACATACCAGGGTACTGAGCTCCAGAGCAGCTTTCAGATACCGGGGTTCCTCATACTGAGCTTCCACTAGCCCGCTCCCAGAAGTCTCCACATACCGGGGTGCCCTGGCACTGAGCTCCCGCCAGTCCGCCCCTACCAGCCATCACATACTGGGGTGCCCTCATAGCTCGCACTGACTTCCCAAGCAGTCTTCAGACACCGGCGTGCCCTCGCACTGAGCTCCCTCCCAGCCTCCAGATACCGGGGTGCCCTGGCACTGAGCTCCTGCCAGCCCGCCCCTCCCAGCCTTCACATACCGGGGTGCCCTCGCTGCTCGCACTGACTTCACCGGGGTGCCCTCGCACTGAGCTCCCGAGCATCTCCAGATACCGGGGTGCCCTCGCACTGAGCAGCCTCCCCCTTGTCTGCCTCCGCTTGTTTCCCTTCCTGGTCCCGGCTCGCTGCATCGAGCCAGCTTAATGAATGGGGCTCAGTTCAGGGTGGCAGGAAGGTCGGGAGGCTGGAGCCAGGGACTTGATTCCTTTGGCAATGGAAGAGAAACAAGCATTTGCAATGCAATAGGTCTCGCAGTTACACGAGTTAAAGCTATTGGCATTGTAAATGACAAAGCCTTTTATTTATGTTTTTAAAACGAAAACAAATATAAACGGCATTGTTATTTGCAATGTCAATAGCTCAAACTTGCGTAAATGCGAGACCTATTGCATTGCAAATGCTTGTTTATGTATAGAGCTGAGTTGGTTACTGTTTTTCCTGCATAGATCATTGTTACCTGCAGATCAAAAGTTAACATCTTTGTCGTATAGCTCAGTGACCTATGATCCTGCAACAAGGATATACATGCAAGCTGCAAGGCAAACGTTAGGAAACTTGATGTTTTTTTCTCAATATTTTATTATTCTAAGGTTGCTTAAAAAAAAAAGGTTACTTTGGTTAATATTAAGGAGGTATTGGTAGGTACTAAATAAATGGTTAGACATTCTTACAATACATGCATATTTTTTGCATACAAAGCTTAAATAGTAAAAAACATAGCCCGCCCCTTGCTCCGCCCTAAACTCCACCCCGAATCCACTGCTTATTTTTGGTGAGACCCTGCACCTAATTTTTTCCATTTAAAGCAGTGCTCAGCACCCTGATGTCCCCTCTCATTAAAGGGGAGGGATGGTACCTGTAGGCGAGAACGGTCTCCGCTGAATCACTCGATTACTCAAAGCAGGATTTCAGGCAGCCAAGAGAGAAGACGTGCTCTGTATCATGAAATGTGCAAATGAAACCCGCGTTCTCGTATAGAGAGATCGATAACTTACATCCATTATAGAAAAATCAATAAAATGAAAATGTAAACATGTACTCAGGCCTTCAGCCTTGCACGCAGCTGCTGAAAACAGGAATTCCTGCCAATTTACCTTTTCCATATCCACATTATCTGCCCCATTACAGTTGTCAGAGTTTATTCGAAGTTTGATCTGTTAAAGAATTCTGAATGACTGAGGCAGGTACAACATGCTCGGCCACTTTACAACTATTCAGCCTTTTCTTTTGCCTGATCCTCTTAGAGCACCTATTAGGAGAAGTGTTATTCTCCGACAGATAAGCCGGATTTAGGGATGTCCAACGTAGGTCCAGGAGCCAGAACCAGTGCAGATTCTCAGCACATCCACGGACTATTTAAATGAGTTTTGTTTACATTCCTTGGGGCGTATTCAGAAACTGCTGTTCACCTCCCTACAGTGAAGGTCTCCAGCTCAGCCTCTTATGTCTTTATGTGTCGAGTGACAGAATTAAAGTTTGATGTTAGAAAAATTCTGAAGAGTTGAGCGCACCCGGCAGCAACCAAGATGGCCGCCCGCTGACTTTCCTCTGCGGGAGCCGAGGAATCCCTGCTTTATTGTCAGGCTGTTTCTGCACTAATTACCATATCGGCGGCACCATTAGTTGTCAGAAATGGCAGGGAACTGTCTGGTAAGCGTTAAAGCTTATTAAATAAGCATTTTCAGAAGCTTTGCCTGCCGCTCCTGTCCTGTCAGGAATATAGCCGCCATTTTGTTTTTGGATGTCCCTCAGCCTGCCTCAAATATCACGATGGCTTGTTTCTGTTTATAAAGACGCTGGGGCATATTCTCAAGGACTCATCGCCGATTTATCGGCACTTTAGCGCCGCAAAAGTGGCGATAGATCTAATGCCCCATTCACAAGCTGGTGCAAACTGCCGATCGCCAGTTTCCCTGCGATAGCTACCGCAAAAAACATCGCCACGGATGAGTGCGACAACTAATGCTAATGATATGCAGAGTAGGCGTTCCTGTGCAAAAACACACGAAAACACCACTTCGCGCGATTCTCAACGACCAGTCAGATCTGCGATGCGAACCAAGAACAGGCGATAAGGCGCGTTGGCTGCAGGGATTTAGCACCTGCCCTTTGCTGGTGTTAAGCAGGACGACTACCTGCAGTACGAAAGGGAGCCCAGCCCGGAGCCACATCTGAAGACACACAGATGCCATGGAGCCAATGAACATGCAGCTCGGAGACCCAAGAGGGCCACAACACCCACCGCCACCACTCCCAGGCCCCCCCCCCCCTCCGGACCTCTCCCCCCGGACTACCACCGAGGCAGCGTAGGACAAGACAGCGGACCCTCCGAAAACGGCATGGCCCCTCAGCCACACAAGTGCAGAATGTGGGGAGAGGTGGGAAGCAAGTATGTGTGAAGGAGGCAACTCACCCATGAAGACGAATGTACACAATGCCAAGTGTGGCGGTGATGTGCTGGACAGCCCTCAGAATGCAGAGCACAGACATGTCCATGTGGACATATACTGCTGGCGTTTGTAGTGTTGTGGACAGTGGACGCAAACATGTTACCTCAGGCAGTGGGGAAGACCTTGGACATATAGCTGTGGCGCCCCTCCCTGTAAGCGTAAGCGGAGTGGGCTGGGCCGGCGTATGCCACTCCAGCATAGGAGTGCGGAAAAAAAGGCCGGAGCTCTGGGCGTGGTCCTCTTCCGTGATGGGCAACGCCAAGGCGGCGCACCTCACCCTGCCACGAGTCCGCCGCCATGACCTCCAGACTCCACGACACAGGCCCCCAGCGCAGCCAGTGGCACAGCAACATAGAGTCATGTGTGTGGCGGATACTGCCTTCGTCCTACACTGCGGTCAGCAGGTCCCACAATTCAAATCGTGCCACATTTCTGTTAATGGAGGAAACCACTAGTCAACAGACATTGCCCCCAGTGTGGTCCGCCCGGACGACGCATCATCGTTGGCTGTGCACCTCCTGAGCGCTCCAGGTGCCACTAACCCTGTGCAACACAAGTCTCGTGGCAATATTGAGGCAGAATTCAGTAGGCCAAAACATTGCTCCCAGTGTGGCCCGCCCGGCGACGCATCATCGTTGGCTGTTCACCTGCTGAGCACTCCAGGTGCCACTGACCCTGTGCAACACAAGTCGACGCCTCGTGGCAATATTGAGGCAGAATTCAGTAGGCCAAAACAATGCTCCCAGTGCGGCCCACCCGGAGCGACGCATCATTGTTGGCTGTTCTCCTGCTGAGCGCTCCAGGTGCCACTGACCCTGTGCAACACAAGTCGATGCCTCGTGGCAATATTGAGGCAGAATTCAGTAGGCAAAAACATTGCTCCCAGTGTGGCCCGCCCGGGCGACGCATCATCGTTGGCTGTTCACCTGCTGAGCGCTCCAGGTGCCACTGACCCTGTGCAACACAAGTCGACGCCACGTGGCCGTGGGCCCTTGCTGACCGCTGCCTCCGGCCTACACTGCGGTCAGCAGGGCTCACATGTCACATCCTGACCTGCAAAGACACCCCATCATCTTTGGCTGCGCACACACTGAGCGCATCAGGTGACACCAACTCTATGCACCCCAACTCATGGCCCCTTCATGATTGAGTCGTGTGCTGTGGACTGCGGACGCAACAATGTCACCTCAGGCCTTTGAGAAGACCTGGGACAATGACGATGAAGATGAGGCAGGTGTACCACACCCCACTGCAGCTGCAGCAGGAATATCCCGAAGGTACACAATCATGATCAATCCTTCACATGAGCACGCTCAGCTATGGTGCCCCTACCTCAGTGAACTGCAAGTCATGGACCCTTTACTATTGAATCTACTGTGTGTGATCTGATGTTCACTGTTCTAGTTGTTGCCAGCACCAACCACTCCCTGAGGGCTGGCTCACACGCATCCCACACCCATCCAGCACAGGCGTCACTGGACATGTGACCCTGGTAATAAAAAGGGGCCGGGCGCACGTGCCCGTAGCCAGTTCCACTATCTAACCAAGTGTGTCCGTGTGGTCATTATGTATGCATGATGGGCCCAGGCCCGACCACATTACATTGTGCTGTGGACAGCGGACGCAACCATGTCACCTGAGGCAGTGGAGAAGACCTTGGACATGTAGCTTCGTCGTCCCCCCCTGTATGCCAGTCCAGCGTAGGGGTTTGAATATTTTGCCCGGGGGACTGGGCGTGGTTCAGTTCTGGCCTGGACAAGGAAGTATGTAATGCGTGTGTCTCTGTTGTAGTGTGGGCGCCACCCGGCCCACAATCGTCAATGTTGCAATGTAGCATGCATCCGGAGGGCGGGCTCACACGTACGGAGTCATGAAGGAGCGTGGGACGGGTATGCCCAGACGTGGGTCCCGTGCTCTCCATGCCACTGGAATCAAGCTATCCTGGCTGAAGAGGGGTGAAACCCCGAAACCGGTCCTAGGATGCTTGTTTCCGGTCCAGGGAGGACCTGGCTTGGCAGTTCGGGCTGGACTGTTCCCATGAGGCACAGGGTCAAGACTGATTTGCATATGGCTGGGTTCAAACTGGAATGGCATGGTGAGCAAAAAACGATGGATTTAGGCGCAGATCTCTGTACTGGGGTGAATGTATGACATTGTTCTGCATTCTGTCCATCAACTGTTGTTTTTTATTTGTCACCCCGAGTGGGACGGGTATGCCCAGACGTGGGTCCCGTGCTCTCCATGCCATTGGAATCAAGCTATCCTGGCTGAAGAGGTGTGAAACCCCGAAACCGGTCCTAGGATGCTTGTTTCCGGTCCAGGGAGGACCTGGCTTGGCAGTTCGGGCTGGACTGTTCCCATGAGGCACATGGTCAAGACTGATTTGCATATGGCTGGGTTCAAACTGGAATGGCATGGTGAGCAAAAAAACGATGGATTTAGGCCCAGATCTCTGTGCTGGGGTGAATGTATGACATTGTTCTGCATTCTGTCCATCAACTGTTGTTTTTGCATTTGTCACCCCGAGTGGGACGGGTATGCCCAGACGTGGGTCCCGTGCTCTCCATGCCACTGGAATCAAGCTATCCTGGCTGAAGAGGGTGAAACCCGAAACCGGTCCTAGGATGCTTGTTTTCGGTCCAGGGAGGACCTGGCTTGGCAGTTCGGGCTGGACTGTTTCCATGAGGCACAGGGTCAAGACTGATTTGCATATGGCTGGGTTCAAACTGGAATGGCATGGTGAGCAAAAAAACGATGGATTTAGGCCCAGATCTCTTTACTGGGGTGAATGTATGACATTGTTCTGCATTCTGTCCATCAACTGTTGTTTTTGCATTTGTCACCCCGAGTGGGACGGGTATGCCCAGACGTGGGTCCCGTGCTCTCCATGCCACTGGAATCAAGCTATCCTGGCTGAAGAGGGGTGAAACCCCGAAACCGGTCCTAGGATGCTTGTTTCCGGTCCAGGGAGGACCTGGCTTGACAGTTCGGGCTGGACTGTTCCCATGAGGCACAGGGTCAAGACTGATTTGCATATGGCTGGGTTCAAACTGGGATGGCATAGTGAGCAAAAACGATGGATTTAGGCCCAGATCTCTGTACTGGGGTGAATGTATGACATTGCTCTGCATTCTGTCCATCAACTGTTGTTTTTGCATTTGTCACCCCGAGTGGGACGGGTATGCCCAGACGTGGGTCCCGTGCTCTCCATGCCACTGGAATCAAGCTATCCTGGCTGAAGAGGGGTGAAACCCCGAAACCGGTCCTAGGATGCTTGTTTCCGGTCCAGGGAGGACCTGGCTTGGCAGTTCGGGCTGGACTGTTCCCATGAGGCACAGGGTCAAGACTGATTTGCATATGGCTGGGTTCAAACTGGAATGGCATGGTGAGCAAAAACGATGGATTTAGGCCCAGATCTCTGTACTGGGGTGAATGTATGACATTGTTCTGCATTCTGTCCATCAACTGTTGTTTTTGCATTTGTCACCCCGAGTGGGACGGGTATGCCCAGACGTGGGTCCCGTGCTCTCCATGCCACTGAAATCAAGCTATCCTGGCTGAAGAGGGGTGAAACCCCGAAACCGGTCCTAGGATGCTTGTTTCCGGTCCAGGGAGGACCTGGCTTGGCAGTTCGGGCTGGGCTGTTCCCATGAGGCACAGGGTCAAGACTGATTTGCATATGGCTGGGTTCAAACTGGAAAGGCATGGTGAGCAAAAAAACGATGAATTTAGCCGCAGATCTCTGTACTGGGGTGAATGTATGACAGTGTTCTGCATTCTGTCCATCAACTGTTGTTTTTGCATTTGTCACCCCGAGTCGGACGGGTATGCCCAGACGTGGGTCCCGTGCTCTCCATGCCACTGGAATCAAGCTATCCTGGCTGAAGAGGGGTGAAACCCCGAAACCGGTCCTAGGATGCTTGTTTCCGGTCCAGGGAGGACCTGGCTTGGCAGTTCGGGCTGGACTGTTCCCATGAGGCACAGGGTCAAGACTGATTTGCATTTGGCTGGGTTCAAACTGGAATGGCATGGTGAGCAAAAAAATGATGGATTTAGGCCCAGATCTCTGTACTGGGGTGAATGTATGACATTGTTCTGCATTCTGTCCATCAACTGTTGGTTTTGCATTCGTCACCCCGAGCGGGACAGGTATGCCCAGACGTGGTTCCCGTGCTCTCCATGCCACTGGAATCAAGCTATCCTGGCTGAAGAGGGGTGAAACCCCGAAACCGGTCCTAGGATGCTTGTTTCCAGTCCAGGGAGGACCTGGCTTGGCAGTTAGGGCTGGACTGTTCCCATGAGGCACAGGGTCAAGACTGATTTGCATATGGCTGGGTTCAAACTGGAATGGCATGGTGAGCAAAAAAACGATGGATGCAGAATGCAGAACAATGTCATACATTCACCCCAGTACAGAGATCTAGGCCCAGATCTCTTTACTGGGGTGAATGTATGACATTGTTCTGCATTCTGCATCCATCGTTTTTTTGCTCACCATGCCATTCCAGTTTGAACCCAGCCATATGCAAATCAGTCTTTGGTTTTGCCATGTTCGCGCTAAGTTGGCAGGGTATGCCCAGACGTGGGTCCCTTGCTCACTTTGCCACTGGATTCAAGATAGCCTGGCTGATGAGGGTTATGAACCCGAAACCGGTCCCAGGATGCTTGTTTCCGGTCCAGGGAAGACATGGCTTGGCAGTTCGGGCTGGACTGTTCCCATGAGGCACAGGGTCAGACTGATTTGCATATGGCCATGTCTGAACTGGGGTGGCGGAGTGAGCTAAAGAATGATGATGGATTAAACCCAGATCAGTTGACTGGGGGTGAGTGCTTGCAATGTTCAACACTCCGTCCATCATCCCCTTTGGTTTTGCTATGTTCGCCCTAAGTTGGCAGGGTATGCCCAGACGTGGGTCCCTTGCTCACTTTGCCACTGGATTCAAGATAGCCTGGCTGATGAGGGTTATGAACCCGAAACCGGTCCCAGGATGCTTGTTTCCGGTCCAGGGAAGACATGGCTTGGCAGTTCAGGCTGGACTGTTCCCATGAGGCACAGGGTCAGACTGATTTGCATATGGCCATGTCTGAACTGGGGTGGCGGAGTGAGCTAAAGAATGATGATGGATTAAACCCAGATCAGTTGACTGGGGGTGAGTGCTTGCAATGTTCAAAACTCCGTCCATCATCCCCTTTGGTTTTGCTATGTTCGCCCTAAGTTGGCAGGGTATGCCCAGACGTTGGTCCCTTGCTCACTTTGCCACTGGATTCAAGATAGCCTGGCTGATGAGGGTTATGAACCCGCAACCGGTCCCAGGATGCTTGTTTCCGGTCCAGGGAAGACATGGCTTGGCAATTCGGGCTGGACTGTTCCCATGAGGCACAGGGTCAGACTGATTTGCATATGGCCATGTCTGAACTGGGGTGGCGGAGTGAGCTAAAGAATGATGATGGATTAAACCCAGATCAGTTGACTGGGGGTGAGTGCTTGCAATGTTCAACACTCCGTCCATCATCCCCTTTGGTTTTGCTATGTTCGCCCTAAGTTGGCAGGGTATGCCTAGACGTGGGTCCCGTGCTCACTTTGCCACTGGATTCAAGATAGCCTGGCTGATGAGGGTTATGAACCCGAAACCGGTCCCAGGATGCTTGTTTCCGGTCCAGGGAAGACATGGCTTGGCAGTTCGGGCTGGACTGTTCCCATGAGGCACAGGGTCAGACTGATTTGCATATGGCCATGTCTGAACTGGGGTGGCGGAGTGAGCTAAAGAATGATTTTGGATTAAACCCAGATCAGTTGACTGGGGGTGAGTGCTTGCAATGTTCAACACTCCGTCTATCATCCCCTTTGGTTTGGCTTTGTATATTGTCACATACAAATCTCTGATCACATACCTGATAATATGAGTTTTTTTTAGCTTCAACTTCCAACAATCTCATTACTTTCCAATCAGCAAATTTCCTTTGTTCAATTGAACTTTGATTTTGGAAAATGAATCCTCTTTTTGCAATGATGAACCACCCAGAGAGCCCCAGGGTTCACTCTTGTTAGGTCGAGCCTCGACCTGTGGTATCTCTTCTGTGGGCATTTGGCAAACCTACTGATTGCCATTGGTTGCTATCTGTGGCATTCAGAAATGCTGGCTTGTCATTGGTGCATTTGTGTAAATGCCCCTCCTTTGCGTGCTCAGTTCCTTCCCTGGCGATTTCACTCAGAGAATTTTTTTTGGGCTATCACTCTGTACAGCATGTGATGACCACTCCTCTGTCCTCCTGAATGGGCATTACAGCCCTATACCCAGCTTCGTTAACCTCCAGTCAGCGGTGGATTATCCCTAGGGGCTTTGGAGTGGCACCGCCCCTCCCAATATTTAGTGACCTGCCACACTGGCCCTGCTTTTGGTACACTGGAAGCTTACCAGAAGCCTGCCTGCAGCAGTGCTGCATGATAACATGCTCTTTTAGAGGGTGTTTTAAAAAGCAAACTCAATGTGCGCCAGTAAGTGCTGAGCCGTTCTTCCGCTGTTGAGAGCTGTCTCTTTAAATGCGATCACTTTCGCTGGATTGTGCATGTGAGGGTGTAATTCGCATACCATTCTAAACGAAGTGAGCTTAATCCCTCACTCCCACTCCAACAAGAAACTCAACACTGACCCAGGGTACCCCTGACCCTAACCGCGCTCAGCGTTTCTCATCTTCTTTCCAAGCGACGGTGGCTAACCACAGATGCCACTTTCGCAGCCGTAGGTCCCAAGACATTCCGAGCCCTTAAAACAAGCTTACAAACAGCGCCACCTTTGTAAAATACACAAACCGAGATAAAATAAGAATAGCAACAAAAAAAGGCATTCTTGTTGCAGCAATTGAATAATCAATGTGGAGACATTTAAAACGTTTTTTTTAAACAAATTTTATTTGTCAAATAACACATTAAAGCAGAGCCCTGTGCCCCAGAAACCTCTGCAGAAGAAACATACATCATTCTGACTTTGACTGTTTTCATGAGCAAATTAGGACAAATGGAGAGCAATACAAATGAAGTAATAACAAAATAACTATAACCCCACGAACCCACCCACCCATCGCACTAACGCCCACTCCAGAGCAGCACAGCAAAAGCAAAAGCATCGTCCATACAGGCATGATCTGTCATCACCCAAGAAGCAACGTCCTGCGCCAACCAAGTAGAAAGTTAAGCCGGGTCCAGGGGCCTGGCCATCGGAACGGGCTCTAACTCCAAGCCACGATAGAACGCCCAGCGCTTCCAGATTTTAAAGTGTTTATGTGGACACCCCCTGGCCGCAAAGATGGGAATCTCTAAGCCCATACAGAAGTCCAGGCCGTTCTTCCATGCGGACACTGAGGGCGCTACCGATGCTTTCCAAGCCCTGGCAATATCTCTTTTAGCTAGGGTGAATCCCAGTAGCATAAGATGGCGTTTGTATATATTTCCCCCAATTCCGTCCATAACATGCAGGAGTACCAACTTTGGCGAGCAGGGAAGGTCCCAGCCCAACACTTCGGAGAGGCAGGCCATAACTCCCCTCCAGAATCGCGCTAAAGCAGAGCAGTGCCAAACTGTATGTAGCAGAGTACCCTCCCCATGCTCACATCTGAGACACACAGGGGAAGCTACCAGACCTGCCCTCCACAGCCTAACCCTGGTAAAGTATACCCGATGAAGGTATTTGAACTGGATAAGGCATAGGCTTATGGCTATGGCTGCCCCCTGTGGGGAGGCCAGAGCCTCCGTCCAGTCCTCCCCCTCCAGCGGGCCCACATCACCCTCCCAGGCCTCCCTAAGGTGCTGCAACGTGGGGGAGCTATGGGTAATAAGGGACTGGTAGATTTTGGAGATCTTGTGATCTTGGAGATCTCCCATGAACACCTTCGCCTCTATCGGGCTGAACTCAGCCAATGACTCTAAGCCCTCTAAGCTAGGGGAAATGGCGTGTCTGAACTGCAGGTATTTGAAAAATTGTGTTTTCGGCATAAGGAAGTCTTTTTGTAGATCTTGAAAGGATTTCAGGACAGGCCCCCGCATTACATCACCCAGAGTAGAGATGCCGATATCGTCCCAATCACGGAACCCAGGCAGAGCAGCCAGTTGTGGCAGTCGCCCGTTGCACCAGAGAGGGGTCTCCCGGGTCAACCTATTCCACCAACCCATCCCCCGTAGCGCCTGCCGTCAGATTTGAAAGATAATCCTCGTGGCAGACGGTAGGGAGCTGGTAACGGTGCAGAGTAGAGAATTGTGTGTAAAGTATGATCCCCCATGCAGCTTCGTTCAACAGCGTACGCCGGGTCAGCCCTATCCCCATACCACCAGTCGTTGAGGACTAGCAGGTGTGAGGCCATGTAGTACGATAGAATATCAGAGGTCGCCAGCCCCCCACAATATGTGGACTGAAAACAGGTCCGTAGGGCCACTCTTGCCACTCCACCATCCCATAGAAACTGTCCCAGGGCCGCATTGACCTGTCGGAACCATCTGGGAGGGATCGGATATGGATGATTAGGCAAGTGATAAAGCAAGCGCGGGAGTGAGACCATCTTAAAGATGGCCAACCGGCCATATATAGACAGGGGCATATGGGACCAAGTTTTAAGATCCTCCCGCACGCGATCCCATACAGGAGCCAAGTTTCTATCCCAAGATGTGGTAGGTGAGTCCGATAAGAACACTCCCAAATATTTCATCCCCCCAGAAACTACCTGCACGGAAGATGCCCAGGAGCCGAGGCCCACCTCATCGCCAAGAACCCAGAGGGTAGACTTTTGAGGATTCATGTATAGGCCAGAGGTCTCCCCAAAAATCTGCATGATGCGAAGCAGCCTCGGTCCCGTCCTATCTAAATCGGTGAGAAAAAATAGCACATCATCGGCGTATAGAGCAATACGATCCGACAGTCCGTGCGCCCATTCAAGACCGGTCACCTGAGCGTCAATCCGCACCCAGGCAGCTAAGGGCTCCATAGCTAACACGAACAGGTAGGGAAACAGTGGGCAACCCTGCCTGGTGCCTCGTCCAATAGAAAAAGTGGAGGAGACGGAGCCCGCCACACGCACAGATGCGGTGAGGTCTGTATAGAGCAAGGTCAGGTAGGACAGTAAGCGAGGCCCAATATTCAACCTGCGGAGGAGCGCGAATAAGTACACTCAGCTAAGAGAATCGAATGCCCTATCCATATCTGCCAGCAGAAGCGCTGCTCGTGCTCCCAACCCCTGGATGGTCGCAATGGCAATATGTGCACAACGAATATTATGACGGGTCGCCCGTTGGGGCATAAACCCGGCCTGATCGGGATGGACTAAGGAAGTAATATGCGGCCGAAGGTGGTTGGCCAATGCCTTAGCCAGAATCTTGGCCTCTACGTTCAGGAGAGAGATAGGGCGGTATGACGCGTGTTGGTAGGGAGGTCTACCAGGCTTGTGGAACACCACCACTTCCGCATGCCTCCAATCTCTAGGCAGACGACCCCGCTCCCTGGCCTCCTCCACCACCCTACGATAGTGGGGTCCTAGCTGTAAGAAATATCGTTTAAAAAATTCACATGGAAAGCCATTCGGTCCCGGGGCCTTTCCGGGGTGCATGTCCCCAAGTGCGGCATCCAATTTGTCCTCTGTGAGTGGGAGATCCAGCTCCGCACTCACTTCGTCCGAGAGGGCCTTAGGTGGGAGGTCATCTAGGAAGCGGCCTATCGCATCCGCATGTACACATTCTTTGGGGGCATAGAGTTCTGCATAATACGTAGCAAAGCTTTCGGCGATAGCAGAGGAGTCCGTAAGGGGCGTCCCGTCCGGGCTCATAACGCCAGGGAGGGCCTGGGGGTATAGTGTCCCCTGACACAGTCTATGCAGCAGCTTGCTAGATTTATCCCCCCACTGGTAGATCCTGCTACGGGTCGCCAACCACGCCTGGCGGGCCTCATTTAAAAGGAGATGTGAATAGCCATGTTGTGCCAGCAGTAGTTGGCGACGGACCTGCTTGCCCCCCACTTAAAACGTTTTTTTTTTGTTTATTTTAATAATTGTTTACCACTTTTTTTTATAGCGATTCATCTTTGGCACCAAAGTTGTTAATCTGCGTTCAAACTTACTCTTTGTGATCAATGTCTTCCACCACTTCTGGTACAAAGAGATGCCTGCCTCAAGTTCGCATGACGCCAGGTCTTAGGTTAGTCCTTTGTCTATCTCTAAGGCCGCGGCATAATATTGCTTCAGCTCCACGAGCCGGCGTTCCTCGTGCGTGATATAGTCACATCTCGGTGAGTGGAGGCAGTGATATGAAGAGAAGCGGAGAACAAGAAAAAGAGAAAGAAGCCAAGGTAAGTACAACGTTTTTGTGGTGCTTTATTGCCCGGTTTGTGAGCAGCATAACTTCAACTTGTTGTTGGTGGCGAGAAATGGCATAAGGTAGATGGATAGTTGGCCTACTAAACGCAAGAATGTTCATGTTGTCTTATGGAGGGATTGGAGATACTTGAAAACACCCGCATAGAACAGGTATTTGTGAACAATGTCGTCAGACGCGGTGCTCAGGATTGCAATCGTTTTGAGAAGGTAATCATTTTCATCCCTATATTGCGTTTGTTGAATGTTTAAAATTTCCAGATAAATGCATTCATTATAAATGGACAATATTGGCTTGACTGACCCGCGCCTCCGATGGGGCTCTTTGGAGCTGCAAACATAAAGCATGACAGGCAAATCATAGGGAGTTTGATGGTTGGGATTCAAGAAAATGGAAGGCAGAACGTGTAAAGTGCTCATGTTAAGTTCAGTGAAACACATGCTACTATTATGCAAAGCATGCATGTCCTTCCATGTTATTTGAAAAGTGTTGCATGGAAATCATGGTCGCGCTCTTAGTTAGAAACTGGCAAATTGGCAATCAGCCAAGAATGCTAGACCCTGAACTCCAGCGACCAATAAACATTGAACATTCCTATCATGGAGCTGATGTTTCATTTCTCTTTTCCCCTAACAAATGCTAATGTTTTCATGGTTGTAAACTTTAACATTGATTTCATGTTGCACTTATGCTGCTAGTGTGGCATCTTGCATTGTGTCTCATAAGACAGGGGTTGATTTGTACCAGGCCGAGGCTGATCAGTTATAGTGAGATATACAATGATTTCCCCTAAAAAGTGTCTTTACAGAGCTCCCATTCACAACACTTTAGAGAGCTTATTACTGGCGGAGAGAAGTTGCTGTGAGCCCACTGACTCTGTTTTGGGGTCGTATTCTCTAGGGCACCAATTATTATAACATTTATAAAATGTATCTGTAGAATGTGTCCAGCGTTCATTGTTTTATACATTTTTATTTGCTATGGAATTTTTTTCTCCCTTGTACCATCTCTTACACCTTTCTCTCTCTCACACACTCCTCACTCTCCTTTTTTGTGCCTCTCACTGCTCTTCCCCTCACTCTCCGTCCTTGTGCCTCACACTGCTCTTCTCCTCACTCTCGCTCCTGGTGCCTCACGCTGCTCTTCCCCTCACTCTCTGTCCTTGTGCCTCATGCTGCTCTTCTCCTCACTCTCGCTCCTGGTGCCTCACACTGCTCTTCTCCTCCCTCTCCTTCTGTATACCTCATGCTGCTCTCCTCCTCTCTCTCCTTCCTTGTGCCTCATGCTGCTCTTCTCCTCACTCTTCCTTGTGCCTCACACTGCTCTTCTCCTCACTCTCCTTCTGTATACCTCATGCTGCTCTCCTCTCTCTCCTTCCTTGTGCCTCACGCTGCTCTTCTCCTCACTCTTCCTTGTGCCTCACGCTGCTCTTCTCCTCACTCTTCCTTGTGCCTCACACTGCTCTTCTCCTCACTCTCCATCCATGTGCCTCATGCTGCTCTTCTCCTCACTCTCCATCCATGTGCCTCATGCTGCTCTTCTCCTCACTCTTCCTTGTGCCTAACACTACTCTTTTCCTCACTCTCCGTCCTTGTGCCTCACACTGCTCTTCTCCTCACTCTCCTTCTGTATACCTCATGCTGCTCTTCTCTCTCTCCTTCCTTGTGCCTCACGCTGCTCTTCTCCTCACTCTTCCTTGTGCCTCACACTGCTCTTCTCCTCACTCTCCTTCCTTGTGCCTCACGCTGCTCTTCTCACTCTCCTTCCTTGTGCCTCACGCTGCTCTGCTCTTCACACTCCGTCCTTGTGCCTCATGATGCTCTTCTCCTCACTCTCCTTCCTTGTGCCTCATGCTGCTCTTCTCACTCTCCTTCCTTGTGCCTCACGCTGCTCTGCTCTTCACTCTCCATCCTTGTGCCTCACGCTGCTCTTCTGCTCACTCTCCTTCCTTGTGCCTCACGCTGCTCTTCTCCTCACTTTCCATCCTTGTGCCTCATGCTGCTCTTCTCCTCACTCTCTGTCCATGTGCCTCACTCTGCTCTACTCCTCACTCTCCGTCCTTGTGCCTCACTGTGCTCTTCTCCTCACTCTCCGTCTTTGTGCCTCACGCTGCTCTTCTCCTCACTCTCCATCCATGTGCCTCATGCTGCTTGTCTCCTCACTCTCTGTCCTTGTGCCTCACTCTGCTCTTCTCCTCACTCTCCGTCTTTGTGCCTCACAATGCTCTTCTCACTCTCTGTCTTTGTGCCCCACGCTGCTCTTCTCCTCACTCTCCTTCCTTGTGCCTCACGCTGCTCTTCTCCTCACACTCCTTCCTTGTGCCTCACATTGCTCTTCTCCTCACTCTCCTTCCTTGTGCCTCACGCTGCTCTTCTCACTCTCCTTCCTTGTGCCTCACGCTGCTCTGCTCTTCACTCTACATCCTTGTGCCTCACGCTGCTCTTCTGCTCACTCTCCGTCCTTGTGCCTCACGATGCTCTTCTCCTCACTCTCCATCCATGTGCCTCACGCTGCTCTTCTCACTCTCTATCCTTGTGCCTCACACTGCTCTTCTCCTCACTCTTGCTCCTGGTGCCTCATGCTGCTCTTCTCCTCACTCTCCTTCCTTGTGCCTCATGCTGCTCTTCCCCTCACTCTCCTTCCTTGTGCCTCATGCTGCTCTTCTCCTCACTCTCCTTCCTTGTGCCTCATGCTGCTCTTCTCCTCACTCTCCTTCCTTGTGCCTCACGCTGCTCTTCTCCTCACTCTCCTTCCTTGTGCCTCATGCTGCTCTGCTCCTCACTCTCCGTCTTTGTGCCTCACAATGCTCTTCTCCTCACTCTCCGTCTTTGTGCCCCACGCTGCTCTTCTCCTCACTCTCCTTCCTTGTGCCTCACGCTGCTCTTCTCACTCTCCTTCCTTGTGCCTCTCGCTGCTCTGCTCTTCACTCTCCGTCCTTGTGCCTCACGCTGCTCTTCTCCTCACTCTCCTTCCTTGTGCCTCATGATGCTCTTCTCCTCACTCTCCTTCCTTGTGCCTCACGCTGCTCTTCTCACTCTCCTTCCTTGTGCCTCACACTGCTCTGCTCTTCACTCTACATCCTTGTGCCTCACGCTGCTTTTCTGCTCACTCTCCGTCCTTGTGCCTCACGCTGCTCTTCTCCTCACTCTCCGTCCTTCTGTTTCACGCTGCTCTTCTCCTCACTTTCCATCCTTGTGCCTCACGCTGCTCTTCTCCTCACTCTCTGTCCATGTGCCTCACTCTGCTCTTCTCCTCACTGTCCGTCCTTGTGCCTCACTCTGCTCTTCTCCTCACCCTCTGTCTTTGTGCCTCACGATGCTCTTCTCCTCACTCTCCATCCATGTGCCTCACGCTGCTCTTCTCCTCACTCTCTATCCTTGTGCCTCACACTGCTCTTCTCCTCACTCTTGCTCCTGGTGCCTCACGCTGCTCTTCTCCTCACTCTCCTTCCTTGTGCCTCATGCTGTCCTTCTCCTCCCTCTCCTTCCTTGTGCCTCACGCTGCTCTTCCCCTCACTCTCCTTCCTTGTGCCTCACGCTGCTCTTCTCCTCACTCTCCTTCCTTGTGCCTCATGCTGCTCTTCTCCTCACTCTCCTTCCTTGTGCCTTGCGCTACTCTTCTCCTCACTCTTCTTCCTTGTGCCTCATGCTGTCCTTCTCCTCCCTCTCCTTCCTTGTGCCTCACGCTGCTCTTCCCCTCACTCTCCTTCCTTGTGCCTCATGCTGTCCTTCTCCTCCCTCTTCTTCCTTGTGCCTCACGCTGCTCTTCTCCCTCTCCTTCCTTGTGCCTCATGCTGCTCTTTTCTCTCTCTGTCCTTGTGCCTCACGCTGCTCTTCTCCCTCTCCTTCCTTGTGCTGCATGCTGCTCTTCTCCTCCTCACCCTCCGTCCTTGTGCCTCACGCTACTCTTCTTCTCTTAACTCTCCTTCCTTGTGACTCACGCAGCGATTTATCTTTAAGTATGGCGGGTGCGCCTTTCTTTTGTTTTGCACGGCGCAGCCCACCTCTTTTTTTATTAATTTTGAAAAAACCTTAACATATTTTCACTCAATGCTGGGCCCATTTATCTACTTAAGAAGATTGGAGTGGTGCACTACTTCTAAGTAAAAACAGTCCTTCAATAAGTCATTTAGTCTTGATATCTTTTCTCAGTAGATCCTTTATTTTTCATATACATCCAACAATGAAAGATATACACCAGCCAACGCGTTTCGTTCATAAGGAATGAACTTCTTCAGGGCATAAATTGCAGTAGAAAAGTAGGGGGAAGGGCAATACCAAATATCCTCTGTGAAGTGCTAGATGCAAGCTCTAACCGAATCTTGAAGTCATGTCAAACAATAGGTAAAACAGATCTGCACAAAATGATGTGTCTGTGTAGGCCTCCTTGATAAGGGCCAACAATCACACGATCTTTTTACCGCCAACAGCTGCCTCTTTTTTCTCCGAGAAAAAAGAGGCAGCTGTTGGCGGTAAAAAGATCGATGTACAATGCTCTACAACAAAGCTTAAAGACATTGGCAAAGCCAATCGCACTGGCTACACACTTATAAGGTCCCAAAGGCGAGACCTATTGTCTATGCCAATGCTTGTTTTCGAACATGTCTCCTGTGACTGACATGTTAAAGGAGCTTGTTTGACTTTTCGCTGTTTGTGTGAAAATGTAAATAAATAATTTGGTGTGGCTCATAACATTTCAGCCGAGGCTCCTGGGTGGGCGGGGGGGGGCGAGGGGGAGGGAGAGAGAGAGGGAGAGAGAGAGGGGGAGCGGTAATCCACGGCACATAATCCGCGGCAGATTGACAGGCCCGGCCTTTCCCATCTCAGTGGGGCTGGGGCATCTGAGGGCGTCGGTGCCCCCGGGGCACCTCTGCCTTGTTGTTCCATGGGGCGCGTGGGTGTCATGTCCTCTGAGCACAAGCTGGAGGGCGGGGGGACAAACACATGCCCTTTTACTCTCCCGCTGGCGACAGCAAAACACTTCCAGCTGAATATTTAAGGACCGGATCCGAAGCCGCTGCAGAAATTAAATTCCCAAATTGTGAATTATGGATGTGGCGTTGACTTGATGGCCTGTCAACAAATGCGACGGTGCCTCCTTGTTTGATTGTCACCAAATTACACAGGGTCCTAAAAGGTACTTATTTTAGCTTTCAAGCACCGCTGAGCACTCAAAACACACTTGTCGCCCAGCGTGGGTGAAAGGAGAAATGTTCTACTAGTCCAGAGTTCAGAAGGTGGACTTTGTTGGTATTTAAAATTGTTGCCCACATCATCACAACAGCGGCACGCACTGTCTCAGTAGTGACGTGTCATCACAACAGTGGCACGCGCTGTCTCAGTAGTGACGTGTCATCTCAACAGTGGCACGCGCTGTCTCAGTAGTGGCACGTGTTGTCTCAGTAGTGGCATGTGTCATCTCAGCAGTGGCACACGCTGTCTCAATAGCGGCATGTGTCATCAGAACAGTGCCACGCTCAGTCTCAGTAGTGGCACGCACTGTCTCATTAGTGGCACGTGTTGTCTCAGTAGTGGCATGTGTCATCTCAGCAGTGGCCCGCGCTGTATCAATACTGGTATGTGTCATCACAACAGCGCCACCTTCAGTCTCAGTAGTGGCACGCGCTGTCTCAGTAGTGACGTATGATCGCAACAGTGGCACGTGCTGTCTCAGTAGTGACGTGTCATCACAACAGTGGCAGGTGCTGTCTCAGTAGTGACGTGTCATCACAACAGTGGCACGCGCTGTCTCAGTAGTGACGTGTCATCGCAACAGTGGCACGCGCTGTCTCAGTAGTGACGTGTCATCACAACAGTGGCACGCGCTGTCTCAGTAGTGACGTGTCATCTCAACAGTGGCACGCGCTGTCTCAGTAGTGGTATGTGACATATCAAAAGCGGCATGCGCTGTATCAGTAGTGGCATGCACTGTCTCAATAGTGGCATGTGCTAACTCAGTAGTGGCATGTGTCATCAGAACAGTGCCACGCGCAGTCTCAGTAGTGGCACGTGATGTCTCAGTAGTGGCATGTGTCATCTCAGCAGAGGCACGCGCTGTCTCAATAGTGGCATGTGTCATCACAACAGTGCCACGCGCAGTCTCAGTAGTGGCACGCGCTGTCTCAGTAGTGATGTGTCATCGCAACAGTGGCACGCGCTGTCTCAGTAGTGACGTGTCATCGCAACAGTGGCACGCACTGTCTCAGTAGTGACGTGTCATCACAACAGTGGCACGCGCTGTCTCAGTAGTGACGTGTCATCTCAACAGTGGCACGCGCTGTCTCAGTAGTGGCACGTGTTGGCTCAATAGCGGCATGTGTCATCACAACAGTGGCACGCGCTGTCTCAGTAGTGACGTGTCATCTCAACAGTGGCACGCGCTGTCTCAGTAGTGGTATGTGACATATCAAAAGCGGCATGCGCTGTATCAGTAGTGACATGCACTGTCTCAATAGTGGCATGTGCTAACTCAGTAGTGGCATGTGTCATCAGAACAGTGCCACGCGCAGTCTCAGTAGTGGCACGTGATGTCTCAGTAGTGGCATGTGTCATCTCAGCAGAGGCACGCGCTGTCTCAATAGTGGCATGTGTCATCACAACAGTGCCACGCGCAGTCTCAGTAGTGGCACGCGCTGTCTCAGTAGTGATGTGTCATCGCAACAGTGGCACGCGCTGTCTCAGTAGTGACGTGTCATCCCAACAGTGGCACGCGCTGTCTCAGTAGTGACGTGTCATCTCAACAGTGGCACGCGCTGTCTCAGTAGTGGCAGGTGTTGGCTCAATAGCGGCATGTGTCATCACAACAGTGGCACGCGCTGTCTCAGTAGTGACGTGTCATCCCAACAGTGGCACGCGCTGTCTCAGTAGTGGTATGTGACATATCAAAAGCGGCATGCGCTGTATCAGTAGTGGCATGCACTGTCTCAATAGTGGCATGTGCTAACTCAGTAGTGGCATGTGTCATCAGAACAGTGCCACGCGCAGTCTCAGTAGTGGCACGTGATGTCTCAGTAGTGGCATGTGTCATCTCAGCAGAGGCACGCGCTGTCTCAATAGTGGCATGTGTCATCACAACAGTGCCACGCGCAGTCTCAGTAGTGGCACGCGCTGTCTCAGTAGTGATGTGTCATCGCAACAGTGGCACGCGCTGTCTCAGTAGTGACGTGTCATCGCAACAGTGGCACGCACTGTCTCAGTAGTGACGTGTCATCACAACAGTGGCACGCGCTGTCTCAGTAGTGACGTGTCATCTCAACAGTGGCACGCGCTGTCTCAGTAGTGGCACGTGTTGGCTCAATAGCGGCATGTGTCATCAGAACAGTGCCACGCGCAGTCTCAGTAGTGGCACGTGTTGTCTCAGTAGTGGCATGTGTCATCTCAACAGTGGAACGCGCTGTCTCAATAGCGGCATGTGTCATCAGAACAGTGCCACTCGCGGTCTCAGTAGTGGCACGTGTTGTCTCAGTAGTGGCATGTGTCATCTCAGCAGTGGCACGCGCTATCCCAATAGTGGCATGCGTCATCACAACAGTGCCACGCGCAGTCTCAGTAGTGGCATGCGCTGTCTCAGTAGTGACGTGTCATCGCAACAGTGGCACGCGCTGTCTCAGTAGTGATGTGTCATCACAACAGTGGCACGCGCTGTCTCAGTAGTGACGTGTCATCTCAACAGTGGCACGCGCTGTCTCAGTAGTGGCACGTGTTGTCTCAATAGCGGCATGTGTCATCAGAACAGTGCCACGCGCAGTCTCAGTTGTGGCACGTGTTGTCTCAGTAGTGGCATGTGTCATCTCAGCAGTGGCACGCGCTGTCTCAATAGTGGCATGTGTCATCACAACAGCGCCACGCGCAGTCTCAGTAGTGGCACGCGCTGTCTCAATAGTGACGTGTCATAGCAACAGTGGCACGCGCTGTCTCAGTAGTGACGTGTCATCGCAACAGTGGCACGCACTGTCTCAGTAGTGACATGTCATCACAACAGTGGCACGCGCTGTCTCAGTAGTGACGTGTCATCTCAACAGTGGCACGCGCTGTCTCAATAGCGGCATGTGTCATCAGAACAGTGCCACTCGCGGTCTCAGTAGTGGCACGCGCTGTGTCAGTAGTGACGTGTCATCGCAACAGTGGCACGCGCTGTCTCAGTAGTGGCATGCGCTGTCTCAGTAGTGGCATTTGTCATCACAACAGTGCCACGCGCTGCCTCAGTAGTGGCACGTGTTGTCTCAGTAGTGGCATGTGACATCTCAACAGTTTCACTTGCTGTCTCAGTAGTGGCATGTGACATCTCAACAGTGCCACACGCTGTCAGTAGTAAATCCAGTATTCGTAAATCCAGTATTTGTAAAGCGCGAACAGCTACCCGAAGGCATCCCGGCGCTGGGGGCCATCGGGAAGATTAAGCAAGCTATTGCCCAGAGTCACATGGTGCTGGGCTGACCTGCCGCCGGTGCTGGGGATCGAACCGTGAGCCCCAGATTCCAGCGTCAGTCGCCCTGGCCGCGGCGCCACACCTCTTCCCTAGTAGTGGCACGTGTTGTCTCAGTAGTGGTATGTGACATCTCAACAGTGCCACGCACTGTCTCAGTAGTGGCACGCATCATCTCAACAGCAGCATGTGCTGTATCAGTAGTGGCATGCGCTGTCTCACTAGTCTCACGTGCTAACTCAGTAGTGGCATGTGTCATTTCAACAGTGGCGCGCACTGTCTCAGTAGTGGCACGTGTTGTCTCAGTAGTGGCATGTGTCATCTCAGCAGTGGCATGCGCTGTCTCAATAGTGACGTGTCATCACAACAGTGCCACACGCAGTCTAAGTAGTGGCACGTGTTGTCTCAGTAATGGCACGCGCTGTCTCAGTAGTGGCACGTGACATCTCAACAGTGGAATGCGATGTCTTAGTAGTGGCACGCGTCTTTTCTCAACAGTGGCTCGCACTGTCTCAGTAGTGCATACGCTGTCTCTGTAGTGGCACATGAGAGAGATCTCAACAGTGGCACGCGCTGTCTCAGTAGTAGCACGCACTGTTGCATGCGCTGAGTAGTAAGACCCACCCTCTTCGAAACTCACCAGGACAGTGAGTGCTTTACACAGAGAGATCTGGAATTATACTAACATATTCCTATTTTTTCACTTTTGGGTGTTGAAAGGTCAAGTATTCACCTATAGAGCAAAATGCCGACTTGACCGTGTCACAAGTACTGTCCATCTAGAGTGGGTTAAATCATTTTTTTCAATCTGTTTTAAACGGATGCCAAACTGCGGGCAGTGCTAACATTTACACTGGTTATTCTGGGATATAAAAAATGGTGGAAGACAGGCGGAATGCCCAGCACAACAAGGATTCATCATTTTGCTCAGTAAGGAGTGCACAAACCAAGGAATTCTTGTGGTGTCCAGCACTGTTAGGGACTGGGCTATGTAATTACTTCCGCATTCTAGTTATAATTCACAGGATTTTTCCATAAATAACCAGTGATGGCCAAATTAAAGTGTGTGTGTGTGCGCGCACGCATACGTGCGTTTGTGTGTGCCCCCCTGCATGCACGCCATGCCCAGGAGCAGCACATGGGCCCTGTTAGGGCCCTCTTAGTAGCTTCTCCACCGCCCTTTTCATGGCGGGCTAACTGCAATAAATTGGGTGGTGGACAGGAAACTTTGAATTTGCTCAGCGGTGAAGCAGCGGCATTGCCAGCATATTCCTGTTCCTGACCGCTGTGCGACCACCGCGGGATCCTGGATCCCCGGCGGATGCGGAGTTCCTGTGGCGGTCCGACGGCCTCATTCGTAATAGTGCGGGTGGGCCCGCAGTGTGGCAGTAGTCGGACCGCCTCTGCGAGTACGCAGTCCTATGGACCGCCATACTCATAATAAGGCCCTAAGTGCTTACAGTCATCAAGAAAATAGTTGTACACACAATGTAGGAAATCCCTCCATGTTAATATATATTTCTGAAGGTTCATGATTATAATCTATCTATGAATATTAATTCATAGATGAATAATAATGTATTTTTGTGACAGGTTTTGGGGCCTTCCCCAGCATTGTTTTGACTCACATGAGTATAGTCGTTTCAGCCGACATATGATGAATCCATACTTTCAGTGTGAATGGTGAACATTTTACCTTTGTGACCTAAAATTAGGTATTATGATTGTGATAGCCTCATATGTTCCATGCTCTATTTTATTTAATATTTTTGACACTTTTTCACAATTATCACAGGGTGCTCTAAAACTTTGGTTTTCCAAATCTTGTAACACGTGTCAGTTACAAATAATGCGCCATCTTGGAACAGTTGTGAGAGACTGTGTGAAAAGGAGTATTATTATCCTGATCCTATCACAGCTGCTTGAGTAACCATTGTACTATTGAATCGTGATCGCAATAATATCTTAGTCCGATGAATTGCAACTGATGTGTCCAAAAAACTATGCAGATTTTAAAGTGTATGGCCTGGCATCATTATGTAGTATTTTTCATGTTTATTAAGTATGGTACTTTTGGGATGATAGCTGTCCCACAACTCTATTTATTTATTATTATTACAATGATTTGCCGTTGATCTGACAATACCATACAATGCTGACTATTTGGTTTATTGCTGTAATAACTTCTTTCATCATTGTGACTAGTATGATATCACGATGTCTCGAGTATGTCTTCTATGTCTTTGAATTCAAGTGTTTACCTTCATGACTGTAGGGCGTACCTTTTTAACTTGACAAAGGCTACGCGCAAAAATCATATATATATGTCTATATATACTGAAAAAACCAAAGGATTAAGTAACGTTATAATTAGGTGAATTAGTGAATGACAACATTAACGTTTTGAACTAAAAAAACACAGATATTCACCAGCAGTTAGCAGCGCTAACTATAACTGGCGCCCCACCATGCACTGCTTATGACCTCATGTATGACATCACTCATGACATGTTCTATGACATCATTTATAACATCACTGATGACATCGCAAATGAGATCATTGATGACATCACTGATGACATCATCCAATGAGTATGCCACGTGGCATACCTCCCCTTCTTTAATGATTTCGGCCTGGGGGTGGGCTCCCCTGGACTTCTGATGGCACGGGGGTGCGTCCCCCCTCCCTATAAACAATGTGTTCGGCCCCAGGGGTTGGGCTCCCTAGGGCCTCTGGAGGCTCAGGGAGTGGGTCCACACAGCCCCCCTCCAACTTTATGAAATCAGCTCTTGGGGTAAGCTCCCAGGGTATTATTGTTTATAAATGTAGCCCAGCTGCTACTTTTATTTCCTGTCCCGCGAGAATCTAGCAGAATCGTTGCATTTTTTGCAATTTTTTTCTTTTTTGGCCCCTAGGGAGGTCCCCCCCCCCATGGGGCTTAGGTTATCAGGGTAACCCTAATCTGCCCCCATATATCTTTATTTTTCAATAACTTCAGGACAGAGGACTAATTCCACGAGTCCTGTAATGGCTGCCAGCAACATTTTTCTCATATTGCTTGCAGCCAATCAGAGTGCTCGCTCTCGTGAGAGTCTGACTACCGTGGGGGCAAGATGGCCCAAGGGAAAAAAAGCTCACTGGGCCAATCAGAACTCTCTATTTTTTAATTAGCGCCCACCCAACTGCCAAAATATACAATTATAATTGACCCTCAATATCTCAAAAACTACGGAACGGATTTACATCAAATCACAAAAAGCACATTCTGCAGACCAAGATCTAGCTTCCTGTCAAATCCAGGGCCATTCCCTTCAGCAGTTTTTGCTTTAGCCCGCCTTAAAAAAGTCTAAGGAAAGTGCATGGAGATTTAGCTTTTTGGGACTCCCTTATTTCTCAGCCTCTGTTTGACAGATCACCCCGAACCTTTCCAGGAAGGAACTGGGGTGGATGAACTTTTCTTTTTCAAAGGTTTTGTAAAGATTCATCTAACAGGATCAAAGTTGATAGCAAACCAAAAAATGTTATTCCTATGGAAAAGCAGAACTAACTATAACTACCTAGTGGCGACCACCACTAGGTAATATGTACACAAATATATATATATTTATATATACACAACTGTTCTTGCAAAGCACAGCCATTAACAACTGGAGGCTTAAAAGGGGGATACAAGTGACTCCACCCAAGACAGAGGCAGTTATTGGGGGCACTCACCCTCAGCGGTGGAACCCTTCAGATGGGGAATCTATGTCCAGTACATGCCTTAAACAAGGGCCGAGCAAATATGAGGATGACAGTGGGCGATAAAGGTGCTAGCACATGCACAGTTTTCAGGAAGTCATTTGTGACAAATATACAATGAAGTGTGTGCTCGATGAAACAGTTAACACTATGACATCCCAATAGTGTAAAGTATATGAAAGAAATACCCCAATATACAAAGAATATGTAATAAATGTCCAGAGCACCACCAATTGAATTGTAAATAGTCCGTCAATTCGACAGGTCCATATTAGTAAAATGAACTCCAATGGTTGTAAAAATAATACAAAAGACCGATGTTCGATTTGAACAACAGCCGACACGTGTTTCGTCGTACTCGACGACTTTTTCAAGGCTGTAGATTAAACAAAGCATGGATTTTCTTAGACTTATATTAGACCATACAGGGTGATACAATACTGGTTCAAAGAAATGTACAAACAGAATAGTGCAAAGAGAACAAGTTCTAATGCATATAGTGGTGTCCAAGTGAGTTATCACACAAGCACGAAATAACATAGAGCAAGCCAAATGTATGGAACTAGTTATTGTGAGCAAGGAATATTCAACACAGTTTTTAGCTTTGGGAAACTGTGTACATTTCTTTGAACCAGTATTGTATCATCCTGTATGGTGTAATATAAGTCTAAGAAAATCCATGCTTTGTTTAATCTACAGTCTTGAAAAAGTCATTGAATATGATGAAACACGTGTCGGCTGTTGTTCAAATCGAACTGGAATAACTTATTGAAAATGAATGGAATCATCGGTCTTTCGTATCAATTTTACAACCATTGGAGTTCATTTTACTAATATGGACCTGTCGAATTGACGGACTATTTACAATTCAATTGGTGGTGCTCTGGATATTTATTACACATGCCTTAAACATGCAACCTCATAAAAACACCAGAAAGCTGATTGGCAGTAAGCTTTCTTTGTGATGCTGGAGTCACTGCAACCCCCAAACCTACAATGTTCTTTCGAGTGAATGTAAAATCTCGGGATGTCACACAAAGCTCCCCACTGTAAAAGCACCTCTTTTCCTCAGTCGTACGTGGTTCCAGCTCTAGAAGAAAGGCCAGCCAGGCGCCTATGAAGTTATTAGCTTGGTGGCACCGAATTAACTTTACATCAGGGATTGCTGGACTATTGCCAATGGAGGGAGGGCCCGGGATGCGAAAACATTCTGCATTGAACAGACGATTGGGATCTCCCAGGTCCACTTTCTGACTGTCTACATAACATAACTGTATTTGTAAAGCACATGTTCACCCAGAAGGGCCTCTTGGCATTGAACGGCAGATGTTTATTGTTACCCAACTCAACGGTATTCATTTTATCGACCTCAGAAGGATGAAAGGCTTAGGGGACCCGTCAGGATTTGAACCTGTGGCCATGAGGTCAAACACAGGCCCCTACAGTGGCCGCGTTAGTCCACTAATCCACCAGACCCGGCTACAGGCCCTGGATACCAAGCTCGGGGGCAGAACCTTCTCACATCTGGCACACACACTCTGGAACCCCAAACCTCTCAACCTCAGTCCTCGCGCTGATCTTAGGCTCTTCACCTTCGTCCAAAATAAAAGGTTTTGTTGCCATGATGATGTCACAGCTACAAGCAAATTAGTACTTGGTGCCCTACAATTGGAACCTAAAATAGCTAAGTGATGGTGTCCCTCAACAAACTATGTACCCTTCTCACGGGCATTTAATGATCAAGAAATGATTGGAGAAGAGGGAACTGACAAACCCCTCGACTGAGGGATCTGTCTCGCTGCTTCTGTACCTTCATGTCTGTTGGACAACGCGTTAGTCGAGCTGTTTATCGACAAGTACATTGAACAGCTCTTGAACAATAGCTATTGGTAGTTGTATTGTAAGATAACACCATTTAACTCCTTTTTCTATCTCTATTTTGCCTCTTTTCTTTTTTACTTTTTATACAAAATGGTCTAATTGTTGGTGATGTTGTTTTTCTTCTTTTTCAGTTGTTATTTTTATTAGCAATTTATTATTTATTGTACTGTTTTATCCCATGAGTATATCTAAAAACTAGTGCCAGGTGCCTCTGACAAGCAAAGGTGTACTTTATAAGCTCCAATCCCATACCACAACATGATGTTAAACAGACATGCACACGGGCACGCACACAGCTTTCAAGACATTGGCATGGACACGCAGACACAGCGGCCTGTCTGGAAGTTTCCCCGTTTCTATAGGCCAGTCAGACCCTGGCTGTGTGCCCTGTACTGCCTGTGTGCCCTGTACAGAAGGGTGGCTGTACAGGCTTCCCCTGGCTGTGTGCCCTATCCTGCCTGTGTGCCCTGTACAGAAGGGCTGTTTTTCAGTCTGTCCCTGACTGTGTGCCCTGTAGTGACTGTGAGCTCTGTACAGAAGGGTTGGTGTACAGGCTGCTTATGGTTGTCTGCCCTGTATAGAAGGGCTAGTTTACAGACTTCCCTGTCTGTGTGTCCTGTACAGGTGGGCTACTTTACAGGCTGCTCCTGGCTGTGTGTGCTGTACAAAAGGGCTGGTGTACAGGCTACTCCCGACTGTGTGCTCTGTACGGAAGAGCTGGTTTACAGGCTGCTCCTGGCTGTGTGCCCTGTATAGAAGGGCTGGTTTATAGACAGCCCCTGGCTGTGTGCCCTGTACAGATGGGCTACTTTACTGGCTGCCTCTTGCTGTGTGCGCTGTACAGAAGGGCTGCTTTACAGGCTGCTCCTGGCTGTGTGCCCTGTACAGAAAGGCTGGTTTACAGGCTGCTCCTGGCTGTGTGCGCTGTACAGAAGGGCTGGTGTACAGGCTGCCCCTGGCTGTGTGCGCTGTACAGAAGGGCTGGTGTACAGGCTGCCCCTGGCTGTGTGCTCTGTATAGAAGGGTTGGTGTACAGGCTGCTCCTAGCTGTGTGTCCTGTACAGATGGGCTACCTTACAGGCTTCCCCTGGCTGTGTGCCCTATCCTGCCTGTGTGCCCTGTACAGAAGGGTGGCTGTACAGGCTTCCCCTGGCTGTGTGCCCTGTACAGAAGGGCTGTTTTTCAGTCTGTCCCTGACTGTGTGCCCTGTAGTGACTGTGAGCTCTGTACAGAAGGGTTGGTGTACAGGCTGCTTATGGTTGTCTGCCCTGTATAGAAGGGCTAGTTTACAGACTTCCCCTGTCTGTGTGTCCTGTACAGGTGGGCTACTTTACAGGCTGCTCCTGGCTGTGTGTGCTGTACAAAAGGGCTGGTGTACAGGCTACTCCCGACTGTGTGCTCTGTACGGAAGAGCTGGTTTACAGGCTGCTCCTGGCTGTGTGCCCTGTATAGAAGGGCTGGTTTATAGACAGCCCCTGGCTGTGTGCCCTGTACAGATGGGCTACTTTACTGGCTGCCTCTTGCTGTGTGCGCTGTACAGAAGGGCTGCTTTACAGGCTGCTCCTGGCTGTGTGCCCTGTACAGAAAGGCTGGTTTACAGGCTGCTCCTGGCTGTGTGCGCTGTACAGAAGGGCTGGTGTACAGGCTGCCCCTGGCTGTGTGCGCTGTACAGAAGGGCTGGTGTACAGGCTGCCCCTGGCTGTGTGCTCTGTATAGAAGGGTTGGTGTACAGGCTGCTCCTAGCTGTGTGTCCTGTACAGATGGGCTACCTTACAGGCTGCACCTGGCTGTGTGTGCTGTACAAAAGGGCTGGTGTACAGGCTACTCCTGGCTATGTGCCCTGTACGGAAGAGCTGGTTTACAGGCTGCTCCTGGCTGTGTGCCCTGTATAGAAGGGCTGTTTTATAGACTGCCCCTGGCTGTGAGCTCTGTACAGATGGGCTACTTTACTGGCTGCCTCTTGCTGTGTGCACTGTACAGAAGGGCTGCTTTACAGGCTGCTCCTGGGTGTGTGCCCTGTACAGAAAGGCTGGTTTACAGGCTGCTCCTGGCTGTGTGCGCTGTACAGAAGAGCTAGTGCACAGGCTGCCCCTGTCTGTGTGCCCTGTAAGGAAGGGCTGGTGTACATGTTGCTCCTGGCTGTGTGCCCTATACAGAAGGACTTGTTTACAGGCTGCTCCTGGCTGTGTGCGTTGTACAGAAGGGCTGGTGTACAGGCTGCCCCTGGCTGTGTGTGCTGTACAGAAGGGCTGGTGTACAGGCTGCTCCTGGCTGAGTGCTCTGTACAGAAGGGCTGGTGTACAGGCTGCCCCTGGCTGTGTGCTCTGAACAGAAGGGTTGGTGTACAGGCTGCTCCTGGCTGTGTGTTCTGTACAGAAGGGCTTCTTTACAGGCTGCTCCTGACTGTTGTTCTGTACAGAAGGGTTGGTGTACAGGCTGCTCCTGGCTGTGTGTGCTGTACAGAAGGGCTGGTGTACAGGTTGCTCCTGGCTGTGTGTTCTGTACAGAAGGGCTGCTTTACAGGCTGCTCCTGCCTGTGTGCTCTGTACAGAAGGGTTGGTGTACAGGCTGCTCCTGGCTGTGTGCTCTGTATAGAAGGGCTGGTGTACAGGCTGCTCCTGGGTGTGTGCTCTGTACAGAAGGGTTGGTGTACAGGCTGCTCCTGGCTGTGTGTTCTGTACAGAAGGGCTGTTTTACAGGCTGCCCCTGGCTGTTTGCTCTGTACAGAAGGGTTGGTGTACAGTCTGCTCGTGGCTGTGTGCCCTGTACAGGGTGCACAGACAGAATATCGAGTCTGGAATATCGAAGTGCCAGAATATCGAGTTGTCAATATCGAAGTGGCAGAATATCGACTTCAAGAATATCGGTGACCAGAATATCGACTTGAAGGTAAGAAATATCGTTTCCTGTAATATCAAAGTCAGTAATATCGTTTGTCAAAATATCGTTGTTAATATCGATATTTATATTAGTGTTCTGTATTTTAGTATGTATGTTAAAAGTATGTGATCTAATGTTTTTTGTATAAGTATAGCTGTTTTTTTTAATGTATGTGTGAAATTTTTAGAAGTGATTAATTTTATGTCAATTAAATTTTGCGTATTTTAGTTCTGTAGCGGGTTGTGAGTTTATAGGGGAATAGGGTGGGAAGTAATTTAATTATAATAAATTAATTAATAATTTTTATTGATTAGTATTTATAATTAAACTTTTATTAATTAAATATTAATTGGTTATTAAATTTTATTAATTGATTAATTAATTTATTATATTATGTTATGGTTTTTTTAGGAGTGAGTTGTGGGTGTATAGGGAAATAGGGTGGGAAGTAATTTATTTTGAATAAAGTAATTAATATTTTTTATTTATTAGTATTTATTTTATATTTTGATTTTATAGTGTTGTTTGTGGTA
This sequence comes from Calotriton arnoldi, assembly GCA_963921515.1. Classification (NCBI taxonomy): domain Eukaryota; kingdom Metazoa; phylum Chordata; class Amphibia; order Caudata; family Salamandridae; genus Calotriton; species Calotriton arnoldi. The sequence goes on along the minus strand of CAWUFW010001323.1, from coordinate 162,425 downwards.
ATTTATTTATTATTAAATAATTATTAATTGTTTGTTAATTATAATTAATTACTTGTTAAATATGTTAATTGTGTCAATTATGTAGGAGTCTTTTGTGCGTTTAAAGGTGAATATGGTGTGAAGTAATTTTTTTTAAAATCATTAATAATAATTTTTTGATTATAATTAATTTATATTAAATAAAGTTATTTGTTTGTAAAATGTTTTTTAAACTTCTATAAAATAAGTTTTGTAGTTAATTTTTAGTACTTTTTAACATTAACATATTTTTCTATGTTTTGTAATTTATTTTATTTTTATGTTTTTTTATTTTTGTGTTATTAACAATTTTTGTATTGTAGTTGGTATTTTGTTTCTTTTTATTTTATTTTTTTGGAAATATTAGTTTTAACCTTCTGCTATCCAACACTTTCCCTACTGTTGCACTCTCTGGAGTGGGAATAGTAATTTTTACCCCACCGCTATCCAACACTTTCCCTACTGTTGCACTGTCTGGAGTGGGAATAGTAATTTTTACCCCTCCGCTATCCAACACTGTCCCTACTGTTGCACTCTCTGGAGTGGGAATAGTAATTTTTACACCTACGCTATCCAACACTTTCTCCACTGTTGCACTCTCTGGAGTGGGAATAGAAATTTTTACCCCTCCGCTATCCAACACTTTCCCTACTGTTTCACTGTCTGGAGTGGGAATAGTAATTTTTACCCCTCCGCTATCCAATATTTTCCCTACTGTTGCACTCACTGTAGTGGGAATAGTAATTTTTACCCTCCGCTTATCCAACACTTTCCCTACTGTTGCACTCAGTGGAGTGGGAAAATTTTTTTTTTCCCCTTCGCTATCCAACACTTTCCCTACTGTTGCAGTAATTGCAGTGGGAATAGTACATTTTTACCCGTACGCTATTCAACAATGTTCCTACTGTTGCACTCAAAGGAGTGCAAAATGTAAGTTTAAAAATGTATAAATATTTTAGTATTTTATTTTATAATGTTTTTATTATTATATTTTGTTATAGGTGTATATATATATATTTTATAGTTAATTTATACATTTATATATTTAATTTTATATATCTATGTTTAAATTTTGTTAAATTAAATTTGTTTATTATATTTTTTTAATGTTTATTATATCTAAGTAATTATTTTTTTAGCTAAGTTTATTAGTGTTTTAACATTATTTTTTATAAATAAAAAAAAACGATATTTTGGACTTTGATATTTTTTACATCTATATATTTTTTGCGATATTTATGTTATTTGCATTTTAAATATAGGATGTCGATATTTTGACTATCGATATTTTTACATCGATATTTTTGACATCTATATTTTTGTCATCGATATTTTGTCAGTGATTCCTGTACAGAAGGGCTGCTTTACAGGCTGCTCCTGGCTGTGTGCTCTGTTCAGAAGGACTTGTTTACAGGCTGCTCCTGGCTGTGTGCCCTACACGGAAGGGCTTGTTTACAGGCTGCTCCTGGCTTTGTGAGCTGAACAGACAGGTTTGACTTCATTGGTGAACCATCCTACGGGCTCTCTGCAGTGAGTTCCCTTGCCTGCCCCCTACTGGTAACTTCAAAAGGCTCAGTTTTGTCCTCTGTAGCCTGTGTTCCAGCTGAGCATCCATCTTGTAACAATCTTCCGGAAAGGGCTTGTTTGTGCTTTCGGCGCCATCCAGGCCTTTTTATGTCTCCTGCGTTTTGCATCTTCGTAAAAGATGATCTTGCAGCTGCCAGTTCTGGTCCATTAAACTCCTGGCCCTACAGGCCAATATAAATGCAAATACTGCTGTTCACCGCCTACTTATCGCCTCTCGCTCATTGGAAAACACTCACATATTTATTACCCATGATTGTCACCCGCAGATGCTAAAACCTGCAGTCATTTAAGATAATCCACTCCAGGGTTTTAATTAGTTTATTTTGTTTCCAGAAAGCACTTTTTTTGTGTTAAAACTCGGGGCCTGTTGGTGACGGTATTATTGTAAATGGCGCATCCCAAGACCCCCCCCCTTTAAGCACAGTTATGATATTCATGTTGAAATGATGAGCCTCTTAAAGGTGAAAATTTCGATTATATATCGAAACTGATATTCTCCAATTTTAACCATCAACTCGGTCTGTGGGGCACAATGGTTTCAGCCCAAACTACCCAATAAAGCCTCCTTGGCCCTTTCAGATGACGCAGACCACCCACTTCTGAGGAAAGACAGGGCTCCGCCCTCCACATCATACGATTTCTGGAGCCCCCCTAAACGCCTGCCCCCCCACCGCTTCTGGGAGTGCCTCCCGGATACCTACTGGTGGCGAAGGAATGGACTACACAGACAGATCATCTGGTATCTCAAGCACTGCGAAGTGGCTACTGGTTACTAGCCCGCGCTATAATCAACAATAAAAAAAATTGAGACGAAAGTCTTGCACCACGAAGTCAGCTTTGCCTCCTGCCCCTTCGTGGACCTTCTGACTGACCCTGGGGGCCAGATTTACTCAGATTATGCATCGTGGATGTACCACTGTTGTGACGCAGCCCCAACGCAAAACCCATGTTTGGATTTACCAAGCCACGCGAATCAAGATTTGCGTAGCTTTGTATGGGATTTCATCCCAAAAAGCACCACGTTACCGTGCATCATGCATTACATTGCTGGAGCATGTGCGTTCCCATTTATCCACCATGTATTTTGATGCAAACCCATATTTACTAAAGTCTCTAACCATGGGTTTGGGCCAAAATGGTGCGCCTACCCGAGGTTGGTGTAAGGAGAAAGGTCTTTATTTCTCCTTGTTACTTCCTCTTTGCATGTGCGCTGCGTGTCCAGCTCAGAGCACAGGGCTGCGGATGCAGGGCACCCTGCAGATTTTTCCCATGAGGTTGGAACATAGCCTAGGACTTGAGGAGAAGGCTGACGCTGCGGCCCACACTTGGAAGAGAAGCTGTGCTGCCAGCGTGGAGAGTAGTTGCCCTCACTGAGAGAGTCAGAGTTAAGGCCCTGCTGACTGAGGCATGTAAAGAGGACCACAAGCAGACAGTCTGCTAGGAAGCCACAAAGGCCTGCAGGATATCAACCTGGACTGAACCAGAGAAGCAGGAAAACCTCTTGCATTGCACAAGAGTCGAGGATGTGCTGGAAACACTCAAGGAAAGTGTGTGCTGGTGAACGTGACCTGTGCCCTCAACCCACCATTACACCCCTGCACTCTACGCCAATGCACTCTACACTGCAACACTGCACTCTATGCCACTGCACTCTACTCATACCTGCCGTACACCCTCATGGTGACCATCTGAGCTCAGACTCAGTAGTGGACAGGTAGTGTGACCTGAAGGAGGTCACTACAATGCCCTTTGACTTAGTGACATGACCATAGACATGTCCTTCAGGGCTACGTGGAATGCTAGGGTTTCTCCTCCCTCGTCTTTGCGGTCATTGCGGTGGGATGATTGTGCTGAACTACAAACCGTAGGAACCAACTTGCTGTGATGACAGTTCTGGAGTTATCTCCTAACATGAAACAAGGGCACCAGTCTCCATGGTGGGGGTCACCGTGTCTACTGTATCATTCTGGTCCCGGGATCCTGTACCGAACTTGACCAGAGCGAGACAGATGACAGATACAGGCCCCTTAGCTTTGGAAAACAATTGTGTGCTCAGGACTATCTAACTAACTAACTTTGCATCCAGTTGGAGCCAACAATGGTCCTTAAACTGTATCTGGTCACCAACCTTCACCGTCACCACATTCAGGCCATCCCAGAGACCAGAGGCGCTGTCCAGCTTCCTATTGCCCAACCAGTGATCCCTTCTAGTCCAGTTTGGGTTAAGATCCCCAGTTCACTTTTGAGACTTCGCCAGAAAACCTGCATTTGAGGGGTGTTGCTGGTGGATTGATGTATTTCACTTGAAACCCTTTATTCCTAAAAGGGGAGCCTCTCAGAACTCACTGTGGAACTTCCGGTACTTTTGACTATTTAATACATTACAATCCTCTGAGTTTGTGCTTTAATAGTATGAGCCTGGCATTATGTTTAAATATGTTATGCATTACGGCACCTGCATGTTTGGGCTTCACTTTTGGATGGTGGGTTTGTTGGGCTTGGCACTGGCACCAAAGTCATACTTCAGACCCACTGAGCTACCTTCTTTGGACCCAGAACTGTGGAGAAACTAGGACAAAGGCATGACAAAAGGAACTGTGCACCTATGCCACTACCTTCAGCCATGTCGGATCAACCAGTGTTTCACCCATATATTCAGCAATCTGTAGGACCACTGGTGTACGCCACCATTCTGTGATGTTCACTAGCTGAGCACAATGTTCTGTGGGCCCAGGGAGTGCACTCAAAGTGCTCCCCTACCAACAGCCAAGAGTGGCTACTGCCCCCCGTGCCAGGCTGTGGGTGAATGTTGGTTGGTTGCAACAGACCTTGGTTCATTGCCACAGACCGTGTTTCCTGATCCGCTAGAAGGGAGAGGCCCTGCCAGCTTCTCAACTGTAGTTCCGCATAACTACAGCCCTTATTTCCTCTCATGGTGTGTGGAGTATTGGATGACACAAGAGCATGTCATGTGCGGTTTATGAGGTAGAGGCTGCGTGTAAGGTGAATCGTGTCCTATTGACTATCCAGTCTATCAAGCCTGCACAATATGTTGGTTCTTCTTCAGGCCATCTCTGCCCTTCCTCTGCTTGTACATTGTCTTGGGAAACCTGTCCCTAAACTCTGTATGAGTCTAATTGGCTGGGGCAACATATATTTCTGCTCCCTGCCAGACAGTTTGTATCTGCCACAGAACTTGATTTTCATTCCACCACTTCCTGTTTTTTGCGGAGAGTTGCCTAACAACCTATGATCTTGATTGACAGCATCTGGTTTCAGTTGTTGAATGGTGTAGAGTGCAGCGGCATAGCATGTAGTGGCATAGAGTGCAGTGGCGTAGAATGCAGTGGCGTAGAGTGTTGTAGAGGATACTGTCATAGAGTGCAGTGTTGCAGAGTAGAGTGTCGTAGGGTGCAGTGGTGTAGAGTAGACTGGCGTAGTGTGCATTGGTGTACAGTGCAGTGGCATTGAGTGATGCAGAGTAAAGTAGAGTGGCTTAGAGAGCAGTGGCATAGCGTACAGTGATGCAGAGTAGAATAGAGTGGCGTAGAGTGCAGTGACGTAGGATGCAATGGTGTAGAGTGCAGTGGCATAGAGTGCAGCAGTGCAGGATGCAATGGCGTAGAGTAGTATAGTATAGGGTATATGACATAGAGCGCAGTGGAGCAGAGTAGATTGGTGTAGAGTGCATTGGTTTTCAGTAAAGTTGTGTGGAGTGCATTGGCGTAGAGTGCAGTGGTTCAGAGTAGAGTGGCATAGAGTGCAGTGGCGTAAAGTAGAGTGGTGCAGAACAGAGAAGAGTGGCGAAGAGTGGAGTGGAACTGCGCAGAGTGGAGTAGAGTGCAGTGGCCTAGAGTGCAGTGGCGTAGAGTAGATTGTTTCAGATTTGAGTGAAGTGGCGTAGAGTGGGACAGGATAGAGTGCAGTAGTGCAGAGTAGAGTGCAGTGGCATAGAGTAGAGTGGCATAGAGGGCAGTGCTGCAGAGTAAATGAGAGTGGCATAGAGAGCAGTGGTGTAGAGTGGAGTGATGCAGAGTAGAGTGGCGTAGAGTGTAGTGGTATAGAGTGTATTGGCGTGGAGTGCAGTAGAGTGGCATAGAGTTCAGAGGTTCAGTGTACAGTGACACAGCATAGAGTGACGTGTGGTGCATTGGTGTAGAGTAGCTAGAGTGCAGTGGTATAAAGTAGAGCAATGTGGAGTAGTGTGGCATAGAGAGCAGTGGCATAGAGTGCAGTAGTGCAGAGTGGGATAGAGTGGCATAGAGTAGTCTTTTGCAGAGTAGAGTATAGTGGCTTAGAGTGCAGTGGTGCAGAGTAGATTGGCGCAGAGTGCAGTGGCATAGAATGTATTTGTTTTGAGTAAAGTGGCATAGAGTGCATTGGCGTAGAGTTCAGTGGCGCAGAGTAGATTGGTGCAGAGTAGAGTGGTGCAAAGTATAGTACAGTGGAGCAGCGCAGGGTAGAGTGAAGTGGCGTAGCATAGAGTGGAATGGTATAGGGTGGAGTAGAGTGGGTTAAACTGCAGTGGCATAGAGTAGATTGTTTCAGAGTAGAGTGAAGAGGCGTAGAGTGGAGTGGTGCGGTGTAGGTTAGAGTGGAGATGCAGAGCGATGCAGAGTGCAGTGGCATAGAGTAGAGTGGCGTAGAGCGCAGTTGCGTACAGTAGTGTCGTAGAGTGCAGTCGCATAGAGTACATTGACGAAGTGTGGTGTAGAGTAGAGTGGTGTAGAGAGCAGTTGCATAGAGTACAGTGGTGTAAAGTAGAATAGAGTGGCGTAAAGTGCAGTGGTGCAGAGTAGATTGGCATAGAGTGCAGTGGCGTAGAGTGCATTGATTTTGAGGAAAGTGGTGTTGAGTGCAATGGCGTAGAGTGCTGTGGTGTGGTATAAAGTGGTGCAAAGTATATGAGAGTGGTATAAAGTGAAGTGGTGCAGCATAGATTGCAGTGGCATAGAGTGCAGTGGCATACAGTAGAGTAGCATAGAGTAGAGTGCCACAGAGTGGAGTAGAGTGTAGTAGAGTGCAGTGGTGCAGTATAGAGTGGTGCAGAGTAGAGTAGAGAGTTGTGGAGTGGAGTAGCATAGATTGCAGGGGTGTAGACTGCAGCAGCATAGAGTAGAGTGGCGTAGAGTGGAGTGGTGCAGAGTGGAGTAGAGTTGCGTACAGAGTGCACGGTGCAGAGTGCAGTGGCATCGAGTAGATTGTTTTAGAGTAGAGTGAAACGGCATTGAGTGGAGTGATGCTGGGTAGAGTGCAGTGGCATACGCTAGAGTGGGTTAGAGTGCAGTGGTGCAGAATAGATTAGAGTGATGTAGAGTGGATTGGAATAGAGTGCACTGCCTAGAGTAGAGTAGTACAGAGTAGAGTGCATTGGCATAGAGTGCAGTGTTGCCGGGTGGAGTGGCACAGAGTGGAGTGGTTCAGAGTATATTGGTGTGGCTTAGACTTGAGTGTTGTAGAGTGCAGTGGCAAAGAGCACAGTAGTGCAGAGTAGAGTAGAGTGGCATAGAGTGAAGTGGGGTAGAGTGGAGTAACGTAGAGTGCCAGGGTGCAGAGTAGACTGCAGTGGCATGGAGTGGTGCAGAGTAGAGTTGAGTGGCGTAAACTGGAATATGCATAGTGTGGTAGCGCACTGCCATTACAGACAACACATCTTCAATTTAAATGACCATTAAATTTGCCCATACAGTTTTACTGATAAAAGTATACAGCACACAAAAGATAATGTGTGGAAATGCCATCCCCTAGTGTATTGATTTGTTTGATTGTGAAATATTTGTTTCCACCACACTGCAGAATTACCAGAAATGTGCTTCATTTATGCTTTCCTAATTCTGATATATTCTTAAATATCTGCACAGTTCATTTACAAACATTAAAAAAAATGTGTGTGCTAGAAAAAAATAACATCCTCCAGCCTTCTTCCAGCACACCCCCAGTAGCCAGCATGATTGACACACAAATACTCTCACTTTTAAGTCAGAGAAAGAAAGGTAAACACTAAGCTCTCTTGGAAGGCAGAGCCTAACAGTTTACCTCTGTGTTTGAATGCACAGCAAATGTGACAAAATAAGAACAAGATTTAAAGGCCTGTTTACAGCAATCGAACACTGATGGAAGGATACAGTAACAGGCTATGCTCTATGGGAGGGACAAACCCAAGCTGGAAAGCCTAAAACAAATAAAGCCAGCAAATAGAAACCGAGCAAATGTGAGCTACAAACCACGAAGCTGATGGTCAGCAACGGGCGGAATGCATTCCCATGGAAGTTTTTCTAATGTCCCCAAGATGTCTTTAGCAAACCAGACAGCTGCACTGTCTGAGAGGCTTCAACTTAATAAAACAAGCATTGGCATAGCCAATAGGTCTCGCTTTTGGCAATGTTAATATAGTGCGGAAGAGCACAAAACAAACTAAAAGATTAAAAATATACAGAGCCAATCGCAGCACGGGAGGGGCAAAGACCAAAAGGGCAGAAGAGGGTAGAGGTGCGGCATGCGGCGTGACATCAAGTTAAAAAGCTATATATTGTACACTATGTTTTCACAAGTTGACCTAGCCGTTTAGAAGTTGAAAGGTCATGTGTTGGAAAAAAACTTTGAGCCAGCCGTATTGAACATTTACGCAGCTGAAAATATAAGTTAATATAGTGCGGAAGAGCACAAAACAAACTAAAAGATTAAAAATATACAGAGCCAATCGCAGCACGGGAGGGGCAAAGACCAAAAGGGCAGAAGGGGGTAGAGGTGCGGCATGCGGCATGGCATCGAATTGAAAGGCAACTGACACGGCCTGCATCCCAGACACACACAGCATTTCTTGCGGGAGCGAGCAGGGGCACCATCTGTTTTCAAGATAATTACAAACAGATGGCGCGATGCTCGCTCCCGCAAGGGAAACGCTAAACGTGCACGCGTTGCAATAGAAAGCAATGCAAAACGTGCACGCTTTTAGCCAAAATGCTGATCGATTCCAAAAGGTCCCCTCCTATGGAGCGCATGCGCGCTGCGTAGGCAAGACCTAAAAAGGTCCTGATTGGAGGAGTGTTTGAATTTGTGAATAAAGTGTGTGCTTTTGTTGTTTCTTGTTTCCTGTAAATGCCCCAAAGACAGAATAAAACTGTCCCCGTTCAATGCGTAGTCTTACTTCATCTGGAGTTCTAAAGACCACCCTTAGCTCAGAGAAATGTTTCCCAAAGTACAGATTCTTCCTAGGCCTGGACGCGGCTTAAATACTGGTGAACCCTGTTTCTGGGCCCCGTCCTGGAGGAAGAGGAAGTGATTCTCCTCCGTGCCAGACCACTCGGAAGAAGAAGGCCCGGGTGTCAGAAGCCTGCATGCTGGTCATTTCAGGGGAGTTAAAAGCAGAAGGGCCAGCTGGCCTGAACTGACCCAAAGATCCATATGTGAGACCAGATGTGAAAGAATTGCTGTGGAGCACCAGGGAGGGCCTGTGACTGTTTCACATCCCGCCTGGCAGGTACTATCTTTTACCCTAGGAGCCTTCTTATCTCCCTCATCCCAGCTCTTCAGGGACACAGCTGTTTCCCTCTTGTCCCAGGAGGTTGCTTCCCCCCTGGTGCGGCAGTGTCCTGATCCCCGGCTGTTGAAATGTTTCTTCCAGGCTGGAGTTATCATTGTTAAAGGATAGAATTGCTTTCTAGTCTTTTAATCCGGTGTTGTACACCTTACTAGCTGGTTTAATTAGTGCCCCCTCCATCTGTGGGTGCCCCCACCAACCACAGTTGTTAACTGAGACCTGCCTCATTCGGGATAGGGGTCTTCAATGTTTGGCACCCCTTGGGGCACGCTTGTGGGCTCTGGCACCCTTCCCGCACCTGGTGCCTTGCATTGGTTTACTAGTTAAGATAAGATAGTATTTGTAGAGCGCACTGAACCCGTAGGTGTTGCGAAGATATTACATTTTGCCATTGATTCAGCCACTGTCTTCACTGACAATTGTTACTCCTTTTTTTTAGTTAACATTGAGAGCTTTTACATGGTATTCCCCTTTGCAGCAATTTCCCCATAATTGAGTTAAAATCCCTTCGGAAAATTGTATCAGGTAAGTAGTCAGCCGCCTCTTTGGGCAATGTAGTTTCCCATCGTGTTAAGCATTCCGTTACTTTGTCTGTCTTTTATTTGTTTTTTTAAAACATTTTATGGAGTTGTTCAACCAGCAAAAACTGTCTTATTATTTCTGTTAACTTCCCTTGCAGCAAGGCTTTTTTCCCAATTGTCTTTGCGAAGAACAGTGCTTGGATGACTTTTTCCGCATTTCAATGTGCTGAACATTTAATCTGCATGTCACCGTATAGATAATGAATGCTGTTGGTGCATTCATGCCAAGAACTATTGCAGCTTTAAGTACAAGGAAGTCTGCTGAGAGAAATTCTCGGCTTTGTGATTGGAGCACCAAGAAGTCAATCTGTCAGCTGTGCTTTGTGGAGTTTAGTTCTTGCACCACTAAAGCGCAGAAACTGATTTTAGTTCCGGGTTTTCATTCGACAGTTTCATTGGTGCATTCCGAGAGTCTGTTGCTTCTCCTCATATCAATGATTTGTACATTTGATGGCTCGGATACTCTGTAGTTCAGTGTACAGGGCGGTCATATGGCAACCCTTGTTTGTTTTACTAGCGAGATGAGGGCAATGAATTCTGCTGCCTCGCTTTATTATACCGAAGAGGCTCTTGAATGAGTCCTCCTTTGTAGAATGCACATTAAAGATAGTTAAAGGTAACCAGGATGTGTTGTTGGAAGCAAGTATTATTTTGCCTAATCGGTAGCAATTCTCAAAGTGGTTCTTAATAATTGAGAAGGCAGTGGTACTCCATTCCCCTCCCGCACCCCTGAACATAACCTGAACTTTGATAGTTTTAATTTGACTTAAACATAGAGACGCAAAGGGCCTAATTTATGAGGTTTTACCGTAGTGCAGCGCCGCAGGCCTCACTGCTGCGCTGCCCTACGGTAAAAAAAAAAAGGGCAGGAATGCGCCGTATCTATGAGATACGGCGCATTCCTGTCCTTTTCTCCTGCGCCGGCGCACAATTGGCTGCCTTGTGCCAAACCCAGGCACCGTTGTACCATGGCGCAAGGGTGCCTGCGTTGCGGGGATTACTATTTTTGTGCAGGAAGGGAAACCTTCCTGCACAAAAAGAATCCCAAGAGGCTTTTTCCTTTTTCTATGCGTGCTGCAGAATGTAGCACGCATAGAAAAAGGAAAAACGAGGAGAAATAAAAATATTTATCCTCGTTGGGCCCCCCTTACGGTGTACGTTTTTGGCGCTGCCTCAGATTTACGATTTCTCGTAAATGTGGAGCAGTGTCAAAATGCCATGGATGTTGCTGCGAACGCCCCCAGCAGCACCCATTGCATGCCCCTTTAATGCAGAAAACTGCGTTAAAGTGGACGATATTTACGAGGCAGCATTAAGCCAAAAAAAGTGCCTAGTGCTGCCTCGTAAATATGGAGCAGGCTCCTGCGCCACGGAACGTCACGAAAAGTGACGCTCCAACGGCGCAAGGGCCTCATAAATGAGGCCTAAAGTGTTCATCCGCCCTTCTGCTACCTGTGCCTGTAGGTGGTGCGTGTGCATCGGTGTGTGGGTGCCTGGGCCTGCATGTGCTCTTGCTGTGTGCACTTGAAAGCCAGAGTTTATTTAATGCATCTTTAATCTACATATACTACCTTCCTTTATGCATCTATATACCTTCCATGTACTTATGGATCTATATATTACTTATGGATCTATATATTTATTACTTTTACTTATTTATTACTTTTCTTCTAATTCAGCATTTCCAATGCACTACCCTATTTTTCACCCTATACCGCTCTCAATATATCCTCTACCTCCACTATCTCATTCATCCCAAACCCCATACCACTACTATGATCCCAAAATAACCCTTTCGAGAATCTTCCCTACTCCACCCCTCCTTGCATCATCTCATACCTCTTTTACTATTCCGATCCCCCAAAACAAGCCTTTCTAAACACTTCCTTCTGACTCTTCCCCTCCACATCCCTTTTACTCACCCCCCTCCATCTCCCTTTTACTCATCCGAAGCCTCCTCCTACTGCTATGAGCTCCAAAAAAATAAAATTCTAAATCCTTCCCTCTTCTATCATTTTCAATCCAAAAAACAAACTCAAATTTATTTCATATTTCACTATACTAATTCACCACTAATCCTTTATGGGTTCCGGAGCAGCGTGCTACTCGCCGAAAAAGCACCTCAACACCCCATCAGGGGTAGCAAGCGCTATATAAATGCAGACCTTTTTCCCTCTTCTACCCCTCCACTATCCTTCTCAATCCAAATAACTGACTAACATATCCATCAGTCAAATCACTTTCATATTTCACTATACTAATTCACCACCAATCCTTTATGGGTTCCGGAGTAGCGTGCTACTCGCCGAAAAAGCGCTTCGACACCTCATCAGACGTAGTAAGGTCTATATAAATGCAATTACAATACAATACAATTGTTGTGTGGCTAGTTGGACCGCTTGCTGGTCTCCTGCACTGAACGCAGGTCCTGAAATGCTGGATTTCTGCTAGCCCCATTAACCAGACACCGAGACTTGTGAATGCGGCCGCTTGCCACCCTAATAATGGGTTTCTTGATTTTTAGGAATATTTTTGCTGAATATTCAGTCGATGGGGCTCAAACCTACTTTTGTTGAGCCCTGCACTTACTGGGAACTGGGAAAGATGACAGGAGCATCACAGCCAACCAGATATCGTCTTTCATCATGTGTGATAACTCCGCCCATTCGCCATTTGAAAACAAAGCCTATAGTTACCAAGCCAAACAAGAACAGCAAACTCGTTCCCACGGACTAACTATGGACGTAGGGCCCAGGGTAGTTTACTATTGTGACTCACACGGTAACCTCCGTGAGACTTTATATTTTTTTCGTGTGCATCATGATTTTTTCTGCTCTGTATTTTCAACACGTACAAAAGGACTTATAAAGCACTATATTGTTCAAAAGGTATAACTCGTCTAGACATTAACTTTATTTACTGTGCAGTGCCTGCTTCTCAAACCCTGTACCCCTTCCGGAAATCAGTGACAAACAGAGAAAGAGGGAGAAAAAAGGAAAATTGGAAAGAAAAATAGCAGTGAGAGGGACAAATTAAAAGAGAAAGACAGTAAGAACAAGAGAAGGAAAAACCCAGAAGCAGAAATAAAGATGAATATTTAAGGAAATATTTTGAGAGAGATTGAATGACGTTTTGAAGGAGGAAAGAAGAAGGGAATGAATGGGAAGAAGCACAGAATAAATGAAGGATAGATTATTAAGAAAATGGAAAGAAAAACAACAGGAAAGAACGGATAAAACAGTAGAGGGAGAAAAAAAGTTTCAAAGAAAGAAAGACAAAAGAATGAATGAAAGAAGATAGAAGGAAATATGGAAGCAAGAAGGAAAGCTTATTCAAGGAAACAAGGAAATGAAGATGAAAATGAGGAAATAAAGATAAAGGGAAAGATGTAAGGTAAATGGAAACAAAGATAAAAACAAATAAAGAATAGAACAAAGGAAAGAATTAGAGAAAGATAACTGGAAAAGGAAAAAAGATGGAAAAAGTTAAAGGAAATGGAGAGAAAAAAGAAATGAGTGGAAAATAAGAATGAGACTGTAAAAGAAGAAAGAAAAAAAGAAGGAAAGAAAGTAATCCTAATAGGGATGGTTGGATCACTTGCTTAAATCGCTCACTCAATGCCATTCGGGATATGGCTATGGTCTTGCCCAATACCCGTCAAGAATATTGGCCTGAACCACTGACCACACCAGGACCAGGAGAAAAGTCAGATTTGAAATCAGTAGATGATTCTGAAAGTTCACAACATTTTCTCCATCTGTCACAGAAACTGGGTTGTCCTGTACAGTCTGTTGGTAGGAATCCATAAGTAATGTAGAAAGTATTGTCTCTTTTTTGTAGTTAATCCTGGTTCCTGGAACTCAAAAAGTACGATGAGTCCTGGTCAGTAGGTAGATACTTCAAGAGGAGAGTCAACTCTGCTGCTGGCCTGTGAGGTGATGAGAGACAGAAGAAAACCTCCTCTTCGGGTTCCTGGAGACAATCCACCCGCACCCTGACCGACCCTGCCCTGGTGTAGTCTTTTGGAAAGGGGTGAAGTTAGGTGAAGTAGTTGCCGGAGACCACTCCTGGGGTCTTACCATAGCACGGTCTAGACATGCACATAGACTGGGTTGAGCTGTTACCCAGACAGCGTTGTCCTACCACACCAGTCCCTTTGGCCTCCAAGGGCCCATTCAGCATTCATCTTGGGACTCTGAGGAAGGCCTGGTGACAACAGATGTGTCCCATTATAACTCAAGGAAATCGCTGGATGTTAGACCAGTAAGCCTGGTCTTCCCTCAAACGTTTTGCCTTATTCCTCCATATTTTTCTGATCTCCTTTTTGTTGGCCTTAGGACTCTGTGCACCTTACCACTGCTAATCAGTGCTAAAGTGCGTGTGCTCACTCCTTAAAAACATGGAAACATTGACTTATCCCCAATTGGCATATTTAATTTCCTTATAAGTCCCTTGTAAATTGGTACTACATCTACCCAGGGCCTGTAAGTTAAATGCTACTGGTGGGCCTGCAGCACTTATTGTGTCACCCACTTAAGTAGTGCTTGAAACATTTCTCAGGCCTGGCATTGCAGCCCGTGTGTGCAGTTTTAAACTGCCAATTCGACCTGCCAAAGTAAAGCTTTTGCCAGGCCTAAACCTTCTTTTTTAACACATATAAGTCACTCCTAGGTTAGGCCCTAAACAGCCCACAGGGCACGGTGCAATGTATTTAGAAAGTAGGACAGGTACTTTTACGTTTTACATGTCCTGATAGTGAAAAACACCTAATTTTTTTTCACAATTGCAAGGCTTACCTCTCCTATAGGGTAACATTTGAGCTACCTTATTTCATTTAATAAGGTTATCTTCCAAATGGGAACAGGTAAACAGTTTATGTTTGCTGCCATTGGAATTGTAATGAAAAGTCTTCTTTTGTGGTAAAGTTGGATTTTCAATTATAATTTTGAAAATGCCTCTTTTAGAAAGTTCTCAATAATAATGGAACCTCATCAGGTTCCAACGCGGGGTGCACTGCCAAAAGAACGCTTCTCATTTAGGTAAATTCCACAGCTTTTATTTTAATCCACATCGTTTAATCGGTAGTCTTGACTGTTGAAATGGTCAAACAAATTTATGTGCTCCACATTCAACGAATGCCCATCCAGGCCTTTCTTGAACAACAACTGGGGGTTCACCCCTCCACATAGCGTGCCATTAAGTTAATTAAAAGACCCAATTCATTTCGGACAGTCTATGCCCTTCGTCGGGGGTAACTGTAAGAAAACAGATAATGTAAACTTTACCAGTACATCGCATTCATGATCAAAAAATACATTCAAAATGCTGGATGACTAAATTCTACCCACAGTTCCGTACGGCCCGACAGTAAACATAAAACATAAACATCAAAACGCTAAATGCATTCAAGGTGCCAAAGTTGATTAAGAATAAAAGTGAAAATAACTCATAACGGTGTTGCAAATAAACATGCCACTTCAATACTCCCATCAAAAATAGTCCACATATGCATACTCCTTCGTGTCCAACAATTTAATTTAAAACCACCTCTTGACTATATTTACCTTAGTGCACACGTGTCTCAATCCCCGTACTGGAGGTGATCTCTAAAACAACATGAACGCTACCTTTGCTTTTAAACTAATCACGTGGTGAAGCCACACTGCCTGACGCAAATCCAACAAAACTGGAAAAAATACTATATTGACCCGGTGTGATCCCAACCCATGAGTCACACTACCAGCGTGTTCAAACATAAATCCTTAAATAAGCAAATCAAATGAAAACAAAACATAAAAAAAAAATAAATACAACATGCACCATTCAGACTATCCGAAAATGTAATCAGTTCTAATTTAGATGACATTTCAAACAGGAAGTCCTGACACTCCCAATAAAGGCGACTGGTGATCTTGGATGTCAGACTATGTGTAAAAGATGAGCCTCCAGTGTTGTGCTTTTAGAAAGTTGCCATTTTCCTGCCCTAGACATTTAGTGCCTGAAGCTGGTCTCTGGGTCACAATACTAGTTAGTTGGCAGTTGGTCTTTGTTTATTTCTACTAGACAACCACACACAATAGAGAGCATAGGTGTGCCAGGATGGGCCATCATTGTGAGGATGGGACGGCGGATCTAGGCACAGCCATCCTTACACCTGAATAGGATGTGTCCTGTTCTCACACTAAAGATTGCATACCCCCTGTATTTAGTCTGGAACCAGGGGAAGGGAGGTAGGAAACCTGAGCACTTCAAAGGAAATCCTCTAGAAATTTCTCCCACTTCAGTGAAGGCACCAGGTATAAATATTGGACCTCAGACATTAACTCTTTGAGTACACTTCTGAACCTGTGGAAGACTCTGCCAGGAAGGACTGTTGTGCTGCTGAAAGGACTGCCCCTCTGTTGGATTGCTGCCCTGATGGACGGCTGCCTTCTGTACTGACCTGCTGCACTCTTGCCTGGGTGAGAAGGACTGGATATGCAAGCTGTACCCAGGACCACATATGCAAGCTGTACCCAGGACCACCAGAGTGACTTCAAGGGCTAGTCTCTTGTAAACAGCACCTGAACTCTGCAACTGTAAGTTCTACCCTGCCAAGTAGTGCCACCTCAGTCCTGGACCCTTGGAAGTGGTCCTGAAGGTGTTCAGTGCAACATCACAAAATAAAATGATGGTCAGAGTGTTGAACCTTTTCAAACACTCACCCCCAGTCACAGATCTGGCTTTAATCCATCGTTATTTTGTGCTCCCTGTCTCTCCAGTTTGGACCTAGTAATATGCAAATCAGTCTTGACCCTGCTCACCATGGGAACAGTCCAGCTCAAACTGCCAAGCCAGGTCCTCACTGGATGGGAAACAAGCACCCTGGGACCGGTTTCTGGGTATCGCACCTCATCAGCCAGGCTAGCTTGAATCCAGTGGTGCAGCGAGCAAGGGACCCATGTCTGGGCATACCCTTAGTCACTTAGGGCCACATAGCAACATCACAAAATAATGGTCTTCTGCCAGTCCATCTGTGGAAAAAACATCTCCTCTGCTGCACTGCACAACCCCTGGCAGAACTGACACATTGCCTCTGCTGCGTGGACTTTCCCGGCATCAGGACTTTGCATCAGGGCCTGCAGCCTCATCGGAACCGCCGCTGCGCAACACATCTTCGACACAGGCCCTCGCATCACAAACCCTTCATCAACGGCAGCCTTGCCGATGAGGCAGGACTTCGCATCGCAAGCCCCACAGCTTCTTCGAAACTAACCAGTGTGTGACGCATCCTCAACACTGCACATCACATCGCAAGCCCCTTTGTCTATGACCTCCTAGACAAAGATGCAGAACCTCGCATGCAGCCTTGCAGCTCCCTGGAACTGATGCTGCATGACAGTTCTCCAACCCGAACCACGCATTGCTTCTGCTGCGCTACACATCCTCGACACGAGACTCCGCATCTCTTCGCAACCAGGATTAAACTACTATGTTCAGCGAGCCTAAGTGGGTCCCTGTAGCTGGCCCATGCTCCATCGCGGTTGCCTGAACTTGTGACTTTGTCCCGGTGCAGCGTACCCAGATAACCACAGTTGACGCTTAGTGCATTTTGGTGCTATTTGTTCTTTAAAATTGCGTATCTCTGGTTCTACTGATTGGAGTTTAGTGGTTTTGGTCATGTTTTACTTATTAACATCTGCACTATTATTCTAATCTGATGTGGGATTTTTCTTGTTTTGTGCATTCACTTTATTACTATTTGAATTGTTGCACAAATACTCTACTCATTTCTTCTAAATTAATCCTGACTGCTGTGTGCCAAGCTACAAGAGACTTTAGCACAGGTTAATTTAGGGTTTGCTTGTGAATTCACCCTGACAAGAATTGGGGTTCCTGCTTAAGCACGGTTTCACCCCCCCGCCAACAAGTTACATGATTTCTCACACTGGAGGACTGCTCACGCTGGGGGATTTTTGTCTCAATTCACCCTAACACACAATAGCAAGACCCTTGCCAAAAGCAGTCTTTTGTTTTCCTTCTGAAGCCAGGAGCCGATGTCCACCTCACTACACACCATGGTATGATCAACCTCAAGTAGAAGTGAAACACTTCCCTGCAGCAGAGTCAAGCCAACCCCCAAAACTAGTGGGTGCTGCTCTCCTGTGGCCTCCAGATAAGTAAACATTACAACATTGTGCTTAGGCCTGTTTCTGCCATACACACCGGTAAGTATTATGAGTGGCTCATTATTGGTAACCATGAGGCCTCATCACCAGTTTCCTTTCCTCCTGCTTGGACTTCTCTTTGCACAGACCCTCCATATGTGGCAGCAAGGAACTATTAACAAACCTCCAGGCCATATCTTGCCCTTCGTGAATGCCATCCAGTCGCTCATTGGAAACAGAGACCGAAGCCACAGTTGTGTTGCCATTCTTTGTTCTGAAATCAAAGTTATTACCCATTTTTAGGTCTGGCACACTTATTGTTACCAATTCTTTAAAAGATAAATAGAGTGGGCCTTGACTGAGCCCCAGAGAAGTATTCCAAGTATTTCTCTCTCACCTTATGCTTAGGGAGTTTGGTGTATCATTTTGCCTCCTATGGAGTACTTGCATTGCAATGCATGAAGAACTATTTTACATCTCAAAAGTACACTGGATCGTCACACTTTAAATTATGTATCTCATACATTAATTTTAGGCACAAAGCAATTCTTTTCTATTTATTTTGCTGCAGCTGCTTTTTTTTTCTTTTTTTAATGAGGATATGTGGGATGTCCCTTTCCAGGTGGGAATAGTCTGAGCCCAAGATGACTGCACCAAAGTCTTGCAAGATCGGTAACTAAAGCCTTGATGTTGTGAGACTTTGGAGGCAGCTAACTTGTGGTCAGAGCATCCTTATCAATCAATCCCAGTTCAACCATTGCCTTGCTGCAGCTCTCACCTGCTGCCAGGGCGCTGTCCATGGTTCCATCCGCTGCAGCCATCAGCTGCTGATAACATGAGCATGTCAGGGCACCTCCTCTCCACTGGAACTTGGTGTCACCACAAAGTGAGTGCACTCGGCAGCTCCTTTCCTCTTTAGAGCTCTCTCCTTACACGAGGGCAGTGGTCATCGAGTGAGCACACCCAGCAGCTCCTCTCCCCAACCTCCTGGGTACTGTTCACACAGTGAGCCCACCCGGTGCCTCCCCTCCACTACCGCTGGAGTGCTGCTCATCAAATGAAAACGACTGGGTGCTCCTTCCCCACTGCTGCTGGAATACTATAAACTCATACAATAAACTCACCCAGCTGCTCCTTCCCCACTGCCGCTGGTAGTGCTGCTCATACAGTGAATGCGTGCTGGCTGCTTCTTCCTCACTGCCACTGGATCACTGCTCATACAGTGATCGTGTCCGGCTGTTCCTTTCCCACTGCCACTGGAGCGCTGCTCATACAATGATAGCGCCCGGGTGCTCCTCCTCCACTGCCGCTGGAGTGATGCTCATATAGTGAACACACCCGGCTGCTCCTTCCCTGCTGCTGGAGCGCTGCTCGTGCAGTGAATGCACCGGCTTCTTCTTCATGGCTGCCGCTGGAGTGCTGCTCTTACAGTGAACGTCTCCAGCTGCTCCTCCTGCACTGATGCTGGAGTGATGCTCATATAGTGAACACACCCGGCTGCTCCTTCCCTGCTGCTGGAGCGCTGCTCGTGCAGTGAATGCACCGGCTGCTTCTTCTTGGCTGCCGCTGGAGTGCTGCTCTTACAGTGTATGCCCCTGGCTGCTTCTCCTCCACTGACGCTGGAATGATGCTCATATAGAGAACATGCCCGGCTGCTCCTTCCCCGCTGCTGCTGGAACACTGCTCATGCAGTGAACATGCCTGGCTGCTCCTTCCCTGCTGCTGGAGCGCTGCTCGTGCAGTGAATGCACCGGCTGCTTCTTCTTGGCTGCCGCTGGAGTGCTGCTCTTACAGTGAATGTCCCTGGCTGCTCCTCCTCCACGATGCTGAAGTGATGCTCATATAGTGAACACACCCGGCTGCTCCTTCCCTGCTGCTGGAGCGCTGCTCGTGCAGTGAATGCACCGGCTGCTTCTTCTTGGCTGCCGCTGGAGTGCTGCTCTTACAGTGTATGCCCCTGGCTGCTTCTCCTCCACTGACGCTGGAATGATGCTCATATAGAGAACATGCCCGGCTGCTCCTTCCCCGCTGCTGCTGGAACACTGCTCATGCAGTGAACATGCCTGGCTGCTCCTTCCCTGCTGCTGGAGCGCTGCTCGTGCAGTGAATGCACCGGCTGCTTCTTCTTGGCTGCCGCTGGAGTGCTGCTCTTACAGTGAATGTCCCTGGCTGCTCCTCCTCCACGATGCTGAAGTGATGCTCATATAGTGAACACACCCGGCTGCTCCTTCCCTGCTGCTGGAGCGCTGCTCGTGCAGTGAATGCACCGGCTGCTTCTTCTTGGCTGCCGCTGCAGTGCTGCTCTTACAGTGTATGCCCCTGGCTGCTCCTCCTCCACTGACGCTGGAGTGATGCTCATATAGATAACATGCCCGGCTGCTCCTTCCCCGCTGCTGCTGGAACACTGCTCATGCAGTGAACATGCCTGGCTGCTCCTTCCCTGCTGCTGGAGCGCTGCTCGTGCAGTGAATGCACCGGCTGCTTCTTCTTGGCTGCCGCTGGAGTGCTGCTCTTACAGTGTATGCCCCTGGCTGCTCCTCCTCCACTGACGCTGGAGTGATGCTCATATAGAGAACATGCCCGGCTGCTCCTTCCCCGCTGCTGCTGGAACACTGCTCATGCAGTGAACATGCCTGGCTGCTCCTTCCCTGCTGCTGGAGCGCTGCTCGTGCAGTGAACGCGCCAGCTGCTTCGTCTTAGCTGCCACTGGAGTGCTGCTCTTACAGTGAACGTCCCCAACTGCTCCTTCCCCACTGCCGTTGCAATTCTGCTCATACACTGAACGCACCCGGCTGCTCCTCCTCACTGCTGCGGGAGCACTGCTCATACAGTGAATGCGCCCCATGACTCCTCTTTACTGCCACTAAGCACTGCTCATACAGTGACCGTGAGAGGCTGCTCCTTCCCCCACTGCTGCTGAGCGCTTACAATTATCACGCCTGGCTGCCCCTTCTCAACTGCCGCTGGTAGCGCTGCTCATACAGTGATAGCGCCCGGCTGCTCCTTCCCTACTGCCGCTGAAAGCTGCTCATACAGTGAACGCGCCCCATGACTCCTCTTTACTGCCACTAAGCACTGCTCATACAGTGACCGTGACAGGCTGCTCCTTCCCCCACTGCTGCTGAGCGCTTACAGTTATCACGCCTGGCTGCTCCTCCTCACTGCCACTGGAGCACTGCTCATACAGTGAACGCGCCCCACAACTCCTCTTCACTACCATTAAGCATTACTTATACAGTGACCGTGACAGGCTGCTCCTTCACCCACTGCTGCTGAGCGCTGCGCATACAGTTATCACGCCTGGCTGCCACTTACCCACTGCCGCTGGTAGCACTGCTCATACAGTGAAAGCGCCGGCTGCTCCTTCCCTACTGCCGCTGAGAGCAGCTCATACAGTGAAAGCACCGGCTGCCCCTTCCCTATTGCCGCTGAGAGCAGCTCATACAGTGAAAGCGCCGACTGCTCCTTCCCCACTGCCGCTGGTAGCGCTGCTCATACAGTGAAAGCACCGGCTGCCCCTTCCCTACTGCTGCTGAGAGCAGCTCATACAATGAAAGTGCCCGGCTGCTCCTTCCCTACTGCCGCTGAGAGCAGCTCATACAGTGAAAGCACTGGCTGCCCCTTCCCCACTGCCGCTGAGAGCAGCTCATACAGTGAAAGCGCCCAGCTGGCCCTTCCCCACTGCCGCTGGTAGCGCTGCTCATACAGTGAAAGCACCGGCTGCCCCTTCCCTACTGCTGCTGAGAGCAGCTCATACAATGAAAGTGCCCGGCTGCTCCTTCCCTACTGCCGCTGAGAGCAGCTCATACAGTGAAAGCACCCGGCTGCTCCTTTCCTACTGCCGCTGAGAGCTGCTCATACAGTGAAAGCGCCAGGTGCTCCTTCCCTACTGCCGCTGAGAGCTGCTCATACAGTGAAAGCGCTCGGCTGCTCCTTCCCTACTGCTGCTGGGAGCAGCTTATACAGTGAAAGCGCCCGGCTACTCCTTCCCTACTGCCACTGAGAGCAGATCATACAGTGAAAGCGCTTGGCTGCTCCTTCCCTACTGCCGCTGAGAGCAGCTCATACATTGAAAGCGCCCGGCTGCTCCTTCCCTACTGCCGCTGAAAGCAGCTCATACAGTGAAAGCGTCGGCTGCTCCTTCCCTACTGCCGCTGAAAGCAGCTCATACAGTGAAAGCGCCGGCTACTCCTTCCCTACTGCCGCTGAGAGCAGCTCATACAGTAAAAGCGCCGGTTGCTCCTTCCCTACTACCACTGAGAGCAGCTCATACAGTGAAAGCGCCGGCTACTCCTTCCCTACTGCAGCTGAGAGCAGCTCATACAGTGAAAGCGCCCTGCTACTCCTTCCCCACTGCTGCTGAGAGCAGCTCATACAGTGAAAGCGCCAGCTGCTCCTTCCCTACTGCCGCTGAGAGCAGCTCATACAGTGAAAGCGCCCGGCTACTCCTTCCCTACCGCCGCTGAGAGCAGCTCATACAGTGAAAGCGCCGGCTGCTCCTTCCCCACTGCCGCTGGTAGCGCTGCTCATACAGTGAAATCACCGGCTGCTCCTTCCCCACTGCCACTGGTAGCGCTGCTCATACAGTGAAAGCGCCTGGCTATTCCTTCCCCACTGCCGCTGAGAGCAGCTCATACAGTGAAAGCACTGGCTGCTCCTTCCCTACTGCCGCTGAGAGCAGCTCATACAGTGAAAGCGCCCAGCTGCCCCTTCCCCACTGCCGCTGAGAGCAGCTCATACAGTGAAAGCACCGGCTGCTCCTTCCTTACTGCCGCTGAGAGCAGCTCATACAGTGAAAGCGCCCAGCTGCCCCTTCCCCACTGCCGCTGAGAGCAGCTCATACAGTGAAAGCACCGGCTGCTCCTTCCCTACTGCCGCTGAGAGCAGCTCATACAGTGAAAGCACTGGCTGCCCCTTCCCTACTGCCGCTGGTTGCGCTGCTCATACAGTGAAATCACCGGCTGACCCTTCCCTACTGCCGCTGAGAGCAGCTCATATAGTGAAAGGGCCCGGCTGCCCCTTCCGTACTGCCGCTGAGAGCTGCTCATACAGTGAAAGCACCCAGCTGCCCCTTCCCCACTGCCGCTGGTAGTTCGGCTCATATAGTGAAAGCGCCCAGCTGCCCTTTCCCGACTGCCGCTGGTAGTGCTGCTTATACAGTGAAAGCGCCCGGCTGCTCCTTCCCCACTGCCGCTGAGTGCTGCTCATACAGTGAAAGCGCCCAGCTGCCCCTTCCCCACTTCCGCTGGTAGCGTTGCTCATGCAGTGAAAGCGCCGGCTGCTCCTTCCCTACTGCCCCTGAGAGCAGCTCATACAGTGAAAGCGCCCGGCTGTTCCTTCCCTACCACCGCTGAGAGCAGCTCATACAGTGAAAGCGCCGGCTGCTCCTTCCCCACTGCCGCTGGTAGCGCTGCTCATACAGTGAAAGACCCGCCTACTCCTTCCCCACTGCCGCTGAGTGCTGCTCATACAGTGAAAGCGCCCGGCTGCTCCTTCCCTACTGCCGCTGAGAGCAGCTCATACATTGAAAGCGCCCGGCTGCTCCCTCCCTACTGCAGCTGAAAGCAGCTCATACAGTGAAAGCGTTGGCTGCTCCTTCCCTACTGCCGCTGAAAGCAGCTCATACAGTGAAAGCACCGGCTACTCCTTCCCTACTGCCGCTGAGAGCAGCTCATACAGTAAAAGCGCCGGCTGCTCCTTCCCTACTACCGCTGAGAGCAGCTCATACAGTGAAAGCGCCGGCTACTCCTTCCCTACTGCCGCTGAGAGCAGCTCATACAGTGAAAGCGCCCTGCTACTCCTTCCTTACTGCTGCTGAGAGCAGCTCATACAGTGAAAGCGCCGGCTGCTCCTTCCCTACTGCCGCTGAGAGCAGCTCATACAGTGAAAGCACCGCCTGCTCCTTCCCCACTGCCGCTGGTAGCAGCTCATACAGTGAAAGCACTGGCTGCCCCTTCCCTACTGCCGCTGGTAGCGCTGCTCATACAGTATAATCACCGGCTGCCCCTTCCCTACTGCCGCTGAGAGCAGCTCATATAGTGAAAGCGCCCGGCTGCCCCTTCCCTACTGCCGCTGAGAGCTGCTCATACAGTGAAAGCACCCAGCTGCCCCTTCCCCAATGCCGCTGGTAGTTCGGCTCATATAGTGAAAGCGCCCAGCTGCCCTTTCCCGACTGCCGCTGGTAGTGCTGCTTATACAGTGAAAGCGCCAGGCTGCTCCTTCCCTACCACTGCTGAGAGCAGCTCATACAGTGAAAGCGCCGGCTGCCCCTTCCCCACTTCCGCTGGTAGCGTTGCTCATGCAGTGAAAGCGCCGGCTGCTCCTTCCCTACTGCCCCTGAGAGCAGCTCATACAGTGAAAGCGCCCGGCTGCTCCTTCCCTACCACCGCTGAGAGCAGCTCATTCAGTGAAAGCGCCGGCTGCTCCTTCCCCACTGCCGCTGGTAGCACTGCTCATACAGTGAAAGACCCGCCTGCTCCTTCCCCACTGCCGCTGAGTGCTGCTCATACAGTGAAAGCGCCCGGCTGCTCCTTCCCAACCGCCGCTGAGGGCAGCTCATTCAGTGAAAGCACCGGCTGCTCCTTCCCTACTGCCGCTGAGAGCAGCTCATACAGTGAAAGCGCCCAGCTGCCCCTTCCCCACTGCCGCTGGTAGTGTTTCTCATACAGTGAAAGCGCCCGGCTGCTCCTTCCCTACTGCCGCCGAGAGCAGCTCATACAGTGAAAGCGCCCAGCTGCCCCTTCCCCACTGCCGCTGATAGCGCTGCTCATACAGTGAAAGCGCCCGGCTGCTCCTTCCCTACTGCTGCTGAGTGCTGCTCATACAGTGAAAGCGCCCGGCTGCTCCTTCCCTACTGCGGCTGAGAGCTGCTCATACAGTGAAAGCGCCCGGCTGCTCCTTCCCTACTGCTGCTGAGAGCTGCTCATACAGTGAAAGCGCCCAGCTGCTCCTTCCCTACTGCGGCTGAGAGCTGTTCATACAGTGAAAGCACCGGCTGTTCCTTCCTTACTGCCGCTGAGAGCAGCTCATACAGTTAATGCGCCGGCTGCTCATACAGTGAAAGCGCCCGGCTGCTCCTTCCCTACTGCGGCTGAAAGCAGCCTCATACCGTGAAAGCACCGGCTGCTCCTTCCCTACTGCCGCTGAGAGCAGCTCATACAGTGAAAGCGCCCAGCTGCCCCTTCCCCACTGCCGCTGGTAGTGCTTCTCATACAGTGAAAGCGCCCGGCTGCTCCTTCCCTACTGCCGCCGAGAGCAGCTCATACAGTGAAAGCGCCCAGCTGCCCCTTCCCCACTGCCGCTGGTAGCGCTGCTCATACAGTGAAAGCGCCCAGCTGCTCCTTCCCTACTGCTGCTGAGAGCTGCTCATACAGTGAAAGCGCAGGCTGCTCCTTCCCTACTGCTGCTGGGAGCAGCTCATACAGTGAAAGCGCCCGGCTGCTCCTTCCCTACTGCTGCTGAGAGCAGCTCATACAGTGAAAGCGCCCGGCTGCTCCTTCCCTACTGCTGCTGGGAGCAGCTCATACAGTGAAAGCGCCCGGCTGCTCCTTCCCTACTGCCGCTGAGAGCAGCTCATACAGTGAAACGCCGGCTGCTCCTTCCCTGGCGCAGCTGAGAGCAGCTCATACAGTGAAAGCACTGGCTGCCCCTTCCCTACTGCTGCTGGTAGCGCTGCTCATACAGTGAAAGCGCCTGCTGCTCCTTCCCTACTGCCGCTGAGAGCTACTCATACAGTGAAGGCGCCGGCTGCTCCTTCCCTACTGCCGCTGAGAGCTGCTTATACAGTGAAAGCGCCGGCTGCCCCTTCCCTACTGCCGCTGGTAGCGTTGCTCATACAGTGAAAGCGCCCGGCTGCTCCTTCCCTACTGCCGCTGAGAGCAGCTCATACAGTGAAACGCCGGCTGCTCCTTCCCTGGCGCAGCTGAGAGCAGCTCATACAGTGAAAGCACTGGCTGCCCCTTCCCTACTGCTGCTGGTAGCGCTGCTCATACAGTGAAAGCGCCTGCTGCTCCTTCCCTACTGCCGCTGAGAGCTACTCATACAGTGAAGGCGCCCGGCTGCTCCTTCCCTACTGCCGCTGAGAGCTGCTTATACAGTGAAAGCGCCGGCTGCCCCTTCCCTACTGCCGCTGGTAGCGTTGCTCATACAGTGAAAGCGCCCGGCTGCTCCTTCCCTACTGCCGCTGAGAGCTGCTCATACAGTGAAAGCGCCGGCTGCTCCTTCCCTACTGCCGCTGAGAGCTGCTCATACAGTGAAAGCGCCCAGCTGCCCCTTCCCTACTGCCGCTGGTAGCGTTGCTCATACAGTGAAAGCGCCCGGCTGCTCCTTCCCTACTGCCGCTGAGAGCAGCTCATACAGTGAAACGCCGGCTGCTCCTTCCTGGCGCAGCTGAGAGCAGCTCATACAGTGAAAGCACTGGCTGCCCCTTCCCTACTGCTGCTGGTAGCGCTGCTCATACAGTGAAAGCGCCTGCTGCTCCTTCCCTACTGCCGCTGAGAGCTACTCATACAGTGAAGGCGCCCGGCTGCTCCTTCCCTACTGCCGCTGAGAGCTGCTTATACAGTGAAAGCGCCGGCTGCCCCTTCCCTACTGCCGCTGGTAGCGTTGCTCATACAGTGAAAGCGCCGGCTGCTCCTTCCCTACTGCCGCTGAGAGCTGCTCATACAGTGAAAGCGCCGGCTGCTCCTTCCCTACTGCCGCTGGGAGCAGCTTATACAGTGAAAGCGCCCGGCTACTCCTTCCCTACTGCCACTGAGAGCAGATCATACAGTGAAAGCGCTTGGCTGCTCCTTCCCTACTGCCGCTGAGAGCAGCTCATACATTGAAAGCGCCCGGCTGCTCCTTCCCTACTGCCGCTGAAAGCAGCTCATACAGTGAAAGCGTCGGCTGCTCCTTCCCTACTGCCGCTGAAAGCAGCTCATACAGTGAAAGCGCCGGCTACTCCTTCCCTACTGCCTCTGAGAGCAGCTCATACAGTAAAAGCGCCGTTTGCTCCTTCCCTACTACCACTGAGAGCAGCTCATACAGTGAAAGCGCCGGCTACTCCTTCCCTAATGCCGCTGAGAGCAGCTCATACAGTGAAAGCGCCCTGCTACTCCTTCCCCACTGCTGCTGAGAGCAGCTCATACAGTGAAAGCGCCAGCTGCTCCTTCCCTACTGCCGCTGAGAGCAGCTCATACAGTGAAAGCGCCCGGCTACTCCTTCCCTACCGCCGCTGAGAGCAGCTCATACAGTGAAAGCGCCGGCTGCTCCTTCCCCACTGCCGCTGGTAGCGCTGCTCATACAGTGAAATCACCGCCTGCTCCTTCCCCACTGCCACTGGTAGTGCTGCTCATACAGTGAAAGCGCCTGGCTATTCCTTCCCCACTGCCGCTGAGAGCAGCTCATACAGTGAAAGCACTGGCTGCTCCTTCCCTACTGCCGCTGAGAGCAGCTCATACAGTGAAAGCGCCCAGCTGCCCCTTCCCCACAGCCGCTGAGAGCAGCTCATACAGTGAAAGCACTGGCTGCTCCTTCCTTACTGCCGCTGAGAGCAGCTCATACAGTGAAAGCGCCGGCTGCTTCTTCCCCACTGCTGCTGAGAGCAGCTCATACAGTGAAAGCGCCCAGCTGCCCCTTCCCCACTGCCGCTGAGAGCAGCTCATACAGTGAAAGCACCGGCTGCTCCTTCCTTACTGCCGCTGAGAGCAGCTCATACAGTGAAAGTGCCGGCTGCTCCTTCCCTACTGCCGCTGAGAGCAGCTCATACAGTGAAAGCACTGGCTGCCCCTTCCCTACTGCCGCTGGTTGCGCTGCTCATACAGTGAAATCACCGGCTGACCCTTCCCTACTGCCGCTGAGAGCAGCTCATATAGTGAAAGCGCCCGGCTGCCCCTTCCGTACTGCCGCTGAGAGCTGCTCATACAGTGAAAGCACCCAGCTGCCCCTTCCCCACTGCCGCTGGTAGTTCGGCTCATATAGTGAAAGCGCCCAGCTGCCCTTTCCCGACTGCCGCTGGTAGTGCTGCTTATACAGTGAAAGCGCCCGGCTGCTCCTTCCCCACTGCCGCTGAGTGCTGCTCATACAGTGAAAGCGCCCAGCTGCCCCTTCCCCACTTCCGCTGGTAGCGTTGCTCATGCAGTGAAAGCGCCGGCTGCTCCTTCCCTACTGCCCCTGAGAGCAGCTCATACAGTGAAAGCGCCCGGCTGCTCCTTCCCTACTGCCGCTGAGAGCAGCTCATACATTGAAAGCGCCCGGCTGCTCCCTCCCTACTGCCGCTGAAAGCAGCTCATACAGTGAAAGCGTTGGCTGCTCCTTCCCTACTGCCGCTGAAAGCAGCTCATACAGTGAAAGCACCGGCTACTCCTTCCCTACTGCCGCTGAGAGCAGCTCATACAGTAAAAGCGCCGGCTGCTCCTTCCCTACTACCGCTGAGAGCAGCTCATACAGTGAAAGCGCCGGCTACTCCTTCCCTACTGCCGCTGAGAGCAGCTCATACAGTGAAAGCGCCCTGCTACTCCTTCCCTACTGCTGCTGAGAGCAGCTCATACAGTGAAAGCGCCGGCTGCTCCTTCCCTACTGCCGCTGAGAGCAGCTCATACAGTGAAAGCGCCCGGCTACTCCTTCCCTACCGCCGCTGAGAGCAGCTCATACAGTGAAAGCGCCGGCTGCTCCTTCCCCACTGCCGCTGGTAGCGCTGCTCAAACAGTGAAAGCACTGGCTGCCCCTTCCCTACTGCCGCTGGTAGCGCTGCTCATACAGTATAATCACCGGCTGCCCCTTCCCTACTGCCGCTGAGAGCAGCTCATATAGTGAAAGCGCCCGGCTGCCCCTTCCCTACTGCCGCTGAGAGCTGCTCATACAGTGAAAGCACCCAGCTGCCCCTTCCCCACTGCCGCTGGTAGTTCGGCTCATATAGTGAAAGCGCCCAGCTGCCCTTTCCCGACTGCCGCTGGTAGTGCTGCTTATACAGTGAAAGCGCCCGGCTGCTCCTTCCCTACTGCCCCTGAGAGCAGCTCATACAGTGAAAGCGCCCGGCTGCTCCTTCCCTACCACCGCTGAGAGCAGCTCATACAGTGAAAGCGCCGGCTGCCCCTTCCCCACTTCCGCTGGTAGCGTTGCTCATGCAGTGAAAGCGCCGGCTGCTCCTTCCCTACTGCCCCTGAGAGCAGCTCATACAGTGAAAGCGCCCGGCTGCTCCTTCCCTACCACCGCTGAGAGCAGCTCATTCAGTGAAAGCGCCGGCTGCTCCTTCCCCACTGCCGCTGGTAGCACTGCTCATACAGTGAAAGACCCGCCTGCTCCTTCCCCACTGCCGCTGAGTGCTGCTCATACAGTGAAAGCACCCGGCTGCTCCTTCCCAACCGCCGCTGAGAGCAGCTCATTCAGTGAAAGCACCGGCTGCTCCTTCCCTACTGCCGCTGAGAGCAGCTCATACAGTGAAAGCGCCCAGCTGCCCCTTCCCCACTGCCGCTGGTAGTGTTTCTCATACAGTGAAAGCGCCCGGCTGCTCCTTCCCTACTGCCGCCGAGAGCAGCTCATACAGTGAAAGCGCCCAGCTGCCCCTTCCCCACTGCCGCTGGTAGCGCTGCTCATACAGTGAAAGCGCCCGGCTGCTCCTTCCCTACTGCTGCTGAGTGCTGCTCATACAGTGAAAGCGCCCGGCTGCTCCTTCCCTACTGTGGCTGAGAGCTGCTCATACAGTGAAAGCGCCCGGCTGCTCCTTCCCTACTGCTGCTGAGAGCTGCTCATACAGTGAAAGCGCCCGGCTGCTCCTTCCCTACTGCGGCTGAGAGCTGTTCATACAGTGAAAGCACCGGCTGTTCCTTCCTTACTGCCGCTGAGAGCAGCTCATACAGTTAATGCGCCGGCTGCTCATACAGTGAAAGCGCCCGGCTGCTCCTTCCCTACTGCGGCTGAAAGCAGCTCATACCGTGAAAGCACCGGCTGCTCCTTCCCTACTGCCGCTGAGAGCAGCTCATACAGTGAAAGCGCCCAGCTGCCCCTTCCCCACTGCCGCTGGTAGTGCTTCTCATACAGTGAAAGCGCCCGGCTGCTCCTTCCCTACTGCCGCCGAGAGCAGCTCATACAGTGAAAGCGCCCAGCTGCCCCTTCCCCACTGCCGCTGGTAGCGCTGCTCATACAGTGAAAGCGCCTGGCTGCTCCTTCCCTACTGCTGCTGAGAGCTGCTCATACAGTGAAAGCGCCGGCTGCTCCTTCCCTACTGCTGCTGGGAGCAGCTCATACAGTGAAAGCGCCCGGCTGCTCCTTCCCTACTGCTGCTGAGAGCAGCTCATACAGTGAAAGCGCCCGGCTGCTCCTTCCCTACTGCTGCTGGGAGCAGCTCATACAGTGAAAGCACCCGGCTGCTCCTTCCCTACTGCCGCTGAGAGCAGCTCATACAGTGAAACGCCGGCTGCTCCTTCCCTGGCGCAGCTGAGAGCAGCTCATACAGTGAAAGCACTGGCTGCCCCTTCCCTACTGCTGCTGGTAGCGCTGCTCATACAGTGAAAGCGCCTGCTGCTCCTTCCCTACTGCCGCTGAGAGCTACTCATACAGTGAAGGCGCCGACTGCTCCTTCCCTACTGCCGCTGAGAGCTGCTTATACAGTGAAAGCGCCGGCTGCCCCTTCCCTACTGCCGCTGGTAGCGTTGCTCATACAGTGAAAGCGCCCGGCTGCTCCTTCCCTACTGCCGCTGAGAGCAGCTCATACAGTGAAACGCCGGCTGCTCCTTCCCTGGCGCAGCTAAGAGCAGCTCATACAGTGAAAGCACTGCCTGCCCCTTCCCTACTGCTGCTGGTAGCGCTGCTCATACAGTGAAAGCGCCTGCTGCTCCTTCCCTACTGCTGCTGAGAGCTACTCATACAGTGAAGGCGCCGGCTGCTCCTTCCCTACTGCCGCTGAGAGCTGCTTATACAGTGAAAGCGCCGGCTGCCCCTTCCCTACTGCCGCTGGTAGCGTTGCTCATACAGTGAAAGCGCCGGCTGCTCCTTCCCTACTGCCGCTGAGAGCTGCTCATACAGTGAAAGCGCCGGCTGCTCCTTCCCTACTGCCGCTGAGAGCTGCTCATACAGTGAAAGCGCCCAGCTGCCCCTTCCCTACTGCCGCTGGTAGCGTTGCTCATACAGTGAAAGCGCCCGGCTGCTCCTTCCCTACTGCCGCTGAGAGCAGCTCATACAGTGAAACGCCGGCTGCTCCTTCCCTGGCGCAGCTGAGAGCAACTCATACAGTGAAAGCACTAGCTGCCCCTTCCCTACTGCTGCTGGTAGCGCTGCTCATACAGTGAAAGCGCCTGCTGCTCCTTCCCTACTGCCGCTGAGAGCTACTCATACAGTGAAGGCGCCGGCTGCTCCTTCCCTACTGCCGCTGAGAGCTGCTTATACAGTGAAAGCGCCGGCTGCCCCTTCCCTACTGCCGCTGGTAGCGTTGCTCATACAGTGAAAGCGCCGGCTGCTCCTTCCCTACTGCCGCTGAGAGCTGCTCATACAGTGAAAGCGCCCGGCTGCTCCTTCCCTACTGCCGCTGAGAGCTGCTCATACAGTGAAAGCGCCCAGCTGCCCCTTCCCCACTGCCGCTGGTAGCGTTGCTCATACAGTGAAAGCGCCGGCTGCTCCTTCCCTACTGTCACTGAGAGCTGCTTATACAGTGAAAGCGCCGGCTGCTCCTTCCCTACTGCCGCTGAGAGCTGCTCATACAGTGAAAGCGCCCGGCTGCTCCTTCCCTACTGCCGCTGAGAGCTGCTCATACAGTGAAAGCGCCCAGCTGCCCCTTCCCCACTGCCGCTGGTAGCGTTGCTCATACAGTGAAAGCGCCGGCTGCTCCTTCCCTACTGCCGCTGAGAGCTGCTCATACAGTGAAGGCGACGGCTGCTCCTTCCCTACCGCCGCTGAGAGCTGCTCATACAGTGAAAGCGCCGGCTGCTCCTTCCCTACTGCCGCTGAGAGCTGCTCATACAGTGAAGGCGACGGCTGCTCCTTCCCTACTGCCGCTGAGAGCTGCTCATACAGTGAAAGCGCCTGGCTGCTCCTTCCCTACTGTCACTGAGAGCTGCTCATACAGTGAAAGCGCCGGCTGCTCCTTCCCTACTGCCGCTGAGAGCTGCTCATACAGTGAAAGCGCCTGGCTGCTCCTTCCCTACTGTCACTGAGAGCTGCTCATACAGTGAAAGCGACGGCTGCTCCTTCCCCACTGCCGCTGGTAGCGTTGCTCATACAGTGAAAGCGCCGGCTGCTCCTTCCCTACTGCCGCTGAGAGCTGCTCATACAGTGAAGGCGATGGCTGCTCCTTCCCTACCGCCGCTGAGAGCTGCTCATACAGTGAAAGCGCCGGCTGCTCCTTCCCTACTGCCGCTGAGAGCTGCTCATACAGTGAAGGCGACGGCTGCTCCTTCCCTACTGCCGCTGAGAGCTGCTCATACAGTGAAAGCGCCTGGCTGCTCCTTCCCTACTGTCACTGAGAGCTGCTCATACAGTGAAAGCGCCGGCTGCTCCTTCCCTACTGCCGCTGAGAGCTGCTCATACAGTGAAAGCGCCTGGCTGCTCCTTCCCTACTGTCACTGAGAGCTGCTCATACAGTGAAAGCGACGGCTGCTCCTTCCCTACTGCCGCTGAGAGCGTTGCTCATACAGTGAAAGCGCCGGCTGCCCCTTCCCTACTGCCGCTGAGAGCGTTGCTCATACAGTGAAAGCGCCCGGCTGCTCCTTCCCTACTGCCGCTGGTAGCGCTGCTCATACAGTGAAAGCGCCGGCTGCTCCTTCCCTACTGTCACTGAGAGCTGCTCATACAGTGAAAGCGCCGGCTGCTCCTTCCCTACTGCCACTGAGAGCTGCTCATACAGTGAAAGCGCCCAGCTGCCCCTTCCCCACTGCCGCTGGTAGCGTTGCTCATACAGTGAAAGCGCCCAGCTGCTCCTTCCCTACTGCCACTGAGAGCTGCTCATACAGTGAAAGCGCCCAGCTGCCCCTTCCCCACTGCCGCTGGTAGCGTTGCTCATACAGTGAAAGCGCCGGCTGCTCCTTCCCTTCTGCCGCTGAGAGCTGCTCATACAGTGAAAGCGCCGGCTGCTCGTTCCCTACTGCCGCTGAGAGCTGCTCATACAGTGAAAGCGCCGGCTGCTCCTTCCCTACTGCCGCTGAGAGCAGCTCATACAGTGAAAGCGCCGGCTGCCCCTTCCCTACTGCCCCTGAGAGCAGCTCATACAGTGAAAGCGCCGGCTGCTCCTTCCCTACTGCCCCTGAGAGCAGCTCATACAGTGAAGGCGACGGCTGCTCCTTCCCTACTGTCACTGAGAGCTGCTCATACAGTGAAGCGCCGGCTGCCCCTTCCCTACTGCCGCTGTTAGCGTTGCTCATACAGTGAAAGCGCCAGCTGCTCCTTCCCTACTGCCGCTGAGAGCTGCTCCATACAGTGAAGGCGACGGCTGCTCCTTCCCCACTGCCGCTGGTAGCGCTGCTCATACAGTGAAAGCGCCGGCTGCTCCTTCCCTACTGCCGCTGAGAGCTGCTCATACAGTGAAGGCGACGGCTGCTCCTTCCCTACTGCCGCTGAGAGCTGCTCATACAGTGAAAGCGCCCAGCTGCTCCTTCCCCACTGCCGCTGGTAGCGTTGCTCATACAGTGAAAGCGCCCAGCTGCTCCTTCCCTACTGCCGCTGAGAGCTGCTCATACAGTGAAAGCGCCGGCTGCTCCTTCCCCACTGCCGCTGGTAGCGCTGCTCATACAGTGAAAGCGCCGGCTGCTCCTTCCCTACTGTCACTGAGAGCTGCTCATACAGTGAAAGCGCCGGTTGTTCCTTCCCCACTGCCGCTGGTAGCGCTGCTCATACAGTGAAAGCGCCGGCTGCTCCTTCCCTACTGCCGCTGAGAGCGTTGCTCATACAGTGAAAGCGCCCGGCTGCTCCTTCCCTACTGCCGCTGGTAGCGCTGCTCATACAGTGAAAGCGCCGGCTGCTCCTTCCCTACTGTCACTGAGAGCTGCTCATACAGTGAAAGCGCCGGCTGCTCCTTCCCTACTGCCGCTGAGAGCTGCTCATACAGTGAAAGCGCCCAGCTGCCCCTTCCCCACTGCCGCTGGTAGCGTTGCTCATACAGTGAAAGCGCCCAGCTGCTCCTTCCCTACTGCCGCTGAGAGCTGCTCATACAGTGAAAGCGCCCAGCTGCCCCTTCCCCACTGCCGCTGGTAGCGTTGCTCATACAGTGAAAGCGCCGGCTGCTCCTTCCCTACTGCCGCTGAGAGCTGCTCATACAGTGAAAGCGCCGGCTGCTCCTTCCCTACTGCCGCTGAGAGCTGCTCATACAGTGAAAGCGCCGGCTGCTCCTTCCCTACTGCCGCTGAGAGCAGCTCATACAGTGAAAGCGCCGGCTGCCCCTTCCCTACTGCCCCTGAGAGCAGCTCATACAGTGAAAGCGCCGGCTGCTCCTTCCCTACTGCCCCTGAGAGCAGCTCATACAGTGAAGGCGACGGCTGCTCCTTCCCTACTGTCACTGAGAGCTGCTCATACAGTGAAAGCGCCGGCTGCCCCTTCCCTACTGCCGCTGTTAGCGTTGCTCATACAGTGAAAGCGCCAGCTGCTCCTTCCCTACTGCCGCTGAGAGCTGCTCATACAGTGAAGGCGACGGCTGCTCCTTCCCCACTGCCGCTGGTAGCGCTGCTCATACAGTGAAAGCGCCGGCTGCTCCTTCCCTACTGCCGCTGAGAGCTGCTCATACAGTGAAGGCGACGGCTGCTCCTTCCCTACTGCCGCTGAGAGCTGCTCATACAGTGAAAGCGCCCAGCTGCTCCTTCCCCACTGCCGCTGGTAGCGTTGCTCATACAGTGAAAGCGCCCAGCTGCTCCTTCCCTACTGCCGCTGAGAGCTGCTCATACAGTGAAAGCGCCGGCTGCTCCTTCCC
The DNA here is from genome assembly GCA_963921515.1 of Calotriton arnoldi. Lineage (NCBI taxonomy): Eukaryota > Metazoa > Chordata > Amphibia > Caudata > Salamandridae > Calotriton > Calotriton arnoldi. The sequence continues at coordinate 127,685 of CAWUFW010001323.1, read as the reverse complement.
CACTGCCGCTGGTAGCGCTGCTCATACAGTGAAAGCGCCGGCTGCTCCTTCCCTACTGCCGCTGAGAGCTGCTCATACAGTGAAAGCGCCGGCTGCTCCTTCCCCACTGCCGCTGGTAGCGCTGCTCATACAGTGAAAGCGACGGCTGCTCCTTCCCTACTGCCGCTGAGAGCAGCTCATACAGTGAAGGCGACGGCTGCTCCTTCCCTACTGCCGCTGAGAGGGTTGCTCATACAGTGAAGGCGACGGCTGCTCCTTCCCCACTGCCGCTGGTAGCGTTGCTCATACAGTGAAGGCGACGGCTGCCCCTTCCCCACTGCCGCTGAGAGCTGCTCATACAGTGAAAGCGCCGGCTGCCCCTTCCCCACTGCCGCTGAGAGCTGCTCATACAGAGACAGCCCGACAGGTGGCTTCTCTTGACTGAGTCCGCTCTACCTTTCTAAGGCACACAGACAGGAATGAAAGCTGGAAGCTGTGCTTTTAATTGTGGCAGGCAAAGAATATTGGATTGCTCATTATAAGAAGCCTGTTTCTATAAGTTTACTCACTCTTGTCACACCTAAATTACATTTTTTGTTCCTTGCCAGTAGAGGAACTAAATAAAGGAGCGCAGCTGTATTTACATTGCTTGCATATCAGAACCGAGTCTGTTGCAAGCAGTAAAACAAGAGGTGTTTGATTAAAAGAAAGAGAGACTGGGGAGACCTGCTGAAATGTGATCCTTTGTCGCTTTCCTTCAGTCTGGAAACCTAGACCCAAATTTGCAAATATTTTGCATTACTTTTTTAACGCAGACCTACGCAAAATACAAGTTGGCATATACAAACCAATGGAAATGGTGATTTGCATTGGTTTGTAACCAAAAGTAACGCAAACCCGTGCAATGCGCCGCTTGCGTTACTTGCGTCAAGGGTGTATTCCGTGGGTGGTGCATGGGTGTTCCTGTGTATCCACCCATGGATATTGATGCAAATCCATATTTACAAAGAATTAAATACATGGATTTGGGCCAAAATCCTGCTCCTCCCTGAGGCTGGTGTAATGAGGAGAAATATTTTTATTTATCCTCGCTGGTATCTCTTTGCATGCAAAGAGAAAATTGCCTTAGAGAATAGGTTTTCTGCAGGAGGATGCCCCTTCCTGCACAAAAACTATGCTGCCCACAATGCAAACACGATGCACTAAGGCACAAGGGTGACTGCATTACCACACGGCTGCTGAAAGTGCGCCAGCATAGAGAGGGAGAGAGAGAGAGAGAAAGAGAGAAAGAAAGAGAGAGAGAGAGAAAGAACGAGAGAGAGAGAGAGAGAGAGGGATAGAGAGAGAGAGGAGAGAGGAGGAGAGAGAGAGAGAGGAGAGAGAGATAGATAGAGAGAGAGGGTGAGAGAGAGAGAAAGAGAGAGAGAAAGAAAGAGAGAGAGGGAGAGAGAGAGAGAAGAAAGAGAGAAAGAGAGAGAGAGTGCTAGAGAGAGGGAGAGAGAGAGAGGAAGAGAGAGAGGAGAGAGAGAGGGGGTGAGAGAGAGAGAAAGAGAGAAAAAGAAAGAAAGAGAGTGAGCTAGAGAGAGAGAGCTAGAGAGAGGGAGAGAGAGGAGAAAGATAGATAGAGAGAAAGACAGAGAGAGAGAGAGAGAGAGAGAGAGAGAGAGACAGAGAGAGACATAGAGAGAGAGAGAGAGAGAGAGAAAGAAAGAGAGAGAGAGAGAGAGAAAGAAAGAGAGAGAGGGATAGAGAGAGAGAGAGAGAGAGGGATAGAGAGAGAGAGGAGAGAGAGGAGAAGAGAGAGAGAGAGGAGAGAGAGATAGATAGAGAGAGAGGGTGAGAGAGAAGGGAGAGAGAGAGAGAAAGAGAGAGAGAAAGAAAGAGAGAGAGGGAGAGAGAGAGAGAAGAAAGAGAGAAAGAGAGAGAGAGAGCTAGAGAGAGAGAGAGAGGAAGAGAGAGAGAGAGAGAAAGAGAGAGAGAAAGAAAGAGAGAGAGGGAGAGAGAGAGAGAAGAAAGAGAGAGAGAGAGAGCTAGAGAGCGGGAGAGAGAGAGAGGAAGAGAGAGAGAGAGAGAGAGAGAGAGAGAGAGGGGTGAGAGAGAGAGAAGAAAGAGAGAGAGAGAGAGCTAGAGAGCGGGAGAGAGAGAGAGAAGAGAGAGAGAGGAGAGAGAGAGATAGAGAGAGAGGGGGTGAGAGAGAGAGAAAGAGAGAAAAAGAAAGAAAGAGACTGAGCTAGAGAGAGAGAGCTAGAGAGAGGGAGAGAGAGGAGAAAGAGAGACAGAGAGAGAGAGAGAGAGAGAGAGAGAGAGAGAGAGAGAGAGAGAGAAAGAAACAAAGAAAAAGAAAGAGAGTGAGCTAGAGCGAGAGAGATAGAGAGAGGGAGAGAGAGGAGAAAGATAGATAGAGAGAAAGACAGAGAGAGAGAAAGACAGAGAGAGAGAGAGACAGAGAGAGAGAGAGAGACAGAGAGAGAAAGAAAGAGAGAGAGAGAGAGCGAGAGAGAGAGAGAGAGAGAGTAGAACTGCGCCATATCTTTTTAGATATGGCACAGTTTTCCTCTCTCCAGTTCATGCAATGAAGCGCAGTACCTTTACTTGCTGCCCTGCGTTATGTTAACACTTTGTAAATGTGGGTCTCAGTGAGTAAGATGGTGTTTGGAGAAAATATCGGATAAAAAATATTGCGCTACAAAAATATTGTATCAAGAATATCGGGACATCAAAAATAGCATCCACAGTAATATCATAGGTAAGAATATTGGTTTAAGTGTTGTTTTTAATATTGTTGTAAAAAATATGGATTTAGAAAGTATTGTATGTAATATCATGTGTAAGTGTTATTTTGTATGTAACTTATTGTCGTGTGTTTGATATGTTTTTTATTTGTGTTTTTTAGGAAAATAATTTATTAATTATGAAATGTTTTATTTTTTGTTGTTTTAGGTCAACAAATTATGAATATATAACTTTTTTGAGCAGCGAGATATATTGGGTTGCTAGGGGATAAGGGCGGGAGATTATTCAACAGTGGATAATTGAATTAAAATTTAATGTTCATTATTTTTATTGATATGCAAATTAGTATATACATTTTTTAAATTTCTTTTGTTACATTAATCCTTTTTATAATAATAGTGTATGCAAATTTTGAACATATGTTAATATCAAATAAAAAATTATTATTCAATTGTAAGTTTGAAAATAAATAATACAATTATAACACATTTATAAAAAATAAAAAAATAAAAATCATGTAATAATGTGAAATAAATTCATTAAAAAAACTTTTTCTTTCAGTTCATTGGAATTAAAATATTTTACTTTTTTTCTGTTGAAAATTATAATGTAATGAAAAAACATTTTGGGACAAATGTAGTTTTTTATCTTTAAATTTATTTGAAACGTTTTTGAAATGTAGTTTAAATTGCATATGAAAATAACACACATAAGTATTAACTATGATGTCTAAATGTATATTTTGTTGTATATTAATATTTATTGGCTTATTTATGAAAAATTTGTTAACAAAAAATCTGTATTCAGATTTTTATTTTATTGAATATTTGAGTAAATTCTGTTGTTGGGAATATATTTTCTAACATTTATTAAATGTAATTTTTTTAATGTGTTATATAAAAAATTATCTTTTTTAACTTTTGAGTTGCGCTCCCCGTGAGACTCGGAGCCTGTGCTTGTTGTTTCCAACCTGGCAACGGAGCTCGGGTTGGAGACAGCTTCAGTGTGCATGTCGGTTTGGCTGTCCTGAACCGGCCGGCCGAACGCACATGTGCCCTGATACCAGTGCTCTGTCCACCCCCCCCCCACTCCATGATGGCCCCCAATTAGGCCCCACCCCCAAGACTCGGCTATTGGAAAAAAAAAAACGATAATAAACACTTTTATTATTATCGTTTTATTTTTAAAATGTTGAGGCTGTTGGGGGGGGAGGGCGACGCTCCTCCGCCATAGCGTAGGAGCCGCCGCTGTACTCAGGGGTGGTATTGCAAGAAGAATGGTTGTGTGTGCTTTACTGTAGACAAGTGCTTGAGTGGATGTTGAGGGGCTGCACACACAGGACATCATTGAACTTGATGTTATGCGTATAAACACCACCAACTCATACAAATAGGAATTGCATGATCCCAGACCATCCTGTTGAGTTCCTCAGGGCTCCTTCCTCTCCCCATCATCTGCAACCTCTACGTGTAACCCTTAGGAGCCATACTCACCAACAACATCAAGCTCCACCAATATGCCACCAAAACCCAACTTTATAATCCTGCAGTGTGCGGTGTCCTGTGTGCCTCTATTCTTGCACGACTGTGTTGCTTTATCAGTGTGGCATAGCAGTGCGTGGGATGGTACCTGTTTTCTTGTTCCATCAGTGATGATTGGGTCCATTTAGAGTAGGCCTGGAGACTGAGCAAGATAAATCTGGTCCCTGGAGGTGCTTCTGCCCGTAACCTGATACAAGGACTAACATATAGAAACTTACATCTGGTTCCTATGCCACATGGTGACTTGGATTACAACACTGGAATATTCAGAACTCAATTGAAGATAGGTAAGTGGCTCCCGGCCAATAATGGCTTGCATAGATCTTCTGCTCCAACATCCAATGTTTGCCTCGGTTTCTCATTTCTTACTTTTGAATTTTTTTTCCTCAGTGGGTGAAATGTTCTAATAGCTTGGTAGGCCTCCTGCCTTGGGCTATGCCAGTTAGTAAAGACTCTCCCAGTCATTATAGGCCTGCTGCTCAGGCCTACAACTCAAGTTTGCAGCCTCGAACAACTGGAAAAGCCCTTGTGGGAGGCTTCAAAGCTATTTCATTGCGCTGGTGACTCTAATTGTGCCTAAAACTAATCTAGACATGTATGTCAACTACCTACCAGAAGCCAACTGAGCAAAGAGTTCCTCTGGTTCATCAACAATGCTGGAAATGCGCAAGTTAAGCTCCACCCCTATATGTCACAGAACAGTGACACTTGCGTGCTTTAGCACAACATATCTACTGTGTGACATAACCTTATTAATGTACAGTGAAGTACTAAACATACTGCTGGAGTGTATTCACTATAGAAAGTAGTCATTCATATAGGTGTGCTCTAGTATCTTCACTATAATGTTATAAATTGTAGTTCTTGTTCACATTTACATTTGTGCATTTAGTTATACTGGGCCTAATTCACAGAGGTCATTCATGAGTCGTATCTTTATGTCTGCAGTCGGGAAAGTTTGCTCCATTGCAGCATTGTACATGCAGTCCACAATTTGCGCTCCCCTTAGTGTTGACTGTAGTGTTACACCAAAGTTTGGTGTTTGAGTGTAGTGTAACACTACAGTCAACAAATTGTGCACTGCATGTACCATGATGCAAAGGAGCAAACTTTTCTGGTATGTGATGCAGTGTCTTGCCACACCCTTTCTCCTGCCCAAACTGATTTTCTTGACCTCCTGTACCATTTATCTCACGATCCTAATGTGCCTCTTTAGTAAAAATTGCGTTCTGGCCCATTGATTACACTTCATCCGGCCAGAGCCGGAGATTCCGTCCCGAGCCGGAGAGTACGGCTTGAGCCGGAGAGTACGGCTTGAGCCGGAGAGTAAGGCCCGACTGCGGACGTAAAGATACGACTCGTAAATGACCTGTGTGAATACCAAAAGTCGTAAAGTTAGACTTTTGTCTCAGATTGCCTTTGTGAATTTTGCCCACTGTTTTTACTGAGATTTCATTCTTAGGAACTCATGTGCTCATCCATTAATGTTTTGCATTTATTCTATAATCGTAGGTGCACCTATAATCTTGTATTTACAGTGTACACTGTCTTATTAAATTAGCTTAACCAAAGGCCTTAAGCATTTGGTCTCTAATGTTCAACCTTCAACGTGAAAGTTTTGCTTGCGCTGCAATGTTTTTTCTTTTGCAGGTGCGTTCACATGATTTCATAGCTAGTGAAAGGAATATTGTGTGTTAGAGATAGTGAGTTCCGGGAGGAGAGCTTTTGGCCGTAATGAGAGGCACTAACAAACTAAAAGAAGAGTCCTAGTCATGTTGTATCAGGAGCAGGGATACATCCAAGGTCGTCCTGATGTTCAAATCGGAGGACGGAAAAATGGATCGAAGTTGCCAATTTCTACTGTGAGCAGGTGGAAAACTACTGCAGTCGATGACGTGGAATTCATGAATGCTCTGTAGGTTTAATTGGTGTTCACCCTGTTAGTCTTTAGAGCAGATACCCTTTGGACTCCGGGCGGTACAGACCTCTCTGCTCATATTTCATTGTGTGGCTTTATGCTAGACATTGTCCTGATTTGGAGAACTTTTACTGAAGTCTCTACTATGCAGACACCTTCCTGTTTCCCCTGATTTAACTAGGTTTCCCTAGTTTTCGCAACTTTTGTTTAGGATTAGTTTATGTGACTTTAGATTTATTCATGTATAGACAGGAGGATCGAAACCTGTACACTGATCATCAAATTCTATTTATTATCCTCTGTATTGCTGCAACTGAATTTCTTGTATGCCTTGTGCTACTAAGGCTTCATTTAATTCAACGTTTCGGCTTACCAGTGGTGATTCTGTGTCTTTACAATATGTTTTTGAGATTCATTTATATCAGTTTGGCTTTGAACTTGTAAATCTACTTATTTATTCCTGGTCCTTAATGTGTGGCCAAATGGGTAACACTGTAAATGTAATTGTTTGATCGATGTTAACTCCCTTTACCTCTCAACTAAACTAAAAAAAGATTAATCACAGGATAAATGGTAAGACCGGCCCAGTGCTCCAGCAATGCAAAACAGATTCAAGCTTGGCTCTCCAACATGACCCTAGAAGGCTTCATCTCCAGGTAAAAGGAGAAGCAAAATCTCTTACACTCAACCTTGACATTGACCACATATTCCAAAAACACATTACCAGGAAGACTGTTTCAGCTTTAACGGGCTGGCCACCAGCCTGCCGCGTCAGTGGAGGATCTGATCTCTGCTCCCATGTAAGAAGACAGCCCACCATAATAAACATCTTTCAGGCTAGGCTCTCTATGACTTCTATGAATCCAGCAGTTTTCTGAGCTGGTGCCATATTTTTTGGCCCTGCTTAGCAAACATTACTATTTTACTGTAACTAAGTTCCAAAGCCAGCGTTTGTTTCAGTAGAACAAAACAATCAATGGCCCTGTTGTACAGGGAGTTTTCCCCGGGACATCAGGACTCCTGTTTCTTTTCACTACCTGGACCGCTGTTATAATGGTGCATGATTCAGTACAGAAGGTCAGCATGCCCAGTGCTTTATTTGATGTTGCTGTGGACTCATGAGTGATGTTTCGTTGCAAGTCAAGCATAGTCTGGCAGGCTTCGGGATGCCACTTATCAGGTGTTTGTTCTGCTTCAAATAATATATTGTCCACTGATAATGACCCAGCCATTTTCACAACAACCTCCATGCCATGAAGGTAGTCCTGGGCAGAGAAATTCAGTGATAGTTGTCCCACCCTAAAAAGTCCATGTCACTGTGACATGGTGGCCCAGCGGCAGATGGGCTGCCTTGTCAACAAGGGTAACTGCTGGCACAGCCAGCTGAAGCTCAGTCTGTGGAAACCCTACAGCTTGTAAATGAGATGGGGGGATCACGGGATTGGTGGACAAGAAACCTAGCATTTGTTTGGCAGATGCCCCACACATGCCCACCTCTAAATGAGGCCCTAAGACAGCATGATATCAACTTGTTCCCTGAAGAAAGTGAAACTTTTTTCCCCAAGATAAGTTAAGAAGAACAGTGCAAACCCTGGTTCTCTCCCACTTGGATGGCTGAAACACTCTGTTCAGTGGTCTGCCAGTCATCACTATCATCCCTGAAACACATCCTACACACAGATGCATGCTTCATAAAAGCTCTGAAGAAATTGAACTACATCACCGCAGCACAGAAGGAGCTACACTGACTCCTTACCCAGGGCCGTACCATCTTCAAGACCAGCTGCATTCCATCAGAAGTGTTACTCAGACATACCTGGCCAAGAAACACTAATCATGTCTGAAGTACAACTTCACACCACGAGCCAAGACATTGTCAGAATAAAGACCAACAGATGCAATAGAGAAAAACACAGACCTACTTGTGAAAATATCCACCCCCACTAGTTAGTAGTAAATGTGGGACAGATCGGGGGAGTGGCTGGAAAATGGGGCATGCTTACTACTAAATGGTAGAAAATGGGAAGGGTTTAGGGAGGAGTAAGGAGGGGTTTTGGAAGAGCTAGGGAGGGGTTTAGAGAGTGACATGCACCCACCCACAAAAGAGTAAGCCCGCTGCTATTCACAAACTGCACTTCTAGAGTTACAACAGCCATAAAGGGATCCAAAACAGTGGTAAATTACTCAGCTCAGAACCAGTATAAGTCCAGCACCACACATGGCCAACCACTGGTACTGCAATATCCTCCCATAGGCAATAAAACCCCATAGGAAAAAATGTTAAATTAAATTAGATCTTTTAAATATAGTTACAAATATAAATAAATATAATTTAATGTTTAAAAAAATCTAAGAATGAAATGTTTCTATTATTGAATTATAAAATATTTTAACCATGTTTTTTAAATGTATACATTAGTGTAATATTAACTTTTATTAAAATATAAGTAAATTACTTTTTATTATTTTTGTACATCACATTTTATAATTATTAATGCATTATAAATATACATGTGTGTATATATGTATATATGTGTATATATATATATATATATATCTTTTACCATCTACCCCCACTTTCTTTTACATGAGGAATTGGGTATGCCTTATGTATCTGATTTAATTAAGGCTGCGCCGCTAATGCTTTGGGTCTCAGTTTGAGCTAACAAGCCTACCTTCCTTAACCAGGAGATTATTCTAGATTGTCCGAAAAGCGAGAAGGGTTATATGATTCCTTGGTAAAGCTACGTTCATTCTGCTGCTAAAATTATTGGAAGGATCAAATTATTTAAATCTCCCCAGTTGTTAAACAAAATGGAACTTTGTTCGGGTCAAAAAGCTATTTATGAATCACTGTATGACATCTGGTGAGAAGGAGGAGACAAGGAAACCCTTATTGCGGGATTATCTCATTGTTGAACTGTTAAAAATCTACAGCCTTACTTGGCTTGGGTTAGGAGCCCCTGGGAAAGGCGCTTATAGCTAAATTTCGACTAGGTACTATAAGATCACAGCTTCGGTTTCCCTTGGGCCAATATGATGATGCTTCTGTTTTAATTTGCCCTTGTGATGAGACCTCTTTGCAAAGTCTGGAACACTTTTTTTGTTGTTGTAAATATTATGAAATTCAGACAAAGAAGATTTTTAAACCAGTTCTTAAATTTTATGGCTTCTGTCATAGAAAACCTGCTTTGGATTTTCTACGTATGCTTCTGAATGAATTGGTTAGTTTTTATGTCGGCAATTTTCTGACGTCGGCCTTCTGAAAACGTAATTCATTCAATGTCTGACATCTTGTCCTCTTTTTATTCTGTAATCCATTACGTATTTGTATGCTTTTATATTGTCATTTTGTATGTGTTGCTTTTAAGATTGTTTTTATTTAATTGACTAAAGCATAGATTGAGATTGATATATGTATTTGTTTACTTTATGTGGGAACTTGTTTTTCAATTGAAACTTATGCTTAAATTAATTCAAAATTGAATTCAAAATTAAGGGGCACATTACGATGGCGGGCGGAAGCACAACCGCCGTGCTGGCGGATGCAAAAACCACCAGTTACCTCCGGCACGCAGCAGTCCACACGCCCGCACAATTACGATGCGAAAAGCAGGCCAAACACCGCCGGCAAGCCAGCAACACCGTCCGCCATCAAAGTGCGCCCGCACACGTAGCGGCGCAGCACAACTGACACACACCGTCCGACGAAACACGTCCCGCCCGGCGCATAAATTACGATGCCGCAAACAAACGGCTCCCACGGCAAAGAGACACCGCACGTGAAAGAGAGGCGGAAACACGGACGCAGAGCACGGACAACGAAGAAGCGGCACCCCGGGCATGAATCCAGCACTGCAGGCCCTTCCCATGCTTCTGCTGATGCACCACCAAGGACGCAACGTACCGCGGAGACGCAGGTAGGCACACACACAACAAGTGCACGCAAACAGCGCACACAGTGCAAGGGCGGAAAAGCGGACAACCCCCCACCAGCGCGTGCACACCACACATCCACCATTGCATCCACATATGACACACAGGCCAAATCCTAACATCGCGGAACACATGTGTACACACCACCTGGGACTAGGAACCAACCACCTCGTCACGGCCCCAAAGCGCCGATGACGCCGCCACACATGCGCACAACGCAGAGGCCAACCGCAGCGCCATGCATGCGTCGCACACAGACACAGGGACACAACCAAGCAGCACACACATCAGCCCCACCCCGAACGCACATGACACGTGACAGGCCGGCCACAGACATGTCCCCAACGCCCAATTCACGGACAACACCCAACGCCACACAACCGACGCACACATGTCAGTGAAGACACGCAACTGCAGGACACACCCCAGTGTAACAAACATGGCGTAGCACACAGCGGCGGCAACACCAACTAGGAGAAGCAGGGCCCCTTCGGGAAGAGGAACGCCAGTACCACACTGAAAAACCCATACCACCCTGCACATATGAACAAGACATATGAAACGGAACACCAAAGAGCCCGGGGACCGACAACAGGTGGCCCAAGAATAACATCCACACACAAGGCCCAACGCAGAGCGGAAAGGCAGGCTGCCGCCCACACAAGGGAGAGCAGACAGCACTGAATGACCTTCCATTCCAACTCCGAAACCACAGCCCTACGACAGAAGCCGGTGAATACAGCCATTGTCCAAGAATAGACTAACACAGGCATGCCGAGGAGACCGACCACAGGGCAGATAGCGCATATCACAGAAGCACACAACGGACGGGGAAGAAAGAAGAAAACACTCCCCCATGTCGGCCACATGCAAGTTAATTGGAAGGAGTCACACAGCACTGACCTTGAACTGTCTGAGAAGCATGTGGGAAGAGGGCCCGTGTCCTCCAAACAAGCCAACAGAACACAAGTCCTGTCTCCCTACGACTACACAGAGCTCACAGCAACCCCGGAGCGTGCACATTGCAGACTGCACACACAGCCGGAGCACGCCACCTCAACGAACCGCTGCGAAATGGCAACCGCAACACACCTACCCAACTACGCCGAACAGCTCAAGCTGTACAAAACCAACACGATACATACATTGGGATGCGATCTCCTGTCCCTGCTGAACGTAAGTTACCGACTGACTTACCGCATCACATTGTTCAGCTGCGTCTTGCCCGTCTTCTACTGTCGGAGGTGTCCCTACCAGCATCCCGTCGAGATATGCCTCTCCAACCCGGCATGTCTGAAGGCGGACCTGCTACCACTACTCCTCCCTCTGGACGCACACGACAGGGCCTGCTCTGCCTATGGGGGCATGGCGTATGTGGCCAACATCGCACCCGCACTGAAATGGAACCACTGTGCCTCCACACGACGGATCATCGAGAACAGCTACATCGAATGTCACCCAGCATGCCCCATCATGGTCCTCCAAGGGACAACCTACGAACAACACCTTGACAGCCACCATCCGCTTCATTGGCTGGCAAACATGTACACCACCAATGACATGGAAGCCCTGCTGGACGGCATCGCATACCTGACAACCTGTAAATACGTCGGACCACAACGCAGGTTCCCCGAGTGACCTATGAAGTCCAACCCCGCACCCATGCTCAGCTTCCGCACGGACTGGCCAGTCACCACCACAACAGCCATACCAAACGACCGGCAACTGTAACCACACCATCAACGACATCGCCATGACATCGGATATGACCGGGACATGCACACTGTTCCCCATCACATCCAGGAACACCGCATGCATCGTGGGAGGCAGTGGCATGGGCTCTGTGTATCGCACCCACATGGACGGAACTGCACGAACAACCAGGACACGACATGGATCCAGCGCACATGGACACACACACCGCTCAGTGGACATGAATAGGTCACCTGGAGTCTGTGGGTGCTGCACCCCTCCCACCCCCGCCCCGGGAATCCCATACCAGGACCTTTGCATGGACGACAAGTGCATACAACAACAACACGACCCCAGTGACTGTGACATGTCCAGTAACCACCACAGTGCAACAACAAGTGGCACGCCGCTGCATGCACGCAAGCACATGCCCTGATGTCATCTCACATGCACGCGTGCATGAGGAACAACCGCAGCAAACCTGTCACATGGAACTGAGATGGACTGTGCCCATGATGCCGAGCGGTCTGGTAGGCTACATGTATACCGTCTGTGTCAAAGTCCGCAGCTCCGCAGCTATACGTAAATGTACATTAGCACAGCCTTGGCCAAGCAGATGTAACCCCACACCCTATCCCATTTGTAATCATGCTCAGTATATCCTCAACATGTATCCCGCTGCCAGTAGTGTCCACTATACTGCATCACAGAGGACAGAAGACTCAATATAATGTTTGAAACCAAAACTGTCTCCGCTGACTCATTTCACAAGTACGAATGAGAGAGGATGAGAGTATGTGAAGTACACGGCAGTCGTGACATGACCATGTAGTCCACTGGTATTGGATGTCAACGCAAATGAGTAGCACTACTGTGGAAGACACACATGTGTCGTGTGAAGTCGTATGGACGCAGTGCTCAGGTGGGTGGGTGCGACGGGTAGATGCGCACATGCCAAGTTGGAGCACGCCGTGTCGGGAGGGGTCATGAACAGTACACCACCGCTTCACTGGGCATTGTGAGAGGACACCTGTCGGGGGGAGTGAACACGTGTGTGCACAGCAGCCGGGCACACGTACAAAGCGGTACCAGGCGCACCTCAGCCCACCCTCTGTGGACAAGCTGGATCCTGTTGTGCGCCCGCCATGCCCCTTGACAAGGCACACACAGCCCCAGTCGACCAGGTGTAACCCCAACATAGTCAATCCGCACAGGCGATACAGGGCACGGGATGGCAGTGGAGCATGGTGTGTGAGAGGTCTCCTCGCGCTCCTCCTGGTCATATCACGCAGGCAATAGAACCTCAACGTCTAGCATGGCACAAGTCACATGGAAGTGTAGGGGGACGCACCACAGCACGAGCAGCACTGACGTCACGGGAGGTGGCTCGCACCATCCCATCCATTGCCCATCATACCAACCACGCCACATGCCATTGCGACTAAGTGCAAGCGCGTGCGCCACCACCCCGAGCCCTCCCCAGAGAGGCCAAAGAGTGAATGTGTGGGCCAACAGCCACAGACGGACGCGGCCTGGCCGCAAGGGCAGCCACAGCCACTGGGTGTCGCAGGTGGCGGATCCGGAAGGCGAAGACTGTGATGCATAGTCCATGCAGGCCGGGTCACCATTTGGGGCACCACGCAGGTGGACGGCGTCCCGCCACACATCATACCCTGAGACAGCCCACTCGTGCAACTGGACCCACACATACACTCCTTGCCCTCTCTGGTGCGAGCTTGGGGCTGCCTGTGCAAGCGCTAGCCTCGCAGGTGAGCATGCATATTGGGGGAGCGAGGGAGGACATGAGGGCTGGGGCGAAGATGACTGTATCACTGTCAGTTAGTACAAGGGATGACCCAGATGTGGAAAGGAAGAGACGTGTCCCGTGTGTACTGCAACTAGTCGCCAATCCAACTACCCCCATGTCCGGAATGTAAGCCCGCACCTAGGCCCGCCCATCCGCCACATCGAACATACCACCAGCACGACAACCTTCCCATTCGAAACACTGACTGGGGGTGGCGACCAGTGTACAATCATGTGTAGCCTACCCACGCGTACATGTGGGCCCTCCATGATCCATGTCACCTGCGGCAAAGTCATGACATGCGCAATGAGGGAAGTGAGGAGAGCTGTCCGCCCCACGCGCAGAAGGTGCATCAGCTCCACAGACCCAGCAGCGAGTCCAGCAGGGGTCACATGTGCAGGGGCAGCTGTGCCTGGTGTGAAGGCACATGCATATAGACAGCACATCGACCAATGTGTAGTCTGCCCACATCTACAGTCCATCATCATGCGGACATAGGAATTGAACACAGGGCAACACATCTTAGTTGGTGCACCCACCGTGACCAACAATGCGCAATCATCGACGTACCCGCCCTGTGCATGGCCCCCACCCAACGGAGGCACATCCAGTGCCACCATCCCACACACACAAGCCTTCCACGGAACATGCTGTGTCCAATGGTCAGTACAGAGTCAGCGCCCATCTGGTGGATCCTGAACAGGAGACACATGCACACACATGCCAGCTCCCACTATGTACGTCTGCCACCTGGCACGTGCAATGTAACCTCTCACCTGTGACGTGTGACTGCAAGCACACAGCCGTCTTGGCATGGGGCTGTCAATGTGGACACCAGTCAATGTTTCGGGAGCTGTGATCCGTACAGTGCTGTACATAGGGTGCAGTGCTGACACCTACTACTGTCTCATATCCCCTCGTGCCACAGGTCCCACTTGTATTGGCCGCTCAGCCCGTGCCCACATCGTCGTCGTCGTGTGCCATACTCATCCATCCTCGGAAGCAGTTCCATGCTCAGCAGACACTCATGTTGCTGTGGCGTTGCCGCTTGACGAATATGCAGTCAGTCCCCATCAGCACGCCCCGCAAGTCATTGGGGCCTAGATCCCCATGTGCATGCACATGGCAGTGGTCTGTATCACTAGCCATTGACATTGTTGGGAGACCTGTGTAAGTGTATTGTGGCCGTGCCGTCCCAGCTTGACAGCTGGGCTGTGGCTCATGTGCTTGCTCAGTCATGTCAGTGATGTGTATGCGAAATTGCTATGTGCCGTGTTGCTTTGACATGTGTCCTCTGCCATTTAACCCAGGCGGAGACCGAACATTGACCGCCCATACCAATTGCTGGCGGACATGGACGATACAGAGGTAATCAGGAAGTTTCGGCTGGACAGGCCAACTCTGCATCGACTGTGTGCCATGTTAGAGCCCCATCTCCGTCCCCGCAGGGTGTATCCGACTGCTGTCACCCCCACGGCTAAGGTGATGGCCGCCATGCATTTCTTCGCCACTGGGTCATTCCAGCACACAGTGGGCAGTGGAGGAGGGATGTCCCAGCCCATGTTCAGCAAGGTGCTGAGGGATGTACTGGCAGCCATGATGCTGTACCGGAACAGGTACATCCGCTTCCCCAGGGCTCGTGAATTGGCGGCAGTGAAGGATGCATTCTATGCCCTTGGCAGAATCCCACACGTCGTGGGAGCCATTGACTGCACACATGTTGGCCTTGTTCCACCACAGGCCACTGAGCACCTGTACCGCAACAGGAAGCACACGCACTCCCTGAATGTGCAAGTGGTGTGCCTTGCGGACATGGTGATCACCCACGTGTGTGCCAAGTTTCCAGGCTCGGCACATGACGCACACATAATGCGCAACAGCATCTTGCCACGACTGATGGCCAATCTGCAACAGGATCGTGGCTGTATTGTCGGTGAGTATGTGGAGTGGTGTAGCGTGCTGGTTGTGCGATGCTGTCCCCTGTCCAGTTGGAATAGCAACGGTTCTCTGTGTCCCTCACACCCAGGTGACTCTGCGTATCCGAATGGGGCATGGCTGCTCAGTCCATTGAGGAATCCTCGCACCCCAGCAGACGATCGATACAATGAGGCACATGGGAGGACCAGACGTGTGGTCGAGCGTACCTTTGGCCTCCTCAAGTCCAGGTTCAGGTGCCTGGACCGCACCGAGGGTGCACTGGCGTACTCCCCACAGAAGGTGTGCCAGATAGTGGTGGCGTGCTGCATGCTGCACAATCTGGCCATTCGGAAGCAGATCCCCCTCATTGTGGATGACGGAGATCAACCAGGGCCCCAGCCCGCAGACCAGGACAGCTCGAGTGAGGTGGACAGCGGAGAGGAGGAAGCTGGGAATGTGCGGCAGCAGCTCATCGCCCGCTACTTCACTTGACGGTGAGTGTCCATGTACGACGGATGATGTGTCTGTATCTGTGCAGGTGTGTGTGTGCTGTGTCAGGGTGGCCGTATGTTCACTGCGTGCAGTGTGTCAACGCTCCATGGCCAGGGTAGTATGCCACTGTTGGTGACTGTGGCATTGTGCCCTATTGCTCTGTGCGATGTGTGTACATTGCTTGTAGTTGTTGACATGTACTGTGTGATGGGTGTGTGACACACTCATTGAATGTGCTCCTGTTCTGTCTCCCACCCCTAGGTCCCTACAGGCCCTCCGGATTCCATTGCCATGCCACGCATCAGGTGCCTTTCCGCCCAAGGTGGCCGTTGTATTCCGTACAAATAAAACACAGGGCACAAACAGCAGTTAGTGATAAAGGTGCATTTATTACAAACTGTGACATGTGATTGTGTGTAAGGTGATGACAAAAGTGGTGCGTGCAGTGACAATGAGCTGTCGGTCATGGCTGCGTGATGATCAGGGTGTACCCACTGGTTCTATGTCCATAGTCCAACACACACATGCCATCCAGATGGCTGTGTGGAGTGGGATCGTAGAGCAAGTCAATGCAGTGGCTGGTCAAGGAAGGCTGGCGGAAGGCTGGCTGGCTGCCTCACTTGCGACTGGAGCGTGCGAAGTCCTCCCGGGAGATCTGTTTCCTCTTCGGATGGCCCCTTCCACGTTTGGGAGGGGGTGTGTGGTGGCGACCTGCTGGTGGTGGGTGAGGTGTGCTCACTGGCTGTGGACGCAGGGGAAGTGGACACTGCTGCCCGACCCTGCGCCCTAGCAGGTGGTGGCGGAGGTGGTGTTGCTGGCCTTGCCTGTGACCCCACCGCCACCACCAGCTGGCCCATGAGGTCCACGAGTTGGTCCATACGGGACACGAATTGGCCCATATAGGCGTCCATGGACCTCAGCACCCCCAGCACCTCCCGCGTGTCAGTAGCAGACCTGGCCCATTGTCCTTGGGCCTCTTCATAGGCCCCAAGGACTCTGGCCATTTGAGGCAGGGCATGGCTCCCAGGGGAGGCTGGCGTTTCCCTGACCCTGCTCCTCCTACCAGTCCTGCTGCCACCGGCCTGCCCACTAGCCACATTGCACACCACGGTCCTCGCTGTGGCTCCCAGGGTGGATCCAGTCGGCCGGGCCACCACCTGCGCTGGGGCTGGTGCCAGCGAAGACGTGGTGGTGGCGGCGGCGGTGGTGGTCGGTGCGGCGATGGTGGCGGTTGCGGCAGTGGTAGTGGCCGCAATGACCGTGGGTGTGGCCGCAACGACAGTGGCAGCAGGGGACTGGGACTGTTCAGCATCCCTGGATGATGGGTTGGTGGGTAGGAGGGGTCCTGGGGAGCGGCTGGGCCCTGCCACGCCAGATGGGCCAGCTTGGTGGTCCGTGTCCGAAGAGGAGGACAGATCCTCCAGATCCGTGTGTCCTCGTTGGGGGCTTGTGGGCTGGCTGTGCTGGCTGCTGTCTCCATCCCCAGCATCCGGCAGTTCGTCACCTGTGGAGAGAATGAGATTTGTTATTGTGTTGCACCTGGCGAAGTATGTATTAGTCGTCTGACATTGGCAGTTCGTGCAATCTCGTACATGGGTTTCCCGGAGGCGAGTGTGTGGCTGTGGCATCTGTAGTTGTGTGTGCTAGGCAATGGGACTGTGTGCTGTGCACATGTGGCATGGGACGGATTGGCCATGCCGATGGGTGTGTTGCTGTGCCCCTACTCATTGTGACTCTGGTGTATGCAGGCTCCTGGCCCATCCTGGGTCTGGTTTGTACTTTGCTTTTGGAGTTCATATGGAACGCTTAGGAACGCATATGGCAACATGGGGGCCATGCCCCAGATTCGCATTTGGGAGGGGATATGCTTTTGGGGTTCAAATGGAACGCTTAGGAACGCATATGGCAACATGGGGGCCATGCCCCAGATTCGCATTTGGGAGGGGATATGCTTTTGGGGTTCAAATGGAACGCTTAGGAACGCATATGGCAACATGGGGGCCATGCCCCAGATTCGCATTTGGGAGGGGATATGCTTTTGGGGTTCAAATGGAACGCTTAGGAACGCATATGGCAACATGGGGGCCATGCCCCAGATTCGCATTTGGGAGGGGATATGCTTTTGGGGTTCAAATGGAACGCTTAGGAACGCATATGGCAACATGGGGGCCATGCCCCAGATTCGCATTTGGGAGGGGATATGCTTTTGGGGTTCAAATGGAACGCTTAGGAACGCATATGGCAACATGGGGGCCATGCCCCAGATTCGCATTTGGGAGGGGATATGCTTTTGGGGTTCAAATGGAACGCTTAGGAACGCATATGGCAACATGGGGGCCATGCCCCAGATTCGCATTTGGGAGGGGATATGCTTTTGGGGTACATGCTGTGAGCCATGGGTGCCGAACGTGACATGTGTTGTGGCAGCATGACAGTGCATGGTCTGAGGTGTGTGCATGCCTGACATGCCCTGCATATTTGCTGTCTGTTGTGATTACTGGACATGGCATTGGACGCATCGTTATGAGTGAGTGATAGTTGTGTGCCAGCCGACGTATTGCAGTTGTCCCGTCTCCTTGGTGTGCGTGCTGCCCTGTGCCATGTGCATCACTGCAGTGCTCGGGGGGGTGTGGCCCATGTTGTGTGTTGTTGCTCACAGTGTGTCGTGCGCTTAATTGACTTCTGGCACATGGTTGGTCATGGGCATGTGTCTTAGCGTGACTGCTGTATGTGTGGCAGCTGTGCGGATGACATGCCTTTCATGAGACTGGGGCTGACGGATGGGATGGATGGTATGTTGTATGTGCATGGTGTGTCTGTGAGTTTGATGGGTTCAGTGGTGTTCGTGTGCATTTATGTTGTTCCGCTCTGTTGCGTCTAGTGTTGTTTGTCTTACATAGGCGTAGTTGTGGGGTGTGGGGTTGACAGGCAGTGGGGGCTACATGGACAGGACTTCAATGGTGTTTCGGTAGTGTGTGATGAGTTGCACAGTGGCTGCCGTGTGGGACTATATTCAGTGTGGCTTGTGCATGCAGACGTGGCTCCTTGGGTGTTGCTATGTCTGTGATGGGTCATGTGGGGTGTGAGTCTGTTGTTCATGTCCGTGTGCACATTGTTCACTTGTTCGTGACGGTGGGCGGTGCTGCGTGTTCGTCTGCTACGTGACATGTCCCATGTGTTGGTGGTGTTATGGTCCTCATGCCTCCAGTAATCCAGCCCTGTCCAGTTTCCCACCTGCAAGTTGTTCGTGCGTGCACTGTACTGGATGCCACATGGCTCTAAGCGGGGGTGCTCCATGTTGCAGGTCTGTGGGGGTGGGGGGTGTTGTGGGTCGTGGGGGTGGCTGTACACCCACTGACACCGATTGCTGTGGACCGTGATGTCTGCCTTTCGGCTGTCGTTGTGCACTGCGGTGGCTGACACGTGGCTGTGGGGTGTGGGGGATGCTCCTCCTTGCTGTGCTGTGGGACTGGGGCCTGGTGTGTGTTGTACTTGGGCTGTCCACCGTCCCACCCACTGCACTTTGTGTTCCTGCCACTTACCTGTTACTTGTCGGTTAGTGCAGCTGTGGCGGACACATGGGTGTGGTGGGTGCTCGTTGTGGCGCTTCTGGCATATTTGGGGACCTGTTGGTGGTTACGTGGCTGGCTTAGTGTACACATGTCCCCACGCATCTTACAGTTGTTCGGTTTGGGCTGTGTGTGGTAGTGTCTGTTGCATGTGCGTGTGATGTGTTGTGTATTGTGTGCTGGACATGGGGGTGTTTGTCCCTGGGAGCTGTGGCATGGTAGTTGCGCATGTGAGTACATAGCGGTGTGCTGGTATCCATTAGTTTGTACTTACCAGCCTCCACTCCCCCTGCTAATCCAGCGAGGATCTCCGGATGGATTACGACTCGCACCTTCTCCTCCCACGCTTTGAAGGTCTTAAAGAGCGCGGGATTCCCTCCGCCAGTGACGGCAGCCAGCTCTCTGTTTTTGCCCTCCTTCTTCTTGACCAGGCTCTTTACGTCATTCCAACGTTTGTTAATCTCGACTCTGTTTCTGGGCAGGGTCCCGACTGCATTGACCTGGTCTACGATCCGGTTCCACATTCTGTTTCTGGTGGCTAGTGGTGTGTGCTGGACCATGTTCCCATAGATTTGTGGGTACACCTTGATGATCTCGTCGACCATGACCGTCAGCTCCATGGGCGTGAACTTGGGCATCCTTTGTGGTGCCATGGTGTTTGTGGTGCTGGTGCGGTGTGTGTTGTGTAATGTGCAGGGGGTTTGTGGTGCCGGGGTGTGGTGGTGGTGGTGGTGGTTGTGATGTGTGCGTTTCTGTGGTGTGCTGCTGTCCTTGCTGTGTCACTGTGTCCTCTCCTCTCCTCTCTGGTTTGCAATGTAGCAAGGGGTTGTGGTCTGTGGGAGTGCTGCTTTTGTACTCACCTATGTGGGTGTGTCCTCATGGTCTGTTGTTTTCAGGTGTGTTGTGTCTGGGGTTCTGGCCTTTGTATTTTTTGTTTGTCCGGGGGGTGTTTTCGGGATGTGTACTGTGCTTGTGTATTTGTGCGTGCCTTGCTGTGTGGACTTGTTGGCCATGTTGTGTGCTATTGGTTTTGTGTGCGGAGGGTTTCTGTGCAGGTACGTTGGCGCCATGGCTTCTGCCGTGTCGATTCTCATCGGCGTTGTTTGCGCTGGCGGGCGGTATATTTGTGGTTTTTCCGCGCTCATGGCGGTGCGATCGTAATTTCACGTGCGGTGTGTCGGCCGTGTGGGCGGGCGGTTTTGTGTTGTCGTGCGTGTTTCCGTCCGTGGCGGGCGGTTTGACTCAGACTCGGACGATGGCGGGCGGTATTTTGTGTGATTTTTCCGCCGATGGCGGTTTTCGGTTTGTGTAGTCATAATGGCGTGGTCGGTGTTCAGGCGGTGTGTGCGGGCGGATTTTTGCCGCTTCCATGCCTGGCGGATTTATTTACGCCGGGTATCGTAATGGGCCCCTAAGTTATTAGTGCAGTTTTTTTATTTTGCTTAAAATCTAAAATAAATATATACAATTATTTACATTAATTAACATAAACATATATTTTTTAGCTAAATAAACTTTTTTCTATATTAAGTTTATTAAACTTTATAATAAATTAGGAAAAATATCTTATATGTTAAATATAAATGTAAATTAACCTTACACTTTTATTTTGAATGCAGAACAAAATTAAAAAAGTGCAACAGCACTATTAACTTAATTTTTAAGTTAAATATTTAATTAATTTAAGTATGCTAAATTAACAAAAAAAGTTTAGCTCAATTTAAAATAAAAAATAAAAATAACTTCCCATTTAAAGTAAAAAGGTTTTTATTATGCATTAATATTAATTAAAAGTGATGTACAGAATTCATTGTAACTTAATAATATTTTAATAACAATAACAAATTAATGTTACATTCATTTATCAATTCAAAAAAGGTTGTTAAAATATTTTATAATTAAATAATAAATATGTTTTATTTTTAGGTTTTTTGAACATTAAATTGCATTTATTTATTTTTTAACTATAATAATGATGTAATTTAATTTAGCATTATTTCCTTTGGGGTTTTATTTTAATTTCCCTGTCTCCATTATTTTGTATGGGAGTGTATTGCGGTATCAGTGGTTGGCCATGTTTGGTGCTGAACGTACTACTGTTTCTTTTTGGCAGTAGTAACTTACACTTCCAATTCAAAGCGTTATTCGGTACAAGGCCATAAAAGAATAAATATCATACATACACATTTTTAAAATAGATAAAACTATTGCAGTGTAATCTCAAGCCATTCACAATGCCATTTTCAAATTACATCCACAATAAAAGGTGAATAAACATAGTATTAATCTTACACTTGTAATTTTGGCTCCATCCTCCTTTTCGGTGGTGGAGATGTGTAAGTCTAGACTTTTGAGTAACTTTGCACTCGGATTTTGAAAATAGCCTAAAGTTGTAAAGTTACTGAAAAGAATAAGAAAAAATGAAATGTGTAAAGGAATTAAATGTGTAAGTTACCTTTGTGAATAGCCCCAAGAGAGTATTACCCCCAAACCCGATTGTGATTAAGAATAAGGGTGGAGTATTTTGTATAGGACCGTGTTTGAATGAGTTTTGTATTTTTGGGTATTTATGTGATTTTTTTTTCCTGGGGGTTTTCTTGTTTAATTGTATATAGAACACCACTCCAACTACCACCAGTCCCTCTACTCTCTACACTGAACAGGATGTAACACTGCTCTCACCCCAGAGCCATTTGGCAGTCATTTCACCCCTCTGCTTTTCCTCACAGGTAGGTAGCTATCTTACTAGGGTGGGTTGGGACAGGCAGCCAGCACTACAGCTACCAGAAGGCCCTCTTCTCCCTACACTGAACAGGATGTAACACTGCTCTCACCCCAGAGCCATTTGGCAGCCATGTTTACACTGGTCCACATGTCACATTACCTGCACACATTGCACACATAGCTCTGCTCACGTACCTGTCTGACAACTCAGACTGTCAATCACCCAGTGTCTAGTAATGAAATGTTAAGATATACTTCAACATACACACAATGATATGTGTAAACACAAAGGATGGAAAGCATGAAGGTAATACAGCCACAATACATGCCTCATCACTCATTCAAAGAACACAACACATATGATGAGCACTGCAAAATTGTCAACACAAATACAACTATGCCTGTATAGTAAACACATAGGAGTGTGAACTGAACATTACACATGCCAAATTTACAGTGGCTGAGCATCAAGTTGATAGGTAATATCATGTCCATCCCTATTGGCAACATGAAGCTATACAGTTCTCATTATGTTCATGTCAGTTTACAAACAAGTAATGGATGTTCCTCAATTTCATGTCATATAGGTTGACACTATGGATACTGGTCATTATTAACCCGGGCGGGTAACTCCGTTCCCAGCGGAGTTTCCGGAGTTTTGCCTACTCCGCGTTCCATTGCGAACGCGGAGCTTAGGCAATACTCCGACTCCGTGGCGGAGCAGAGTTAGCCAGCCCCTCCACTCTCTCAAAGTAATTATATTGTTTAAAAAAAGGCACTTACCTGCCGTGGCTGCCTCCTCCTCACCATGCCCGCTCTCCTTCCTTGTCTTCACCGCCCTTCTTCTTAGATAACCCCTACGTTGTACGTCTCGTGTGTGCGCATGCGCAAGATGTACAATTTAGGGGTTATCTACATTAACATTAACATGACACATCTGCCACTTGTGGACTGTCAAGTACCACAATTTCATATGTACATCTCAGAGACAAGTTGGGAGAGGAACCATCAGGCAATGTCCAATGCAGGAGTGATCTGACAAATGTCTTATTGATGCAGCTTCAGGCATGTTAAGTAGCCCACAATAGACATCCCACAGCCAAACAGTAACAGCAACAGGGTGTCAATACAGTAACTCAGCACTGGTACACTCCAAACCGGTGTAGCTGCATCTGCTGGATTGTTTCTAACACCTGCCAGTGGTGTCACTTAAGCTCTGTGGCATACAATGATGAGACACATGGACACCTACATCCAATTCACACACAGAGAGGAAGCAATCTATTTGAACAGGGACAAACATGTATTGGCCAACTAAACACAATGTGTTGGAGAACATGATGGAACACATATGCAAAGCACCACCATACGACAGAATAGAAATACCAAGGTGTACCTGAAACTTCCATCCTCTCGCTGCACAAGTTACTTTGGTGCCAGAGTTGTACTCCCAAAGTCAGTGTCAGACATTCCCAGGAACACCTCATGTCCAATTTGCCTGGCAGAACCTCCTCATAGTGCAGCTAATGTCAATACTCTGACATGTCCAAATGTAAATGACAGGGTGAAGGGACCTACAACAAGACAACAAGAATATTTCAGGTAGCTGTTAAAACATGTTACACAATAACAGTCTACTTCGGGAGTACCCAGTACATGGATTAGATCAGACAACACATAGCTACATCATTAACGTCTAGATCAGTCAAGACCTCATTCACTTACAGCTCTGCACAAAGTAACACCAAACAGTCAGCAACCCAACACATCCTCACTACTTCACAACGACAGCGACTGTAACTGTCACAGTCATGACATCTCTCTGCATACTTACACTCAAGGGAAGTAGTTGTTGATGAGCTGTTGACGCAGGTCAAGCCCTTCCTCTTCGCCACTATCATCATCAGTGTTCATCTCAGGATTTTTACGCGGGGGCTCCAGTTGGTCTTCATCATCCATAATCAGAGGGATGTTCCTGTGCAATGCAAGGTTGTGGAGCATGCAGCAGGTGACTGTGATCTGACATACCTTCCTGGGTGAGTAGAGGAGGGCTCCCCCGGTCTTGTCCAAACAGCGGAATCTGGTCTTCAGGAGCCCAAACGCCCATTCCACTATCCGACGTGTCCTCCCATGGGTCTCTTTGAAGTGGACTTCCCCTTGCATTATTGGATTTCTCAGCGGGGTCAACAACCAAGGCTGGTTGGGATACGCAGAGTCACCTAGATTGGAGACACACAGAAGTGCAATCATGATTCAGACATTTGCAGAGGATGACGGTATGCATCACACACACACAAAAGATGGACACATCTCACTCACCAACAATGCAGGCCCTCTCTGGTTGTGACATCAACTGGGGTATGTTGCTGCTCCGCATGACATAGGAGTCATGGGCAGATCCTGGAAATTTGGCACAGACATGTGAAATGGACAAATCTGCAAGGCATGTCACTTGCACGTTGATTGAATGATAATGTTTCCTGTTCCTATATATTTGCTCACATGATTGAGGTGGTACGAGGGCAAGGTGTGTGCCATCGATGGATCCTACAACATGTAGGATGCGACCTAGGTCATAAAAGTCACCCTTCACAGTTGCCAAATCTTCTCTTCTTAGGAACTGAATATAACTATCCATCTGTCTCATCAGTGCAGACAGGACGTCAATTAACACCATACTGAACATCGGTTGTGACATCCCACCAGATGTAGCCACCGTGTACTGAAATGAACCAGTGGCCAAGAAATGCAGTGTGGCCATCACCTTCACTGTTGAGGTCAGAGCTGTGGGATAGGTTCTGTGAGCTTTTAACTGAGGTACCAACCGGCCACATAGCTCCTGAATTGTCCGACGATTTAGTCTGAACTTCTTTATGATGTCTCGCTCCTCCGTGGCCAACAGGTCTGAAAAAGGCTAGTAGACGAGAGCTTGTCTCCTTTTCCCTCTGCCAGGTTACCTATGTGTGGAAACAGGAAAAGCTAAGATGTTGGTTACAGAGTACACATTGACTCGTACCAGCACAAGATGAACAGTCATGTGGAATCAGTGTCATGCACGTGTGAGGTGTAGACATACATTATCATCAGTTTGGTATGATGGTGACAACATGTACATACAAACTACTAGTATGGAGGTAGTGAAATAGATGACAGACATATAAGCCATTGCAAATTCATGGATACTGAGCCAAGTGAGGCGTGAACACATCACAGGTGGCTCACAGCATTAGCCTTGAGATTGATGTTCCAGTTTTTTTTAACATGACACACCTTGGTGGAAAGGATGCACACCATCATCCGCATTGTCTGCCATTTTCTCAAATTCGGACTACACATGAGTCTGTTACAGCACTGGGTACATCATAGATACACCTTTTGTGCAGAGGCCACTGTAACTGTCTGAGAATCTGCATTACACACATTAGCACAGTCACTACAAGGATACACAGCTCGACTGGTAAGATGGGTCCATGCACACAAGGACAAGACTGACATGTGAGGTATGGCAGAGCAATGCTGCCAAACCTTTGGTAACAGCAATTTCATGTAAAAGCAAAGAATAATGAGTGACACACTATTTATTCCCTTGACAAGGCGCTACTGATGCCTGATATTGAGTGGAGCACAATGCTGCAATTTGTTAGCCAATAACCACAATCGCCAGCTGGTGTGAACTGCGCGGTAGGCATGCTCAGCCACGGCGGGCAATGCCATAGGCCCATATTGTAAAATACTCCTGACGGGGTAGAGAAATTGTGACCACCGGGGTCAAAGCCCTCCTATGAGAATACTTTGGCAGCCAATGGGCCCTGTTATCTCGGCCACCGTTTGCGGTTTTGAACCTCACGGTAGGCGTGCTCATCCACGGCGGGCACTGCCATAGGCCCATATTGTAAAATGCGACTGACACAGACCAATGTCCATGCCGGTCTAGCACTGACACCCCCATCGTGACCTATTTATAGGTCGTGTTTAGGAATACATCACTTGCCTACAGACACTGCTGCTTGCTGTACCTCCCCATCATCTGCTGCTGTTTGTAACCTCTGGGAGCACTCATGGCCCTTACAAAGACGGTAAGGGCCTGTCCCTTCACTCCAGAGGAGCTGGAGCTCCTGGTGGACAAGGTCCTTGCCCAGTACAAGCGGCTATATGGTACACCAGAGGTACCAGTAAGTGTACATGTTTATATTTTGACTCCATTTGAATGCTTAGCTTCTGTTACTGTAGACTAGTATGTGCCTCAGAGTGCAAGCCAATGTAGATGCATTAACGGTAGGACCCCTACATGGGGCATACTTGTAAATGCAAATGTTGACCATGAGTCTGTGGAGGGGATGGCCCCATTGGCATGAGTGTGGCTCCCTTTGACACTTTTACGTCAGATATTGCTCTCTGCATTGCTCTGATTCATGTCAGCTACTTTGACTTGCTCAATGACTACATGGTTAAGGTGCAATGGTCTGTAGAGCCTTCTTTCCCATGATCCCTGACTGACACAGTGAGGTTTGCCAATTGTACCGTTCCACTGACGACTGAGCCTAATTTACACTTTGTGCACCAGTTCCCTGGGAGGTGGTTCCAAATCACAATCATCCTTACAATGTCCACAGAAATGACATAACACATGTCTATTGGGCAGAGAGGATAGATAAGTTTAGAAATTTGGTATACTGAGGCACAATGGAGAGGGAGCAAAGCCTGATTTTTGGTTGAAAAGTTATGTACATTGCTATGTCATTGTAGGCCAGCTGTTCCCTGTCACATGTGTAGGAATCCTAAACTACCCTCTGTGCAGTAATCCATCCAAAGTCAGTGAGGATGACTTAGCCGATAGCCATCACCTGATAGATCGTATATATGACCCACAATTATTATGTGTGTCTGATACTTATGACAGTCCCAGTATACACACAGGTGTATTGACACTTTCCAGATTGCATAGCTTCAGCTGAACTCCCCTCTTCCACATCTGAGACATGTACAGTGTAGATGTAATCCTACTGAGGTATGATATTGTGGTGAGGCTCACATGTGTAACTACTGTCTCCCCATTCACATTCCACATGCAGGTGAGAATTTTAATAACATCCCGGTTACAGTGTCTCATTTGGCAAAAGGGCTGTCCTGTGAAGGCGCAATATAGAAAGGCCACATCTCACTACTGACAAGGTTAGACATCTGAGTAGTGCACACTCCTATATAGCCCCAAACAGTACTAGCTCTTATTGACACACATGCAAGCCCTTACCTTGTCACCTTAGTGAGTGCTTGTTGTGTTAAGTACCTTACTGTGCCCTATGTACCACGTGCCGCAATGCAATGGGCCTGGCTGTAAAGATGTTTGGACTGTCAGACAGTGAGTTTCGCCTAGAGGATTTCATAATGGCGTACTGTCTGTACTGTCCCTCACATTACGTACCACCAAGGATGTCCTTGGTCAACCAGATCTAAGTAGGCAGCCTCAGTATGTGTATGTGATGACCAGGTTGTAGGTTCATCCTCACAGACATAGCAATTTGAATTTCTAAGATTTAGTTGAGCGTAGAATGTGACATGGTCTGTATAACTATGCTGTCCATTAATTTATGTGTGTGGTAGGTGTCAAGTTGCTTCATATCTTGCACACAAAGGTCTTCTAAATAGCTGTGTCAATCTGTTCCTACATGTCTTCCATGCCCACAACTCAAACTCCATCAGTGAAAGGCCATCTGGAAGGTAATCGCCAGGAAGGTGCGGACCCTGGGGGTCTCCAACCGGCGCAGTACACACTGCCACAAGAGGTGGGACGACATCTGCCGCCTCAGCAGGAACGTCGCAGAGATGCAGCTGGGGCTGGCCCCTCGATGCGGCAGGTTGGCGCACCAGACTTTGACCCCCCTAATGGCCCGCATTCTGGCGGTGACCCAGTGAGAGCTTGATGGACGTTTGAGGGCCCAACAGCAGCTCGTTGGGGTGAGTATTGGCCTGAGTGTAACTTTGTGCATGACGAACTACCTTTTATCACAGCCATCATCACCCCAGGCAGCTTCGAGATGACTCACGTTCCATGCAATATGAACAAAGTAGCCTGTGTAGGAATGGTTGTAGGTGCCTGGTGTTTACCACTGTCTCTGCTTTATGTAGCAAAAAACTAGGCAGTGTCCCCCAAATAAGTCTAACCATAGTTGCAGATCCCATTTGGTGAATAATGTCAAAATGACCAATTCAGACACATGAAAAGAAGTGTGTAAATTGTGTACATGGCAATATGTCTTTCTGATGGGCAGACAGTGTAATGTAAAGGCAATAGAGCGGTGTGTCCGGATTGGGTGAATATGTCACCCCTGAGGGTTGACATGGTTGGATGTGATCAGAGAGAGTGAAACATTAGTATCTTTGAGACAATTGTACTGTACATTGCAATAGAGTCAGCCAATGTTTATCTGAATGGCAGAGCTTACTGTGTATGCATTGAGGAGGGATATGCATGTGCATCAGTGCTCAGTCAGTCTGTAGCTGCTGACATGCATCAGGGAGTGATATCTTGACCCATTGATGTGCCTTATGTGTGTCAGCGGTCAGTACAACATGGGTATGACGGACACCAGGTAATGGCTTGTCCGGCTCATTCCGTGTCCTTCTGGAGGCCACTCTCATCTTCACAGATGGACTCATTCAAAGGACTCCTGTCCTTAAAGTGTTGTCCTGGCATTGACATAGATTCTGTGAATGAGATCTGCTCACATGCAACACCCTTGACTTAGATTGCTCTAGGCAGGCTCATGTGCATTGTTCTTTGTTGACACTATTACAAGGTGATTAGTACATATATATATATATATATATATATATATGTGTACACCTACCTGTGACACCTAGCAAGTCCTCTGTTGTGAATGTGTCAACTGCATCATCTGGCAGAGGACAGCAGTGACACTGATAATTGGGGATGTAAGCTGGGTGTGGTGTCCACTTCCATGTCAATTGCAACTTCTGATTGTGATTATACTTATCCCAAGTAGGTGTTCTTTAGTACTCATTGTATGAGTTTAGGCATGCCTGAAGTTTGCCTATTTGCAGGTCTCAGTTTGGATGGGTCGTGGTGTATACATCGGGCCTTTCAATGAGATTTCAGAGGGTCACTTCACCATTGTATGAGGACCTAGTTCGAGAGGATGCATGTAGGTCTTGCTACACACAAGAGGAAGTGAGATGTACATGTTTGCACTTGCAATAGGAGCTGGCTTTGTCAGAAACATCATGTAGATGGACTTTGCACAGGTCATGTGTGAATACAGCATGTTCTCATGCCAAAGGTTGTGCTGTTGCAGCCAATCCGTGTAGAAGTCATTTACCATACTGATGAGCAAAGAGTTGGATATAGATATGCTTTTAGATTTGTGCCATTGTGAACCTATGTCTCTTCCTGTTATAGCATCAATCGAGGGCAGAGAAGGAGAGGGACCCAACACCATTGGGGAAGCAGCTGGCCAGAGTGGTCCCCGAGTAGCTACCGACACAGAGGGGATCAGTGCCTCGGAGGGTGATGGGAGTGCCCTGGAGGAGACAGGAGATGAGACACCTACCTCCACATCGACACACTCCAGCGGCAACTCCATTGTGGTGGCGCACCAAGTAACAAAAACAACTTCAACATCTCCGTCCGCCAAACCCCGTTCTATCTCCATCCTCCCTGCTGCTCCCCAAACTGCTATCCGGGCCCACTCCCCTAAGAAGGGCAGAGTCTCCTTCCCCCCCAGGCACCGCTGCCCCTGCCCCTGTCTCTCCTGATGCCCTCAGTGTAGACGTCTTAGACGCAAAGACGGCCTGTGGCAGATCTCTGTGGGTCAGACTGCAGTCCTGAATGTCCTCCAGGATCATTGCAACAAACTGTCACAAGTTGTTTGCGTTCCTGGAGGGCCTTTATTTGGACATGGCTGGCCTGCAGAGATCTGTCTAGTCTCTGGCCTCCACAGTGACATCAGCCTTCCAAACCTACCACCCCCCCATCCCGGGTCCTGTCCCTTCCCCATCCACCCTCCCAATACCCCCACCTGACCAGAGAACACGCAAAGCTAAGCACACAAGCATCCAGACATCCCCCGCAGCACACTTCCACACCAGCCCAAAAAACGCAAACACACTACACCCACCACACCCAGCAAAAACACCCACTCACAGCACCCAAGACACAACACCCACA
Organism: Calotriton arnoldi; assembly: GCA_963921515.1. NCBI lineage: Eukaryota > Metazoa > Chordata > Amphibia > Caudata > Salamandridae > Calotriton > Calotriton arnoldi. Next base: position 97,192 of record CAWUFW010001323.1, on the reverse strand, counting down.
AACCCCATCCCAGGACACTCAGAAATGTACGCACAAAAAACATGCATTCACATCTCTGACCTCAGTTTCCTCCCCCTCCAAAACCCCACCCATCACCACATCTCCTCCCAAATCTCACAAGACCCTAACCCTGTGTGCCCTGGACCTCTGGCCTTCCACTGCTGCCCCCCTCCCAAAGAAAAGAGGGCTGGCTTCCCACCGCTCCCTTACACTTACACTTCCTGCCACCCCCCTAAAAAGGGTGGCACCATCAGCCCAACAGCCATGTGCTGATTTGCATATGGCTGGGTCTGAACTGGGGTGGCGAAGTGAGCTAAAGAATGATGATGGATTCAACCCAGATCTGTGACAGGGGGGGAGTGTCTCAAAAGTTTCAGCGCTCCGTCCATCATCTCCTTGTGTTTGCTTTGTTCACCCTAAGTTGGCAGGGTATGCCCAGACGTGGGTCCCTTGCTCACTGTGCCACTGGATTCAAGCTAGCCTGGCTGATGAGGGGTGTTACCCCGAAACCGGTCCCAGGATGCTTGTTTCCGGTCCAGGGAAGACCTGGCTTGGCAGTTCATGCTGGACTGTTCCCGTAAGGAACAGGGTCAAGACTGATTTGCATATGGCTGGGTCTGAACTGGGGTGGCGAAGTGAGCTAAAGAACGAAGATGGGTTCAACCCAGATCTGTGACTAGGGTGAGTGTCTGAAAAGTTTCAGCGCTCCGTCCATCATCTCCTTGTGTTTGCTTTTACGTAGAATAGACATACCCCTACAGACTACAGTGCCTGCGACATAGCTCAGAATGCTCACTCTTTCTGATTTTTTTCTGGCCAGCCAAGCCTTTTTGTTGGGTAGCTCTTAAGGTGGAGGAGTATCCCTGGCAATGGTCTGCCATTTTGTGCTGTTGTCCAGATGTAGTAACATGTTTACTGTGAATGGGTGCATATCCTGATGTGGCATGAGAGCACTTTTGGACAAGTTCTGTGAATGTCAGCAGCTGTGAGAGCAGTGAGCTTCCAGCTGTGCCAAGTAGAGTCAATAATGTTTGCTGTGGGTTGTGAGTTGCATGTGGTCAATAGTCATGGAGTATGTTGTTGTTGATAGTGGTAATGTTGTTAGTTGATGAGAGTGTGAGAGTGCAATGAGGGGCCTTTTTGGAGTGACTCATGGATAAGGAGAGGGATACGTGTGCTGTCATGAGTTGTGATGGTGATAGCAGATATGGAGGCCCCTGGTTGTAGTGGTGTCAGCACATTCCTTTGAGCCCAAGCAGTGCTGTCAGTGGCAGAGCCATGGCCGTGATAGGTGTGAGGCCCCCTCATGTCCAGCTATGGTTGCTGTTTGATGTTGTGGGATGTTAAAAGGTCATGAGTTCAAGGAGGATGAAGGGTGTGATGTTTGTGTATTGGTCCATTCCACAGACCAGTGCATGTGTGTGGTTTGTTGTAATAACAGGAGAGAGGGTGTGTGTGCAAGAAGTGTGTGTTCTTGAGTGCACTCAGATGAGTGTTCCATATGTAGGTTGAGCTTCTTTTGTGCAGGGCAAATCAGACAATGGTGAAGTTTGTGCATTTGCATGTAAGTGTGTCCAATTGTGCTCAGGCCCCCTATCTGTGATCAATCTTCTATCAAAATGATGGCAGCTAATGCGTGGGAGGGGGAATGACACATTGCCCCTTTGTGACAAGCAAAGTGTTATAGGCCCATCTGCCTTTGACTAGGCATCTCTGCCCACCGCTGTGCCGCTTCTATTATGTGACCGCCACGGACAGCCCACATGCCAGCAGTCTGGACAGAAAAGGGACCCCGCTGCATAGGTGACAATGGCCCTTCAGGCCTGGCAGGAGTGTGGGCCATGCCAATGGATTCCTGTGTCCAGCAACATGGCCAAGGTTCACAGGTAAGTTGGCCCAGAGCGGTGACTGGGTCATGTTTGGGTCAGCCACACCTGCAGAGCCCGGTATCGGCCAGCTTTGGAATGGGGGACCTGGACTTAACCGCGGGATATACCTGCAGTGATAGGTGTTTGACTTACCTCGGGTGGGGTCCGCGACGGTGTCGGATTTCATAGTAATGGAGCAGGTAGAGCAGCGGTAGGACTTGTAAGGCAGGATCCATGGCGTCCCAGGACATGGAGAGGTGTGTGGAGTTGAGTTTGTGCCGTCTGTCCCTCTGTTTCCGCCAACTCTGACAAGCTGGTTTAACCACGTCAATCGAATGGCCTAATAGGTGCATCGCAATGGGGTGGGCGGTCGGAGCGCCCTTCCGCCTGGCTGTCTGTCTCCATTGGCCCCTTCCGACACCGGCGCGGTCAGAATTTCCTGTCGGATTTAGAAGGACGTGTCGGTTGGAAAAATGCCTATCTGTGCCCATTGTAATATAGCGGTCGGGAGGACCACTTACAACGGGACCAAATCGGTCTTTTCCGACTCCAACGGATCCGCGGAGACCCTTCTGAGCGCCATCGTAATCAGGCCGTAAGTTATTAGTGCAGTTGTATTTTTTATTTTGTTTAAAATCTCAAATAAATATATACAATTATTTACATTAATTATTAACATAAACATATGTGTGCTATTTCTTTTTTTTAGTTAAATAAACTTTTTCCTAACTTTTACTATAGGGAAACTCCACAGTTGGGTGGAGATCGCTCAATGGTAAAGTAAAGGGTAAATGAAACAAGTTTATTCAACTTTATAATAAATTTGGAAACATATTTAATATGTTAAATATTAATGTAAATTAATCTTATATTTGTATGATAAATGCAGAACAAAATAAAAAAGTGCTACAGCACTATTAACTTCATTTTAAGTTAATATTTAATAAATTTGAGCATACTAAATTAATTAAAAATATTTTGCCCAATTTAAAATTTAAAAAAATTAAAATTCCCACTTAAAGTAAAAATAAAGGCTTTTATTATGCATTGATAATTATTAAAAGTGCTGTATAGAATGAATTACAAGTAATTCAATAATATTTTAATAACAATAAAACATTTATGTTACATACATTTATACATTCAAAAAGGTTGTTAAAATATTTTATAATTAAATAATAAAAATGTTTTATTTTTAGATTTTTTTTAACATTAAATTGTATTTATTTACTTTTTAACTATAATAATTGAATTTAATTTAACATTATTCTCTTTGGGGTTTCATTTTAATTTCCCTGTCTCCATTATTTTGTATAGGAGTGTGTTGAGGTATCAGTGGTTGGCCATGTTTGGTGCTGAACGTACTACTGTTTCTTTTTGGCAGTAGTAACTTACACTTGAAATTTTGGCTCCATCCCCTTTCTAGGGGATGGGGGGAGATGTGTAAGTCTAGACTTTTGAGTAACTTTGCACTCAGATTTTGTGAATAGCCAAAAGTAGTAAAGTTACTGAAAAGTGTAAGAATAAATAACGTGTAAATTACTCAAATTTGTAAGTTAACTTTATGAATAGCCCCAAGACAGTCTTACCCCAAACACGATTGTGATTAAGAATAAAGATTGAGTATTTCGTATAGGACTGTGTACCCTACATTACTGCACTGGCGACCAGGTACAAGAAGAGTCAATTGTCAAGAAGTGGCATGCCTCGTCAGTTCCAAGTTCAGGTAGCCCTGATGTTACAGTTTACAGCACCTCTGCTCTAGGTGTAAGGAGGGAGGTAATGTCTTGTACCTGGCACTCACGTACCTGCTGGGTGAAGTAGACATGACCTAGGTCTTCTGCGATGTGACAGCTTATGTTAGTTTTGTGGATGGCTGCTTGGCATTTGTAAAAATAGCACTAGTTTTTACTTATGATTAAGGTTTCCAGTTTTCCATTTTTACAGGTAAAAACAGGCAGAAAACAATGTGTTCCCTGTCAGTATTTCTTTTTAAATGCTGAAAGATACTGAAAATTGTGCTTCTAGTGAGTGACTGTCCATGCTGTGTTTCGTGAATTCCCGACAACAGCTGAGCAGATATACAGCATGGGAAGTTAAATAAATGTGGAAATATACAATTTTTGACTCCATTTATCCTCAAACCACATAATAATATGGATAAATACCAATAAGATGACCCAAAAATAAATATGGATAAATACAGACGGAAATATTAAACAAAAAAAATACCATAAACCAGAAGCCCTACTTATGATTTACATTTTGACTAAAGTAAATGCAGATTAATAAGACAGGAGAGCCTGAAAGTAATGCTGTTGCTGACTGGCACCTGAGGGTACAGGCTGGGCCCCTCTTGGTTGGTCACTGGTACAGCCTTCATATCTCTCTTGGACTTTGGTCAGTGACCACACATGCACACAATCTTCTGCACATATTGTCTCATGACTCATTTTAGAGTCTGTAAATAGACTTTCAGTGGGTGGGCTTATCTGCTGTGCCAGGACCCCTCTGCTGTGCCAAGGGCCATCTGCTCTGCTAGGACATGGATGGTGATGGAGGCTCTTTGAATGCATGTCACACCTCAGAGACAGAAGGCTGTGGGCTTTGGCCACATGTAGGATGGGATTGTACCCAGAAGCATCACGTCAGTGACTTGAGCAGGACGCGCTGTGCCATCCGGGGGCCGGACTGATACACAGATGGGTAAAGTGATGCCAGCCTATCTCCCTGTGAAAGCTGCAATGGCACACTCCCTGCTTGGAGGGGAAATGCATGTGCAGATCAACTGCATGTCAAAGTGGTGGGAAGCCGGGGACTTACAAAGGGCAGAGAAAGTAGGGACAGTCATGGTAAAGTAGGAAGCTATTTAACCTTGTGCTAAACTCACTTATGTCTGACTACAGAGGTTGGTACGGTCTTTTTTGAGTGCTTTGTACTTTGGAAAATTCATCATTTTGCTGGGAAAAAAGTCAGAGGCCACTTATGGCCTTGATACTGGAACAGGTACTAAAATTGTCTTTTTCTCTTTATCCTCTATGGATCTACTCAAATCTGAGGATTTCTGAGCCCCTGACCACAGCCAAGGACTCTGCACCACTAGATCAGGCTGGCATTCCATCGAGGTTTACCTCATCTGTGCCCTCGCAGAGTAAAGTTAACCTCATGACCTAACTCTGCTGTAGAACCAACAGCCCAAAGTAGCATGCCAAGTTCTCCCTGCATGAAACCTTAATATAATGTTTTCTAATATTGCATAAGAAGGCCTGCTGAGAGTTAGGGTGATGTTTCCTCTTCCCATAGCAGCCTGTGGAGGTACTCCCATCAGCCCCACTACCCCGACAGCACCAATGCAAAAATGTCCAGGGCAACAATACCATTGTAGTCCATTTATTGTACGCTGGCACCCTCTCGTGGCCTCCTATGGTGGTGCTGTAAGGCCATTGCCTGAACTGGCCTTAATAAGGCATCAGCCTCACGGTCTGAATTCCCCGTGACTGCCACGCCTTCTCAACTCCACCGAGGAGCAAAGGAGCTGTTTGAGTTGGATGGCAACAAGTTTTGTAACCCTGTTTGTGCAAAGGAGCTTTGCCCACGTCAATATTCTTGCACGCGTGTAGGGGTGTCACTTCTCCATAGGGCATAAATATTTGGGAAACCCAGCAGGAGAATGAACCAAGTGCATCCACAGGTAGAACAGGAACGTTGACCCCCATTTACAACTTATGACCTTATATCCGATACGCCCAAACGAAGATGTGTTTTAGAAGCTACAGCAAAGACACCAGACTCGATGGTTCCTTGCAAAGGAGTTTGAAAGTATTTCAGACTAGGCACTGCAGGGCTGATTCTCAGTGCAATAGAGGTGATAGAGTTCTACTGAGACTTTCTTACGTGTCACCGTGTGTTGTATACCTGTGTGTAACTTCTATCACAGAAGCTTCACTGATAATGGATCCGTGTTGGTTGTATTTCTAGTGGGAGTAAAGGGATCTTTATCCTACCAGGGCAAATGTCTGGTTGGCAGACTGCTTCCAAGCCTCCACGACCGGTCCCCTGCTGACCCAACATGTCTTTACCACCACTTGATTCCACCATGGAGTTAGAGGCTCCTTCCATAGAGACAACACGACACACAAATGCTTGAGTCGCTTGGGTAATGATAGAAGCAGTGGTAAACTGGAGCTGTGCATGGCTTACACTGTCACACAGCACCCCCTCCACTAGTCATCCATCTGTTAAATGGGATTAAACATGTCTTTTTGCATGCACCAGATCGTGTGGCACAGTGGCATTTACACTGGAGGTGTCTGTGAAGGGGGATATGCTATACTTTTAAAGACTGGATTTAAGTCTCATCATGGCATCCCAGCCCATGCCTGTGTTTGTTCACTAAAACCATAAGCAATCTGCAGGGCCCTAAGTGGCCCTCAATCCCCTTGAGTTCAAGCACAAGACATTCTGGCCACATTTACTGAAATCCTACACAGGTGCTTTGGCGATGCTAAAGATAGCGTCATAGAAAGGACCCACGTGTGCAGAGGTAAAATGTTTTGCATCACGCAAGCACCCTCCATCTTGAATACATGCAAGCCTTTCTGTTCTGGATGCAATTGCAATATACTCAAGAAACAGATCAACATTGTAAAATTACACTCCCAAAGCAGACCTTTCTAACCTCACAGTCAAGGCCAAAACATCTTGTCAACATTCTACACGAAACTGGAGGCGTTGGACATTCAGCCTTCTCATGAAGCAGCAGGCGCTGGACACTCAGCCTTCTCATGAAGCTGCCTACAGTAATTGTTCTCCTTATTGATTTAATTTCCTTAGTTACTCTTTTGCTGCAAGACGTGCTTCTTCTCTGCTAATCACTTTTAAATGTTGTGTTCTCTCAACACTGCCCTCACGCACAACAATTCGTCAAGTAATTAGGGAAATTGAATCTCCTTTGCTTTAATGACTTTATTTAATAAAAGAGGTTTGTTTTAAATGTGATCAGCAGTTTCAGCATACAGATTTCTAATTGCAAAGGGATGGGGATCGTGCTCACTTGCTATGCCTGGAGGTAAACACTTTTGAATTGTTTCATGTCTCTGTTATTCACCTCCAATGCCCACATTTTCTATTAGGTTGTATACACCTGAGTGACAGGTTGCTGGAAGCTCTAGTGGCGCCAGTGGGCCCGCCTGAAAACCAGAGGGAAGCCTGTTGCCTGACGGAGTGCAAGTGGGCCCCTATGCTGCTGCTGCCCCCCCCACCCACCCGCCACAATTACAGCGGGACACAAGTTCCACAAGCAATGAGTGCCGCATAAGGACTGCCTCCCCACCTACCAAGGACCCCCCAGTGAGGGGTTAGATGGGCATGCACCATTTCAGGGTTGTCACTCCCTGCACCGTCCCTCATCCTATCCCCAACCCCTTCCCCACCACCTACCGCGAAGTCGTAGTACGCGCATCCATTCAGCACACAGAGGGATCCAGTTACCACTGCTGCACCCTAGAAGACCTGGGTCAGTCGCCTCAAAAATTAATTCAGCCCCATGACATAAACAGAGAGGAAGGTGAAGAGGCCAATCTGTTACACTTTGCAGGGGAGGAAGTCTATAAACTCATTGAGGACCTTCCAGGAACAGCGGCGGACTATGATCATGATTCTGCCATTGCCGCCTTCAATGAACACTTTGATCCACAGCTGAACCTGGACTACGACCAGTTTACTCTGCGGCAAGCTCAGCGAAAAGAAAGAGAGACAATTGATAGTTTCTATGCCCGCCTGAGAGCAATGGCCAGCACCTGAATGAATGACTCCCAGCCCAACGAAGTCAGAGCTCAGGTTATTCAGGGGGTGCAAATCCTTTGTGTTGATGTTATGTTATGTTATTGCTATTTTTTGAGCGCAACTGTTACTCGGAGGTGTCCTGGCGCTGAGTGAAGTCCTACAGAGGCCTAAACTAAAAAACAGGAGGAATAAAAAGTTGGAAGTTATGTTGAAAACAGCCAGGTTTTCAAAGCCTTCCTGAAGGCAAATAGGTTTGTCATGCCTCTAAGATGCAATGGCAGGCCGTTCCATGCCTTGGCTGCTCCTACCACAAAACTTCTGCCACCCCAGTTGGCTTTTTTTGCAAAGGGTACCGTTGCCAACTTGGCCTCCGAAGAACGCAGCCGTCTTATTGGTGCGTACCAGTGAAGTAGCAATTTAAGATAGTCGGGCCCAAATCCATGAAGGGCTTTGTGCACTATGCAGAGGGCCTTAAATTGAACCCGTTTTCTCATGGGCAGCCAATGAAGCCTTCTAATCTCAGCCGAGATTGAGGCGTATTTTGTTATGCCGGTGAGCAGTCTGGCTGCTGCATTCTGCAGAAGTTGCAATCTATTCATAAGACCTTCCTGGATATTGATGTAGAGGCTGTTGCAATAGTCCAGTTTGGACATGGCTAGAGCGGTAATGACTGTTTGTTGACTATCTTTGGGTAGGAATGGCATGATTTTCTTGCAAGATCTTAGAGTGTAAGTTGCTGATGACACCACTGCATTCACTTGGTCTCTAAAACTGAGTTTGTCATCTATCCATACTCCTAGGTTCTTTACCTTTTTGATGGGGGAGGGAAGGGGACCAAGTGTGTCTGGCCACCAACCCGGAGTCCAGAAATTGGCGTAATTTCCGAACGATACAACCTCCGTTTTATTGGAGTTCAACTTTAGGCAATTTTGTGCCATCCAGTTACCTACCGCGGTCATACAGTCATGGAAACGGGCCCCTGTGCCCTGTAGCTTATCTGGCCGCAGCGACACCACAATTTGGGTGTCGTCTGCGTATGAGGTAAGGCTGAAACCGTAGGATTCGATGAGGGGGGCCAACAGTGAGACATAAATGTTAAAGAGTGTTGGGCTCAAGGATGACCCCTGAGGGACACCACAGGGTAGGGAGAACGGTTTAATACAGAATTCGCCAAGGAAGACAGTTTGAAGTCTGTTTGACAAGAAAGATTTTAGTAGTTTCCAGGCAGAGCCCTGGACTCCAATCTCTTGCAGCCGGTCCATCAACAAAGAGTGATGGACCGTATCAAAAGCTAATAGTGCATCCACCTGGGATAAAACTCAAGGAGATCCTAATACTTGTCAGGTAATACGAGCTCGCTAATAGCAGAGCAGAAGAAATGGAAGTGGGCCTTGCCAGAACACCCATAATTCTCAGCAATACCAGAACGATGATGGTGAAAGAAGAGATGTTGGACACCATAAGAGGTAGACCCCCGCTCCAACAGCCACCAGTGGCACCCAGGGACACAACATCAATGTGGGGTAACTGCGGCCTGGAGGTGCATGCACCCACAAAGCGCCCAACACAGTGGAAAATATATTCAATATGTAGCAAGGCCAACCATTGGACATGAGTGTGCAGGAGCGACAAGAGAGGAGGGAAAAGGACCCATGGAAACTCCGAACTAACCTGACGCTGGCCACCTGGCCTTGGAAGAGGAGCCTAAATCAATACCCACAAGAGTTACATCATCGGACCGACAGAACTGATGTGAAGATGAAGATGAGGACATATTCTTGGTGTCATTATCAAAACAAGGCAACGGCAAACAAAAACAAATTTGTCAGGTAACAAATATGAACCCCACAGTGAAAGTGCTGATTTACACATGCGCATCTGTCAATGTAATGAACATAAAACAATATCACGCACTCACGCCTATGTGAGCAGGGCGCTAACAGACACAGATACCAGGCACGCCCAAATAGAGCATGAAGCGCAGGTCATCACGTGTACTTGCCAGCATTTTTATGTATTCAGGAGGGAATTCTGGGTTGTGACAGACCACAAGCCACTCGTCAACCTGCTTTCAGGGACTTCACACCATCCCCGCTGAGAATTGAGAGGTGGGTGGTTCAAATCCAGCAGCACAATTTCACAATGACATACTGCCCAGGGATTAAAAACCCTGCTCATTACTTGTCAAGACACCCACCGCCACTAAGGTCAGGGTGGCATTAACCAGCAAAGAAGCAGAAGAATTCATCCACCTACTGTTCCTAGGGGCATGGCCCTGGGCCATGACAACACATGAGTTTGCGGATGCCTCCTGTGAGAAGGAATGCTTTGAAAAGGCAGTGCACGCCATGCACATACGTAAGTGGAAAGATTTCCAGCGAGAGGTCCACCACTTGAATCCAACAGATAAGATGATATGCAGTTGTGGTGAGTGAAGGAAGGGCAGACCCTCGGAGGGAGGGCTGCTACTTCGGGACATTGCATACTGGTACCACAAGCACTTTAGAAGAGGGTCATATAGTTGGCACAGCAGATTCACCAAGGCAACAACACAACTAAATCAAGACCAAGGGAGAAGTAGAGGTTCTCAGGGATGGATAAGGCGGTGGAAGACCATATAAAAACATGCCAAGCATGTCAACTACCCAGCTGCTGTAATATTAGAAGATAGCAAAACCAAAGGGGATGATGGACGGAGTGTTGAACATTGCAAGCACTCACCCCCAGTCAACTGATCTGGGTTTAATCCATCATCATTCTTTAGCTCACTCTGCCACCCCAGTTCAGACATGGCCATATGCAAATCAGTCTGACCCTGTGCCTCATGGGAACAGTCCAGCCCGAACTGCCAAGCCATGTCTTCCCTGGACCAGAAACAAGCATCCTGGGACCGGTTTCTGGCTTACAGCCGTCATCAGCCAGGCTATCTTGAATCCAGTGGCAAAGTGAGCAAGGGACCCACGCCTGGGCATACCCTGCCAACTTAGGGCGAACATAGCAAAACCAAAGGGGATGATGGACGGAGTGTTGAACATTGCAAGCACTCACCCCCAGTCAACTGATCTGGGTTTAATCCATCATCATTCTTTAGCTCACTCTGCCACTCCCAGTTCAGACATGGCCATATGCAAATCAGTCTGACCCTGTGCCTCATGGGAACAGTCCAGCCCGAACTGCCAAGCCATGTCTTCCCTGGACCAGAAACAAGCATCCTGGGACCGGTTTCTGGCTTACAGCCGTCATCAGCCAGGCTATCTTGAATCCAGTGGCAAAGTGAGCAAGGGACCCACGTCTGGGCATACCCTGCCAACTTAGGGCGAACATAGCAAAACCAAAGGGGATGATGGACGGAGTGTTGAACATTGCAAGCACTCACCCCCAGTCAACTGATCTGGGTTTAATCCATCATCATTCTTTAGCTCACTCCACCACCCCAGTTCAGACATGGCCATATGCAAATCAGTCTGACCCTGTGCCTCATGGGAACAGTCCAGCCCGAACTGCCAAGCCATGTCTTCCCTGGACCGGAAACAAGCATCCTAGGACCGGTTTCTGGCATTCCAGCCGTCATCAGCCAGGCTTGCTTGAATCCAGTGGCAAAGTGAGCAAGGGACCCACGTCTGGGCATACCCCCGCCAACTTAGGGCAAACAAAGCGATACAAAAGGGGATGATGGACGGAACGTTTGAGCCAATCAAACACTCCCAGTCAATATTAGAAGAACCTTGTAGAACACCAAAGATGAAAGTAAGCTGGACTTCGTAAATTTCCCAGATGGACAACTACCACTAATGCTAATTGATGGGCACTTGAAGTGCCATGTAGTTGAACTCATGGAGTCAAAAGCCACAGACAAGTTATGCCAGCTATAGGAGTGAACATTTGCCACATTTGGGCTGCCTGTTGACATTAAAACTGACAGAGGACCACCATTACAAGAGGCTGAGTGTAGCGACTATCTAAGTCACCTTGGGTTTAAACTCAGGAAAAGTATTCCACAATGGCCACAAGCCTAAGGAGTGGTACAACACTTTATGGACACTTTCAATAAAGCTATATGTATTGCAGTGGACCAAAGGGAGGACCGAGAAAGAAGCCTACACCACTTCTTGAGGATGTACCACATTACACCACACAGTACCATCACAACAACATACTATCAAAAGCACCTGCAAAATCTATCCACGGCCATTGCCATGGGAAGAGGGATCAACAGCACATGGTGAACTTCCAAGCACTTATCAGATTTACCATGGTCTGTGAACTGTTTGGCAAAACATGAAATCCTCTCACCCTTGTATGGCCACCGGTACACTGATCTTACCGATTGTTTGGTGTCAGACTCGCCCAAATGGCCCTTAGACTTTAACAATACTCATTCTTTCTGGAGGAATCAACCTGTCTCCTCTCAAACTAACATCATCTTCAGAAGACGACTCAATTCAATATCACTTTATTCAAATATAATAATATCCATAAAAGAATCATAGAAAGGTAATACATTCATTTCATTTTAAAAACATTAAACTCTTTCTTATTTCATTTATCAAGATCCAAATAATTTGCACATGGACAGACTATAATTATGTCAAAAACTACATATAATGACCATTTCTCTGCTTTAAATAAAGACGTCTCTAATTGCAAAGGCAAAAGATACACTGCAGTTATGCCTATTGCATTTTATAATAGAATTAAAAAGATCTGCTGAATAAAACTATCATTAAAAACACTTAGTAATATAGCTATAAGCTTCTTCAGTAATTTTATAATGTGGCCTCTTTGGTCAGAGTTTCTAAGTGTGAAAGAGTTTTCCTTCTGACAAGAGCAGATATAATATATGAAGTGACAGAGAAACAAATATACACATTTTCTAGTCTGCATAAATACTTAAAAGCTTCCTGATAATAAAAATATTTACCAGTTTTAAACACTGGTACTAGGTATTGTCTTCTCAGATCCTTATAAAAAATTACAAAACAGAATAAAGTGCATAGGGGCATATTTACGTTCCCTGGCGCATCCCTGCATATCAGCAGGGATGCGCCAGGGAAAATGCGTCACGCAAGTTTACCCTTGCGCCACGTCCGATGCGCCGCATTTACAATGCGGCGCATTGTGGCGCAAGGATAAGCAGATGCGTGACGCATCTGCAGCCGGAGAGGTTGGCGCAGTGCTGAAGTTGTGTCGCAAGCGCGACGCAACTCCAGCACTGTTCCAACCTTCCCTATCTCTAACATGGTGCGTCAATCCTTACGCCTGCTTGAAGCAGGCGTAAGGATTTGACGCACCAGCGTTAGAAACGTGACTGCGTGAAATCTTGTAGATTTCACTACGTCACTTTTCCGAGGCGTTCCTGCGCCGAACGCCCCTCTGCGGCGGTACGCCCACATGAAACCTGACGCAGGTTTCATGTGGCGCAGGGGTTTACTACGTGACGCATCTCCCTAGATGCGTCACGTTGTAAATATAGCGCAACGCGGCGCATGGTTTGCGTCACCGCTGCGTCACATGCGTGACGCAACGGCGGCGCAAAAGTGGCGCAAGGGGCTTGTAAATATGCCCCATAGTGCTTTGACTGGATGTGCCATCACATGGGCATTTTGGTAATGTCTGAGCGCAGGCCCCCATTTTTGGAAAAGCAAACCTCCAGTGCAAGGTTCCTAAACGTGATCTGGTGAGGTCAAATCTATGTTTAATATTCTTAACTATTAGAAGGCAATTTTGCAAATCAGCTTGTACTGGGCCTGAAAGTTATCTGCACACCATAGATTTTTTACACTCCAAACTATCTCTTTCTGCCCCGCACTTTCCCCTGAGTATGGCTTTTACCTAAGTTTTGCTATATCGTAAAATTGTAACAGTATCCTTAACTCCAATGCTGTTATCCACTTTTCTCAGGTGGCTGTCTATATATGCCAGCCATCTTGTCTTATTCCTGGCGTCTAGGGATAGGCAATCAGAAGACGACTCATTTCATACCTTTTAAAACACTTGTTGGTCTTAACATAAAAATATATCTTGTGGACAATTCCCATGAGTGAATTGTTTTACTTACTTCTAAATATCATCTGATTTTATACCTGTCAGCCAGTCTTTCTCACTAACCTCTTGCACTACTGAACCAATACCAAGGCATCAAACACCTAGGCCACAACGCATTCCACTATCTCATAATCTCACCATCCTTCTCAATCTACATATAAAGTCTCCTCTACTCTTATGCTTCCCAGCAACATATTCAAAGTGCTAATTACATTTCTAGAGTTAGAAAAAATCCAAACTGTCTGGATGCTGCCTCGCCGGTTTTGGTTCGAGACCGGAGAGAAACCAGAGGTTTGTGATCAGTCCTGACTGTGAACTGACCTTCCTGTTAGAAGGTTTGGAAATGTTCAACAGCCCACATTCAATTTCATGTTTCCCTTTCAGTTGAGGAGTACTTTTGTTCAGCTTTGGATAAAGCTCTAGATGTAAATGCAACTGTGTTATCTGGTTAACATTTCCCTTTAATTTTCTGGGCGAGGACTGCACCAAGACCCGCTCCCAGAAGCAATGAATTCAGCATCCTCCCTAAATGGTGTGTGAGAAAATTTACTGTCTTATCCTTCAGCTTACAAAAATCATTAGACTTTTGTTGAGTTCATTTAAATTTAGAATGTTTCTTCATGAGTGATCTCAATGATGTGATAAGCACAGAGAACCCTTTAATAACACATTAAATAATGTCCACATAATCGCAGGACTGAAGTCAACTAATCCTTATTTATAGGAATCTGTATGTCCCTAATTGCATTAAGGAGAGATTAATTTGGCTTGATTTCTCTATCAGAAACACAGTGCCCTGAATATTTAACATACTTACATAAGAATTTGAAGTCATGCATCTAATCTAAGAACAATCGACAGCAATTTGTTACGTTACTCAGATTATGATGCAAACACAAGACTATTATCTTGAACAGTGTCGGATCTTACTTAGTAACTGTCACAATGCAACATAGGTGTGTGACCTATCAGTTGCAGCGGCAGCATGGGCGGACCTCCCTCGCATCCACACCACCACCGGAATGCAATTATACAAGGTGGCATTGGGAATCAACCCAAGGGGAAGGAATCTGGAACAAATAATAATCTAAAACAAGGAAATAAAATAGCAAACTAAATTAACCAGATAAAACAATAAGATAGACCCAGTCAGTCTTAAGTTTCTCCAATGAGGTTTTGCAGCCGTCTCTAGGAGACCTTGTGAGCTAATAAATCTAGTTGCCTCTAAAAATAAAGGGACTGTTAGCCAACATTCCAAAGTAAAATTTTCGGTCAAAACTGGAATTTTTTATAACAGTTTTCTACCCCAAGTCGGACTCTGAAGGTTGCACTGTCCTTTGGGATAAAAACCCAGTTGGCTTCTCTGAACATAGAGGGAACCATGTTACAGTATCTGGAACAAACAACATACATGTGTTACTGTACGATACTTATCATTGTTACATAATTCTGAACATCCTTTGAGATTCAACCTTGTGTCACCGCAGTACAATTTTGCATTGGGTACCACAGCACAAATCCCCCTGCTTGCATTTACATAACAACATATCACACATATAGTCCTGATGACTTCACCAAGACACAACACGATAATCAGATGTACATAAAGTAAGAACTTATGAGTCACACTAAACCGTGGCCTTAAACATCTGTAGCCCCCCTTCAAATACCTGAGGGTGTAAAGAGGTCCATACTATTTGTCATTAAGTTCATACTATTTAAGCAAGGCCTTCTAAAGATACTTAAATGAACTTTGGTTGAAAGTTCTAGAATGCGCTATTCCTAATCCTGAAGAGGCTTCTGCAGTCTGGTCCTTCCTCTTTGAATTCCTTGATGCGAAGCATCGACAATTCGAGAAGTGAGGCTTTTATAGTGGTGGGAACACAATGGCCACCGAGATTTTGTAGCCTCGCAAGAGCTGGGAAATCTCGCGAGAGGTCGGGAGATGCGGACCTAGTGCTATTCTATGTCAGGACCGGAGGCGAGGATTATGCATTTCTTTCTTCACTCTATATTAACAGCACGTTTAAAGATAAAGTAAAAAACACCATATCATTGAACTACAACTCCCATGAACATTAGGAGTAACCATGGTCACCAACAGTCCAATCACATGACATTCCGCTAGTCCATATAGTAAACCCGGTGTAGTAGTCCCTCCTCTTTCTTCACTGCTGCCCCGTCAGTTAAGTCCCTTCACTCCTTTCCTGGGATAATTTGGGGATTTGCTTGATGGGTTACTGTGTTGATTGTGAGATTTGTACTGCTCTGAGAGCCTGATTCATCAGCGCTCTACGAGTGCACTTTAGTGAGTGGTCTCCTCCGCTTCAATTCTCCGCGCGGGAGGCTTTTCTGCCCAAGGGCGTCCCTTTTTGGTACCGTGCGGGTGCGCTAGGTGGTGCTGTTTCGCGCCTCCAACGCATCTCTTCGCACCACAGAGCTGGTAGGAGCGCTCCGGTGGTCGCGTTTGCGCTGAGGGAGTAGAGCGGTGTTGTGAATGAATTCGGAGTCTTCGTGCATTGATGAAGAAGGAGTTTATTCAGATAGTTGCAGCACCCACAACCAGACGCTCCCGCCGCACACCAGGATTCCCGACAACTGATTAACGTTGTCAGAACCCTGGAGTCCGCCGAGCAGCATCCGATTGTGGAACCCTGTTTAATAATACACAATGAGAGAGCGAGGCATCCTCGCGCTGGAACTCCAGCACGAGGATGCAGAGTACACGCAATAGCTTCACATTACAACTTCTCCCTCTCCACAAAGAACAAAGTGAAGAGGCAAAACATAAACAAATAACGTTAAGAGATAGTGAAACAAAAACTAAGAATAAGATTTGACAGATAAAGTTACCATGAAATATCAAATCATGACAACACATAATCATCAAACTTGGAAGGTAATTTTCTGAAGCGAACTCCCAATTCCGGTGGCAAGGAACAGGTGTCAGCAGTGGTCATGGCAGTGTCAGGGGCAGAAGCACATATATGGCTGGAATTTAGAACGGGACTCAAAACTGTGGAGGAGCTTTCAACTTCAGATTCTGAATCACGCAACCAATAAGACCAGTCACAATGCTCAAACTCCTGTTTGGTTAAGTTGAGCAAGGAACAAGCTTGTGAATCAGAGAGGTGAACCAGCGATCTTTTATTCCACCATCCCTTAAAACCAAGTAAAGCTGAACCTCTGCTAACACCTGTGACCTGTACGGGAGGGGAGAATTTTGACAAACCTTTTGCTACTTTTTTAGGATTTTTGATTAGAACCCAATCACCAATTTTCAATTCTAGTGTACAGAAATGTTTTGCAGAGTCATGCACAGACTTCATGAGATTTTGTTTTAGTAAAACCTTAGATGCCAAGTCTCGATTGCTATTAATGCTCTTGTTGTTCTTGTTAAGTAACCAATTGGGACACAAACTGGTGTGAGCAGTCCTACCCCTTAACAGAGAAAATGGAGATACCCCTGTGGTACAATGAGGGGAAATATTATAAGACCACAGCTTGGTTTCAAGGAGATCTTGTACATCTTGATGGGACGAAATGGCTGTTTGAATGGCATCCTTAACTAACCTGTTTGCTCTTTCCACCAATCCGTTTGAAGTTGGCGAATATAGAGCGACCTTATAATGTTTGACATCACGCTCAGTTAGAAAAGAACTAAACTTCTCGGAAATGAAATGGGAGCCATTGTCCGTAACGACAACCGAAGGTGAGCCTTCTACAGAAAATATTTTTCTTAAGAACTTAATGGCATTGGTGGAATTAGCTGAGTCACAGAACATATGATAAACCCATTTAGAGTGATAGTCAATTAACAATATGAGGTATTTAAGATCATGTGACAGCAGATCATAAGGTCCAGAGAAGTCTAGACCAACCTTATCCCAAGGTTTAATAGGAAAAGGAACGGGATGTAAAGGTGTGTTCATAACTTTCCATTTTTTATCAGATAATAGACATTCAGGACAAGAATCGATATGAAACTTGACCTGAGCTTCAAGGGATGGCCACCAATAGTGTGACTTAATGAGTTGTGAAGTCTTTGAGATTCCAAGATGACCTTGGTGCGCAAATTTAATGATGTCATTTCTGAGACTGGACGGGGGAATGAAAGAATCATGTCTCATTACCATGCCGTTAACCAAGGACAATTCAGATGCAACCATGGCGAAGGCTTTCAACTCATTGGAAAGTTTTCTATTTTCTGGCCAACCCTTAACAACATAATCAGTTACAAGTTTAAGGTTTTCATCCTTGTTGTGTGCTACCAGCCAGGATTGTTCAGTAATGCTGGGACATAATTTGACAGCATCTAGAGCTGCGACCACGCATTCTGTGTCTTCTAAAACCTCAATTTCTGAAGGATCGTGAAAAGCCATACGTGAAAGGCAATCAGCCCTGAAATTTCTCCCTCCAGAAATATGTTTTATGGAGAAGTGAAATTCCTGTAACTTGGACAGTAATCTAACAAGCCTGGCAGAGGCTTTACCAAGCCCATTACCATTGAGTAGTTGTGTAAGGGGTTTGTGATCCGTAAACAGTTCAAATTCACGCCCCCAAATATAATTTTTAAATTTTTCGATAGCCCAAACACATGCAAGAGATTCGCGTTCAATAGTGCTGTAGTGGGTCTCAGATGGTTTAAGCATCCTTGATGAAAAAGCTATAGTGTGTTCTTTTCCTGAGACCCATTGGCCAAGAACAGCCCCCAATCCTGTAAGACTAGCATCCACCATTATGAAACACTTCGAAGAGTCGTGAAAGGGATGCAGGGCAGGTGCTTCGACAATGAGCTTTTTGACTTGAACAAATGAAGAAGAAACTTCTTCAGACCAATCGAACTTGGAGCCTTTCCGCAAAAGAGCACGCAATGGCTCAACCGTTTGAGCATATCCTTTGACAAAACGGGCGTAGTATTCCGCTAGGCCCAAGAACGATCGAAGTGAGTCTTTGTCCCTAGGGGGAGTAGCGTGACTGATAGCCTTAATGAGAGATACTTTGGGTTTGATCCCTTCAGGGGATAAGGTATGACCCAAATAATCTAAATGCTGTGTAGCAAATTCGCATTTATCAGCTCTAATTGTCATGCCTGCCTCATCTAACCTAGTCAAAACAGCAGACAAATTATCCAAGTGTGATTCCCAGTTATCAGAAAAAACCAGAATGTCATCTTGGTAGGCCTGGACCCCCGGCATGTTTTGAAGAAGATTGTCCATAATCTTCTGGAAAACGCTGGCCGCGGAGGCCAGGCCAAAGGGAAGTCTAAGGTACTTGTAAACTCCAAAGGGTGTAATGAAGGTGGTGAACTCTTGGGAATCAGTAGTTAAAGGTATCTGGTGATTGGCCGAGCGCAGGTCAATGAGCGAAATTTTTTTAGCTCCCCCCAAGTTGGCAAGTAATTCATGAATTTTCGGAAGGGGGTGACAATCAATCAAGATGTTTTTATTCAAGGTGCGCAAGTCCGCACATAATCTGACCTCTCCAGATTTCTTACGGACAATGACGATGGGAGAAACCCACTCTGAGGAGTCAGAAGGAGCTATAACACCATCATCGCATAAAGATTTGAGGACAGATTTGAGTTCATCCTTCGCGCTGAGAGGCAAAGGACGCACCTTATGAACAAAAGGTTGAGCGTGTGGCTTAAGTCTAATGTGGTGTTGGAAACCTTTGACAGTCCCCAATTTATTGGAAAAAGTTTCGGAAATTTGCCCAGAATTTTTTAAGTTCAGAGGTGTGATCCGTGAGACACAAGCAATCAGTTCTGGGCTGTGGATCGTTCCTGGAACCAGCGGGACTGTATCCTTGGGGAGGATCACCAAGAGTGATTGGATTTTCAGAGCCAGGAACAAGACGTAAACCCATTTTAGCAAGGTCCTGCCAGCCAATGATGTTGCGTCCCTAACTGCAACATATACCTTTGTAAATATTGACCTTCCTAAACATTCTAATCTTGAATTAAAGTAGCCTAGCATGTCTATCTCAAACTCACCAAAAGCTTTTGGGTTGATGTCTGTTTGAAATAAGGAAGTGGATCCTTCCCATTTTTCAAGAAACAAAACATCTGATAAAATCGTTATAGGTGATCCAGAATCAGCCATGATGGGAATTTCTATATTCCCAAAAATGCGGTCCCTATAGGGCCTTTGAACAAATGTGGAGTGAAAACAGAGTTGCACTCAATAGACACAATCATATCTTGAAAATGATCAGTGCAATCATCAACCGTTTCAGAATATTCAATACTGCTAATTCTAGTAGGTCTCTTAGAAGATCTACATGAGCCTTGAAAATGACCTATCTTCTTACATAGAACACATTTTTTCCCAAGAGCGGGACACATGGGGTAGTTACCCAGGTGTGATCTTGATCCACATCTATAACAAAAAGTGTTCCCTTTTTTACAACTTGTCTAAATGGTTTGTTAGTGGTAACAGCGTTAACAGAATTAATAATGTCCTGCGGAGGAGTTTTAAAAGAGTTAATTGATTGATCGTTTTGAAGAACTTTGGAAGTAATGATGGATCTCTCAATACTCTTGGCAATATCTATTGTTTCTTGTGTGTGGGTTTTCTGCAGCTGAGGAGGCGTTCTTGAATTTTCCTAGAATAGCATGAGAAGACAAATTGGTCACGAATATAAATGTCAGGATTCGCTTCAAATTCACAAGTAGAGGCTAAAACTCGCAATTGCGCGATGTATTCTTCAACTGTTTCATCTTCACGTTGCTTTCTCCTAAAGAAATTGTGTCTTTCAAGCATTATATTTGGTTCTTCATCATAATGTCTTGCAAGGCGAGATAATGCTTCATTGTAAGGATTCCAATGTTCAGCATCACCAGCTTCTCCACTAGGTGTAGGAAACTCGGTAAATTCTCGAAAACATGCTGTGCCGCCAGACCAAGACAACCATACAAAATTGCGACTTTACGTTCAGGAGAGAATTTAACAGCATCAATGGCGACGATATGGTTCTCGAAAGCTTTCACCCATTGACGCCATGGAATGCAGGGTTTGCCAGGCTGTTGTAAAAAGGAAGGAGGTTGCGCAAATTGTTGAGAGGTAGCCCTTAAAAATATTGAATGAAGAATCACTATAAAAAATATGGTTAAAAGGATGTTTTCAAACAAGCAGCAAATAAATGGTTAAAATTGAGGAAAGTCAGTGAATTTCCAGATTTACCATGTTTCAGCTTGCATTGGTTAACAGGTGAGGCTGTCACCGAATGAGGAGGTACAGCAGGCGAGAAGAGCTACACAGAAAAGACTGATGCCAAAAGGTGTGCCTGTCACCGCTAAATCGTGCAGACTACAAGATGCTGACAATTAATAATAAGCAATGAATAAGGTGTGCCTGTCACCGCGTAAACGTGCAGGCTGGATCCTACCTGAAACTTGCAGCGCTGTGTCAAGGATAAAAGCGGTGATAAGTAACCAGGCAACCAAAGGAAGCCAAGATGGCCACCTGCGTGATGACGCTTGAGGGGTGCTTGCAACGTCAGGACGAGACGTCAGGGATCGAGCGTGAAGAGCGTTGTTCCTGTTGATGGAGGAATTCAAATGTCGATGGGGTTGACGTCATTTAGCGGCCTCAGCGGCTCCGCAAACCGGTGAAGTGGTGTTGTCGAAAGGATCGTGCCAAGGAAAAATGAGCCGGCGAAGGTCTTCCGATAGAAGAAGTGGTGTGGAGAAGCGTGGAAAAACGGAAAGAAGGTGCCGAGGAGGTTGGTGGGTGCTGGTCGCGTGGCTTCGTCTACTCGTTGCCAAATGTTGTGAATGAATTCGGAGTCTTCGTGCATTGATGAAGAAGGAGTTTATTCAGATAGTTGCAGCACCCACAACCAGACGCTCCCGCCGCACACCAGGATTCCCGACAACTGATTAACGTTGTCAGAACCCTGGAGTCCGCCGAGCAGCATCCGATTGTGGAACCCTGTTTAATAATACACAATGAGAGAGCGAGGCATCCTCGCGCTGGAACTCCAGCACGAGGATGCAGAGTACACGCAATAGCTTCACATTACAAGCGGCCTCCCGCTCGTGCCCAGATCTCCCTTCCAACCCTCGCCCGACACCGCGAAGCGGTAAGACATATATGGGCTTAGCCCTTTTTGCTGATCTTTGTCTCACGCATTGCCCTTTTTTACGGCACCGGTTTCACTGGCAGGTGGTGATTGATTGAGAGCACCGGCGAGGGGGCTGCCTCCCTTAACTTTATTGGGGCGTATTTGTGTCTATTTTCTGGTGCTCTTACCCTCTTTAGCAATTCAGTCCCAGCGGGACCACGATTATGCGCCCTCTTTTTCCTCAGAGGAGGAATGGCCCCCCCAACAGCGTATTCCTGCAAGGGGTGGACATGCTCCTTTCTAAGGCCATTGCCCAGGAGCTAGCCCCCTTGCAGGAAAGCGTTGATAAACTGTCCGCCCAGGTCTTCAAGGGCATGGGGATCCTCGGGGATGGGGGGGCTGGGCCTAGTGGGGTGAACCCGGTTCACTCAAGGCAAATACGCGTGACCCGGGGCACCTTGAGGGCTTCAGCAGGCTGACTGAAGTCTTTCACAAGAGGGCGCAAACACTTAGAGATGCACCCTACCAGGAGGAGGACATGCCCGGTGCTACCAGCAATGAGGTCGCCACAGATTTTGTCCCCGAGGAGGGGTTCCCCGACTTGGGGGAGGGTGAATTTGACAAGGAAGAGGGCTCCTCTGACGAGATGCAGGACTCGGGCAGGTTTTGGCACCCACAGTCTTCTTGTTCAGACCCTGGTGAGGGGGAGGGTGCCCCTTCCGACATGTTCGACCCCAAGAGTATATTTAGACCGCGTTCTGCGGAGTGGGTCCCAGTTAGGAAAGTGGCTGAGTATGTGGCCAACAAAATTAGACAACCTCTCAGTAAAGAGGTGAGAGCTCACCTCAGGTCGGAATGCCCTCGACCGTCCCTGGCCGACAAGGTCACAGCTACCCCTGCTGTGTACCTTCTTCAGTAAATACATCAGGGACCCCAAGAAGGGGATTGATAGATCCTGGAGAGCCTGCCAGGACAAGCTAATGGACGTGGTGGGTCCGCTAACTAAAATCATTGAACTCGCAGAGCGGTCAAGAGAGTCAGGTCATTCCCTTCCCACGGACTATGTAGCGGGGTGGGCGCAGAGGGCGGTATGTCTGCTGGGCAACGCCAACTGCGCCCTCTCAGCTGAACGTCGTCGTTCTCTCCTCCTGAAAATAGACCCAAAGTTGGGGGAACTCTCGTCATCTGAGGCAGGTCCCGTAGCCCAGGGCTCTCTCTTCGGCGACCCCTTTGTCAAGGAGCTTGGGAAGTTTGTCTCGACATTCTCAGCTCTTGACAAAGCCCAGGTGTCGATGAAAAAGATCTTCCCTGGGAAGGTTTTTGTCGGGCCGGAAGAGGCAGGGGTTGCTCCTCCGGCCGCCAATCCTATCAAGGCCCTAACAGAGCCCAGGCAAGACGAAATAACGGATGGCAGGACGGCCGTCAAGGGACCTTCTACCCATCCTGGGGCATGAAAGGAAAGAACAACCACGGCCACGGAGGGGCCCACAACAACTCCGGCGGATACAGTGGTAAGCACCAATCTGTTAACACCCCTTCGGTTGGGGGGGGGAATAACCTTGTTTTTTCACAAGTGGGCAGAGATCACCTCAGACCCTTGGGTGCTGGAGAAGGTCAAGGGGTACCACATAGAGTTCTACGGAACGCCAGTTCAATCGGTCAAACCCCGTCCATTGGTTTTCTCCTCTCAGGAAGAGTCTCTCATAGACCTGGAGGTTCAAGAACTTCTGACCAAGGGGGCAATATGCCTTTCAGAGCTACACCCCAGGGGATTCTTAAGCAACCTGTTCTTAGTGGAAAAGAAGGAGAAGGGCTTTCGGCCCGTCATCAACCTCAGATCATTCAACGAGTGGCTGGTGTACCGCCACTTCAAGATGGAGGGGATCCACCTCCTCAGGGACCTTCTTCTACAGGACGACTGGTTGGCGTGTCTCGACCTCAAAGACGCCTACCTGTCGGTTCCCATTTTTCCACTGCACTGCAGGTTCCTTCAATTCGAGTGGAGGGAGCAGGTCTTCGAATTCCGGACCCTCCCATTCGGTCTGTCATCAGCACCATGGTGTTTTACCAAACTCCTCAAACCAGTGGTGGAACACCTACGGACCATGGGCATCAGACTGATCATTTACCTGGACGACATTCTGTTGATGGATCAGTCTCAAGCTCAACTGATCATCCACTTGAATATCACCATAAATCTACTCCAGAGTCTGGGGTTCACCATCAACCAGCAAAAGTCGCACCTGGTCCCACAGCAGAGCATGATATTTTTGGGCTTCAGGCTAGATTCCAGATCGGCGACTCTGAATCTTCTGGAGCAAAAGATCGGCAAGATCAAGAAGGAACTAGGGAAGGTCCTCAGGTGGGACAGAATCTCCTTGCGTCAGCTGGCCAAGATTGTTGGTTTGTTATCTTCTTCGATACAGGCCATCTTCCTGGGACCGCTACATTACAGAGCCCTGCAGAGACTGAAGGCATCCGTTCTCCAGAGGGGGCTCACTTACTCCGAACTAGTCTCGCTGACTCAGGAAGGCAGGATGGAGCTCCAGTGGTGGATCGACCGCATGGAAGCATGGAACAGAGGGGCGATCTTTGGCTCTCAACTGGATCTGGTGATAGTCGGACGCCAGCCACCTGGGCTGGGGCGCCAGATGAGGATCGACCTCCATGGGAGGCAGGTGGACGGAGGAGGAGCTTGCTCTCCATATCAACTGCCTGGAACTACTGGTGGGTCTTTTGCCATTCGGTCTTTCACGAGGGACAGAGTGTCATGCTGCGTGCTCCTACGGATGGACAACACGACAGCGGTGCAATACATCAACCACCTGGGGGGCACCCGATCCAGAGCCCTAGCGGAGCTTGCCAAGGACCTTTGGCACTACTGCCTCCACCGCCAAATATCAGTGACGGCTGAGTATCTCCCCGGAACACAGAACTACGTAGCGGACTGGAACTCCAGACACTTCCGGGACCCCAGCGACTGGAGACTCGACCCAACGGTATTCCAGGCCCTAATGACCAGTTGGGATCCTTGCCAGGTGGACCTTTTTGCTTCCAGATGGAACACCCAGCTACCCCGATACTTCAGCTGGAGACCAGACCCGTGAGCGGAGGCAGTGGATGCCTTCCTTCAGGACTGGTCGACGGACCTAGCCTACACCTTCCTGCCCTTCCTATTCATCCAACGGGTGGCAGCACAGGTTCGTCGACAGAGAGCCTCGATAATTCTGATCACCCCGATCTGGCATTCGCAGGCATGGTTCCCTTCTCTCCTAGAGCTGACTTGGGACGTCCCGATACGACTTCCATCGTACGATGAAATCCTGATGACCCCCTGGGCCATGCTCATCCTTTGGTTCTCCAGGGCCATCTCCGTCTTATGGTGTGGAGGATTTCAGGCGACGTTGGACGGTCGTCAAACTTTCGCAGGGGTCTGAGTTCCTCATCCAGCAGGCATGGGCCCCAGGGACCATCAAGAGGTATAGATCGGCTTGGAGACGATGGGTACGTTGGTGTGTGGAGAGACACCTGGATCCCGTGGGCACCAGTGTTACGGATATAGTCAACTTCCTAGCGGAACTTTTTCAAGAAGGCCTGGCCTATTGCACCATCAACTGCTTCAGATCGGCCATCTCAGCAGGTCATAGACCAGTGAATAGTGTTCCGGTGGGGGAACACCCCTGGGTGAGTAAACTTCTCAAGGGCATTAGGATTTCTCGTCCCCCCGAACCTCGCTACGTGGGTCTTTGGGACGTCAACCTGGTCCTACACCTGCTGTCATCTTGGCAGGACAATCAATACCTGTCAAGAAAAGAAATATCAGCTAAGCTGGCAATGTTTCTCTGCCTCATCTCGTGCAATAGATCTTCAGACGTGAGGGTCTTGCATCTATCTGCCAGAATTATTACCCTGGAGGGGGTTACGTTCAACATCCCAAGGAGAACGAAAACGAGTTCCAGGTCGGTATCCTATCCAGCTTTTCCCGAATCACCGAAATTGTGTGTGGTCAGCTGCCTAAAAGCCTATGAAGATACGACATTGGAGGTACGGCCTCCAGGGGAACAGCAACTGCTGATTGCCATTAAAAAACCTTTCAAGGCGGTGTCATCCCTGACCATTGCCAGGTGGGTGAGATGGATCATGCCAGAGGCAAGCATCGATACTAGCGAATTTGGGGCACACTCCACTCGGGGGCTATGGCTTCCAAAGCTATCCAGGCAGGGGGTAGGTTGGAAGATATTATGAATGCGGCGGATTGGTCATCCGATTCAACTTTCAAAAAGTTTTATTTTAAACCAATCCATGATGCAGCCGCCCTGGTACTAAGTAAGCTTTAAAAATGCATAATCCTCGCCTCCGGTCCTGACATAGAATGAAAAATTTCCTAGTTAACATGAAGGAAAGTTTCAATTCTTTTAAGGACGCAGAGGCGAGGATTATCCCTCCCTGGCATTCTACACCTATGCCTCCCCCCCCCTCGGAGAGCTTACGCAGCGACATTCACGAGGCTGCAATGGACACAAGTTCCGATACTTACCAGGAAAGTAATGCGTCTTGTTCCCATGTGACTTATGACTATGCCTATATATCATGTATTGACATTGCTGGTTACGATTCATAGTTCCTCTGTTATTCTCTAATGTTTACCGTGAAACTGCAATATTCCTTGCATTCTATTGCTTTAATGCCATGCAGGGCCGGACTGGCCATAGCGGGCACCGGGCGTTTCCCCGGTAGGCCGCTGGGTGGGGGCTGGTTTTGGACCCCTGGGGGGCCGTTTTTGTTACCGGGGGTCGGCAATATCGGCCCCCTCTAACAAAATCGTCCGAAACCGGCCCTCGCAAACTGCTCGGCTGCACTCCCCCCTCACCCCAGGGGGGGCCGGCTGAGCAGTTTGCCAGGGCCGGTTTCTGTTCCCAGTCCGGCCCTGATGCCATGTCTTATGATATTCTTTGGCTGTACGTTCTCTGCCTTGTCTGGACTACTTTGGTTAAAGGTTAAAGGAGAGTTCTTAATACCTTATCCATATCTTCCTAGGTTCAGATTCTAAGACGGAAAAGGATGCATCTGGCTTAACTTCCTCCAGCGAAGAAAGAGGAGGGACTACTACACCGGGTTTACTATATGGACTAGCGGAATGTCATGTGATTGGACTGTTGGTGACCATGGTTACTCCTAATGTTCATGGGAGTTGTAGTTCAATGATATGGTGTTTTTTACTTTATCTTTAAACGTGCTGTTAATAAAGAGTGAAGAAAGAAATGCATAATCCTCGCCTCCGCATCGTTAATAGAATTGAAACTTTCCTTCATGTTAACTAGGAAATTTTTCATTCAGACGCGGTCGGATGTTCTCCATCACAGGTTGCTGCCCAGGAATCAAGTTACAATGGTTATGTGAGGTTTTTCACTATGTTTAGGCACAAATCATTAAAAACCATAAGCAGGTATGCTTCTGATAGCATGGCGACCGCCCGTGGGCAACTTTAACTGTGCAAAGAAGTGTGTAAGGCACAGCACAAAGGGTCTGGCTGTCACTTAAGCAACCGTGTGTTGTTAGAATTCCAGAGGAGTCTCCATGAGAAGTGGTGACCAGGCGTTAGGGATGAAAAGGCGTTACCAGAGGTAGTAAAAACTGAGGCCACCTGTGGGTTCCTGGCAAACAGCACAGAATGTTGTCTTCAAAACAAGCATTTGGAATGCAATAGGTCTCGCACTAGTGAGAGTTTAAGCTATTGGCATTGTAAATGACAATGCCTTTTATTTATGTTTTAAAAACCAATACATAAATAAAATGCATTGTCATTTACAATGCCAATAGCCCAAGCTCGCTTAAATGCGAGACCTATTGCATTGCAGATGCTTGTTCGGAGTCTTGCAAGAGGCTCGTGGACAGAACTGTGGCCTACAAGTGGCGTGTTGTAAAACTGGGAACTACTGGAGCCTGGAAGATGCACACTAACAGATCAGGGATTTCCTGGGACATCGAGGGGCTCATTAACGGAGCTGAGGGTTCCTGAGATATGAGAGAGGCTCAGGAACAGAGCTGGGTCTTTGTAACTCTGAGTCTTACAAGAGGCTAAGGGACAGCGCAGGGAGTTTCTGTGACCTGTCAGATACACACCGCAACAGTGTGTTCTGGGAGGGTGTCATGCAGAACTGAGGCGTTCTGGGACGTATTAGAGATTCACGGGCAGAACTGGGACATTCAGAGCTCTGGGAGAGGCTCATTGTACTGAGCTGGCATGTGCTGCTCTCAGAGGTACTTGTATAAAGCATAATAATGTTGCAGAATGAGGCGAACAAGAATTAGAGAACAGGCTGCACCAAGATAAACTGGGAAGAACCTGCGTTTAGAAACAAAGTCATAGTAAGCGCACAACGTGACATTCCCTCCTCCCCAAATTACATCACCTTACCGCCCTGCTACGCCCAAGAACTCTCAGAATCAAGGTATGTGGTCACGGCGTAGCCTTTTATTCACATCAAACCAAGTAATTCAGCACATGCTATCACCAGAGAAAAGTATCCTTCTTGGATATATAACAATTATTCACAGCTTCACTTTTTCTCAGCATCAACATGTCAACGGCAGTAAGGAAAATAGGTACAACATTACACTTTAACTTTTAACTCGGCTGTACACTAGAACTTGGCCGTACATTTGAACTTGGCCGTCTCGGCCCACATCTTCCACTCTGCTGCGCACGTTGCGCCGGCAGGCTCCAACGCGCTACAGCCAACAGTGGCATTACTTGACAACCTGGGCACCGCATACCGCACCGGCCCACCGGGGTACCTGAACACAGCCAGCCTCCCCAAAATTCTACTCAGTCCGTACATTGTGGGTTAGGGCAGTAGAGTCCAGGACCACCGGCAGGTCTGTCCCTCCTCCCCGCCTACCCAGTGTACACGTGGAATCTAGCCCCTTCCTGGGGTCCATGGAATGGCTGCACCTCCATTGTTGTGCATCCCCCTTTGTTGTTAAATGTCAGCGGTCCGCCACAGGGTGAGAAGCTCCCCGGCGCACTCGCCCTCCCCCCCCCTGATGCTGACAGTGCTTAATTCACCATCAACCACTACCAGAGTACTAGTATGCTGCGTGGATACTTCTATTATTATACATGGCATCACATGGCATCACACTGTAGTGACCCTTAAATGTTAAAAACATTAGGAAATTCTGTAGTGACCCTTAAATGTTAAAAACATTAGGAAATTAAAATTGTCATTGCAATTAAGCATAGCATTAAGTTGTCCCTACTTTTGAACCCTTTGCTGCACACACTGTGCCAGCAGGCCACAACACTGACCGTGCTTAATTCATCATAACCCGGTACAACAGTACTAGCATCCTATTTGGATATTTATATTATTATGCATGGCATCACACTCTAGTGACACTTATATGTTAAAGGCCTTAGGAAATTAACAGTGTCATTGCCGTTAAGCATAGCTTTAAGTTGTCCATACTCCTGAACACTCCACTGCGCACATTGTGCCGGCAGGCCACTACGCGCTACAGCAAATAGTTGCAGTACATGAAATCCAGGGCATCGCATAACGCACCAGCCCTCTGCTACCTGCCCGTTCCCAAAGGGAGCTTGCCAAAAAGTGGGTCTGACAACTGCATCACCTGTACATCTCCTTTACCATTAGGAAAGGGGCATTGCATGCCGCATTGGCCCCACTGGGCAGTGCTTAATTGACGTTAGAGACTGCCTGTACTGTGCAGTAAGTTTTGCCAAAAAGTGAGTGACAACTGCATCACCTGTCCATCTCCTTCACCATTAGGAAAGAGGCATTGCATACCGCATTGGCCCCACTGGGCAGTGCTTAATTGGCGTTAGAGACAGCCTGTACTGTGCAGTAAGTTATTTCCCTGGACCGGCAGTTATCATTGAATATTGGGCCTTGGAACAGCAGAAATATGAACACCTGCCCCCACTGTGCAGTTATCCTTGAATAGTGAGCCCTGGAGCAGAAGAAATTTGGGCACCTGCCCTCACTGTTTAATTAAAGAAGCACTGGCACCGGGACACCTGATCACGGGAGACTCCCGGCAATAAACTATGCGGGTCCATTCCCCACCTTGTGATTGTTGGTCAGTTTATGGAGAGAGCTATCTCGCTACCAAGCGCTGTACCTTGCTATTTATGCTTGCTAGGCAACTGACACCTGGCAGGTCAGCCCTTTCTCCCGCCAGCCCGATGTCCATAAGCACAAACATAGTGGTTAAGCAGCCACACCGATTCTCCCGCTTAGTAATTATGAATGAGGTCTTTATAGGTTGCAAATAATAAGTTGCAAATAATTCAGGGTCTGTGCAGCAAAGGCCGCACCTTGAAAGTTAAATAGAGATAAACATGAGGAGCATCAAAACGCTGTGGTCAGTACCACCAATGTGCTCCCTTTGCTGAGTATATTCTATTATAGATCCCAAACACTCCCACTCTCTCTCTGCTTCACCATAAATCTACAATGCTTTTCTCTCTCTCTCCCCCAACCCTGACCCAGGATGCAAATTTTACATTATCCAAGATATAATCATTGGTGGAGACACACGCTCCCAAGCTGCACCCTCATGCTAACAGGTGCCCTCTTCGCCCATTTAAACTTGGGAAGCAGTGGCATCAAAACCATCTATGTTAAGTTTAACAGAACTTTACTGAATTTCGCTTGTTATGCGGCCAGTTTCACTAATTGAAGCGCTGCTTTTTAGAGAGAGAATGCGCGTGTGCGTGCAAGGCTAATACTATCCATGAGGCAAGTCCTATGTAGTGGCTTGCTTAACGAACTACCCAGATAAATAGTGTTAGTGCCGGCCAAGCCTGGCAATAGAATGTAGCGTTGGTTCTGGCCCTTGCCTCACTTTCCCTAGCATTAAACTATCCGCTTTTGATATATATACTACCTGCCCCACTGCGTGCATAACTGACCTGGTCTACCCCGGCCCACTGTATTGTGATTTCCGCCCACTGTACCAATATCCGCCCTTAGTGTACAGCAGTGAGATCACTCCAAGTGGCACCGAGTACCCTTGGAAAATAGAAAAGTATCCTGTGGATTTGCTTGAAATTGGTACAGAATAAAACTGATTAGGCATGCTGGTCAGAGCATTCAGCCCATTTTGCATCATGCGCCAACATGCACCATGACACATAGCAAAGCTGAACCATTACCGCTGCAGTAAAGATCATGCCCTTGACTGTTTAACCGTATGAAGAATTCGGATGATGTGCGAGTAGTACTGGTACCTGCTACATCCATGATAAGTCCTAACACGAACCACATGAGATGATCTGCTCGTGTTCTGCAGGCCCAAAGCCCACTACTGCTGTCCCCACTAAGCTACCATCTAAAAGTTAATGTGCTGCCGTATTGTGACATATCTAAAAAAACGCCTGGCACCGTGCCCACTGGTTTCTTATTGTGTGTAAGAGGTACCGCAGCGTGAGTTATCAGCCAAGCATAAAGGAAAGCCACGACCACGGTGAAGCTACTCCACCGGGCTAGCTGGGCATGCTCCATTCACCCGGCCCCCGAGGATAATCCCCCATACTGTGTAGCCACAACCGAACGTTTAATGTGTTAGCACCAAGGGAGAAACTTCTATCTGTTGTAGCATCCCCATACCATTTATACCTAAATGCGGGTATGCCCCGATGTGGTTACCCTGCAGCACTCCTACGACTCAATGGTATGTACGACCCTCTGTGTTCTTGCGACCTTAGGATGATGAGCCCACCGAGACGCGAACTTGCTTCTTTCCTTGCCGTTCTGGCTCCTATTCCACCACCATGGCATATCCTATGGCATGCCCTATACAAACTGTTAAACTGTTACCACAGAGAACCCGGACTCCTTCACCCATGTGTGCTGGCACTGATATGACGGCCATCCTTAAGTTCCTGCCAGTTGCCGTCCGAAGACCATGTTACCGCCATTGTCGGCGTAGAGCGCTCCTGCCAGCATATAAAGGAAAAGAAAAACAAGCAGTCAATGTTAGGTGGTCTTCCACTTTGAAGGCGCTCATATGTGTGGAGCAGAAAGTACATCTTTATAAACCACAAGCAATTTCCCGGTATAACCGCTGTAGCTCCAGTGCTCTTTGAAGCTGCTCATCCCCAAGCGTAAGCTATGCAAGCACGCTCAGCATCACACACACCAACGCTTAACTCATACCTATGAAAACATCACCCTGCATATTTGGAATGCCTTTCCTCTGTTGTGGCGCCAAATCTATAATATAATTTATTTCCCATCCTGCACCGCAGCTATTAAGATATTGCTGAGGGAAGAGTATGAAAATAGCGCAGCAGAATTCCCAGCTGTCTCAGCACTCTGCCCTTGAAATCTATGGGAATTACCATTTTATTTAAGGCAGCACTCATTCACCAGAATGGGTTACGGCTGTAGTAACAGCCTTATTCCACCTTGAAGAGCACCATTTTCCACATTTAAATACTCCCCACAAGTGTTGCTTATTACTTCAACACAGAAAAGGTTCTCCTGTTTTCGTGATCTTTCCAGCTTTTAAATATCACAGAACCATTGTTTTGCAATCACCCGTGGTACAGCATACTTAAAAACTGTCTGCTTATGCCCAGCAGTTCTTGCAATACAAAATTCCACCACGTAAATGCTGTTTTCAATACCTTAGCTGGCAACATATGCACTGCGCACACTCTGTGTGAAACCATCTATAGCCTCGTTGTTCTCTTCACATAGCTGCTTATAAATGTGCTGGCAGGCGTTCACACTGTTTTGTCCGAATTTGCAGATGTACAGGTAAGTACTCGTTGTCATACAAATGTTTACTGCCAGCCCCCCACTTCGTTCCGCTATGAACGCAGCAAAAATCAATCCTTCACTTTCACAGTTTGCAGCGTTCACCTCATTCCTTGCATTGTTGAACTGCTTGGGCGTTTGACTTTATAAAACCAGCTGTTGTATTCCTCTTAGGGTATCCATAAACGGGCTTTCCAGTATTATGTCCTTATACAGGCACAATTCGCCCTGCCCTTATATAGGCATAAAATCCCAGCCCTTATTTAGGCATTAAACCGTGCACTCCAAATACAGGCATGGTCTCTGACATCCGTCCACCCTAACGTCACAACGAGTTCATGAAGAACAGACCCTTAGGCTGCGGGAGTTTCCCTAGTCCAGGACTATTGATTTCTTCAAAGACTCATATATTATGCATGAACCATTATTCCTTAGGGGGTTCATTCATGACGTCTTTCGCTGTCCAACTCACGTCAATACTAACATTCTTAGGTGCTCTCAGGTATAAATATACCTTCCCTAGCCCCTGTAAACCAGAGGAGACCTCGACTTCAGAGGAGCCCGTTTCCCGGCCTGAGGCACTGAGAAGACGCTATCATCCCTGCACGCAGAGAGTCCAGCTTCCAGTGATCTGACTTCCCTTGCGGGGTGTTGGAGTTCGAGTCTGGCAAAGAGATTCCTACCTCTCTCATTCTTCAGGTATGGAGCTGACTAGAACCTAGAGGGACTCTTGGCATACTAGGCATACTAGTCTTAACATACTCTTAGTATACCATAGTAAGGAATACTTCACCTACTTCTTCCCTCTTCCTACACCTAGGTTAGGTTAGGTACATTGGGGTAGAACTAGCTTAGCAACGCATCGTATGAGTACTCGCATTTTTAGTCTGTGTTATTTATGTATCAGCATATGTACTAAAAGATAATGCTCTCGCAGTATTATTTATTTCTACTGCTCACACTGTACATTATTTATCTCGCATACTGTCTTGTGATCGTAACAGCACATTTTACTTACACCAGAAACAAGACTGTTCAATAAATCCTTTATTGAAACGCCCGTCTATTTCTTTCTGTGTAACTTGGAGAAAACTAAGCATGCACGACTGAGCTGAGTGAAATAGTTATCTATTGTTTCCACGACTCTGGGACACGTTCTGATTCTAAAGGGAAACACAGTGGTCATGTTTTGCGGCTGCCAGAAACTACTCCCTTCTTGTTATCAAGGAGTTTCTAGTGGCCTCTGAGCTAGCTGGCACAAGTAATTAAGTTTAATATACTCGATAGGGACATACTGACCTTAGTCCTATGTCAAACCTATAGGATATATTATTCCAATGCGCAGAGCCTATTAGGGAAATAGGAGCTACACTACATGGTGCCCAACGGTTTGGTAAGGCAGTAATTCAACATTAGATACTGAGTAACTCAGCCGTGCTTTTTCTCTCAAGACCCCTACCCATATACTCCAAAAGACGTCTGGAGTGGGCAGGGTTAAGTATCCACCACGGCTACATAAGGCAGTACCCTATATATTAGCTGTTTGGTTTGCTCAACGTTAAAGGATACAGTGTTCCACAATATTGTGCACCTTATCTTTGTTTCCTTGAAACTTGTTCCACATTTTGCAAAAAAACAAAATGACTGAAGACGCCGGAGACGGTGTAGCTGTGGCTGATCCAGCCCTACCAGCAGTTTTTAACATTACAGGTTTAAATGAAACCGAGGAGGGTGTCATAGACATCGCTCCAAACTTAAGAAGAGCCATCACTCTAAAACTTATAAAACATGGCCTACCTCCAAGAGGCGGTAGAGCAGTTTTCGTGATAGAGGCACATGAATCCTTTCAGACAGAGGTATTCTATTCATGGGTAATATTTCCTGAATCAAATTCAGTAACACACATGTTTCACTTCTACAAAGAAGATGATCCACCAGAGGAATACAGTCCTTTCGAGGATATAGAAATTCCATTAACATACCAAGAGCATCAGCTCTGGTTTAAAGGCGCCCTAAAACATCACAAAAACATTACTAGGCTCGGTCCACTAGGTAGACCAGGAGCAACATGGCCGATTCTAGCCAGCTACACACCTCATCCTGACATTGAAGAGATGTCAGACGAGGACTTACTTACTCAACTCACAGAGTTAATAAAAATCTACAGACAATTGGTCCAATATGTCATGCGGACTTTCACAGTCCAGCAACCATTAACAATTCCAAATCCAACTCCCCAACAGGGGACTACACTAAAAATTACACCACAGACTCTATACGCAGTCATGGGTAAAATGCCCACAAAACGTGAGCAAATTCCATTCAGGATAGCTCAAAAAATTACTCAAATCGAAGCAGTATTTCCAAATACTAGCCCGTATGAGAAACACAGAATACTGACAATCAGTTTACCAATGGGGATCACACCACAACTGGAAGACTGCACCACTTGGGGCTCAGTCTTTGCTGCCATCTATACTAAAACACATGGCATTCCGTCAATTGCGGTAATACCTGATGTCCTGAAACAAATTCAAAACGAATACGGGGCAGAGCCTGCTCTAAATTTAGGTATGAAATTACTGAAAAATTTCGACCAGGTCTCAACAATAATATTATCTAATATTAAAGGGGAGGCAGCAGCAGTGGCGATCCGCCAAAAATTAAGGGAATTTGATGTTACAGAACTTCAAACAGAGCTACCCAGAATTATAGAACAATCTTATGCAGAATTAGGCAGAGATAGTTTGGGTGGAAGACCAGTGAAGCCGAAACTATCTGAAAGTCCTGAGAAGGACTCAATAAAACAAACTCCTACATCTTCTAAAAAGAAGTGGGAGTCTACTAAACAAAAATCAAACGAGAAACGTTCTCAATCCCGAGGTAGGTCTCCTCAAAAGGAGCCCTCTGAAAGGAGGTATAACCTCAGGAATAGGGATAATTTGAGAAAACCTGATAGGTATCAAGATACTGATACACGTTCCTCTCGTCCCTTTCAGATCTCATCACAGACTTCGGAAAGAAGAGGACGATCAGAACATAAAGAAGAACGCGTGAAATCAAAAGACGACAAACACGCTGCAAAAACCAAAGTAAAACCTCAATTCTCCAAAAAGAAAGTAGCAGGTCTGAAGATCAGACATGCCGAGAATACTGAGAACACAACTCAAGAACGGAGAATGGGCTCAGACAATGCTGGACAGTGCAGCAGAAGTCACAATAGTTCGCCAGACCGTGAAGGAACTTCTGGAGATAGTGGACTTGAATGAGTACATCACAGTAGAGACTGTAGACAGCAGGGTTAGTACTCCACAAAAGTTATATGACATAACACTCCGGATGGAGGGAGACAAACCTAGACAGGTGAAAGCACTTTTTTGGGAAAGACTATCAAGAGGCTATGACATACTTCTAGTTGAAAAGGACTGGCCACCACAATTTGTCAGGGAGTGCCCACATGGCGAGGACATTATTATGCCTGCCTTCTCCAACCATATTCCAATTCACCTAAAATATACATATGCCAGGAAATGGGCAGTGGCCCAGGCCCCAGCATTATATAAAAATCATGTAGGATGGGATGAGGACTTACCTCACCATAAAATACATCTGAAACATGAACCAACTGCACAAAGGCAGTACCCAATAAAGCAAGAAGCTAAAAAACAGGTCAGGGTGATCTTAGATCAACTTGAATATCAAGGGGTGATTGAAACATGCACCTCCTCAATGAACAATCCTTTGTTTCCTATCTCCAAACCAGACAATACATATCGTCTAGTTTTGGATTACAGACACTTAAACACTTGTTCTAAAACTTTTGCAGTGCAAAATGCACATAGCACAGCATTAATGAATAACATTGTGCGTAAAAAATATAAAACAACATTAGACATCTCAAATGGTTTCTTTTGTCAAAACATAGCACCTGAAAGCAGGTACTTAACTGCATTCTCCATAATGGGGACCCAGCGTCACTTTTGTCGACTCCCACAAGGGTTCAAAAACAGCCCAGGTTTATTCTCAGCGAGGGTAACGGAGTTACTACAAATTTATGACAATGAGGCATTGTCCTATGTCGATGACATATATCTGACAGACGATGACCTGAAAAAACACTTGAACAGGGTGAGCACCATTATACTGGGTTTCGCCTCTGAGGGCTACAAGTTCAACTTTAAAAAGTCCAGAATTGCCCATCTCAATGTCCTATTTCTAGGATATGAACTTTCAAGTGAAGGCAAGAGCTTGGCAGCTAACTTTTTAGAAAAGTGTGCGCTGCTCCAACCTCAAAAAACGCTAAAAAACTTACAATCCATCCTGGGTTTCCTAAACTTTGGAAGAACATACATTCTAAATTATGCAGAAAGGGTTAAACCTCTCTACGCATTAATCAAACCTGATTTTTCGATCAGAAACTGGACACAGGAACACACAGAAATCTTGCGTTCACTCCAGGCTAACATGTTAGCAACAAATCACTTACAAACACGCGTAAGTCAATGCAATTTGGTGATCCGAATAATTTCGGGTGAATGCGGATTCACCTACTTAACATTTAATGAGGGTGAGAAAATACCAATAGCATACAAATCTCATTTGTACACACAAGCGGAAATGCGCTTCAGTTCAACTGAAAAAATTCTGACAGCAGTTCAAACCGCTGTAGCAAAAGAAAGAGCCTTAGCCCAAGGGAAACGCATTATTGTCGTAACCCCAGTACCGGCTTTAGAAGCGGTCACAAAAGCAAGCATTCCAAATGCTAAAGCATTACATCCAAGATGGATACAATGGGTTAATTCTCTTGCTGCAACAGATGTTGAATATGTTTTTGATCCAGATTTAAAAACACAAGCATTCCTGCAATACGAACATGAATGTCCTCTGCCTACTGAAATTCTGCCTCTCGATCAGTACGAATTCATAATTTACACTGACGGATCCGCACAACCCGCAATTGGGAGTAAGCAAGCTTACAGTGCAGCGTGTGCAATCGTTAAAGGTCGCATGCGAAATGGCATCTTCAGACCTATGGTCACTAAAACACAATCTCTAGGAGATTGTACAGCTCAGCGAGCTGAACTACAAGCATTCAAACTGGCACTTGAAAGTACAGATCGAGAATTCCACACACTGATAGTGTGCGATTCCTTTTACTGTGTTCAGTCGTATAATGACTATATACAAAACTGGTTTGAAACTGGTTTCAAAGATGCGAAAGGTGGCACAATAAAGCACAAAATGCTTTGGGAACAAGTAGTTCAGTTGAAAAACGAACTACCAAAGGCTCACGTGATCCACACACTGAGTCATCAACGTGATGGCGTTCACGTTGCAGGGAATTCATTGGCTGACGAAGCCGCAAAGGGGCTGTGCAAACGGCTTCCGTAGCTGCGATCACTCATTCAAAAACAAAAATAGACGGTGAGATAATGTTGGCTGTCAATGCATCAAGCAAAGGCAGCAGTGCAGCGTTACCAAAAAGTTTCCACTCAAGTACTCTTATGTAATTGATGCGAACAACGTTCCTTTTGCTCGAATCCCTGGAGTGGGGGATAGGGTAATTCCAAACAAGGAACGCAGATTAGGACTAATCCTAGCAGCACACGAAGGGATAGCCTCTGCCCATGGAGGTGTTTCCGCAACAGTATCTTTACTGAAGCAAAGATATTGGTGGCCTGGCATTAGAAAACAAACAAAGAACTATGTTTTAGAATGTGATATATGCCAACAGATGAAAGTCTCCACAGAGAAACGTCCTGCGCAGACACCCCTGTTAATTTCAGATAAACCATTAGCTTGTGTTTACCTTGACCACTGCGGTCCCCTGCAAAGGGACGGTAACTATAAATACATCTTGGTTGCAGTGGATTCATGCTCTAGGTTCCTATGGTTATGGCCTCAGCGCTCAGCTGACGCTCGAACTGTTATAAAAGATTTGCGAGTCTTTATCGGCACATACACAATAGGCACGCTACATTCTGACCAGGGTCCTGCGTTTAGCTCTCGGGCTTACAAAGAAGCCATGGCCAGTCTGGGCGTTGCATTGCGGTACTCCTCTCCATTCATCCTGAGGGAAATTCTGTTGTGGAAAGGAAAAACCGGGACATAAAGCAGTCTATAACAGCTAGGGTATTAGGTTCGGGTGATGGGTGGGTCAAACACCTTAGTGGGGTTCAGCGCTCATTGAACAATCTGCCAAGAAGTTCTCTAGGGGGGGTCACTCCATATGAGGTCCTATTTGGGACAAGAATGTGGGTACCAGACCTTGAACACGTAGGCACAGTGGTGGAAAATAAACCTTTTGATATCAAAGATCGTTTGGCTGTTTTACAGGACTTAAACAAGTTGAGAACGAAACAAAGCAACGTATTCCTACAGTCAACCACCACTGGGGATCAACCGGCTGTCCCAGCAAGGCCTGTCTGGATTCCAAAAGTTGGGGATCTAGTCAGAGAAAAAATTGCGGACAAGAAGGAATTTGGACCTTCTTACAGACAACCAGTACCTGTCCTAGCAGTTCAAGGAACAAGAACAGTACTTCTGCCGCCCCTTGCTGGAAGAAAGGAGAAAAGATTTGTGTCCATCGACCTGATCAACCCACAGTATGTGGCCAATACTAAATAGTAGGCCTCGTGGACTCCGACCTAGTAGCAGATGCACTCCTCTCGCTACTATCCAAGAGGTTCAGACTGAAAGACTAATAACAATCGAGAATTCAGCTGTAACAGATGGAGGACTAAGCAACAACGCTATGGAACTCATCCCTCTTGAACACCAAGTAAAAGTTCGTCCAAATACACCTGTCTACACCAACGTGGCAAGTGATGAACTGGTTCCAGTGATTTCTACAAATCCTGATGCAATTCCAACAATTGACAGAACTGCTTCTGGCTATTTCATTAACTTTGATACGTTCTCAGAAGATCCGAGTGAACCTGAAACGACGCCAGTGTCATTGAAATTCAAGCAGCAAGTACAAGACTTTCTTCACTTTCTGAAAAAGACTTATTTGGTTTCTCCATGGATTGAACTCTGGATTACATCTGGACTTTTTGTTTTCCTGCTCTGGCTAGCTTTGGTAACAACTGTAAGCGTGCTTATAAGTGGCAGATATATCCATGTGAACACTGAAGGAAAAGACGTGAACGTACTTTTGAAACCTCATAAATCTTCCCATCGTGAAGCAAGAGACTTATCATCAGTGAACATCACAGCTGTTCCTATACAGGATGGTATAGTGTGGGACAAAACAGATTATGATATCTTCGGCCCGAATGAACAATTGAACATTCCACATTTGTTTAAAATTTCACTAAGTGACCTAATTACGTCCAGTACCTATTCAGATGATTGGGACTTTGAGACTTTCAATGATATAATGTTTGACCTACAAAAATCTGCTGCATTTTCTAAACATAAATATTTAGAGGGTTCATCAGACTATGAACAACTGTATTGTTATAATCACTATGGTCATCATTATTTGCATAAATCTGCATATCCAAGAAATGTGTTTATGTTTAACCAATGGCAACATTGTCCTACACCACCTAAAGGTAGTTCAAAAACATTTGCTAATAAGTTTCCATATTTTTCAGGATACAATACATCTGAACCAGAAATGTTTTACTATAAAAATGTAAACAAGACAGGACTGAAAATTATGTTAACAAATACAAAACAGATTTATTCTGCATTATTTAATGCCCAACTGTCTAGACAGGGTTTCGACTTTTGGAAAGACACAATAGACACAAAAACTGTCTGGGGTACTAAAGATTGGCAAGTGCAGGGGATAGAAGCTTTATTTAGAGCATGCATCATCCCTGAACAAATAATGTTTTGAATGAACCCATCCAACAAACATCTTGTCTTGGACTAGCCAAGATAAAAGAGATGAACACACCTTCTGTACCAACACCTGCCAGAGATAACGATACACAGGCAGTGGTGACAGTTGACAATATACTACAACTCATCAGATCTAATCCTGATTGGAAAAAATGGTTGATCTGGCCCACAGACACGAATAACTGTCAGGAAAGATTCCTGAATAAAACTCAGGGGTTTACTATTCATAGGCCTGACCCAAGATACGTCCAAAGACAACATCCGGGGGTAGTAACAACATACAAAATTATGTCTCGATTGGCTGCATAAGTCTACACTACAGGATGTGAAACAACACTTAACCTTACTTAAAAAGGACGCAGACCTTAGGGAATTCTTGCTTGGACCAAGAAAACCGCGTCAAAAACGTTTCATATATGCCGGCATTTATGCTGCTTATAATGAAGCTTGGAAAGTATCACAAATGGAGGCTGCAGAACGAATACGTGATCTTGATCGTATTAATTTAGAGAAAACACTCTCTGTGGTCGACAATGGGTTAACAACTTTGTCCTCCAGAATATATTCATTGGATGGCATTGTATCCTCTGCTATCGACATTCTAGAACAAGATTTGGCGATGTTACAACAAGGCCAATCTCAATTACGTTCTATTATGTTATTAAGCTGGACGCTGCAATCTTTGCGAGCGGGCTATGTGCCTTGGCGTTTCATCAACACAACGGCTCTGTTTGCAGAATACAATCTCACTGATAAACAGATCGAACTGGCACAAAGAGGAGCAAAGTATACAGTGCTGAGCATTGAAAAACTGGAAAAATTACCATTCACAGTGGCAGAAAAACCAGCTACAGAATGGCTTATTCATGGCAAAATAACGTTACCTGTGAGTACTTTTCAGTTTCAGTATTGCCTCAGACAAATGCAAGCAGGCAAATATGAAAGGTTGGGTAAGGAATACATTAAGACATCTTGGGATTTACCGGATACATATAGATGTTGGAGTGGGGATCGTGAAGTGTTTTTGAGCGGTTCAAACTGTAAACTTGCACTGAGTGGTTCACTTATATGTCAAGACATTTCCTTGCACAGGACTTTTAATGGTTCAGTGGAAAATTTGTCTTGCCATCAGCAGGGTACTCCAGCTGCTGTGATTAATCCAACGTTTGGACAACTTTCTAATGGGAGTTACCTCATGTTGAATGATCAGAGCTGCTGCGGAATGCTGCCAGGCATCCCATATCTAGTAACGGTCAACTCCAGGGTCACTTGCTGTATGCAAGTATTGTTTGCCCCAATAGACACAGTCAGGGAGTCGCCTCTATGGCCTTCGCTGAACGTCTCTTTTATAAGATTTGATACTCTAAGCAGAATGAAAGCCATGCTTTTACAGCAAACAGTGCCTTTGACCTCGGCCAAAGAAACCTATGATCTACAAATAGCAAGGACTTCGGCTGAGATACAGACTTTAATACGTACAAACTGCCCTATACATTTCGTAGAAATGATATCACGTATCTTCAACATGTCTGATACAACTGGAATTGTACATGTATTTAAGAGCATCTGCTCAGGTCTGTTAGCACCTTTCCAGGCAATACTCGGAATCATCCCGAACTTTGCACATTCGGTGTTTGGTGGCATACCATTAATTCTAGCACTTGTTGCCGGAATTCTATTTCTCTTCCTGCTATTGCACTATGGCCAGCCTATTCGCAGACATCACTCCGAGCGAAATGGAGAAAGCTCTCCTTGAACGAAAGTGCTGTGAGCAAATAGTAAAGCTTTTTGGCATGACTCGTCTACGGGACCTTAATACAACTTGGTTCCTGTCGTTCAGACCAATCTGGCAAGATTGCATCTTACCTGTTCTACGATGCCTGCTATGCGGTGAAGAATGTGTGTTGGACACCTGTCTAACATGTCCATCAGCTACGCCAACGGATGTCGATACTCTGCTGGATCCGATAACGGCCCATGCTCTGTGTTGTCCCCAGAGGCTTCCTATCCTGATGTCAGCATTCATTGAGATCTCACAGACGCTTCCGGCTGCTGCTGAGATACGAGAAAGATCTACAGGCACACAGGTAACAACGGACTCGGACATTGCTGAGGCAACCTATGCTGAATGCGGTGCTTCCCATCTCTGTGCGATTAATCTGCTACACGAGGTGTTCCAACTAACACCAACAACAGTGGATGATGTTTTGTCTATTGAAATAGATGATCTCATGTTTACACCAGACCCGTGAACTAACTCTGATTCGGCATACAGTGTTCCAGAGATGCAGTGACAATTTGGCCTTCATTTTTAAACAACTTGGAACTCT
The DNA here is from genome assembly GCA_963921515.1 of Calotriton arnoldi. NCBI lineage: Eukaryota > Metazoa > Chordata > Amphibia > Caudata > Salamandridae > Calotriton > Calotriton arnoldi. The sequence continues at coordinate 54,454 of CAWUFW010001323.1, read as the reverse complement.
ACCAAAATTGAACTTTTTCCCCATTTTTTTGAACGAAAATGGCACATCAATCTGCTTAAAGTAGAACTAGCCTTATAATACAGACTTTACAGACCTTCCACGGACACTTAGTCATCTTGTGTGTCTAAACCAGTTCATTAATTTTCTTGACATGAAATGACTTTGATTTTTGAGAAACTTATCGATCATTTTTTGTCACATGTAAATATTACTGCTTATTTCATTCCAATTGCATTTATTTTCGAACTTTATGCCTGTAATGAAAAGCAATGCTTCAAATGTACAGTACCTTTTTGCATTCTAATAGGTTTTTTAAATGCCTTTTTTAAATGGTTTTATGAAAAATTTTAGAAATATGCGGTACTCCATTTTAATGTTTAGCATTTTAAATGTTTAGCATTTTAGTATTATCGTACACACGAAAGTGGAGTGGGTGTTGTATTCCTCTTAGGGTGTCCATAAACGGGCTTTCCAATATCATGTCCTTATATAGGCACAATTCGCCCTGCCCTTATATAGGCATAAAATCCCAGCCCTTATTTAGGCATTAAACCGTGCACTCCAAATACAGGCATGGTCTCTGACATCCGTCCACCCTAACGTCACAACGAGTTCATGAAGAACAGACCCTTAGGCTGCGGGAGTTTCCCTAGTCCAGGACTATTGATTTCTTCAAGGACTCGTATATTATGCATGAACCATTATTCCTTAGGGGGTTCATTCATGACGTCTTTCGCTGTCCAACTCACGTCAATACTAACATTCTTAGGTGCTCTCAGGTATAAATATACCTTCCCTAGCCCCTGTAAACCAGAGGAGACCTCGACTTCAGAGGAGCCCGTTTCCCGGCCTGAGGCACTGAGAAGACGCTATCATCCCTGCACGCAGAGAGTCCAGCTTCCAGTGATCTGACTTCCCTTGCGGGGTGTTGGAGTTCGAGTCTGGCAAAGAGATTCCTACCTCTCTCATTCTTCAGGTATGGAGATGACTAGAACCTAGAGGGACTCTTGGCATACTAGGCATACGAGTCTTAACATACTCTTAGTATACCATAGTAAGGAATACTTCACCTACTTCTTCCCTCTTCCTACACCTAGGTTAGGTTAGGTACATTGGGGTAGAACTAGCTTAGAAACGCATCGTATGAGTACTCGCATTTTTAGTCTGTGTTATTTATGTAACAGCATATGTACTAAAAGATAATGCTCTCGCAGTATTATTTATTTCTACTGCTCACACTGTACATTATTTATCTCGCATACTGTCTTGTGATCGTAACAGCACATTTTACTTACACCAGAAACAAGACTGTTCAATAAATCCTTTATTGAAACGCCCGTCTATTTCTTTCTGTGTAACTTGGAGAAAACTAAGCATGCACGACTGAGCTGAGTGAAATAGTTATCTATTGTTTCCACGACTCTGGGACACGTTCTGATTCTAAAGGGAAACACAGTGGTCATGTTTTGCGGCTGCCAGAAACTACTCCCTTCTTGTTGTCAAGGAGTTTCTAGTGGCCTCTGAGCTAGCTGGCACAAGTAATTAAGTTTAATATACTCGATAGGGACATACTGACCTTAGTCCTATGTCAAACCTATAGGATATATTATTCCAATGCGCAGAGCCTATTAGGGAAATAGGAGCTACACTACACAGCATTGTCAGTTATTGCCTCATTTCAACCGACCAATGTAAATGGTATTGACAAATTACTGTAAATCTGCACAACTGAAGGCCGTTCCTTGCCAAACCACGGATCCGAACCCCAGAGTGCCCATCCCGACAACAAACCGGGTCCGCATCTAAACCAACAATCAATGCCAAAGTGACTTCACAAACCCCGCAAACGTGTTTGCATACGCTATAAGCTGTTTTCCGCAATTCATAAAGCTATGAATCTTTATGTAGCCGAGACATTAAATTCAGATATCAGTTTGTCGAAAACCAAAGCTGCAAAGACTACACTTAAAGCAGGCAAAAAGAATGCTTTAAATTCCAGTTAGTACCGATTTATTGCTTAAATCAGGAAGAATGCCCTCAATGTCACAAAGCAGGTACCCGAGAATGCTCCCCCAGAACGACACGCCACACCCCAGCACATGTATCCGTATGTTGCCAGTCACCCTTCCGAGGAAAGCTCGGCCACAACCGATACTTTAAAACAACCATTTCCCAAACTTAAAGCCTGGCTCCCAGGCACAAATTCCTCCCAGCTACAGTTCCTGCCTCCAAGAAGCCGCCCGACTACCTCCGGACACACCAGACATCCTCCCAAACAATCCGTGCTTCCCCTGTGATGCGCACGTCACGCGTTACCCCAACTCATCGATTAGCAGCATTATCAAGCTGCTGTCCCTTCCAGAGCCACGCTCTATATATACGTAAGATGCTGTCCCTTCCAGAGCCACGCTCTATATATGCGTAAAATGGATTATTAAAAACTGGTGCAAATCGCATGTGAATCCACCCACATCGGTTCAACGTTATCTAAAATAAGTACATTGCTATTCACTGGTGACCAACAACCCCGACATGCCTCCAGTTAGCTCTCAAGTGAGTGAACATGTTGAGGTATACACCAATGGTCAACCTCCCAGTTTTCACAGTCTTCACATATAGTTTCTCCCAGATTAGCGAGAGTATGATACAACCCCGCCCACATTCCAACCGATCTCTAACACAGGAAGTGCTGTTATAGCCCTATGCCCATCAAGGGGAGAAACAATATTAAATTCAGAACACCTCCCGGTGTGCTGGAAAATGAAGCACATGTGCTTCGCAAGGCATGTGGATTATATGCGCAACATGGTTATCGCATTTGCGAGCAACAATAAATTACAGACCCAACCACATTTAAAATGATCGAAATGAATAGGCGACTCCCGCAACCCCCTCGACCACGGTTCTCGGCGCGGCACCACCAGGCTTCCCCGCCTGCCTCCACACTCAAGCAACAGGGGCAACTGCTTCATTTACATGTACTGGCAGTTAACCACCCCACGGGCGCCCCTTCATAACGGAACCCAAAGTAACAGACATCAACAAAACATGTACAATACGATAATACCGCAAAATATAATACAAACCGAATCAACACTACGCCACGGCCCCCCCCGACCCAGCCCACCACATTCCACCCGTCACCGACCGGACACCGCTCTCCACGTCGACGACGCTCCTGTGGCCCTGCTGTGGTCCGAGGAGACAAAGAGAACGAAACTCCTAGAGCCCACCCTTAAATAACCTGCTAAGTTTCGTTTCTTCCTGATGACATCAATTGGGCCAGCCCTTCTTTATCCAGCCCCTCTTCTCAGAGCCAGACCCCGGAGGAGGCTCAGCCCTGTGGCGCTACTAAGGGCGCCCCTCCGCTAAGCGCGGGGGGCGCCTGCTCAAACTCGGGACGAAGGGAGTTTGGGGAGGGGGAGATGAGGGAAGTAACGAAGCAAAGTTGTCATGGTTTACTTCAGCAGTGTTGGCGAAGAGAGCGTGCAGATGCAGCGAAGGGGAGAAATGAGACAGCGGCAGTGCTTAATTTGTAAAAGGATAAGTGCCGGGGCTCTCGTCGGGAGGCCACTGCAGCTTGCAGCACACATAGACCATGCCAGCTGCCAATGACAGTACATACACAGCTATTAACCTTCACACTCCTACAAGTGTGACAAGTCAGACTATTCCAGGCCCCCAAAGCCAGAAGAATGGCTTGGGAGGCAGGTATTTGTCATTGCTAATGTAAATTGAACAAAAAAAAACGCTGTTGTTGTGTTCATACCTAAATTAGCATGACAGCGCCACCATGTGGCAGACTGTCATAGCCCCGGTGCTGGCAATAAGGTGCCGGTGCGGAGCACCGGAAAGCACCGGCTCAAATTAAGCACTTCACAGCGGGAAGTTATGTGATAAGGGAGCAGACTGTGATAAAGCGCTCTTGCACAACAGCTGCACAGAAGACGCCCCTTTTGGAAGGATTCTGCTCCACTCACTTGTGCAATGTGAGCCAGAGCAGATAGTCTTCTTGCTACGAGGGTACCACCCTGCCCACCCAATCAGCAGAAGAGACCGTTTCCTCCCCGGTCTCAGACTTGCATGCTGATCCAGCTGGCATGCAGTCTCTGAAGTGAGGCATCCTGGTAACTAAGGTGTAGAACAGACGCACAAACAGGGCGTCAAAAGAAAATTTCACTGATGTGCAGTATTTTTAGTTAAAGTTTGGCATCGATGCACGATGGGTGAGCATTAAAGAAGAGACTCTCCCTGACTGGCTGCAAGTCACATGCCAGCAGGTTAGGTTGCTCCTTTATGCTGGACATACTGGGAGGAGCCACCCAAGGAGACGAGCGAGCGGCAGCTGTGTGCAAGCCCTACTCCAACGTTGTTAAAAGGCACATTCCCTGCAATAATAAGCAGGGGGAAGGAGGAGGCAGCCAAGAAGACGAGCGAGCTGGAGTGTTAAAAGGCGCGCTCCTTCAAATAAGCAGGGAGGAGGAGGAGGATGTGTCAGCCTAGGAGAGTAGCGATCTGAAAAACATGGGACAGCTATTAAATAAAGAAAGAAATAAAGGCGTGCGGGCATGTGAGAGGTGGGAGGGGTCTGCTTTGGAGGGGGAACAAAGGAGTAAGCGTCCAAGCAGACTTCTGCATCCGTGCAGCGGGAATGGAGCGTACTTAAAACTTTAAAAGAAATGCAAAGTAGGTTAGGAAGCAGCCGCCATTACCGAAGCTGGAATCCTGTGCGTGCTGTGTCCCTTAATGATGTAAATAGTTCTCAGAACTGCTAATGAAAGCTCCCGAGTTAGGACACAGTAAAAGGTCCAGTCCTCATTGGCGGTACTAAGGAGGGACTAACAAGCCTATTAAGAAATCAGAAGCCAGCATTTACGAAGGACAATGACACAAGCTAATGGCAAATATTGGCGGAGAGTGGGCGGGACTTCAAGTACATACTCCAATACAGCATGGCTCGCAGACCAGCGCATGCACTGCCCAGGCTCGACCTAACCAGCAACCCTCTTCAAATTGCATGCACTAATGACAGAAAGCACCATCAGGAATCTGAAAAGTTGTCAAATATGTACAATTTGGAGTTAGTTTAATTTAGTGGTGGGTCAAGGGCTGAAAAGTATTTTGTGCCACCAATTGCCGCAAGCAAATCTTGAATTCTGGGTAGAAGATCTAGAAGTTTGTTAAGGGGTCTAATATTGGTACAAAGTCTTAGTATGTCAACCATTTTTCCCATAAGGACCTCGGGAGACAACCATTCTGATAATTCCCTGGCTTCAAGAACTGCTTCTTTTCACTTCTTTCCGCATGAACAATAATCCCTGCTAAACACTTAAAGGTACATTTCTTAACTTATTCTTGACCATGTTCTTCAAGTTTGATGTCATGATGTAAACCATGTTCTCTTTAATTTGATCTCATAAGATAAAAGTTTCACACTTCCTATTCTTTTTTGAAAGCTGCTTTACATTTTTCCAGAATTTGAATCATACGTTTGTTCTGTTTTGATATGTAAGAGATGGGGCCAGAAGTGCCAGGCCTCAGACTCACACCTAAATGTCCTTGATGTCTTCAACCCAAAAGATGCTGACGTTTCTAATCAACATATGCATTGCCCAAACTTTTTCCTATCTTTAAACTAAATTTCTGAAATGAAAAATCCTAACATATAAACGGTATTTCCACAATATGAGAATGTTCTTACATCTGGTTCTTGCAGGAGTTTATTATGCCACCATTTCTCAAAAAAGGTGTATGATGTGAGCGTGTAAGGTGAACCTAAGTCCACTAGAACCTGAAAGGTACTTTCTTAACACGAATTTCACATATTGGGTTCTTCCTCAACGCTACTCTTTTGCTCATCCACACCAAACCTTTGCATGTTTCCTGACTCAGAAAGAATTGAGCTGATCCATAAGATCTATTATCATGCTGATTTTGGGTCTAAGTTGTTTCCACATCTTTCGATGAACAACAAGTTCTAAAAATTCATTATAGTGTACATCAGCGGTGCCAGGAGGAGGTGAGCACATATGTGAATATTCCGAAACCTTTTGTGCTTATCTACTAAAACAATGTAACTTTTTTCCATTCATTATTAAAAGAAATTCCATCAATAGCAATCCTGTAGTAAGAGAAATGTTTAAACCATATTTCCCACTTCATTTGTGGTTCTTCATGGGAAGGAGAACCTAAGAGTAAGGTGCATTGTTTGCAACAGCGCCTAATAGTACAAGGTTAGTCAATGCACGTATTGAATGCTGTGCTAAGAGAACTCTAGAAGAGATGGAGGTGGTCGTTTTTGTGCCGGTAGCTTGAGTACAAAAAAAAAGCGGTGCACATAGATTTCAAATCTGACAATCATGAACTCCAAGAAGGAGGGTTAGTAGCCAATCCACACAGTTTTATGTGCGAGGCTGCACTGAATAGCGTACAGTATTTACAGTTGTGAAAATGCCCTCAAACTGACCCTCCCATTTAGGCTCACAAACTCTCTGGGGCAGATTTACAAGATGCGTCAGTTTCCCTGCGTCTGCGTGAGAAACCCTTGCGCCACCATAGATGCGCCATATTTACAATACGGCGCACTATAGTGCAAGGATTGACAGATGCATCAGAAATTCAGACGCATCTGTTGGCGGAAAAGTCACGCATTGCTGGAGTCGTGTCGCAAGCACGACGCAACTCCAGCAATGCGTGTTGCGGCCTATTCCCAATACACTGCGTCACTCCTTACGCCTGCTTCAAGCAGGCGTAAGGTTTTGACGCAGTGGCGTCCTAAAAGTCACGCAGTGAAATCTTGTAGATTTCACTGTGTCACTTTTACATGGCTTTCCTGCGTGGGAACACCTACCCTGCATACATTATACCTGACACAGGTATAATGTCACGCAGGGCTTTACAACGTGACGCATCTCCCTAGATGCGCCACGTTGTAAATTTGCCGCATTTTTTATGCCGCTGTTGCGTCACTAAACGGCAGCGCAGAAGTGTTGCAAGGGGCTTGTAAATCTGCCCCTCTGTGTTCACCAGACCATGAGCAAAGTGGCAGCGGCGAGGTTCCGTACCATCATCCTTGAGTCTGTTGAAAGCTTGCACATGCAACGCTGTTGCGATGTGAGAACTTCCTTTTACTGGAGGCCAGAATGGAAGCATGCGGCACTTGTCCCTGGAGCAGCAGTGAGGGAAAGCAGCAGCCCGAAACTGAAGGGTCTGCAGAGATGCTGCTGACAATGGAGAAGCAGAAGAAATTAATGTATTACTGATTGTTAGGGCCACTGAAAATTATGAGATTGTGCGGCCGCTGCGATTTCACATAGTTATAGATTTGCCACATAATCCATCATCTGCTACATAATCTGCAGGTTTTAACCCAAAAAAATGTTTGTTTCTACCTCAAACGGTTTAAAAGTTACTTAAAACACAGCAACACATGTTGCTGCACAGGGTAAGGTTGTTTGGAGAGGTTCACTGGTTGATTATTGCTATAAGTGGGTTTTAAAATGAGGTGCAACCAATGCCCAGACAGTGTTAACAAGTGAAAAAATGACAAAATAATGAAGTAATAATAACAAAATGTGCGGCATCGCGCCGCATAATTTGCCTTTTCTTGCCGCATAATTTACTCAAACCTACCTCATAATTTGACCCTCCCCTGCCTCATAATTCCAGTGGCCCTGGTTATTGTTAATCTTCATTACTCTGATTCAAGAGCTCTTTGCCCCAGTCATGAACAGTGAGGTTCTGACATTCGACATCTGTTTGGTGGCTTGAAAATAATCCTATTTATGTTTTGGACTCTACTGTAAGGCCCCTCCCTCTGCTTAGAACCTCCGAATTTCAGGGGCGGCTGCTCCGTAATGACAGGGGAGCGTCGCATCACAAACCCGCGCAAGCAGATGATAAATAAAATTAAAATAACACAATGTTATTATTATTTTATTTATGCTCTTTGTCTGAGTCCCACAATAAGTATAGGTCGGGGCCGGGCATGTCGGGGAGCAGGAGTGGTGTGCACTTATAAATGCGCATGTGTGTTTGTCCGGCCGTCTTAGGTTGGCCAAACAGACATGCGCACTTATGTTTCTCCAACCAAGCTGTGTTACACAACCGGGTTGGAGAAAAGCCACAGGCTCCAATCCACTGCCTGAGCAGCAAACAGGGCTGCTCAGACCAATCCTGGCGCTGCCATGAGATCAGTGTCTGGCTTGGGTGCGGAGCCTGCGCCCTGAGGGCCCATCCCTTTCCCGCCCGACAAGTGGGAGCGGAGCGGCAGGTAAGTATTTAATTTTTTTACGTTTATATTATTCCTCTCCCTCCCTCCCCAACCCCTGCCCTCCCCCTGCGGCCGCCCTACCGCTTTAGATAGGCCCTGGCCCCCAACGTGGAATTTAGCAGTACCTTGGCCAGAGGGGAGGACCGGAAGTGGGCTGGGATGAGGAGCTCTTGATTCGGAGTAACGGGGATTACTGGTAAGTAATACCTTCATTACCTTTTCATCTTCGCATCTGGTCACAGTTTCTTTTCACTTTTTCTTGTTTAATATACATGCATACACTTACATCATTCCAGGCAGGGCTTTAAGTGGGATAAAAAACTGGGGGGGTCTCTCAAAGGGGCGGGGCCTATGTAATTAAGGGCGTGGCTTAAAAACAGGAAAGCTAAAAATCTGTGCTTAGCATAGTGTGCCGCCCGACTTGTATTTTGCTGTTTCTGTCATTGCATCCAGATATATGATACAACAAATAACATCATACCTACAACAAGTCAGGACTATTGGCTTTGTCAATGGTTGTTAGTTGCATAAGATAAATGAGCAGCAACTATGGCTTGTATATAATATTGAAAAAGCTTCCACTTAAAGCCCTGATGACACCACGACAATATTGATGCTCCTGAGTTTCAAAAAGAGAAGGGAAATCCAGAGAGAAAATGGCTCTCTTTAAAGGATTTCCCTTCCCCTACAACACTCACCTGGCATGACGTCATGTCGTAACTTCTCCACTAGTGAAAAGTGAGCAGTGTGAGCAGCGCACATGATGTGCCTGCTGTCACTGCAGTCCGAAATAAAACGAACCGCCTGTGCCAGGGCACAAAACAGCCCGATAGAGACCCGTTTCGAGGCCCCCTTTAAAAAAACTGCCGGTGCTCAGCACCGGTGAGACCCGGCCCACTTAAAGCCCTGATTGCAGCTTTCAGCGCTCCGGAAGCAGGGTTTGATGATTCCGCCTTATTTAACTCGAACCCGTAGTGTGATACAACAGTGTTAGGAATGGACCAAGTGCTGCCCTACATATTTCCTGTAGGGGAACCCCGACTGATTCGGCCCGGGAGGTGCCCCCTCCCCCCCCACCCCCCCTCCCTCCGCCCTGGCAGAGGAACCCTGTACATTCTCTTGGACAGCACAGCCTGCAGAAATACCCGCCTGATGATGGGCTGCTTTACAGATCTACTCAGGGTCGTGCTTTCACCCTCCTCCCTTCATTTGCAGCACAGTATGTCACAAATGAACCATTTCGATTGAAGCTCCTCGGTTCTCCTTCAATAAATCAATAATGCTCTTTTAACGTCTAGTGATTCAGGAATAAGTGTTTCCGAATCACCTTCAATGAATGTTAAGACAATCCCTGTGAGATTTTGAACTTTAGGCCTAAATTTAGGATCGGATCTCAAAACTGTTCTATCTGGCAGAAACATCAGCTAAAGGTAAGTGATTACCAAAGAACCTGAATCACCCAATCTATTAGCCGAAGCTATGACAATCAGAAAAGACACTTTTACTGACTCCCATGACATGGCTGCCGTATCCAAAGGCTCAAATGGTTTCACTTGTAAACCCTGAAGCATTAGAGACACCTCCAGGGTAGTGGCTGGAGTATGAATTACCGGCGTTCCCAATATGATTTATCCCCAAATGGTTCCCTGGAACCTCTAACAGCTGCCCATTGGGCCTGCAGTGTAAAGGGGGATTATCCTTCTAAGAAGTCATCTCTTATGAGGTCTATTATGTGGAACTAGTCAAATGGCTTTGTGTCTGAGCCTTTACTCAAAGTGCTTCCAATGTCTTGAGTAAAGTGCCAGAGGTGAATGCTTTCTACAGGCTTGAATGCCAGATGTTATCTTCTCAGAACAGCTTACTTCCTGGAGGGCAAACCCTTCAATGTCCATGACACGAGACGCACGGTTCTCAGTGGACTTGGTGTCAGGCTTGGAAACTGAAGGGGTAGGAGATGTAGAGGAAGCGAAGGAACTGACCCGTCGCTCACTGATTCAACGTTGGAAACCACAGCCAATGTGACCAATATGGGGCCGTCAATATCACCTCGGCCTGCTTGATCCAATCGTTTGAAAGACTTTCGGAAAGAGAGGTATCGGGGGGAGGGGGATTGGGAATGCAAATGGGGTCCCTGACAGCCATGGGCTTGGCATTGCATCCACCGCCCAAACATTCTAATGCCAAGCCCGTGAACAAAAGTGCGGCAGAAGACCATTGGTCGTGCATGCAAACGAATCTATCATGGACTCAATGCTTCCGCTATCAACTGAAATATATGTACGCTTACATGACCAGAGATTGGTGTCAGACGACTGAGGCAGAAGTGTGTCGGCCACATTGTTTTAGAACCCTGGTATATATGTTCAGCGCCCTCAGAGCTAACAGGTGACCTTCTGCCCATGAGAATATCTCTGAGGCAGTCCTGGGCAGGCTCCTGGTCCTCGTGCCCCCTGGCCTTTTTAAATATGCCTCTTGCACGTGATTGTCAGTTAACACTGAGGGGTTCTCTAAGTTTGGAGCAAGCCTCTGAAAATTTGAAGCTGTGACCATGAGGTCAAACACAGACCCCTAGAGTGGACGCATTAGGCCACTTAGCCACCATTTGCATTTGGAAGTATATTCCCTTTCTCAGATTTGGTTTGTCTCACCAGCACTGCAGATGGGCTCTTATTTCTCCTGAAACCAGGACGAGTTCCTCATACTCCTGTGTCAACGGTGACCAATGATCCACCGTGTGATCCACCTGTGGTTTCAGGTGATGGCGCGCCCCAGGGGACCACTGCTGTTGTTGCTGACATTAGCCCCTGAATCTTCAACCAATGTCTGGATCTTGTCATCTGCAATGACAATCGTCATCAAGCTGGATTTGTAAAGCATAGATAATCACCCGTGAGGAAATCCAGGAGCTGAGAACGCTGCTGCCGAGGCTCAGTCGAACATCCAGGTCTTGAGTCCTTTTCTGAATTCCAGCAGAGTGGATGAGGTATGTAGGTGAAGAGGGAGGGCGTTCTAGGACTTGGCTGCGAGGTAGGAGAAAGAGCGCCCTCCAATGTTGCTGAGCTGGATGCAGGGGGTGTGGACAAGGCAGAGGGAGGCGGAGCGCAGGTGTCTGGAGGGATGGTGGAAGTTCAGTCGGTGGTTGATGTTATCTCTGTGACAGTGGAGTCTGCACGGGCTCATGTCTATTTCTCCAGGAGTAAGTCCTGCCCCTTCTGGGTATCTATGAATGCCCTAATGAATGACTCTGTCTGTTCTGGGTGAAAACCGGATCTCTCATCATTTATTATGACTCCCAGAAATTCCAGGCAGGGTCCTAGCTTGTTCTCAAGGGCTTCTACCTTTAGAAAAGAAGATTCAGATATCAGCCGATCATCCAAGGTAGAAATAATAGAGCAAACACAAGGAGATGATGGACGGAGTGCTGGAACTTTTCAGACACTCACCCCCAGTCACAGATCTGGGTTGAATCCATCATCGTTCTTTAGCTCACTTCGCCGCCCCAGTTTGGACCCAGCCGTATGCAAATCAGTCTTGACCCTGTGCCTCATGGGAACAGTCCAGCCCGAACTGCCAGGCCAGGTCCTCCCTGGACCGGAAACAAGCATCCTGGGACCGGTTTCGGGGGGAACACCCCTCATCAGCAAGGCTAGCTTGAATCCAGTGGCAAAGTGAGCAAGGGACCCAGGTCTAGGCATACCCTGCCAACTTAGGGCGAACAAAGCAAACACAAGGAGATGATGGACGGAGCGCTGAAACTTTTCAGACACTCACCCCCAGTCACAGATCTGGGTTGAGTCCATCATCGTTCTTTAGCTCACTTCGCCACCCCAGTTTGGACCCAGCCGTATGCAAATCAGTCTTAACCCTGTGCCTCATGGGAACAGTCCAGCCCGAACTGCCCAGTAATAATAGAGCACCTTGCAATTGAAGCAAAGGACAGGATAAAGGTGAGCGCCTTGAATTGTAAACTTTGGCCCTGTATCGCAAACCTGAGACTTTGCAACTGTCCTCTTTTATTGGGAGATGAAAATATGCATCTTGCAAAGACAAGGCTGCCAGAAAGTCCTGCTTTGACAACATTGGAATCACTCTCTGCAGGGTTTACATTCTGAGCGGGGTGTGTAGCAAAGACCTTTGTGAAGCCATTTCAAGTCCAGCACAGGTTTGCACTTTGCTCCTGGCTTTGGTCCTGAAAATATAATGAAATACACTTTACACCCTTTCTGCCAATCTGGTACTGGGACTATGGCGCCTTTCTGTACACCCAACAGCCACCGTGCAGCAGTTGGCTACTGAGCAGGTGAGGGGGAGATTTCATTTCGGTGCTGACATTTCTGGCTCTCTGGTAAAGTACACTTAGGGGCATATTTACAGCAGAATGGAGAAGCGTGGCGTTAAGCAAACATTGCTAACGCCACGCTTCTCCATTCTGAAAACGCAGGGATGTGCGTATTCACAAGAATGCGGCGCACTCCTGCGTTTCCCCCTGCGCTGGAGCTGAGTTCATCTGCCAAGCGCTAAAGCAGGCACCCTTGCACCATAGTGCAAGGGTGTCTGTTGGTGGGAAGAATGTTTATGTTCAGGAAGGGGGATCTTCCTGCACATAAACAATCATTGGCAATTTGCTGTTTCCGGCAGCACACATGGAAACAGCAAAAACGAGGAGAAATAAAGCATTTCTCCTCGTTTCGCCTGTTTAAGACCATGTTTTCCCTGGTCTTAATTTTGGCGCTGCCTCCTATTTACGCTGCCCTTGTAAATAGGGAGCAGTGTGAAAATCAATGGGTGTTGCGGTGGAGTGCCCACCACAACACCCATTGCCCTCCCCTTTCATGCTAAGTAAAGCGTGAAAGGGTGCCTTATTTACAAGGCAGCGTTAAACCATGTTAAGTGGCTTAACGCTGTCTTGTAAATAAGGCGAGGCCCTATCGCCACCACAACGACGACCCCCAGCTTGATGGAATGGAACCTGCACCCCCCCCCCTCCCCACCCCTAGCGCCTTGAGACCCTTACGGGTGAGTAATCGCGCTTTAACAAACCCCTGATTGATTGATTGAACGTCTTTGAAAGTGACGTTGTGGTGGCGATAGGGACTTGTAAATATGCCCCTTAGTCTTTGGTCCATGGAGTTCCCATCCCACTGTCAGGGGTTCTTAGCATCAACCTGAGAGGCTGATGCGGGAGGAAGAGAGCTGAATATGCAGAAGGAGTGAAAATGGCCATTACGCGCCCCCCGTTCCCTGCCGGCGGTGCTCCTGCACTTGATGTAGCTTCAATATTAATAGTAGACGCCTAAGGCGGCCCGCTTGAATTTATTGTTGCGCCTCCACCAGTCCCTGGTGGATTCTCACTCGCCTGAGGCCATCCGAGTCAAGGCCGGAGTGGGAACCAAGCAGCCCTGGCAGAAATGCACCAACAAGCCCTCCCCCCACCTCCTCTCTCTCTTTCCATGCATACATTCTCTCTTTCCCTCATTCCATCCTCTCTCCCTCTCTCGGGATTCTCTCTCCATCCTCTCTCCTTTGTTGCCCTCTTTCGCTCTTTCCTACTCTCTGCCTCTCCTTCCGCTCTGTTTTGTTCAGCTCTGCCTATTTCACCTTTCTCTCTTTCTTTTCTTCTGCTTTCTTTTGTTCACCTTCATCTCTCTTGCCTTCCTCTCCCCCTCTCTCTCCTTTCGCTCTCTTTCCTTTACCTCTGTCTCGCTATTCCGCCTCTCTCTTGTCTTCTGTTCACTTTCGTTCACCTCTCTCGCTCTTACCTCCTCTCTGTTTCCTTTCGCTCTGTTTCATTTACCTCTGTATCTCATTCCCTCCTCTCTCTCTCTTTCCTTTTACCTCTGTCTCTCGTTCCTTCCTCTCTCTCTCTTTCCTTCCGTTCTCTTTCATTTACCTCTGTCTTTCGTTCCCTCCTCTCTCTCACTTTTCTTCCACTCTCTGTTTCATTTACCTCTGTCTGTCTTTCCCTTCTCTCTCTCTCTTTCGTGTTCTATTTCATTCACCTCTGTCTCTTACCTTTTCTCTCTCCTTTCCCTCTCTTTCATTCATCTCTTTCTCTTTCCTACCTCTCTCTCTCTTTTTCCTTCTGCTCTCTTTCATTTGCTCTATATCTCGTTCCCTCCGCTCTCTCTCTTTCTTTCCACTCTTTCATTTTCCTCTGTCCCTCATTCCCTCCTCTCTCTCTTTCCTTTCACTCTCTTTCATTTTACTGTCTCTTATTCCCTCCTCTCTTTTTCCTTCCGCTCTCTTCATTTACCTCTGTATCTAGTTCCCTCCTCTCTCTCTCTTTCCTTGCATATGAGTGGGTCTGAACTGGGGTGGCGAAGTGAGCTAGTGAGCTAAAGAACAATGATGGATTCAACCCAGATCTGTGACTGGGGGTGAGTGTCTGAAAAGTTTCACCACTCCGTCCATCATCTCCTTGTGTTTGCTTTACTACAATAGGAGCAGCTCTGGGTCTTCAAAATCGGTCTGCAAAGACTCCCTGCTCTCCCCTCGCCTTCCACCCCCTCCACCGGAAGGGGTCTGGTGATATTCATGGCCAGTCTGGCCCTGATCAGAGACTGGCTGTTCTAGAAGTGAATGTTGGTGACTGATAAACCAGGAGTGTGCCACACACCTAGATTCCATGTAGAGTAATGGGTTGAGACCATTTGCACCCCAAGAGCAACAATCAATGCCAGGTGTTATAACTACCAACTCGAAGCAGGTAATTTTGTTCACACTGGCAGGATGAAAGGCTGAGTCAGCCACTCAACCCATGACCGGAAGATCTCTGCAGCAGTCACTCGCCCCGCTCAGCTATCTTAATATATACTTTGATTTGTATAGCGCAGATAATCACCCATGAGGGTCTCTAGGCACTGTTCCTAGGCACAGTGAGATTTAGTGATTTGCCCAGAATAACAGGATGTTGAGGTGACGCAGAAACTTGAACCTGGCTCCCCAGCTCCAAGGTGTGCAGCTCTGTTGTTACGCCACATCCTCTCCCCTTGCCTTTTCTTTGGTGGCACACAGTGCACCTAGGAAGTATCCAGCTATAACGTCAGGCGTGCAGGGCTTCTGTGTAATAATAATAATACATGTTACATGAGAGACAGAGAATAGAACTGCATTTAATACCAGGCACCGTGGGCCCGATTTACGAACCTGTCACACAACGCAGCGCAGCACCCAAAGTTGCTGCACTACTCTGCGTAAGAGGGAGAAAGGAGTAAATTGCCATATCTACAAAGATATAGTGCTGTCCTACTCCCTCCCTAGCGCCAGCGGACAATCAGGCTGCCGAGCACCGCACATAGTGCAAGGGCGCCTGCGCGAGTCTAGCCTAGGTTTGGTACAGAAAGTGTACCCTTCCAGTACACAATACTATGCCTAGACAAACTGTAAAACCTTTCCTACTATGCATGTGTGCTGTACGGTGCAGCACACATGCAAAGTTGGAAAAGAAAAGAGGAATACAAATATTTGCCTGCTTCAGAGTGGCGTTATTGTTTGGCGCAAATCCCTGCCTACTTTGGTTAGTAGATAGGGTTTTTTGCCCTAATGGGTGGTTGCATGGGCACACCCATGAACCACCCATGTAATGCTCCTCTGACGCAGAGTAACACAAAGCAGCACTTTGAAATGCATTTCGTTACTTTTAAGCAACTTTCCTGCTCAAAGCACGTTTTGCGCTTGAAAGTAAATCCAACAAAAACGTTTTGCACAGGTTTGTGCGCCTTTTGTGACGCAAACCCAGCAGAGAGGAATTGTAAATCTGCTCCAGGTATAGTAGGCACAGGGTTTAGAAGCAGACTAACAATTTGAACTGTGCAGGGCTCCATTTGAGTGAACAACATGGTTTCCATCCCTCTCACTTCCTCTTATAAACAAAACCTACATTTTCTTTGCCTATCTCCCTTTTCCCCTACTTACTGACCCATGGTACTTGAAGCCCCCGGCTCAATGACTCAGTGCTTAATTTGTAAAACAATATGTGCCAAGGTCCTCGTGGCCACGACAGCTTGCTCCACCCATTGCCCTTGTCAGCGCAGCCATCACAAAACCTACACAACTACTAATCATCACACTGCTACAAGCGTGACAATTCAGATTGTTCGAGGTCCCCAAAGTTATAACAATTGCTTGGGCGGCTGGTATTAGTTGTTTCTAATATATGCTGAATTAATAAAGCAACTGTTGCTCTGCTTATCTCTAAATCACACAGAGTGCCACCTTGTGGCAGCTGTCATAAGTGCCAGTGTAGACAATTAAGTACCGTTGCCGAGTACTGGAAACCACAGGCTCAAATTAAGCACTGCTCAGTGGTTGTAATTCTTCCCAACTTGTGGGCATTCATAGGATGGTGCCCTTTGCCCAAACTGGTAATATGTTTGTCCTTGCATAACCGTATTATTTCTTGGCAATTTGTGGACAAAGCCCATCCCAGGTCTTCCCTAATTGAAAAAAGAAGCGATTCTGCGATCAGAAGTTGGCCAACATTGTTGCATTGATCAGCACTTAGCTCTCTTTGAGTGCCTCTGGCTGCATCTGTGCTCATATTCACGGGGTAGGCCGAGTATTAACTATATATTCTTTATCACTGCTCATCGGTGCATCCACCATCCTCACTAGCCCATGGTCACCTCCTGGGACCATTCCATGTGGCCAACCCAGTGGTCTTGTGCCGCACCTGCCTACAGACCCCGCCTGCCATTGCAACCATCCACCAGAATAATTCCAGTCCTGATGAGGCCCTCATACCCTGGGTAGGGTCGAAACGCCTTCGACAACAACTAACGGCAGACCTTTAAATCGTAAACTCAATACAGGATTTTCTTGCCCTACTATATTGTTTTCTTAAAAATGAGTTCCATGCGAACTTTTGTTCCAAGTGCACACTTGATACCCAGGTTCACGTGGACAAAATTGGGTAGCTCTTGTTTTTCTAGACGTCCATCCCTGGTAAAAGACTGCCCTGCAGTGCTTAATTTGTAAAATAATAAGTGCTGTCCGTACTGTTTTTCTCAGAAGCTCGCAGCCGGCACTTACCATAGTCGGGATTGCAGAATACCAAGGCTGTGTAGTCTGTACTCCACCCTATGACTGTTTCTTCCACTACTATATACTGTTGCTGCCTCTTTCTTCCACTCTTGCATGTTCTTTAACATCCTTGCTTTCTCCCTTCCTCACTGTTCTGTCTTTCTCCTCCTCCTCTTTTCCTTAGTTTGTGTTTGCCTTGGGTCAAAATCATTTGAGGAAAAAATAAAATAAGTGGAGGTGGGTGGCACCTGCAACCACCTGTTCAAATTAAAAACTGCTGTCCTGTCTATGGTGGGCATTCCTGCCAAAGTGTGGGCATCCATGGCATGTTGCCCACCCCAGGTAAACTTCTGCTCAAGGATGAATGCTGGCAGTTTCTAGCACATTGTGGGCATCCATTGTACAATGGTGCCCACCCACGGCACAATGACTGCTTCGGCAGTATGATGGTAATTCTTGGTAAACTGTGGGCAGCCATTGCACAATGGTGCCCAACGTGGCAGGTGTTCACCCTGGCATAATCATGTTAATTCCTTTTATGTTGTGGTCATACTTGGCACAGTGACAGGTATGGCAGTATGGTGGTAATTCTTGCCATATTGTGGGCACCCATTGCACAATGGTGGTAATTCTTGAAATATTGTGGGCGTCCAAGGCACTACATCTGCTATTACGGTGGCCCCGACTATGTGGTGATTTGTGATATATTGTGAGCATCCATGGCATGATTTCGCTCACCATAATATACTGCTGTCTGTGCTTAATTGTGATAATTGATGGCATATATTTAGAAACCATGCTATGATGGTGCCAAAGAACACATGTAAATCACTTTGAATACATTATTATTCAAGCAAGCACATAGAAGAGGTAAACAACATGCAAGTGAACACATATGACACATACTCTAGTGCACATGCTAACCCTCTCTCTGAAAACCGGGGCAGATACAAATGCCTGTTATTGGGAGGGAGGATTCAACAAGGCGAAACCTATTGCATTTGCAAATGCTTGTTTTAATACGTCACCTTCCTCTGTATAAACATTGGATAATTAATCATACCAAATAAAGTTAATAAAAAAGCCTTGAAAGTGTGCAAGGCCTGGCTGAGCCGCAGGTTCAGAGGACCAGATTACATACACATTGTTCTTGTTTTTTTGGGGCGCGCAGAGATCATGCAGTTTACCAAGAATGGCAGGATGTAGGGTCGAGGCCGGGACATATCCTACTTAAATCGAATGTATGTGCAGATGTCCTCTATTTACACAATTACTTTTTATTTTCAATGATATTTTGATTTGTGAGTGCTACCGGTAGGGACATTTGTGGGGCACAAGGGAAGTGGTCTATGCGTCTCGTCCTAAGAGTGTACCGCAACACCCCACACTGGACCCCCAGGCTACCCCGACCACCTTGTTGTTTGAAAGGCCTTGAGAGAGAGTGTTGCAGCCCCCCCTCAAAGAAAGCCATGCCATTTAGACCCCGAAATAGACCAGTGGAAAGCACGTGACCAGGACAGTCTGAGGTGGAGGGCTCTGATCCAGGGATCAAGTGAGGGGCCAACACCCAGGGTGGAAGTTTCGCACTCCATATGAAAACTTTAGTGGAGTGAAAGGAAAACCCTGGTGCAGGTAAAAGGGGCAATGATCACTGCAACTAAAGTGCCTGAAAGCATCGCCCGCAATGCATCCATGTTCCAGTGGACCCTTCCGAATGGTCCTGATGCGGGTGGCCAGACCACGTTGGTACCATCCGCAATGAGAGTGTGGAGATCCTAGCATGGGGTTGGCATGACATGACTGGAGAGCCATTGTCCAAATGGACCAAAATGAGGTGCCACTTCCCCATGCATCTATCCCCAAAAGTGAGATCTCCCCACACAGCCAGAGGTACAATCTCTGGTGAAATCCCAGGTTGATCAAAAGACTCTGGGACATATTCAGAAGGAAATGTTGGAGCACAGAGCTGCACCAAATTTGGCAGTGTCACGTTCTGACATTTTCAAAATGCAGGGATGCATAGTATTCACAAGAATACGGCTCACCCCTGTGTTTCCCCTAGCGTTGGTGCAAAAAAAGGCGCAGGCACCCTACCACCATGTTGCAAGGTGTCTGGTCTGCAGGGACGGTTGTTTGTGTGCAGGAAGGCACACCTTCCTGCACATATACAAGCAATAATGGTGATTTACATCTTCTATGTGTGCTGCACATGGACAGAGCAAACAATGTGGAGAAATGAATAATTTCTCCTCGTTATGCCGTTCTAGCGCCTGGCATTCTATGGCGTTATTTTTTGGCACTGCCTCAGCCTTGTAAATCTGGGGCAGTGTCAAAAGCAATGAGTGTTACGGCGGAATACCCAAAGCAACACCCATTGCACGTCCCTTTGCCGCAGAGAATTGCAATGGAAAGGGACATATTTAGTGGCGTTAAGCCCCTCAAAGTGGCTAAGCACCACCTTGTAAATATGGAAAATGGCACTGGGCCACCGGAGCGTCGGAAAAAGTGATGCTCCGGTGGCGCTTCTAAATACGCCCCTCTGTTTGCTAGACATAGTGCTGTAGCTTTATGTTCGTGATTATTTATTTAAGTTAGGCACTGATTTAGAGGTAGGCAGGCAGGTTACTTCATCACACGTGTGACAGATAACCCGCCCTCCGTATTGCAAGTGCATTATGTAAAGTGGATGGGATATCCATCATGTTTGTGACAGAATAACCCGTCCGTCTAATTCTAAACCAGGCCCTTAATTTGTTTCACACTTTTAAGTGTAGCTCATATCACACGGTCACACGCACCTAGGGATGAGGCTTGGCCTCAGAGGATAAGTAAAGGAGGCGGGGACGTTCATAGTTTTCTGGTGGAACCATCAAAGTGTGTGTGCCTCTTCTTTTTGAGTATCCGCCTCCCACCCAGGCGCGGCCCTAGCAGGAGGGCCAGGTGGCCCAGGCCCTCCCAAGGTAGCCCCTTGGTACTCCCAAGACCCATTTAGGAGCAGAAAAACACAGTTTGTTCTTTTTCTTTAATGATTGATGTGGGCCTGCAGCCTTGTTTTCTGAGCCTAATAGTTTAACTTTCATGAAAACATCAATGCCCTGGGCTACTTGAAGTGCCCGAGAGATGTATGAAGTCTGCGGGGGGTGGCGGCTGTTATCATGCACATGTGAAAAGCAGAGGTACCTGTGACATTCCTATGTTATCCAAAGAGGCGCACAAGCTCCCATTACACAGTATTTAAGAGATGACATATTGCCAAGTCCACTGGAAATATGCGATTCTGCATCTACTGTGTTTTCTGCATAATTGAGGATTTACCACATTGAACACATAATACATCATCTGCTACATTAATCTCCGGATTTTAACAAAAACATAGTTTCTAACTCAAATGTATCAAAAGTTAATAAAAATGAAGCAACATCCGTTGGTGCACAGTCTACGACCCTTTGCAAAGGTTGACTGGTCACTTCTCAGTTGTCTATTGTTGTATTTGGGTGTTAGACTGCTGCTAATGAGGTGAAACCTCAAAATATGCCACGTTCAATCAATCAATCAGGGAATTGTAAGCACACTACTCACCCGTGAGGGTCTCACGGCACTGGGGGGGGGGGCCTGAGCCACTCAAGACCTGGTTCAGCCGAAGAGCCAGGTCCTGAGTTTCTTCTTGAAGATGTTCAGGGAGGGAGCGCGTCTGATGTCGATCGGGAGTTCGTTCCAGGTTTTGGCCGCAATGTAGGAGAAGGCTCTTCCACCTGTTCTGGCTCTTCGGATGCGTGGGGTTTCGGCGAGGGCGAGGTCGGTGAATCGGAGGTTTCTCTTGGGTGCGTGGAAGGAGATTCTCTTGTTGAGGTATTGGGGTCCGGTGTTGTGGAGGCATTTGTAGGCGTGGGTGAGTATCTTGAAAGTGACTCTCTTCTTGACGGGGAGCCAGTGGAGGTTACGCAGGTGTTGGGTGATGTGTTTGTGTCGAGGGATGCTGAGGACGAGTCTGGCTGCAGTGTTCTGTATGGTCTGGAGTTTGCGGAGCAGGGATTTGTTGATTCCTGCGTAGAGGGCGTTTCCGTAGTCCAGTCTGCTGGTTATGAGTGCGTGGGTGACGGCCTTCCTTGATTCGGGGGGGGGTGTCCATTTGAAGGTCTTTCGGAGGATGCGGAGGGTGTTGAAGGAGCTGGAGGTGACGGCGTTGACCTGTCGGGTCATGGAGAGGGAGGAGTCGAGTATGATGCCGAGGTTTCGGGCGTGGTCCATGGGGGTGGGTGGGCTGCAGAGGGCCACTAGGTGTTGTCCCATGCAGAGGGGGAGGGACCGAGGATGAGGACCTCTGTCTTCTCCGAGTTGAGCTTCAGGCAGCTGCTGCTCATCCAGGATGCGACGTCCTTCATTCCTTCCTGGAACTGGAGTCTGGTTGTGACGGGGTCCTTGGTGAGGGAGAGGAGGAGCTGGGTGTTGTCGGCGTAGGATACTATGCTGAGTCCCTGCTGTCTGACGATGGCGGCGAGGGGGGACATGTAGATGTTGAAGAGCGTGGGGCTGAGTGACGATCCCTGGGGTACTCCGCAGTTGCTTTCGGTGGGTTCGGAGAGGAAAGGTGGCAGTCTGATTCTTTGGGTTCTGCCGGTGAGGAAGGGGTGGATCCAGTCGAGGGCGGTTCCCTGTATGCCGGTGTCGTGGAGTCTGGCGGTGAGTGTGCGATGGGAGACGGTGTTGAACGCTGCAGAGAGGTCGAGTAGGATCAGGGCCGCGGTGTGTCCTTGGTCGAGGAGGGTGCGGATGTCATCTGTGGCGGCAAGTAGAGCGGTCTCGGTGCTGTGGTTGCTGCGAAATTCGGATTGGTAGGGGTCGAGGATGGAGCGTCCTTCAATGAATTTTGTTAGCTGGGCATTAACGATCTTCTCTGAGACTTTGGCCGCGAAGGGGAGGAGGGAGATGAGTCGGAAGTTCTTGAGGTCCGTGGGGTCTGCTGAGGGCTTCTTGAGCAGGGGTCTGACTTCTGCACGTTTCCAGGCATTGGGGCAGGTGCCGGTCTTGAAGGCTCTGTTGATGGTGTGCTGTAGTTCTGGAGCGCTGGCGGAGGTGGCTCTGTGGTTGATGTGCGGCGGGCAGGGGTCTGTGGGGGCCCCTGAGTTGATGCCTTTCATGGTCGAGATGGTGTCTTCGGTGGTGACTGGGGTCCAGGAGGAGACAGTAGACTGGCTGGCGTTGCTGGAGAGGGAGGTGGTTTCGGGGTCAAGTGTCTGGTCAGTGAAGTGGTCGTAGAGGCCCTTGATTTTCATGTGGGAGTAGGATCCGAGCTTGTCGCAGAGGTCCTGGGAGGGGGTGATGTCCGTGGTTTCGCTGGGGGGTTTGGTGAATTCCTGGATGATGCTGAAAAGTTCCTTGGAGTTGCTGGAGAGGATCTTGTTTTGGATGAAGGTCCTTTTGGTGGATCTGATGCGTTGGTGGTATTCCGTCATGGCGTTCTTGTAGGTGGTGCGATCTTCAGGTGTTTTGCTGCTTCTCCAGTTCTTCTCGAGACGTCGGCAAGTGCGTCTGGATTCTTGGAGGTCGGTGGTGAACCAGGTGGCCTTCCTGGGGCGCTGTCTGGCGGGGTTGCGTAGGGATGCGAGCTCGTCTGCGCAGATGGAGATCCATCTGTGGAGTTCTTTGGCTGCGAGGTTGGCGTCGGTCGAGGTGGTGGGGCGTGGCGGTTGAGGGCAGAGTTGAGTTGCTCCTCCGTGATTTTGCTCCAGTTCCTTCTTGGAGGGCGCATTGCAGGTTTGGGGGCGGTGGGTTTGTTGGCATTGAAGTGTACGCAGTGGTGGTCTGTCCAGGGGGGTTGCGTGGTGTGGCTGAAGTGGGTGCTGTTACCACCTGCGAAGATGGGGTTGGGGGTGTGTCCTGCTTTGTGGGTGGGCGTGGTGACAAGCTGTTACAAGCTGATGTTGGCGAGGTTGTCCAGGAGGGTGGTGGAGTTGGGGTCGGTGGAGTTGTCGAGGTGGAAGTTAAGGTCTCCGATGAGTATGTAGTCCATGGAGGCGATGGTGTGGGGTGCAATGAGGTCGGCGATGGTGGTGGCAAACAGCGCACGGGGTCCGGGGGGTCTGTAGATGAGGGTGCCGTAAAGTGTGGTTCTGGGGCTGGTCTGGACCCGGAAGTGGAGGTGTTTGGTGGTGGAGAAGGAGTTGCTTGTGGTGGAGGTAGAGAGTTGGATGGAGCTCTTGTGTGCGATGGCGAGTCCTCCTCATGGGCGGTTGGGGCGGTCCTTCCTCTGGATCTTGTATCCGTCGGGGATGGTGGTGGCGATGTCGGGGGCGGACGATGCGTTGGCCCAGGTTTCTGTAAAGAACGCGACATCCGGTGAGAGGGTGTCGAGGAGGTCCCAGATCTCTATGGCGTGTCTGTGCTGGGAGCGCACGTTGAGGAGGATGCAGTTCAGGGCTCCAGAGGTGTTGGCGTTCGTCGTGGGGGCGGTGTCTGCGGGGGCATGGTCGGAGGTGAAAGTCTGGCGGCAGTGGCAGCAGGAGAACTGTCTGTGGGTGGTGTTCGGCATGGACAGCTGGCAGTTGTCATTCCTCCCTGGGTTGAGTGCGAGCATGGCAGCTCTGTCATAGAGGTGGTAGGTCGGAGATCCAGGGTTCCTGGCGCTGGTCGCGGTCGGGTCGCAGACGGATGCAGGCGGGCTTGCCTTTGGCGCGCCAGCAGCACGGCCGCACCGCAGCCACCATTAAATAGGGGAGGGGGAGGGAAGGTGCAGCTGGGAGGAGGGAGGGGCCGGGGGAGAGGCCGCGGGGGCAGCAGCTGCGGGAAGAGAGGGCGGTGAAGTGGGCACGGAGGGAAAAAGAAAGCAGGTAGCAGGCACAGAAGCAGAAAAACAAGGCAACAAGGCGAGCACAAAAGTAAAATACAGGCAGCAAGGCGAGCACAGAGAGTAAAATACAGGCAGCAAGGAGAGCACAAAAAGTAAAATACAGGCAGCAAGGCGAGCACAGAAAGTAAAATACAGGCAGCAAGGAGAGCACAAAAAGTAAAATACAGGTAACAAGTCACAAAAAATAGCGGCCCAAGCAGGACAGGGGCACGATACCAGAAGGACCGGTGGAGAGCGGGCTCGAACCCTGCTAGTCAGGGCAGCGTCACGATAGCAGAGACGGCATACCAGCGGAGCTGTGGGGGAGAGAGCAGGTCCCTGACATGTCATTTAGTGAAACCAGCCGCATAATTTGTTCCTCATCTGCCGCATAATTCCAGTGGACCTGCATGTGGCAAGAACAATCTGATAGGATTTTGCCATCCTTAGAAAAGTAATTGAAAATGTAAATACAATCTATTTATGTCTTAGTAGTGGTTTGTTTTATTTTCTTCCTGCTGTGACACTATTCTTAATTTGTGGTACTATATGAAAACGACCGCCAGTGCCCCACATTTTGACTTTTCTGAAGTGAAAAGACTTTTGCCCAAGTCCACTAACACAACACAGATACAGCATGGGCAGGAGCAGTGCAAGTTCCCATTATACAAAGAACAGGGGTGGCAGAACTTTCAACACACACTGCCACTGCCCTGCCTACTCCCATCACCAGAGGTGCGAGCTGAGTCTGCTAAAATTATTGGAAGGAAGTTAAGCCTCAGTCACCACTCTTTGGGGCAGCGGCGACAGTGCACTTGCACTCTACCCTAACAAATCCTCTCTTTATGTCACATGGGTAGATAGAAATGGATAACCGCGCTGCTGTAACCCCGGGTCCTAAACCTAGATGATGAAATAGTGGGCTAATGCACCTGCTGCCAAGATGTTCCTACAATCTGTGTCTTCATAAGTTCAAATATTGCTACTCAGCCTTTCATTTTCGACTGGAGAGTGGGGCAGAAAGCGCTGCAAAAAAGACTTGTATGTGCTGCCATCAATATAATAATTCTGAGCTGCTGGGTGTCCCTGCTCTGGATAAACAACACTTGTTTGAGCTTCAAATAATTGTAATATTTTGGCGCATTTTAAAAGGCAGAGCTCATAACCTCATAGGCCACTAACATTATCCATCAATTAACTCGCAGCTGAGGATGGGAGGAGTCCTTTCCTCAGAAGTCCTGATAAACCCAGCTCCACAGTTGTCACGACAGTGGCTCCACGGAGGTGGGAAACGAGGGGGTGATTAGAAGAGAGTGTAAGGACAGTAAAGATGATGGTAAGGAAAAATAAAGCTAGGATAAGAGAACGATTAGTAAGGAAAGAGGTGGATGAAACAAGTCTGGAGTACTGAGTAGAATTAAGTAGTATTGGCCCTGGACGTCGACACAGGTGCACCTGACAGCTCCCTTCTCTCAGTGGAGGATTCGGAGAGTGGAAGCGACTGACCATGCATGGGCCGCCTTGGGAGGGATTTGGAACGACAGGGGAGAACTCAAGATCTTACTGACCATCCATGCATGGGCCGCCTTGGGAGGGATTTGGAACGACAGGGGAGAACTCAAGCTCTTACTGACCATCCATGCATGGGACGCATTGGGAGGGATTTGGAACGACAGGGGAGAACTCAAGCTCTTACTGACCATCCATGCATGGGACGCATTGGGAGGGATTTGGAACGACAGGGAGAACTCAAGCTCTTACTGACCATCCATGCATGGGACGCATTGGGAGGGATTTGGAATGACAGGGAGAACTCAAGCTCTTACTGACCATCCATGCATGGGACGCATTGGGAGGGATTTGGAACGACAGGGAGAACTCAAGCTCTTACTGACCATCCATGCATGGGACGCATTGGGAGGGATTTGGAACGACAGGGAGAACTCAAGCTCTTACTGACCATCCATGCATGGGCCGCCTTGGGAGGGATTTGGAACGACAGGGAGAACTCAAGATCTTACTGACCATCCATGCATGGGCCGCCTTGGGAGGGATTTGGAACGACAGGGAGAACTCAAGATCTTACTGACCATCCATGCATGGGCCGCCTTGGGAGGGATTTGGAACGACAGGGAGAACTCAAGCTCTTACTGACCATCCATGCATGGGACGCATTGGGAGGGATTTGGAACGACAGGCAGAACTCAAGCTCTTACTGACCATGCATGGGACGCATTGGGAGGGATTTGGAACGACAGGGAGAACTCAATCTCTTACTGACCATCCATGCATGGGACGCATTGGGAGGGATTTGGAACGACAGGGAGAACTCAAGCTCTTACTGACCATGCATGGGACGCATTGGGAGGGATTTGGAACGACAGGGAGAACTCAAGATCTTACTGACCATCCATGCATGGGACGCATTGGGAGGGATTTGGAACGACAGGGAGAACTCAAGATCTTACTGACCATCCATGCATGGGACGCATTGGGAGGGATTTGGAACGACAGGGAGAACTCAAGATCTTACTGGCCATTATGGAACTCTGCATACGACAGCTTGGAAAGGGGTAACTGAAGACGGGGAACTGGGTGAATGTTTGTAAGCTGATAGCTGAAGAGGACAAGTGGCATGTTATGCACTTGGACTGTACATGTTAGAATGACTCTATTTACTCTGTACTACCACAGTGCATGGACCACTGTTTGCTTCCGATGTACTCTGTCCTGGCAGCTATTGTTTTATTTTATATGAAAACAATAACATTTTGCTTAAAAGAAATAAATAAATGAAGCAACATTAAAAAAAAAAGTACTAAGTAGAAGGGAAGAGAAGAAATAAGACTGAAAAGGCTGATTAGAGCTGCGTAAGAGAGTGATGTGTGTCATAACGTAGAGAAGGCGATAAGGACTGTGGTAGAGGTGGATGAAGGAGAATGATGGAGCAGGATGATGGAGCAGGACAATGATGACAAAGCATGTGATGGGAGTAGGGTAACTGGTCGTTCTGTACTGAGACAAGGACGAGAGGAGAGGGAGAGGTGTAGGGAAGGTGACAGTGGAGAATGAGGCTGGTAAAGGACTGGATTGATGAGAAAGGAAGGATGTCAGAGAGGAGGGTGATGGGTAAAGGATAAATTGTGGTGCGGCAGAGAAGGAGTGTTAAGAGGAGAGTGGTAAAACAAGAGAGTGATGGATGGAGACAGAGAGGTCGATGGGAATAGGATAAAACAGTGGGAGAAAGGAAGAGAATAGGAAAGAAGAGGGAACATGCCAGAGACAGTTCAGTTTAGAGGCACTCACATGAGCTGCACATTCCCACTGTGTTCCCCTTAAAATACATTCTACTCAAAGGACTGACAGCTGAATATTGTTAGAAAAACTAGCCACCAAATTGTCAAGTCCAATCGTCAACCTCAGAAGCTGTACTCTTGCCGCAGGGGGCAGCTACGTGTAGAAATGAGCTCCCATTTGATGTCTGACCAGTTGCCACCTTGGATTGCTTTTCCAATTGTTAATGTACCTCTTTGAACTAAATGAACAGCAGTAGTTATTAGCCATAACTACAAAACGTTGCACAGCTCTTTACTATCTCTTTAAATTATGCATGGCCCCCAAGTCTTTGTAGGTCTTCTGTGTACTGATGAGCACACACTGTGTAATCAAGACCTTAGTGCTGCTGCTGAGAGCTGCTAGTGAGAACAGATAACAAGGCAGCAGGATTGCGAGGCCCACTTATGCACGCCCACACAAGCACAACCACTTGTATGCATGGCCAGACAGGCCATTTATTCACCAGGCATTTCCCTGGTGAGCCAGAGCCCTCAAAGGCTGCTTTTGAAAGGTCACTGGTGGTGTGTTTGTCACTTTCCCCAGCTCAACGAGGTTAATTGCAGCAGGCACAGGGAGACTTCACGAGAGAGACAAAGAGGAAGGGACAGGGTTGGGCTGGCTATAGCGGGCATCAGGCGTTTGCCCGGAAGGCCAGACAGAAGTTTGGGGCCGGTTTTGGAGCAGGGGGCCGGTTTAGGAGCAGGGGGGGGCGGTTTTGTTACTGGGGGCTGGTTTTGCAGCGATGCTGCAATATCGGCCCCCAGTAACAAAAGCAGCAGTGATGGGGGCCAGTTTTGTTAAGCAGCAGTGCTTGACACTTGCGCCCCCTCACCCCCATGGTGGGGGCCGGTCTGACAAAATTGCCAGGGCTGCTTTGGGTTCCCATCCGGCCCTGGGGAGGTAGGGTGAAAGTAGAGAGAAAGCGATTGGAGAGGGAGACGAGAGGGAGAATGCATGGATGGAAAGCAAGAGGTGGCACACTGAGGAGACAAAGGGAGCGGCCTGGTTTGAGCATTTCTACCTGCTTTTGCTTCACCAGTCCAGACCTGCTTGTATAGAATGTTATGTTAAAATGAATTTGTAAAGCGCACGTACACCGGGGTGGTTTCATGGCGCTACTTTGATTGATACACAAGTCCTGTCGGAATAGCCAGGTCTTGAGGAGGCTCCTAAAACCAAGAAGATTGGTGCAGAAGCGAATTTCAGAGGGGAGGGAGTTCCAAAACGTGGGGGCCAAAATAGCGAACCTGGCACCACCAGTGCGCTTCAATTTAAAAGGGGGGATGGACAGAAGTTGCTTATGGGCTGAGCGGAGATTGCGTATGGGGCCGGGCTTGTTAATCAAGTTGTTCACAAATTTAGGGCTTCTTCCATTGAGTGATTTAAAAATGAGACACCCAACCTATCAAGCTTCCTTTAGATACAGAAAATCATTACCTCATAGGGAGCAGCAGCCGAGGTAAAGCCGACAGATGAGGGTCAGATGGAGAGAGCAAAGATTGAGGTGAAGAGAGAGGAGGTCAAGGTAGAAAGAGGGGACGGTGAAGCAGAGAGGAGAGGGGGATAAGTAGGAGTGTATGGGAGAGAGGGAGGAGGATGAAGCAAAGAGAAGAAGGATAGTGAGGAAGACAGAGTGCAGGTGGTGAGGTGGAGAGAAGAATGAAGTGGGCGAGGACGAGAAAGAGAGAAAGACACAGAAGAGAGTGACTGGTGAGGTAAGAGAGAAGAATGAGGTGAAGACAGAAGGATGAGGGAGAAGAGGAGGCCCAGTGAGAGCATGGCGATGTGAAGAGAGAGAGGCGGCCATGGCAGGGAGAAAAGAGGATGAGATAGAGAAAGATGAGGGTGAGACAAGGAAAGAGGAGGGTGAGGTGAAGAGCAAAGAGTGTGAGGCAGGAATATCCAAAGGGTTAGAAGAGCAGTGTGAAGTGGAAAGAAAGGAGGGTAATCTGCGGAGTAGCCATATGCTTTATAAACCCCCCATTCATTCATTCTGAGAGCGAGGAGGAAGAGGCAGAGAGAAAGGCAGGTGAGGTGGACAGAAAGGAAGGCGAGGCAGAAAGAAAGGAGGGTGAGGCAGAGAAAGCAAAAGAAATAAAGCACTTTGGTGCAAAGCCCTAGAAATAGAGATAAACATAGTAAGCAGGACCCCCGGTATTCAGCGCATCCCCCTTCAAGGCCATCCAGCATGCCCACACCCAGCTCTCGGACACCTGGAAAACGCTGGACAACTCCATTCATCCACATGGCCCATCCATTCTCGTTCATGGCCCTCCAGATCCTGAGTCCTAGAGCCGCGCCTGCTCCCACCCACGCCAGGACACCACACTGGCGTTTGATTACCTCTGAATTCCGGCCAAACAATAAAAAAACTGACCTTCTTCGCAAAGATTTCAGTATAATGTCTGAACGTCGATAAGAGTCTGCACACTAGTGTGGAGATGGTGTTTGCCAGTTAAATGAAATGAAAAAGAGATTTGTAAAGCATTCTTAACCCGAGGGTATCAAGGCGCTTCTTCGAAGAATTTCGAATTCCTATCACAGAGAACCCATCCCAATGAAAAAAGGCAGGATGATACAGAACCTGCAAAAACTAAGAAGAAAAAAAGAATGAGATAGATTATGAGACCTAGGAGAATAAGCCCTAGGACGTAAAGACCAAGGGGCAGATTTACAAGCCCCTTGCGACGACTTTACGCCACCGTTGCGTCACTTCTGTGACGCAGTAGCGTCGTAAACAATATGCCACGTTGCGACATATTTACAACGTGACGCATCTAGGGGGATGCGTCACGTTGTAAAGCCCTGCGCTACATTATACCTGCGTCATGTATAATGTATGCAGGGTGGGCGTTCCGACGTGAGAAAGCCTCGTAAAAGTGACGCAGTGAAATCTACAATCTTTCACTGAGTCACTTTTACGACGCCATTGCGTCAAAACCTTACGCCTGCTTCAAGCAGGCGTAAGGAGTGACACAGCATGATAGGAATAGGCATTCCTGACCATTGCTGGAGTTGCGTCATGCTTGCGACACAACTCCAGCAATGCGCTGCCTTTACGCCAAAAGATGTGTCACGCATCTGTCTATCCTTGTGCCACGGTGTCCCGCATTGTAAATGCGATGCATCCATGGTGGCGCAAGGGTTTTTTTTACGTGACGCAAATGAACTGACGCATCTCTGCTAATATGCAGAGATGCGCCAGTTCTTGTAAATCTGCCCCCAAGTTTTTAAATGTTGTTGAAAAGAAACGTAAAGCTCAGTCTCAGCAATGTAGCCTGACAGGGTATTCCATAACTTGGCAGCTGCCAAAGAAAAGGAGCGAGTGCCCCATCTTGCCTTTCGAAATTTGGGAACTATAACTTTGTTTCTGAAGGCTGATCTTAAGTGCCTGGTCTGGCTATACAGATGAAAGGCAGATCTGATGGCCAATGATCCTTTGCCATGAAGAGCGAGGTATACTGTACTAAGCACCTTAAAGATCACACGCTTCCTGATTGACAGCCAGTGCAAGCTTCGGAGGCCTTCTTTCTCGAAAGATATTTCGGAGTGTTAAGAACAAGACGTGCAGCTGTATTTTGCAGCATCTGGAGCTTGTTCAGAGAGTAACTGTTGAAATTAAGGTACATAGCATTGCATTAATCTAACCGCGAGGTGACCAACACGATTACCACTGATTTACGAAGTTCCTCAGGACTAAAAGGAAAAATCTCCCTGAGGGTGCGGATGATGAACAAGCAACTGCTTGTGATGTGATTTGCTTGTAGATTAAAATTAAGAGAGGCGTCCATTAGTATTCCAAGATTCTTAAATGATTCCACAGGGCTAGGGAGGGGCCCACATGATTCCGGCCATCATAGCTCTGACTAGACCAGTGACTGGAACTTGACTGGTAACTGTCCTCCTTAATTTTAACACAGCAATGGTGTGTGACTGCAGAGGACTCCCATGGTATCCCTTCTACGGGGTCCCCTTTACACCCTAGCTGGGTAACGAAGGATTACTGATTCCTGAAGATCTCAAGAGCATTTTTCTAGAAAACCTGGTACAAGTGTGGCAATAATACTGGGAAATTATATATGAGAGAGGCTGTGGCAGGGACACCTGCACTTTACTCCTTTTTGACTCTCCAGACAAATTGTGAGACAACAGGTACAATAAATACAAGTAATCAGGAAAGAATCTGGGTCCTGAAGAAAGCCAGGGACCACATATTGAACACAGCCTGAAACATGTTGACCAAAGGGATTGAGGATGAAGGAAGTGACCCGCTTGGGGTCACCTGGGTCACTAGTAGACCACCTCTCAGCCTTCCATACTAAATGAAGAGTCGGAGGGACAGTGGAGAATATACACCGATAACTGTTTATTCATATACACTCAGAGCGGAGCCCCGTCTGCACAGTCTCTAGGAGTGGTATAGAGGGAACCGAAGATCAGCAAGCATAGAGATACATTATGTACATTTCATGATTAGTTAAAAAACACGCCCATAGTGGAATTTTCCAGGCAGATGCAGCTGGACAGTAAAATACAAAAAAAAAAGCTTTTTGTCTCGAATCCCAGCACAGTCCAAGGCCGTTGCACCCGGTACTGCGATAAGGCTACCAGACAAGTGGGAGAGGGCCTCTATCCAGTGGGAAAGCTATGCGCTGGCATTAACAATTCTTCATTGCAGAAACGAAACTCAGCAAAGGGCATTTCTCAGAAATAGCAAAGATTAGTTTAGATTGTCTTTAAAATGGCGTCTAAACATAAAATGGTGCAGTGAATGCTAACTTATACAAGGCACTGCGTAAGCATTAACAGGCCTAATCTAACAAGGATCATTGATTATCCTCAATTAGCCCTGTTGTGTTTTTTTTTAAAAATATTAACATATGTGGCTGATAGTGGACATGATGGAAGTGGGATTATAAAATAAACTGGATTCCTTCCATGACTACTGCTTAAGCTTACAGCTAACTTGGACAAGACTAAGATATTGGTGTTGGTGAAAGAAAATGGGGGGTTTAATTGGTACTTGTTTAGAAAAAACAATGGTTCAGAGGTGGCCCTAAGGGTCCATATATGTAATTAGTGCTCTCCATGGGAGACACTGTCAGGAAATTCATATACAGTGACAATTAATCACGTTGGGAGTATCAAATAATGTACAGGGGCAAAACTGTCTTGTAAGGTAGGGTATTTATTTCCAAAATACAATTGAGAATTCTTAAATAATATTCAGGTGCTCACATATAAGTGAAAAAAGCGTGAAGTGACAAAGTGAGGGTGAATTAAAATCTTGACATCGCATTGACAACAAGAAAAGGAACTCCACACGAATTAACAAATTGTAGGGAGTTCCTGTTGTAGGGGGTCGACGGCGTTTCGATCTCATGACATTGAGATCATCTTCAGGACTATTGGTGAGCAGTCTGAATTAGTCACAGTGGGAGGGGGCGCAAAGACAGCGGGGTCAGTCACAGCAGCGAATCAGTGGAATTAATTCCTGGAGTAACTCAGGGTAGTGCATAGATCAGTGGTGATCCTGTCAATTTTTGTGGGAAGCTGGTGCCCAATGCGCGACCAGTACGGGAGGAATTAAGTTTGAATTATCTCATGGTAGCGCCTAGGGTCAGGATGGAAGCTAGAGCCCAAATCGCAGCCAGAGGGGGAATTAACTGGGATATCCACTTGGCTTCGTAAGCTGTGGGTCTGGCTAATGGCGGGATAATCAAGGTGCATATAGCAGTTCAGGTAAATAGGTAAAAAACCATTGTTTTTTCTAAACATATATTCAACCCAGGTTCGCATATCGGGGTACCCTTGTTTTCCCATACTCTCTTAATTGGTACTTGGGCGGGAATAAAGTTGATGTGGTCTACAATTATAAATATTTGGGTATGTGGTTTGGTGTAGAAGCTAAATTGGAGAGCCCACGTTGAATCACTAAAATCTACTGCATTGTCCTCAGTATGGGGCCTAAAACATGTTAGCCGGAGGTATGGAGGGCCCTCTTTACGCCCCATATTGTCTGCCTTTAATGCAAGGATTATGGCCTCAGTTCCAATATGGGGTGGAAGTGTTAACCCTAGGTGGCAAGTTGGATTGGAATCCCGAAGAGGGTAAATGTGTGAAAAGGCTCCTTGCATTGCCACCCTCAACCATGATTCAAGCCGTAAAGGTAGATTGTCAGCTTACGGCCTGGAGCTATTTGGGGGTACAAGCCACTCTGAAATTCTGGCAGAGATTAAATAGAGAGGAAACCCCCAAAATATTGCACCTCTGCAAAGAGGAGATAGAGAACAGTGAACTGAACCGGGCCTCTTAAGTAAGTCATACGTTAGGTAAGCTCGCGTCAAACTGTCACTAACGCCAGATCAGTGGAGGAAAGGGCCACAGATCCCTAAGCAGGAGCTACGCAGCATCGTAGTCAAAAGCGCTAGAGAGGCGGGCCTACTTTACTTCAGGGGTAATGCGTCCACTCAATTCCTGGTTAAAGGTTGGAGTGGTGATGTCCAGTTCCCATACATCGAGGCCCTGCCAATCCCCAAGCCTAGGAATACGGTGTTAAAATTCCCGTGTTACACAGATAAGAAGATAAAAGCAGCAATGAGAGCAGAGCAGCGCATGTTCGCGGGAGGGTTGAAGGTGAAAGGTAATGGGACGCATATTTTATTGGACTGCTTATGGTTTATAGGCGAATGGGAAACATTTTTAAAACCCACTTTTATCACTTATGGAGTTACTAATCAGGATCAAGCCCTCAACCTGTTGGTAGACTGAGATTATTAAATGTTGAGTGTGATATTGGGAGATTATTAAATGTTGAGTGTGATATTGGGAGATTATTAAATGTAATATGAGAGCTATTAAAAGGCCTGTCGGACAATTTGTAAGGGACCTGGTTGGCTGATAGACCCCTATCAATCTGATTCTGCTTTTTATATGACTGTATTTATATTACTGGTATGTGTTTTTAACCACTCTTTATCT
Organism: Calotriton arnoldi; assembly: GCA_963921515.1. NCBI lineage: Eukaryota > Metazoa > Chordata > Amphibia > Caudata > Salamandridae > Calotriton > Calotriton arnoldi. The sequence continues at coordinate 20,018 of CAWUFW010001323.1, read as the reverse complement.
GTGTATGATTTTAGGATGTTTTTATGGCAATGTTTATAGACCATGATCTAAATAAACAATTATTTGACTGAGTTCCAACATAGGTGACTGTAATAATGTTTGTTTAGGTGATCTATGGGTAATTTCAGCCTGTCTGTGTGTGGAGCCTAACACTACTTAGAGTGTGACAAAAAATTGTTCCATTAAAGCGCTCCAAGGATTATGGAGACATCCTGGGGTCCGAACAAGGAGCAACCCAACGATGAAGCATGCCGCTGAAACTGGTGGGAGAGGGTTGAGGTCCTTTCTTTTAGAACATGCTCTGGAAAGCCGAGAACATCTGTCCCTTTAGATGAAATATCCATACATGGGACTAGGTCCTATATCCGAAATGTTCTTTGATGATTCTGACAGCCCCCCCAATACCCTCTTTTGATTATTGAGGTGTAAAGAACTGGCCTTTGCAACTTAGTTGCATCTTCTGAACTTCTGTTCCATTTTGGGAGGTGCCAGTCATCCCTGGTGGTGGGGTTTTTGGAGTAAGGAATATTTGAACTGCTTTTGTTTAAAATCAGTTGCAGCGGCAGCGTCTCAAACCTACTGAGTTGCCCTGGTTTACACTCAAAGCTTAGAAGGCTATGGCAGAGGGCAGACATCGGCAGCTAGATAGATCATATCCCCCTATCTGGCACCACTGCCCTGTTGACTGAGATTGGAAAATAAACACTGTAGTAAAGTCCCCCACATCAGACCTCTAGCCTCGATCTGTAACCTGTCTCTTAGCAAACAGATTTGACGCTTTCCCTTTTGGTTTACATTGACCACAGATTCCCATGGTATATGTTTTTATAGCACTAGCACAATAAAGCCTCTATTTAGACCCTGGTGGAGGTCCCTCCACTGAGCCACCAACCCCAGGGCAGTACTGGAGGGGAGGAACCAATCTGATGGTGTTTTTCACTTTCACCACTGCCAGGGGCCGGCCAAATCCTCACCACATCAGCATTGCGGTAAGCATTTACCACCCACTTAAGATAGGGGTAAGCAAGGTAGAAGCAGTGCTTAATTTGAGCCGGTGGTTTCCAGTGCTCGGCACCGACATTTAATTGTCAACACCGGGGCTTGTAACAGTCTGCCACATGGTGGCGCTGTCTGTCTAATTTAAAGGAAAGCACAACAACAGCTGTTTATTAATTCAATATACATTAAAAATTACTTTTGACTGCTGCCCAAGTCATTCTTATAGCTGTGAGGGCCTGGAACAGTCTGAATTGTCACACTTGTATGAGTGTGAAGATTGGGAATTGTACTGGTAATACCGTTGGAAGCGCTGCGAGGGGTAATGTGGTGTGCCAGCTGCAGTGGCCTCCTGATGAGAGCTCTGGCACTTTTTTTTTTTTTTTACAAATTAAGCACTGGGTGGAAGGATGGTGATGGGGTGGTAGTGTGCCTATAAATTCATAGCTGGTGGTACTCCCTGCCTTGCCCACCTCATGACTCAGGACACCCTCAGGGGAATTCCCCACAAGCATGCTGCGGGCCGGATCTTGACTGATTTCCAGTGTGAACCTCTAGATTGGAAACGGCACAGATCTGCAATTCAAAGGTGAGCTGTGCATTGCTCAGTGTCCTGGGGCCTTACTATTCATGGGGCGCACTCTCCCTGTGTGCGCACTAGTGCACCTTTGAAAAGGTACACCTGACGCAGTCAAGGATAGTGTACCCTATGATGGATGGACTGTACTCCAGGCAGCCACAAACTTGCACTGCCCTAGGGCCAACACATTTAGTGGAATGCAGAGCGGCTGCTTCAAAGCCAGGCTGTGTTTCATCACACGTCACTGGAGTCCAGTTTTTGGGAATCAGTTTGAGTTGACTTTTGCACACCCAGGTCTTGACCTAGGGTTGATAAGTTCGGAGTTGGCTTGTCTCACCCATATGCCCCTCATGTTCAAGGGGATGAGGGCATCTCCTGATTTTCTCAAAAATTACAAACCCTCGAGAGTTAATGAGAATAGCTAACAGGCAGAGTTACAGAGGGGGAGTCCAGTGTAGAGGAAAATAACAGCCTTGCGTTATCGTTGTCATTCTAGAATGTACCTTTGTTCGATTATGCCTGTTTTGAGACCTGTTGTGACATCATTCACCAGTTGGCTGTTGGACAGAGCTCCACGGAAATCTGATGGGCACTGGGGGGCTTATTTACAAGAAACTGACGCATCAGTATAGATGCGTCTGTTTCCCTGCGCCTGCGTGCAAAACCCTTGCTCCACCATCGATGCGCCGTATTTACAATATGGCGCACCATGGTGCAAGGATTGACAGATGCATCAGAAATTCTGACGCATCTGTTGGTGTAAAAGTCACGCATTGCTGGAGTCGTGTCGCAAGCACGACACAACTCCAGCAATGCATGAGGAGGCCTATTCCTAATGCACTTCATCACTCCTTAAGCCTGCTTCAAGCAGGCGCAGGGTTTTGACACAGTGGCGGCGTAGAAGTGACGCAGTGAAATCTTGTAGATTTCTCTGCGTCACTTCTACGAGGCTTTCCCTTGCTGGAACGCCCACCCTGCATACATTATACCTGAGGCAGGTATAATGTGGTGCAGGGCTTTACAAGGTGACGCATCTCCCTAGATGCGTCACGTTGTAAATGGGCCGCAAGGTGGCGCATTGTTTATGCATTGTTTACGCCGCATCACAAAATTGTAGATAGTGCACCTGTGGAGTGCGCCCAGAGGCCCTGCGATTACCTGCAGGAGGACTGTACATAGTGCACCTGTTGAGTGCGCCCAGAGGCCCTGCGATTACCTGCGGGAGGACTGTAGATAGTGCGCCTGTGGCGTGCGCCCAGAGGCCCTGCGATTACCTGCGGGAGGACTGTACATAGTGCGCCTGTGGAGTGCGCCTAGAGGCCCTGCGATTACCTGCAGGAGGACTGTACATAGTGCGCCTGTGGAGTGCGCCCAGAGGCCCTGCGATTACCTGCAGGGTGACTGTAGATAGTGCACCTGTGGAGTGCGCCCAGAGGCCCTGCGATTATCTGCAGGAGGACTGTAGATAGTGCACCTGTGGAGTGCGCCTAGAGGCCCTGCGATTACCTGCAGATTGACTGTTGATAGTGCGCCTGTGGAGTGCGCCCAGAGGCCCTGCGATTACCTGCAGGAGGACTGTCGATAGTGCACCTGTGGAGTGCTCCCAGAGGCCCTGCGATTACCTGCAGGAGGACTGTAGATAGTGCACCTGTGGAGTGCTCCCAGAGGCCCTGCGATTACCTGCAGGAGGACTGTACATAGTGCGCCTGTGGAGTGCGCCTAGAGGCCCTGTGATTACCTGCAGGAGGACTGTACTTAGTGCACCTGTGGAGTGCGCCCAGAGACCCTGCGATTACCTGCAGGAGGATTGTACATAGTGCACCTGTGGAGTGCGCCTAGAGGCCCTGCGATTACCTGCAGGATGACTGTAGATAGTGCACCTGTGGAGTGCGCCTAGAGGCCCTGTGATTACCTGGGGGAGGACTGTACATAGTGCACCTGTGGAGTGCTCCCAGAGGCCCTGCGATTACCTGCAGGAGGACTGTAGATAGTGCACCTGTGGAGTGCGCCCAGAGGCCCTGTGATTACCTGCAGGAGGACTGTACTTAGTGCACCTGTGGAGTGCGCCCAGAGACCCTGCGATTACCTGCAGGATGACTGTAGACAGTGCACCTGTGGAGTGCGCCTAGAGGCCCTGCGATTACCTGCAGGATGACTGTAGACAGTGCACCTGTGGAGTGCGCCTAGAGGCCCTGCGATTACATGCGGGAGGACTGTAGATAGTGCACCTGTGGAGTGCGCCCAGAGGCCCTGCGATTACCTGCGGGAGGACTGTACATAGTGCGCCTGTGGAGTGCGCCCCGAGGCCCTGCGATTACCTGCGGGAGGACTGTACATAGTGCGCCTGTGGAGTGCGCCTAGAGGCCCTGCGATTACCTGCAGGATGACTGTAGATAGTGCACCTGTGGAGTGCGCCCAGAGGCCCTGCGATTACCTGCAGGAGGACTGTACATAGTGCAACTTTGGAGTGCGCACAGAGGCCCTGCGATTACCTGCAGGAGGACTGTCGATAGTGCACCTGTGGAGTGTGCCTAGAGGCCCTGCGATTACCTGCAGGAGGACTGTACATAGTGCACCTGTGGAGTGCGCCTAGAGGCCCTGTGATTACCTGAAGGAGGACTGTAGATAGTGCGCCTGTGGAGTGCGCCCAGAGGCCCTGCGATTACCTGCGGGAGGACTGTACATAGTACACCTGTGGTGTGCGCCTAGAGGCCCTGCGATTACCTGCGGGAGGACTGTACATAGTGCACCTGTGGAGTGCGCCTAGAGGTCCTGTGATTACCTGCAGGATGACTGTAGATAGTGCACCTGTGGAGTGCGCCCAGAGGCCCTGCGATTACCTGCAGGATGACTGTAGATAGTGCACCTGTGGAGTGCTCCCAGAGGCCCTGCGATTACCTGCAGGATGACTGTACATTGTGCACCTGTGGAGTGCGCCCAGAGGCCCTGCGATTACCTGCAGGAGGACTGCAGATCGTGCACCTGTGGAGTGCGCCCAGAGGCCCTGCGATTACCTGCAGGAGGACTGTACATAGTGCACCTGTGGAGTGCGCCCAGAGGCCCTGTGATTACCTGCGGGAGGACTGTAGATAGTGCACCTGTGGAGTGCGCCCAGAGGCCCTGCGATTACCTGCGGTAGGACTGTACATAGTGCACCTGTGGAGTGCGCCCAGAGGTCCTGTGATTACCTGCAGGATGACTGTAGATAGTGCACCTGTGGAGTGCGCCCAGAGGCCCTGCGATTACCTGCGGGAGGACTGTACATAGTGCACCTGTGGAGTGCGCCCAGAGGCCCTGCGATTACCTGCAGGAGGACTGTACATAGTGCACCTGTGGAGTGCGCCCAGAGGCCCTGTGATTACCTGCAGGAGGACTGTAGATAGTGCACCTGTGGAGTTCGCCTAGAGGCCCTGTGATTACCTGCAGGAGGACTGTAGATAGTGCGCCTGTGGAGTGCGCCCAGAGGCCCTGCAATTACCTGCGGGAGGACTGTACATAGTGCACCTGTGGAGTGCGCCTAGAGGCCCTGTGATTACCTGCGTGAGGACTGTACATAGTGCACCTGTGGAGTGCGCCTAGAGGCCCTGCGATTACCTGCAGGAGGACTGTCGATAGTGCACCTGTGGAGTGCGCCCAGAGGCCCTGTGATTACCTGCAGGAGGACTATAGATAGTGCACCTGTGGCGTGCACCCAGAGGCCCTGCGATTACCTGCAGAAGGACTGTACATAGTGCTCCTGTGGAGTGCGCCCAGAGGCCCTGCGTTTACCTGCAGGATGACTGTACATAGTGCACCTGTGGAGTGCGCCCAGAGGCCCTGCGGTTACCTGCAGGATGACTGTAGATAGTGCGCCTGTGGAGTGCGCCCAGAGGCCCTGCGATTACCTGCAGGAGGACTGTAGATAGTGCACTTGTGGAGTGCGCCTAGAGGCCCTGCGATTACCTGCAGATTGACTGTTGATAGTGCGCCTGTGGAGTGCGCCCAGAGGCCCTGCGATTACCTGCAGGAGGACTGTAGATAGTGCACCTGTGGAGTGCTCCCAGAGGCCCTGCGATTACCTGCAGGAGGACTGTACATAGTGCACCTGTGGAGTGCGCCCAGAGGCCCTGCGATTACCTGCGGGAGGACTGTAGATAGTGCACCTATGGAGTGCGCCCAGAGGCCCTGCGATTACCTGCAGGAGGACTGTAGATAATGCGCCTGTGGAGGGCGCCCAGAGGCCCTGCGATTACCTGCAGGAGGACTGTACATAGTGCACCTGTGGAGTGCGCCCAGAGGCCCTGCGATTACCTGCAGGAGGACTGTACATAGTGCACCTGTGGAATGCGCCTAGAGGCCCTGCGATTACCTGCAGGAGGACTGTAGGTAGTACACCTGTGGAGTGCGCCCAGAGGCCCTGCGATTACCTGCAGGAGGATTGTACATAGTGCACCTGTGGAGTGCGCCTAGAGGCCCTGCGATTACCTGCAGGAGGACGGTACATAGTGCACCTGTGGAGTGCGCCTGGAGGCCCTGTGATTACCTGCAGGAGGACTGTAGATAGTGCACCTGTGGAGTGCGCCCAGAGGCCCTGCGATTACCTGCAGGAGGACTGTACATAGTGCACCTGTGGAGTGCGCCCAGAGGCCCTGCGATTACCTGCAGGAGGACTGTACATAGTGCACCTGTGGAGTGCGCCCAGAGGCCCTGCGATTACCTGCAGGAGGACTGTAGATAGTGCACCTGTGGAGTGCCCTTGCCCCAGAAGTGTAGCTGAGAGTACCGGCCTCTGGCGCTGTGCCCAGGCGACTGCCTGCGCCTCGTTTTATCATCATGTGCTATCTTCTACACCGACATGAAACTTTGGTGAACATGTGCTATACAAATAACACAACATAACACAACACAACATAATTTAACAACAACATAATATAACACAACATAACATAACACAGTGTAACATAATACAACACAACATAACGTAACATAACATAATATAACACAACATAACAGAGTGTAACATAAGGTAACACATCACAACATAACTCAACACAACATAACATAATATAACACAAAATAACAACATAATATAACACCACATAACATATTATAACATGACACAACATAACATAACTCATGTGTAACATAACACAACACAGCATAACGTAACACAATATAACATAGTACAACAGAAATCAACATAACATACCCTAACACAATATAACATAACAAAACATAACATAACACAATATAACATAATACAACACAACATAATGTAACGCAAAATAACATAGTGTAACATAACACAACACAACATAACATAACCTAATATAACCAAGCACAACATAACATAACACATTGTAACATAACACAGCACATTATAACATAATATAACATAACACAGTGTAACATAACACAACACAACGTTTCACAACATGATATAGTGTAACATAACAATACAGCATAACATAACACAACATAACGCAGTGTAACATAAAGCAATGCAATATAAAATATTATTACATAACACAACATAACACAGTGTAACATAACACAACATAACGTAACACAACATAGCATAACACAATACAACATAACATAATGTCACATAACACAACCTAACATTCTGTCAGGCTCATTATGTTATCTTGTTTAGGAGCCCTGTATCACAAGTCTTCGAAACGTACATATTTCATATTTCTCATCAACAAAGTGCTGGACTGTGTTCGCGGATACAGTTGTACCCTGTCGTGGTACTTCTTCTGACATGGGTGGCAGCTGTCGCCATCACAAGGGCCTGACACTACTAATGTATGAAGGCAGCTGGTTGTAGAACTCCTGAATACCGAGCCCAAGGTTACCAACATACTAGAGTAATATCCAGCGACAAAATACCGTACCTCAGGATACATATCATCAAGGTACATATATGTGGATTTAAGTTTATAAAGTCTGTATTTGTTTACCTTTTGATATTTTGGATTCAATATTTGGCCTCAATATTTGCATGCCTCAATATTCTGGATTAAATATTTAGGGTGCACCCACACCTCGTGGGGGCAGAGAAACAAAAAGCGTTGGTTTGTTGCCCCTTTCTTCCACCCCAGTGAGGTCACTTCCGCCTCCGATCATGGAACTGGGTGAACTGAGAGGTACCGACCAGCGGCCCCTAGTGGAGACAGGGGATCTCTGATCTAGTTACATTTTGTCAGCTGAAGTCAATGGCCAACAAGGGGGTCATTCATTTAACAGAGTATACTCAGTCCAGGTGTTGAGGGGTCTATGGTATATGACGCATTGAATCGAATGATCAGAATCGGGCGTTTAACTATTAATGCAAATATGCAAATAAATTGAACTGGATAAACAAATTCAATCATGGTTAGCACAATGAATGAAAGAAATGAATGCAAAACAGGCATACAAAATTAAAGCTATAACATTCACTTGTCAACTCCACTCTCAAAAACAATGAGGAGAACATAGGCAAGCGCTTTAATAGGCGCTGGAATGGGAAGTAAATTACAGAAGAGTAATTGACAACTTACTTACCATTAGAACGAAATCTACAGCTCATAGATTTGTTCTTTTGATTGTTTTCTGAGAGTAAAGTTGACATACATTTGTCTCACACGTGATTATTGTAACAACATGGGCAAACTACACGCTGGACATATGTGTGTCTGATTGCTTTTCTCTGTACCCCGACTAATGTATGTTGTTCTGTAATATACATAAAGTGGATGTAATAGCTTTATTTTTGTATGCCTGTTTTCTGGAATCTAAACAATAAATTGATGTCCCACCTCAGGCTTTATGAAAACCTTTCCCAACCCAAACTTCTTCATCTGGGTAAGAATCAATAATTCAAGAGTTAGAAGGAAGCCTTTAAATGGTGGAGCCTGTTCCGAACCCAGAGGCATCATCATTTTTTTTTTTATATTTCACCAATCTCATGAATCAACTACCAGGGGCTGGAAACAATACATTCATCTCCCCGGATAAGGTCAAAGTCACTGCACATAGATGAAAATAATTTCTTGACTTGGCACTTGCATTAAAAATATAAGGTATAAATGTAAGACTATTTATACTGATAGTGAACCTGCCAAACATGGCCCTTCCACTTATAGACAGAAAGAAGATGAAATGGAAATATAAAAATTTTTTAAGTAATATATTTGATTGCCACAATGTATGTCGGGTTTGGCCAGCGCTATATAAAACTCCTTAATAAATAATAAATAAATAAATGTTATATACAAAACAATGTCCACCGTGGGACTCTTTTCAGAAACAATCGGCCACCCTCTTACATAAATTCGGGGAAGCCCACCATCCAATGTATTGTTTCAAAAACCAGGTGGTGCCTACACACTCTGGTGATCTATTATACAGACAGGAGTACAAACACAAATTCACAAAATCTATAAAGAGAGACTGACAAAAAGGTTTCTGTAGAAATTATTGATATTATTTCAACAACGTTCTATATGCAGAAAATATTCTAATGAATAGTGCAAGTGCAGGCGACACGGTGCTCAAGTGTGACAAACATATATCGAAATATACACATAAGAAACAAGATATAAAAGTTCACTGGTTATGCTATTTACAAAGCGACTACATGCGTATATCCCATTACAACATGTGAGGCAATCATTGCTCTAGGTAACCAAGTGAAAACATTTGGCGATGTTTCGACCCCTATACAATCATGGGGTCTCCTTAGGACAAAGGTCGTCTGACTAGTAAAAATCGCTGTCGCGCTGGGACTTGTTAATGAAGTAAAAGTTTGATCGATGGCTCCGTCAAAACTGGGTGGCCGTCCATCGAAGTGTTACATTGTTTTGCTTTTTTCAAAACAATCTCCCAAAGCTGGAGTTTATTTTTGAAAAAAGTAAATCTGATGCTCCCATACCATTGGAGTTTTCTCCCATGGTGTGGGGGTCGCTTTATTATCTTGCAGTAGCGGCCCGTGGTGGGAGTGCTGCCGGGCGCTGACGTGGGGCGGGGGAGGGGCAGGGTGGGGGGTAGTAAACTACGGATTACGGCCGATTAGAGGTAAGTAAACATATAAATAAATAAAACGAATTTCATTGCGTGCCAAATCCGTATTTTACTACCCCCCACCCTGCCCCTCCCCCGCCCCACGTCAGCGCCCGGCAGCAATCCCACCACGGGCCGCTACTGTTATCTTTACTGTCCCTCACTGCAAGGTTTTAGCTGGCAGGGAGGGACAGTAAAAAAAAACATCTGTTCCGTACTAAATCAGACAGGTGGACCGTGCAATGGAGTACCCTCTCTGCCAAACTCTAACTCACCCCCTTTATGTTTACATCATTAGCTTGCATGGGTTATATCCCCATATTCTCTGTATAATTTCCAAGCTTTACTCTAATCCAAAAGCTGCCTTATATGTAAATGTTCTCCACTTACTATGCTTTGCCTTACAGAGAGGTAATTGTCAAGGATGCCCAACTTCTCCCTTTCTCTTTATTTTATCATTTGGGGCATTTTAGCAAGGTGTTGTCATAATTCTCCCATTAATGGTATTCCATTTGCAGAGAGCTCCATTAAATGTTCTGCTCATGCAGACAATGTTTTAATTTATATCATTGACCCCCAGGCATCCCTTACTTAATTTGTGATGTTCATTTATTTTCTAGGATTTCAAATTATAAGCTTGATGGAGAAAAATCTAAAATATTACAACTAAATAAGGTCTGCCGTACATATTTGTATAATGACTTTAATATTGTTGGGAAAAAGTCCAAAATAAAACATTTGGGTTAATGGCCTTCTATTTCTGTTATGGAGACAGCACAACTTGAATTATACTTCAGTTTCACCCCTAAAAATGCCATCTTTATTTTTATCATGGCCAGATATGTTAGGTATCATTCAAGATGATATTTTTCTAATTATTTAATATATTAAATCAATGCTTCCCATTAATTTAACATTTTTTTTTTTAAGAAATAGGTTTTTTTTACTTTCCAAATTTTCACCTATAGCTTACCGAATTCATATTTAGCTCAGTATGAAAAACGTAGAGATGCTTTGTAAGTTTTCCCTGAATTTTTCACTAATGTTGAAGATGTCATTCCTGCTATTAATTCAGAGATGTAACATAATCTGTCTTCTCTGGAAGCATCAATAATTTAATATAATCTTTCCTTGAGTTTATACCTGTATCCAAGTCTAAGTCTGAACTAATATGGGAGATGGATTTGATGGTTGAATGGTCTTCAAAGGTGTGATGGCAATCTGGAAAAAATGTTTAAGCATGTCTGGACAAGCGAGTGCAACAAATACATTATTTTTCTTTCTTAATAGAATCCGTCGATCTTAAATTTATGTTGGTCATATAGTTTAAATTTTGGCTAATTTTTAAAAAACATATTTGGGCTGTGCTAAAGGCAAGCTGTTTAGGCCAATGTTACAGAAGAAAACGAATTGTGTTCTTCATATCTATGGGGCTCATTATGATGGCGGGCGGACTGCGCTGCGGAGCTGGGACCGCCCGCCGGTAAGGTGGCGGTCCCGCTGAGTGCATTAGGATGTGCCCGCCACTATGGCGGGCGCATCCAGGCCCCTGATCATTGTGGACGGTGCTGCTGGCTGCAGCACCGTTCGCAATGCACAAATGGTACGTAGTGCATTTCCATGCACAACGTGACAGGCACCACGCGGTGCCTGCCACCTTGTGCATGGAAATGTAGGGGGGTACCACGGGTACCCCCCCAGTGCACATAAACTCTCCCCCACACAGAGGGGGCCCGCTATGGGCCCCAGAACGCTGGCTCCACCAGCCTTTCCATGGCGGTGGAACCGCCATGGAAAGGCTGGCTGACGCCAGCACCGTAATCTGGTGGGTGGTGCCTGCTAGGCACCGCCGCCATTTCACACATGCTGACCGCTCCGCCAGGCAATCGTGACGATTGCCGTGGCGGAAGCGTGGAGGGCGGTATTTGTGACCGCCGCGGTCAGTCAGCGATTCCCCCCGCCATCCTAATGTGGCGGGGGGAAATGGGAGCCAGATGGCGGAGGGTCCCTCCGCCATCATAATGAGCCCCTAGGTTCCTTTTAATGTTTCTGATATTCTATTAGGTAATCTTATTGACGATTGCCGAACTTTACCAGCTAAAGGAAGAAAAAGTTGCTCTTTTTATTGTAATTGGCATTCATCAAATAGCTACAAATTGGAGAAACAAATCCATGCTCTCATTTGATGCTCGGTGGAATGCTATTCTTTTTAACCAGAACCATTCAAATGTCTTCTCTCGACTCCTTTCACAAGCGTGCGATTATCTGGCTGCCTTTTACGGATTCTCTTTATAACCCGCCTAGGAGCTCTTCTCGCGCTCTATGTCTACAGTGCAAGATTGTAAACCTACATGGCATATTACCATTAGTGTTGCTAATATTAGAATGTTTTTAAACATCAAGTTATTACATAATTACAATGCTTTCAATATAAGTACTGTGTTCTGTAATTACAGTGTGATTAGCTTTATCCTAATACTATGTAAATTACACTTGCATACATGTTTTAATTTCTAGTTCTTTATTGTCATCATTATTAACTTATTGCTACAAGATACATTTGCTACCTTTATTGTTGCAGTCTTTATTATTTTATCTTTATTTCAATGTTGCCTTATTATAATTCATTAGAGTATTGCTGCATTTTCTTAGTTTGGTCATTTAAACAAAATCTCTTCAAACTTCAATGATAAACATGTAATGAAATATCAACGATTCATACATAGTGTATTTGGGGCTTTTCCGGAGTTCGGGCTAAGTTGGTGCAGTCTGGTCACTTCAAGACGCGGTCTGAATGATACAGCCTGGTCCAGTTTGGGCCAGCTTGGGATACTGTGGTAACCGCAGGTGGAGCTCTGGCTGGGACTGGCTGGGTCAGCTTTGGGACAGTCTGGTCACCACTGGGGGAGCTGTGAGTGGAGCAGTTTGCCCCAGCTTGGGGCAGTCTGGTTGACAGAGCACGGAGGCTGGGAGGGGGAGTATAGTGCAGCTTGGGCCATTCTGGTCAACACAGGAGGAGCTCTGGGTGGAACAGACTGGTCTCGCTAGGACTGTCTGATCAACAGAGAAGGACTGGTGCATCTTGGCAGTCTGATCACCACAGGAGGAGCTCTGGGTGGAACAGACTGGTCTCGCTAGGACTGTCTGGTCAACAGAGAAGGACTGGTGCATCTTGGCAGTCTGATCACCACAGGAGGAGCTCTGGGTGGAACAGACTGGTCTCGCTAGGACTGTCTGGTCAACAGAGAAGGACTGGTGCATCTTGGCAGTCTGATCACCACAGGAGGAGCTCTGGGTGGAACAGACTGGTCTCGCTAGGTCTGTCTGGTCAACAGAGAAGGACTGGTGCATCTTGGCAGTCTGATCACCACAGGAGGAGCTCTGGGTGGAACAGACTGGTCTCGCTAGGACTGTCTGGTCAACAGAGAAGGACTGGTGCATCTTGGCAGTCTGATCACCACAGGAGGAGCTCTGGGTGGGACAGACTGGTCTAGCTAGGACTGTCTGGTCAACAGAGAAGGACTGGTGCATCTTGGCAGTCTGATCACCAAAGGAGGAGCTCTGGGTGGAACAGACTGGTCTAGCTAGGACTGTCTGGTCAACAGAGAAAGACTGGTGCATCTTGGCAGTCTGATCACCACAGGAGGAGCTCGGGGTGGAACAGACTGGTCTAGCTAGGACTGTCTGGTCAACAGAGAAAGACTGGTGCATCTTGGCAGTCTGATCACCACAGGAGGAGCTCTGGGTGGAACAGACTGGTCTCGCTAGGACTGTCTGGTCAACAGAGAAGGACTGATGCATCTTGGCAGTCTGATCACCACAGGAGGAGCTCTGGGTGGAACAGACTGGTCTCGCTAGGACTGTCTGGTCAACAGAGAAGGACTGGTGCATCTTGGCAGTCTGATCACCACAGGAGGAGCTCTGGGTGGAACAGACTGGTCTAGCTAGGACTGTCTGGTCAACAGAGAAGGACTTGTGCATCTTGACAGTCTGATCAGCACAGGAGGAGCTCTGGGTGGAACAGACTGGTCTAGCTAGGACTGTCTGGTCAACAGAGAAGGACTGGTGCATCTTGGCAGTCTGATCACCACAGGAGGAGCTCTGGGTGGAACAGACTGGTCTAGCTAGGACTGTCTGGTCAACAGAGAAGGACTGGTGCATCTTGGCAGTCTGATCAGCACAGGAGGAGCTCTGGGTGGAACAGACTGGTCTAGCTAGGACTGTCTGGTCAACAGAGAAGGACTGGTGCATCTTGACAGTCTGATCACCACAGGAGGAGCTCTGGGTGGAGAGTCTGGGTCAGCTTGGGACACCATCAGAGGAGCTCTGGGTAGAGCAGTTTGTTCCAGCCAGGGACCGCCTATTCAACACAGGAGGAGCTCTGGGTGGAGAGTCTGTGTCAGCTTGGGACACCATCAGAGGAGCTCTGGGTAGAGCAGTTTGTTCCAGCCAGGGACCGTCTATTCAACACAGGAGGAGCTCTGGGTGGAGAGTCTGAGTCAGCCTGGGACACCATCAGAGGAGCTCTGGTGAGAACTGTTTGCTTCAGCTAGGGACAGCCTGGTCAACACAGGAGGAGCTCTGGGTGGGGCAGTTGGGGTCAGCTTGGGACAATCTAGTAAGCATCATAGGAGCTCTGGGAGGAACAGTCTGGTCAGCTTGGCATAGTCTGGTCACCAGAGAAGAATCTCTTGGTGGAACAGTCTAGTCAACACAGGATGAGTTTTTGGTGCAACAGTCCGCTTCAGCTTTCAGCACTCTAGACACAACCAGATGAGCTCCACGGGAGACAGTCAGGCCCACCTTGGCATAGTCTGGTCACCACAGGTGTCACTCTCGAGGGACATCTGGTTCAGCTTGGTCCAGCCTAGGACAATCTAGTCAGGAGACAAGGAGCTCTGGTTGGGATCATTGTGGGTCAACTTGGGACTGTCTGGTCTCTAGAGTAAGAGTTCTGGGTTGAAATGTCTGATCCAGTTTGGGACAGTCTTGTCATAATTGGAGGAGCTCTGGGTTGGACACTCTAGCCCATCTTAGGACAGTCTGGTCACTACAGGACTCTGGGTGGAACAGTCTGGTCCAGATGGGGACAGCCTGCTCACCATAGGAGGTGATCTAGGTGGAACAGTCTGGGTCAGTTTGAGGCAATCTAGTCCCCACCAGAGGAGCTCTGGGAGGAACAGTCTGGCCCAGCTTGGGAAAGTCTTGTCATCATCGAAGAGTATTGCGATGGGACTTTTCCTCATAAAGCTGCAACACTGAGGAGATGTTGTCATTTTTTTCTGGTCAATGTGGTGCACATCATGGCATGTGAGGTTACCTATAATAGTAAGGCCTGTCACACGGAACCAGTATCAGGATAATTACCGGCGAACAATTAAAGTCTTACAGACAGAGGATGGGAGAATCTACATTGGCTGAGATTTCCACAGTTACATTGTGCATTTTTTGGGACGTACCATAAGGGAGAACTAGACATGCCAGGTTTATTATGGCCCGTTGACTTAAGTGACGTACCACGTACCAGTACATAGATACGTCATCAGTCACCTGGACTACTGTTAAACATTCGTGTTGACAACAGACTCCTTATGTATTATTTCTTTTCGAATCAAGACACTCTTTTACAGATTACTTTCCAGACTTTTGAAGTATTCTTTCTTTGGAGTACATTGTCCATCACGAATTGTCAGCCTTGAGAAAGTCCAAGTGACGAAACACGTGTCGACTGCTATTCCTTTTTGATTTGTAGGATGAAATGAAGAAGAAAGTTGAAAATAAAGACATACTTTAATCATCCATACATCTTGGATTCGTCAACTTTTCCAATTTGAACTATATGTGTGCTTTAGTATTAGTGTAAATACATTGTGCACTGTTCACTGGTGAGCGGTTGGGAGTTCCAACTGTAAAACACAGGCAGACAGACAGACAATCCCTAAAGAAGCTAAACTACTCAGTAACATCTAATTCTGAGGAGTGAATCATTGATAGAAAAATAATATTTATTGTGTAGGTTGGGAGGGTGGGGGGGGGGACAGGTGACCGTGAACTTCCTGGATCCTCCACAAAAGGCATGAACAATGACCCCAAATCATCAAGCAGCCATCCTAATATTATGATTTAATGCATGTGTTGTTTATGGTGACCATATATGAAGCCTCTGACCTCAACACTGGATTCTAACCTCTGATATTCGCTGAGCTTATGTCACAGCAGCTAAGACCAGGTGCTCTTTTTGTACTGTTGTCATGCCACTTACCCTGTCCTCTGCTGTAGGGGGGTCTCTGGGGACCCAAGAGAAGGGGTAATGAGGTGGGGGAGAAACCCCATCACCTCCCCTTGGTCTTCAGAGCCTAGAAGAAGGCAGTGGAATGGCAGATAAGCCGTCTTCCTCATCTTCACCCGCCTCCCTCAAGTCTCTGAAGACCCGCGACAGCGGGTGATGTTGTGGCGCCGTCAACCGTGGCACCCCCACCACCCGGGGGTCGTCCCCCTTCTGTGGAAGGCAGTGGGTTTCTCTCCATGCTGGACTGTGGCTGTGACAGACCTGCTGAAAGCATGGGGGCAGGGGGTGATGGGGGCGATGGCAGAGTGCCAGGGTTTTTTTAATTTCGATTTTTTATATTTTTTTATGTTTTTTTTATTGATTTTAGAAACAAGATAGCGTTACAGTTCAGCTACCTGTCCCATCCTCCCCCACCGCCCAAACAAGGAGAGAGATGTGAGTCACAGCATATACAAATGAATGTAAGTCCATACATAACATTTGGGTTGTTTAGGCAGCACAATTGGTATCATCCCATTATTTTACTGCAAATCAACAGGGTTTTTGTAAGATTTTGAGTAGGCGGGGTTTGAGAGGGAAGTGGTAGAGGGCTGCTGGAAGCCAGATTCTTTTAGTAATGTTTAGACAGGGTCATGGTAATTACTGAGGGACGTGGGCAAGGCTGGCAGGAAACCAGGCATTATTTTAAAGATATTTTAAAAAGGAGGGAGGAAAGGGTGAAATAAAGGGAGGGATGGTGAGGGGGTGATGTGTGTATCTATTTGTTTAAATCTCTGGCAAGGACGAGGGAGCCTGAGGAAGGTATGAGGTGCAGAAAGGGTACATTGTTCTTAGCTAACCCAGGAGTTCCCTCCATCTGAATGTCTGATCCATGTAATCAGCACCTAGAGAGGGGTTCATGAGTGGCTACCATGGACAGCACTGAACTGTGGCTGGGACAGGTGTCAATAACTTGGAGTTTTCAACCACAGAGCCCCAAGTCAATCACAGATCACTCAGTCTTTGCTCACACTGTCTATGATGCCACTTGGAATTCCTGAGTACCAATCTATAATTCTATAAATGCATGTGCTCTGAAGTGGTGCCTGGTCTGCATGTAACACATTTCAAACGACCAGCCATAAAAATAAATATCTTTCCAAAGTGCTTGCAGAGCACCAGTCGATTGCTATCCGGGAGGGGGGGAGCTGCTGGAAACTGAGATGAGGGTCTCAGCAGAGAGGCCAAGGATAGGAGCCTGGACTTTATCCCAACTTTGAACAGACGTTTTGTGGCACACTCGTGGGCAGTGTGAGTGCCTTTTCCAGTGAGGGTGATGACCCCCCCCCACACACCTCACTGTATTTCCTGCCTCCTTTTCACAATATCTTAAAAAATGCCTGTCTTCCTGCCACCCTCTTCCACCTCCCTCAGTAATTCCTACCACCTGTCCAAACACTACCAAAACATCTGGCCTCCTGCCACCCTCTTTCATCGCCATCAGTAATCCTTACCACTGGTACAAACAACACAAAAAACATCTGGCTTCCTGTTACCCCCCTCCCCCTTCTATCTCTCTCAGTATTCCTGGTACACCTATCCAAGTATTACAAAAGGTATCTGGCTTCCTGCCACCCTCTGCCACCTCCTTCGGTAGCCTCCACCTCCCCAACACCTGGCCAAATATTTTAAAGAATATCTAGGGGCATATTTACTAGTAAAGTGGCGTAGCATGTCGTTAAGCCAAGAAGACAAATGACATGCTACGTCACTTTAGAAACGCAGGGCTGCACCATATTTACAAGAATATGGTGCAGCCATGCGTTTCCCGCTGCGCTGGCGCTAAATTTAGATGCCGAGCGCCAACGCAGGCACCTTTGCACTAAAGTGCAAGGTTGCCTGCGTTGCAGGGGAAGATTGTTTCTGTACAGGAAGGTGTTCCTTCCTGCACATAAACAATCTTTAAATGGCGTTTTGTAACTTCTACGTGTGCTGCTTAATGCAGCTCACATAGAAGTTGCAAAACTTCATTTTTTTAAAAAATGATTGTTTATGTGCAGGAAGGGACACCTTCCTCCACATAAACAATCATTGGCCTTTTGCTGTTTCTATGTGTGCTGCACAAGGCAGCACACATGGAAACAGCAAAAACGATGAGAAATTAAAGATTTCTCCTTGTTGCGCCAGGGTAAGACCAGGTTTTCCCTGGTCTTAATTTTGGCGCTGCCCCATTTACGCCACCCTTGTAAATAGGGGGCAGCGTCAAAATCAATGGGTGTTGCGGTGGAATGCCCACTGCAACACCCATTGGCCTCACCTTTCACGCTAAGTAAGTGGTTTAATGCTGCCTTGTAAATAAGGCGAAGCACCTATCGCCACCACAACGTTGTGAAAAGCGACGTTGCAGTGGCGATAGGGGCTTGTAAATATGCCCCCTAGTTTCCTGCCTCCCTCTTCCACCTACCTCACTAGTCCCCGCCCTCTGTTCAAATATTTTAAAAACTCTGGTTTCCTGCCACCCTCTTCCACCACCATCAGTAATCACCACCCCGTACAAATATTTTTTTAATATCTGGTTTCCTTCCACCGTCTTCCACCTTCTTCAGTAATTCCCATCACCTGTCCAAACATTGAAAAAACATATCAGGGCCCAGATTAACAGAGATTTTGTGTCTGGTTTGCATTATATTTTTTAAGACAGACCTGAAGCAAAATCCTGTTTGTGATTTGGAACTCAATGTAAATGGCGTTGCATTGCTTTGTACCCACATGTAACGCAATGCAGTGCAATGCTCTGCCTTGCATGACTTTGCATCAAGGGGGCGTTCCTCGGGTGATGCATGAGTGTTCAAGTGTATCCACCCATGGATTTTAATGCAAATCCTTATCGACAAAGACTTGCAGACCTGGATTTGCACCAAAATCCTGCCTCTCCCTGAGACTGCCGTAAAGAAGAGAAATATTTTTGTATTTCTCCTCGCTGTTTCCTCTTTGCATGCATTGTGGAGGATGGTGACAAAGAGGATATTGCCTTTCAGCATAGTTTTTGTGCAGGAAGAGACCGCTTCCTGCACAAAAACTATGCTGACCACAACACAGACATACTTGCACTATGGCGCAAGGGTGCCTGCGCTGGCGCAGAGCTGCAGTAATTGCTCCAGTGCAGGGAAAGAGCAGTACTGCACCACTTATTTGTAGATTTGGTGCAGGACTGCTCTCTCCAGTTAAGGCAGCGCTGCAACTTTGCTTGCTGCCCGGCGTTGCGTCAAAGCTGTGTAAATCTGGGCCACGATTTCCTGCTACATTTTCCACCAGCTTTCTCAACACCAGGCCCTCCAAAACTTACCAAATACTGACACACTGACAAAATTCCCCCCCCTCCCCACCCCTCAAAGTGAGGACCTGGGGTTCTACTGAATTAAAGAGTGCCAGACTTTTCTGTAACACACTTAACAATAACTGCTGAATATTCATGTAACATAAAAATATTCATTATGTGCCATGAAGAGGATGCAGTTCATGGTGTGTGCTGTTCTTTGAAGGTAATTTTCTGCAGTAACTTGTCCTTTCCTGCTTCCATTATAATAGGTTTCAATGAGACCAGGGTTCCCCTTCGGTGCTCTGCGAGTGTCCAGGCTGTTTGTTAAAAGGTAGCAAAGCTATTCATGATGGTCTTTAATACAATGTGCACACACCCCAATGAATTTAACAACCTGACGGTGAACACTAAAGCCGTAATGAGCCCCTAACTGCAGAGTTTACCCGAAGGGACCCGCGGTGTTGGTGGCAGCGCAGACCAGCTTTTAGTGAGACTCATAGGGTCGGGCGCCACAACTATGGGCTTGATCTAGAGCATGGGGACTCGCAAATATTTTCCGAAGGGCCAAAACTTTCGGTCTGTGGAGTGACTGAGCGCCGCATTGATGCCAGCAGTGTGGGGGCCAGGGGCTGGGGAGGTGTAAGGCAGGCATAGAGGAAGCCGTACATCTAGTGGTTGAATGTAATTTGGACAAAATATTGAGTAAAAAATATTGAGATGCAGAAATATCGAGTTTCTAGTATCGTGATCCACAAATATTGTGATGCAGGAATATCATTGACAAGAATATCGATTTTCTAAGGTAAGTAATAATTATGTTAAAAATA